>OX244267.1:12011706-14564206 GCA_945867215.1 Epinotia demarniana | reverse complement strand
AAGTCAAGACATAATATATTTTGGAGTAATAGTTTGTCAATTATGACTTTCTAGTCGTCTGAGGAAATCAAGAGGCCGACAATGGGCAGAGGAGAGTGGCAGCTACTCCACTGACAACAGCAATGCTGTAAATTTGTGCTGATGATAATCCTCAGTTTGGCGGAGCGCCCTATACACGCCTATTCCCAGCGGCTTGCGTAAAATGGATTTTTAGGAAAGCCTTTAGTTATATTATTAATTATTATACACACTCTAAATTCTTTCATAACGTTTTTGTTTCAGGTTGCCCATCGAAAACAACCTTGTGGCGCCACTATACTATAGTGCGTTTTTTTAAGCATTAGAAAAAATGATAAAACACGAAGCACGAGGTATTTTATATAAGACACTTTATGTCACACAACTGTCAAAATATCTCAAACAACTTACATTATTGTTGTCTAAAATGATAGAAGTGTTTTCATTATTTATATCTAAATAATACTTACAACAAAACAAGCATTTATTTTGAAAGTATTTATGTTTTGACTCTGTTATTTTAAATTTCTTTATTCAGTTCTGGAAAGGTTGCATAGTAAAAAACATAAAGAAGGAGAGGTTTGAAACGATTGGTTCGTTTTTTCGCTGTCGACATTGTCAAAATTGACAATCGCATCACGCTCTTTTTCTTGTTTTCTTGCCGCCGCTGAGTTAAAACAAGCAGTAAGTAACGCCTAATTAAGTTTTCTTCCTGAATAATCTTGAGACCAATAGGTACGTGATACTATGATATATTTTTGATGTGAATATGTTCTCACTGCTGAGGTGAAAAGTTGTATGTGTTACTCGAGAGCAAAGTGTTTGCATCTCGTGCTTTTGAGTCCTTCGCTGCACTCAAAATTCAAACTTTGAATCACTCGCTACGCTCCTGATTCAATTTTTGAATCTTTCGCTTCCTCAGGACTCAAAATTAGCACTCGCAGCAAAAACAAACTTTGCTCTCTTGTTGCACAAATAGCTATTGTTATACCTTAATATTTTTCTAGTGTAGATGTAATGGATTTTGCGATGCAATGCAGTGAAAGGTTTTTATTTGTAACCCATTCACCGTTTCGAAGCGACGCCGGAGTCCGTAGCAGCTTAAAGGGTGAATTGCAAAAAAATTGTACATTCCAAAATTGGAAATGTCCTCCTACTTCAAAATTCTATAAAAAAAAGGTATTGATGTAACATGTATTCCAGATGTCAATTCACGTAGACTTGTTCATAGTTTAATAGGATTAGTAAAGTTTTATATTATAACTTTGATAAAAATATGAAAAATTCATTAATGAAAAAAAATAGTTTTTGCTCACATACAAATTTTATCTGTCTTTTGTGTAACACACAGTAACAAAAAAATAATAAGTCTGATTTATGCAGCTCTGGCTACGAAAAGGTCTGCTAAACACCATGTGAAACTACTAGGACAAGGTTTTTCAGGTCTCTAGAACAAATATTTTATATCAACATTTTGTATCAAAGTTCTGGGAAGGATTTCGATCCTTTGTGTTACGTCAGCTGCGTAACGCTATATTTTGCGCTTTATTGCATATAAGACTGCAACCGTAACATTTTTATGTAGTGCAACAATAAGGCTACAACCGCCAGAAGCGCATTTGTCTATAGTCATTTTCGTTTTTATTATGTGGCACGAAAATTTAAAAAGTGTGTTACCAATATTGTGTTATGTCTTAAATAGGTAATTTCTTTTCTTTTTACTGCTGTTTTTACATAGTTGGGTGGTGAAATGAATAGGTAATCGGCTGGGCATATTGTCATTTTTCGTCATTTTTGCGATTTTACAAAAAGCCATAATTTTATTTAAAAAAATAATAATTGCATTTTGTAGTCCTTGCCAAGGGGCATCTTTTGACATCTCAATCATCCACGTAGCCCTAAAACTCACGTGACCAGGGCGATATCTTACTTTCGTTGTGATTGGCGCTAAATAGGTTAATACATTCTATGTAGTAAACCACAAAAAAAAATTGTAACATAAAAACTTCTACACAATTAAACAATACACCTCAAAACTTGTCTAGTAGTATATAAAATAACAAATGATGGTTTCGTATTTTTTTCTTATCTAAATATCGTGATTAAATTCGTCCATTACGACACTCTTATCAATTAATCACAGCAGTTAATTCTATTAAAGAATGAATGTGATCGTTTATCGGCTCCTGGGTCGTTTGTCAAGCACCCCAAGCAACGGTCACACCACTTAGATATAGAATTAATTTCATTATTTAGGCACACACTGCTCAATTGCCGCACTGGCTACTTTGAAATTAACAACGGAATGAGATTCAATTATAATCATACATATAAATGTCGGTCGCGTTCTTTAATTTATGATCCATTTCACAAAAACAATCTGTTGATTGGTACACAATATGACAGGGCTGTCTACCGTTAGTGACTTCCAAATTAACCAACTTGTTACTAGCCGTTTATGACTTTACTACGGTCAATACTTGTAAAGGGTATTTCATTAAGAGCGCTCAAACACTGAAATGTAATAAAGTAACCTGTGTAACCGATATTGCAACAATTTTCATATTATTTCAAAGTACATTTGATGACATTATTTATGTTTTTTTTTTTAAATTAAAAGCGAAAATATCTCGAAATATCAGAAAACGATTCATTAAGACCTTATATCTCGAGCATAGCGTTGTACGGAAGCGAGACGTCTAACCCCACGTGATAGAGACAGACTGAACGCAGTTGAAATGTGGGCATGGAAAAGGATGGAAGTTATTTAGTTGGACAGAAAGAAGAACGAATCAAAAGAAACGGTTCTTACTTTGATGGGAGAAAGAAGATGTCTACTAAAAACTATTGAAAACAGAAGGGGATATATGTCCTCATACGACATGACAATAAAACTATAATTGAAGGAATGATAGAAGGAAGGAGAGACAGGACCAAGCCTTGCTTTAATGGACCAAGCTAAAGGGAAAATTAATGTCATGTCGTATCAAGAGCTCAAAACAGTGACGGAGAAAAAAACAGAGTGGCGATTACTCCACCGACAAGAGCCCAGATCTTAAGTTTATGATGATGATGAAGCAAAATGGCCTTTTGTTATCCTTTATCCTGGGGGACCGATTATGAGCGACATTTTTGCATAAATAAGATTCAATTTAGTTAAGAACGCGGGTTATGTTGGTTTCAGAGCAGCAATTGTATGTGGTTAGCGCATTCGCGGCATCCCTGATGCAGACAATGTGCATAAACAAGGGATTTGTCAGTCACAATATCACACGATTTTGGGGGCCAGTTGATGTCGCCACCACGCGATATGTTGAAACCCCTCGAACTTCACAATAGTGGCCTTTTTTTCATCCAATAAATTAAATGTGTCCCGTGTAATTAACAATTTTTACGCGTTGTTGAAATATATAGCGTTTCATGATGAAATCTTACGATTCAATAAATATTCCGCCTTTGACAACTATTACTTTTCCAAGATGGTCGATATACGCTGGCAAAGTTTGAGGGTGCCTAATGAGAAACAGTCACCATCTGAAATATTTTCTGCCATAAATGTTATATAAAGCCTGCATAATATCTGACTTGTCCTAACGGCCCTAGAAATAGACTTGTGATAGATATTTATACTATTTTTTGACATATTGATGCTGGTGGTTGTACTGATGGGTCGTAGAAAAAGGACACTTATTTAATTGTGATAATTATTCTTCTGGATCCTGGAGATATCGATTGTGCCAAAACAAATTTGTGCAAAATCAAAGTGCAAATGTCCACAAAATTAGTTTAAAACAAAGTTTTCCCCTCGCAAAACTGATCGCTGATTGGCCATTTGTGACTTGGTGTTTATTTTTCAGGTTGACAGTTTCGTTTGGAAACGTTCTGACGAAAGCAGATTTTTTAAAATGCTATGGCCTCAAGTGAGGACCGGGGGATCGAGGAGGTTAAATTATAAAATATCCTACATGACACCTACGCGACTACACGACTAGTAAATCAACCAGGAGATCAATACCATACCATGTCAATATCAGAATGACAGAGATTCTGTTTCATAATCTCTGTCATTCTGATATTAAGATGTCATTAATTATATAAAATATCACTTATGTTTCATAATGTGATATCTTATCCAATCGTTCCCCGATTATGCCCTTGCACGTGTGCTGTAATCGATATCAATAAATACATATTTTAAAAAACCCGCTTTATAGTAGTAGGTACCTATATTCTAGGTAAAATACTATGCGTGCAGGATTCTAAATTCATAACGCACTGAAACATTCGGATTTAACACTCGAGTTCCCTTACAACGCACATGGATAAACATACGCTATAAAATATACCTTATAGCATCACAATAAGTCGGGGAATCGCTTGGAACACAATGAACATCGTTGATTACATATTTGATGAATAACGTTACGTTCCTCGTATTTCCAAATGCTAAATCCAAAAAAGGTTATCCATTTTTCAATTCCATTGTAATACAAAATCTGTAACTAAAATAGGTGGTTTTACATTTAAATCAGCAATTTGTGATATTGAAGCGTTTAGTTTAAGACTTAATGAACTGGGGCCGTAGACAAGGTTACAATCGACAAGCGCTAACGCCAATAGAAAATAATAAAATGTATGAGAATGACAGATGCCTACGAAACACTATTCGTTAACATCTGTCATTCCCATACATTTTATTAGTTTTCTATTGGCGTTGGCGCTTGTCGATTGTAACCTTGTCTAGGCCCCCAGTACTTATAAAAAATATACAATACATTTTACATGTCTAGAAGTGCTGTAGAAAACAATCTTCCTAGTGTGATTAGAAGTTTTATTTTAACAATCTTCCTAATCATTTTAGGCACGTTATTCCGGCAGACTACCTAGATAACGTAAAATAAGCTGCAGAGTATTATTGTTAAAGTACTGCTTATCACATTTATTGCGTCTTTGCAACACAACACCAGCAGATAAGTTTTTAAGAAAAAAAAAGCAATTGATCAAGCGTGCGGACTTCAACCCTAACAAAAGTTAGGAAACCGTGCAGTAATTAGCACAGTAAAATATATTGATCACATTTTTATTGAATGAATGCTCAATTTCAACCTCTCTCTCTTACCGGCCATCAGTCATTATCATCTATGCTTTTCCCACTTTCAAACTCCTTTCGCATATCATCTGTATGTCACCTATATGTATTTTTTTAAATTACGACATGTAAAAATATCTATCAATACGCAAGACAAATTGATGTCAATTGGAAATCAATAAAATGTTTTTTAACTAAGTACGCGATATAACCATACCTTGTGCACTCAAGAAGAACAATAACCGGTGTCCCTTGAATTTAAGAGTAATTCAAATGGCGGCCGCCCGAAAACTTCGACAGAGAACATCAGGTAAGACAATAAGTTCATGCATCGGCTTTCATTAAGTACATTTTCTTGTGCAGCCCAATTCTCCCTTTCGGCCTACGGTCTTCTATCGCATTCGCACCGCACGGTTCTTGTTCTTCCCCGCGCTATCACCTCTACTGATCTTATATAGGGTTGATCGGACTTGATAAATAATAATAATAATAATAAATCAGCCTATATACGTCCCACTGCTGGGCACAGGCCACCTCCCATGGATGAGAGGGTACGGGCAGTAGTCTCCACGCTGGCCCAGTGCGGGTTGGGGACTTCACATACACCTTTGAATTTCTTAGTGGATTTCCTCACGATGTTTTTCCTTCACCGAAAAGCTAACGGTAAATATCAAATGATATTCCGTACATAAGTTCCGAAAAACTCATTGGTACGAGCCGGGCTTCGAACCCACGACCGCCGTTTGACAGCCGCATGCCTAAACCACTAGGCTCTACCGTAGCTGTACTGATCGGACTTGATGCATTGGAATATTTATTTTAGTCTACAAAGATTATCCATCATCGTGTGTTCCTTTAACACATACCTACTAATAAGTTGCCAGTTAAAACCCACTCAATAATATTTTCTACAAATGCATTAACAATCAGTATGTTTCACTGAAATGGAGATTTCAAAAGGCAAATTAAATATAACATTTATATTTCCAATGCTGAAAAATTTGCAGTGCGAAAATAATTTTATTCATAGATATTTCGCCGTATTTGACTCCGGTAGATGTTAGGACAGGTGTCGCTTAAAGTTCGGTCTGACACGGTTTCTGCTTTAATTTTAAATGTGTGCAACGAAAATGAGCATCAACTTTTTCGATAAAATTATTATCCCTTCTAAAAATATTTGGGTTGAGTTGGCATAAAACTAGGCACGACTCTGATCTACCTTCAAACCTTGGTGCCTATTTTTGGATGACATTTCTTTAGTTTATCCATTTTTATCGTGTTCTTACAGCAGCCCAGAGGTTCACTGAGTCGTTGCTGGATATGTGTCTCCTTATAAAGCAACTTTCGTAGATATACAGGAATGACGAAAATAGGGAAGTTTGCCTTTCCATCTGCCATATACGCGCGCCGTAATCCCATAACCGTGTCTTGGAACCTAATTCGTGAACCTGACGAGTGCCACAGGGCTTGAAGAAATACTTGCAAAGGCAAATTTTTGTACTGCCGTAATTAGAAAATGGAATAGTTGCTTTCTTGATGAGTGGAGTGTGGAAAAGCACGTCAAACTTTCTGAAAGCCATTACTAATATTTACAGGTCTAAATTGTTGAATCAAATGATGAACTTACGACTAAATAATAAGTTCCAATTAATACAAAGCCTGAAATCCACATCCATACAACTAGTTAATATACAAAGCACAGAGCAATGCCTACGAGTAAACCTACGATAGGTTAGTATTTTTACCAAAATTAAACTGTATGCTATACACATATCGTCGCGTATCCACGTCGATCGCATGCCGACCGTCCATTTGTAATGCTTAGCCCAATATACGTACGCACGTGGGCACGTCTACCGGATCAATTACGCACTGGTCACGCAGTCTGTGTTACACTTTTAATTCCATGTTAATAAAAATATGTATAAAACGTTCATTCAGAGCATTCTGCTCTCGAAAGGGCAATATGTAGAGTATTCAGATATTGCAATGCTCGACAGAACTCACGTTAGATCTAAACCTAGCCTAAAGACCTATTTTGTGACAACATGAACGCAATAAAGAATCTCCAGGGCGCCTCTTTAATATGCACTGAACGGCATGTCATCGATAAAACAACCTATGCAATAAGTTGAATAAATACAAACAGTAAAATTTACAGAAAATTCGTTGTTCATCAACTACAGTCTCACTGCTGGACTTAGGCCTCTCATGGACGACAGAGAACGGGCGATAGTCCAATGTTAACTTAGCTATTTTAACCAAAGACTCTCCAAAATATCCGTTGGCTAACTTTCAAAGCCTTTTCAGAGACGGGTTTGATACTTAGTCGTGTGATAGCCAGAACTCGGAAAGGGTGAGCTATTTTGAGAGTTTGCATAACATGAACATCTGTGTGCCTGTCATGCTGTAATTTAATTACAGATTGCACCAATCCGTAATTTAAATACAAATTAAATTGTTTTGTTTATGCTGCGCTCTGCTACCTAGTGTCATGTCGTCGTTAAAACGAACACAAGTGAATTATAATCTACGGAATGTGATAGTTCTTTATTTACACAGAAACTTAATATAAAATACGATAAGTACCTACTTACCGTTACAGCTCAGGAGAAAACTCTATTTAAAATTAAAAAAGACCGGATTGCACTCCGGGAGTACCGACCGAAGTGAAAATTTGAATATTAACGTTGCGCGTTGTGCAAAAAAAAGCTCCCCTCACCTTGGACCGGTCCTTGGGCAGCAGCCTGAGGGGCTTTCGCTGCTGATCTTGGCTGGCTTGTGGGTAGGCGCCACTATGGGGCTACCCGACTGTGTACGTTTGGTACGTTACTTGATCCCCCCTCTGGACTGTGAGTAAAATTACCGGTGATTTACGTCGTAGTTCTACGGCACGGCATGCCAGTCATTTCAATAAATATAATGAAAATGAATAAGTGCTTATCGTCATCATCAGGGGGGGGGGGGGGCTATGCTCGCTGCTGGACATAGGCTTCCCCTAAAATGGGATTATAGATTGTACAATATTAAACAAACAACACGTGTTAAATCGCCAATCTTAATTGGCAAAGCACCTCTGTGTTGCCTTCTAGAACTCGTAAAATTGTAAGTTCTATCTTTGTGATACGGGCCATACGATAAAATCCATTTCAATGTATGCCTTGCATTTGCATCATTATGAAATAAAATATTTAATTCAGGAATTATTTCAAAAGCAAAATTAAAAGATGCCAGTCTACTTATAATTTTATCAACTGACATGGTGAAATGTGCGTTTTAATAAAAGGACAGCAGTTCAGTGGTCATTAGATTTAAGGGTATGTTAAATTAACAATCTAGAAGTAAGTACTTACTACAGACACATTTTCGTTGCCGATCGTCTTATAGGTACTCTCCACGTCGTATGTAATAAGCTCAGCAGCTCTATCTTTGATGTATTTGTAACCGAATATTTGGGCTTTAGCTTACATATCACAATTCCTACAACTCCAGCAGAGTTGGGCAGTCGGCCGACAGGCTTCTCGCAGGCGATTATGCCACGGCACGCACACTGACGCGAACTATGGCCACACTCTATTTGCCGAGCTACAGACTTCATGGTTATGAACCCGATGCCGGCTGAAATGACGGTCGGTTTCTGTATTCAGTGCGTTGGCTTGAAAAAATGGAGTTCGAAATTTGATTGCTGACGGCTTCAGCGCAAGCCAGCTAATGGAGCCTTTGTTTACGTACAGTCGAGTTAATTTACGTACGTTCCTTAAGGTTCAAGTATCTGAGCAGGCTTATGCGTCTGACAAAAAAGTCGTGTCCACGTATTTTTGATGACTTTGTGCGTATAATGAACGACTGTAGCCGGGCGGTACGGCACGCGATTTTTAATATGGAGGTCCTGGCCTGGGTTCGAACCCCAGCTATTACCACTGGGTCTTTTCAAAGGCATACATTTGATATTTAACTGGGGATTTTTGGTGAACGAAAACATCGTGAGGTATAATCCCAATAAAGTTTAGTTTAACTCCATTCCCCTCTGGGTTGGAACTGTTGGAAGGTCAGATGGCAGTCGCTTTCCTAAAACTAGTGCATATGCGATTAAGTGCCAAAGGATACGCGAAGAGGATAATTATGATGTCTGTGCACATATTTTAAACTCGCGTACAAGCGACAAGTTCGCAGACGGAAATAACTAAGTTACACTTCGCTTCGCCAATGCAAAGCAACTAGAAAAAATAACTAACTACTTTTATAATTTTATGACAGGTACATTCGTCGAGGTTGCGTCAAATAACTGAACTGTAAACAATACAACAGAGATGGTGCAAAATGGAATTAGTAAAATCTTACACCGTTTCTTCCCAGAAAGCTTTCTTAGAGCACTTCAACCGTGGTAGAGATGCAAATCGAATCCGTTTAAATAAGCTCTATGCAAAATAAAACATAACAACCTTTTATATTGCAAACCTTATTACTTCAAAACGAACCAACGAATCCTTTCAGTACCACAAGCAATGCTTATTACAACAAAAGGCAGAAATTGGACAGCATAACAAAGACATTAAGTCAAAGAACGCGGACATTATGCCCGCAATGATTCGACCCGACGTTTCTACCGTCCGGTCTGCTCAACGCGCCCACCAGCGTTTTTTTACACAACGTTTCCTTCCCAACTCTGGCCCGTAATTGCCCATTTCGGTGACTTGAATGAAGTATTTGCATGTTTAGATTTAGTGTTCGATTTAGGGGGAGCGCTGTCGTTTTTTGGATAAATTGCTCAAGGGAACGGGAAATGTAAAGGAAAAGCCCATCCGATATTTCAAATTGCAAGCCTATGTTGGTAAAATTGAGCGATTTTTTCATAATACTCAATAAAATGATGTTTTTTCAAAACCAATCATACTAATGTTTAAATCTAACCTTACTAATGAGGGGCAATAAACGGAATATTAAGAAAATAGTAAAGATTTAGATCCCATTATATAATATAAACCTCACTGTCCGAATTGCAAAGCAATCCGAAAAAACTCATCACAAACGCTGTTATTCAAACGAAGCCGGCTAAATGGGCATTAAAAGTGATAAGATATCTATTTAGCTTTTCACAGCGGACGTTTTCCCCGTTCTGAGGAAATGTGTTTCCTTCCCATCAGCGTTTGGCGACGCTGTAATTGCGCTTTATGCTTCTGAGATAAAGAGTGATAAGTTTTTTTCTGGTTTATCGCGCAATCAGTGATTTCGGTGTGCTTTGAGGTTTTTGGTCCATACTACTGGGTTTCACGTAAAGTTTTGTACAGATGGTTAACCTGAAATGTGAATTTAAAATTTCTAATTTTATTTTAATGTATTAAGCGCGTTCGCTTCCACGGGCACCTAGCTAATGTGTTAGAAAAAGAGCGCGAAACATGTCAAAATCCAATATCTCATATTGACCTCGGAGAGGCAATTGGCTTATCGTATACAGGGTGACATTTTAATCTGTGTCCAAATTTTTTGTAGGCATTTGGTATCACTAATAGACTCCATTTTTGAAAAAAAACTGGTAGGTATTTTTTAAATTATAAATTGTCTATCCCAAAAGAATTATCCGTACAGCGTGGTTACTGGGCATTCAGTACCGCGCGGAGCGGGGCGGGGTCGAGGGAGGGGAGGCGTGCCGTGCGCAAACCTTACTACCCGCTGAGGTGCCCGCACGGTAAGGTTTTTTTGGGATATCTTTAAGCAGCAATTACTTTTTTTTTGTACTGAATGATATGGAACAAAAAAAAACTTATTTTATAATTTTGCTGAAGAATCTTATACTTGAATTTGGACACTGATTAAAATGTTAACCTGTATATTAAATTCAACTTTTTGAACGAGCGTTAATTACATATACATAGTTTTCAGATTTTTCCTTGTACTACTTAGTTCTTGGTCAACGGAAAGTACCCTATATACATTTTGATTCCCTTGAATGTCAAAATATACTAAAGGCTGCATAAACGGCCGTATCTTTTAACGTTTACTTAGAAGTAAACCTACTCAGGTATATGGTTTTCTTTTCAACTCGGTACCTGCCGGCATTAGGCATTGTAACTAAATAACCTAAATAAACCTAAAGAAATTAAATCTTAAAAATAACTTGATTTGGCCAATAAGATCGTCTAGTGTCTACGTTATGTTCCGAGCAACCCAAATTCTTTTATGTGTAGCAAGTTAGACTTTGACTCCTCCCTACCTACTTAACCCTACGTTCTCCTACTACATCCTAGTTCAAAATAATAATCAAGTAATAAATAAAATTTGTTTTTGGTTCCTAAACCCCAACCAGATCCTACCGTGGCCGGTTAACGTAATGGTAGCTAGCTATATCATTATTTTCTCAACATGTAATACTTTCTCAAATCAAAACCTTGGTTTCTTTATATACCAACATTGCCTCAATTTATATTCATATCATCAAAGTAGATAACAGACCAACCTAGCTAACTAATTGTTTATTATTATTATAGTATGGAAGATTCTCTTTCATCCATACTATGCTACCATTTCCGTCTGGATGTGGGTTTGGCCAACTAGCTAATTAAATACCTATTTTATTATATTTTGTTTCTAATAGGTATTCCTAACTTATTGAATTTACCTGTGCTTCGTACCTATTTTCTGATGAGAAGAAGCACTGAACAAACTCATCAGACCTAACAATTGAATATTATTTCATTCAAAATTATGTATTAAGGCATTATTTCACCCTTTACATATAAACTAATGTATCCATTAGATACCTGTAAACCCTGTTATAGTGAAGATATTTATAATACTGAGGTAAACCGTCCATTAAATATGAAATATTGAACCTGAAGTTTACCCTAAGTAATGAGTACCCATATTCCACTCATGATAATTTGATACCTTAAAATTAGACATAATGGACTGCTCCGCTTGCCATTAGCCTAGAATCATTTCATCTTTTTGAAACAATTCTGATATCCTAATCATAACTGGAATCTTTATGACGATAATCAATATATAATAGTTACACCTTTAATATTTCATATATAATAATATACGGAACCCAATACTACTGATCCTCACACAATGACTAATTTCTATTCACACAGTTACTCATAATTGCCATTAAACCTTCAAATAAACGCTATTTGATTTGTAAACCTTCTAACTTTCCATCCCTAAGAATAGTATTCCTACTACCCTATTACTGTGTTTGACTCTATACCTAAGCCTACCTACCACTAAACTCTAAACTACTGTAGGCAAAACTCCCATCATTACTTTATTAACGTTATGTGTTGTGTAGTGTATGTTCTAGCTAGGGACCTAAGCTGTACAACGTTCGGAAGGCTAGTCCAAGAATGCAACCTAGAGCCTGTGTAATGTACATTTCACAACATGTCCGTGGACTAAAGGGTTCTGTGAAATGCACGCCCTATTTTTATAACATATAAATATATATTCAATAAAAGACCAAGCCTTAAGCACACACGAGACATCAACGAGTGGATAACAATCCTAGCGATCGACTTATGGGAAATGGCGATCTTCTCGCTTCAGCCTGTGGCCAACCTTAAGACCAGTAAGAGGCCCATCAAAGATAGGCTACACCATCTGTGTAGGTAAAAAGATGGTGCCAGGCTTCTCTTAAACCTGGACCTACTACTAACAGGATCCCGAAGTGTACTTCCTTGACACCGTTAGGTGAAATGCACTTCGTTAAGTTGACCATGCAACTAGAACATTGATCTGGTTCGAAATGATAATAAAATCATCTAAAATAAACCCGAAATGTAATAGAAAACTAAGCGAAATAGTTCACTACTATGCAACATACTTGCACAATACTGAACCTTAGAAAACTCAGAATCTAATAAGTGGTGGAATAGTTCAATACTACGCAAAGCAATCGCACAATATTGAACCTTCCCGCCACAACAATAGTGTATCTACGATTGTTTACGTTACGAATTTAAGCTCGACCCAGAGTCAATGACAATCCGACAGCTCGCTAGAGAAAGAATGAATACGTCTACCCGGTGCGCCGTTTTTATATACACTAAAAGGTATGAATCGCTCGAAACGCTCGATCTGCTCGAATCGCATTATTCGCTTGACGTAAACGAAATAATACCTTACCACCATTAACTTAAGATTGGTTTTTAATCGTGCACGTACGTGCTTACTCCCTATTGGAACCAATTTTACTCATTGCGTAGTGTGCGCGACAGCGTCGTAGCGACAACACGTACCTTTACTCAGAAATATGAAAATATTAAGTTTTGTTACGCACAAAACGTTGGTTCAAGTATGCACCACTATATTCTAATCAGATGTACATATCAGTTCGATTCTTATCCAATGATGATGACGATTAATGTATTAATCCCTATTATATTGTATTATTCCTTCATTCAGCATTCATTAAAGACCATAATAGAGCTATAGGCATAGTTCTAGTTACAGCATTCCCGAGACCAAGGGTCTTGACAGACAGACAGACGGACGGACAACAAATTTATCGTATAAGGGTTGCGTTTTACGCAACCCTAAAGCTGACATTTAGATCTACCTAACGTAGGCACAAAATTTGACGCGAATGACCCGCAGATATTAGTACATACGTATTTAACCAACACAACCATCAAAGAACCACAAGATAAAAAAAAATGTTTTTGAAGATTCACAACAGGACAACTTCAAAAACAACCGGCTCATTGCAGTTACTCGTAACATTAAAGGTGAAAAAAAAATGTTCAATTGAGACGAAGAAAACCTCGATCGTACTTGGAAGAATTTTCTTAAGTTAAATGGGTCATACTCAAATTTCGGTTCGCGTCTTTCCTGTGGACACTATAAAAGTTAAGGGCTATGAAGCCTAATTTTGGTTTGGACTCTTAATCCGATAAACAGCGTCTCCTCTTATGTATGACTATTCGATAAAAACCTTATTTATATGCACGTGAGCTCTTAATTATTGACCACAGGACAGACGAATTTTGCTTATACAGTGTGTTCAGGTGAACCCAGTCTATAAACGAAATTCGTCTCTAAGAGTCTTAAGAGTCCAAACCAAAATTAGGCTTCATAGCCCTTAACTTTTATAGTGTCCACGGGAAAGACGCGAACCTAAATTTGAGTATGACCCACATTACACATTCATTCCCAAGAGTCTACAGTCTCAAGTAAACTCATTTAGACAACATGTTTTCTCAAGTATTCAAAACCATGGTTTGATTACTGAATCAATTCGATGGGAGCATTTTCTTGTAATTCGTTTTGTGCAGTAACTTATTTATATGTTTTTATTTAAAATCTATATACCTACCTCTCTTTACGGCGTATGCATAATACGGTATGATCTTTTATACGATTATTTTTAAATTTTTCGTTTTTGTTTGTAAATAAAAAATACAATAATTAAAATGACTGTTACTATTCCAGTAACTTAAATGAAATAAACGTTTAAATTAAGGTATTAGAAAATGGTAAATACATAACAAATATAATAAATAAAGTATAATATACAGAATAGCAAACGAATTATTGAAGAATCACACAAAAGGAGACAATTTAATCACAACGGTGTACACAGAACCGGATCAAGCAAATTATTTTATTTACTGACTGAATCATTTTAATTATCACAAAAATATTTACCCCGTCATTCATACGTAAACCTCTGCTTACCAAAATATGATTCGTCGCTTGCTCACAATAGGTTTGATTAACGTTTAGATATGTATAAGACATTTACCAGGTCATCGGGGCACCTTATGGGGGGGGGGGGGGGGTGGGTCTACCCACGCTGCATCATCCGGTACGTAGTCACCAGTCACCACTCGAGAACCCGCTGGGTGCGGGTGGCGCAAGACCAGTCATTGTGGCACTCTTTGGGGGAAGCCTATGGAAAGCAGTGGACGTCTTTCAACTGATCTGATAATGATGATGTACAAGACTTACACTGCATTTACAAAGGCTCATTCACGGATCTGAGTTAATCCATTATAAATGTACAACCGCCACGGAAAAGTAAAATAGAAAAGTTATGATTAAGGGTACAATATCTGAAGAACTGAAACTGGAAAATGGCTTTGTTCAAAGTCCGAGTATAGAAAACGGGGGAGAGTTTAATGAGAGCATCTAAGCTGTAAAATAAAGTCAAGTAACCACGAGAACGCCGGACTCACCTGCGACCGGGAAATTTGCCATGTTAATTACGAACACCGCCCCGGCAGTATATGGGGTGAAAACAGTAGGAAAAGTTCAAAATAGACATAGAATCCTACTAATATTTTAAATGCGAAAGTTTGGATTTTCGGATGTTTGTCACTTAATCACGCTCAACCTCTTTCTCACCCACACAAGTTTATATAGCCTGGCTATAGGATACTTTTTATCCCGGGCCCTCGAAGACAAAGTCACGGGAGGAAGCTAGTTTAGAATAACAAAAGAAAAGAAAACCATATTGTAGAATAAAATAAATAGAGTATTCGAGATAATAACAGCACATGAGATATCAGCACAGCAGATAGTTATAAAGCTTCCTTATTTATTTATCATTTGCAAAATATTTGTAAAATAATTTAAAGATGGATTTGAAAGTGATCATAATGGTCTTGGACAAAATAAAATACAAACTGTAAATATAGCTTCCTTATTGATTCATTTCGCGTTTGCAAATTATTTCAAATATGTCTGAAATATGGCGCTAAACGTGATCAGACTCGTAATTATCTCACTCAAAACAAACAATTTCTTTGTAATATTTGAATCATAAAATACGTTCCACTTCTTTTTAATTAAGTATTCGTTCCGTGTGTGTATTCGCGTCGGCATGAAACTACTAAAATAACAATATTTCGGTGAGTTGAAAATCAGTGTCTTTTGCTAGACTGGCAACTGATTTTGACTCCTAAACTTTTATTTTTAATTAATTACCTGAGTAATCTCAAGTATTTGTCAATAACTCCACCATTTACGGATACGTGGAGCACTAATTGCTATATATGTTAACGACTATGCAGAAATTTTCAAACTGTTTACTGCGGAGTACCCAGGAGGGTAATGAAGGCGAAAGTGCATTCCTCTGTACATTATACGGACCGACCAGAGTACCAACAGATCCGATTTATATGGTCTTACTACACGTTCGGGAGCCTTAGGTAAGTTGGACGCGTCATTTGTTGGTTATGTTTCATACGTTATTGTTGGTAAAAGTGCTTTGGGGCTTTGTGGTTGTTAAGTTTTAATCAAGTACAGTTTTAGGAGTTAAGTTTATGCAATGGACTTTAAGATGATGTACTCGACATTTATAATGTGTGGCTATGCGCAATGTAGCAATATTGTGCAACCAGTGGGCTAAAAGTGAAGGTGAAAGGTGAAGGTAAAGGTGGTGAGGTGGCTATGCGCTCGCATCTCGTCTTATTGGTGGCGTTTTCCTCGCACAGCTCTGGTGGATGCTTACCTCAATATTGTGTGAAGTATGCCACGGTGAGTCAATTGACTAACTTAACTTATTTTATTTATTTTGCGCGCTTGTGAATGCACCAAACCTGTTCGTACCCCATAGCATGTCCCATAATGTGCCTGTGTGCCAGAACTTGAATACACAAAAAAATATCAAACCAATATCAATTGCTTAGGTTTGTCCAAATGGTTCCCAAGCCGGCTCGTCGCTGACTGCTGCTGCTGCTACCACAGATGAAATAAATACTAGTTCCTTAATAACACATACTGCACGTGCCTAGGGCCGGGGTGTGTCTGCGCAGTGACTGTGTGTGTCTCGCTTTATCTTTAAGATGGCAGGCGTGACGTCATTTGACACCGCGCTAGGGCTGCCTGCTCGGCAAATACAATGTTAACAATAACTAGTGTTTTCCGCAGGTTTGCTCGCGTATTAGGAGGTATTTTAGTTATTGGGTACAACCCTGATTAATTAAATAAAAGTTGGCAAGCTATATACATTGCGTAACTATTCTCATCGCGGCGGGATGACGTCCGCGGGCTTCGTGCAGCTACCTGCACGAAGCCCGCGCAGCTACCCTGCTACTGAGGGCGCACAACGTATTTGACATTCAATTTTGATTATTGTAGATTTTTCTTAGGCTCATTGATCTAAAACAAGTATCTTACTTTCTACAATAAACTAAAAAAAATATTTAAAAAAATGTTATACTAATAGCTACCTAGTTTTTGTAAGGAATTTAAAAAAGGTTTAATTTACCTACATATGTTTCTTACTCTACTAGCGACTCTGTCAGCTGTGGAACTCGCAGGTGCGTTATTAGAATCAATTATGGATTGATAGTATCCAAAAACTGGATCGATAAACATTTTTTTTAATATGTAACTACGTGCTCACAAAATTTCACGAGACCCGGCTGAGAAATGCAGAGCAGCCGGACAACCGGACAGGGGGACAGAGGGACATCAGGACTTACTACAGAATTTTGGCCCAACCTTGTAAAAAATCAATCAAATTATCCTTATAAGACTACACGTTTTGTGTTTCTAACTAAACACATTAGATCCAACCACGTGCAGTCCACAACCATACACCATATTTTAAAGCTCGCTTACACTTCACGACCAAGCCTCGAATAAAAGAGGCAACCGTATGGAAATGACCGGTACGGGCTAACTGCCGGAACGCGCGGCACATAAACTGAAAGCGCCGCCGGCATCCGGTCCGCGTCCGGTTGTATTTCGTATTTATAGACGAGTACGATACCGCTTTATGGACTTGTTTATCTTTCACACCTGAGATTGTGCTCTAATTGTGGACGAAGTCGTATTTTGAGGCTAGTTCTGACTTAGCATTGTATCCCATGCATCTGACAAAGATTTTGGAAGTGGTTTGGTTGAATAAATAATAATAAATAAATAAATAATCATTTAGGCTGGATTCGAACAAACAGGAATAAGGACTTCATCTAAGGCTAGTCTCCGAATAAACTCTATTACAATTTGGTTGGATTGATTATATATATATATATATATATATATTTCTGCAAAAAAATATGCATTTCTTTATACAGCGTGTATATTTGATATAACCGCAAACTTTAGGGGGTCTTAGTATAGGCACTAATAAATATATTTATCGTAAAATTATTTAAAAAAAGCGAACTATTTTTTTCATATAAAATAATTCAGCACGCAGTGGATCACTACTTTGTCTTACTGACGTGACGTCACAATAAATCGTCACATGTCATCCGATTCTTTCATGTGTCATCAGGTCACAGTGTACGCAATACATTGGCGTTCGATAAAATTTCAAAAAATAATTAATAATTACTCTTTGGTAGTTAAGACTAACTTAATTTTTTCTTGCAATATCGGTTCATAGCCCTAACACGTACCTCTGGTTACAATTTGAGGTAATATAAAATATGCACACATATATGGGTGATCTTTATCATGTCGTCATGTCTTTGGTTTTATTTAATTTACTCGGTGTTTACATTGTAGGCTTTTTATACCTGTCTGTCGCCCATCTCGTCTCTCAGTCACTTTCTTCCTTTCGTTTTAGTTTAAATCGTTGTATTCACTTTTTACCCTACAAGATAAACGTTTTAGTCCAGAGAGGCAACCACGTAACGTTGCAAACGCGCGTCATTCAGATCCAACTGTCATTTTTCCATATAATATTTGACATTTAGATCTAACTGACGCGCGTACAATGCGTTACGTGATCGACCTACTGCATGTTGCACTAGTGTATTGGCATGGCTTGAATTCGAAGCTACTTCGAATTTAGATCACATTGCTTTGATATAAACTGCCCGCCGGACTAAAATAGGACATGCACCTTAAGTATTCAACTGTTTTCATCTGATTTAATTACTACAACTTAGAAAAGTGGAAAAACCCCCGACATTTTCATTTCAAAGTCCAATATCTCTAAAACAGCTGAACAGATTTTCATAAAACATAGCTTTTTTTCAAAGGTAATTTTATCCCGAGTGTAAGAACACTCGGGATTAAAATAATCTACGACACAAAAAAACCGCATTCAAATACACCACAGACAGATACACAGACACACGTTAAACTTACAACACCCCTATTTTTGGGCCGGGGGTTAAAAATCCTTGATTACTTCTATTCGGAAAATGAAGAAAGAAGAGAAAAAGAGCATCAGCAACATGAAGTAATGACGCAGCGCGCGAATTTGTTTTTTAAATCTTCCCCTGTGTAAATCGAAAATATACGGTGAAGAATCTCCAACATTAACAAATGACGGCGCGCGATTCCTGCGTCTTCCATTCCACCGGCGTCCGCACCGTCTCACCGCGGTACGTGGACGCGTCAAAACACGATGATATATAAACGGGCCCGGTGGCTTGCTGCCAGACATATCGGCGGATTGGGACACATGGCTTTAAAGATAGCATATCCCTTCAGCTGTGTTCATCCCTCTGTGGGCTTCATATTTTTTCCTGCAGGTCGGTTGAGCGGCCCTCGGAGGGGCGCAATGGCTTTGCTTACTTTCTTAGAAATAAAAACGGCATTCGTGTATCGATCTCGCTTTAATCCATTGAAACGTATAGCCAATTCAGTGAGACAGCTAGCAAGCGAAAACTTCAATGGCCAATGGAGGAAAAAATCAATTTAGTCGTTAGTCTAAAATAGTCAGTGGCACGTTTGACACGGTCGGTGTTCGCGAGTGAAAATTAGTGGGTTTAGTGCTGAATTTAAGTGCCAGAAGGACAGTTTTTGTAGACATGTAAGTAATCTTTAGAATTACATAGAAACAAGTGTTATTTCAATGGGTTAACTGTAATAAAACCGTGACTAACATGACATACCTACTCATGGTCAAAATTTGGCAACACGTTTTTTAGCGCTTTTCTAATAATTTAATATTACTATTAGCTATTAAAATTACCGTTAGTTATCATACATTTGTTTAAAATGAACTTAAATGGATTATCAATGGCCCGAAAGTAAATAAATCGATTGAAGTTGGTAACGATCACAACAAACCCCTCAGAGGGGGACCTAACCGACCGGGAATTTCCCTCCGAGGGATGCTCACATGATACCTCGTGACGTCACTACGATCCGCACTCTATACTAATCATGACCTTGATTTATACCGTTTTCAAATCATGTTTTGATGTGATTTTTGTTAAACTGATGGTTATATTATAGTTTTAACTAAAAGTATACTTAATAGGAATTTTAAGAAACCTAATTTGTTTGGTTCAAAACATATAGTTGCTATGATAGTTGCACTCGTTTGGAAGAGGTTATTTTGTATGAAAGTAGACATACTTTTTTCATTTTACTCCCAGATAAAACCTGCTGCACTTACAATAAAAAATGCTACCGTTACACCTAGTTGATGACCCATATTTATTGTTCAGGCATGAATTTGATTACATACAGTATAAAACACTTCAGATATAAGCATGTAAATGGAAGCCTACACGAGCAACTTCTGAGTGTAGGCATTATTTTGGTAAAATATTTCAAATGGTCTAGTGTAAAAAAAATACTCACGAGCCTGCCATTTTATGTTTTTCGAATAAGTATAACACAAATTTCTTCAAATTAAGCTCATTTAACACCCCAAAAAACCAATTGATTATATTTAAAATAACCAAAATACGTCGTAAACTTCGGTGAGGTGGTGACGACGTCAGGTCTACCTGACCTAGCCTTAATACGACTTTAATGTAACGATGATATATCGTTGCAGTTAGATAATTTAATAAATATTGAGTTTCATCCAAAATCCTGGCTGTGATTATGTAAAAGACTAAAGAAAATTTAGTTTTACCAAATCACTTCACTCCACAAACCTTGTTAGTGGAGCGCCCCTCAGAGGGTGCCACAGACGTGGGTAAGCGGCCATGTTTTTTCGCCACAGCTGAAGGGATATAAAGCTAAACAGTAATAATCTTGTGCAACATCCCCCTTAAAAATGTATTTCGTCTATGAGTTGAAAAAGGCTTTGTTTCTTATTTTTTTATAAAAATTACAAATTAACGAAACAAAGTTTTTAGTAATAAAATGTTTGACAGTTTTTTATGATACCTAATGTCACTAGGTAATAGTGAAAAAACGCAGTCAGCATAGGCGAGCGAGCTTACGATTTAGCTACCCTAATTTTGTGACTTTCATTGTAACTTGACATAATTTGAGTTGCCTGAATTGCATCAAAGTACTCCATTTAAAACCCACTTTACCATTCCATTACTTCGGCATTGTGCTGCCAAATTTAATCCTATGCCAATGAAATATGTTCTCTGTAATATTATCGCGGGAGTCCGCTGGATGCGGGTGGCGCAGGGCCGGTCATTGTGGCTCTCTATGGCGGAGGGCTACGTCCAGCAGTGGACGTCTTTCGGCTGATATGACGATGATAATGATGACAGGTATAGTGAAGAGCTATATAATGAATAGTGAATGTGGAAAAAGGACATAGCAGCTTAATAAAATCATCTGTGTGTCCGAAATTTTAGAGCTAAGCTTATATTCTTTAGCGAACTGAGAGTATTACGCCCCTGCGATGTGTACAGTTTTGGCGCGCATCTCGCTTGTAATTCATAGATAAATCGAACAAATAGATGATATGGCATCGGCAGGGGCTGGAAACTTAGAAAACAGGCAACACGCCGATTTATTGAATAGAAAGTGCTGACATCTAGCCAGAAGCGGCCTGCTGTATTTAATGTTGTTGACAGAAAATGGAAACAGATGTCAGTACCATAGACCCACGACAATAAATTTAAGATTTTGAAATGAAATAAATTATATTTTTATGTTTTGAGATAGAATTTAATGTCCACTTAATTTTAAAAACCAAATATATAAAAAATACACAAATTATTTCAGTAACCAATTTTATCTGTAAGTAGGTATGAAATCTGTAGAAATGAAACGCATCTTTTTATTACAAATATGGCGGAATGGATAACCATAGACTAAAACAGTAATGTGGTGTACGCCGAATAATGTCGATGTCGACAAAATTACTAAAGTGCATTTTCTGCTGTTGCTATTTAAGAGTCCGCAGTAAGCTCGATTCGCCATACAAAAGTAGTTACGGTCTCAATTTAAAACTACGCGTTGGATTGTAACCAAACTTTGCATGTACAATGACATGAGGTACATCCAGGCCTGTAATTAGTTTAAGTAGCGTCAGATACCATAGTAAAAAATACAGCGATTTAAGGTTTAATAAATAACTTGTTTTTGCTGTATTTTGTTTATTTTATAAACTGGAACTACTTAAACTAATTACAGACATAGATATACCTCATTTCATTGTACGAGTATATGCAAAGTTTCGTCACAATCCAACACGTAGTTTTAAAATAGGAGCGCAACTACGTTTGTATGGGAAGGTGAAATTCGGCCGTGCTTACTGCGACCTCTTAAGGCAATAGTATAGGTAAAGAAGTAAAATAAGAACACAGATCAAAGAATATAATGAGTATATTTATGTAAAGAGTGGCAACTTCGAGAATTACTGGGTCCCATAGCCACCAAGCGGGCGCACACACATACCTATAAATGCCCGCATACATCGCAATCATACAGTCGCACGCACACATACGCAACCACACGAAGCCATTTTTTTCTATCGTTGTCCACTTTTACTTTTCGACAGCATTGGATAAAAAGTCTTTCCACGAACTATATTTCGGCAGTGGCGGCGCTAGGGGGCGCGAGGGGGGCGGTCCGCCCCGGGTACCAAGCCATTTTATCAATTGAAAGAGACATGGAAGTCAATTCTGACAATATAATAAGTAGGTAGTAGGTAGATTATTTTAGTAAAATAAAGCCTCGTAGGTATAATGAGTGTTTGTTGTTTTATTTTGAGTAGGGGTCAGGGGTGCTCAATACAAACCCGTCCAGGGTGCTCAATACAAAACCGCCCTGGGTGCCGGTGTACCCAGCGCCGCCACTGTATTTCGGCAAACCATACTAGCTCAACATTACTGTCTCGACCAAGTACTCTGACTTCGAGTTTTTATCGATATGAAAGAACATCGCATCCCTATCCACCAAAGACAATACAGAGTATTTAAAATGTCAGTTGTAAGTTTCAGGTTAGAACAATTTCGGTTTTCTGAAAAAAGTGCAAAAAAACAAGTGTTTTACGATAAAATGGACGTATTATTATAGAAATAATGGTGTTGCACGTGATAACCTACATGTTACAACAATCGCATACTTGTTATTGCGTGTGATTACACCAGGAATGTGTATTTTTCTACAGGTAAGTGATTTGTTTGCATTTTAAGACAAATGAAAAGATTTATGTCGGTTATTATCAAATCGCAATTAGAATGCACTTCGAAAGTACCGTTAGCACAAAAGCTAGAGAAAGATTGTAAATTCCTCGTACTGAAGTACTTATCTACGAGTACATAGGTAGGTACTGCAGTAAACTATTTATATGCTGTCAAATGTGAATATGAGTATTTAACACTAGTTATCTAAGATTTTACTTTCTTTGTACCAGGTGATAATACAGACGGCTCTGAAGACGATGATGTTATAAAACCGGGTGTCGGAAAACCGGCAGGACGCCGCCCGGTCGGTCGGCCTAGATATCGGTTGGCGGATGTGGTGAATGCGGATCTGCGCGAGCTCCAGGCTGGCGACTGGCGGGAAGCTGCACAGGACCGGGATCAGTGGTGAGCAATTGTGTTGGAGGCCAAGACCCACTTTGGGTCGCTGTGCGAGAGGAGTAATTAAGTAAGTAAGTAAGCTCCATAGAAAATTACACCCTCCATTTCTCCTCATTTGACCAAAATTTCTGTTCTGTTAATCTATTTGTATAGAGAACATTTCTTAATCAAATGCACTCATAAAATAGGATATACATACTACAATTAATATTAACTGTTATATTGATTGCTGAGCGATTTTAGGTATAACATAGAATGCTGCTTGAATGTCGTTTCTTCGGCAATCTAACCTTCACAGTGGATAGAGCTACCTAGACGAACCCCTGAACCCCTTATTTATAAGGTTTTATTTTAACAGTAGGCAGTATTTGGTCATTTGTTTGTTTTCAGCTCTCCGTCCACTGAACTCTGACATTATTGAGCAACCATCTACATCTAAGTCTGTGCTGTATCGACGAGTGCCTCCTGAAACTCCTGATGCTCTCCATCCAGTGAACTGAGGTTTTAATGATATTTATGTAGACTGCGGCAAGAGTTTTCCAAACCCTACTCAATGATTCTTATTTGCCTCCGCATATATTGTTTTTATGTGCAGCTGTTACTGAATAATTCAATATATCTAGAGTATTTGTTTCAATTTAGATTTTATTGATGATGATGACAGTGAAACTAGATTTTTTCTGCAGAGTAGTGGCGCTAAGCCAAAAGTCAACCACAACATTTTTTCCTTAATACATAAATCCTTACCAATGTTGTGTGTTTTACTTATCTTCCAGCTGTTAGTTAAGTACTATCATAATATCATTTATTAGTTCTTGGTTAAGACATATGCAACTACACGAAGCCAATTTTTTCTACCGTTGTTGATTTTAATTTTTAACAGAATTGGATAACATTTGGTAGGTTGGAAGAGCTTGTGATTCTGTGAAATGTCTGCACAATTTACTATAGTGACAGTGACCTACAATTTTATACCATTGAGAGAAAAAACGTATTGGATTTTCGCTCAAGGGAATTTTTAGCCAGGGACATATCTTAATATTGTATTTATCGCAAAGAATCAGGTCTTCAAACCTTCCAAATTTTGTCCATGTCTGTCGAAAAATTGAAATCGACAACGATAGGAAAAATTGGCTTCGTGTGGTTGCGTATGTGTGCGTGCGGCTGTATGCTTGCGATGTGTGCGTGCTAATATAGGTATGTGTACGTGCCTGTATATGTGTGTGTGTCAACTGTCAGTGTAGTTCCTGCAACATCCGCTTGGTGGCTATGAGACCCAGTAATTCTCGGAGTTGCCACTCTTTACATAAACATACTTATTATACTCTTTGGGCATCGGCAGACGTTGCGTATTGTGTTTTAGTAAAACAGTTTTCTTTTCTTTTCTCGAGAACGAAGCGTGTCAGCCGTAAAATGTGCTTTAATGATAGTTTTATTTCCTACCGGTTGATTACTTTCGTAGAAGCATGTGTTTACTTTTATAAGGTAAACGTCCGAGTGGTCGACGCTGTACTATTTATTATGTGGCATGGGCGCTCTTTGTCAAAGTGATATGGCTAAAATTCGAAAGAAGAAAATTCCTCCCAGTTCTAATTTAAGTATATGGCATGGGCTCATAGAGTGCTTATATACTAGTACAGCGTCGACCACTTGGCCGTTTACTTGGCAGGTAAATCTAAATGCAAAATAACAGTTTGCATTTAGATTTACCTGAAACCGTTTTTAAGATTTTGCGCGGAAGGTTTATGAAATGGTGACTGTTTTACACGCAAGTGAAGTGAAAACAGGTTAATACATTTCGAATGTCAATAGAAAGTGTAGATCTTGTACTCTTGACTGTATCGATGATTAAGTTATTATGCTTGTACTCGTATGGCGCAAGGCGCCACCTATGTGTGACAGCTGAAGAAAGTGACAACTGACTATGTTTCTGTATCATCCTTTAACCTATGTTGGACGAATAAAATATTTTTTACCTTGTCAACTTTATACCTTAAAATAAATTAAATATAGGATATATAAGTAAGTGCCTGGTTTATATTGCCTTTAATGTCGTAGAGAAACAATAAATTTCCCATATAAACATATTTTTTCCTGTAAACTATGGTGTTACCTATATTTTTTTCATCACATACATTGTAATAATATACTCAAAATATCTAAACAAAAAACCTATATCATATAGTATTAAACGAGCAATATTTGTATATATATTTGCAATCACGTTCTCGAAAAAAGCTTTAACGATTTCGATGAAATTTTGAATATAGGAATTCATTGGGGCAATACATCGAGCTAGCTTGGTCTCATGTCTGAGTAAATTTATTTTTCTTCGTGTGTTCCCTCTTTTCAACCGAGCCGAGCCTAGTCACCCTTAGTGGGTCAAAGGGGGTATACCCCCTTTGACCCACTAAAATTTTCCTGCAATGATTCAGCATTAAAGCTTTAAAAAGTTAAAACCCCCCGAAATTTGCATCTTAAAGTTTATAATGTATATATACAATACCTCATAACCAACTTAACCGATTTTTGTTGAAACTTAGCTAAGAACCATCTCGATCAAGTCAGCTTTTGGACTGGAAATTCGCATTCAAATCGGCCTATTCATTTTGGCGCTACGATGACACAGAGAGACACACACATAAGTTAAACTTATATATAGCACCCCTCTTTTAGCGTCGGGGGTTAAGAATTACAAAAATAATGATTTATCATTTCCTCATTTTCAAACCGAGTCGCATGAAAATTCAACAGTTCCATGAACGCGCTTTAATCCCAAAGTCAAACCAAGTCAGCAACACGACGTCGTAAACTATAACTATCAATGACACCTCTGACACTCGTGAGTCCTTCAAAGTAAAATTCCTCCGTAGCAATTTAAAGTTTAGCTCTACGGGGAGCGAACTTAAATCGGTTCGTTTATCGATGACTCACGAACGATTACCCCAACATTTTTGCGAACGAAACATCTTAAGCGGATAAGACGTTTAGAGGACGTAAGACGTTCTGGAGGTAGGTTACGTATTGATCTTCTATCGGACCATCTAGCGGAATAATGCTGATACTCCACTCTTTCGCGGTTTACGTAGCGTATTTATGTTTACGAAGTAACCGTATAAAGCATACTATAAGCCAGCTAGCATGTAGTTACTTACGCTTAAGGGGCTCCCATACGCCAATGACCTTCGATCTGAATCCCTTAGTTTTTTTATGTTTTTTTTAGCTTACTTTATTAACAACAACGGCTTTAAGCAATATAGTATCCCATATTTACTTCAAAGTTCATCGTTTTCGAGATATTTGGCATCAAAGTTGAACCATTTTAGGTCAAAAAACCCGTTTTCTGGCCATAACTTTTGTGTTAATTGGTTTATAATGAAAACCCAAGACCAGTTTTTAGAGACGTCACAGACGAACCCAAATATGTAGATTTCGTATATGTTAGATCTTCCACGTCAATAGAGATACGAAATTAGTGTTTTTTTAGACAATCTTTAAAAAAATCATACAACATTAAGTATTCATTTGTTTCAAAATCCGGTAGACCAAAATGGAGATAAAAGATTGAAGAACCGATAACCGTTTGATTCATACTTCTATCTGTAGTGCAAAAGAAGGAGATACGATTCAAAACTTGACTAAAATCGATGGAAACCTCGGGTAGCCCCTTAAGCATAACCCATTCAAAAGGTTTCGCGCTACGTGACATTTTAAAATAACTCGTTTATTTCAATATGGTGAACCTAATATTGTTGCTGATGTTTAACTTTTTTATACACACGCACATCACTCAACCACCACTTAACCAACTCAATCAAGCATCACTACACAAAAAAAAACTGTAACCCCTATAACCAAAGTATAGCACTCCTTTATCATCACAAGTACCTTTTCACCTATTTGATTTTTTGACCAAACAAAAAGTTGGGTAATCGCTTTGCAAACTTAGGTAGGTATCCCGATTATTTTGTTTTGATATACCATCACTATTTCATACAGATACCTACCTTGCATACCGGTAGTTATTCAATTTTGGTACAGTCCAGTAAACAAATAGTTATGTGTCCATTTAATCCTCTCAAAAATATGTACCGAAAACTTAATCCACCGACATAAGAGCGATGGTACTGTACACTGTCAATTTCGGGTTTCGCTTATATACATATATAGGTACATACAAACATTCACACCTTTATTCCCAAAAGGGGTAGGCAGACCACATGAAACGTATGTTCCAGCGCCACTTTTAGCATAAATGTGGGTATAAAATATCGACAAAATGTGATATTGCAGTGATAGGTTGCTAGCCCATCGCCCACAACACACTTCAACCCATTTCGCTTATATTCAACATCATTACCAAAATTAAATTTAGGAATACCGCGAAAATATGGAGGAGTTGAGGAAGATTTATGAAAACCCGTATAGTGCCTGATTTGAATGCAGAGTTTATAATATTAAAACAATAGACCGTCCAAATACTTAACTGCACGTTGAATACTAGCAACGGTTCCTCGAGCAGTAAGTTATCTTTATTCTACATTTTATACGAATACTTTATTATACAACATCATTACCAACATAAAATTTAGGAGTACCGCGAAAATATCGAAGAATTGGGGAAGATATATTTTTTAATGAATACCTCTATATAATTCCCTGATTCAAATGCAGTGTTTATAATATTAAAACAATAGACCATCTACATACTTAACTGCTACTAACGTTGAATACTAGCAATGGTTCCTCGAGCAGTTATCTTTATTCTAACCGTAAACATTTAGCAGGCGCTGCGCCGCACTTGCAGTTGTTTTCTACGAGCGAACGCGAACGACTGCAGAAATGCGTTTCGATTATTTTAATTATATTTTCATTTAAGTAGTTTCAGTCGAGTAAATAGGGCATGCTTTATACCAGTTTTTCTTATTTTTACATATCCCTTAGTTACATACCCATAGTTACATATCCCTTATCTTGAATCTGATATATATCAGAGGAGTGATCATGTATCGTTTCGAACGTACGTTCGGACAACTCAACTGTAATTTTTCTATACTAAAAGTGAATCTTGATCTACCTGATGCGCGTAATAGTACGCGCCTCACCTTCGGTTCGGGCCACAAACATCTGCGATCTGGGGCTTTACGAATTAGAAAGAAAGAGAGAAAGAAAGAAAATATATTTATTCAAGACGCTACTTAGACTAAGACATGGATAATACTTAAACATTTTTGCTTAAAACTATTGCGATTACTTAAACATTTTTGCTTAAAATTACCGCCGGTGTTGAGTACAAAATTTTACATCTTCACCTGGCCACAATGCGAGTTTTCCCGTACGCGCAGCGTGCAGTAAAACTCGCATTATGGCCAGGTGTGGCGTAAAATGTTTTACATGATAGACCAGCGGTGGAGGTTAGGTGAGACGAACACTTAAAATTGGAACCCTTGTTTTTATCACTGGATTTTTCAACTTATGTTCGAAATATGATTTCATATTTAACAGCAGTTTTTCGCGAGGCCACCGGTCTAATCTCAACAAGGTCTAGTTTTTCTCATTTGGGTTGAAAAATGTGGCAGTCGCTTTCGTAAAAGAAGTGCCTACGCCCAGTAGGGATGACGTGCCAAAGCGGACCTCGGGCTCCATTTAGTCTACAGCCGGGAAAACGATAGGAGGCCGATAAAGTAATAAAATAATACGTAATATATTAGCACATTTTAACTCCACAATTTACAATGTCGTTGTAAGTAAATAAAATAACGCTATAAATTATTGGAGTATCATTCAAGAAAGCTTCTTTTTAACTGGCTGTCGTCGCTGATATCGATAAGACTGGAGCATCGCTAATTAAATATTTTTTAAATAATAATTATTCCTAATGTAATGGTATTTTATGTTATTTTCTCTTTGCTACTATAGTACACTTAAGCATATTTGTATCTGTCAACGTTCTTATGTTCATGTTGCTTTAATGTTCAATTCAATTACTTAACGTATGTATAAATATAAGAATGACACAAAATAGGAATCTGGTTTCCCGCTACACAGGCCTAGCCTCTGGTATTTTTTTTATTTGTAAATTCTTATGCACTTTTCCACCTTTTGTTTGAACTGTACTTTTTTATGTGATAGGAGGCAAACGAGCAGACGGATCACCTGATGGTAAGCGATTACCTCCGCCCATGGACACCTGCAATAATGATGTATTGTAGGTGCTTGGCAGTCAGACTATTTCTAGCCCACATTAGGACTAAATGATTCAGTATCTTCAAAGAAACTATACGACACGTCTTAAACTGACACAGGCAGCATTTTAATTGAAAACTACACCGGGATCAATTTGTTGGGAAAATACATACATGCTATGATATATATATGTGTGTACTATAGCTCTGTGCGTGACGAGCTTTGATTGGCAATTTAAGTTTTCAGTGTCTGGCAACTCGCACGAGTACTTACACTTCCGTAGTAATTAAGTATGTGAGGTCACATAGGGCAAGTATCCCCCACAAAATGGAGACAAATCCCTATCGTACAACGGGAACGAAAATGGTGTCCAGACTCGCCTGTGCGAATTTTATTGGCAAAAAAAAGAATATTCGCTACTTTGGGGATGAAATTAAAGAATTTGCTTACACTGTCTTTGAATCACCTCATGAATCACTGGTTTCAAAAAGTAAAAGAAATTGTGGCTTCAACTAGTAGTACAGCTACCTAAGTATTAAGTACAAAAGCTCAGTGCTGAAACCGTAGGGTCATTCTGAAAATAAAACAACTGAACATGCACTCACTTCTTTATCAAAACTATACATGGTGTTCCCGGGAATTTCCGTTATCTTCTGCATATTGCAGAATACATTCACAGAAACCAAATAGCATAATCATTTCTTGAAAAAAAATTTTTTTTTTCTTTTTTTGTACAAAATAATTTAATGTAGCATTAACAGTTATTGTCTTATTGTACAAGAGTTCAAGACCTGAAGGTCCAAGAAGTCACATTTAATAGAAAAATGTACCTCCGAGGCAGTTTTTGCCTAATATCGAAAGAATTCACTTGGTAAACCTTCTTGTAGTGTATAGGAACCTTACAACATTTAAAAAGCTGTTATGACACCACAGTTAAACGCCTTTAAACTGGCTAAATTTGCAAATCTGATTAAAATTAAAATATTCAATATCTTGATAACAGTAAGAGTTTAGATACTACTGTCTTGGAGAAATTAACTTTATTTGATCTAACCTATGCCCCCTTGCAATTAACGGAAATTGCCAAAAACACGTTGTATATGCTAGACTATGGTATAAAACATAACACAGTAGAACGATCGAGCGAAGCGAACAAAGTTCTATGCTTCAGCTTGGGCCGTTCGTATGTGCGGTGTCTGTCCCGCTGTCCCTGTTTTCCTCAAAAGGTCATATTTAACAACCGATTCTCTTGTAATCTTATGAGAAGGTTCGTTAATTATATAGATTTTTTTAGTCAAGTCTCTTCCGTTTTTTTAAAGACATGGCCGCGAGTTATGCAGCTATCCAGCTATCCACTAGTATTGCATGTGCGGCTTGTAGTTACGTACACAATTTATTTAAATTATTACTTTAAAGAACTATAATGTAAATGCAAAGCACGTAATATCCAGAATAGTATCTCCATATTCTCTATAAGTATCTTGCCTTCAGCTCAGATTTCTATTTGCTCTCAAAAAACTTCATATCATGGATGTAAATGCAAAGAGACTGGTGTTACTGCCGATGCCGTCTGTTTGTCTTAATGCGACTCGTCTCAAGATGTTATCGTTCCATATAATTGAATTCTGTCATCCCGTCTCGTAGCTTTGCTATTCACAACTTCATTCATCTCACCTCACCCCTCACTACTAGTACGAGTACCTACATCTTGAAGGTATATGTCACTAAAATCAGACGCTTTTATTTAAAACATATTAATCTGAAAATAATATTGTTCATAAAATGTTTCAAATTCATTATTTGGTTTAAACTTATTTGTAATCCCACGTATTAATATTTTTTCCTGAAATAAAATGTAGCGTAGACTAATATTTAACATTCCATGACATTTATTATTTACCGCAGTTGCCTTAGGCTATAAATTTACGATGTTTTCTACCTTCAGGCAGGCCGTAGGCTTGATTTCCGCTATTGTGATATTTTCAAGAATATGATTTAGTGAGCTAGCATGATTGAGCTAGCATTGCAATGAAACGAACTGTATTTTTAGTTTGATGCCGCAATTCATAATCTTCTACTTCTTAGTCGATCCCGCATGCTATAGCCCTCCATGCAATTCGGTTCCTCGTTAAATGGACTGCATTGGAAAGACTGCATTTTGGCAGCCCTCATAACTGCATCAGTCCAGCACACTGGAATCCTTCTTCGCGCGTTTGCCTTCCACAGAACCAGAAATTATTTGTTTCTCTAGATCATGCTTAGATGAACGCATGATATGTCCATAGCTGAATTTATGGAAGATACATGTTTATCGAGTGGCGACCACGTACCGGAGGGCGCAGCGTGGGTAGGCCCACCAAAACGTGGACTGATGACCTGGTAAAGGTCGCGAGAGTCCGCTGGAGGCGGGTGGCGCAGGACCAGTCATTGCGGCACTCTTTGGGGGAGGCATATGTCCAGCAGTGGACGTCTTTCAACTGATATGATGATGACATGTTTATAATGTGTTTCCCGTCACATTTTTTTATAATTATCAATAGGTACCTATCGATATTAAATTAGTTAAAAATGAACTATATGTACCACTAGGTACAATCAGGTAACTTACACTAGTAAGTTACCTGATTGTAGCTACACCCTTCCAGGGTTCATGTATCTTAGTTTTAAGTACTTGGTTGCAAATAAATCTTATGTTATCATATGTTAATCGTATGCCCAAAGAAAAAAAGAATCCTGTCCTGGAATATATCCGAGAGTCGTCAATTCATAATATGATAGCGCGCAGGTTCAGCCGGTGTGCAGTGCGGGTTAAATTAACACTGTTTAAGGCGTACTGCACATCGCTGTATACCTGTAGCCTGTGGTGCAAATACACCCAACGATCGCTCAACGCAATGCGCGTCCAGTATAATGATGCGTTCAGGGTGCTGTTGCGGCTGCCGCGACACTGTAGCGCGTCCGGTATGTTCGCGGATGCGCAAGTGGATGGTTTCTCCGCGACATTGCGCAAGCGCTGCGCCGCGACGCTCCGCAGGGTGCGCGCCAGCCGCCACAGTCTCCTGAACGTACTGGCCGACAGATGGGACGGTAGCCTACTGAGGCACTGGTCCTCCCTACATTTAAGTTTAAGTTCTAACATAGTTATATAAGTCCTGTAGCACTAACAATCTATGGATCCTAGTTGTCCGAATTAAATGCATTTTATTTTTATTTTTATTTTTATTTTTTATTTTATTTTTATAACCAGCGCGTAATCAGAGGTTTAACTAACACTGGTTCGGCTGAGGTGAGGTGAGTTCACAGTGAGCTAAAGAGTTGTGAAAATGTCCTCGCGCGGTACGTTGCTATGAAATATTTGATAGGCGTCTTCGATATCGAGCCAGCAAGCACGAAGGTTTATGTCGACTGTTAAATTGGTTTTGTAATCCAAGCAATTTGATGCTCATTAATTGGATTACAGGTCCAAGGAAAACGACTGTTTTACTTATTATAGAGGTATATCATATAATTAATTTATTAGAAGATAAGATCATAGAAGAAACACAGAATTTATATTCATGGATACATGAAAAAAATAAACATTACATTGCCTGTACGGGGTAGTTGCCTCGATCTCTTAATACCGACGTCATTTGGTAGTTAACATATACATTATTTTTATAAGTAGTAATCACAAGAAAACAATATAAGTACTGTCGCTAGTAACATGGCGTATCTATATTACATATTTGGATTAAAAACTACCTCGGTCCTACTCAATACGAGTTATAAATAGTAATCATTCTATTTTCAACGAATAAACTTTTTAATTATACGAGTTACAAATATGTAAATGTCAGAAAGTTACATTATTAGCACCTACCATTTTCCATATTTCTGTTTCATAAATAATAGTGAGCCAGAAGAATTTCCGACGGCAATACCTATCCGCCCAAACAAAATGAGGTAAAGCTCCATGAAAGCCGATTTGACTGGCCTTTTAGATGCATTACATAATGCGCATAATGAAATACCATCAGTCGATCTAAGAATAATGCTGACCTAAATTAATTGTTAATAGTGATGGGAATCTTCGATAAAAAAATAGTTGAAGGAGGCAACAGGCGACCCTCGCGCGGGCAGCTTTCTCGCGCAAAGACTTGCAATCGCAATACCCTGCCAAAGGGTCCAAATTTAGATTTTTTTTAAAGTTTTTAGTAGGTTATTTTGAAGTTACTTAAATATTTATTTGAATACAATAACAAGTTACAGAAGATATAGGAATTACAAAACAAGTCGGAATACAATGGTGTAGATAGAGATTAAATTAAAAAAGGTACGTAAAAAAAAGTAAAACTACGATTTTTAAGTTAAGTTTTCATTTTATATCTAGTCATAATCTACCATTTGTATTTTATATATTTTTATGTGTTTACAGGCCTCCACCCACCGGACGCGTGTCGTGCGCGGCGCGTGTGCTGCGCGGCACACGCGCAAGTTGTAAAGCATTGAAACTACAATTCAAACACATCGAACGCGTTTCGAAGGCCCGCGCGGGCCCGCGCGGCGCTAAAGATACAACTCGGCAGCGCGGCCGCGTGTCGTGCGCGTGGCGTGAGCTGCGCGGGCCCGCGCGGGCCCGCGCTGCTAAGTATGATAGAGATAGTAAGATACATATTAAATGTGTTGGCAGTGAGAGAGATATGACGCGCGGGCCCGCGCGGCACACACGCAGCACACGCGCAGCACCCGCGCGGCACACGCGTCCGGTGGGTGGAGGCCTACAATAAATCCCTTTTATCTACTTTTAAATATTATTATTATGTCATGGAATTCACATAATAACTTCCTGGACAGTTTTGCGTTTCAATCACGAGGTCACGAGTCACTTCCGGAATTCGGGTACTTTTTTCACAGATGTTATGGGAACTTTTCTATTTTTATGAGACAAATTCATTCGGTGGCAATTAATTTTCACGGGCCACTATAAGCATTTTCATGTAGCTCTAAGAATCGCCATAGTATTCAAAAGCAAATTCAAACTGCACTAACTAATTTTCATTTAAATATTGCAATGTAATTCGTTTCTCAAAAATTCCTCAATTTACCTAGTTAATATTGCACGGCCACTGCACACCTTAGGGACGCGTTTTTACCCGACTGCGCGACGCAAAGGAGGGTAATGTGTTTATTAATGTCTTTAATTGTATATGTGCAGGTATCTTGGTGCATTCGCCCTTTTCTGTTTTAACTTACACCCAAGTGTGTGTAAATAACACGTAGGTATTCTTATTACGTACGTCGTTGAAATGAAATTGTCTATCAAAAATGGAGCATGTTTGCATGCTAAACCTGACTAGTCGTGCATGAAATGAAACAAAAGCCTTTCGCTGGCTATTCTTACGGTCAAAGGATCCTATTTCAGGGCAAAGAGCACTCCTTTGACTCTGTAGAAACGGTTGGATCACGTTAAAGCAACACATTTCATCGCAAATTAAGACTACGAACCCATGGAAATCGACGTCGTGTATTAGTACCTATCCTTGAAAGTATAGATTGGCACTTATAAATCATGCTATTTAATCAAACATCTATGAGAAAAGGCCTGAGCCTGTCTGATTTGATGATGATGATGAGATCGTTTTTCAAATATCAAAATGCTGTACAAAAACATAATCCACAGATAACCTTTCTACAGCGCCAGGGCAAGAGTAATCTAAGAAAAAAAGGCACGTCATAGTTACGTTTTTTCTATAACACTCGGTACATCTTTAGCCTACGTTTGTCTACAAATAAAATATTTCACCGCATTTCCTCACGTCCCAAATCCAATATGGCGGTGTTTCAATGTCAACAGATGTGTTTGTTGACGCGTTACTTACGGCTTACAGTAGATCTATCCGACTCTACCGAATCCGACCGAAGTATTGAATCTGATTTGCACGTTTTGCTGTTTTTTACTCGTTCTGTCGCCGTACGGCCCGCGAGCTGTGTTGCGGCGTGATAGACTATCCGTCTCTTTCTAGCTCTGCTAAGAAAGAGACGGATGGTCTAGGTATGTCGCCGCGACCTCGAGGCCCCGCGGGCTGTTCTGCTATAGCCGTGCTGAACTACGCGGGGTAGCGGAGCGGTGTGCGAGAAAAAAATCCACCAATAAGAACGCGTGATCATGTCTAGCAACGGTCTTGCTGGATTTTTTCCTCGCACAACGCACTTTTACCTCGCACGGCTGTGGCGGATACGTACCGTTATGGTGAGTCCAGACGGCACACTCTTGAACAGGGCTGATTCTTATATCACTGATCCATGTCCGTATTTCTTAGTCGTTCGTAAAATGATAAACGGTAAAATACGTTCGTGTGTATCGGTCGATCACGAACGACTAATTTAACGGCATTTTAGGTGAAATAAATTTGATGAACATTTATGAATACGGCGAACATAAGGTTTAGCATAAAAGCAAGCACGGGCCACTTTGATTCCAAACCAATACGCATAGTGCGATTAGATCCTCCTGCCGAGGAAATGTTTTACGCTCCTTCCTGTCTTGTTAGGGTTTGTCGTAAAATGGAGGAAAACCAAAGGTATATGGATAAGTATACGCTTCATATACCTATTGACTGATATTGTTGCCATGTAAAAGAGTGTTATAGTAAATCTCACATGCTCTTTGATTATCAATAAGGAAATAAAAGAAAACTTATCAGATTTGACTTTGGACATATAAATTAATCAAACCACAAATGAAAGAGCGAGCGTGCCTTACACCTACCTAAAATAACGCTTATTTTCGTGGATAAACCTGAAAACTAGACAAAATATAAACAAGTGGGTACGCAATGAAAAGGCATGGGCGACTTCTTCGTAGATTGAGCGCTTTTTACAGATATTTACTTGTCAAGATAAGTAAATAAATTATTGAATAAATAAATATGAGGGGACACACAAAGCCACAAACCGAACTAGTCCCATAGTATGCTCAATCAGGCTTCTGTTATGGGTACTAGACGGCGGTACATTGTAACACGGGGTCGCTAGCGCACTGGACGGCGATTAAAAAAAATACAGTTTTCAAGGCCGCGTGTTATGTCGATGATTCCGGGTGCTGGAAACTTAGAAAAGAGGCGACACGCTGATTGAATGTATGGAAAGTAGTGACATCTCTGGCGGAGCGGATCGCTATATTTAATGTTGTTGACAGAAATTGGTAAAACATGTCAGTACCATTAACCAACGACAATAAATTTATGATTCTGAAATGAAATAATAGTTATTTATACAAGGGCGCAAAGTTTTATTTTACCCGCGAGTGTGGGATTGAAACACGAGAAAGGTTCTATCATAACATCCAAACTATGGATATTATATTATACTCACTGTAATTGAAAAATAAATCCAGTTTAATTACTTTATTTTATCGAGGCCGAAATGGAATTCCTTATTCAAATAAAAGCGCGTGTCAGTGACAGGACTCCTTACATGGGCTGGTTAATTTGTGCGCGCACGGCGTAAATCACGAGCGTGCGCATCCCACCCCGCGGCGCATGCGCGATGACGAAGAAGGGGGACTGTAGACAGTACTTCATTTTTTGTGTCGATTTGCATGATGGATATTACATAAACGGATAGAGAGAGAATGAATAACAATGGAAAAATATACCATCTTCGTCTGTAGCCCCCGACAGGATACGAACCTGCGACCTTTCTATTAACGCTAGACTGCTCTACCAATTGAGGGGATACCGCGAAGTGAAAACGAACTTCGTTCGAATATCTCCGTCTCTGTCGCTCGAACTAGCAAGTGCGACAGAGTCGGAGATACACAAACGAAGTTCGTTTTCATTTCCCGATAGCCCCTCTGAGCTACGAGGACAGTGACGGAAGCTGTATTATATTTTTTAATTACATTCCCGCTAAGACTAGCGCCCTCTCTGTATCCTGTTGAAAGACTCATTCACAGCCTTGGCACCACTCTAATGGGCAGCTTAAATAACACGAAACAAAATATTTTATTAAATAATTTGTTTCGTTATAAAGGTATATAAGGATATTACATTTGATTTACTTTTTGTAGTTGACTGTATTTGTGTAAATTATATCCCTGAAATAAAACTTAGGAACTAACCATGTAGCCTAGATTAATTAACAAATTAAACCTTAGCCTAGTTAAGGACAAAATACAATAACTCGCTTACAGTGTTCGAGATTTAGAACTGGTCTTTTGACACATCGCGACACCCATATAACGTAAATTGGCAGTGCTCATCGAAATAATAAAAAAAGTTTCAATAGCTTCCGAGTTACAAAACAAAGTTCAATCTCCATGCACGCTCTTTTTTGCACTTATAAAAATATTGTCATATTTTTTACGGCTTATTTGTATAGAAATTAGCATTGAAAACTCGGTATGCAAACCATTACGTCCTACGACTTTTTATTTTTAAATTTAGTGATAATGCTTTAATCGTTTAGAGTCTGCCAATTAAATTGGGTTTTAATTTATAATTTTCAATTATTGCTTGAACACGGTCAAGTAATTTTTTGAGTAAGTTATGTGTACGAGTTTGAGTTTTAAACCAAACTGAAAATTAAATGCAAAATTATTGTCTCAATAAAAAACATAAAGATATGTTTATTAGTTTACAAACTACGTTACTGGTGGTCGAACTGAAAATAGGTAATTTATCAAGCCTCAATTCGTTCTTTTATAGATATTTATTTATTTTACCACTCGCAAAATCTCTCTCTGCAAAATCTTGTGATTTTGTCTGGGTCGAGATTCCTAATAATAGTAATAATTTGTAATAGATTATGTGCATGGCATATTGCGCGTCTTAGTAAACAAGAAAATAGCTCAAAGGAGTTTCCATAAATTCGTGTAGAAAATGTTGGAGCTTTTGGCCTCTACTTTGATGGCTTTAGGTAGAAGCGAAATTAAGAGCGTTTAAGGCATTACACGCCGTAAAACATATTGAGTTCGGTTCTAATTAATTATATAACTATTTAAAAAAGAAAACTAAAACATTAACATTTCAGCAGTTTACAGCATATACTCGTATCTGTTGTCATGCACTTAACTTTGGTCGCGAGTTTGTTTCGAATACCTTCGTTTTTGAAACAAATTATAGAAGATTATAGGTAAGGGAACTTATTACATACATATAAAAGACGTAACAATATTTGCAAAAGCTGTGGTAATATTATTTAACATAAGTTGGCATGATAGTTTGGACCCTAGTTGTGTAATTTTGCCCAAAATAACCAGAATTGTTGGAATTCATGTCTTTATTTTTGAACCAGAGAAATCTTTATTACTGTGAATATTTATACGCTTCAAGCATTGTATCTTCGTAAATTCGAGGACAATACTGTAAAATAACACAGATAAATCACCCTTATAATTGCCACCGAAACCGTTTCAGATTATGCGGCCAAAAATGCTGACACAAGCACAGCGCACGGGTTATTCTGGTAGTGGAAAGAACAGCATTGATTTTGTCTATGTTTGTATGACCTTATATTATTAAATTCATATATTCCATGTGACCATGTAAATAGAAAATTTGCCTTAGTCAAAATTATATTACAATTATTATACAACAAATTATAACGTCGTATTGTATTGTATCTCCCGATAGTAATCTTAAATATAATATATATATAAATATAAATATAAGGGGACAATCTTACACAAACCGACCTAGTCCCATAGTAAGCTCAGTAAGGCTTGTGTTATGGGTACTAGACGACGATATATATAATAGATATAAATACTTAAATACATAGAAAACATCCATGACTCAGAAACAAATATTCATGCTCATCACACAAATATTTGTCCTTACCGGGATTCGAACCCAGGACCTTCAGCTTCGTAGGCAGCGTCACTACCCACTAGGCTAACCGGTCGTCAAATCTTCAGTATACAATTTCGATTAAAGAGTGGCAATTGTAAAAAAATACAACTAACTGAACTTTTTATTGTTTAGTAACAGCAGAAGTATCACCTACGTTAACCACAGGACAACTCACCAACACAGAACTTTAAGACTCATTTTTTCCACCCCGAATAACCCTTCAGCTGCATATATTTCAGCCCGGTATAACAGTATGTCAACGCCATTCCGTTAAGCCCAGTTATGGGCTGTTATAATTTTAACCTGTATTATTTTATATTCAGCCATTATCGGCTTAAGCCGCGTATTTATACTCTCCACATGTATTAACACGTTTGCTTTAGTCGTATCATTTGTTTTACTTTGTCCTATGGTGATTTTATTTTTGTTTTTTAACGGTAACGGTAATTTACGAGTGTAATGATTATGTGGTGGTGTAAATATTTGGCGGGTAGGTATTTGGGCATGTACTTTAAGTAACAAAAAAACATGTGTTCTCTGATGTAGTGTAGATAAATGGAAAAAGTCACATGAAGAGGCAGACAAAAGTATACATACCTACCTGTATGTGTATGTTACTAAAGCGAATAATAATGTTCCGATTCACTAAAGTTCATCAAACCATTATTGATTATTATATAACTTGTATTACGTTGTCTGAATAAAGGGGGCAAAAATCGTCATAACTATCATATCTAATTATTCGGATACAAACTTGACAACTGAATTGACGTGAGTTACACGAATTGATTACACGAAAGACGATGAGGACTGAATAAAGCTTTATTCAGTTTTTACGGTCGAGAGCCCTTTGGGTTTTTGAATGAAAATGCAAAGCAAAAACTAAATAATTTATCAACTAAAATAGTAAACTACTATATTTCTCGTATCATGACTACGCAATCCAATTAAAACTTACTGTACGAGTTAAACTGAACAGAATTTACTTGTTTAAATGTCGGGTCGGGTATAAATCCTATGACACCAGCAGAGTAATTGAGGAAATTTTCGAACGAGCGTAAGAATCATTTTCTGAAATGATTAAAAATTATAAAAAGGAGATGGTTTAACGTGATTTGCGGGCTAGTTATATTTTATAAAAGATGGCGGGAGCATTTACTCTATAATAGCCTATTGGTTGAAAAAAGTCGTTACGAGACAACAATAAACATACTTCGAAATAAATGATATTTCTTATCTTTTGTTAGAAAGATGAATATTTTAATCCTTGCCCTAAATCTTACCTAATTATCCCGAGACTAAATTGATTTTGACAAGATCGTAACTAACTAATACAATGAAAGCAATTATAGCCCTGTCACATTTGATCTGAGAGGATGAAAATAATTACGCTGATACAATATTAATAACAGTGAATGAGGAAGGAATTCTGTCTCTTGCCGAGACAAATGTAGTATTAATGAGTGCGTCGCTTGCTGACTGCCCGCAGGTGTTTGAAGAACAGAGGCTGCGGTAAAAGCAGGTATTCAATTCATAAATTTAGTTTAGGCTATTGATAAAATAGTTATCAGACGTGCTGTTTTGTATCCGCATCGTAATTGTAGGTATAATCAATAAAAATATTTATTTATTTATTTCGCAATATTAATCTTATTTTACAATCTAAACAAACGAAATCAACCAATATTAAACCAACGGAATACTAGAGCACATTTTTTTAAACAAATATTCAAATTTTTACGTGAACTTACTTTCGTAAAATATTCAAGGAAAGACAAGTTTTAATATATTCTCTTTATACTTAACCAACAAGTTACTTAATGGAATAAGATAGGTATACTAAATATTTATATACCTAAACATTAATAAATAGGATACCTACTCAAATAACTAAGTAAAAAAAACGTTCTACGACTCCCCAAAAATAATAAAATATTTTTCTAGATCGATCAAATTGCGAGTCTCATTAAAATAAGGATTATTCTAAATACAGTTCGTGGGGTGGGTTGATAGTTTTGGGACAGTTTGATACATTTGGAGCGCATTTATACTTTTGAGGCGGGTTCATGCATTTGGGGCGGGTTGGGACAAATGGTACAAATAGGGCGTGATGATGAATTTGAAGCGAGTTGCTATATTTGGGACAGTTTGGTTCATTTGGGGCGGGTTGGTTCATATTTGAGACCGGTTGATATATTGGGACATTATACGGGGAGTGAGTCGATCAGTTTGAGGCAAATTAATACAACGCTTAATCATTTACGATCGCTTTGGTACATTCCGAAAATTAAAAAATTTAAATACCTAAATAGCTTTACCTACATATAAAATGGTGACAAACATGGATAGCTCTCTGTCTCTCACGCTACTCTGCAGCTACCGGCGTCCGGCGCGGGCAACGCGCGTGTGACGTTTAATTTTGTTTGGAAATGATTGATGAAGCCGTTCATACTTTTGTGCAGGAATCATTTGATCCGGCGACGATGACTACGGGGCGAATTGATATTCCATATTCCTGCCGATGCCATCCCATAATAGACCGTGCTTTAAATAACATCGAGTTTCCAATTAATAAAGAAGCTTAGTTTGCACACGTCTTTATAGTAGTGGTGGTTAGTGGGTAGTGACGCTGCCTACAAAGCTGAAGGTCCTAGGTTTGAATCCCGGTAAGGGCAAATATTTGTGTGACGAGCATCAATATTCGTTTCCGAGTTTTGAATATTTTCTATATATTCAATATTTATATCTATTTTTGTAACATGGTAGTGTATTATGATTGAAAGAAATATAACAAGAACGGTAAAAAAATTAAAAGGTAATAAAGGTAATAATTAAAGGTTAAAAAACATGAAAAGGGAAGTTATAAAAAACAGCGCTGTACATCAGCCGTCAGGCTAGCAGCAAACACTGAGCCCAAGCCTATTGTCGCACCTAACTTAATTAGGATTTTATTACTTGCTTTTCTTTTTTTATGTGTGTCGAGATTGTGTTTTTGTGTTTTTTCTGCGACAGTAAATTTCCTTTTTTTTTTTTTTATATATATAAAAACCGTACACCGCCTCTAGGAGGTCAGACCGCCGTTTTTACCCCATTACGCAGGCAGCATTTCCTCTCTGAATCGCAATGCGAAATTGGTTGCGAGAGGTAAGGGCTAGCTCTGGGGTCTTCAGTTGATTGGACTAGCCGCGAAGACATGTCTCATATCTTTTAATATGTATTACATATATTGTCGTCTAGGGTCCATAACACAAGCCTTATTGAGTTTACTATGGCTCGTTCGATTGGTGTAACATTGTCCCCTCATTTTTATTTACAACTAGCTTTTGCCCGCGGCTTCGCCCGCGTAGTAAAAGTAATTTTCCAATAATTGTTGAATTGCTACGCCGCCTACTAACCTACTACTACTAACTTCCCCTACGAATAACCTTTCGTCATAACCCATTATGGTAAATTAATTTTTATTTACTATTATTTTTATGCCCGTGTGGTGGTGGGTTAGAATTTCACGACCCTCTTTCTTCCCGTGTGTGTCGTAAAAGTCGATTAAGAGAGCAGGGTTGAAGTGTGTTGTGGGTGGTGGGCTAACAACCTAAGCAATATCACTTTTTGTCGATCTTTTATACCCACATTTATGCTAAAAGTGGCGCTGGAACATAAAGTTCATGTGCTCTGCCTGCCCCTTTTGGGAATAAAGGCGTGAATGTATGTATGTATGTACGTATTTCTTCTGTTATTAAATTTACAATCATGATTAATGAGAATCTGTCCTCTGGAATAAAAGCTACTTTATGTTCATGATAATGTTGAAATACCAAAATATCTCCACGAATGTCAAGTCAAATTTGTGGCCTGAACATTGCTATAGGCTAGTTTCCTAAGATTTTTTTCCATGCTTTTCGAACCAGTATTTAACATAAATACCCAAAAAATTGTTTTAATTTAACGGCGGCCAAACTGCTTAACTTATAAAAGTAAGCAGATCTTCGTGCATCACCTTGAATGTACTTATTACGGATGCAGGCACTTTCCCAATGTCTCCTACCCTCCCGTCCCGCCGCGCCGCCCGCACTCGCCTAGGTACCGATTGCTGACGATCGAGATGGCACCATCTCGGCTGTCGGATAGCCCAATAACGGCGTCTAATAAGTAATCTGTCCACAAAGTTTTAAGTACGTAGTAGCTAAAAATAAGTTTACCTCATACAAAATTTGGACCCTCATTTAACCCCCTTAGGGGTGGAATGTTATAAAACGCTGAAATTACTTTTTTTGTATCCTAATAAGTTATCTTCCTACAAAGTCTCAAGTCTCTAGTTTAATAAATAATGTTTCCCCCCCACAAACATTGCATACCTATTTAACCCCCTTAGGGGTAGAATTTTATAAAACGCTGAAAGTACTTTTTTGTATCTTAATAATAATATTCCTACAAAGTTTCAAGTCTATAGTACAAAAAAATATGTTTCTCCCATACAAACTTTGCACCCCTACTTAACCCCCTTAGGGACAAAATTTCCAAAAATCCCGTCTTATCCCTTACCTACGTCATAAAATGAAGTTCTGGTGTAAATTTCAAGTTTCTAGTCCCAGTAGCTTTGAATACGAAATTTGCACCCCTATTTAATCTCCTTAGGGGTGGAATTTTAAAAACGCTAAGGATATTTTTTTTTGTATCCTAATAAGTAATCTTCCTACAAAGTTGCAAGTCTCTAGTTCAATAAATAATGTTTACCTCATACAAACATTGCACTCCTATTAGACCCCCTTAGGGGTAGAATTTTCCAAAACGCTGAAAGCGTTTTTTTGTATGTTAATAAGTAATATCCCTACAAAGTTTCAAGTCTCTAGTACAAAAAATAATGTTTCTCCCATACATACTTTGCACCCCTATTTAACACCCTTAGGGATAGAATTTCCAAAAATCCCGTCTTATCCCTTGCCTACGTCATAAAAGGAAGTTCTGGTGTAAATTTCAAGTTTGTAGTCCAGGAGTTTTTAATTCAAACTTTGCACCCCTATTTTACCCCCTTAGGGGGGCATTTTCCAAATTAAATATTTGAGTCAAATATCGCTGTCCCATGACTTTGGAGTACTTTTTTTCCATTAAATACTGTTCTAAAGTATAATGTTTGTGTGTAAAAATGGTAAAATAACTCGTTTACTGTATAATTGTGGTGAATAATCCCTATAAAGCCTACTAAAAGTATTGTTTTTATCAAAAAAACCGAAGAAAAGGTGCAGATTTTTGGGTGCCCCACGTACACTTTGCTAACTTTGAGGCGAAGTTTACCTATATCTGTCTCCTTTTAGGCCTGAACATGGCTGTTGTGTGAATCGATCATATTATCGTTTACAAATTTTGAACCTTATTTTTTAACGTTTAGAGTAAAAATATCATAAAATCACAATTTATTTGCTGTGCTCCAAAACCAACGTGGTGGAAAATTCCACCTACGTAACGGCATTTTTATCAATTAAACAACAAGAAACTACCAAAACAGTTGTGTTTTTATATTACTGGCAACAGTTTGAGCCTAAGTATTAACCGTTGTTTAGGTTAACTGTCAGTTTCGCTTCAAAAATGCGATAAGTTGAGCGTGCGTCACGCTGTGCCAAAAAAAATTTTCCACCACGAACTGGATATACTGAAGGTGCGAAGCCACTTTGAGATTAAATGTTTATGAATTCCAAAAAATCCCGTCTTATCCCTTGCCTACGTCATAAAAGGAAGGTCTGGTGTAAATTTCAAGTTTGTAGTCCCAGTAGTTTTGAATACAAACTTTGCACCCCTATTTAACCCCCTTAGGGGTAGAATTTTGTAAAACGCTGAAAGTGCTTTTTTTGTATCTTAATAAGTAATCTTCCTACAAAGTTTTAAGTCTCTAGTTCGAAAAATAATGCTTCCCCCATACAAACTTTGGACCCCCGTTTTACCCCCTTAGGGGGTGAGTTTTCAAATATCCTTTCTTAGCGGATGCCTACATTATAGTGGCTATCAGCGTGCCAAATTTCAGCCCGATCGGTCCAGTAGTTTGGGCTGTGCGTTGATAGATCAGTCAGTCAATCAGTCAATCAGTCAGTCACCTTTGCGTTTTATATATATAGATACAATACAATACAAATTGCACACCTCACACAAACAAAGCAGTTATAAAGAGAAAGAATACAATAACATGTAGGCCTATAACCATGTAGGTATTTACTTTACTTTTCTGTGGCAATGTTGTCATCTATTTTGTATCCTCATTCGATGAATGGATGGCGCAGACAAGCGCAGACAAGCGAACACGCTCAACCAAAAAAACATATAGTGAAGAGTAGGAGTGATGAAGTACAGATTAGATTAAATTCATTTACATTAAATTCATTTGCACTAAAACTCGCATTGTGGCCAGATGAAGACGTTAAATTGTGTACTCACCACGGGCGGTAATTCGTAAAGCCCCAGATCGCATATGGCCCTCACTTTGTTCGGGCCACAAACACCTGCGATCTGGGCCATTTACGAATTCACCGCCCTAGGTACGTAATGTACTATTATTGCCTATTGAAAAATTACATAATAATTAACAAATTGTCTTTGTATATAAATAAAATAATTCACAGCTAGCTCGTCAGGTATATAAAATACATTTGTTATAATTGACAACAATAATAATTCACAATGACATCTGACAACTGACATACAGAAATAGTTACCAATTTAAAAGAGTATTTTCGTAATTAAGTTCGTAATTATGTTAAAATATTAGAAAATGTCAGAACCGGTTAGTTTGGTTGGATTTAACTAGAAATTTATTTTCTTATTTAAGGATTGTAGTAAAAGATTAAGATGAATATAGAAAAAGGTCCTTTAGTCGAATCCCAGACCGAAAGTTTTTTAATTGATGTTGGTCGGTCGGAGTCTTCGGAGTCACAATCTGAAAAATACTTAAATATCGAAGACGTACTTGGAACCAGATATGGATTAATAGGTATTTATTATAAAGCATAGCATTTTCAGATTCAACAAACAACACAATGCCAATACACACTGTCCCGACTATACAATCATGACGTATTTAGGTAAAGTATTTGAAATTTGAAATTCGTTTATTCACAAAGAACATATGGTTACATAAGATCTTAATTTATATACATTGCTTCCCATTATATATTCAGTCAAGATAGTCATGTGAAAATATTTGTCAGTGATGTATAAGTCACTCAGTCTAGTAGAATTAGAATTAAATACAATTACAAGAATAATTACAATTTTGTGCAAATATTTATAATAGTACGTAATGAATATAATAAGAAATAAATAGAGTAATGGTAATCAGATTAACAGAAGCAAAAAACTGCAACTAAAATTAGAATAAGTAAAGTTCTTTTAAATATATTGTGTGAATGAAATGTCAGTTAATATTCAAAATGTATACAATAAAAATTCGTTAATGCTATAAAAACATTTATCAATCAGTAATTTATTCAATTTGGTTTTAAATCGTTTATAGGCGATGTATTGCCGTACATCACACATTATACGGTTTACAGCGACACTACCTAAGACTCAAATAGGGACTTGTCGGGCTACTCAGTCTCCTACCATAATACGGGGATATCAAAACATAGGTATCAATTTCATGTCAAATAAATAAATAAAAATCAATGTTTATAAATATAAAACGGAACGGTTTTTTTTATTTTGACGCGAGCTTACTGATGTCGCATTTCCTCCCTTGTCGGAAAACTTGTTCAAAAGCTTCGGTACCTACTGATTCTACTGACACTTGACACTGCATCATCTAATATCATACCGCCTCCGCAACTTTACAATACAGTTAAAATCATTGCTTTAAGTATTTCAAGAAGTTTCAATGGATCAATATTACCGGCTTGCTATGCGGGTGTCATTTCGTCGCGTCACATTGTCACTGGCAGCCGAAATGGGCCAATATTGACTTAATGTCGGCACATACGGGCACGTCCATCCAGCTATACATTAAACTTTGACATTCATGTCGATGACTATTTAAAATTATATCGATAACATTAATGGTCAATGAGCGTGACATGTCTTGTTTATGAGAGAATGCTCCCTCGGGTGAATTATTTCATCTAGAGACGTTAGGGATCTACCGGGAACCCTTAGTTGAAACCGCGCGGCGTACTTCCGAGGTATTACGCAAGCTCATTGCTTTCTTCGTACTATCAATATGTATAATGTATGTACCTTAGTATTTTATTTCATTAAATATGAACATCCACGCATTGGTTCATTTATAGTTCACTAGCTTCTGCCCGCGACTCCGTCCGCGTGGAACTCGTTTATATCGCAGCTTCATACAACTTCCCCCCCCCCCCATTTCACCCCCTTAGGAGATGATTTCAGCGATAAAAACTATCCTATGTCACTCTCCATACCTTCAACTATCTCCGCTTAAAAATTCACGTCAATTCGTCGCTCCGTTTTGCCGTTAAAGACGGACAAACAAACATTTATTGATTATTTGGATTATTTTTGTCATCATCTTACTATTTAATTAACTTAACTTAAGACAGGTTTATTGTTAAAACACAGAAAAATATATGAAATACAAAAGGTACAATAAATCTAGATTGGTAATACAATGATGTATTCCATCGATTTTAAGATGAAGTGCGTCGAAATAGGTTCATAATCATCACGTTTCGTCCCTGAGGGTGAATTTTCCCATTGATATGACCGTGTTTATATTACCTATCAAGATTAAAAGTCAGAAACCGGGCAAAAGAAGCCTTTATTAATTAATCTCACCGTGAATTCACATCGTCATGTTTCATTTTGACCCACCTTAAGTACTCACTCATGAAAATTAAGTTATTATACTTCGAGTAGCTCGAACTAAAGTCATTATCAACATTAAGGCAGCATTAAGAATCATCTTTAATAATGCAACGTTAAAAATCCAATTTTCCCATAATATTTACGGTGAACGAAAAAAACATATTAACCGACGTGACCCTAATTGAGCGAGACTGACAATACAACCGCTAACGACCGGACAAACAGACACCGTGAATTACATGTCAAAACATACCGCTATCACTATTAACTTGTACTGTGGGAAAGTCAACAATGTTTTGTCGGTAGCCTCATCTGATTTGTCCGTGTTGATCTTGAGACACTAAAAATTGCTGGGTCCACAAAGCACTTGGGGATTTCGTAGGGGGGGCTTCGTAGGCAGCGTTACTACCCACTAGGCTAACCGGTCGTCAAACACACTAAAGGCCTCCACCCACCCAACGCGTGTCGTGCGCGGCGCGTGACGTGCGCGGCGCGCGTCGGGCGCGGTTGAATCGGTATATTCACACAGCAAGCGGGCGGCGGCGTATAGCAACGCGGGGGTACGCGGTGGGCCCGCCGCATTGGCGACGCGTTAGCAACGCGTGTGAAGCGCGGGCCCGCGCGTGCCCGCGCTGCCGAGTTGTAACTTTAGCGCCGCGGGCCCGCGCGGGCCCGCGTTCGGACCTTGTTCGATGTGTGTTTAAAGTGTAGTTTCAATGCTTTACAACTTGGCAGGTGCCGTGTAGCACACGCGCCGCGCACGTGTCGCGTTCGGTGGGTGGAGGCCTTAACAACAAAGAATTTTAATACAAATCGACCTAGTCCCAAACTAGGCAAAGTCCTAAATGCTTTAATGAAACATTTACTATATACACTTAATATGTAATAAGAAAACAACCAAAACTCGGAAAAAAATATTCCTGATCATCATACAAGTAAATGCCCTTACCGGGAACCTTGCATTCGAACCCGCGACCACCGGTTTCGTAGGCAGGGTAAATGCCGACTACATTTAATGTCTACATCATTAGTTATTCCTGTTAGGCCAATGTAACTGTGATTATACTTTGTGTAGAGCAAAGAATGAAAAAAAACCACTAAACAAACTCGTCTTTTAAAAAACCAACTAACAATCAAACCGCAGTGGTCATACGTTTCCCAGATTTTTTTATTGGGCCTATTTCAATATATATTTAATTAATTCAAAGAAATCTGAAAGCAGTTAAAATACTTGTATTCATTTCAAGCCTCATGTCATAATTATTTGATATACCATTTAGGGTATGAACCTAAATGTTATTAGTCGGCTCCAGACCTACGTTTGTAAGTACCTACTTACTCCGAAATATGCCAAAGTAAAGTAATTGTAAAACTAAAGTTTATGATGAACTCAAACTTCTCTACTGCCGAGTATCACACTCCTGTTCATTTGTACAGTTTCGGCACTTAAATAATTTGAAAAGTGCCCGATGATATCTGAAGTCATCGTCCAACCAAATAAAGCACACATCATCAAACAATTCGAGATACTTCTCCGAAACAGCTCTTAATGATTTCTCAGTAGCTGTACAATATTTGATATTTTAACTGCACGCTGCGCTGACCCCAATTGTGATATCCTAGTAGAATAAAGGCTAAAGTTTATTTGTGTAACGAAGGTGGTTCACCCGTTTCTTCACTAGGTCTTGATCTCGTTTGATACAAACACTCTGCGGGAAGACAAATGTTTCAACGAGTGTTAAATAAAATAAAGAAACACAGTTATTCGGGAAAGTAATACGAGGTATAACAACTAATCATATAACGGTCATAATATATACGCTCACTGTGTATAAGTTTGTTTAGTATAACGTTCATTGCACATAACGAACGAAAGGTATAATGACAAAATATATAATTTCGTAAAGTATAACGTACTTTAGACATAATATTAATTGATATATCGATTAAAGCGTATAATATTCATAACACCTAAGGTTTATAACATATATGATTCAATTTATCTAACATCAAAAAGTATATTGCTCGCATATTATAATCGTCTTCAGTTATTTTAATAGCAATGCCGTATGAAGGAATATGTATGAATTTGAATAAAAAAATATTAAACGTTTTTAAGATTGAAATTAAATTTATTTTTATATCAAACACGCCAATTATTTTAACCTAACCTTACCTAAACACCAGCGTGTCGACGCCACCCCGCTTCGCGGGGTGTCTATTTCCGCTCTAAGGGACACAAGGCAACCCTAACCTAACCTACAAGTAATACCATTGGTGAGAGTGCCTGTTGTTTTTTACTGCGGGGGGCTTCGCCCCCCGAGCCCCCCTTTTACTTACAGCCCTAACCTAATTTTCTGTATTGTAATCCTCATACCAAAATATACTATGCGTTATGATCGTTATAGGTTATGTATGTTAGGTATACGAAAATATATTATATGTTATGATCGTTATACGAAATGAAATTATTCAATTTGAGTGTTATAGAAGAAAACGTTATATAATATGATTATTATGGCTATTGACCGTTATTCCTTTTAAAAGTATTGGTATTGTTGTTATAGCTAACGTTCATTATATCTTGTGAACGTTATTAATATGAAATTATATATACTGTTGTTATATCTCGTGGGACGCACCCCAGTTATTCAATAATACGCCAACATAATCATTCGAAACAATTTTGTTTCTTAATTATGTTTTTATTAATGGTACTTATTTCGAATCTATGAAAACTATTAGTCATAGTGTTGACTTGATTTTTTTGGATATAATCAGAAAAACAATATGTGCTTCATAAATTTATTGGCAACAAATTATTTGTAACTCTTGTCTGCAATCGTGTCGCGTTTAGTATGCGTAATGAATAACACGAAAATGCCAGGAATTTTATAAATAATTCATTACTTACACAATCGCTTTACCTGGATATCGACTTAAAAAGCAACCAACCTGACATTTCAGTCTTTACAGAAATATAATAACCTATTGCTATTCAGCAAAGATTTCCTTTTAGATATCTTTGAACAAATTGGCTTATAGCATTAATATTGCTGATTTGTGACTGTTTTGTTCTAGCCTCGTTCTAACCCTGCATTTCTATAATTATTCTAGTAGCTAATAAACAAACTTATCCTATGTTTGTACCTATTGGCTTTGCAATGTTGTTTTAGTAAGTTAAACAATCGAAACGATATGGGCTTTCATGTTGCAAGTAACAATTTCATTTCAATATCAGCCTTATCAAGTTCATACACAAATGGATATACGCTAACATAAGCGGTGCATCGATCAAAACGATTTACGTATCATTTCAGTATGTCAAAACCGCGTTATGTGTAGTATAAGTACTGATTTCTGGTGTTACTTTTACTATACCTATTAAAGCCAGTAACATTAAATGTGTCATTATTAAAACGGATTAAAAGTGAATGGACTGATAGATTGAACAACGAATCCATCTCAATCCTTTTCACCGAATTAATAGGCACCTTGGTCTTCGTGTGAGGTATCTTTTTTTAAACTATAATATATACATTAAATAAACGCCGCTTTAGTGGCAATAAATTTGATCCAGCCTATGAAAATACGGGGTAAAACAAATAATGAAATTACTGAATGCGGTCGTGACATGGGTCACGATTTCACTTTGCAAGTAATCAGAAGCCAAATGATATTCGCGGCGTCGGAGATTTTTTAATGTGATATAATTTGGTTTTTATCATCTCAGCGGTCGTGTTTGAAGAAAAAGTTATATGATACCTATATATATATATATATATATTTATTTAGGGTCTCCATTTAGATTTATATTGGAATTTTTAATTTGTCTCCAACTTTGGGCGTAAGGTGTGAAGAGGTTTGTATGTACTTTGTAATTATAGCTGAAGTAATTTATGCGATAGTGTGTGTATGTAAACATAATCGTCATTTTCAACTATTGAGATTTTATAGTACCTAGTTACGGAAAGGAATTCAACTTCTTGACTTGATCCTGACTAATTTTACATAATAGAAATAGAAAGATAACTGACAGACATATTAAGTAACTTTCCTACGTGTAATATGTACCTATAGATGTGACATTTATACTGGGTGACTCATCGTGTGCGCCCTGCTGCGGTTTCTTTAGTTTTTTTTATTTTGACATCTCAAACAATTTTACGAGCTTCATGCTCCCGCTGTCTCCAGCTAGCCAATTCGCTTGCATTTTTTATTTACTTCCAACCACACACATAAACTGAATTTGTTATTTTTATTGTCAACTGCTTAGCAATTCAAGGCGATTTGAACAGAATACCGGTTGATGGCAATAACGTTTTTCAATGTAGAGGGAAAGCATATTTAAAACAGGTAAAGTAGTATTTCTTTTAAATCGTAATGATAAAAAACTTCTGACACAAAACATTGTAATATTTTGAAGGATTATAATATCTAGATTCAATTATTTGATGGCAGTTGGTTCTTACCAAGAATGAATCGGTGAGTATTATCAAATAATCTCAAAAGCAATGTACATTATTTTAACCAACTTCAATTCAGTACTAACTTACCTTTGGTAAGTAAAAACACATGAACATTTCCTATTAATAAATTGAGAATTAAAACAAGTTCGCGTTTTGTGAATGTAACTTGTTACTGTGCAATAAAGTTTCAATAAAGAAATACTAGTAGTTCTGTGAACTGTAGACCTGGCGAGACCCTATAAAAACGATTTTTTTTTAAATATAATTATCGAACCAAAAAATGCACACAACATATCATGAGAATCGGTAGAGAACGACTTGTAGAGAGTAGAATAGGTGGACAGCCGAACTAGTGAAAGCATTTTGGCCCAAGTTGAAATGGAGGGTTTTGTTCGCTTCGTTCGGTCATTCAAGTTAATGTATTTTCCTCCTTCAAAATTATTCAACTAGCCTAACTAAACTGTATTACCGCAAGCCAAAAAAACGCCAAAGTACAATTTTCAAATGCAATCCATTAGCTTAAAGGCAGATGCGCTGAAATACAATGAGAACACAATTACGTCAACTATGACGAATGGGCTCGTGACGTGAACAATGCCAGCTCGATGAGAATCACCCACGTAATAGGACTTAATACTATTAATACTGTAGAACACTCGGGAACCACGTTCCGCAAATAAAGTGCGCGATATTAGGCTACGCTACAATAATTCTACTTAAAATCTCGCATTCAATGAATGTTGCAGATTCTAGTTTTGTTTAAAATTGTAGAAGGGTCAATATCTCGAAGACTACTTATATACTTTATCGCATAACGAGTTAGTTATGCGATAAAATACTAACTATAACTAACTGTAATTATGTTGGCTCAGTGATCCAAAAAGGGTTCTTGGTCTCGGCAACGTGATAACACCACTTATCCTTGTAGTGTATGCGCCTACAAATAAATACAAGTGAGGGTAGCATTCGTGGTCCACCACAGGCTTCTACTACTTTGACCACTTGATAATATCACACGGGTGTTCTTAGAGTTTCCCACCTTCACTTTGAAGGATCAGCAAATCTTGAAAGTTTTCTATCATGGACAACAACTCATCACGTAAATAAATATATTTTGATTCCTTAATTTGGCAAAGACCGAGTTTAATCGTTCATCACTGTTATTATAAACGAATATTTGGGGTCAATCTTTTACAAACCGCCTTAGTCCTAAACTAACAGGGGCTTCTACTTCATGGCGTTCAAACAACCTTAAATACTTAGAGAACTCCGGCAAAAATATTCAGAAAAAAAGACCGGGTTGCACTCCGGGAATGCCGGCAGAAGTGAAAACTCAATGACATTGTAGCAGTTTTTCGATCAGGTCACGTGTCCGTCTTACGAAATTTGAATCGGTTCAATCTTACGGTTACGTGACATCTTACGGTCACGTGACCTGTTGCGAGTTTAACATTTTTTACCCATCACAAAAGTGCACAGCGCCGCTAAAGAAGTTTTTACTTCAAAATATGCCCTCAGTGTTCGGAAGGTTCACTTCAAATTATCTCCTTCGCCCGCAGGATTGAAGCGAAACCGCGCCACTGTCCATCCCTTTAGAGTTATTTCCGTATAAGTTCATGTAATATTTTCTTAAATCGGTTGAATAGTTTTGAGAATAGCCTTTACTCACAACGCTACAAAATAATATTTCATAGACATAAGTACCTCATTATTATTAGTATAAGTAGATATAGATAGACACTATTATGTCGAATACTTGAAATTCCTTCTGGACTTGCACGGTACGTCACAATCGCCCTTTTAACGACGCTACCCCTTCTGATTCGCCTGTGTAATTCGGATGCATAATTATATAAAACTCAGTTACTGTCATCAAGTATTTTTAAGATCTCCTTTAGATACAGTATCCCTCCTCGATACATAATTTACGTAGGTTCATATTATTTATAGGTGAATCTAAGAACACTAAGATAGAAATGTTATATTTACGTTATGCCCGGATTTATTATTTCGGTGGCTTCAATCCGCCATTATAATTTTTATGTGCGGATTATGCCGAGTCGTAAAAACGTTTTTACGACACTATAAATACGCCGAGTATGAATCGTCCGTAGGGTATCAATAAGTTTCTAAACGGAACAAGTATTTATCGAAGGACTTTATTGTTTTACAGGTTTTATAATCAGACAATAAGACACAAAACACGGAACAAATAAAAGGAAGGTAGTTTTTGTAAAATTATGCACTTATTGTTTGTGTCAGCATATTTGAATGCATTCTTCGGCAATTTTGCGTAAGAAGCACTTACCTAATAGACCAGGTACTTGTGCAGATCTTGGGGTGAAGCCTTGGCCCAGTAGTGCTATGAGAAACTCAATAGATAGACTCTAAAGAAATCATTATGTCGATCTGAAATGATGTAACAACTCGATGAACTTAAATTTAAGTAATAAAATACTAACCCCATAAAACATCAGGAGCTATGTTATGTGCAACTGCCGCAGCAAGTTATTTAAATTTCATCTCCATAGTTCATATTTCAATAGAAATCCCATTATTAACATGCCACTGCGGGAGCAGATATCTTCAGTATGGATAAAAGTCATTTTCGGTGCAGTGGTCGTAAATCTGTGGCTTAGAACTGGATCGTAGGATCGGATCAAGACAGATGTTCTTTCTCTAGTGCTTTATTATATAATCGAGCAAGAAAAGAAAGAGACCATTTGAATCAGATCTCCTCAGAAGTTTATCATCAAATTGTCGACACTCACTTCGTCGAAGTTCACTTCAAAGTCAACGTTTCATGTATTTTCATTTCGTCAACAATTTATTCAGTTCGTGGAATGGTCATTGCAAGTAATTTTAAATCGTGTATTTTTACTTGTCGGATGATTCATTAAATAGTTGAATTATGTCATGGAAAACGTTTCGTGATATATTGTTTGAAGTATTTTTAATTAACATATAATTTATTACAAGGACTTATATTTAAAATTAAAATAGTTGGTATCTATGTCAATTATTTTAACCTAACCTAAACCTTTTTTTTTGTTTAGGGGGGAAAATACGTTACGCATACCACGCGGGCGCAGGGGGTGACCCGAGTGGTTATGTGGGACTCCCGTTGAGTTGATGAGACCCACGGTGTACCCACTAAAAACCCCCCCATTTGCCACCTCGCCGCCATGTGGAGAGGTTACGGGAACGCTTCCGTACACATCCGCGACCCCGCCGGTGGCAGCCACTCTTAAGCAGCTCTGCCCGGAGGCCCTCAACGTGAGCCGCACCAGATGTTTGGACGCGCCTGCCTCCTGGATCTCCACCTGTTCAGTAGCGGACCCCCCTGAGTCCGCTACAAAGAGATCGTGGGTGCGGAAAAATCCAGCACCCGGTGGCGGATCAGGTATGTGGTTCCGTCACCGACCACGTCTCGGCCGCAGAGGATAGGGAAAGCGGCGCACCGTGATACCGGAATTCCTCCTCCTCTGCGGTCCCACCAGCGCCGTTTCCGCGGAACGACCCCGCCAAGTTCGCAGGGGGTAGGGAGAGTGGCACACCGTTATACCAACACTCCTCTCCCCCTGCGATCCCGCCCGAGATAGAGAGAACGGTGAACCGCAATACCGGTACTCCTCTTCTTCTACGGTCCCTCCCCTACGCATCCTTAGCGGGCTAAGCCAAGCCCGCTAGGATCGCCCTCCTCGGGCCAGCCGGCAGCCCAAACAGGCCGGCCCTGGGTGCCTCTTAGCTTCACCATGGGTGACCAGTCCACGGTTACTAAGCCCCCCCGCCCCGACAAGGCGGGCACCGTCGAGGGGGAACCTAACCTAAACCTAACCTAACCGCCAGCGTGTCGACGTCACCCCGGAATGCCTATTTCCGCTCTAAGGGATACATGTGAACCCTAACCTAACCTACTTATAATACAATTGTTATGGTCTTTTGGTATTTTTTACTGCGGGGGGCTTCGCCCCCTTTTTCTTGCTGCCTTAAACTAGTTAAACCCCCTGTAATCAGTTGTTGTTTGTTTTTGTAACGTTGTAATAAAATTTCAAACAAATGAAATTCGTTGTTTTGTTATTCTGCCATTTAAAATTCATACAAAATGAATCATTTGCCAATTGATATTCCCTGAACAGTTATTCTATGAAATAATAAAAATTTGAATGATCATGAAATAAAATTACACCAAACAATAATTCATGAACTAAATAAATGTTACTTCGATTAAAAGTTTTTCTACAAAACAAGAGACACCCCTCTCCAGAAATTGACCTTTTAGACTTATTTTCCTGTGTCCCCTAGATGGGGCAGAGGGCGTCCACAGTGCGCCGCCATCCCGTTCGGTCTTGAGCTTCGCGCTTCAATTCGCTCCAAGTCTTCCCTATTGTCTTCGCCTCTACGATGATCGGCCACCGCCAGGTCTGTTTAGGGCGGCCAAGTTTACGCTTTCCTTAGGGATTCCAGTCCAGGGCTTGCCTCGGTATGTGATCAGGGTCCCTCCGGAGCGTGTGGCCGATCCAGTTCCACTTGCGGCGTTTGATCGATCGGAGTCTCACCGCAGCGTTCCCACAGTTCTATGTTGGAGATGTTCTCGGGCCAGTAAACACCGACAATACGGCGAAGACAGCGGTTGATGACGACCTGGAGGCGGTGCGAGATGGCCTTTGTAACCTTCCACGTCTCACAACCGTACAGCAACACGGTTTTTACGTTGGACCGGAATATTTTGAGCTTAACTCTCCTAGTCAGTTTCCGCGATTGCCATACAGGGCGGAGCTTTGCTCTTGCCTTGGCGATTCTCGAAGCGATGTCCTCTTCGGTCCCTCCAATTTCCGACACTACACTACCGAGGTCCCGCCCCGCACCTCATTTCCTGGGTCTTCCGGGTGTTGAATTTCAATCCCGTCTCCTTTGCCTCTCGTTGTAGGTCGTCCAGCTTGGCTTGCATGTCGGCGCGTGTGTGGCTCAGCAGGCATAGGTCATCGGCGTAAGCCAGGTCTTCCAAGACGCTGGATAGTCCCCACTCTAAACCGCGGCGCTCGTTGCAGATTGTAGAGCTCATGGTGCCATCGAGAACAACAAGGAATAGGAGAGGTGAGAGAAGGCAACCCTGTCGTACACCCGCACGCACCGGTATGTCCTCCGAGACGAGGCCGTCGTGAGCCACTCTACAGGAATACTTCCTGTAGATGGCCTTGATCATGTTGGTTATTTTCTCGGGAACCCCAATTTCACGCAATCGGTTCCAGATGCAACTCCACCTCAGTGTATCGAAGGCTTTTTCGAAGTCGACGAAGGTCAAATACATTCCCCTTTGCCATTCTGATGCCTGCTCGAGAATGATGCGCAAGGTATTGATCTGGTCCGTGCCCGATCGGTAGGGTCGGAAACCACCCTGCTCTTTGCGAAGAAGCGGTTCAACGGCTCTCGATAATCTGTTTAGGGTAATCTTGCAGAGCACCTTAGACTGGATCGAGAGCAAAGTGATGCCTCTCCAATTGGCACATTCACTGAGGTCTCCTTTCTTAGGTACGGTGATGAGAAGGCCTTTGTTCCAGTCGTCGGGTAGCTCTTCGGCTGACCAGATGTTCCGCAAGAGGGGTGTCAGCGCGTTCGCGGCGGTAGGCAAGTCAGCTCTCAGCATTTCCGCCGTGAAGAGGTCAACTCCTGGCGCTTTGCCGTTCTTGAGTGATCAGATGGTTTTCACGTCGAGGCTTTTCTGCGGGCAGGCTGACAGCAGGTGTCGCCGTAATGGGGTCGTTTGTGACTCGGAAGATCTCCTCGAAATGCTACCGCCAGCGTTGAAGCTGCCCCTCCGATGTCACGATTAGTTTGCCTGCTTTGTCTTTTAAAGGCTTCTTCTTTCTCTGGTTCCGGTTTCCGGCTAAGGTCTTAGTCGCCTTATACATCTCTCTGAGATTACCGGAGTCAGCAGCACGTCGGGCGCATTCCGCCACACTAGCCGCCCATACTCGCCTATCGTGGCGGGTACTGTGGTAGATGTTCCTGCGTATCTGTCTATACTGCAGCCTCAGGTCTTCACGCACGGCCGCATCGTTGGTAGCCAGGAGGTGAAGATGGAGTACGCGCCTTTCTTCAATGAGGTTCCAGGTTCTTTGTGACATCCAGACTTCGCGTGTATGTGCTTTATGTCCAAGAACGACGGAGCTGGTTTCTACGTAGGCCATTTTTATGTGGTTCCACTCCACGTTGACAGAAATAGCAGAGTCCGTCTCAAGGGCGGAGAAGTGTTTTCACAGCTCTAGTCTGAAGGCATCGCCTATATTTGGATCCCTTAGTCTGTTAACCTCAAACCGTTTGCCTATCTTGGTAGTCGCGTTAGCCGTCCGAGCTACGGCTACTTTCAGTCGCATTTCGGCTACGACTAAGTGGTGATCACTGTCGATATCCGCGCCACGGCGGTTGCGAACATCGAGCAGCGATGAGCGTCACTTGGAGCTGATGGCAACGTGGTCAATTTGGTTCTTGGTTACTCCATCGGGTGAGTTCCAGGTGTACTTGTGGTGTTCTCCGTGGATAAATAAAGTACCTCCGATGGTGAGATCGTTGTCCTGACATAACTCCAAGAATCTCTCCCCGTTCTCGTTCTGAACTCCGAGCCCGTGTCTGCCCATGTGTCTTTGACAGCCGTCGATATCCGTGCCAACCTTGGCATTCAGGTGTGTTCTTTGTTGTTGTGTGTCAGGTTGAGTGCACTATAGAAATCGTCCTTGTCTTCCTCCGATGCCAAATTTGTGGGCGCGTAACACTGAACGACGGTTATCTTGCGTGCTTTGCTGTTGAACCAGGCTGTGATGATTCAATCTGAGATCGGTTTCCAGTCCAGGAGGCTCTTCTTTGCAGCATCAGAAAGGAGGAAACCCACGCCATTTTCATGGACGTCCTCTTCATCTTCCTTCCCGGAGTAAAGAAATGTAAGGCCTCTCGATGTTCTCAGTTCCCCGAATCCGTTTCTGAGAACTTCACTAAGACCGAGTATTTGCAGTTTATATCTTTGCATTTCTGCTTCTGCTTGGGCTAATCGGCTATCTTCGCTCAGTGTTCGCACATTCCAGCAAGCAATTCGTGTCCGTATTTTCATGCCAAAGGTCGTCGTATTTATATTCGGTTATTTATGATCGGTCTGGTTTTGCACTATTTCGGTTTCTTTAATCTATGTAAGGTTCGGGTAAGCGAGGGATTGGCCCACTATACCCTAGCCCACTGGTGGGGCTGCCACCTCAGAGCCTGTGAGCATGCTCGGTTTTGTCTCAGGTGTCCTCCCTGGTGAGTAGATTCTATTTTGAGGCGCCGAAGATTCGCCTTTCGCCCTGCACCCTCAGCTCAGCTGCAACTCGGGTTGGCGGCCGCGCGGCGGGGACGTGGGTGACTCGGACTGGCCAGGGCTCTGCTTTTTCTCGGTGTTCCGCCACTAACACAGCAGATGATTACTTGGCATTTTATAGGTAACGTTGCTCTCACATGCATCCAAGACCAGACCCTGACTTCCCCCCCAGAAAATGACCTCTAATTAACATAAATATAGGGCAGGTTCTGTATTGCCTTCCAAAAATGTATTTTATTCCGAGATAAGTCTCAGCAATTGTCATCAACAAGTCACGTTCTCAAAAACGGCTCCAACGATTTCAATATAATTTAGAATATATATAAGGCTTTACGGGGTCGAAACATCGATTTAGCTTTGTCTCATGTCTGGGAAAATTCATTTTCTCCGGTTTTTTCCTCTATTGTCAACCTAAGTAGAGCTCTGTCAGGGACTTATATTAAAACAAGAAAGAAAAAGAAAAAAATGCTCAACTAATAACGGTTCCAATATCTCCCAACAATAAAACAAATAATCAACAGTCTCAAAGTTAATTTCCTCACTCAACTTGTATTTATAATTTAGCTGATATTAATCACTTCGTGAATTAATTTTATCAATTCAATAATATCGACCCATTCAATTCAACTTGATTAATTACATGATATTAAAATAAGATTCAAATTATCATTTTGCTCTTAAATATCGCTCCAATTACCTTACCTATCTCACTGTATTTATCAAATACCTCACCGATCGACAAGTTAACATAACTGCAGTCGATTCTACACTGTAAGTGATTTCTATTAAAGTTTAATTTTGATTGTCAAATTAACTGGACCGTAAAGAATGGTCTGACAGAGGTACATTATCTTAGTTTGTTGGACGGAAAACTTTATAACTCTCGCAACGAGATTTATTGTAATGAAATCGCACTCGATAGTATTTTCCTGTGAGCAAATAATACGAATCGTAAATAGGTCGGTTTGTGTTAATAAATACTTGAGTTTGTTGTGGGAGTAACATGCCTTGATTAGGGTTACAATTCGAAGCTCAAATTACTAATACTTTATGTAATATCTAATAATGAGTATTATCCGGTTTCAGAATCACTTCGATCCACGGGGCGATGAAAAAATAAAAATACCTAATTATGTATATCGTACGTAAATAAAAATATACTTAATACGTATAATAATGGTGTGAGGCTGCTCCACACTGGGATAAGTGGAAGAATAAAAAGAAGGCTCGGCAATAAATTATATAATCATATTTTATCACCTTCCGAAGGTTTTGTTTTGGTTGATATAAGTAAGTAGATTTTACCCTAAAAAGATGAACATCGTTAATGTGTATACGAGTGTAATCTTACGCATAACTTTACTCCTATAAAGTTAAGGTTTTTAAAATTTGACTGTGATATATACATAGTTCAAGCTATAATAAATTCTCATTAGGCAAGACGACTTAGTATTCTTAATACCGACAAAACTAGTAGTCCAAGGTTCGATCCCGTGTAAGTCCTTAATAAATTGTGCACGCACTTTCCAACTATACTTATTTACCTTCCTTCGACCACTCTGATACTTACTTACTTAACCGATAGTGGTTACTTCGGAACAATTTATAGACCTCCATAGTAATTGCTAAGATATTAAGCCATTTATCATTTTTACTCTGTTAAGGGATAAGTTCCAAGTTGGTAAGTTACTCTAGCCAAGTTATGTTAAGCTTTGCTAAGTTTTTGTCTCGGGGGTGCCATTTTAGTGGGAAGTTGTATCAGAATTTGCTGATGAATTAAATTACTCACCAGTCATATTTCTTTGTAAGAGCTAAGACAAATAAAACTATTGTGAATAAATGTTAATCATCATCATCATATCAGCCGAAAGACGTCCATTGCTGGACATAGGCCTCCCCCAAAGAGTGCCAAAATGACCGGTCCTGCGCCACCCGCATCCAGCGGACTCCCGCGACTTTTACCAGGTCATCAGTCCACCTTGTGGGGGCCTACCCACGCCGCGCGCCTTAATGTCAATTTACAATAAATATTACAAGCGTAAAAAGTTACAAAAAACTATATTTCGATCTACGGAAAAGTAACTGAAAACAACGGTTTTTTTAAATCATACAAAAGGTAGCGTAAGTCACCCGGAGGATAGTTTCGAATCGATTGATAAGTACTTCATTCATAAGAATAGGTTCAGTATCTTAAACGCTATGGTGGAACACAAGTAAACACGAATGATATCTAGAGTTGGGATGTTTTGTGGTATTTGTTTAGGTGCGTTGGGGTAAGTTGAAAAACGGTGAGAGATAAAAACCCGTCCGTGACTCCCTGTCCTGTGCATATTTTTTTATCCCGGCAACTTTCACGAAGACGCCATTTTATTTTCCCCCGCCCCTCAGTCAGTGCCGTTAGCTCAGTAAGTGTGCACGTGTATGGTTGGCACTTTTCGACACGGTGAAATTTTCGATGTTAAATCTACATTTTTAATCTTACCCCATGCTTTGTAACTTCTTTAACAATTAAGCTAGAAACATTTTGTGGAGATATATATGCTTGTTATTGTTATTTTGATTACCAATTAACGTGGACATCCAATATCTTTCTTACTTTTCGAGATTTTATTGCTTTCAATCTTGCACCGACTGATTTTACTGTAAGACGGTAATATTCTTGTTTTCATCTAACACCACTTTCAAAATTCATAGTAACAGAAAGTGGTTCTCAAAATGTAGAAAGAGGTATAACTACTGTAATGCTATTAACTCACCAAACGAAAGGAAAATTAGGGGAAATAATTGTTTTATAAGCAGTTTTGGAGTAGTTGTAGCGTATGGTGCTTATTAAGATATTTTTTGATATGGGTCACTGTTTGCAAGTTATATACCAACTTCGTTGGATTCTTGCAACTCGAATCCTAGGGGGAGATTGATAGTGAAATAACTGTTTTAATGAATATTAATATATCGTCATAGTGATATACAATACCGGCCAAAAATATATTCGTATCTTACTGCCCTTTTATTATCATCGTAACTTTTAAAGTTTTATATATTATATTTTATATGTTACAATATTCGACTTTCTGTTGTTAAATGTTTAACACTAAAAACATTCAAATTTTATGTCTTTTTTTGTCGAAAACTGGGAAGTATCAGAATGTGGCATTTTTCGTGAACCTTAGTCTGATAAATGATTGTATTGATACTACGTGATAGCTTTTATGCAATTATTTACTTCCCCGCGTGGTCGTGCCGGAGGCTTCCCCTGGATTTTCCCCAGGCCACCCTCCAACCACGCAGTTCGACCGCTATATTGGGTCCGTCCTATTATAGCAACAGTCAGGTATAAAAAAAAATGCAATTATTAAAAAAAAAACGCTGTAATTGATTGATTCTGTCGTGAAATACACAAAATGTTATAACAATTCTATCGCTTTATTTATTTATTTCTGTGGGCGTATAATGGAAACGGGACAGTGGTAATAACAGCTCAAATATAAAGGCTCCATGTGTTTCTATTGAACTATAAAAAGCGATATTTAATTGTCCTTGAATTTTACCCGCAGCTATAGTCGTTTTTTATAAAGAGAGTTTGTGAACCCTAGGCCTCAAAGTGGTAAGATTGAAATATTATTTTGCAGCAGGTAACTTTTTTGGCGATAGTAACGGTTTTATTTCAATGTGAAGTGAAGTTTTAAACTACTGGTGTTGCTATAACGTTCAATATATGTGTCAAAAATACCTACGAAGCCTGTACATCATTTTTAAAACTATATCCATCTCACCCCGTTACCCTTTCATCTTGCCCCATGTTTTTTTTTGTTATATGTGTATTTTTATTACAACTTTTTCAATACTAATAGCAATTATAACTGCATAATTTTTATTTAAGCATAAAATTACATATCTCTACTTTTCCAAAAGCACAGTTTCTTGAACCCGATCCTGATATCATTCAAACATTGAAGCTTTTAAAAGAACATTCGTTATCTCGCCTAAAGCTCGTTTGATCTTACCCCAACGCACATTATATATTTTTTGATTGATGTAATTTTAGCAAACAAGTGAAATATATTCAAATGTTATATTATAAAATCATCATTGTAATTTACAGTATGGCATTTCAGTTGTCGTCAAAATGTATGTAAAATGTGCAACTAGTACAATATGCGATGCATCAACAAACCTAAATTGTTTACTCTAAACACATTCATACAATAAAAAGCAAAGGCGATATATTATTGGCCGGTTCTGAAATATAGATTTATCGTTCTGTTATTCATTTATTCAAATAAATATACAATGGCGACTCCACTGCATGACTTGTGCTAAACTGCTACCAGAATCCTAACCCTAATTATTATCCCTACTTTTCGGGTCTGCCGTAGTTAGGCAAAAATAAGTAAGTTATCCGCAAAAAATCCCCTGTGCTAAATAATTAACAATCTTTCATTATTATTAAATTATACCAGTGTAAGTCTCACTACTGGCCACACAACTGTTTCCACAGAAGATACCTACGAAATTAACTGTAAACCCATGGTAGCTCAGTGCGGGTAGCAGGTTACAACATTCACACGTACACCTTAATTAACTGGTATAAATCTTCACCTACAGTATGGCTAACGTAAACGGCCTAACTGACATACGTAATGTCAATGTAACCCAATTCAGTTGGGAGTCGAACCCGGAGTGCACAAATCACGACTTTTTATTAGATTTCGGAGAATTTATCGCGCTGTCGAATGCGAAAGACGGATCATGTTGCGAGCGATATCCGTGGGCTTGAGGTACTTTTCAGGGTTCCGTAGTCAACAAGGAACCCTATTAGTTTCGCCATGTCTGTCTTTCCGTCCGTCCGTCTTCGGCTTAGCTCAGTAACCATTACTATTGGAAAACTAATTCGGCATGGGTATATAAATCAATCGTGCCGACTTAATTTTTTTTTATTGCTGTACCGTACCTCTCCTACACCTAAAGTGGGGATGTATTTATTTTCTCGTTAAACCCATAGTGCGGGGTATCGTTGGATAGCTTGTTCAAAGATATTGTGGGTTATTATGTCGAAATTGGCAGTAAAATGTATTTTAAGTATGAAGCGTCACACACCTGACCGCACTGAACAAACGCATTTTATTTTTTTATAATTTATCGAAGTTTCAACTGAATTTATCGTCAATACTTAAAGTTTTATAACCTCTACATGCATGTTTCGAACGAATCTTAACGATCGCTATTTTATTTATCTAAAAAAAATGTGTTCATTTTTAAAGCCATTTTTTATTTCCTTGAAATTGATGGCGTGAAACTGCCACAGCATGTGTGACATGATTGTGACGTTAAATTAATGTCCCATTTTTCAAACGCCGGGACAATATATGACATGAGATATTTAAAAAAAATATTTCAAGGTAATTATTGGTTATATACCGACATTGACAATGTTATATTTTTCAAATAACATTTTGGCACCCTATAGACTGAGGTGAATTGCAAAAAAAATTACATAGTTAAAAGACCTTAATCTATTATACTCTTTAATTTTCTTGTTTTAGATTAGATTCAGGCCCTATTTTTGCAATTCAGCCATATATTTTCCAAAAGGTAAAGGTCGAGGGATTCCGCTGGATGCGGGTGGCGCAGGACCGGTCTCTTTGGCACTCTTTGTGGAATACCTATGTCCATTAGTACCTAGACGTCCTTTGGCTGATATGACGGTGATGATGATACCTTTTTCTTATAGCTTTAGTTACTAGGTAGCATAATACAAGTACAAAAAACCAAGTTTACTTCAAACCAAATATGCTCCCTCTGATTATGTTTCAGTTTTACGAAAACCCGAAGTGAAATTACTTACTGCGTTGTTGCACCAAAATGAACGTGCAAAGTGGGTCGAAGATTAACGCTGACGAAAGGGATGTTACGTTTCTAATCCAGGCTTCCGGAGTGGAAAATAATTTCAATGGTTTTGTAATCTTAATTTGCGTAATTATTTTAAATGGGCGAAGTCGTTATAAAATTGTTTCAATTACAGTCACACGTTCCACAAGTTATTAAAGCTATATTCGTTATTCTTCACAGTTCTAAGTATTTTGCACAAAAGCGTATATTTCTATTCACAATTCTACATACAAACGCGATTCGTTATTTTTCTCAGACCTCATTTTAACTTCTAATACCGAATCTACTGACTTTCTGTGCTGGATAACGAATACGGTAGTACAAACGCGTTGTGTAAAAATGAGGACTGTAAAGAAAGACGAATGTGCTGAATGGCTGATGTGAAGAATTGTAGCCTTTAAAGCTCCGTTCGTATTTGACTTGTTTTATGTTGCTTTCCAAGCCAGTAAGATACGTCCCCGTAGGATTCATACGTTTCCAAATAAGCAAATAGAAGTAGAGTTCTAGAAACACCAACCGCGCTACTAACATATTGCTAAAGTTTAAATTTAAATAATCTAAAAATATGATATATGTGTATAAAAACTTCAGATTTTAACAATCAGATATATTCCGGACTAGCTCTTTAAACACTATAGTTGCCACTTTTTTTTTAAATCTTAGCTTGTTAGCGGTTCTACAATATTTTTTTTTAGTTCCTTTAAAATAGCAACGGGCTTCATGTAATAATTTTGTCTTCTGACCTCGCTCTCAGAAACTAAATAATATTAAACTGCAACCCGCCACCAGAGCCATTTTATTATAAAACCGATCCACAAAGTGAAATATATCGAACGACTCCAAGTTTCAATTTTGCTTTCCTAGCAATTTCTTTCTGTTAGCAAGGCGAGGTTTTCACTAGTTGTGGAAAGTTGCAACTGCGGGTTTTGATGTTGTTTATTTTAATAAGTTTTACAGTACTTTGTTGTTAACTATGAGTTGTGTTTTTTTAAATCATCATGCTTTATGATATGTTTTTTTGTACGAGATACTAGAATCTCCAAGGCTAAGTTTAGCAATTTAAATCGGTTATCCACAAGTTCAAATATTCTTTTTCCACTTTTTTTATACAACGACGGCAGCAAACATGCGTACGGCCCGCCTGATGGGAAGCGGACACCGCAGCCTATAGAAACATGCCAGTCCAAAGGAGTAACATGGGCGTTGCCGACTCTTGATATGTTTGAGGATTCGCCGTGTTGACAGATGAAGGAACAAATTCCCTCGCTCTCAACAACGCATCCTCGGGAACTCTTGATGATATACTCCGATTATATAATCGTGTTCTTAAGTCCTTAACAAACCAAAAACACTAAAATCAGCCACACTTAAGTTCATCCTAATTTGTAAAGCAAAGCTTGTCATTCACGGAACTTTTACGCAGCACAAAAGCACTGATAAAGAATGCCACACACGCGCTACAGCCTTCAACACTTTGACCACTTAATTCAATGAGCCGGTCACTGGGCCCGCACCGGATTCACTAACGTGGATGAACTGGTTTGGGATACAAATGTGGTTTTCAGTTCTTTGCCTGTAATGATTATGGTAAAAAAGTATGAAAAATAATACGCATAGAAATCCTTTATGGAAGAAAATATAGGTGAAACGTTTCGTTGATAAAGTACACCACTAATTTCTATTACCTAATAGCTTCCGTCCGAAACTTTTTCCACGTTTCGCTTAATGTTTTTCCTATACAAGGTGCTCATATTCTATCCTTTTAAATTATCTCCTCTGCATGGATTTTTCATGTTTAACAAATGTTATATCAACCGGTACAGGAGTTAAAATAGAATTTCGGTATCCTACGATAGAGAGAACAGATAACCATTTGTGTACACCTTGAGGTAAATTTGGCGAAACGTACCATTTTATTTGAAATCAGTTTGTTAATATGTCGCGAATGCTCGTTCACACGCATTACATTTCTCGTCGGACGTGGAAGCGTATGCTGAATAATACTAAACCGAGTAGAAATCGTTAAATACGTGTCCCAAAAGGCAACGTCAATCCGAATACGAGGGTGATAAGTCATTCAGTTAACAAAAACATAGAAGAAAACCAAGTCATGCTAGACTAGTTAGCTAGCCAAACGTTTAGCGTGCCTAAAATGGTAAGCAGCTTGCGACTTTAGAGTAGCCTACCAGCTCATTAACGAACCTTTATTGATTTGAGAATGAATTATGTTCAAAATGAAACATAAATGTGGGTTCATTTCCGTTACTCTTAACATTTTGGTAGCGCTGCCAACCTCACACACCACCAGGAACAGATAACCACATATCTATAGCCAAAAACAGAAAGGTACATATTGAGCTTCTTCTTGTATAAAAACTGCAAATAGCAAAGTACGCACTCAATTAAAAATATCATATAGCCCCCCAGCTTCGCAAGTCATATCATTCTGCAGCTACATTAAAACGCTTCAACACATTTTTCAGCATTTTCATAAAGGGGAGAATGTTCTAGTTGCAGGTAACTACCTGCTGGATAAAGTATATTAAAACAAGCTCCAGATGGGTATGCTAACAATCCCTTTATTAGGTGGTTAGCTGATACTGCTGGTTCGCGTGTCATACTCGCATAAAAGTTATCAAATTTATCTCATGTTGCTCTAAATTGAACGAGATTTACAAAAAAATATGTGGTAGGTATGTAAAATCTATGCCAAAGTCTAAAATTCACAATTTTTAAGTCTCTGTATGGATTTAGACGAAATTTTCCGTACAGATAATTTAAGACACTTGGAAAAATCATCCCTTAAGATGTTAGAATGTTGTTTGGGTTGGCGAAAATTAAGGTTCCGCCTACAATAATTAAATAGCAATCATTTTACTAAGACGTTAACAAGTTTTTCTCGGACGAAGTCGGGGGGGGTAACAGCTAATAAAGTTATAAATAACCAGAGTAAGGGACATCACATAATTTTTACAATACGTAGGAGTTGAGTTGGCACAACAGTTGCGCTGTTTTCCATGTACGGCGTGCTTTAATATTCAAATAGTCTTCATTTAATGCACGTTGTATGTTGAGTGATATGAAATAACTTAACAATACTTTCATGATTTTTTTGAAAAATAAAAATAAACTGAATCTTGCGGCACTGTAAGTATGTTTTATTTTTTGGTAAAACAATTTTACTATCATTTCTTATTACAGTACTGTCAGTTGCTTATAAATATTGAGAGAAAAGAGCTTTTAATAACAGCCTATTTACAGCATAATCTTCCGTATGTACTTTCCAATTAGATGATATCTTATATTTTTAACATGTTCTTATACAAATTGCCTGCAATGTTAGCATTGTAAACCTTCTACAAATTCCTTTTAACATTCCATCCTTTTTCCAGAACCCCCAACTTCTCACCAACATTCGAGACTTCAGGTTTCATAAAAAAACGGAACAGTTAACGACATCAAACGACTGCAACTATCCCCAAACGTAACTGAAACCGTAAACAACGGTGCTACGGTGACCCAATTCGGTTTAGACACGAGGTAATCCATCAAGCGACGTCCGAACTCCGAATACAATTATGAACTTAGTTCATGTCGCTGTATACAGTGTCATGTTCTGTCCTGTGGTGATTAATTATTGTTAAATTTCTGATGATAGTAATGAAGTGCTAAGTTTGAATGAAGATTAGATTTAGGGAAATATGATTGAATTGGTAACAGGAAGTGAGCGTTAATATAATGTCTGTAAATAATAATAATCCAGATTGTAAATACCCAAAAAAAAATATCCAGTACTGGGCTGATATATTTAACAAGTCAACTTTTTAATGCGATACATTTACGATACAATCGCGACGAGGTATCGGTATCTATGGCGAGTGCCACGACAAATTCATAGTTACATGTTCATATTCATTTATTCGTTGAAACCATGTTATTTTTAGGGTTCCGTATTTAGTCCATTGAATGAGTCCCTCCAAGGGGGGTCTAGAGTGCGTGAGTTAGTAACGTAAGATGTTTCTTCGGAAACATGTCAAGAGTCCCTAGGTAATAAACATACTAAAACCCCGGGACACTAGTAGGAGCCCCGGAGTGGGGGGAGGGGGGGAAAGGGTCCATTTTTTCATTTTTCGCTTAAATCTCAAAAACGGTACATGTTAGAGAAAAACTTTCAAGGAAAAGTTGAAAGGCCATAAAATTATCTACAAGTTCTACCTAAATATTTTTTTTCTATTCGCAGCCGTTTTCGAGCTACATCCCATGAAAGGTGAAAAATTCGAAAACTTTTTATTTTACCAACTTAGGGTGCCCGCAGACGACCGTTTTTTTCTCCGTTTTTGTTGTGGATTGTAAGAAATGACGACGATGATGATGATGATGATGATGATGATGATGACTACTTTTTCATCCTTTTGGGTTGGGACGGTCCTGTTAAGAGTTCTTCTTCAATTATTTGTTCATCCTCAGATGTAGGTGATTCGTGGTGAAGCTCTTCGTCATTCAATTCCTCCTAAACGCCTCCATGGTGGAATCTGGTTTTTTTATCAATGATAGACCTAATTATGAGCAATCTATCAGTACCGGTCACAAGTTGCACTTTTGAGTTTTTTGGAAGAAAAAAATAAAAAGATCAAGTTCAGTAACTCAAACTACCCTTATATAATATTTTGACAATCGATTCCTCCTAAAGGCTTCCATGGAGGAATGTGTTTTTTTTTACCAATTATAGACCTAATTAAGAGCAATCTATCAATCGGTACCGGTCACAAGTTGCACTTTTGAGCTTTTTGGAAGAAAAAAAATAAAAAGGTCAAGTTGCGTAACTACCCTAATATAATATTTTGACAATCAATTCCTCCTAAAGGCTTCCATGGAGGAATGTGTTTTTTTTACCAATGATAGACCTAATTAAGAGCAATCTATCAGTACCGGTCACAAGTTGCACTTTTGAGCTTTTTGGAAGAAAAAAAATAAAAAGTTTAAGTATCGTAACTACCCTAATAAAATTCAATTCCCCGTAAACGCCTCCGTGGTGGAATCTGGTTTTTTTTATCAATGATAGACCTAATTATGAGCAATCTATCAGTACCGGTCACAAGTTGCACTTTTGAGCTTTTTGGAAGAAAAAAATAAAAAGATCAAGTTCAGTAACTCAAACTACCCTTATATAATATTTTGACAATCGATTCCTCCTAAAGGCTTCCATGGAGGAATGTGTTTTTTTTTACCAATTATAGACCTAATTAAGAGCAATCTATCATCAGTACCGGTCACAAGTTGCACTTTTGAGCTTTTTGGAAGAAAAAAAATAAAAAGGTCAAGTTGCGTAACTACCCTAATATAATATTTTGACAATCAATTCCTCCTAAAGGCTTCCATGGAGGAATGTGTTTTTTTTACCAATGATAGACCTAATTAAGAGCAATCTATCAGTACCGGTCACAAGTTGCACTTTTGAGCTTTTTGGAAGAAAAAAAATAAAAAGTTCAAGTATCGTAACTACCCTAATAAAATTCAATTCCCCGTAAACACCTCCGTGGTGGAATCTGGTATTTTTATCAATGATAGACCTAATTATGAGCAATCTATCTGTACCGGTCACAAGTTGCACTTTTGAGTTTTTTTGGAAGAAAAAATAAAAAGATCAAGTTCAGTAACTCAAACTACCCTAATATAATATTTTGACAATCGATTCCTCCTAAAGGCTTCCATGGAGGAATGTGTTTACTTTACCAATTATAGACCTAATTAAGAACAATCTATCAGTACCGGTCACAAGTTGCACATTTGAGTTTTTTGGAAGAAAGAAATATTTTTTGATCGATTGATGTGATAAACATGGGTATGTAGTATGGGGAAATTGTTCGAGCCAAAATCATTTTTTACTGCGTGTAACTCAGAAACGGTAGGATATAGGAAAAAATTATGTAGGTACAACTTGTAGATAATTTTATGGCCTTTCAACTTTTCCTTGAAAGTTTTTCTCTAACATGTACCGTTTTTGAGATTTAAGCGAAAAATGAAAAAATTGACCCTTTCCCCCCCTCCCCCCACTCCGGGGCTCCTCCTAGTGTCCCGGGGTTTTAGTATGTTTATTACCTAGGGACTCTTGACATGTTTCCGAAGAAACATCTTACGTTACTAACTCACGCACTCTAGAACTTTTTATTCAATCGACTAATTTCACAAGGAAAAAACGGAACCCCTTATAGGATCACTTCGTTGACCGTCTGTCTGTCAATGGCCCTTATCTCGACAACGCGTAAAGGTAGGCAGTTGAAATTAAAATCATATATACAGTCCCTTGAAGCTGTGAAAAAAAATCAAACTTCTGAGTTAACGTAAAAAAAGATACGGCCGTTTATGCCGCAAAAAACGTATATTTCGACACTCTGAAGTGAATTAACATTTATATGGTACTTTCCTTTGAATTAGTACTATGAAATTTGGGAAATAATATCGTCTTATACGGTAAAATATAGAAGTATAGGTAAAAATCAGAAAACTATACATTTGTTATTAAGACCGGAACCCTCGTTAGGCGAGTCCGACTAGCATTTGTTCAATTTTTTTTAAAGTGCTAGTGCATAACCGCTCTTACCGATATCTCGCCATAGGCAAGCCTAAGCCGTGCCTCCAATGACGCGGAGTTGTTGTGTATCTCAAGGACAGCACAACTAAGAGAGTCCAGGCCGATTATCAATTCCATAGTCACCCACGAAATACTCTTACTGACGAGAGAATGAATTCGCATCTAGTAAATACAGAAAGTTAAAAGAATCAGACACTATTTTTTTCACGCCATTGAAAAGTCCCGAAAAAAAACTTACATTTCTAAAAAAACGGCATCGTAGTTTGAAACGTCGACTGCAGTGAAGCGGGCGGCTATCTCAATATCGAGGATTGTGAGCAAACGCTGGTTTAGCAGCACTAACTAGATATTGGCTAGTCCGATATAGGGCGGAGGATTATACTGCGCGGATACATTTACACAGAGCTAGGGGAATTGGCTAGAAGGGGAATTTTCCATTTATGCAGATTTTGATAGCTGGCTACTATGTCCCTTGTTCCCTTTAATAATACTCGTTGGGTATGGTTAGTTCATTAGGGCATGGCTCTATTCAAAATATTCCGAAAACTAATAAGTCTTTAGAAGGCATACGCCCGGCTATGCATAATGATAAAAACCAAGATGATGAATGGTGACCAAGATCTTCAATATTACTATAGTATGTGATGTGGGTAATTTTTGAATTATTTTATTATAGACAATATAAATATCCCGCTGATTAAGAAACTGAGGTTTTTCTGATTTATTTGATAGGTATTATTTCATCAGACCCAAATCACAATACTTCACTTTTAATGTCAATAAAAGGTGGGAGAGTAAGACAGGCGCAAACCTAGATTAGACGTACATATTATCTACTGTTACCCAATCTTATTATTAGACGTACATATTATCTACTGTTACCCAATCTTATTATTAGACGTACATATTATCTACTGTTACCCAATCTTATTATTAGACGTACATATTATCTACTGTTACCCAATCTTATTATTAGACGTACATATTATCTACTGTTACCCAATCTTATTATTTCATGCAATAAAATCGTTCAAATAATAGCATAAATTCGTGCTATTATTTGGAAGCTACTTCTGCTCTAACATGAAATGTTAAAAATGTAACCTAATAATCTGATTCGGTTATACTTGTAGATACTTGTGCAAATGGCATAAGGACAAGCAAATGATGATAATGATACTCTAGCAGCTGATTGGTTAAAATGTAGGTGCTGAACTCTATCTGTTTATATGATATGAAATGGTGTCAATATCTATATAATTTAACACTGTAATACAAAGTATTTTGAAATGTTATGTTTAGCAAGGCGAGAGCTCTGTCACGCTAATACTATTGTGTGTTTCAATTTGTCTTTGTGTTTTGATCCTAGATCAATGTCAAATCCTAAACCAAAGTTTGATAAATTGAAATCGATTCATGCATAGATACTAACATGAATGTTGAGATTATTGATGTAGTTATTTTTTTATAAAAAAAACTATCATTGGGGTTAGAATTTTGTACCTTTGGATGATAGAATTGCTCTCAACAACGTCATCATCAGAAAGACCGAGATATCAGCCGAAAAACGTCTACTGCTAGACATATGCCTCCCCCAAAGAGTGCCAAGGTGACCGGTCCTGCGCCACCCGTAGCCAGCGGACTCCCATCTCAACCATAGGCACTTAATTTAAGTAATTTAATATCAAAGTAAAATGATTATGTAATATTATAACATATTTCTATGCATCTTCCATTACTTCTAGATGCTTGTATCATGCAAGTTCCCGTGACGCGCAGCGCTGACTCGGCGTATCGGTCCGCCAGAAACAATATTTTAGCGGTTTAAAAGTATAAAGCGGGATACAGTGCTACCATTCCAAGGAAAACGAAGTTACAATACTCTTTTAAGAGGTTCATTATTTTCTGCGAAAGCACTGATTTTGTTGTTAAAGCTCCGTGGATGAAAATTATTTTAAATATTTCCTTCAACTTAACGTATCCAATATCCAGTTGGTAGCAAATTTTATGCCTTTGTATAACATAACGTAAAGCAGTAAAAAGGAATAAATGAAGAGTCGTAAACTGTAATTATGTCACTCGAGTCTTCTAAAACTGCTAGAAGTGTTTTTTTTATCTAAACATTATACAAAAATACAGTTTTTGTGATATGCAATGCTTTTAAAAACCTAAAAGTAATAATTTCGACCATATAAACCAGCTGTTCTGTATGAAACGACACAGTTAATGCCCCAGTACACAGCTTTGTGTATGTATTTACTCTCTTAATCATCACTTATAAAGTCTTCAGCTGTTGATGAACTGGTTCAAAGATTCATTTTTAGCCTAAATGGATATTGGGAAGCGTAAAGACCTAACCAAAAAACATACATAATGTTAGCATGGATATGTGGCCAGCCAATGTACCAAGGCGATTCATATTATCATGCTTCTATCAATACGGCTAAAAGTAATGGAACGAATGATTCTGTTTCTGAGTACACTATAATATTTATAAGTTAATTCTATTCATACATTAATGTTTTTACTGTCAATCTTCTACATAGAAGTGGTACCTAACCTACACTTGGCTCCAGAAAGTATTTTTTCTCCAATATGCTCGGAAATGTTCGCCTTACTGTAGCAAAAATAGCACGCGAAGTACCTCGTTACTGTACAACGCAAATTTAAAAAGTTAAAAGTCATTACTGTACAGTTTTTGCGGGTATACTGTTGCTTGCCAGAATTTCATTTGCCCGAATTTTATCTGCCATAATATACAACTGCCATAATGTTGTTTTCTATAATTTTGTATGCCATACTCATTGTTTACTATAATAATTATATGCCAGAATCTTTGTTTTCCATAATATCAATATCAATAATCTCATTTTCCATAATCATTGTAATCCATAACTATCACATGCCATAATATCATTTGCCATCCATCTCAACATCCATAATATTGTTATGTGATAAAGTGGGTACGTATTGCAGTGTCTAATATTTAAAAAAAATACCTCGAACCTATCCGCGATCCACGTCGGTTTTGCCACTAAGTAAAAATGAACTTTTCTGTGAGATTACCTAATGCCAAGATAGTGTTGTATCGTAGGCAGTAGGGAACAGGGGCTTAGTGGCAAAACCGACTCGGATCGCGGATAGGTTAGAAGACGGAAGCGGGAGCTTTGCTCCCGCTTTCGTCTTTGAGGTTATTTTTTTTTATAAAAGAGCGGAAAAACCAGCAAATTAACAAAGATGAATCCGAATGCATGTTTAGTATGGCGTTTAAATATTCTATTAAATAATATTATTGCAAACAATAATCTGGAATACAATACGTATGGCATTCGTATCATTATGACATCCAATATTCGGGTAAACAAGAGTATGTCAATTAACTATTATGGTAAACGAAACATTCGGGCAAATGAAATTCGAGCAAGCGAAGTTCGGGCAACTGATTATTATAGTATATGAATGTCGGGCTAACAATAGACAACCGTTTTTGCGGCCAGGAAAATATATGAAATTCCTTTACTGTGCACTTTCTTACCTTTTAACTATATGCTTTGACTAAGACAAATAACTACAAACAGCCAAATGCTCGTACGTTTAAGGACCTTGTAATTTGTCACAATAACTAGCTATAGTTAGACTGGTTATTAATATATGGCTGTCTCTGTCCAACTATTACAAGTTACTGTGACAAACTTACGCCCCTTTGATGCCTTTTCTCGAGTTTTCTTTTTTTTAAAGGTCATAGACAAAACGCGTACTTTCGAATGTGATCGAAGTGACGTTTTTAAAAATGTCTCAAATAGTTTTCAATTAAGAAATAAAAATATTTATCGTAATAAAACTAACGATAAACTGAAATGCATTTCGATTGCAATCCCGATTAACCTTTAATAATTTTAATTGCAAAAAACATTCAAAATTGTGACCGATTATAATGGTATTTTTTTTAATGTACCTATGCCAATTCAAACTGGCACTACGAGTCATGCCGTGTACATACTTTAAAAACATAAGTTGGACGGGAACTTGGTAGATTATTGACATTCTCGCTATTTTAAGATTATTGAAAATATTATTTGATTTCCTCACATTTTTGGAGAAAAGCACTATATCTGCCTTGGCGGGAACGGCAATTCGTGGATTCGTCTCTATTGTCGGATTCAGCTTTGCTTCATCCGACAAAATCAACTCATCCACGAATTGGTACTTCCCGGCCGCTGCAATAATGTACTATTACTAGTTGACTATTTCAATACATTTGATGAAAATAGATTACTGAATCTTCAATATTTCAAAGCCTACATTATATTGAGTAAGTCGAATTTACTGGTTACGTTGGGCACACAAATTAAATCAATTTTCAATCCCATTTATGACTTACCTATGGATAAGCTGGCGAAGCGAAGTGATTTTAGAAGTTAATTTTCTAGAACGTAATTCTAATAAGTTATTCATATTGACGCTTAACGCCACGCTATTTTCACGCTTATAACAATAAACATAAGGTTATAAAAAGCCTATCACACTTGCTTTCAAAGTCAAACCGACGTGGGTAAATACACATGTGATTACATTTAAAACGCTCCAAGCCTTCTCTAATGAAGCGGCACGATTATGAATGTAAGTATCAGCTACTAATGTAGTGTATGTTCATTATAACGAGATCCATTTCCCCTCCCTTTGTGTTAGTTCGAACAATCGACTGCGGGGCTATCAGCGGTACCATTACAGGTCTCATCAAGCTGGCTGCTATTGAATGGAATGGCAATATTTCAAATCACGGTGAAAACAATCGGTAAATATTAAAGAGTTAACTGATATTTCTTTACGCCTCCACTGCTCTGATTTATTTGAGATGCATGGACCTCATGAATATTTTTTGATCGATACAATTCATTTCAAATTCTTCAAGATTGTTTTAAATTGAAATTCCATTGTATTTTATAAGCTCATTAACGTTTGAATTCCTTTACAAGATGTTGTATATTATTGGTAAAAGAAAATAAATTTTACTCCGATGTTCCTTTCAAGCTGGGGCGTAGTTTATAAATTAGTATTCCTTTGGTAAAGAATTCCCTACTTCTGAACTTCGCGTTGTTGTTGGAGAAAATAGAAAATAAATTTAACACTCAACAATCTTATTTACTATCTACGTGGTCAGCTATTTCACAGTGAAAGTGAGCTTAACCTGAATTTACAGCTCAATAAATAGTGCTTACCAACTAATAACTAAGAGGGCATGACAGAACGAGATTATTTCTTCCAATATTCGCTTTAACAGACTCCCCTAGTCCCTTGAGACACAAGTGTGACTCGAATACACATCCGTACCTATACCGATGTGTCAAGGTACGTGTCAGAGGGAGCGGTGACACTGCCAACAGGCACGTTGGCCAGGGGTCATGGAGGGACATAAAATAGCAGGGATTTTTGGTGTCGTATCTGTCCGACATAAATTTAATCCAACTTGTAGGCTGTATTTCAGAGGGATACTTAAGGTCTGTTTTACGGAACAAAAGGTTTATTACTGGCACATTAAATGCTTGCGTTTAACGGTGTTTGGACGTTAACAACCTACACGAATCCCATTTATTACACTCAGTACAAAAAAAATGCTGATCAATCCATGACATAAGTTTTGTTACCTACCAAAGGACCTACTACCTACTAGAAGCGATAAGGATTTCCCTTATCGCTTCTAGTAGTATAGTAAGTCAGTACAAGTAATAGACAGCACGAAAACGATACAATTCAATACAATATAAATACTCTTTATTCCTCACTTCAGACAGATAAAGCAATTACAACAGAAAACACAAAGATAGGTACCTTACAGGTAGGTACCTTAATTTGTCCATAAAACGTTATTTTATAAACTCAAACTCAAACTCAAAATTATATTTATTCAAGTAGGCCCAGTAACAAGCACTTTCAAATCGTCAGGTAGAAACATAATCTTTAAGTTTGTTATAAAACCTTACACAATTGAACCCATGAATGATGTTTTTATATTTTGGAGCCGAGTGGTGGGCACCGCGAGCTTATGCTTATTTCTAGTATTAATATTATGTATGTCACAGTTTTTCCTAAAATTGACAATGTTTTATGTACATACACAATATTTTCATAGATATATTGACAATGCAATGTCATTATATTAATATTTTTAAACTAATCCTGAGTCTTTATGTTTCAATCTAAAAAACATCTAAATCGAATGAATGTCCGAGGCACTGCCCCACAATAAAATACCATTTGACATAATGCAATGGAAGTAGCTAAAATATACTAATCGAGCTGTTTTCATGTCTATACTTTACAAAAGAACAGTCAAATTCAAATTTCGAAGATAATGAATAATCATTCACCAGGGACACGGGTTATCGCGGTTCGACAAAAGATGCTTCGTCCTTCACGGTAAATGCATGGCTACGTTCTAAATGAAAACACCGTGTCTATCAATGCTGTATAGGTACTATACTCTTGGGAAAAGGGAGTGTATGTAGACACGATGATGACAATTGATACATATATCCAAAAGGCGACGCAACGGAGCGACACTGTTTCGTCGCCCTAAATAATAATTAGTGTTTTAATATTATATTGTACTAGCTTCCGCCCGCGACTTCGTCTGCGTGGACAAGGAATAAAAACTATTCTATATTTTAATCCAGGGTATAAACCATCTTCGTGCAAAGTTTCATCCAAATCGGTTGAGCCGTTGAAGCGTGATTGAGTAACAAACATCCAAACATCTAAACATCTGAACATCCAAACATCCAAACTTTCGCATTTATAATATTATATATAGTAGGATGTATATGTTAGTCTGTAAGTTAGTTGTATAAGATAAACTTAATTTTATTTTTGGCATTTATTTGTTCTTGGTAAGTACCTGATTTCGTCTAGTTAATTTTTGCACTCGGATTACAACTACTACCTTAACCCCGATGCAAACCAGGGGTGTTATAAGTTTAACCTTTGTATGTTGTACACACATACAAAGTTTCAGATACACATATGTGACTCTGTTTGTAGCACCGTAGCTTCCAAACGGATGGATGAAAGTGCGTTATTTAATAGTAACTAAATGAGTTTAATTATGACTTTGTGTCTGGGTTGTTTTAATTTTTTATTTCAGTTTCAATTAAATATAACTCGATTCCGCTGCTCTGGTTTTTGAAATATTTTTAACGTTGTAATGAAAACGGCAAGGCCTAAAACCTAACTAACCTGTTAATTACAAGAGGAATCAACAACGTATTCAAATGCTGCAATTAAACATTATGGCCATTCGGCTGGGGCAAACACGATAAGACTACTTTTAGGTTTACACCAGTCTACCAAACAGTAAAGTTCAGCATAGGTCGTAATTTTTATAAGAAATATGTAAAAAGAAGGATTATAAAAGGTAAGTGAAGTAAGTAAGTAGGTAAGACTCACCTATAGAAACCTTCAGATAACCGTATCGTCTCCCTTATTATACAGGGATCCACGTCGGAAAAAAGAATTTGAAGCCTAGGAATGTGTATATTTCTTTTTATTTAAGTAATACATTTATAACAAGTTCCTGTCAAAAATTTCAGTTTTGGTACAAGCTTTTACTTCCGACTGTACTTTTCTGTATATCATCATCAACTACACATTGAGACGATTCTAACGAGCCCAAACTCAACGGGGTTACGTCATGTTAAGAGCAATGCCTAGCTGAGAAACTTTTCAAAACTCGATTTTTTGACGCAATGTTTCTGTCGCGTTGCTGTGGACGGGAGCTCCAATTCGTGCGATAAGGACAACTGCAGCTCGGACTAAAAATCTCACACAAAAAACTCAAAAATCGAGGTTTCGCTCTCGACTGTTTCCTCCTTCAAAACGCAACTTATCATTATAACATTTTGGAAACTAAAAGAAGAAGAAATAATCTACGCCGCTAGGTTTTGATTTTTTTGATATTGTATAAGGTGATTTGATTTGATTTTATATAAGGAGGCATCGAGCTACCTTAGATCCCACCCGGGTACAAGAACCGTTGCTCATGCTGACACTCCAGTATAACCTAGTCCACCAAACACATATATGTGGTAATGGCAGCCGAGTTCATTATTAAGAATATGCGTGGTGATCAACTTCGCCGACAAAAGAATTGAGATCTAAATGGGTGCCAAGTTCAGTGGATAACCCTAATATAAAATGAACTCTCAAGAACATACAATTTCTTATTTTTTCTACTGCAACAGTATTTGCCATAGGAAAGTGTTACTTCTTAAATTTGAACAGTCGAATTATTTACACAAACCAGAGAACTTCGGATAAATTGATGCTCAACACATGACTTCGGCTAGTTTTAAATAGGTAGACAACTTTTTCGAAGAGTAAGATATTACCTTATAGTAGTTACTATGCAAATTACCCAAAGCCCTTCAGGGGTACCTGTAATATTTGAAGAGACATCATCATCATCATCAGATGACAATTCTTCTTCCACTAAATGGTGTTTATCTAGAGCAAATGCACGAGGTCCTATAAGAAGTACCCAAATCTCTATAGGTATTCCTATTACATTTGAAGATTTCCCTCAATATTTCCAGGGCCCCATCATCCTGAACCTGATCCTGACCCCGATCTGATAAGATTAGACACATTACTTCGGAATTCGTGGAAGAAAATATAAAATTGCTTATACTATATAGGTACCTAACTTATGTATTCTAGTTACATTAAGGTTACGTTAGAGATTTGGGAGGCGAGGCTGAGTCAGCGAACCAGTTACGATTTGGTGTTGTACCAATTTACTGTAAGGCATCGACTGAGTAGTAAATTTCATTTTAAGTCCGTAAGTTTATCCGGCAGCGAATAACTCTCTAGTTATCTATCTAAAGTCCGACCATTTTACCTGTATATATGAAATTTCTGATTCTACTTATTCTAAGGGGTTTTAAAACATATACCAAATTTCATGTTTGTATGTCAAATAGATTTTGAATTATTAAGGACTCTAAAAGTGGCTCCAAATGGTTCATGTAAATATACTGAGGGCCTACCGCGAAACGAAAACGAAGTTTGTTAGTGTATCTCCGTCTCTGTCGCACTTGCTAGTTCGAGTGCAAGAGAGGGAGATACACGAACGAAGTTCGTTTTCGTTTCGCGGTAGCCCCTCTGAACTGGACTGGCGACGCAGCAGCCGTGTTGCTGGGTCACCAGTTCCTCTTCGCTTTGAACTTGGCTGGACACGCTACCGCGTGGTACTTACAACAACTGCATGTGATTGGAGGTCACGCTTACACCAGTTACCTAAAGTGAGTTGTCATAGAGCTCGTGAAGGGAACTACCGCTAGAAGGATGATGAATTTATTTTGTAACTTATTATTAGCATTTAAAAAACCTTCGTTGATTAGACTTCTGACGTAAAATTTAACGGATCGGAGCAATAATGGCGCCTGCGCTCCCCGCTGTCTATTACGGCCTATAAAACAAAGTCAAATTATAAAGTTTGTGCAAATTGCGCGCTTTACGCTGGCCCTCGGGCTGCACTACCGTGCGAGACACACGGACGGACAGGACCAATAGCTTTTTTCGACAAAACAAGGAGATTTGGGTCGTACTCAGACAAAAATAACATCAAAAGCAATTCGTTTTTATGCAATTTAAACGTAAATAGCAAATATATGGATCCATAATACACGTATAAAAGTGTAAAGCCTTAGCATAATATTCCGTAAGGGTCCTTACGCCAACAGACGAGCATATTTTGCAAAATGCTTGCTTTTTCATCCAAGATTACGACGTAACTATTAGTATTTATTCAAAAACTGATAACGTATTTTTACGTCGTAATCTAGAATGAAAAAGGAAGCATTTTGCAAAGTACGCTTCCGCTTCTGCTTATGTGGGCTACGGCCTCTTAATCGAGTAATACCGTTTATAACATTTATAAAACTTTTTTAACCACTTTTTCTTTTCTCTGTACCAGTCGGCATGATCGTTTTGTAAACAACCCGGCAATTGTGAAAAGGTTCCGACCGGCGTCGTCTTTGGCATTAAGTAGTTCCTTTCTAATTTGTAAATAAATCATAATATAATTACCCTATAATTATTCTTACGACGTTTTACTGTTTACTTAAAAAAATTGGCACATGCCGAGTTTTCCAGAAACATGTCATCTAATAAATAATTTACGGTATTAATACCATAAATAGTACATTGTCTCAAAATTCAATAGCACTATGTTCACCGCACCGCCAAGTACCCAATACCCATCGCGTAACTGTACTAGAATTTTATAGCGATTAGATCTAAGTCAATGTTTGGCCGGAGATAACAAACGGTTGGAAACTTCACAGTTTACTGTTGACTGGTTAAGTGAGAGCAAAACAAGCTTGATAAATGTAAATAACAGCTTGTTTAAACTTCCGTTTATATAATAAATCTCCTATAATCGTCACCTTTATACCGGGACTTCGACGTCTCACGGATGACTAGGTTTATGGTACTAGGCACTTTAACAGTTAAACTTTCTTTTCGGTTATGGGTTAGTTTAAAGTTATGAAGATTGTACCTAATTTCAAATACTTTTCAATTTTAATTCGTCTACACTTCTTCGATTATCTAAGATATCAAGAGGAAATATTGCACTAGTTTTACTTATTTCGATCATTAAGTGTGCTTTTCAAACACAGCAATACTATTTTTGTTGCGTCTCAAACAAGTTTTCCTTGCAATCGCGTTTTGATTTACGAACGTATTAATTTTCTAATCTATGGATAGGTGTTGTGCATAGGCCTTTTATTTGAGACTTATTGCCCCTTATTCCTAACTCACTATTAATACATAACTTATTGAATTTATGAAATACAAAGATAATATATACTTGAAATAAATAAGTTATTCTCGTTTTTGAGATAGGTATGTATGCGTGTGATGTTGCCCGTGATATGCTGACAAGACATTTATTGCGCGACATGTTTTTTTTATGTCTTTGACAGTTTTTCAAGCTTTTATTATTAACTTGCATACTTATAGTTAGTACTTCGTGAGTTTCATAATTGATATAAACCAGTGGCATTTATGGTCGTCGGGACGCTCTCAACAAGACGTACCTAGCATATGACTTTGCAAAAAAAATACATTCGGCAAGAAAAGCTTAAGTACTATTTCTTTTGACAGAAACCTTTATTGTCTTTGACGAAATGTTTTATAGTTTGTAAAAAGTTCTTGCTTTCGGTAACTTTTAAATAAACGGTGTAAATGTTGACCCTCAAAAGTAAACAGATTATAAAAGTAAATGTTGTGAAGTAAGTCAGAGTTAACTCCTGGGAGTTTCGCAGAAAATTTTGAAACGTCGGATAGTCGAAGTAATATTCTACTTACTATTAGAAAGGATGCGTCAGGGTAGGTATTTTTATCAAAACGTATGATTAGTAAATGCATCATATGTTTCGAAATGCCTTAAAAATATTTTACCTTATTGTAACATGGCAGAATTTTGATTGACACTTCTTGTTTTAGATAGTGTACTACAATGTCGGCGTTAAAGTCATTGGCTGAAATGATTCCTTGCTTAGATATATATTTTAAGGTACAACATTAATTCATAGTGCTGGCAATAATTAAGTAATTGGCAAATATATTTAAAAGAATCATTAGCCAATAGGATTAGTTAATCATTGTTCAGAGTTGCCAGCAAGATGAGAGATGTTGAAATTTCAGGGAAATAAAATAGGTTTTTAAGGAATAACAAATAATGACACAATTAATTTAAATTGTTAATTGTATAAAAAGAAGAATAATAAATTAATTTAATAATAATGACATAACATCTGTATTTAGAATCTAATGTTATTCCTTAAAAAATACAAAAGTGGTTGGTTGATATCTTCTGGGCTGGTAATTCCAAGATCATGGCTTGAAGGGAGAGAGGTTAACTGGATTGCTGTTTAGAACTGAAATGGAGGCTCTGAGAAGATATTCATTTTAATCCGGTCTCAGCACCGACTAATGGATGGACGTGTTATAGATTTTATTTTCAACATCGGCCAAATGTAAGTAGTTATTCTTCAAAATTTGCATAACCAGCAAAGTACATTTTGTTATCCTGAATTTTTGACCATATGGTGCTCTTTCCAGCAAGATGCAGCTTCAGATACATGTGGAAGGGCGGTTCGGCAGCCTGAACTAAAGTAATCCATTTTTTGGAGCGTTTAGCTGGTTAGATAGAATTTCTAAACATTTCATCCAGTGTTGGTTATTGTTCCACATGGATCCATACTATTGAAACCCATTTGTTTCTTTTCAGTCGATAAGGGAATGTATGAGAATGTATGGGAATGTATTAGAATGAAATTAAAAGATTAATATTGAAATTGAAAAGGAAAGAATAGGATTGGAAAATTCATTTGCTATGATTTAGATCAGTTCTTAGCACTGATTATGAAGGGAGTCTTTGTTCAGAAATGATTTCCTTTCCTACATCATTTGCTTGTCCATAGGGGATTAGTTTAACCATTTAATTGTGGCTTCGATGGAGCTCAATTTTCTTCAATTCAACATCGGGTCCAGGTTCCTTCTGATGTAATCACCGAGGAGAGAAAGAATGCTCAGCCGCTGACATCATCTGCAAGGCTCAGAGCAGTATGACTTCAGTGTGAAGGTCGGTGTTAAGCATTTATTACCAGTAGGGAATTAGGATTTCAGTATTTACTTAATGATGGCATAAACACCTAGGGACTAAAATTTATTTCAGTAGGCACACGGAATTGTAAATCACTCTCGAACAATAATTACACGACAGCTCTACCGATTGTAGCAATTAATTATACTTAAGGTTTATTAAGGATTTTGTACCTGAAACCCTGTGATTTCGTATTCCGATTTGCTGTATGCTGTACGATCCAAATAAACCAGTTGTAAGAGAACTAACCATTTTTAATTTCACTCCCAATTCTTGTAACCCATAACTGCAGATGAGCAAGTTTTCCATACACCATTTTTTTATATTTTGTTTTAATTTATTTTAACTGTCACGGAGACTACTGCATTTCAGTCGAGCGAGTAGGGCTCCGTTGCGGGTGTGTAATGTTTCATATAAAAACAAATTGCATATTTTCATTTTGCATAACAACGAATACCATAATTTTACCTTGTATAAGTGGTCAAATTGCATAAAAATAAAATGCATACAAACTATTTGCATAATTTCATCGATTATAATTATCAATTTTCATAATTTCGAATTGTATAATGATCAAACGCTATAATGGGCACGCTGTTCCTTTATGATGTTAATTTAGTATCCCAGAGATGTATAAAGTCTCTAAGCGTCCAAATACAATTAATAATTATTCTAATGTTCGATTCATAATATACGTTTTTATAAAGAACTTCTCGTTTCTGGGACCTAATCCTCCGCCCTCCGCCCAGGCTCCCGTCAGAAACTCGCTTCGTCGGCCCTTCGTTTCCCGTGCGCACTCGACCTACGCTCCGCTCGGGAGGTCGCCGGCTCGCTTCGCTCGCCACCTCCCCCCACTCGCTTCGCTTTGGCCTCGTGCACCCGTTCAACTCAGGACCTCCTTCGCGAGCTTCTGTCTCCGCAGGCTTTTATATACACTCCAGGGGTAGGACTGACAAGACCACGTAGAAGTGGGGCGCTCTGATTCGGTTTTTGGCAATAATGCTTGCAATATCAGTTTTTTGTTTGTTCTGCTTAATATATCAATCACTTGGTAAGTAAATAATCTACAGTACCTGATAATTATTCAAAATGTTGTTATGAGTTTTAATCATTATAGTTAATGAATGTTATACAAAAAGAAATTAGTTCACATGAACGTTATGAAAAATGTTATGGTGATAAATGATAGTTATGTATTTAAATATTATGACCAATAAAAATATGCATTTTGTTATTATGATAATAGTTTGTTATGATTTCCGTACTTATGCTACTTGAAATTATGCATTTTGTTTGTATGACCACTGAACGGCACCCCTCCGTTGCATTATCTTACCTCGTTAAAAAAGTCATAACTTCTCATTCAGGAAACAATGAAAAAAAGTAATTAAGGGACATAAAAAGGTTTAACCCCATCAACGCAAAGAGGAAGATTTTATCGCTTAGAAATAAAAAAGTAAAATATAACGCCAGTTTGGATTGCAAAAATTAAATTGCGAATGTCAGTATTCTGTTTTATAAAATAGATGCGGCCCGCTCAGTTACAGCGGGCCAGACATCATTAGGTTAATTGAATTGCTGATGGTATCGTCCGAGGATGGATAAAGCTTATCAAACGTATCTGTCGCAGCGAGATCAATCGACTGCCTCGTTACTGCTTCGCTACCGAATCAGGGCCCGACGATCAGTCTATTACTGAATTCGGTATTTGATTTCGATTATTTTTCTTTTGTTTTCCTATCAGCAAGTCTTATGTTATCTTTCTCGTCCTTCTCAGCACTTATAATGGGTAACAGCTGAGCTTCGCTTTATCTGCGTTTAATGTTCCAATATTCTGTATTTAAATTATAGAGATACAAACGATCGTTAACTTTTACAAGTCTAATGGGATAGGTTTCGTCTTTCGTTTGCCGGTGTATGTTGCCAGTAGTTAAAATTTTACGAGAGGTCAATTTCATTACAGCTATTACTGGAAACTACCGGTCAGTGAATTGGACATTAAACAAAGTTTCGCTAAGCACATTATTGCGCCATAATGTTGTAAATGTGAATTATGCTCGTATATTTTTGAAGCAATCTACACCTTTTCCTAGGACTAATTTCCGCGGGAATATCGTGGCTACCTTAAATATTTTTTTATTTTAATTTCGATTGAAAATTTCGATTTATTGTTATAGATTAACATTATCATCAAATAAATATCTATTACATACCGTAAGGACGACAGAAGCAAAGTATTGAATTTTGGAGCTCGATACTAATAGAACAAAACCAAATGTTAAATCTTTTAATCAGAAAGCCTACATAATAAAAAAAACCGGTCAAGTGCGAGTCTGACTCGCGCACCGAGGGTTCCGTGCAAACTAACAATTAACTCAAGGTAAAGTAAAAGTCCCAATATATTTGTTAAATTACTTATTTTAACCCAACACAATAGAATTCAATTTCAAACAACGAGTAACTTTTACACCAAGACAATTGAATCGCCATCTTTTTTTGACCTGCTATTGAAAATAAATATACGCGTCCCAATCCCAACCCCATTAATTCTAGAAAAATCTTAACAGCGCGAATGGGGTCAGCGCCATCTATCGGCCCCATTTGGTACTAACGTGCAAGGGCAATCGGCTTAGTATGTATGTTGGCCTTTTAGCGATTATTGTTTATCACGTGAACTGATCTCGATTATTATTGTTTTATTTGATAGAGAGTACTTCTATTTATAGTTTTATAGGAAATTCAAAACAAAAACAAACTTATAAAGTTGATTAAATTGCAAATCTAACTAGGAAATGATTTTTGTAAATAAAACAAAAAATATGCTAGATACAGGAAAAAAAAACTTTTCCCGTAATATATATGTTTATCTTAATCACAAGTAATTATTTCAAATTTTTCGCTTGAATAACTTCGGAGATAAGGTGGGGGGAATGGTATTTTTTTTTACATTTTCCTTCATAGATCAAAATTTTCCGAGTGTAGAAAAAAAAAGAAAAGGTGTTTCAAAAAGTGCCACTCAAGCCCTTTCGAATGATATTCCCCAATTGACCCGATAGTTGAATATTTTTTTTTGCCCCCTACTCATATTCGTAAGATTTTATAGTAAAATTAAATGTATATTTAAATTTTTCATTTTTCATGCACGCGGATAACTCTCATTTATAACCATTCCAAGTTTCAAGTTGATAGCTTGAGTAGTTCGTGAGATATTTCACTTTGTGACAGACAGACAGACGGACGGAGTCGCACCATAAGGGTTCCTTTGTTACCATTTTTGGTACGGAACCCTAAAAAGGAAAGCTATCAAAGAACTTGTCAACAGAATAAATAAGTTCTTTTAAATAAACTAAAATCTGTAATCATTCTCATTGCCATACGTTCAGTATTTATTCATAATAAAATAGTATAGGTCAACATTATACGTAGGTATTAAAGTAAGCTTACATACATACATTCACGACTTCATTCCAAAAAGGGGTAGGCAGCTCACACTAAATGTATGTTCCAGTACCACTTGTAGCATAAATGAGGGTATAAAAGATCGAGAAAATAGGGCATTGCAGTGATAGGTTACTAGCCCATCGCCCACAACACAAAGTATTAAAGCAAGCTTGGGTTAAAATAAGCGTAATGATATAAGAAAGTTAATAGTAATGATCTTCATATTATACTTAACATCGAATTGGTTATAATATGCTAACCCTAACAGACCTGATTTCAATTTAATGAAACAAGCCCGCTGTAATCTAAACTCTACGCTAGAACCTTGACTCCAATATAAAAGCAAACTCATGAATCACCGATGAGATAGCGAGCGACTCCAATCATAATGACGTTTTTAATATCCAATGTGGTTTGTCAGCCCGCATCAAGCGGTAAGTAGGGTTCATACCCCCGTCAAGCTGACCTCACTTCACATCGCGATCTTTTTCATTCGATGAGCCCTGATCAGCCAATATTAACTCTCGAGGCACCCATCTGATTTGCATGAAACTTATTAAATTTTTAAATAAACTGGGCCAAGATGTTGACCTGGATTGGCGAATAAAGATACTTGGGACGGAGATAAATGATATTAGGGCAATTCATTTCGCAATGCTCACATGTTTTGGAAAGGGGGTGCGCAAAAATATCGTGACTGTTCAAATATAATTTTAATAAGTGAAAAAATCGTTTGAAATGTGGCTCAAGGGCTCTAGTTCTTCTTTCATTTGAAAATAAGTCAGATGTTAAATAAAACGGGCTGACCTGTATTGGATAGTTTTATTAGCTTTCACTCTCGTAAAAAATACGACAGCTTTAAGGTTTTTGAGACAACCAGAATTTTATTTTTTCATATAATATACACACAGTGTGTATTTTCAATATTACCTCAAATTGTAACCAGAGGTTAAGGCTAAGAACCGATATTGCATTTTTTTCTTAACCACCATCTTTATTTTTTCCATATAAAATAATTCAGCACGCAATGGATCACTACTTTGTCTTACTGACGTGACGTCACAATAAATTGTGACATGTGACCCGATTCTTCCATGTGTAATCATGTCACAGTGTACGCAATAAATTGCCGCTCAGTAAATTTTCAAAAATGAATTACGATTTCGTAGTTAATACTAACTTAAAATTTTCTTGCAATATCGGTTCATAGCTCTAACATGTACCTCTGGTTACAATTTGAGGAAATATCAAAAATACACGCAGTATAACATATAATGACTGTGTAATGACAAATGAACTCATGAATATAATATTTATACTTAAGCTATTTTTTACTTTCTAGTGACATAGCTAGTGTCAATTGTACCACCTTTGTGTATGTTTTAGCAAAATAAATGATTATGATTATGATTATGATTATTATATTATTGCATATCACAAAAAAGGGGGGAGATCCCTAAAAAACTAAATTAATGAAACTTAGTGTGTTTCGCGTTCGTCCGATCGATCGATCGGTCTATCGGCCCAATAGGATTTCTTTGTAACCCTTTCAAAGAGGATAAAATTATCACTGGCCCGATTGATCGGTCGAACTATCGGACGAACCGGAAGCACCAGAAAAATAGGGAGCAATCGTTTTGCAGCACGATAAAAGACAAAATTATCATAACAACTTGAAATCACAAAAGACCACTGTAGTTAACCGAAATGGGTATCCTTAATAACGGATTGTATGATAAGGTGCGTAATAAGTCAACTTTTACCTCCCATCAGAGTTTAAATGTTGCAAACCATAAAACACTCTCATCACGGGACTCCATAAAAGCGTTCGTTACTTGGCCTGCACCCCTCCCTCCATTATCATAAAATTACTCGGTTTCACTTTCTTTTGATGTGTCGTAAAAAATGAAAATACATGGGCATACACTCACGAGTCTATTTCGATTATGCGTATACCTATGTCGTGTTTAATTTGATGGACGGTAACATGAACGGAAAATGACAAACCCGGAAATTGAAAAAAAAAACCATTTTACATTCATCATTTTAAATTATTTATACCTTTTGATAGATCACAAATTTTAATTAGGCATTATAAGATGATAACTAACAACTCAGTTAAATCTCAAAAGGTCCTCGAGGCAATGCATCGAGGATACTGGCGGCATTTCCCCGTTTTGATAACTATATGACGGTAAGCAAGGTAATGCTATGTTATTGGTGCTATTTATTACATTAAAAATCAGCCAGTGTGACGTAATCGCTAGTAGAATATGCCAAATGTTTAAGTTCTCTCTCCTCAAACTCAATAAACTTACAAATTAATAACCATATTTCACTCTACAAATATGAAATATTTGGGGCAAATTCGTCTCAAAGCCATACGTCAATGGTGTCGAAATCCTACGATATATATAACCGCGGGCCGGTATATCAGCTGCGATGTGTCATTTGTCAGGAGTTCCATTTTGGAACGTAAGAGATGTATAATCTTTTTATTGGAATCGTATGAGCTTGAGCATTTTTACCTGCGTGCATAGACAAAGTATAAGAGTGAAAGCGCACTAATTAAGCCTGCATCACACTGACGTGGCCTGGCCGCGGCTCACATTAGTAAACTTGTCCGCCGCTGTCAAAACTATTGTCCGCCACCGCAGGCCGCGCCAGTGTGTGGCAGGCCTTAATTATATTCCAATTGGATCTCCTTATATAAGAAGCGTATTTCACGCAAGCAGATTTCAGTTACCTACTTAAAGGGTACCTAATTCCCTGTGGATTGCTTTCCGTGAGTTCCGTGACGTCATCGTGTTGTACAATACAACTTTCGCATTTGCTCCTTTGAGAAGTTGAAAGAAGTCCCTTACAGGGATAAATTCGCCTCTGTACACATGGTACTTGCTCTTGAAATTATAGTTTTGTTTAAGTGTTTTATTTCCTATGCGAAAAAGACCTTACTATACGAATATACACACAAGTTTTTTACGATGTTTCACAGAAACTAAAGTCAAATCGTATTCCGCACTTAGGTATTCTATACATCACCGAGAACTTACTGATATTGCCCTGGTTTTCCAGGTATTGTCTAGAAAGATATTGTTAGCAAGTGTCACAGGTCGGACGATATCTTTAATAGACATAAAGACATAAGGTACTTTACATTATAAATGCGAAAGTTTAGATGTTTACATGTTTGGATGTTTGTTACTCAATCATGCTTAAAGGGCTCAACTGATTTCCTGGGTGAAAGTTTGGATGAAGCTAGAACTGAATAAAAAAAAACCGGTCAAGTGCGAGTCTGACTCGCGCACCGAGGGTTCCGTACAAACTAACAATTAACTCAAGGTAAAGTAAATGTCCCAATATTTGTTAAATTACTTATTTTAACCCAACACAATAGAATTCAATTTCAAACAACGAGTAGGTAACTTTTACACCAAGACAATTGAATCGCGATCTTTTTTGACCTGCTATTGAAAATAAATATACGCGTCCCAATCCCAACCCCATTAGTTCTAGAAAAATCTTAACAGTGCGAATGGGGTCAGCGCCATCTATCGGCCCCATTTGGTACGAACGTGCAAGGGCAATCGGCTTAGTATATATGTTGGTCTTTTAGTGATTATTGTTTATCACGTGAACCGATCTCTATTATTTTTGTTTTATTTGAAATAGAGTATTTCTATTATAGTCTTATAGGAATTTCAAAACGAAAAAATACTCATAAAGTTGATTAAATTGCAAAACTAGGAAATAATGTTTGTAAATAAAACAAAAAATATGCTAGACACAGAAAAAAAATACTTTTCCAGTAATATTTATGTTTATCTTAATCACAAGTAATTATTTCAGTTTTTTCGCTTTGAAAACTTCGGAGATAAGGGGAGGAATGATATTTTTTTTTACATTTTCCTTCATAGATCAAAATTTTACCAATGTAATAAAAAAAGAAAAAGTGTTTCAAAAAGTGCAACTCAAGCCCTTTCAAATGATACCCCACTTGACCTAATAGTTGAATATTTTTTTTGCCCCCTCCACAAATTCGTAATTTTTCATAGTTAATTTAAATGTATATTTAAATTTTTCATTTTCCATGCACGCGGATAGCTCTCATTTATAATCTTTCCAAAGGAGACTGGGCACTTCTGGACCAAAGGTTGGAAAATAAAAGTTAGCGGCCACTTCTGAATTTTATTTTAAATGATAGCTAAGAATATGTGCTTCATTTCTTCTTATGACCATTAAGTACAGCCAACTTCCAGAAGTGGCCGCCATTTTTTTTCTTGGTCCAAGCTTCATACATTTTTGCCCACTCTCCTTTCAAATTGATAGCTTAAGTAGTTCGTGAGATATTTCACTTTGTGACAGACAGACAGACAGACAGACGGATGGAGTCGCACCATAAGGGTTTCTTTTTTACTATTTTGGTACGGAACCCTAAAAAAGGATAGTTTTTATCCCGGGTCCACGCAGTCGAAGTAGCGGGTGGAAGCTAGTGAAAAATAATCTAATTATACTTTCGTGAGAGATGTAATAAATAATTCTAGAAGAGCTCCCGAAGAGTTCGAAGCATGTCGCAAAAATTTATTATTATATATTATTTCATAGAAAATTGCCAAAATACAGAAACACATAAACGCTCATCACAAATAAATTGTTTTGCCCTCACCGGGATTCCAACCCAGGGACGGCCCTAGGCCGTCGTTAACCATCACAGTCAGTCACGGTGACCATATTTTCCTTAGTGATTTGTGATGACACCGGCGGTACGTCAAATTCTGCTATTCGATTTGCAATAAGCCATAAACAGACGACGAAGTGACATACATAGAGGTGAATCAAGTACAAAATGTTAAATGTTGTCTCTACCTTGGCGGCAAGTAAAAATAGTTCTTTAATAAACTTAAACCACAGCTTAATATTCTACTGGATAAGATCCAAAGACTACTACTGACTACTGAATAAAGGACCTCATTAAACCAACAAAATAAATCAAACAACAAAACAATATGGCATTCCAAATACAATCATTATCTCAAAACAATAGTATCTAAACCATAATCCAGTCAATGCTTGCGATCTAAATTTACTAAGCAAATGGTCTATTTAGCCGCAGGCTGTTCGGAATTGCGACCTTTTCGCAAAAACCGATCCTTTATCATGCTACTACAATGGTCAAAGTGGATAGCGCCATAAGTGGAGTTACAACTTTGTCACTCTCATGCCGGCTATTGTAACACTAGATATGCGTCTAATATGAGCTATTAACTTGCCAGCAGATGGAACACTAAGATACGATATAACTTTCGTGATGGGTATAACGATATTTAGCAATAGTGGGCAAATTAGAGAACACGTACACATCGTAAGTCCACGATTTGTTTTTCGGGTCGAGCAAGCTTAATGGCAGTTCCAAACTCCAAAAGGGTCACCCATAAATTCATTGTATTGGAGAAATTTGGTCGGAGTTTTAAAAGTTTAGTGACATGAGGTTGTTTTGCGTAGGCAACGCCTTGAATATAACGAAATTAACTTGAATGTACTTTATAAGTGTATATTATAACTTTCTAACGACTAGACCTTCACTAACTTAATAGACGAATATCTTAAAAATGAATAGGAACTGCTTGTTGCTGAGATCCGATAAAATTTTGGACACTTGAACCAACTAGGTACATATTATATGACGTTACTATATAAGTAAATAAATATTATGGGACAATCTTACACAAATCAAATTAAGACCCATAGAAGGCTTGTGTTATGGGTACTAGACGACGATATAATATATTTAATAGATATAAATACATAGAAAATATCCAAGACTCCGAAACGAATATTCATGCTCATCACACATATATTTGCCCTTACCGGGGTTTGAACCCAGGACCTTCAGCTTCGTAGGCAACGTCACTACCCACTAGTCTAACCCGTCGTCTACGTACTAAGTATAAGTTTAATAGTGAAAAGAAGTTAGTGTTGGCACGTAATTACATCTCGCCTGATTCATTACATGTTTGAACCGTTAAGTAGACTGAATTATAGGTGCCGGTAAAGTCCAATTAAGAAGATTGCCGGCCCCACTGGTTGGAACGACGATGAATGTTGGCGAAAGGGGATCTGAAGGCAATCACCGGTTCCTGAACAATGCGTGACGTATTGTCTATATGATTAATTGTCTGTGAAGGGCTGATATTAGGTTATTTTTCAAGAAGGCATGTTTTGCACTATAGAAAGAAGGAAGGAAAGGGGAGAAACATAACTTTAAACGCATTGTGTTTGTAGTCACAAACGAACCGATCTTTTTCTCTTACAGGACGATACGTGATTTCACGTAAAAAATTATCGCTAATTAAATAGTTTTACCGAGACATTTGAAATACCCATCGTAGAATCGAATTTTACTGGCCGGTTCTCCCACGAAAATCGTGTTGATAGTAAATGTGAATTGTGTTCGTAAATGGATCGTAAAATTGAGACCGAATAAATGACTCGGGTATATATCAAGGTTAGGCAAATTATACGTAGTCCGAAGTACGGTAGCTAAGTATATTGAAGTAAAATTAGCCCAACTAAACTACAGTTTCGATATTTGTTTGTGGAGCTGTCGAGGAGTTTATATGTTCCTCCGCAATAGCTGCTGCCTTCGTTTCATTGCACCCTTGATCTTCAGATTACATTTTCAAAATATACTGCAGCAACGCTTTATCAAAATAACTAACTTGGATAAGAAAACAAGTTCATTTAAGTCCTTCTTGTATAAAAGTAGGATATTCCCAGTTTTACTGACGTAATAAAGGGGCAGAACGCCTACTTCCTCGGCCAAGACACAATTTGTACCAGAAACAAGGGGTGCAGTAAACCTTAACACTCATAAAGGGAAAGTGTCGCAAAGTATACAATGCGACATACAATCGGTGCCAATAAAAATAGCACGGTGACACCCCTAGCAATAAGCAGGAGAAATAGCGCGGAAACCTAGGGGAAACAGTATTAATACTTATGGTTAATTGTAGCGGGACTGAGGACCGATAAAATGCTGCAAGAACATTGAGACAAGATAGCGCCCGCAAACTATATTCGAAAGTCTCATATTTCGATTTCTTTATAACAAAAAATTGCTATGTAGCCATTTTTTCTCCTTACGCAGGAAGGTGAAAAATAATACTTGCACATTATTTTCACTGCATCTATGGGTACCATACAGGGCGCGACTTAGGTTTGAGGTAGTTCATTCATCTAAACTATTAAATGATGTGTTCAAATTGATCCTTATTGTTATCTATGTGTACTACAACATTTTTTTTCGTTTTTTGCTTGTAAAATTCCTTAAGTGGACCATTTAAGGGGCTACCCGAGGTTTCCATCGATTTTTGTCAAGTTTTGAATCGTATCTCCTACTTTTGCACTACAGATAGAAGTATAAATCAAACGGCTATCGGTTCTTCAATTTTTTATCTCCATTTTGGTCTACCGGATTTTGAAACAAATGAATACTTCATTTTGTATGATCTTTTTAAACATTGTCTAAAATAACACTTATTTTGTATCTCTATTGACGTGAAAGATCTAACACATACGAAATCTACATATTTGGGTTAGTCTTTGACGTCCCTAAAAACTGGTCTAGGGTTTTCATTTTAAACCAATTAACACAAAAGTTATGGCCAGAAACCGGTTCTTTGGCCTAAAACTGTTCAATTTTGATGCCAAATATCTCGAAAACAATGAACTTTGAAGTAAATATGGGATAGTATATTGCTTAAAGCCGTTGTTGTTAACATAATACGCTAGAAAAAACCTAAGAAAACTAAGAGATTCAGATCCCAGACGCCAATTATGGGAGCCCCTTAAGACGTACCTAATATTGGGAATTAAAACATACCTAAACATGTCTGAAAAACCAAGAAAGCTCCGATTTAACCACAAATTGTCAGATCTGCTAACCTTTTATATTATTTTCTTACGTTATGAACAGAAACACATAAACTTCATGGTCATCATCAACAGTCGTTCTTTCAATGCTGAGAATCGTGAAATCATGTCCTATACTTGCTGACCAGACTCCACAGGCTCACAGAAAAGACAATCTTAATGAAGTCGCATACATTTTAGCGGCCCGGCGCGGAGGGTGACTCTGACCTCCCTCTCGAGACGTGTCCGGACTCAATAATTACCCTCCGAGGTGAGATGCACGCAGTTCATTAAAGCGCGTGTGATGCCGATTGAAATCTTGACGCCTTGCCACTGGCTTAGCCGGTGGGGCGAAATTAAGAAATATATGAGTCGGTTTCAAAAGTATCTTCGTTGACAAAATAAGCAAGATTGTCTATGTTTAAAACAAATAAACGTGAAATTCCATCTTAGTGTGCTTGCTCATATTTATAAGTAAGTTATATTATATTAGACGTCTACAGTCACGCGTACGTAGAGGTTGATCTACATATATTGTTTTTATAAGGAAGAACTTGTTGATATAATTTACACTATTTACAGCCCTTCGCCCAGATAGCTAATTTTACTTCTGGTAGTTATTATTTTATGCTAGGTATTATGGGCATCAATGTGATGTTAATTGTTGTACATCTTTGTTATCTTAATCTGTTAACAAACCTTGTACCCTGATTATTCACTTTAATATCGCTATAACATAGAAAATGATTTAAATAATAGATATTTCCCCATCTATAAAAAATATGTGTTTTTTATATACATGCATGATATAACTTCTAGTGCAAGTAAATGTATCCTGGATTAATTTGTATTACACTCACAAAAGCTTGATTTTAATCACTGTGACACATCGTTCAAAACTCACGTGTTAAAACAGAAACATCATACCAGCGACACGTAAACGGTTATAAATGGCCATTTTATCATAATTTTTCATAATAAAATGCCTAACGTAAACAAAGCATTCGTAGAATGTGCCCTTTCTGAATAACAAATAGTTGTGGCGCAATATGTTTCAATTCCAGAAGAACTAAGCAAACGGTAGGGGGAGGCACTCGATGTTATTAGTTGTATTGTAAGTGTCATGTGTATTAGGCTAAAGACGTGACTGTGGACTCATTTCTCTAAGAGTTTGTTATTTTTACCCTTACGAGAGATGTCTGGCGTAGACTGGGTTTCCAAAGCTTTTTAGGAAATGTTTTTAGCAGGGTTGTGTGACTTGTGTATTTGCGAATTCTTTGTATCGTTTAAGTGAATAGTGGCAATTATTTAAGGTACTCAGCTTTTAATGGCATTATTTTTCGCTTAACTATACACTAGCTACCGTTTCACACAAGTTAAAGAAGTTTATAATTGAAAGATTTCATATTTAAGAGTCCGGAACTGATAACTTATTAATTTTATTAGACATGATGAAACAGAATGATCGTAATTGTTTTCAGAATGTAAAAAGAGTTGGTACAAATTGTTCTAAGTTGACTTCCTATTGAAAGTATCTCTATTATATAATAAAAAAAAAAAAAAAAAAAATATTAGGGGACAATCTTACACAAATCGACCTAGTCCCAAACTAAGCAAAGCTTGTACTATGGGTACTAGACGACGATAAACATACTTATATAGATAGATAAATAAATACTTAAATACATAGAAAACATCCATGACTCAGGAACAAATATTCGTGCTCATCACACAAAATAATAATAAATGCCCTTACCGGGATTCGAACCCAGGACCTCTTGCTTCGTAGGCAGGGTCACTACCAACTAGGCTAAAGCGGTCGTCAATAATGAACTTATATATTTCGATCCAATTATTTTATTTTACTTGGCAGCTTATTTAGACCCGTGTTGTGATTATTTAGACTTCATACATTTATCAGAATCACAAAAAAAGAGAAATATAAGAGAATAAATAGGTAAATTAAAAGAACGTCTTAATTCACTTACTTGCGAGCGTAGCATGGTTGCCAGTTTATCACTTATCGCTGTGGATAAGACACCCGTCACGTTGCGCCAAGTATGCGAGAGTGATGGATGTCTTATCACCAGGATAAGTGATAAAATGGCAGCCATGCTCGCTTCCTGCACCCGCTGCGTCGCAGCATGTCCCGCGGACGCGTTGACTAAAATACTCGTACACCAGGTAGGGAGTGTGGAGTACTTTCTCTATTACAAGAAACTAATTATTGAATATACAGTCAATGTTACAGAATATGTATACTCAACCTGCATGTCGATCACGGAACGCATTGAACGTACGTTAGGTAGATCTAAATATCAATATTTATATGGAAAAATTACAGTTGGACTGTCCTAACGCGCGTTGGAAACGTTACGTGATTACCCCTCTGATCGCAACAGAATAAGGTAAAAAAGGTGAAATATTTGGGTAGGTTGTACTTTAAGGTGTTGAAAGGTTTGAAAAAACAAAACTTTGTTGCGTTAGTCCGTAGTCGGTCCGTTGCAGTAGGATTATTGGAAAGAAAGCACGTTCACGCAAAATAAATATATAAATAAATTACTGTTCGTCCTTTTAACTACACCGATTGCGGAGGGGTGAAAAACAAGCACTTATATTTTCAAAAAGAAAAGCAAATTCCTCTTCATTATTATTAAAAACCACTTCAAAGCACACAATCGCATCCCTCCTTCCCAATAATTGGTACCACTAACAACTGAACATGCCTTCATTGTTTCCGATCAAAACGACTAACAATGGAAAATTTAAAAATAATCGAAGGGGTGCCGTATGGGGTCTTATTTCAATGCTTTTTATGCCATAATATGCCGAGTTGTTTTGCTAAAGCACCCATCAGAAACGGGCTAGCATGTTAAATTGTAAGAGGGAGAATATTGCCCTTCCTTTTCATTCTACAATAATTGAAAAGGGAGAGATGCCTTTTTATAGGTCACTATCGACATGCTAGTGCCTCCATCCGCCTAATAACCGCTAGAGGGTAGGGCAGAGCCCTTCTAGTACTATCACCTGATCGAATTATCATACATTATCCGAATTATTGTCGAGTGAATTGGTCGTTATAAAGTAATGTAGTTTAAATACAGCTTTCCGTTCGTAGCGCGGGAGGCATTTTTAAAAGAGGGGACCAGTAATTTATTGCTAGGAATGATAAATTTCTTTAATGGATATTTTTCACGAGACGGAGTGTTCGATGTTCTGTTTAGTTCCTTTTACGTGGTTTAGTTTTTCTATGCAGACGCGCTTCTTTTTTTAAAAGGTTGCTAGGCGACATTTAAGCGCGCTATATTTTGTTAGATGTAGAAAAAGTCAGCGAGTAACCTTCAGGAACCACCGAATATTTCTTAATTTATATTTGTTATTTGCTTTTTGAATTATTGTTATGTTTTGTCATTTATATTGCATATGCTTTATAACTGATCATTAACATCTGCTTTAAAGAGGAAAGATTTGATTGCTTGTTTGTTTGTATTGAATATGCTCCGAAACTACTGGACCGATTTAAAAAAATATTTTACCATTAGAAGCCGACATTATCCCTGATGAAAATACGCTATACCGCGGGAAAATGCTTCATTCCTATGGGATAACGGGTAATCCGTGCGAAGCCGGGCCGGGCAGCTAGTCATTAATAAAATTATAGGTTTTAAGTAACATAACAGGAACTAAATGTATAGTAACCTCATGTAGAAGAGCGGTATCTCTTTATATATCTCTATAAAACAGAGCACAGTTATTGTAGAACATTTCTGTTACTGAATAAACTGTTTTTTATGTCATTTAATGTTGAAAGTATACCACAGTTCATATGTATTATTGTCACTGAGATCAAAGCTGAAATAACAATTAAAACGCCCATACTAACGTAACGTAACGTAACTCCCACCGAGTTTTCTATTTGGCCTGGTCCACTGCGTATGCCTCTCGGCTACCGCCGCTGCTGTATGGTGCCGGGTTTGTCCTACTGCTTCTAGTGTATCGATCTTATTATGTTGAAACCATATGCTAATCACAATTTGTTTTCATAGTAATTCTGTTTGCCCCTTAATGCTGTTTTTTTCAAATGCCTTTTCATTATAATGACACTGCGATTATAATAGGTAACATGAAGTTATTCCCCCCACCTTGGAAACTGAATAAAAAAGATATAAATAATCAAAATGTGAAGACCTTATACGTATCTAACATTGAAGTAAAACAAAGATCACAAAACATTTAAGCTCCATAAAGAACCCGGTCCCAGTAAAACTTGCAGCCGTTTTAAATGCCACTATTTTTATCGCGAAGAAAAACGCAACAGTTCTATCACGAGCGAAGAAAAAGGATAACAATTTATCAGTTGCGTAAATATGCTAAGTAACGCGTATAAAAGAATCGCGCCGTCCCCGCTTCCTGCTGTAATAATGGATTACGCGTCTAGACGGGAGAAAAAGACACGAGGCGGAGCGGTAGCGGAAAGTGGTTATTTTACCAAGGGTAAAAAGAAACGTGACAAAGTAACGTATCAAGTCAAAAATTTAAAATCTCTGATATTTTTTACTTAAATATTATAAAGAGGCAAAGTCTGTGAGATTGTTGCTTTGTAGGTTTAAAAGTTTGTATGTTTTGGGTAATGGAACCCCGGAATCGCTTATCCGAATTAAAAAAAAATTCACCTGCGTTTAGGACTTTCTAGATAGCTATAATCCGGCCTGTTTGCCTGCGTTCTTTGCAATACGAGGGCAAAGCTGCGCGGGCAGCTAGTCATTGTAAACTATACCAGAATTGATATAGTTTTATTATACTTAATTCCATTATATCAATTTTGATTACACTATAGGACCTTGAACCAAAATATTTTTTTTCTTACGATCATTATTTTTAGATCATTAGTTCGATCGCTGCTACTAAATGCCGCAGCCGTAATAGTGAATGCCGAATTGAAAGCAGGGTTGTGCTTGGTTAAATTAACGTTTCTCCAAAAAAAATGCCACTAGATTTTTTTGGAGATTTTCGGCAAATTTCTATTCAAAATAACGATTTCTTTCCATCCCTATAGGAGAAAAAAAGTGTCCCTAAATGTCTATACATTTTTGAACTTTTCTATTGTGTTACCACCATACAAAGTATTAACAAGTTCACTACGGCAAAGAGTTTCTAACGCATAACTATATTCTAAAGCGTTAACGGGTCATCCGTTGGGTATGCTCTTGATCAATTGGGATTATCTACGTAGTTATGAAGATTCATGAATATGTGCTTAAAACAACATATTCTTACATAGTCAACCTAGTCAATAGTATATTCGCAGGAGGATTCACTTTATGATTTGCTAGCAAAAAAATAACAATCTGTCGGATCTTTTCAACCCGGTATCCGAACTGAGTGTTTACATTGTCGATATTTTTTTAGTGTTGGGGGTAGAAATAAAATATGGTTATCGAAAATTATTAATACGATACAAAATACGAAAACAGACTACTCGTATAAGATACACAATTAAATGCGGCCGTTACAATAATGCCATAATGAAATATGTTACCAGGTAATTTAATATTATACAGACGACATTTTGAACTTATGTTACCAGTTGACGGGCTCGTGTAAATATTATTTGAATTGATATTTCGCTTACCAATTACAATTTTTTTGGCAGGTACTTCCTCTTTTTCTTTTTCACCGTCTCATGCTCGTTCTCATTGTTATCGCACATAGGTAATTAACATTTTCTGTGATCGCTTCATGATCGATAATCTTGTGCAACCAATTACCACCTACACACACTTGGACTGCACTAGCTCAACAGAACGTCCATCTAGTACGGCTATCGGGTCTGCCGGGCATCGGATCTTGAAGACCCGGTGGCCGGAATGGGGTCGAAAGTTCCCGATGAGCTTTTATTGCGTCAATCGCCTAATTTCGATTAGACATTGACAAAACACTAACTGTCCCTTTTTTACTCGTACAAAATCCAGAGATATCTATCCCGCACCAGCGTTTGGAACAGTAATTTCACCCCCGCACCGGAGGAAAGTTCTATATTGGATACATTCGACCACATGCCGTAGTGAACGTGTTAAGGTAAATGGTAACACAATAGGAAAATATCTTTGGGACAGTTTTTTGTCCTACCAAGGTCGAAGGAGCTCCTGATTCTTAGTGAAAATAGTTAACATAAAATTCCTGGAAGTACAGTTAATAATGGAGGCATTTTTTTGAGAAATGCTTAAATAATAAAATAACTAAATAAGAATCACAATGATGAATTACCTCTACCTGGTGGCGAGAGACCTAGTTTCGAGATAACACGTTATATTTATGAATCAATGTCTCTTCAGACCTTATAAGCCTTAACAAAAATTCTTAACGCAGCAGAATAAAACAGAATAAACGTGTTAGTAAACACAATTACCATTTAAAGGGGCTAAAAAATCACAAAGAATTTAACTCCATTTAAAAGCAGCTACGCTATGCGTGCGGGCAACAAGATTGATAGTGGGTTCACATGGCAGCGTCGCCTTGAGCGAAGGCTGCCCTTCTGATGACTTCACTAACGGTTATATATGGCCAGGCTTTCCTCTGATCCCCGAAATCTGCCCTCGAAATTTGGAATCGAATTTTCGAACTCATAATGTTTTAGGACAGTGAGCCAACGGGCTCTTGTCCTGTTTGACTCAACGGAGTCAAACTATCTGCAATATGATTAGTGCGTTGTTGTACTTACTCGTATTGTATGGAATGTTTGTAAAAGCCATTCCATGGGTGACAATTTTAAACATGAATTAGGCCTCTCGCAGACTGGCGCGGCCTGGCCGCGGCGGTCGATAGTAAACTTGTCATTAGCTGTTAAATTTACTATTGTCCGCCACCGCAGGCCGCGCCAGTGTGTTGAAGGCCTTAAGTTCATCAAAATGTCAACACGTCCTAGTCTCCAGTTTATAGTTTCTACCTTTAAGGTATGTTAATTGATTCATCGTAATAAAACGACTCCTCTGGATCGGAAGGTTTGATGGTAGTCGCGTTGTAAAACTAGTGCCTACGCTAAATATTGGGATGAGCTGCCAAAGCCGACCCGACCCGGGTTCGTTTGAGCACTAGCAGGAAAAACGCTACGAGGATAATTAGAAAGAGACGGATAGTCCATGTCGCCGCGACGCTGCTCGCGGGCCGTCCTTTGGTAGCCGTGCTGAATTGCTCCCCACTTCCACATTGAACTTATTCGTGGCAAACAAGTACAAATAATACATAGACGATAAAGTAAACAAAAACCCTGCCCTTTTTCCGTCGCGGATGAAATTCTGTCGCGTGTGGCCGGGTCGTCGGAATTTGGTTATGGAATACCGCCCGTGTGCGGCAGAACTAAAATAGCTTGTCATATTTTACAAAACTTTACTATGAGAATAGGCATGATGACAGTAATTGAAAATCAGTAAAATATGGTATTATCTTAGTGAAATTTTAATGATAAAATTCGAAAAATGCTCATATTGCTTTATTATGTAAGAGATTATTGTTTATTTTGATAAAATTAAACCGAAAAATACGAACGCCCGCCATGATATGTTAAACACCAATCAGAGCGCATGACGTCACACTTGTATATACAAATACCCATAACGGCCATTACCACAGATTACAGAGAAAACTCTCTCTATCCCTGTCTTACTATTCGTTCAGTGCGTAACTGAACGAATAGTAAGACAGGGATAGAACCATGTTACGAGTATCTGACAGGTCTTCATATGTAATTGTCTCCGCTTTCTTGCTCGCACGGCCGCGCAAGACTTGGAGCATCTAGGTAGCAAAAAAGTTGGCGTTCTGTTTATACAAACGTGACGTCACTCGGGACGCCATGACACTGACAAGCGTTTTAGCGCCAATTTGAAATTTAAAAACTAAAATGCATTTTTTTTCTACTTAACTGTTATATTCTCTTCAAAAATCTTATTCGTTGTACATAATAAATGTTTCTAAACATTAAGGAACAGTTTTTCAAAATTTGGCATCATGCCTATTAAACAAGAAAACCATAATGCTATCACCGCACTGTTTGTGCTTAATAAGCTGATACCTCAAATCTTTCTTTCACTTTCATTGTGCTACTCGTGATTGCTAATTTCGCTCTTGCAATCTTTCTCCATCTATCCCTCTTCACTATACAGGCTTTATGTCTAATTCTTTCACTATGCACGTGGTTCGTTTATGGAACGTCCTTCCCCCGCGATCAGGAAAGCCCCGATAAAATTAGTTTTTTTAGAAATATTTGCGTAATTTCTTTGCTGGCAGATCCGAGTAGACTAAATGTTTTAGATTTGAAAATTACGCTTGTAAGAGTTGTAAGTATGCATGAAGTGTATATTGATGTATATATTTATTTGTGTATGTAAGTATTTATTTTATTTGTGTATATGTATTTAAGTAAATATGTTGTATATAGGAGTTCTTACCTGTTATTTGCACTGCCTGCATGCATTTTATTCCGTTGAATAATTGAACAGATTTTAGGTATATTTGCTAATCTTTTTAATGTGTAAACCGCGAGCAGTTTAGTTACTCTACTACGAGTAGTAATTATTAAATAATGGGTTTGGCATCTGGTTGTTTAAGTTTTTTTTTTCTTTTTTTTTTACAAATCGACCGAGTTCCAAACTACTAAGCAAAGCTTGTATAATGGGTACTAGACGACGATAAACATACTTATAAAGATAAATAAATACTTAAATACATAGAAGACATCCATGACTCAGGAACAAATATTCGTGCTCATCACATGCATTTTAAATTATCTCAATAAATTTGGCATATTATCTAGTTCACAATATGGTTTCAGACAATGCTTATCCACAGAAGACGCTGTTACAGCACTTTCATCTATAATAGTAGACAAGATAGATAAAAACAAAAAATGCCTTACAGTTTTTTTAGACGTTAAAAAAGCTTTTGATACCGTTTCTGTTGTGACTCTAGTCGATACCTTAGAGAACATCGGTATCAGAGATATTCCATTAAAATTAATGAAAGATTATCTCCATAACCGTAAGCAAAAAGTTAAAATAGGTAACCATATCAGTAATGAACTAAACATCACTTTTGGCGTGCCCCAGGGAAGCGTCCTAGGCCCAACACTGTTCTTAGTATACATAAACCAACTTTGTGGTATGAAAATCAATAATGGTCGTATTTTCTCCTATGCTGATGATACCGCTCTTGTTTTCTCTGGGGACACATGGGAAGACGTAAAAGACTCAGCAGAAAAGGGACTCTCCAAAGTCGCTCGTTGGTTAAATTCTCATATACTCACTTTAAATACTACTAAAACTAATTATATATCCTTCACAAATTATAATAGTTCACAACCAGGAGGCCACTTTAGAATTAAAATTCATACTTGTAATAATCCACAAAACTGCTCTTGTTCTATTATCACGAAGATTGAAAACACTAAGTATCTAGGTATTCTAATTGACCAACGCCTGACATGGCACTTACATACGGAACTGATTATGACCCGACTCAGAAAATTAATATGGATTTTTAAAAATCTCAGACATATCGCGACTAAATCCCTTTTAAAACAGATTTATGTAACCCTTATTCAATCTATTCTGATTTATTGCATACCAGTTTGGGGAGGAGCAACAAAAACAAAATTCTTAGAACTCGAAAGAGCTCAGAGAACCGTATTAAAAGTTATGCACTTCAAACCTTTCAGACATCCTACGATAGATCTCTACATACTCTCTGACGTCTTATCTGTTAGAAAATTATACGTACTGTTTGCGATTCTAAGACTACACAAATCTATTAAATATACATCTTTCACACAGAATAGACGAAGAAATAATAATGTGACACCAACCTCTTTAATTAACACCACATTTGCAAGTAGACAATTCGTTAGTAGATCTGCCAAGTTATATAATCTCCTAAATAAGCATGTAAGCATCTATCACTTATCTTTTTATGAATGTAAAAAAAATATATATGACTGGCTGAAACCTAAAAGTTATTACGAAATAGAAAACTTATTTCAAAATATTTTTCAAATATAAAACATGAATATACCCTTCCACACTTCCAGACTCACACAAAAACACACACACACGCACACACAGCATATGTATAGGTATAGGCCTACATATACTTATAGGTGCCTTAACCAACTTATAAAAGTAGTATAAAAGTATTAAGTTTAATTTAATTTTAAATTGATGAAAAATATAATGCTGTTTTTGTTATTTTCTGAATGATGTTCTTTTATTTCTTTTCAGTTTATTTTAATTTTTATAAATTTAAATTTTGATTACTATATATAATATAATTATTCTTCACATGTACACTACCAACTAAGGAAGAGCGGTGCCTCTTAGCACAGGTATTGTATACTTAAAAAGAGGCACCATCAAATTACAATTGTCAACCACTCTGTGACTGAATAAATGATTTATGATGATTTATGATTTATCACACAAATAAATGCCCTTACCGGGATTCGGACCCAGGACCTCTTGCTTCGTAGGCAGGGTCACTACCAACTAGGCTAAAGCGGTCGTCAATTCAAATGGAAATCGGTTTGTAACAAGCACGATGCTTTTAACATTCTATCCATTATCTATTTAAATACTGCTAACAAGTATTACTAACTTGTAACTCAGCACATTGCGGAGACGTTAAAAACTCCTTTACAAAATTCACGAACAATTTAGTTTCTAAAGCAAATAATTTAAATTTTACAGACTGTACACGTACAAAAGACAAAGTTAAAGCACCTCGCACACGCAGAGAAAATGTTAAACTACAAAGAAAATAAGCAATGAACTTGCACGTAGTAATCAAGTGCAGTCTGCCTTGTTGCGAACTTTACATAGGAATTACCAAGTTAAAAACGGTATTTTATTGAGAACTTTCTCGAATGGCTTTTTGGAACGTGTCGCGAGCGCCTTATGAAAGTTATATTGCACTGAACCCTTTGTTTTATTAGAAATATTTCTTCATGGAATTCCTAAAGGATTTATAAACGTATTGAATAGGTAACTCCTGACAGAGTATTTTGGTCTCAAGTACCACTCTATTCGTCACGATTGTTTTCGAAGATATAAAATTATACTAACTTTTACTGTTTCAAATCAAACAGTCCGTAATTGTAAGTTACGTCCGTTAAAATCTGATTGTGTGGGAAATACAGTTTCCATTAGAATGCAGCTGCTGTCGCGATACTTTATTTAATGTTTACCAGCCTGTAAAGTATTGTTGATATTTAGATAGACGGGCATTTTCAATAATTCGTGCACCCAATTACCGTGATTGTTAAATAAAAATTAACTCGGCGTCAGTTTTGTAACGCCAATTAAGCATTCAGTTTGTATAAAAACTACCTTTTTCTGTTTAATTTATGAATGATATGCCTAGTTACTTAAATGTGAAAAAAAAAACATTTTCTCAGGATTTGTATGCTTAATTTTCGTTACAAAACTGACACCGAGTTAAGTTTTGTTTAACAACTCACGCTAATTGGGTGCACGAATTATTGAAAATGCTCAGACACTAAATAAAATAATCAATAATGACGTAATATTTTCTCGAAAAAATATTAAGAATATGATCAAATGGAGGAAAAAGCAACGCAAGAGGTAAAATAATCACATTGTTATAAGGGTCCAAAGTTATGGGAAGGGGTGTGCTGTCCCTTTTCCGCAAAACGCAACTTCACATGAAACGATTGTCATTTACTATAACGCTCGCAGATAGTGACGTCACTAACTGCGAGCGTTTTCTTTCTATAACAATAAATATTACAACGATTGTAGCTTATGGCTTGGCATGTTTTTTGTCTTCTCTCTTTTGGAGTAATGATAATTTTCGAGTATCGTATTATGTACATATCCCTAAATAACTCATAAAATCTAAAAATGTGAAACAAGTCAGGTAGTATATCTCAGTTGCGTCGTAGGCGAAACCACCGGCAGACGGGACGTGGTCGGCATGCTTTCACAGCTCGTTTGCAAGGAATTGGCGTGTTATAGAAATGAAAGGTGATTTCAGATTGCACACGTAGACTAGCCGATATTGAAGATAGACTAGTATGGACTTTCTTACTGATTTTTAAATTGAAATTAAACATAAGCTTAGTCCGAAGCCATTTTGATTATTATACACCCAGCTATCTTTAAGTGTTTGTTATCCAAATAATAATGAAAGATTAAAGGAAGGAAAGGCAGGGAAGACCAAGACGTACGTTTATGGACCAAGCGAAAGAGAAAGTTAATGTAATGTCATATCAATAGCTCAAAACAGTGGCAGAGAGAAGAACGAAGTGGCGATTACTCCACCCCGGCTCTTAAGTTTATGATTATGAACCAAATAATCTATTACAATTAAATAATAGGAGACAGGGGAGGGTGGAAAAAAACCTACATAAAATGTAATCATAGACAGTTGAAGTCAAAACAAATAAAGTGAAATCACGATTAAACAAAAATGATTAGAACGACTTTTGCATCAGACGTTGAGCGACTAGTGTGGTAACGCCCTAAAAGTATGTGCTAAGGTTGTAAATATTTCTCCATGGTGCATATTGAACTTATATAAACAGCAGGGCCACGTTAAATTTCAATATCCAAATATTAAGCTAGCCCCACACTGCCAATTCCGACGTTCGTTCTTCATAGATCAGCAGCCACAATATTGTTTAAACCTGCCACGATGCAACAGACAGCACTGGCCAACCGCGATGGTTGTTTCGCACTGAATTATCTGCAGGTTAGTACGTTGCTAGATTAATAAGCTTGCTTTTATGATTACGATGGAAAATGGGAAATTGTCTTATTGAATTTCATTGTATTATCCGTCATATTAACGTCATGTAAACAGCTAACAGCTAAGTAAAATAGCCACTGACTCTGCTCCCCACGTCCGAAATGGATTCCGCTCTATTGTTAAATCTTCAAATTTTATTAAATGTCTTTAAAGTTTTACTTCAAGTCCCTGGGTGACCGAGCTCACCTCGGCTGAAAATACGTAGGAAACGAATTTTTCCAGACATGAGACCTAGCTATATCAATTTCTCACCCCCGTACACCCCTATATTCCAAATTTCATCGAAATCGTTAGAGCTGTTTCCGAGAACGTGATTGTAAATATATGTAGGTATATCTACGCATACCTACAAATACTGCTCATTTTACAGTATAGGATAAATAAAGGTATAATATCTATACAACGTGTTTTTGGCAATTTCCGTTAATTGCAAGGGGGCGGCACGGCATAGGTTAGATCATAAAGTTAATTTCTCCAAGACAGTAGTACCTTAACTCTTACTGTTATCAAGATATTGAATATTTTAATTTTAATCAGATTTGCAGATTTAGCCAGGTTAAAGGCGTTTAACTGTGGTGTCATAACAGCTTTTTAAATATTGTAAGGTTCCTATACACTACAAGAAGGTTTACCAAGTGAATTCGTTCGATATTAGGCAAAAACTGCCTCGGAGGTACATTTTTTCTATTAAATGTGACTTCTTGGACCTTATGGTCTTGAACCCTTGTAAAATAAGACAATAATTGTAAGTGCTACATTAAATTATTTTATACAAAAAAAGAAAAAATATATATTCAAGAAATGATTATGCTATTTGGTTTCTGTGAATGTATTCTGCAATATGCCGAAGTTAACGGAAATTCCCGGGAACACCGTGTATACATACAAATATTGCTCGTGATATGATAATTTGAACAGTTGAAGGTATATTATTGTCTAAAATTAGTTTTTTTTTTAATCGCACGTTGGCCACGGAAGCGAGTGTGCGGTGTCATCGCGGCTTATCGCGTCTAACTGTCAGTGGCCGTCACGTCGAGCCATGGTGATTCAAATGCAATCCCATACAAAACATTCCATGTAAAAAAGAGGCCAAGTCTCGAAACTCTTCCACCGTAAAAAGTGGCGAGATATTTCGTAAAGCCAAGTCTCAGGTTATTAATATTATTTGCTTGGTAAATAAAATACTACAATTTAGCGATCAAACCACTTTACTGCTTTTATGGATTTTTGCATACCTAAAACTATATAGTATTGTGTGATTGTTAAGTCACATAATTTTATTTAGCAAGCAAATACAGATTAATAAGATTGCCTGAGCCTTGTCTCTACGAAATATCTCACAACTTATTACGGTGAAAGAGTTTCGAGACTTGGCCTCTTTTTTATATGAAGTGTTTTTTTACGGGATCTTACTTCATTTTGTAGGTTATTGTGCTATCAATACATACTTATTATGAATTCAATTCTTGCTTTTTCATTTTTTGTCCCATTCACTGCAAATGTAACTTTGTAATCCTATATATCTATATGGGATAGACATTATTTATGCAGTTGGTGTATCTAGAAAACTGGACCGAAAACGCAAAATATTTTAAGTTTTTCGTGATTTATACACTAAACACTAATTGTACTCTAAATTTGAAGCTTCTATGTCTGCTAAAAGTGCATTAGAGTTTTGATGGTCGGTCAGTCAGTCAGTCAGTGAGTGAGTGACAAAATAAAGAAACTTTGACTAGTTATTACTTTTGCTTATTTTTATTTTATATACTATTGGTTCAAATTGCATGATACCGTCTTTATGCAATTCCTGCTTGGTAACTGAAAATTTAGGCTTCTAGTTTTATACACAAATGGCCTGAACTGCATCGAGAAAAGCATGGAACGGCCGTGCCATTGGTTTGCTCGACTTGGCTCGACACTACCGTGCCCCCAGATATGAATTTAAAAACATACCACGTGATTGTTTTTGAAATTTGATAACCGTTCGAATAGCAAAATTGTGTAAATTGGTTTTAAATACATAAGGTTGGACTTTAGAAAAAACATAGGCGCAAAAGAAAATGGAACCAAATGGGAGTTGGAAATGTATTAGATTTAGGAGCGTTGACTATTACATTTTTTTCTTATTTCTAATTACATATAAGCTGGAAAAGGTTGTTCGAAAAAACGCTTTTGAAAAGATATACGGTGCGGAGACGTTAATGATTTCCTAGGTCATATTTTCGTATTAGCAATAACTCACTTGGCCCGAAAAAAGGTTAGTAAGAAAGTTGTTACGTAAACGCGTAACATTTGCCCATAAATTGTTTAAGAGCAAAACTTTGATCCTGTTGCGAGTCGTAAATTAGTACCTGGAGCCATTAACGTGAACTCTGAATTTACTTTTGATCGTAAAAAATATACCTACATATTGATTTAAGTGGAGAAACGGCGCATTTACATAGGTATACCTATTTCAATGTTACTAGTAATTTATAATACTTAGCTGCGTAAACAAATTCTCTTCTAGCGACCTAGCTAGGTGAACCTGATGAAGGCACCACTTTCAAAATTTGATCACTGTAGCATTCAATATTTTATGGAAAATCTTATTAGATAAAACTATGATGTATGATGGTGGATGGGAGGAGGATGATGAGTCAAATGGTTTAAAACATGTAGATATTTCAGAACGTAGTTGACCTTTTCAAACGTAACGTAAGTTACTGATACTTTAGTGGCCCAGGGTTCAAATCCTGGTAACGACAAAATGATTGAATTCTTTTTCTTGGATAATTTCTGTGTTTATCGTGTATGTACGAGTATAACGTGAAAGGGCGTCCGCTTAAAAACATCGAATACTTATGTACTTAATGTTTTTGGGAGCAGGCACACCTGAGCTGATACTTTTGTATTAAATAAAATGTAGACATCAAAACTTAAGGTAACAGCAAATTTTAAAATTAGCCACCTAATTCATTACCACCCCATCCCCCTAAGCATGTGAAATAAAACTTAAGCAGTCGGCCAGGCGAGACGGATTACCGTGCATTAAGCACCGCTCCCTAGCCGGATTAGAGTGTTTGTCACCGGAGTTTTAGTGAAAGCTGGTTAGTGAAATCATAGAAATCGATGCCCGCTAACGTTTTGAATGAAACACATTTTTTTTAATAGAACGAGTGAGCAAAACGAACGAAGCAAAGCAAAGCTTGTACTACGGATATTACGAGTAGATGACGGTATACATACTTAGCATCATCCCTGTATCGTTATTCCCGGTTGTGCCCCTAAAGGAGACCGAGGTTCGCTTTGACACCTAATCCCAAAATTTGGTATAGGTACTAATTTAACGAAAGCGATTGCCATCTGACCTTTCAACACAGAGGTTCCTCACGATGTTTTCCTTCACCGAAAACCTGACGGTAAATATTCTGCAAAACTCATTGGCACGAGCCGCGATTCAAACCCACGACTGCCGCTTGGCAGCTGCATGCCTGAACCACTAGGCTACTCTAGCTTACTTACGTAAATACTAATAGATAAATACATACCTAAAATTCATAGAAAACATTCAATAAATGTCTCTACCGCGCGGGATTCGAACCCGGGACCTCTGGCTTCGTAGGCAAGCTCACTACCAACTAGGCTACAGAGGCCGTCAAAAATAATTAAATTGAAATCGTTAATTGTAAAAATGTCGTAAATATACTATAGATAGATACAGTGATACGAGCCAAAAAATCAACCAAAATAGCGTTTTGTTGAAACTTGGTCATATCGGCACTCCTCATTTTATCTACGTGTATTTTTACGAATGCACTAAAAAAAGTACAAAAATTGCACTGTTGCAAATAAAAAAACCGAGACTAACAAAATGAAAAAAGACACATAGTACTTAAATCACAGTGGGGACGAAACCATTAAATTTTAATCCCCGAACCATAAAGACCCGTTTTTCGAAATAGACTCTTATAAACTATTGGGATATAAGCATTTTAAGTTCGTATTTTTATAACATCCTGTTAACTTCTATAAGTATTGAACAAATGCAAAATATTTCTGTTCGCAGACTTTAATGGCAGTACAGTGCACACCATAATTTATTCTCACATTTACGAGACAAGCTCAGTCCGCTCGCCTTTCTACACAATTAAATTTAATTAATTCGAATAGTTTTGCGAGTCGTACGCGCTAATGGGTCCTACACGCTCACGTTGGCGCTTATTGACCGAGTGGTAAGGTTCAAATCGTTTACGTTTTCTACCAGGACAATAGTTGTAAATGCGCTTAGTAAAATGGGGTTTTGATTGCTTGATAACATCAAATTGAACGTATTAAAACAAATTAACATTGGATGCAATAAGTATTTCTTCGATATTTTTTATTTATTGAATGGAGAAACAAACAGTCGTTTACAGAAATTAATTCTTAAACTATTGCTTACTTTTTAGACCTGGAGTTTCCTTATTTTATAAGTATTTAAGCATATTACCAACATACATTAAATATGATAAAAATCGATATGCCTCTTTTACTTTTTTTCGTATGCATTAATGTTAATTATAAAATTCTTATCAAGAATCTTTTCAATAATATTATAAATAAGTACTATTTTAAGTATTATTTTCTCCCATTACTTCACCGCACTTATATTGCGATAGTCGCCACTTGCTATAATTATAATGCATTGTCTGTTTACCTGTAACTGATATGGAGCAATTCAATTCAAACAGTACTCTTATTTTAATAAAATTAAAATTTGTCATCTGGACACTATTCTTAATTAAGGGCACTTCAAGTCTTTGACAACAGTTAACTCGCATCCGTACCACTGTGTAACGCTGTTCAACATTGGTGCCATAAAAAACTTTTTAACAAAAAAATTAAACCGCCGAAACAAAACTGAAAAGCAAAAAATAATAAACCTTTTTTATTTAGTTCAAAAACTAAGTTCTTAAATTATTCTAAGTGTACCGAAGTAATTTTGAGTCGGCGCCAGACAAGCATATAAATATTAAACCTTTTTTATTAACCTTAATAACTAAGTTCTTAAATTAATCTAAGTGTACCTAAGTAATTTTGAGTTGGCGCCGACTCAAAATTACTCAGGTACACTTAGATCAATTTAACCCTTAACGCTTTCCGGTCACTTTTTTAGTAAATGCCGCGCAAAGTTTGAACGCGCATTCTGGCTCGAAAAGTAAATACGCCAAATGAAATGGCGAGAATCTATATATATAAAACGCAAAGGTGACTGACTGATTGACTGATTGACTGACTGATCTATCAACAGCCCAAACTACTAGACCGATCAGGCTGAAATTTGGCATGCTGATAGCCACTATGATGCAGGCATCCGCTAAGAAAGGATTTTTGAAAACTCACCCCCTAAGGGGGTAAAACGGGGGTCCAAAGTTTGTATGGAGGATACATTATTTATTGAACTAAAGACTTGAAACTTTGCAGGAAGATTACTTATTAGAATACAAAAAAGCACTTTCAGCGTTTTACAAAATTCCACCCCTAAGGGGGTTAAATAGGGGTGCAAAGTTTGTATTCAAAACTACTGGGACTACAAACTTGAAATTTACACCAGACCTTCCTTTTATGACGTAGGCAAGGGATAAGACGGGATTTTTGGAAATTCTATCCCTAAGGGTGTTAAATAGGGGTGCAAAGTTTGTATGGGTGAAACATTATTTTTTGTACTAGAGACTTGAAACTTTGTAGGAATATTACTTATGAAGATACAAAAAAAAATCTTTCAGCGTTTTACAAAATTCCACCCCTAAGGGGGTTAAATAGGGGTGCAAAGTTTGTATTCAAAACTACTGGGACTACAAACTTGAAATTTACACCAGAACTTCATTTTATGACGTAGGCAAGGGATAAGACGGGATTTTTGGAAATTCTATCCCTAACGGGGTTAAGTAGGGGTGCAAAGTTTGTATGGGAGAAACATATTTTTTTGTACTAGAGACTTGAAACTTTGTGGGAATATTATTATTAAGATAAAAAAAAGTTCTTTCAGCGTTTTAGAAAATTCTTCCCCCAAGGGGGTTACATAGGGATGCAATGTTTGTGGAGGGGAAACATTATTTATTGAACTAGAGACTTGAGACTTTGTAGGAAGATAACTTATTAGGATACAAAAAAAGTAATTTCAGCGTTTTATAAAATTCCACCGCTAAGAGGGTTAAATGAGGGTCCAAATTTTGTATAAGGGAAACTTATTTTTAGCTACTACGTACTTAAAACTTTGTGGACAGATTACTTATTAATTTACAAATAAAGTGCTTTCAGCGTTTTTGAAATCAATTACACCTAAAGGGGTTAAAAAGGAGGTCCAAAGTTTGTATGGAGAAAAAAGATTAGTTAGACAATTTTATTCGAGAATTCACAGGATAATTCCTAACGATAAATGAGTAAACAAGTAATTCCGGTTTTTTGAGAATTCAACCCCTAAAAGGAGACATGTGGTGACAAAATCTGAAAATCAACATCGGCATCTATTGTTTCTATGGTTTATCGGGTCGCTGATTAGGAAAACAACAACGATTTTACATTCCAACGTGGCGTCTAAATATCAATATGGGCGTTGTTATAACGGTTTTTTGGGACGTTAATAACGAAAATCACATAGATTTTGAAATGTAATGTTGTGGACATGAAAATTCATGAAAATATTTGTGCCAAATTGCAATTCAATCGGTCCAGTTTTTTTCGTAGCAAATCGGTTGTAACAGACGGACTGACAGACAGCCACACGTGATCCTATAAATAAGGGTTCTATTTTTGCTTTTGAGGTATGGAACGAGACCCGCATTATATAGGGTTATATGTTTTAAAGTTTGTATTCGGTGCCATCTCGATCGTCAGCAATCGGTACCTAGGCGAGTGCGGGCGGCGCGGCGGGACGGGAGGGTAGGAGACATTGGGAAAGTGCCTGCATCCGTAATAAGTACATTCAAGGTGCTGCACGAAGATCTGCTTACTTTTAATATGTTAAGCATTTTGGCCGCCGTTAAATTAAAACAAATTTTTGGGTATTTATTTTAAATACTGGTTCGAAAAGCATACAAAAAAAATCTTAGGAAACAAGCCTATAGCAATGTCCAGGCCACAAATTTGACTTAACATTCGTGGAGATATTTTGGTATTTCAACATTAATGTTCATGAACATAAAGTAGCTTTTATTCCAGAGGACAGATTCTCATTAATCATGATTGTAAATTTAATAACAGAAATACGTACATACATGCATACATTGACGCCTTTATTCCCAAAAGGGGCAGGCAGAGCACATGAACTTTATGTTCCAGAGCCACTTTTAGCATAAATGTGGGTATAAAAGATCGACAAAAAGTGATATTGCTTAGGTTGTTAGCCCATCACCCACAACACACTTCAACCCTGCTCTCTTAATCGACTTTTACGACACACACGGGAAGAAAGAGGGTGGTGAAATTCTAACCCGCCACCACACGGGCATAAATATAATAGTAAATAAAAATTAATTTACCATAATGGGTTATGACGAAGGGTTATTAGTAGGGGAAGTTAGTAGTAGTAGGTTAGTAGGCGGCGTAGCAATTCAACAATTATTGGAAAATTACTTTTACTACGCGGGCGAAGCCGCGGGCAAAAGCTAGTATATTATAAACCTTAGCTGTTATGAATATTATACGCTTTAATCGGTATATCAATTGATATTATATCTAAAGTACGTTATACTTTACGTAATTATATATTTCGACATTATACCTTTCGTTCGTTATGTGCAATGAACGTTATACTAAACAAACTTATACACAGTGAGCGTGTATATTATGACCGTTATATGATAAGTTGTTATACCTCGTATTACTTACCCGTTTTCAAGTCAACGCGTATATATATACATATATATATTATATATTTTATGTATGACCGCGCATAACTTTTTACAGAGTAGTCCGATTTTGAAATTCTTTTTTTAATAGAAATGGTATACCTCGAAGTTGGTCCCACATAAATTTTAAATAAAAATTTCAACCCTATTTAATATATGTGTCAAGCAAGAACGCTCTCGATTGATGAAGTTGTTCCATACAGCACCAATCAAAATTGAAAACCCCGAGAGCTTTCATGTGGAACTCCAAAACTGTTTCCGTTTCCTAGACGGCGATTTAGACGAATTCAATTACCGGTTTGTGGAAACTCGCCGTGCCTCTGGGTCTACGTTCTTCAACGCCCAATGAACCAACACAACTAAAAGGTTATCTAGCTGTTGAGCTAGAGAGCCCTCCAGTTGTGTTCACATGTTATGTTCACACAGCAACACCTCACTCCCCTATAACCCCATAACCCCCCATAACCCCATAAGCCTCCGAGTTGTTAGAAGCTCACAAAGGAAGGGAGCGAAACGTTGCCTAGGTCTTCATCCGATGTCACTTTACACCAGTAGCTCAATAAAGAGATCTGCAATTGCTTTACCCGCGATCTGCGCCAATTCAATACAAGCTATTGAAGAGGCTATCCCGTGTAACGAGGACGCTAAAGTGTTTTGGAGAGATTTGACTACTGGACTGAGCCAGCTCGCCAGGTTGGAAACTGAAGATGGTAGAATCGTTTCTTCTAAACCTGAGCTTTTGGTTGAGGTAGAGCGCTTTTACGGACAGCTATACACATCAACTCGCGGACCCGAGGTTAGTCTCGTAGAGGACCCTCTAGCTCGACTAACCCAACTCTATTCCAACGACATCCCGGAAATCAGCCTGTACGAGCTTGTAAAGGTTCTTCAACAGCTCCAGAACAACAAGGCACCAGGTGAAGACGGAATAACAGCCGAACTGCTGATGGCGGGTGTAAACCCGGTCCCTACGGCTCTTCAGCATTTGTTCAATTCCGTCTTACTGGAAGGGAAAATGCCAAAAGCACGGAACAGAGGTGTGGTGGTGCTATTCCTCAAAAAGGTTACACCACCCTGCTGACGAAATACCGACCAATCTCACTTTTCGTCCAATATTCCGCAGTGTCTCAAGATGAGAGTATTTGACCAGTGTTTGTTGCTAGTGATGACTTATGGCACTAAAACGTGGTCGCTTACTATGGGCCTCATAAGAAGGCTCAAAGTCACCCAAAGGGCAATGGAGAGGGCTATGCTGTTAGTTTCTCTGCGTGATCGCATCAGAAATGAGGCTGTCCGCAGCAGGACCAAGGTAACCGATATAGCCCTCCGGATCGCTAAACTTAAGTGGCAGTGGGCAGGGCAGGTAACATTGCACTTAGAACCGATGGCCGTTGGGGTGGAAAGATAATTTGGTGGCAACCACGTACCGGAAGATGCAGTGTGGGTAGACCCTCGACAAGATGGACTGATGGTCTGGTAAAGGTTGCGGGAGTCCTCTGGATGCGGGTGGCGCAGGACCGGTCACTTTGGCACTCTTCGTGGGAGGCATATGTCCAGCAGTGTTAGTCTTTCCGCTGTTATGATGATGATGCTCAGGATGATTTTATTCAGTGTATTCAAGCTTATTTGTGGTTGACGACATTTTTTTTATTTTTTTTTCGTGACCTGCATGACAGTATTGTCCGTTTTTTAGGACAACATCAAAGGCAATCATTTTTTACTATTCGTGGCAATGTCCGTTTTAACGGACGTCCTGAAAAACTAACTTTCAGAATGGTTTTCATTTTTTTTTCTTAACTATAGTTCTTTTTATTCAATAACTATCACAAAAAACATTCCGAGTGATAGCTGGATACATTCCTTCATGTCTTGCCACGTTAAGGGTTAAGAACTTAGTTATTAAACTAAATAAAAAAGATTTATTATTTTTTGCTTTTCAGTTTTTTTTCGGCCGTTTATTTTTTTTTAAGTTTTTATTTTTCAATTTTCAAGTTAATTACTAACTAAATTACTAGTTAAATGCAATATTTTTGATTACTCTCTGCATAATATGTGGTCATACATTTCAATCGGTAAGTGAACAATCAATCATCCCCTGTTTTCCTACCCTTAGGGTTGAAATTTTTATTTAAAATTTATGTGGGACCAACTTCGAGGTATACCATTTCTATTAAAAAAAGAATTTCAAAATCGGACTACTCTGTAAAAAGTTATGCGCGGTCATACATAAAATATATAATATATATATGTATATATATACGCGTTGACTTGAAAACGGGTAAGTAATACGAGGTATAACAACTTATCATATAACGGTCATAATATACACGCTCACTGTGTATAAGTTTGTTTAGTATAACGTTCATTGCACATAACGAACGAAAGGTATAATGTCGAAATATATAATTACGTAAAGTATAACGTACTTTAGATATAATATCAATTGATATACCGATTAAAGCGTATAATATTCATAACAGCTAAGGTTTATAATATACTAGCTTTTGCCCGCGGCTTCGCCCGCGTAGTAAAAGTAATTTTCCAATAATTGTTGAATTGCTACGCCGCCTACTAACCTACTACTACTAACTTCCCCTACTAATAACCCTTCGTCATAACCCATTATGGTAAATTAATTTTTATTTACTATTATATTTATGCCCGTGTGGTGGCGGGTTAGAATTTCACCACCCTCTTTCTTCCCGTGTGTGTCGTAAAAGTCGATTAAGAGAGCAGGGTTGAAGTGTGTTGTGGGTGATGGGCTAACAACCTAAGCAATATCACTTTTTGTCGATCTTTTATACCCACATTTATGCTAAAAGTGGCTCTGGAACATAAAGTTCATGTGCTCTGCCTGCCCCTTTTGGGAATAAAGGCGTCAATGTATGCATGTATGTGCGTATTTCTGTTATTAAATTTACAATCATGATTAATGAGAATCTGTCCTCTGGAATAAAAGCTACTTTATGTTCATGAACATTAATGTTAAAATACCAAAATATCTCCACGAATGTTAAGTCAAATTTGTGGCCTGGACATTGCTATAGGCTTGTTTCCTAAGATTTTTTTTGTATGCTTTTCGAACCAGTATTTTAAATAAATACCCAAAAATTTGTTTTAATTTAACGGCGGCCAAAATGCTTAACATATTAAAAGTAAGCAGATCTTCGTGCAGCACCTTGAATGTACTTATTACGGATGCAGGCACTTTCCCAATGTCTCCTACCCTCCCGTCCCGCCGCGCCGCCCGCACTCGCCTAGGTACCGATTGCTGACGATCGAGATGGCACCGAATACAAACTTTAAAACATATAACCCTATATAATGCGGGTCTCGTTCCATACCTCAAAAGCAAAAATAGAACCCTTATTTATAGGATCACGTGTGGCTGTCTGTCAGTCCGTCTGTTACAACCGATTTGCTACGAAAAAAACTGGACCGATTGAATTGCAATTTGGCACAAATATTTTCATGAATTTTCATGTCCACAACATTACATTTCAAAATCTATGTGATTTTCGTTATTAACGTCCCAAAAAACCGTTATAACAACGCCCATATTGATATTTAGACGCCACGTTGGAATGTAAAATCGTTGTTGTTTTCCTAATCAGCGACCCGATAAACCATAGAAACAATAGATGCCGATGTTGATTTTCAGATTTTGTCACCACATGTCTCCTTTTAGGGGTTGAATTCTCAAAAAACCGGAATTACTTGTTTACTCATTTATCGTTAGGAATTATCCTGTGAATTCTCGAATAAAATTGTCTAACTAATCTTTTTTCTCCATACAAACTTTGGACCTCCTTTTTAACCCCTTTAGGTGTAATTGATTTCAAAAACGCTGAAAGCACTTTATTTGTAAATTAAGAAGTAATCTGTCCACAAAGTTTTAAGTACGTAGTAGCTAAAAATAAGTTTCCCTTATACAAAATTTGGACCCTCATTTAACCCTCTTAGCGGTGGAATTTTATAAAACGCTGAAATTACTTTTTTTGTATCCTAATAAGTTATCTTCCTACAAAGTCTCAAGTCTCTAGTTCAATAAATAATGTTTCCCCTCCACAAACATTGCATCCCTATGTAACCCCCTTAGGGGAAGAATTTTCTAAAACGCTGAAAGAACTTTTTTTTATCTTAATAATAATATTCCCACAAAGTTTCAAGTCTCTAGTACAAAAAAATATGTTTCTCCCATACAAACTTTGCACCCCTACTTAACCCCCTTAGGGATAGAATTTCCAAAAATCCCGTCTTATCCCTTGCCTACGTCATAAAATGAAGTTCTGGTGTAAATTTCAAGTTTGTAGTCCCAGTAGTTTTGAATACAAACTTTGCACCCCTATTTAACCCCCTTAGGGGTGGAATTTTGTAAAACGCTGAAAGATTTTTTTTTGTATCTTCATAAGTAATATTCCTACAAAGTTTCAAGTCTCTAGTACAAAAAATAATGTTTCACCCATACAAACTTTGCACCCCTATTTAACACCCTTAGGGATAGAATTTCCAAAAATCCCGTCTTATCCCTTGCCTACGTCATAAAAGGAAGGTCTGGTGTAAATTTCAAGTTTGTAGTCCCAGTAGTTTTGAATACAAACTTTGCACCCCTATTTAACCCCCTTAGGGAAGGCATTTTGTAAAACGCTGAAAGGGCTTTTTTTGTATTGTAATAAGTAATCTTCCTGCAAAGTTTCAAGTCTCTAGTTCAATAAATAATGTATCCTCCATACAAACTTTGGACCCCCGTTTTACCCCCTTAGGGGGTGAGTTTTCAAAAATCCTTTCTTAGCGGATGCCTGCATCATAGTGGCTATCAGCATGCCAAATTTCAGCCCGATCGGTCCAGTAGTTTGGGCTGTGCGTTGATAGATCAGTCAGTCAATCAGTCAATCAGTCAGTCACCTTTGCGTTTTATATATATAGATATTATTCAATTAATCTAACATCAAACAGTATAATGCTCGTATAGTAGGTATAATCGCCTTCAGTTATTTTAATGTCCTGTAGGTAAGTATTAATTATTATTAAAACAACGTTGTGGGTTGGGGTATAAACGTAATATGAATTAGTGGTAATCTTAGTCGGTTGACACAATTGATTTTTACTTTTGTATGTGTTGTGTATTAAATCATAAATAACGCGTTCAAATGTGAAGTATGCAAAAGTGCAAAAGGAGCAATTCAATTGCACGAGAATGGTTACAGTTTTTGTAAAAAACAGACAAGTAAATAACAAATTCTATTGGATTTGCGAGTTTAAGCCGGGCGAGAAGACTGCAACTGCATTAAACGTTTGTAAGATTGAAATTAAATTTATTTTGTTATCAAACACTTACCTAACCTACAAGTACTACCAATGTTAATAATATTTGTGGTTTTTTTACTACTTTGTAGGTGGCTCCGCCCCCCCCCCCCCTTCCTGGCTGCCCTAACCTAATTTTCTGTATTATAATCCCTATCCGAAAATATACTATGCGTTATGATCGTTTATACGTTATGTATGTTATACGAAAAGATATTATATGTTATGATCGTTATACGAAATTAAATTAGTCAATTTGAGTGTCATAGAAAAAAACGTTATATTATATGATTATTATGGCATTTGACCGTTATTCCTTATAAAAGTATTGGTATTGTTGTTATAGCTAACGTTCATTATATCTTGTGAACGTTATTAATATGAAATTATAAACGCACCCCTTGAGAACCACCTCCATTTTTTTTGTCGGTTGAAAATGAAATACTGCCACGATTAAGGCCTTTTAAACCAGATATGTATCATCTTTACATTATAAAGGGACAGCCTATAAACCCAGAGATCAATTTCCATAAATACAATATGAATACGCTGCATTTACCGGTAAATACGTTTTTCTCAAACATGCAATGAAATGTCGTCGTTACGTGCGGCATAACAGGCTTCGAAGTATCACATTTCGGGCGGAACAGTTCGAGGGAACTGTAAAGTTGAAGGCCTGGGCCGGTAAGTATTTTTTTTTAAATTTTAAACTAAATATGGCGTCTGTGTTCATGAACAGGCTAAACATCTGAATTATTTTTTTTTTTTTTTCAGTGGCTGAATGGTTATTGGACCAAAAATATTCGCGGTAATGCCTATTGCACACGAACTGATTTAAGAATAGAAATCTGTATGATTGAATGTGTTGATGAATACACTTAAAATATTGTCTATTCGTAAGTCACCAGAGACCATAGACAATATTTAAAATCCTCTGCATTTATTTTATTTATATCCTCTGCGTTTATTTTAATTATTATAGAAATTAAGATTCTCATTATCAGTCTGTGTATAATGGCCCTAATAGGGTCTATTCGAACACTACACACGCGGAATACGGACGACTTCCGTAAAAAAAAAACATTATGGAGGGATTGGAGGGCAAATGAAAAGTCTTTTGTCGTGTAGCTGGATTATATATTTGTGGTTGATATTTATAAATAAAATTACTAAATGAGTTCCGATGATAATAGCGACGAAGACTAAGAACTAATTGTACTCCGCCGGAATTGAGGGTGGAGGCCGAATTAACCATGAATAAGCTTTTGCCGCCAAAATCGAAGGACAAATACATAAATACAGGTTGGTTTTATGAGTGGTGATATTTCTTATTTCATTGCATATGTTTGAGAAAAGCACTACACATGCCTAGCCGTGAAAAGGGCTTGCCGGCTTCGTATCACTATCCGGCCTCCCTACGGTCGCACGTCTATACCTACTCACCCGGTAAGCCCTTCTTTCCCGGCGGCTGCAGTAATGTACTATTATTATGTACAGTCAGCGTCACATAAGTACATCTGTACTAACTTCAGGGTGTTCAAAAGTATCTGAACATGCACTCTATGGCTTTGACAATAAAATTGTGTTCGGAGTTTTGTGAACACGTTGACCGCTCAGTGTACCTACTGTAATTATGATACGTTACTTTACAAAATAAATATTCGAGTACTACCAATCATCCATTTAGGATTCGGAAAAAGTAATCTAAACTTATATTTGATGCCTGCCAATAAACAATAATCATGTAACTCAATAATTTTCAAAGAGATTATGGAGCAAAAAAGCAATTCCTATCAAACGTTGGGGGATGAAAACTCAATTAGTCCTGTACAGCAACATCTGGCCGGTCTGAGTGGACTTATCGGTCGGGTTGTTTCAAGAAATCTCTCGAGTCTCTGAGATTTCAGTCCGAGTTATTTGGAGATTCTTTTTAAGGGTGGATAGTCTTAGTCCTTGGAAATTGTTACATAAATCTGTTACGTAACTTAAAGCTAAGGACGATCATATAACTTTTCCAAAGCGCATCACTAAAACAAACAGATTTCAGATACACAGATTATGTGTACGATATAAATATTATATAATTTTGTGAATGGTGTGCTCACGTGCCCGTTGTGTACTCGGGTCTTTATAAATAAGGCTACGTGAGCCACACCAGAGCACATGAGCGAGATCAACACCGGAGTTGAAGGAGTCGCCGTGGCCGAAATCGGTCAGGGGAGTAGTTATATATACTAATTTCCATACCTGCTTATAACATTATTCTCAACTGTGCAAGCTGCACCGCCACCGCCTGTTTTTCCAACGTTAAAACCCACACACGGCGCCGAGGAAATTTATTTTCGACTGTCATTAAAAATACCTGCGCGTTTCGCTAAACCTGGTTTGTGATTTCGTTTTAACCGAGATTCTACGATAATATTTTTAATTTAATATGTATTTCGCATCTGATGAGATGCAGAATGTGGGTGGTTGAGTGTTCTTTTTACCGGTCGTAACGTGGATAAAATTGTTGAGGTTTGTGGTGACTGAAGCTGTTCAGCATTCAGTAAATTATGGAGAACGTACACATTTTGAAACTCGAGAATTATTAAACTTTTCTTGTAGCTTACCATTACATCATTGGGCGAAAAAATCCAACACCTAGAATTGATGACTGAATGACATTAAATTCTTCTAAAATATTTCCTATATAAATAGCATGGAGATAAGTACCGATAGTAGCTTCGAATATCTGTGTTTATTTATACCTGAGTAAACCGACGAAAAAGACAATTATTTTAAGCCAGATCTCTGGCTCTCATACCGATAGTAGCTTCGAATATCTGTGTTTATTTATACCTAAGTAAACCGACGAAAAAGACAATTATTTTAAGCCAGATCTCTGGATCTCATACCGATAGTAGCTTCGAATATCTGTGTTTATTTATACCTATCTAAACCGACGAAAAAGATATAGTTGTAAAAGGGTTACAATTATTTTAAGCCAGATCTCGGTATGAGGAATAACATAGGTACTTCTTGTGATTTGAGCAACATTTAACTAGGTAATTGTACTTCAGTTTATGCAATATGAAATTAGTAATGAGTCTTGGATGGATGTGTTATATTGATTTATTTATGTAAAGTACTTATAACAATAAAACGTGAACGGACAAATATTACTAAATTGCAGTAAAAATAAAAATACTAGACACTGTCCCCAAGGTCGCCCATTGGTACAAATGACCCCAAGATGCTGGCGGCGTTTCCCCGCTGCGCAGCAAAATTGACAAAGCCTTTGGCCGAGAAACGTGCTAACTCTTAACGGGATCATAGCAAAACCGAATGAGCTTTTTTAATAGAAAGATTGGTAAGCCTCTGCTGGTCTGTTTCGACCGCAAATGGGAGGAAATTATAGTTATCGACTAAACACAAATATTATTGGATCATATTACTCCAGGGAGATTGTAGTTAAACTTTTAAACAACTTTAAATCAGATTCTCATTCAAAAGCATTTCAAAAACCGCTCCACTCTCATTCGCAAACACTGCAGCAAAATTGGAAAGCATACAGTCAGAACGTATTAGTGGGGTGCAGCGGCGTAAAATTGAACCATGTGTGATATGGTTTATTCATGATACCGACGCAGTTGCAATTGTGTTGGCCTGTAATTCGCATTTCAATTCTGATAGCCCTTGACATTTCGCGAGTTGCGAACGCGTTTGTCTGTAGTTTGTATTTCTGCAGAAGACTACTGTAGAGGGTTTTGTACGATTTTTGGCCATTTGCGATATTTATAACTGCTATGCATAATTGTGTGAACCAAATCAAGAATTATACAATTTTTTTTATTGTGGACCAACCTATTGCCATTTTATCCCTTCTAATTACGTGTATAAGTTAGCTGTAGTGTGTAACTTCTTAGTAATTATTTAAAATCTTTTGTTTGGTTGTACAAGTATACTACCGCACCGCAATACGCCAAAATATAAACCGCAAACGTCCCAACTTTATTTCACGCATGATTCCTACCAAACGAGAGAAATAAGATTTAGGATTAAGACAAGTGGCGCTCCCGTCCCAAGTGACGCAAAATTAAATAAATAAATAAAGCCCCAACAGAAGCTCCGCGAAAACATAAAAATGTTACCTCAAAAATTCTGTCAACGCTCCCGAATACCCGAACCTGTCTCATATATCACGAGGATTTATTTTCACCTACGTTTCTCGATTTCAGGGTATGGTAACACCTTAATTTAATATTAAATTTTGCTCCCTACCCGCTTTTCTGTACAAGAGAGCAGATGTCCTTGCTTACGTTTTGTTATTCATGTTTTGCTCCAAGTAAATCTTAATGCTGAATTCAAGACAGTCTCCAGTAAAGTGGAGCACCATTTTGTAAGTAGTGGTCCGCATAGAATATGTAGGGTATCACTGATTTAATCTAGAAAAACCACTTTTAGTGAAACCTGAACTGGTAGTTCGAGTTCTGAATTAAAGATTTCTATTCATCAACTTACAGTTGAAAGTTTTACAACGAGGGGAGAATAAAAGGAAAAAAAAGTAATTAAGTTTATTTATGTCACCCCTATAAGTTATTAGCCGTCGATAACTATATCCAATCGGTGGGTATGAATCCCCTAAGTTAACAATAGACCAAGCTTCACAATGTCAATGTTAGGCAATAAGTCGTTATGTTTACGATTATTGTTTATCTTATCCCTTCAACACATCCATTCATATTTAATACGTTTCCTTTCCCAGATTCGCACGTTGATTACGCGGTGCTATCTCAAATGCGCCGTTACAGCTTCAAGCAATTACCACCCTTAAAAGGGCAAGAGAAAGGACTAAATTTGCATGTGCGAATGTAAATTAAGAGTTTTGGAAGGCGACATTATAGTCACAATGGTAGACGCCCACGGAAGGGAGAATTATGATGTGGCCATTAAATGTGCTTGAAACAGCTTCGATTAAGGAGATTCCATCTCATGAAAACCGTGATTAGCCACATAACTCTTTTCCTTTAGGTACTTAAGTGCAGCATATTACCTACTGTGCTTCATAATACAACAAGTGTCTTAAACACGAGCACGCCACTTATACTTATGTAGATATTATTTTCATATTTTTTGTCTCTTCTCTCTTGACAGAGATCTTACTCGCCAGAAATCTAGAATGTCTCTATAACACCTTCGTCGATATGATTGCGCAAAATTTACGGGAATCACCACGCTATGCGACGGTGCACAGCCTATGAAATATGCAGACCAGGTTAACTGTTTCTGAAGTAAGTACCTAGATTGATTACACGAGGAGACGGGAAATGTGCTTGATGTCAGCTTTAATATCATACTTTTAGAGAACCCAAACAGAAATATATTTCAAATTGTATTTATACTATTATACCTTATCAATTTGCCCAATCTTGTAATACTCTCTGTTATTTGTGGTGCAATAAAGAATTTTATTATTATTATTTCAAGAATACCGCAAAGAAGCGATCACGGAATTGCGTTAATAATACTAAAATTGCTTCTCCTCTAAGAGGAATTCATCTGGTTGCCTTAGTGGCCCCAAAAACTTAAGATGCAGCGCTTAAGGCGACGCATAAATTTAAACGCCCGAAGAATCTACTGCAGTCGGGTGTTCGTAGGGATTATTTAAAAGCTTGAAACTGTACCACGGACAAAACCCATATGACTCGGAACACAATAAAATAAATGTTTAGCGTCAACCAGGACTTAGAGTGAACTTTATCACTCGTGTAAGACTGAAGTAGTGGTGCATGCAGTACGTTGATCGGTTACGGATATAATCTAAATTATTCTTGATTGTGATATTTTCTTGACATTTTCATCCATTCTAGACATAGATTTACTCATATCATCATTTTAGGTAAACAAATAGTAATGTCGATATTTTTTATTTGTTTATTCGACCTTTTAAACCAGATCTTTATTTTGTTAACTCCTACTCTGTTTTTACACTTATCAGGTAATGGCCTGAAATACTGAAATTTAAATTGAGTCTTTATTTGGGTAAACATAATACCTAAAGTCAGTCGTAAGTAACGAAACGGCACAAATAAATTCCAACAGTACTTGAACCCAAGCATTGATACGCAGCTTAACCATTTCACACAGAATTAAACATGAATAACTCATCAGATAACACAAATAATTTTAGCGTTTGACAAAACAAACATTCGCACGCTCTACTGCATCAAATTTATTACAATTTCTCTACGGGAATTTCGTCCAGGATACGATGATCCTTTTTTAGTTTCCTACTCTTTCCTTGAGATTCTTGTGAGGGATTTGAAGGAAAGAGAAGGGTGGCTCTTGTTAGGCTGGTGGGTGTATTCTCAAGGCGCTTCAAGTTGTCACAGTCATTATTCTGTTCCGAGCGACTGCTGCGATAGTATCGCGCAGCCGGCCTGTCACTCAATGTAAATATTAAGCGTTCACACACGAAAACCACTGCTTTTATCGGAAGCGATGATGGCAGCACTTACTTATGATCTACTCAAGCTAATCAAATGGTTGGCTATGATCATGACTCGCTTTTACCATTTCGGTGTAGGTACGCTTACTAAATTGATTGAGTTCAAATCGTAATGCATAGAAAAGTGTTTAACTTGGTGAAAAATCTCTGTCTTCTTAATAGGACTCGGGCTAATGATGTCAAAAAATCCATTTTTGAGATTCAGTTGAAAACGTGTCATCATCCTCCTAGCGTTATTCCCGGTTGTGCCCTAAAAGAGCCGCTTTGACACCCAATCCCAAGATTTGACATAGGTACTAGTTTTACGAAAGCGCCTGCCATCTGACCTTCCAATCCAGAGGGAAAACAAGACCTTATTGAAATTAGACCGGTTTCCTCACGATGTTTTCCTTCACCGTAAAGCTAACGGTAAATATTCCGTACATAAGTTCCGAAAAACTCATTGGTACGAGCCGGGATTCGAACCTACGACCGCCGATCGACAGCCGCATGCCTGAACCACTACACTACCGTAGTAGCTTTTCAGTTGAAAACGTGTTAATAACATAAGTTAGTTGTTTCTTGGTATTCCTAGACATTCAAAATTTCATGTCAGCTGTTTTTGGGTGGAAAGCTTTCAGGTTATTAATGAAACATTACGCGAGTGGGCATCCTGCCGAAAGTATAAATTTAGGCCAAAAAATTCCCTAATTTAATTGCATTGAATTTACAAAATTAGTTTTAAACTAGCACTTTGCCAGCGTTTATTGATTGTAAATAACTCCTAAACTATGTACTAGCTATAATATACTATTTACTACTGATACGATTTGGAGATGTTGCTTTTTGAGTACACAAGTATAAGTAATTTTGGAAATATCCCAAACCGCCATATAAATATCCGTGCGAGTAGGCATTTGAGTTGTTTCGTAATTTTTCAAACATGAGATCATGGATGTTTCAAATACTGAAAATCCAGTCTAACGGAAATTAAATTTTACGAATCTAACGAATGACATAATCTAACAAAAAACAAAAAAGAGGAAAAAAACAAAAACAAATACGAAAGTCCGTTGAAAATACAATGGCAATCATTTTTAGCTAAACAACCAAAGCCATAAATGGTTCCAATAGGTAAATTAGTACATTTTACAACTAGTGTGAAAAGAATGTCTTTTTACCACTAGTACCGAGGTATCTTGCCACGAGCTGAAAGCGAGTGGCAAGACTCGGTACGAGTGGTAAAAGACATTTCACACGTGTTGTAGGTAAACGACGTTTTTTAATACAATTGCGAAAAATAATAAATTAATACATCATTGCGATAAAATATGCTTGCTTCGAAGTTATTTTTGAACGAACCCATACTTTACAAATGACACTGACAGTGACAACATACTATTGGAATCAGCGCCATCGGTTAAAAAATCTAATATAAAATTACTGCGTTTCGAAAGTATAGTTTGGAACTAAAAAGTAAAAAGCAATAAATCGAGAAATTGAGCTTCTCGTACGCTACGCAGCCACAAAAAGTACCACTTTTTGAGCAACTGTATTAAAAAACAACATTCTACGGCATTCAGTCCCATCAATTCCAAAACTCCATTAGTTTTCTGGTGTTAAAGGATTTAAAACTTAGTAAAGCGTAAAATTCAATATTGTAAAAGGAAAAACGTAGTGCATTTTAATCAAAATGGCATTAGTATAATCGCATAGGAATGTGTATAATGCTCTAGTGACACACAAACAAGTTGTTCGTCACGCTAACTCTATTTTTTGCCTGCATATTTGTTGCAGTTTAGCTTTGAAATTATTGTTTTTTTTAGAATATTTAATTAAAACTGTCAAATTTAAAAGCTCCTTTTTCTGATGTAATTAAAATAGCTATCATTAATCTTTTGATTTTTTTTATTTTGAGTTTCTAATATATGTAGTGACTATTGACGATTCCGCGTTGTAGTTTGTCTGACCGATTTTGTATTTAATTGAGACTTGCTTAATATGTTTGTGTGTAACTTTTTTTCTACAGTTCTTTTCTTTATTACTAACTTTTTTTTCCCGTATTTGCCATAAATAGAACCTCTTAACTGGTGTTGCGTAGAGATACTTTTAATGACGATTCTTTCATTTAGAATAATGTAGTAATATGTAAAATCTTGGCAGGTCCGTAGGTGTTAAATACTCGTAAAATAGTGGACTGTTGAACTAAGACTGGTATAATCCAAAATAGCAAAATACAGAAAAGTGAGTGTGTTACAGTCGCTGGGAATCGCTGAATAACGGTAAGTTTAACGTCAGTCATTTTTGAATGCTAAACATTGCCATATGAAAATTATACATAATTAATTCGACTACTTGTGAACTTTATATTATAATTTGAATATTTTATTTAAAAAATATGCAATTAAATTGGAATTAATATATGTGATTTTTGTTACATAGAATTGAATTAAACCTTTAACATGTATTAAAATTTATTAGTTTTGTTCTTGAGAAAGAGGTATAAAAAATAATCGTTTTTAAACGCTTCTGACCAAATAGATACACTTAACGTAAAATTAAAACGAATTAAGAAAATTTTAATCGTCATATCAAAAAGCCTATTCATTTGTTAGACAGTCGTCACTGCGGTGTGTGAGAACAGTTAAGCGAGGGTGGCGCGTGGCCGATTCTATCGGCATAAGCCGCAAAGGGTGCCATGCCTTTATTATATACATATATAAATTATACAAATATAATAAAGGCATAGCATCTGTGTTGCGTTCCGTGGGTCACGTACGGTGCTGTCTGAAAATCAGCGCTGAAGGTGTCTGTCTGACACCTCGGCATAATGCTGAGACAGCGGCCGATTCACTACGGCGAAGACACACACATTATGTGTCAATTGTACTGTATTCTCTTTTTTGTCTCTGTGTCTTTTGTGTAGTGAATAAATGTCTTCTTTATTTCTTTATTTCTATGTATATATTTAACAAAACCTCGTACAGATATTACTACCTATTAACTACAACGCGGCATCGTCTTTTGTCACTTCAGGCATTAAAAAATAAGAAATAAAATAATTCCTTTGCAATACTGCTAATAATGATTATTTATCTGATAACATAAATGCAAAATCACGGATCGAAGATACCTACCTAACAGCATAAAATTGGATATGAAATGCATACTTAGTTCAACCCAATTTTTAACTGCTTTTTCTGTTAAATTGTAAATAACAGCTAAGGCTCATAAAAGTCAGTTTAAACATGATAATTTTTTTTGTACCAGTTCAATCCCTGTTTAATAAATAAATAATAAATGTTTATTCTCTTTTTTTACATGCAAGCTAGAGAGAGAGAAATTTGTTGGCAGACAATGCTCCTAATTAATTTAACAATTTATAAGCGAAAAGCTGTATAAATAGTAATAAATATGTAGGTACGGTATTACTAATGCTAGAACAAAAGAATCAGTTAAGTTACCTAGGATACCAGAATTCCATTTTTTTAAATCTTTGGTACAAAACACAGCGGCATTAATATTCTTCATGTTAATTTCAATTCGAAAACAATATGCTGATACGGTCGTGAGTCCAAGCTTAGTGATGAAAACGAAAAAAAAACCATTAATAATCCGACAACGGCTGTGTGACAGATTCGACATTTGAAAAGAGGGTTTTAATCAGAGTTACAAATTGAATTTACCCCGTTTGGCCGATAGGGTAGGTTTAGTATCGGAATAATTTGCATAGTTATTGTAAACATGGGTCAGTCCTGCATAAACCGAGCCGTTGACAGCTCGCTCCTCAAATGCAAATGTAAGTCGATTTCCTAGGACTGCTGGAAGTGTTCAATCAAATCATTATTTGCAATCAGGGGCCTTAAACGACAACGGATAAAAATATTTTTTTGTTAAGTTTAGGGCATCGGGGCAAAGTTGTGCAAAACATAGATACCTAGTTTTATACATTTAAGATTTTATAAAGTATGCTATGAGAAGCTTATATTTCTATTCACATACCTAGTATGTATTTATATGTAATATGTAACAAAAAAAATTTTTCTTAACTTTATGTTAAGTTCTATTTGGCTTGTCTATTGCCTATATATTTAGTGCCATTATGTCCAATTTTGTGGAAACAGGAGGGACATTTTTCGCATATGTAAGTAAATACAAATAGAAACAGAAAAAAAAATTTGTGACTACACAACACAACCGAAATAAAAAACAATGGAAATGAATGAATGAAATGGAAAAAAAGGTGTTGCACGAAATGGTTCCATCTCAGCGTGGTGCTGGCGCTGATCTTCCGATGGAACCATCAAGTGATTTCCCAGCCGGTAACACGTACTCGTAATAAAACAAAAAAGAGAGAAAGAAATAATAACAAAAAAACAATGAAGAATAAACCAATAACTCTCACTATCATATTCTCTGTCCTCTCATATTAAACACAATACAGATAAATCACGGGTTGGTAGCTCTTCCATGTTTCGTCGATATCACACATTTTCGCAGATGAGTCTATTCCTTAGTCACTCTCTGTAGTTACAAGCCATGCACGTCTTCCTGTGAGATTTGCTAAATTGACACCGCAGTCTGCTGTCGCACGGTGCAAATGACAAGGAACGTGCATGAATCGTGTTGCTCACGATGTCTTCCTCCTACAATGTTACAGTAGAAATGGGTCAGGTCCTATTTCAGCAATTTTTATCCAACTAAACTTTTATCCTGTAGCCACCCAAAGGCCTATTCAAAATCCTTCTCTCCCCTTCAATAGTAGTATAGATTTGGAAGAGTTGCAATTTTATTGTATCGTTCGATTTTAAAACCAAATAAAGTCTACTGACTCTATTTACTATTACTGCACATTCTTTGCCAATTTTCTGGAGGGTTAACCGATCTTCAAATTATATATTTTTGATTACTGTTAAGTAACACAGCTCAACTTTTTGCTAATATATTTCGTGACTGGAAATGGTTTAAGCAAACAGCTATCATGACTAACAAAGTCTGAAGACATTACCACTGAACCAAGGCATCTATAGCAAAATTAAATTGTAGGTAAGTATAAAAACAAATGCAGTTGGATTTTGACTATCAAAATCTATAAACCTGCGACATGAAAGATGCACGAGTACAGACCGTCTCGTTAAGAACAGTATTATACGCATACGGAAACCGTAAAAATCACTAGCTTTTTGTACCATGCTGATTGCGCCGCGGTGCCGCCATTATGCAGGGATTGCAGGGGTTGAAACGAATATATGAGAAAAATCAGAACTTGGGTAGTCTTCAAATCTAAGACATTGTAGAAAACAGACAGATTCTTTGGATTGGCTTGATGTTATTCGTGCATATTAAACTATAAAAATATATATAAGTAGGTACTGTAAAATTATATTGGTTCGAATCAAATGTAAGAGTATGCACTTCAATCGCAAAAATGTCATCATAATGCTCTTATAGAGTTCATACACATAAGAACTAGTGATAGTTGGTTATGCTAACTGCAGTGTGCATCGAAGAACTCGACACACACTCAAATTAATTACCCTTTGAAGCGTAGTTCAGTCACTTTCATCATCAGAACCTAGTGAACGCCTCTATCTGCCCATTTAATTTAAGTTTACTAACGCCATGCCAATAAGCTGTTACTTATACGTTGATAATTTGTATTCACAAATTAATAAATGCATAAATTGTAGAATTGTGGAAATATACATCAATTAATAACGTACGTGGAATTCTTCGTCTTCGTAGATATGATTGGCTTTTGCTGACCTTTTGCTTTTAGTAACCGCCCGTCCATCCAACTACGCTGTCTAATGATTCCAGTCAAACGTACTCCCTTACATCAAGCGCGGAAATTCAGGTGAACATGTCTAATCTAACTTGGTCTGCCATGATCCTTTCAATGTCCCTTGATGGAACTAATATCAATAGATTAGGAGACGCGGGGGAGGTCAGGGAAGACTGGCGAGTCAGGGTGTCGGCTTTGTGTCCATAATCAGATGCACCTCGATTATTGAAAGTTGAGAACCGAGTGACAATTCAATTGTTTGAGATAATTATGTTTGGTTATTTAAAGTTTCCGAGTACTTCCGAAAGTTCCCCTTCTTTGAGTTTATTTGAATGGTATACACCTTTGTTTCCTTGCAACAGAATTCCTCGAAATTTTCCAGACGTGAGACAATTAACTAGATGTTTGACGCTGCCTCAAATATTACCTATACTAAGGTAGGCGCTTGGAAACTACGGTAGCCTAGTGGTTCAAGCATGCAACTGTCAAGTGGTGGTCGTGGATTCGAATCCTGGCTAGTATAGTTAAAATTATTTAAACTAAGCTCATGAATGGCCACTGTCCTGAGCTCATGAATAGCCTTTGTTTGTGGCAGAAGACCACTGACTTCTTATATTCAGAACAATAGCATTCAAGTCTAACAATACGACTGTGGTCGGTCGCGTGCCATTTTTTGCAAGAAAAAGGTTAGCGCCACATAAAATGTTCATTGTATTTGCAAGTGTCGACCGCAAACAAAGGCTATTCATGAGCTCAGGACAATGGCCATTCATGAGCTTAGTTTAAATAATTTTAACTATACCAATAAGTTTTTCGGAACTTATAAACGTACATCCGTATTCACCGTTAGTTTTTCGGTGAAGGAAAACATTGCAGTAAAATAGTGAGCATTGAGTATTGAGGAAACAAAATAACAATCTAAAATCATGGACCATGCTCTGGACAGTTTTTTATTGATCATTAAACAACAACTTGAGTCACCAGAGATTTTGTTTCTCCGGCCGCCATTAACAATCAAGTATCGAAACGTATACTTTAAAATCAATAAAAACAACCAACTAGAAAATCGATTTAAAAACGATTCGTTGAAAACCACTTGATATAGGAGATCGTAACTGGCCGATAGCCGGACTAGTAGTAATCATTCACAAATCTATCAGAGCAATCAAACAAAACGACATGACTATTGACTACTTACACAAAGTCACACCCCCACAGAGGCAAAGTTCAACACACATCCGTGTTGTACCGCAGAGACACAACTGTGAAATAACAGTAAAGCAAACAAGTTTGACTTGGAGTAATAGCTGAACCTAGGAGTTAGATGGATGAAGTTTGAAGCTTGCACTAAAGAAGTTTTTAGCGACCTGTGCATAGCGTTTGTCAAATAACTTCACGTGTCAACTTGAAGTTTTAACAATTAACTAAATATCATTTAAGTTTTAGATATTTGGTACTTAATTGTCATTTTCGAAGCTACGGTAGCCCAGTGGTTCAAGCATGCGGCTGTCAAGCAGCGGTCGTGCGTTCGAATCCCGGCTCGTACCAATGAGTTTTCGGAACTTATGTACGGAATATGATTTCATATTTACCGTTAGCTTTTCGGTGAAGGAAAAACATCGTGAGGAAACCTGCATACATCTGCGAAGAAATTCAAAGGTGTATGTGAAGTCCCCAATCCGCACTGGGCCAGCGTGGGGACTACTGCCCGTTCCCTCTCATACATGAGAGGAGGCCTGTGCCCAGCAGTGGGACGTATATAGGCTGATGATTTCATGTGATGTGTCATTTTCATTCACTTCCCTTGACTTTCGTTATATAGAAAAATATACACATTTAATTGATAAAATAAAACATAATTGTAATGAGTAAAAACCGAGATATTTTCTATCGAAAAAAAAATAGTTTTCTGAATTAATTTTAATTCAAAAAAAGCTAAAATTGTTTTACGAGTCTAAGTGTCATCTACTGCCGTTTTAACACTGCGGCATAGACTGGTCGATAAGGATTAAGCCGAAAGGTCTGAACTGAATAAACAATGTGACGACCGGCACCCTCGCGTACACGTAGCGTTAATGTAAAAACGGACTGTATTATTTATTTACATGTACGTACGGAATGCTATGCGGTAATGTCCTACTGTGTAGCCCTGTAATTTGGTTTAATGTTTAGGCCGACTTGGTTTACATCCCTTGCGGGTCTTACTTGCGATGATTTTCTTTCATGCTTGGGCGCAAAACGGACTGTTATCGACTGGAACAGCAGTAGTTTACTCACAGATATATGTAGTTTACTCATAGATCACGCAAATGCATGTATTTCGCGTGTCCGAATTCGGTCTCCGAGTTGGCACTCTGACTTACATTCCGCGCGCGTCTGTTGTAGTAGCCGGTTGTCCGTGAATATTAAGAATATGCTTTATTGCAGAATCGATTTTGCGCGGACAACGGGGAATTCACATCAGTACTTCGCCCGTGTGACGTCACAGTAGATAGAAAAAATTACATGGTCGGTTTTCATACAGATTGATGTGTTTAAGTTATCTAGTGTATACACAGTGGACGTGAATAACCCGAAAGATTTTAACCACGCATTCCTGAGGTCATTAGGAGTAAGAAATGTTATATGAACCCCAACAAAAATTCAGCAAAAAAAATTTTTTTTTTGCTTGTTTCGTCGGTTTTTGTAAATAAAACTTGGATAACTATTGCTTTTTTTATGGAAATTATCCCTTTTAATAAAACGGTATCGATTATTTTTTCAAAAAAAGGTTAAATTTAGTGAGTGGTAGCTGGCACTTTGATATATGTCAATAGCGACGCAAAACTGGCCAACATCGGTAGCAACGTCGCAATCAAAAGAGCTAAATGCACGTTAGTAATCAAAATAAAAAGTTTACATGAAAATTGATAGTATCTTCAAAACTAAGCCAGCAGTGACTGGGGTTCACATAACAATTTTTAATCCTAATGACCCAAGGAATGCGTGGTTAAAATCTTTCGGGTTATTCACGTCCACGGTGTATATATCTGTGAGTTTACTAAATACGCAGCATGCATCTAGGCAATGCAAGCTGCTTAATAACTTGACGGGGCGTAATTAGGGTTTGCAATTCGAATATTCGAATATTCATATTATTCGAATATTCGTCATAAATATTATTCGAATAATACAACACGAACTATTCGAATATTATGTATTCTATAAAAAATGTTTTTGCAGGTGAATGTTACACTAGATTTATAAGGAATTGATATACAACACAAATATGAAAGACCCAAAACTTAAAATTTTCTCCTTATCTGGAAGTACTCGTAATGACTCGAGGTGTTACAATTTACTTAAATGCATATGCGAAAATCCCGGGACCCTTTTTCTATCTGCTAAACAATTAGTATGACTTTAAGTTTATCTTCTTTTTCTACCTAGCGTTATTCCAGCCTTTGCCAGGATCCGCTTTCCTACTTGCTTTCCTCCACTTTGCACGACCCTGGGCGTCTTCGTCTTCTTTTGTGAGCCCGTTTTCGCTCATGTCGGCCTTCACGACATCCAGCCATCGCTTCCTAGGTCTGCCGCGGGGTCGAGGGCCGTCGAGAACTAGGCCATGGCATTTGTTCCCTACGTAGTCCGACGGCCTGCGAGAGACGTGACCGAACCAACGAAGGCGACATTCCTGGAGCTTATCCGCTACGTCACAAACTCCGAGGCTGCATTCGATGTACTCGTTACGAATGCTACCCGCACGCGTAACGCCGCACATCCACCGCAACATGTTCATTTCAGTGACGCGAAGCTCCTGAATGTGCCTTCCAAGAACTGGCCACGTCTCGCTGCCATATAACAGGACTGGTCGTATGACGCACTTGTACACTAGCCCTTTGAGTCGAAGTGGTATTCTGCGATCGCAGATGACTCCTGTGACCTCTCGCCATTTAGACCACGCCGCGCTGATTCGGGCTCGGATGTCGTGATCAATGGTCCCAAACTAATGCAGTACTGGTCCTAGGTACATAAATTTGCCAATTTTCGTGTCAAATTCGTCACCTATCTTAATAGGATCGGGATTTCGGGATCCGTACTTCCGCAGGCCATGTATTCGGTCTTTGCGACATTTAGTTTTAGACAGCGTTCTTTAGCGAGCCCTTCCATTGAACCTTATGCTCTAATGCCTGTTTGTCCTCGTCTGTTAATGCGATGTCATCTGCATACATGAGCAACCACGGCGGCGGATCTTGTATTTCCGACGTGACGGCGTCAAGCACCACACTAAACAGAAATAGACTTAGGGCCGAGCCTTGGTGTACACCCACTGTAATAGGGAAGTTTTTCGAGTCGCCAACGGCGGTCCTCTCTAGAGAAACCGAGTTGCGGTACATATGACATATCTCGGATGATGTCAATATAGACCTGTGGCACGTTCTTCACCTTCAGTGCCCACAAGATCATCTGACGTGGGATGCAATCGAAAGCCTTTCGCTGGTCAAGAAATGCCATGTAAAGTGGCTTTCGTTTCTCCCTGTAAGCTTCGGTCAGACTGTAAGCTTCGGTCAGATAATACTTTAAGTTTATGGCTCTGCTAATCCCATCACGGTCATATAAGCAGTACTTAGCAGTTCTGGGAGTTAGTTGTTATTGTTTTTATTGTGCCGTGCGTAGAGGGGACCTATTAACTTTGTGTTTTTAACAAATAAAGTGCATATATTTAGTTTGACATGCTACTGCTGGCCTGGGTGATGTAAGTAAATTGTTTTCTTGTATGCATTAAGTACTGTGGTGAAAATAATTAGACATTAAACTGATACCTATTTTACGTGCAAATTATGATCATGTATGATTTTACATTACTACATATTCAATTTGTATTCTAGCTAGCTAGGGCAGTAACATGCGATAAAAGGTATTACGTCTGAAAACTTTATTTATACTTTTATCGCATCAGTTAAATAAAAACAGTATTACAGATATTATAGTACACGTTTATTCAGGAATGATTATGAATATCATGATCAAAATAATCCTATTGATTATTCACAAAGTCAGCGATACGAAAACTATTAAGAAAAATTCAAAATTAATCAGTGAAAAATATTCTTACTTATTCGTTTTTTCTTTGGCAGATCGACTTCGTTTACTCATGTTGAGCAAGAAAGGCAATGGAGGACAATAGTGACTTCACCGAATATAAAACTCCTAATAAAGAAAAAAACTTTGTGACTATTGATATTTGATACCTAATAGTACAATTTCAGTAATGTTAATTTGTATAATGGTCTTAAATGGAAAACTTTTTTGAAATCTAACTTTATAATTGATATTACATGGCTTCAAATCGAAATTTTGTTTTATTTTCTCAAATATTCGTATTATTCGAAATATTCGAATATTTGAATAATGAAAATGTTACTATTCATGTTATTCGAATACTAAAAACGGACGAATAATGCAAACCCTAGGCGTAATCTGTATGCGGTATTTTCAGCTTTACCGAGAGATTACTGATGTCGGTCAGTTTTCCTTGACGGTATATAGTCAGTTGGTCACATCAAAATAAGGCTAAACACCCAACAAGCAAAATTATAAGGCTATTTGGACTTATAAAGCTCCGATTATAGCATCGATATATGCTACAGCGCTTTTAACAGCATAATTAAATGCGATTTGAACTTAAGCCCATTTGCTACTATAACTTCACCTTGTAACTGTTTACAAGAACATATTTCTTGACTATTATAAGCGTATTTCATCTAATAAATGCATACACCAAGAGTGATTGCACTTAGGAGTAATCACTCCGGTAACGTAGACTTATAATAGTTTATAAGAGAACATCTGCGGGCCGTTATAATCTTATGACTCCTATAAGAGCCTATCACAGGAGTATATACACTGAGGAGTAATCACTCCGGTTAGTTAGACTTATAACCGCTTATAAGACAACATCTGCGGGCCGTTATAATCTTATGACTCCTATAAGAGTCAATACCAGGAGTGTATACACTGAGGAGTAATCACTCCGGTTACATGGACTTATAAGCGCTTATAAGACAACATCTGCGGGCCGTTATAATCTTATGATTCCTATAAGAGCCAATACCAGGAGTGTATACACTGAGGAGTAATCACTCCGGTTACTTGGACTTATAAGCGCTTATAAGACAACATCTGCGGGCCGTTATAACCTTATCACTCCTATAAGAGCCTATCCCAGGAGTGTATACACTGAGGAGTAATCACTCCAGTTACTTGGACTTATAAGCGCTTATAAGACAACATCTGCGGGCCGTTATAATCTTATGACTCCTTTAAGAGCCAATACCAGGAGTGTATACACTGAGGAGTAATCACTCCGGTTACTTGGACTTATAAGCGCTTATAAGACAACATCTGCGGGCCGTTATAATCTAATGACTCCTATAAGTGCCTATCCCAGGAGTGTATACACTGAGGAGTAATCACTCCGGTTACTTGGACTTATAAGCGCTTATAAGACAACATCTGCGGGCCGTTATAATCTTATGACTCCTATAAGAGTCAATACCAGGAGTGTATACACTGAGGAGTAATCACTCCGGTTACTTGGACTTATAAGCGCTTATAAGACAACATCTGCGGGCCGTTATAAGTAAATAATTATAAAGTTGAATTACTTGGATTCATTTAAAGTTCTTGTTTGGTTTTACATTAGCCTAAAAGTGAATAAGTTTGACATTGGAATTCTGCAATACTTAAGATACATAATTGATATAATGAACATCACGTCTATTAACTGCATTAATAACTGCATTTTTTAGGATAAGTTTTCCTCTTTATATACTTGTCATATACTTTTATAAGCTCAGACTCATTTTTAGTGGCTTTCCGTAGTAGTATTATAGTCTAACTAAACTCCAAAGGATCTCTGCCAAAACTTTTATAAGGCCACTTTTGCTTGAAATGACCAGTACAGGCAAAAATGGGTTTAATAGGGTATTGCATATTCTCTTATAGGATATTATATCTCCATTTTGATTGTAATTCTTTTCAATAACTCACGTTGAAAATGGATTTAGATAGGTGGAAGCGGTTTAAAAAAAGTGGTGCTTATAAAAGAAAAGTTAAAAAAACATACCAGGAAATGCTTACACCATTGAATACTGATTTATTAAATGCAGCTGGAAAAGACTGAGTTGTTAAAACGGGCAAGAGTTCTGGCAAAGACCGAGCCTTTATAACGGGCGAGGGTTCAGGGCAAAATAATTGCACATTTATTTTAGACGAAAACGAATCAGACTACAAAAAATGTTGTTTTCTTGATTCATTATGAAATGTAACTCTCTGTTATTGATAGAAATTTTACTGCAACAACCAGTGCATCTTTTAGATAACAAGAAGTGTGTAACTGTCCAAGGCCATTTTAAGTACTTAAGAGACCGGTAATCATTATTGGTCAATAATCGGTCGTTATCCATAAATGTAACCATACTTGATCTCGATCGTTGACACCTAAATATAATAGGTATAAAATTTAAGTCCAATTACGTATTATTATTATTACGTAAGTAATTCAGTCAAAAGCAACACATCTATAAATATTTATTAAAAAACAATTTATCATTATGTCGTTTTCCTTTTTTAACCCGCGACGCAAAAAGAGGGACCAGTGTTTAAGTTTGACCGCTATGTGGGTCGGGGGTTTTACATTTTTATTTTGCATTGCTGAACCCTTTTGGTAAGAACATGGCGAGTCCTTTGGCTTTGACACGTGCCGTTATAAAACCAAGTGTCCCTATTAGAGCACTATAACGCAATTCGAAATGCCGACTACGAAAATGGCAGCTGCCTTGTATAATTTTCTAAATAAATTGAAAAATAATAATATGAAAATATTCCAAATACAAGAGGTGCGTTAAAAATTTAAACATAAACGTGATAGGTTTCACAGAAAATTCATGTTCCCCTACGTATATAGTACGCTAAAAATAGTAATTCAACAACACAATCATTTATATTTCAACTACACTGAACGACATTAATAGAATTCTCATACCTTAAAATTTGTTTAAAAAATCTACACACACAATACAACAAAGACTTGGATTAGGTTTCACGCGCTTGCTTGCTTGAGCATCGCTGAGAGCGTATTAATTTCATTTTTTACTGTAAGATACTTAAAGTAGGTTTTACAGGAATGTTTGGATTAACGTAATTCTACTTATAGGAGTACTACTGGCGTAATTGGCATTTCAACGGGCCATTATAAATATCTTATAAGTGTGTTTGGATTAACGCAATTCTATTATAGGAGTACTACTGGCGTAATTGGCATTACAACGGGCCATTATAAATATCTTATAAGTGTGTTTGGATTAACGTAATTCTATTATAGGAGTACTACTGGCGTAATTGGCATTTCAACGGGCCATTATAAATATCTTATAAGTGTGTTTGGATTAACGTAATTCTATTATAAGAGTACTACTGGCGTAATTGGCATTTCAATGGGTCATTATAAATATCTTATAAGTGTGTTTGGATTAACGTAATTCTATTATAGGAGTACTACTGGCGTAATTGGAGTTTCAACGGGCCATTATAAATATCTAATAAGTGCAAGTAGACTTATAAAGTGGGCCCTTTTCCGGACTTGTAAACGGTTATAAATCCCTTATAATCCTGATAAAACGATGGTCCTGGGATAATTATAAAACCGTATTTTGCTTGTTGGGCAGTTTGCATGCAGTACTGCATGTGTACCGCTTCCACGCATCCCACGCCAATCAGAAAGAACTCATTGTACCTAATATAGACGTGCAGTAAAGATTATGCTCTAACTCGAACGTCACCGCACCGACTCCTCACTGCCTGAAGATGTTGCTTAAAGTTTTTACTTATTTATAATAGTACTGTAAAGCTTGTGTGTTTAGATGTTTAACATTCGAAACTACTCACGCGACCAAATATTCCATCACTGAATGGACTTTCAGCTTTACGTTATCCTGTTAAAATTAATTCCAATAGTTACTTATGCTTTACAACAAATCTTAAGCTTTCTTGGGACGTTGTAACCATAAAGCTCGTTTTGACAAAAAATGCGTATGTATACAAGAGAAAAGAGCAAAATACAGGTGCCGAAGTTATTTTTCATATTTTTGAAGAGATAACCGATTATTAATCATGTCATTGAGTAAATTGCCTAGGTACTCCAGTATCCATAATGAAAACTAATTTGCTCACTTAATCAGTTTTCTTTTTATTTTCCCTCGACGCAAAAACTAAACTCGCACATGAAGATTGATGGGCATTCGTCTCCGTAAAGAGGTCGAGGTTATACAAAGGTTAAGGTTTAAAGGACCATGTTTTATGAGTTAATAATAGATGAACTCCAACCTGGCTGATCTTGATGTTGTGTTATCAATTTTCACCAACTCCCCTCTCAGAACGGTGTTTTTAAAAATATATAAAAATTGTTACGAAATAAGTAAATGAGCTGTTCGTTGTTTTATCAATAAGAAGTTTTATGTTGCGCAAGCATTAATGCAAATTATCATTCAAGTAGTTGGTACTTTACAGTACTTTGATTATAAAAAGGGTTTTTTTGATATTATTTTTCGCATTGACACGTTCTTAGCGATTTGGTATGTACTTACTTGTAAAAGACACCCAATATGACACACTGTAGGAAATACGGTTACCTTCCTGCGATACCAATGAATGAACGAAGATAGGTACTCCGTTCTCGTGCGTTACCAAAAACGTTGAGTAGCTGCGCTTCTTCTTCTCGTGTCGATGGTTTCATATTGTGCGGGACCAGAAGGTGGCGACGCTTATCATGATGGATGTCGTCACCGCCGTCCGCCCTGGCCCCGCATCATGGTCGGCCTTATCACGCAATAAGTGACAAGATACGAGCATCGTCTCATCCTATCGAACGGTGTCATCCAGTGATGGACGCTCTATCTTGTCACTTATCGTGTGATAATGACGACCATGATACGGGGTTTGAATGTGGCAACACCCGCAGCCCTGCCCTGGAACCGCCGTGATCATCCAGCTTCCCTGATCTAGCTGAGATGGATAATTCGGGCCACCATGCACCACCCCTCGTCTTCTGACGCTCGCGCACTTTAATTGGTATTGGTTTTGGAAATGAAACCACTATGAATTTTCACTTCTTATTATTCTATTGAGAATCCAAGAGTTTAAGCTAACATGACCAGAGAAGCTAAAAATATCTAATATAACCTAAAAACACGCGAATTACATTTCTGCGCCACCGGAATGAATGATCTTCTTTGTCTGAAAAAATAAAGATGTCGTTCATGCTCTCTCCGCCTGGTTGCAGCGCGCGGGCATGACCGAATGATGTTAAGTATTCTGTGGAACGATATGACGTTTGACAGCGCGCCAAAGGGTAGCCCTGTATGTCAGGGGCATTGGCCCTAGACGCCAAATTGGTAGATGTTTTGCCGATTTATTTGGGTACAGGGTAAAAATGCCGTGTGTGAACATGAACAGATTCTGGAATTCCATATCGATGCCCCATACATACAGGGCTAAACGATTTGATTCATGATTGATTTGATATTGAATTTAATTAAACATGTTTTTTTTGAGTGAACACCGATATACTTACGTTTACTATGTCAGATGATTATAATTATGACAACTTAATACTGAATCAGTTATAATAGATATTACAAGCTTTACAAGATATTACAAGTTTTATCAATGGCTTATTGCGATTTAAAGTTTTTTTGCTTTGAGGGAGTAGCTGTCTACATATTTACCTAGGTATAATATAAACATAAACAACCACCACAGTACGCCGTTGTTATTAGAACATAGTTACATGTTGAAACGTGGTTACATTATGTTTGCTTACACAAGGCATCATAACAAGTCAATTACGAAACAATACGGTAAACGTAAACATGATATTACACATTATATAGTCTCTCGCGCGAGTAGATACAGAACTGATATCTACAACGCTAACTATTTCTATGAGGCAACCAGTTCAAGTCTATCGTTTGATAACGCGTGCTTTCCACGAGTCACGAGGTCAACATATACTAGGGGTTAGTTGTTAAGCAAGTCGAAATTGTTAGTGAATCGCGCAGCAGAACGTCGTGTAAATCGGAGATTTACGCATGTAATAAATCAGTCAGGGTAAGCCAGCCAATACGTTACGGGACACCGCTGTCGCTGCGTGCAACTTGGTAAAAATACCTATCTGTGCCAGTGGGGTCAGGGGCCTGGTTTGAGGTGACAGACATAATGTGATATATCCCCGGGTTGGCATTAGAATGCGGATTTCGTGTCTGTACTGACCAAAAAAAAGTGGCACACTTTTTTATTGCCACCTGTACTTTTTGTATACCATCATCACTCATTGAGACTATTCTAACAAGCCCAAACTCAACGGGGTTACGTTGGTTAAGCACTGAATTCCCATGACCACCTACTGTCTACATCACCATTATCAGCTTGATGGTACCATAAATTAAATTGTCATCCAAGCTATGCTTATACCCAAAATTTCAGTCCAATCTGTTAAGGTTAACTGTTGGAAAATTCAGTTCCAAGATTCTTCCCACACTAACAAACGAACAGGTCAAGTTAAATAAAATCTTGTAAAAAGCATAGGTATTTACGTCATCAGAAAAACAAAGCAACTCCTTGAACTGCTCTAGTACAAAGAAAGAAATAAATAACAAAACATATCCCGCCTTTTTATCTTAATAGGCATAATATAACAGAACACGGCCCCTACTACCCAACACACGTGCTTCTATTCCGCTACAAGGAACCGCACTCCCCAACTCATTACGTTCTGAGAGCATGATATTTACACTTATATTTTGACAACATGGGGTAGCGCGCATAAACTTATGAGACTGTCCGATATATATAAAAGGCTTTCGTATCGGACAGTCTCATAAGTTTTCCGTGTCATGACCATTTGATATAACTATAGACACACGAGTTAGTGGTAACACCGTTCTACGGTATTTATTTGGTAATATCTTACTCCCTATCGAAAAAAGAAACTTATTTATAAGAAACATGAAGTGCCCAAAACACTTTTCCTTATGATGTTTTGACTAAATGCTGTATCCCCAAATACCAGAGATCTATTGGTCTGACATTCGTTAGTGTTAAGTAACCTTAATGTTCATAGTGTGCCAAGCTGCTGCATCTTGCAGTTGCGCGTATTAGAAGATCGAAAATTGAAATATCGACAGTGAAAACATCGAAGTACAAAATATCAAACGATCGAAATATCTAATGTTATTATATCGACGTCTAATTGGTCTAAAATACAAATGCCGAACGGTTAAAATATCGAAAGTACAAAATATCAATAACTATGCAAGCGATATATTAAAATTTCGAATGACAATATATCGACCATTGAAATGGCGACGCCCACATAATCGAAAACTAAAACGTCGAACCATCAAAATAACTAATAACTAACATCATATGGTCTACTTGCATACCACTGGTAAAATTATTAAATGTGTCGCTGGGTTCTTTATTCCGCTACCCTTTTATAGCCGTGAGAATTAATTTGTTGTGCTAACATTTATTACCTAACCTAAACCTAACCTAACCGCCAACGTGTCGACGTCACCCCGCTTCGCGAGGTGCCTATTTCCGCTCTAAGGGACACAAGCTAACCCTAGCCTAACCTACAAATAATACCATCGTTAAAATTATATGTTCTTTCTTTACTGCGGGGGGCTTTGCCCACCGAGCCCTCCCTCTCCTTTTTCTAGCTGCCCTAACATAATCTTCTATATTATATACCAGTATCAACAGTAACAGAAGGTATAAAAGGTAGGAAAAACTTTTCTCTAAAATCAAAAATGGCCGAGATATTTGACCTCAAAGGAGGAATTTGGAATCCAAAAATGATCCAAAACCGAGTCGGAGCACCCCACCATCCACGTGGTTTTGTCTGCCCTACCCCTAGAGTGTTTTTAAAAGAGAACGGAGGAGCGGAGGGACAGCAGCACTCGCCCGCTGTGGCGGAGCGCGGGAACGAGTGAGGCGAACGGCTGAGGCTGGTCGCCGAAGGCGACCAGTAAGCCGAAGCTGCGGAGCCGAGCGAAGTGACCGTGCTCCGTCACGCAAGGGCGGAAGGGCTGATGTTCCCGCAGCGCCGGAGCTACGGGAAGTCACTATTGATCTAAATTTATCCGCGCCTCCGTTCTCTTTTATAAACACTCTAGAGGTAGGGCAGACAAAACCACGTGGATGGTGGGGTGCTCCGATTCGGTTTTGGGTCATTTTCGATGTTTCTTATTATGTCGATAATAATATTTTCGACAATTAGGCAGTTGATCTTAAATCATTCGGGAACTAGACATTCGGTTTTGACGTTTTAAACTATGGCGATATTCTCATTTTCGATATGTTTATTTCGATATTTTAATCGGTCGGTCAATTAAACTTTCGATATTTTGAATTTAGACCATTCAACCGTTCGATATTTAGATTTTCGATATTTTTTACTTCGATGTATCAATTTTCGATCTTTTTATACGTGCCCTTGCAGTTACATGACTTGTATATGTACGCTCATCTACCTTCAGCCCCGCGGGGTCCAACTACATCAGTACCGTGAGTAGTATGCTCATCTGCCTTCTGCCCCGCGGGGTCAAACTACATCAGTACCGTGAGTAGTACGCTCATCTACCTTCAGCCCCGCGGGGTCCAACTACATCAGTAACGTGAGTAGTACGCTCATATGCCTTCTGCCCCGCGGGGTCAAACTACATCAGTACCGTGAGTAGTACGCTCATCTACCTTCTGCCCCGCGGGGTCAAACTACGTACTGTGAGTAGTACGCTCATCTACCTTCTGCCCCGCGGGGTCCAACTACATCAGTACCGTGAGTAGTAGGTTGGTTGGTAGGTTGAAGTCTTTGGCAAACCTTTGTAATTACAGATAGAGTGTATACGCTTTCATAAACACTTTCCAAAATATTTTCACATTACGATAATTTCACATATTATTGTCATGTGACATTAACGCAATTTGGAAATTGTCTGATTGAAAACTGCTACAGCAGAAGCACTTAATGTTAAATTAATGTTTAATAGTACATTACTGCAGCCGCCGGGAAAGAAGGGCTTGCCGGATAAGTAGGTATAGACGGCCGACCGCAGGGAGGCCGGATAGTGATACGAAGCCGGCAAGCCCTTTTCACGGCTAGGCATGTATAGTGCTTTTCTCAAACATATGCAATGAAATAAGAAAAATCACCATTCAAAAAAACCAACCTGTATTTATGTACTTTCCCTTCATTTTGGCGGCAACAAGTTATTCATGGCTAATTCGGCGTCTGCCCTCAATTCCGGCGGAGTACAATTAGTTTATTCGTCGCTGTTATCATCGGAACTCATTTTGAAAATTTATTTATAAATATCAACCACAACTATAAAATCAAGTGTAGCTGCATCACACACAAAAGTCCTTTCATTTTCCCTCCAATCCCTCCATAATGTTTTTTTTTACGGAAGTCGTCCGTATTACGCGTGTGTAGTGTTCGAATAGACACTATTAGGGCCATTATACACAAACTGATAATGAGAATCTTAATTTCTATAATAATTAAAATAATTGCAGACGATATAAATAAAATAAATGCAGAGGATTTTAAATATTGTCTACGGTCTCTGGTGACTTACAAATAGACAATATTTTAAATGTATTCATTAACACATTGAATCATACAGATTTGTATTCTTAAATCAGTTCGGCATTACCGCGGATATTTTTGGTCCAATAACCATTAACCCACTAGAAAAAATAAAAAAAATATAATTCAGCTGTTTAGCCTGTTCGTGAACAAAGACGCCATATTTAGTTTAAAATTTAAAAAAAAATACTTCCCGGGTGCGGCCTTCAATTTTGTATGAAATTGATTTACAGTTCTCTCGAATTGTTCCGCCCGAAATGTGATACTTCGAAGCCCGTTATGACGCACGTAACAACGACATTTCATTGCATGTTTGAGAAAAGTATATAAGGGCATAAAAAACTGTCACTGCACGGTTATAAAATAAAATTCTGTGTATTATTCTGTTTACTATCGATGCTACGAGTATTTCGAAAAGAAAAACCAATTTCAACTTCAATCTCTAATTCCCAAAAACATGGTTTAGGGAGTTACATCAATTTGTCATGACAAGACAGTGCTGTAGCTTGTTTTTAGAACATTTAATAACATTCAGAAATGAAATAGCATTTTTTCATTGTTATGTATGAGTTATGAGTAGGTACGAGTAAATATTTCATTGCATTCCCGTTCTGTGAAATTGTTATCATAACACGTAACAAAATTTTACCCTTGCCTTAGTTGAATTCCGAACGAGCTCGGTAACATTATCCCAAGAATTTTCGTAGGCACTATTTTTTTCGTTCGTCTGACAATACGATGTCTATATGTCTATGCACCAAAATGAACTACTTAAACACTTGTAATGTAGCCATCATGTCCTGCCGCATAGCGTTCAAAATCGTTCTTATGGAAGCTATGCGACACGGTCGATATCGAAATCCAACGAATATAAATAACTCCCTCTGGAAAATTGCGTTGCTTACAATACCAAACGTTAAAAGTTATTACTGTAATGCATAAGTTAGTAATAAACGAAAGACTTACCAAACCTTTGCTTGACTTTGCTTCTTAAGACTTTTTTGCGCTACAAGGCGCAAAGGAGGTTAGAATTCAGGTTTATTAAAAAAAAAGTCAACATAAGGGTTTTCCGTGGGTAAAGACGCAAAGTTAACGGTCTAGACTAGTATATTGAGAGGTTCCCCTCCGTTAGCCCTAATAATTTCATACCTAATTTTACTAGCCCTAATTTCATTAACCCTAAAATCACAAAGCCGAATTTTCATTGTTCCTAATTATTCATTAGCCCTAATTTCAGTATCCCGAATTTTCATAATATCTAATTTCTCATGACCGAATTCTCACTATGACTAATTTTATTTGACCGATTTCTTCCTAGGCCTAATATTGCAATGCCTAATAATGACTACACCTTATTATCAATGTCTCTAAAATCACTAACCCGAATCTTCATTTTGCCTAAGTATTTTAGCCCTAATGTCATTATCCCGAATTGTCAGTAGTACTAATTTTATTTCACTGTTTTTTTTTTTCTTATAATGTCGGTTCTGGCGCTTCGCCGGCCGCTGCCGCGGCACGCTCGCTTCGCTCGCTCGCTGTAGGGTCGCAGTTCTACCTAACACTCCTCCTCGCTTCGCTCGTCGTCGTACCTACACTGACCTGCCTTAGGATAGAATAGGTGGGTACGAAAACTGGACACGGATTATCGGGCCGTACATTATTTGGCCGTGCATTATTTATTTATTTTATTTATTTATTTATACAGGAAGATCATCAGCTTAAATATTACACAGTAGCTTAAACCAGTAGTGACAGTGAGCTAATAACAGATCCTCACCGATAGCGTGATGAATGTGTAAAAAATAAGTGAGCATAAACCAAACGAAAACACAGCGCTTTTGCGTCTTGACACGGCTATTATTTAAGTACTTATATCTAAATAGACTAAAAAGAAGAGTTACCTACCTAAACCATTTCCCTACCTCTACCGAAAAATTGACGAGATAAGCGTCGTCTTACTAAAGGAACACTTGCACTGAATAGGTCCAGGTCACCTCATTCACGCCGTTGCTCGCTCTGATCATAAAACTATTTTGCCTATACTTAGTGGATGATAATGGCACGGATAGTGGCGGCTTAAGCCGAGCTCTACTGGGTATACGGTTGTTCAATTTACCAAGTAATGTGGGGCTGTCGTATAAATTCGATGCAACTTTAAGTAGGTATGTAATGTCGGCTATATTTCGACGGGTCTCAAGTGGGAGAAGATGGAATCTCCTGCACAGGTCCAAATACTTATTTGAGTCGTAGCGAATACCTAACTTGAAGCAAAGAAACTTTAAAAACTTCTTCTGGATATTTTCCAATCTCGTTACATAGCATTTGTAACGAGGATTCCACACCTGAGATGCATATTCCAAGGTACTCCTAACAAGGGTACAATATAGAATCTTAAAAGTTTTAGCCCGTTTAAAATCCCTTGAACAACGAAACAAAAAACCTAGTGATTTAGATGCTCTAGATATGACATTATCAATATGGTTATTAAAAAGAAGTTTAGGATCATGTAAGATGCCCAGGTCCCGTACAGCAATCTCGCATTGTAAGGATTGACCCTTGAGTTGATAGTCGAACGAGAGTGTAAATGACGTCAACTTGCCGACCGCTATCCATAGATGATGTTAAAAAGTCATCGAAAATAACCAAGTTGGAGACGGTTGATCTAGCCGGCAGAAAACCGTGTTGAGATTCATCAAGGGAATGGCTCCCATTTTGACGAGATTAGGACGTCTATCATGGGACGGCCGCGACATACTCCGCGGTAAAAAGTAGCCTGTTCATCGGCATGCATTAATTAGTACTAGTCAAACATTAGAGCAAAAGTTAATCCCATCAAAAACATAAATGTGAAAGGCTGCCAAGTTCGATACTATGGGAATGCTTCGCCTATAAAAGAAGTGAGATCTGAATAAGTACCAAGTTCCATAAAAATAACTCAAATCATAAACAGTTATAGGAGTGCACACTTGATTTCCAACAGTTTTTAAGGTACATTTTGAATAAGTATCACGTTACATAGAAATACCTAAAATTATAATAGTCAGAGAAACGCACACCGGTTTTTTTAGCAGTTTCCTGATAACATTTATTATTTTCAGTACTTTTTAATGATGTTACTTGGCAAGTTTTCACACACCACACACCTTTTTAATGCAATGAATCGACACCTTTGGACTGCAATGTGTCAAGTATATAATTTTCTATTAAAACTTGCCAAGTTACATCTGGGGTCTATCTTATCTTATCGTACCGACCATTGGAAGATAGACCCATTTAGTTCATTATGACTTCATAGTAGAACAAAGTGACACCTTCGCTATTTTTAAAACTGACTCACACTTGGCCGTTTTCAGATTTTTCCCTTTACTTTGACCTTAAGACCTATCTCCGTGCCAAATTTCAAGTCAGTACGACCATTTGAAGTGGTCTAGGTTTTTGATGAGTGAGTCAGTGAGTCAGTGAGTCAATGAGTGTATAGTAAAAATAGCGATTTTCTGACGTCAATATCTCATGAACTGCTATAGGTAGAATAATGAAATTTTGTATTCTAGACAATTAAGGGGATGTCAACAGGCACTCGAAATTTCATATGCGTAGATAAAATATGTTTTGAGTTATAGGGTGGTCGAAATTGGCCCGAAATGGTTCGTGTAATATAACCCACGGCCGGTGTGTCGCTTCTTTTTGCTCAAACTTGGCGGACACACTGCCGTGTGTCTAGATAGGTCAAGTGATAGTTAGGTGTGACGAAATTAGGTGTAGTGAACATTAAACATAGTGATCATTAGGCACATTAATCATTAGGCTTAGTAGTCATTAGGAAAAATGATTATTAGTTTCCAATATATTAGCACTCTTGATGTTTAGTATTAGGAATGATTAGGAGGTTTAAAATTAGGCGCAGCAAATAATTATGCCATATAAAATTAGTTATCCGAATATTAGGGCTTATGAAAATTATATCGAACGTTGTTAGGTGTAATGAAATTAGCACTAACGATATTAGTTTAAGTGGGGGTGACCCATATTGAGAAGACATAAGATCCTACTTTGAAGTGATGTTATAATAATAATAATGAACATTTATTTCGGGTAACTAACACCTCTAGTTATAAAGTGAAGTAAAAACTAAAACCGGCCAAAAGCGTGTCGGGCCACGCTCAGTGTAGGGTTCCGTAGTTTTCCGTCCGTCACAGTAAGTGTCCCCACTTAAGCGTTAAACAAGCAATACTTAGCGAACAATTTTATTATTAGACAACGAACGATCGAAGACAACTAAGACAATTCGAGCAGGACAAATTTTCGACCCAATGTATGGGTGCACCTGCTCCGACCCCATTAAATCACGAAATATCTTAACACCGCCATGTAAGATATCAGCGTTCCGCGTACAGCGACATCTATCTGTTAGAGGAAAACCACTTTAGTAGAGTAAAAGTAGAGTTTAATCCGTGAATACGTATCGTGAGTACAGCAGCTCTGTTAAGAGCCTAGCAACCGTCATATAAGCCAATACAACGACAACACATCTTGTATTAGCTTCTATACAGCCAGTATACATATAGTTTATATGCAGGTTCTAACACCACCCCTTAAACTGTATGTTCATACTACATGTACTAACTAATGCACTACCTAAGCATGAAAAAGTCTTTTACAAAACGTTGATACTTTTCAGTACTCAAAGGCTTTGTCAAAGCATCCGCCAGCAAATCGTTGGTACACATATATTTCACTACCAATACACTATTTTCAACTATTTCGCGGATAAAATGATGTCTGACATCAATATGCTTAGTTCTTGCATGATACATATGGTTTTCAGACAATTTTATTGCAGATTGGTTGTCATTCCAAACTACTATTTTGACATCCAACCCCAAACACTCTTTCATGAATGATTTTATGAACAATGCCCCTTTGCACGCATCGGGTAACGCCATATATTCTGCTTCCGTGCTGGAAAGAGCCACCGTACGCTGTTTACGACTCTCCCACGAAACTAGAGAATTGCTCAATTTAAATATGTAACCAGTGTAAGACCGACGATCGACTACACTAGCCGCCCAGTCTGCGTCCGCTGACCCAGTCACTTCTAACCCGCCCTTCTCATAGGTGATGCCGTAGTCCATTGTACCCTTAAGGTATCGAAGCACGCGCTTTGCCTCTTTCCAATGAGCTTCCGAGTAGCAATCGTTAAACTGGCTTAACATACTCACAGCATGCGCAATATCAGGACGCGAACAGACTGCGATATACTGTAGGCAACCAATCAGGTTTCTGTATTCATAGCCTCTATTCTTCTCAGATTTTGTAAGTTTCAGTCCAACTTCCATCGGTGTTTTAGCCGGTTTGCATTCAGTCATTTTGAACCTCTCTAAAACTTTGCTAATATAAGCAGACTGATCAAGAATGATCTTTCCATCTTCACGATGGATGTGTATACCAAGTATACTTTTTGCAGGCCCAAGATCCTTCATAACAAATTGCTTCATTATCTCCTCTTTTACCGCCCTTTTCTCAGTTTGACTGTTGCTAAGTAACAAAATGTCATCAACATAAAGACCGAGGATAACAAGTCCGTTTTTGCTAGATCTGACGTAAACACACGGCTCGGACGCTAGTCGTTCAAATTTCAGCTTCTTGACAAGCGCGTCGTTTATCTTCTCATTCCATGATCTGCTGGCTTGTTTTAATCCGTATACAGCTTTAAGCAAACGATATGCCTTTCCTTTGCTGTTTTCCACGTTAAAGCCTTCAGGAATTTCCATATAAACGACTTCCTTCAAGTCACCATTTAGAAATGCTGTCTTGACGTCCATATGATCCACTTCCATGTCATATTCAGCCGCCAGTGCCAAAAGTAATCTTATTGTAGAGTATCTCACGACAGGTGAGAACGTTTCAAAATAATCTACTCCATATTTTTGCGTAAAACCCTTTGCAACCAGTCGAGCTTTGTATTGTAAGAGCTCTCCGTTCAGTCCTCTCTTCTTCTTGAAAATCCACTTGCACTTAACAGGTTTCTTGCCCTTCGGTAAGTCCACAAGTTCGAGACATTTATTATCCAAGAAAGACTGATATTCATCCCGCATCGCTGCCTTCCACTGCGCAGACTCCGGACCGTCGAGTGCCTCGCGAACGGTAGATGGTGTTTCCGTGTCGCTACTCGCGTCGGTCTGTGAGTGCCGACAAGTAAAGAATCCTCAAACTCGCTCCGTCCTCTCGATTCCTCAGAATCCCAAGATGACAAACCAGGAACGTAGTCGACATCTGAAGTGCTGGATTCTTCATTATCGGTATCATCTGTGTCATGGATCAGGTCCTCGTGAGGCTCTTGTGTGCTGTCAACTGGTTCTGCCGTTTGCTCTTCTATATTTTCAGATTCATTACTAATGATCACATATGGAGTCGGCTTGTTGACCACAGGTTGCTCAACTGTATCCTTGAAGTATTTGTCCTCTACAAACACAACATTGCGCGAAGTTATACATTTAGTCGGATATGCGGGGTCTACAAGTCGATATCCCTTCGTATTTTGGCAGTAACCAATGAAGATATACTTCTTACATTTCGGGTCTAACTTATTTCGTCCCTCTACCACAGAATATGCCACACAGCCAAAAATTCGTAAATGGTTCAAGTTTACCTTAGATCCCGACCACTTCTCCTCAGGAGTAGCACCCAACACAGCCTTGGTTGGCGATCTATTTTTCAAGTAAACCGCAGTGTGCATCGCCTCTGCCCAGTATTTTTGTTCCAAGCCAGCACCCTGTAACATACACCGTGCAGCCTCAACAATCGTGCGGTTGCCTCGTTCCACTACGCTATTCTGAGATGAAGAGTGAGGAACAGTCCTCTGGTGTACAATACCATGCTGGTTCAAAAAAGCGTCAAATTGTTTATTAACAAATTCCCCTCCCCCATCAGTCCTCAAAGCCTTAATTGTTTTATTGGTTTGATTCTCGACGAGAGATTTGAATTGCTTGAATTTATCAAAAACTTCATTCTTTGTTTTAATAAAATAACAAAAAGTTTTCCTTGAAAAATCATTTATAAACAGTAGCATGTAGCGAGATCCACCAAACGAAGTTTGCTGCATAGGCCCGCACACGTCACTGTGTACGAGTCCCAAGACTTCAGTCGCCCTAGTAAACGATTTCTGTGGAAAAGGTAATTTTGTTGTTTTCCCTTCTATGCACGAAATACACTGTTTATACTCAGAGTTATTAAAGTCAATGCCATTCGCCATACCTGTTTTCAGTAGATTCATGCTCCTACAGTTCAAATGTCCCAATCGCTGATGCCATACATCTTGAGACACAACACGCCCAGTCCCCACGTTCGCCGCGACATGGTCAGCGGACGCAAACTCAGACGATTTCGGTTTACTACGCGTCGAAAGCGTTTCCAATTTGTAAAGCCCATTTTCACGTTTAGCATTAGCAAACAAAACATTTTCAAAATAAATGTTACAAAAATAAGAACAAAATACAACTCGAAAACCTTTTGACGTCAAAACGTTGACAGATATCAAATTACATGACAAGTTAGGAATAAACACTACACTGCTTAAAGTTTTTATACCATCTTTAACATGCAGTTCGGTACTGCCGTAACCTGCACTGACAAGTTTTTCACCGTTCGCCACCGTGACTTCCAAGGTTGTATCCACCACGAAGTCGTCGAGTATGTCCTTCCTGTTGCAAAAATGGCGCGATGCCCCGCTATCGATGTACCAGGAATCCTCCTGCACGTCCACCGACAGCGCGCTCATCATATTTGCCTTTTCTTTAGCGACGGGATCCTTCGACTTCTTATTCTCTGGACAGTACTTGGAAATGTGGCCCAGCTTCTTGCAGCGATAACATTTGACAGGTTTATCATGCCGTTTCATCACCATCACGGAATCACTGCTCGTGTCCGTTCCGTTGGTCCGACGTTGTTGTTCTTGTAACAACTTTTGTTTCACTAGCTCGCTCGACATTTTTACGTTGCAATTCTCTAACGCCATTATCAGTGGGTCATAGTCGGGTGTGAGCCCACTTAGCATTATTACAGCTAAAAATTCGTCCATCAAGGGAGCTTCGATATCCGTCAATTGTTGTGAGATATCAATTATCTTCGTAAGGTAGGGTTCCATACCGGAATACTCCTGGAGTTTCATTCCGAACAGCTGCCGCATTAACCCAAGTCTTCGACTAAGACCTCTGTCTTCATACGCAGTCTGAAGACTTTTCCACGCTTCCCATGCGGTAGTGGTATTCCGCACGTGGGTGATAGCCACAGGGTTTATGCTCAAACAAATGCGAGCCAGAGCCTTCTGCTGCTTCTTTTTATCATCGCAATCAGGCTTCACGCCGTCCTTGCTCTCAACGCACTCCCACAAATCCTCCTGGATTAGGACCATTTTCATTAGAAATTTCCACGATCCGTAGTTACCCATGCCGTTCAATTTTTCCATGGTAGTAACAATAGCCGCCACTGTGCTGGACGTCGCCATTTGGGATAAGTTCGTGCACACGATTTATTTCTCGATAAAAAGAATTTACACAGCACACATAGCTTCGCTACTCACTTTACCTAAGCGAATGCTACCATGTTAGAGGAAAACCACTTTAGTAGAGTAAAAGTTGAGTTTAATCCGTGAATACGTATCGTGAGTACAGCAGCTCTGTTAAGAGCCTAGCAACCGGCATATAAGCCAATACAACGACAACACATCTTGTATTAGCTTCTATACAGCCAGTATACATATAGTTTATATGCAGGTTCTAACACTATCGGCAAATTAAGTAAACTATTGCGCGCCACCGCGAGCTTAAAGTATGGAAGATGATTTTAATGGGATCATTCTTTATTGCGTGAACCGATTTTCACCGTTTTTACTTTATTTGAAAGACCGTCATTTAAAAGTAACACCTGCTTATAATACGGTTAAATTACAAACTTAGTTCAGAAATTATTTTGTATATTTTTTTCAAAAACTATTCAACCTATCAAGTTCAAAATAATTTCCTTAGAAAGTTTTTTTAAAGTTCTACTTTTGAGATTTTTTCCATATTTTAAAACTTATGGTTCAAAAGTTAGAAGGGGGAACACATTTTTTTAAATTCTGGAGCGATTATCTCCGAAAATATTAACATTATCAAAAAATGATTTAGCAAAACCACTATTAATTTTTAAATACCTATCCAACAATATATCACACGTTAGGGTCGAAATGAAAAAAAAAACACTCCCCACCTTACGTACCTATACGGGAGGTATCCTAATAAAACATTTTTTTCCACTTTTTATTTTACCACTTTGTCGGCGTGATTGATATACATATTAGTACCAAATTTCAGCTTTCTAGTGCTAACGGTTACTGAGATTATCCGCGGACGGACGGACAGACATAGCGAAACTGTAAGGGTTCCTAATCGACTACGGAACCCTAAAAAAGAAATGTATAACTACCAATTAAGTACCATACTTTTGGAATGAGGCGTCATCAGTGTGGAGCTTAACGCCTGCGTAGAAAGTTATTAAATTAATAACGTAGAATTTTGACACCAATAAAGTCAAAAATGTTGTTAAGTTTTATTAGTTTTCTTTTAATTATGATTTGAAACTAAGACTATGCAACATTGAATTAATGAATCTGCTGAAAAAATAGTGAGAAGACAAGGGTTTGAAGGAAAAGTTGTAATTTTAATATCAAAGCAAAGAAATTTTAATTGCTGTTAAACTTCGAGAAAAATCTAAGCAATTTAAACGACTTGTTTTCTTAGTTCAAATACCTATTCGCTCCGTTTCGCAACCTTTGAGAACTTTGACACAAGCCAAGCGTCAATTCAAGTTGCCTTATCCTTTTTTAAATTGAATATGTTAAATAATTAGAGGTACTGTATCTGGTGACCAGTTTAGTGTTTTTTATAACTTGTAGCTCGATTATCATGTGAATAAAATTATATGTTTTTATTAGAAAGAATGTTGCAGCGCTTCAAGGTATATTGCATCCCACACCAGCACTCGCCCCGTCTTCCACTGTAACAGAGTCAACCTAATAAAATAACCTTTTCACTCCTTCTATTCGAAAACAAGTCTATCCTAGCCCGTTTATAGGGAGAAAAACTGGTTTTTGATCCCTCTGCATTTTTTTTTCAATCTGTCTTTTTTATCTGAGGGAGCAAAATTCAAGTTTGCTCCCTGCGCGCTGGTCATAGAGAAGGAAGCTTAAAAAAACATATCGTAGTAAGATGGCCTACCGCTAACGGCATTCGAAGTTTTCCCTTTCTGTCGTATAAGTTCGTACATAAGTACGAACTCGCAAGTGTGACAGAGAGGGAAAACTTCGGATGACTTTCGCGGTAGGCCCTCTGAGATCGTAAACGCGAGCCGAAAGAGACTCAGTGTGTCGTAGTGTGTCCCTTTCTAATATGGGTAGTTTTTATACCAATATATTTCAATGAGTGAGAGGGACACACTAAAACTAAGTTGTCTGCATCGGGCTCGTTTTTAACTTACCAAAAACAGTCTAGTGGCTTAATACGTAATTACAACATAGTGTATTTTTTTTGACAAAGTTTTGGATGAGATTTGGATCAAGATCCATATGGAACGTATAATGGAACGCAATTCATTAATGCCACGAAAATAAATAAATGGAACGTCAATGGAGGCCAGAGACAACACCCAATTTCAGAAGCGTGTTCAAGGAGACCGCTGCGTTGAGCGTTTAAATACAGCGCTTTTTTCTTCATGGAGCGCTTAGGGTCTCATTAATTGTCGTCCTTGAACGCGCTATTTTAATATATAAAATATATTTTCTCAAACATGCTCTGAAATGTATGCGTTAATATCACGAAATGAAGACAAGAAGTTTCTTGTTTATGGCTCCCTACATTACTTCTTGACCTCAGGCCAAGAAGTAATGTATGAAAACCCTAACTGAAAACATTATTGCCCGCTACTCTAACTTTTTAAATTTGCTTACTAATATTAAGACAAAGGAAAAATTACATACTGCCAACCACCACTAGACTCTGTAAGCAGACTTGCGACATAAAAAAAATCTATGGTACTATACTTATGTGCGGTTAAACATTGTGCTTGAACGGCTTGTTGAAATGTCATGTTTAAAAAATAAAAAAGGCGGCAAATTACACAATTGTTTTCTGAACTTTCGTTTCGATTGTAATTTCAACAAACTAGTATTTAATTGATTACCTTGTAGGTATTTATTTTAATTTTAATATTTCCTCACATCGTTTGAGAAAAGCACTATACAATCCTCGGCCGGAACAGGGATTGCTGGACTCGTTGTATCCGGCCTCGTCTACGACTCGGCCGTCTACTCCAAAGCTCGTCCAGCAATCCCTTACTTCACGGCCTCTGCAGTAATGTACTATTATATATGAATACCTAATTATTCCCTTTATTTAAATATAAGCCTACGTGTTATTACAAAGCAATCTTTATTTAACAATTATAATACTTAAATTAATTGATACTACAAGTGTTTACTTGGTGTTCCATGGTGTTTACCATGGAATAAAAAACCCGCGAAACACGCATATTTTTTTATTAAAAACAAACGAATATCTTCACACTAACACGAAAAATAGTGCCTAATTTCTTATCCTAATACTTTCCATGATGAATTTATCAAGTTCAAGTGAAAATGAGACTTTAACACCGGAGTTTGTTAGAACGGAAGCCAAGAATGCTATTAACAATCTTCTTCCTGCAAAAAGCAAGGCAAAATATCTGAAAGCCTACGAAAACTAGTCCGTCTGGAAGAATGGTAAAGGTGCCAAATCGTTTTCGGAAACGGTATTTATAGCTTATTGCCACGAACTATCGAAATATAAACAGCCTTCTACTCTTTGGAGTATATTTATATTCTATGCTAAAAGCGACAGTCAGCATAAACAATGAGATCCAAATAAATACGTATGCTAAATTAATAGCATATCTGAAAAGATTATCTGAGGGCCACAAAGCATAAAAATCAAGAGTCTTGTCTGCCGAAAATGTGAACACTTTTTTAAACAATGCGCTTGATCAGAGCTTTCTCGCAGTAAAAGTAAGTACTTAAATAAATACCTACCGATAGATTTAGGTCCCTTTATTCATCTTTTAAATGTAATTATAAGGTAATAATTGTACGGTAAACCCATCATTGCTCTAGTGTTTGACAGTGCACTTTATGTCGAAGTCATATGGGTTGAATTTGAAAAGAAGATTTATATTTTCATTGTTAAAATTTTACGTATACGAGCATTACTATGCCTAAATATAAGGTGCAACATGTCAAACATTAGTGCAATGACGGGACTGGGCACAATTGCCTTAGTGATTTGCTCTTTTGCAACCTTCCCTATAGTAGTCTTCGCGCTTCACTCAGTCGTTGCCTGCGCGGCGCGCGGGGGGCGTGGGGCGGGGGTATAGCGTGAGATGCGCGCGGCGTGCGGGCGCCGCGCCGGGCTTCGTCGCCTCGCGCACGACGCCCGTTCTCCCGTTATATATCAACCTTTCGCTATGTCTGTGTGCTTGTCCGTCTGTACTGTGACAAAACTATAATTTCGTATATTTAGTTACTTATGCATATTAAAACTTGTCCTTACGTAACATATTGTTTTTTGCAGGTGGCGTTGATATTCGAGGTAACCGGCGCGTGTCGTGGCATGGAATTATTAAAAATTACTGTTGACGACATACAGAAACATTCTGAGACACTAATACTAGTAAATCTGATTGATACTAAAACTAAAAGTCGATAGATCATTTGTCGTTCGCGATGAATATGTTAAGGTCGTTGAAAAATACCAATCCTTGCGGCCGTGCGACATGCCAAATAAAGGATTTTTTATCAACTACCAAAATGGAAAGTGCTCAAAGCAGGTGATTGGAAAAAATAAGATTGGTGCCATGCCCAAAGAAATCGCATGTTACCTTAACCTTCCCAACCCTGAGCAATACGGGCATTTTCACTTTTAGGGACACCCCCCGTTTTTTGATGTCCCGCGTGTTCAACATTTTTTTACTCCGTTAAGCATTATTTTATCCCGAGTTTAATAATTTATACCCATGGAACACATATTTAACTAATGGTTTCGTCAATAGTTTTAGTTAAGATAAGCATAATGTACCTAATTATAATATATTTTTTAAACAGCCAAGATACCGGTTTTTCACGTGTCCCACCCTAACTTTATGGTTTTGCAAGTCACAACGTGCAAATTTTTTCTACTATATACCTGTCGAGTTTAAAATGTTACTAGAATCTAAAGAGTCTTACGGGGGACATAAACAAAGTTTTGAATTTAACCTCGCTGCTTTTGAATTAAAAACTTAATTTAAATAACATGGCTTGAAACTGATGCCACCTGACAAGTCAGGTTTGTAACGATCAAAACTACATTGAAATTTCTATCAATCCACATTAAACTTTGGGAATGGCAATGTTAATAACACGTGATCGGTCGGCAAACAATTTTAAACCGCCAATACGCGACAGAAAGTTGTGAAGGGAATTTTTGTCAGTGGACTACAGACCGTACACGTTTCGTCAGTCAGGTTTGTGATCAATTTTCTTGAATAATATTAGCTTTTACATAATATTCATTTATTATAGATGGAAATTGATAAGCCTGCAACTGTTTTTTACAAAAATAATATTTTTACTATGTAAGATGAGTTCAGTGTTAAATTCTGATTGTAGTTAAGTAGAAAAACGTAACGTCAGGTTTGTAACAAATCGCTCTGTTACGTATAGGCTGACCGACAATGTTACAAAACTTACGTCAATAGGGTGGTATTACATGGGCGTTCCATTCAAAATCTCGATATCGTCAGTAATTTAAAAAAAAAAACAGAAAAAAATGTATTAACAACGCGTGAGTTGAATACATACTTAGGGCGTTTTAACTTTAAATTTTATGCGAGGGTTCGATCTTTTGATCATGAATACGAGATTTTATCAAAGTATTGACGATTATTAAGCAAGTGTATTCAGTTGTAACTATTAAGTTCGTACAAGACTGATTATTATCTTAAATAATTACCGCATTGTTCTATTATAATAAAACGAATTAATATATATACTGTTTTCTCATAACTTTAGTGCATCATGTAACCCCAGCCTAAGAATTTTGAGTTTGTCAGTTTCGTAACTGTCCCACTTGCTCAGTTGCTTTGTTTGGTCTCTGTTTCGTTTTATATACGCTTTTAACCCAAGGTTTCTTTTTTATAGAGAACTACCTAAAAACATACATTAAAACAAATGCATCTATAAACGATTTTTTAAAAATATTGATCGAAATAAACAAAATAAATACCATAATGGTATCAATAGTTACAAAACTGATATTAAAATTTATTTTCAGGCAATAATAACTGTTTGTTTTACTAAACGACCTGTTTATATAAAAATATAAGTCACTTGCAGCAAAACAAATGCAAAATGTTGCGGATTAATTTTGTAGTTAAAGCTTGTCAACGAAATTAACATTGTTACAAAACTGACCGGTCTGGACTACACTGTCAGGTTCGTTTATCAATAATTCAAAAACTAAGCGTATTTAGGTGGGACTCATCACAGTTTTAGTAACTTTAGAAAATAAACTTCATAATAGATTAGAACACTCACCATAAAACACGTTTTTGTAAAAAGTCATAATTTTCATCCTGGTGCACAATTTAGTGAAAACGCCCATACACAGGTCATTGCTTCCGGAGAACATCTGCCACAATTTTTGCTGATCCTGGGGCAGATTTGACTTCCATCAAACGTCTTGGAGGATGGAAATCTTCTACAGTGGCCGAAGGGTACATAGAAAACTCTATACAAAATAGAGCTAAAGTAAGCAGGAGTATAGCTCAGAATATTAAAATGAACCGCACATTGTCACCACAGCCTGGTACATCGGCTCAAGCACGAGCAGAAGACGCTATATTACAAGCCGCGATGGCTGACCCACCAACACCTGAAGGGTTCATAAATCACGGAAACGCAAGCCCGACCTTCACGGAAGATACTTCAGCACAAAACAAGCAAACACGTGACTCGATAATTGCTTCTGGAAATAAGGAAGCCGTCAGCCAAACCTTCACAGAGTGTACAACTTAAAATACTCATATTAGTAAAACGAAAATTTCAGTGCTCAATAAAAATATAACTTTGACGTTGCAAAACTGTACAAATGTAACAATAAATTTTTAGTTATTTTTCTTTATTAAATATTTACTTACCGTAATTAATTACTATGTTTTTAATTATTGTTCCCTTAGAAGGAGTGAAAAGAAGAGTGTATTACGCGGTATCAAAATTATTTACACCTCGGGCGGCGTTGCTTTAATCCCTCACTACGCTCAGGATTCCACGTTAGTATCCCTCGCTACGCTCGGGATTCTATTTTGGTATCCATCGCTTCGTTCTGGATTCAATCAGTCACCCTCGCTACAATTTTGCTCCCTAGTAATACAATTTACTATTTCTATCATCTCTCAAAAGACTACCGCTCGTTTCCAGTATTGCTGACATGGTCAAGAGTTGTCTCGATTCGTCAATGAGCGTGCCATTGGGACATTGATCTCTTGCATGGCTAATGTAGCAGCTGCAGACTTATTTCAGTACGAAGTGCAAGTGCTTAAACCACGCTTAAACCGCTTAAAATACCCTACAATGCGTGCTGCAATCGAAAATCCATATCAATCTAACAATCCATTACATTTCCGATATAAAGTCACGAATTGACGATAAAGGTAACGCATCGAATGCGTTTAATGGTAATTAGTATGGCCGTTGTATTTCCACGAATGGCCGTCGTGTGGAGCGTGTGTGGTGGGGTCAATAATAATGTAAAAACCGTATATAGTGAGTTAAATTTAAAATGTGTTTAAATATAATATGTTTGCCTCACTGTCTGGCCCGTTCAGATGCCATAGATGCCAGTATGCCATAGACAGATGAGTTAAGTGGATTGACGATCACGTGATTAGCGATATCACGAAAAAAAAGTTAGACTTCGTCCTCATTTTGCGGTGCCGAGTCAATGCGGTATATTATTATATTTATTATGTTAACTGCTAGCTGTCAGTGTCAAGTCAGTACAGATTATTTACTGGACAATTAAATTTCAATTAAAGCTTCCTGAGGGAGGATCACGTAACAACAAATCAACTGTCATTTTCCCGTACAAAAAGTTACATTTAGATCTACCTGACCCGTGAAAGCGGGGCGGTATGAATGTAATACTGCATCGTACGGTATAACACTGCATATATTATACTAACAGTATATACCAACAAGTACCGGACCAACAAGTACGTTATCGTAAAACATATTCATACGTTCTTATCACATAAAAAAAATACTTTGCAGTGGAATTTACGTGAATATTTTTAATGTATGCTCACTATTCTCAACATTGGTGCCAACATTTTGTGACAATTTAGTCTCTACCAATTGAAACATCAGCAAGTCGGTTCTCGATGGGAAATGGACCTGATTACAAAGGGAGATTGCATCATTATTGGGCTTATTTTGGCAGCTGATTAGCCAGATCCCGATGGAGTTAATCAGAACTATCGGTCCCCACTTGCGTAATTAGTTGCTGTGTACAGATCTGTGCAATTTGATGCGATCGGGATTTCATTGTTGGCCGGTTTTAACGTTATACATTTTCTGTAAAAGCAATTAACATGCCTATATTTATTGTATTAGAAACAGTTTGATAGTTTTGGCTACTAATTCCGATTTTTTGCAGCACAGTACACAGCCTATGTACTGCCTCTGAAGGTCTATATTTCTCACTCGCTTGCTCTTACACATTCTTATGGCAAAAGAAACGATTTCCGAATACTTTTCTAAGAGCTTTCAGAGTGAACTAGGTAGGTGCATAATATATTATTATTGCTTAGGAGTGTTTATGTACAGGTATGAGTGTTTCTACATATACTTTCGGCCGTGGTCTGGACGCCAGCGGGCAGCGGAGCGACGAGCGGAAGTTCATGCATTCGAGCGACTACAATTTATGGACAGCCGCTCGTCGCCCCACTGCCCGCTGGCGCAACGGCCACTCCGGGGCCTTCCTGAAAGCGCGAGTCCTGTGGTACTGCACGCGTCACCTGTCCATAAAGAAAAACCTCGAAATTATTAAATGCCTTCGTCCAGTAATCAACCAAATTGCATGCAAGTAACATCCGAAGTATTAGCAAAATATTTCGGTACACGTCTTTTTTACTGTAAGAGAAGGGTTATGTTATTATATACTTTGGCTGCTACTAACTAATCGATTGCAACTGTACCTACCTATAAGTAAATGAATAAAAATGTATATTATCACTAGCTGCCCGCGCAGCTTCGCAGGCAAAGCCGCAGGATGAATTATAGCCATTCAGAAAGTCATTACACACTACACGCAGGTGAAAGATTCATTAAATCGGACAAGCGGTTTCAAAGATTATACTTATTACATAAAAACTACAATATGTCGGACTAGTCCTCTTTATAATATTACTAGGTATAGGTTTCCCTCTCATACATTAGAGGAGGCCTGTGCCCAGCAGTGGGACGTATATAGGCTGATGATGATGAGGTATAGGTAAAAATATTATCTGTTACGGTACCTAAATTATTAACAGAAACTTAGCATTGTATCCAAAACTTAACAAAAACAATACGACAATGAGCAGATAGAAAAAAAATACAGCAAATAAGCTCGCAGCATTCAACGACTTCCATATAAGTAGCGCTGAGTTCATCGACCTGCGCATTGATATTAGAAGGTGAAATAAAATAAATCAATAGCATAACAAAGAAATGAAGCCTTCTATTGCTACGCTAATAAGGGCGTTCGCCCGCCGTAATCACTCCCACATACCTAGATTCGATGTAATATTTTCATTGAATTTTATTTCAGACACCACACATTAGAAAAAGCGTCTCTTCCTTTTCTTATTTAAGAGAAAGGCTCTTGTCGGTGGAGTAATTTCCAACTTATTCTATTTCTTTTTATGACTCTATACGACTAAGCGTTGTTTTTATTTTTATTTGTACCATGTAAGATTTCCTCGGTCTTCCCCTTTGCCTTTCCCTTGTATTTTTCCATCTATTATTGTTTTCATCCAGTCATCATGGCGTACCATATGTCCTATCATTTTTCCTCCCCTGTTTAAAAAAGTATAAAGTTTCTTAGGAAAAGCGTAAATGGCATACCTAAATTATTTATTGTCTAGCGGCGTTCTGTCCTAGTTGCTCATACGTATTTGTCAATGCAACATGTTGACAAACTTATTTGTGCTTATTTCACACGAAAAGTCACTTTGTAGAAGGATCAGTGTTTTAAATTGCTTATAAATAGTAAAATGAATATAGGTCATTGTAAAATTGAAGTGCAGATTAGAGGCAAGTCAAGTAAATCCCAGCTTAATAATGGTTTACGATTTGGAAGGTAACGCAGAAAAAGTCAAAACATCCCATTCGTACAAAGATAAATTGGAACAATGATCGCTACAAGAAACACAAGGATAAATTAAATCAAAAGCACTCGGCTTCTGACCGCGTTCGATGTGTGTTTGAAGTGTAGTTTCAATGCGTTACAAGTTTTCAAGCGCGAGCCCGCGCAGCACACGCGCAGCACACGCGCCGCAAACGACACGCGTTCGGTGGCTGGAGGCCTTAAAGGCTCGACCACCTGCGGGCATTCACTATGATTTTGTCGGAGGGGTGCTGAAGGAAATGTGGTCGCAAAGATAGGTTATGTCAGTTACCTAAAATCTCACGAGCGACGCTCCAGTTAGCCTTTTTTCGTGATCAAAAACAGCCAGGATAGTGATGATAAGTACAACGTAGACAATTAACGGTGACTCTTAAACCTGAAAGAAAATGGCTTTCCTTCTCTAGTGCCTAGTACAAGGAGAAGTGAATTCATCATCATCATCCTCCTAGAGTTATTCCCGGTAATGCCCCTAAAGGAGCCCGGGGTCCGCTTTGACACCTAATCCCAATTTGGCATAGGAACTAGTTTTATGAAAGCGACTGTCACCTGACCTTTCAACCCAGAGGGAAAACTAGACCTTATTGGGATTAGACCAGTTTCCTTCACCGAAAAGCTAACGGTAAATATGCATAAGTACCGAAAAACTCATTGGTACGAGCCGGTATTCGAACCCACGACCGCCGCTTGACAGCCGCGTGCCTGAACCACTAGGCTACCGTAGCTCAAGGAGAAGTTAATTCGTTCTGGAAAAATGATTCGCCATATACTGGGTTTGATGGCTGGTCTGCTTCGCTAGTGTGTGCGTTTGAAGTATTCTCTTTGCTTTTATAATCTTTCAACAGTGTACCGCGTAAAGCGGTGTTAGCGGTGTAAGTGTAAAGCGGTGTTTAAAATTAACAAAATTAAAGAAGTTTCACAAATGTATATTAAAAACGTGATGTGACGTGACAGGTGAAAAACAGTTACTCTCTCCAATGGATAAGAAAAAAAGAATATTTTTATATGTTTTCAAGAGTTAAAAGTAAAACAATAAAAATATCATTATAAGAAATGCAGCAAAATCTCGAAGTGCATAAGTTGAAATTGCTTCCAAAGTTAAGTTTCAGTGAAATACGGGGGTGATAAAAAGTTGCAACCATAATATTTGAGGTTGTACAATGTCCGTCTGATACCTTTTTGTGGATCGTCAAAAATATGTAAAAAATGTACTTTTTGGATACTAAAAGAGCTAGGGGAGGTATCGTAATAACGATGATCTTACACTAATGTACCTAAAAACCTAACCTAACCTATTTGTGAAAAATCCCCCTTCTAAGCCAAACATACTGACACGTGAAATTTTTACTCAGCACGGACGGTAATATAGAAAGCCTCCGATTGCATATTTATTGCTCCTTGTTTTATCGCCTTAGGTAAGTAATGTGCACAGTAGTCCAATACTACATGTATGTAGGTAAGAAAGTCTTATTTTTTGAGAAATATCAGGGAATTTATCTTACAGTAAACAGGTAATAGACGCAAAATAAATTAAAGAAAAAAGTGTAAATCTCTGTCTTTAGATTTACAAACAACATGAGAGTCATGAAACCTCCCAAAACGTCGTTTAAGATAATATAATTACAACAATGTCAGATTCGCAAACAATCTAATGCTCCCCATAAATATCTCCAATCAGGAAAATTTAATTAGAGCTAAATGCAAAGTAAACTTGAGGTAGTAGATAACTCAACAGTAGGTTTTTCTTAAACAAGGGATCTTGATCCAATTAGCGAACTTGGCGAGCCAAGTCACAAAGAGACTGTTTTTCGCAAAGAGGCAGTAAATACACAGATAGGACATATTCTCAATTGTATGAATACTGAAAACTGTCAGTCGAAATCATAATTGGAGAGACTTCCATAACATAAGCGATTTTTTGTCAGTGGAGGCCTGATAATGTGTGGTGGTTATTGTGTTCATAAATTTAAAAAGCCGTAAGAACTGTTAGTTAATGATACCTAATACGCGTAAGATTTTAGACTGACATTTAGGTTAGGTGATATTATTTGTAGGTTAGGTTAGGGTATATACAAGATGATAACTATAACATTAACTAAATTAAATTAAAGCTAAGTTAAATCTAAAAAAGGCCCTCGAGGCATTGTACCGAGGATGCTGGCGGCATTTCCTCGCTGAATTGCAATGCTTAGGTTAGTTTCTAATCTGACACGTAAGATTATAAACTGACGGTTTACATAGTGTATAATTATAATATTAAGTGTAATATAAACTGATGATGTTTACAATTTTAAAGTGACTTATTTACACAGATATTTCCAAGATAACTAAATAGACGTCGAAAAAAGTAAGATAAGTTATATTATTTATGAACGCACACTTGACTCTCAAAATGGTCTGACAATAGCTTGCGATTGTATTCCCAAGTAGGACAGACTGCTCCGTTACCAGCACAGTACGCTTGTTTAGTAGCATGTTTGTTCAAGCTTTTAAGGCTCGGTTGTTTCGACTTCGACAATCCTAAGTTACGTCCGTTAAAATCGGTTTGTATCGGAAGTTTGACAACTCTCTGTGAGATAACAGCGGCCGGCGCCATATTTAAAGATTACCAGTCAGTAAAGAGTGGGCGATGTAACCCGTCCTAACAGATTAAAATAACATACATAAACATTGCACACAGATGAAATAATCTTGTATTAAAAAAACTAAAACTCAACACCTTGCACAGTTTTTCGACTGCGTGTAGTCAAAGTAGGCGTTCCGAATCCCGCATGTCAATCACGTAATGCATTGTACGGTCCACTACAAAGAGATATATACGGCCAAAGTTACAAAAATGTGTATACACGACTTTATGGCCTTAACATTAATGTCGATTATACATATTTTTGTAACGTTGACCGTGTACAAGTTCTTGGTTTTTAATTTGTTAATTTATGTGTCAGAAGGAAAGTCACTGATATAGTTAAAAGTATGTTTATTAAAAGTTTCACAATCTGTTCTATTAATTTTCACTTTATTTTCTGAAGGTCACAATTCTTTACTCAAGAGTGAATTTACCTATTTACTATGTGGAATAATGGACTAAACTGGACAAGTCGAGAGGCGGGGAACAACTAGTGCGGGCCGCGCACTCCGCGCCTGGCGGCTTGTACGTTTTGTGCCACATCGGCAAAACGTGATATAAACATGTGCCCTACAACCGTATCGATCTCTTTGCAGTCGACTGTACGCGCGTCAGTGAGATCTAAAAATGTCACTTTTTATATGGAAATGTGACAGTTGGACTCTCCTGACGCGCGTTGGAAACTTTACATGAGTACCCCTCCGGACTAAATATTGAAATAAACATTGTATAGACAGGCATCAAAATAAATAACTTATTTGTACTATTAAAAGAACATTGTTGACTACAAAGCTTTTCTTACATCATCATCATCATCATATCAGCCGAAAGACGTCCACTGCTGGACATAGCCTCCCCCCCTCAAAGAGTGCCAAAGTGACCGTTCCTGCGCCACCTGCATCCAGCGGACTCCAGCAACGGGGGCCTACCCACGCCGCGCCTTCCGGTATAGGTGGTCGCCACTCGAGAACCTTTCCGCCCCAACGGCTTTTCTTCACGAGACAACATTCGAAGAAATAAATCTACTTACAAATCTCCCTCAATTACTATTCTGTGTGGAAATGAGACAATCGTCTCGAGAACCGACTGGAACATCAATTATTCAACAACAGTTCATTTGGGATGTTGCTTTTGCGTCGCTAGCATTCATCGCCCGTATTTCTTCCCCTTGGTAGAACAGAGTCCCATATAAATATGTAGGTCAGAGGCACGTGCGACGTTATTGTTCTAAGGAAGCAATGACTTGAGTAACAAGACTATACGTCAGATTTATCATGATTGGATAGGGATTCAGTAGAGCGGTCGTAATATCGATGTGCATTTAAGTGTAGCCATTTGACTTACATCGCCGCTTAAGTTAAATAAACTTATCGCGCTATGAATCTCGTAGTATGATACAGCCTTCTGGCTTAGGATAGCAGTACAGTGTAGGCATTGTAGGGCTGATTTTAGCAACTTTGTAGGGATCGAGGCGTAACTCAAGCCTGTTGTATTGTAAGCAAGCTGCTTCATTGCATGGGTTACTAAGATCACTCATAGTGAAAGTAGTAATACATAATGTACTATTTATTGTATTGAAGCATATATAGTCACCAGCATTAATATCTGTCGTCACAAAACGGGCAAAAATATCTGACGCGTCCCAACGGCCCTAGTAATAGAGTCGAGTGAGATATTTAAGCGCGCTTTGTTGTCGCAGATCTTCTATGATGGCCACGTTAGTATCACTGTGGCGAAAAGTTTACAATTTAAAATTGCAATTGAACGCAACCTAACTTGGCGGGATTTTTATCTACGGCGATATCCGACAACCCACTAACGATTAATATTATGATATAAATTAGCTCGACATAAATAAATCAGCAATGCTTATCTCTAAAGATATATCATGTATATCTCCAGTATATACAATTGGCCCCATTTCTTCCTACAAAATGTTCGATGAATCGGTGGAAATTGTATTCCGTCAACTCTACGTAGTTTTAGGAACCCTGTACTCGTATGAAAAGTGGCTCGAAGCTGCGGACACAGTAAAACAATCGAACGCTGGCTTAACTAGTTTCAGAGACAGCCGTCGAACAAGCCGACAGTTGTTCGATAATTGAACGAGAACAATTAGCTATTGAGTAATATTCACCTCACGGTTGCGATGAGATTAGTGCCAGTTAAACATTTTACTGCGAATTGTTTTGCAGTACACACCCAGATTCAATATTTTATAGACTGTCCAATCATCTAAAATCTAAACTGTGGCACGATTGTCTTTTCTATATATAACCAATGGTCATGTGAACATTGTAAACCTTATCACTCTCGTGGTTGCTTTTTGTACTTTTTTAGGGTTCCGTTCCTCAAAAAGAAAAAACGGAACCCATAGGATCACTTTGGTGTCCCTCTGTCTGTCAAAACCCTTAATTCGGGAACGCGTGTGTATACTCAAATCTACAGTCCCTTTAACACATTTAAATATTTTTTTGCTAAAACCTCTATTTCGACACTCTCAAGGGAAAATGTACACCCCACTAGAACTATGAAATTTGGCAAATAGTATCTTCTTATACTACAAGTATAGGAAAAAAACGGGAAACTATACATTTTAAGTACGGAACGCACGATCAGCGAGTCTGGTCTATGTTTATTAGGCATGTCAGCAACAAGGTAACTCTTTCGTGGCCGATTTTTTCGAAATTAGTATTTATTATAGATATTGGAGAACTCGACTGTACGGACCCTGCTACATGTCTTCTTCGACTTAAGTACTTTTATGCGCTTCGAATAGCAAGGAAAAACATGACTTCGCCGGCAAAGTCTCGTTTCATAAATTTCACATTATTGTCATGTCTTGGGCTGTTATGCATGGGTTTAAACGCGCCTGGTTATTATAGGTAAACCTACGAATACGTTGACAGTCTGTTGATAATTGAACGGGAGCAATTAGTCGCGGAGTGGTTAATATCCGCCCCAAAGCGACGCGCTTCGACTATTGCAGCGATATAATGCTGTAGTAACAAGACACCGGAAATTATGAAATCGCAAACCTAATTAATCGATCATTTTTGAATGATTAATAGGTAATTTTTTATTGAAAAGTATATTCTTGAGTACTGGTTCTGGAGATAATAATAATAACACATAATATTGTCGAAATATCGAATGGCAGACGCTTTTGCACAAATCAATTACCTTAGGAAAATTATTGCATAGGTAATTGTTTTTTGGTTTGGAACCCTTCAGATATACAGGAATAGATTCAAACAAGCCCTGATGAGGTGCCGGGATTAAATATCACTACTCTCGATCTTCCCCGTGGCTCCCGTGGGTGACGTAGGAGACGACTTAGGGAATAGGGTTGAAGTGTGTTGTGGGCGGTGGGCTAGCGACCTATCACTGCAATATCACATTTTGCCCATCTTTTACCCTATATTTGCTAAAAGTGGCACTGAAATTTCACTTGCAGCTTTAGAAAAGTCATAACGACTATATAAAATAACGACATACTTCCACAACTGCGACTATACGTATTATACACAATATATAACACCAATTTATTCTTGAATTCGTAGTGAAGTACCTAGCAGAATATTAATTTTGGGATGAAATCCTGATGTTATAAAATGTGCAACGTGACGGCTTCTGGAAAAGCAATACTGGAACTGTCAATTACGGTAATATCCCGCTATAAAACATGAAAACAGTCGAACTGGACTACTGGAGCCGTCAGACGCGTTGTCAGTTGTTCGATAATTGGACGAGAACAATTAACCGTGGAGTGGTTAATGTCCGCCTCAGGGCTGCGTCGGGTATTGCACCTCTGTGCAAACATTGAGCATACGAAAATATTGCAGACTGTACACAAAAGAAATGGAGACAGATAAACTTTTGTATCGAATTTTGACCAACATTTACCGCTTTCTAGATTTTGTTACTTTGTTCCGCGATTTATTCAGAATCAGTTATTCAATCTCTTATACTTTCAACACCGTTTCACCCCATCACATTTTAAATTGTAAATGACTTACTTTCGAAATGTAGAGTGCAACTAGTAGCACTGACAGTGCCAAAAATGTTGTTAGCATAAACTCCGGCGTCGGTCAACAACCTGCTAGCCCTTATGTTTGCTTTTCGGAAAATCTAGATTGAGACCAAGCGAGATAATGGATCGATTGTCATTCAGCGTGACCCTTGGACCATTGTCCCAATTCTTCAACTCTTGCTTAGCCCACTAAACTCTCTCACTCTTGCTAAATGAACACAGTATATAACCAATTGCCTGGAACTTGTTGAAAAACTGTTCCTATTCTTGCATGCTCCTTAATCGAGTGCTTGAAAGTTCATTGAAAATTGTAACTTCCACTAACTATTCCAGTACAACTTAAGATCTTAAAACATTAATTTAAACTGAACAAAAACTCTTGGCAGAGCACGTAACGTCACAAAAAAGCAATAACCCGGGGTTATCTCGAGAGGAGGTTTAACTTATGCGATTTTTCATAACTTTAAGCGAGCAGATCTGTAGTGACCCGCTCGAAAGTTGCACGTAGCAAGCGTTTGTAAAAAAGCCCTTTTCCCATTTAATTTTATGGCGAGGGCGGCAAAGCGCTTCTCGCATCCTCTGTCCGTCTTTTATTGTTTGTATTTTTTCACAACTCGACAGGGACGTAGTAAAAAAGGAATATCCGTTGTTAACGTTTGGTACCTACATGGCAAAGCTTGTTCGGAAGCTTGTGCCTTTGCTGTTAAATTGCGAGCAATTAAAAGGTTGCATATGCTTGCTAAACTAATATTATTTAGAATTAAAAGTTATTTTTATGACGTGTGTAGTGTGTGTGTAGTTCGTTCATTTTAAACATTACTTAAGGAATATTTCAGTTAGTATATTGTTAATAGGTTGGTAGGTGTTGTACTCGTAGCTTATATACATTGATTTTATTAAATGACCATAATATATTAAGTTCATATCATGTGACGGCTGAAGCTGACATTAGTTTTTTTCTATAGGTACTGTATCGGAGAATTGGAAAAGAACCCACCATACGGTAGTATGGACGACAGATCAACACGCGACGGCGGAGCTACGCATCGCGTCATATGAAGATTATATGTAAGAAAAATGTGATTATTTATTAAGACTTAGATTGTTTAAGCAATAAAAGAACCCAGTAGTTAGAACCCTCATAGTCATTATTTACATAAAACACCCTCTCATAACATTCATTTGATAACATTTAACATTGTAATATTAAAGTAAAAACCTAGTAGAATTGTATTAGAAAGAGAGAGGAGATGTTGCCGCTGCGCAAGCGCAGCGCAGACTGGCCGCCTGGAGGGGAGGGGTGTATCGCGCCAACATGACCGTAACGAGAGCCGCGGCCGCCGAGCCCGAATTAGCGCCTAGTACGGCGCATTTTCACTTTGGAATTAATATGTTTATACTTGTATCTTTGTAATGGCTCATCGTATAAGAAAGATTTATATATTGTTAGAAAGCTAATAAAAAGTTCTATTTAATGTTTAAACTTAGATTATACTACATAAGTAAACTCAGTAGGTTCAGCGTAAACGATAAATAAGAGTTACAAAAGGGACCGAATTACGGCTTACCCGATTCTCATGTATGATAATATTGGAACTTTGAAAATCAGGTTAGAATCCCGCCCATTAATGTTTATAATACCAGAATAACACCTTGTAACGTAGATCAGTCAAGTCAAAGTGGGCGTAACTTTTGTTGTCTCACTCAGCACGTCTTGCTTACCCATTGTCAGGTATAAAATTTGCTGCCAACAGAAGACAACGAAAAAATATACCAATATGAAGACACACCTAAAGGCCGCCCCCAAGACACGAACGCCGCTAAACAACGCATATCGCAACCACAATCACAGCAAATGCCGGAATCGCAACAAATACCGGATAATGAAACCCAGGAAGAAATGGCGGAAAACTACAACGACATTGAGACGTTAAATGCCTTGGAAGGAAAAGTATCCCAGGACATGCTAAACTGGGCGAGGGCCTGGACGCGAATCCAAAACTTTAAGCTAGGACTTGAAGACTCGCTATCACCTGAAGATGAAGCAATAATAGAAATGGCACAAGCCCTCCCAGCAATAAAAGAGCCAACAAGACAACAAAAAATAAACAACAACAATAACAGCAACAACAACAATAACAACAGCAACAACAATAACAACAAAAATAACAACAGCAACAACAATAACAACAACAACAACAATAACAACAGCAGCAGAAAAAATAACAACAATGACGACAGCAATAACAACAACAACAACAACAACAACAACAACCTCAAAAAAAGGGTAAGGGAGGACGACCAGGTGACACCCAACAGTCGTCAAGAAGAGAAAAAACGATGCGACCGCCATACTCCCATCGGACTGAACACGACCTCAGAACCAGACATAACACAGACCACAATACCCACGTATGCAGGAATAACTAGGACAAGTCCAGAGCGAAATCTAACACCTCCAGAGCACAGCCCGCCAAGACCGATACCGGTAATAACCTCGATGGGACACCGCAGCATTACAACAAAAAGATTTCCGCCCATAACAGTAGACAAATTTCCCAACTGGGTGACGCATTATAGGAAAATAAAAGAGGCCCTGTGTCGATTCCCGAACTCCCGACCATATGGGGCAGGGATAAGATTCCTGCCGGAAGACGACAATGAATTTCGTGTAATACAAAAATATCTCTGCCAGCTTGAGGAGGAGGAGCTAGACCCAAACAAAAGATTAGCTTGGCACGTATACACACCCGATAATGAGAAGCCAGTTAAGATATGTATTAAAGGACTACCCCCAAACACCGAGCCATCTGAAATAGAGGAGGAGTTGACCTCATTGGGCCTCTCCCCCACATACGTCCGACATATAAAGGCCAGCATGGGGAGGCCGGGGTGCGTGTTCTTCGCTCAACTTGAGAAAACGCCCGATATAATACCCCAAATATATAACATCAGTCACCAGGATGGAGGAGGAAAGAAGGCCCAGCACAATGCAGAAGATGTCAAGGATTTCGGCACTCCTCAGAAACCTGCCACAGACCACAACGATGCCAGAACTGCGCAGGCCCACACGCAGGTAAAGACTGTAACCTGCCCACGGACGAGACATATTCCTGCGCTAATTGCAACGGACCACATAAGGCTAGTAGTAAGAATTGCCCAGCATACTTAAGAGAGAGTAGGAATCGCAATGCCGGCACAATGCCACACACCAGGGAGCAGCCAAGGCAGCAAGGAGGCAGGAGCTACACCATTGACCAGCCAAATATAGTGGAGCAAAACAGCACAAACAATTTGATGGCGGAGGCCAACGAACCGTCGCGAAGAGCAGGTCCCAGAGGTACAAGAGGCAGGGTCGCCCCCAAAAGACGAACATCAACACAGGAGCAGCAACAGTAACTATCTCCCACGAGTAACTACGAACCCGAACCAGTCCAGCAAGAACAACGCCAAGAACAGTACAGAGAAGAACAAAAACAACCAAGAAATTATGTACAACAAAACACGACACATTCAAGCGTAGCTAGACCCAGCAGCCCGAGGCTACACAGCCCGATGCCCCACAGCCTGAGGCCACACAGCCCGAGGCCACACAACCCGAGGCCCCGCAGCCCGAGACCCTATACTCACCGTCCATCCACTTCGCACTATGAAACGCAAGCAGAAAACATAAGGGCAGCGCAGGAGGAGAAACAGGAGCTATCACACAGAACACATCGATCAAGAGAATGGCGGCCTCGGAATACACAGGAATCCGAACAACAATATTTACACAATGAAGAAATAACCAGAACACATCCACTGCAGCAACGGAATAACGAAACGTTACAAAATTGCATAGAATTATTACAAAATATACTCATGGATATTCAGGCGGGAAGAGACCCCGTCCCTACGATTATAAACGGACTCCAAAACTTCATACATGGACCGCAACAGACAAGACCACAGCAACACTAATATAAAGATAATCTACTGGAACGCCGACGGCCTATCCACGAACAAACAAACACTCCTAAAACAATTAGCAACGGACAAAAGAGCAGATATTATCCTGATATCTGAGACTATGCTGACACCCGAGAAACGCCTGCACATGACGGGATACATTGTATACAGAAAAGAGGAAATATCACCGAAGGGAGTGCCATACAGAGGTTTGGCAATATTCATCAGGAATAATATTGTACACCAGCCACTGCCAATCCAAACATTACCGGACTCCTACACGCTAGGTGTGGAGGTGCAACATGATAAAGGGATGCTACATATATACGCCTATTATCGGCCCCCCGGCACTTCATTCGATCCATCAAATTTCAGAAAATTACTGCAGCACACAGGCGCCACAATTGTCGCGGGTGATTTCAACTGCAAGCATCCTGCCTGGAACTCTACGAGGATATGCGCATCGGGCAGAAAACTGTTGGAGGACGCAGAGTCGCACGGGTACGACATCCGGGGACCGGAGGTACCAACACATTATCCCTATACCGCAAACTGTACCCCGGATGTCATAGACCTCATAGCTCTTAAAAACCTCCCAACATGGCCGACATTGGAGGTACTGGACGACCATGTCTTCTCCAACCACCAGCCAGTACTGGCCACCCTAGGGGGCAACATGGAAAAAGCCAGACGGCAGAGAGGAAACAGACGAGACTGGGAAAAGTTCACCAACCATTTAGAACAACACTACCGCTCCCTTCCGGCCAATACGGCTGAGGAAATCGAAAAGGCTGAACAAAACTTCACAGCCTACACCAGGAAGGCACTGGAAATCTCAGTAACACAATCCTCAAATGGAAAGAAACACTCAATACCTGCCTTCCTGGCGAAACAGATAGAAATCAAAAGAAGCCTAAGAAGGGAGTATAACATCACAAAATGCCCGACACTAAGAAAGTGCCTCAATAAACGAGCGGAAAAAATAGCCAAGAACCTCCAAACACTGGCTAGAACGAGCTGGTTAATGGACACAGAAGAAGCAGCGGACGACTGGAATACGATGCACCGCTTGTGTCGAAGAATAACTGACACACCAACTCCGATCAGACCTCTGAGAGAAGAGGATGGAACTCTCCAGTACGCCGCTAAAGATAGAGCCAGGATTTTTGCAAATCATCTGGCACAACAGTTCCGCCCAAATCCGCCTGAGGACAATGAACACAGCGAAATCATAGAACAAGCAGTAAAAACCTACCAAGAGGAACCACCACCGCAGGGTGAGCAAATCTTGTACTACTCGCCCAACCAAATAAAAGGAGTGATAAGGAAAGCCAAAATAAAGAAGGCCCCAGGCCCAGATCTCATCACCAACGAGGCCCTACGTCACCTTCCCATGAAAGTTCTGGCAGGCCTCGCCAGACTTTTCAATGGAATCATGAGATCTGGGTACTTCCCTAGGAACTGGAAGAACGGCACAGTGATAATGCTGCCCAAGCAAGGAAAAAGTGTACTCAAACCTGCCAGCTACAGACCAATAACACTCCTCCCGGCCATATCCAAAACATTCGAACGCCTCCTGCTGCCGCACCTGCTGCCGCACATCAAGCCGAGGGAAGAACAGTACGGCTTCCGAGCTGGTCACTCCACCACTCATCAAGTTGCGCGCCTCCTACACCAAGCAGCAGTGGCAAGAAATAAGAAGGAGCACTCGGTTGCCGTACTGCTGGACATAGAAAAGGCCTTCGACAGGGTGTGGCACGAGGGCCTTTTATGGAAGCTCCAGAACACAACGTGCCCCAAGCATATGGTCAGGGTGATCGCCTCATTTCTGAAGGACAGGACATTCCAAGTGCGGGTGGAAACCACGATCTCTGACAAGCAGGAGATAGGAGCCGGGGTCCCGCAGGGCAGCTGCTTGTCACCTGTATTATACGCCAAGTACACAGATGACATACCGGTAGGAGAGGGCACCATGCTGGCCCTATACGCTGACGACGCTGCCTACATGACCTCGTCCATTAAGTTACAGCACGCGGCGACAAAAATACAAAGATCCCTCAATCTCCTTCCGGAATGGCTAGGGAAGTTGAGGCTGACAGTAAACGTGGGTAACTTGCGTTTGCAAGCCGTCGCAATCACCACATAACAAAAACTACCACAGAAGCTGTCTCTAATGGGCCAGGAAGTGGCCTGGGACTACAAAGTAAAATATCTAGGAGTCACGATAGACCGACTCCTAACAATGAAAGCCCATGTAACCCAGGCCATAAACCAGGCAAGAGCAGCCAGGATCGTACTGAGGCCTGTGCTCGAGGCGAAAAGCATCCCACTTAGAAACCGCATCAACCTATATAAAACCTATATAAGACCAAGGTTAACATACGCAGCGCCGGCATGGTACGCGCTGCTGAGCCAAAAACAGAAGAACAAGCTGCAGACACAACAGAATATTGCCCTCAGACAAATAGCGCGAGCACCTTTCTTCGTCAGGAACAGTGTCCTAGCCAGGGATCTAAAAATAGAATGTATAGAGGAGATCACCAAAAAACTGGCAAGGAAGCTGTTCGAAAAGGCAGAGGGGTCAGTTCACCAACACCTACGTGAGCTTGCTCCCTATCACTCTAGGCCCCCAGACAAGAAAGGCCTCCCGAGGGACTTACTTCGGGACCAGAGCCAAATATAATCCAACAACATCAAGAAGGAAGAAAAGAAACCAACCAACCGAAACCCAGACGTTCCTGCATAGCAGAAGATCCTGGACAGAAACAAGAGAAATCCAGCAGCACAGCAAAAAGCAGTGCAACCACTATCCCGCGGCCGTCTTAACGGCCGAAGAATTGCCGTCGAAAGAGGCCACGCCTCAAACGACTTCCCTTCGCGCCTGTTCGAGGCGCGAAAGGCAGATTCCTCACGAGTGCAAATCAGTGTCAATCGGAGCCTCCTGGAAGTCACAACAAGAAGAAGAAGAAAACTACAAAGTCTTAGGAAGTTAGGGACTTGTATCAAGTCACTTAGGGCAGTGATAGGGCAGTATAGGGAAAAGTAAAATAAAAGTCTATTTTTCGTTATTCATTCTTTTATTTGGTAACAGCGTTTACCCCAAAGTGTCTGAGGACACGGGCAAAGCCCAAATACACCACTCGGGCGCCGAGTGGTTAGGACGCGTTTTCCGTGCACATAGGGGCGGAGCTCGTCCGTCGCCGACTTGTGTCTCGGAGCGTGGTCACTCTAAGGTGACTGTGAGGGGCGAGCATTGCTCGGCAATGCTCACTCGCCCAGCCGACGCCGCCGAGAGCGGACGTCGCTCACAGGTAGCTTAACCTCGTGTGTCTACCCGGTAACGTAGTGCAGTCGATCCTTAATATAATTATTTGTTGTATGTATATGTTGTATGTATATGTTGTTGTAACTCTACGAATGGATAATTAACTGACGACTAAAAGTCAGTAGGCCTGAGTGCATCTTGTGTGGAATATCCATGCAAAGTGTCCCCGGTTTTTATGCTCTTGAGTCTACGTATACCTATACAACAGAATAAAGGAAAATGTAGAAAACATGCACAGGTTTTTTTCAGCCGCCAAATGCCCACTCTCTCGTCACATTTTGGGAAATGGTTGCAGGAAAGCTTCCATTTTTAAACCAATGAATTTATGATACAGATCCGTTTGGAATATGTGTACCTCCGTGACGCGCAAATCCTCAGCGAAAATGGGAAAATAAAACCGTGTTTCGTTCAAAAACACCTAATGTCAGAGATTTAGATGTTATTAAATCATGAATGGACCCGGACCGCGTGATTTTTTGTAAACAATCGGGTTACTGAATTGGGATACGAAATTAAAAACAAAAGAGGTATTGATGTGTACCGAAATCAGGCGAGTCGCACATGTTACAACTGCTAACGAAATTTAAACAAGTGTTTTTAATTAAAAATAACGCCTAAACTAGCGTTTTTCCGTTTGCCTATATTTTTTTCCTGTCGCTTTCCCTCAATAATTATTTCTTAGCTATTCCCTTTTGATCCGATGTATACCAACAAGTTTCACTTAAATTATTTTTCAGAACAAACATAACCGGCTTTTTGCCGGATATATAATTTCAAATATATACAGTAGCTGGAAACCTGAAGAAGTCAACTTTTAAAATTTAAATCTTGTTAACCATTTCGAACAGTTGTTGACTAACATATCGGTCTACCTTGCATTTGTTGACTCTCGAAAGCATTCGGTAGGTTTTCTCAAACTTCCATTTGTACAGCTTTACACAGCCAAGATATAGACCCTGGTTACATTCAACTCATCACTACCATCTACAGAAATAGCACTGCCGCAGTAAAACTACAGTCTTCTGGCGCTTATTCACAAATGAGTCAAGCAGGGAGATCCGTTGTCGGCGAAGCTCATTACTAGAACACGTTTTCCGGAAACTTATGCCGAGTTGGAGGGATAAGGGCTTAGTCGTAAAGAAGATTTTCGATTTGCGGATGACATCGTCCTGTTCTCTAAGATCTAAGCAACGCAAGCGTCGAGGTTGGATTGGCGATGAATATGTCAAAGAACAAGCTCATCACAAATAGCACCGAACGTAGGGTTCAAATTAACGGAGAATCGATACGAAAATAACATACGTCTATGAGTACCTTTATTTGGGCCAACTAGTTTCCTTCCAGGCGCGACAAGAGAAGGAAATCGAAAGACATACTGAAAACGCCTGGAGGAGCTATTAGTCCATGAAACATCTAATGAAGGGTGATCTCCCACTATCACTCAAGCGGAGACTCATGGACATGTGCATACCACCCATCCTCAGCTACGGTACACAGACTTGGTCTTTGACAGTATCTCAGAAGTCTAAACTAGGGGTTTGGCAGCGAGCTATGGAGGGACTGTGCTGCTCATGTCAGTCGCATGCCGAGTGAGCTTTGGGCCAAGATTGCAACTGACTGATAGCCCGACAGCTCAAAACGGAGACGCGGCAGATCTCGCCATCGATATGGAAAAAAACATACAAATAATAATAATAGGTAATAATAGGCAAACTGGTGTTTCAAGTGTCATGTCAGGCACTAGTTTTACGAAAGCGACTGCCATCTGACCTTCCAACCCAGAGGGTAAACTAGACCTTACTGGGCTTAGACCGGTTTCCTCACGATGTTTCCTTTCACCGAAAAGCTAACGGTAAATATTCCGTACATAAGTTCCGAAAAACTCATTGATACGAGCCGGGATTCGAACCCGCGACCGCCGCTTAGCAGCCACACGCCTGAACCACTAGGCTACCGTAGCTCAAGTGTCTGGTGTTTCAAGTGTATCATACCTAAATTAGTTACCAACATTAGTCAATAATCTGTTGCCAAAGATTCAGTCCAGACCGTTTTACAAGGTTATAGGTTATAGGTATACGCGGGCTGGGTTTCCGCAACTCGACGTCATATTTGCGCCTATTTTGCGTGTGGGTTGGCACTACTGTTATTCGTGCCAGCCCAGTTCCACCAGGAAGCCTAGCAGACCCTTTATGTTGCCGACGGCCTCCGGTAGAGACCCCGGTGTTCCGAGGTGCTTTGCCCGGTGTACTGCCACCCCAGAGCACGTCAGGATGACGTGGGCGGCTGTCTCTTCCTCTTCCATGCAGGCTCTGCAGAGAGGACTGTCTGTAATACCTAAGGTGAAAAGGTGTTTGTTTAATAGTGCATGACCAGTTATGGCGCCTGTCAAGAGACGGAGTGCCGGCCTCTTTAGCTGTTTTAGCTTCCTTGACAATCCGGGAATGATTGTCGGCAGGGCCTCCCTGGTTTGCCTGCAGGTGCCTAGGGTGTTCCACATTTTTTGGTGTTCTACCTTGGTGTTTAGTCGCAGTGTGCTCCGCAGCCATGCAGGGGGTAGAGGGATCGTGGGTTCCGGTCCTATGGCTTCTGATTCTGAGCCTTCTCTAGCCAGTGCATCCGCTGCGTCGTTACCGCGTGAGTTGCTGTGCCCTTTGATCCATTGCAAGGTTATGTCGCAGTTAGTACATACCTCTGATAGAATTTTGTGGCACTCGTGTATCAGCCCAGACGTTGTTGTGTGACCTTGCAGGGCTTGTAGTACAGATCGACTGTCGGAAAGTATGCGGATGGGATATCCTCTTACCTCCCTGGAAGCGATTGCATGAGCGGCCATTATAATACCCATACACTCTGCCTGGAAGACTGAGTTATGGATACCTAATGTTGTCGAGATTCGTATGTTTAGGTCCTCCGAGAACACTCCCGATCCGGTGCCTGACCTTGTCTTGGACCCATCCGTGAATATTCTTAACTCCCTGGGGTTAAGTCCTTCCTGGGGGGTTTCGTATAGTTCGATTTTGTACTTCTTGTCGAAGACGAACTGTTTTGGGATGATGTCGATTGTTGCCTCTATGAGGGGTTCCCTACCTACAGCCTCGTAGAGTATCTCGGTGTGTGGAACCCTGGGCGGTCTCCAGAGATGCTGTTTTTTTAGCCGTATGGCTGACGCCAGGGCTTCTTGCCTGATGAAGAGGTGTAGCGGCGGAATGTCCATGATAGCTTCCAGGGCTGCAGTCGGTGTGGTCCTCATGCAGCCACTGGCCGCCATGCAGGCCAGTCTCTGGAGGCGTTGTAGTTTAGCTTCGACCGTGGTTAGTATGGTGCGAGGCCACCACACTACGGCTCCGTAGCTTACTATTGGTCGAATTATCGCTTGGTAGAGCCATAGAGTGATCCTGGGGTTTAGTCCCCAAGTCCTACCTACCATTCTGCGGCATTGCCAGAACGCGACTGTAGCTTTTTGGATTTTTTTGTCGAGGTGGCTGCTCCAGTTGAGTTTGGCATCTAGTATTACACCCAAATACTTTACCTCTGCTGACAGTTGGAGCTCTGTATTGAACAGCCTGGGTAAGCGGTAGGTCCCCAGATTCCGTTTGTAGGTGAACATTACCAGCTCCGTCTTCCTTGGGTTGACTGTAAGTTCATTGTCGTTGCACCAGCGTTCCACTATGGCGAGTGCGGAACGGGTGACGTCGCACACTGTACCTGCGTGGATGCCACTTGTGAGTATAGCTATGTCGTCAGCATACCCGATGGTGTAGTGATGACTGTTGTTTAGCTTGGTGATTAAATCGTTAACCACCATGTTCCAAAGTAGTGGCGAGAGGACGCCTCCCTGGGGGCACCCCTTCGCTACCCTTGCCTGCTTTGTTTGGTCTTCCCCGAGCCTGATGACTCTTAGACTCAACATGTTGTTTATCCATTTCGTCATAACCTCACTCACTCCGTGTCTTACCAGTGCTGCGGTTATGCTGGTGAATTTGGTCTTATCGAAGGCTCCCTCGATGTCGATGAAGGTGCCTAGACACATTGACTTGTTTTTGATCGCGGCTTCAGCCTGGGTAACCACCGCATGAAGCGCAGATTCTGTTGATTTACCTGAACTGTAGGCATGTTGGTTCTGATGCAGAGGCACCCGCACTAGCGCTCTCTCCCTCAGATGTCTGTCACATAGCCTTTCCAGCGTCTTCAACAGGAAGGAGGTAAGGCTTATTGGTCTAAAGGATTTGGGGTCCGTGTAATCTCCTTTACCTGGTTTCGGTATGAAGATAACTTTGACTTCTCTCCATTGTCTAGGCACAAACGTATGTGCTAGACAGGCGCCCAGGACGATGGTGAGTCTGTGCGTCAGCAGTGCCCCACCCCATTTTAACAGGGCGGGGAAGATCCCATCTGGCCCTGGTGATTTGTAAGAGTCAAAGCTGTCGATGGCCCATTGTGTTCTTTGTGTGGTTATTACCTCGCTGGCGAGTCTCCACCCCTCCTCTGTGGGGGTGGTTACCTCATCCAGTTGCCTAGTTGGACTTGATATCACGCAGTCCGGGAAATGCGTTTGAACCAGGACGCGCTCTGTTTCCTCTGGCGAGTTGGTGAGGGTGTCATCAGGTTTACGTAGGGATCCTAGAGTTAAGGCTGTATTGCTGGAGAGAACCTTCCTTACCCTGTTGGCCTGTGTAGTGGACTCAATGTCGGTACAGAAGTTACGCCATGAGCTTGTGCTCCTGTATCTGAGCCGCCTTTTATACCTGGACTTGGTGACCTTATATTCGTCCCAGTCCTGGTCTGCCATAGTGTTCATTGCCCTGTTGAGTTGCTTCCTCATTTTTTTCCTGAGTCTCTCCATCTCAGGTCCCCACCGTTTTACAATTGCGAGAGCAATTTCGCGTGCCTCAAAATTGCTGGTTTCTCGTGACTTATTGAAGTTCGCGTCGATTAGCGAAGCGAGCAAAGATAATACGCCTTGCAGACCACCTGAGAAGGACTGAATAGCTCACAATAGGCATGATGACACATTTTGAAAAACTGTTCTATAATGTTTAGAAACATTTATTATGTACAACGAATAAGATTTTTCAAGAGAATATAACAGTTAAGTAGGAAAAAAATGCATTTTAGTTTTTAAATTTCAAATTGGTGCTAAAACGCAGTGTCATGGCGTCCCGAGTGACGTTACGTTTGTATTAACAGAACGCAGACCTTTGATATTTGCTACCTAGATCGCTCAATTGCTCATTGAATGAACATAAATTAAAAAGTTTACAAGTCTTGCGCGGCCGTGCGAGCGAGAAAGCGGAGACAAAGACATATGAAGACCGGTCAGATAACATGGTTCTATCCCTGTCTTACTATTCGTTCAGTGCGTAAGTTTTCTCTATAATCTGTGGTAATGGCCGTTATGGGTATTTGTTTATACAAGTGTGACGTCATGCGCTCTGATTGGTGTTTAACATATCATGGCGGGCGTCCGTATTTATCAGTTTAATTTTATCAAAATAAATAATAATCTCTTACTTAATAAAAAATATGAGCAATTTTCGAATTCTATGATTAAAATTTCACTTAGAAAATAGATATTTTAGTTATCTTCAATTACTGTCATCATGCCTATTACAATAGGGTAGCAAGAGACAGTCGACTCCTAAACGAATCCATCCTGAATCTTGCCCTCGAATATAAGTTGTGAGTACCTGGCTGCCTTATGTCACCAGACTGTGCAGCTACTAGAATCTATGCCATGAGAATCGCGTCTCCATTTAGTTGCTAAAACTCAATTTGATATTTATTTTCCATATACCGTCTTATTTATCACAAGAGAAGCCTGACTAAGACGACAGACTGACAGTGGCGATAAGCAACTAGTAAATTTTCTCGCGAAAGAAAAGTACAAATAATTTAATGTAGATTTCGTGTAAATAAAAAAATACGAAAGGCTTTTCAACTATTCTTAATTGTTATTAGAGGATAACCAGCAAGACACATTTAAACCACCAATTGTTACCTTCGCAATAGGGGTCGACTTCAAGGAAAAATCCATCACAGTATTACATTCCACGGTAGACGCGGTTCCAACCTGTGGTTTACGACCTACGTCAATTACACGGGATTAAGTCATACCGGAGCAGGTCTAGCGGAAAATAGATAAATCGCGCGGTTAATCCTAACCAACTATTTACTGTGCGCATTGATTATTAAAAGTGCCGGGTGCGTAGAATTACGACACTCTTTTGTTTAAAACAAGAAGACAGTAAGAATGTACTAGTTTCAAGTGTTAAATATAATGCTTTTCCTTGGGCGCTTACTACCTGTGCATTTACCTTAGACCACCTGCGAGATCGCGAGCAATGCAATTATGCGGTGCTAAACTGAAAGTGCCTATAAAGATACGTCTCGGCAATGCTTATAGTACTTTGTATTACTAAGACAAATTACGAAGTCCTTAGAATATGACCGTACATGCGTATCAAATACCATCATACATAACTTATAAACAGCTACTAAAAGTATAATATCAAACACTAAAAATCAAAGTTCGGATATGATAAACAAAGTTCATTAAAAAAAATGTTCGATTGGGAAAAAAGGATAATGGCAATGCTCTTTAGATTGTGCACCTATTTACTAAATAGTTATGTACACTCACTTTTCACTTAGGTGAACCAATCAAGATGTTACTGACATTGTTTTTTCAGCAGACAGGAGACAATTGCCCATACAATTTTGAAAGGTCACTCTCCAATGGTGACTTAACAACAACAATACTAAGGTTTTTATCACGCGATAAACAGGACCCTAATAAAGCCCACATGTCATCCCCGAAGATGGCCTCAAAGCTCTTTTCTTGCACACGAAATAGACACAGTTTAAAAAACTTGCGTAATCATCACCACCAGTCGTTCCCTCAATGTTAAGGATAGTCACATCATGTCCTATTCTTGATGACCAGACTTCTCCATAGGCTCCACCTAAAAGTTGCGTAATAATACTGAATCACATGAACTATAACATGCAGGTTTTTTAAAGTCTACTAATAAGGTATTTATATGCTAATGTCGCTGCATGTGTATTGAACTTAACCGAGTTTACGACTAATTATTACTTAGCTATCTCCAACACATTAGGTGCGGGCTGGCGTCATAAAACTCGGTATCTTCCACACTTTCCGGTTATAAACGCGACTGTGGGAAAGCGGGAATAAATTTGTGGTCTCCGACGATATTCATGGCGTATTTTATTCAGAATTGCTTATGTTTTGCCGTAATTTGTGGGTTTGGTTTCCTTACAGAGAAGGATGTAACTTCAGTTATTGTTTTTTTGTTTTGAACATCAACGTGCCACATTAGTATTGTGACCCATACAACAATAAGCCACCCACGAATTTAAATAACGTTGCTATTACTATTTTCAACTACTAAGAGTAATTTCTATAAATTAATAAAAATGTTAATTTAAGATTAGTGTACCTACTGATTTTTGTGTTTTTAAGTCCTTTTTCCAAAGTGAACGAATTGGGTCTACTCGTAGATTATAATTGAAATTTGTCCATACTTGCCTAGCTATTTACCTCATGACTTTAACAGTTAATTGATTACACACATTGCCATGACATTTACAGCATTGAGTGGCGTCAAACGATCCTGTTCCAAAGTCATAACATTTTAAACAAATCGTTGCTTACTGTAAACTATGCTAAAATACAAGCGTACCGAAAATCATAAACCAGCTAGCCGCAACGCAAAGTCAATTTGGCAAATGCTGCACATCTCTCTTTACGGTCGGTATGCTCTACGTCGCCTCGTATGACCAGCTCGTTATTCTAAAATGCAGTAAAAGCTATTATACATCGTATGTACATAATACCTTATTTGTTGACGGTGCAAAATGGGCGCTTTATGCATTGTTTTACGGCGTTGCGAACATTATGGGACATCCGACTAATCGGAAGGCGTGTACTTTATAGTACGTAGCTGTCAATATAGTGGTCCAATAAATCGCACTTCTTTTCATGAATTGCTAAGGAATAGATACACGATTGTTAATTAAGCAAACAATATGGTCGTTTATAATTACTATATATTGTGACGATTGTGGTGGTACAAAAAGTAATGGCAATTTTCGAGTGAAACTCGATGATTATTAATCATTGTAAGTATATAAACTAGGAGTGTCTTAAAATAAAAGAGTAGGTATTATAAATTAACTCTAAGCTAAACCCTATTTTCCACCCCTATTTTCTATCCTTATTTTACACCTAAGTATTAAATAAAAATCGAAACCCGCTATTTAAAAAAGGATAATTTTAGATAAATGGTTAGTTGTGTTGGACTAACATGAATCGACTGAATAATCAAGTTTCATGTATTTGTTTTCGCCAAGTCAATCCCAGTTCAGATCTTGTAATTCTGAAGATTTTTTCAAGAGTTCAAATTTGGTTCGTCACTTCGTACCGCAATGTTGTTTCTAACTTTCTATGTTACGTACACTCGTTTTGATACGTTAGTTCGCCGTGCATGGAAACGAGCGCGTAGATCATTAAAATCATATTGCGACGCGAAGTGACAAACTATATTGGCCTCCAGGCACGAACTGGGCGGTCGGCATGAAAATAAAAGTTAATTAGGACGCAGGTAAACAACGGACACCCGCATCGCTTCACCGCAGCGTTCTTAAAAGACGTATTTGTGTAAACTTGTAGCATTCATAGGACTTTTTACTTACGCTTGGACCGTAAACTGGCTTTGAACAAGGGCGTAAGTGAGCATAAGAATATCATGTATATACGGCGTTAATTTTAACAAGGTAACGGACTTGTGCTTTCTCACACAAGGCAGTAAAGAAGGCGTTTTATTCGGTAGCGGTTACTACTGCTTTTAGTTGAATAAAATATGCATAAAAATTGACACTGCACTAAATAAAATACTAAGCAGTAGTTTGGTTTATTTGGTACTCACCACAAAATCTGATGAAGAGTTTATGCGCTTAAGTGGTTTTAGTAGTATACAAACAGACTAAACAAAGTAGGTATACTCATTTTACCATCACATTGACATACCTACACATTACAACTCTAATAAAGCAGGTCTAAAAAACATCAATGCAAAAAGAGCAACACGATCAAATTATTCACGCAGTTATTTATGTTCCCGTCCATAACCAAATTACGGCAACAAAACTCATTATCCAACTTCAAAGGGAGCTAATAGAAAATATTTCAAAGAGAGTACTGCAAAATATACGTACATTCCGTAGGGAATGTGTCTAAGATTTATCTTTGCGCTGAAAAATGGTTGGTGCCGCGTGATTAAGCGTTGTGAGAGCACGTAACTCATCGACGCGATAATTGTGAAGGCTGTGTGTGCGAAGAAGGTTTTTTAATTTGTTTTTTTAAGTTGGTAAATCAGTTTTAGTACGCATTGTTGTTTTTCGCAACTCGATGAGCTTTTAAAAAGTTCACTTAACTTTGTTTTCTTTGCTTCAAATAAATACTAATTTGCCGGGTATTGTGTATCTGGGTTAGTTAACATGTTATACATATTACCAAAGCAAAGTTACCCTGGTTTCTTCGTAGTTATTCGTATAAAATACCAAAATACCTATTTGAGTGGAATTAATAAACAGGCTTTACTTTTCAGGGAGAGCCCGTCTACTTAGTACAAGCAAGCAATTCAAAATAAAAATACATTTTTTTTTACTTAGTAAGATACACTTTGTCTATAATCTATGCAATGTTTTTAAAAATGTGTGAATCGCGTTTTACGCTAACCATGCAGGCTCTGCCTTCTTTCCAAATATATGATCCTATGACATGAACTTATAAAAAATAAGTTTAAAACTATTAACACATTGGTTGGCATTGACGCGATGCCACGTCCTAACCATATGGAATATTTGCGCCTCGTTATCATCATCATCATATCAGACGAAAGACGTCCACTGCTGGACATAGGCCTCCCCTAAAGAGTGCCGGAATTTTTAATGATGAGCGAGAATTATTGTGAGCTGTCTTAACTGACCGCGAACTGGCAGTATCACAGTACTTGGGCAAACCTCCAGCTGAAAATACACTAAACCAAATACGTTTGACCATCGTTCGATTCTAACAAGCTCTGCTCTGCGGTCTCAATAGACCGCATAGATAGAGAGAGATCATAGACCACAAATAGAGGGGAAGGTTTTGCATTAAGGTTGCTGGGCACCATTTCCAGTAAGAGGCGATGAAGTAGCTTTTCCCACTTCAAAAGCAAACAAATAATAACAGAGAAATTAGAGAGACTGACTGGGCCAAAGGAATATAAGGAAAAACTTTCGTAACGCATTCCTATTTAGCAAATCAACGGGACAGAAAAAGTACTAAAAGTACCAATATACAGGCGTGATATTACCGGCGTTATTTTTATGTACCTACCTACTTTTATTCCTTTGTTTAGCCGCTTCTCAGTCCGCTGTTTGCGTTAGAAACATATAGTAGTATATTAAATTCAATGTCAGATTATATAAATCATTATATCAGCCGAAAGACGTCGACTGCTGGACATAGGCCTCCCCCAAAGAGTGCCACAATGATCAGACCTGGGCCACCCGCATCCGGCGGACTCCCGCGACCTTTACCAGAGGGGTAGTCACGTAACGTTTCGAAGGCACGTCATTCACCTGTATTTTTTCCGTATAAAAATTGTCATTTTGATCTAAGTAACGTACTCGTACGTAGGTACAATGTGTTACGTGATGGACCTGCAGGTTATCCGTCTTGTGGAATTATATAAATGAGAATAATAAAATCTTTCCTATTGCTAAGACTAACACGAATTGTAAAAAAATGCAATCACCTGATCCGGTTGAAATAATCCATTCCCGCATGCAACGGATACGGTGGTACGTAACCGCCGGTATATCAATTCCCTAAGCTGTCTGGGCGCATTCCGATCGATACCAACAATGTTGGTTAATCTTACTGAGATAGCACTGACTAAGTATCCCGCGTTTTCCTGACTCAATGCTTCATTACTAACTGACTGGCCGTAAATATAATGGTACTTACTTGCTCAATCTTGATAAACCTTCGTTTGAAATTCGAATACCGCCCTAGTGCTTTCAGTGTTAGTTTAAAATTCTTGCGTAAAATTGGTTTGTGGTTATATATATTTATTATAGGACTAGCTAGAGAATTCGATTTAGTTCCATGGTAATCTACAGGTGCCAGAATTGTATCAAATTAAATGGTATGTTTTCGTCTAAGATATGCAATTGAATACAAAATTCGCTTATGACGATGTGTAGGTATATATACCTGCGGGGCTAAGATAGTTGCTATTTTATTACTTATCGTTGTAGAAAAGACATGTGTCCCTCTCGCACTCGCATACTTGTCAGAATTTGTCGGAAGTCTTATCGACAACAATTGAAAAAAAATTACAATTAAACATCTTAGGCTTAATTACCCATATTATTACCGTTTTATTTATAAAATCTAAAAATTCCTGTAAGTACTTACTTATGTCGGAAAGTTGAATTAATTGAATTTTAAAATTTTCATAGGGAATTAATTTGATTTATTAATATGTTGAATATATTTATATGCTTACGTACTTGGAGTTACTCGATTTACAATGTTAGATTTTATGAATGGGTGCTAACTACCAGCTTTTTTATTATTATTATAGGTCTATCGTAGGATACCCGATTGTTTTTTTTTAATGTTTGTTTTGTATTGATATAGTTGGTGTTGGTAAATAAATGTGTCTCTCTGTGTGCCTCTGAATGGATACCTACTCGTATTCTAGTAGAGCTCCACTTCCGCGTTTAGTGGGGTGGAATCGGTATGCGGTATTTCTTACTTCACCGAGAGATTACTAAAGTCACCCAGATTTACTTGCTTGTCGGTATACTGGCAAAATCACATTTGCGCCGTAGTATTTTATTGCGTGGAAGCGTGGCGATATGCATTCATACCGACCCTCTCCTGCGCTTCCCGCGCCATACAGGAATTACTTTAAGCGCGTAGTAAACATTCTGTACCGACATGACTGACAAATGACAGCTGACTGATTACCACACTGACTCCAAACCGCGATATACCGATGTAACCTCAGGGTGTCGAAATAAAAAGGCAGATATAATTTTGGGATTTATTAATTTAGAATCCATGTTTGTAAACAGATTTGTAAACGTACATCATAAGTTCTGTATTAAAAAAATATAAATATGGCTACAAAAAAGTACTATTACAGTAGTATATGGCTAACACAAATGAAATGAAGATGTAATGTACAGCTTAAGTATCAGTAATCACAAGTCTTAAAACAACTCCTAGTATCCAACGCGTGGATATTCAAATTTTCTACCTGAGCATTTGAAACGTAATTCGATTATAAATAAATCACTTTATAACATTTAATTTTCAATAAAGATTGAATTATTGAATATACAATAATTGCCAAAGAAATATATTCTATCTATAATATACAAGTAACAAACATTTATCTATATACACTTAATAGTTCGGACTAGTTCACAATTTTAGTCAAAAAGTGCATTCAAGGAGATTTTTACAAAATTTACAAAAGGGAACACCGCTGGCAGTCGGTAGTGTTCACTAATTAGTTGCTTTGCACGGCGACTGGCTGGTTACCTTTTTGGTAGGTTGGATAGGTAGGTACTACTGACTCCAATACACGGGGAAATACAAACAAATTAGAACATAAGTATTAGTATTAGTGTGGAGAACTGCTGATCTGACACTGGCATCGTTAACTGGACGAAAGCTCCGAAATAAATAAAGATGAAACACCTACTGCATGACGAACGGAAACAATCCTATGCTCGCATCACCGGACTAGGTTCTGTTTTACTTTTATGGGGGGCATCTGTAGAATCTCTAAAACAAGTCAGATTTTCAACCAGCAGTAAACTATACTTGTTATTTTACGAGGCGGGCCAGTCGCCAGTGTGAAAGTCATAAAATACGACAAATGACAAAGACATGTTGGAAGCTTTGGGTGAAATTCAAAATTTCACACAAGGACACCTACAACTATTCTGTACATGCGGACACCCGCATAAAGCTCTCTTAAAAAATTACAAAATGTTTCAACATACAATAATTAGCCTATCTACTAACTTTATTTACAATTATTGCTATCGAAATGTTGCGCTTACAACGCCCCAGTCAACTAACTGGCTTATTGCCTCGTCTACAAACGTCTATAATTCATCGATATACGAGTACGAGACACGGCAGGAGTGCAGGCTACGTATAAGGTAGGACGCGGGCATGCTTTGAGATGTGCTAGTCCCGGGAATATTATCTACAGTTCCTGGTTTGTATGGGAAATTTGGGATTATTCCTGGGAACTACACATCAATAGGCATGCATGCAACCCATATTCCTTACATCCGCACTCTTGCCCTTTCGCATGCTGCACATATTTTACTCTGTTCAAAAAAATATTAATATAAGCAGACACAGTATTTCAAGCATCTTTTAGAAACCATTTTTAATGGTACCTATATGGAAATGTATTGTCATAATGAAATTTTAATGTGATTTTTGAACAGAGTTTATGAAAAAAACGCTTAAAAGCAACTTAAAATAAAGTTGGCTTCGTAATGATATGCTTTTAACTTTAGTAAAGGAATGATAATATTAATACAAGACATTTTAAAACATCATTTTAAATAAAGGTCAATATTAGGCGATTTACAATAACAAGATTTCAAAGACTAAGCCACTGTAATTATCTATAAATAAACAAAATGTATCTATTTCAAAGAAATAGATTCTGTGTAAGCATTTTTATCACCCATGGTTTTCTTCCCAGTTGTTTCATCATTAGGGAATGAAATTGATTCCTTAAAACATTATTAATAAAATAATATAATGAATATATCACTAATAATATTTAGTGCCAGAGAAATTGCTTTTAGTTCCAACATAACATCAAATATTACAGTAGGCTCTATATCCATACACAATAAGATTGAAGAGAAGTTTTTAAAGCTGACCAGACAGAACCATCAGTCTTATTTTGGAACAAACACCTCTAAATCTTTTGATGCCATGATTCAAAGTCTGTCTGTATTTTACATACTTCAAAGCTCTTCGCAGCCGTCCTACCAGTATAATCGGCCAGCTCTCATTATGAAAACGACCTTGTTGATAAGGAAATATCTAAAACGTCCACGGTAACCCCCACTGCCCCCTAGCAAGCATGTTCGTTATACCTTTCTCATTGTCCTCATCTAATGCGCGATAACCGGCGCGTAAAACTCGAACCAGGTGGAAGGTACGAGAGAAGTACTGATGCACTTGTGATGTGGCACGGTAGACTGCCGGCGCCTTATTCGGAGTGTGTTTCGGAAGTTTCTGCTTCTTGGGCGGGGCTGGGGGGTGCGGGCGGCAGCGCGGCCTGCGCTCGCGCCCGCGCCAGTGCCTAGGCAAGCGCGGGCGCGGCGGCCCTCGCTCAGGGACGATGAGGATGTGCCGAACTCAACGAAGAACTACTCACACCGGAATCACTGCTCTTCTCCGATGCGCAAGGCTCTCCACCGGCCACGAATTTAACCACGTTAAGTCTGTGGTCCGATTCGCATGTATCATCACGGCCGCCACCTGGTAATCCGACACTGCGGTTCGTGATTCGTTCCGTGTTCGTACCGGGGTAGCGTTCGATTCTGTCGCATTCAGCGTCGTCGGGTTGTCGGCGCCGTACGGAACGCTTGGCCTGTGGGGCCGGCTCTGGTGGCCGATGCGACGGTTCATCTGATCTGTGGACGAGGGGAGACGTCCGGACCCTTACTCCGCCAACCCCGACGCCTGCTTCGTAGCACCCAGAGTCCCGGGGAAACTGACGACGACCAAACGGCGAATCGCCCCCTTCGGAACTCGAGCCACCACCCTCTCCTTCACAATCACCTTCGCCACCTAAGACCAACAAAAATAATCCTTTATCACTAAATGACACACTAATAACCACATACATTTACAAACTTGTTTTCGTATATATGAACTTACATTCGAGTTGGTGCAGCAGTTGTACAGCAGCAAGAATGCGCGTGCGGTGCTCAGGAGTCATTATTCCTAAGTAATCGAGATCGGATGGCTCAATTTCCTTAAACAGCTCTATATCTTCATATCCATTTCTCGCAAAGGCCACTGTGTACTCCGGTAAGTCTATTCTCCTCAACAATTCTTCAACAGTCCTTGGTCGTGTTTCCCAAAGCCTCTCCCGACTTTTGCACCATTTTGATGACCTCGATCGCATCGTTTCTCTGTCGGATAAAACTTCAACGTGTGCGAATTTAAAGTTGCCCACCGTGTTATTTAAAACACCTCGCCAGATTCCAGATGCGTTCATGTTGATTACTTCGATGATGTCCCCTTTCTGACAACAAATAATAATTCGGGTTTATGTATGTTTCACAGCTGTACTTAATTGGATCCACAATTTGCATACTATCTTACCTTGTATCTCAAAGCATCTTTGTCGTAAATATTGGGCACGAAATCGACGAGCGCCCGCGCCCGACACAGCATTTGCGGCGCAAGTAAGCTCCGCCCGGCCGGACTTAATTCTATATTTTCTTCTGCCGAGAGAGATGAGTGATTACTACCGGCTCGAACCAATGCTTGTGTGCCTGGACATAAACAGTTTACACTTAGGCATAAGCTGTAATGACATTTTTATTACCACGACATTGAAAACAGAAATACCTGTAGGTACATCTTTGTAAGACTGTGAATAGCAGGACAACGTTAAATTAATTTTCAGGGAGACATGTCAGTGCGATTAGTAACGAGTTACACGCTATTGCAGGACATGGAACTAACACTTAACTACCTATTTACAAGATCATTATTATCTGTAAGTAATACATGGGGAGTTATCGGTACAAAGAAAGGAAAGACAAACTTATTTACACAAAACATTTATATTAACACAGACAAAAAACTCAATAAATCCACTCACTACTGCCAGATCCGCTGGGAAGACTTTCAAAGGAACTATTAGAACAAGGGAACGCTTGGTCAGCGCTCGTCCTTCGGTCGGCGCCCTCCGGTCCGGTTTCTAGTCTTAATCGTGAAATTTTTCTTTGGACGTCTTGCCTAAGGCCTCGCACCTTTCCTGCAAGGTTGGACACCCCCTCACACTCTTCTGCTGACTGAAATGATTTAAAGATACTATATAGATGGAAGAAGGGCTTGCAAGTCAAAAGCGATATGCGATGTTCAGCCAATTTATTGCTTTCTATATGCCAATTTATCTAATATTTATTCAATTTATATTTTCTATCAAGCGCAGAAAAGAGCAGTCTTATTATACCTGATGCACAGTGGCTATATGTTGTGAATCAGTTTCGCTTTCTTGATCTTCGTAATCCGAAGAGGCAGGCGATAGTGGGTCACCTATCCGATATCCTGACATTTGTCTGTAGCCTCTTCTCGAATCCCTTTCTGACCTAGTGGAGTCCAGTGATATTCCAGACAGCCTCGAACCTATAGACTGGATGTCGGACGCTGCATAATCCCCACTCTCGCGGTCCCTTGCTGTTCGTAACGGGATCACCGTTGTCGGGTAGGGTCCGCTTTGTGGAATTATTAATCCCCGTCGAGGGGCTCTTGCTAGGCTTATGTCGCCGGCGGTTCTCAGAGATATCACGCCTTCACCTCTGGGCTCATTGCGGAGATTGAGAGTGAAACAAACACGACCATTTTGAAACGAGGCTGCTGGAGCTCCGCCGCCCATGAGAAAGTCTTCGGGGTCGCTCTCGTACGGTGGTTCGTCATACCAGTGCCCTCGGCCAGACAGACCTCTCGCCTCGTCGTCGTACATATACGTGTCGTCTGCAAACGAGCTCGTTATTAGACAATTCCAGCATGGCAGCCTTTAATAGCGCAAATAAAAAACGTGCGAACATAATTTGCGAAAAAATTTACCGTAAAATGACCATCCGTAGGTGGCGTAAAGTGGCGGAATCACTGACAACACTGCTCTTAAAGCTGTGTACGAACATCGGAAAGCCGTGCGTGGTTTGTCGCAAAACATTTTTAAAACACATGCATTCAGAATTTTATTTTAACGCAAATTAAATGTCTGATGGATGAAGGTGAGTTTTATAACTGCCGCTTTTGATACGGGGCGTTATAATTACTTATGTAATTAGTTTGCCTATTTTATGGCTATTTGATTTGTTGATTGAAACATGATGGTTTTTTAATATTTTGCTCCGTCAAATAGGAACGAGACATAAATGACCGATGGACGATACACAACAAAAGCACACAGTACATAAAATGAAAAATTTAAATATTTAAAACTTATGAAAAATAAGCCGCCGATGAATACTGAATAAGAAAATTTTACATAAAAATCGACATCGTGCAAGCAACATGCGATATTTTTACAATAGACAGTGATTCTATAACAAATATTATGTACCGAATACAAAAAAAGCATTAATAATATGACTGAACAAAGAACAGAATGTTTATCCATATTCTACATGTATAGGTACTTGTTTTTGTAAATAAATTGGTAAAACTTATTACCAATTTATTTACAAAAACAAGTACCTATACATCTCATCATCATATCCTATCATCTTGATATTGAAACTGTTAAATGTTATTATTTTGTTAGTGATACTGAAATATTGTTTATCTACGCACATGTTATAAGTGCTCTAAAATGCGTTCAGGAACCGTAGGAAATGTCCAGCATTATTACAACCGATTTCACTATAAGAACTTTCTTGTCTGTGGTAGTAGATGAAATCTGTACTTTAATGATATATCAGTATAGATTTTTGTAACGTTATGCGTTTAATTTGAAACAGCTGTCAAAACTCAAGTGGGTCTCTATTCTGGTATCCATAGATATTAAAACAGTTATCGATACGAAACGTCAATTCCGTACGTATTTTTAATATTTACGGTCAACTATTACAATACAATATATAGGGTCAACATTAGTTTGTCTATGATTTAAAAAAAAACATTCGTCTTGACGGAGGATAGAGTTGCCGCCATTGCTGCTGTCATTTTTTTGTTGGTTTTTTGCTGTTACGAAAGTAGAATTCTTAGAGTACTTAAGATATGTGTGTAGATAAAGTAGTGTATGCAACTGTACATAATTAGGCCTTAAAACACTCCTGTGATCCTATTATGAAACTCGCTCACGCTCGTTTCATAAAACCACTCTCTTTTTTAATGCCTCTTATTATGGATCACTTGCATAAACTACAATTTTTATAAGTGTGTACAGCAAAATATTATGATATTTGACAGTTATATACCGAACAATAATAATAATTAATCCAGAGAGTGTCAATAAGAATTAAACAGGCAGTGATGTCCCAACATACCGCCAAAAGGTCCTCTGACGCCATCGCGACCCATGTTCATCAGACCATGTCTAATATCCCTTAAAATCTGGAACAATACACATAACTTAAGAATGTAAAAAACATTATTTATTTCATTTGAAAACTTTTCAACTACACTAGACAATAAAGACTTTCTTACTCCATAATTCGAGAATTTACGGAGTGACTTTAGAGCAAAACTGAAAGTCATATATTACTAGGCTTTAAAGTGATAAATGACGAAAAAGTTTCCAAAGAGCCTTTACAAATAATATTTAATAAGTCGTAAATGGAACACAGTATAAAGAAAAGTCAATGTGAAGACAAAAATATATTTGAATGCTTCTGAAGAATACTTAATAAGTTAGGAAAGATACTAAGCACAAAGTGAAACAGATATGTCTAAATAAACAGAGCGCGATCGATATCCAATCGTGTACAACTCAATTCGTATGGGGATACTGCCTTCCAGTTCAATAAAAAAATTAATAACCGGCATCATACCAATCGTCGTACCATGTACCCCAAATTCATGCGGCAACAGTTTATGGCGGCAGTAAAATTTCAATGTTCGATATTCCAAAGTACCAGGGTCCCATAGTTTTACGAGAGTTCTAAATGTACTGAGCAAGGGCTTCCGAAGTTTCGTAGGGAAGCGATACAACTGCCTCTAATAGGCTTAGCCTGAGATTAGGGCACGATTAGCCCACGGTTCGGTTCGCGCGTCGAATGTTCGAGACACTTGAAGATTACATGTTACTGCGACTCTCATATCAGATTATGTTGTGGATGTGTGCGTGATAAGTTGGGATGGTAACGGTCTTTCGGTGTAATGCTATAGTGCAAACAGTAGGTAGTACCTATACGGAATATTTTATAGAGAGACAGACTCTATGGCACAGTAATATTGGTTACACGGGGTAAATTCTATTATGACTACTAGAATTAAGAGATAAGACATTAAATCTTAGTTCAAAATAAATTAAAATTGAATTTTATGTGATTAAATGGAAAGCATATTTCCCAAAGAACTATGACATAATGAAACTTTAAAAGAATATTACCTCTTCTTGTTCTCTTGCTAACTTGTCTTTTTTCTTCATGGCTTCCTGAACTTTTAACTGTAACAAAGGATAGAGACCTCATTAACTTCATGAAGTAATATCGTTCTTTTTTGTAATAAGATTAAATTCTCGTATAAAGTTAAACTACGTAGATCGTAGACATATATATTAATCTTGTTCATATTGTAGCAAACACACATGTCAACAGTCGACTAGCTATCATATATGACGTCGTCTCTTAATGTCATAATGTACCTACCTACAATTTTATTATGCTCCGTCTGTGTTTATAAGTAAAATTTTGAGGAGTTTCATAAAATTATAAGAAAAATGTAATTAATCATTAAGTATTTACAGCAACATACTGAGCTGGTATCGGACGCGATATTTCATAGAAGAAAACATATTAATCCCCTACATTGTTGTCTCTGTCATTCTGGGCCGGTTTGGACTTAAAAAAATTACAAGTCCCCTTAATGGCCTCAATTTCCTTTTCACAGGTAGAGAGATGGAAGATGAAATCCCTATAACATGCTGAGCACATATCACATTTTTCAATTCAAATATCGTGTAAGGAATACCGACGCTTACCTCATGCCTTAAAAAGTAGTTGTTTTGTCATTTCTAAATCAACTACTCATCTTAAATAAATAGAAAACGATTTTGTAATAAAAAAAAATACAAACATCATGCACTCATGCTATGTAAGTAAAGTAAAAGTGCAACTTAACGTAACATACGCAGTGCAACCTAAACAGTGCAAATCGGATGCGTGCTGTGATTTAAAAATATGGTATTACGTATAAATATCGATACATTGCAATGTTTGCAGTATTTTTGACGTAGTAAGAGACCAGAAAAGTCAATATAAAATAAACAGTTAAATTAATTTTACCGACTGCTTATATTGTTACTGAAGTTTTTGTATCATATTTGAGACAGGAAACCCATGAGGAAATGCGAGACAATGATAAACCAAAAATAAATGAAATTGATCCACCTCCAATTCTTTTGGGCATGCCGATTAAAAAAGTTTCCAAAAATGCATTGTATATATGTAATTTTGAATTTTGAATGTCAGTTAACACTCTGTTGGCAAACAATAATAAAATATTACGTATTTATGATATTACATACATAAAATTTGCATACACAAATATTAGTTTCAGATATCAATAAGACCAGAGGGGTAGTCAGTCACATAACGTTTTTGACGCGCGTTAGTACAGTCCAACTGTCAGTTTTCCATATGAAAATTGTCATTTAGATCTACCTGACAGTGCATAAAATGCGTTACGTGATCGACCTGCTGACCAGATTTTTATGAATAAATAACATAAAGCGTAAATAGCAAGGTATAAAATTGTATTCTTAATTATTAAAAGCAGGGGAAAAGAGAGCCTTAGCCAAGTTATAAAAGGCTTACTAAAGAAACACTTGAAATGTGTAGGTATATTTACTGAAAACCTTTACAGATGTCATATTAAATAATAAACACGTATTACATAAACTACACACAAATATTTTGCCACTCAGAGGATAACGGACTACAGCCATTTTCCACTTTTAGAATTTTAACAGACACGATTGATGATGAGTAATTACTCTTATTATATTTTCACCCTTCAAGAAGTATAGTTTGTATGTGTGCTCAATATATATCAAATAGTGCACACACGTACAAAGTATACGTATAACTAGTACAAAACCGAACGTGCTTGTCTGCCAAAATCCGTAAGTAGGAAAAGCTAATGAGCTCACCCTATGAATAGTTTCTTCAAAGGTGTTGGGTTGGGCGGCACTCATTTGAAAGAAGCGGAGGCGATCATAATCTCGCGGGTCTACCATGGACCGCAGGGCCGTGTCGGGCCCTGGCCCGAGACCCAGGCCACTTTGCAGCACGCTGTCCGGGGTGTCGACCTGGGGAAATGGGTTAACAATGCTGAAACAACCAATGGTGGACAATTCGGGAGCAAACTCCGCGAGGTTCTCTCGGAGATAGAAAGAAAGAAAGAAAGAAAGAAAACATTTATTCCTTAGATAGCTGTTAAGAAATTATTTTATGATGAACGTTTCGAGTTCATTACTAAACGGGATGAGGCATCCGATAAGGTTCATAAATTCGAAAACACCAAAACATATAAAACTTTAGTTCTTTTCCAAAACGAATACAGAAGAACGTCCTGCTAAATTAAGGTTAATGAAAGTGGGGGAAGAGAAAGTCCTAATAATAAAATCAACATTGATACTGAAGTAGATGAAAATGATCATTTATCACGTCCTCGACTAGTCATTTTTCTTAAACAGGATCCTCTAATACGCTGGAAACTTTCTTGAGAGGATGAAACTTTTTTACAAATCACGGTCGTTCCGCTCGTATGATAAATTACATTGACCGAGCCTTATCGAGAAAGCTTTTACATTTATAAATTATGTAATGAAGTTTCGGGACGCCTCCGTGAATTTCAGTAGCAGTCTATATAATTATATAAAGTCTGTGTTAAGTCTACGAGAAAATATTCAAACAATACCTAAATGGAAGCACCTGTCTTCTAAAATCAATAAGTAGATACCGCTACTTGGTATTATAACTACTTTCCTTCGAATAATCCCGTGTTTAATTTAACCTAACTTTTAATAAAACGAAGTAAATTATCCAGCTTTACATATTCCGTATTTTATTTGTCTTACAATTATAAGTATCAGCTTAATTTCAACCATGAGATCAACTCATTCATATTTCATACAAAAACAGTTGACTGGTAACGAGTGCAATAACATTCGTTCTCAACCATCGACAAAAAGATGACAATACGATACGAAAGGCCATTAGCATACTCGTATACAAATAGCCACTTGCTAGAACTGGAGTTGATTCATTTGGCCGAATGACCGAGGCAACGCATCGACTTTTAAGTACTCGTACTTGAACCAAATTACTTCTACGAGGAACAATTTCGGGGAGCATTTTTTTAAAGAGCGTTAACTTATTCTACTTACGTAAACAGCTTTTGGTTTCGGAATGCTAAACAATATTTTATTTATTTAATCTTTATTGTAAAAAACAAGAACGTATTGTGCAAAAGGCGGACTTAAAGCTATTAAGAATTCTCGACCTTACCTGCCTACACCTTAAGCTGTATTGAAATGTTACATGACACCATAGCAGTATATGTTTGTATAACAATATTAAAATATGTATATATACACCCAGCAATTGGAAAAAAAATTGTCGGCGAAATTAAGCTTGTGCCGATTGGACCCGGAATTAGAAACTAGGACTAAATACAGTAAAATAGACAAAAACATTTCATTTATCATCTACACTTAAGCGTGGAGCAGCTAAGAATATCTACATCACAATGAGGCTATGTATGGACGAATCAATTTATCATACAGGGCACAAAGCTCGCCCATTAACTTCGCGTTTGATAAGGGAATAATGCGAATAGCCGACAATAGGCCCTATAATGTGACAACCCTAAATTCGAACCTTTCTGAATTTATTGCCCCCTTATCAAATTCACACACTCTTAAATTTTAAAATGTCATTTCTCACAAAAGCCTCTTTTACTCGAAGGAACTGAAAATCGAGTGTCTTTACGACTTAGCTTTTTGTTTTGTATCAACGAAGGCCATTTTCACAGACCCCATTGTTTGATGTTATAAATCGTAACGTAAATAAAGACAATATAAAATTACGTAAGGATTACTTAAACACAGACATGGCACGGTATATCGGTAATCGGTGACCAAATTTACAAACTGAGCTAACAATATTTTAAATAAAATTCAGAAACCAACACGCAACCCAATAGTGGCTTTTTACTGCAAAATTAATTGTGTTAGCTAATCAGAAGAATGTACACACTGCTAATAGATTCTAACCTCAATTAACACCTTTACCCATCTACGAGTATTATAGTATTGAGAGTGAGAGGAATAGATGTGTTTGGTAAAAGTTCGAAGTGTCGTCCAGCTCAGCTGAGAAGAAGAATATACTGTATAGGAATAGGTAGTTATTCGCTAGAGCTATATGATTTATTTGCTTAACCAAAGATGGCAAAATACTATTTATTTGTTTATAAAATAAAACCCGTTCAGTTAGCTATCGACTTTGCATGATCTTTCATTCCATAATTGTTATTTCGCGTGTCTTCTACATTCCAATTAGTATCGCTTGACAAATTGACAACAACGATTTCAATGGTGAAATCTTTACCAAGCTACATAATCCAATCGTGACGCCATTTTTATTTTCGAAAGTTAATAAAATTGCAAGTGCTTACCTACGTAGGTACCTAATATTATACTGTACCTACTAAAAACGTAGTGTAAATGCAATCAAAAGATGTAAAAACAATTATTTAAATGTGTACCGTCTACATAGCTGCCGTGCTTACGATAACAGCAATAACTCCATTAAAAATATAATTCAAATCAGTGCGTTGTTCAAACAAAATAAAGTGAATATTTGAATACCATTTCGAATGGAGTTATTGCTGTTATCGTAAGCACGGCAGATAGTAGATAGTGTACTGTTGACAAAGTTTAACAAAGAAGATAAAACTGTAAGTATTATTGAACCAAGACCTAGACTCTTTTGAGATTTCGCACGAGATTATTCGTCGAAAATATAATCTAACTGGAAAACGTGCCTTCACGAGAGTACTGTCGACAACAGCATGATGAACGAGCTGTGGATATAGTTTCAAAAACTTTATATATATGTAAGAATAAACAACTAAACAGTTCTAGCTAGTAGTCCATTTGGTTTGGTACATCTGTTTGTTTTGAAAAAAATTTTTTTTCAAAAACCATGCACCAAAGTCAACAACAGTCGTTTGTCTAAATGTATGTCTACAACACTGTTCCAATGTTATCTAATAATGCAACATGCAACTTAATCTTATCGATACATGTAAATGTTTACGAGCGACATAATGCTACCAAAAGCTACTATAGTATCTGGCAATAACATTTTATAGCCGATATTCAGAGTCAGCAGAAACATAATGTATAGTAGTGGTGCAATAATGGCGGTAAGGATACGCTACGGCAAGGTGCCAACATTGCAGTGAAGTATAAGTCAAATAGTTTCGTCGTAGCAGTAAAAGCGTAATAAAATTGTTAAGTCATTGTTTTATTCCGACTATCAAAAGGCTGTTTAACCTAGTTTAGAGCTGGTTAGATTGTAAATATTTTGTTATTGCCTATTCTAACACTATGAAGATAGTTTAAACCGATTATAGTGGAAGTTTGCACACTTTGTTAAGTGTTAGTGGAAAAGCGAGGGCGCTAACCAATACGATTCCCATTAAATAGTCAATAGCGCTTTCCGATATAGAGCCCTGAGGGGTACCTACGTAATTTCTCAACTTCATCAATTTAACTGTAATTTTCCCGTACAAAAAAAAAACACATTTATCTTTACGTAGAAATAAATGTATTTCTTTTTGTACGAAAACTACTGATGATGTACAAAGCCTTACGCAATCGACCAATTGTATTACAAGGAATACATTCTGATGGTGAGTTAAAAGTTTAAGTATAATGTTATTACATGATTGCTATGAAACCCGTTCCCTAACAATAATCATTTGATATGCTTAATATTAGTACCTTTATAATCGGGGCTTACCATACGAAGTGGGTACATATGATATGGGAAAATGTTGTGTATTATCATATTCTCGCAATTGTTCTAGCAGAAAACTCCAAGAATTTTGTGCTGAGTAATCCATATAAACGATACAATTAATACCGAACACTCGTAAAGCGATTATACGTCGTAATGTAATTTAGCTTTCATCATTATGCCGTATCTGTCATTATCTCGGCGTCATAAACATTACGCTGGGTAACAAGCTAATTCAAATGAGAGCCTCAGACTTTAATCGGTATAAGTTACGGTTCACTCAGAAATTCAACTAGATCTGATAGTACAGTTAGTGGACATACGATAACTTGAGAGGGAAAATTGTTAAACCTTGGTTAACGTGAAAATGTATTTGCTAATGTGTCTCGATTTCTGAGTTCCGTAGTAACTAAAAAAAGAAACCACAATTAATTATAACAACAAACTCGTGTACCTATAGTAAAAAATAGCAAGCATAACGATACTAGCCAAGCAAAATATAATAATCAAGAAATACACATTACTAATCTGAAGTATTATTGGAGTTCATAAATAACTGACTTATTCGATGGAGTGGTGGAGGGAAACTTCAAAACCTGTAACTGATGGAGGAAATAGAAATAGCCCACTTTGGCGAGCGTCAGATCCTACGATAGGTTTTCAAAAATAACCTGAAAGCTTCTAAGCAAATAGAAGGAAATATCTACGCTCCAAAAGTTGAGCACGTTGCCTCTTACTTTTTATACAAATTATTTAACAAAATAATGAAGCTAAGATTACTCTCCTAATTGAATCTCATTACATCATTCAATAATAACTGTTTAATGATTAAGTCCGTACATTGAATACTTACTCCGAAAATTAAGTTGGCATCTATCTAAAATCGAATCTGTTGTTTTTCGTGCACTGCTTGTAATTATAAATGACAACACAATCGATATACGTTTCGTTCCTTCTAAAACGCCAAATTGAATTTAGGAGCAGCAAACGTAACGAACAAACGAAGCAATTCTAAGTCACGCAACTCATCTCGTCGGAATTAAGTGCTACATTTTTCCACGTCCGCGTTATATTTATTAATCTTTAGCCACGTCACCGCATGCCTTTTGAGAAATGACGGCTGCCAAAGCTAAGTCGGTTGAGCCAAGGCAAGGTTGAGTTATGGTAGTTTGTACAAGGGGCTGAAGGCCATTAGGGCACGGGCCTAATCCTTATCGCACAAGTTGCACTTAGGATTAGGCCTGTCAAGTTTTTTGGCTATTGGCAGTGTCCAGCTTTGATTAGGGGCGTTTTTATAGGAGAAATAATTCTTGATGTGACGGTTTTTTGTAACAATTTGCTATACGTCCCGATTTTAGCTTTTTCTTAGTTTTTATGCGTAAATGTAACTTTTTCGGTTGATTAAACTTTAATGCTCAGTAATATTAAATTATAGTTATAGCTAACTTGTAGTAATCTTAGTCAAACCTTATGGCATATATATTTTATTCACAGCAGGAAATTTGGATGCATTTACTGATATGGATTAGTAGTATTTGACCATTTTGTAGAAACAGTGGTTCATGAAAATGAACAAAAATTTACAGACTACCTGCAAAGTAGATAGAGAAATTTGATCTAACGAAAATAAGCAAAAAACGTAGTCACGAAAGCGAAACCGAACGTTAAAGGCCAACATTAAAATCACTGCTGATTCTAGACGTAGTCCCAATCTACAAAAATTGCCTCAGGCATTCAGGTTTAGCGTATTTAATAAATTAATATTGTTCAAAGCAAATCGTAATGGACTTTAGAAAAAAATATCCGCCTGGAATGAATCAAGATTATTTGGCGACCGCTTTAGCCTAGTTGGCAGTGAAACTGCCTGCGAAGGAAGAGGTCCTGGGCTGTTATTGGCTACGAGCTAAAGCGGCTGGTGCGCTTAAAACAAGTTACAGAATAGGGGGGCTGAATTCGAATCCCGACAAGCGCATATATTTGTGTGATGAGCTGAGCACGAATATGTGTTCCTAAGTCATGGATGTTTTCTATGTATTTACTTAAGTATTTATTTTATCTTTATATAAGTATGTCGTCTAGTACCCATAGTACAAGCTTTGCTTAGTTTGGGACTAGGTCGATGTGTATAAGATTGTCTGAAAATATTTATTTATTTAATCTGCTGACGTAGAAATTTATATAAAATTACACACCGAATATCAGTGCAAAAATATAGGTATATTAAGTTTGTTTTTTTTAAACTAAAATAGCGCTTTAATCAACGGCTTTAAAATAGCGATAATAACTACACTTTCAGTGCAATTTCATCGCAATCGCTCATATTTACCGCGACAAAAAAATACACTGGCGTGCATTATTTAAGCACGCACTACATTCACACGAGCTGCAAGCTGCAGACTGTTCCGGTGCAAACCCCGTACACTGTACACTGTAGTGGGGATATATTATTTATAATGATTTCCTATCATTTCGCAATATTTGCATTCCAGCGTTTAAACCAACTTAAGTCGTGGTGTTTTGCATTTTTAATGCGCCGTTGTTAACAGTTTCTATAATGTATTCATAAGTGAGTTATAAACCTACGGTTAGTTCATAATTCTTAATTCTTTCTCCGGCTTCTGTTTCAATATCACAAAGTATGAATATATAAGAAGAACTTCCAAGGAAGTTTATTTGACTAATTCACTCGATAGAATAGAATTATGTTAGCAGAGCAAACGTGGAGCTAATGCGCGAAACACATCGAAATCAATTTGGATTGTGAAACTACGTGTCAGACTGACAGGGTTGACAAGGTATTCATTTAAATGTAAATCAATGAATTAATTATAAGCGATTTAGTCCCGTTCCGTAAAAATAATGTTGTCAAGGTTGACACGGTAACTCTATTCTAAGCGCACTGAACTTCATATTAAACCAAGCGCGCGAAACCATGATAATCATGTGTCAGTTGCGTCTCTGAATGTACGAGTAGGAACATTCCCGAAACTTTATTCAGTTCTCGTTTTAAAGGCCCGTTCCGGACGAGCCTGTGCGTCATACTAATTGCTGGCAGTACATGTCAAAGGGCGACCGGCGTCGGGCCGGATGCACACAATACGGATGGGGGTGTATACTATGTGAAAATGGGGGGAAAGACGGTACATGTCTGGAGGCCGGCTGTTAATGAGTGTCTAAATTCACGGTTTTTATTTTGGGTTTATGCGGTAAGTGCGGGTTCACGTGGAAAATGGATAATGCATGTCGACATCTGTATGGTGCCGTCAACTCTGGCTTTTTTTATAAAAAAGTTCCCTCGTTCATATCTATCTAGGAAGACACTATAATACGTGTAAGTGTAGACTAACTGGAATAGAAGAGAAAGAAAAGCTGCAAACACACAGAGAGCGGTGGCGGGGCGGCGCGGCGCGGTGCGGAGGCGGTACCGGTTGTAATGTTCGAGCTAATACGAAACGATCCGCACAGAGCGGCGGGGCGCGGCGCGGTTTTCTGTGCGGACCCTTAGCTTAAAACTTAAAAATAATTTCGCTTTCGTTGATTATATCGTCTTTTTGGTTATATTTTTACTGTCTAGTTTCTATTATTACTATGTTTGTACTACAAAGACTACATACATAGAACATATTGGTATGATAAATGTTTCATCAACAAAACTCAGGCTTCGTGTAGGTTGTACTGAATGGTTCTTATCAACTTGTAATATTATCATTCAGAAGTACTTATTAGTCTATATTATTTGAGATAATTTGAACACTGCCGACATTTTTACAGCATTTAAACGAGTTTTAATGCTACCCGGTGTGTGAAAAAGGTTTATTGACTATACTTGTAGTTTAGGAAAATAAGCTATAAAATATAAATCTGATAATCTACGTAGAATCGCTAAACCTATTCTGCAGAGAAATTGCAATTATTTGAGTATTTCCCAGGACTACGAGTATATTCATAATCAATATTAACTGCTGCTTTTCTGCAGGTTAAATAGACGCGTGTCCAAAATGCTGAGTTGTGTAGTGTAGCTTGACGCCCCTAATGAACGATAATAATAATCTGCAGTCTCGGGCAGTCATTTCAATTTATAACTATCACTAAGAATTAACTTACCCGCTGCGGTGGTAGGATCTGCCGTGGACTGTGGGTGTGCTTGGGAGAACAGGAGCCGTGTTTCTCTTTCCTATGGGACTTAAGCCCGCGCAGGAGTCGAGAGAACGTGGTCACTTTCTTCTTGGCGGTGCCTAGGCAGTTGTCTGCGGAGGAGACTGTTTTTTTCTGGTTATAATGGGCTCTTTTGTGGCGTCAAACATAAACATCGTCAGCCTATAAAAGTCTCATCGCTTGGTACAGGCCTCGTGAATGTGAGGGTATAAAACACATAACATACAAGATACAAAGACAAATAAACATTAATTATTCTTAAAAAATACAGTCTATGACATTAAAAACACACAATTTAAAAAGAATTGAAATATAAGTGTACAATAGTATTGTAAAATACTCACCACTTGGTGGAAATTCGTAGAAATAAGCCGACCGTGGACTCAAACAACTGTAACAAAAGAGAAAGACTCGTTACAACCAGTAAACATAGATAAAGATAAGATAAAATCATTTATTCGTCCAACATTACAGGTTACAGGATGTTACAGAATGTGGTCAGTTTCACTATGTGGCGCCTTACGGCTTACAAATTGTTGAGCATGCATGTCAAAGTCACTATCATTTATATATTCATTTATGGTATAATAACTTCTATGAGCTAGAACATTTTTTAAGGCTTTTTTAAATATATGTAGTTGGTCTATTGAAATTAAACACTGGTAATTTATTAAATATCTTCGGAGCCATTGCAACTACATTTTTTTGGAATAACTTTGTTTTGGGTATCATTGCGTATTTTATTTTATGTTTTAAACGAGTGCTCTTAAGGTTTAGGTACAGATGGGAGTTACATTTCACGAAAACACACATTTCATATATATATAAACTAGGAAGAGTTAGGATCTTAAGTCTTTGAAAGTGGGGCTTACAAGATTCCAAAGAGTTGATACCACATAAAGATCTTAGACACCTTTTCTGCGCTCGAAATGCAATTTCTCGATCTGTCGAGTTCCCCCAGAATATTATACCGTATCTTAAAGTTGATGTCACAAATGCATGGTATGCAGTAAGCACTGCAGCTAGATTAACTTTTTTTCTTAAATTATATAATGCATAGGAGAATTGATTTAATTTCTTACATATAGAGTCAATTTGATATTTCCATGTCAACTTATCATCTACATTTAATCCTAAAAACTTTGTTATGTCAGTGTCTTCAATTTTAAGTCCTTTATAAGCTATTGTAAGATTAGGCACGTAATTCGTTCTCTGCTGAAATGTCATGAGTTTTGTTTTACTTAAGTTAATGTTCAAATTATTTTTTGTTAACCATTCTATAATTGTATTTAATGTCTTGTTGATATCAGCTTCATAAGATTTCAAATTTTTCCCAGAGAAGATTACAGTACTATCGTCGGCAAAGAGAACCATGGGGTGGTCAATTGTGTTAGGCATGTCATTTATATAAATGAGAAACAGCAGAGGTCCTAAAACACTTCCCTGTGGTACGCCATAACGGATTTCTCGTACATCCGATGAGTAGATCTGTTCCGTTTTTGTCTTGTAACATATTTTACTTATTTGAGTTGTTTGTCTTCTGTTGCTTAAATAAGATTGAATTAAAGAATGGATATTACCACGTATTCCGTAGCGATACAGCTTATCTAAAAGTATTCTATGGTCAACATAGTCAAACGCCTTTGACATGTCCATATACAACGCAGATACTGGGATCCTTTTATCCATATTCTTTAGAACAGTTTCTACTAAGTCAAAGATAGCCATGCTGATCGTCATGTTTTTACGGAAACCTTTTTGCTCATTTACAAACAAATTATTGTGTTCAAAGTAGCCAGATACACTATTATAAATATACTTTTCTATGATTTTTGAGAAAATAGGAATAAGCGCTATGGGTCTGTAATTATTCATGTCTTCTTTGCTATGTTTTTTGTGTAGAGGTTTTATAATTGTTAGTTTCAATTTTTCTGGAAAACGTCCACAGATAATGCACAAATTTACGATATGACTAAGTAGAGGTGAAATTATATGAGATACTTTTTTAACTATATATGTACTTACGCCATCGAACCCAGTGCTGTTTGTATTCCTCAAGCCATTTATTATTTTTAGAATGTCATCAGAAGTAGTAGGTTGCATGAAAATAGAATTAAGAGAATTAAATGTCAAATTGTTATTTAAATATATATTAGATTTGTTAAAATTTGAATTATTATTTAGTATATTAATTGGTTGAATTTGGTCAATAAAATGATTGTTGAATTCTTGCGCAATATTTTTTGGATTAGAAGTTTGTATATTATTATGTGTACATATTTCTGAAATATAATGTCTTGGTTGATTTGACTTAGAATTATTTTCCATGTCGCTTTAGACTTATTTTGCGCATTTTTAATGAGATAATTGTTTTGAGATTTTTGAGTTAGATTAATAATTTTTTTGAGGCGTTTCGAGTATTTTCTGAAGTATTCCTTATCCCCTTGTTCAGAAGATAAACGACACTTCCATAGTAAATATCTCTTTCGCCTGCAGCACTGTTTAATACCTTTTGAGATCCATGCAGGTTTTTTAATGGAGGATATTTTACATCTTTGGTATGGGAAGCATAGATTATAAAATAATTCGAAAAGGTCCGAGAATTTGTCGTAAGCTTCATTAGAATCAACAGATAAGTACACTTCATTAAAATTTAGATTTTGGAGGCACTCAATGAACTTATCAATATTTTCTTGGCTGAGATCTCTTTTTGTTACGTACCAGTGAGTCAGAACATTTGTCATCTTCACTGGACATGTTAAAACTTGTGCTGTGTGATCGGAGAGTGCTAATTCGATTACTTCAGCTTTGCTTCCTCTAATGTTATGTATGATATTGTCTATGCATGTTTTGCTACATAAACGGGTCGGCTCTATTATGCTAAGCCTTAAGTTATAACTGTGTAGTATGTTCTTAAATTCTACTGAGACTGCGGTTCTTTTGAGTATGTCAATATTGAAATCACCACTAATAATTACTTTCTTATTTGTGTAACATAATTTATTCAAAAGTTTACTTAACTTATCGAAAAATATTCTCATGCGTGCATTGTCATTTTTAGGAACTCTGTATATAGTAATGATTATTATTTTGTGATCTGTCAGTTCAATTGCACAGCATTCAATTATATGTGGTATAGAAAGTTCTGCAATCTCTGGTAGAATCTTATATTTATGAATGAAAGAAATGAAAGATCATAATAATCATAATCATTCACTGTTGACACTGGGGCCAATTCCTTAAATGCGAATGTTGATTAACCAAAGGTATAAAACAATTAGAAAAAAAGATCAATAAATGCAGCAGGTACAAAAAACAAACAAAGTTACCGACAACCTGCTACGAAAGGCGGTCTTAACGTATACTCAAGCAAAGCATTCATATATCAGGGGTTAAAATTCTGTGTTGAACTCATGTAATCTTACCAATTGATACAGGTCGTGTAGAAAAATGCAAAAATGAGGTTGCCGGGTAGTCAAAAATGGTTTGCGGAATTCGGGGGAAACATTTGGTACCAGTAATTAACGTCGCTAATGATGATTGTGGCGGAGGCGGGAAATTGAATTGGAACAAATGATTGATGCTATTCATAAATAGACAACGAAGGTAAGCTATATTTGATACTTATTACTTTGATAATATTTTTGAAGTCTACATAATAGAGAATTAATTAATGTGTATTTTATGAAACTGTTTTTCAGGGGGTTCCGTACCGTCTATTTTATTAAAACATGCATTGAAATACAGTGCTGTGGCTTGCCGACGTCGCCCTGACCTAAATTGATTACATACTATTATAATAATGTGGATTCTCATCATTGTTGCAAAAGTAAGTAAATTTTTTTGAAGTTAAAACTTCTTTAAAGGCGCTGTGCACTGTTGTGATGAGAAAAAATGTTAAACTCGCTACAGGCCACGTGACCGTAAGATGTCAGGTGACCGTAAGATTCGACAGATTGAAAATTCGTAAGACGGACACGTGACCTTATCGAAAAACTGTTATAATGTCATTGAGTTTACACTTCTGCCGGCACTCCCAGAGTGCAGCCCGGTCTTTTTAGGGTTCCGTACCAAAAATGGTATTTAATTATAGTCTTTCAGGTAAAAGTCTAACACGGGTCTCTGAAATCCGTGATCTTGGAGTTCTCATGGATAGTAAACTTACTTTTGTCCCTCACATCAATAATGTTTTGAAAAAATCATATAAACAACTAGGTTTTATTCTACGCGTTGGTAAGCCCTTTAAAAATCCTTTGACGTATAATAGTAGATTATACACCAAGGGGATAAAGCACTGTTTTATGTCACGGGAGCGAATTGAATCCCGAACGTAACGAAGGACTCATAATTTAACTCCTGAGCGTAGCGAGGGAGTTATAAGTTAATTCCTGAGCGAAGCGAGGGAATTAAGACTGAGTCCTGAGTGCAGTGAGGGGTTCAACCGCCCAAGACTAAAAATGTCTTATCCCCGAGGTGTATACTCTACTTTTCACACGTTATGCGAGACAAAAAAACAGGCTCAGTAGATAAATAATGTTTATTTAGCAAATTAAAAGTACATAGTAACATTAGACACGTTAGTCCAATTATGGAAAGATAAGGTAATATTTTTATTTGGTACGTTTATTGAGGTTGAGTTGTCTAATTTGATAAACTCAGGAGTCAAAACACTTTCATCACTCGACATTTTCAATATTATTTTTGAAATTAAATCTTCTATAGGCACCTACAAGAACTCGATTTGTTCGTCACGCGTGAACAAATGAAGGCGCGCGACGTTCCAAATTCGAAGGCACAAGCCGTGGTCCTAGATTCGAAATTCGAATTTCGAACACCGCGCTCCTCCGGACCGGGGTTCACACGGAGGCAAACTTCATTTATTTTGTCAAATCAAGTAGGCCATGGCCTAGGACAAATTGTGTTTAGCAAAATTAAACTTTATGCATATAGTAATAAGAATTATGAAAAGTGAAATCATATTATTAACCAGCGGCTTATAATGAAATTCAGTACAACATTATAACCCGGCTAATACCAAGGGATTTAATGTCTTGTTTTCGGTAGGGTTTACATGACCTATAATTCGGCATTGCCGAGCATGTGGTGTGAAAAATCCTTTATAATAGCTTTGTCCGAAGTCACCTGGAGTTTGCATGTTCTGTCTGGAAGCCGTATCACGCTGTTCATATTAACAGAATTGAAAAATTGCAAAAGAAATTTATTAAGTCACTTGCGTTTAGGACTGGGCGAACGTATACAGATTATACGGATACATGTAAGCGTTTTAACATGCAAACATTATGTGACCGTCGAGATTCCGTAGATTCCGTCTTACTTTTTAAAATTATTCATGCTGAGTTAGATGCCCCTACATTATTGCAAAATATAAGTTTTAGGGTTCCGCGTAGACGAGAGCGACAGTGTCGTAAGAAAGATCTTTTCTGTATTCCTCACAAGCGAACTAAATACGCCGGGAACTCATTTATTAAGCGTGTTTGCAAATTATTTAATAATAATGAAAAACTTGCGAACTTTGATATATTTAATTGTACAAGTGCTTCTCTAAAAAAAGCATTTAAATAGAATTAAGGATAATTGTATTCGGAATGAATAATTTAGTTTCTGTTTACAGATATGTTTTTCTCCCAATTTTATCATACACCTGCTACTGCACACTTAAACTCTTATTTTATTTGTTAAATTACCTATAACTATAATATAGTTTATGTTTGCTATGTTGTCATATTACACTTAATATATTAGCCACGTATTCTTTATTCTAGTACTTTCAGGAAACTATAGGTCTATCTTTCTGTTCATTATCTTATTCAAGATTTATGTATGACTGTTTGTTTTCTTATTAAATAGAAAAAAAAGGAACCCTTATGGTGCGACTCCGTCCGTCTGTCTGTCTGTCATAAAGTGAAATATCTCACGAACTACTTAAGCTATCAATTTGAAATTTGGAATGATTATAAATGAGAGTTACCCGCGTGCATGGAAAATGAAAAATTAAATTATACATTTAAAGGGCATTGGTTAACCTTGTATGAGAAAAATTGTCATTTTTTTTTGCAGCGGCCACGGATGTTTGTGTAAAAATCTTTTAGAGGAGCTCTTAATACGCATATATGTATAAAAATAAACGCGTTAAACAATATCGGAGCCGAGATGTTTTAGTTTGGTTTATACATACATACATACATATAATCACGCCTCTTTCCCAGAGGGGTAGGCAGAGATCACGGATCTCCATTTGCTACGATCCTGGCAAACCACTTTCGCTTCACTCACTTTCATAATATTTCTCATACATGCTCGTCGGTTTAGGGTTCTTTTGACCTGACCTTTTGTTAAGATTTCTCCGATTTGATCGGAGAAAGTTCGCCTAGGTCTTCCCTTCCTTTAGTTTGGTTTATAACTTTTCAATATGACCTGCGGAAATATGTATTACAAATATCTCGGCTCCGATGCATTTTAGAGTATTACATTTCATAATAAAATATTTTTGTTTAAAATAAATCTATCATAATATACCAATTTAACGAGTGGCCGCTCATTTAAAAAATATGACAACACATTTACCCAAACCCCTTTACTATGAAAAATTACGAATTTGAGGAGGGCGCAAAAAAAAATATTCAACTATAAGGTCAAGTGGGGTATCATTTGTAAGGGCTTGAGTTGCACTTTTCGAAGCAGTTTTTTTTTATTCTACATTGGTAAAATTTTGATTTATGAAGGAAAACGTAAAAAAAATACCATTACCCCCCTTATCTCCGAAGTTACCCAAGCGAAAAATTTGAAATAATTACTTCAAAAAAAAGAAAAGTATTTTTTTTCTGTACCTATCTAGAATATTTTTTGTTTTATTTACAAAAATCATTTCCTAGTTAAGTTTGCAATTTAATCAACTTTATAAGTATTTTTTCGTTTTCATATTCCTATAAGACTATAATAGAAATACTCTCTTTAAAATAAAACAAAAATAATAGAGATCGGTTCACGTGATAAACAATAATCGCTAAAAGACCAACATACATACTAAGCCGATTGCCCTTGCACGATAGTACCAAATGGGGCCGATAGATGGCGCTGACCCCATTCGCGCTGTTAAGATTTTTCTAGAATTAATGGGGTTGGGATTGGGACGCGTATATACCTTTCCAATATATCTATTCTATATATATCTTTCAAAAAAAGATCGCGATTCAATTGTCTTGGTGTAAAAGTTACTCGTTGTTTGAAATTGAATTCTATTGTGTTGGGTTAAAATAAGTAATTTAACAAATATTGGGACATTTACTTTACCTTGAGTTAATTGTTAGTTTGTACGGAACCCTCGGTGCGCGAGTCAGACTCTCACTTGACCGGTTTTTTTTAATGGTGTAGTTTTGAATGGACATATTTTTATCAACATAAGTATTGAGATGGCATGCACCTCATTTTAAATAATACGGGAACAGGTTTATTAACCGTTCTAAAAAACAGCAGCGAGAACACTAGTTCCGATTACCACATAAGGTCTTCTGATTTCATTTACAGTGGCGTAAAGCTGTCGCAAAGTCAATTTAATAAAATTAAACGAACTATGAATAGATTTCGGCACACGTATTTCCAAAGAAGCATAAATGTACAGAATATGTTACTGTAAGATGTAGGTACGTAAGGAGAAAAGCTCGTTTGTTTAGGGAGCGAGTAGCGGCTAGCCAGAATTTATTTACACTAGTAGAAAACTCAATCTTATTTTGTCCTACGTTTGTGCCATGTATTACTGAGCTGAGATACGAAAGTTAAGCTTCCACCTTATTTAAAGCTAAACAAATACAATAAATACATTTAAATTGACAGCCGCCGCAGCATTACTCGTATGCTAAAATCAATATGCAGTGCACCCACAGTTTTGCATGCCCTTGATAGCAATGATTAATGAGCCTATTCTGGAAAATTTACCCCATTTGTACAGTCAGCTCTAAAAATATGTATCCAATCTCTAACTTTATGCCACCGACTTGCGTTGATAAACGTACACATATTTATAGATGTACATATTTAGCGTTGGAAAAATACTGGCCAGCATTTATTTGAACAGCATTTGAAGAGACGTGTAGTATCGTTCGAAGAGCAATACAATTTATGTATAAATTTATAGAGAATACCTGTTTGAGAGGCTGTAAAAATTTGCACATGGAGATCTCTTGTAGGATAAATATCTAAATAAACCATGTTGCTCCTCCAATGTGAAATAATAACTTGATAAGCGGCGCATAAGAAACCATATCAATGCCACTAACTTAATAAGACTTTTAAATCGATTAAGTCTAACAAAATAAACCGGTTCTGGACCAGTTCCATGGCGAGTAACAGACGTAACGAACCATTGCGTTTATGCAGGCACTTAGATAAATCCTGTGGAGCGAAATGACTTGCGCAGCGCGAGTTTCTAGCGGCGAGCGAAGTTAATTAGTAAATTTTTGGTCGGGTGAAACTAACAATTGATAATAATACTAAAGAAATTACTTAAAAAAATAGATAATGTATTGGAGAATTGTGGAAATACAAAAGCTAATCCGTAATGCCCAGCAGTTAACCGACTCCAATCGTACAACATAAAAAAGTGCTCATTATTGGAGATATTTTTGTTTAAAAGTAAATTGACTCTCTTTAATTGAGTCTTTTTATGTTCTATGTTAACTTATTACATACGCTAGTTGCGTTGCCTTGTGCCCCTAAATTCAAATAGAAGTTACCGCGTTACATTACGCTGCAATTACCGACAACACTGATGGTATCCTAGCCCGTTACTTACACCTCGACTACTTGCCGTACGTCGCTATCGTCTTGTTAAGGAGTTTAACTCCCGCGACTGTGTGAACTGAGAAATGACTATCGCAAACTAGACAATTTATTATAATTTATAATACTTTAGATAATTGAAAAGTCATGGACAAATTAGAATGAGGAATATTTAAGTACCTACTTAAAACCAATTAATATAGAATAGTGTCCACTAACCAATTACAATGGGTCCAGCAGAAGACTTATTTTTTACGAGTGCAGCTGTTAACTACCTGGCAGAATGTAAGATTGGAAAAACAGTGTTGTTAATTTTTAATTGACTTACGATAAATAAATAGATATGCAATATGAATACTAGTTTAAAAGATGGTGGAAATAATCGAAGTGATATAGGCGAATGTACCAACAGTAGTATCCCAACATACTGAGAGCGAAGTATTTCATTTATAAACATCAACATAAGCTTCTTTTACGTACAAACATCAGTTGGTAATGTTGGTATAGGTAAAATACTTGAGTGTAGTTAATGTAGTTATGGACTGTCCGAATATGTATTTGTTGTGTTTGTGTAACTTTTAAATTTGTAATGTCTATTCGAACAGTTCACAATAACATTCAAGAGGGGCCTTTCTTAAGTTTTTACCTATAGCACAGAAAGCAATTTCGAATAACGTAAAGCTATCTTATCTAAATGTGAACAATTTTATTAATGTCTAAATTGAATAAGTCGCTACGACTACTGCATATATAATATATCTTTAGATGTTTATGGGATTCGAGTGACTGGAACAAGTAACTAACCAACTAATCAGTGAACAACGCATGCATAGACAAGTGACTGACTAATTGTAGTGCTAATAGGTATTAGTTGATACACGGATTACGCGGTGTTGGGTGATTCGATTATTGGGATTTTCAAATTGTGCGTACGAAGTATTATCTATCTAAAGCTGATCGATATGAAAATTATTGAGTTCCGAATTAGAGCAATTTAATTCAATCGAAATTTCAACATAATTTAATATTTTAACAGTACCTACTGAGATTTTTTACAAGTATTCATTGCCACTTCTTCTGGAGGACCGACTATATCAAAATTGTTATCTTTACTCTAAGAATTTTAAGCACGTAATGATTTGGATACAAATTGAAAATGTGGTTTTGCAACATATTTTAATAATAACCCGTTCAAATGTATAAAGCTCAAAATTAACCCGCATTTTTTCTTCCCATTATTTTAAATATCATAATTATGCAAATCAAATTTCCGAATTATGTTAATAACTCAAGAGAACATACTTTTTCACGTCTGCAGTTCTTGTTAATTGTTGTAAACACGATTTGTATGATTTGAAACTGGTTTTACATACGTTAGGGAACTAAATGAGACGAATGAAAGCCAAGCATTCATACCTAGTATTTAACTCCACAGTTCTGAATATGAATGCAGGCCTCAATGAATGAATTAAATTCACGCATTTGGTTGACGGTCTGAATCTGAGGCGATACACAATATAATTACTCATGCGAAGTATAACTAAGTTGAGACTGTTTTCCCCATGTTGGTTGCTATTGTCTAACAAAGAAAACGTTTTCGCTGGTGAGTTTTGCAAATTATTAGTTAAAGGTACAATAGGTTAAACGAAGCATACAATAGGTATCATTTTATTATCGACCGACTATTTTTTTTTAAATATTTTTTTTTTTTCAATTTGATTTGACAGCGTCTGTTGTGTATGAATCAAATGTCAAGTCATTATTATGGCTGAAATAATTTACATAAACCCGTATTCAGGAAAATATATCAGCGTATAAAGTTAACAAAACGGACTTGGAAGTTGCTAGCAATGCCAGATGTTCCCTTCACAATCTCCCGAGTGTTTTCCATCTAACGTTTTCCAGTAAATCTGTACCCTTATCATCCGACAAGAATCAAAGAGCTTTAATGGTTGCAAACGATATGCGATTTAAGGAGCCTTTCCGTAAGCCATAAAGTCGCAAGTCTCTTGTAACGACAGCACCGCTTGGTTTCTTTTCCTGGGTTTGCAGTTTTGTCTCAGCATGAATCGTAATTTCTGTGTTAATACACTGCTGAGCACAGTGTTTTTGGAATATTGCCGGGTACCAAGTTTTACGCAAAGATGAGCCCATATGCTATACGCAGGCTGGGTAATTTTATTTAAAGACTTTAGTCGAGTTTCTTCTGGCTTCTACTCAAATACGAGTTGCGGAATGTTGGAAGCACTTTAAGAAAGTTAATTTTGTTTCAAGACATATCTCTTTGCTTGTTTTGAGACAGAAGTTCCCGTCTACATAATATATGTAAATATGGCTAGAGATAAACATTATATAAAAATATTCGAATGTATAAATCAAGTGATATAGCATTAAAAAACTTAATTGACTATTAAGTATTTTAGTAACTGAATACCTCACCATATTCAAGTCATTAAAACACGTCATAAACTTCTTAAATTGGCTATAAATCACCCAACCCACATGTACCACCGCCGAAAACATAAAACAAACAATATTTTAACGACTAGAAAACATCTATGTTCACCATGGCCGATTTTACGATGTAATTCATTAGTTAGGCTGGCTGAAGATCTAATTAGCATTGGACATGGTGGCGTAGGCGGCGTCGTGACATCAGCAGTTGTAGATTTCCTTACGAACAAGTTTATGGTGTACAAACTACGATAGGAATACAGCGTTTACGTGGAATGGCTGGCTTTTCGAGATTAAGCACGAGCTGTGTTCAGTGGGCGATAACAATTGGAACACTTCAGCGAGCATGTTCTCGCGTGTTCTGTTTTAGGTGATGATAGAAATTGTCCGAAACTGGCGGAATTACTGGTGACATATATTATACCAGGATTTTCGAGTTAGCCTAGGGCCACGTACTAACTTATTCCTCAGCGAAGTCAAAGGAAACGAGCCCCGAACTAGCCTGATGTACTGCGGCTTGCACCATCAGTACAGAAACTTTACCTGATGGCGAGAAAATGGGCAGCAGCCTGGTAATTCATCAGTTTTGTGAATGATGGAGCAGATGTAGTTTCTGAATGACCTTGTTGTTACTTCATTTATGCGTACAATATTCAAAAAATAAAAATTAAAAATTATCTATTTCGTAAAATACAACACGTGTTTATAATCAAGGGGATGGTGCCGCCCGGTAAGCAAAATGTTGCCTGTGTTGGGAGACACCGCTCTTCTTTAGGTTATCAGAATGTTACATGCAATACTGTACTAAGTATTACTTAAGATATATAACATATTTTTTCTGTAAGATGGCAGCAGACATTTGGATCTAAATCTGTCAACAATCTCGTCAAAACTTCGACGGTGAACGAGGCCATCACAGGCCGATTGCTGGCGTGCCATGGCGATAGTAGCCAAATAATTATTTGTGTGTACAAAAGCTTCTAAAACAAAAAGATACAGAGATTGCTGAACATATAGACAGCGAAAGACACAAACTGCCAACACATTAAAGTGCCCAAACACTGAGAGCGTCCAACTGAAAAAAACTTAAATTCAGTAATATTTACAAGTCCAAATATAAAACACTACAAATGACTGTAAAAATTGTGTCCACACAAGCATATAAAACCGGTTTAACGCGAAACACCGCGCATTTATCACCGTTTGAGTTAACTTAAACTATTCAGGGTCCAGAGCTTCTGTCGCCAATCGAATGTCTGATTTCAATTTAGATTAGCCTTTAAACATGCAGCGTAAAAGCTTATCTAACAAGTACACCTGTTAAAGTCAAAATAATTTATGGCCGGCCCCATGGCATTCTCGTTAAATTGCCAATGGATATAATCTGACCGCGAATTTCCATAGTCGTTGTATAGAGTCGTATCGCGCATTGTCTCTTTCTCTCTAGTGTTATTTTATTTGCGAAATACTTATTTATAAAACCGATCTAAATAGACCGCCTGTCCGTAAAATTATAATATCTATCGTCAGACGGCTTTTATCGTTACGGACTTCTGTTTTCGATTTATTCAAGTCTATAACAGTTCTACGAGTAGTTGACATTAGAATACTTTTGAAGCAACTGTCATTTTTAAATGCTAAATGTATCAAACTTGAATTTTATCGTTATTGCTTGCTATAAATATCTTTCGTCTTGGCATGTTCTATGCAAATTTTAAGATATTCGTAACCATTGTTAACCTAAATTTATAATTTAAGTCTTTTATGATTTTTCTGATACAGTTTTTGACGTTTTGATTCGATCCGTGTCGCACAATTGTATATCAGCAAAATCCATTAGTTAAGTATGTAAATTTTCGTTTCCAGTTAACAGTGATATTGAAGCACTAGTTATCAATATATCTTACAAGAAAAAGCGTTCAATGCATGATAGTATGAATAATTACGTTATTTTTAACATGTTTTTTTTCACATTATAAAGCAATTACAACAGGTGTTGTAATCACTTTATTCCACAACAGTACGAGGCCAATAGATGTTGACTGAGCTCTGATAGTTAAAGTGCTGGATGTGCGACTGTTGCTGCAACAAGATTTTTTTCACGAACACCTTGTACCCGAAGTCGTAGATCTCGTCATTCTTGTATTTCATCATCATCATCCCAGCATCATAAACATGCAGCATCATAAACCTAAGATCAGTCGAGATTGTATCATGTATAGTGCCTCGGGTAGTGTGGACCGCGCTAGCAGCAGCTTATGCTGCTGCATAAGTATCCTAAGATTAATCAACGTTAACTCACATCTGCTAGTTATGCTCCTAATCGTGGATGAGCGGCTGCGTGGGCTGCACTAGCAGCTACTCCTTCTGCAGCTACTGACGCTACAGGATCTGCTTCCCAAACACTCCGAACCGGAAGCCGTAGGTCTCGTCATCCTTGTCCTTTAGGCAGCTGGAGCATTAGTACACCTAACATCAGTGGACGTTAACTGACCTCTGATGGGTATGGTGCTAGTTGTGGATAAGCAGCTACGTGGGCTGCGCTAGCAGCAGCGTAAGCTGCTGCATTAGTATCCTAAGCTTCATCGATGTTAACTCACCTCTGGTAGTTATGCTGCTGGTTGTAGATGAGCGGCCGCGTGGGCTGCGCTATTAGCAGCTTATACTGCTGCATTAGTATCCTAAGCTTCATCGATGTTAACTCACCTCTGGTAGTTATGCTGCTGGTTGTGGATGAGCGGCTGCGTGGGCTGCGCTAGCAGCAGCTGTTTCTGCTGCTGCTGCCGTTGCAGCATCTGCTTCCCGAACACTCCGTACCCGAAGCCGTAGATCTCGTCCTCCTCCTTGTCCGTGAGGCAGCTGGACGGCTGTTGACCATAAGACTAAATTGGTATGTTATAAAGTACTAGGTTAGATGCGTGGGTGATTAGGTTAGTGAAGGAAATGGGGTTTCTATAATTTCATTAGGCATACAATGTATTATCGAACCATGATTAGAGTGGGAGATTTTGCCATAAAAATACGTCTCCGTTAATAAGATTGATCAGGCAACGTAAATTTTATAGCATTTTCGGTGCAGCATTCAGCCTTGGTGTGTTAACGGAGTTGGTAAAGATAGACAATGTCAATCAAAATTATTAATTAATGTTATTAGCGCTATTTCTGGTTTTTCATAGAATTGAACCCTATCACATACAAATAAGGTTCATTCATAGTGGGAATACAGTTCCGTCTGCCTTATAAAAGGGCATTACGATTGAAAGTGTTTATACCAATTCCGTTAACAACACTACGCCGCACTGAAAATGCTACAAAATTCACGATGTCTGCTGATAACTAACATCTATTCCAATCTCAAACTTATCGCGGTCCAATAACAATGGTAAATAATGTCCTATATTGTAGATAAGAAAGTTTTCACTAGTTTTTAGGGTTCCGTAGTCAACAAGGAACCCTTATAATTTCGCCATGTCCGTCCGTCCGTCTGTCTATCTGTCTGTCTGTCCGTCTTCGGCTTAGGTCAGTAACCCTTACTACTAGAAAACTGCTAATCACGCCGACAAAACAGTAGAATAAGATCATGAAAAAAAATGTTTTTAGGGTAGGTAGGTACCTCCCCTACATGTAAATTGGTGATGTATTTTTTTTTCTCGTTAAACCTATAGTGTGGGGTATCGTTGGATAGCTTGTTCAAAAATATTATGGGTTTTCTCAAACTATTTTTCAACTCAGTCATGCGTTTGCGAGATTAATGGGATTTGAAGGCCTAATTTTTGTTCGAGTCATGTCCCCCCCCCCCCTACCGGCTAAATGGCTACTACTGGGGAGGCGGACGTTCGAAACGGGAAACAATTCGTGGCTGTAGTACATATGATGAATTTAAAAGGAAAAGTATCACAGTTAAGTCTGTAGACGTAACTAGTTAACTGGTAAGAAATGCACTTAATTTCGGGTGCTACATTGTCATTGGAATTTGAACATTTTACCGTGGAGAGAGTTGTTTTTTCACGCCACGTTATCTTTAATAGAAAAAACCTTGTCCTTCAGGTGGTCGCGTAACCGGCGAAACGACCCTATACATTGGTGTGTTATAAAAATAATCATATTTACGATTATTTACGAGGGTAAGCTATAATAAAAACCCAAAAAGCCCCTTTTAAGTCCGCTTTCTGTGACAGACGGGCAACTAACTTTACCCTGCGCGCAGCCCGACACGCACTTGGCCGCTTTTTAGGGAATTAATTCGCCTTACAGACATTTACTGCAGTCATAAGCAACTCGAGCCACTTCAAGAGTTAATTTTTATTTTTATTGATATTTATATATCAACCCTGATTTGATAAAACCAGAAAAAAATACGACTAAAAAAAGACAAATGACCCTTAATAACAAACGAATTAGTAATAGGTTAACGGCTTATGAAATTATAACATGCACAAACACTCAAAAGACTAGAGTTCTAAAGGGTTAGTTACATAATAATGGACAAACTTGGTTTGTTATACAGTGTGTGACTTTCATAAGAACATATATTTTAAAGGTTGAAAGTATAAGCACTAACGAACGTAAACTATCTCTAGTAAAAAAAACAAGTTTTTTTACATACAAATTAATTCAGCACGCAATGTATCAATTACAAAGCTAACAACTGACAGAAACATTTGAAACTAGCTCTGCCTGTCTGAAACGTTAGCAGTACCTGCATAGCTGGTCGACAAAAAAAACTCTACGATACAAAAAGTTATTGTTATATTTTTCGATAAAACGGTACAAAACTCCTCCTGAGACCCACGGTACACTTTAGTGGTTTTGAATTATGACCTTTTTGACATTCAGTAAAATTACAAAGTGAATTTTAAAATTTGTTCTAAATTAACTACGAGGGGTCTTGGAAGGATAGTTACTTAAAATGTGTGTTCTTATGGATTTCACACGCTGTATGTATACATATACACAGATACTCAATAAGAGCTAATAGTGCGGAAGTGAAAATGATCAGTGAGGGAAAACTAGGGATAGCGAGAAATACTCTTGATTAAAGAAAATATAAGTGAAATTGTATAATTGGTTGGACTTGTAGTTTATAAAATGGTTAGACTTGTACTAAAACTATTTATATTTGATGAAGTGTTATTACCAACATTTATGTGTAGTTCCATAATTTACTAACCAGTTATACAATTTTAAAAGAGTCGAATTACTCTGAAATGTTACATTGTGCTAATCAATTACGCAATTTCAAGCTGTGAATGATCCGGGGTTTCGTAAAATTGGTACAGCAACATGTACAATATGGATAATTTCATAATTATAATATAGATAAAAATGCAACTTAAATAACTGGATATCTTTTACTAAACGGTTTATTTATTTAATGGTATGGCGATATAATATGTAAACCGACCCAGTCCCAAACAATACTATTAAAAATACTTATATACATAGAAAACATACATGCCTCGGGAACAAATATTCGTGCTCATCACACAAATAAATACCCATACCGGGATTCGAACCCAGGACCTTTTGCTTCGTAGGCAGGGTCACTACTAACTAGGCTAAAGTGGTGGTCAATATTTATCAATAGTTACAAAATAAGAACTTAACACTCACCGAGTATTTTCCTGGCACGTATATCGGTTGTGACAGCGACGTGGTGAGATTGTTCAGTGCGAGAGACCCCGGGCTGGCGAGGGGCGGGGTCTGCGGGGTGCCGGGCCCCCCGAGGACCCTCATGCGAGGGGACATCTCTTCCCATTCGTGTCGCCGGAGTTCCTCCAGGTGGTCGAGGACGTCTCCGTAATGGGTGGAAAATAGGTCTGCGTAGCGAGATGCCAAACCTTCTAGGTAACCTCGATCTCCATCCTGGAAATAAAGAACACAGTTAAAAACAGCTTTTAGCACTTTCTATAGTTATACCTATTTATTATTGAAAAATAAACTGGGTTTATACCTTGATTAACCTTCAGCGCATAGAAATATTCATACAACACTACAAATAAGTTATTCCAATATAAATAGCGAGCTATTTCTGAAGTCCCGCAGAGTTGCATGCACAATTTGTTTTGTTTATTTTTGTATCAAATTGCTAAACGTAATTGACGAGAACGAAAAAGAAGGACGGCTATGCCCATCGAGTTAAAAGTTTATATTAAGTAACCATGTTAATTAACATTTCACATTTAATGAAATCTCTAAAATGGATTTCAGTCGTTCTCGTGAAGTTTTGACCCAATTGTCCAAGAATTCAAGTAATTATTACCAACGTGCAGAAATTATCAAACTAAAAGGTCAGTAATTAGCAATACCTAGAGACCTATTTGGTTGAAATGATTCCTTCCTTCCACGTAATTTCCGTTGGAAACCCGAAAAAAGGGGCAAAACGTTAAGGGAGGCAATTAAGGATCAAGGTCTGAATTTTAGGAGGGATTTTAAAATTGAGAATGTTTTACTGTTCATAATGAGCTCGTCGGCCTAAACACACGAATGTTTTACAAAATGCTCGATAGCACCTCAAATAAAAAAGTGTTTGTAATTGGCCGGGCAGGATTTCATGAAACGCTTTTACGAGCAACTAATAATGTTATTAAACATGAAAAACTCACTGAAACTAAACACTACGCCTGCCCAATTAAAAGAGCAATTACCGCGCCCAGTGCGCCCTAATAAGAAAATGCTACACTCTTGGTACACAAATTAAAACAAACATGAATCGAGCGAACGAATTGACCGCTAAGGAGAGCCGCAAAGCAAAAAAATAAACAGTAGAAATAATCTCAGCGCAAACGAACTCTTTCATTAAGACTCGGGAACCGAAGACGTGGACCGCGGGCGAATAACTCCCGGTCCTCGGATAAACATTGCTTCCGTGGAAATATTTCGGTTTGCGCCTTTATCTGAGATGCTTACGTAAATAAAGTGAGAAATATTAAAAATATTTAGGCCGGCGATTTTCATCTCGCTGTAGTTATAATGAGTTTGATAGCCAAAGCCTCAAAGGCAGGCGGCGAAAGAAGTTTTGTCTATAAGATTAAAATAAAACATAAGAAGCTTTCTTTACAAATTACAAGCACCTATTATCAGTGACCTTTGTGCTTATGCCCTTGCCAGACAAAGAATGAATTACTTTGGTAACGGCTATCCGCAACCAAAGGAATTCAAGGTACTTCCGCTGAGCTGCATCATCCGCTATGTGGAAATGATGGAGCGAAGTTGGGAGTAGACATAAGGAGAGGGCAAATGCACAAAAGATCCCACTGGGTCGAAGTGCATCCGAAAGGGCCCTCATCTAGATAAGATAAGATAAGACCTTTGTGCGTAAGAATGCAAACGCAGGAGAGAAGACATGAGTGAAAATTAATGTGGTTCGAGTCACTAGCTGCGAGATTATTTTCAGCTACACCTCAAGTTGAGGCATGATTCAATGCAATTGAATTCTTTGCCAGCGAAGTACATGAAAAAGATGGGTCTCACCTCATATCATTTTATTATCATTACGTTCACGGTTACTGTTATTTCCGCATTGTTCTCGGCGGCGTCGAGTCTGCGTCAAGTGAAAATAGAATCGCAAATGCATCAATGGAGAACCGCACTTGGAATTCAACCAGCGGCCGCACATCGAGTCAAAGATGGCCGGGGGTTTATTTCCATTTTTAAATGAGAGCGGCTGAGAGCTTTGTCGGCTTGGAGTTTGTGCTCTGCGTTTTAAGTGGATTAAATCGCTCCACGCTCGTAAAACCGACAAGTGCTCAAGCTAAGAATTAAAGTAACGGTTCGACTTTTGCATGAGAAAGTGCTCGCGGGACCTCGCTTCGCACTCACTCCGCGCAATTTGATGCGGCAAGGGCTTATTGTTTTGGTGGAAATCCAGTTTGATTGAAAGCTTAGCTGAGAGCAGTTGCTTTGTGAATACTCGATGAAAGAAGTCCGCCCACACTTTGTTTATAGAAGGGTTCTGGGATGTCTGGTACTTGATGCCTGTTGCTATCCTTTGCGGAACCTTAATAATTAAACGTTGAGAACAGCATTGTTTAAAATGTCTTTATAATTTCTCTAAAAATATCAACCTGAATCAAACACCGTAAAAATATCAATAAATAGTCCATAATGCTTAGAAGCAAGGCACGGTAAATCTGCTCTTGAATTTTAATGGTATATTTAGACCACGTCCAGTCGTATGGCGAATAGAAACGAGTTCATTGGATGCTCTCCCAACGACAGCTGGAATGTTTACGAAAAACAAACCGAAGAAGAAAGGCAATTCAAGCGAAACAATAAAACCCAATGTCGCTGTTCGATTTCATATAAATAGTTCAAATGGCTTTGAAATAGAAGTGTCAGTTGGGAACATTCGACTAGTTAACTGTTCCGTATAAAGTGCAAAGTTGAACGATAATACTTAACAGGATGCTAAAAGACCAATCGGTAAAATAGCTCCAAGCATTGTGTCACTGGAAAAAATAACATCCGCGAAATGTGACTCGCTTCAGCAGCCCATTTCTCCAAATGGTTTTTAATTAACCATACCTTTGTTAAAAATTGGGCAATATCACTCGGAATTGACAGCTGTTTCGTATTTCGCATTCAGCATCCGTTTGCAAATTATATTACAAACAAGGAAGACAATTTTCAAGTATCTCGCGGAAAGAGTCAGAGCGGCGAAATAATCGATTCTGGCGGCGATGGGGCCCCGAAATGTCCGTCTGCGCCATCGAACTTTACTTTAAAATGAGTATAAATTGCAAAACTTGGGAATTATTTGCGTCTCGCTTCCATGGCAATTTACTCCGTTTTTCCTGAGTTTCATTATAACAAGTTTAATTGAAGACCGCGTCCGGTACATAAATTTAAACTTTTGCCGTGCATTTAAATCTGCTTACGGTAGTTAGTTGTTCACGAATTAATGGTGGGTAAATGAGTTTCGAGTCCACTTTAACTATTTAACATCATAAATAGGACTAGTTAGTTGTTAATACTCTACGTTTATTAGTTATCTCGTACAAAACTGAACTTTATATAATAGAGGTTCAATTAAAACTAGGATAGAAAAAATTAAAAGCACTATAGAGACTGTTAGTTAATATATATGAAACATGATACAGTATTCATTGCTTAGGTTCCTCTTTACGACAATAAGAAATGAGAAGTACCTTTTATGTAGCAATTTAAATGTTAATAAGATAATTATAACAGCAAGCCGGGGGGATGTCAGTAAAAAGCAACAGTGAGTATTCTCGTACCATCATTAATGCACATAATGATTTTAATATTACATTAACGTACCGGTTTGGGTATTTATCGACGTCTATATACTTCAAGGATTAGCGTTTAAGGCTCTTCAATATTTTGCATCATACCTGGCCAAAAAGTATTAATTACCGCACGCTAAATTGCGGTCTGAGACAAGTAATAAATGTACTATAGCTATAACCAAATTGAACAAGATAGGAAGAAGGATTTAATATGAGGCTAATCGTCAAAATTGTATGGACTCATCTTAGCATTAGGACATACTAATGGACACTTACATTTCGTACTTTTTATGCAATCAAGCAAAGGAACGGAATGGTCAACGTACCTACACGTTTGGAAGAAACCCTCGGTGCGCGAATCCGACTCGCATTTGACCGGTTTTTTCTAATTCCAAAGGCGTGATACATTATAGACCAAAACACTTATACTACAAAGAATAATTCCCAGATTCTACGAGATTGATACCTAATTAAAACTCATTAATAAAAGTCAAAAAGTTAATCATTCAACAGATTTATCAAAATATGGTTTTCACTCAAATACACGATTTGCATCTATACACTAAAGCAACGGCTACTTAACAATTTATGCTCATCATGAACAGATGCAACTATTAAGGCTACGTCATAAAACAGGTCCCGGACGCTTTATTGTAAGTAGATGGCACATCATGTTACAAAGACGGCCGTTAACATGTAAGTAGTGTTCGGGGACAATTATTATCACCTCAACTTTATGGGTTGTCGTTGGCAATAACGTTGTAACGGTTGTTGATGGATAATACCTATTGTTTACAATTTTACATGAGGTATTCAGATGAAAACAAGTACTAAAGGCTTTGTCGTAAAGTTGCATATATGGTAAGTAATTATGTAATTAAATATGATACTTTGTCATTATTATTGACAGCTAATATTTTTTTGTTTTTTACGTGTACGTACGCTTACCACATACCGGAAGGCGCGGCGTGGGTAGGCCACAAGGTGGACTGATGACCTGGTAAGGGTTGCTGGAGTCCGCTGGATGCGGGTGGCGCAGGACCGGTCACTTTGGCACTCTTTGGGGGAGGCCTATGTCCAGCAGTGAACGTCTTTCGGCTGATATGATGATGACGATGTTGATGACTTACGCTTACTAGGTATCACATTTCAGACGTGATGGATTTCATTAAATACCTAGTAGACATTTTGGTAACTCTTACCTTGAAAGACGCCTATTATACATATGTAATATTATAGTCGGATAGCTTGAACATTATTGTTCGTGCAACGGATAGGATTCGGAGCCAGTTCTTTCGGTTCTTGTAGTTCAAGCATTATCACCCTTATGAGCTGTCACTCTGTGTATCAATTTCCACTCCAAATTACTGCTTCAATAGTTTTTGATGCACTCATTCCTAATTCCCAAGCGCTCAATGTGTTTGAAAAACCACTCTTATCTTACTGTATTAAAAAACTAAAATGTTACTGAACAAAACGTATACTTTGCCTGTACCTTGCGCTGTCTCCGGTCTCTAATTTCATGCTAAACACCCAACAAGGCCGGCTCATTACATGCATCTTACGTACCATTGCGCGTCTAGTTACGCCGGTGACAGTCCTAGTCTGTCTGACACTGTACCATTATAACCATTGTGTTCGAGTTCGTTGAACTGGTACTGCGTTAATTAAGGTTCTTCGGTGAGATAAAGAACTGTTATAAGACCGTGTGTAAACTCGCTCTTTATAAATATGAACGGACAACAAGACTTGTAAGCTGAAGTCCCGACATGTGAATTGATTGACGGTAGACTTCCTACAACTAAACGTATCAAATCGAGTTACTTACTTTGACTGAGGTTAACAATCAGAAAATTACTTTGATACAGGGGCTCTGGGAATATTTTAGTAACACGTAATAGAACATCACATATTTCTGACCTCCTATAATAACAGCTTTTAGCGCCAACTTCTGAGCACGATAGGATCCCTTTTAAATGTTTTGTATGAGTTTGGTTATCTTGTTCAAAATATAATTAAAATAACGACCTGTCTCTAAAACGATTAAATTGCCTACGGGTAAAAGTAAATTATTTTTTACAGTCACTTGTAAATTTTACAAGAGCTTTAGGGTATTATTACGAAGCGTATAACGTCATTTAATGCCAGAAAGTATAACGTCGTAGGTGCCTTCATAATCATAGACACTTACTGCAGTTAATCAGGAGAAGACTACTATAAAATAGATACAAGTTTTACTACATTGAGTAAGACACAAGTCAAAGGAGTAACTATAAGACATACATCTTTCTTAGCTAGTAAAAGATACCTTAACTATCCCGGAAGTAAAAACATTAGCTGCTCACATAAAATCATTCACGCGTGTTTACTTTGCGGGAATGTTAGTTAAAAGTTAACCGTTATGGCGATAAATAAGGTAACAGTTAATGCAACAGTTTAACTTTGGGATCACAAAACCACTATGTATTCATTTTAATTAGCGTTATATATATAGGTATATCAAAAGATGTCATAGTACTTTTTTCCCATGGCCTAGATACTAACAATGAATATCATCAAATTAAGAAAACGTCCAACTGAAATTAATTACACATTTAAAGTTCCAGACGATGGGCTGATTATAGTTGGCGATCTACCTAATTAAACTAACAAATTTTATCTTAAAAACTACGATTTTGTTTAGGAGTATTTTTTTAAATAAGTCGAACCGAATTAAATAGCAGTTTAGAATTTCTAAATCGATTTAATTCAGTAGCTTCTATCCGAATAGCAAATACTATTAAGAGATCACGAGTCTAAAATAGCGTGGTCGCAACGGCAGGAAACAAGAAATGCAAGAATACAATGGACAATATGGCGCTAAACAAAACCAACACTAGGATCCGATAATGGAATGAAGAACATCGAATATTCTTCATTCGATTACCTAAGTATAAAATAACTATTTCCTGGCTATCTAATAAGAAATAGTAAAACATGACCCATAAAAGACATGTACGAAAACCTAAATTATTGATATTAGTTTAATTGTGTTCCGTCAGCATCGTATACTTAGTAGCAGCCAAAACAGCCAATTAAACAACCAGAAAAAAATACTAAGACTAAAATGTTCAATTGAATATGGTAAATTGTAATCCGACAAAACTTCATACTCAACAATATTTTAATCGAAATGCAGGTCGTTTCACGAGAGCTGACGCGGTTAATATGTATGAAACTGACATTCATTTTAGACATTACCTGTAGGTAGAGGTACTTACGCTTAAATAAAATAAGAAACTGTATTTGGTGAAACAAAAAGCGAACTTTAAAATTGAATTTGTATTTTTATATAGTTTTATCACCGAAACTTTTTTCAATTAAATCCCAACTGGGCTGAATGCATCTTTTATTGCCAGTTATTTATTTAAAGTTGTGGTTTTCCTCGCAGAGTTTAGATCTTAAGTGTCATTATATTTATACGTACTATTGCGTATGATAAAGACAAAAATGTCTAACTAATTTATTTATTAAGCACTATCATGCAATCATTAAACCAATACCTACACTCAGATTTAACAAAAGATACCAAATTGACTCCGCAGTGCAATCTCATCCGATCCCGTTCACTTAGAGCGACCGAAATAGCCCCACCGCGCAAAACAAATGCACAATGAGTGTTCCGCGTGCCAACGGCGGATTTATGTTCCGTCACCTGCGTCGCAGCCTCATTCATGGACAGTTAGACCTAGCTGACTCAATGAATAGCTACTACTACGGAAAGGCTCACAAACTGGCGGTGGGACCATTTTGCCATCCTGCCTACAAGGCTGTAGTGTCCACAAACCAGCAGGGAATATACAAAACAAAAAGGCTGTTCAAGCGCAGAGAAAGAACAAAAAATTAAAACAACATAATTTTCAGAGTAGCAAGGACCCTTATGGGAAATACCAATGATTTTTCATTTAATCCAGTGCGAGGCAGACATGATAAGCGAAGTTGCGGCCAAGTTTATTAATCTTTATTTATTAAATTGATATAGCAACGATGCAAATGCGATAATTACCCGCTCACCTTTGCCCGCTATGCCCATTGTGCAAAACAAATGCACGATAAACAGCGAATACTCAGTTCCTACACTAAATTTACGTCCCCGTCAGGTGTCCGCTCTGGACAGGCCCCCATTCAGGCTAGTTAGGTTTAACCAGCTTAAGGCTTGAAATGCAAACTTAGAACAGCTGCGTTGAAACTATTGCGAATGTTTTGGTTGGTTTTATAGATGTGACGGGAAATTTCCCGTTACATTATGACGGCGTTGCTTTTCCACTGTACCATGAAAATGAATGCGGGTGGGAATTAAAGGTAGCTTATAAGTGGCAGAAGTAAAAAAGTACATAAATATATGGCGCACAAGACAATGAGGAGGGCAATAATAATCATGAAGAAAAAAAATGTTTTGAAACGTGTAAAGGATGGTATATGTTACCTACCTAACAAAGATTAGATATGTCATTCGTCGTGTACAATTTCTCGCTTAGATTGCACGTAATTAAAATGTTACTGAGCGTAAGCCAGTAAATAAGCTATTAATCTCTTTTATACGTCATGTAGCCGCCGACGAGTGACGAAAATTAATCGTGTCAGACCAGTTTTATTGAAAACTTATTCAATTATAATCCTCTTATGTAGGTAAATTATTTATAAACGGGTTTAACCAATTTTATTGCGTACCTACTATAAAATACAAACTGGATTTCCATATAATTTCATAAGTTGATTTTTTTTTCGAAAATCAAACACTTCACGAACTACGTTATGTCAATGTTCAATTCTTGATGAAAGGAAGTGCAATCGAGTCCAATAATTATTTTAAAAACCAGCCATTAAATTACTTTAAATTATTTGCTCTTAAATTCAGGTTCAAATGTTTTTGTACCACGATACATCAACAGGTAACGTACAAACATAAAAAGCTAAGCAGAAGATATGTTCCTCTTAACTATCTCATATTCTGAGCTTAAAATGTATACAACCAATTAATATTTTATCACAAGTCAGTAAATAAGCTATTAATCTCCGTTACTTGATGTTTGCCGCCGACTGAGACGCCGCGACGAGTATCAATCCAGTCCAGTAACTTGACCAATAATGCTAACTAATGGACTGTAGAACACGAATTTATTAGCTAGGTTTTTCTTTATGTAAAACAGATTAATGGCTGTCAGATGAAAACGTTTAATTAGTTTGTTTTAGTCTTAGATTATGATAAAATTATGGAAAACATTCCAGCGTTTCAATTGCTGTTATTATTCGCAACAATTAGAATATACAGATGTGGAGTGTGACGTCTTTTAGTTGAACTCACTACTCATCCTTTACTAGCTACAGCAGGTTCAGATTTCTATGGCAGTTCTTACTTACTTTTAAGTTTCCATCCAAGCTGGTACCGAATTACTTAACAGAACCAATTTCAATATCAAAAAAGTATGTTTTGGAAAATTTGGAAATGTATATAACTTGTACGTTGTTTTGCGAATATTGTTTCGGCAGTCCCCAAGGGCGTTTTTTATGAACGCAGGTTCCAATGGTGGACATTACATTGCGGTGAAGATATATATAGCATCAAGACAAAGATTGATGTATCACTTTTTTTTACTTACGAGTATTACACACAGTAAGTGATACTTTCACGATATTATCCACATATTACACATCACTTAAAGAAGACGCACAAACAGAATAATAACCCTGTGCAATCAGTAAAATATTATGTATTTTTGTATTTATACTCTTAATCAACAATTATTGATTAATCCACTGATAACTCGTTTCTAAGCACTTGTAATGAAGACAAAGATAGAATGTACATTTTTGACGAAATGTTCAAAATTGTGCGTCAGCTGGCGGCCTGGTATTGATTATTCTTTTGCTAACTTAATCAATTAAAGACTGAACTGCGAAAAAGGGTCAGTAATTTCCAACTTTGTAAATCATGTAACATTGAAGGATGAGTTTCAGAAATATTTTTAAAATGAAGCATTATTCAAATAAACATGCTTACCTTTTAAAAATGATTATGTTCTAACAATAATGATAATAATTATATCCCATTCAATATTCTCCTTAATAATTACTTTCAAGCTGCTAAACAATTTACTCTAACTGCGAAAGCTACTAAAACATATGAAGTAAATCTTAACACGTCATATGAGGTATGCACAATGAAACATTATTCTGCCAGTGCACTTCGAAAGACACGCAGTCCCAGTTATTTTCGTACTCAATCCGAGACGCCATTTGCAAGTGCCTCAACAATAACCAATGTACGACATCGAGGATTAATAAAATATTGAAAATCTTGACGGTTGATATTTGAAAATAGAACCGGAGTAAATGCGGTAAAGTGCTTGGGGAGGATATGTGGAATCTATCAAATGTATCGAACGGATATTGAGTTTCGATGTCGTAGACGTTGCGTGTCTGCAGTATTCTATTGGTAATAAAATAATACTCCCCGTATTATGCGAGCAACGCCATCTTTTATATTGCCGAGACACTTTCTTGGGGGCGAGATTACGTCGCGAGAGGAAATTTAATATTTAAAATAACTTGCGTTACTCGCGAGTTCTCATATTGACTCTGGGAATACGAGTAGAAATAGATTTTGAGAATGCATTTTGAATGCTGCTAAGTGATACTATTTTTTCTAGCTACATTTAAATACTCTCCTGCATTCTGATGTAGATTTTTGTAACTATAGTGTAGTCTGTCACACTATATCTTTAAACGAATAAAAACTATAGCAATACTGCATAAAATATCACATTCTAAGAACACATAACTATACTATTTACCTCTACGATCTGTTATATCCAACATGAGATATGTATTATAGGTACAAGACAATCCATCGATTGGCGATTGAACTCACCAAACCCGATATACAAACAATTTTATTTACATCAAGTGTCCGTTTAATAGCCTTACCTATTTCAACCGATCAAAATGTATTTAAATCACGACGTGAATTTAAACGATCGAGTCAACGATTTGACAATGATGAATTATTCCCCTAAACAGTTGAGGCACGAACAATATTCACATGCATTTTAATATGAAGGTGGGCGTGTGATTGTATCACTGGTGTAATAACAGTGTTGTGAAATAACACTGACTCGGAACACGCGGTAGGATTTAATGTATATTTGAAGAATATATACGACCATCCTGCTGTGAGGAGAACTGTAGCATTGCGTGACTCATGTATCTACTCAGCTATCAAACAGCTGGATAGGAAGGCTGTGACTTTAATACACTTAGTATTTACTCAGCCAAATAAATTAGGAAGAGTTAAAGGAATTGAATAGTAAGTACTAGCTTCCGCCCGCGACTTGGTCTGCGGTGACCCGTGATAAAACTACCCTATATTCTAATCCAGGCTTTAAACGATTTTCTTGCAAAATGTCATCAAAATCGGCAGAGTCGTTTAAGCGTGATTGAATAAAAAATATCCAAACTTTCGCATTTATGATATTTTGATGTCGTGTAGGTATTTGATGAAAATGACAGTAAAGACAGGAAATGTACTCACATTTTGGCGGAAAAAATACTGCCATTGAGTATTTTCTGTATACTTTGACAAGAGGAGCGTTTTATAAAGGTTGTAACATCTGAGGGAATATTGAGTTTATAAATGTTCGTGATTAAGGATGTTCATAGAAAAGGGATGTTGCAGACGTTCGCAGTTCGCACCCGCTTTCATGGATGATCCGCATCAAATTCGACATCCGCTTCCACATTGGCATCCGCAAAAATCGATGCGGAGTTTTTGACGACGCAAATGTCGTAAAAGTTGCGAAAAGAAAGGGGCAAAAGCGACGCGAGCCTCGCGCGTGTTAGGTGTTTTTGTCATTAGTCGATAAAAATCTTCGTTTCGATTCTATAATTTGACGATTCTCCGCATTCGCACAAGTGATGCGTTTGGTTTGCAACGATTGTATATCAGTCGCAACGTGTTGTGAGTACTCCGGGACCATACGGACGTTTTTATTTGTGCGCGGATGTGAGCCTCCAAATATCCGCATCCGCGGATATGTAAAAAATCGCATTATTATTATTATTTATTATCATTTCAGTAAAGCACTTTACAATGACTTAAAACTAAACACAACGCACCACACCACAACATCCCTGTTATAGACTAAGAGTGACATGACGCTTTAAAGTTCGATTCTTAGTTCAAAAATACCTGCATTTTTTTTTCGTACAATATCACATGTCTTTACAGACTGACTGCTTTTTTATGTATAATGACTGTTCTTGAAATTACATTATTATTTGATTTAAATAATACTGGGATTTACAGAACGGGAATGTACGTCACTTTAACTCAAGTTTTTATTAATAATATTGTACTCATGCTTTCTTAGATTATAAATCTCTGAGTATCTTTCTACCCACAATGCACCGTCAAATTCTCATTTTCCAAGAAATTGAAGATCTATGTTATTGTCAGCTTCAGACATCAATGTTTCCGTGCAGCGGATAAATGGTTTGCTTGCAATACGAATAAAAATAGACTTTAACACGATTCCCTTGCGTTCCTTCTGTCAGAGTGTGGCCAGATCGCAGGCGTATGATGTTACCCATAAAGCACATTGCATAAACTAAAATATTTGAATATCGCACGTGGGAAGGGCAACCGACGCGTGCTACACATCTCGCCGAAGCCGACCGTACGAGTACACGCTCGTAAATATCCAAGACCGTATACTTTACAACCGACGTCGAAACTTTGTCACCAGTAAAATACATCGATAAAACTGACATTGAATTGCTACGACACTACGAGTAAAATCGAATTCAAAGTCACGTCATTCTTGCCTTTAGGTTTTGTGCGTGAACGCAGAATAGAACATTCGATTTCGATAAAAATTGTCTCACTATAAACGCACACAGACTAAAATCTGGAGGTAGGTAAATCAGAATTGACGGGCCATCATTAATTTTAAAATTTCGAATAAATAATTGTGGTTCTATTTTTAAACCGTCCAATCTGTCAACGGTTGAGCACGCATGTTGTGCGACGACGAATGGTTGCAAACGATACCTACATCTGTTGTCTATTTCGAGATTTGTCTCCGCCGACTGTCTGCGCCGGAACTTGAGAGACAACTCTTTTTTGAGACACGAAAATGTTTATGATGAAAGAAAATAACATAACTGTCAGTTGGGACTTTATCAGCTTCACTCCACATTATGTTCACGTTTGGAATATTTTTTATCAAAGGAGCATTTATCGAATAAATTTCAGAATAGGAAACGCTTACAAAGAGAAGCCGATTTTGCAAAAATATCTACTTATATCTAATCTATCCCAAACACATTTAGGTCCTACGGTACGAGAATAGAAGCGAAATGATCGTGTCATAAAACATATTGTATTTCCAGCTTGTCAGTCCCCTACCATTCGCTTACTTATCGCGGGGCTTTGTGCTGAACGCATTAAGCTAATTTGAATGGTTGTTTAAAGAGAGGTTTGAATTCTTTTCTTTAGCGGTTGCTGATTGTGGGAGCCGACTGCATGCGCTGAATTCTTGTCTCACTCGGAGACAGGGATATTCAAGCTAAAGAGGACGTAAAGGCCACTGTAATTGCTATGTACGCATATAATGAGCTTACATACGAGTAGCTGTCAGCTTTTGGGACCCAAAAAGGAACTTAAGAAAATTGACTTTGAACTTACTTAAATCAGCACTTGAAAATGTATTATAATATAGAATTAATGAATGTTATGTCTCAAATCTGTCCTTATGTGATGACTGGTACTCCGAGGTGTTGAAACATGAAATGTCTACTTTCAGTACATCATTTCTAAAATTGTGTAAAACGCAAGTAATGTGTCTCTTTCTCGAATCTTTTTAATTCTAGGAAGCGTCAAACACAACTTTGCAATATGGCCCCGATTTGAAAACGTCGTAAATATTTCCCAAACTTTGATTTAGCCGATTGTAATCGCGCATTTGTAATGCAGACAAGTTTAATGGGCTCAGTTACATCCGTGCTGTATTTTACTTTCTTTTATACAGACTAAAAAGCAATTACGACGATCAATTTTAAAATCGTTTCTTTTCCATGATCTTAAAAGAATTCTTTATGAGCACGACAAAATAACGGTTGTATTTAAAAGGATATTCGATCGTCTCAAGTTACACGATTGCCATTTTAAGAACTAAAAATAAACCTTAATTGTAGGTATACTTTAGTATCAACTCTGGTTTGTCTCATTAATTACACCCTTGATCGCAGGGTTTGATTCTAACGTTCAAATGACCCATTTTTTCCACCAAACGAAACCAGATAAGGCCATCTCTGCCTGTCTTCACATTAGTTAATGAGCTACTATTAAAGAAATATCTTCTTTAAAAGCTAAAAGATAAGGTTCAAATCGTATCTAGTTATCTTTTGATGTGACGAATGTCCCAAGAAGAAGCGCCGTGGGCGAAACAAGTGACAAACGATCCGCTCTGTCGGGAGTGATAAAGTACTGATTATATTACACTGCATTTTGCCTTCATAATTAATTGACATCGGTTATCTAAGCCGCTTTACGGTCCCACCGACTTTGATTACTAACCGGGCGGTTTTATAATAATTCATAATGTTACTTCAGTTTATAACGGATTTTATGAGAGTGTGACTAAGAGTGCCTGGGTTCATTGGTTTGTGTCATGCCACTTCAGTCATTTGCTTGATTATATCAAAATATTGCGCCAAATTCAATTAGGGAAATTACCACGACATTCTCTTGTTTACAACACTTATAAATGCTACAATAAAGTGCGTTTCAGAAACATTATTGCCAGTAATGGTAGAAATTAAAAAGGCAATTTAAAGCTTTCATCGCTTGAAACGTGCATGATGCAGGGATTTCTTTTTTATCACTTTATTATTTTATTACAAGCGCGAACTGGCTCTCGTTTCACGGTTTACTTTTCAACTGGTTGCCGGGTAATAAATTCTACAACTTTACCTACATTTTACAGCGTTTTAAATCGTGTTTATGTCGAGGCCCTTGCAAAAGCCAATTTATTAATAGCGTCAAACCAAAACAGTAAAACGCAGTTGATCTTGCCAAAATTATCTCATGATTACTCTACTACACAAAACGCTACTACCAATTGTAAATGATTCTAGCAAAACCAATAGTTGCATATATAACTTTTTTAGTAAGTAAATAAAAATATATGTAGTGAGCCCACCCATTGGGATACCCAAATAGGCAAGAAAAAAATATTCATCTCGATTTAGTGTTTCAATATTGACTTGCCATTTCTGAACGGCAAAATCGATCTAATGTAGTTAGTTGCAATAAATATACTCCCTTTCAAAAACTAGGTTGATTATTGCAGACGGCAAGCGGAGGAACCATCAAGGTACGACCTGCAAGTCCTGTAACTTAAAGAATGCATGCCGGCAGCTCACGCCGCATTAATATTAGCGCTATGGTATTTGTTGTTGCCACTCCGGTGCTTACGCTTCGTACTTTAACGATGTATTCATTTATCGTTTACGTTATTTTGGAATTCTTTTCGTGTGGTGTTTGTTACACGCGCTTTAATAGGATCGTGATGTAAACAAAAGAAGTTGGTATGCATTCGTGTCGTTGATATCAAAAAAGATTTGTTTTGATGTGAATGACATTCGTTTTGATTTTATGCGAAGGCAACACTAATTACAGGCTTGAAGATTTAAGAGATTCGCGCCCTCGAATCAAATACGATAGTTTTACTACTGAGCTCTTAATGAAGTCAAAAACAAATTCCCATTAGATAACTCCACACTCCCGCAGAACGTTTGATGTGACACACGTATAAAATTTGTCGAGTTCCAACGCTATACGTCGACAAAAAGCGTAAACAACCTAAAATAACGAGCGAAATGATCGTTTACCGAAATAGGTGGTTATTCTTATACCACGGTTAATTGCTGCTTTTTTCTCGGGCCCGGATTCCGTAATTTGTCTTCTCAGAAATGAGTCGCGTCGTCGGTTTCGTGAGACATGTAGATGTCACTGTTTTTTTTTGTGCACCCCTCGTCCGGCGTAAATTACGCTTTAGTAGAACACCCCGGGGAAACGTTAGACGGGTTCCGTAATTACTGTTTTAACTGTTCAGCCAGAAATGTCAAACGTTACTTATTTCGGTTGAAATTGCCCACCATTCTGTTTTTTGTGGGGTTTGTCGCGTGATTATAAAAATTGAAAGGCACTTGTTTATAAGTTTTATTGGAACTTCAAACTTAATAAGGACATGAAATGTTACGTATTTTTAAACAAAGAAGTTTGTTATGTTAATATATTTTTTGACATATTTTACCCCGAGAGAGCTGCATATTTTTGTACAAGTACCGTGAAAACCTTTTACACAAAAGGTCACGCAAAATTGAAACTTATTTCAATAGCCTAAAGATATTGTTCTCACTGTAGGAATTTGATTTTTTTTTTTTAGTAGGCTGGCGTTTTTACGAATGCAGCTCAATATTTCATATTCGCGGTACATTTTAAAGCAGATTAAAAACTTTAATTTCCGACGGAGGGCTTAAAATATACCTTATGTCTGTACCATCTGAATAATTGAAATCGAAAATCAAGCGGCACTGCGGTCTCATTCTGAGCAATGCAATCAATACTTCTTCATCTGATGCAAAACGCTGTAAGTAAAAGAACACACGTACGAGGAACGACGGGTCGAGGTTTGTGGTTTAATCGGGTTGAGAAAGGGAATTATTATGACGTCCTTTACGACTTCTGCTCCAGGGTAAAAAACGACAGACGTTTGGAGGAGCTTTGTGGTTGATGGAAATAAAGGAATCATTTAACTCCCCGACTTGGTTGCCTTTTTGTAAAACTCTGTTGTTAAGTACTTATATAAGTTCAGTTTTGGTATTTGCACATAGGTATGTATACCTACGCGTTAATGTCACGTGCATGGCGTGCAGCCGCTACTCTCTAGGATCATATTTGTGGTTAGACATTTTAGTATTACGTGCGACGTTATTCCACGAACTTTGCCGTGAGCGTGACATACGACCTTATTCTCTGTACCTACAGTTTGACGTGCACAATGTGGTTGCGTTTTACGATCGGCCCAAAGATTTACGCTTGCCGCGTAGGTACTTTATATACGCACGGCTTATGATATTTACGATTATGGTCATGCATATTTAAGGGTTGGATACACGGATAAATGATTTGATCGAACTCATTGTGGGTACCAGGTACTAAATGGAATCTAGAAATGATTATGACATGCTTATTATGTAAGGGTTTCATATATTGAGGAATAAGGGGGTATTACTTGCAATTGGCACAACTATTAACTGCCATGTTGTTAGAGACGCATAACACACTATCATCAGTTTGTGATGAACTGGAAATAGGCATAAAGTAGGAGCAAAGGAAAAAAGATCCCACTGTGTCGAAGTGCATCCGAAAGCTATCTACATAAGATAAGATAAGATATCAGTTTCTCTCGCCTTGTACTAATTAGAACAAGAGTTTTTTCTCCCGGCGTTGTTCCAACCCCATTGAGTAGGTACCTACTCGTACATTTGAATATTATATACCTGATATCTTTTTAATGATTACGCAGGTTAGTAACTAGGTAGTAGGTATAATTAATTCGAATATCTCACTATTTTCACATTACAAGCTCGGTACTACTTTACATTCAACTATAAATATCACATTTTAACCTCACATTACACCTCAAACCACTAACTAATACTGCGCTGAGTTTACCCAGGGTATCGTGAACTTGACACTAGGTCTCCCGGTCCAGCCTCACCCTTACCCCGTGAAATGGCGTCCGTGACCCCGCTCATGCGGTGTCCGCAGTACACAGATTATGATGTGTAAGAAATTAATTAATAGAGTGGCTGTCAAATGTCAATCATAAAATGAAGATACACACAATATGTAATTTATCTTACGACTACTTATACAACACCAATTTAAGTTTTACTATACTATAATAAACTAGGTATGTAAAGGATTTTTTTAAAACACACGCAATTGCTTCTTCGGTTTAACTATACGAATTTTATTGTTTAATAAAATAAAATAAACGTTTCTAAGACAGGTCAATGATAAAATAAACTTTAGAATGCACAGCTGTAACGATAAATCAAAAAATGTATATGAAAAACTAGTAAATTCAAGTAATAATATAGTTTCACGCCAAAGAGAAGACATAAAACAGTGTTTAAAATTTAATCGACCGTATTTTGTTTAACGGCAAGCCTATATACGTTTTATGACACTTATTTTATGATTTTATAATATTGGCTACTATTTTATAGACGTAAAGCTACTGAGGTCAATATTTGACACGATAGTAATAGGAACATTTTATTGGGAAAGGTTTTTACTAATTCGGCAGGGGATGAAGTATTTTTTCTATGTCGTACTCGGCTACACTACTACTAATTGGGGGAGGCCTATGTCCAGCAGTGGACGTCTTTCGGCTAGTGATGATGATGATGATGATGACACGGCTACAATTCCATTCGTATTTAATAAAGACAAAAGAAGACACCCCACTATGTCGATTTTGTTTAGTGTCTGTAGTTCTAAATTAATACATTTGAATGACAGAGGCGAACGCAGGGATATCCTTATGACATGATGGGGGCTGGTAATATTTTGAGGGTCGAATACTGCTTCAGGTATTCTTACATCATATATATGTGCACAAATTGCACAATACATATATGTACATATTATATTGTGTGCACAAACAGGACCTTGACACCACGTAAACGTGGTGTTTCAATGCATCTATTTGTGTAAGTTGTAGACATTTACATACGCGATTCGATCGCATAGATTTCGTCAGTAGTCGCTCCGGTCATCTCACATTACTTGAATGAAAGTAACATTGATCTTTTTCTATGCCCATGTGTACAAGATTTCTCACGATGTTTTGCCTTTACCAAATAGTTAACGATAAAGATTCCATACATAAGTTCCAAACGAATCATTGGTTACGAGTCGCGATTCGAATCCACGACCGCCGTTTGACAGACGCATGCCTGAACCACTAGGCTAGAATTATTTATTTCTCTGATCCTCATGATCACACGGCTTCAGTTCATGGCTTGCTCCAGTTTCACAGCTCGTTTCAGTCCAAGTCCCTGCAATAAAGTGAACACCCGAGCGTTTCAATCTATTTGGTTGAGCACGTTTTCATGTCTAGATCGGATCCAGCTTTAACTGGTTTTGATGCATAATAAATTGGGAATTCCGTAGGTTCTACGAGTTGGTTTCACTAAAAATATACAGGTTTTTGACGTTTTATTCACCTGAAATAAAACATTCGATGCCAATAATTATGCAACAACATTGTCTTCAATAGTAAGAGTAATGTAGGCACTGCTACCATAATTATTTAGCATTAAATTCTATGCGTACTCTAGGGGACGAGATCGAACCGCTGCAGGAATTTATTCCAGAGGGGTAGTCATGTAACGTTTCGTACGCGCGTTAGGACAATAAAGCTGTCATTTTTCGACGCGCGTACTATTCGTTACATGATCTACCTGCTATTTCCATTGAAAAAAAAAAATTGTTTACCCTAGAAAACATTGTCGATTGTAAGTAAAATATATATGTATATACCTCCGAGCACTCTTTCACTTTATTCGGTAAGAAAAGAAGCCATATTATTGCAAATGTATATTCGTTCACTTATCCAAATCCCGGTAGCAATTTCAGAATTTCTGTTGAAAGAATGAATTACAAGGATCGATTGTTTTAACTATTTAAACCGTCAGAAATCGTAAGTTACGTATGTAAGTACGTTAAAATGTCTTATACTTGACGCCGTATAGATTCCAAAAAAATAACCTTAAAATTGCCATTAAAATGAAAAAAATCCTTTACACTCTTCCAAATAATGGACGTAGCTAAAAATGTACGGCGTCAAGCATAGTTTGGGACATTAGACAGGTTTCTATGGTATGACAGCTGCTGGCGTCACAATTTCTTTTACCGATAAGTATGGTGGTCGGTGCAACCCGGACGGACAATGCCAAAATGAAACTGTACTGTGTATAGGTATACAGCCGTGTATTGTGTTTCTTTCAGCACCAATGATTATTATTTAGACTATTTAATTTAAGAGTCTTCGAGCGAACTTAATCTCGCCGCTGGCAATGCCATGCATAAGAAAGAGTTACCAACCCTCTTGTCTCGTAATCTTAGACAATGCTCGTTCGTGATTCAAAGCGCGAGGTAAAATAACATCTAGTTTAAATTCAGTGCTCATTAATAATTCAATTTGCTTTGTCACATGCAACATGTGTAGCGATTACAGCGTTTCGCATGGTAAGTATGATACATATTAAAACTGAACATACTTAACAAGAAGCTAAGACGTGGTAAACTGACATAACCATCTGCAAACGTACTTAACATTGATTAAATCCAGCTTAACACGGTTTAACGGTTGTATAACGTAAACGGGGTTTTTTCATGTGTAGGTAATCTTGTTTTAGTTTCTCCGTTTTGAGTAAACCTATCTTCAAAGATGCAGCAAGGGCCATATTATATATATTCGGCGTTTTCCCAATTTATCGTCACAAGCGCTGCTTCAATAGACATTACCCAAATTTTAACACTTTGAACTCACGTCCTTGTGAAAGACGATCGACAATGTCTGATTCTGGTAACATATGTAGTTATTATTTAGACTTTTGTATGTAAACAAAATGATATATATCTGATATATTAGCAAACTGCCCATACCTCTACCCATATACCCAGTCGGCACAATGTAATTTGACAACGGATATACTCGTATATCCGTCTACCCGATTGATCACGAGCGATTGGGTTCGTGAAGCATTTATTAAAAACATATTAGTAATATTAGTATACCCGATAAAATCCGCTTGAATATTTTAATTTAATGACAAATAATCGCGAACACCGAAGACAATAATGTAGATGACAATCAATTGATATCAAACGTTACCAAAAAGGCTAGAGCTCGAAATATATTTGTAACCGACTTCAAAAAAAGGAGGAGGTCATCAATTCGGTTGTATTTTTTTTCCAATGTTTGTTACCTCAGAACTCCGTCATTGAAGAGCCGATTAGTTTTTTGTTTGTAAGTATATGTATACTTCCAGGTGGATTCCATTTTATTCAGTTCAAAATTCAGTTAGATGATGGGGTCTATGAGGAATTGACGGAACTCCTCAATTATACATGTATTAGGCACGCGTGTAGTGATTTTGGTATTTTCTACTATTTCTCGTGTAGGTATTTACGCCCGGCAATCATACATTTGGTGGAGTGGAATTGATGATGAAGATGACTAACGGAATTCCTCAATTATGTACTTAAAAGTAGAAAACTAAAAGTATTAAATTGAACTCGGTTAAAACCTTGTTTTTAAAGTAAATTATTCACAATGAACTTCTTCAATTGGTATGTTACGACTATTGGAAGTCGGTGCAAGTGCAGTGTCAGGAAAATATCTTATTACCGATGTGTGTGTGGTTATACAGCATTCTAAGAAACATAATAATGTTATCTTTATGTCTCCGAACATGAAACGTACATTGTAATTCAAAACCAAACGCCAAGCATAATAGTAAAGCGCCATGCAGTGCCATAAATTGCAAATTCGTTGAAAACTACTTACGTCGGATCTTTGTAGGATTGTCTTTGATGTTGCCAGCTCCAAAAAGTTAATTTTGTACATGCTTCTAGTACTTGAACCATGAATTATTGCGGTAATTTCAAGTGGTCGCTCTGTTTAGTTTAGATTATCTCGAAACGCATTAAGTATAAATAAAAAGCAATTAGGATTAGAAGATAAAGCGAACTGAATGCGGGTAAAACAAACCCTGGAGACGAAGTAAATGAAATGCTTCAATAACATATTAATGTGAAAGTCTTGGGATGAAATCTACTTTCGTGGGCAGCAAAGTTGTGAAAAGGTTGCTTGTGTAATTTTAATTTATTTAGAGGACCTCAACGATACAAATATATAAAATTAACAACCACAAAAAATTCAAACATTAGTCGTTCCAGCATAAAGTTTCAATTTTAATTAAGTGTATTTATATTCGTAAGTAATTTAAAACGGATACTGCAGGCAGACTGCGGTGAACAATGTCCAACTGGTTATTACAGGACATAAACACAGGGTGCTGTGTGTAATAACACACGCTGACATTTCACATAATATATGCTCCTATCGATAGGTAACGGAAGTGGACATCGATCGGTACCGGTGATATCCACGGGGGTTTTAATAAATAAATAAATATAAGGGGACAATCTTACACAAATCGACCTAGTCCCATAGTAAGCTCAGTAAGGCTTGTGTTATGGGCACTAGACGACGATATATATAATAGATATAAATACTTAAATACATAGAAAATATCCATGACTCAGAAACAAATATTCGTGCTCATCACATAAATGTTTGCCCTAACACTTTTAACTTTGACAAGTTTTTATTATTAATAATACATCCGAATTATTATCGACTTAATAATGGTAACACATTTTTGATACGCTACTAGTATCAGTAAGCTAACATAAAAACCTTGCTGGAAAACCTCATAATGGTAGACCCTTGCGACACGTGGACAAGTTAATCGCAACCTACAATAGTCGCAAATACCTTAGATTTCCCAGGAATAAGGTCTGTCTGATACTGTAAACAACTTGACTAGAACACCAGGTATGCGCAATAAAAATAATAAAAAAAAAAAATGAATAGCACTGGCTAGACACATTTACTATAAAATATTAATCTAAGTGAGCGAGACGGGTGATTTATCAATAAAATGTTTAGTGTGAAGTGGGAGCGAGACAGGATATCTGCAATACTCAGGTTAAACTTGGCAGACACCTAAGCTGCAACCTTATCTATATTTTACCGTTTCAAACGATATGAAATATAAAACAAGCAAATACTGGAACACAGGCATACGTTGACTGTTTCAATATTTTTTGTTTATTAGTTACGTCCTCTACCCCTTTATTGTATATATATTTTAGTGTAGCTACACATTGTTTATAATATCCGCTATATTGTGTTAGTCCCTTCATAATTTTGAAACGTTTGCTAAAAAGAAGGATTAGCTTATTTTAGGTTAATCCAAATTAAAATGAGAATGCACATCCGTGTATATCATATTTTTTATTAATTTCAGAACATTATGGCCTCTTTTGGGGAATCTTTTGCTAAGCTGCCTAAAACCGGGCAGATTTTATCTTGCTCATGACGACAATTTAAGTATATTGTAGTTTAAAAAACAAATATAATGACTCCATTACACTTCTCTAGTGACGATGAACAACGCTCCCGAATGTTTTGGCGCGGCCCAATAATGCCCGAACTGTAATGCCGATCCGAACTCAGCGGAAGCCGTGCCAAATCTCTTTAAGTTGTTTCCCGAGTCTACATCTGTAGGCATTTTGTTACTTACCTATGGACTTTTATGAGGATGTTTGTTGAAATAACGACCTTTATTATGATTAAGCACCGGAACTAGTTAAAAGTTCCTTTTAAGGAGTTTACTGGCATTTTACTTAATTGAAGAGAAGCAGAAATATTTGAAAATAGTAAACTATTTTTAATCGAACTGCAGAGTGTGGTTCATAGTGCGGTCTGTCAAATAAAGTTCTTGCGGTGCCTCAAATAACACATCAAAATCAGTCAAAGCATCAAAAGAGTTAGAGGTATTTAATACTTCTTTTATACAATAATTTACCTGAAACGTCTAAACTGATCCGCTAATAGCACTAATAATTATTATGCAAATTTTGAGCCAATTCACTTAACTGTTTAAATGTTTAGACAAGTGCTGGCCATTTGCACTCGCAGAACAATAACATTAAACGAGCAATAATCGTAACAGATTCAAAAATCGATTCTAACGTTCCTCATTCAAATAATTTGCTAGGAACCAGTCTTATTGCCTCAAACTGGCAGGAACTCCTGCCAAATTGCTCTCCGTTGCCTTCCTCGCGTCATTTACGCTGTGCCTAGAGAATGAATGGTACAAAATGTGAGTGCCAGCGAGGACATACTGGGAACTGAATACATTCATAAATCTGTACTAATTTGAGTAGTAGTAAGATAGAAATGTTGTAATATTTGACTTAGAGTTTCCATAGAAGGTACTGGAAAGGGTTAGTTACAGATTCACTAGTTTAAAAAAATATGAGAAATTTTATTCGTAACAAAAAGGTCTACTGACTTTTAACATCACTTTATTCTGTAAAATTTTTCACTGGTACTTCACATCAATTTATCAAGAATATAAAACGATGATTTAAAGTCACGACTGCGTATCTACTGAAATATTAGAAGGCTATTGGTGCTGCAACTTGTTTATGTAATGTTGTATAACATAGTGTAACAAGGATAACGCTATACAACACTATAACGTTGAAGAAAAATAGTAGATATTGATGTTCATAACCTCTGTGTGAGAGAACCTTTACTCGGTAATAACCAAAAGGTTTACAATTATAACAATACATCACACATCTAGATAAATTGAGCTATTGTGTAACAATTACTCTAATTATTCTGGTAAAAACTAACCTTTAACATACAAATATGAACTCTGAAAAGAATGCACTCCTTTTTTGATAAGGAATAGTCTTGTAAAAAGCAAGAAACACTAAATAATACAACAATTTTTCTTTACTTTCGCCATAGTGGGTAGTAATTACACTAACAGGTATTGCCACTAAAAAAAATTGTTTGTGTACAAGCAATAAATTCCTACAATGAATGAACACAGCGCAAATGGACTATAGTCACATTTGAGGTCGCAGCTTGGAATTAATTTGACAGGATTTGTTGATTGCGGGGCTGTTACGCGGTTTCAATGGGGACAGGAATAGTTGTTGCTTCAGAATTTACATACGTAATTGTGACTTCAATTATATTATCCATACTAATATTATAAATGGGAAAGTGTATGTGTGTGTTTGTTTGTTTGTTTGTCCGTCTTTCACGGCAAAACGGACAGGAATTGACGTGATTTTTTAAGTGGAGATAAGTAGTTGAAGGGATGGAGAGTGACATAGGATAGTTATTATCCCCGAAATGGGGGGGCAAAAGTTTGTATGGAGCTGCTATATAAAAGAGTTCCACGCGGACGGAGTCACGGGCAGAAGCTAGTTAAGAATAAAATACGATAAATAGGTATGGAAATATGGAATTCAATTCGATCCACTTATAATAAGCCACTTTAGAAAAACCCGAAGCATATTTTTATATTTATTTATTTAAGCTTTCTTGCATAAAATACAGGAATGTACAAATGGTGAGTTTATTGCCAAATGGAATTCCCTACCAGCTAACCATTGGGTTAAACAAAGATTAATAATAACAGGTGCAAGAAAAAGTATGATAATTTCTGTAACGAATACGAACACGCGAAGAGAGAACCCAAATATTTTTTCACTACATATATTATCTCGACTACATATATATACCTTAGTAATAAATATACTAGATCCATACAAATACATATTCCTCCATTATGATCTAGATGTGTGATGTGTATCATACGGGGATTGTGTCTATGAATGTCTGCAATATTTAAATAGCTAATAGAATTTTTATCAGGTCATGTAGGCTAGACAAAATAGAAATACTAAAAACTGAAACGTTTAAAAGGTAATTGCTAAGAAGCTAAAGCAGCATTTATACCATTTAGACATGCATTCGTATCAAGAGAGTATAAGTAACCACTATAACTCATTATAATCAATTAAAATACAACATTGCAAGCAGATAAATCGGGGACATTACAAAAGTACAGAATGCAATTACATTTCTCCGTTTCAATAAACGACTCAATCACCATACATAGTACAATGATCAACTTTCAGAAACTTCACCGACATATAATACAGTCATTTACCGCGATTAAACTTCCTCTTTCAATTATAAAAATAAAAGACAATCGCTGTCACACTAATTGTCCGTGGTTTCGTAATTAGTGAAGACATTCAAGGACGGAATCACCCACAATAGGCCCGGATGTTCGCTCCATCACCGTTTCCTCCATGATTTTATCGAAATACTCTCGATTTTCTTTTCACTCTTACAAACGAGATTACGGAGTGGTGGAATAGGATGGTCGATATTCTAATCGTAATTCAAGCAAAGCAGGTGGTTAATTTAATCGAAACGATTAGACACAATTGAACGTGAAATGAATCGATTCAGTATCGATTGAAATTGTGAATTTCCGGTAGGGTTGTAATTAAAGCTGTTGGAGGCTTGTTCTGTGTTTATTAATTCAGCTCGCGCTTGTTTCCGGCCGTTTTGTTGAAATTGTTAGAATATTTTTCGCGAATTACTTCGTAAATTTTAGAAAGTCGTAAAATTTTCATGAATACGTCGACCTCTTTATGTACCCAAAAAAAAATGGCTACTATACAATTTCACGTACTATATTATATTAGCTTCATTATCATATCAGCCGAAAGACGTCCACTGCTGGACATAGGCCTCCCCCAAAGAGTGCCAAAGTGACCGGTCCTACGCCACCCGCATCCAGCGTACTCCCGCAACCTTTACCAGGCCCCTATTTTACCAACTTGACAATTGTCACCTGACAACGACAATTCTCCGTACATTGCTGGTTCCACAAGTTACGTAGCAAACACCTTAACTTCTAGAATAAGCAATATATGGCGAATTGTCAGTGACAGGCGACAATTGTCAAGTTGGTGAAATAGGGGCCAGGTCATCAGTCCACCTTGTCGGGGGCCTACTGTAGGTAATATATTAGCTTATCTTAAACTAAAACAAAAGTGTTTCAATGATTAATTTTGTATATAGTCAGCTGTTGGATGTTTCAAAACAAATAATATCTTGTAACTTAGCAAAATAAGTTATTATGCTCGCATTCGCAGTCTTAGAGCCGCCAACTAAAGCTAGACCAACAGTTTGCGAGCCCCAAGAGGCACCAACCTCTGCGCAGTTATACCGCAAGTTTATGTGTCGGAACTAGGTTTTATCAGCCTGTTACTTCTTTTAGTTGGCGAGTTCCTACTCCCTACCTACCTATTTCACTTCTTATATTATGTTACTAGTTATGAAATCATGTATTCGTGGTGTTTACAGCAAGTTTAAGTGCCTACTAGTTATATTATGCTTTTTAGCTTTACCTATGGAATTTTGGCCTACCGCGGCTAATACACAAATTAATCCATTCAAGATTTAAAATGCATATTGCTTGTACATATGAAACGTATATAAATTAGTCAGAAATACTAAATATTACCTACTTACTCAGCTTGTAGTCTTAGTCGTCTATCATAAGTGAATAATTATTCAGGCATTTAAGCCTGTAGGTAGTGTAATGTGTACGTACCTGAAATCAAACAGAAATAATTGTAAAATAATTGATATATCCATGAAAATAGCACTGTAAATGAATTACACGCTTAAATGTACTTTATGTAAGAGAGTTAAAGGAGTATTAATCCTGAGATTGACTTAGAATGCCTCCAAATTTGTACGGGTGTTTTATACTTTGTATGTAAATTGTATTTCATATAAAACGTTTTAGTGAGCTTTATTGGGTTCTTCAATAATATGTGTAAGTTTTTGGTCGCTAATTAATGAAAATTCTCATTAAATAGATAAAATTAAAGTGAGTATGTACCTCCCTAATTTCAGGTCAATCGGTCAACAGAAAGGGGGTAAAATATCAGTTACTAGGTTTGACCCATGAAAGTAAAAATAAATAAAACCGTTAAATAACATATTGAGACAATTGGTCAAACTCTTAAAACGCCTAAAGAAATATTGCTACAACACATGTAGTCATCATTACGTAAACATATAAGCAAATAATGTTTTAGAGTTTCGTCAATTATTCGTGCCCGATCCTAAGTATCAGAGAGATCTCTTTGATGTCGCTGTATAACAAAAGGGATAGTTGTGCGCCTTTGGCTAGTAGGTACGCATGTTTGTGGTGCAAAGGACAGGACATTGGCTGGCTACATTAATTAATTATTGACATAACTAATACATGATTCCTTATAGGGATATTAGTTTTAATTTATGTGTATAGTACAGTAAACAGCAATAACATCACTTGAAGTTTTGATGGTATCTAACGCCTCTACAAATAGCGTCATCGTGGCAGTTATTTTGCGCAACCAGGATGCTCAGAATTATGTTCTGGTTTTTCAGTTGTCTATTTTAACACTCGAGCCATTTTCCGAATACTATGTGTATATACTCGTATACAGAGCTTAATAAGTATTCATAAAATTCCATCACTTTTATTTTAGTTTCAATTAGTTTGTAGTTTTCACTTTGAAATACATGTTTTTTAGAAATAAATAACAGTAAGCACGTTTATTCAACAGAGCCTAGTAGGTACTTAAGAATTTTTACTAATAAAATTACTTTAATAATACTTGCATTTGGACCACTATAATAGCGATTAAGTGCCGGATTTCAGCAGGATCAATGCGGCATCAAAGAGATTGCGAAGAATGGGTAGCCTCGGGCAATCTCTTCTGACATTGCGACTATAACGTACTTACTCGTATATCCGTCATTAAATTTATTATTATAGAATATATCTTGTAGGAAGCGTTTCGTAACTAAATGGTTTTTATTCATAAATCAAAACAATAGTTAAAATACGTTCTTCGTTTTAAGTCAATAACACTAACTGCTATAATTATATGAATAAGTCATATGACTTAAACAGTTTTTAAAAGCTATTCTCTTTTCCGTGCAATGAATTATACGAGTATGAACGACATTTTTTAAAATGTTATTTTAGTTATATTATTTTATTTACAAATTATGTTGTTAAGTATCCATACCATTTTACCACACCCCATGGTCGGGCAACCATCACTTCCAGGAAGTAATTATCCCTTTATATATCATCTTATTAAATTCAAAAAATATAAAATATTAAGAGACAATCTTACTCAAACTAAGCAAATCTTGTACTATGGGTACTACGAGTAGACGACGATTAACATACTTATATAGATAAATAAATACATAGAAAACATCAATAACTCAGGAACAAATACTAGTGCTTACCACACAAATAAAAGTCCTTACCGGGATTCGAACCCAGGACCTCTTGCTTCGTAGGCAGGGTCTAGCCAACCACCCAGCCAGCCACCAACTAGGCTAATGCGGTCGTCATATTGGGGTTATAATTATAATTTCAACAGTTCTATTCGCTAATAGTAAAGTGATAGGCTAATTTATTTAAACTTTAATAAACACATAAGTTTCCATTTCTTTAATCATCACTATAATATTATGAATCATACTATAACTTACTCAAGTCGTGACCCTTATAGGTATAGACCTTCGGTTCCGAACAAAAACCCACGAGTTTTTGTAACGAAAAGAAACTTTGTTGATATTCTATATTTATTCGTTTGGAGAAAAGAAAGTTTCTTTGTTATTTAAGTTTTTTTGTTGGAGAATTTATTAAGTCTTACTCCAAACACGGATGACTTTTGGTCATTCAAATTCAAAGTCGATATCTTTACATAAAATATATTTCTTAATGCTGTTTTTTAACTAAAGACCATTCCAGATATTCATTAATTGGAGGTATGCATGTACGTATTTAATACGGAAATTAATCACCATAGACAATCAGTAATTCGGTTTGTTGCTTAGCTGCGATCAAAGCACCCAATATATCGGTCGTTGACCTTTACAGAATTATAGATAGTGTCACACATGTAGTCGAAACGCAAAGGGCGTGAAATCACTTGGCGCGAACATCGATATGCAATTTGCCATCGGAAATAGAACGTAATCACACTTAGCGTGTCACCAAACCTTATGTACCGGGGCTTCAGTCAAAACTTCGCTGTCTCTGTCGTACTATTCGGTAATGCCTAGGAGTGCATGATGCCACGTGATATGTCGAAGACTCAGGTGTACCTAGCTGTGTAATGATTTCAACCAGATTCTATTTACTATATATTTACCAATCTAATATTGTAGCGATTTGCTTTTATTGCATTTCTACATTTGTTACGTAATCTATGGAACAAGTGTTTGAGAAAAACAGGTGTGAAAATGAAATATAACGCATGGGCCACGCGGCTCCGCCTTGAATTCTTTGTCATCGCGGACCCACGGGGTGCAATTAAGTATAGCCTATTTCCATCCCGAAACTCCATGTTTTACAAACATTATTGATTAAAGAAGTACAGTCGCGAGCTTTAATTTGGGACCCATTTTCATGAAATGTTGTTAGAACATTCATAATGCAATAAGGTCGAAACTTAAGTTTGATACTAGCGTTGAATGTCAAGTTCGACATATAATGTCTTATCGAATCGACCCTTGAAATGATAACCTCTTTGCAAAACGCTATCACTACGGTTTTCTAATTGCCGTGTCAGTGTCAGTGAAGAAAACAGATAGAAGTCAGGACCAAAAACCCCCTTACCCAAGTAACAATTAATCGGAAAACATCGGAAATGATCGTTGGCCCTCGCTCCAGTTGACGTAATTGCACGGTTGCCCCTAGAAACGTAAAGTTGTCGATGCTAAACATTATTACATTGACGTTGCGTTAAAATATTAGCTGTAAATAGCGTAAGTTTGCTACACGATATTCAGCCTTAAGTGGGTCCCAAATTAAAGCTCACGACTGTACACATGTATTGAAAATTGGTGAGATTTTCGGAAGAGTATGTAGATTATACAAATTTACAACCGCACAATCTTTAAATTAGTGTAGATAGAATAGCCAAAAAAACAGTAGGTACCTATATGTCATTCCCGGTTGTGCCATAAAGGAGCTCGGGGTTCGATTTGACACCTAATCCCAAGATTTGGCATAGGCACTAGTTTTACGAAAGCGACTGCCATCTGACCTTCCAACCCAGAGGGAAAACTAGACCTCCTTTTCTTTTCCTCACGATGATTTCCTTCATCGAAAAGCTAACGGTAAATATTCCGTACCCATAAGTTCGGAAAAACTAATAAGTACGAGCCAGGATTCGAACCCACGACCGTCCCTTAACAGCCGCATGCCTGAACAACTAAGCTACCATAGCGTGCAGTAACACTACTTGTCAGAAAATTTACAATTTGCTAAACAACTTCGTTACGTTCACTGTATTTCTGACAATATTTTGATGATTACATTTTTAATGTTCTGTCTTACCTAATTTGCTACTTGCTTGTGCTTTTACGATATATGAAAAAATACATTTTTTATGTCAATAGTGACGCTATATGGGATAAAAAATATTGTAACTGCACTAAAAAAGACGAACAAAAGTGACACGTCACGGTACTTCTGCCACGGCTGTGCGTGTGAATGGTAACACCTATATTAAAAGTCCATTAAACAAAAAGTATCAAAATTACGACCAATTTTATATCAGAAACGCATCAGTCACCCCACAAACGTAATTGAGCCCATTTCACTATAGTATAATGCGTCCTCTGGCGCAAGTCACCACGTCTCATAAGTCTACTAATTTCAGAATTATCTTCCAGCAATATAATTACCTTTAGTTTTTTACTTTAAAGTGTAGGGACATAAAATATTTTGACGAGTCGATAAGAGCAAAGGGGCCGCAACACGGGTTATCTTATCGGTAGTGTTGGGCCGCTAATGACCTGCCCACTCCCGAAAGAAAACAACAACTTCATTACAAAATTGACTTTTTACCTTTCCATTAATGACTGCTGTTCACATGACCTTCGTTCGTTTTTGGGCAATCTAGTGCGGAAAGGAAATCATTTTTTTGTTCTATGCCGCTGATGTAGCTACAGACGGGTACGGTTTTTGAGTGTTTAATTGGATGAATTAGTTCTATGGTCCCCAACCCGCACTGGGCCAGCGTGGGGACCTACCCGTCTTAATCTTTATCTCGAGGAACTATGGTGACCATTCTTCTCTGTATGAACAAGAATGTCACTAGACATCTCGCGTCAATATATTTGACTATAATTCTACTAAAACATTTTTGAAAAAAGGCATAATTTAAAACTAATTAGCTAAAACAAATTCCACTATTTTCTATTCATATCGCCAAACTAAAACTATACACCCCTTAGCTTAGACCACAAACGCCTTACCCTAACTAAGCCCACGTTACTTAATCTAAAAACGCACATCTATCCTCGGATCAGACGTCGGACCGCTCTCTGACGTCGGGATTAACTTCGCTATAAATGGATATCCACCCACAGCCATAATAAAAGGTAAGCGGGCATTCCTTCATTCCATTATCATAACCTCATAAAAACTAGAGACAGTGCTGCGATGTATTTTTATAATGCAGTTTCAGACTGGCTGAAAAACGATATCAAGGCATAAAAAAGTAAGGAACAAGGTGGCTGCCAATCGTGATCGAAGGCATTTCGATGCTACGCGCATACAAATATTCGCGTTTTAGTTATGATTTGTTCTACCATGAGAACTAGCACATAAGCCTGCGCGATGATTATTATTAGTTTGTCTCGTAAAATAAAATAAAGCATTGTTTAGTTTTATAATATGTATATAGCCTAAAAGGAACTATAGACACATTTAAATGATTATGCCGTGAATTATCCTTTGAATGAATATGACTTTTCAAAACTGACCAACCTTTTCGTTCCGCGACAATACCACACATGGAAATACTTGTGCTGCCAATGTTATGGACAATAACAAAACGCAAGCGTTGTTGCGTATGCATTAATTGACATTATCTACCTCGTATTGATTCGTTTGTCGTGGACGCCGAACGATGCGAGCTCACTTACCCTTGGGAGTGTTTATAATTATTCGCACTTCATCGGCAAATGCGTTTACACGCTGGCGATCAAGTCAGATTTAGGTTAGGTTAAAATAAATAGCGTGTGTGTGAAAACAAAAATTATGTCATACAAAACATTATACCACTAATACTTATATCCAATATGCATTATATCCATTAAACGTTATATTAAAAATATATTATACTAATTGAACATTATACGCCATGAAATTATACTGATTGTTGTTATACCAAAAGTTTGTTATGGCCCTTGAGTGATTATATACAATGAAAATATATTAAATGTTGTTATATCCAATGAATATATATCAAAAGTTGTTATACCAATCATTACACACCCGTCCTTACGGCATCGTACAATAAATCAGGCTACTAGCTGCTTTGTAATTTGGAAGCACCGCATTTGCTTTATTACCATTATAATCCCTGTCATGTGCATAGAGTATTACAATTGCAGTCTTGGCGCAGGTACTCATTTAAGGACCGCCCGTGTGCGGTTTAGTATAATTATGTGTCTGGCAAGAGCGCGGTCTACGCTATACGCATTGCGGCAATTTGATATTCATGCATCGCTATTTTTCAAACGTGTTAGCAATTTATCAAGAAAAAAAACATAACTTCTCTGTACTATCTAGGCTGTCAGAAGAGTTGAAAAAGATAATCTCTAAGGGATTTTATTTTAGTGAGAAAGTTTTTGGCTTATTCAACTTAAGTACTCAATCTGAATAGGATCGTGCGTAAGTTAAGTTCCGATTTACTATGAACCTGCTGTTAACTGCTCTACCGACTGAATAAATAAACAGCATATCTATTTCAAAGTAACATCGTAATGCGATCACATACGCGAACCAATAAAACATACTAAAACGGAAAACTTACCATCAATAATAGAGCTGCGAGCTCTAAGCAGATTCACGATCGTACGTAAGGCGGTCGCCTGACATGTGATTTATTCCTTTATCTTTGAACGGGCCGGATTTTACCGGAGATAACTCTGCACCAACGTAAATCAAATACCGTCCTCTTTAAAACAGGCGTATGTAACTACAGTACCCAAAAACTTATACAACGTTGTTCTCCCATTACATAAAAACGAATTCTGAATGCCACATGTCCGTGTGGACCTCAGGTCGCATAGGACTATGTTCGACGAAGGCCTTAGGATGATTGTAGGAGCGATGAAATCGTAATGCAGCTAGCAATCTGTGTATCGGTATGCGGCTTTCTGTTTCGGACCTTTTTATTCGATTTGGAATGTTTATTAGGGTACATGGGTAAAAGTGTTTATGGGTGCAATGTGAATCGGTTAAGGGTTTTAATTGAATTATCTTGTTGCGAAAATGCATTGTGACCTTAAAGCGCTGTAGTTTGATAGTTTTTATTAACTCGAGCGCTTACTACGATAAATTTTAAAATTTTAATTTAGAATTGTTAAATAATTATGATAGTATATGAGTAATTTGTTTTGGTTATACCAACACATAAACTCGTGGGCTTGTTCAACAAGTGGCCGAAGGAATCTCTGGGCGAAAGAGCCAGTTCGTCCGACGAGTATGTAAATGATAACGCTTGGACATAAACACTTCTAGGCAACAGCATATGTTTATGATTGAGTGTGTTCCCTCGATTGCCCCGTGTGTCCATAAACACTGCTTATTGGTAATTGATAAACCACAACACCTTGAAATGAATCTTTCTTTTTATTTTTACCTTTGTCAAAATATAGGCCTCCTTTATGGACGCATTTAAAGTCACGTGGGGAGATATGCGTGTATGAAAACGCGCACGCTTGTCCGGCCGCGGAACGCCACACTCAGGCCGGGGTCTTGACGCCAGCGGGCAGCGGGATGACGAACGTGCGTTCAAAGATTAAACTCAATCAAATGTATGAACTGCCGCTAGTCGCCTTGCTGCCCGCTAGCGCCCAGCCTGCGACCTTACTTATGACCTTACTCACTTATAACTGAGGGCATAATGTTTAATGGAGAGTAGAATTTAGAATGCTTAATTTATTAGTTGATTCGTAGCATTAATTACCTAAGACGTCACATAATACATCTATTATAGGTAGATATATGTCACAAAGCAAGCTAGATTAACATACATTGAATATGCATGACTTTAACGTGGACACAAATCTACTGCAATTTGTAAAATTCTCTACATCTTGCTACTATCAACCTAGCTCTATTTCGCAAACTGATCTAATAAAGGCTTATAACAATTTTAATAACTGTATTAAATCCCAAACGGCGGTCACGAAAGGAGTAAGCTTATAATTTAGTCATAAAACGGCAATTAGAATACACTTTACTGCACTAATAAATCTTTTAATCTCACACGATATCAGAAAACGCGCCGCTAGGCTTAGGAGCATTAATTTATTATATTAATTAGAGAATTCTTCACACTTTTTACTGAATCAAGCGGTTAGAAACTGGGGTTCTGTCGTATCGGAATGTCATGTTATGTTGCGTTTTTAATTCATACAATTCGAATAACTTGTAACATTCAGTTGACGTATTGCGTTCTATGAAATAATTATGCGAAGGAATTTTTACGTTCAATTTTCATGAACAGACCAATTTTCACCACTATAATCACTGACAAGTTCTCTCTCTCCACCATGCGTTTATTAAACTTATAATATGAGACTAATTTACTGGCACGCTGCGACAACTGAGTGCACATATAAAAGAAGAAGGTAACTTGATATATGACCCATAACCTAGGTCCTATCTTTTTTATATGAACGACATTGAATGTAGACGCCCTTCTCTTTACGACTACTCGGTATGGAGTTTATAAGCCCTCAAGAGGTGCAATAAAGAAGGACATTCCACTACAAACGAATTGAATGAGTTCCTATACATTGTAAAATGTACATACACTTTAGGATGTGTCTAATTTACTCATGAAGAGTTAATTACTTCGTGGAAGCATTAATATCTTTGACGTTCAATTTCGCGGTAATGGCATTTGACACATTGACACTTAGACTTAAGACAAAATAGTGATGTGCCGCAAGCTTACGATCTCGTCTCAAAAAATTCTGGGACAAACCAAATAAAACCTTTGTGTAAGCAGATACAGAAAGATGAAAAAGAATTTGTCAATACAAATATACTTTGTGAGTCCCGTAAGTGATATCATGTTGACTCCCACTGTAGGAGGGCAGGGTAACCTGTTTGCTCGTGCTACACTCAGATTGGTAATAAGATGCGACACATGTATTATCCCGATTAAAGCCCCTCAGAAAAGGGGCTTAAGTATAGTGATGTCTTTATGTCCCCGCGATATCTGACACGATATGGTAATCTCGTAATTATCTTGAATGTAGATAATTCATGCATTCGATTCCTGCATGGCGAGATTGAAGTGCAGTGGGAGCGTTAAAGATGAAACGGAAGTGACAAATTTTCATACATCTTTAATTAGGTGTCAAATTTTGTGCTGTTTTTAAAACCAATGGTGTATCTGTATTACGAGTAACTAGTTTAGACAGCATAAAAATATTGAACTATAGTCAGTACTTTAGTGCGTGGAAATTGGTGAAGTTCTGCATCGCGCTATTGAAGTTTTTAATGTATGTTGTATAAATACAACTTCCTTCAACCTCTACTTATTATGTCTCACTGACAACCTCAACGAACTTTAACAATTATTATATGTATTCATCAAAAATTCCATGATTGATTCCAAATTCCAATCCCATAATTCATCATCAGCATATCAGCCGAAAGACGTCCACTGCTGCCCAAAGAGTGCCAAAGTGACCGGTCCTGCGCCACCCGCATCCAGCGGACTCCCGCAACCTTTACCAGGTCATCAGTCCACCCTGTCGGGGGCCTACCCACGCCGCGCCTTCCGGTACGTGGTCGCCACTCGAGCACCTTTCCGTGACTTATAATTACTTACTAATAACTAGATTACTAAGTAATTATAAGTCATGGCATTTTTGTATTCACTACTTTTGTTACGTTTTTATCACCAACGTCGATTTAAATTGATTTTGTAATACTTTCATCACGATGAACAATATTTTTTTCATCAACTCCGACTCGACATCGAGTCGATAATTTGGCAGGAGCGCAACACTCGCCGATGATTGATCGCCGGCCTCCCCGTAAGCCTGTCAAGACGAAGAATAACATTGTTAGGGCTCTTGTACACGTCTCACTGCCGCGAAATCCTCTTAAGACATGCCTTCCCTCTATGGAAATAAAAACGAAATTGTGGCGCTATTCGAGGAGCATCGATGGTTTGATGGCCGTTGAGATTTTCACGGATTTTCCGTCCAACAGGTTTTTTGTACAAATAGGTTTATGTATACAAATTAAACGCTGACACCCGTATATCAGCGTCAAAATACTGTCACTATTTTAACAATCATAAACACTCGCAGTACCCGACTTTCAGGCGTTTATACTATTTGACAATACATTACGTTTGTAGTTTTAAATATTTTGTTTTCTTCTGTAGAATTTCATCAAAACAATTACTGTCACCGACCGACAGCCGACCAAACTGGAATAGATTTTATTCCCAAATTAATCAATTAAACTTTAACTTTCAACCTTATAAGTCCGTAGACTAGTTTAATAAACTAAACCCTTTTTTGTTTGACACTTTCTACCGTCGCCCAATAAACATTGGAAACCATAATGCAATAAAACTTTCCATAATCGTTTAGCATAATGATTCACTATGATCTCGTAATGGCCGCATGAATAGGACGGAAGCCATATGCGTGTTATAAGTATAAAGGGACCACCAGGCACGGCGGGTGACTTCAAAGGAGACCGAGTCCTTTAGGTACACACACACACAGTTCGTGTCAAACACGAAAAATGATATGAAGGATGGAGTTAAGCGAAAGGGTATAAAGGTGTTAGTGATTTTGTTTTGAGTGGTTTCTAAAAAGAAACAGGGTGAAATTTAATTCATGATACAAAATAACAAAATGTGAATCTATTCATGATTCTTTTACTAGCAGCATGTATGAAATAGCTGGACTTTTTTTGGCATAATACAAGCTTGGTCTATTGGATTGGAGCTGGTTTTTTTTTGCCATAATTTCATGTTTTATTTATTTCAAAATTATTCATCTGTAAGGTAAACAACCCCAGCACAAAGTTTACTCGACGACTCCTAATTTGATCCAAATCGCATTTGCAACCACAGCCGCAGAACATTATTCGTACGCAATTACGTTTTACAGCGCTTATCGACTTTATATTTTTTAAGTGCCATTGCAATAAATGCGCCGACAGTGCGACTTTACTAAAGCTCTTGATAGAGTTAGTCACATTAGGGTCCAATTATACTCGTATCAGGATCAAAGCAAGCCAACAGGTAGTGAGTTCTGGAGACTCTTAGTCATAAAAGCATACATTACGCGAAATCTACCAGCGCGCGATCTTACCTGAAACATAAAGCAATACCATAAATATTATTGATGTTACAGTACAAGATTACAAAATAAAAATTGATCGACAGTAAATAAGAAATAAAAACAACCGTCAATTATGAGTTTTTTTTTGCAACTTGACTTAATGATATCATCACAATTTAAATTTAAAATGATCATCGAACGCGAAATTAGCGCGTGATTTGCCAAAGCCATTATAATGACGAATGATTGCAATCGCAGGTAATTTTATAACGACACTAATTATTAAACGCTGAAATGAACGGAAATGGTACCGACAGACGACGAATTGACTAACAGATTGTTCAATTAGTTGGACATAAATATGATTTGAAAGCGGTACACAGAGAATGAGAAATCAATGGACAATGCCTCATAATTTAGAATAGGGGAGGCCGAGGTGAATTGACTCTGCAAGTTAACGAAAACTGCAGGCACTGTTCTCAGACTTGAAAGTACAGGCAGGAGAAGTCTGTGATTACAAGAGTTTATTTTACTCTGTTCGAATGTAAGTCTGTAACTTACATACTTACATCATCTAAACTCGCTAACAATTTTTCAGCCACTAGCCGGAAACCCATTGAGCTGAAATTATGTATATAACTATATATACGCTGATCTGATGATGAAAACAGAAGGTGGCCAAAGCAACTCGTAAACCACATAATCGTCTTGCCGTTTGGCGCATAGGTAACCCACTCAACGAGTAGTCAATGTTTGTGATAAAAATACAGTCGGCAAAAAAGCTAGTAAGTATCAAAGCTAGTATTGAGTATTCAAAGCAATAAACTAAACAGGATTTCAACTATAATCTTGTCAATATTCAGTTACATTCCGTTCTACTTTCCCGTGAAATATTTTTAGATATCTGTCACTCTATTATACGCATTACGGACAATTAAAGTTTGAGTTAAGGAATGGATCTGACAGAAAACCGTCTTACATTGGAATGATTAGATAGTATACAATTCATTTTTAAAACGCGTGATACGATGATGAAATACAATCAATTTTTCTGAACTCAATTTTTCTATACAGGTTATCGACCTGAACCTACGTATTTTAATGAACGTTAAATTATTCAATAATATCATATGTATGGTTAATCTAACATCAATCATCACTAAGTTAAAAGACAGTTCGATCATTTAAAGGCAAGATTTTGTAGGGTAGTATTTCTCCTGACGAGTTCGTCATTCGTCGTCAGTTCTGCATGCAATCTGTATAATATAACTACTTAGTGATATTATACAGATTGCATGCAGAACTGCATGTGTGCGGCGCCGCTTTCGTGCCACCCGTGCCTAGCATGGACCACTCATTAAAATATAGGCGCGCATTAAAAACTCTGTACTGATTTGGTACAAATACACCTTAGCTTACTAATACGCCACTGACTCCGCATCGCCAAGTGAGCTGGCCTAAGTGTTCGTGCCCTAAACCATTATCCTCCTAGCGTTATTCCCGGTAATACCCCTAAAGGAGCCCGGGGTCCGCTTTGACACCTAATCCCAAGATTTGGCATTGGAACTAGTTTTACGAAAGCGACTGCCATCTGATCTTCCAACCCAGAGGGAAAACTAGACCTTATTGGGATTAGACCGGTGTTCGTGCCCTAAACAAACCTAATAAACTGCCAGTTACTAAATGCCACTTAGTATTAATTAAATTTGATTTATCTAAAGAACCTTCCCGACTAGGTAAACCACGCAGCGATAGCTCGCGTGCTGTCACGGGATATTTGTAGTGGCCGAAGGCCGAGTATTGAATTGTCAGTGATATCAAGATGTTGCCGGGAATGGGCTGGGCTAGGTATCAAAGGACACCGCCGTTTACTTTTAAGGTTATAATGCGGGTCATTAAACTTAGGAATGTATCTTTTTATTAGACTTTTGTGAGATATAGGCGCTTTACAGCAAAACTTTCGTAAAGTTACATACATCTGTCAATCAGAAACCAGTGAATAGAATTTAAGATTAACGGCCGTATTCATAAACGTCCTATAAGCCTGTTTTAACTAAAATGGCGTTAAAATTTCGTTTGTCTTTATCTGTCACTTTGACATTTGTATTCGTAAGAAAGGGATAATGCACATTTTATTTAGCAGAGGCATTTTAAGTTTTATTAATAAGGGGGTAAATTACTATATCTGTTTAAGCAAAACCCCTTCTTCGTTGAGTGATGATTAATGATTATTAAAGTATTTGCAATCACAACTCTTTCCGAGGGTAAACAGGTGATAGTGAAGGGATTACGAAGAACGATGTTAATGCAACATAGGGGCCATTCATAAATGTGCTATGCACTGCAGCAGAAAGTTCGAGTTACTTGACGGTTGCCACAAACATCAAACAATACTGGGATAAGGTGTGTTATAACAAAACGCAGTGAACGAGTGAGATACACAAAGGCAACTATAGTTTTACTTATATCAGACACTGTTATTACCATTTGTTCAAAAAATCACGCATAAAAATAAATAAATAAATATAAGGGGGACAATCTTACACAGATCGACCTAGTCCCATAGTAAGCTCAGTAAGGCTTGTGTTATGGGTACTAGACGACGATATATATAATAGATATAAATACTTAAATATATAGAAAATATCCATGACTCGGAAACAAATATTCATGCTCATCACACAAATTTTTGCCCTTACCGGGATTCGAACCCAGGACCTCTTGCTTCGTAGGCAGGGTCACTACCAACTAGGCTAAAGCGGCCGTCAAACAAGCATAAACAAGATTAAAAACAAATTACTCACACGTATTTGCGAAAGTCAACTCGTGACAGAGAATAAAACAAATATGGCGGCGTTCGAGATAATTCCGCTTGTAACGGCCGTGTTACGCATGCAAATTGAACGTGCACCGGCACGCAGCTTTTAAGGATCCCTTGGCAAGCAAAGAAACCCTCCCCTTCGTAAAGGTTCCAAACGTATCAGTACATCATATGTGACTGACGTGTATTACTAAATTGTACATTAAATTACTTCAATAATAACCCAACATCAGCAGGGGGATTCATGAATTTACGTCACACATGTGCAAAATCCCACTTACTGGCCAATTACATACAATTGGACGTACAATTTTACACGCACTGCGGGCGGTAGCTAAGCCTTAGATCGTCTGTATCTTCGTCAAATAGCTGCAATCTGAGACAATCTTTGTGTTAACACCTTAGGTGAGTAGGTAATATTATTTTATTTACGCACATATCATTAGTGCTCTAAAATGCGTTCAGAAACCGTAGGAAATGACCAGCATTACTACAACCGATTTTACTATGAGAACTTTCTTGTCTGTGGTAGTAGGTAAAACCTGTACGGTAATGTCATTACAGTACAGATTTTTGATAAATTTGTATCGTTATGAGTTTAAATTTGGAACAGCTGTCAAAACTCAAGTGGGTCCCCATTCTAGTATCCATAGATATTAAAACAGTTATCGATACGAAACTTCAATTCAGTACGTTTTTTAATACAAACCGCACGACATTTGATTTCGAGTGATATAAGTATAGGGACTTCATTCGTTTGTCTATGATTTAAAAAAAAAAACCATACACCATGACGTAAGGTCGAAATGCCGCCATTGCTGTTGTCATTTTATTGTTGGTTTTCTGCTGTTACTTACTACTACTTATGATATGTGTGTAGATAAAGTAGTGTATGCAACTATACATAATTAGGCCTTAAAACACTCGTGTGATCCTATTATGAAACTCGCTGCCGCTCGTTTCATAAAACCACACTCGTATTTTAAGGCCTCTCATTATGGATCAGTCGCATAAACTACTATTGGAGCATGAATCATTATGACTGTTTGTACCAATATTTTTTTACAAAAATACTTAGAGGTATTGTATCAATGAGTAACACAAATTATCAGACCCTAATCTAGAATCTTTGCACTAAGTGAACCCAAAGATAATTTGAGAAGAAAGTACGAAAAATACACTCTCTAGAAAACCCTTACTCAGCAGCAGCAAAAACAGCGTGTTTAAAAAAGCGACACACGTATACATTTTAGATTGAGAACAGACTCGCTGACTGGCATAATGTTGTCCATTTCTCAAGGCACAGTATGTACATTGTATCCAGGCAGCTGTAATCAGTTTCATACTGAACCCTTAATTTTCCGTGACCGGACTCTGAACTGGCCAATTTCATTTTAATTCGGTTACAGTTACCTACAGCACTTTTCGCAAACTCCGTTATAACACACCCAATTACGAACGGTTTCGATTTCGATACCCGATGCGGTTCTACAATTAGGTACTTTATGAATTGGGTGGGAAAATATACTAGGGGCATTAGTGGCTCTGTGAGCTGTAAAACTCGCTGTCTTTTTTGTTTTGTTTTTTTATGTTTAGAAAAAATTACTTGCATAATTATTGAAAATTTCACGAGACTCGGTTGGGAAATGCGGCCTGAAGAGGAGAACAGCCGGACTTCCGGAGAATTTTCGCCTTTCACTTGGCTGAATTCGGTACTGAGATACATCAAAATGTTTCGAACATATGGAACTTGTACGCGCAGGCACCCAATTTGCTTGCCTGCTGCATGAGGCGGTACATTTTTTGTTTAAATTGAAGACTGCCAAATATACATTTCAAATAAATTGTGTTCACTCGGCAATTTGTGCAGGTTCTTAGTACATCATACTTATTATCGATAATTATTGATTATCGACACTACCCGCATCAGACTTGCGAGTCTCGTGACACTGACCTGTCATTTTAGATAGTCCTTGCAAAAGGCCCAACCTGAAACGGAGAGTTTCGGTCGCTACGCTCGCTCGATCAATTAAAAGCTTCCAATTTTCATGACATGGCGGGTTTTGTGACATAGCGGTAATATCACAGGCGGATCTGTTAATTAAGCCAAATCATTAAAAATATAAGAATACGGCTCCAATCAGTGAAGAATAAGGTAGGGAAGGTAGGTAGGTAGGGAAGGCAGGTAGGTTTCGCATTATAATGTGGCATGCATATGTTAGACGACCGGTTAGCCTAATGGGTAGTGGTGCTGCCTACGAAGCTGAAGGTCCTGGGTTCGAATCCCGGTAAGGGCAAATATTTGTGTGATGAGCATGAATATTTGTTTCTGAGTCATGGATGTGTTTTCTACGTATTTAAGTATTTATATCTATTATATATATCGTCGTCTAGTACCCATAACACAAGCCTTATTGAGCTTACTATGGGACTAACTCGATTTGTGTAAGATTAATTGTCCCCTTATATTTATTATTTATTTATTTATTATGCATTGGGCAACCACTGGGACCTATTTCATGCAATTATGTTAGATTGATTGTATGTCAAAGTTCGCGTTGTGCGTTTTAAAAATGAATCTTATACTATCTAGTATATTTAAGTATTTTCGTTTTAGAAATATTAAATGACAGCATGTCATAGTATTAGTGACATGTTTAATATGACAAGGTACTCCTAAAATCTTACTTATTTTTAAGTAAGTCTCGTTCCTTAAATACCTTTTAAGTTTTCCGGGTCACTGAACAGAAACCCTGATATTATCGTGTTTTCCTTCTTTCGGGAAAAAATATTCATCTGCAAACCAAGTTCAAGGTAAATTTGTTTACTTTGAGAATGATCACAATAATAATGTAACGGGATTACATCTTCTACAAAGAAACTCAGTTACAGGTAAATAAAATGAGCTCTATCATTATCTCTAAGCTATACCGTTTTATCATTTTTTTGCGTTAGATTAAAATATGTATACCTACCGTTTGTAAATTTGAAACGGGCGTATTTTTTAATCAGCCATAATTTTCGACCGTAAGAATGATACCTGCATGAGAAAGCGATTTTGTTTCAATAGCTTTATTCATAATACAAACCATTAACGGTTTGATTTAAATAAATGACATACAGTGTAGTGAGTGTACACTGCGTGCTGAATTATTTTGTATGAAGGTTAGTTAACGAAACTTATGTAAATATGTTGTTTAGGACCGAGATTTATCGTCATCGAAATATAAGCTGTATACATAATCTTTGCTCGCGGCTGTGCGCTTATATTATATATATGGATGTTTAACTGGGGTGTCATGACACGGATGTCATCGTTACAGGTGCAGGCGCACCCACACGACAGCGGCTAGAGGCTCACGCACACATAAATAACCGGGCGCATTGATGAGTTCAACTATCTATAATAGGTCTAGGTCAGTCATATCGAACATTAAAATCGCAAGGTAACCGCTAGTTGTGATTTTATTATATGTTTTTAGGAACACTATTTTTGCAGCACTCGAAAAACCACCCCATTTTCGCTTTTTTTAGTATTGTCTATAAAAATCCTAAACTACGAGTATACAGTTTTTTTTAATAAAAATCTAGTTATTGGTTTAAGAAGACTAAAATTGCTCCCATTTTAAAACAGAATTTCAAAGTTAGCACAGGTCTTTCGAAGCTCCAAACTTGGATATAGGTACTGGAAGTGGTCCTCACATCATATAAAAAAATCACAGCTAGCCGTTAGCTCGCGAATTTAGGCATTTTTCTGGTCAAATATTGGCTTAGTAGTAAATAGGCTCTTTAGACGAGTTGGCATACTCTACAACTACATCGATGAATCAAGATGCTACTTTCGTCCGGCTGCTTTTCCTCCAGCGTATAGCCAATGTATGTGGGCAACTAACATATATTGAGCTACCAACCAAGGGCTTACGTAGTTATGATTTCATTACAATTAGGTTGACTAAAGAGACAATCAGAAAGTGAAACAATACATATTACAAACTATCAGGAGGTTGAACAATTTATCTATAGAGCCTCAGGGCCGCGATCAGATTGGTCAATTAAACAAAAGAGTACATCCCAGGGATATCGCTTTTGTTGCATTTATTTCATTCCAATTTTGAAAGAGGGAATATCCCTTTGGATGTGCCTGGGACGTCACATTTTGTTATCTCTAATTCAGTCTCTCGATCCGCAAAATTAGACTCAGAGCAACATGACCCCAATTCCATGTCTTTCATACAAAATTGGAATGACAGAGTCAGCAAAGTCGGTATATTTCCTTTTCTGACAATTATTGCGAATAGAATCTATACCGGGCTTGCCGGTCGATTTCCGTGTGAATTTACCTACGTTAAGGAGATCTAACTGTAATATTATGCATGGCAAAATTACTGTTGAGTTGTCCAAAGTCCAGACGCTTGGTTAAAAAGTTGAGATTATATAACCCTATAACCACTTCATTCGATTTCGATAAGCTGACACAAAGAAATCTACCAACGTATTTTACTAACAACATTACGCACATCCTGCCATGCATATCGACTTAATGCCTACACGGATTTCTCAGGTACTGTTTGTAGCACGGCGGCGAACCACAAACCGCGAAAGTACACAAAGTAACGAGAACACTCCGTGTAAATAAACAACAAACTCTGCATATCTAAAAGCTTAGTACTGGGAACTGTGCGCATATTTGATAAATACACTAACTTTAGGTACCAACACTGAAATTCTGCGTGTGTGCTGTTGGGAGAAGTAATTAAAATATTATAACCTGGGATTCCATATTACATTAGTTTTTTAACGAAAAAATTCGTCTGCGTTTGTTCGTTTATCTTGGGTATCAAAGGGAGAGATTGTACCTACTAATGTTGCGTTCGTTTCAAAATGGATTTCCTGGAAGCTGGAAGTCGCACGGTTTTTCTGTTACATGGAATGGGGTACTTATAGTAGTCGTTTTTTTAAATAAATTCCCGTAACAAGAAGGCGATATTTTCGCGAATATGTAATGTTTTAATAATAAAGTTAACTAAAATCAAAAACCTTTGAAAATAGGTAGATAGTTTGAGATTGAACATTAAAGTCTTTCGTCTACTGGGAAATAGATGTTAACCTTAGGGATTTTCGGAAAGGATCAAAAGACCTGTCCATTTTACCGTATGTAGATTAAAAAAGTGGATCGTCATTTTACAAAATAAATAAATGTCGCCTGTGCCTTTCGTGTTCGAACTACATAATTATCTTTACTCGCATATCGCTGCGTGTCGGTAGCTGAAGCCTATTCTTATAAATACTGGTTCCCAATAAAACAAACAAGTAAGCCGTGTTTTATATCTTTCATAGCTTTTATAACTAGTCGAGGCAGCAATGAAATATCTATCTATACAGGTAGTTCGAACGACCATTACGTTATGGAACCCGATAGATATGACTATGAGATTTTTGAGTTGAAATTGTATGTATGTATGCACTTTATCGTACACATTGTATGTTAGGGAAGGTAGATTATAAGTCCAACTGTCTACTACGAGTATCCATGCATTAAGATTTAAATATACATACAATCTTTGTTTTTGCCGAGCAAAATACATTAGAAAAATGACATTTTAAAACAAGCATTCACTAACATAAATTTTCATGTTATGTACTTGCTTTCAAAAATATTGGTCGGTTAAAATGCGTGCGTAAATTCCCACCAGGGACCCATAAAACGCCGATACACGGTCGCACTGCCAACTTGATTGTAACTTAGAGCTACCTTGCATTCAGAGAAAAACAAAACAAGTGCCAACACACGCTTTAATTGGCAATCTTGTAGCTGTATCAAACTCGTATCGCTTTCCGTTAATAACTGCACTAGCGACCTTATGTTGCGTAGATAAAGTTTACATTGACTTATTTAAAGAAAGAAAGGGGTTTAGAATAAGAAGTAGTATTGCAGAGCTTGTACTCGTACGCGCTTCTGAGAAGGCGGCTGGTTATCCAGAAACAATGTTCGCGTATAGCGCGTTAGAGAAAAATTGCTAGTTTAATTTGTAATAAAACGGTTTGGTCGTGTTTCTTAACTACCCATGGGTCGAATTCGTGTTATAAGGAAAATGGAAGCGTTAATACGTTGAAACAAAGACATGGTTATTGTCACCGAATTCTTTTGTTTCGATCTAGAGATAGATTTAGATTTATTATGTTTGAGCGCTGTTCAAACGTATACCCTGGAGCATCAACATTAGCGGTGCCAACTTTCTACAGAGCTGTTCACAAATGAATACTACAATCCGCTAACATTTTCAATTCAAAGACATAATCCTTTTGTTGGAATTAGCACCCGGCTTGATTTTTCACCATGGACGGCTGCGGAGCTTAACTACGGGAAATCCACCAAAAAAGAAGAGATGAAAAACATCGCTCGCTTCGCTCGGCGTCGCGGAACTGCGGCGAACAAAAGGCGAACACGACGCGTTTAATCCTGTCCGGTCGTCATTTCGACGGGTCGGAGAAGAAAATTGAATTTATTATGGATGTGTTTGAGTGACGTGTTATTTCGCGTGGCGAAGGCGCGATCCAATCAGTCGGCGTCGTCGGAGCAGTCTATGTACGAGTACCTACTATTGAACGTCTCTGATAAAGTGAAATGCAGTTTTCTATTTCAATACCTATGTAAACGTTTCTTTTTAATATCATGGGACTAGGTATTTAGCCGGCGTGAATGCAATCTGATATCGCAAACATTTTGATTAAATGCTATTGGAGTTTAAAAAATTCCCGATATTTTTTTTACATTTGTATGAAGCGTTGGCCGACTGGGACGACCTGCTCCATTATATATAAAAGAAACGCGAAAAAAAACTTTCAGATTTTTTCTTTTTCTTATCAGAACACGATACCTGTTATGCCCTTGATCGGTTCACGCCCCTTTTTTGGTACACCCTGTATAAGTAATACTAAAACTCGATACAAAATTTATAATCCAATAATGGAAATAGTCCGTAGCGGTCCTAGTTATTCAATAAATTCAGCATTATAATCCTCAAAATATCCTTAAACCTAGAACCCACGTACATTATTGTTAACCTCAGAGAATTCCCTATTCCCTAAAGTAAACAGCTTTAATATTACAAGTAGTTTCAGAGGCTTCTATTCTGCGTTAATGAGTCATTAGCTGAAGCACTTAGGTCAGTAAAGGGACGAACTTTGACGACCCCCTGGGACGTCCCTGTCTTCGCCAGTCTGAAAAGTCACATGTGTGACTTTACCCCACATACACCTATCATTGTTTTGTAACGTGGTCGGCTAAATCACCCAAAAAAAATTCAAATCGCTATCGCAATCGCAAAAGTGACTGCAAAAAACATCCGTGTAATTAACGAACCTGCTCACAAAATTTCACAAAAATCGGTTGAGAATTGCGACCTGTAGAGGAGAACAGTCAGACGTCTGGACATACAAACGATTTTCGGCTCAGCTGAAGCATAGAACTCCGTTCGCTTCTCCCCTCGTTCGAATAGAACTTCGTTCGTTTCGCTCCGTCGTTCGAAAAATCAGTGTCAGCGTGCTTTTAGCCGAAAATTTCAGGTGGGTCGATGCCTTGCGAGAAAAAATGGCGTCAGATTAAAGGACGTCTCGGTGATTTGTCTTCATAGACTTTAATGTTGCTGTCACATGCGCGGAATACGCTTTGAAATACGGAAGGTATTATTCAAAATTACTGAGAAAATATATAGGGCATATAAAAATGGGTCTAAATACAATAAATACGAATTGAATTGAAATCGATCTTGATTTCATTGGGTAACAACAATCAAACGCCGTCAAAAGAGGGCGCGATAATCACATCGGAAAAACAATAGTTGTCCTTATACCATTATTTAATACCGGCTTCCCGCGATGGTAAATAGAAAGGCGGGGTCAAAAGGGGTGGTACGAAAACAACCAGCTGGAAAAAAACGTCGCATGGCCCTAAAGAAAATGGATTACTTAGGACCTTTCAATAGATCAGGTAGTACATTGCAAGCTAATTGGTTAGAATATGCATGAAGTATAGCGTTAGTTGTGTTTCACGCGTATGTAAATGAAACTACTTCTGTGTGAGTGATGGTGACGGTTTTATGGGGACCGTTGGTCTAGAAGGGTTTTTATATTACCAGCAGGGTCGTTCTAACTAAATAGAGTAGTAGTAACTCGCGATATAAGTTTCATTGCTAGGTATGTGATATTTATTTACTGAATCATTAAGTTAGAAGTTAAAGACTAACTTAAATCTCCAAAATATATGATTTGATATTACAGAACATCTTATGAAAGTAAAGATAAACAAAGAAAGAAGCCAATAAATAACATCCGTAACCCACTTCAATGCAATATAGAAAATAAAGAGGATAATCCATTTACCCGACCCGCTGGCTTATTAGAATTTCATCAAATAGAGATTTTTATCTGTCCATCCATTTTCCTTGATCCTTGTTGTCCATGTCTGCCAAAAATGAAAGGAACGCTGATGCAAACCTTTTATTATTCAAGCTCGGAAGAGAATGTGAAATATTGCTTCAAAGTAAAAAGGTGGTAAAAATGTATAAAGCTCATACATAGTTACTACATTCGAGAGGAGAAAAATCTGAATCGAAAACGTCGAAAATCATCGCGATCCTGCAGAGCTCTAACAAACTTTCAAGCGAAGAGATTAAAAAGCCGTCTTTCCAAACGGGTGATTTAAAAAATGAAACTGGTTTGATCCGAAGTGATTTACATAAAAGTTGTTTAAATGTTAATCTGCCCGGCTAAAGGATTATGACGTGCCCTCTGACGCGGGGTGCGTCTGCACTTTCATAATTTACTTTTCTACTCTCACCCCTACTTTTATTCTAATCTAGTTACTGAAGTATTCCAAACGCAATCCCTGAAATTCACGTCGACGTTGACACTATTTTCTCACTTTTCTAATATCATCCCCATTTTTAGTGCTATCTACTTTTGTATTATTAGTCAATTTAAGCATTAACGTCGAGATCCTGATGAGATGCAAGTTTAGCATTAAAATCATCAATCGTAGTTTTATTTATGACAGTGTTTCCTATTATTTTGATACTTTGCTAGGTTTCATATGATATATTTATGGATCAGACAATCGAAATAAAATTATACTAAAATTGAATAAGTATTGCACGTGCATCAATTGTGATGTTAATATCACACATATTAATAAGCTACACAGCAGTTTGGAAGCACGTTATAATTATGATAATAATCTTGTTTGCTTATAATTGTATACAATTTCATCAGCTCCATGCTTATTAGCATAACTTAATTCATTAAATAGACGTCGTATTACTGGTGACTCTACCGGATACTGTTTTTGAATAATCTATGGATGCATTTATGAAGATGTTACGAGAACTGTCACGTATACAATTATTATTAATGTGTTTATAATCATGGAGAGATAATCAGTTTCAACCGCAATAATAATATCTATTATGTAGGCTATAGTCGCCATCAAATATATTTTTGCACTTCAGGGTGATGAATAATATGAACATGCAATTTAACTCGTCAACAATAGAGTTGTGTTCAGTTATTTTGTAAGCGCCTTGCTCGTAGGTACTTATCGTATACAATTAGATCATTTAAATATCGTTTAGTTGAAAAAACATCATGTAATACCACCATTTCAGTAAACACTAAGTATATAATGGCTTCTGTTTATTTGAAGTCATCGTCGTGCAATATTTGGATATACAGGATAAATATCCTATCAAAATCATCCTGATTTATTATATTACCTTCGTATACACTTTTTTTTTCACACTACTTTAACATTTTGCAACCGACAAATTCCAGGGCATCAAAGCTTTGAAATCCAATGCACTTAAGCCATTATAAACGCATTGGGTATATATATTCCATACGCGACTGAGTCACGCGAGCTACTTACACATAATGAAATATTAAGAACACTAAATTACGGTGATCTCAGTCAAATTATGGCAGGCAGCGAACACCGCGTTTTCATGTAATTGGAACCCGCTCGTTTGGAATAAGTTACTGGAGGTCGCTGTTTATGAAGGAATATGAAAAATACAGTACTTACATACCTCTTGTATTTAATGTAAAATAATTGTAAGAAAAGAAAAGAAAAACAAATAAAAATAAAACCGTTGACGGCACGAAACTGATGCAAGTTCTTGCAATTGACTGAATGTTAGTGTGCCACTTTTGCAGCGCTTGTAACCTATCTACGAGTACTTACCTCTTGTTATACTACATCATTGCATAAACATTACAAAGTTAACACAATGTTTTCTGCGATATACTTGTATTATGAATTTTTTTATACTCGTCGACCTTAATGTTTGAATTAAGACTTCGTACACCAAACTTAAATCACATACTTTTTACTATGGAGCTCCCAACTCAACATTTCATAACTGTTGAGACAACTAAAATGAAATTGAACAATCACGTGGCGCCTTTACTGAACTATAATGTATTTGACCAATAGGACGCCGTCATGAGAAAGTCAAAAGGTAAATAGACATCAACGCACAAAAAATAAAAAGCCGTTGGTTGCACTTCGTTTTCAATAGATACGCAGGTTTGTTTAATTAGTCCAGTTGACTCGTAGAAAAAGTATTGTATACAATAGTTATATAATTAGCTTTTTAAGTCTCGTACCTTAATTAGGCCACTCAGCAAGCTTGGGCCTAAACGTGGTACTCGACTGAAAAAGCATACATTATATAACGATTGCATAAAATACTATTTTGTCTGCTACCGTACATTTTTGGTACTATAACTATTGGTTTTTATTATGTTCCCGAATCTATTGTTTTTCATAGGATGGTACTTTAAAAATCATGTTCCAGGCTAAAAAGAGTAAAAAATCAAACAGGGACATGAAATTAAAAATTCTACGCTCTGTGAGCTATAGAAATAACAAGCCTGTCTTTAAAAAAATGAGAATTGGTTGAGAAATACGACCTGTAGAGGAGAACAGCAGGCTAAAAAGAGTAAAAAATCAAACAGGGACATGAAATTAAAAATTCTACGCTCTGTGAGCTATAGAAATAACAAGCCTGTCTTTAAAAAAATGAGAATTGGTTGAGAAATACGACCTGTAGAGGAGAATAGCGGGACAGACACCGGACATTGGACGCCGGACAGACGAACGATTTTCGGCCCGAACTGAAGCGAAGATTCGTTCGCTTCCCTCGCTCGTTCCATAACTTTTGTTTTCGAAGTATGAAGGGACTGTCTCATTACAATATTTATTACTAGCCTATGTTATACACTAGCTCGCACCGCTCCAACTGCGAATACGCGTTCTTTGTAATAACAAAGAACGCAAGCGAAAGCGTAGGATAAAATATAGCCTACGTCCATCCCGAAGTCCATTTTATAGACTCGTGAAATAATTTTTGAAATCAGATAACTAGTTCTAGAGATATCCTCCTACATACAAACTTACAAAGCTGCACCCTCACAAAGTTATGCACTCACAAACTACTTATTAATATTACAAATTATCGATACTGTGATCAGTGATCTTTCCGCGGATGTCTCTAAACTTGACTCGTTCCAGAGATCTCACAAGGATGCAGCTACATCAGGTCTGTAATGATGATGATGTTGCCAAATAAATAATGACCCTGTCGCAGCCATTCGCGGTGATGGATGGACGTTAGCTGTCAACTGATGATGTCCTTTCCTGTCATTTTCTGTTCTGCACCGAACAAAAAGGGGCTTGTGTAATGGCTTAACAACATGTTATTGGAATTGTCTTTCATTTGTGAATGCTCTTTAGCGAATGAATGCAGTGCTGACGTTCGTTAATTTTAAGTCATCATAGTCGTCACAAGTGAGATAAGAATGATAGACTGTAGATTATCATTTGTATTTAAATACGCTTCACCAGTTTATAATTGTTTAACTATGAAAAATATTGCTTGATATAACAATTTTAATTATGCCTATATTATTTTTTCTGAATAGACACCTTAGTGTACGATACCCAAAAATGTGATAGCATGGCTCTCTCGACTTACCCACAACAATAGAAACCCGCTTTCTTAGCTAAAATTTGTAGTCCGATAAGGAAAAACTACTAAGTTCAAAGCAACGAGAGGAGTAATTCATAACTTTCATTTCAATCTCAACCCGCTGACCTCTGGTAGCCACAATAGCGTGAACAGTATGCCCTGTGTATACGCTTGGATTCTAAACCACTAGGTCATCATATGTTACGTAGTATTCATCTGTACACTTGAAATATGTATACTAGAGTGGAGTTAAATAAAAGTGCGCTGTCCATTAGCTGGGTGGCGCAGGATAGATCATTTTGGCTCTCTCTGGAGGAAGTCTAAGGACAACAGTAGACGCCTTTCGGCTGACAATATGATGATTACCAAAGTTCGTTTAAAAATTAACAACAGGTTTCTTGTTTCTGCCGATAGTATCAACGTTGATAAACTTATTAAATAGTTAGTAGTTAGACTTAATAGGTTAATGCCAATATGCAAATATAGTACACAGTATATTTGATTATTTGTGTTTTGATAGGGGTGTGACCTAAGATTTTTTAACGATGCCATTCGAACCCGTTATTGGAGAGGAACAAATGTTTTAAAAAACATAAATACGCAACAAATTGAGTCATTGATGGACCTCGCTGGCGGCAGCAAAACCGCTTCATCCATACTAATATTATAAATCGGAAAATGTATGTGTGTGTGTGTTTGTGTGTTTGTTTGTTTGCCCGTCTTTCGCGGCAAAACGGAGCGACGAATTGAAGTGATTTTTTAAGTGGAGATAGTTGAAGGGATGGAGAGTGACATAGGCTAGTTTTTATCCCTGAAATCATCCTAATAAGGGGGTGAAATGGGGGGGTAAAAGTTTGTATGGAGCTGCGATATAAACAAGTTCCACGCGGACGAAGTCGCGGGCAGAAGCTAGTACTACATAATTGACATAAAAGTATGACGTTCCTCATAGTTTGCTATTTGTATTGTATTAATCGTTGTATGGAAAACCCAGTAAATTGTTTCGCTGGCAAAATACTGCGTTTAGGTTAGAGTTATCCTGCAATTGTGTTTCTATAAAAGCGTAGAACTACGCTTTTATAGTAGCTTTAAATTTACTACTATATATGGTAGCTTTAAATTTACTCGTGGACGATAAAATAAATGCATATTTTTTTCTAAACTTTCAAAATATAATTAATATCATAAAAAGGTATGTACCTTACATATCTTTTTTATGATATCAATTAAATTTTGTAATTTACACTTTATTACAATAATTTGATGGTTTACTATCCATTTGGTTAACCGACTAACTACGTTATCAATTTGTAATGTCCTGAAATGGCAGAAGCCAACATACTACTGCACAGAGAAATAAACCTTTCTAAAGATGGACAATGGAGCAACACTACTTTATCAATTTAACATGAGTCTACAACACTATTATAAAATATATAAATATGATCTTGAATAAAACCATTCAAAGATAAGCATTCATGCTCTTTGAATTATTCTGATAAAAATTGGGCAAACAACCATCCATCAAAACCTAATACACAACCAAATATGCTTAAACTTTACGCCACGAAAAAGTCCACTACTTGAATTGTTTATTTTAAGGAGAGCAGTAAACGGAGCCAAAAAATCTTCGGCTAGGAGCCAAAGAGAAAGTTAACACAAATAAATGTGTTTGTACTGCTAATGGGCGAAAACATTACCTTCGGCGAAACTGCAGCCGGCTTTACTTTTTAATCTTCTTAATTGTAGGTTTTCTTTATTAGTTAGTACCCTAGTGCCTATGAGAGATACGTAAATTACCCATAATGATGTTTTTCCGAGTTGCATTACACGGGGCTTTCGTTTTTCCATAAATAATAAATCTTCTGCAGATTATCTCTCACTTATAATAAATCTCTAAATTAAAAAAAGAATCAGCCAGTATCAAACTAACCATTTTTGTGTCCCCCGATGATTTCAGCTTCCCATGAACGGAAAAACATGTAACTTTTTTTATAAGCACATTATTACTCTAGCTTCCGTTTAGGATAGTTTTTATCCGACTGCGACGATTAATTAATTTTCGGAAACATTTGAACTCATTAAATTATTCATTTTTTCTGCTTGAAATCGCAGCCGCCATATCTGTCAACTGTCAGTGACGTCAAAATGGCGGGCTTGCCATAACTATCCCATATTAATAATTTCGATCCGGTGTTGTGATGATAGACCTTCACAAAACGCATATTAAATACTAAAGCGTAAAAGAATAAGGGATTCTGATATGGAAACTTATATGCGATAAATTCGTATTGAGGCGTAATTTCAATAAATGTATCAACAAATTTCAACAAAATAACCTCAAACGTCAAAAGTCTGACTCTCTTCCTTTTTTTTTAATGGTTTGGCAATAGCGCTGTTCTCGCGTTCAGCCATAGAGTCTATTTGAGTTTCTGCAAGATTGAATCACACGCTGAGTATTAGTCACGATACTGCACGGCTATCACAAGAAGGCGCGCGAGCTGTCTCGATTTTTCTCGCACTATACGTCTCTTTCTAAGTTGTCTAATAAGAGAGAGACGGATAGTTGGAGAAAAATCGAGAGAGCTCGCGCGCCGTTTTGTGATAGCCGCCCTGGTTTGTCAGTATTTACTTATATTTATCAGCAATAAACAGTATGTATTAAATCAGTATAGAACGGGCCTTTTAAAAACATTAATTATCAAGCGCATCAGTATTAAGGCGGCTTCAAGTTGACATTCTGCCAATATATAGACACAGAAATTGGCCAACATACAGGAAAATACTTTTATCATAAAGCCTTCAACATGGCAGGAACATACACAAGATTTGACAGAATGTGATAGTGCAATCTGAAACATTGCAATATGAAAAAAATAAACATATTGCATTAACATTTTTAATAATTTCCTTTATTAGAAAGGGACTCGGACTCGCGTTATAGTTGTAGAACTTACCTAGTGGTTAGGTATAGTTTGGAAAATATAAATTGGCCGTCTGTTGTCAAATTAAAAAGAAATCTTTTGTTCCACGTAAACACTTACCGGTCAATGGGTACTCGAAATGATTATCTATTATTAATTCCTAAACACATCTTTACCTTCGGAGTAACTCAAGATCATTTCAGTCATCCATCACGTTTTTATAAAATAACATAACACGGTGTTAAAAATATGTAGAGAAGAAGATCAATAAACATTTAATGCTGCACCGTGTGTCCTAACTGTTGGTTCTATTGCCACAAAAATCTAGTAAGTAAACTTTTACTCCCTTATTCATAAAACTTAAAATACCTCTGATAAATGGCATGTGTCTTATTTCCAAGAGAAAAAATGCGTTAACTCCTACATTAACATGCAAACGAAGTCGCAGGTACAGCTAGTTTTACAATAATAACGTTATAAAGTTAAATTTGTATATAAAAGCTAAATAACCACTGCGAATGTTATAACGTTTTTATTCTGTAAAATCAAAGCGACCACCAACTCTTTGGGTACATGTGAATGTAACGAGCTCATTATTTGAGAATTAAAACGTGTCATTAGATTAAAAAGACCTCTAAGAAGCTTCATTTGGCACGAGTACTTACGTCTGTGGTAGCTTGAGGTTTGGCACCGATGTTGAAATGTTGCTTGTCGAATATACAGTACAGTGTACGTACGTACAGTCAAGTTAGAAAATGTATGCACGAACACAGAGCTCAAAAATATTTTTCCAGGACATGGTTAAGTTGCTCCGATATTTTTAAATGTTTGGGAACGTTGAACTCGACTGTACATAATACAATATGTAACAAAGTATATTCCTACTAAGCAAAACAATTTTTGAGGAAATAACCGATACGCGCCACCGACAAAACTGACTACGACAGGGTTCATTTATTTTCTAAAAGACACCCACGAGTATTATACACTCATAACAACTTACACTTGTACCAGTAACTACATAACAGTTTTTTTTGGCTGATACGAAAGTGTAGTTGGTTTGCCGAATAAATGTTCCTCTTGATTAGAACTCCGACATCGATATTGTATGTCCTTTCCTCAAACGCTCTTGAGCCACCTAAGTTTTGAGGTTTAGTTTTAACTTAAACCTAAATACCGCTGGATGCGGGTGGCACAGGACCGGTTATTGTGGCATTCTTTTGGGGAGGCCTATGCCCAGCAGTGGACGTCTTTCAGCTGATATGATGATCACGAAGAGATATTAATTCAATGTTATCAAAATTACAAAAGTACATATCTAACTATTATACTATTTCGAGTTTGAAATGGGTGAGAGGAGAACAGGGCTGTTATTCGCTACGCGCTAAGGCAGCTCACCCCGCCGATCACCCGTCCCGAATCTAGACCTCTACCTACGCTTGGTTTACTACGCATCGCGGTGTCAAGATATATTTGTGGTTGAGCGAGGAGGTGGTTACAGAATAGGGGGGCTGAGCGTATTATTCTCGTGGCTTATTACCCCAGGAAAGTTACGTTTTTTTCAAACATTAATTTATAACAGCGTTTCTTTTGTTTGTTTAATTTTCAAATGTTATTCGAAGATGCCTTATCCAAGAATCCTACAAAATTTCCATCGGGAAGTAAATATATAAAATTAAATAACACATCCATTATGTTTTTGTGTGATTTATTTATTATTATTGAAGAGCTCCTGTAAATTAACCAAAACAAAAATTTAAATATCTATTAATATTTTTCCTCCTTTTTCAGGAATTGGTTAAATATCGATTTTTTGATGACTAATATTTTGGTGGATGTTGAGTCTACGTAATTACTAAAATGATAATATATCAGTTACACACAAAAAACGCTGCTGATATGAATTATTTCCAAATTTCTATTTTTTTCCATACTAATGAAAACAAAATGCTTGAGCTAATAGTGGAGGTGACACTGCCGAAAAACTACACAATGATATTTTGTATATTAATTGTTTAAACTAATTAAATATTTCATCTAAAACATAGCAGTCTAATATGTGAAATGAGGAAACTAAATAAATTTACATTTTGCAGCTTCACTTTTAGTTTGGAGTAAAATACGGTTTGCCTGTTAGTTTAGATTTATTTACTTCACGCAAAGTCAGGAGTCGGCAGTTGATTGTTAAATTTCGTTTTCTGCCTTGAATTACGAAAACAGATTGAAATATTACCCCGAGATTAAATTTGCATGGTTCTAGGAAACGCATTACAAAACGTTTTAGCGTCTCATTATTATCAAAGTATCAACGTTAAATTTTAAAATCCTGAATTGGCTTCTCATAAAAGAAAAACAATAGGTAGCTATTTATTCATGTTTCTAATCAGGAGACATTAAGATAGGTACGTTATTCATTAATTTATAAGTTAGGAAAATATCGACTCCAATTTATGCAGTTATTACTCACTAAACTTAGTAAATAAAACGGTAAGTAGAAGAATTTTAGTGTGTAAATGATGTATATATATTAAACCCCGACGTTTCGAACCCTTTCCACCAGGATGTATTTAATAGGTAGATACAGTCAATGTCAAAAGTAGGTAAGTGATCAAATCAATATTTCAAAACATGTTCTAGCGTGACGCCCCAGATATAACAATTAGGTATGTAAAGTGTAATTTTGAAATGAATAATTAATTAGTCAAAAGATAATGATCATAATAAGACGAAACTGAATGACAAATAAATAATTCAAAGCGAAATATAGCTCTCGGGACCGATTTTTGACTTTCGAGCGCTCGACTCTTTCTCTCGAAAACTGACAAAAATTATGAAATGCTATTTTGAAGTAGCGATAGGAAATTTAAAAACGTATTCAATTCTATTGGTAGAAAGCAACTGTTTCTTCCAAGTGTCGTACAAAAGAAAGTCAAAATTTCAAATTGTTGAAATGAAAACTCGGCAATTTATTACAAATATTTCCAAAAAAATCGAGCCCATGTAATAGGAACTTATTTCAACCTTTGACGGACATGAGCGGTGTTATAGTAGGTACCTAGTTGCTTTGCGTGTTTGTCTGACGAACATAACCGAGATTCAAGGCCTCCACACTGAAACCTGATAGGTATCTCTATCTCTTTCGCACAGTAGCGCGGCGTCTCTATCGCATATAGTAGCGCGGGCCCGCCACGGGTCCGATATACCGACCCGCGCCGCGCCCGACCCGCGTTTGGTGTGTGGAGACCTTAACCGAACATCTGTCTTGTATTCCGATGTGATCTTGCGCGGTCGTACAGTCCCAGAACTAATCCAAGAAAATTAAGCCGAATATGGGCAAATAGGGGAAATAATTCCTGTAGTTTTGTAAATTGGTACAATTACACCTAGTGGTGTCCAGATAAACATACCAAAAGTCCTCGAGGGTGGGGGCTGTGCTGAGGGTGTAGGGGGGGGTTGAAGGTACCTTTTTTCATATTTTCGTACATGTACGAAAAGCGTTATGATAACTTCAGACAAATGTTTCTACATAAAATTTCCTACAAAATTGGTCATAAAGATTTTTACTCTACAATCAATACTTTGGGAGCTACAGGATGTTAAAGTAAACAAAGAGATAAAAAATAGTTAATTTAAGAAAACGTCGTTTTTTCGTAGTTGTTCATCATAACTATTATAATTACTTTAGATAAAAGTTTGTCCATAAAATTTCCTACAAAATTGGTCATATTTATTTTTACTCTACGATCGATACTTTAGGAGCTACAGGATGTTTAAGTTAAAAAAATTATCGATTTAAGAAAACGTCGTTTTTTCGAAGTTTTTTATCATAATTCATTTTGTGTTTACGATTTACAAGCTCAGTCACCTGCTTATCGAACATACAATTCCCAAGTCAATCCATTGAGAATTTCTAAACAAAACAAACCAATAAAGCTGCAAAACCACTGATTTCTCACTGACATAGATGTTTCTCCGGGAAAGAGTGCAACTACGACCTGGTGATGCATGGAACAAGTGGAGGGTCTCTCCGTGCGACCCCCAGAAAAATCTGACATTTCATGATTTGCCTCGGGGTAAAAAGTTGGAGTACAGCCTGGCTAAACGGTCAGACCTAGATCAGGGGTGCTCGACCAAATGTCATAGGGAACACCGTGCAGTTTTTGATGACCAAAAAAAAATTAAAAAAAAACGGTACGACAAGAAAATTAGTAAAATGATTTTATAGGAATTTTTATGTAGAAACTTTTGTCTGAAGTTATTATTACGCTATTCGTACAGATATTCGAGATAGGTACAAAAATCTGAAAAAATGTACCTTCAATCCTCCCCCCTACACCCTCAGCATAGCCCCCACCCTCGAGGACTTTTGTATGTTCATCTGGACATGACAAGGTATAACTGTACGAATTTTCAAAACTACACGAATTATTTCCCCTGATTTGACTAATTTTGTTGACGTATCGTTTTTTTTTAATTTTTTTTTGGTCATCAAAAACTGCACGCGGTTCCCTATGACATTGGTCGAGCACTCCTGACCTAGGTCTGACCGTTTAGCCAGGCTGTACTGCAACTTTTTACCCCGAGGCAAATCTTGAAATAACAGATTTTTCTGGGGGTCGCACGGAGAGACCCTACACTTGTTTCATACATTATCAGGTCGTAGTTGCATTCTTTCCTGGAGAACATCTATGTCAGTGAGAAATCAGTGGTTTTGCAGCTTGATTGGTTTGTTTTGTTTAGAAATTCTCAATGGATCGACATGGGAATTATATGTTCGATAAGCAGGTGACTGAGCTTGCTTATCCTAAACACAAAATGAATTATGATGAACAACTACGAAAAAACGACGTTTTCTTAAATCGATTTTTTTTTAAATTAAACATCCTGTAGCTCCTAAAGTATCGATCGTAGCGTAAAAATAAATATGACCATTTTTGTAGGAAATTTTATGGACAAACTTTTATCTAAAGTAATTATAATAGTTATGATGAACAACTACGAAAAAACGACGTTTTCTTAAATCAACTATTTTTTATCTCTTTGTTTACTTTAACATCCTGTAGCTCCCAAAGTATTGATCGTAGAGTAAAAATCTTTATAACCAATTTTGTAGGAAATTTTATGTAGAAACTTTTGTCTGAAGTTATCATAACGCTTTTCTTACAGATATTCGAGATATGAACGAAAATATGAAAAAAGGTACCTTCAACCCCCCCCTACACCCTCAGCACAGCCCCCACCCTCGAGGACTTTTAGTATGTTTATCTGGGCACCGCTAGGTATAATTGTACCAATTTACAAAACTACAGGAATTATTTCCCCTGATTTTATTAATTTTCTTGAACTAAACCTCGTATTTTATAGATAATCAGTTTCATTTGACACACTCAATAATGAACTGTTTGAATGGCATGTCACTTAGTTTTCACCATTCCAAATTCATGTGATCACTTAGTAAGTGATGTGGCATACGTAAGTGACATATTACGAGTTAATTTACTTCTGATCGTTACCTAATCCACAAAAAGCAATTTGCGGATAATAAATTGCTATAAATTTTCACACCTAATTTACTGAACGTCAACAACTCATACAAAATCTGCCAAAACTTTCTCGCAATATAATTTGATACCGCGAAGTTACGAACAAGGGGTTAGCATTGGAAGAGGGCAAAAACTTGTAGCCGTTACCATGACAACGCGGAAACTAAGAATTTGCCGCTGACGGCGGTAATGGTCAGGCGCACTTTGGAGTTAGAAACTAGTTTTTTACCGACTTTTTATCATTTTTCTAATGATCGACCGGATGCCGCTAATGAAAGTGGTATGCGATGATCTACGGATTATGATCTTATATACGAAGTTCATTTTTTATGCTCAACTAAAGGTCATGGATTAAATTCTGATGTGCGATAAACTTGTTCATGTAATTAGTCAAGTACCTACGCGGCCAGTTTATTACTGGTTAAAATGATTCAGTCTGTATTATTTTGGTTACTGGAACTACATATTTTATACAAAATACTACGCAGAGCATATTTAGCATAAGAATGATAATTTTCTGTTAAAAAAACTTTCTTGGTACAAGCTTTTATAGCCAACTGTCATTAGTAGGTAGGTATACCGTCGCCGACTACAATTCTGACGAGCCCAAACTCAACGGTGTTACGTCTGTTAAGTCCTGAATTCCCATGGCTACCTTCTGTCTCCGTCTTCAGATCAGCTCGATGGTATTTAATCTACCCACATAACCCTAAAATTTTAGCTCAATCGGTTAAAGATAGCTGCTTCAAAATTGAGTTGAATATTCCAGCCGAACAAACATACAGATCGTTCGGGTGAATTATCATTGACCTTGCTACGCCCCGTCAAAGCAATCAAATCGTTCCTAATTACGAGTATATTTTGATAAATCCATGAAACTTAATAGTTAAAAATATATGGTGTTTGAATTTTTAACACCACGGGTATACCTTTACCCTGCAGTTGCACTGACGATTCACTGCATTCTTAACGCCAACAGACTGTAGTTATATGCTTACATTGAAAGTTATATATAAAAGCTTGTAAAAAAACAGGCATACAAAGTTAACAGCCCACTCAACCATATTGTGACAACCCGGAGTCGCCATAATTAAAAAAACAAGCTAGAGGGTTGATTACGTAATTTTTCGAACGTACGGAAAAATAACAGATGAGTTGTTCTAACGTACGTTCGAAAGGTTCGTAATCACCCGTCTGAACAAAGGAATGAAACCAACAACAGTGTGGATTTGAAAGGCTTTTAATCATGCTTCGCATATGTTTTCTTAAATTAAATCGATTTCTTGACGCGGAATAGATAATAAAATTCTTTCACAAAAGCCATACACTCTGAATCAAAACCGAAGCAAGCGGAGAACTACTAACAAATTCAAAATTAAAATGCAGATTCTTAAACCAATTGACATATTGAAATGCATCACGAATCCTACTTTGAAGTCGACATTTTATATTCCCTCTAACAACGAGCTAGCACGAACGCTGTCATTCGATTTACTTTACCAATAAGGCAAGAAAAATCCTTATAGCAAAACATCTCATCAAGATTTTTTCCTGCTAAAATTAAACGGCGTAATAACAAGGTGTTCCCCTAGCACATACGACCTTCTTTACAAGCAATACAGAATAAGCCACGGATAACGTCTAGACATGACAAAAAATATTCTGCCGGCCTAATGACAAGTACGACGAAGTCATAAAGCTGATTTTAGGATATCCAGCCTTCTCCTTAAATGGGTGTAGGTACGTGCTTTGCAAATCAAGTGTGTTCAAGAGCGGATGGGAGTTGTATGAAAAATCGAGACGAGGGTGACACAATAAGCGAAGGGGGTAGGTTTAATCGGAAATGCGTAGGACCCTAGCGCGCCGAAAGTGAGAACTGAGCGTGGCGCTTTGAAACAAACACTTCTGCTGAACTGGTATTCACAACACTAACCTACGACCCGTCTATTTGAGTGTAAGTTTGACTTACGACTCCCCATAGTTTTGTTCGGATCCTAGGGACAAGCTGCATAGGAGTTAGAGACGTGAGTTGAAGCGAGGCAGTTGTGAATTGCATAGGCATTCGGAAGCCTAGTTAAGTGTAGGTACATTTATAGATATGTAAGTACAATACCTGGCTTGACTCTATAGTCAACTAGTTATAGTTACCTTCCGACTGCTATCAGTTGAAAGGAAAGGAAGCGCAGATTTACAGTAACGAATTTATACGACAAATCTGAACACGCTCTATGTTTATGATGCGTCCAAATAGTTCTCACAGTCAGCTTTTTAATTAGATCCTAAATATGCAGAGTAAAGGATTTGTATGTATAATAATGCTATTTAGGTAAGTATCAGGTTACGTAACGCTATCAAAGACAAAAATACTTAAATGCGTCAATTTATTGTGATCAAGGAACAACCGGTACGAATAAGGCTATACCTCCTCGCAACATCCGGTCAATTTCAGACATTTCAAAGATCAAAGAGTGGATACCCAAACATGGATGTCTATAAAGATAACCACCACAAATAACCAATAGCATACTTTCTTCAGCCAATCTGACCATACGCGGCGAGCGTTTATGATTATCTTTGGTTTCGTAATTTTTAATTAAAATTTCACTACTCTCATCTCACAAATAAATATTACTTTACCAATTATAAAATGCTGATGTTTATCAAAACCATATCAAATGTATGAATCGCTATTAATTTTAAAGTTTACGGCAAGTGAAAATTTTCACGACACCAGCACGACCAATTCGTATAAATAACGTTTCTTTAACAATAATAAAATACTTTCGAACTCGCTTCCTAAAATCATTTTCCACTGGAAAAATATGAATCAAGATGCTGCCAGCCTTCTGGGCACACTAACCGCCTGGCAGCGACCTGGGGCAATTTTTTTTATCTTTAGTTTTAGTTTTATTCGTTTTTTTAGCTTATCTACTCGTAATATTGTATAGAGTTAACTGTGAGTTAAATAAATAATTAGGTGTTCCATCAAGAACATATGAGAAAGATTAAAAACTGATAACATAATGTTTTTTTTAAACTCTCAACCGACAATTACTAGAAGTGCCATTTCAATTTTAATTTCATGTGCTCTGCCAACCCCTTGTGGGAAAAAGAACGTGAGTTTATGTACGTTTGTTCTTTATATGTACCTACAGTAACACTGGCAGTCACGATTCTTTTCCCCGTCTTTGAATCAACAAAATCGAACCTCCGATGATTTATTCATAAAATAATAAAGCACTATTTGCATGATCGATGTTAATTTCTCTTTCAAGCTTCGATCGATGCGAGCCATCAATCTCGTCGCTCGTAGAAAGTGGTTGTAATAAGTGTTTGGCTTTCTGTACTTGAAATAACCTCCCATGTTTAAAGTGAACTTGAAATAGTTTTTGTTATTAACATTTAATAAGTAAGCAGTGAGATAAGCCTTCACACGTCTAAGTTAGTGGCAGCTTGTCATAGTATTAATAGCTTAAATAAGCTATAGGTAATTAGTTAAGGGCCCCCTAGGGGCCCAACTTGGAAAGATAGGTAAGAAAAAAAAACTTAAAATAAAAGGTAACTATGTCGATACGGAGTAGAATACTTTTCAGATTTCTGGAATTATTTAGCTATGTACAATATAATAACGCTTTCAGTATGCTTATGGGGCTGCCCCGTCACTGCAGTGCCTCGGGGATGTTTGCGGAGACACAGGTTGATGGCTTTGCGGCCATCATGCGTAAACGGTGTACCTCACTACTAAACCGCTGGCGAGGTAGCGCCAACGGCATCCTGTTGGCGTTAGCGGATAGATGGGACTCCCCCCTTCTACAGAGATGGACTAAGCTCCATACATGAATAATTTGTTATTATTTATTTATTTATGTGTATTACATTTTAATTTTTAAGTAGGTAACAAATAACACTAGAATATAAGTCTGTAACTAACACCTATGGATTCCGTCCGAAATAAAAGTTTATTATTATTATTATTATGTAATGCTAAGTACTAAAGCTCAAAATTCGATTTTTTTTCTCATCAACCTTCCTTCCAGAATGACGTAATGTAATGAGATTGCAAAGTTTACCCTTTGAAACGGCATAAAACCCCCCACAAGTTGAGGACTTTCCGGTAACGCTTACGAAAGCCACAATTTCACCCCAACGCAGAAAATGGATGGAAAATTTTACACCCCATTTTAGGGCCGGTGTAAATTCACCCCCGTAACAGCTAATGAATTACCCTGTCAATAATGTCAAAGCAAACGCCAGCTGTCAAATCTGAAGTGCACGGATTGAAGGGTAGGGTACTCGTAGTTCAATTCACGAAGACGCCTATCTTGGTCCTTGTTGTTATGCCGGTAAGGTCTAATTTCACGTACATGTCTTCTTATATACAGTCTTAAAAAAAGGTGTTAAAAATAACTGACTCGATCAAATTCAACATTTAACTGGATCTCTTAAAGTCGAATTTAGAAGGAGAACCAATTCACCTATATTATTGGAAAATCCGTTATACTCAGTTAAAGAGTATATGAGTCTAGACTTGACATGTTAAATTATTATTATTATTATTACCTACTTTTTGTATGATTATTATTTGACATTAAATGTATTGTGTCACGTATTTTATGATGCACTAAATATTGTAAATAATGACGATACCTAGAGGTTGATATATTTGTGTTCTTTTTATTTTGGATTGTTTTTTATATTTCCTTGTTATTGTGTTGTTGCCATTGTCTTATTGTTATATCTTATTTTTTTTTTCTGTTTTTGACGATTGTGATAAAAAGTCTTATATTTTTGACATGTATGCAAATCTGTAATGTATTTTTTATCATAAAATAAATAATCTAATCTAATCTAATCTATATTTTAGGTACTATTATTTGATTAATCACAAGTTGTAATGTGTCGATTGCGTGCGTTTAGATTAACTAATGATTTGCTTTTATACGAATGAATTTTATTTAACCGACGCGAATAGAATGTCGTTAATAACTGTGACTTTCATTAAATATTATTATTTTTTAATCTGATGATGTGACCCACTTCTTCGACATAATTTAAGTCTGTTGTATAGCATTGGATGACCTTATTTTTATAGGGTAACAAGTGATTAATACTTAATACACTGAAAATTAGATGACTGGGACCTGGATAAGTGAAAAAGTTGAGAAGCACTCCATAGCTGGAGCTCATGCGGTCCCGACACTTTGGCACTGAACATCATTTATTTCGTTTTCGGTTAAATCGTCATAATTACCTCTATAATTGAGATATAACATATGTACATACTTTCATATGTTCATTATTTTCATTGTAAATAGGAAAAACTATAGATGTCATCAGTTGATAGGTAAAATTTTATATTGCCTGTAGGCATATTGGTTACATAGTTGGTTTCTCAAAACAAACAAAACAATTTTGCGAAAATTTGTTCATTGTAGTGTGTGTTGCTAGGTACCTACTAGTATTTCCGTAGTTTTATATATTTAGTTTGATAAATAATAATTAGCAATGTCACTACACACAGAATATGTTTGATATTTTTTTTAACAAGAGTATAAAAAAGTGAAGTCTCAAAATTAAGAGCTCGCACTAAACGTATAGAAGTCTTATTTTCAAAAACCTGGCTAGATACTCGTACCTACTCTTCAAATATAGTTTATCGGTGTTAGTTGTATGTGACGACATTTTATGAGAAAATATCCTCCATTTCCGAGTAGTAGGTCCTAAGCACTCCTCAGGCAAGCGTAAACCGATTTGCCGGTCGAAGGACTTGCGGAGGGCACCACATGTTGCTTGTCCACACACATTTACATATCAAAGCACGGTCTAACTCTCAATTACCAGGTAACATTCGATGCAATATACTCCTTTACGTAACCCAAGCAAACATTAAAGTTAATTGTGCTGACATTACAGGTGCTTGCTTTACACGGGTGAATTGGAGTTGCTTTAAGTTTATGCGCTCGTATTGTTGAAGTAAAGTAAAATTGGTAAAAGTTTTCTATTGAGACAGGTATATTTTACCTTTAAATATATCTAATATAAGCACGACAAGCTTATATTAGCAATGACGACTGCAACAGTTATAGCACGTAATACCATGGTCACATATGTTGTGAAAAAGAAACGAGTGTTGAATTGTATTATGCCTTTATATATTAGGTATGCCGCACGTATGATGGCATCGGCGATCTTAAATTATAAATGCGAAAGTTTGGATGTTTCGATGTTTGTTACTCAATCACGCTTCGACGGCTCAACCCATTTAGATGAAAATTAGCTCGAGATGTTTTATAGCTTGGATTAAAATCTAAGATCGTTTTTATACCGGGTCCACGCAGACCAAGTCGAGCAAACCAGCGGCACGGCCGTGCTTACCATCCTTTTCTCGAAGCAGTTCAGACCATTTTCGACCCCCCTGTAACTTCGTTGTGGATAACACTAGAAGCCTGAATTTAACAGAACTATGGACCTTCGCTATTTCTTGTCAAATAAAGGGTTAAAACTCTAAGGCACTTCTAGTAGACATTGTAGCTTCAAATCATCATCCTCATCATCCTCCGTAGCGTTATTCCCGGTTGTGCCCCTAAAGGAGCCCAGGGTCTGCTTTGACACCTAATCCCAAGTTTTGGCATAGACACTAGTTTTACGAAAGCGACTGCCATCTGACCTTCCAACCCAGAGGGAAAACTAGACCTTATTGGGATTAGACCGCTTTCCTCACGATGTTTTCCTTCGCCGAAAAGCTAACGGTAAATATTTCGTACATAAGTTCCGAAAAACCCATTGGTACGAGCCGGGATTCGAACCCACGACCGCCGCTTGACAGCCGCATGCCTGAACCACTAGGCTACCGTAGCTCCAAATATAGAATATAATTAGTGATTAGTACAATATGATAGAGAGTGACCGAACCGGAAAACCTCACAAGCGAGATATCTGCCAGTTGAAGTAGAACGGTGGACATAAATCAATTGAAACGTCCAAGCATGCAGGCAGCACGCTACACTTCACCAGGTCAGCCATCAACAACACAGACTAGACTATACAGACGCGATACGTGACCAGTCGTTTGAAATTTGAAAATAAATAAAAAAAAGGACAAACCACAAGGCAAGGCGGTTCCTAACAATCTGGAGTTGAACGTTGGCCACGAATCAGTGCACAGTTACAAAGAAGCTGCATCCAGCACACGCGTGCTTGCAACAACCAGAAAATACTGACAACCTAAGCACAATTGTCAGTATCACAAAAGCTATTAAGGTAATTGTTCTAGTGCTCGACACTGCCCCAATAATTGGCACCTTAATGTTTTACGAGTATATCAAAGTTGATAACTATGGGTGGGTGATGGATGGAGTTTCAATTATTGGAATAAGATGTCGAGCATAAGGACGTTTATATTAAATACGGATTATTATTAAGGATTAGAGACTCATAAACGAAAAGAAATAATACTTGTTCCACTGCGAATCAGAGAGCTAGTAAAATAAAATGAATCAGAAGAAAGGTACCTCAAGCGAGACTTCAAACCGTCAACAGGCAGAAGTTGGCTGGCTGGCCATGAATCAGTGCACACGACCGCACATGCAACCGCCTGGCACGGTGCCCACTAGCTAGTCTAGTAAGTCTAGTCTAGGCCTAAAACTGACTGGGTACGTAAACGAGATACGCAACTAATGGTTTTGGGGTAAGCTACCCGATCCGATAACAGTGCCGAGTCTTAAGGGATTCAAGACATTTCATCATAAAAATTGGATGCGTAAAGAATCAGACTGTCCACATTTTCACAGATTCGTTCGTATAATGAATATAACATAATATATTCATTATATTATGATATAACTTATTACATAACTTAATCCACTGATGCATAAAGATTAAGCGCTCAGACATTATACATGGTGATGAGCTGATGAGATTTATTAATTTCTTTAGGGTGGTACATATATTTTATCACGATGTTTTGTATGGCTTTAAGTAATAGTACATTACGTAACTAGGGCGGTGAATTCGTGAATGCCCCAGATCGCAGGTGTTTGTGGCCCGAACCGAAGGTGAGGGCCATAAATATGCGCTCTGGGGCGTTACGAATTACCGCCCGTGTTGAGTACAAAATTTTACGTCTTCACCTGGCCACAATGCGAGTTTTCCCGTACGCGCAGCGTGCAGTAAAACTCGCATTATGGCCAGGTGTGAAGTAAAATTATTATTTTATCATTCTAGTACGAACGTAACTATGAACAATTGAACATATTCAAAAACGGCCAGTAGAGATTACTGATCTCTGAAAAATTGCTATCCGTCTGCACTTCATTATCATCCTCCTAGCGTTATTCCCGGTAATGCCCCTAAAGGAGCCCGTGGTCCGCTTAGACACCTAATCCTAAGATTTGGCATAGGCACTAGTTTTACGAAAGCGGCTGCCATCTGACCTTCCAACCCAGAGGGAAAACAAGACCTCATTGGGACCGGTTTCCTCACGATTTTTTCCATCACCGAAAAGCTAACGGTAAATATTCCGTACATAAGTTGAAAAAACTCATTGGTACGAGCCGGGATTCGAACCCACGACCGCCGCTTGACAGCCGCATGCCTGAACCACTAGGCTACCGTAGCTTATTACTTAGCCGTAGCTATCCATCTGCACTTAGTTAACTAATATGGCTTTTAATTAACGCTATTTAAAAGTGTTATAATATGTGACAAAAATAACTATTTTCTCCGCTTTCCTTAAGTAGATAAAGAATTTATCGTCTGGGAGAGACCCAATCTCATAACGTCAACTGAAGTTGAAATCGTCGTAGGTATCTCGAAGGTAAATGCAGCGTAGCTGAGCTGGATAGTTCAACTTAGGTAAGCACCCAAGTTTGACGCGTCTACATTATACCATTAAGTTAATCTATGGGCACTGTATCGCGTTCATTTCACGAAACTTGGTGCAGTTGGGTTTGCCAGTGTTGATTAAATTAACTAGCACTGCTGTTGAACAAGAAGAAATTTCTTTTTAATAAACTTTCTAGTAAATGTGTTCTTATTTTTTTTTTTATAATAACACGTTCAGTTTTTTAAGGAAATATAATGCATAATAATAGATACTCAAGAGCAATTAAAACTTATATTTACTAAGAAAGTTATTTACAAAATGTTGAAATTTCTCGGAATACGTCCTTCTACAGAATATTCCGAAACATTAATCAGCCAGGGTTTATTTCGTAGGTATATAACAGTCACAAACAACAATCTTTATACTTCCGAGGTACTAAATTTGGGCATCTCAGATCACACTGGGCAGCTACTAAAATTAAAAACAAACTCAAGCTTTACTGAAAAATACTGGTTTGTTTGGACGAGACGCATAAGCACAAATTTAAGCATTTTCATTAAATATATACAACAAATAATTTTTTCGGACGTGTTCGATAGTTCTGATGCAAATTTGGCGTATAATTTATTTATAGATAAATTCTTGTTAATTTTTAACCTTTGCATTCCGGCGGAGCGAATAAAAGTTACATACAAGCGTAAACAGAACTGGAAATCAAAAGGTATAAAAAACTCGTGTCGTAATAAGCGGCACATGCACATTAAATGTTTTCAAAATCAACATACCAATAAATTATTTCGATTTCAGTTTCAAAATTATTATAAAATATTAAAAAAAGCAATACGTAGTTCAAAATTATTGGCTAACAATAGATTTATCACTAACAATTCCAATAAAACAAAAGCAACTTGGACACTGATAAAACATTACACTTCTGACACAAACACTCTGAAACCTATGATCGACAGCATTGATATAGACGGGAAAATTATACAAAATCCCTCAGAAATAGCAACAACATTCAACAATTCATTTATCGACCAAAATATTAGCGACGCAACAGGGTTAAAATGGAAATCAAAAAGCACATCAATTTCTCATAGCATATTTCTGTCTCCGGTTAACATATCTGAGCTAAATAAGATAATTAATTCATTAAAAAATAAAAAAAGCACAGGCCACGACAATTTACCTATATATTTAATAAAATCTTCTTTTGAATACATCGCCGAACCTCTTGTTCATATAATAAATTTAATGCTTGAGTCTGGAATCTTCCCCGATGACTTAAAGAAATCCTTGATAAAATCACTGCACAAGAAAGGAAATAAAAATTTGATTTGTAATTACAGGCCCATTGCACTGTTGCCAACTTTTTCTAAAATTGTAGAAAAAGTTATTTATAGCAGAGTTGTAAAGTTCGTCACGGTAAATAATTTATTAAACAAAAACCAATTCGGTTTCCAACAAGGAAAATCCACATCTTTAGCAATATTTAAAACGTTCAAATATATTTGGGATGCAGTAAATAACAGAAACCCTTGCGTTAGCCTCTTCCTTGATATGTCAAGGGCATTCGATTGTGTAGTGCCTTCGATCTTACTAACACAGCTCGAACATGTAGGCATTAGAGGTAATGCTTTAAAATTATTTGAAAACTACTTTATGAACAGGGAACAGGCGACTATCATTGATACTTATAATAATAATACCAAAACGATTGAACAAGTACGATCTAATTTTAAAAGTATAAAACTCGGAGTACCTCAAGGTAGTATTTTAGGTCGTCTTTTATTTTTGATCTACATTAACGAATTACCTATTGTTATGGATGAATTATGCGTAATGTTCGCCGACGATGCAACAATTTTATTCTCCGGTGAAACATAAGATCTCGATTTCCAAATTGTAATCAAAACTGTCGTCAGCTGGTTAAAATCAATAAACTTAAGGTAAATTTAACCAAAACTAAGCTCATGCAATTTCGTAACCACAAACAAATTCCAGCAAAATTAAATGTTACAGAATCTAGTACTTCAGTCGAAGAAATTGAACAAATTAGTTTCTTAGGTATTATAATAGATCCCCATTTAACCTGGAAACACCACATTCAAAAAATTAACAATAAAATTTCCAGTCAATGTTACGCACTATCTATATTAGCCGATTCGTGTTCCCAAGAAGCCGTCATTACTGCATACTATGCTAACATCTACTCTTTATTGACTTATGGTGTCATATACTGGGAAAACTCGGTAGACGTACAGTCTACTTTTGTTTTGCAGAAAAGGTGCTTGAGAATTATCTTTCGCATGAATAACAAATAATCACTTCGAAATGTTTTTAAAGAACAAGGCTTTCTAACATTAACTAGCATTTATATTTACGAGCTCTGTAACTTTGTAAAAAGTAACAAAGATTACTTCACGTCACTAGCTTCCCAACGTAATAACCTACGCACTCAATATAGGTACAATTTAACATTGCCTTCGGTAAAAAATAAAACTTATGGCAAAAGCGCATTTCGTGTGATAAAAAATACAGGGTGCCATTTAAAGTGTCATATTAGGTAAACTGTTCAAGATAGAGTAACCAAACAAAATCATCATGAATAAAAATAGAATTGGCTACCAAATGCATTTATTCAGCCGACATCATGTCCTTAAACTTCCTTAAAAAAAAACTACTTTTATTTTTGTTTTAATTTTTTATGACACTTTTCGCGGAGGTATACCTACAAAAAAAATATCGTAACAAGCCACTCAATGCCCACTACATACACATATAAAAATATCTTCAAAAATCTTCGTGCGTCATGTCAAAAAAAAAACAATCGTCGAACAAGTAGATACTACCATATAATTAAAGTACCAGTGCAGTGTGTAGATAAGTCAGTATGTAGGTATACTGGTATACGGTGTCTTTTAATGAACCTTTTTTCGTAAAAAATATTTATGAAAATAAAAGAATTTAATACTCTTTTCTAATCTTTTACTATTTCAAACAGCGGACCTGTGCATATGCGGCAGTATAAGTCGGCTAAATCAGTTTCAGTTGAATTGCATATGAAGCAGTATTTATGCGTAGAAATAACTCGAGGCATTCTAACATCAAATCGGTCCTCTGAATTACTCACAAAATCATCATCATCGGAAGCATCAGAGCTTGCAGACCAAAACTCAGCTTCGCCATATGCTGAGCTGCTAGAAGTAGTTGGTACTACTTTATGTTTATACACCAAAAGTCGATACTTACCACACAAGACATCATTGATGTTAATTAATTTATTAGTGCATTTGCTATATAACTCAGCTTCATGCCCAATTTTTATGTGTTTTATCTTCCCACCGATATTTTTTAATGCTTTTTCACAGGACTTACACTTCATGACTTCCATTTTCCTGTTTTTTAAATCATCACCACAAAATGCAAAAAACAAATGCAGAACACGTGTCATATGTTATCAAGATTGAAATGTCATCGTAGATGCATTCTAAATAGATTCATTACAAGAGATTGTATACCTAAATACTGACTTATCTACACACTGCACTGGTACTTTAATTATATGGTAGTATCTACTTGTTCGATTGTTTTTTTTTTGACATGACGCACGAAGATTTTTGAAGATATTTTTATGTGTATGTAGTGGGCATTGAGTGGCTTGTTACGATATTTTTTTTGTAGGTGTACCTCCGCGAAAAGTGTCATAAAAAATTAAAACGAAAATAAAAGTAGTTTTTTTTTAAGGAAGTTTAAGGACATGATGTCGGTTGAATAAATGCATTTGGTAGCCAATTCTATTTTTATTCATGATGATTTTGTTTGGTTACTCTATCTTGAACAGTTTACCTAATATGACACTTTAAATGGCACCCTGTATTTTTTATATTATCCTAAATTACTCGAAAACAAAAGAAGATAGAGGACTGATATTAAGCATGGAGTGTTCTTAGGACCTGCCAGTACACCACCAGAAAGAATCACCAAATCCCTCGTTGGGGGCCACTCTCCTTAGCTTAGCCTGCTAGACCCTTTATAATCGTCTAGTCGAAAATTAGATCTTTGACAGGGAAATGCTACAATTTACTTGAGAGGGAATGTCACCTGTAAAGTTAGCAACATCCATATTTGGAGACAGTTTTATAATTATACCGAGATTTCTCTTTGATAACACTTGGCGAACAAATTGAATATGTCAAGAGAAATTAACATAATGTGAAATGATTTAGATACAAAAGGTTTTACGTATTTCATTTATAGGCTATAATATAAATGGAGCCCGTATTTTGTTATTACAAATCTATTTCGGAGTAGGTACTAAAGAATTCAGGGCGATTAGTCTTGTTTCGAAGCAAAATAACGAATAATGGCAACGCACTGGAAGACAGCAAAGCTATTTTAGGTCCGTTTGGGTGAATTATTCCAGAGGGGCTCCTAAACTAACCAACTTCGGCCGAGTGTGTGTATTTCTTGGGAAAGTTCTCTTTCGTAATTTATTCGTTCCCCAAAGCAGTGCATCACCGAAGACTGCAGCCTGTGAGTGGGCGGCTCCCACCATTGTGACAAAATAATGTCTCCTACATAACCTTCTTCTCGCCCGCTTCCACAAACCGAAACACGTCTTACTGCTTCAAAGATAAATGCTAAAACTGTACAACAAAGCTCACCAGATGGTACGCTACGATAGCGCTGAATAATCAACGCTTAAAACGTTTGGAAAAGGAAGATACAGTAATGTAATATGAATAACAAAACGACAGAGATATATTCCTATTTAATTCTTATTATTTGCGACTAACAATGATGTATAATTTATAAACAAGCAGTTAATACGATAAATCTTACAGCTGACGGAGTAGATATTAAAAGAACAAGAGTGATATTCGTGTAGCACAAGGAGCGAGCGCTTCAATCTCTTTGGTAAGGGGCTTATCTTTGACTGAATAGGCAAATTCTGACAGCTCATATGAATTCGCTTTGATGGAATCTATCGCTTCTCGAAGACGGAACCGATACTGTAACTTTTTGATAAATTGTGATGGAGTCGCGTTGTTTCTGGGCGATATCCGTGCGAGTTGCGACGGAGGATAAGTTACTTACACGTGCAGAATACTTGTATACGTGAAATGGAGCGATTGCAATTGGAACATTAGTAAGTACGTAGAATCAAATATTTGTTTTTGGGTACCAGTCTTATTTTAACATAATAAGTGATATTTCGTTGAAACAAAGGTATAATAATAAAAAATATTATAAAATAATAAATAATAAAAAGGTAAAAAAATATAAAGTGGATTCTAGAATGGCCTGGTACTTACTGTGCTCTGCATTTCAGAAAATCAAACGTTCATTCCTCAAAACAAGTAACACTGTGTAACTTACTGTCCCATGACACTAAAAAGCTTTTTTGAATGAAAAAACTTTCGCATAATAAAGCAAATTATTATTCCCAATTCAAAACAAAGTAAGGCGATTTTTCTTACCGTGTTATGCCAGTAATACTCTGTTTTAGAAGAAAGTGAAACTTTCACAAAACAAAGCATTCCGTAAAACCATTTCATAACAAATTAAAGACCGCGTCTTTACTTTGTTTTGGTACATTTGCTGTGTTTACTATGCAGTTAAACTATGAAATGTACATGAAAAATCTTGCTTTACTGTGTTTTTCAGGATAGCTATTTTGTTTTGAACACGGTTAATAATTTTTATATATTTTTTTTCTGATTCGTCATAAAAAAATAAGTTGATTCGTTTAAGAATCATTTTTTTACAAAAACGTCCTTTAACTGTGTTTTGTCATGAGGCAGCCGTATTATCTCAAATGATTTCTGGTATGTGAAAAATGTATCTGTTTTAATCAGGAAGCTCAATACCGAAACACAGAATAGCTTTTACTGAAAGTTAGATCAGAGTTAAGTAAAAATGACACGTCTTATTTGTCATGTTTTTTGCATAATATAAAAATAACTTCATTGGACCATCATGATAGACCAAACAAAACCGTTTCTGTAACCCAAGATTGTAAACAAAATATCTAATAAATAAAATAAATCTTTTGGGGACAATCTTACACAAATCGACCTAGTCTTAAACTAAGCAAAACTTGTACTATGGGTACGAGACGAAGATTTTTGTACATAAACATTGGATAAGCCAATCCATAAAAGGCTCATTCGAACCTTTCGAAAGACGATCAAGAGTTTCGCGGTCGATTCGCCCAGGTCCAATTTTCCAGAAGACCGCGCTTACCAACTGATGCGCCCTGACGCGGCGACAGTCGCGATTAATTACTTCGCAACTCGGGCTTCGCGACTTGTGTTACAGCGTTTTTGCATTTCGGCAAGGTGGTCGATGTTTGAAAGTTCCGCTTTTGCGATTTTTAGGACACATACTCTGGTGAACGGTGTTTTGTTTCAAGTTTAAGGCGGACTAGAGATCTACTTTATTTCAGGTCTGGTTTTAAGAACCTTTTGACTCATGTCAGATCAAATCTCAGTTGTTTGGTAAATTAGTTTGACATTACTTACTAATCTTGGTCTAACAGATATTTATATAACACAGAGGAACAGTAATATAATTTTCATTTATGTACCTACCAATTTTATTAAAGGAAATTCTGTTACCTTCTATAGTAGATCAAAGTTTGCGTTATGTCTAAATAGTCAAATTATGATTAAGTGTTCACGAGACTTTCTTGTGACAGCTTAAAAAATGCCGTAAAAAATCTGGAGTAAAATATGCAAATATTAACACCAAAAACCGTAAACAAGTCTGACAAAGGCATCATCATCACCATCATCATCATCATATCAACTGAAAGACGTCCACTGCTGGACATAGGCCTCCCCCAAAGAGTGCCAAAGTAACCGGTCCTGCGCCACCCACAACAAACACAACACAACAACGGCATACACGTCATGTAATGAGGTGAGATAAAAAAGCGCCTCCCCGACACCTTTCTGTTGAAACAATAGTCGGAATTCGGATTAGACGTAGTAGTGACCGTGAGAAGCTCCCTAACCACAATGCTCGTGACGTATCCACAAACCACAAAGAGTAGGTAATCTAATACACGAAGCTCAGCGACACTGGCTTTCATGGGCGCAAATCTCGTATTACACAACCAACTTTAACTTGCGGCTCTAAAAACTTGAACTATTCAACTATAAACTGACTTGGCTGCAGTAAAGAAGTTCTACACAGCTATTTGACGGTAGTAGGTAGTATCGTGGCCATTGGTGCCCGTATTCATACACGTAGATTGCTTTTTTGTTCCAACGCGGTCGAACAAAAAATGTTGTATAAAACCGCACTTTGTAGGTGGCTATCGGGTACGGTGGAGTACTAATGCGCAAGAATTGAATCGGCCAAATTGAAAACCTTGTTAGTTGCTTTTAAACATTTTTCTCGGATTAAAGACACGGAAGTTTTTCATGCGCGTGTCTGTTTTTTTCTCTCTCGGATCCTATCGATATATGGAGGTGATTGTTATGTCCTAGGGTCATAGAAATTGCCCACTTTTATTTGTGTAGGTAGGATTTGGTACTCATGTCATGACCACCATTAACGGAATAATAAGTTTGAGTACCAGTCAATAAAGCGCGTGGAATAAACAAAGCTTCTTTACCATACGTTTATTCCAATTAACGATTTCTCGCCGCATATTCAGGACCGCCAACGGAAATGTTGTCGCTGTTATTAAAATATGTTTCCACACTATTGGATAGAATTTGCCCCCGCAGAATGGCTCTTGTATCGCCATTTACATAATTAAGTTCTCGCCCGAAGAGCCTTTAGATGTTTGGTTAATAACTCCTTCTTGTTACATACATGAATATTCGATTGCTCATTCCACTACCGAGATGATTCATTGAACGAGCTTAGACATATGCTCACATCGGACCGGGTACAGAAAAGTAATAGCTAGTTTGTTTATTTTAAGACAGAGCGTATTTTCTTAACCAAATAAAGCGTTCTTCGAATAAAAGTAAGCAAGGTGTTATGTGAATTACAATAATATAAGAAACGAAGGAACGAAAAAAACTGGGGATAAGGAAAATGCGAGTAACCTTGAGGCTCTCAGTGATTTAGCCGAAAGTACGATATAAACTTCGGATTTCTTACCTAATATAGAACTTAAAGAACAGAAACGACGAAAACTACAATCGCTATTAACGATTAATAAAGGTCTAGGCATCGAAATTAACGTCTCATAATCAGAAGTAACAAGAAACAAGCTAATTACCATCCCGTGATTACAAAGCGCAGAAGCCGAAACAAAACAACTCATGCCTAGAATTATAGTACAAAACAATCGGCGAGCTCAATCGAGAAGCGAGTTCACAAGAAAAGCCGGGTGCTTTAATATGCGCCTCACAATAGTAAGGGGCCGAGTTTTGAAGAGGTAAGTCCTTGTGAAGGTACTTTATCTTGCCACAAACCTTGGAGGGTCACACAGAGGATGCGATTAAAAGTCTTAATCTTAAAAGCGCACGAGTGGTCACTTGTGTCTTAACTCTTTTTACTTCACACGGATGTCTTTCAACGAGCAATGCTTTTTAGCTTTTTTTTGCTTTTCAGTTGTATTTGATGATTGGTGTCGTACGGTGTGTAAATCCCTACTAATATTATAAATGGGAAAGTGTATGCGTTTTTTTGTTTGTCCGTCTTTCACGGCAAAACGGAGCGACTAATTGACGTGATTTTTTAAGTGGAGATAGTTGAAGGGACGTAGAGTGACATAGAATAGTTTTTATTCCCGAAATCATCCCCTAAGGGGGTGAAATGGTGGGTTAAAGTTTGTATGGAGCTGCGATATAAACAAGTTCCACGCGGACGGCGTCGCGGGCAGAAGCTAGTGAACTATAAATGAACCAATGCGTGGATGTTCATATTTAATGAAATAAAATACTAAGGTACATACACTATACGTATTGATATTATGAAAAAACAAGAAGCTACGCAAGCTATAAATATGTATACCTCAGAATTACGCCGCGCGGTTTCAACTAAGGGTTCCCGGTAGATCGCTAACGTCTCTAGATGAAATAATTCACCCGAGGGAGCAATCAAAATAAATTTTGGAATGGTCAAGACAACAATGAGAGATTAAAGGGAAGTTTCCGCGAATGAAGGTTCGTAGAAAGGGGGTGCTATGAAATATAGCAGTTCTGCTATATTACTAAGTTATCTTAAGACCTCTTATTAAGAAATATTCTGCATTAAAAAAGGTCACGTTACTTAACTTTGACGACTAAGCTTATGTCTCTGTCGTTAAATGCCAAGAAGTAAGTATAAGTAAAAATATAATAACGCAGTGCAAATAAGAATGAAGAAAATAAAAACTTGACATTTCATTTTGAACCAAAGAGCAGCGGCCCCGTCCGACTCATTAAGGCAAACAAGGCGGAAGTCGACTTACTCCAATTTGCAATAGTCTTAGTTCACGATAAATTTTAATGAACCCGTTAGAACGAACGCACTGTGGCTATTGTCAGCCGTGCAATAAATATTGCTTTCAACTGGGCTTCTTGAGCCAGAATAATTAAGGAGATAAGCCACGATAAACGGGCGAATTTAACTTTAGGCACGGCTTCAGACGCTGCTATACTAATACTTTAAACTCTAAGTGATTTTACGAGGCAATAAATACTCGAATCTTTCGGATCCTGTATCAAAGATATAATTATCAAAGACGATTTGAGACTCATGATAGAGATAAAGCAGATAAAGTTTGAAAGTTTGCATACTATGATTACGTTTGCTTGTGTATTTAGGCTACAAGTTCACGCGGGGTCAATATTTGCCCATTCGTTACGATTACCTTCAGTCTGTTTTATTTACTTGGCAAATTATTCTATTTTATAGTTCGTTCATTTCAGTAGTTGTACATACCTAATCATTTGCATTTAAATGTACCTACTTGTATTTTGCAATGCCTTGTTAATATTTCGTAGTTGGAATTTACGAACGCTTATAATTATAATAGACGTTGGGACAATTTATGGTGATCGTTGGAGTATTTGTTCCTAGTTGCCTTTGCGCACTTGACATGATAGAAAGCTGGCACTGACATGGATTTATTGGCAAGTCTCGACTTCAGTAGTAAACCGAGAGCTTTGTTAGTACACGCTTACACAACGCCTTGTGAATTGATTGGAATGTTGAAGATTTTCGTCATCTGCTGCGTCCTCCACTATATCTTTTGTTATTAGTATGAATTTGTAGCTTTGGTTTAAATTTTGTAGCTGTGAAAATTTTCATTCCGTTGATTTATCACCAGACCCATTACCGAAATCTTCGCATAAAAAAGAAGAAATTTCAATGTCGTACCTATCCTGTATAACCTTCGTTAACATGGCCAACCACTAACGAAGCTCAGAGCCTACGCAAACAAAAAAGGCACAGTTACAATATATCCATACCGGCGAAGCGCAAAATTGAAATGGTCCAATTTGCATAGTTATTATAAACACGAGTTGGGCAATTCAAGGGGGACAGAGACGGATGCTGTTCACACTTGGACAAAAAGAGAACAATGACCGACCCCTATGACAGGCATGAAGCCAATTTCATTAGACCTACGTAACTGCAATGGTTGGTACATAAAATCAGATATTCATAGGTCAACGTGTTCGGTGGATAAGCTAGCGAGTTTAATGTATGATCGATTACAAAAATAATTGCTTTGATTAACATTCGTAATTTTAATTCCAGGTTCAAATTAACCTCATTTAATTATGGAAGCTTTTGGCTCTAAACTAATTGGTTCAAATAACTTCCGTACGATTTTAATGAGCGTCCCCATGATCATGATATATTATCTATAAATATGTTGCGCTGTTGGTTTTCCATGTATCAATAAATAAATAAATAAATAAATTATTAATATTTATAATACGGGAGTAGACGAATAATTTATTATTACTCCAAAAGAAATAAGGCATAAAAATATGCCTTATTTCTTTTGGAAAAGGTTACTTGGTTACATTGGTAACTTTTATGCCTTAATTCTTTTGAAGAAATAAATAAGGCATTCAAGTAACCAATGACCCATTCAGATACCAGAATGAATTACGAAGCTACAACCGTTTTAATATTGCTTGTTAGAGAGAGGAAACGGTCGCAGATCGTGACATCACGATCTTCGAGAGTCATAGTAAATGACAATAGTTTCATATGAAGGTGCGTTTTGTGGAAAAAGGTCAGAATATACCCCCTCTTGAAACTCTTGACACTTATAACTTTGTGATCATTTCACCCCCTGCTTTAATTTTGCGCCATTCAACAATATTTTTAATCCATTTTCAGGAAAATTCAACATTATTGGTTATTTTATTTGGTGTCCACGCCCCTGTTAGATTACCTTAAACATTATCCCCAAATAATACTCCAAGGAAAAACTTAATCAATCTGCGTATTACTTATTATTTATGATACAATTCATTATTAAAATTAATGCATCATTCCCCAATTAAAAACAAATAACGATCCTGTCGCTACAGTTAATATCAGTCATTGTTTTTGAAATCCCGCATATTCGATAGATGTGGTTAGCTTATTGCTTAAATAAAACCCGTTCAACAATTCAAAAGTGTCCTGTCGCAATCTGATTAAGTCCGGTTACAAACAGTTCTCGTTTGACCAAAACGAACTCTCTGCTCATTTGGCCTGTCGTAAAAAGGCGAACCTAAGCCTTATTACAGAACCCATTAACGGGACTCCAATACGTACGGAACCTTCGTCTTGAGGCTATAAACACAACCCGCTTTATCTCGCAGATCCACGTGACGGTACCTCAAAGGTTGGTTGCGTAGGCTAAGAGCTAGGTGCGTTTAATACATACTCTCAAAAAAAAAAAATATACATATAAGATCAAATCTTGCGCCTTATTTGACCGACTTCACGAACCCTGTTAAAATTTTGTGGTATCCGTGAAGCCACTTTCAAGTCAGTCGGATGGACACATAAGCTGGCTGGCTTTAAAAACGTATTTAGTAATCATGATAAACCAATATTAGGTCTCGTTTGAATGGTCTCGATAAGTAGTTTATTTTTAAACTCAGGTCAGTACCAAAAAGGTTAAGATACAGATACCACAAATTGACAGAAACTCTAATGGAAGCAAATTTTTTAACCTTCTATTTTACCCCCATTATCTACGACTACACTTCACGTAAGTAAGGGATACCACAGGAAAAAAAATACTTAACTTAATCTCAGCTAGAAATCTTTAATTGACACAACACATGGGTGAACTAAGTTTGTAATTTAATTATCTCTGTATGTATTTTTCGTACTTTTTTTATAAAAATAAAGTACGTTTTTCGTATGGCTTATGAAGTCCGAAATAAATGATTTAGAAGTCGAATTAGAATTTGTATTTTATTGATTTCATAACTCATCAAAATGACTTATAACTAATATTATGTGCATATATTTACAAATTTCCTTTTTGTACTTAATATTCCTATGACACAAAGTACCTTCTTTGAATATTTTTTTTGCCAAATCCGGTGAACAACAAAAATATATCGTCGCAAAACAAACCTACTAGGTTGCAAGTTAATGATAGCAAAATGTACCTACATTGTGCTGTTCAGAATTAATCAGGTCGTGACGGTACAAGTGGTAATTTTGTACGGAACCCTCTGTGCGCAAGTTAGACTCGAACTTTTTTAGACTGGACCGGTTTTTTTTTCTAATTCCTGAACTCGAAACAAGCTCCTAGCCTAACTGGAGCAAATTCCAGAGCGATCGATCCGGATTACGTCCCGCCGACGATGGTCTGAATAAACAATGTGACGGGACCGCCGCCTTTTAACGAATCCCCTGCATGCGGGCTTATTTATGTCCTTTCCGTGTCGCTACAGTTTCCAAATAAAACGGCCTTGACTGAATTCTGGGAATTTTTGTGTTTTTAAAAGAAATTGAACAGATCTGTCATTAATTAATTAGGGTTTGCTATCGGAAGTTACTAGTTACATTTTCCGAGGTCATTAGAGGGTAAAAATAAAAGTAAAAACTATTTGCTCTATGGTTTTATGAAAAAGTGTTTATTTAAATTCGTTGGATGGCCAGAAATATGTTTCTTTGTTTAGAACTAGTATTAATACTACAATTTATTACGATAATTAAACTATACAGGATATTAAGCCTATTGTAATTCACACACACATACATAACAAACTGGGGACACTGGCAGTAAAAAAGCGTTTATAGGTAATAGACGTTGTAAAGCAGCAGTATTTTTTATCGTGTTTTAGTTAAATGAAAGGGAATTGCGTGACTGTCCAATTATACCTGTCACTTTGAACCGTACTGAATCATACACTCCGTATTTGAATTTCATCGAATAAGTGTAAATATCAACACAAATAAAACGAAGCGATTCTTACGTCGAAAACCAAATCACACGCGATAACGATCTTCAACTGTCACAGAAAGTTAAAAAATATATAAGCATTGTCAGGTTTTGTTTTCATTTGCCTAATGTTCCTAGACAATGATGGATCTGCGGTGGTGGTGACGTCGTTGACCTCTTCTTTGATTCCGCCAGAGACGAAAGGTTAAAGATCTGTCTAGTGATATAATACTTTCAAGCCGCGTTGTTCTAGAATAGTATTTTTAGAATATATTTATAATTATTATTCATCTGTGAACTGAAAATATTGAGATGTAAACTAATTTGAATTCGATTATCAAATTATAGGTACATTAGAGAAGTATGGTAAATACATACCAACATAGCTATAGTTTAAAGTCGATGTACTTTGTAACCCAGATATCTTTCCCTGGAAGAGGTATAATGAGGGAGTGGGAGTGCCATAAATAAATAAATATAATGAGACAATCATACACTAATTGGGCTAGCCCCATAGCAACCTCAATAAGATTTTTGTTATGGAAAGTAAACGACGATTTAAAATATAGTATTCAGATACATAAATAAAGGGAAAGCATCCAACACTTAGAAACCAGTAGGTGTCGAGGCTCATCACACAAATATTTGCCCTCATTGGGATTTGAACCCAGGCCCGTCTGGTAGCTTTTTAACCTACTAGGCTGAGCCAGTTGTCAATATGTTGTACACGAACAATTTCAAGGGAACTGCTAATGTGTTATTATTAGCATCGGTATTTATAAAAAAAGATCTACCTTTGATTTACTGAGACTGCAATAAATTCCAACAACACATTCCTTTGTACTTACAAACATGATGATTGAAATTGATGCTTACCTGTAAAAACAAAAACACAACGTTATTGTTATAGTCACAATAAACAGCACGTGTGTAATTTGGGTCGCAACCCTAAGGATAGTGCTACTATCTAACAATGTCACCAGCCAAACAAATTTGAATCTTAAACGCATGAAGCTAAGGTGCTTAACCTACACAAAGACGTTAAGTGGAGTGGCACTATCTAACGACATCAATTGTCAAAGGAGTTTGAATCCTAATCCCGTAGGCATAAGGTCTTAATAGTTGATAGTGTGCAAATAGAGGGGGGCCGTATCAGTTGACATGTAGAGATATTTTGACGGTATGTGTATTGAACATGCGTGCTACCTCCTGGTTTGGCCAGATGCTAGATTAGGAAAGTGACATATTTTCGACGCGTCACAACATTTTTATCCACTATCGGTGAGATAAAAAATATGATTTGCATCAGAGCAACTGTTTTATTTTTAGCTGTTACAGAATAATTAAGTAATATGGGATTATTACTCAATTTCGATATATTTCATATAGGTACATCGACAATTTGTTGTAGGTGTTTTGTCCTAAAAGAGAAGAGATTTAAACCAGTGCGACTCCTTATTATTAATCTTTTTATATTATACTGGCGCCGGAGATTCAGCTTATAAGTTAACTTAACCGTTTAAGTACTCAAAACTATATTTTATCGAATACATTTTACAAAAATATCATTATCAACAATAATTTACAAAGATATAAAACAAAATAAGGCAATAAGTGATACCGAAGTAACATTGTAAATGGCTCGCGCAAAGTATCCGGTTACCTATTAAAATATTGACATAGAGAGATAGCGGCCATTTATTAAATGGAAAATGGAAATAACTTACACGTTTACCCGTAAATGAACTATACCTACAAGGTTACAATCGCCATAGAATTGATAGTAAAAAAACAAGTGGCTGAACAAAGTTAGGTACCTAAGTGATGTTTAAGTCAAACAGAATTTGTCGGTTTTGTTATTAAACGTATGCGATTGACATTGACCGTCGGTTTTCGAACTTACCGTTTAAGGGACATACATTAATGAATATGCCTACTTGGCATTGCACTATGCATTTGCAACTGCGCGTGTGACCCTCCCTCTGACCTCTTAGGTCCGGCGGACACGAACACGTGTTTGCCACCATCGTGTTATAAATGGACATAACATTTGTGGTAAGTTTACATTCGTAGGTAAAACCCAAAAATAACAGTTGTAAAACAAAAAGCCTTGGCCCATTTTGCCTACAGCTCTTAGACTATAAACATCAACGACCTTATTCTCCTAAAAGCCTAAAATATCTCACGACGCTGACTCGCCTCACAATAGATATTCCAACACAATCACACGATAAACAGGAATAAAATCACCACAGCCAGTGTTAAGGAATCAGTAACGTATCCGACTTTAGTAGGGAGACTATTCCAATGCGTGCGATATCCTAATATCGGCATTAAGTTCATCTTTTCGGCCGATCGTAGAGATCGGGCACAGTATTATTGCTCAGCGAATGGGGCTACACGGCTGCGTAATAATTCCTCATCTGGATGCGTCAGTTTATTTGACTTTCGTAGTACGTATTTGGTATTCCTTATCGGAAGCCGATTAAGGTAACTGCTGACTGTAATGTGAGTGCGTTACGTGTTATCACGATGTTATGGAAACTATCAGCACTTATTCTAGCAGCTTTTTTCAAGTCTGTATTTTTCCTAATAACCCAAACATCTAGGACTCAATGAATGTTAATAAGCAGGTAAAGTTCATACCACCGGATCGTGCCAGGGAGCACGGCAAAGGCATTATCACCTTGTTAAATTTACAGCGAGTTGAGCTTTAAGCTCAGAACCTAACTGTACAAAACTTAGTATAATAATTACAACTAGGTAAAAAATCTCATAATGACTACCAACTAAGGCCCAATAATCGCAGACTACTACCTATTCTAAAACAGTTTCCTGAAGCTCTTTTTGAAAACATGATTACCTGTTATTAGATTACACAAGTGTTATGAAGGAAAACTATAATTATCCATTCTCTAATACCTATAAGTATAAGTAATATGAGTACGTTTCCGCGTTCAAAAATACTTTATCTCATCCATATCAACTTTCAAGGGTTGCTTCCTTTAAAGTTTTCCTGCCTTAAGAACCTTAGTCAACAAGTACATTGCTCCTCGTTTATTAGTAACTGGCTGCCCGGCTTGGCTTCGCACGGTTAGTTTTCCGTTTTCCCGTAGAAATGAAGCATTTTCCCGCGGTAAAAAGTAGCCTATGTTCATCAGGGATAATATCGGCTTCTAATGGTAAATTATTTTTTTAAATCAGTCCAGTAGTTTCGGAGCCTATTCGGTACTAACAAACAAACAAACAATTTTCTCCTCTTTATAATATTAAGTAGTGTAGAAGTGTAGATGTAGATATCATTAAAACTAAAGTAAAACACTACAACCAAACCGTAAACCCTAAAAAGATGTAGGTATAGTATGCCTTGAACCATATTCCCCAGACATTAGTACCGGAATACATACATATGTATTTATGTATATACGTGGCTGTATCATAAAAATACAAGGAAACTCTCACCAGCCCCATTGGGACTTTATCACCGCCTCGCATACGTTTTTCCTAGGAGATTCACAACTTGTTACAACTCACCAATCATGTCAAGCACATCTTGACCCCGAGACTCGTAACTGTGCGTGACCGCAGAACGGACCTAACACTGGTTCAACTGATAGGTGAATATGCTTTGTGAATTCTAGCTCCGGTATCTCCGGACGTAACACATCTATGAAATCAACTTCCCTGGACGTTTTTAACTCCGTTTCTGGCGATAGTCCGAGCGTTTTGCAATTCAAACGCCCCGGGTGACACCGGGGTACGAGCCTTGTCAGGAATACAGATGATGGCCATGTTGACTAGATTCTACATAGTCGCTTAGTTTTTACAATGTAACATTAGATTATGTATTGTCTATCGTCTAACTAAGACGCGATTCGGAGAAGTTTGTTACCAGCAAGATAATCTTATCGTAATTACTCGTACCTACCGACAACCAAGTGTTTTGTTTGTCAAATAAAATGGGTAATTTGCACTTAAAAATTGATTCACAGTACAATTTGTGCCCTTGGGTGTGCATTGGGTCTTGCAGTGTTCTGCAGGTCGATTGCGTTACCCATTGTACGTACGTTAAGTACCTTAGATCTACATGTCAAATTTTATACGGAAAAATGACATTTAAACTGCCCTGACGCACGTACGAAACGTTACGTGATCACCCCTCGGGTCGACGACGGAACATATATAACCTGACTAAATAACTTGTTCGTTACAGACCCATATTTCGCAGCTTAATTATTGTCATTCTGTTTCCTACGCGATTTTGAAGACAGTAACCGATGTCCGGCCGGCGCATGGTCAAATGCGTGTCTCTAATTCCCATACATTAACACTGTGAGTTTAAATCATCCGATAAAAGAAAATTTTACTACCTAGCTAAAGCGAACTTGGTAAACTAAGTAGTTATTCATCGATACTGACAGCTCACACGAGGCGTAAACCAGTGTATGTCTGACCTACGGTTACATGAAGTTGTTACGAATTTCAGTGTCAAGTCGAAAAAAGTTGTAAATCGCAGCAATAGCTGAGCTGAAAGTAAATGGCCAAATAGGGACGGAAAAGCGAGATCGGACAGTGTGAAGGATGATATAAGTGTCAAGGGAGTGAACTCTGACAGGACGAAGGGTAGGGATCAATAAAAGAATATACATGCCTCGCTTGCCCCGAGAAGATTAGAAGGGGATACTACCAATGACGATGTAACTATTCAAAGGTGTGCAGTAACTATTTTGCTGGTGTTTGTGCAAGAAAATACAAGCCATCATTTTAGATAATTATTACAGTACTAGGTAGTACGTTGTAGATAATAGTAGTCAAACTCTTTAATGTACACAGTAATAAATGTTAAAATTCGGTACAATTCAGGATTAAACGAATGCCCACACGGTTAGAATCTCTTATAAATTCACTACGGACGACATGTGTCGAACCTATCAGAGGTAACTCAACGACGAGTGTCCGCGCGTCTTCGAGGTCATAGTCACGACAGTTTAAATTCATTATGATTACTTTTAGTCGGGTGTTAAAATGCCGCCATTTTTAAACAAAAAACTGTAAAATGTTGATATTTGAAATTAAGGAGGCAGGAGAGGATAGGGAGTGGAGGGAGGGATGTAGGATATCAAAACACAAATGTTTGTGAATTCACAAAATATCACAATCACTAAAAAACAATCCCGAACGGCGCCTCATACGCCACTAGAATGACAAAGCCAATACGTCAGCCTGAAATTCAAAGTAACGTTCACGCAACAAAAAACTTCGACGCTTTATAAGACAAATAACTATAAAACATGAGCTACTAGACCGTAAAGGCGCCATATTTCAGCCTGTTTTAAAGCCTAACGACGTATCAAAACTTGGTACCATACACCGAAGTTTGGCCATTAGTGGAAAATATGTGCTCATCTAGTGTAAGAAGTAATACTATGTCAAAGTATACGTATTCTGGTGGTAGAACTACAGTTGAGAAGCAGTAAAGTATGGAACTAATACAAAAAAAATACATATGCCATATTAAAAAAAAATAGTCAAGAGTCTCATAAGTCCTACGTTTAGTATGAAAATATTTTAAAGCATACTTTAAAGATATTTTTGATTAAAATGTCATAAGATTTATAAATTTGAACGTCTCACCTGTAACAGAATCGCGCTTCAAGACGTAGCGTGTTTATTTTCATATCGCGTGTATGTATGATGTTCCGCGGCCCTTTGTATGGACTTTCGCCGTTATTTATAAAACCGGAATCTACCCAATATTGCGCAATATTTCACTCCTATAAAACGAGTTTCTATTTAATTAAGCGTATATAAATCTGACAAAGTTCCAGTTATTATTCCATCCGAGTTTTCAAATAAACCTTTCGACACAAGGTTTCTTAGTGTGGTCCCTTAGGGGTCCGTGACATGATTGCTAGGGGTCCACAGCCAGTTCGTTTACTCTTAACGTAGGTACGTAGGTATAAATACATGAAAAAAAAAGTTTTTCCAAACTTTCTTGAAAGTGGTCCATCCCTAACAAAAGTTTAAGAACCACTGCATTAAATGTTGCATTAAAATATTGGATTAGATGTGTTCTACATGAATGACATGCATGATTTTCGATTCCTACAATCGTCTTCCTTTAACATTACAGAAAAATGCTATTAAAATAATAAGGATAAAGCATTCTCTAAAACAAACACAATTTCTTACCCTTCACCCGCAATACCTTGCACAATTTCAATTTTATTTGTAATTATACATTGAATTTATGTTTACCTGTAATTACCATCAATGGCGTTATATTTTCAATACAATGCACTACCTCAAGACACAAAATGTATTTATTAACTCTGTATCTTACAGCCCACCTCACCTACGTATGTCCTACAGTAAAAAATCTTTCCGATATATACGGCATATACCTTTGTCGTTCTATAGAGGGTACTAATTTGTCTAACTTCATTCTTAGGAGAACTTGTCGGAATTCAAAAACATTTTGTGTGAGTATTACTCAAGATCCCATAAAAAAAAACATTCATAAATGTATGAACTACCTGATTAACTGTACCGAGTTACTTTACGAGATGTAGATAAGGTATACTTTATACTTTTACGGCATTAAAATTGTAATAGTTAGTACGGACAGACAGCCGGAAACGGCGGCGAGGCTTTGAACAGTCGTGCGATAGGTGTATCCACCTTTCAGACACGCAATTATTACTAGGCTATACCATGCCCATATAGAAGTCCACTTTAAAGTTGATTTGAATAATATCATTATGTTTAGCCTTAGACGGTTCATTTGGCGGTCAATTTCACAGCGATAGTAGAACTGAGTCACAAGAAGACTTTGTTCAGGGTCTTCTTTCGTGGTGTGGTAGATAGTTTTATGAAATGTTATATTTATTTCATGTTACTTTAGTCGCAATTAAATCTGACTTTCTCCGTCCAAAATCATCAATGAACGTAGACTCCCCTATGATATACTATCCTAAGTAAAATTAAAGTGAAAAATAATACAGCTTTTCATTGTTGATTAAACATAGTGTTGTAAAATGCATGATCATATAACTTAGTCAGAGGTTTAACTAGAAAAGGAGGTGAACAGGGCTGACGTAGGGAAACCTAGAGGTCGACGCCCTGTTGGTCGACCCACATACCGATGGAGGAATGAAGTAGAGAAATGCCTGCAGAAAATTAGGAGGTAGCATTGCACAAGCCAGGGAGTGCTGGCGTTGCCAACAACTCGTGCCGAAAGCCAAGATCCACTTCGAGTCGCTGAGCCACCGGAGTAAGTAAATAAGTAGGAAGGTAAGTTATGCTACCAAGTATTTATCTATTGCGAACCCAACTTAGCACGTAACTAACAGTTTCTTCCCTACTTTACAGCCTATGAGTGCCTTATTACACCTACAGTTCTCTTCAACTGCCGTAGTAAAATTATAATGGATGCCCGGAAGCCTTCGTAAGATGTTTAGTGAGCTGATGGCGCATCGTTCCCTTTATTACGTAGTTGTTAATTAATAACTCTCAGTTATTTTTCATGATTACCTTTGAATACTGGGCAACTTTATGAGTGAGGTAAAACCTCTTTATACTGAGTAAGGTATCCGTCGAGGACAAAGTACAACAAACCAAACAAACAAATGCAGTTGAAATTGAATGACTGTACCTACTCAAGAGCAAAAACATACAAATTGTACCTTATACTCGCTTTTTATGTTCTCGAGTGTATTTAAGCAAACTAATAAGTGTTTGTCAAAAATTTCATTTTTGGTACAAGCTTATTGACGACTTTTCTGTATATAATCATCAATTACTCATTGAGACGATTCTATCGAACCCAAAAACTCAACGGGGTTACGTCGGTTCAGTACTGAATTCCCATGGCCACCTTCTGTCTCCATAATCAGATCAGCTCGATGGTACCATAATATTGAATTGTTATCCAAACTATACTTATACCTAAAATTTCAGCTCAATCGGTCACCGGGAAGTGGGTCAAATTTAACTCGCAAGATTTGTCCCATACTAACATACATACTAACAGGGCAAGTTAAATAAAAGCTTGTAAAAATATAGATAGCAGATTGTAAAATGCTTTTTTAACGTAACTTATTATTTGTTCCCTTACGCTGCCTCTCAATTTCTTATGTAATAGGTACCTAAATATAACTGGCTTTAATTCCTAATTGAATAAAGAATAAAAACTCGCGTCACACACGTCTATAACAAAATCCTCGCAAAGATCACGAGTGCTAATGGGTAGTACAAGTATGTAGGGATCATAATAATAAAGTGGGTTTATGATAGTCTGTAGATAGTCCCAATTTATGGTGTAGATTAATGGCAAGTCGTAACTGAAACTATACCACCGACGTATAACTTACATGAGATAATAAATAAAATATATACCTATTCCATATGAGCGGTTAATGCCTTTGTCTACTCACTGGCGACGCGTGCGCCGGCGCAACACGCGTGTTATCTGTTGACTTATTGACTATGGAAACTCTCACGCCAGTACTAAAACTCCTTGGTAACGCCATAATGATTGTGTTTGGGCAGGCTTATCCCACTGTCAATTTGGCGCCAAACAAAGTATGTATGTCTATGGTAACCTCGTGTATTGCATTGCACACAACATGACATTTCAAATGTAATGGTCATATTCATTCATCAATTTAATTTGTTTTCATTTAGTGACATTTAGTTTGTTAACCGTTTATAAATATCGCGGTCCGGTCTGTAGATTTTAAATGATTATTGTGTAAGATTTATTAAAGTAGAATACAAGTAAATTACCGTTTGACATGTAAAAGTGCCCTTGTGGCCTATTTGCAGAATAAATAATTGTTTTTTTTTTTAATTGGTAATTATTATTACCTGGGGTTGGGGTGACTTCTGACGCGGGGCATACTTCGCCGGTCCATAAACGTGACCTTACTTACACTATGTATCACTACTATCCGTGTTTTCGTGATTTTCTAAATATGAGTATTTTACCTTAAACTAACTGCAAATTTAAGATTGAAATTCAAATGTTTACTATTTCGTTATTCAAGTCCCCGAACCGTTTTACTTCAGTCACATCAATGACTGATAGCTAAAACTTGGAATGACAGAATAATCCACCAAATCTAATTCGTCATTGCCATTTCGGGAACTTTAAATGGAGTTCATGTAATTCTTGCTTAAAGCGGTAGTGACAGAAGTTGGCGCAAGTTCTTCAAAGGGCCCGATTGGTCGCGAACCCGGAGATAAGAAAACACATTCCTTATTGAGTATTCGAATTATCTCGACTCTGTTGACACAGTTGCGTTTCGGTGGTTTGGTACGAGTTCATCAGAGTTAGCGGGTCGAGACGGAATGCTGTTTATGCAATGAACTATTCACGGCTCGCAAGTGTTAGCGACGCGAAAAAAGTCTTTAAACAGATATTTTTTTTATGCTTCTGAAATACCTGTTAAATAAATGTAATAAATGAATTAGCTGTAATACCACTTTTACAAGTCAAAATTCTCCAAGGTTTCTGAAAAAGAACACCACTGTTAAAAAAAAAACGCTGAAACAAACATAATAGTGTTTTTTGCCAAAAAAATCTTATTACAATGAAAGTAACCTGAATTAGGAAAGAAAATTAAAGAAAACATATCGCGTTGTTCTACAAAAAAACATGTCCGAAACTGTGTTACAAAACAAAAGGCAGAGATAAAAAAAACGAAAAGAATAGAAATGCGACTATGAACTAAATCCTTGGGTAAGCTTTTTTGTAGGAAATGTGTTATCTAGCTCCCCACCATGCGTGATACTGATAATAATGATTTGCACTCGGCATGTCATCCTGTTTGATTAAACTTAAGTCTGCGACGGACGTAATTGGCCCTTTTAGTTTGGAACCCGCCCGTAACTTGTGACTCGCACGCCACGTTCCGTAACCAGCCATATCGGCAGCGCCGTAGTATTTAACCGGCTCTGATTTGTGCTATAACAATGAAGGGTGAAGCCGCCACCGTAAACCTCTCCCAACTAATTGCTATTGGTTGTTTTACAAGCATTCGGAAAAAGTGTTTTTACTAGGGTTAACGTGGATTCGTGTGGATGAGATAGTTGACTGTGGTGGAAGATTGTGATATTGGTTTACAGGTTATTAACATACTCCAGATCTTTTACCGCGCGCGCTGTTAAGTTGTGAAATGAGTTGGCTTTGTCGCTGAGACAGTAGCGGTACGTAGAAGTTGTGGCTTTCCAATGACTTTTGAATTGGTTGAATATGGTTTTAATTCATTTATTGTGTATTTTGTATTTAAAGTGTGTATTATACTGTGTGATTTCGGAGTCATGATCCGGAATGATTAAAAGCGAATAAGATGATAATACTGAACAACTTTTCCCATAGGACCAACCGCGAAATTGAAAAAAATAGCTAGTTAAAAGTGAAAGTAATGTATGTATGTATTTAAGCACTTTGTTAAAATACATAATGTACATATACATATATATTATAATATTTCAGCAAAGCATATACACAGGAAAGATTGATACAGTTAAGATGTCTTTACCGTTTTCACACACATTTAAGCTCCTACGTCAAATATGATATTCATCGTCAATTGATATTTGATAAATGTGTAGCAGCACTTGACCAAGAATTGTAGTAAGTGGCAATCACAATACAAAAATCAGTCAGTATAATGGTGGCAGTGATATAAGGAACGGCCCCGACCAGCCACTATCCGAATTATAATAACACGTTAAAGTGCGGCTCCCTCTTACAATATAGATAGCAGTTCTATTATAATTCTAGGCATATAAAGCAAGATTACCGGAGTATGTACTTTCATAGTGAGCATGGGTTGAATGCACCCAAAGTCTACAAATCACTGCAACTCTCTTACCCCCGTGTTGAATAGGAACCAACACACGTTCCCACTTGAACCATGATAATGCCAACCGACTGTATAATTTAATAAAATATTTATATAAATCCATGCCAGCTGATAAGCGATATCCGTGACAATCCAATAGATTGCGGGTATTTGCCTCCTAGATAAGGCAAGTTAAATTCGAAATGAGGAATAGGCATAGTTAATTAGTGACTTTGAATAATTACTGCAGCCTTATCTTATTTATCTAGTAAATCCATCGCCATTCGCATTTATAAACCTAGTTAAAAAGGGTTTTTAGTAGATAGGTACTTACATAACTATATTTACGAACAAATGAAATATATACAAGTGCTAGCTAAAGCGGATATTTAATTGTACCTACAGAAGAGTGTGTATTAAATACGAAACAAAGTCTTTCTTTTTCTTTGGTCTTGACAGATTCTTGGTTGGATTATAAAGAATCTCGTATTTATTGTAAGAGTATTGTACTTATCATATGGTAATTTTCTTAGTAGAAATCTACGTAGAATGGGCTTCATGTATTGTTACCACAGTTATCGTTTACGAGTAACAGTTCAAAATAACTAGATCAAAGTAGTAACAAGTCTAATATTTCAGTAACAGATCCACATACATTAGTAACGTGGAACTGCCCTTGTTTCCGTATGAAAACAATTCGTCAAAGACTGAAACAGCCCTACTTTCGTTCACAAGGAAAAATGGGAGCCCAAACAAGCGAGCAACGAGTTAGGTAGTAACAAAAATCCAACAAAGGATGATTAACGATTTTCCACCCCAGGCTCATTCAAGCAGCGCCGATATTGAATCCGTTAGACGGCGTAAAAATGAAAGTTTTCCTCCTTTTCTTATGCTTACGTTTCTAACATACGGTCATTGCGGTCGGCCAGGTAGTTGCCCTCCTAACTGTACGTTTTTCACAAAACGCACCGCACCACCAACTCCCAACTTGACGTCACTACAGTGCGACTCTCCGAGGGACTAGGGAGGGTTTTTGAAGACCGGAACCCTGAACTCTAGAGGCGATTAAAGGTCAGCAACGCGCATGCGAGTTCCCAAAACGGCTGTATGCTTGATTGCCACCGACGGCGTTTAAAAAAACCTCTTAGTGTAGCAGGCAGTGCATTACAAAAAGATGCTTAACCTGTTCTGTAAATATCATCATTAAACAAAACCAAATTTTACCCGATGTGCAAGAATAATGGCTTTTATTTTCATGACAGAAACTCCTATCCACAAGTACAGTACCTCGGAAATTGTTAAACAAACTCCATGCACGTGTGTGCGCAACAACTAACTCCCATTCGTGACACAACTACTATAGCAGTTTTTCCCTAGTTAGTTTCGAGTAGTTCAAAATGAATGACGGTCATTTGAACGAAGTGACAAGGAACGCCAAGTTAATGATTTCCACGGCACGTGATTCTAATGATGTTGTTTCAGGTTTTAATGACTGCAGTTTTGATAGTGTAGACGGGATATGAGTAGCTGATAGTCAATTTGTTATTTCAATTGGTGAGTGATTGTTTGACAAATATAATAAGACTGGGATTTATCAAACCGGAGTGTTGGTAATAAGTCAGCATGCGGTTAATTTGTTGTAATAAACGATTTATTATTACTTATGAGAAAGTGCTTTTATCCTTAGTCTCGTAAGGGAAAGCGCAAAAGTAAGTAAATTATTACATTGATATGCAAGCGTTGCCGATGCTTCTTCCATCGGGAACCTATCTGTAACTATTCTTCAACGAGTTTCATATATCTCTAAAGTAATCTTACAATCGCCTGTTGACAGTAAATGAGGCCTATGGGCTTCTGAGTGATGAGTCTCTTTATAAAATCTTTCGTTGTATTTTGCTACGAGAACTCGCTTGTACTAGCTCAACCAATTAAACTTCACGCAATAATGTCATGCTCCCTTTTTACCGTACCGAATAAGCATAAGTACTATACCTACGTTTGGCAAAGTTTCAGAATCCAGCAATTTATAAACCCGGCTAACTTGAAATAACTTTCTTGAACAAGTTCCATACTTATTCAACGTATGATCGATCCCATCGCGTATGCTTGTCGAGATGAGTTCTTATTATTTTTATTCTAGAACACAACCTTGTGGGAAATCAATGGAGTGAACGTTAAGTGCCTCATCTGTCCTTTGCTGCGGTCTCATTGGGGTTCAAGTTACTTACAGAACAAAACAAAATTAGCTCTCCATATTTAGTTTCGCAAAAGAATAATACGGCAGGTGTACAGACTTCACCTGGCTAGCACATGTTCAAAGCGCTTTAACTTAATTATAATTCAAGTTAAATTTAGAACCTAGAGAGAATTAAGTGCACGTTCTGACTCTAAATAAGATTTAAGTTATTGCAAAAATTTAAATAAATTTCACGGCTAAAGTCCTAGCCGAGAACGGTATTTCATATTAAGCGGTGAATCTTTTTATTCTTTGTACGGTAATTTTCTCTCATGACACTGTGGTGGCCTTGGTACAAAAATATTAAAATAAGATAGACTAGAGTCGGTATATCTGTGGTTCTTATACAGTAAAAACTAATGATTTTTTATATAAGAAAAAATACACTGTTTATTATCTGTTTCTATCATTTGCACGAAATCAGATATTCAGTTATACCGAGAAACCGAGTAACACTTGAAATTGAGTAGATTTGCCGCAATTAGACTTTAATATCATGAATACTAGGAATATCGGCAATGTCTGCGCCCTTAAATGAATGAACATCAAATATCAGAAACATACGCAGGTAGGTATCTTATTTATAAGCTTACTTACTATCCACTAACGTATATACATAATTATGATTAATCCTCGAACTCCATCTTCGGGTCATAAATATAACACCACGGATCCATTTCCTTCCGTACCTAAAACCAACCAGTAAATAAAACAACAGTTTTAACACGAAACTTTCTTAAAAGGCAAGTTTTCTACCCTGAATTAATATTATATTAGGTACGGAGGTATTTCAGTACGCCAGATAAGGGTCTTAGTGGATTCTCTAAGCCGATTATAAGGAACTGAGATTTGATCGATTTGTCGATAATTCTGCTTTAAGTCAGTGTAAATCACACCTTTATCGCTTGTTGCCCATGCAAATAGCGCTGGTTTAATGTTGGTCGGTAAACAGATTTGATGATGATGATGAATAAAAAGATAATTTACCATTTCATTACATTGTATGCGTCGATAACCAGTTAATGAAATTGCATTTTTATTTATATCGACAGGTGCATGTTAATACATTAAATTCGACTTTGACTTTAAAAACACAAAATAGAATTAAATGGCCGTCTCGTGTATTAAACTATGCACAAAAGTGGAATCGCGTGTGATGGCGCGTGGGGCAATAATAACAGAATTGAAACTACAAAATAGATACTACCATTTATTGCACTCTTTTCCACACACGTCAGCTAACGCCTTGTTGTTCTTGCTAAGCTAATATTTGCAATGGCCGTTGCACCTTCAGTATGTCTCTTAATCCAGCAGTAACTGTTCAACAACAAAACTCATTACTCCACGTTCGTGGGCACCTGCTAGTTTCCTGGCGAGCTTGTGTTGGGCGGCAGTCCCAGGTAAAAGCGCTAGCGGTTACCGGTTAGCTTGAGGAATTTCTCAAATTTAGCGCTCAAATAATGGGTATGTTACTTTCATTGCTTTGCTTCATCTTCATAGAAATATCTTAACGTACAAAGGGGAATCCTCAACCAGTCAAAACACAGTGATTATAGGCGGAACAAGTAAGATCAGTAAACTAAATTGGTAAGCTGACATTAGGAAATGGTATAATAATAATAATATAATAAATATTTTTCGGTGTTGTTGAGTGCAGAAGGTACCTACTCTATGCGGAAGACAAAAGATGCCACAAATAGGTATTGAACCTATTTGTGGCTAAGAATGAAGGCACAATAAATAATTCTAATTCTAGTGCCGGGAGCAATTTCGCCCCTATATTATACTTACATTACTTTAATAGATTTTCAATAAGACTGAGGAATCACCTTGTTAACTGTGATTTAGGCTCATGATAATTGTATGTTTTGATCATATTTTTGCACGGCGAAAACTACTTTCGCCCTATCCAGCATAAAAAATCTCCAGTAACTGATTAAAAATAGCTAGGATTTTTTTAACGACATACTGATTCGGCTCATAAATCTCGAAGTTTTAACGGTCAAAATGATACGTTTGTTTGTCCCGGTTAATTAATAATTCCGGTGTCCATACACCCTCCCACGTAAGTTCACCGCTTGCCCCATCTCATTACTTGGCTTAGGAGATTAGCAAGCGAGGGCAACTTGTCCGGTTTACTGTAAGGATAAGCTCCAAATCCCACGGGAAACTTTACCTTGGACTGAGGATTTTTAATTATGTAATTAAAGTGACCCAAGCTTCGTGCGTGCAACTCGTTAAACACCCGAAGCGCTTTGTGAAATTTATAGGGAAATTTGCGTGTGCATGGGGGTAATATGTGTTCTGATTCGAGTTGTTTGTTGGTTGTCTTTTGACCCCTTTTGGTACCTTAAGGAGTTTGGACTTACCTGTTGTAGTAATCATCTAACTCTTGTGCATAATATGCGAGTGTGCATGTGATTTTATGTAAGTCAAATTCATAAATAGCTGCGGCCTTTTATCTAAACTACCTCAGAACTATTAGCGACGAAGACACAGCAAAGTTTTTACGTGATTTTTTTTACGTCAGTATGGAGCGTTGGCAACTATGCCCTTAATCGGTTCACACCCCATTTTTGGTACACTCTGTATATGATGTGCAAATTTTGAAGGATAAACACTTACTAACAAACAATGCCTGTTCAATACATTTTTGTAATAATATGAAAGTGATGACTTCTTAAGCTAGTTCATAAAGCGCAGTTTTTTTTTAGAGGTTTTTGGCAGCTTCACTGGGAGCTTTCGTTGCTAGTCTTGTCTGGCTTGTGAGTAGGCGTCACTATGAGGCTACTCGACAGCCGAGTAAAGCGCAGTGAAAGAAGTGAGAAGAAGCGAGTACTGAGTGAAGCGGTCGGACTATAGAGGTATAGTCCGACCGCTTCACTCAGTACTCGCCTGCGCGACGCGCGGGGGGTATAACCGGCGCCCGCATTTGTATGGTTAGTTAGTCAACATTCGAAGTCACCCAAAGGGCAATGGAGAGGGAGATTTTCTGCGAAATGACGCTATCCGCAGCAGAACCAAGGCAACCGTATAGCCCTACGAATCGCTAAACTTAAGTGGCACTGGGCAGGGCAGAATGGACGTGGAATCGATGGCCGTTATGGCGAAAAAGTTACCAAGTGATAAACAGGCGGCAGGCGCATCTTTGGCAGACTCCAGAAGGTGGACTGATCACCTGGTAAAAGTCGCGGGAGTCCGCTGGATGCGGGTGTCGCAAAACCGGTCATTTTGGGACTTAAAGAGGAGGCCTTTGTCCAGCAATGGACGTATCTCGACTGATATGATGATGATGATGAACCTTTGAATACATCATCATGCATGAAATCTCACTTAATTAAAAGCAATATAAGCGTCCATCGATTTTATAAAAAAACAACACAGAAGATCCGTGTATAAATCATCAAGCGTTCTGTTCAAACTGATTCCAGGGCCAGTGTAATTTTCCGATAAAATCATGTCCGCAAACAATTAAGTGTGCCACGGATAGATTGTCCGTCCCTAGACGATCATACGGACCGAAGAATGCTAGCCGTACCCACAATACGGAAACACACGGAGGTCGGACCATTGCGTGACCGCTGCGATAAAAAAACTTAATCGGGGCGTTTGCTACAAATGCAACAACATAAAGGGCATACTTAATATGACACGGGCACGATAGCCTCCAAAGAGTAGAAAATATTTAATAGCAAAGTCGCTCAAGCCCGGGACTCCGTCCGCATGGAACTCGTTTACATACCAGCTGCATACAAACTTTCACTACCCATTTCACCCCCTTAAGGGATGATTTCCGGGTTTAAAACTATCCTATGTCCATCCCCGAGAATCAATCTATATAATTATACTAGTGTACCAAATTTCATCTAAATTGATTAAGCGGTTTAAGCGTGAAGAGGTAACACACAGATTTAGCATTTATAAAATTTGTACCACTTTGTTAAAAACCCTAGATTCGCCAGCGTGCTACTAGTTACGGATGATCTATCACGATGATACGCAAAAAGAGGAAAGGGAGATTGCTTCTCGTTTGATTTTAGTAACACTTTTATAAAAGCTTCATCAAAATCCAGATTAAAATCCTTTAAACTTTTGGTATAAAAGGTAACGTCAACGAAGCTCGAACCTCAAAACGGCGTTTTTTGTGAATTTTTGAAGAAACGCCGCGCGCCTTGTCCTCATTAAGCCCCGCTGTGCTCTCGAGGGTCAACTAAAAGCAGTTTATCCGACATCATACTACAATCCCGGTAATTGAGCGGGCATTGACGAGCCAATGTTTGTTTGGTTAATGGTTTAAACGCACTTAGAATAAGTGGGATTTCTAAACGAATATTGCGGTAGTGCAATTTCGCTCGTCGCGCGTCGCTCCGTTCTATTAGATAGGATGGTAATAAAAACGGAAGACTAATACAACTACGTTTAAGCGAGGGCGTAATAACACTAAATAACCTTTCATTTAAGAACTTTCAAGAAAGGTTTACGATTCATAATTAAAATTAAGTGAGTTATAGAGAGAATTTATAATGTATTTCCCTTGTCTCATAACCGTTACAAGATTTATGTGAAATAAGTTAATGAAACGAATTTGAACATAAAGTGCCGTGTTTAATAACATGCTTCGCTACAACTTTTCCACGCTAACATTCAGTGTGTCAGGTATAAGGAAAGTTCGTAAAGGCGTTTTTCATTTACAACATTCCAAATTTTCCCGCGTATTCAAACTTATCGAATAACCCATAAAAATTCTTCAAACTACTACAAGTTCTCTTATTGGAATGTCACCTAGTTTCTGTAACTGGAAATCGATTGTACTTATTTCAGTTTGCCAAGTGAAGGCGTTTTGTCATGCACGCGACAAAATATTTAGTCAACCGAGCGCGATTACAGACATGCGACGTGCAAAGCATTTCTACTTAATTCACTCCAAATCCTTAGTTTATTTCCTTCTTGAATCATGGAATTACAGGCACTTTTTAAAAATGACGGGAATGTATACGAGTACAATTGTACACTGCCGTATATCGTCATGTCTGAAACCGCCCATTTCGAACTGATTTAAACAGAGTCAGGATTTTTATTTGTATTGGCTTAGCAAAATGGAAAATGCGAGTAGGTTTTAGATGCTTTAGCTAAAACAACATTAAAAAAAAGTAATAACATCGTCTTGTCTGCCTGACGTCTGTCTTGCTGTAATTTTCAGAAAAATGAAGCTGATTGTAAAGTGAAATAGTCTCTCATAAGATCAGCTGATACGGTACTGGCACGAGCCCAAATTGGGAGGTAATCCGATATCCTAAAGAGAAAACCAATTACTTGTACATGCCAAGTAATGATTGCAAAAAAGTTGCGAATCTTCCCGCTGCGCTGCAGACGAACTCCAAGCTATTGTCATCAAAACCGAAAACAGTGTTGCATTGTTAAGATAATTTTACGCGTGACATTGTTTTATCCGGCAGGATTTTTCGGCGCTGAAACAAAAAACTGACAAAAAATAACAAAAATCGGCTACCCTGTTTAATTTAGCGGGGGTTGTCCACAAAAACGTTTATTCCGCTGGGCTTTTTGTTGACCGAACGTAACAACGTAGGAATGCATTGTTCCCGTTACTGCCCCAGCCTCCGGGAGTAGCCGTAAAAAGCCGATATTCTCTCCCGGCCTGACTCAGTCGGTTTATTGGACGCGTCACTCAACAATCCAGGCCAATGACTCACGTAGATAAGATTGCAAAGTGTCTTTATTATTGACTCAAATACAGAAAAATAACAATTTTATCACCACTATTCCAGCACAATAAACTCTTTGAGCTGTCGCCCTAATCTAGCTGTTTACCAAGTTTTTCCACTCTATCCAAGTGCAAAGACAAAAACTATCCTGGAGATTCAATTCATTAAATAAATTGAAGACAAGGAATTTAACTTAGCAAAAAGTTAGCTTCAAATGGGGGAATCTTTATTCCATTTTCGCCCTAATCAATTTCAAGCAAACTAAGCGAAAGTTTCAATTCGGCAGCCATTTGGAGTTTTCGGATCGAGTGGAGCGTATCGGGACCTCATAAAGTGCTAGTTTTTGTGTATAGCCCCAAAAATTGACTAGCGTTTATTATTGACTGCTTCTCTGACCTGATTTCGTTTATAATTCAGCCTTAAGGCGATATTTTTTATTATTGCCTTATCCCAATGTCTGCTGCTTTATTCGGTTCGCTATTTAAATTTACTCGTATCTTAAAGTGCGGTGACAGACCGATGTCTCAAATTAGGATTTATGGCCAGATCAGACACGTCAACTATTTTACAGGGTATAGTTTTACAATTGTTTACAAAACAACATAACTATATGGGACATTTTACAGGAAGCGAAAAAAACTTAATTTCTCCTTAAATATTATTTCTTTAAACCTTCCATTTACTATGCAACCGTAAGGCCCTAGACACTTGCATTTTTGATTCCAGTAATAATCTAATATATCTTGGAAAACATAAAAAATAACTTCGTTACTCTTATGCTCTTTTTATTAAATTATTGGCAGTTAACTATGTTATTTATATGCAAAAACAAATGACATTCCTATTTAAAAATAATTCGTACAAAATTTTTGAAAGCTCTGTTTTATTACCAAATGTATTCCATCAAATTTATACATAAATTTATAAGATAATGTAATAATTATTGTACTAAAAGTTCCGTAGAGCTGAGTAATTCCATTCATTTAACGGATATAAAAAGGTAATTTGGGGAAAACGGGAATGCCAATTAAACTATGCCTACGCAAAATTGTAGCATAACATAACATAACATAACATAATCATTTATTTCGGATACTAGTCCATAGTGTAGCGTCTTGACAGACGAACATAAGCATACCAATGCCTTGATTTCGTAAAATATGTCAGTATTGTCAGTTACGTTGTGTTTATAAACATCGTCGTTACTACATTTATGGCGAAAATTCAGTTATGCATATTATTTGCAATAATATTCCTATTAACATAATAAACAAACCAATCAGGTACTTTAATCAGCCGCCGCAAATTGTGCCCGAACAACGCAAACGTGATAAAAATTACACGAAATTCGACACGACATTTCCAATTTTGTTTTCTCCAACTAATCGGACAGATCAATAAACAAATTGTAACAAAAGACGGGCAAAAAAGGTCACAATATACAGGTGTATAATAAATTTGGATAATCATGGGCAGGGTTAGGTTCCCGCTGGGTCCGTTGGGTCGAGGCGCCTTTCGTGACGGATATATAAACATAAAAAGATGTCTGTGTGTCTGCCCACGCGGGCTGTTAAACTTGGCCGGTTTATCGTTTCATTCACGGCTGTAATAGCTACAGCCTGACCTCTGGAGGTGAGACGGGGCTCAGAATCTCAGACTTGACCGGCTGATTGTTGACTGGGGACTCACTTTATCGTAGCGCAATTAGAAACAATGCGGTTCATGTCGAGTTGGCAGGTAATATGCTTTTGTAAGAACAAAATGAGAGGAAACAAAAAATATCTCGTTTAACTAAGTAATCTTTATATGCACTTAGAGACTTTAATAATTGACACGCATCGTTAAATGTTACTTGACGCTTAACGACGCCGTCGCGGTGGTCGTCATTTATTAAACTTACTATGCATTCATAATATTACGCGTAGGAGTTGTCTTTGCTCATTCTATGCTCATGCAAATCCTAATGGGCATTTTCAAAAACATGGCCAATTTAATAGAATAATAAATTGAATTTAAATCTTCATGAATAAGTTTGGAAAAAAGATGCCTGACCCATTGTTCCTGGCAAGGTATCATTATATACCCATTTCGGGAGTAATCATTAAATTTGATCCAGTTCAGTGGTTGGTTTGGACCGATTGAGGGTTAATATGAAAATAATAACCTTCGATTACCCCTCATTATAAGCGATACATAATTTGCTCCCCTGACGCGTTCAGGATACTGCTATAACTACGTAATTACATAAAACGCGTCGGTATATTACGGAGTTGATCGGAATTAACCAGTTCAAACATTTTAATTTTACTTCTTTCCGTTTAATTTTAACTTTTTAACTAACCTAACGTTTTCGTAGTATTTGCTTTAATGGTAACTCATCAAGAAGAAAAAAAGTACGCAAGCTTGCTATTAATACTTGATTGCAAGTAAAGACATGTCAATGAATTAAAAATACTGGTGAATAAACATTAAGGCCCACTATTAAACTAAGTGCTATCCGTGGCAAGACATTTTATTTCTTTTAGCCAGGCTGCGAGGAAGTTTATGTCCCGCATTTAATTAACTCTTTAAGTAAGGAGGTTATAATTTTCGCGCTGGGTGGGCTGTGGAAGTAAACAAAGGAACAAACCTTGAAAAACATGTTTAAAGTGTGTTGAGAGACAGAACGACATCAAAACAAAGAATATTAGGACATACACTTTAAAACAAATCGACCTAGTTCCAAACTAAACCAAGCTTGAACTATTAGTACTTATACTTATACACAGCGTATCGAATAGATACCAAACATCAGTACTTAAAGGCCAAAAAAGTCTTGCAAATTATATGTTAAGACATTAACACAGGCTAAAGAACAACGCGGGGTTAGAAAGCTATAAAAATTGACAATGCCAATAGTTTCATGGAGTTTCTTTAAGTGAGGTCCCAGTGCGATTCGAAAAGTGAGATTAAACACCCCTGTATAATGGAACTGTAATAGGAGTTGACATTATAAATGAATACTATCTATATTCTTACGACCGTATTCATAAACGTCCTACAAGCCTATTTTAACTAAAATGTCTTTGAAATTCGTTTGTTCTTATCTGTCACTTTGACATTTGTGTTCGTAAGAACGGTACAAAGCACATTTTATTTATATAATTATACACTCGTAACTGGGTTCATTAGCAAACTATGAGTTTTCGTTATGAGATAAAGAGTGGTAACCTAATTGTAATATAAATAATACCCCCCCCCCCCCCCATATGCCATAATCTAACGAGTTCTCAAAATGTAGCCTAACTGACGCAACTATAACGTAGCCAGTAGTTAATGAGAGTTACAAACTCTAAACATTTGCCCTAACTGTATAATTGGTACAGCTACAGTTAGCCGCCAAAATTCAAAACTGTATGTGGTCAAAATGTTTGAACCGTCGAGGTAAAATTTAAACTAATGTGGAGGTGTGAAACGGTGTGCAAATGAAAAACTCCAGCCATGTTCATGATATTCCTGGCAATTTGTGTCGGACCAGTGAGGCACATTTTACCAATTAAAAAAGTTTTTTAGCAAAACAATTCATTCGACTAGCTTACATACTTATGTTGATAAAAAAGTCAACTATTATAGCTAAACAAAACTAGCATTGATTTATTTAACAAACTGGCAATATTTCTGGTAGGGGTGTTAAATAAAGAGGAAAAGTCTGTGAGATTGTAGCTTTGCAAGTTTATATACATGCATATCCATACATTCCTACACACATTCTTACCTTTGTCCGTAAAAAGGGGTAGGCACAGCACATGAAACTTGTGTTCCAGTACCACTTTTAGCATAAATGTGGGTATAAAATATCGACAAAAGTTTATTTGTCTGTAATTCTGTATGTAAAGGGTAAAATACTCATCCGATTTCAAAAATTCTTTCATCAGCGTGTAGAATGGACTTTCTGAAAGATTATATGATTGTTTTATCCCGCAGGTATGCCTGCATTCTGTGCAATACACGGGCGAAGCCGCGCGGGCAGCTAGTATGATATTTAAATATAAATATCTAATACACATTTACTTGCTTGCACCACAAGGTGGACTAATGACCTGGTAAAGGTTGCTGGAGTCCGCTGGATGCCGGTGGCGCTGACCGGTATGCATTTTAGCACTCTTTGGGGGAGGTCTATGTCCAGCAGTGGACGTCTTTTGACTGATATGATGATGATGACTTGCTTTATTTCATTTTTATTTGGCACATTTTATGACGTGGGACTAAAGCACTTTGGGAGATTTAACACTGATATAAGCAACCCTATCATAACGTGGCTGGCATATCAATTGCACACATTAACTGGCTAACTAACCAGTGGATGTGACTAATAACAAACACAGTGGTTTGTTAATTTCAACGAAACCTGTTCACAAGCTGCCATACTCGAGTAAATTAGAAATTACAAATCGCCGGTCCAATATTGACTGGCAGAGTATCTACTTAACTGCGTATTTGTACTCTGTGGTGTGTGGTCTGACTAAGAGCGGACCATTAGAGCTCTAAATCATAAACCGTTTGTGTAAATTACTAAGTCAATGTTATCCAGGCTCTTATTAGCATAAAATGATTTTGACATTGCGCAATTTTCCTAAAGTCACCTCGCTTTTTCTTCTTTTTATAAAAGACTGGCCAGTGATTGACCCTAGTGTCAACTGATGGTAAGCGACAACAGAGCCTTTATACTCATACTCATACGTGGAGCAGCCCAACTGGAGAATTAATAACATTATAACACTTTACAGAGACCGCAGAAGGAGAGGAGCGGTCCTCCTCTCCTTCTGCGGTCACTGCTTGCAATCTCGTAGGCTGGCCTCTTACCAAGTTACCAGCGTGATGATACGTATTCAAAATCATTGAAACCTTTTTAATTATTGTTTTTAATTATTTTACCAAATAAAATATTTGGTAAAATAAAACAAGTAAGGCATTTATTCACTACACAAAAGACACACAGATACAAGGGGATTAGACATACAATACAATTGACACATATTGTGTGTGTCTTCGCGGCAGTGAATCGGTCGCTATCTCAGCATTATGCCGAGGTGTCAGACAGACACCTACAGCGCTGACTTTCAGACAGCACCGTACGTGACCCACGGAACGTCATTTGAAAAGTTTCTGTTAATATGACCCCATACTTTCAAAAGTGAACTATATTTGATGTACCATTTCGTCATGCACGTGTCCCCAGTGCGGTACCAAAGAGTGACAAACTTTAAAGGCCAAAACCTTATGCCATACGATTAAATAATAAGAATATTACCAAAAAGGTACCAACATCATAATTTATTGTGTAAATACACAAGCTACGTAAACACTTTAGGGAACCACCTAAGACGCTAATGTTTGTGAACAGACGGTTACTCGAGAACCGTCTGTTCACAAACACACTTTCTAGGGATCCTCTTACATTATTTGATTGGAGGCTTTATAAATAAATCCCCAGGAAAGACTTAAAAGCCACTGGGCTTTTGTAAACAAATTTGGGTATGATGTTAGTGAGATAATCATAATTTTAAGATAGAATATCCAGAATGTATCGCCTCTGCGTAGCAGCAATGCTGAGTCGAGTCCTTTTCGCGGATGTGTCGTGCGCCAAGCGAAGTGCGGGATAATTGTTCGAGTGGTAATATATATGGCCTTTAGACCAGAGTTATACACTCTACTTTTCACTTAGACTGCAAGAAAATGTTAAAAACAAAGATTGTCCATCCACAATCAATAATAAATTCTACAGCGAAAGGATTGTTCAATTTGGCGGCATGATTTTATTAATAGACTGTTTTGATACAGATACAAAATACTAACACCAGAATAAGCGCTATTTACCGTACATAGGCGCATCCAAAGGGCCGAGCACGGCGGACAGCATACGTTGCGTAAGATAAAGCGAGATAGACTATCCCGCTCAATTTAAAAGCTTATGAGGCGTTTATATTTTTTATAATTGTGACTTAAGGAATAAAAAACACCTAATGCTTGAAATGAATTCTGTTTCCTGATTGGTCGATTTTAATAACTAACTGTATTCTGGTTAGTTGATAGCAAACACAAATGTTTTTTAAAGAGTTGTGATTGGTGGATTTAATACGGTGAAGTTCAGACTGGTTAAATTAAAATGTTTCAAATACCACAATATGGTATTAAAAAAACGATCTAATTCGGATTGGAATATACAATATTGATTGCGGTGATTTTGAGACTAAGACAGATCATATTATTGTCTTTAAATTCACTTTTCATACAAATATAACTGTTCAACGTCTGCGCAATAGTTCTTTCTCCAATTTAAGGAGCGTTCGTCTTCCATTGACGGCTTACAAAGGCACAATATTATAAATTATCTGACACAATTCAACAAAATTTCATTCGATGTGTACTCGTAATATAAATTAACTGTTTCAGCGACATGTATAGTACTCGAAAATTTCATCAGTAAAATCATCGCACCCCTCTCAAAAGTCAAAACCAACATTTGTGACCAGCATCAATTTGACACCAAATATTGACTCAAAGAACTGTTATTCCAATCAGTCGCTTGTCAATTTCAGCTCAAGAGCAATCGATGGTGCCTACGCAATCGATAAACTAATAACAAAGAGGTACTCAAGGCCTGGAATGGCAACACCTACACGTTTAGTAAATCCAGTGGCCATTAGTACCGTGATTATGTATGCAGGCTTGCCAGCAGCGATAACACTGGTAGCTGTTTATGCTTCGCAATTTGTGGTAGGCAATATGTACATCTAAGGTTAGTTAACGTTATCATTAGATTTAAAAATGTTTCTTTAATGAAAACTTTCAATTACCATATATTTCGTCTTCTAAGTTGGCGTAATATCGATAAACAAATTTGTTTTGTGAATATGTTGATTGAAAGTATTGATGTTGACAGTGACACAACACATGCAACTAATTTGTATAGCAAATCATCACCATGTGATTATTGTTGTCAAAAAAAGTTCAATAATGTAATTCGTTTTCGTTATGGATGAATCCATATGAAATGCTTTATTAATATTTAACTTAGAGCACATGAGTTTTAGTAACAATATTTAATATTTTTGTTATTTAATCAGTGCCGAGTCCAATCATTTGGATAGTTCAGCTCATCTCAAATGAACGGACGAGTAAGCAAATATTTGCAATAAGCTCATCTTTAAAAAAATCATTGCACTCTGGATTTAATAGCATTGCCTCAGAAAGTAATTGATTCAGGAAATTTAATTTTGATATCAGTTTCTTGTAGTATTAGTACTATTCGATTAGATGATATTTATTGAAATAATTTCGATATTTAGCTATCAATCTATACTGATAGCAATGAAACAAGTTCTGTTTGCATAGGATTTGTATATTGGATGCAAATATTCTTTGCTCTCGGAATAATGTCTCACAAATAAAGAAAGTATATGAATTGCAATGGCTGCATTTACATAAATGTCTTAAATTAATCAAGCAGACAGTCCAGATTGCATAGACGGAAATTCAATTCCCAAAATCCAATTCAGATGAACCCCTTGACCTTACAATCATGGATGCTAATCTTCCCAGCGAGCTCAAGTGCAAATCTACTAAAGTTTGCCGACTTTAGGTCTCCGTTGTGTGGCGAGCAAACAGGCAAACATGCTGGGCAAACTCAGCGCTGCACCTGACGAAGCCCGTTCGAAACATCCTGGGATATTGATGCCGGTTTACTTTACTAGACTATGCAAAATGCAGTAGCTATAAATAATAAGGGAAGAGATAAAGATGATTATTTTTGATGGAATTTCTATTCCTCTTTCCTCTACTGTCAGGAATTTGGGTATCACCATGGACCAGACGCTTTCTTGGTCACCCCATATAGCTGAGGTGAGTCAGAGGATCTTTAGATCCCTTCACTCCCTAAGACGTCTCCAGAATTTCCTTCCTCTTCGTACCAAGTTGACCCTTACTCAATCTCTTTTGCTTCCTCTTCTGGACTATGGCGATATTGCGTTTCTGGACCTCAACGAGGAGCTACTTGATAAGCTGGAGCGTCTACAAAATGTATGTATCAGATATGTATTTGGTCTACGCAAGTATGATCATATCTCTGAATTCCGCTCTAAGCTTCGATGGTTACCGATTCGCCGGCGCAGGGATGTGCATATCCTGTCATTACTTTTCAATACACTGTTCAGCCCTACTTCCCCTCCTTACCTTTCTGAGCGGTTTAGTTATATGGCAGACGGCAGTGGCCACCGCTTGCGGTCGAGTACTAACCTTACTCTTGCTGTACCGTCTAGAAAGACGCGAACATACTCCAGATCTTTTACTGCGCGCGCTGTTAAATTGTGGAATGAGTTGCCTTTGTCGCTGAGACAGTCGCAGTCTGTTGCGTCACTTAAGATGAATTTGAAGAAGTTGTGGCTTTCCAATGACTTGTGAATTGGTTGAATATAGTATTTATTTATTTATTGTATATTTGCGATATATATGTAACATATGTTAGTGTGTATTATATTTTATATTGTATATTTATATATGTATTGGCATGTTTTTATTTGTCTAGAATTAATACTAATTAGGATTTGCTTTATTTTCTCTGTTTTTGTACACGGTATAAGTTTGCCTATCTCGTTCTACCTACCTTCCTCTCAATTGCTCAAAGGTTAGCTGGAAGAGATCCCTTATAGGGATAAGTTCGCCTTTGTACTTTGATCTATTGTGTGACATGTATATTCCTTAACCTGTTATTGTGTACAATAAAGTGCTTACATACATACATACATGATTTAACTGTAAGTATTAAGATCTCTCTCATCGTCAGATTCATGAGACATTTGCTGATGAATGATTTCTAGGATCTAAACTCAAGCTTACGCAAAAAAACATTTTTAGTATTCAGAAAAAAAAGTTATACTCAGTTTTATTGCATGTCATGAAGTAAAAGCATTTTTAACCTTTGTTACATATTCCATTACGAACGAATGCTCAACTAAAACAATAAAAATTATTATACGTGCGGGAATTACTTTTTCCAACACAAGTAAAATTACAATGCGTGCCTCCCATAAAACGCAAAGCGGCCAAGACGGAGCTTAGGCCAACTGCGTGACTCCGCACACATTTCATTACAAAGCAACCGAACAGGTACAAAAAGCCAGAGTTAATATTGCGCCTCGTTTCTGAACAAACAAGAATATTGTATGGAAACACAAATTTTATTAAACCAAACATTAGTGCGGAGACCGACATATGTTGTTACATTGAATACAAATTAGCTTTCGAAACGTACTAAATTACTCACATCAAATGTTTTGAATACAAAAAATAGACGGACTAAAGATAATGATTTATCATAAATTATATTAAGTACGTTATAACGTAATATTTCAAATTTATGATTTTGTAACAAAAGCAGTTATTCATATGTCAAACAGCCTCGTGTAACATGAAGATTATGACGGTGTTAGGGTTCAAGAATTGGAAGCTTTCATATTTTAATTTTCTTCATGTAAACAACCGAGTAGCGCCCACGCACTTAACAATGAAGATAAAATGTGACTTTACCTTTTTTTGGATTCAATTCTTATACATCAATTAACTTTTAATGGCGTTTTATACACTTACATTCAAAAAGTGATTCTGAACCGTAATAGATAGATATATTATGTTTTTCTAGTAGCGGAGAAGTATTGTATAGCATGTTACATAAAGATAGTCAGACCACTTTTTTAGTGATTAAAACAGCCACTAATGGTGATGTGTTTTTACCGGTAAAATATGCGTGGCATTTAAGCCGTTATAAATAGATATCGGTGTGAGCAGACATGACATAAAAGAAGCCGTTTATACCTTCCATATGCTAAATAGGTATTATTGATGTAGTTCACGAATGAAGGCGATAAAGGAGATAAAACTAAATTCGTGACTATCTAAACGTGTGTCTTTTTTCATCGGTGGAAAGACGTTTAGCATATATTCGTTGATTAAATACAAAAGCGACGTAAGTCGAAGTGGCACTTTTTTACAGGAGAGTAATTATAAATTTCTTAAATAGTTTTTTGTTATTTTCATTTTATTTAATTTATGAATACATATGTGTTGCACATCAAACTGTAGGTAATTTAACCCTTTTTTGATATATTTATTGATTTAACCATAAATTTGCTCATAAAAACATATATTAGCAGAAAAGTCCGTTTTGCATTTAAAAAAATGAGTCAAATTGAGTCTATTTTTTAATAGCAAAGGCCACATATAAGGAAACAAATGCGTTTATTGTAATTTAAAGTTACAAAAACCGTGTTAAAATCATAATATAAAAAGACAAATGCAACAAAACTTATTTTTACGCCAACACAACTTATAGGAACATTAATATGCGAGAGAGTATACAAATTATAAGTCTTGATAAAAAATATTAATCAACGTGGTGAGATCTCAGGTCTTTCACACTTGATCATCATCATCATCTTGGAGTTCACTCCTAAAACTACGAAACAAGACCACAGGGGGAACCAGCAGCACAACACCTTGCTGGAGAACAACAGACCCATCTCACTTCTGAGCCATGTTTATAAGCTGTTTTCGAGGGACATTACAAAATCGTCTCGTACGTAGGCTAGATGACTTCCAGCCTCCCGAACAAGACGGTTTCCGAAGAGGCTTTAGTACCGTAGACCACATCTACACGCTTCGTCAGGTTATACAGATGACTGAGGAGTATAACCTGTCCCTCTGCTTAACGTTCGTGGACTACGAGAAAGCCTCCGATTCGATTGAAACCTGGGCTGTACTACAGTCCCTCCAGCGGTGCCAAATTGTCTATCGTTATATCGAAGTGCTGAAGTGTTTGTACAAGAACGCCACTATGTTAGTCCGACTACAAGACTGGAACTCGAAACCTATTCCGCTGCAGCGGGGAGTCAGGCAAGGAGATGTTATTTCTCCAAAACCGCTACACTGGAGGACGTTTTGAAAACTTTGGACTATCTCTGGACTGAAGAAGGCTAGGCATCAACATGAACGGCGAGTACATCACTCACCTTCGGTATGCTGACGATATAGTAGTCTAGGCTGAGACCATGGAGGACGTAAATACGTTGCTCGATGACCTCAGTAAAGACCGAGGGAGTTAGTCTAAGAATGAACATGGATAAGACGAAGATCATGTCAAATGCCCATGTAGTACCAATTTCCATTACAATCGGACACTTTTCGCTAGAAGTTGTAGACTATTATGTATACCTAGGACAGACTATCCAGTTAGGTAGGTCCAACTTCGACAAAGAGGTCAATCGTCGAATCCGACTCGGCTGGGCAGCGTTCGAGAAGCTACGGCACATCTTTTCGGCCAATGTTCCGCAGTGCCTGAAGACGAGAGTCTTTGATCAGTGCGTGTTGCCAGCGATGACATAATAATATGGCAATGAGACGTGGTCGCTTACTATGGGCCTCATAAGAAGGCTCAAAGTCACCCAAAGGGCTATGGAGAGGGCTATGTTGGGAGTTTCTCTGCGTGATCGTATCAGAAATAGGCTATCCGCAGCAGAACCAAGGTAACCGCTATAGCCCTCCGAATCACTAAGCTTAAGTTGCAGCGGGCGTGGCACATAGCACGTAGAACCGATGGCCGTTGGAGCGGAAAAGTTCTGGAGTGGCGACCACGTACCGGAAGGCACGGCGTGGATAGGCCCCCCACAAGATGGACGATGACCTGGTAAAAGTCGCGGGAGTCCGCTGGATGCGGGTGGCGCAGGACCGGTCACTTTGGAACTCTTTGGGGGAGGCCTATGTGCAGCAGTGGACATATATATGAAGTGAAGTGAATATATATATGTAGTAACTTTCATCAGTTTCGTCAAGAAATTACATGTCAAAGGCATGTTCACTGTTTGGTTTAGAATTTGAGTCAGAAGAGTTTAATCGTTTATCTAAATCGTTTTTTGCAATAGCGTGAGTCAGTTGCTATAAGGCGTGTTACTTCTTTTTGTGTCGTTCACCATTTTTTAAATTCTTGTCGCTCTGCTGTCCATTCTGTTAGAACAAAACAATAAAACTATTACTGAGTGAGTTTTTTTAATATAAAGCAAGGAAAAAAATCAGTCTTGTTTTAAAAATTGTTGGGTGTGCACTATTAAATTTATCATGCAAAATAGACACATTACAAATAAATGTGTTTTTTGTGTAGCTTTTTCATTTATTTTAGTGATAAGTTAATGCAAAAGAAACTCATTCATAGATAGGGCACTATTGACTAAAGATAATTACCTGATATTATAAATGTATTTTTAATTCAAAGTGGTCGTAACGGAAAATACAGCATTTTTGTTTTAGGAAAACGTGCAATTTAAGTAAGCAATTTAAAATAAAACTGCCACATTCTGAAATATGGCACGTTTGTGTAGAAAATAAAATAATATTTACATGCATTTTTAATACAGCACTGTCGCAAACGTAAATATGGCAGCTTTGCTTTCGAAAATGTCCAATTTAAATTAACATTTTGAAACCTAAACTGCCACATTCTTTAATATGGCCCCTTTGTAAAAAAATAAAACAATATTTACTTGTCTTTTTAATTCAACACGGTCTTAATCGTAAATACGGCAGCTTTGTTTTTGAAAATATCCAATAAAAGTGTATATTTTAAAATCAAAACTGCCTCATTCTATATTATGGCCCCTTAGTTTATACAAAAATACGATACTTACATGGTTTTTTTTATTCAACATAGCAAAATTTGGAAATATGGCACTCTTGCATATAAACCTTTTGATAAAGCAAGGATTTTTTTCGTTTTATGGCCCTTTTTCACCAAACTAATGTGCGGTCGGGTTGACTGTCGAGTCGCAACTAACAAAATGGCGGTATAGCACTGAAGTTAGTTGCAAAGACACGCTAGTGCAAAACGGGCACTTGCGTATTTTGGTCATTTCTAACGATAAATGGACAGGTGTCTTAGTGCTACACAATAAAAGTATGGTTTATAATACCGTTTCTGCAATAAAAGTGATTTTCATTTTTTTCGACTTGTGTCGCTTTTGTATTTAATCAACGAATTATAATACGAGAGTGTTTTGTAGCATAATTTGGTTTTTATTAAGTTGTAGGTACATAACCATATTAAAATTGTGGAAAATGCGTCTCACTTTAGGAATGCCCATAACATTCGCAATTCCTGCTGGAACTATAGAAATCTATATTTTTTTTAAGGAAAATACCACTACATTATTCTACTTCAAATCGGATGTTGCTAGTAATCAATCAGTTTGTCACTCGGGCTTAAATTTATTTGGCCAACGCCGTTAGCTTTTTCTGTCTTAACAATGGGGATAGAAATGAATTGTCCTATGAATAGATCGAAAATCGAACCAAAGCCGCATCCACAGGCGTTAATGTCCGCGTAAGCCGTTACATCCGCACACCCCTCTATAAAATTAGCAACAGAGGAAGTAATGGATCATAATGGGCTCGCGCAAATGATCGGTTACGGCAACGTGTGGGAGAGATTGATCTATTTTACAGTCACCGTGACCGTGACCTTAGATTTATGATTCGATTGTTAAATCTATTAGAAAGTCACCCTCTGCAATCGAGTTTTCACCAGTTTTAGATTTCCAACACACGTTCGTCAGCACTCATTAACCGGGCTATGTGAATTTTGATGTAATATGACTAATTCGTGATATACATATTTTTTAACTTCGTTCTTGATAGTGATATTATCGATTCAGATAAGTAACATTGTGATTATGACAAAGATAACATATCGATCGTTTCTCCGAAAACAAACGGATGTAATATTAAAACGAAATGTTGCAACTTCCACGTCTGAACGGATTCTGTTACATTTCAAACACGTACATCAGAAAAACGGATGCTGCACGCACAATAGAAGCCAACAAAACATAAATATTGGCCTATTAGTCGGAACTGGCTATATCGATACCAGTGATATGTCAGTGCTTTGTGCTCAGTTCCGGCGGTAATCGTTTTACAAAATTGCCTGTAGACAAAAAATCTATGACTGAGGTAATTGTTCGGCCTGTGAACGGATGAAAGGGATTCTCCCAGGTAGCCGTGGGGGAGGCACAATGTGCTACAAGTTGATAGTGAGCTTTAAAATCCAACAACGACAGCACGTCCCATTAATAACGGTGAAATTGATACAAATGGGGACGCTAATGGTATCAACGCCACCACATTTATTGTAATGGAATCTATTAAATAGCTCGGCTTCTATTCAAATAATTAAGACTGCAAAGACTTGCAAAATTTGTCCTTGATAAACAGATCTTAACAGTGTACACAAAGTTTACCAGGTAAATATTTACTGGAGTCTTGTTGGCGAGCGATACCCGGTCGGGAGTTTGTAATGCCAGTGGCTTTGTTAGGTGCATTTTTTACCATCGAGCCGACGTGCGTCTGTTCAATGTGGATTCTTGGCGCACTCGAGTCCGAACAGGTTTCAACATGGGGACCCGAAACCGGTAAAAAACACCGCAGGTAATTACGGTAGGCTCATCGCTTCACAGTACCAATACGTAATTGTATGGGTTTAATTGAAAATTCAAATTTCAAGAGTAAAAAGTGAAGCGTGAGACTTTATCGCTGAGTTTTTATGGTTAAAAGGATGGAGTCGTTTGTTTCAAGAGAGCGGGTTATCTTGAATAATGCAGTTAAGGCCAGGAATTCGAATTGATGTGATTAATCTCGTTTTTAACTTCGTGATCATTTTTTGCGAACTAAACCACTGATGTGTCTATTTGGCATTTGCGCATTTTGCAAGTTTCTTAGGCTTGTTTTTCCTAGAATATGTGTTCCTTATATGTTACAATGTGCAATCCATTGTGGGCAGCGTTTTCCCCGCTTGTTAGCGACATTATTGGAAATGGCGCATTGTCCACGATACGAGGTTGGAAACAAAGAAGTCCCGTGAACTGTAAAAAGCGTTTTCGCAGAAAGTTAGGCCTGAGCATTGAAAATGCTTGTTTAGCTGACTAACCAGATTTTTACGAGTATGTAGATAAAACGTTGCAGTTTTCAGTAAAGATACTCTGGATATTTTTGCAACGAAGATACGACACACATCTATATCGGTTTTGAGGTTCCCTATGAAAAAAAAACTACTACTTGAGCTGTTCTCAAAATTGCATGAAATGCCTTCGGGTGCACTTAGGGATAAAATAGCGCGATAGAGTATGTGAGTCAGTTTCATAACACCACACACGTAATGCTGACAAATACTGGGTACGATTTAAACGACGCATAAGGGCGTGCCCTCGACGTTAATATTCCGCCCTCTTAATCACTACCCAGCCGAATAATTAATAACACCTCAATTAAAATATCAACTCAACGCTTCCGCCCATGTGAAACAGACGGCTCCCGCGATATCATACTTATTACTTAAACTATTTGTAACGGGAATATTTTGTTTCGCAATAAATTTCATTTACTAAATAGTTCATAAGTTTTCTTTGCAGTGATATAGGTAGTCATTAGGTAGGATACTAATTGAAAAGCTTGTCACTTTACAGAGAAGAAAGTCGCATTTGGAAGCTATTATTAAGTAAGCAAATCTGTATTATTTGTATGCGTATTTTAGTTTTCTTAGACGTTTGCGTTTGTTTATCTGTACTGGACATACAAACGCGAAAAATATTTTGTATTTACACTAATAATACGCTACAATCATTGTAGTCGAACTTTTTTACTAATAAGTATTTGTTAGGATACCAACTGTTGTGTTTTTTTTTGTCTCTGTGTGTCTTTTGTGTAGTGAATAAATGTCTTCTTTCTTTCTTTCTTTTAACTTCCCACCTTTCTTAAGCGAAAAAAGTTAGTTGAAAAAAGCTCACCTCCGGGTCCGACTTTTGCATAAAATGTTAAGTAAAGTAGGTACGAGACGAGAAGTTCGTGTGTTTATGATGCCTGTAGCTCAAGAGCTCTTTACTTGCCGATTTTCTTGCTTTCCTCGACCAATTTATCTTTTTTCTAGTATCGGAATGTTAATTGGATTTTCAGTGAAGTATATTTCGTACTTTCATGGGTTCACTTGATTAACTACCGCAACACGTATGTAGATATATATCAAAACCGTGACTGGATACTGTCCCATTGTCGTTAAGAATAATGTAAAAATAAGGAAAATTGTGATCAGCTGATGAGTCATCCATCAGGCGCCGATTCCGAAAGAATCTTGCCTGAAATTTAAACCAAAGAACTTGTTTTGTTAGAGTAGCATAACTAAAAGCATGGAAAAATAGTAAGAGCATAATAATAGCAAGATGACGCAACTGAACAGATTGATTAACTACCCAATGAAGTCTTCACAGGAACGTTAACGCCTACTAATTTGCATTTCAGTTTATTTCGAACCGAGATCTTCATTTTGCAAGAGAACAAGTCGTTCTGCTAATTAACGCCTCAAGGAGCAAAAACAGGTTGTGCGATTTATCGTAAAACCCAATTTAGAGCCGGGAGGCACGCGATTACAATCTTCTCACGACAGGCAGGCGCGCAAACTCCTCATCTCGAGGGAAATCACGCACGCAACAAACTTTATGGCAACACGTCCCGAGAAGCGATCCGCCCGGGGCGGGCGAAGACGGCCGGTACCACACACAGACTTATTCAAAAGAAATAGCACGCTGGCAGTGCCTCTACACGGCCTCATTCGATATTTAAGGCACTCACTAGGACGACACACGTGTGACTTTCATTCGGTACCACTGTCACAGAACACCGCGAGAAGCACTGCCGCAACTACAGACACTGACCGTGGTAGAGTACGGCTGCAGGCTGAGGCGGATACCGTCCTGTGCGAGCCGCTCGCGGAGCAAACGCTTCAGCTGAATGCGAGGAATCTTCACCAACTCGGCCTTTCCTTCCTCGTACTCGTCGGCGTACTTCGCCGGTTCCACTACAGCCGAAGCCTGCTCCTTTCTGGATTCCTCCTCGCACCTACAGGGGTCTCGAGCGGCAGCCGCTTCCTCCAAAGTGAAGTAAACAGCCGCTGCACCCTCCTCTCTCAAAGTTCTAACAGAGTGCAGCAGGCGCTGACGGTGGGTCGGGTTCAGGACGCCAATGGCGTCCAGATCGGGCTCTCCGACCTGTTTGCATATTTCTAAGTCATCATAACCATTGTCTATAAAACTTTCCGCGTATTGGCCCAAGTGGAGCGATCGCAACCACTCGATCACGATGTTGCCGCTCGTGGACGAGGCCATCGCGTCAGGGCGCGGGTCGCATCGAGGCGAGCTCGCGTCGCGGCGTTCGGCGAGAAACTGACGGCCAAGCTTCCCTTCCCCCTTTCCCTTCAAACCGCGGTCGCCGCCCCTGTAGTCCTTCGTACTTTTGCTTTTTTGACATTTTGTAGCATAATCGTTTCATTCCGACGAGGTGCGTAGCTCCACGTGATGCTATCCCTGTTTACTTTTTTTTCCATTCAGACGCAAACAATTTTAATTAATTTGACATCAATTTGTGAAGCTTGATATTGTTGTTTATATCGTACAATATTAATGATACTTATAAGAATAATCATTTGTAAGCGGATGTGACAAAAAAAAGATTCTAAAGTCAAAATAACTCTAACAGTGGGAGGTGGGCGACGGAGTGATTTATACGTGGATTTATTCAAATAATAATAATGCCCGAGGCGCCTCTGATATATTAGTTTTAACTCTTTTGATTATGTAGGTATGTTTATTTTTAAACGCCAATTAAAAACGTATTTAATCATGTCAATGTATATTTTAGATTACGTCGCGTACCTAACTTTCTTTAAAATACGTATTCAAGGGGTTGCGTAGGATTCTACTGCGCGCCATTCTGTGTCCGGTATGTTTTCAAGTGTTTACGTGACACCTGGGCATTAACTGGCACTTACTGCCCGCTTGCCTTCATTTTGGGCGAAAATTCCTGCGATCAGAGACAATTTTTGTTTTACGGCCCTTGGTGATTAATTTACTATTATCGAGTTCATAGGTTTTAATAACTTGATGTTTTATTTAATCCACACTGACATAGCCGATGCTTGCCTACTTTTGCCACGGGAATGCCAGGGGAATTAGCGGTAGGCAATTATTTTATATTTAAGTAGGAAAAAATAAGGTTCTGTTATTATGGCGCTTCGCCGGACGCTACCGCGTCACGCTCGCTTCACTCGCTCGGCTCGCGCGCTGTAGGGTCGCAGTTCACCTAACAACCTAACCGTTTTTTCCCCTGGCTAGGGGATTAACGTGGACAACAGCACTTTTGGTCACATTTTATTTGTTGTTATTATTTAATTCTGAATATAATTCAAATGTGTCCTGACATAAACAATGTCAGGATTACATTATATTATTTCTTATTTCTATAGTTATTCTGAACATGTTTGTATAATTGTGTATTTGAACCCAATAAATTGTGTTTTATTGCAAATAAATGTTTTGATAGATTGATTGAGTTTTTAAATGCGATTGAGCATACTCAATCAATCAATCAAAACATTTATTTGCAATAAAACATAATTTAATGGGTTCAAATACAATTATATAAACATGTTCAAAATAACTATTAAAATGGGAGGTGGAAATTCTAGTCAAGACGGGCATGGCTAGTGATAACTTACTATCACAACTTTATTCCCACATTAAAGAATTAGTGTCAAACGAGTTCCTTCTCGTGTTATTTAAATGAAAGCCAAGTCGGGCATAAGCTGGGAACATTTGTTAAGCCTCGCCCGCGTACCTGTTTTATCTCATTTTGGCGGCACTTGAAGTTTCCGCACACAATAGGCCCGGTCTTATGCGGGTAGTTTTACTAATTAACCTTCTCCTAGATAAGAGTGTAAGTTGTTTATTTACTTTGTGTTAGACATCAGTTTTATGATTATCGATCGTATTGTTAAAGATTACGATTAGGATTACTTAAACAGTCATTTAGGTCACTGTCAATTTGGTTAATAAGGAGTAGAGTTAAGATTAGTCTATATACAATTTTGAAATTTTAAGCCCAAATCTAGTCTTTAACTCTGCTTGATATTATGATGCTACAATTTTGCCATCATAACATTATAAACATTAGAAAAGCAAACAAAGAAAATTAAGATGTACATATTTATGTAGAGTTATTGCCACGGCATATAAATTTAACAAAAAAAACATGATGTTCACGGGATAACATATAATTTAGTTGTAAATCGCCCTTATGGTTTATTCTACATGTGGGTGAAATATTTATTGAAATCAAATGACCAATTCGTAGAATTACAAAAGTAGAAGGTATAGATTTTTTTAGTCCTGTGTATACTCGTATGACGATTACTGAAGTGGGATAACTCAAAGCGGTATGCCGAACATTAATTGGGTAAATTGCATTAAAAACAAACCTAAAGTAAGAATGAATAATTTAACTAAAATAATGGCCCTCGCTTTTAACTTTGTTAAAGTGATAGCTTGGAGACAGACCACAGTGAAATGATACCCACGCACTCTCAACTGGCATGATTATTCCACTCGGGACGATAAAATCGATAGCAAACCTCGTTTAAACTTTTAAAAACGTACCTTCTTCGACAACCATTATCATTGTCAGGAATTAATGACTCAAATTCAGTAAGTAAAGTTCATGATTTTGCAACTACAATTCGGTTTTTGACTGATATTCAAAACAGGACATTTTATAGAACGCTCTGTGCGTATAAAGTTTATAGTGAAATACCTATGCCCCCCCCTGCCCCTCGGACGCCTTGCATTGCATCGTACTGCAGTAACAAGTGGCGTTGGTGTCTCAGGGGCTAATGACGTCACAGTTTTTTTGATTGTCAAGTAGCCCTAAGAGTTATATCTTCATATTTGACCAGTATGAACTGGAAAAATATCAAGTTACAACATATATAATATCAAATATTGAAGGCATCAGCAAATCCAAAGCGGAATGCATAAGTAAAATCTTACTCGACAACGGTGTTGACATAGTCCTACTCCAGGAAACACACACCGCAGATGATGCCCAACTCGCTAAACGAGGTGAGATACCGGGATTTAATCTGATAGCGGCCACGTACCATGGCCAATATGGGACTGCAACGTACGCTAAGTCATCTCTAACTGCTCAAGTCAACGTGACTTCGAATAACATCGACTGCAATAACATCGCCACCACTACTATCCAAATCGGTGAATCGAAGATATGCAACAAGCCTCCACGTAGTTGCTGGCCTTTGCCCCCCCTGCCAGTCTTGGAACACCCAGCCCTCTATATAGGGGACTTTAACAGCCACCACACCAGCTGTGGCTACAGACAATCCGATGCAAATTGAGAAGCAATTGCAGACTGGGCGGACAGGATTAATACATTCCTGGCTGTTTCAAACAAAGGCAAAAGGACGTTCAAGTCTGTTCGGTGGAGAGGTGACTATAATCCGGACCTAGTCTTTACAACAAGAGATGCAGATGGCACCCCAGTTGCCGTCGAGCGGTATGTGCTAGCCGATTTCCCACACACCCAACATCGTCCAGTATTGGTTGTCACGGGCCTAAAAATACCAATGTTTGAGACATTTCCTGTCCCGCGCTGGAACTTCTGGAAAGCGGAATGGAATGGATACGCAGCCAAGCTCGACAAATGTATTAGATGGATCCCACCATTGCCTGATAACTACGAACGATTCCTGACTCTGACCAAAAGTGTGGCCAAAACATTCATCCCGCGTACCGCAAGGAATTCATCCCGTGCTGGAACACTGAGACCGAAAACCACTGGAAGGAGTTCACCAAAAACGGCGCTCGCGATGTAGCTAACAAGCTGATTGATTCTCTGAACACCGCACGAAGAAAAAAGTTGGAAAAAACAGTGGAATCCATGAACTTTGCACACTCCAGTCGCAAAGCCTGGCATACTCTTAACCGCCTCTCCACTGGTGCTACTTCCCAAAGGTGTCAACCTAGGCTGAATCCTAACATCCTGGCCGATAGGATACGGAAGCTGTCGAAAACTCCCAGCCATAAGACGCACACTCGATCCACGCGCATGGAGCTTCAAAAACTCAAGGCGTCAACAAAAGCGGACGACACTTGCAGCCACCCTGTCTCAGTAGACGAAGTCACGCAGAGTATAAGGCACATTGTGGCAAATAAGGCTTGTGGATTTGATGAACTTTTCCCCGACACTGTGGTCCAGCACTGTGGTCCCCGCTCCCGAAAATGGCTTGCTCTCTTCTTCTCCAACATCATCGACTCGAGAAGAATCCCATACCTGCTGAAAAGAGCCAAAGTCGTCGCGATACTGAAACCCGGAAAGCCGGAGGGCATGCCTGAGAGCTACAGACCAATAGCGCTACTGAGTGTCGACTACAAACTGCTTGAACGAATAATTTACAACCGTATGTCAAGCACTATTATCGCCACTATTCCGCTGGAGCAGGCTGGCTTCCGGCCCCAAAGAAACTGCACAGACCAGGTCCTGGCACTAACGACCTACATCGAAAACGGCTTCCAGAACAAAAAGAAGTCCGCTGCAGCTTTTGTGGACCTGACAGCTGCGTACGACACGGTCTGGCGCCAGGGCCTCCTCTACAAACTCCTGAAGATAGTGCCCTGTATAAAGATCTACAGGCTTCTGGAAAACGCACTCAGCAACAGGCCATTCCAGGTCCACTTGGGTGGAACAAGCAGTTCCGTTGGAGTACTTAACAACGGTCTGCCCCAGGGATCCGTACTAGCTCCGCTCTTGTTTAACCTATACATTCATGACCTGCCTAATACCACTTCGCGAAAATTTGCCTACGCTGATGATTTGGCTCTGGTGACACAGGAGGTCAGCATGAAAACCGCAAAAGCTACTCTGGAGACGGATCAGGAAGTACTGGATGACTTCTTCTCCCGCTGGCCCCTGTGTCCTAGCGCTACTTAGACCGAGGTATCCTGCTGTCATCTGTGCAACAAACTGGCCAATAAGGAGCTAAGAGTTAAATTCAGGGACAAGGTTCTCCGCCACAACTCCTTCCCTAAATACCTAGGCGTCACCCTGGATAGGAGTCTCAACTTTAAGGAACACCTCTGTAACCTATCTGCAAAACTGAAAACCAGGAACAGCATCTTCCAAAAGCTCACTGGAACCATCTGGGGCGCCAACGCAGCTACACTCCGAACTAATGCACTCTCCCTAGTCAACTCTGCTGCTGAATACTGCTCAGCGGTATGGCTGAACAGCGCTTAACCTCCGAGGTTGACGTCCAGTTAAACCACACGATGTGCTTTATCACCGGGTGCCTCAAACCAACTCCTACATTCTGGCTATCAGCGCTCAGCCACATCCTACCGCCAAACCTCTGAAGGGAAAAGTGCCTAAACCGAGAAATCGCAAAGGTCCGCGCAAACATGTGCTTACCTATACACCAGGACCTTTATCCTGGATCATCTAATATCATAAACATTTAAGTAAGGTCTGAGATGAAATTCGAGATCAAAAATGTAAACAAATGGGTTGCCGGCATTAAAAAATTAACTCGAGCAGTGGTTAGTCTAAAATCATTGAAATACTCACAAATATTATCATATTCAGACTAAAATAATATCGTATGAATAGTCAAAAGTATTTTACTAAATTAAAAAGCCTAAATATATTTTTTTATTACGTATTGCCGTTGTTTAAATAAAATATGTGGAGTTTTAATTTATGCTGTTGGCAATGGTGAGAAGTTTTAAACATTTGGTTAGTAATTAAAACAATTACCGGTTTCCAATATTCATAGGGATTGATAAATCATTAAATATTTCTGAACATACAAAACCATTGTGAACTAAATCCCATAGAATTAGTTTGGGCACAATCGAAGGGGCACGTCGCCAGGAACAACAAGACATTTAAAATGAATGAAATTAAGACCTTATTTGAGGAATGTTTGCCTCGTTACGTGACGCCTCAAAAATGGAGTGACTGTGTAAAACACGTCATTAAAGTAGAAGATAAAATGTACCGACTCGACCACCTGATTGACAATGTCAACGATAGATTTATTATAAATGTAAAATCTGATTCTGATTCCACTACGTCAAGTGAATAAAATAAAAATTAAGTGTTTTATTTCCTCCTTGTATTCCTGTCAATATATTATAGATATCTTAAAGTCTTTCGGCTTATAGCTGTATCTGTCAGTTAAAATCATGCAAGATTTATATTTGGTGAATACATTGGATAAAAAAGATTTTATACCCCTGGAATGTCACTTTGAAATTGACAGTTGTTTGTTTACATTTTTGATATCGAATATCATCTCAGACCTTAGAGAAACTTTATGCCATACGATAAATAAATAAATGAACTCAATTGCATTGTGCCGAGATATTTTTATTGACTACACAAATCAATGACTAGTTTGCATCCGAAGAAAAATAGAGAAGCAATTTGATTTTCCAAATCTGCACTGCACTGGACGTAGGTACCTATCCAAGTTTCAAATTAGTGCGGCGTTGCTATTCGCAAAACAGGAATTTGCAGGGCAGAGCTCAAAACACGAGCGCATTCCGAGAAAATATGAGTTGCAGTGGGAACCCAAATTGAATTACATGATAAGCGGAGAGGTTATCACTTTCGTTATCCCAGCGTGCAGGTACGCTAGATTAACCCGACCTACTTATCTAGTTACGTGGCTGGGAATGTTCTGGAAGAGACAACTGAATAGAGAACGTTTAAAGCTGAAAAAGAATAGAATTATGTATTAAGATGGAGTTAGGGGGTTAGTGTAATTAATTAGGAGTGAGGGTTATTGCATCTACATCGCGTATTACATCTTATATTCATTGTAATTCCAACTCATTAACCTGAGAGGTAGTCACGTAAAGTTTCCAACGCGCGTTGGGACAGTCCAACTGTCATTTTTCCATATATAATTTACATTTAGATCTACATAACGTACATACAATGCGTTACGTAATCGACCTACTGGTAGCTAAATATTATTTAGTGGTATACAAAGTTTATAATTAAGTATAAACGATAAGTTGAGCCACAGATCCATTTACGTAAACATGAGTCAAACTGAAAATTTTTACTTTCAAATTCAGTATCATGAACTGGCCTATTATCGTCAATAACCTCGAAAGCGTAGCAGAGTAGGTACAATCAAAACGCCGTCATTTCCAGTCGCAGTCCAAAATCAATTGAATTTCCACCGGAGATAGCGGGCCGCTCCGTGAAATTGCGCTAGTCTGCATTTTAATAATGCTGTTGATATCAAGTTGATGTATCCTTTATAGTATGAATATTTAGCTCTGGCTTCGATAACGGAACCCAGCGTCAAGTTCTATTAAAATTTTGTTAATATTCCCTCAGTTTGAAGTTATGGGTAGGTTTTCATTTGGTAATATAATTGTGTATGTATCTATAGATATTAATCGGTTACCTGATTCCAGAGCGGAGTACCGTTCATAAATAGATAACTTAGTTAATCGTAATATAATCGTATATCTGTTGATAAAAAAAATAACTTCGTTAAACAGTAATGCATTACATTTCGGACGGAAGTTAACGTTAATCATTAACTCGGTATAGAAGTTAATAATTTAAACGTCGTTGCATTAGTCAACCTGCTAAAATAATGGTATGAGATATTTAGGTAGGGTATGGAAAACAGAGTTTGTGATGATAATAACTACAAATTAAAAAGGTCACATAAAGAGCGCTGCCAGGCAGATACTTGATTAACGATTAACGGATTCATGGAAGGTTAACGGAAGTTAATGAGTCCGTTAGCAATTTTGAAGTTAACTTAAAAGTTAATCCGTTACTTGCTCAAAAGCTTAACTTCGTTAATTAACGATTAACGGTCTTATGTCCAGCTCTGCCCAATTCTCGTATATCACCTACAATTACACATCGAGGAGTATTACACTGAAAGCTTGCCATGCGCTGTATCAAATCACGTCTTATTGCTTCCTTTTCATTTTAACGCCGTTTGCAGGAAAAAGTGGATATCTGATAAACAGATATACAAAATGAAAGAATACGTAACAGGGGCTCGGCTAATACACTTTTGAAGGCTTCTCTGGTCTTATCGGGAAACCACTTATGTTATCTCTGCTGCAAGGAGCGGCTTGGTGGGAAAAATAAAGGGTACTGATACAGCGTAGCTATCGTGGCCAGTGGATACCTGTTCTATGTTTGCATTGTATTTTTTTTGTTTTGCATCGTGTTCACGAAGTCCGGGCATAGCACAGTTGCACATTTATCACTTATCGTTGTCGATAGGACATGCGTCACTTTCGCACTCGCATACTTGTCGGAACGTGACAGATGTCTTATCCATATCGATAGGTAAGTGATAAAATGACAACCATGCTATGCGCGCTGTTAATATTCAAATATTATAACTTATATATACGAGTACAATGTATGAATGGTCACAAAGTGTAAAAAAACTGGCCAATTGCGAGTCGGACTCGGCCACGAAGGATTCCGTACCATTATCTATAAAAACGGCAAAATAATCATGTCTGTTCTATGAGAGACCCACTACGACATATATATTTTTTGTTATAGCGGTAACAGATGTACCTACGAGTACATCATCTGTGAAAATGTCTACTGTCTAACTATCACGGTTCAGGAGATACAGCCTGGTGACAGACGGACAGACAGACAGATATCGGAGCCCTAGTAATAGGGTCCCGTTTTTACCGTTTGGGTACGGAACCCTAAAAATGTTGATGGACGATGTATTGGTAAAAGATTGCTCTTACATTCTGATTCGTACTACAGTACTTACCTTTTATTTATTGTTGTATACCTACTATACAACAATAAATAAAGACGACAATAACATTTGTCGCATACTTAATTTATATTTTCAGGTACCTAAACATTTTGAGGTAAGGCTGAGCTGTAGGCTACTACCGGGGTCCACAGGTGGCGGATAGTGGAACGGCCATCAGATATGATGGTTAGCTGCGAATATACTGAATAAGCCGTCCCCGACCATAGCGCGGCAGGGTTATCAGGGCGTAGTGGGTTACACGGTGGGGCGGATTTTCCAGTAAAAGCTACATTAGTCCAATGACGACCTTGTGATATGGCGAGTAAATGCCGCCATCAAATAAGCATTCCCCGGATACAGAGCAGCAGCTGTATCAGTATGGCCGAAGGCCGAGAAAGTGGGTTTCGGTTGGACTTTTGAACAAACAGTAGTGGGCGGATCAAACCGGTCATTACACTGCGATGTGGAAGGCAAATGGGGAAACCACCATTTTAATATCCCTATATTGGAGTAATGGTTATGTCAGAAATAAGAAGTAACGTCTTTGACAACGGGCTTCCACGACGTAACATTCCGTGGCGGTCTGAGTCCGGCAGGGTCAGGAGTAAGGCTGACTCGGTCGTCATCATGCGAAATCCTTGCAAAATTGGTACGTGGAATGTAAGAACTATGCTCACGCCGGGCAAGATGGAAGAGTTGAAATCAGAAATGACTAGCCTAAATATAGACATATTAGGATTGTGTGAAGTGAGATGGGATGGAAGTGGTGATTACTGGAGCGATGATTACCGGATAATTTACACAGGAAAAGATCAAGGAGTTAACGGTACAGCAATAGTTTTGAACAGGAAATGGGGCAACTTAGTAGAAAACACATTACACTTTAGTGACAGAATAACAGCAGTCAAACTTACAGCCAGTCCTAATATAGTCATAGTCCAAGTATGTATGCCTACTAGCAGTTACTCTGATGATGATATAGAAGATATTTATAACCACCTTGACACAATTTTGGATTCAGTAAATGAGAAAGATATTTTAATTGTAATGGGGGATTTTAATGCTGTTGTAGGGGAAGGTCCTGAGGGAAGTGTTGTGGGTAATTTTGGACTTGGGAAACGAAATAGTAGAGGGGATAGATTAGTGCAGTTTTGTGATGAAAATAATTAAGTTATATCGAACACAAATTTCAAACAACCCAAACGACGGCTATATACTTGGAAAATGCCTGGTGATATCGGCAGATATCAATTGGATTATATTATTACGAAAAGCAAGCATCGACAGGAAATAATCTCATGTAAAACAATGCCTGGGGCAGATATTAACACCGACCACAATCTCCTAGTCAGCAAGTTCAACTTTGCAAGCAATATATATAGTCAAAAGAAAGAACAGACCAAAGAGAATTGATCTCAATAAGCTTAAGGCAATAGATAGCAATTATAGAGTGCAATATAGCAATAATGTAGGACTTAAATTAGAACAGTATAAGGAAAATGTAAAAGATAAAGACAATATTAATAGTATAAGTATTTAAAGACGATGGAACAAGGTTAGAGATATAATTAAGACTAGTGCTGGGAAAGGAAAAAATTAAGCCCAGAAAGAAGTGGTTGACTACAGAAATAATGGATGTGATGATTGAAAGAAGAAGCGTGAGAAACAGAACAGATGAAGATAGCATAAAACGCTACAAATATCTAACAAATAAAATTACATTAATGTGTAGGGAAACCAAGAGTAAAGACATAGCGCAGGCATGTGACAAGATTGAAAGATATATGAAATAAGGGAAAACAGACAAAGCATACAATATAATTAGGGATTTAGGAAGACAACATAAGACAAAAAGTGCTACAATTCTCGACGAACATAGAAAAATCTTAATAAACAACAAAGATATTGTCCAACGTTGGACAAGGTACATAGAACAACTATACGCAGGAAATGGTCTAACAGATGATAACATTGAATTGGAAACGGAAGTAGATACAGATAGACTAGGACCAGATATCACTAAAGAGGAGTTCAAAAAAGCCCTAAGTAGTATACGGAATGGTAAAGCAGCAGGAGATGATCAAATTTACATAGAACAAATAAACAAACTAGTATGTGATGCCATGATAGATGAAATATTTGCAACAGTAAGAGATATGTACATAACAGGTGAAGTTCCAACAGATTATCAAATCAGCAAAATAGTAGCATTACCCAAAAAACTGAATACATTAAAGTGCCAAGAACATAGAACATTAAGCTTAATATCCCAAGCATCTAAAATACTACTAAAAATTGTGCAAAACCGAATGAAACCGATAGCTGAAAGTTTTTTGGGTCCCGACCAATGCGGGTTCAGGCAAAACTAGGGCACGCGTGAAGCAGTTCTTGCTCTTAGGATGGTGATAGACAGGAGAATGGATCTAGGCCTTGACACCCATGTAGCATTTATAGATATTGAAAAAGCGTTTGACACAGTAGACTGGATCAAGATGATGGACATTTTAAGATCAATAGGGAAAGATTATAGAGACAGACGAATTATACATACATTATATAAGAAACAGGAAACAATAGTAGAAATAGGGCAAGAGAAAGGAAAGCGAAAGATAAGACAGGGGGTACGACAGGGCTGTCCACTCTCACCTATGATATTCAATATTATCATTGAAACTGCAGTCAAAAAGATTTTAGATTCAGGCAAGGGGGGAGTCAAAATTAATGCGGAAAGCTTCCATTTCATACGCATCGCTGATGACATCGCGGCTCTAGCTGAAAGCACCACACAACTAGAACAGCTTGTAACAGAAATGGACAACATATTTATGGAATTTGGGCTCAAAATCAATAAAAAAAAACAAAAACATTAATTACATCAAAACACAGACCAGCCATAGATCCCATCCATTTAAGAAATACCGCCATAGAACAAGTTAACAGTTTGAAATACTTAGGTAGCATAATAACCTGTGACTCCAGATGTACTGCCGACATAAAAGCAAGAATAGTAATTGGGAAAAAAGCGATCAATGGCAAAAAACATCTCTTTAGAGCCAAGATTTCCAGAAGCGTAAGGAAACGTTTTATAAAGTCATATATGTGGAGCATAGCGTTGTATTCCTGCGAGACGTGGACACTTACCCAGCGAGACCGAGAAAGATTAAGTGCCTTTGAGATGTGGTGTTGGCGAAGGATGGAAGGAATTAGTTGGACGGAAAGAAGAACGAATGAAGAGGTTTTGGATTTAGTCGGAGAGAAGAGATCCTTGCTAAGGACGTTTGAAAATAGAAGAGGAAATATGTTGGGGCACCTGTTACGACATGACATTTACATTAAAACTATTATCGAAGGGAAAATAGAGGGAAGAAGAGGTAGACGAAGGCCGCGACGTGCTTTTATGGACCAGGTCAAGGAGAAGGTCAATGTAGTGTCGTATCAGGAGCTCAAAGCATTGGCAGAGCGTAGAGCTGAATGGCGGTTACTCCACCGACAAGAGCAGAGCTCTTAAGTTGAAGAAGAGAAGAAACATTTTCAATGTTTTCCAGATAAGGATACCTGATGTTCTAAATCAAGTTATCAATTTTATTCACTTCATCACCTACACTCTGAATAAACTTTTTTGCAAAATTCCGTAAAGAAGAAACCACTGGGCATAGCACTTTTCTGTGGTTTTATCGTATTTGAAGGGTAAGTACCACTCTGAGCTAGGGCGAGTGTATTTTATAGCGTTTATGAAGAAAAGTTGAATTAAGACACAATACCGACAATTTGATATATTTATAAGGATAAAGCGTTTCGTTCCGTTCGTCGAACAACGTTTACTACCTACCTAGCAAAAAAGACGCGTCCGAATTATCCACACGCACATTAGGAATACCAGTCACATTTATACCAGGCACATTGCACGTATAACCGATGGCCGTTGGGGCGAAAAGGTTATCGAGTGGCGACCACGTACCGGAAGGCGAAGCGTGGGTGGTCCACCCACAAGGTAGATTGATGACCTGGTAAAGGTCGCGGGAGTCCGCTGGATGCGGGTGGCGCAGGACGCAGGACCGGTCATTGTGGCACTCTTTGGGGGAGGCCTGTGTCCAGCAGGGGTAAGTCTTTCGGCTGATATGATAATGATGATATTATAGGAATATTCGTGGGTCAACCCTGCAGTCGCAGCGTCTTCTACGCCAGGCAAGCATGGGGAATACAGCAAAATATTTCACTAATGTTTACGCTTACCCCACTTATTTATAGATAAATCAGGCTTTGATTTTATAATAAGTACCTACCTACAATAAACTTAAGCAAGAGAAATCGGAGCCTGCAATAATGGTCACATATTCGTAGACAACCTTTATAAAGGTCGTAAAATAAAAATCACAAACCAAAGTTCCAAAGAATAAAGCTTTTCTTGAAATAACATGTCACTCGAAATCAAGTAAATAGCAAATCCGCGAGACGGCATCAACAAATCTTGTTGTAACTATCCCAGAATCGTACTATATTTCGTTTTACGTCCAATTTCCATACGCACTCGGCGTGAAGAAGTTAATGGGGCACAATATTGCGAGAGCCGACCGCCGAAACCGTTTTAAAAGAATTGTAAGTTTCCCCCAGATTGGGCCGAGGAGGATATTATAAAAATGCGAGGCCTTGTTATACGTTAGCCAATTTTAGTGCTTTGGCTCACTAATATAATATCCGCGCTTTTTAAATAGTATTGGATTACATACACTGAAGACAAAGCATAATAACGACTTTTCAGAGTTTGTTGTATTGATAGGGAGTCGAGAGAAAGCGAATGAGTTACATAAAATGTAGGAACTCACTGGAATTTTACTTAGGTATGTTTACTTAACAATACTACTTTAAAATATTTTGAATTCGTCAGGTTTATCCCTTTGTTCAGGTAAACTTAATATTATAATATTTATTTTCTATCGATTCATTTAAAATAACATCTTTAGGTAAGAACACAGAGAACACATACAGATGTAGCTCAAAAACGTAGAAAATAAGTTAAACAAAATAAAATATAAACATAGTATGGAGAAATGCAAACGTTACAAAGTTAAAAAAAATCAGTCGCGACCCCCTAAATCTTACCCAAAAATTAAAAAAAGGTATTTTTTCACTAACCTATTACAACAATATAAGGGGTTGCCTTATTGAAATTTCAAATTTTCGGTTTTTGAGGACCACCCTAATATAAAGTCGACGTCAATAGAATCTGCTAACTATGTAAACAAACCGCCATAGTGAAAGACAATTTCAATATGGCGGTTTGTTTACATAGTTAGCAAATTCTATTGACGGCCACTTTACAGACACAACCTTTTCTTACTTCAACTATATATAGTCATGAGTAAGTATAGCTGTCTCACGCGCGTCCACATAGTTACAAAGCCACTATCTCACACAAAGGGCCACCATGGACTTAACCAAAATACCCCTTCAACATCAATTACGCCCTCACACCCGCCATCGAAACTTCATCACGCCACAAACGGCGGCTAAAATAATTTATTTCCCCGTTGATTTCTTGAAAAACCCTCATTCTGTCCTAATATATCCTTCCGAAAATCAGTGGTGCCCTCAGGATGTAGACAAATGCTCGTCCCGCACAGTCTTGACACTTTTGCCGGGCTACAGAGCGAGTAATGACCTCGTCCCTTTCAACTATTTGTGTGTCCATTTAGGTCAATTGGACCTTCAAGAACTCTGCATGTTCCCGCGAACTAGCAGAGAGTTAAAAGCTTTTTTGCCCTCGGCTAAGTATTGAGCCTGTCGCTGAATGCCTATTGTTTGTTTGTTGCCTAAATTGGTTAAGTAGTCCATTATGTGGAGACGATATTGTGTGCTTAAGTATAAACATGGTGAGTGAATTTTGACCGCACCCAAGACGGTTTGTTGATACGGTAGATGACAGAATTGAAAGATGAAAAGATGAGGCAAGGCTATTTACGTTATCGTTGACGTAATATAGTGTTTACAGGGTCTTCATTGGTGCCTCCAATATTTGTTGTTTGTAAGCTAGAAACAAGAAATAAATTAGGAAAACCGCTAATATAGTTATTCAGTGAAATAGATTTGAATAAAGATGATGCTTTTGAACCACGATAATTTCGCTTCATTTGAGATCATTTAACTTCTTCATAATTAATTTCTTGTTTCAAGCATATTTTCTTCGAATCAAATATGTATTTTTTCTATGTAATATGTATAACATGGGCTTATAACTCTAGAGACAGAGTTTTGATTTGTGTTAATTGTATAAAAAGAATATGAATCAGCAAGTAAGTTATTTTTAACAATACCTTGAAGTACGGTTTTGCTGCGTAGGTAGTGACCCTCCCTCTAATGACCTAGGTTTGAATCCCGGTAAGGTTCCCGATTCCCGCGAATATTAGTCATTGAATAAAACTATATGAGAACGGATTTTATTGCGTAAGTATATATTGTGTATTAAAATGTACAGTATCCCGACGTTAAGTCGAATATGGTACTGATAAATGTACTTACCATCATGTCATCTACACTATTAATTGAAACCTATTCATAATTCAGTGAAGCTTTCGGAGCTATCACGAGAATCCACACAGGGAAATTTGGAAAGTTATTCTTACTCATTAATTTCAATCCCTAAAGGTATATCTGATGGGAGATATACCTTTAGGAATTGAATACTCTGTATCAAATATACCTCCCATACTGAGTATATTGTCCTGAGGTACGGCACGGCAGTATTCATTCATATTTCATGATATGTACCTACTTTATGATTACGTATTGGTTGGTGTTTATTTACTTTCACTTTCAGATTCATGAAATAAGTTTCTTACCTGTAGCCCATGATTAAATTCAACGAACACACTCTGAATTTACTTGTGTAAACACATTCCTAGTTTCTTACCCACACCAAACAAATTACCAAAACAAATTGTATGTAAAGTTGCCAGCTCGGAGTTCTCAAGTTCGATACAAGTTTGTCTAATAAGTTGCGAACTCCAAGTCGTATACAGACGTTGCACTTACGTCATATATCGGCATCTTAGAGTAAGGATTCCTATAGATATAAAGGACGTCAAGGCAAGATTGAGCTTCTAAAATTATGAACTTCTTTTTAAATGGCTTGCGGCTTACCATATAATAACCTATTTATTTTTGGCCCACCCATTACCCCCCCTATTTATTTTTGGGGTTACCCATAACCACATTTTAAAAATTTATTATATATTATGTCCTGCTGTCCGGCTGTTCTCCTATACAGGTCGTATTTATTAAACGATTCTCGTAAAATTTTGTGAGCTGGTTCATTAATATTATATGTATCATCAAGTTTACTCACAATGTATTGTCTTTCAGATGAAAGAGAAATGAGAAAATGATAACTAGGTCACAAACGTAATGAAGCAGAAACGTTCGGGTGACTTACATATGATTTTAGCTCAACGTATTTACTAACTTGTAGATATGCACTTCACATAAGTCACATATTACTGCTAAATTTATGATTTTAAGTTCATATGATGATGATGTAATCCTGTAAACCCTCATTAGGGACATATGGCTTGCAGAAGAGTTGTCCATTTTACACGATCTTCTCTCAGCCGAAACTAGTTCAGCCAGCTTCTTTCTCAACTGTGGGCCTAGACAAGGTTACAATCGACAAGCGCTTACGCCAATAGAAAACTAATAAAATGTATGCGAATGACAGATGTTAACGAAAAATGTTTCGTCGGCATCTGTCATTCCCATACATTTTATTATTTTCTATTGGCGTTAGCGATTGTCGATTGTAACCTTGTCTACGGCCCCTGATCGTCTCCATGTATTCCGAGGAAGACCCGGCCATCTTCTACCAGTAGATTGCCAGCGGAGACCCTGCTCGGATAAGTGGTTATCCGACCATCGAAGCGCGTGTATAATCCATCGCCATCTCCGTTTCAGGGCTGTTATTCGCTACGCGTTAATGCGTCTCACCCCGCCGGTCACCCGTCACGAAACTAGACCTCTACCTACGTTTAGTTAGTGCGCATTGCGGTGTCAATATATATTTGCAGCTGAGCGTTGAGGTGAGCTTAAAACAAGTTACGGGGTAGGATTTCTGGTCAGTCAGCTGCCGCAGTCTCATAACGTTTGTGGCCAGCATAATCCAGAATGCGGCAAGTTTAATGCAAAGAAAGGAAGAAGCAAAAGCTGTTCTTAAAAAAATGCATAACAAAACAGCAGCAACAATCTTGATAGTTTAAGTTAAAGTCTTGCAAAACTGAAAAGTTAAGTATAACGGCTTAAAGTTTAAATCTAGGATTAGAAGGATATCCGCGTTGTGTCATAAGGGGTGCTCTGAAAGCCGGCTATTTAATTTAATATGAAATTTCTTGGCCGAGTATTTTACGAGATAGAGTAGAAGGTTAAAATAAAATGAGATTAACTAATTGGAACAAAATCTCGAGGTCAAGTGAATCTTTCGGTTACGACGCTATTTTTTGCAGGACTGAAAATAAACGTTATTGTTTATATTTAAAGGGAATTAAATTTAATGACTAACTATCGTTTTTTTTTCGACGCAAAGACAGAAAAACTTTCTGAAAGTTGTTGTTGACCCAGGTGTCTATTTCGGGTAGTTGGTAAGAATGCAACTTAAATGATTAAATATCGTACCAATATTATAAATGCGAATGTTTGGATGTTTAAATGTTTGGATATTTAGATGTTTGGATGTTTGTTACTTAATCATGCTCAAACGGCTCAACCGATTCGGATGAAATTTTGCAAGAAGATAGTTTGTAGCCTGGATTAAAATATAGGATAGTTTTTATTCACGCAGACGAAGTCACGGGTGGAAGCTAGTTTGAAATAGATGTAACCCACTGTAGGTAATGCCCATTACTACAAATGAATACAAGTTTACTTTTTGTTACAGTGAACAGGCTTTATTTATTTATTCATTGATTTCTGTTAATTTACGAACTTAGAATATGAACTAAGTCTACATCAAACTCATCACGTATATCTTAGAGCATGGTTTATTACCTACTTTACCGTAACTTTACACATAAAAGCCGTGACCTTACTAAGCTAAGGTCTAAGTTTTAATCGCCCTAATGAATAAAATATACACACTTTTAGCACACGGGTTAAGTAAGGAAAAAGTTGTAGGTACATCACTTTTAAAGGACATTTTGTTTGTTCGAAGACTTAAATGGGAGAACGAAGTATTTTCAACCGCCAACGCAAAAAGAGGGGTGTTTTAAGTATCTCGTGTCTATGTATCTGTGTGTCCGCTGTGGCATCGTAGCTCCTAAACGAATAGACCGATTTAAATGCATTTTTTTGGCCGGAAGCTGACGTGGTCGAGATAGTTCTTAGCTACGTTTCAACTAAATCTGATTAGCCGGTTTTGACATATTGAACTTTTGACGCCGAAAAACCATTTTCGTTTATGGCGGTTCGCCGAAATTTGCTTAGTAAAAATTAAAAATATGGGTTGCACAGACATAATCACCTGCTTATTAAAGCTCTCAAGTGAAGTGGACATCGTCGAACATCGAACAAATAGCTTGAAATAGACATTTATTTCAGTCTTTTATCTAAGTGAAGCGGCCAGTCAAGAAATTCCATTCCATGAAATAATCAAAGAAGCAATTAATCACTGACCATTGATACCGTACCTAAGTTATTTCTTTAAATATCTCCAAAAATCGGCCAAGTGCGTGTCGGGTCACGCGCAGTGTAAGGTTCCGTTACTGCCTGTCATTCTTTGTTACGCCGGGGTCCCATGGCCTGATTTGTAGAAAGTGTACATGTACAAACAAAGGCGCGGCGCGACGGTGCCTGTCGCGGCCGGGGTCCCTCGGCCTGCTTTCTCACAGGTTATTGCGCCACGCCAGACTCGACGGCTCCCGTGGCCTGTCTGGCCTGGCGCGATCTGACCTGTGGGAGTGCTGGCCGTGGGACCCCGGCTTGAGCCCCGGCACAGGCATCCACAAGTGTGGCTAGATTCAGCCTGGCCTTTGATAACATCAGCCATTACAGCCATTACATCGATACGCGCGCGCCAACCAAATGGTGCGGTTGCCTCGGCCGAATTTGTACGAAAATGGGGTTTCCCGTTACACATTTAGTTGGTGGATTATTAGTATTATTACTCAGTAACTACTATGCCTACTTAGCCGTAATAGTTTTCTTTTTAAATTCATTATATGGACTACTGCTACGATTGTTTTCACATCCCTAGTAGTAGCCATTTAGCCGGCAGAGCAGTGTAGCAGAATCCGAACGCACTTTAAAAAAGTAAGCTCAAGCTGTCAAAGTGACACCCCTTCTCTTGATCGCCCATCCCTCTAGGGACACACACGCACTCCTGTTTTAATATAATAAGTATTATAAGAAGATATAAAATAAACATCTCTGAAGACCAAATAATATCTTGTTTGTATAAATAGTAGTTTTTCGTTTAAAAAGGGGATGATGTAGCAGAATCCGAAAGCACTTTAAAAAAGTAAGCTCAAGCTGTCAAAGTGACACCCCTTCTCTTGATCGCCCATCGCTCTAGCGACACACACGCACTCCTGTTTTAATATAATAATTATTATAAGAAGATATAAAATAAACATCTCTTAAGACCAAATAATATCTTTTAATGTATAACAATACAAGCAGAGGGGAGGGGCACATGACTCGAACAAAAATAAGGGCTTTAAATCTCGCTAACGAATCACTGAATTGAAAAATGGTTTGTCCATAAGTATCCATAATATTTTTTTCTCCAATATGCTCGGAAATATTCGCCTTACTGTAGCAAAAATAGTACTTACGTGAAGTTCCTCGATACTGACAAACGCCGATTTAAAAAGTTAAAAGTCATTACTGTACAGTTTTAGCGGCCAGGAAAGTGTATGAAATTCCTTTACAGTATACTTTTTTACCTTTTAACTATATACTTTGACTAAGACAAATCACTACAAACAGCCAAGTGCTCGTATGTTTAAAGATCTTGCAATTTGTCACAACAACTTGCGATGGTTACACTGGTTAGTAGTGTATGGCTGTCTCTTTCGAACGATTGCAAGTTCCTGTGACAAATCACGCCCGTTTGTAGCATGCTTTAAATTTTCTTTTTTTTTAATGGTCATAGATAAAACGCGTACTTTTGAAAGTGATCAAAGTGACGTTTTTAAATATTTCTCAAATAGTTTTCATTTTCAAATTTATTTCTTATAAAGTTATTCATCGTAATAAAACTCACAACGAACTGAAATGCATTTAGATTGCAATCCCGTTTAATCTTTAATAATTTTAATTGCATAAAACATTTAAAATTGTAACCGCTTCTAATAATTTTAAAATTCGTATGTATGCCAATTGAAACTGGCACTATGAGTCGTGCCGTATACATATTTTTAAATAATAATAAGTTGGGCGCGAACTTGATAGGTTATTTACATTCTCGCCAGTTTAAGATTATTGAAAACATTATTTATTGAAAACATTACAAAAGCACTATATCTGCCTTGGCGGGAACGGCAATTCGTGGATTCGTCTCTATTGTCGGATTCAGCTTTGCTTCATCCGACAAAATCAACTTATCCACGAATTGCTACTTCCCGGCCGCTGCAATAATGTACTATTACAAACTATCCAACAATAGCCCACAGTATGGGTTTATCAAGAAATATATAGTTTACTTTTTTGCTAAATTTAACAAAAAAATGAAGACAAATCTGAGGACGTGACAATGAGTATTTTTTTTTTAATCGAACCCCATACTTATGCATATAATGCTCTGAAAAGTAACTGAAGTCAATAGAATTACAATTAACGACCGACTGAATATATAAAAAAATATATGATTCTTAATTTTTTTTTTACAATGCATTTCAGAATTGCCCTTCCACAACCTACACCATTCCGTCGATCTTAGCAGCTACTAAGGATCGGATTAATTCTGGCAAACGAGAGTAGTTAGAAAGCGTCGCTCGGATCGGATCGGGCGGGATTTGGCCGAAAATTGCCCAAATGAAAGCTCAATGAACGTGTCACGACGAGTCGCCGGGCACATTTGTCCGTGTCCGGGATTGTCCGCATTGCCGTACTGTAGTGATGGCGGCGTTTTATTCACATGCTAATTTTAAATTTAAATTATCTATTATGATGATTTGATTGTACTTTATAAAAAAATACAAAACAGTTTATACAGCATTATAAATATGATAAATAAGAGATTTGTAGAATTTATATACCGTATCACAAAGCACGTTACAAAGCGCGTTGAACCGATGGCCGTTGGGGCGGAAAGGTTCTCAAGTGGCGACTACGTACCGGAAGGCAAGGTGGACTGATGACCTGGTAAAGGTCGCGGGAGTCTGCTGGTTGCGGGTGGCGCACGACCGGTCATTGTGGCAATATTTGGGGGAGGCCTATATGTCCAGCAGTAGACGTCTCTCGGCTGATGATGATGATGATGATAAACTATCAAACCATACCATACGTACCCCATACCAAGAATAACTGAAATAATAAAAATATTCCGAGTTGATAGCAACTTATTGAACAACACTACATATATATGAACCAAGTTACTGACTGCTTTTCGTGCCTCCGTCATTTCATGGGAGTGCATCAAAGTACATCGAATCGATAGTAAACGGAACATTGATGTTTGCACCATGACGTCACTAGAGCCCCAGCCAAGGGGTGGTATTGTTAGGTCATACCTACGAGGAGTGCTGCCGTAATTAGGATAAGAATGCAAAAATATATCGACTCGATAGCACATAAAATTATCGATATATGCCCAGTGACGTCACTAAAGCCCCGACCTAGGGGTCGGTTAGGTCAACAGAGGACGGCTATCCGTGCCTCCCGTCATTACATGGGAGTGCATAAAAATTACACGCAGTTAGCGGGATCTGAACCTTTGAAGCTAAGCAAATGTGCCCGATTGGAGAAGCAGTCAAAGTAAGGCAATGGATTGAGTTTGCAAGGGAATTTAAAATGTTGTTTTTATTTAACTTGAACTGTTTTATTCCGTTTTGTTCACAATCGATTTTGAACTAGTTCTTTGACTGCATTCATAGCATACTAAGCGGGTGTAACTGGCGTCAAATATATATAATTCTTACCCTGGACCATGTTTCATTGTAATCATCTGGGCCCACGGTGGGGCCCCATTATAAGTAATTCTGTTAAAATTATTGAAATAATTTTCAGTTTAAAACGTTGAAATGCAGTTGAACTTTGTTTTGTTTCAGTTGTTTTAGAAAAATAATGATTGACATGATTCACACACAATGCCGTTTTGCATTGTATCGTGTTGTGTGTTAGGAGGACATCGTTTTTTTTACGTATATGTTCTTTTATGTTATTTAACCATCTATAAGTAGTAAGTAGTGGATAATGCTGTTTTAAAAACAATTCCAAGGAATAACCACTCATATCATTAGGTGTCTTGTTGAAGTGTTCATTCTAAAGGTCCTATTGTACTCAAAATTGATATCAGTGACATTTATATTGGGCATAAAACACCCTAAATTAGACTGGGGATAAAATGTAGCCTATTTCCATACCGAAAGTCCACTCAATATACATACATACACTGGCGAAATATTTTTTTTGTACATATAAACTTAATAATAAGTTCCTTTCCATAGAACAAGCGCAAATTTTTTATGTCATTGGCTGACAATCCTTATTAACTATCAGGTGATAATAAGGATTGTCAGCCAATGTCTATGGAAAGGAGTCTTATTATTAAGTTTATAGAGGAGTAGTGAGGTCACTACTTTCTACTACAGTTGCATAAAATATAGTATTACACATCGGTGATAAAAATACCACTTTTGCCACTGCCGAAGGAGAATAGGGTTATTACAAAATCAGCGTCGTTCAAATCTCTTTGATGTGCCATCCCTTTCGATCGCGGCCTGTTATTCGGGACACGTACTCATATAATCATGTTCGGTTCGAGCTCTAGCACTGTTTGATAAAGTCTCGAGTCTCATACGAAAAATGACGTGAGTTCTTTTACATATGTTTAAAATATGGAATTGTTATTCCTGTGACATGCCGGGGCTTATTGAGCGTTTAATCTTTTGCGTTTTCGTTATTTCAAATGTGACAAGACTGTTATTTACGTAGACTTTGTCGTGATGATTGACAAGTTAGGTACTGTATAAGGATACATACACCTACTTAACACCTACAATTTTTGATGAAAGTCATCTTACGTTAAAATTGCTGCTGATCAAAAGATGAAGACGTAAAATGTTTAATCCCATGGTTACAGGGTACGCATTCTCGAATAGGAAAGTTATTGTATAAAATTAATGATATTTTTATTTTCGAATGCGAAATCTCAGAGCTAAGAATATTTTATATTTGATCTGAGTGCAAAATTTGAATTAGATGACATAATTATTATGAACAGAATACCGTCCAGCCATAACGTAAAACATGCACGCTAACCCTAATTGTTCATAAATCCGGTTTACCCCGTAGTCGAAGTAAATCTGTTAGTCGGTAATAAATAATACGACAGTACGCAGGAAATAACAAATCAACTTACGCAATTTGATTTCATACAAAATTCATAGGTACATATAATCTACAGTGACTGGTGCCAAGTAAAATTAGCAAGTTGGTTGTGGTTTGTGGAAACGATTCGAAAATATCACGTTTTTATCTTTATTAATTTGACTTTTACTCAAATTTTGGTTTGTGTTGGTCTTAAAATAAGCAATTTAGCCCGTAGAGCGTTGTGTCATTTTTTGAACGTTCGGACATATCACTGTACCGTCGCCATTACAGTTAACTGACCATCCGTGCACTTTATGGTCATTGTAATAAGGTTCAATATTAATACAGAATGGTCAGTTAACAGTGTATTGGCATGTACTTTTTGGATGCTGAAAGTGAGTGGTCGTTCGAAATGTTTAGTAATTCTCGCTGACTGGTGAACACGGTGGGTCTGGATAGGAAAATGCATATTATCTACACTCGCGGACAATTAATACGGGTCGGTAAAATGGCGTCATATTTCCTAAAATAGTGCAAGGTACAGTTTTTACAGTTCTTTAATCCTGTCATGATCTTTGTTAAATATTACTTGTAAACTGTAAAAATAACAGTAAAAAAACGAACGTTACCAGGTTTAATTCGGACTCGTAAAAACCAATGAAAAAAACAACGTTAACGGAGCGAGATTTCCCAAAAATCTGTTTTTGGGATTGATATTATTATGATAGGATCACGAAAATTACTAATACAGTTGGGTATTATAATATAAAAAAACTATTGCGGTTATTTAATGTAAGGTGACCCGAAATGTTTGACCGCGAGTGTATATACGATGTACTTTATACACGGTGTCTAAATTTGCCAATACTCGAAAACCTGTTGCGCTGTTAAATTGTGGAATGAGTTGCCTTTGTCGCTGAGACAGTCGCAGTCTGTTGCGTCACTTAAGATGAATTTGAAGAAGTTGTGGCTTTCCAATGACTTGTGAATTGGTTGAATATAGTATTTATTTATTTATTGTATATTTGCGATATATATGTAACATATGTTAGTGTGTATTATATTTTATATTGTATATTTATATATGTATTGGCATGTTTTTATTTGTCTAGAATTAATACTAATTAGGATTTGCTTTATTTTCTCTGTTTTTGTACACGGTATAAGTTTGCCTATCTCGTTCTACCTACCTTCCTCTCAATTGCTCAAAGGTTAGCTGGAAGAGATCCCTTATAGGGATAAGTTCGCCTTTGTACTTTGATCTATTGTGTGACATGTATATTCCTTAACCTGTTATTGTGTACAATAAAGTGCTTACATACATACATACAAAACCGTGCAACTTTTACGGGGTCATGTTAGGTTGGTTCGGGTCCTCTTAAGCTGACCTACCTTCGGTGTCAATGTGACGTGCTATTTACTGGACACCCTATATACTACTACACTATTTTTATACTATACTTAATAATTTACTAATATTATAAATGCGAAAGTGTCTCTGTCTGTCGGTCTGTCTGTCTGTTACCTCTTCACGCTTAAACCACTGAACCGATTTAGGTGAAATTTGGTATAGAAATAGTTTTTATCTTCGAAATCATCCCCTAAGGGGGTGAAATGGGGGGATGAAAGTTCGTACGGAGCTGCGATGTTAACGAGTTCGACGCGGACGGAGTAACTATTATAAATGCGAAAGTAACTCTGTGTGTCTGTTACCTTCACGCGATTAAACCGCTAAACGAAATGAGATGAAATTTGGTATGGATATGTTTTGAATCCCAAGGAAGGATATATGTATATATAAAAGTTTTATCCCAAAAATCATCTCCTAAGCGGATAAAATGGGGGGCGTAAGTATATGGAGCTACGATATAAACGAGTTCCACGCGGACGAAGTCGCGGACAAAAGCGCGCGATTGATCGCGAAAAACGTTTTTTTAATACAGTTGCTCTAAAAGTGGTACTTTTTGTGGCTGCGTAGCGTACGAGAAGCTCAATTTTTCGAACTAGTGCTTTTTACTTTTTAGTTCCAAACTATACTTTCGAAACGCAGTAATTTTATATTAGATTTTTTACTTGGAAATTATGAAATTAAAAACGCTTACGAATACTAGGAGTATTTATTTAAAGTATTCATTAATATATAAATGACGAAAAAATATTAGGAATTTGCATTTTATAGCCTACTCTGTCTTAGGTATCTATGTATGAAATATTTACTTTCCTAAAAATCGTTCTTTGATTTGGCTGAATGATACAAGCATATGCCTAGAAAAAAAAGTTTAAAAGCAAATCAACACGCCCTTTTGAAATAACTTCTAACATTATTTAAACACATTAACGCATATAAATATATAATTTGGTACGAGAAGTTATAAAAAAAATATTGAAAATGAGTGATTCAAACATTGATATGACACCACCAGACATTCGTGCTAGAGCAGCAATTGCCAACGACTGTGTTATTCCAGAAAAATCTAAAAACCAATATAATGCCGTTTATATATGTAAAATTTATCGAGTGGAAAACCTTACATAACGCAAAGTCTTTTTCAGAGACTGTTTTGATGGCCTACTTTCAAGAGCTGTCTGAAACCTATCGGCCATCAACATTATGGTCAAAATATTCTATGTTGAAAGCTGTTATAAAGTTAAAACATGACATAGATATAAAAACTTACACCAGATTAACTGCTTTCTTAAAAAGGCAAAGTGCAGGATTTCAGAGTAAAAAATCGAAGGTACTAACAGCTGAACAAATTGAGACGTTTATTAATGAAGCTCCAGATCAGCAACATCTAGCTACAAAGGTATAAACTTAAATATAAATCTAATAAAATATGTACACAATTTAAGTAAATTAACTCTAAAAATAGAGTAGGAAGTTAAAAAAAATAGAATGAAATAAACAATTGTCTTACAATATATAATAAATATGTAACTTTGTTCATAGGTTTCTCTTATATTTGGAGTCTGTGGCGCATGCAGACGCGAAGAGCTCACAAATGTATCAGTAAAAGATATAGAAACACATGGGGACATACTTCTTGTCAAAATACCAAATACAAAAAATAAAATTCCCAGGTCCTTCACTATTGACGGACAATTTGCAGAAATAGTCAAGAAATATCAGAGTCTGCGGTCTTCTAAGGGCAAAAGTGACCGTTTCTTTCAGAATTTTCAAAGAGGAAGGTGCACTGCCCAGGTAATAGGCTTAAACAAGTTTGGGAATATGCCGAGAGATATCGGTACTTAAATTTCCCTGATGCAAATCTTTACACCGGACATGCATTTAGGAGAACCTCTGCTACATTACTTGCCGACTCAGGAGCAGACATAACAATTTTGAAGAGGCATGGAGGTTGGCGGTCAAGTAATGTAGCAGAAGGATACATAGAAAACTCCATTGTTAACAAATTGAAAATTGGAAAACAAATTGCAAAATCAATTAATGTAAAGTCGCAAGAGTCCACAGAATTTTCGTCATCCACATTCCAATCTGGTCTTAATGTACCTGTTAATACTGAACCTCAACCAGGACCGTCACATGCTAACAACACTTTGGTTACACCCAGCCCTGTTAACCAACCAGGACCGTCACGTGCCAACAACACTTGGATTACACATAGCCCCTCTAACTTTGACCCACAGGAATTATCACAACAGCAGGAACCTGAAAATACACCATGCCTGACTAGTCAGACACTTAATTTACATGGAAGAACTCACAACATAACTATGAACTGCACTAATTGTACCATTAACTATAATTAAATGGAAATAAAATATTTCTAGTATCAACCTTGTTTTAATACAAATATATATTTTTTAAATTCTCATTTAATCACAAAAGCAAGTCATTCTTCTTAGACCTCATTTGATATAGTTCTCTTTTCGTAATGTTAAATATAATCATCATTTCTTCTAAACATGGTCATCAACGTGGCACTTGAGCAGCAGTTGTAGGTACATAGTAATTGACTGGTTGACTTCCTAGGAGCCGCTTTGAGTGAATATTATCCTTCCGCCAATTTGTTAGGGACCTGCAAAATGTTAATAATTTAGTAACATTTATAGATTTCACCAGCTTCTTGTTCAAAAAATAACCTTAAACATAACTAATAATGTGATTTAATGTTTCTTTTACCTCTAATTATCCTTGATAGTCTTCAAATATTCAAACAATTCATGATATTTTAGTTGTAAACGTGTCCTTGGTCACATGTCGCAGATCACAAATTTGGCACTTAAACTCTTGTTGCATGATCTGTTTCTGTTTGTTGATACTGTAATGTCTTGTACTTCTGTTTTGATAATGTTAAAGGTTCTAATTAATGTCGTTTCAGTATTATAATTATCTGCATTGGGCTGTGGCAAGCTAAATATTATCCTTATGAATTGCTTATGAATACTGTCAGTGTCAACTGCCAAGTGTCAATTTAGTTTCTCAACTCGAGGCCGATGGCGCTGATTCCAATAGTATGTTGTCACTGTCAGTGTCATTTGTAAAGTATGGGTTCGTTCAAAAATAACTTCGAAGCAGGCATATTTTATCGCAATGATATATTAATTTATTATTTTTCGCAATTGTATTAAAAAACGTCGTTTACAACACGTGTGAAATGTCTTTTACCACTCGTACCGAGTCTTGCCACTCGCTTTCAGCTCGTGGCAAGATACCTCGGTACTAGTGGTAAAAAGACATTCTTTTCACACTAGTTGTAAAATGTACTATTTTGGTGAGCATGGATATTTTTTTATGTATTTATTTATGAAAATATTTACACAATATATACTTAGAGGACATACTCGTAATATCATCTACTAGTACTTTCAGCAGTGCTTAGATTTGGGCTACTGTTTTACCAAGAATTTACATTAAATATTTGTATTCAATTGGGACGTATGTTATGTGTAAGTATTTAATTGAAAAAAATAACTTAGTTCGGAACTTCAACAAGAAAAACGACTCAATAGTTTTAACACTTTCACTGCCAGCAGCCCTCCTAGCTATACGGCGTAGGCGCCCTTCCGCTACTTAGCGTGAAAACCACGGGATCGGCTACGAGTGTAGCGCGTAGCAATTCTTGGCAGTCAACGTGAGTAATGTTACTCAACATCGTAGCCCGTACTAGGTATTACCCGCTATTTTGATAGAACTCGTTCGTGATTTGGACCTAGTAACGCATTATAGGGAAAGTGGGGGAAACTCGAACACCTAAGGGAAAACTTAAATAAATCAAAGATATCAAGACTCAGCATTTCGTTTATTCATTTATAGTTAAGTTAAACTATGTGACTAACTAATTAAATAATCAACAATGAAAATGCTTTTATAAAATGTAACATTAAGAACAAAACCCTTAGTGTTCGGATTTACCCAACTCTAGTCGGGTAAACACGAACAACCAGTAGGGTAATCACGAATAAGGATTTGTACTCTTTTAATGAGAAAGTACAATAATATAATAAATGCCGAGAGTAAGTTTATCACAAATAAACAAGTAATTGGAATTACGGGGCATCTAAAACAATAATAAAAAAAATGAGTTAAATGGTTCACCATGTGCGGGTAATGCCGAACGTTCGAAATTACCTGTTCGCCATTGCCCGCAGGACCAGAATAATAAAAGTAGCCAAAAATATTCAAGGTTATTTTTACTGTGGCCGTGGGCGTCATTGCCAATAAAATTGTTAATACGTGAGTACCTATTCCACCAGGTAAATGTTAAATTACGATAGTCGATGGAAATTAAGCTACATCAAGTTACATTTACGCAAAAACTACATAAAAAAAACACAAAATATTGAAATGTTCATACCTTGGCACGTGCGCGTGTCCGCCTTACTCTTGTTGACGGGCACTGTCGGCCACGCAAACATCAAGATGGCGGTGGACAATATATTGTGATCTCTTTCTAACATAGTAGAACTATCGCGGTCGGGATTACCCGCCGAACTCGTTTCCCCTACTCTCCCTACACTGAGATGGACTTATTCCATCTTGAAAAGTTCGTCAAGGCTCACATACTTATGTCAGTGTAGCAACAGATGTAGCTATTGCTACGCGTAAGAAATGATCTACATTCGTCTTTATTATGAAGGAATAAAAACTTAGATACAAATAGATATATCTATCTATTGTTTTGAGCACCTCGTCCATGTCGCTACTTTTGCTGCTAACTATTCATACTAGTACATCAAGGTTAGCTAATACGGTTCCGTCTTGATTAGTTTTTATATTTATTTTAACAGCTCACTGATAGGCTTTCCACCGTGAAACAATAGCTTGCACTGTTTTCACTAACACGCATTTGCGTGACGCTGAATTTTTATATTTCGCATCCGTATTCAGCCTCTCGCTCCACTAACCTTATTTGTTTCTACACATATCGCTTTCTGCTGACGGTGTAAAAGAAAATAATCCCTATTCTGAAACCCTTACAGTTCACCGTAGCTGTGATTTACGATTGGTAGACTAAAACCTTTATTGCGAAGTGTCACGGAACGATCCAGGTGTGGAATGCTTTTACATAGAAAACAGAGAACTGCTTGACGCGTAAGACTTATAAGCAGCAAAGAAACCCCGTATAATCTTAGAATACACATATTGAAAACAAGGGGATTATGAAGCTTATTGTAATGTCTTAAGGGTGGTTTTGCAAGTTTAGAGCAGGTGGGATGAAGGTGGTGTGTAAGGTGGCGGAACGACTCCCGTAGCAATTTCATAATGACGCTATTACATGCGATTATGGCGTTCTTGAGTTAATTACATAATTAAATAGCCTTTTTTGGCGCTGGTATGGTTAGATTTTTAACAGATATTAAGACAGCACTAAAATGTTGTTTTTTATGGCTGGAGGGAAACTTAACTCAGGGTAACACTGCGGAAATATAGCGGCTAACGGAAAACATTACTGTTCACGGGAAGTAACTATTTTTGTGGAAATTTTATATTTTTTGGTTACACTGAGGATGACTTTTTTCATTGCAAATCGAGGAATTAGCTTACGCGAGTAAAGGTTCCGTACCCAAAGGGTAAAAACGGGACCCTATTACTAAGACTTCGCTGTCCGTCTGTCTGTCTGTCACCAGGAATGTAACTCAAGAACCGTGATAGACAGTTGAAATTTTCACAGATTATGTATTTCTGTTGCCGCTATAACAAATAAATATTTAAGGGGGGGCTCCATACAACAAACTGTTTTTGACTGTTTTTATAGATAATGGTACGGCACCCTTCGTGCGCGAGTCCGACTCGCACTTGGCCGGTTTTTTATTCTTCTTCAGTTTTTATTAGCGATACCAAGATCAGGAAGAGTTAAACAGAAACAGTAAAATAGCTCGTGTGCAGTGGAACTTGCATTGTCAAAAGATGGTAGTTATTTTATCACTTATCGTTGTGGATAAGAGACAGACAACTCGCATACTCGTCTGAACGTCATGAATGTGTTATATGCACATCGACATATATATGATCAAGTTTTAATATTACAACGCTGCAAAAATATCTGTCCATCAATTGAAATTATAATTATATGACGATACATAGCTGGTAAAAATATGTGCTGACTTACAGCCAGCATAATAATCATTTGCCTGTCACAGCATATGTATCGGATCAGTCGGAGTAAAAATATATGATAATCCACAAAATCAAAATTATGTGACAAATGACCAGAATTCATTGACTGTAAAGGCATAACTATCGGATCACATATAGATTGCAAAAATATCTGATACGATTGACACTAAAATATCTCAACAATGTAAATAAAAGAGACACGGAAAATAAATATCGCCGTGTCTGTTTTATTTACACGGGAGTGCTTATCTTTTGTTCGTGTTTATAGCCGATAGCTCATAGCTTACTAGCTCGCGGTGGGACCAGTGCCTGAACTATATTTTCGTTGACATACCTAGTTGACTATAGCGGCGTTGCTCATAGTCATATATTTATGCTGGTGACTGTACCTACATGAAGATAATATGTGCCACAATTGTATGGGAACAAATACACGATTCGATTACCTAATTGGTCTCGATGTAACACAATCGCAAAGTTAGCACTGATTTAGCGTTTTGGATAATTTGGATATGGCTTCGACTAAAAACCTGTACCAGTTTAGTGCTGTACAACGTTTACTATTAATTATTGTAACATTTTATTCCTTATTATATGTGTGTGTAAACAAGTGGGCGCATTTTCTTCAATAAAATTGAAGCAGTCAAATTATACGTGTCCCAAAACTCAACGATAAGCCGGCACCAGAGGATGGAGCTGCTTATGATTAGTCGAGAAAAAATAAGGAAAAAAATACATCTCAATTATTTTAGAAATTAAAAAAATGAAATTCATCGAAAATCGACATCCCTAATAGTATTTTTAACGACCATGTCTACAAATATTCAAATATTACTGTTTTTTTTTGTTTTTGGAAACTTAAGTAGCTCTGCTATCTAACACAGTTCTTATATATTTTTTTAAAATTTTTTGTTTTTTTTTTTAGATATATTTTTTTCCTTATTTTTTCTCGACTAATCATAAGCAGCTCCATCCTCTGGTGCCGGCTTATCGTTGAGTTTTGGGACACGTTGTATATATATAACTACAAACACTCAATTGACACAGTAGCATATCCTCTCGCCCCACCCCTCCGTCGCCCGCAATCCGCACTATCCGCAGTCGGCCGCCGAGCTTCATCGGATGCACACGTGTACTTCGTTAACGCGCCACTTGCAATATACAAAAACATCACAAAGAAGTGATTGTAATGGGGAAGAAGAGACAAAAGCTTTCCTCAAAAAGGAGCTGCAAAAAGCAGAGGCTAATGAACCTCCATGGGTAAGTGAATGTTGACTACTGTTATCACTGATATCAACTTATTTGATTTTAAAATCGACTGTACATTAGGCATAAATGGCAGATCATTTGTAATTTTATATTATATCTTATATTATACACTTCATTTCAAAGATATGGGTGTAAAATACATAACCCATAAACTTAAATGGCAATCGAGGGCCATCCAGCGAGGCTAGCATATATGTGTCGACGAGATGCGAGACCACAGATTATACAATAGTTGTGAGACGAAGAATATTACCCTCTTCTTTCTAATTTTCTGAGTGCGAGTGGGATAGCAGCAGTTGCTGAGTTGCGCGGGATGCCATTTGGCAGCAAGTTGCGCTGGCCTCTTTGCGGGCACGGCGCAAGGCAGATAGATAAGTACATAATTATTATAACATAATTTAACGTATTCGGACGAAATTCAAATCCATATCCATACATTCACACAGCATAACTTGAAAAGTATAATTGACCAATTAGATGACACAAATAAATGAAGCTCAAATTCAAGTTATAAATACTATTAAGGCGCCGTAGGTTCAGCGAAGTTAAGCGAACAGAGTTTTTGAAACAATATAATGCGTCTGTTTATAATAATATGGTTTTAAAAACATACGTATAGTAATCTTGAGGCTTTTCTGCAGGGAAATCAGTGTTTAGAAACATGATTAAGCAATTTTCGCTCTATAGAAAAAAATCACGAACATAGGTCTAAAAGGGTCTAAAATACACTTAAAATATTCCTTACAAATTATGCACAAAAGCTAAAAATATTAAAATGGCTTCTAAAAATCGGCAATATCATGTTTGAGAGAAATCAGTGTTTACTTTTTTATTTATTTAAACGGCAAAAAAAAAAAAAACATGATTTCCGCGCTTCCGAGCACGCACTTCCATCTCGCTCACGCTTATGCTCCGTGAGAGGGAGAGAAGACCATGAACCTACGGCGCCTTAACAACACACCATAGTCCGCAATGACCGCCGTCCACGTCCACGGCCATAACCCGAAATTCAATATACTCTATGACACGAAGTGAGACCTCGCGCCCGCTTACTTTAAGGACCTAAAGTTATCTATGAACACACATCGATGGCGCTCTCTTGCGCCTGTTGATATAATTATGCCCAATGCTAACGCCTGAACTTGGCTCCGCACCTCATTCTCTTTGCTCCTCGATAAGGCCTGCAACACACTGGCGCGGCCTGCGGTGGCGGACAATAGTAAAGACAGCTAATGACTCGTTTACTATGGTCCGCCGCGACTAGGCCGCGCCAGTGTGATGTGGGCTTAAAGCTCGCATCACATCGGCGCGGCCTGCCTGCGGCAGTCAGTAGTAAGCTTTTAAAGCTAAATTTACTATTGACTGCCACCTCAGGCCGCAAAAAAAGATACAGCTGTTTATGCCGCAAAAAACGTATATTTGGACACTCTCAAGGGAATATTTATAGGGTACTTTTCGTTGACCTAGAACTATGAAGTTTAGCAAGCAATATCGTCTTATACTTCAAGTACCTACAGGGAAAATTTTGAAAACAATACCTACATTTGTAACTAAGTAGGGACGATGTGTGAGGCCGACTTGCATTTGTCCGGTTATTTTATACCAAGACATTTTCAAACAATCAAACTTGCATACGGGGCAGGCTGTATGCAGGCAGGCCTCTTGATAGTACACTGGTAAGGAGACACCGATGCCTATGGGCATTGCTACTCCAGTGGACTTGGTTTTGACGATTATAATAATAATATCTTGATGTCAATAGCGTTATATTTACCATTATTTAGTTAAGTTCTTTCGTATGTCCGGATGACCCGTTCTTCTCCTCTACAGGTCGCATTTCACAACCGATTCTCGTGAAATTTTGTGAGCAGGTTCGAAAATTATTTTGCCGATAAAATTATAGAAAATTTATAAAAAAGCGTTACTTTCATTGAAACTTTTTTAAAAGCCACTACTTTATTTTTGAAGTGAAAACTTCCTTAGCGGCGCTGTGAACTTTTGTGATGGGGAAATAATATTAAACTCGCGACAGGTCAGATTGAAAATTCGTAAGACACGTGATATAGTCATGTTTGTGTACGATAGCGCAATAAATGAATTGTGTATTTTACCACATAAATGATAGTACTTTTATACTGATAATTAAAGCAATTCGTGCAAAATTATTCCCTAACAATTCCAAAATATCAAAAATGCACATTCCACCACACATTCCATATCCACTTCTGCCGGCACTCCCGGAGTGCAACCCGTTGTTTTTTTTTATTGGCAGCATTACCGGCAGCCGTAGAAACTTAACCCTGGAATACAAATTAATAGTAACATTCTGGTAACATCAAGTCCGTTTGCATGGACTGTTTTTATTGATCGTTTCCACGCTTAGTTGAATTTTGCTGCGCCATTGTTATCTAGTTTGAGTGATATTAGGGTTAATTTCCGCCAGGTGAAGCTAGTGAAGCGTGTTAACATTTTAAAATGTCATGCCTTCCGCCGAAAAGTACTGGGCCGTAACGTAAGGTGTGAGTGTGACGCAAAATCGATAATTAAGACTTTAGATATCCTATAAAAGATAATAAACATAGTAGGTACTTACACAAAATTGGACTTACACGGTAGAAGCGTCACACTCTTGAAGTGTTTTATAGGTAGAACACAAAAAACCTGCTCCTTTAAACGCCACAAAACATGTCTTAAATAAGTGAAACTCTGATATGTATCTGTCTAGTTGTACCGTACTGACCTAATTTTATTAACCGAGCGAGCAAAGCGACCAATGTTCTCCTTTCAGCTTGGGTAAAAATTGTTTCGTATTTCCTGCTGTTCGGCTGTCCCGCTTTCTCCTCTACAGGTCGCATTTCCCATCCGATCCTTTTGAAATTGTCTGAGCAGTGGGCTTAGCACAGCCATCTATCACATGTCACGCGATAGAGGATATGATTTTTATCGAACGTGATACTTTATCCCAAGCATACAACATGCCCCGTCGACAATTTGTCGCTTAACCCACGATATGTGATATGCCTGACAGATTGTCGCGAACCCCACGACGCGTGACAACTCGAGGCATAGAGCCTATTTCGGTGATATTGGACGAATGCTTGCACAAGAATAGGATGCTTTATTTATTATACCACTAAATTAAGACGATTTAGAAATGTATGGGGTTTAATACTCTTAAGTTACTTTTTAAAATGTACGGTTAGAGATACATTTCAGAAATGGGAGGTCAAAATTGGTATGGAGTTACGATATAAACGAGTTCCACGCGAACGGAGTCGCGGGCAGAATCTAGTAAATAGATAAATAAATATTAGGGGACTTAATTACATGCACGCAAGCAATAATGGTGGGTACGATAAATAGCAAGTCACTCCATTTGTCTACTTAATCACTCAAATTACCGATTCACAATCGTCAAAATAGAGTTATCCAACTTTGACAGGAATACATGACAAATGATATCATCTACGGTAAAGGCTATCCGTTACCGATTTGCATAACATAGTACGTTGTTAATGTGATAAATTATCGTAATTTGACGTCTCAATTTAGTTTATTTTATCTAAGTGCGTCCGAGGTAACGATAAGCTATATCGGATGCAATAAAACTTGGTTTTCAGCAAAACTACGAGTGAATATTCGATTTTCTAGTGACAGTATTGATTAATTTTGTATAAAGCAGTAGCACTGCTAAAAAAAATAAAGAAAAAATTAATGCTCCGAGCCGGATTCGAACCGGCGACCATGGGCATTAATGGCCCGTCGCTACTAACCAACTGAGGTATCTGAAGAATCTGATTCAGCCAATACAACACCTTAGTAGCTTTTCGGTGAAGGAAAACATCCTTGGAAACATGGGTTGGAAGGTCAGATGGCAGTCGCTTTCGTAAAACTAGTGCCTATGCCAAATCTTGGGATTAGGTGTCAAAGCGAACCCCGTGCTTCGTTAGGGGCATTACTGGGAATAATGCTAGGAGGATGATGAAAAACCAGCACCCGCGAGCCATCCGGGATGCCAGCAGCCCATTTGAATAGCCGGAAGCCGAATTCATAATTCTTTATTGCCACCATGGTACAGTATATAGATGTCACATATAATATAAAATGTCTCACATGGACCCTGTTAGGGCACAGCATATCTATAGCTAACTTTTAACCTATTATTCTATTAATTGTATTGTGTGGCAAATGATTATTAATTCTGTCACATATACATACATACATACATTCACGCCTTTATTCCCAAAAGGGGTAGGCAGAGCACATGAAACGTATGTTCCAGCGTCACTTTAAGCATAAATGTGGGTATAAAAGATCGACTAAATGTGATATTGCAGTGATAGGTTGCTAGCCCATCGCCCACAACACACTTCAACCCTGGTCCCTTAGTCGACTTTTACGACACCCACGGGAAGAAAGGAGGTGGTGAAATTCTAACCCGACACACACACACATACATATATTATATATACATATATAGAGTGCGCAAGGAGATGGCACTCTAATATTTGATGAATTGGGCCTCATTACGCCGACGGGTTGCCGGTCCATATAAAGGTAACTTAGGTATAATTGTTTCTCGAATGAATCAAAGTCCGCGAGTGACCATTCTCACTCAGACTAAATCTTTTTTTTTAATAACAGAGGAAACCTACAGAAACTAATGTTCTTTGAGACCCCCAGTAAGTATACCTAGATATATATAATTAATTATTAAGAATAAAAGTTAGGAAATAATCTTAAATGATAAAGATTGTACTAACCCACCATGTTACTGAATTCTACATAAAAATAAAGCTCAAACTATTTTTATTAAATATATTTATTAGGATAGGATACGGTAGGTACAAACGGATGTCACAAAGTTACAATTTTATCTTATCTATTATAACTTCATGGGCACGGCGGACGGCGCGGGCGCAGGCGCCGACGTAGGCAGCGGGGATACCGGCTCGTGTCGGCTGCAGCTCTTTCAGATCTTGCTACGGAACCCTAAAAACAGAGCGTGGAGAACGTTTTTCATACAAAGTGTCTAATAACCTTTTTTAATTATTGTCATAATTCTTTTATAGTTTGTGGCAACATAGTCTAATTTCCGACCTAGCGGCGGATCCCATTATTCCCATTATCTATACAAAACAAAGTATCATGCTATTCCAGATTGCCGTTTTAGAATGACAACAAAACTATGTTTGTATGAAGAGCCGAGTGTTCTGGAGACACTAATCAAGACATATATTTATAAGAAAGTTATCACAAATGTGGGTGGGAAATGGGAATTTATCACAACCTGTTTCTCCAAATGAGTTATTTGCCTCAATTTGCACTATATGAAATATTTATGGTTGTTAAAATGTAAAGTACTGTACCAGTACCGGTCATCATCATCATCATCATATCAGCCGAAAGACGTCCACTGCTGGACATAGGCCTCCCCCAAAGAGTGCCAAAGTGACCGGTCCTGCGCCACCCTCATCCAGTGGATTCCCGCAACTGGGGGCCAACCTACGCCGCGCCTTCCGGTACGCGGTCGCCACTCGAGAACCTTTCCGCCTCAACGGCCATCGGTTTTACATGCTATGTGCCCTGCCCACTGCCACTTAAGTTTAGCGATTCGGAGGGCTATATTGGTTACCTTGGTTCTGCTGCGGATAGCCTCATTTCTGATGCGATCAAGCAGAGAGACTCCCAACATGGCCCTCTCCATTGCCCTTTGGGTTACTTTGAGCGTTGTGTTGCCAGTCATGACATATGGCACTGAAACGTGGTCGCTTACTATGGGCCTGATAAGAAAGCTCAAAGTACCGGTCATGCCAACAACCAATTTCAAGATATTGTTTATAGGAATACTAGATAATCCGGTGTCCTTTTTTCTGCTGTAAATACTTAATTATATTCAAACTTTGCTTTCTGACATCACTACGGATTGCTTTCATTATATTTATTGTATTTTTTCTATAATCGCGAAGTATTTCGTCTTACTTGCTGTTTGTCTGACATGGTGACATTCGATGACTTCGGACATATGTTGTCAAAGAGAAAGTAAAAGAAAATAAAATTAAATGCTAGTAAAAGAAATTAATTCCAATAAAAATTCACAATGTGGCTAGGCACATTGCGGATTTAAATGGAAACCTAGGGTCAAAAAGAAACTTATCGGGCTAGAGGCTAAGAGGCATTTAAAGTTTTATCAAGAAGGGGGTTATTATACTTATTATACAAAACATAGCATAGGATGAAACTAAATAAGGATAATAGAAATATACCTATCTACCTCTTTTTTATATTAAGTACATCGTTGCTCGGTAGTAAGAAGTACCTACATCTCATTACGATTTCATGATATATTCATGAATCTTAGATAATTATTAATTACTTACGGTTTTCCATGCTGCCACCGACTTTTCAGGGCCGAACTCCGTCAGCGTTCTGCCTGCTGTGCTGGAGGCTCTTTGCCAAGATTGACAAGAGGCCCGCCGTGAGCGACGTTTGCAATAAGCGCGTGCGTCGCCATGCACTCCTCTTTAAAACCGGAGTGCAACGGCTGAAAACGTATTCATCACACAAATAAGTAAGGCGACCAACGTTGAAATAATGAACGAACTTATTTTGTTTGTTACCTACTTACACTTTTGGTGGCATTTTTCGCAAGATTTCGTCGTCGTGAAAACTAAATTTAACTTATATACTGTATTAAACTGAGATAACCGGGAATAACGCTGTAGTATTCTTGGGTTTCAAGCAACATAGTCTTGTTTTTAAAATAAAAGTAGTAAAGTAATCAGATACCATTTTATATTTCTCCATTTCCAATTTCCATATCAAATGTCAAATGTCAGTGTCACAGATAAGATAATCCTGTAATATTTATTAAGTACGACTTACACTGTAATCGTTGTACGCTTTACACACATAACAAACGCTAGGAGCACAGTTAGTATAGGAACAGTATATCCTCTGATTAACTTTACTAGGGGAGAGTGGGGTTCAGTGGGTCATGGGTCTCAGTGGATCGTTTGCTATAGCTTTGGATGTACATAGTACGCACACACATAAATGCTCGCGACGTTGCCGCTCTGGCATGCCCGCATCAACCTAACCAGTGATCCGCGCAGTATCTGAGCCGGAGGTAACGTCGCGGAGGCCCCGTCACAAAGTAAAAGCGAAAGTATTTATTTACGTGTTTCATTTCGACTAGGGGCACATAGTTCTAATTTGTACTTTATTGTTAACAGTATAGGGTCGTAACGTAACGCATTTTCCAATTCCATTTTGTTTTATCAAACTTTTGTATTTTGCTGTTGCCTGTTAGCCGATTCGACTTCATTCAAAACTGAAAACTATTCGTAAGAGTATAAGGCCGTTAAACACTTTGCAGTTGCATAGGTATTGTGCAAATAAAATTGTAATTTTGTCCACGCGTCCTTCACCGTTTTGTTTTTGAGGAAATTCAAATAGTTCGAATTTGGACCCTATTCCTAAACAGACAAAACTTTGAAAAATATTTGGCAATGGCAAAAACAAATTGGTATTTTATTTCATCGTCTCCTTCATCAATTTTGCTGAGTTAAGTTGAACTATAGCGTACTACTAATAGGGTTGTTATGAAATATATTGGCACGCAGGGGGAGGGAGGGGGGAGGAAGGGATTATTTTTAACAAAATTAAAATTATTAAAGTTTTTACTTCTGCCGGCACTCCCGGAGTGCAACCCGGTCTTTTTTTCTATAAAATGTATATGGGGAACGGCGGATCAATTTGGAATGGGTTTCAGTTGATCTTGATCCATTTTATTAAATACTGTGATTTGGTGATTAAGAGACTTCTTACAAGACTTTGTTAAAGGAGTTACATTGAGTAATGCCTACTTACGAAATATTTTGATTGTTTTTGTTTGTTCTAACAATGATACATTTTATACTCGGATCCAGTGAACCCAATATGATCCACAGTACCCCAATACTGATCCAGTGCAACCCATTAGTGGGTCACAGTGAATCAACATCAGTTTTTATAAAAAGGCTGTTTCTTACCACAAAACAGCCATTTAGTCATTTATTTATATAACTAGATTAGTGTTCTAGGGTTTAATTAAGAAACTAGCACTTTAGGTGAAAGTGGTGCCGCTCCATCAGTTACAAAAAAAGTGCTCCACTGAACTCCACTCTCCCCTACTGTAATATTCTTCTATACTGTGCTAGGAGTATCGTGATATTACACCCTTATAAAAGATGATGATAACTTGACGACGACGGTTTACTTTGCTGCCCAGGCCTTTGAAAAACTGAAAAGGCTCAATAACATTTCTAGTACTACGTAGTGGTTATATTCTCTTTGCCTCTCAGTTTGAGGGCATTATAGCAAAAGCGTCCTATTTATGAGCAAGCAGTCATCCAATATTACCAACAAATATATAAAAAAGGCTTTATGGCTAGAGTTTTTGATGCGCGACCAAATGTCACTTACCGTGGGAAACTGTCAAATTATCGACGGCTTAATCTTCTCATAAATAAAAAGGTCCGGTGCCAATTCAGTGTTGCCGTTTGGTTCCGTTTGTTCCGTTTTTCGGAACTTTGGACACCCCCGCGGAACTTGGAAGGAACTTTAGATTTTAGGACAATTTTCGAAACTTTTAAGGTCCCGGCATTAATTTATTTAATATAATTAATAACACACTAAAAATATTGTTCAAAAAATTACACTAATTTTTCTGTTAAAACTAAATGATTTGTTGAGACGAAATAAAACAATTTTTTTTTACTGTCTTCCAATTTATAATGATATAAATTCCATTGAAGAGAAGGACGCCTTTTAATAGACCTTTGGGTGGCTAGAGGTAAAAAATATTCGATAAACCGTATGTATATCTATTTAAATTGAATTATTTACAAGTATTTCGCCTTTTAAAAAAAACGGAATTTTTCAACCTTAAATGGAACTTTTCAGGAATGGCAACGAAACTTTTAGGTGAAGTAACCTGGCAACACTGGGTGCCATGCTCGGAAGATGTACAAAAATGTCACAATCGATACGATAAAAAATGCCAAATTTGTGAAATTTGCAATGTCAAATATTTTGGTTTTGGTTAAATGCGTCTCTTCTAAATTTAGAATAATGTTGTTAATATGTTGCTATTCCTGCAATGAATTGTGGCAAATATGAGTTACGGATCAATAAAAGGCAGTGCTTTAAACGCTGGGCCGAATTAAGCGACCCGAAAGACAGCTTAAGAGGTTAGTTTGTATACTATTTACCAACACATTCTATCAATAAAAAGTATGCTTATTTACCGAGTTTACAACTATGTTTCTTCTTTTTTCAGACTTCAAGATTATGATAGAAATAACAATTTTATTGGAAACAAAGAAGATGAAATTAGGCTAATTGTGCTGCAGTTCTAAGAAAGGGCTATTATATGATGACAAATCATTAATCAAATGAGATACCAGTCTGAAAACACGAAAACAGAAAGATGTATTGCTGTGTAATCAGTCCCAAATGGTTAAACTAACATTCCTTGGAAAAAAACCAGGCAAGTTGAACATACTTACATTCATTAGATAGCATAAGTAGGTAAATGTGCTAAGCCTTTAAGTTCTAATATTTTGGCTAAATGCAAGTTTTGTGTACTTACCAAATTGTGTGTTGTTACACTATATTTGGGTTTCTGGCTCTCATACATGATTTCCAGTAGTTTTTCTTTGAAAGATTTACCGCAACATAGAAACTTATCTTTTCTCAATCCTATTTTTATGTACTTTATTTTCTAAAGTAGGTATATTCAAGATGACTATGTATATATATGTCACACCTATTGATCCATAATAATATTATCATACAATGTGACACATAATAACAATCCTTTGCATCAAATAGAAATACCTGTAGAGATAATTCTCTTTTTGGTGCCTAGTCAATATTTTCCCCCTTACTATTTAATCAATAAATTTGATGGTAGGTAATTGACAGTCTGGTTATCTCAAACCATTATTTTCCTCATTACTTATCAATTATCTGAATTATCTATGTAAGTTAATACATATATTAGAAATATTTGTCTACTGTAGTGTGAAATATATATCAATGTAGTCATATTTCACCGATATTACTTGTAAAAAACGACTTATCATTAACAACTTTGTAATTTAAATGATATTGGAATAGGTAAGATATGAATAACCAGTCGACTGTGGATTAGTGAAATAAAATTAATATTTACTTTGACATTATAAATATATACTGTAGCCGCTACTCTGTAGTTTTTTTTAGTATCTGTTTTTAGACTAGGTACTGAAATATTAATCAATTTGACTCCCATACCATTCAATTTTATTGGACAAAGAGTGGCAAACAAGCATATGGCCTGTATGGTGATAAACCTTGAATTGGTAAAGTTCGAATTGAGGATTCTGTGTTAATAATTGCAGACAAATGCAAGTCTCTTACTCTCATCACACTGGGAAGTCTGGCGACCTAACCCACCATCACAAAAGTCGGTCTATTAATATTATTAAAAATGTACTTAACAATACTTTTATGTTTCAGAATGCCGAATGGTGGAAATGAATCCTAAATTTTAAAACACCTAAACATTAAAATTAACTCAAATCTACTCAAAGGTTGACTTGAAATGGATAAATCTGCGTTTGTTCTTGCAAATTGTATAGGTACCTGTTCAGTTTATTTTGTACAATAGAGTACAATTGAAATAAAAGTAATAAATTCAATGTGATTATTATATTGTCTATTTTTTTATACCACATCGTAGGCAAACAAGCGTATGGCTCGCTTGATGGTAAGCGGGCATCGTAGCCTATGGAAGCTTGACAATTGTGTTGCCGATGCTTCTTCTATGTATGTACTTATTCTAGAAAGGACATCAACAAAGTAAATTTCTTTTGTGTTTTGTAATACTGTGTGTTGTGTCATGAAGTTTGATTCTTAAAATTCTTGAGGATTTCTTTAAAAAAATGGTTGTCATAAGGTTGAGAAGGTAGAGGGCGTTAGTATGAATTGTCTTGTCCTCCGTCTTGAACCCACCTTTCAAACATTCCATATAGGCATATAGGTGACATAATAAGGAAAGGAATCAATCAATTCAAAGGAAACAGTAACTTGTTCATATATATTTTTTACATTACATTAGATTTCTGAACATATGTGATGTTTTGAGTACCATCGGTTGAAATCTTCTTTCCTTCCTTTGCTAGTAGATCTGAAAAGAAGATAAAATACAGGTCATCAGTAAGCTGAAATACTGAATGAATGAATATTTTATTTGTATATAACATAGGTACATGTGCATGTTAATTCGGGTGGAGCCGCGGGGACAGCTAGTCTATATTATTGTATACTATTATTATAAAGAGATGAAATTTGTAAGATGGTGGCTTTGTAAGTTTATTAAATAATGGGCATTCTCCAAAGCTACTCATAGCTACTTACTTTTTCTCTCTTCACCAGCACGGCATTCATGTGACGGCGACCGAGCGCTCTCGATTTTTCTCGCACTATCTGTCTCTTTCTTATTAGAACAAGAGATGTAGTGCGAGAAAAATAGAGAGTACGTCGCAGCCGTCGCATGAATCGCATAATAGACATGCAGTACCTACATTTAATCCCGTGACTCCGTCTTGGTTAACAGTAATACCTTCGCGAGCGGAGCCGCGCGCACATCTATTTAGTCATTTAGAAAATGATCATTATCTTAGTCACCAAAGTAGGAATTGGACTAGGTACAACAATGGTATGTTGTAACTCTGTTTACAGTATAGGTACTGCAATGTGGACCATGGATGAAAACAGACTGTTAAGTATTAAGTAGGACCACTTAATTACATATACACAATTGACACACTGGTATTCTATCTTGCAAAAGTAACTGCAACTTTTCACAATATCTTGATATTACACTATTACAGATGCTTTTCACGCTCAAGCCGCTGAACCGATTTAAATGTAATTTGGTATAGAGATAGTTTGAATAGAGATGTGTTTTAAATGAGTTCCAAATAGCATTACTTACCTACCTTAAGTACCGCTTCGATAAGAGTGTCATCCTCTTACTAATGATAAGTATGCAGCGAAATTTCTGGTTCTCCAAGTCCAAGGGCCAACAGCGTTTGTTGACGACTCCCTGGAGATATTTCACCAGCACCATAGCACACTCATCACAGTAACTATAATATTATTGTCACTAGAAAATCGAATATTCACTCGTAGTTTTGGTAAAAACAAAGTATTTAGCTTATTGTTAATACTTCGGAAGCACTTAGATAAAATAATTAAAATAAACTAAGTTGAGACGTCAAATTATCACATAACCACGTACCATGGTATGCAAAACGGTACCGGCTATCATATGTCACGTACAGCTGTCAAAGTTGGATAACTCCATTTTGACACGTGCAGCCATGTTTTGAATCGATAATTTGAGTGCTTAAGTAGACAAATCACGTGACTTGTCATTTATCACGCCGTGATATGTGATAAAATACAAGCCATACTAGCCATGCAGGTGTATAATATATATTTTTTGTCTTTTCAATTTTTCCTATTTTTCACATAGAGCCACTAGTAGTAAATATTTGTCTGTAAACGTTTTAAATTTCAGCTAGGTAAATATATTATCAGTACAATTCCCAAACAAAGATTGTGAAAATAAAACAAAACACTAAAACACCTGATAACAATTTAAATGCCCCATAAGTGTGAAATGGCATTTCACAAACTGCCAGTCATGGGACATTATTCGCCAATCAATCCGCTCTGTAACACCTAATGTTACCCTCTAATATCCATCTCGAATAAACAAATATATCCCCAAAGTTGGAGGACATAGAGTTGTGAATTGTGTGAAGTGGAAAATACAGAGTGACAGTGGAAATAATTCGTCTCCCGCGAATGCGATCTTGCTCGGGATTGCAGCGGAATCTCAATGAGATCAATGAGTCGGATTTGCCCTTGTAGAGTTACAGTGTGTTTTAAATACGATTCACACTTAACCCGCCGCCGCGAAACGCATAGTAGCGCAGCGAACTGAACGCGATCACTTAATATAATGTAGAATTTTGAATTGGGGGAATTATGTAATTTTCCAAATGCTGATGCTACGGGATTTGTTTCAATATCACTAGAATTATATCAAACAGGACCGCTTTTACACGACTGTCCAAACAAAAGGACTTTACCTACTTAATGTTTTTTGACCTTGATTCAAGGGATAAAAATATTACATTATCACTGTCCTTGAAAGATCCAGCAGCTACTGTTCACACCACCTAGGGATCGAATTTCAATTATCTGCATCTCTCGAATGAAGTGTTCTTCAATTTTGATAGGTTGATGAGATTCAGTAAGTCCCAGCATAGATGAATTGCGTAACTGGTTACGCAATTCATCTATGCTCGACCCAAATCAACAAGGAGGTGGAGATCATACGGAGAATACAAGACGTCATTCGAGATCCCAAAATGTTCAATCGCACGGATCGCTTTTACTTTTTAATGAATGAATGTTTCTTTATTTCAGGCAATAAACCCATTACAATACTAATAATAAAAATGTAAAAAAGTATAACCTACGTCATTTATTTTTTATTCGCGCTTATTAAATAAGACGTAGGTACCTATATTACAAAAAAAACTATTGGTGTGCCAATTGCAGCGATAGACTTGCTAAAAGTTTTTTACATGACTATGTTTTTTATTGTTTTTGATTCCGCGCATTAAGTGTGAATCGTACTTTACAGCGAGCGCTTTGGTTTGGCTGTGTACTCGTGTGTGGCAGTTACAGTGCTAGCCTGTTGTAAATGTGAAGCAGTTACAATGTTTCACTGTAGCTATTTGCCTTAGATACGTTGCCGACTTCACTCCAACTACAAGTAAAAGGTAAGTAAAAGCAATTTACAAATGCAAAACGCATTAGTTGAGCTACGGCGCTGTAAACGGTATTGGTAAACGATTAGTTTGCCTACGCCGAGGTAAAGTTTGTTTAACTAGCAAACTTCTATATCTGACCCGGATATCTTGTTAGGGTTCCGTACCTCAAAAGGAAAAAACGGAACCCTTATAGGATCACTTTGTTGTCCGTCTGTCTGTCTGTCTGTCTGTCTGTCTGTCTGTCTGTCAAGACCCTTTTTCTCAGGAACGAGTGGAGGTATCAAGCTGAAATTTATATAAAATACTCAAGACTATTGTCCCTTGAAGCTGTGAAAAAATCAAACTTAAAAGCCAACGCAATCAAAAGATACAATCGTTTATGCTGCAAATTTTTGAGTTTTTCGACACTCGCAAAACCTACGGGGTACTTCCCGTGAACTCAGAAACTTGAAATTTGGCATGAAGCAACGTCATATATCACAGACAAAGGAAAAATTACGAAATGTAGACATTTTTAGTAAAATCATACAAAAAAATGCTTTTTTAAATTTTAAACTTAACACCTTTTTCCTCGTAAACGTGTGAAGGTATTGAATTGAAATTCATGTCAAATACTCAGAGCTATAGGACCTTTCAGATGTAGCAAAACCAAACTTTTATGTCAACGCAATCAAAAGAAATTGCAATTTAAGTCGCATATTTTGAAACTGAGTACTCACAACAAACTCAAAACCTAAAGGGTACTTCCCGTTAACTCAGAAACTTGAAACTTGGCACGAAGAAACTTCATATAGCACAGACAAAGGAAAAATTACGAAAAGAAGACATTTGTATTATATTCATACAAATATCATTTTTTGAAATTTTAAACTTATTACCTTTTTCCTCGTAAATGCGTAGAGGTATTAAATTGATATTCATGTCAAATACTCAGGGCTATAGGACCTTTCAGATGTAGCAAAACCAAACTTTTATGTCAACGCAATCAAAAGAAATTGCAATTTAAGTCGCATATTTTGAAACTGAGTACTCACAACAAACTCAAAACCTAAAGGGTACTTCCCGTTAACTCAGAAACTTGAAACTTGGCACGAAGAAACTTCATATAGCACAGACAAAGGAAAAATTACGAAAAGAAGACGTTTATAGTAAAATCATACAAAAAACATTTTTTGAAATTTTAAACTTACTACGTTTTTCCTCGTAAACACGTCTAGAGGTATTAAATTGAAATTCATATCAAATACTCATGTCTATAATACCTTTCAGCTGTAGCAAAACGAAAGTTTTACAAGTCCACGCAATCATAAGAAATAGCAATATAAGTCGCATAATTTAAAACTGAAAAAGGTGTATGTGAAGTCTCCAACCCGCACTGGGCCAGCGTAGGTATACGGTATACGTAAGGGTATCAAAACCTAAAGGTTCTTTCCCGTGAACTCAGTTTTATATCAACGCAATAAAAAGAAACAGCAATATAAGTAATCCGCTTATTTTGGCGTTCGCAACTACTCGCAAGGAATAAATCAAGGCCTAAAGGATGATTACTAAATTGATAAAGTGACCCTGTTTAAATTTATGCTCCCTCAGCTTTCCACATTGTAATGTTACGGATTCCATTTTCATTTATCATTTAGTAATAAACATACAACAACTTTTGCTTGTTATAGATTTGTAGTACGGAACCCTCGGTGCGCGAGTCTGACTCGTACTTGGCCGGTTTTTTTTTATATCCAACTAATTTCCGAATTAGGAGGAAGATTACAGTAATGGTGTGTAGGTTGTATGGTATGTAGCGACTTTTTTAGGGAGTATTTTTATATTTTCTCATGTTTTTATTATTATTTCGGTAACAAGGTTTGATGTGCTGCGAGGAGCTCCGGGAAAAAATATTGAACTTTTTAGGAATATTGAAATTGACATAAAGGAATATTGGTGGCATCGATAGGCACCGATCTCTTACGCCGAGGAAAAACCCATGTTCCTTTTATCACACTTAACATTGCTACCAATTTCTAGCCTCAAGTCAAGACTAATTGAATATATTGATATTTTTTCTGAACAATATGAAAGCTTCAGTTCATTTAAAAACCTCATAGAAGTAAACTTTATATTTATTTCCAGAAAATGTCTATACTTGGTCGACTACAGTAACCTATACCAAGTTGTGGTTGTGCCAGCCCACGATTTAAGGACAGTGACACAAGTCTGTAACGAGTTCCTAGACTGAACAAAGATTTATATTCCTGTCAAGTCCTGTTCCTTTCAAAGTGCGGATGTTCGTGGAAACAGGCTACAAATTCTCTTCATACGTGTCAAGTAAATTAGAAGATATTGTGATTCGATTGGAGCGCAGAGGATCCTGTCATGTAAAAGAAATGTATTCAAGAATATTGTGTTTGAAAATTGTTCAAAGATGTAACTTTAGATCGGCAACGTAGGAAATTTGCTGCTGCCGTACGTCAGCTATGTGAAATTTGTAGCTGCCTGGTTAGTAGTATGATATGTGGTTAATTATAACTAAGTTAGGCGTTATTGTTCGGTCACGCGTATTTTAGCACTTGATAGACATCTTAGAGGAATTTCCGTTGGCAAACTCGTCGGATGTCGGTCGGGGATGGCCTTTTCCAGGTTTTTCCGAGCTATCTGCGTGTTATAATAATAAGCCTGGAGTTATAAATATAGTGATGTCCGCGTATGATGTCCATCCTTGTCTTACAAAAATAAAACTGAAATCGTTTTAGTCATTCACTCAAATGAAATACGGCAAGCGATCATGTTTATTGTTAAGTTGGAGTCTTGTAATGGCAACTATCTGGTAATTGCAACTAAATTCACTAAATAATAATTTATTATTTATTATGCCCTCTAGGATAGTTGCCATTCCAAGACTCCACCTTACCTAAAGGTTAACCGACCACAAAACGGTACCTGCATCTTATACGTTTAGATGAGTTTACTGATGTACCGTTTATGGTACATTGAATGTTAGCGTTAAATATCGCAACGAAAAGCCACTGCGTTCGCGTAACACACGTTGCATTATGTTGCCGCGCTCGGTATTTAAAATACTTATGTACAATTTCAAACAAAGTATGCGGTGACAAATGGCTTTCAGTCCCAAAGTTGCCGGCAACATTTCCTTTGTTGCCGACAACATTGTCAGCCGTTCCAAGATTTTTTCCAATGTCCGCGTAACGGCTCGTCACTAGACAATCCCTACACGTTGAACCATAGAGTATTAATACATATTTCAGCCATTTTATTTTCTGTGCACGCTATCAGAGCCATGGAAGTCACTAGGTACTGTGGATGCAATTATAAAACGCTCATGTAATCCATACTATCGATACCAATATTATAAATGAGAAAGTTTGTCTGTGTGTTTGTTTGTCTGTATGTCTGTTACCTCTTCACACTTAAACAGCTGAATAGTTTTAGACGAAATTCGGTAACGAGATTTTATCCCAGAAATAATCCAAAAGGGGAAGAAATGCGGGGTGAAAGTTTGTATGTAGCTACGATTTAAACGAGTTCCACGCGGACGGAGTCGCGGGCAGCAGCTAGGGCTGAATAAAATGAGTAATCATTTAGCGTATCTTTCAAACTATGCATACTGCAGATCTAAATTAAAAAATAAAAAACATTGCAGGTCACCACAAACATTAAATTCCTTTAGGCCTGCAACACACTGGCGCGGCCTGCGGTGGCGGACAATAGATTTGACAGCGGCGGACAAGTTTACTATTGTCCGCCGCGGCCAGGCCGCGCCAGTCTGTGAGAGGCCTTATTTGTCGAGTACCATTTTTTTTTTAAAGTAGAAACTGGGATATAAAAGACGGCACAGCTCGTATTCAGCCAATCCAACTCGTATTTTTCTGTTGCAAACACGACGTTTTTGTATGTGTCTCAAACAGTTTGCGTTTTTTTGGTGGTAAAATACACTTCCGATTCTGTTAAAAAGAAACCACGGGAAATCGTAAATAGTTTCACGTTGTGCAACGGTACTTAAAGTTTATATAAATAAATACGAGTAATATGTATTCAAGCGACGACGAAATGTAGTGAAGGAATTGAGGAATTGAGGGATGAAGCGAATCTCGTAATCAATAATTTGTTTCCAGTAAAGTCAAAAGAGAAATATATGAAAAACTACGATAATTTTGTGTTGTGGCGAGAAGCAAAGAATGTCTCCAACTTTTCAGAAAGCATATTTTAGCTTATTTGAGTGAACTCGCAAAAAGTAAAATGCCATCAAAATTGTGGGCCTTTTATTAAATGCTAAAATTCACAATGAATATCAAACATAACGTAAACATCAAAACTTTCTCGAATTTGACAGTCCGACGGTTTCAAGAGCACGAAATCGAACGTATTAACTGCAGAAAATATGTATTACGCAATTCTGAAATGAAGCTCCGAATTGCAGGCTTCGTATTATAATTAAACAGATACTCAGCCTGCAATTGCCTCCTTCCCGGCCACGGCAATAATGTACTATTGTGTACTCACCTTTAGCATGTGTAATTGGAAGGGAGCTTCTTGAGAAAGCGAATAAATCGGAGCATAGACTTTCACATTACATACATGTTAATTGAAAACACCAATTCTTCTTATTATCTTCTTTTTATAAATTGGCTTCTAGCTAAATTAAGATGATTTCGCCTTTGCTTATAAACCGACATTGTTCGGTAGTTTGTTCAGTCATCAATAATGCAGTCAATGTCGGAAGCTCCGCTTAAGAAGCAAGGCATCCACCACTGACTGCATCCACGCCGAAAGCAAAAATCACCAATTAACAACAATAAAATATACAATACATACATTCGGACACAGGCTTTAATACCTTGACCAGAAAAACAGTCACATCCGTTGAAAGCCCGTGCGATCAGCGGCCAGCTACAGGCTAAAGAGGTTTCATGGTTCATACCACGTTCGCCACAGCTATCTAAAGCTAATTTCAGGTTGTAGGCAGATTTTTAAATTGCGTCTACCAGTTGGAAGCAAAGGGAAATTGTTTCCCGCTTCGCTGAACTCCGCCACACGGGATATGAAGGCAAATGATGGTAATGTCTCGAGCTGGCGACGTAAGGAAAACGTTGTCTTTACTTAAACGTTGCGTTTTGGCTGAACAATTTCTGGCTGACAAACAAAAGTGACATTACTAAGTAAGAGATTAGACCGCTTTAGCTTAGTTGGTAGTGACCCTGCCTATGAAGCAAGAGGTCCTAAATCGAATCCTTTGAATCGGGTAAGGGCATTTATTTGTATGGCACGAATATTTGTTCCTGAGTCATAGATGTTTTCTATGTATTTAAGTATATATTTATCTATATAAGTATGTTTATCGTCGTCTAGTATATACCCATAGTACTAGCTTTGCTTAATTTAGGACTAAGTCGATTGGTGTAAGTTGGTCCCCTGATATTAATATTAATCAGACGTCAATATATTATAAGCAAATCAGTTTAGGACAATTGAAAGGCAAGCGTGCTCAAGTTGGCTAGAAAATCGTATGGCTATATATATATACTGCCCAGTATGCACTATGCCAGCAGTCCATATCGACCGGTCCCAATTAAAAGAGTCGGATCTGCATTATTCTGTGTTTTGTTTTTCAACGGCGTGGGTCATAAAAAAAACTCATTTTTGTAAACCACATTCAATTTTTTTTTTTCTCTTCTCCGTATAAACCGATATAAGGATGTCAGATCTTAGAACAGATGACCCTTAAAAACGTCGGTTGTGACAGTTTCAACGTTTTTACGGGACAAACAGTGAGTCAATTATTTACTGAAAACTTTCTCGAAAACTTTGACGGCATCTCCTGTAAAGTAGCTGTTTTCCAGCTCCGACTTTGAATTGGGACCGCCGATATGGTTATGTTTTTTTTTTTTGATGATGATTTTTTTAAGATGACTGAGCCACTGGCAGGACAGGAGTACAACGGTGCTTATAAACTACCTTGTTTTAATGCTGTTTTTTTTTTTATATAACTAACTAATTAAACTAACAACTCGTCACAGTACACATGTCGCCAGAGGCACTGTGACTGTAATTAATCTTTAATACAATGTAATACTAACTTAACTTATAGTTACTTACTGCTGCTGTTTTATGGAGTTATCGAATTTATCTAATAATACTTGTTTAAATCTTGCTTTCAAGCTACCTATTTTTAATTTAGGGTTATCTAATAACATAGGACTCTCATTATACATTTTCGGGATCAAGTATTCTTGAGTTCTTCGTCCATAATAATTTTTGGCTACAGGTTGTTCTAATTGTACTATTTTAGAGGATCGAGTCACACGTTTATTTTTCTTTTGTACTTTAAAGTCATCTGTGTAATAAGTACTAATTACATTTAAGTAAGTAACTTTACAATGCACTGGGAGAATTTTACAAATTGAGAACAGTGAATCATACTGGTGTTTATACCTATTCCTCGTGTTTCTTCCAACTAAATATTTCATTAACCTAATTTGCAGTTGCTTTATTTGATCCAAATATGTTTTGAAGGTACGTCCATAGCAACTGAGTTCATAACTTAACAATGAGTCAGCAAGTGCATGGTAAACACTGTGCAGGGTGCGTTTATTGACTATTCTGCTTAAGTGATAAAATTGGCTCAATACAGATCTCAATCTATTACATACTTGATTAATGTGCAATTTCCAATTAAAATGTTTATCAATTAATAATCCCAAGTATCTGAAGCTTTCAACTAATTCTATTTTACTACATGTGCAATTATTTTTATTCTCGTGCAGGCATTCATAAGTATGTCCTGGGCTCCTACCATGAGGTGTTAATTCCATGCTGTTTACGGCGTAAAATGAACTTGCATGGAAATAAGGCTACCACGAGCGTCTTAAATCCATTCAATATTGGTCTTTGTCACGGTCACGTGACTTTATCCGGCCAGCTTAAGTTGGATGGAAATAGTCGTACCATGACGAATATAATACACGTTTCTTACGTCAAAATTAGCCATTCTGAAAAAGCTGATACCGAGTAGCTTTAATTGAATTGTTAGGTAGGTATTAAGCTACGAATTTATAACTTACTGTGTATATTTGCTATCGAAATATTACGCTTTTGAGAAAATATTAATTCTAACAAAAATAAAATATTTCTCGTACATATCATGTACGGAAAATCCAAAAACTTATTTAGTGCGCTCGTTCCAGCCGGGGTTCGAACCCACGACCGCCGTTTGGCAGCCGCGTGCCTACGCCACTAGGCTACCGTACTTATATGATTAATGATAGTTTACGATTAGTTAATGCTGCACTGTTGATAAGTAAAAGAAAATATATCCAGAACTTTGTGAGTTGACAAACAAGCATAGGTACGGCCTGCCTGATGGCAACTGTAGCCTTTCAGACGCTGAAGAAACACAGTGTTTATTGATTTGACGATTCGTGGTTTTGATAGCTAAGGGTGGTGTATTCAACTTGTCCGAGATTGGTGTCCGTGGAATATCACCCTCAAGGCGAAGTCCCTTATTCTCGACACCGCGGGATCTCGGGACTCACCACCAGGAAAACATTTCTACGTACCTACAGAGTAAGACATATCATTTGCCTGCGGTTTCCTGTAACGGAGTCTGTTTTTAAAGAGATTTCAATAGATGGAGGTGAGTCGTTTTAGTAGTAAACGATGAAATTACTTAATATTTATGGATGGGATTAAGCTTTATGAGAATATTAACCTATTCGTACGTAAGTTGTGTACTATTCCCCTTGTATACTATCCCTTTGGTGGTCGTGTCAATCTACAACACCAACACAACATCAACACCCATATGTCTGGCTAGCTTTCAATCACAATCGCCTCTGTATGAAATAAGTGTTCAAGTTGACGCAATGCAAATGGGGTGTATGGTAATGTTTGCTACAAATAAAAAAAAGAGATCTGTAAATACTTCGTTTATTCATGCAAAAAACGGTGTAATGGTCACTTTGTCATTGGTAGCAGTAGAAATATTTAAGGATATTATGTCAGACCAAAGCTAGGCATTCATCTTAGCGCCGCGTAGCGCTGTCTGTCTCAGCGCCAAATGGAAGGACCTAATATTTCGGGCGTGCTACGTAGGGAACCCGTTAATTTACGGCCCACTATATCTCGTGTTTCTTCTTAACGCATGCAAAAAGTAGAGATAAAGATAGATGGACGCGGATTATCGGGCTGTACATTAACCGGCTACCTACGTCACTTTTTACTCGTTGTATAATTTCAACATTTACAAATTAGGTCGCCATTTGTCTCGGTGGCAAATGGATGCATCCAAATCAAATTACGTTGCCGTTCGAAGTAAAAACCAATTTATTGCTAAAACTAAACACGAAATATGTTTAACTTCCAGAGAAATAATAATTTAAGACAGTCTTAGAAATACCTTAAAATTAAAACTTAAATACTAAACAATGTTTGGCTGGGGAATGCGTGTCCGTCTCAGTTTGTGCAAAGTATTGCGCTGGTTTTCATAAGAGTCCCTTCGGCCGGGTTCGTCGATACAAATTAACATAATTAGATCAAATAGGTTAGGTTAGACTTAACTCAGTTCACGCCTGCGCAGCGCGCGGGTGCGGGGGTAGGACGATAACGGGTTAAGGTGGTTTTCCACCGGCAAGGCGAGGTGGGGCGTGAAGGGATGAGAATTGAAATTAGTATGGGACTTACTACCTATTTCCACAGCGCGTGCGCTAATTGACTAATTTCAATTCTCGCCCCTCCACGCCCCGCCTTGCCTCGCCGGTGGAAAACCACCTTTACGGGCGCGCCACGCGGGTGAGGACTGAGTTAAGCGGTCTACCTATAGTAACTGATTTGCCCTACAACTTCTATAATAACATGTAAAGCATGTAGTTTTTAGATGACAATGTTTGAACGTTGAATATTGACATTTCCATTTCGACTATTCCATTTTGGTGGAGAGTTGGATATTCAACAGGCCGCGTCAACTATCTTTAAACGCTACATTTTTGACTTTCATGGACCGATTAGGAGACGCTACACGACGCTACCGCCGTGCTTCCGACACGTATCCACACGGGCCGAATCACGCGTCGGCCGGCATGCAGTCCTGCCTATATCGGCCCGTGTAGCGTCTCCTATTGTTGGCGTGGTCGTCAATGGCAATGGTCAGCTTAAGGTCGGGATTACACTGACGCAGCCTTAGGGCCTGACAGCGTCATTCAGGCCCTAAGAGATTTTTGAGTGTTGTTAGCGGAATCTACTGTCAAAATTTACATGTTAGAACTCCTTTTACAATGGTTATAAGATAAAAACATATAGCTACATTAGCTGCATGGTGAAGTTTTGAATACACAGAAAACCCTCTACCTCTGAATAAAGAGGTAGTAAACAGATTCGCCCATTATTATTCGCCCTAGGTTAAATACAATATCTTATGACTAATTTAATAGTAATTCTTTTCACTTCAGTAAAGTAGAGGAAAATAGGAATAAATGAATGTTAGAAAAATAGTAACACAGCTGCCGCATGCCGATACGCACGTACGACTACGCTTTGATTTGGATCTTGTGACAACTGTATTAGTATATACATTTTGATTCCGAGTAGGTAATACCTAAGTTAACAGTTCGTTAAGGGGATGCCTTGATTCGAGTCGACCACGCCCCCTTGACAGAGACACGCTTATGCCTACCGCGCACGAAAAAATAGATGCAACACTATTCGGGAATGACTTTTTTGGACAATTTTCGATAAATACCTATCTTACTGAAGTTGTATCTATATTTTCATTATGTGAGATTTTCAACAATTATACTTTTCCATAAAAATGGTGACAGGAATGAATAATATTGTACGTTTATACAGGGTGACATTTTAATCAGTGTCCAAATTCAAGTAAGTATTAAGATTCTTCAGCAAAATTATAAAATACGTTTTTTTTTGTTTCATATCTTTCAGTACAAAAAAAAATGTAATTGCTGCTTAAAGTTATCACATCAAAAAAACCTTAGTTATACCAAAAAGCGGGTAGTAAGGTTTGAGCACGGCACGCCTCCCCTCCCTCGGCCCCGCCCCGCTCCGCGCGGTACTGAATGCCCAGTAACCACGCTGTACGGATAATTCTTTTGGGATAGACAATTTATAAATAAAAAAATACCTACCAGTTTTTTTTCAAAAATGGAGTCTGTTAGTGATACCAAAACCTACAAAAAATTTGGACACTGATTAAAATGTCACCCTGTATGTACGAGTAAGAACATAAGCTATTGTAGCCTAGTGGTTCAAGCATGCGGCTGTACCTAAACAGCAGGTTTGAATCCCGGCTCATATCATTGAGGTTTTTCATTTGATATTTACCGTCAGCTTTTCGGTGAAAAAACAGCGTGAGGAAACCTGCATAGATTTGCAAAGAAATTCAAAGGCGTATGTGAAGTCCCCAACCCGCACTGGGCCAGCGTCTCGGCACTACTGCCCTTTCTCTCTGTTTCATCAGAGTTAGGATGCCTGTGCTCAGCAGGGACGTATAGATACAGGATGATGATGATGTAGGGAGTCATCTCCGGAACCACCTATTCGATTTCAGAAATTCTTTCTTTACATTACATGCTTTCTTCTAATGTATACATCATTACATTCGGTTACCTATAAGTTTCATCCTACTAATATTTTAAATGCGAAAGTTTAGATGTTTCGATCTCTGGATGTTTGGATGTTTGTTACTCAATCACGCTTAAACGGCAGAACCGATTTGAATGAAATTTTGCACGAATATAGTTTATGGCCTGGTTTAAAACATAGGATATTTTTTACCTCGAAATCATCCCTCAAAGGGATGAAATCGGAGGTAAAATTATGGTCCAAAAACCTGAGTGATACAAATGCAGGCATGCCATTCTAGGCTTTAAGATTCAGTCAATAAGGAGTGTAATGGCGTGAATACAATGTACATGTACATTTAACCGAGTGGCTACATTGAATACTAAAATACCCTTCTTTACTTTTAACTAAGACTAAAACAATATGACATCTTCTTAATGTGCCCTCGCATGATGTTTGTTTTGTTAATTGTTTCTCGCCTAAGTGTTTTTTTTAATCTCACGGACATAAACAAGCGCGGTTCCAAATAAAAAAATGATACAGTTTAAAAATCAACATTTACTACCTAATACTCGGTACCTACAATTGAGGTGAAATCAAATTGATTTGTTTCTCACACATGATATGTTCAAATTTTGAATGTCATCAAAAAGAACCATCCATACTAATATTATAAATGTGAAAGTGTATGTGTTTGTTTGTTTGTTTGTCCGTCTTTCACAGCAAAACGGAGCGACGAATTGAAGCATTTTTTTAAGTGGAGATAGTTGAAGGGATGAAGAGTGACATAGGTTACTTTTTATTTCTTTCCACATCCCTAAAATGGGGGGTGGAAGTTTATATAGAGCTTTCCGCAATTTTCAAGGTAGAAAGCTAAAAATTGGTATGCGGACTATTTCATTTTTTTTTAAATCTGCCCCCAACTCTTTAAAAGAGGGGATGAAATTTTATTTGGGACTTTTCGCAGTTTTCAAGGTAGGAAGCTAAAAATTGGTACACAGACTCTGTTAACCAACGAAAAATACCTGCCTTATTTTAAATATCTTGGAAATCTTCCCCCAGCCCCTGAACTAGGCGATGGAAATTTGTGTGAGACTATCCGCAAAATTTGTACAGGTTCTATGATACATTATGTTTATTAAATAAATAATAAATAAATAAATAACGAATAATAAGGTTATTTAATTAAAACAATCTGTAATTTTAGTAAAAATAGCGCAAGGGGTGCTATGCTACGTCAGTGCAAACTCTTAGTGTTGGCTGAAAGTACTATGGCGCACAAAAAAGCGGTAGAAGCACTAAAGCGAACGCTCCAGGATTTCCGCAACAGTACCGATGTTATGGGAGGGATGGTAATTTATTGGCTGGTGATTTCCGCCAAACGTTATCAGTCATTCAGAAGGGGACACCTGCAGACGAAATTGCTGCTATTATTTACCCCGTGGGTTGAATCCGTTCTTTCCTATACGCGCCCGAAGCCATGCGGGCAGCTAGATATCCATACTTATAAAAATATTTTAAAGAGGTTTCTGTGAGATTTTATGTTTGTATGGAGGTAACCTAAAAAGTTCACATATTTGTTACAAAGCACGTAAAAACTGAACAAAGGGTGGGCAAATCAGCCTATGGAGACCAATAACAATGATCGATATATATGTCATTGGATTGTCTATCTAATACTCTTACTATACTAAAACTATACTCTTACTTTCAATATGAAGAGAATTTCCAAATCTATCTGGGAAAAAACTAACGCCACAATAGTAGTAATTGATATAAACGCCAGTAGCGGAGTGCTCATACAACCAACTCCCACCGGCTTGCCTACAATGTATTTTTAGGCAACCCATTACAAACTATAAACTCTTTCATTTCATAACTTTTTTGGTTCCGGGTTGCCCGACCGAAAATTTTCATGCTACCTATATAGATAAGATACACGCTATATATAATAAATTGAATGCTCTCTGTTTTTGTGTAACAAAACCTCATTAAAACACAAATTTTAGCCTTAACTTGTTTTTTACAGTGATTTGAGATTTCCCGCCATAAGTATACATAGTTGTAGAATAAAATGAAACCTTTTCAATGACGTATTACATATTTTTATGGGTTCTCTAGGCTGGGCTCTGTACATTTTTGATACAGAAGAAATAAATGGAGCAGCATCAAAGTTTTAATCTTAAAATATATAGATACAAAGTTCCTAGTGAACTATAGTTATTTACGTCACACCTGGACACAATGCGAGTTTTGCTGCACGCTGCGCGTACGGGAAAATTCGCATTGTGGCCAGGTGAAGACGTAAAATTTTGTACTCAACACGGGCGGTAATTCGTAAAGCCCCAGAGCGCATATTTATGGCCCTCACCTTCGGTTCGGGGCACCAGCGATCTGGGGCATTCACGAATTCACCGCCCTAGTAACGTAAAGTACTATTAAGATACACGTGCAGAAAACAGGAAATTCGCAACGAGTGGTGTAAAATTAAAACCCAACGTTAAATTGACACGAGTTGCGAATTACCTATTCACACGTGTATCTTACAACGTTTTACAGTACATATTGGCTCTTTAAAGTTTCGACATATGGACGGAAAGTGATCATTACCGCACGCGTGCCAGAAAATAGCACCATATGTACTGTAAAACTGTTTGTTTCCTTTCATCGCACTTGCTTGTAATAGTTATTTACGATACAAGTGCCGAAAATAGGAAATTGACAAAGAGTGGTGATAAATTCAAACACGACCGAAGGGAGTGTTTTAAATCGACACGAGTTGCGAATTTCCTATTTGCACGTGTATCGTACAACGTTTTACTGTACATTATGGCTCTTTAAAGTTGCGACTTATGCACGAAAAGTGCTCTTTTAAACAATAGTGTGGGAAAGTAGCACCATATGTACTCTAAAGATCTTTTAAATAACTTGCAGGCATTACATTTATTTTTGACGAACCAAAGTTTGAGATTAACTATGTCGAAAATTCGAAATCCGTCAAACGGTTTAGGCTGCAGGGCGTGCCAAAGTATATGCTACATACATATCTTCTTCCTTCTCTCCTTCGGGCAGTCGGGTAATAAACTATATTGTAGCCTAGTCAGTACGTAGCTATGCTTGCAATTTATAAAGCCTTGAACGAAGAAGTGTGATGTGATTCCGTGGACTTAAAACAATTAAGGCGAAAACTAGATTTGTAACGTACACACGGTATTATATATTATGCATAATTATGGTACGAGTATAAAGGGAAAATCGCCAGTAACTGGTCATTCTTCAAAAACTGCCCCCCTCATACTAAAAATGAACTCTGTTGCCCTACAAACTAAATTCAATTTAGTACAACGTGGCTAGTTTTTGAAATGTGGCCAGTAATTAACACCATATAATAAAACTTAATTTTATTATATATAGAGAATAGAGTTCATTTTTAGTATGAGGTGGTCAGTTATTGAACGGTGGCCAGTTACTGGCGATTAACCCTAACAAAAAGCGGCAGCAAAAATCCTGGGTTGCTTTACTTATTTCAGATGTCGGCATTATCTGAAACAACAGAAAATATTGTAACACAAATAAAAAAACCGGACAAGTGCGAGTCGGACTAGCTCACCGCGGGTTCCGTACTTAATTACAAATGTGTAGTGTTGAAACATACGTTTTTTTACGTTAAGTTTGAAGTTTGATTTCTTCACAGCTTCAAGGGACTGAAGACCTGAGTATATGGTTATAATTTCAACTCGATCCCTCCAGGCGTTCTCGAGACAAAGGGTTTTGACAGACAGACAGACAGACAGACAGACGGATAACAATGTGAGCGTTCCGTTTTTGTCGTCGTTTATTTTGTCTTTTTTTATGTGAAGCGCGTAAGGCAAATGATGACATGTTATAAAGATCGCGGGAGTCCGCTGGATGCGGGTTGCACAGGAACGGTTATAGTGGCACTCCGGGGGAGGCCTATGTCCAGCAGTGGACGTCTTTCGTTTGCTATGATAATGATGATGATGAACCCTGGCTCATACCTACCTATTAGTTATTTGGAATTATTGAGCATTTGATATTTACGATATGATATTTCGCGGCAATGAAAAACATCGAGAGGAAAGCAGCGTAACAATATTTATTCTGCAATCTCCAAGGGTCTTTTAAACCGCCTTCAAAATAAGAAGAATTTTCTGTTTACTTTTAACTCTTATCAAGTGGGTACCTACTAGCTTCTGCCTGCGACTCCGTTCGCGTGAAACTCGTTTATAGCGTAGCTCCATACAAACTTTCACCCCTGAGTTTCGGCTGAGCGTTGATTTAACTCAATCAGTCAGGACTAACGACGACGAAGACGTTATATATACTCCTATACCTATAATAAACATACCAGATTATTTCAAAATTTGAGTAATTTTTTTCTACGACTCCATCCAGGTCGTTCTAGATTAAGTTAGGTTACCATTAGGTTCTATATACCGTGACTTGTGCTGTTACTGTGTGTCTGGTGCCACGGGTAGATACGGGGTTTGTTAGATGTTTTACTCGAAATCCTTATTTCATTGTAGCAAAATTTCGTATCGCATTTTTCCGCGATCGTAAATTTTGCAGTCGTTCTAATTATTTGGCTACCATTTTAACACAAGTTATTTTCATTGCTCGCGGTTTTCCCGAGTCGCATTTTTCCGCGATCGATCAATTTCCTTGTCGCTTTTTTACTCGTAGCTTTATTCAGCGTATCTTTGTTCCGCAATCGCCTTATTTTCGTGTAGATATTTATCGTTTTTCCGTTCTTTTATAAAAAAAAAACCTCGAAGACGAAAGCGGGAGCTTGGCTCCCGCTTCCGTCTTCTAACCTATCTGCGATCCAAGTCGGTTTTGCCCCTAAGTCCCTGTTCAAAGGGTGGGCATCAAATTAACTTTTCTCTGAGATCAACCAATGCCAAAATAGTGGTGTAGGTGTAGGCTGTAGGGAACAGGGGCTTAGTAGCAAAACTGACTCGGATCACGGATAGGTTAGAAGACGGAAGCGGGAGCCTTGCTCCCGCTTTCGTCTTCGATGTTATTTTTTTTATAAAAGAGCGGAAAAAACCAACAATATATAAGGCGATTGCGGAACAAAGAGACGCTGAATAAAGCTACGAGTAAAAAAGCGACAAGGAAATTGATCGATCGCGGAAAAATGCGACTCGGGAAAACCGCGAGCAATGAAAATAACTTGTGTTAAAATGGTAGCCAAATAATTAGAACGACTGCAAAATTTACGATCGCGGAAAAATGCGATACGAAATTTTGCTACAATGAAATAAGGATTTCGAGTAAAACATCTAACAAACCAGATACGGGTAGGGACAGCATCTGCTTGGTGTACGCTGTTGATTTAATTTAATTTTATTGTTGAATGGGCCTCTAAATAATGTCTCTACCTGCCATGATTGCATAACACATTTACGAAGCAATTAGCTTCTGCCCGCGACTACGTCCGCGTTGAACTCGTTTATATCGCAGCTCCATACAAACTTTTATCCCCCCATTTCACCCCTTTAGGGAATGATTTCGGTGATAAAAACTATCCTATGTCACTCTCCATCCCTTCAACTATCTCCACTTAAAAAATCACGTCGATTCGTCGGTCCGTTTTGCCGTGAAAGACGGACAAACAAACACACACATACACTTTTCCATTTATAATATTATTATGGATGTTACGGCGACCACCGGCCCTATACTCTTTCCACGTTCCATACTCTAGCTAATGTAACCATATTAAGTAGGTTCCTTCCTAGCAGTAATTCCTTTCTAAAAACTGACAATATGGTGTTCCTAATATTTATAATCGAAAGCAATTAAACAGGTACGTACCAATTGACCAGTTTTCATTATTATACAGATTCGATCATCAATGTTTGTTCGTAGACTGCAGAAAATGGCTCGATCCATTGTTACATAAATAACCTGAAATTAGTTTTACAAACATATTTTACGAGTATCTAATGTTAACGTCAAACAAAAACCGTCGTAAAGTAAGTTCAATCGGATATTCCTGCGTAATATGTTATGCATCCAACATACATACATACATAACACAAATATATTTGTTGTTCTCTAGAAAAAGGTGTCAAGTTACATGGTTTTAAATTCATCTCGATTCCTCCTCCACTCGTTCCCAAGATAAGGCGTCTTAAAAGACAGACGGACAAGAATATATAAGTAATTAATGCTTTAATACGTAGAAAAAAATCTATGACTCAGGAACAACATTTGTGTAAATTACAAAAAATAAATATTCTTTCTGGGATTCGAATATTGTACTGCCTATCTCGTGATTTTCCTACTGATCACTAACTGACTTCCAGTGTCTTACTACACTCGGTGTTTCTACACTTGCTTGGCGACAAATCTTTTACTTCAAGCTTATCTATACCCCTGACGACCTTGACGGCTTTGGCTCGCATTTGCAGCGTGTTATGTGTGGTAAAATTTGTGAGCGAGTTCGATATTAATAGGGCAAACATGCTCTCGTATGTCCGGGCCTTTGATCTCGGTCAGATAGCCAACACAGGGTTAGGCCGGCGGCCGAACAAAAGAGCCGTCCACATATTAGGCTGTGGCGCGCTCGGCTCGCGCAAGCCGTGGCTCGGTCTACTCTACACTGAGTGCGCACGTTAGGGTAAGTCGTGCTCGTCCGAGCCGCGCGTCCGGTGTGGACACGGCTTATGATTGTCGATAAACTACCAACGGTTCAGAAAGAAACCCTCTGCCTCGAGAAGAACCAGCAGTAAAAACCTCGGCGTGGTATATTTTTTTTCAAAACAGTATACCATATATCATTTCAGCATATTTCAGTATCAGAGACTTATAAAATTTCATTGCTACAGTACAAAGCCTATTTAATTATTTCTCGATAGATTTCTATTAAGTGCTTGAATTTATCACTGCCAAATACGACCAAACGAAACCCAAAGGATCAGAAATATCCTGGAGGCAATAGCCTATGTAGTAAACTGTGATGTTACCTCTCTGATTATTCCTTGTTGGTCACTGCACTCGCGCCAAACGCTCTGACTACTGCCGCTGGGCGGCGAGGGTGGATGCATCTAGGTTGTTCTCGTCACTCACATCTCTGATGTTTCGTCTCATGTTGAAGGTATTATGTTATGTTTTTTCTAAAATTAAGATAAAAAGATTGATAAGATCAACAATTAGACTAGGCTCGTCTATAATACGAATAGGTACCTATTACAAACTTTAGAAAAATTATGATCAGTAGTATGAACTTATTCTGGATGACAAAATGTACACTGGACCAAATGGGTAGTACTTAGTAGTTGCTTTGCTCTAACACAGCGCAATGTCATTTCGCTCATATTTAGAGTAGACCAGCTCAACTCAGCTCAACCTACCACCTTATAGAACAAAGCAGCCAGAATAATGCCAGCACTTTCTCTGTAGGTATGCGATATTGTGTTCCTGGTGGTGACGAGAAGGCCGGCAGAGCTCCCGAGGATGTGTTGAGTGAGGGAGCCGCGTTTGTCTCGTCTCTATCCATGAACACAACGAATCCTCAGTTCAATAAAGGATCGTAAATGCGTTTAAGATTCTCCTGGAATCGTAAGGGTCTGTGGCGCATCACTACGAGCAGCCCACATCCAGTATGGTCACGTCGGGATCACCACTTTAGCACCGCTGATGGTGCTATATATTATTTATGTTTCATATACAAGTGAGATAAGACTGTAGGATCAATATTTATATTATGTACAATGAATTAGATAATTACAATAAGTTGAGCAAGCTTGCGATCGCGATGGGAAAGTAACATGAACCGACTAACACTGCCGCGCCAACAATTAGGGATGTGGGCAGCTCGTAGTGATGCGCCACAGGTCCGTAGGCTACGGTGTCTGCTTACCATCGCTCGGACAGTATGCTTGTTTGACACCGTCAAAGATAAAAAAGTAACCTCAAATCAAAAAAAGGTCAGCAAATCGTTAATGTATATCTAGCTGGTTTTAGTATATTCTGCTCTGAACGCGTATAATAATGAACCATATACACAGGACACAGACACAGACATGGAGACGGACGGTCATAGACACACGGATAGACGAAAAATATGACGAACACTAGACATCAGAGAACTGGCATATATCGGCACATAAAACCACGAATCATATCCCTTTGGTGATGATTTCCAGGATAAAAACTATCCTATCTCCTTGCCTGTGATTCAAACTTACCTCTTTATCAGAATATCTCACCAGATGTTTAGGGTCACATCCAAACTCATCACAGACATAGTACCCACAACTATTGTCCAGATGGGTGGCACATAATAACGATAATTCGAACGAAGGCTGCTTTCCATACCGTTCCGTCTTTAGCGCATCATATTTAAATAACTCTTCCCTCACCAGCACAATTTTGATTTATATATTACGTAAGTATTCAGCTGTTTTTCTATGCATATTATTCATCATCATCATATCAGCCGAAAGACGTCCACAGCTGGACATAGGCCTACCCCAAAGTTCTATGCATATTATGAATCATCATCATCATATCAGCCGAAAGACGTCCACTGCTGGACATAGGCCTACCCCAAAGTTCTATGCATATTATGAATCATCATCATCATATCAGCCGAAAGACGTCCACTGCTGGACATAGGCCTACCCCAAAGTTCTATGCATATTATGAATCATCATCATCATATCAGCCGAAAGACGTCCACTGCTGGACAAAGGCCTACCCCAAAGTTCTATGCATATTATGAATCATCATCATCATATCAGCCGAAAGACGTCCACAGCTGGACATAGGCCTACCCCAAAGTTCTATGCATATTATGAATCATCATCATCATATCAGCCGAAAGACGTCCACTGCTGGACATAGGCCTACCCCAAAGTTCTATGCATATTATGAATCATCATCATCATATCAGCCGAAAGACGTCTACTGCTGGACATAGGCCTACCCCAAAGTTCTATGCATATTATGAATCATCATCATCATATCAGCCGAAAAACGTCCACTGCTGGACATAGGCCTACCCCAAAGTTCTATGCATATTATGAATCATCATCATCATATCAGCCGAAAGACGTCCACAGCTGGACATAGGCCTACCCCAAAGTTCTATGCATATTATGAATCATCATCATCATATCAGCCGAAAGACGTCCACTGCTGGACATAGGCCTACCCCAAAGTTCTATGCATATTATGAATCATCATCATCATATCAGCCGAAAGACGTCCACAGCTGAACATAGGCCTCCCCCAAAGTTCTATGCATGTTATTCATCATCATCATCATATCAGCCGAAAGACGTCCACTGCTGGACATAGGCCTCCCCCAAAGTTCTATGCATGTTATTCATCATCATCATCATATCAGCCGAAAGACGTCCACTGCTGGACATAGGCCTCCCCCAAAGTTCTATGCATGTTATTCATCATCATCATCATATCAGCCGAAAGACGTCCACTGCTGGACATAGGCCTCCCCCAAAGTTCTATGCATGTTATTCATCATCATCATCATATCAGCCGAAAGACGTCCACAGCTGAACATAGGCCTCCCCCAAAGTTCTATGCATGTTATTCATCATCATCATCATATCAGCCGAAAGACGTCCACTGCTGGACATAGGCCTCCCCCAAAGTTCTATGCATGTTATTCATCATCATCATCATATCAGCCGAAAGACGTCCACTGCTGGACATAGGCCTCCCCCAAAGTTCTATGCATGTTATTCATCATCATCGTCACAGACGAACAATGTGTTATATACTAATAGTTGACATCTGATAACAGGCACATATCGGCAAATAAAACCACGAATCATGTCCCTTAGGTGATGATTTCCATCAGCATAAAAAAGTAGAGCATAAAAAGTATCATTTTTCCTCCTTGCTTGTGATTCCATTGATTTTGTTGGAGGGATTCAAAGGAGTCGAAGAGCCGATAAGCGGAGTCGGTACCGATAGCGGAGTCGGGTTTAATGATTCAGATCACTCCGCGGAGCCGACATTACCCATCTCTAGTCCCTATCTCAGAACACACGAGTCTCTATCTGAAAAATAACGAGTCTGTGTCTCAAAAATACATACACACGCGCGCTCGAAAGCAGTGGAGTTCTTCACTCAATTTAACTCGCTGGTTACCATGAAAATTTCGGAAATCCAAAAATAACTGTTATAATTTTCACCAAAACATGATGACGTTGACAGTCAGACACAAGAATTTGAAAAATATTTAAAAAATATTGTCAATTTGACTGAGGCGGGAAGCGTTCAAACCTATCTCATCAAAATACTATAGAACACTGAGATTTTAATTGCCGTACATTTTTAATAAACAAATAATGGTAATATTATATGTTTTAGTGTATTCTACATTAGATAACAACTATATACATTTAATTCTAAACTTATTTTCGGAATCGCTGAACCGGTAAATTTCATAAAAATCCACAGGTAACTTTCAGAACGCCGCTACCACAGACGTTTAATAAAATATAGCCGCCCAGTCAAGGTCAGCCGTTACAAGTCGACACACGTAAAAAGAGCTCTGCGCGCCATATTAAATGTATGGCCGCCAGAGCTCTTTTTACGTGTGTCGACTGTACCAGACAATGTATTTCACGCCCGTTCCTGTGGCAATTATCAGGTGCATTGCGCATCTCATGGTAGCTTTAAATTCCTCCCAGGTACAAGACGGTTACAGAATTGTAAGAGTATTGACTCGCCGGATATAACGATGAGAGTAGGCGCCCTGTAATGCTAATGTCGTTTGATGCTATTTGTTTTGCTTTTTTGTTATACGGTGAATAGATTCTCATACATTTAGTTTTGCTGATATTCAATATTATTCCATTATCATGCGCCCACTTGGTAATGTTCTCAAAATCATCCTGCACCTTGGTAACCATGTCCACTACATCCCTGTCGGCGAACAGTAGGCACATGTCGTCCGCGTACATATAGACCTTGCAGTGCCGGACAACATGCGACACACTGTTCACATGCATGACATAGCCCACGGGCCCGTATACTGAGCCGGTCGGCACGCCAAGACTGACGCAGGCTTCGGCTCCGGTCGTCCCATTTATGACAGTACGCAAGGTCCTATTGTTTAGGTATTCCCTAAACCACTGGTTTGTGGGTCCGCGTATGCCGCACTCGTCCATAGCCTGCAACAGCTGTTCATGATCCAGTGTGTCGAATGCCTTCCGGAAGTCTATGAACACTGCCAGGACCTGCTGTCCGCCGCCGAGGCTGCTGTTTACATAGTTAGAGAAGTGGGTCAAGGCCGTGGCGGTGCTCCGCCCTCGTCTGAACCCGTGCTGCAGAGCTTGCGATAAAATACCGTTACATTCTAAAAAACTGCTCACCTGCCCCACTACAACTTTTTCAACAATCTTATTGATTATTGATAAGATTGCAATAGGCCTGTAGTTTGAATAATTCAAATGAGAACCCTGCTTGAATATAGGCCTAATAAGTGATTTTTTCAATTGATCTGGATATACACACTGTGTCAAACATAAATTTATAAATCTGGCTATTATAATACTGAAGTCCTCTTTAACATATTTAATATCTTGAACCCTGATGTCATCAATACCTGGAGCTTTGCCGTTACTTAATTTATCAATTATTTTCTGAACATCGCTTGGCTGTACCTTTCTGAACCTAAAAGAAACATCGCATTCTTTAACATAAGAATCTCTATTCAAAAACTTTTGGTTGCATTTGTGTTTTATATCTAATATAATGTGTTTTATATATTTATAACGATGTGTTTTATATGTAGGCTCGTATTTGGTGATGGACTACATGTGGTCGCGATTCTTGGCAATGTGGGAACGCGGAAAAATAAGGGAAACGTCCATATTGCATGAGCTCATCGTGGATTAAACAGTTTTTCTGTGCAACCGATACCACTGGAATAGGATTCAAAATGGCATACAGTATTTTATGGATTTCCATATTTTTTTATCGTTATAAATTGGTCAAAGCGGTCACGCCGTCATGTTGTGAACCGCAGGCTTTACCGCTTGATGCCATTCCTTCTTCAGGTCGTAGTAGGTATGTTTTTGTTAATATGTATGAGTATGTTGATTACAGATGAGTTGAAACACATGCAACCTAAAGTTATTTTTTTTAATAGGTAGTAAAGTTTCGATTATGTTCGTGTACTTATGATTTGCCAATGAATCGATTACTCTGACTACCCAATATCTTAAAAATGTACATTTCTTTGTACCTTTAATTTATTTCCCCAAACAAATACTAATACAAACAACGAAGGGAACTTTATTTCATATAAAAAATATTGCTCGACATAATGTTATGGTTCGTTCCCCCTGCATGCCTTAGGGCATAATATTATTATGAAAAGCAGGACCCTTGTACGAAGTCGATTCCTGCACCTCGCACGGAAGTTTACGATTGGTTGTAAGATAGTTTTCTTTACGCAAAAATATCATTCAGATTCATCTAATTTGCAGGTGTGTCTGCCATAGGGCATTTTTACATTAATTCGTGCACATTGCTGTTTGTGAATAAATGTAACTTAAAAAAGCCGACATTACCATGCTAAGTACAACTTTGATCAGAAACACACTTGAAAAAAAAGCAATATCAGTAAACGTTATTCGTAATAATAATTATCTATATTATCGATAGAACTCAATATTAGCCTTGAAATGCCATCTTATTAGTTTAATTTAAGTAGCTCGTAAATAAAAATACGTCAAGCTATTCTATTCGTACTTGCAGCGTTTGTTAAGGGACAGAATGCAAACTTTTTCGTTACCATTTCACGGAAAAATGTCTACTGAAGTGTCAATACACTCTGTGCAAAACTGGAGTTAAAACTAAATCCTGCTCAAAAGCGATTCCTAAAATTGAAACACAATTTTTTTGCTATCCGGCCACATTTGAGACTCGAATTTATAAATTGCTTAGCCTCTTACGCTTAAATAATGTAGTAATTAAAGAAAATCTATTATTTTTCCGTATTTAAAAGCTTGTGAAAACGTGATCGTTGATACAGAGGTTATTTTCAGAATCCTGAATAAAATTGTCAATTATAATTTGTTTCTTAAAATAAGACCAGAACTCTGAAAAGAACTCTCAGAGATATTTAACTTTTTTCTTATAAAACCGTCCTTAATCTCGATTAGTCCCACCAGCTAAGCAATGTCTCATAAGAGAAATTTATTATTAACGTAGAGTACCCTCATTTCAGAGAAGACGTGTTGCGCTTCAGAAATTCAATTACTCGCCTGCTCCTTATTGCGGGCGCCAGCTATAATGGATACTCTGTGTCCGTGCATTGAAAAATGCAGATGCTCTAGCAAGTCTATGATGATGATGAAACATGTTCCGCGTGCACCTTGAGATGTGCTGAAGTTAAATTGATTATATACTTGCAAGTTATATTTCGAAGATACAAGAAGAATATTCTTATGTAAAAGATTACTTAGTTATATGTGGTTTATAAGTAGTGTAACCAAAGCACAGCTTTAGTTTAGTACAACCAAAATGTACGAACATATTTATGTGTGTCGAAACGGATATGATTGTAAATCACTTCATATCATAATTTTCTTGCTGTTCTATTTTGAGCTAAATGTAACTGAAAGGAACTTTCAGACAAAATACTCAACCTAATTAAAACGAGTAGGCTCAGACCAATTTCACCTTCAGACTTTAAAATAAGGGACTTAATTGACATAACATTTTTTTTAATTACGATTTTTCAATTGCCAAATAACGGATCATAACTTTTCACTACAATATGCATCAACTTATTAATCTGACGAAATACAGCACAAAATATTTTAATATTTATCTGTTCTCATTTTACGATTGATGTAAACTAAGACTTCGTAGTACAAATACTTGATTTTTTTTCCTGAATGAAGAAAATACCAGTGTTCCTTAAGATTAAAAGTAGTAACTCATAAATAATGTAGGAACGAGAGCGGTACAGCACAAATCGAATATCGGCGCTACATTATATTCTGCTTCACCGTCACTTGGGCTGCTGCATAATTTATTAAAATCTTATTAAAAACTGTCAGCGAACAAAAAAGGAGCGCGCGGCATTATGAAAGCCTTTATTATGTCCAAGTTCAGATTTCGTTGTTTCAAGTTTTTTAATTAAGTAAGGCTGAGGTCGGTTTATTTAAAAGTTTGATCGATGTAATCGGAATGGATGCTGTGTTTATATTAGCTTTATTACGCAATCGTCTTTGTTCGGATAATTAATGATATTGATACGCGAAGTAACGAAACTGTTTGATTACACGGCATCGTTTTTGATACCCTTTGAAATCAGATATTTGCGGCTTTGTTAAAATATACTATAAGTTACATAATATAGATAAGATAACTCTTCGCAAGAATATTTGACTCACCTGTCTCTGTTCAATCTATGTTACCAATTCTTGAGAAAAAAATAATTCAATATACACGTCCAAAAATCAAACCAAATCCTAATTCGTGCCAAATCTTGGGATTAGGTGTCAAAGCGGACCCCGGGCTCCTTTAAGGGGCACTACACGGGAATAACGCTAGGAGGATGATGATGACGTACAAAAATCAGTTTGAGAACTGTAACGACACAGGGTAGTAAACTCACAAAAAGATACTTACACGAAGCTTCAGTTTGTTTTTCGGAGGAGCATGAGATATTTTCTACAAGTCATATAAACTAGGGCTCGCGGTAGTGCCCGGGTTTCGTGTACCCGTAGCCGGGTCCCCGTTTCTGTGTTAAACGGAATCGGTTTCATGGCCCGTTCGGAACGTTTCTTTCAGAACCGTGTAATTAAGACCCGGGATCCCGGAATCCCGGTTTCACGCGGTTCCGTTCCGACCCGTTTTCACCGTGTAGTGGCGATCTGAGACGTTGCCTTTAAAATCTACGATAAAGATCTTGTACTTTTCGAATTTCGTTTTTTTACTGTCAAGCCAATTGGATATCATAACATAATAAGTGTTGGTAATGTCAAAAATAGTTTAATGCCTCATTAAAATTAAACTGTGAAGTATCCAATTTAATGTTCTTCGTAACATAAATAAAATATAATGGAATATACACAAAAAAGGCAATCGGGCAAAATAAAAATCAACCCAGTTGTTAAATGAGTAATATTTGCTTATGATGTTATTATGCATTTAAAAAATCAACTCAAAATTTGAATATTTTTAAGTAATAATAATAATTTGTTTGCACAAACCTATAGTAACGTATCCTTTTCATATACACAGAATGTGTTTTGTTTTGCAGAAAAGGTGCTTGAGAATTATCTTTCGCATGAACAACAAACAATCACTTCGAAATGTTTTTAAAGAGCAAGGCTTTCTAACATTAACTAGCATTTATATTTACGAGCTCTGTAACTTTATAAAAAGTAACAAAGATTACTTCACGACACTAGCTTCCCAACGCGATAACCTACGCACTCAATATAGGTACAATTTAAAATTGCCTTTGGTAAAAAAAAAACTTATGGCAAAAGCTCATTAATTAGTGCCATTCGAGTATTTAATCAGCTTCCTAATGAATTAAAAATGTTGGATGACACAAAATTGAAACGTAATTTAAAAACATGGTTAAGCGAGAAAGGTTTCTATTCATTGAAAGATTTTTTTGATTTTTCGTGTTAAGAAATAAAGAAAAATAATGTAAAATAATATTAGTTATGATTTCCTTGGCCTTCGTTTTAAGCAAATATTGTACACCCGAAATGGATAACCGTTTAACGCTTGTAATATTTAATACCGTGCATCTATGTAACACGGTTAAACAATCATTTTTTTCTATTCTATTATATTCTATGTAATTAATTTAATACATTACCAAATCATTTGCAAAGCATACTAAATTACGAATTATTGAACAGAATATTGTAATAAAAATGTACTTACTCATTGTTATGGATTGGACGTTTTAGGTGAACTATTTTTAAATGCTTCCCCATACCTCCTGTAGAACCACCATGACACGTCAACTCATTGTTTGCCCGATCATCGCACAAGTCACAAAAAGCTCTATCACCGAGTCTAGTGGTATAATTCCATGCCCAAGTTGGGTCTTCATTTTTAACAAAAAACAACACGTTAACAAACACAAAATATAAAGATAAAATGACCAACAATCAACAAAATATTTATAAATAACTTAAATGGCAATAGTTAGATTCGTAAAGTCGACCGACTGAGTGGCGAAATATAATCTTACTAAAGACTCATTAGAAATTTAAAAATATTTTTGTTGTACAGGATGGTGAATAATACACGAGGTTCGGTTATGAACTGACGATATATTTGAAGGTGCACGGGCTTATATATAGGAGTGAAACAATACGTGATTACATACAGGGTACAAGGATTAACTAACAATACGTACTTAACTTAGTCTAGTCTAAACATACTACCATGCTACATCTCCCTTCCTTAAAAAAAATAAAAAAATACAATCAAATGTGTATTTTTTATTTTATTTCATAAAACATCGATATATATATTTAAGTAGGTACATATAATTTTGTCCTATTTTTATGAACAATTTCATTTTTACCATCTTTCAGTATTTTGACATTTGGTGATAAGTCCTGAATGACTCTATACGGACCATTATATACACTTTCTAACTTGGAGGCTGTTTCATTCTTTACCAAAATTAAGTCATTGGCTTTATATACAACTGGTTTCACATTTTTATCATAATTACTTTTCCTTGTTTCTTTTGACAACAATAAATTTTGTCTTGCCTGTTCCTGTACCTTTTGTATTTTATACTTTAAGCTAAGAGGATAATTATCACTATTATATAAGGGTTCTACATCTCTAACTAAATTACTAGGCAATACACATTTTTTGCCAAATACTAACTCATACGGGGTGTATTTAGTAGCTGAGTGTACACTTGTATTGTATGAAAAACACCAAAATGGTACCCATGTACTCCACTCTTTCGCTTCGTTGTTTGTTTGTATTCTAAGGTAAGCATTTAAATGTTTATGTGTGTTCTCTAATGCTCCAATCGATTGATGATGGTACGCAGTAGATGATAATTGTTTAATACCTAATAGTTTACAAGTTTCTTTCATAGTTTCTGATATGAATTCAGATCCTCTGTCTGTAGCAATTTCACGAGGAATTCCATATCTTAGAATGAAATTTTCTACGAAAACTTTCGCAACACTCACTGAATCCTTATTTTCCAAAGGATATCCTTCTACAAACTTTGTAAGTTCACATTGTATAGTTAAAATATAATTCTTATTAAAATAATCTTTACCTAAAGGCCCAACTATATCTAAGAAAACTTTATCAAAAGCACAATGGCTCGTGGTAGTAATAACCATGGGTTCTTTTGTATGAACCGAATGTTTTTGTGTCTGACACTTCGCGCATTTATTCACATATTGTTTAATATCTTTATACATTCCTGGCCAGTAATAATATCTTTTTATATTATTCGTCATACGATTTATACCGGCATGTCCGCTTGTCGGTAAAATATGAAAATCATTTAGTATTACTTTCTTATCATCATTCGAAAATATTCTTTCTTTTCCTTTTAGTAAATAAACTCGTGGTCCGGACCACTTCATATTTTTACTTATTCCCTTGGTTAACCATTCTATAAACTTCATATTATTTTCATCTTTGAATATAAAAATCTCGTTTATATTTTCTTTTCTACACAATTGCTCCAGTTCACTCACATAGGCGTCTCGCGCTATATATGATCGCAAATCTGGGCATGTATTAATTATCATGTCCGTTGGTTTGTATATAAATAAACACTTACTAGTATTCATTCTATTCCACTTGGTACTTGATACAAATTGAAGTTGTACCGAATTCGCTGTGTTAGTAATAGGATCCATTATTTTCGGGTAGCTAGTCCTCAAACAATTGGAACCTTTGCTGGTCAGCTGGGATGAATTCCCTGTATTAGTCGTTATCTTTGCTTTGCTCCTAGTGATAACACTTAAAATGTTTTCATTCATACTCTTAAGTTCGTCTGATGTTATTATGATACGAGATAACGCGTCTGCAGCTACGTTATCACGTCCTTTTACGTACTCTACAATAAAATCGTATTCTTCTAGGATTAATCTGAATTTCGTAAGTCTACTTGACGGATTCGTCATGTTAAATAAATATATTAAAGGTCTATGATCCGTAAATATTCTAAATGTTCTGCCATATAGATACGGTCTGAAGTATTTTATTGACCATACAATTGAAAGCATTTCTTTTTCAATTGTAGCATAATTTAACTCAGCTTTATTCAAGCTTCGACTCGCATAAGCTACTGGTCGCTTATCTTTATTGCATAATAGGGATCCGATTGCCTTCCCTGATGCATCAGTATATAAATGGAACTCACTTGTATCTGAAAAATCAGGATACTGTAATATAGGAGGGGATGCAAGAAAACTTTTCAATTTCTGGAATGAATCTTCGCATTCCTGTGACCATACAAATGTATTGTTTTTCCTACTTAACTTATTTAAAGGGATAGTTATTTCACCGAAATTTGGAATAAACCGTCGGTAATAATTTGCAAATGCTACAAATCTCTTTACCTCGTCAGAAGTTGGTATGGGATAATTTTTCAAAACACTAACTTTGTTTGGATCTGGTTTTACCCCTTCTGCACTCACAACATGACCTAAGTATAAAAGTTCTTTTTTAAAAAATTGACATTTACCTGGATTGAGTTTTAATCTAACCTCTCTTAATCTTGAAAGCACATATATAAGGTTTTTATTGTGTGATTGTAAATTTCTACCGAAAATTATAAGATCGTCGAGATAAACAAAACATTTTTCGTAGTTTAATCCCGATAGTGCTACTGTCATTGCTCTTGAGAATGAACTTGGGCTGGTTTTTAATCCCATTGGCATTCGTTTCATTTGATACTGCTTATCATACGTAAATGCCGTGCACTTACGACTTTTCGGTTCTAATTCAATTTCATAATATCCGCTTTGTAAGTCTAAATGACTGAAATACATCGCTCCTGAAAGTGAATCTAAAATGTCAATAATATTTGGTAATGGGAAACGGTCATTTATTATTTTTTCATTTAATTTTCTATAGTCAATAACTAGTCTATATTTTTTCTCTTCTGTGTCCGACTTTTTAGGAACCAATTAAATAGGGCTAGACCATTCGCTATTTGTAGTCTCTATAATGTCGTCGTCCAACATTTTTTCAAGTTGTTTCTTTATTTCACTGGTTTGAAACTTAGGTAACCTATATTGTTTTTTGTAAACTGGCGTTTCATTTGGTTTAACATGAATGGATTGTTGATAGATATTTGTTGTAGTTAATTTATCTCCTTGTTAATGAAATACGTCTGAAAATTTCGCACATATTTTTTCAATCTCCAACCGCTCCTCTTTATTTATATTTTCTAATTTTATTTCTGAGAATAATCTCTTTATCCTATCCGTATTCCTATTATTACACTTGTCGAAGGATATAACACTATAATCTGCTAACTTGTGTATCACCGGATTAAAGAAACTCAATGATACTTCAATTTCACGTGTATTAAGTATTTGTATTGGTATAAGTCCTTTTTGAGGATTCCCGATAGAACCTGCTAAAAATATTCCGTCGCATAATTGTTGTGGGTAAATAACACATTCTTCTTGTAACCTTGTCGGTATAAAATGAATTGATTCTGACCTAGGTGGAACAGTCAAATACGTGTTATGTCCCTTTTTACCTGGCTGTAACGGTAAACAAACTTCGTCCTCCTCTAAAAGTAATGTCAACGTATTGAGTTCTAGATTCAAATTGCTTCTGTACTTAGTCAGAAAGTCAATACCCAATATACCATCACTGGTACAATTCAAGTTCTCAAATACATGAAACTTGTTTACAAATTCATTTCCTAACCACCGGAGTCGTAGTGTCACATATCCTTTCGAAGTAAGCTCGCCACATACACCGTTAATTTTGATACGACTCGGCTTAACTGGAATGTTGTATTGCTCTATTGTCTCGAGCTTTATTACGCTAATTGTAGCTCCGGTATCAACTAACAATGAACATATTTTGTTCTCGCCGTCGTCGAGTCATAATTTTACTGTATTAAAGTAGCCGGTCTTTTGACTGCTATCATGATTAATTTTAGGCACGAAAAATTTCGCTAAGATTAGGCTCAATGTCTGCCGTATTTTCGTCGACTTTATCTTTTTGCTCTACGAAGTTCACATTATTGTTGTTACTTTTCCTATGATAGTTATTACGGTAGTACGCACCTCTTTGATTACGTCCGCGCTGCGGGGTCGCGTGATGCCCGCGTGATGGTGGTCTATAATATCCTCTCGTAGATCGGCCAAAGGGGTGAGACGTACGTGGTTTATACTGGAAGCTACGGTAACCATAGTTACCCGTACCGCGAATCCATGGCGAAGAGGGACCTCGTCCTCTGTACGCAAACTGGTTATTACGGGAATACCTATTTTGCTCAAACTTCATAACAGAGCCATATGATGAAGCTGAGGTTTCCTCGTCTTTAGCTCCCCTAATCGCGTCTTTTAAATATTTATAATCCCTAGCTGAAATAACAGTTCGTAGATGACTGTTATGTAACCCGTCCGCGAAACGTTTTATAGCCGTTTGTTCGTTCAATGGCCTTAACACCTCATATTTTGTTGTGTCGTTGTCGGCTTGCGATATGGTTAGCTCGTTAAATAAATATTCGATTTCACTGCCGTAAGCTTCGATCGACCTATTGTTTTGCGTGGTACATTGCAATTGTTGCTGTAATGCCGTGAATGATTTTTTAGTCAACAAAGTATTTTTCATATCACTAATTAGAGATATAATTGTATCATAACTCTGGGACATTTTTAATTTGGCACCTTCCGAGAGCCTTGTCTTTAATACAAATAGGATTAATGATTTGTGTGAATCCGCATCTATCATTGCGCTATACATTTCTATAGCCGAAATTAGCTGTTTGGTCACTTCTTCTCTACCATCCATTATAGGCAGTAAGGGTACTGCGGTTCTTAATTCGAACTTTTCCATTATTGAGAAATTAGAAATATCAGATTGTTCTAAATCTTCCTTACAATATTTTTCTATATCTTGATATGACAAAGCTATGTTGCTTGTTAATCTATCTAACTGTAATAATTCTTCTGAACTATACTTTTTTTTCACTAAATTAATGCTATTAAAATATTCTTTACACTTTGATAATACAAAATCAGCTTCTTCCTTCTTTTTGTCACATATAATTTTACTTTGACGCCTCGTTGATCCTATTTTAACTAAATATGTCCTAATTTTTGACAATTCATCTAGGCAACTACTTAAATTTTCCATTTAAGACACATCTCATGCACAATGCACATTACACAGTTTAAAAAAAAAATTGTCAACTCACTTGAAAACACTTCACTCACTCGTGTTCTCCTCGATGTCCTTCGCGATGTTCTATGCTGACATGCAGTTTTGTGGGGGCTCCTGCTCCCGTCGCCTGAACCAGCTCCCCGTCCTCTGGATACGTTGCCTCGCTACCTCCTGCTCTATCCAGTTCCCGTGACATTTCTCGTAGTAGTTTTTAAATAAACATACTCCAGCGATGATGATAAACACGCAGATACTTGCTGTTAAATAGTAGGTGATGCTCGCGTAGTGCTTCAACTCTTCAATGTTTGACGTGCCGACCGCATTTTGGGCAATTACTGTCTCTTTCGAATTTCCTACACCCATTTTGAAATATTTAACCGCGAAAACTTAGTTGCAACAGCGTACACACAACATTGTTATGATTAAAAACATTATTAGGACACAAATTATTGTAGGAGTATAACCCCATAGTAACTGCTCGCATTTCTGCAAAACTTGACTATGAGTCTCGACCATAGTGGCCGGACTGGCAGGTCGCCATGTACAGGATGGTGAATAATACACGAGGTTCGGTTATGAACTGACGATATATTTGAAGGTGCACGGGCTTATATATAGGAGTGAAACAATACGTGATTACATACAGGGTACAAGGATTAACTAACAATACGTACTTAACTTAGTCTAGTCTAAACATACTACCATGCTACATTGTCAAATCTTACTAGAATACTTAGCGTGTAATCTTGCAGAAACTGGCTGAACGCGAGACAACGCTATGCCATGCCATTAAAAAAGGAAGAGTCAGACTTTTGACGTTTGATGTTATTTTGTTGAGTTGATACATTTATTGAAATTACGCCTTAATACGAATTTAGCGCGTATAAGTTTTCAAATCAGAATCGATTATTTTTTTATGCCTTAGAAATTAATATGCGTTTTGTGAAGATCTATCACAACACCGGATCGAAATTATTACTGTTGGATAGTTCTGGCAAGCCCGCCATTTTGACGTCACTGACAGTTGACAGATATGGCGGCTACGATTTCAAGCAGAAGACATGAATTAAATTCATGAGGTCAAATGTTTTCGAAAATTAATTAATCGTCGCAGTCGGATAAAAACGGAAGCTAGAGTAATAATGTACTTATATAAAGTAACATGGTTTTCCGTTCATGGGAAGCTGAGATAATTCGAAACACAACAATGCTCAGTTTGATACTGGCTGATTCTTTTTTTAAATTTAGAAATTTATTATAAGTGAGTGATGGGAGATAAGGCTGACATGATACGTGGTCTGGGCTCGTTTAGGGCACAACCGGGAACAACGAGGGATGATGATACAAACTGATTGACTACATATACATAATAGAAGGAACTAAAACATCTGAAATGTTTTTCACAATTTTATTTTCTAAATGTTACAAACATATCTATCTATGCATAATTTTTAATATAAACAGTGTTCTAGTTTAATAGATAGTCCACGACTATTAAAACTAAAGTATCAATTTCAGATGTTTTGTGACAGATATGAAATGAAGTATTTTAAAAGTAAGTTCACAAATTATTTGTAGCAAAAAGACTAAATAATTTAATATTATTTTTATAAGTAAGTTTCAGAAAATAACTTTTTTCTAAACATCCACAACTACAAACTCTGAAGATAAAAGCAAAAGCACACTCTTATATGTATATACATAAAAGTATACACAAAAGTTGGTACTTCACATGCCTAAATTAAGCAAAAACGTGTTAAGGGATACTCATTTCGCACAAATAACAGGAAAAAATATGTTTTAAGGGTTAGTCATTTTACGATATCATAAACATTTAAGTATTTCAAGAACACTTTTACTGCCTAAGTCTTAAAAATTAAACCGTTGTATACATTAAATCGCAATATAAGAAATTTTTTATACTTACCTAATGGCTCTTTGTCAAAATTTGATTGAGGAAAGTTACTAAGCAGTTAAAAAGCTTAAACCGAAATATAGATAGTATTGTGTTATATTAAAATACGGCGATCTATCAAGCAATCAGCTTCTGAAGTAAATGTATTTTCCAAAGTATTTTAAGAAATTTGTGCAATTGACTCGTATTTGGATCCATTTTACGGACGGAGGGGTAAAACATATTATACATTGGTGAAGTGCATCTAATACAAAATATTTGATACTTTATATATTTGTTTAATCAATCCCCACATGAATATGTACCGAAACCTTAATACTTGACTGTACAAGTTTAAGTCAGCGTTTTATATATTTATATCAATTGAACATTCCAATTGGCGCACTTTGAGAGCACGTAGCCGCTCACCCTGAACTACGTCAAAGAGTACCTATTATTCCTAGCGCACCAAAGAGGACAATCCTTATAAAATATTGCTCTACTTGAGACCGAAATGGTGGTAAAGCCACGTAACTATAGAACGGCGCCATGTCGGTGTAGACGACGTAGTGGGCCGGGTCGCACTCCGTGTGGCCGACGGAGACAGGGCACTTTTAGAGTACGTAGGTGCTCACCATGAACCACGCCAAAGAGGACTATTCTTGTAAAATATTTCTCCTATACTTGAGTCCGGAATGGTGGTACAGCCACATAAAGTGTGGCGCCACATCGGTGTAAAGGACATTGTGAGCCGGGTCGCACTCCGTGTGGCCGACGGAGACAGCGCACTTTTAGAGTACGTAGCTGCTTACCCTGAACCACGCCAAAGAGTACTATTCTTATAAAATATTGCTCCTATACTTGAGCCCGGAATGGTGGTACAGCCACGTATAGTGCGGCGCCACATCAGTGTAGACGACGTAGTGGGCCGGGTCGCACTCTGTGTGGCCGACGGAGACGGCGCACTTGGAGAGCACGCCACGGAGCAAGTAGCTGATTTTGTGGTCGCTCTGGAGCACGCCAAGGACGAGACCGCCGCCGCTGTCACCGTTGCGGGGGTTTATTCCTGTGTGAGAAATCGAATCAAGCCTTGGAACAGAAATAATACAAATTCTACTACGTATCTTACTACAATGGACTAACTATAACTACTCGAATGGAAGTATTCCATAAGCGAGTAGGTGCGGGAAACGTTGTATTATAGGCAAAAATAAAAGATTTGTTTAACTGCCGATTGTTTGCCGCCCTGGCCGGTGGTGGAACAGCGCAGCAGTTTAATGGGTGACGTCTATTTCTCCTTTACACAAACAATCAAAAACAACGTGTCAAAAGTCGATCTGTTAGAATTCTAACGCTGAACTGCGATTAGGGACCTAAGAAAATTTGGTTCCGGATTTGAATACTTCAGAATGTTCATTCGGATACTGTGGGCATTAAAGCACATGAAATTACGTAACAACTTCAATCCAAAGTTTAATCAAACCCTTGATGTAAACGTATGATTAACGCTTTCGAAATTTTCAATGCAGTGTTTACAACGTTCGCACGTGTGTGAAAGTCTACGCAAGCCGCGTCTTAATCCTAAACAACAACTGGGCCATTCTCAACAAAAACGTTTCGGCGTTTCAGCTGCTGCCCTACCCCGTCTCTATAATTTATTGTCTGTGACTGATACTTAATTGCAATAACAATCAGGAAAAAAGGAGCAACTTGTGGTGCTGCAGAGTAATTACGTTACTTTAAGAACGAATGTTACATCAACTGCCATTTTCACCTTCGAAAATCCTTTCGTTAAAATACATCGTGAGCATATAACGCTTTGGTGTGGGCTAACCTCTATCTTGCTGGGATACGTTCAAAATTACGAGTAGAAATTGAAATTGATCGCACCAAATACAGCGTTAAGAACGTTTTATTTCCCTGAGAATCACCCTTTTATCCGAAACATTTACCAGAAGTCGGTCCATAACCGGCGCAGAAGCTGAACTCGTTTATGAGGTTCCTGTACACAGCTGGCGAGTACGATACACACGTGGAGTCGTTCTGAATCATGGTGTACGCGGAGCGGAGGACGTCCGATGGTCGGTTGGTCTCTGTGTATCCAAAACCTACGACCTGGAAGCGCAGTTTATTGGTCAGTTTAAGGTATATCTAGATGAAGCTTGATATAGTACGTATCCTTTTGTCGAAATTTTCCATGACCATTTTCATAAAAGTTTTCCAATTAGTTGGACATCCAACCATGCCCTCCTGGCTGGTTCCGTACTTGTTGTCACCTGTTACTTCAAGTTCAAAAATTCTGTGTGGTTAAACACCACCATAGAGGACAATTTTTGCGGTTTTAACGGAATTCAGAAACTTGTATACAAACCAGCTCATGGAAAATTTTGACACAAGAGTGCGTAAATCCCAAAAAGCCGCGAAGGCTAATATTTTGTCCCATGTGTTTCTTCATACAAAACCCTTTACTTACTGTGTTCTTTATGATTCTATAACAAAATTAAACAGCGGGAATTTTGGGACACCATGTGCCAACACGTGAGATCTGCTGTGCAAAAAATATTGCTCACTTTAGTCCACAGACATTTTAAACGAGTACTCACCGTTGCTAAGAGCTATGGTAGCCTAGTGGTTCAGGCATGCGGCTGTCAAACGACGGTCGTGGGTTCGAATCCCGGCTGGTACCAAAGAGTTTTTCGGAACTTATGTACGGAATATTTACCGTTAGCTTTTCGGTGAAGGAAAACATCGTGAGGTACCCGGTCTAATCCCAATAAGGTCTAGTTCTCCCTCTGGGTTGGAAGGTTAGGTGGTAGTCGCTTTCGTAAAGCTTACCTTGTGCCTATGCCAAATCTTGGGATTAGGTGTCAAAGCGGACCCCTTTAGGGAATAACGCTAGGAGGATGACTCACCGTTGCCTGTTTCCCGACTAAGTCTTCTTTATCGTACACCGGCCCCCACAGACACACGGGCTGCACGTACGCCGTGTACCGGAACCTGTTTACTTTGATGATGGCCAAGTCTGAGGTGGCTAAGCTGTCCGTGTAACCTGGGTGAAGCACTATGCGTTGAGCCTGGAAAAGGCAAATGAAATGCTGTATTATATAACACTGTCACTGGAACCCACTAGGTGGGCACAATGTTGCTGACAGTGAATGTGAGGGAAAAATAGAGTTCACTAAACAAACAATATTAAGTGGTCTATTTTTAAGCTTGGCATCCGATTCAATTCACATTCAGAGCTAAGTTTCAGGTTAGTCCGAATGTGTGCGCGAAACAAGTGAAAATTTCAGACTATTTTTGTTTTTCGTCAATTTGTTTTCATTTGTTACTTGCAAACTTTCGGCTGCATATTTTTCCCTGGGACCTTATGATTTGGCAAGCTGATGAATATGATGTTGACTGTACCTAAAAAAGTGTATCATAAAAAGGTCAAAAGTTGTATAAAATGTTTATGATGCTGCCTGTAAACCTTTTTTTAAAGTTTTTTATAGGAGTTTCTATAATAATGCTATACTACTTTACCACCTGAATGTTTTTAACTGCGCTAAAGAAGGCACTTTCATACATTTGGTAAACTTTTTTACGTGAGTCTGGGCGGTAAGTCGAATTTACCGCCCACGGGCCAAAATCTAAAATTGTGTACCTCACCTTTGGTTCGGGCCACAAATGCCTGCGATCTGGGGCATTCACGAATTCACCGCCCTAATTACGTTATGTACTATTTCTTCTTACTTTGAACTAAACATGACCTCCGTGGTCGTTACAATTATTAACCTGTGGGTGAGTATAATTCCTAGCTCACAAAATAATCAGAAATCTCATTCCAGATTAGATACTCGTTCAATCTTGAGATAACAGTGGTGGATGTGATATTATTACCTTTTACTTACAATAATGAGAATTCTATTTGTTTTGACATTCATTGAAAGTTGGTACGACCTTTTTGACTTATTGGGTTTTACTTTACAACATTTCACATTTATAATACCAGCGGGCTTTGAGTAAGTAATTCAAACCTGTATTGAATAAATGAATTCAGTTCAAGAAACAATCTCATATTTTTATCACTTTTTAACTACTCATTTATCGGGGATGGTCAATCATCATATAATCAAGATATTTCCGCGAAATGAATCCTTAATTTGTAAACTAACTAACTACAAGGACTACTGAGTCATGCGATAAAATAATTATAGTATCTGTCCACACTGAAGACTAATTACATATACTAATGAAATAATATATATAGATACAGATTACTGGTGTCATAGATTACCCCCCTAAATTCATACTTACAACGTCACAGACTTGTCATCTTTGTAATTTAAGTATAGATAATGCACATATATACTCACTTCTAAAGCCTGTCTGCCTATCTGGTTGTAGTCCGTATGGTTGTTCACGCCCGCGAGGAGTACCACCAACCGCGCCTTGATCAGAACACCGGCTTTGCTCACACAGTGTCCAGCTAAACCAGAACAAATAAGAATAATAACAAACCATTCATCATCCTTCTAGCGTTATTCCCGATTGTGCCCATAAAGAACTTGGGGTATGCTTTGACTTCTAATCCAAGATTTGGCATAAGCACTAGTTTTACGAAAGCCATCTGACCTTCCGACCCAAAGGGAACACTAGACCTTATTGGGATTACACCGGTTTCAAAATCCACAAATTCCAAAAAACTCATTGGCTGGGATTATTCGAACGCCACCGTAGCTAGGTTAGCGTATAAAGAGACTTTTATAAATGGTTAACGAATGAAGTCTAGGATTGCTTGGATAATGATATAATTAGAAACATAATTATATATCTTAATAATTATCTTATTTGAATAGGTGAGGTAAACGTCCGAGTGCTCGACGCTGTACTAATTAGTATATGGCATGGGCACTGTATATCAAAGTGACATGGCTTACTCGTAAATTCAAATGAACGAAAATCCTCTTGGTTCGAATATATTGCTTTGACATACAGTGCCCATGCCGTATACTAGTACCTACAGCGTCGATCACTCGGACGTTTGACTTTATACATATTTATAAAGGTTTAAAGCTGGACACAGTGAATAGTCTCACTATATATGTATTATTTAATCTAAGTATTCCAAGGGTTTTGTTTTATTGAATGCGATGGTATTACTATTAGATATAACTACCCAATATTATGTTTAGGCATAGTTTAGACGGAATGCATGGTCTTGGTCTCTTTGTAATTTCAAATCGGACCATAAACTTTGGGAAAGATTACGATTACGTGAGTTGCATAAATTTACATTACCTTTATCATAACGATAAATTTACATTACCTTTATCATCACGTTTTGAGTGACGTTTCAGTACATTTTCGCAGTAAGGCCCGCCATACACGGACTGCTTAGAGCAGTCGAGACCCACCATAGATGGACTGCTTAGAGCAGTTCATTTAATATGGCGACTGCTCTCGGGCGATCGGTCTCGACTGCTCTAAGCAGTCCGTGTATGGCGGATCTAAAACGTGAAGACAATACCTGTCATGCTAGCTGGGCAGTTGGTATAAAGTAAACACCGAATTTAGAAGTTTTATGTAATCTGTTTTTGTTTCTTTATGAGACGATACCTGTCAGAACAGCGGTACTGGAAATAATACTGCCGCCGCACTCGTATCTCGTGGCCTCACTGCCCGGGTACTTCTTCAGTAATGCCACGTGCCACGGCCAGTCACCCGCCAATGCTTCGGTCCTCACTGAGGTCAGTTCGGCGTGTTCCAGTGATCTCCGGCCACAGACGTGTTTGTAGCTCTCTTGATTGGTTGTGCGGTTAAGAGATTCAATGGTCTGCGCTGCCTAGAGAATTAATTATTGATGAGGTAAAGACACCAACAGTGACTTGACAACACAAACTGGATTCAAATAAGGTGTTCTAAATCTTATAACATTGTCAAAGTATATTAACATACATTGTTAAACGGTTGTAATAAAAACAATTTCATTTACGGGGATAAGACAACTGCGTCCAAGTGCGGCCCATTTTGCTTAAAAAATCATCGATTGTATAGATTGGAACTTGTTTTTCAAAACAAGCGTCATATTCTCTACCAAACAAGTGTCATTTTTAATGAGTAATTGTGACTCTTTCATTTTAATTAAAATTTCAAACGACCCATTCCGAATCCTCATCACCTCATCCAAAAAAAACAGGGGTCGTATTACAATAACACTTCGTTACCCAAACTTGAAATAGATAAGGAAATGTTAGTGGTGACGTATAATTTCAAAATCGTGGCACTTTTCGTTACTGCTTAAAAAGGAAAGAATCAAATTGGAAACAACTGACGATCAAATTTTCTCTCCCATTAGTCGCCGTTGCTACGTCGTACCATTTTGTACTCTGTCATTTCAAACGTAGAACCTATTACTGTGCAGCTTACCTTTATAGCGTCGTTACAAAGCGTGGCATTGTTCAGCGAGAACTTCGTTACTGTTGGTACTTGGGTGCCATTATCAACCAATCTCAGGTAAAAGAAATATTGTTTCGGGAGCGCTCCCTTGGGCCGCAGGATGAAGCGGTGCCAATCATCCTTCACAGACATGCTGGAATTCTGGGAGCTCTACAAAAATAGTGCTTATGTGAATAGGAATTAGGTTATTTTTTGTTAGTAACCGTATTCGATCTTTTATTAGCTTAAAAATTTGTGAATAATTAATTATACTTAATTGTCGCATCAATTTCAAGTTTATAAATCTTTCGAATGTGTGCTGTGTAATCAATGTGCAACACATCACTTTCAGTTTGACCAAAGATAATAAAAAATATAAAAAAACTCTTGCCTCCTGTGCTTCTTAAGAGGCACAGTTACTTTAGAGTTAATCTCAATTGCCACAGTTAACTCTTCATTGGCTGTTTTTTCTGCGCCTTTCGTGGTTGGTCGCATGAGAAAAATTGTTCAGTATTATATTATCATCTTATCCGCTTTTAATGATTCCTGATCATGACCCCAAAATCATCTAAGTATACAGATTCAAGAAGTCTAAGCACTTAACCATAACATTACGAACGCGCGTAAGACCAACTCAAGTGTCATTTTCCCATACAAAAAGTGACATTTAGATCTACCTGACGTACGTAAACTGCATTACGTGATGGACCTGTTGATATGCTTGGTACTTGATATGAAAGACTTACCCCATACAACTCAACTTGCCGCTCAAATTCAATGTCAATTTCCACCTCAGTCAGATGTGGGTACAACTCGAAATACACTGAACCTTTCCACACCGTCGTTGTGACTTTGTCAAACTGAATCACGCCTAACCCACACGGATCGTACCTCGTCAAAACTGAACCTTGTATAGCCATGGATTCTACATCGAATAATGATAATGCTACACATACTAAAATTCTAAAGAGATTCATTTTTGAGTATTTATATTAACTTATATTGATTGTGACAATTTCGGCCGAACACTGAAATAACACGGTAAAGATGTTCGTTTTAAATCAGTAGACGTTATCAAAGCGGCCTATACAGCGTGTCCTAATTTCACTTTGAATATTCTACAGCGAACGACGTCGCACTTGTCTTAAGAACAATTGTGGTCAAATGAATGAAACGCGCTCTTTTAAGTGAAAGTTTTCAGTGACTCATATCCAAGACAAGTGTTGCAAAAATTGTCTTTGTTATAACTACTTGTAGGGTTATTTTATTGGGTCAGTTTAAGCATAAATTAGTCATGATGACGAATTATTCATAGGCGAATTATGTGCCTGGTCTGGTTCTGGTGGCTAGCCTACTGACTGGACGGTTATTATACAATCTGCAGATGGTGTGAACAGGTGTATGGCAAATTAGCCCAGCCATGAGTGCTTTTTGTTTGCGTTAAACATTGTTTTACTGTCGTTTTCATTTATAATTACTGTATTGTTTATCATTGGGAAAATAAGTGCACCATAAGTCACTCTCCATTTTTATTTTTAACCCCCGACGCAGAGAGAAGGGTGTTATAAAGGCCTCCACCCACCGAACGCGTGTCGTGCGCGGCGCGTGTCGGGCGCGGTATATTCACACCGCAAGCGGGCGGCGTGTAGCAACGCGTGTGCAGCGCGGGTGCGCGCGGTCCCGCGCTGCTGAGTGTGATAGAGATAGTGAGATACATATTAAATGTGTTGGTAGTGAGAGAGATATCACTTCACACGTTCAATGCTTTACAACTTGCGCGGGCCCGCGCAGCACACGCGCCGCGCACGACACGCGTCCGGTGGGTGGAGGCCTTAAGTTTAACGTATTTGTGTGTATGTGTATCTGTCTGTGGAATCGTAGCTCCCAAACGGATGGACCGATTTGAATGCGGTGTTTTTGTGTCATATATAATTTTATCCCTCGTTGTCATAGTAAAAATAAGATTCGATATTTTAATTAAATAACAAAGATGTAAAAACAAGAAAAACATAATATACCTTAAAGTAAAATACAATACTAAACACTTAATTATAAACTAGGATTAAAATAACTATAAATAAAAAAATGGTCCCAAATCATCTTCTGAGGGCAGCGTGCCCAGAAGGCTGGCAGCATTGCCACGTTGTATGGCAATGCTGATCCGCTGAGCCAGATATGAACCAGCCATCTGGTCACGCCTCACCTCTACCAGGCGTTTGGAGCACTCCTTAAATAAGTTGTCATAGTTATGTTTCTTGAAAATCTGTTCAGCCGTTTTTGAGATATTGGACTTTGAAATGAAAATGTCGGGAGTTTTTCAACTTTTCTAAGTTGTGGTTATTGTTATTTTATGTTTACTCAAAAAATGTACGGTATTTAAATAATGTATATTATAGGTATACCATTCCTATATTCACGATTTTCGCAGATAATATTCGATTTCATTTCTTATATTGATGATTTAAAACGCATATGAGAAGGCATCATGCTGTATCAGTAAAGTATGATATCGTATACCGAGTGAGACAAGGGGGTATCTTCCAACAACCTTTAAAGTTACATATGTCATTCTTTCACCGAAGCTGCGATATGTCAGTACAATGAACAGATGACCCTATTTGTTCTTGACCTAAGCTTCTATGAATTCCCATTATCATTGCCAGTTGTTTCATATTTTATATTGCTTTATCAAAAAAAAATACTTTTATACCAGGAACGTGAACAATTCAGCTACGGAGTTTTTTTACAACGACTCGACTATTTCGTCGTCATTATTTTTCCTAATTAAAATGAGGTAAAAATTCCAACATTGACAAATAATTACAATAACTATTTGTATACCCGCCCCGCTTGCATACTTTATCACAGTGTCGAGCACTGACACATTTAACATACGTCAGCTAATTAAAACATATTGGTACTCGAGTATGTTCTTAAAATTAGAGAACAATACGAACGTTGAAAACCTACACCTAAATTTAAGTGTCGGTGTTTTAGGTATAGTCCGTAAGCGCACTCCCAATACACTTACGTCTCATGACAACATGTATCCCTTTCATCGTATAGAGAGTACACCTAGGTCAGCCAAAGTTGGCCACCTTCCGGCCATTTCAGGACTGAGGACTAGACTTACGTTTACTCTCGCTACGATTAAAGGGCTATTTTTTTATATAACGACGGTGGCAAACAAGCGTACGGCCCGCCTGATGGTAAGCGGACACCGCAGTCTATAGACGCATGCAACTCCAAAGGAGTAAATTGAGCGTTGCCGACCCTTGATCTGTTTGAGGATTCGCCGTGTTGCTAGAGGAACAAATTTCCTCGCTCTCAACACAACGCATCCTCGAGAGCTCTGGCGACCTTGCTCACCTCCAGGAACACAACACTACTACAGAGCAAGTAGTAGTGTTATTATAGCTGTGGTCTTCTGCAAGGCGGAGGTACTTCCCCAGTTGGGCTGTTCCAAATTCGAGCGGGATGACGTTGTGCTGTACCTCATATAAATGATGCCACATGTCTCGTAATGTCATAACATGTAGACACATAAACAAAGTTTGACCTGAAGTCAAAGACTTCCAACTTTATCTGAAAATCTTCTGATTCTTGCTCAGCACAAATTTCTCGATCTGCTACCCTGCATTTTATTGTGTTGTCATGAGACGTATGTGTATTGGGATTGGGCTTATGGACTACTACCAAGCCATTTGTGCAGAGGGTCTATAGTCCTATAAATGTATTGAAGTAGATTTATTCACGCTTTATTCGAGCTTGGTGAACCCGATCTAAGTTTTGCAATTACGTTTATTTAACTTACAAAAAAAGAAAAAAGAGAACTAACTAAAAGGTAGCGCCACTAAAGTACATTATTAAACCAACTACTGCTAAATATTCAGAACTTAACACTCCAACCGACGCCGCTATGTAAATAGCAAACAAAATCGCCACCAATCCAATATAACTTCTATTCAATCAGAGCAATTCATTTGCAACCATATAGGGTTACACTAACTGTAGGTTCATGCAAATAGACGTTTTGTGACTTCACACGCTTTTAGCTTTATTACTTCCACTTTATTTATGCGCTTTTCCTGGCGGTTGCTCGTAATTCTTGGTATTTCTCCGCATTTCCTTCGAGAAATAACACTTTTTAACAAGTCTTAGCGGCCAAGGAATGTTTATTGCTCGCTAAAGTAGAAGGGCAATATCGCATTAGCAAATAGTACGGGAAACGGTTACATTAGAAAAGTAAAGTAAACATAGTTACGTTATTTAGCTTTTCATATCGTCCCAGAGCTTGATATTTTCTCTTCATTCACAAGATCTTAATACACAGATTATTAGGCATTAAGGTCACATATTGGGATGTATGCCTTACGTAAATATGATGCTCTATTCAATAGCGTCTATTGGTTCAGCTCTTTCACGTTTTGATATGTAACGTTGTAATAACGTATATGTAACGTTATAAAACGTTGAACTACGGGTAGTGTCGTATGGCGCGAGCTCTTTATGTCAAAGTGACACGGCTTAAATCATTCAATCAATCTAGCGTAAATCCCGGTTGTGCCCCTAAAGGAGCCCAGGGGTCCGCTTTGGCACCTAATCCCAAGATTTGGCATAGGCACCAGTTTTACGTTGACTATCGCTATATCGAAGTGCTGAAGTGTTTGTACAAGAGCGCCACTATGTCAGTCCGACTCCAGGACCAGAACTCGAAACCAATTCCGCTGCAGCGGGGAGTCAGGCAAGAAAATGTTATTTCTCCAAAACTGTTCACCGCTGCACTGGAGGACGTTTTCAAGACTCTGGACTGGAGAAGGCTAGGCATCAGCATCAACGGCGAGTACATCACTCACCTTCGGTTTGCTGACGATATAGTACTAGTCTTGGCTGAGACCATGGAGGACTTAAGACCTCAGTAAAGCATCCGAGCGAGTTGGTCTAAGAATGAACATGGATAAGATGAAGATCATGTCAAATGCCCATGTAGTACCAACTCCCATTACAATCGGACACTTTACGCTCGAAGTTGTAGACGATTATGTATACCTAGGAGAGACGATCCAGTTAGGTAGGTCCAACTTCGAGAAAGAGGTCAATCGTCGAATCCGACTCGGCTGGGCAGCGTTCGGGAAGCTACGGCCAATCTTTTCGTCCAATATTCCGCAGTGTCTCAAGACGAAAGTCTTTGACCAGTGTGTGTTGCCAGTGATGACATATGGCACTGAAACGAGGTCGCTTACTATGGGCCTCATAAGAAGGCTCAAAGTCACCCAAAGGGCAATGGAGAGAGCCATGTTGGGAGTTTCGCTGCGTGACCGCATCAGAAATGAGGCTATCCGCAGCAGACCCAAGGTAACCGATATAGCCCTCCGGATCGCTAAACTTAAGTGGCAGTGGGCGGGGCACATAGCACGTAGAACCGATGGCCGTTGGGGCGGAAAGGTTCTCGAGTGGCGACCACGTACCGGAAGGCGCAGCGTGGGTAGGCCCCCGACAAGGTGGACTGATGACCTGGTAAAGGTTGCGGGAGTCCGCTGGATGCGGGTGGCGCGGGATCGGTCACTTTGGCACTCTTTGGGGGAGGCCTATGCCCAGCAGTGGACGTCTTTCGGCTGATATGATGATGACTAGTTTTACGAAAGCGACTGCCATCTGACCTTCCAACCAAGAAGAAAACTAGATCTTATTCGGACTAGACCGATTTCCTCACGACATCTCTCTTCACCGAAAAGCTAATGGTAAATATCAAATGATACGAGTACTCCATACCTTACTTACTATTCACACATGATATAAATATATAAAAAACGCGTTCTGTGATTGTGTTTTTGGAGTACCAAACTGCCTGTAAAACCAAATATGGCAATTGTATATGTATTTATCATAATGAGGTAGGGACACCAAACATAATTAATTGCAGCCCGACCCACACCCAAGCAAACCGAATCGCCTCACTAATAAAATGTTATGTTTCCATTGCCCTGTATTTTATAAAGGTCGTTTTCCTTGTGAGAAATATTATTCGGTAGGTAATTAATAATTAGATAATCTGAGTCCATTAGTAAATGTCTTTAATATGGAATTTACTTATTCCGGTTTCATATAATAACACAAACATTTGGCCGCAATCACATCTTAAATTATTGTTTAAAAAAACAGAGCGGAAAGTGTTGATCCCTATTTTATGTCGGAGACGTCACATTTTGTTTAGTCTACTTGGGTTCCTTGCATCTGAAGTGTTCATTGTTTAAGGACCATAGTTAAATAGTCCCCAATCCGCTCTGGGCTAGCCTGGGGACTTGTGCCCGCTCCCTCTCATTCATGAAAGGAGGCCTGTGCCCAGTAGTGGGACGTATATAGGCTGATGATGATGAAGGATCAGAGCTCCGCTACCCTGAGAAGGTTTTTTTCAAAGGTGGTCCCAATTGTTTTCTTCCCTCTTAATTTTAATCCGTTGCTATTCACGTTTCAGGTTAAACTAATTTAATTACTGACTCGCACATTCATTGTATTGAGTTCAGTGAGACAATATTTGCGAAATGAATACATTTCAACGTAAGGGTCCCAACGGGCTGAATCGAGTTCAAAGCATACCAACCGCGCCGAATCCGAGGTTAAATTAACGCGATTTACTTTTAAGGATTACAAATATGCCCAAAATTTCGCTTTCACAAAGCTTTAGCCTGAACGCATACTTTGGGGGACAAAGAATATTGAGCAAAATGTGCTTTGACTGTATATCCGAGGCACTTATTCTAAACCAGCCAGATTGCCAGATTGTTGTTTGTTGTAAAATGTACCAAACTGTTGTTCAATGTTTAAAAAATTGCTTTTGTCGTTTAATTTGTCAAGTTAACAAAACGTCTCTCATACTTGTAAGGCTTTTAAATGCATACGTTCGCATACTAACAACGTACATGCGAAAGTCTACCTGAATGTTATAACCTAACCTAATGCATTAACAGCATAATTAAAATTAAAAATTGTGTTAACATTTAGTATGAAGGAAGAGAAGATAAAATTTCAATCTCGCAGAAGAACATTAAAACATTTGTTATGCCAGAAATCATCAGAATAGGATATACCTATTTATTCCATCACCTTGTTCTTTGTTCCTCAATTTGTATGGCTGGTTGACATAAATGAATTTATTATTATAATTGCATTTGTACAATTGCGTTTAACATATTTTACCTAGAGGTAGCAACTAGTAGTAGTTGGATATTAAAAAAAAGTCAAAAGTCAGGTCAAGTGCGAGTCTGACTCGAGCACCAAGGTTTCTGTACACACGTCCACACACCATACCCGGCACGTCACGACCCCAATCATTCTTGAACAATCTTATATTAAATTAAAGGCTCATAGTTAAACAGCGCCATCTGCATTTTGGTACTAATAACTTGCAACCTAGTATATTTGTTTGATTTTTTTTATCACGTGTACATCACATTTAATAACATGTATTTGAAAGAAGGGCCTCTAACAATAATCTCATAGGACTTTGAAGGCATAAAATTACATACGTAATTAAATTACAAACTTAGTTTATAAGTTATTTTTGACAAATAATAATACAGATATTATTTATATTACTCTTTTTTACATTACATAGCCCTCTATTTTGACAATAGATTGTATAAAAAGTAAAAAAAATATTTATATTTAATTTCTTAGTTCCGTGTGCCTATTGGCAAAGGCCTTGTTTCCTGTCTCTCGCAACTCTTGTCCAGTCGTTTCCGGTTAGTTTTACTCTTAAAATTATTATGTAGTAAATTCAAAATTTTCGCTTGGTAAGCTTTGGAGATGCACTGACCACACTACCGAACATCGTCGCTTTATTAGCAAACTTGATATTGGCAAAATCATCTTAACTTAGATGGAAGCCTTTTTTTTACAGAAGATAAGAACAAGACTTTGTATTTTAACCCCCCTTCGTATTCGTAGTTTTTACAGGAAATAAAAATGTAGGGAAAGTGGTCACCATTCGTACGCTTTTTTGTATTTTATTTTTTTAATTTATGATGGATCGTTGAATTTATCTAGTTTATATACCTAAGCGTAACAAATATATTGTAGTTTGTTACAAAAAAATCCGAAACTATTATGTCAAAAGGTTAAAGAGTTATTTTTCTACGATAAGATATTTGTACGAACGTACCCCACGTACGGGGTACGTTCGTACAGTAGGTGGGGTACTTTCATTCGCCATGGGGTAGATTCATACAGGGTAATTAAAAAGCCTATTAAAGTCGTTAATTTTTTATTAATTATTACAAAAATATTTATTTATTAACGAACTAACTTAAAATATTTGACTTGACTCATAATCGATAAATGTTTCTTTAGAAACATAACAAAAAATTAAATCGTTTATCCACAGTTTACTTATTGATAATTCTTAGCTTAACAATCAGTCTTAATGATTTCTTTGCAATCATTTTTTATGAGTATGTTGCACAGTCTTTGACAATCTAAACTTAAAGTCAATAATCATACATCTGTATTGTTGTTAGGCCATAATGCATTTTGCAGCAATTAATAATGTAGTCATTCAAGCGTGTCTCTTCTTCCAAGGAGAAGACCTGTAGACTAGTGAACTTGGAATGAAATGTTCGAGAGGGTTCATCGGTGTTAGAGCCATCTTTGAATTTCTTGACTCTGCTTTCCAACGTCGATGTCTTGATGTTATATTGCAACGCGGCTTTTCTATATGACAGCCGTCCTTGAATTACGTCATCAATTGCTAATTTCATGGACTCTTCATCCACCTCTTGGGTACGCGTACCCTTTTTTATATTCTATTTTTTTTCTTTACAATTGTTCCAAATTGATAGCAGAAGTATTTCCCGAGATGTTAAACGTGGTGACAGACGGACAGCGTCGCACCATAAGGGTTCCTTTTTTTACCTTTTTGATACGGAACCCTAATAAAGACACGTGACTTTCACGTTACGCCTCCGTTCCGGTCCCGTCTCACTCGCAAAACCCGAATGTCACTTGGCTTTTATTTTGAATACCATACTAGACTAATATGTACTTAGCACACTAATTCTTTTTCTACGAATGAATGAAGACCCCACTACTTAACCTATTGTTAAAATACAACATTTGAGTACTTCACTTAAGTAAATATTTTGTATTTTAAACACTTGAATAACTACGTTACCCACGTTAATCACCTGACCCCGATCACCCAGTGGAATTAGCGGCAATTATTTTATACTCAACTAGGAAATAATGATAATGTTCGGTTATGGCGCTTCTCCGGACGCTGCCGCGTCACGCTCGCTTCGCTCGCCCGGCTCGCGCGCTGTAGGATCGCAGTTCACCTAACAACCTAACCGTTTTTTCCCCTGGAGGATCGGGCTAGGGGAATGACGTGGACAACAGCTGAATAACGAATACCCGGTAAAGTAATAAATGATTAAATTCATTAAAAAAAGTAAAACACAAACATGGTCAACGTTTAAAAAAATAATATGCCACATCATTTAAAATATTCAAAAAATTATTCTATGAAGCCTTCCTCAATGCCCATTAACAATAGAGGCATCTTGCTAATCATCATGCGAGCCATAACCATAGTGGCCAAGAGCCATTCACCCGAAGAGGATGGCTAGTGGCTCAAGTGCAAGCTCGAGAATTAACCCACTAAGGTAATTACAGACCACAATTAATGCGCCTCATTAGGAAACAATAGCGTTCACGTGGAAAATGCTTATGGTCAACATGATATGGATATTACTAGGTAGATATAGATCGTATAGATACTCTTAGTGGTAATAACGATGTCTTGACGATCTAAATCGTTAGACCGTTGAAGTGGAATAAGAGTATAAATGAAGCCATAAGATAACATAGCAGTTCGTTGCATTATTTAAAAAAATATTGTTCATAAAAATGTAAATTTTATTTGAAAAATTACGTTAGAAAAGAAAAACAGAGCCTTTCAATACAAGCATTTAATTGCTACAGCATTGACCGATGGTTTTATTTACATTATTCTTTGTTTGGTGTTTAAATTAATATTTGTTTTATATTCAACATCTTTTTAACTTACCCAAAACAGTCGGTCGTATAATGGGCCCAAAGCCGAGAAACTAAACCAGTAAAATCCAAGACAAACTCTCAACGAAAGCACTTTTATTAATGAGTAACTATTCCGAAGCTGGCACATAAGTAAAGGGCAACCGAGCGAAAAAATGTACCAAAAGGGGCATGAAATAAAAATATTCGTACCGATAGGCCTTCGTAGTAGAATCTGTTTCACAAAGTGCCTGTTGCTCGCGCCGTATATTTCTTTAACACTATGGCTCTCAAAGAGAGCACGCCAAGCGTGAAATTTTCTATACGGGATTCGTACTCGTGTGGCATTAGTTTTCTTTTTATATCATTAGAAACGTGTCTTTTCTTTTTATATCATTATAAATGTTTTGGGTGCTAGGACAATAATCTAGATAGCGTTGAATGTTATATACCCTATTTATTATGTTTGTGCTTCTGCCTTTGTTGGACACGCGTGATGTTGCGCCGCAGTATAACTTCACAAGCCTTATGCTTTGCACTTTATGAATAAAAATACAACCGAATTGAGAACCTCCTCCTTTTTTTTGAAGTCGGTTAAAAAGGGCTGCTTTGACACCTATCAATCGAAGCATATGTTACGGGCACCCCTTCAAACGTCACGGTCAGCATGCGGTCACGAGCGTCTTGCGTATTATATATATCAGCGTCTTGTATATATATACAATAATATATATATGTAAAGAAAAATATGCTTTTCTTTGGTTTAAATATTCCCGCGCCTCAAGTTGAAGTGTCTTCGTGACAGATCGCGACATACGCGGATGGATATTTATTTCATAATCTATGTTGAAATTGTTACCTGAAAGCGCTGTCATGAGAAAGCAATTGAATATTAACTAAATTAGTAATAATATATATTTAAACCAAAGAAAAGCATATTTTTCTTTACGTATATATATATATATATATATATATATATATATATATATATATATATAGATGTACAAGACGCTGACACGTGAATTGTTTAACGTGAGAATGGATTTCTGTTCTAGTATTACGAGTAAGTAGCATTATATAATTAGTCATCATACATAAGAAAAGAAACATTAAGTACACTGAAAATATAATACTTAAAACTAACCTAACCTAACCTCAAGAAGCATGTCAAAAACCAAAATTAACTCACGAGGAAAATATGCATCAGATCAATATTGACTGTATAAAGAAACAGAGAATGCTAATATTATGTGACGAATACGGAAAATCATTAGCTGGCCATGTAAAGACAAATGCGTCCCGTATTGGCTCTATAGTCTCAATCTGTAAGCCAAACGCTGAACTCAAGGAAATAGTGCGCAGTATTTCGATAATGACCAAAGAAATGAAAGAAGGTGACGACGTCGTTATAATTGCTACAAACATACACGACTATAGCTTCGAATATATCAAACACGCAATAAGCACGTATAAATTAAGAAAACTTAAGCTTCAAATAACGACGCTGCCGTATGGTGCAAACTGCGCCGTCAACGACAAAAAATGGAAAATTAACAATAAATTATACGAATTAATTGAAGGGTCGAATGGAGTGACTCTTTTAGACATCAACAAGTTCAAGAAGGGATTCTTCTCAGCAAGAAACAAACTAAATAGAGTATTTTTATCATATCTTTGCAGCCAGATCACCCTTAACTCCCTGTATGAATTCACACACCAGTATAATAATAACATAATAATTTCGACTGACTGCTGTGAAAATGAAACTAGTCATAAGACGGAAAATAAAGAATGTTCTTCACATTTGTATATGCCGTCTCAAGATCAACGACCTATAACAGAGAACGAAATATTGAATACTTCATCTGAGCAGCTTCTCGAAAGGACAGATAACCCGGGATCGCCAAGTATTTTTTTAGACAAAAAAACAGTGTTTTAATGTTAACGGAAATCAATCCTAGCCAGTTTTCTATTGGCCATCAAAATGTTCAGGGAGCCGGCAATAAAATGTATCCAATATCATTGTCATTGCATGAGCTACATATAAATGTCATGTGCTTATCTGAAATCTGGCTGCAGGATTACAATATATCTACCTTAATAGTGGAAGGGTACAAGCTAGGAGCTAAATTTATAAGATCACAGCACGTCCATGGTGGCGTGGCAATCCTAGTTAAAAATTCTGTAAGGTTTAAAGAAAGATTAGACATAAGTTCCTTATCGGAAGAATGTACGGCAGAGGTATGTGCGATAGATATAATTTCCCAAAAATGCACTATTGTTGTTGCGTATAGACCCCCAAATGGGGATTTTCCTTCATTTCTATGTAAAATTGAACAAACTCTTGATATATGTGTTAAAAATAATTTCCGTGTAGTATTATGTGGCGATTTTAATGTAAAATTTAATGAAAACTGTAAGCGAGCTAAGTCACTCTGTGATATTATGTCATCCTATGGTTTTAAACAGACAGTACACTTCCAAACAAGAATGTCTTCATGCTTGGATAATATCTTTACAAATTTTGATACATACAACATAAAGAATGTGTCTGTAGCTTGCTCTGATCACACGGGTCAGTATTTAACCGTGCAAATGAATCGAAAATCGCAGGCACAATGTAAACCAAGACGAATTTATAACAGACTTATCACAAAGTCTAACATTAGCCAGCTGAACGATGAACTGCTACATGAATTTAGTGATTTTGATTTAAGGCCTGATCCTGAAACAAACTACAATAGGTTTTTCAATACATACTTTGGGGTCCTAAATAGAGTCATGCCACTGAAAAATGTTTGTGTACCATCAAAAAAGTGTTTTAATGACTGGGCTACCATCGGTATAAGGCTAAGCAAAGAAAAAATGTTTGAACTAAATTCCAAGTATACTATAAGTAAGGATGAATCTTTAGACAAAACTTTAGAAATTATAAACGAATATTTAAAAAAGTCTGTGGCATGGCAAAAGCTAAGTGGCTTCAATATAAGATCCAGAGCTCGTCAAATAAAATTAAAACCGCCTGGAACATTATAAAAGACGAGACAGGTTTTAGTAAACCTAAAAATGATGATATACAGTTAAGCCACGAGGGCCGGCTATTTAAGGACTCAAGGGACGTCGCACAAATATTCAGTGATTTTTTTCTCCGAAATACAAACAGTTTCTTCTTCAGAACCAATTTCAGGTGTAAGCGCTCTAGAACTGATGACACTAGTTCCACCTCGCGAAACTTTCAAATGGACTAAGACATGTATCAAAGAGGTCTTAAAAGTTTACACAAGCCTCAAAACTAAGAATGCTTATGACTTATGGGGCATATCAACTAAAATTGTTAAACAAAGCATTATACCCATACTACTCATTATTACAGACATTATAAATCAATGCTTTGAACAAGGTGTGTTTCCTGGATCTCTTAAGAGAGCTAAAATTGTCCCGGTCTATAAGAAAGGAGATCCAATGACTACAGACAACTATAGGCCTGTATCAGTGCTTCCTACTTTCAGTAAGATATTCGAGAGACTAATTTTTTCAAGACTTTGTAGCTTTTTCACACAAAACAACCTAATCTCAGCGGAGCAATTTGGTTTCCGTAAGGGTCTCTCCACAGAAGACGCCATAGCAGCTTTTATGAAACATGTTCACACTGGGCTAGAGAAAAAGTTAAAGTGTATGGGCGTATTTTGTGATCTGTCAAAAGCCTTTGACATGGTAGATCATAATATTCTATTAGATAAATTGTCATTTTATGGTATTAAAAATAACAACCTTAAATTAATTAGTTCCTACTTACATGACAGAAATCAAATTGTACAAGTGAATGGGGCAAAATCTCTAAGCGTTAACATTTCCAAAGGCGTGCCCCAAGGATCTATTTTAGGACCTTTATTGTTTATAATATACACGAACGATCTCCCATACAATATCCCAAATCGACTAAAATGTAATATTATAGAATATGCCGATGATACAACTTTTATAACATCTGACATCAAAATCGAAGACACAATATGTAATGTAAAAAATATCCTGAGTTTAATTAAGACTTGGTTTAGTGCTAACAAATTAAAGCTAAACGCTAGTAAGACCCAAATTATGCGTTACAGCCTACTATCAAACAAAGACAACTTGCATGTTGACTACGATGGGAACCGGCTCCTAAATACTAATGAGACAAAATTCTTAGGTCTAACAATAGACAGCTCTCTAAAATGCGACAAGCATATCGATAGTCTATGTAAAAAACTTACAAGAGCGGCTTTCTCTGTACGAAAAATTAGGGAGTTGTGCGGTGTCCAAGCTAGTAAATCGGTCTATTACGCCTACTTTCATTCCTTAATGTCTTACGGAGCACTGATATGGGGGCATGCAGCAACGGGCTCTAGAGTTTTCATATTGCAAAAAAGGGCACTCAGAAATATTTACAGTGTTCCTGCGCGAGAGACCTGCCGGGGTATTTTTAGAGAAAGTGGCATAATGACATTTTACTCTTTATTTATCTATAAAAACTTATTATACGCTCGAAAACACCTGAGTGGCAGCAAGAAAGTAGGTGATATTCATAAGTACCCTACACGAAATAGACTTAAACTTTGCCTTCCAAATGTGCGGCTAGCCAAATCTAAAAAAAGTTTCATTTATCAGAGCATTAAATTGTATAACCATTTACCTGACTCTGTTACCATACTAAGTGACATTAAATATAAATCATACCTTAAACAAATCTTAACCGAAAATGCACTGTATAATATAAAAGAGTACTATGACATCAAATTTAAATATAGAATATTAATCTCTGAATTAAAATTATAAAATGTTACTAATCTCAAATTTAAATATTGTAAACCTGAACCTAGTTATAAGACATATTCTAGTGCATATTGTATGTCAATGGAATAAATGATTTTGACTTTGACTTTGACTTTGACTAACTTAAAAATAGCTAAAAACCGGCTAAGTGCGAGTCGGACTCGCGCAAAAGACTCCGTACCATTATCTATAAAAACGGCGAAAAAAACCACGTTTGTTGTATGGGAGCCCCCCTTAAATATTTATTTCATTTTGTTTTCAGTGTTTCTTGTTATAGCGGCAATAGAAATACATAATTTTGTGAAAATTTCAACTGTCTAGGTATCGCGGTTCTTGTCTTAGTAATAGGGACCCGTTTTATCCTTTGGGTACGGAACCCTAAAAATCAAAATTAAGTTTTACGGACTAAATTTAGTTTTATGTATATTCGTCGAAAAATTTATAAAACGCGCTTACCTAATAAATTAATCAAACAAACACGCCATTAAAAACAACTCATTACTTTCATGAAACTTTCAACTGCCGTAACTGCATTAAAAACTTTGTAATTAATTCCTTTAAAATTACCGCTATCCGTCGTCGTTAGGCCCTAATTCCCATTAGCCGAGCTGCTTTTATGTTAGCAAATATTTATAGCCTGATGCAAAAGGCGAAGATTAGTCTTGCCAAGACAAACGATCCCGTTCTACTTACTTTCTTACATGACAAAGACGAAACTTTGCCGAGTCGACGTTTCAGAAATATTTCTGTTGTGTAAGTTTAATCTCGAGTACCGACATCGCGAAATCGCGCCTTTAATCCCGCCTGTGACGACTTTATTCGTCTCGCAAATTGTTCCTTGTTTTCGTGCCGCTATTTAGGGTACGTAATCTCCGAAAATTATTTTTTATTTAAGGACTGAAAAAATGAGTGTCAGAAAGAGCTAAATATTTTATGTTCGCCTTCGTGAAGCTTGATGAACCGTTCTGGCGTTTAGTCTCGAGTCTTGAAGTATATTTTGTTACGTTTTTAGCATTTTTGTACACCATGTTGTTGGCAGGATTTTGTATTATCTCTGTTCTTCGGAAAAATATTTAGAACTTTTACAATGGGCCGGCCAGTAAATTATCTTAATTACTTATAAATCTTATAATATACCTCAATAGTTATGATAACATATTAATGCACGAATGTTAAATAACGTTACACACATGTATCTACCTACGCATTGACAAAGTTTCAGGTCAATCAGCCGAATAAAGTATAATCAACCCACGATAGCAACAATGAACAAAAGCACCTAATTCATATAATTTTCTTGTCTCTCACTTTAATTGAATAATCATTCGGTAATCGATCCGCGTGTTCCGAGGAGGATCTGGAATGAGTGTGGAGCGGATCGCCGATGTAAAGCCAACTAGATGTCTTCTTAACAAAACAAAATCATCAAAAACAGTTCAACGTAATTTCATATAAGAAGCCAAGAAGCGAAACATTACTTGTCCGACCAAAACTGATAAAGACTTTAATATAACAAGTGCTATCATCATTTTTAATGTCTTGGCAGTGCCCATTATTTTATTGTGTTCTGTATTTTAGTAAAAATTTAATGATGGTTCTGATCACAGGAAATAAGGAGATCGATGCCGCGCGATTCGTATTGAATATACCTGTCGCATGTTCTTGAATTCGTGGTTTTATTTGAAATAAATAGTATTTATAGTATTTACCTGTGAAAAGTGATCCCATTGGTGTGGAAATTAATCAAATCACTTCGATTTTTGCAAGTAATTATTGCACAACTCGGCATTCTGGCAAAAAACGGAACTTTCTCGGTGGACAACGGACGATGAATGTATGGCGGAGCATACTCCGCCATACATTCACCGTCCGTTGTCCACCGAGAAAGTTACCATATACCCAATGCGCATACCCAATGAGCTGACATGTGCGACACAGCCGCCGGCGGCTTGTCCGCTCTATAGTATTTTATGCTCTGAGGTTCTGATTCTAACTTGACAATCAACATGAATTACATACATCAAAATGGACGGACGATATTTTCGCAATTCATTTGTAGCCGTCCGTTTTACGTAATATGTTCACGCTTAGAACTTAAACTTTTGTAGATTTTTGACGCTATCTTTCGCTACCTTTTCGCTACTTTTGTACTTTTAATTGTATTTATAAGTACCCATTCAATTGCAAGCTATTGGTTGAAAATTACACTTGAATACTGCCAAGTTCTGAAACTCTATCCCCATGTCGTCCGTCAATTAACCAAAGGCGTTGAGAAAGTCCTTAATAGCAGCTTTACTGGTCTAACGCGTTAACAGCTGGCAAACTGCGTGCACGCTCTAATAGATCTTAATTGGCGTGGCGCGACACAAATCATCGCTAGACCAATTAAGTCTGAGCGCGCAGAGTGAAAACAACTCTGTTTTTTTTTGTTTTTTTTTAATGTAAGTAGTTTTGGCTTGCTCGGCGTCGTGTAAGAATGTGAACAGAAATCAAGAAAAATATCTCTTAAAAGGCATCCATGTGTCGTCCCCCTTATTTATAAAACTTAAAATGCCTCTGATAAAATAGGTGTGTCCCTTTCGTATGAACACAAACGTCAAGGTGTCAGATAACGACAAACGAATTTCAAGGCTCTGTGAGAACACGCGACCCGTCCTTTTTTTTACAATAAATTGCGCAATCGACCAACTGAGTAATCTGGATATATAGCGACATACAAGGCACTAGTGATATTTCTTCGCATTTGCACGAAACGAGCCGATTACTTTCCAATTCGAATACAATTTCTTCACTTTTTTTTGTAGAAGAAGATTTTTACTCTGAAAAAAAAAACGATACATATGCGAAGTCGTTATATATCTACTATATCTGCCAGACCTATCAATATTAGCATCTCTCGCATGGCACCGAAATTATACAATAGGGAATATGCATGAGTCTTCAATTTTGAATACATCGCACTCAATCGATGCGGATATACCTACTTACGTAGAAATATCATAAAAGACAAATATAAAAATACCCATTGTATTAGTTTTATCTCACGTTAAAACCACAAACAGTTTAAGTTTTTTGATTAAACTACATAACAGTTAGACAGAATATTGAATTAGAAATGATATCTTTTATGACAAGTATAGACTTAAACACAAATAAAGGAGATAATTGCAAATCACTGACATACTCGTAGTACCGATAATACGGATCGTAACGTCATAGTCTATGCCCGTTTGCTATAGAACGTTTTTGGTTCAACATCAGAAGAAAAACATAAGAACGTTTTAATGATGCAGTTGTTATTCCTCTGTATTATACTTTTGATTTTCGTCATAAAAAAAGATGCAAATACCCTATTATACATTGTGACGGCACTTGACAGACATAAACGCGACTATGACAGATCGGTATCAGTCGCGTCTACGTTATATAATCTTTTCACTTCGAGTTTGTTTGTGTGGATGGGCGTTGATAATGGTGTGTACGCCGTGGGATTTCGTTATTTAATTGGCTCGACTAATTTGTATTTATTTCAATTTGTACAATTGCGTGTGACATCAAAGGGTAATTAAACCGCTTCACAGTTACACTACCTTTGATCATAACCGTGTAGGTATTTGGTGCGTTTCCGCACTGTGATATGTCAGTGTTGTGCGAAAGTGATAATAGTTAAATATCTTATGTGATTTATCATCGAATGTGTGGAAGTGACAAGGTAGATTAGAGCTTTTAATAATATGAAGCGCTGTTAACAATATGCAGACAGAACTCAAGAAAATGATAGTGGTAATACGTTGAAACTTAATCATCTACTCCCTCCCTCTCATCTACTCGTCTTTGACTTTAAAACATATAATGTTCGGACCCGTCAGTGGGTCCTTCGTATTAAAAAGTAAAATGAGTGACACCTGTCAATGTGACACTTGTCTATTGGTTTTGGGTGCCACGCGGATGTGGACTTAAATAAGTATTTGTATGCGCGAGGCGCGAGTGGTGAAATTTGTATCAAGTTTGGATACCAGCAAGGACTGAATGTACTTACAACGTGACCGGGCGGGCTGGCGGCAGGCCTCTACGGAGCCTTCGACGATGTAACTGGTACCTACTCGACACTTGACTTCTTTTGACGGAACTGCCCGAAACCACCGGCACTCTCAGTAAGTATTGAACTTTTAGTAAATTTAAGTGGCTAGTTTTTAGGTGGTAATATTATGACCCACGTATCGTGAGGCATCAAACGACTTGAACATATCAGAGCGTTTCTCAAAAAAATGCCACTATTATTAATTGTACTTCTGTTTCCACTCAGAATCAGCTCTTTCGACCCTGACAGGACAAAAGCTGTCCCAAACATATTTTTCCTATTGTGTTACCTTATACTTTGTATGGTGGAAACACAGTAGGAAAGTTCATAAATTTAGGTGTCCAGTAATTTAGTTTTCTTTATAGTTAAACTTTGAAGTTTCCTGCATAATATAGCTCAACAATTAAAGTCCGTGACCGTAACTTGGTCAACTTTTGAGATAGGTATCTTGCAGACCACTTGATCTCTTGATTATTGTAAGTTTTTTGTCGCAAAAAATTCGAGTACGATTTATATGTACCTACTTAAATGGAATTTTAAGTAACACAATCTGTCGCAATTCTGGTGCATAATGTAGGTAAAAATGCATTCCATTTGCCTCACTCATAACACAACCCTACGTGAGTCAAGCTATTTAGATAATATGCACTTAAGATACTTGCGGCCCTCTACTAAATGAAGTCATTCCCTGATTCATACCGTTGTAATAATATTCTAACTTGTATTCCTACGTCATTAAACAAAACGAGACGTAAAATTTTCTAACTACCTACATATCCACGAAATGAAGATTGGATGAATCAAGTAAAATTAACTCTTATTGCCATGGCGTAAGAGCTATGACGCGTACACTGTTTTCCTAAAGTACCTACCACATACCAAACGCCATAATTTGATGCACTTTCCACATTTGATCTCCCTCTTTGAAAACTGGACCCTTTTTTGCATAAGTTTATAACGCAGAAAATGGCCTACCAATAAAACATAATACTCGTACCTACCTACAATGTTTCCCTTTTAAAGTTCAGGCCCGTATTCTGAAACAATCGTTTCAATACGCACTCAATTTGTTTACCAGTCGTCTCGGCTATTCAGTGATGGATTGCTTTTGCATTAAACTCAATTGTTTTTAATCGTACACACAAGCACAGTATACTCGTATAAACACTTAGGACTTAGTTTTAATTATTAACCTCAGGAGAATTTTAGGCAGTTCAGGTGGACTCGAGTACCTGCCTATATTTGTCCTCGATAGATCACTGTAATTTATGTATTCAGCCTACATCGCCCTGCCCGAGTTTTACCAAGGCGACTGCAGAAAAGAAGACTGTCTAGTAAGATGGAAGCGTATTTTGTGAGTAGTGTGTCACCAGAGAGTGACTGACATCTCGTATTTATGCGTGGAACGTGCGATGCGAACGCACTCCGACACCAGTTAGCTGCCTCCGAAAATCCATCACAATTATTTGAATGCGAGTGCCCAATTCATAATTAAAATACAAGATATGTTATATCGGTTAATGTTTACCATAAGCTTTTCAGCGAAGGGCAACAACGCAAACCGAAACCTGCATACGACAGCGACGAAATTCAGTGGAATGTTATATGTGAAGGGAATATGAGATGAGACAATACAAGTATGTAGGTACAAAATTTATTATAAGTAACAATAAAAGTTTAATCTATCAACCCCTGAGTAGTTGTGATAATCATAGAACTCAATTGAAGCAGTCTTAGATACTCCACGTATTCATTTTGTAGAACGCATCAGTCTTACATCCTTATAAGCGGATAATTACGATTCCCCAAAGCGGGAGCAGACAAAAGGGTAGCGTCACAGAGCCATTTGTTATTTATAGTCAATTTGCGTCCCAGACTGCCACCGTTCGTTAGTGGCGGCCCGTGATAAACTTATTATATACGGCCACCGGCACACCGTGCTGTAAGCACAGGCTGGTATCAAACCTGATTTTGGGCAGAACTTCACCGGAATCACGCCATATGTGATTATTCCCTGCGTTGCAAAACTCTTTCGTCAATATCAAGTGAGGGAATTCTTCGAGCATCCCGAGAGCAGAAGGCACAAGATACCCGTAGTAAGACGGGCCTAATGTGCTCGTAAGTGACAAGGAGAAACAGACGATGGAACACTGTTATGAGATGACACTCATGTCTGACGGAAAGTGACTTTGGTATTGGTTACCTAGAACCAAAACTTATCAAACCAAGACTGGCTGACTTTGACGACCGGTTAGCCTAGTGGGTAGTGACGCTGCCTACGAAGCTGGAGGTCCTGGGTTCGAATCCCGGTAAGGGCAAATATTTGTGTGATGAGCATGAATATTTGTTTCTGAGTCATGGATGTTTTCTATGTATTTAAGTATTTATATCTATTATATATATCGTCGTCTAGTACCTATAACACAAGCCTTACTGAGCTTACTATGGGACTAAGTCGATTTGTGTAAGATTGTCCCCTTATATTTATTATTTATTTATTATTATTATTTATTTAAGACTAAGGAGCATTACCGTTGTTTAGACTAGTGCCCATTGTCGCACTCACTGTTGATGGTCATCATCTGAAGGCTTTCTTGCAGTTTGAATAATAATGTTTTGGATTATGGAGATAGCGGAATAAGTCTTTCAATGGGTGTAAATAGCGGGCAATTTTATTTAACCTCATATATATATATCTTGATCCCTATTAAGGCTCCAAATATTAGAAGATCTGATCTAAGAAAAAATCTTAAACGTACAAAATCGGTTCGCAAAATAATTGGATTAGTGGTACTCCCCGAGAACGGCATATTGGAGATGTGTTGTTTTCGGGAATATTTGGAGAACGGCACGTTAATATTTGTGACACGTATGATATGGATCATGTTGATAAAAAATATGAATTGTTAATTTGTTCGTAATTAAATGGATTTTGTAAAACGAGGCTCCTTAAAAATTAACCCTACACGAGATATGGACAACACCGGTGTGAGTGCACCCCATTTATCCGGACACGTTCAGAATACCTATACGTTTCATAATTATTTGTACGTTCGCCAGCCTATGAAATTATACAGCCTATGTTCTTTGTGCCGTTAAACAAAGGGTCAGTATGGTTTTCATGTTTTCAATATTTTACGTTTGTTGAAAACATGTTTATTGGTGACCGTAATTTCCTTTGATGATTTCTTGATTCAAGAAATTAGGTGTATATATTTTACTTTTATTTTAGTAATATTCCATCCGTTGTATATGTTCGCTGTACCGCTTATGATCGCCAAGCGAAGTATAGCAATGCGTCTATTTATTTTTACAAGGAACTCAATCGTCATAATGTTCTTCCAACAAAAGTTCAAAGCAGTTGATTTTTGCTCCTAAGATACCTACTATACTTGTGGTTCTGAGAGCCCAAGAATTCGCGAGTCCAGGTTAAAACAAAAAACAGGTAATCATTCCTTTAATTTTCATGACGTTCCGTGAAACATGCCTACTTTGCCCGCTTTTTTCGGAAAAACACGAATATCTCATGTTTTTATATGGTTGAATGATATTTTTTTTGCTTAACGAATGGTTCGTAGTCGAGGAGAAATATTTCCTAATTTTTATCGATTTTGATCTCGGGTTATCTGGACTTTTGCCAACATTGACCATGTCGAATAATTGACGCAACTATAGCTCTTATGATGTTGCGACAAGACTGATTCAAATTTTTGGGCAAACATGGCCTTCCATTTTAACATCTCGGTGTTAATTACGAAAAGTTTTACTCAGTACAGATGGGCAATGTTACCTAGGTGTTTTCAACTTTGCCATACAAATCCATACACCTCAAATTCCACAATTTGCTACAAGCTCCTGGCTGAAGTTAAAGACATGTACGACTCAAAGTAAAGTCATAAAATAATTTATTGAATCAGGCGTTACTTTGCGGAAGTCCATGATATATTAGGAGAACAATATTTCTTTGCTATTCCGCTAAAAAAACGTGCTGGTCTATTAGTGAAGATAAGATGCAACTATTTGCGTAAAAACATGCAAAAAATTACAGCAAACCACCACCAATAATGACAAAAACCTCGACACGTGTTTCGCCTCTCTACGAGGCATCATCAGGAGATGCTGGCAGGAGATGTTGCTTGCGCCACGTCCACTGAGCAAACAATTGCAAGCAAGCAATTTGCTCAGTGGACGTGGCGCAAGCAACATCTCCTGCCAGCATCTCCTGATGATGCCTCGTAGAGAGGCGAAACACGTGTCGAGGTTTTTGTCATTATTGGTGGTGGTTTGCTGTAATTTTTTGCATGTTTTTACGCAAATAGTTGCATCTTATCTTCACTAATAGACCAGCACGTTTTTTTAGCGGAATAGCAAAGAAATATTGTTCTCCTAATATAAAGTCATAAATATAATCTAGTTTCTACTACGAGTAAAAATAGTAAGCTTGCCATAAATATGTTGTGTTTTCGTTCATTGCCAGATTAGTTTAAAAGTAGCTTTATGGGCAATGCTTTGCCTGGTGGCAAAGTAGGCATATTTCACGGTTATCGTAGGAAGGTATTTTCTAGTGTTTATTGAAGCTATCAGGAAACTCAAAGCCGGGCTAAGGAATTATCGTGAGGTGCCGTTATAGTAGCATTATGGAGGTGCGGTTACATTTGCATCTTCCATCAAGTATATGGTTAAAGGGAGTCGTATAAAATAAGTATACTATGGTATACCCAAATGTAGCAGTTTAGCCGCTAACTAAACCCACAGAAGTTACAAGAACGAAATCCACCACGCTAGTTTACTCAGTAATATCGCAACCTCTTGTTATAGTGTATTAGTACAGCATGATTATTACTGTCGTACAAACAGTCTGCATTTAATTGAGTTATACTACAGCTGCACTTCCCAAAATCTAGCCCGATAACTCTATTTATTAGAGAACAAGCCACCGTAACTTCCTTACTTTCTTACGTCAAGTTCCCTAGCGTTAAGGTTCAATTTCCTTTGAGGCCAGCGCCACACACTCATTGGCCGCAGTTCCGCACATCACACGTTAGAAGTTCAATAAGTAGCCCTAAGCACATTTCGCTGTTTGCGATTGACAAGATCCTGTTAATTCCAAGACGGAGTTGTAGTATATTAATTAAATCTGTTTGCTTCTCAGGCTGTATTTGCTTCCGACTTAATTAACATTTGCTATATAGTGCTGGTTGGATTTGTGCTTAATAAGGAAATGTAATAATGTTAATTGTTATTGTTCAGTGTATACAATATTCAAAATTAAACTAAGACAAATAATAATTATTTACGTACTACAAGCAGACATGCGAGGATTACCTATTTTATTAACTTGACAATTATCAGTTGACACTGACAATTAGGCCGTACATTTCTGTGTTCTCATGAATGTTGGAAAATGTACCTGTCTCTTAGGAATGTTACGTAATTTATTAGACACTATATAAGCTTCCACCCGCGACTTCGTCCGCGTGGATTCGAGATAAAAACTGCCCTTTATTTTAATCCACGCTATAAACTATCTTCGTTCTTTCTATTCAAACTTTCGCATTTATAATATTAGTAGGATTAGTATCTTCTAATTATACAACTTCAACCCCTCCTCAACTTGTTTAATGTCAGTATGTAGAACTATGTAACAATTACTGATAGAGAGAGGTAGGGCACAGCGTAATGTCATCACTCTTGAATCTGGAGCAGCCCGACTGGGGGAGTACCTCCGCCTTACAGAAGACCACAGCCATAATGGCACTGCTGCCTATTCCGTAGGTATTTATTGTAGTGTTGTGTTCCTGATGGTGAGTAAGGTTCCCAGAGCTCCATCCTTAAAGGCCGGCAACTCACTCACAACACCTCTGGTGTTGCAGGTGTCCATGGGCGGCGGTAATCGCTTACCATCAGGTGATCCGTCTGCTCGTTTGCCTCCTATAACATAAAAAAAACGTATCAATGTTTTTTGAAACTTATATATATATATCCTTGTTAATTCGAGAAATATACGGTTTGAACTGAAAAGCAAAATATCCGGCCAAAGGCATGCGTTAAGAAGAACGTGCTTACGAGTATCTCACAATATTTATCAGGAATTATACGCTAGATTATTGTTTTTTTTTCGATCTTCATTGTCTGCATGAAAACCGTACGCAGTCGTCTCGCAACCGTAAATCGAATGACGAGCCGTATTTATCATCATCATCATATCAGCCGGAATACGTCCACTCCTGGACTTAGGCCTCCCCCAAAGAGTGCCAAAGGGACCGGTCGTGCGCCACCCGCATCCAGCGGACCCCGCAATCTTTACCAGGTCATCAGTCCACCTTGTGGGGGGCCTACCCACGCCGCGCCTTCCGGTACGAGGAACTTTTCCGCGCCAACGGCCAACGGTTCTACGTGCTAGCTTAATCCGAGCCGTATTAGCTTTCGAATTTAGGGCGGGTTGCACCAACTTACGATTACAAACAGATCAACGTTAAATACGGCGCCGGCAGCTGTCAGCCCATAGAAAGCTGTCAAACTTTCCATATACAGTAGAACCCGTTTAAGACGATTTCTCAGGGACCCAATGAAAAACGCGTCTTAAGCGAGAAAGCGTATTATACGGGATAGGGGGTGGGGTACATGGTCATCTCAATCAAACTTGTTTAAGGACCTTTATGATGCCCTGATCTATCGGTTGTAATTAAAATGCTTGTCGCATTTGGAGGTAAGTAAACAAGCTTGATATTCTGCAGCTCAACACCTTTAGTTGGGGTGAGCGGGGCAGTTGTGAATTAATAGAATTATGCGTCTATATTTAATCTGAAAGTGATCACTGGATGAAATTTTAAGCAACGTGGATTTTTCGCCTTACCAATCACTAGCAAACGCTCTGACCCATCAGAATAGGCACAGGCCAGGACAGTTTATCTTTACTTGCTTTGCACCATGACAAGTTTCTCCCTTGAAAACATAGGATTTATAAACCGAATTCATCTGCAGCCGCTCGCCGCTGCCGCGAGAGACAACACGCGTGCGCTTGTAGGCGTATTAAACGGGATGAAGAATCGTATTAAGCGTTAAAAAATGTATGAGAACATGTCTCTAGTTGTAGGGACTGACATAAAATGGCGTATTATGCGAGATATCGTTTTAAGCGTGATCGTGTTAAGCGAGCACCGCTTACGATTAAGGGAGGTTTGGTGCAACACACCTAGTGTGCGCATTATACATATATAGCATGTTAGCTAGCTAGCAGCTCTGTGAACTGTAGGCCTTGCAAGACTGTCTTAAATAATTTACTTAAAAAAAAAACAAAGTTTTAACTGACTTCAATTTAGTACTCCGCCAAGACAAGAACATTTCCTATTTTTTTTTTACAATTTACTACATGAACTGATTTCTGATAGCTAATGCGTTGATTACTATAGAAAAAAACCGAATGTGGGCCGATAATATTTGAGGACTTCCATCGATTCCCCAAGATCATCACCATGTTCCTATTTCAACGGAATCTTATCAGAACCTGTGAGCCTGTGACGTACTTTTGCACTTCTAAGTACATAATTGAGGAATTCGATAAGTCATCTGTGGTCTTCATCATCAATTCCTCGCCACCATATTTATGATCCGGGTGTAAATACACGAGTTATAACAGAAAATACCAAAATCAATACACGCGTGCCTGTGCCTAATAAAATTGAGGAGTCCCCTCAATTCCTCATGGATCCCATCATCTATTAAACTGAATTATGAAAGAAATGAGGGCCACATGGAAGTATATACATACAAACAAAAAAATTTTTTTCGCATCGGCTCATTAATAATCTATATAATTATTGCATCTGCTCACAAACTTTCACAATAATCGTTTGAAAAATGCCACATGTAGAGGAGAACACTTGTGCATTCGATACACATGACTTATTAGTTATATTTGCTTGTCTTTTGTATATTTTTATTAAGTTACCTATTTTGTACCCTGTTTTGAACAAATAAGTTCTGATTCTAATTTTGTAAACACGGACATCTGGACAACCGGATACAAAATAATTTTGGCCCAAGCTGAAAGGAAGCACTTCTTTCGCTTCGCTCGTTCGTTCAATAGGTACCCTTACAAATCCTCCAACCAGTTTTTATCACTCGGTGTATGCCCGACTGTCACTGGAAGTTTTTAATTTAAAAACATATTGCCATAAGTCTTCCACGATAAATAGGTAATAACCTAAAACTCGGCCAATTGCGCGTCGGGCCACACGAAGTGTAGGGTTCCGTAGTTGCTTGTCTGCCTTAGTTACATCGACGTGCGGTGCGGTTGCGTCGTCGGGCGAATGCTGGCTGGCTGCGGGGCTGTACGAAAATTGGCCTTTCCAAGTACAAATTAAGTTGGTCGACTATTACTCGGTAATTACTTACGCCTACTTGTCCGTGATAGTTTTCCTTTTAAATTAATTATGTGCTACTACCACGATTTTTTTCACATCCCCAGTAGTAGCCATTTAGCCGGCAGGGGGGTTGGGCGGGGGAGACACATAACTCCAACAAAATTAGGGATTTAAAGCCCAATATCTCTCAAACTAATCACTGATTTGAAAAATGTATTTTTGCAAATGCATAATATTTTTGAACGAGCTATCCAACGAGACCCCACACCATGGGTTTAACGAGAAAACAAAGTTAAATCCCCGCTTTAGGTGTAGGGGCACCCTACAAAAATGTTTTTTTTTTCCAAGATTTTATATTTATATACATACCCATGCCGAATTACAGTTTTCTAGTAGTAGGTAATGGTTACTGAGCTAATCCGAGGACGGACGGATTGACGGATAGATGGACATGGCGAAACTATGAGGGTTCCTTGTTGACTACGGAATCCTCAAAAAGAAATACTTTCCCAAATAATTTCATATGAAGACATCAACTTACGAAACTTGGACCCCTGTGTTCCTCAGATAAACTCGCATGCTCCCCGGCGACAAAGGAGAAGTTCCCAACTCAAGCGACTGAAAAATATTACCCAACTTAAGTTTAATCTCTTGAAACGTTGAAGGAAACAATTGTAAATACAAGTCTGCTTGGAGACGTTTGTTATGACCCGCTTTATGGGTTTAAAATGTTTATAGAAAGTTCGCAGAGGATTGGGAAAAACAAACGGCAAACAGACCAGTTTAGGAATTGAATCTTTATTTTGTAACTTATTTTAAGTGCACCTCAACGCTCACCCACAAACATATCTTGACACCACGAAGCGTAGTAACTAAGCGTAGGTAGAGCTCTAGTTTCGTGACGGGTGACTGGCAGGGTGAGGCGCATTTAGTGCGTAGCGAATAACAGCCCTGACCCATCCGATGAGTCGTTATTATTGAACGAGAGAGCTAAGCTAAGCTAACAAACAAATGATTTGCTTCAGCTTGGGCCAAAATACGGTATTCGACTAATGGGTTGTTTACACTTTGATTAGTGATTAGTGCGGGTTCATACATTTGCCGCAAGTGCGAGTAGCTTTCGTATGGACTCACAGTAATGAATGTGTAAACAGTCTCCAATATTAAATGATCTTCTTTTTATGAAACGTCAAAAACGCTTCGTTATTATGGAATTTGTATGGATTACTTGCTTCCAATGAACAACGTCGTCGTCCTTATTGTTAGTTTAATGAATTTAAAAATCTTAAGTAAACCAATTTTTCTGTTGCTAACAAAACAACAGTTTATTTTCACTATTATCAAATACCCTATTCTTTCAATGTCCAGATGTACAGCTATTCTCCTCTAGAAGCCGTATTTTTCAACCAATTCTCGTAAAATTTTTTGCGCACGTTCGAAAGCTATTTAGTTTTTTTTTCCGTCAGTTTTTAAATTAAAATATATATACTGGGTGGAACAGATCGATGAAATTTTACGCAAATGGGATATAGATCAGGTTTAGTACTTTTCTTCTCACCTAGTAACTATATTAACATTTCTAACAGTTACCGAGATACAACTTGTTAAACTTTGGTGAAAAAAACTGTTTTTTTCAACCCTATCCAGTAGATTCAATGACGTCAACAATACAAACAGCAACATTATGAACTGACCGTTGACACACCTTATGTCATTGCAATAAGGTTTAAGAATAATTAGTTCGCAGTACTTTCGAACATCGGATGTGAACTTTTCTTGTGACTTGTGACGTGTGTCACAAGTCAATTTCAAATAACTATGTATTGTTTTAGGGTTGTCACTAAGATTAAAATATTTCGATTTTTGTTTTTTTTTTCTTTTAAATCAACAATTATAATAGATCAGTTGTACGTCACCACTGTCCTTTCAGCTTAGTCTAAGGAAATGTTCTTCCTAGTATATTCCCAAGTTCTACGGCTCACACAGCTACTAGGTACTGTAGTAGGTATCTGAGGAGGAGAAATGGACTGCTTTGAACTTTTGTTGGAAGAACATTATGACGAGGAGTTCCTTGTGAAAATAAATAAACACTATGCATCTACATATAATTCGCTTAGCTAACAGCAATAGGTGCACCGGATTAAATTTTACTTCAATAACAGTTATTCTTTGAATGGAGAAGTCATCATGGGAATAATTATAGTCACCACCAACAAACATGTGATCAACAAACGTGTCATCGACACAATAACATAGGTCGTATAATTTCATGGGCTGGCGGATAAACAAATAATTATGAAACGTATAGGTATTCTGAAACCAAGGGTGGTTTTGACGAAAGCATTGAACGATGAAATACAGAAGCGACTTCGTACGTAGAAATGAATAGTAAAATACCGATCTAATCATAATAAAAGCAATAATTTTAGTTGCCCTCTTTTGATTACTGGCTTTTGACAGCTTGGAATTCAGATTTTTAAATATTCAACCAAAATTATTCGCCCTGAACTAGAGACTACAAGTTCCTGAAGTATTGTCTGATATCCAAATACGTAAAGCGCAACTCGATGCGGATAAACTAACCCTAAAACTTAGACAGATTGGCGTAAGACTCCGTAAGCAGTTTCTGACAGGCTAATCGACGTCCGAACTAACCAAAGACAGTATCCGCATAAGAATTCATGTGCATTGAAGTTTCCAAGCCAAGTCAGTAGACAGGTGGTAGACGTTACCGGAAAGGCAGTGGGCTAATAAATCACTGGGCTACTTGGTATTGGCTCAGGATCGCCGATACGCCAGGCAACTGATTAATGTGCTAGATTTGACCGCACGGGGGATTTATAGGGAAAAATGCTATCTCCAAATAACTTGAGTTGATTATGTGGTCAGGGGACTTGGCTATTACGGTTTTGAGGTTGATTTGGTTTAATGTATTATTTTTCATTTGCGTTTGTGGTACTTTATGATCTTGATTTTCTTTTCGCTTGTGTTTTACAGTCTCTTATTACGTTGATAAATTTTCTCAAGTACTCACATGATCATGTACTTACATATATTATACATCACTTCTCGAGTATCTTTGGTTTGAAGTGACTAAACTGCTTACGGTTGGTTGCAGGTTGCAATATGCAGCACGCACCAGCAACTCTTCTTCATTTTATTTGCACTTGGTATTTATCTACCCATTTTCAGCAACTCAGTTAACAAGGTTGGCAGTGATAACGATATATCAGAAATATACCAAACCAAATTTAGTACATTCATTAATTTTAGACCGGCTCAACTAGTGCATTTAAGTGAAATTGAAAACTAGTGGGTACGTTAGAACTGCCACAATGGATTCGGTACGTATGTGAGTTAGATGTAAATGAATAAATAACTTCCCCTAAGTCTTGTACTGAGTGTGAATAAATCACGCCACAAGGTATGGATACTTTCAATCTTATTCCTTGAATATAGGTAAGCTCTAGAACGCGACGTTTACGAGTGAGTTCTTCGTCACAAGGAAATTACAATAAAAACCGTCAATCAAGATCTGTGCTCGATAAGACCGAAGATCGAGTACCTACTGCGCGAATCCCGAAATTGCTTTAAAACTTTCATGAGTTTCCGATCGGTCTTAAATTAAAGAATATATATCGGTAGGTAAATGTGTTATTGAGTTGTTATTTTTGATCATCAATATAATACCTATTAAATCAATAGAACATAATATTCCTCGTATTATCAATGTGGTTGAGATCGTAAAAAATGAACTCCAATACTGTTTAGGATGGAATGTTGTGTTGTGAACTGTTTAGGACTTAGATGCATGTTCTTAGTATATCTTTATACTGTATTTTTTCTTCTGTATATCAATGTCTGTTTGTTCTCCAAATAAATAAAATAAAATACTAAGTGCGTCTTTAATATGGTGAAAAGATCGACATAATATAATAAAAATGCTTAATGCAGGATATTTTTATTTTTTAAATTTGTGTTACTCAGTCCTACGAATTCACTACAAAGGAAACAATGACTCAGACTAGCACGAGCCCATTTGTTATAATTTCACATCAAAACAAATGAAGCTCGCAGATGAACAGCTACAGGGTCCTCTTAATTAGTGACGTCATCAAATCTGCTCTTAATTGAGTGTATCCAACGTGAAGACGAGACGGCGACAACTTAAAAATACATTTTCATTTATCCAAGAGAGAATTAGCTACGCCTCACTGCTCGGCAACATTGCCTGGATTTTCTTCGCCTCCTTCTTTTGTTTTATGACAAATGCCTGCTTGTATCGCATCTCTTACGTTTGTTTTTGTTTTTACGCTCTTTAGATGTCATAAATGGATGCGCTTTGAAAAATATTTCAGCTTGATAACTCGTTTTACGTCCAGTGTACATACGGATTGAAGCCAAAGAGGGAATGATTCTTAATATTCTTATACGAGCGGGAATTTTATTCAGAAAACAAATGTATGCCATTCTAGCAGTTTGTGAAGCACTAGATGTGGAATCCTTTGCTAATAAGTGACCTAGATTCGTGATACAGATAGATAAAATCCAATAGTTCAAATCACAGTGAATAAGTCTAAGGGTGAGTTGCACCAAACCGTCTGTAATCGTAAGCAGTGTTCGTTAAAATCTGAATGTATGGAACGTTTGACAAGTTTCTATGCACTGACAGCTTCAGCGCCATATTTAACGTTGATCGGTCTGTAATCGTAAGTCGGTGCAACCCGCCCTTAGTAATAAGCAGAATGTTCCGGCTTTAATTAAAACTTATACGACGTTTCTTTCATTTTCTTTCAGCGTAGGATCATCAGATTAATTAGTGACATGAAGACCTTATTCGCTTCTATTGTTTCATTGTGCACAGCCTCATTGTTGGCGCATCATTGTGCCGACTACTCTTGACGAATCAACACATATCGGCTGCTTGTTATGGCAATCTCGTATCTTCATTTAACACCGTTGTAAAAGCGACCTTGGAAGTAAGGCAATATGATTCACACGCCAAACAACGTGAACATGAGATATAACGTGGTGAAAGAAATAAGATAATACTCTTTGTAAAATGTACAATAAAGAAACGTTGTTCAGGCAATCGCTTACATTGAAAACAGGCTTTTGATTCTTAACCATTTAAACGTAAACAACGAGTTTACGGTGGTGGAAAAAGCCAATTTACTGGAGAATTTGTCCTCCAGCCATACTTCGTTCGAACAAAAAAACGAGGATAAATAAGAAAAGAAAGGTTTTGTTCATTAGATTTGTTGTTGTATAGGTCCCTGGTTAAAATTTACTTACGATAATACTGATACTTTCCGATTATTGATTGATTTACTCCTTAAAACAACTCTGAAAACAAGATACTATAGCTTTTTCCATCTTCGTTAATTTATTGTAGGTACATCATCGAAGTGGTGGTTTGTGTATATATGCCAGATACATATGCATGATATTCGGCCCATTGACCACCAGGGCCGTCTTGTTTACGTGCTTACCTACTTTCCAAACAACTGATTTTATTACTTTCCTTATTCAGAAACAATAATGGTTATTTGTTATCCAAGAAGGCAAAGCGTAGATTGTGGTAATTACATAACGTAGGTACGTATTGGGAGGAACTGGATACGATTCATATGCTAATCGTTTATGTTATGATTTTGGTTATTTTTAATTTAAATGATGCATTTTGAGTGATCGATGGAGTTGTATATATCATTCGTGAATCATCTATTTAATCACATTTTGTTGAACCACCACCAGAAACGTATTATCGTAGATCAAATAACGCAGATTCCAGATACTATCCATTTACGCAGCATTTTCACATTAGATTATGTGAATATAATGCCATGAATGAAGCTCAATATCAATCTGTTCAGCCATATTTTAACCCAAATAGAGTTTTCTAATATATTCTGACAGTCACCCCTAAGCCATCATGCGGGAAATATAGCCAGCGATAAGGAAATCGTCGATATAGCTGTCCACTGCCCGTTCTCGTTGATTTGTGTTATTTGTTTTAATATTATTGCAAAGCATTTTGTATCATTGATGCGGATAACTGTATCGTTTTGTGTGTCGTGCCTTTCAGGATATTGTGCTTGAGAAAGTTATTTGCTATTGAGCTATGAAGATATGTTTTTAAGATAACTTGATACTTGTATTTGCCTTGCATATTTTACCTCTTTGTTTTGTCTTTGGTAACACGCTCAGGCGGCATGGCTTCCAAAGGTCCAGAACACCAAAAATAAGCAAATAAGGTGGCAAAAATAAACAATATAGTGTGACATCGGAGACGTAATCAGATTTTTTCCTAACTCTATTATTAGTTTGGTAGCAAAAGTAATTCCATTACCGATATAGACTAAACAAGTTTTGTTTTTTAATCTTATTAAAAACAGTAAATTTAAATTTTATACTTGAATCGTGACCATAGTATTCAATAATATGATTCATGCTATGTGACCAATTTTTATAAAATGGTATTTGTTTATAATAATAATTTGTAGAATAACTATCAATCTTGTAACTACTCCTTAAGACCAACTTCATTAAGTTTTTTCCACCCCGCCCGTTAGCACGTTCAGTCATTACGCTCAGTTATCATCACGTTTTCGATGTCACCCTGTATAAAATTAACTGTAGGTACTCGTGTGTAAATTTCTTGATGAAAAAACTACTCATGCTCTCTGATTCACTAGCGTAAGCGTCGCGCCATTTTACTACCAATCCTAAGATTAGTTGGCAGTTGTCCGATTCATGTAACAGCCAATAAAACAGGCTTTTGATACCCCATTCATCTTAGCCGGGAACAAACAAACGTCTGCACCTAACGCATCTTTGACTCCAGCCGGCTACTGAATAGCCGCTCGATCGAGCTGATGACGCCAAGCGTAAAATGAGTTGTGCGCTCCACCAGCCCGCCACGTCCTGTAAACATCCATTGTCTCTCGTAAAACGTACCAGGATTCTTTTCGGAAATTGCAAACGTCTTCTAGCTACTGTAAAGTTGTTTTCATTAATATTGGCCACTGTCCAATATTTTCGAGTCAGTGCGTTTGGACGCGCGTTTACGTCGGTAATGTATTGGTGGTATACGCTGGGACGTGATACGATTGCACGGGAATTTGTAGGGCTTGTTAGTGGTATTGTCTGGAATTTGCAAGGTTCTGTATTTGAATGCATACCTGATAAGGATATAAGGATAAAGTATGATAATGAAAAAGTTAATTCCTAAGAGCGGTTCCAGCAATCTAAGAACATGGCAAACGTATAAATATATAAACCAACGTCAGTATGAACGTTTCAGGAGGGATTTGAGTAAGACTATTTGTAAATAAAGGGTATAAAGACAAAGCTCTCAGCCGAGTCGGTGACTCATAGGAGCGTAAAAAGAACGAAGCTCTTTTGTTGTTAATAATCGAAATTAATCATTTGCATTGTTTTTATCAGACCCAGTCATGAGACTTTTACGAGCCATTGACTTTTCGTTGTTTACAGCGTTGGGTATAATTGGCAATCAAACGTGAACATTTCATCGCTTCAGGGAATATAGACCCTTTCAGTATTCAATGAAAGGAATCGTTTTCTTGTTAAATGATTCTACATCTGAGCCTCGCAGAACGTTTAACTTACACGAGTAAAGAAAAAACATGTGTTTATACATAAACGTGCATAATGCATGCACCTTATTGTCCTTTCAAGCATAAAACTCATTCTTGTAATACTTTTTTTACCAACAGGTCGATCACATAACGCATGTAATGTACGTTAGGTAGATCATGTAGAGATAGAGAATGTAATTTTTTACGACGGTTGCATTGTCCGAACGCGCGTTCGAAACGTTCCGTGACTACCCCTCTGGTGTAATATAGTATTTTATGCTACTGTTGTATAAGTAGGGTCTTAAAACGCGAGTGTCGCGAGTAGTATCGCAATTAAAGACGACACGAGCGTTTTAAGACCAAGTTATACACCGTTGCATACAATACTTTTCCTACGACTAAATTTAAATAAATAGCATTTGACTTTTCAGGCAGTTTTCCGTTAGTTCTATTACTACTCACGCAATTTCCTCAGCGGTGCAGTTATTTTTTTCTTCGTCCATTTTAAAAGGAACGTAGACATTTTTCTTCACTTCACAAAGACGAATCAAATCTTAAGAAGTTATTAATAACGAATAGTTATCATATTTCGTCTTTTAATTTTGAACTGGAACTTTGGTGGAAAATCAAAAATATGACACATTGCCACCTTTTGTTAATGGTCTGTTTTTAATTTCCTTGTACTTGTCATCCGAACTAAACTGAATCCGGATCCGAACCGCATCGGATCGGTTTATATTTATAAATAATAACAAAAATTTGTAAATTATGTACATTATCACAGAATACATGATAATTTATTTTTATGTTACAAATATTTGATAGTACATAAATAAAAACTTTTTATTTCGAAAAATGTGCTTATGAAGTTGGTACCACTGCAATATAGTGGCTGATAAAAAAAATTTAGATGATTAGACATCGTGGTAAACAGTGCTTTTATGGAAAGTATATGAACCATAAAAGTACACCAAAGAGTGCGTTTATGGGCCATAGAGCATAGAGTTTTTCGACGACTTATTATCGGTGTCATTGTATTTGAGCCAAAGCCTATATAGATGACAGATAACGGTACAGGAGTAGAAAAAGAGATTTACATGATATGCGAATGTGGCACGTATGAAATAGAGAATTTATTTCCCCAGATAAGCGTTCGATATTACCTAACAGTGTTAGAATTTTACATCCAACGAGCAATTAGCAAAGTTTCCTCATAATTATGAACGAGATTCCACCTCATAAAGGATCTAATATCACGAAGTTGATGCATTAACTTGCAGCTATTTTCGCACCGTACGCGACAAAGTTCAGGTGTTAACCAGGTTTATAGCTCGACCCTAGTGGGGTGACCAGCAGATTACCTTTGCTGGGACATGAATACCCTAATTACGTTGCCCTGATGAGTGCTTGAGAAATGGCGCTACTAGTTAGGGTTTTCATATAAGATAATAGTCTAGGACTGAGTTCAAGGATTGAAAGCAATTGTAATTCCAAGTTACATACAGATTTTTTTTAACTAAAAATGGCAATGCGTTTAGCCTTCGTCTAAACTGGTGGAAAGTTAACTATGACGGATCACGCACATTTACAAAAAGCCTGCACTTACAGCAGTTCACACAGCATGCGGCAGTTTTTTTAATGCTTCGAGCTATTTGTAGTGATACAGAAAATTTCAGCGTATAATGTGTTACTCCACATTCGCGGTATGGATTATATAAGATGCATGCCTAAAGTAAGTCCGATTATTTTCCATTAAATACGATAAATCTTACTTTACTCCACATATTACCAAAATTTGCTTTCTCTGTAGCTCAGCCCAAGTAATTACAACGCACACTATTTCCTCGCGTCAAGTCGCATGCTCCCTTATAGTTTGATGTGGGATACGATATTAATGGGTTTCGATCTCGAAATAGACGCAGTGGGGATTCTGCAGAATCTGATGTTATAGATGAAATTCTGTTAACTTATATGGAAGGACGGTGGAAAGCGCTCGGTGTTAAAATCTTGGGACATTATTAGTAGGTTTTTATATTTAAAACTGCTAGGTATATAACCACGCCACTCATGACAGCGAATGAATTATGTTGAAAAATCATGTGATGATGAATGATCAAATGTACATTAGCTACACAATTGAACGAGACATACCCCTTTGGTGCATATTGAAAACACACTTTGTGTTCATGCACCGTCATCGTCTATGATTACTTACTACAGAATATGGCTACAACTTATGAAATGACCCATAAAGATTAAATCCGCTGTAGATATAGGATTGTTGAACGTTTTTCAAGTAATATGCGAGATTACGCTTTAAATAGCGATTTGTTTCCTAGTGCTATTACTAACTACTACTTAGTATTAGCAGTGACTGTAGGGCGACACTTAGCGAAACTGTGGTCATCGACAAAAGATAACCCCTATTACCCACTTGCGATCATAACAAAGAAATAAGTAAACATCCTCGTGCATCATTTCTCGGTTTATTTATTCGTATCGCTAATTCATTCGTTCTTATAATCTAATATTTCTCAATGCAAACGCTTTAGTGAAATATAACTAAAGCAGAAGCTTTGTATTATTTAAAAGGTTTTTTTAAGAACTTCTTTCGTGTATGTATCTTCTTAAACACCTATTTGTTCTAATTAAACTACTTAAAACGTATGGAAAAGCGGGACCGTGTCACCACGGCCTAGCACTTTGAAAGTGAATTATGAATACAACGGCGTGATACTCCCTGCTCGTTATTCATTTTGTGTACAAAGCTATCTATGCAAATGTGCTTCATTCCAGTTTGTTAGACTCGGCTGCCTTTGACCTCTTTATGACTATTTAACTATTGGAGTATTTTGATTTACTTATACCAGATTTTTTTTTTTATGTATGGTAGTCGTACCATAAATTAAAAAAAAAAGGCTATGGTACGACCTACGCGATGTGGTTATACAGAACTAGGGCGCACAACACATCACATTCAAATTTATATGTGGAGTCAGAAAGACATTCGGTTTATTTAAAGGAATTATGATATACCTACATAATTATTTCTTCTTTTATTTCAACATTATTTTAATATTTTTATGTCATAAGGATTTTCAAATGTAATATTGTTAATCAAATATTAACATTTTCAAGGCCAAACAAGGCTACGTGTGCTGACCCGTAGCGCGACGCGATATTTTTCCACTTTGTAGGGGAAATCATTCGTAGAGGCATTCATAATTGGCCTGTACCGGTTATTTCCTTCCTTTTGACATAAATATGGGCGAGATAAAATCCAACAAAATTAATAGAACTTAAAACTGTCCCGTGCGTGTCAAACCAATATTAAATATACCCATGAATCCAATGAATTCGCGCTAAGCGTCGTTAGTCCATTTACCATTCGTTTTTACCTTTATTCGGACATGGATGTAAACAATTTTAGGTATTGTGTATTTATTAACCGTAGTGGAACCTCAATAACGGTATAATATTTTTCAACGAACGTTCTCAAATAAATGTTTCAATGCAGTTTTCAAATACTGACAAGTTTATTTCATAGTAAAGAATCGTATGTTCCGGCCAAAACGCATATAATTATTATTATTAATTATTTATTCACGAAAGACACATTTATGTTTACAAACGATAGTATACTGCCAAACTGCATGACAGTTTGTTGGCAGTGCACTAATTACTCTTGATTATATAGTTCTGTCAAAAACATATGGCTAAATTATATTCATGCTATTAAATATGTTTAAAAACCTACAATACTTACTAACCTGCAAGTTTTACTTTATAAATATTAAGTTAATGTTATTCAACCAAGGCCCATAAGGATGGGTAAGTACATTCTCATTGATCATAACTATAATTATCTAATATTATAATCTCTTCTATTTGATTAATACATTATTTTTTTGCAGTTATCTGCCAAGTTACATATATAGTTGAATAAAAAAGTACTTGTATATTCAGTTTTCTTGTTTCCGACATACCTATGCATTTCAGATTGAAACACATAGTAGACATTCAGAATCTACAAAGCCACCTTACTAAAACACCTTTCCCAGACATCCCACACTCATTACTTAGTCCTTTTCAAAAACCGACTATTTTCATATATGCAAGTGAAAAACTTGAACTTCAGACAAAAGACGCTCCGTAAGAAAGTTATAAAGACGTCCGAAGGAGGCCTCAATAGACTCGCGGCGGCAGAATCTGATACGATTCATTAGTGAAATGACCTTTTAATATTCAGGTATGCTTTGATTGGGAGTGTCACTTCCACCCCGGGCCGAGCCTTTCATGGCGCGTAGGCTTTCATATGCCCCTCGAGTTTTTGACACTTTTGCGACTTTGACTTTTGGTCTTTGCTTTAATGTTACGCGTTGCTAATTAACATTTTTGTTGGAAATTTCGTGTTTTAAACACGAAATTTCCAACATCCACAACTCCCTATAGGGAGTTGTGGATTTTTAAGTACTTAATACTTTGTTATTTCCATATACTCCTTTTTAGAAGGAAGGAGGGGCAGGGGAATACCACGACGTAGTTATATAGACCAAATACAGGAAAAAGCTGGTGTCGTGTCGTATCAACAAATCAAAGGGCTGTCGTACGACAGAGAGAAATGGAAAATACTCCACCGACAAGAGGATAACTCTTAAATTAATGATGATGAATACTTTGTTAAGTGATTAGGCTGTTTCCGAGCCCCGTGAAGCGAGGTATGTTTAAAGTCTGTCTGTCAGTACTATCGTAGCGCCTAAAAGGATGAACTACAGGTCGATGACGTGTCCCATTGTACGTTCATTAGGTAGATCTAAATGTCAGTTATTATGTGGAAAAATGACAGTTGGATCTACTTAACGCGCGTTCAAATCGTTACTCTAAATGAAGTTTTTTTAATCGAAAGTTTAATCTGTATTTTTAATGAGTCTGGTGTGTTTTAATGTTTGAATTTAGTTACATAACATTGTTAATAAACATTTATACGTGTGTGATTGTCACAGGCATGCAAAACCGATTATTGTATTACAGTCTTATTATGAGACAGAAACTCCTGTGAAATGTCGCTAAAGACAGCTATATGGTCACCAAATAACATACAAATAACATTAGCACTTAAGCTGGGATGATATAGCAATTTCCCAACATATATTTTGTGAAATTGGATTACCGCATTGGTTTTTACATCTTCGGTTTCTTAGACTAATGGTGACTGTAGGAACACATCCTACCAAAAGCCAAAAAGCCGTTGTTCATGATTTTTTTAAAGGATTCTGATTATTTAGCCACAAAACACCCTTGAAGTCGATATGTATGAAATAGGGAAGATAAATTAGCACCTCTAAATCTTTATAGGGACCATATGACAAATGTAAGTATCATAAAAGAAACAAATATGTAACATAAAACCACCGTGTATTTGCCCCGTGAATTCTATCAGTTCGTTCCTTAGATTCAAAATAATATTTAAAATTCCTGGAGGGTTTAAAATTATTTCGCATCGCACCCCTGGAGCTGCTCAAAGAGTTCTCCCGGGGGACGCGGGTCGTTCAAACGAACGGGAACCCTTGCACCGGGCTTGCCCTTTGCCACAAGCGTCAAGAATTTAGCGAATTAAGGGTAAGTACACATCACTTACTTGGTCGACATTAAAGACCGCTTAACGTCCCTGTCCAATGCCGTCTTAACAAGTCGACGGTCCGGACTTCCTTCAGGTCTTTTTGGCCGGAAGGATAGACATCACGGTGCACTTTTCATTCATATGTTTTTCGGATGATATTGCTGAATTGGTCAAAGCATGTTCATGTATTTTAAATAGCCAACCATGACCGCGCACGGAATTAATAAAAACAGCCACGAACAGTACTTTATTTTAGCAGTTAGAAATTCCTTATATCAAATGAATTATGCAAAAATATACTAACTGTACACAACAATATTGCACGTATTTTCTAATGATTCGCGTCGACTCCGAACTCGACATCAAAAATATGCAATTTCGTCTCGGGCCAATTTTACAATCCTAGTAGGATTATAAATGCGAAAGTTTAGATGTTCGGATGTTTGTTACTCAATCACGCTTAAACGGCTGATCCGATTCGAATGAAATTTTGCACGAATATAGTTTATATAAAATTGCACCTTTCCTTTTTTGAGCGGCACCGTTTGCTGGCTAACGATCTGAGGAGGCACGGGTATTTTTATGGAATAAATATACTGCCTCGGCTATAAGCATTATGACCCTAAATATTTTGTCACATGTTTAATGTCATTGGAGCCTTGAGCCGACACTGATAGTGAAATTACTAATAGTAGTATAGTATTTCACTATCAGTGTCGGAGCGTTATCAATAAATCAGAATAAGTAATTGATACAGATTCACTAACAAGGGGCTTTGTTTTCTCTCAGAAAGGTTACTTTGGAGTTGGGTCCAAGTCTCAGTATGCTAGGCTGCTGTCGGCGTAATGTGTTCAGAATGTATGTTGCAAGTTTGTTTTAATTGGTGCGAATCTTGTCCTTTTAAGTATAATTCAATTTGGTCATTCTTATTAATGACAGGCAGAGCAGAGATATAAATATGTTACCATAAGCTCATTGCGAATAATAGGTACATAGAAAGGAGGGGGGTGTTTTTGGGTCATTGGTTAATCTATGTATAGTTTTCCCGGGTACACTACATAAATACGAAAAACTAAATTTCGATAGTCGAAATCACGAATTTCATAATACCGGTTTTCATAATTCCGAATGTTTTAAATCTCCTAATGAAATCCGAATTTCATAAATCAGAAATTTCAAAAGGTCTAACGTTTACAACTCCGATTATCAAAATTCCGAATTTCAATACCCGGAATAATAAGAAGTCCGACGGAATAATAATCCGAAATATCAAAAATCCGAATTCCGATTATTAAAATACCGATTTTCAAAAATCCGAATATCATTACACCGACCAATTATAAACCCGAATAAACAAAAATCCGAAAAATCAGAATTACGTAGGTATTCCTGTTACTAACACACACGAATTAAGTACCTATGATCCGCATTTTAAACGCCTTGAGTGTTGAAACTGAATAGCAAATCACATGAATACACAATTAATCGACATCATTCATAAGGAACATGTTAACTATTTATAGGAAGATGGGTAGATGGAAAACGAATTACAAGCATTTCCTATACAGAATATTGTGAGCAATTTGTGTTCAACACATTATCCTCGTAAATATATAATAAAAAGAAGATTAGAATAAGAAGATTATAAAAAAATAGAAAGTTGGGCGTATAAAGGCAGACTTAATGCAATAATGCGAGTTCGGCCTTAGGATTATATAGACTACAGAGCCAGGGACACACGCCAATTATTTTAACCTAACCTAACCGCCAGCGGGTCAACGTCACCCCGCTTCGCGGGGTGCCTATTTCCGCTCTAAGGGACACAAGCTAACCCTAACCTAACCTACTAATAATACCATTGTTACGACTACATTGTTTTTTTTTACTGCGGGGGGCTTCGAAGAAAAGGCAGACCCCTATTCTCTACGGGAAATATCAATCGTAATTTTCGGATTTTTTATTCCCCGTGTGGTATCATAAATCCGACTTTCATAATTCCTAAGAAATAAAATTCCGATTATTGAAAATACGAAGTTCATTATCCCGAATATCAGATTTCCGAATTAGTAATGAAATTTCGGAAATTTGATAATCGGAGTACTGTTTTTCGGGCCATTGACACTTCGCGCTTTTGATTGTTCGGAGTTATAAAAATCGGATAAACAAACTATCGACATTATGAAATTCGGTAAAATGAAATTCGTGTTTTTTAGTTATCGTAATATTTTATAAGTCTTAGGAATTATGAAATTCGGAGTTTTGAAACTCGGAATTAAATATTTCGGATTATTTGGGTGTTCCCAGTTTTCCCGCTCACCGCCATTCACTTGTCTCGCCCGCCGCCATTACTAACGTATCTCTTGAATATTACAAAAGTGCAATTACGGTATCAACGGGTTGTAAATGCATAAAATGCCATCCAGTATTCAACGCATGTGTTCCATTATGCGTTTATGCATAAATTATGTTTGATAAATACTATAGACGTGTTTTAAAGACGAATGTAAGTAACATTTTGTTAATTAATGAAATCTCCTGTCGGCACATGCTTGCAACACAGACTTTCCATAAGCTGCATACAGGGTAAACGTGCCATTACTCGACTCTTGTCCAATACTTAGTTTGGCAGAATAACCGGGGACGAGGACATTGGGACGTTTACTTTACGACCAGCAGCAGAAGCTACGCAAATTGTGTCCTTAAAATGATTATACTCAAGGAAATATAAGGACAAAGAAAAATTCTTTGTCTAGTAAATATATATACTAACTCTGATACCAACATTTTAAAATTCTGCCTTATCCTTTTTAATTCATTTTAGGAATTTATAATAGAAAACGGATACGTACGTACGAATAGTAATGTGCATTGTTGGTGCATAAGTTGGTACCTACTTCAGCAAAATTTCATCAAAATCTGTGAACTCTTATTTACCATTAGGTCATAACGTGGTCGTCAGTATTTCCACTTGACTAGACTTCATGAAGATTAATAATTAAACATAAGTCGAATTGAAAACCTCCCACCTAGTAAATAACAATTATGCAGATCATTTTAAACATTATTCATCTACGTGGGTACCTCCCTACACGCTACGAAGATCAGATTAGAGAAAATACCACACGAAAATCTTATAATTTCCGCAATACATATTAAAACTCCGATCATCCCAGATTAAGTGTACCTATGCGTTAAAATATAAAAGGTATTTCGAGATATTTCGAGATCGGTTTCCATTCTCGTAGCACAGTATCGGCAGAAGCATAATTTCCTGTGCTGAAATATTTATACTCGGTCCGAGGTACGAGCTACGCTGCTACGGCGTAGCAAAATCTACGGCGGTAGTGCCGAGGCGGCTGTTAGGGTGCGGGCGTAGCAATAAGCGAACACTATTATTTACCAATCACTTAATTTGATAACAATCTCATCTCAATAGCAGTGTGAAACGCAAACATTCGAAAGAGGGCGTGAATCGGAAATTATAGCGTTCTTTGGAACGCCGTTCTGACTAGATTAGGAAACAACAATAAGGACTGATTTTCAGAAATAAGATTCTAGAATATATTTTGTTTATCTTATTTAATCGATGGTAAGATAAACGTCCGAGTGCTTGACTAAGTAGTATATGGCATGGACACTATGTCAAAGTGAACAAGGCTTAAATTCGAATGAAGAAAAATCCTTTAACTTATCTATAAGTTAAGTTACGAGTGCTGGATACCCACCACCATCATTTTCCTGGTATTTAGCTATAATCGTTGGTCTATTCTAATAGTTATTAGATATCCATTCCATAAAAAATATTTATCAGGAAAATGGAAAAGCGTCGCATAATGCGGCTGCTATAATTAGTTTTTAGGAGACAATCATACAGAACTCAAACTAGACCCATCGTGTTCAATAAGGCTTGTGTAATGGGTACAAGACGACATCGAACGACACGAAACATATAAATACTTAAATACATAGAAACAAGACTCAGAAACAAATGTTGATGGTCCTCACACAAACATTAACCCTTGTTTCACGGGGTTCGAATCCAATTCATTATCCTAGTCGTCAATTAGACCATACAATCATATTTATAGGCCAAAAAATGCTCTTACGAGTTATCGTTAAACTTGCTTCACCACTTTCTAATTAATAATTGACCAAGTTGCATTTTAGTACAAGTAAAGTAGTAAATAATTAAATAAGTAATAAATAATTTAACAATTGCATAATTTTTAATGAAAAATAAAACCTTGAGAAGTGCGCGTTCATGTAAATAGTAAAAAGAAATTGAGAACCGAAAAACGCTACCTTTGTCTGCCTGAGGACTTTTTAGGGGCATTTTATTATAACAACCTAAAAACGCCTGGTTTCTGTCACTACACTCACGGGTTTAACATAAGACTACCTACCGTTCGGGCTATGGTAATAACTTTGCCGCTTTACCACCTTTTGTGTGCCATTTTAGGTAAATAGTGCGAACAAAATTATGGTCGGTTTTAATAAAACCAGGTATTGCATTTCTGCATAATTAAAGTATTTTCAAGGATCGACCGTGCGAGCGTGTTTAATATATTTGTTTATTATTGAACTATAAATACTATCGAGCAATTTTCATGTAAAAGAATGCATGTGTAACATGGCAATATTTATAAACTTCGTATACAGCGTTAGGTTGGGTAAGGTTAAGTAAGTTATGTGCAAAATACGGTACCTTCGTCTGCCTCTAAAAACAAACAGTAACTTGTCGATAATCAGGTTAAAGATACCAAACGAATCCAGCGCATTGATACTCAAATCCAGCTTACACCGGTTTTACGGTTCTTCCAGACTATAAAAAAGTTATGACATGTTTTACTGTACAAAAAACAAGGTAAAAGCCGGTAAAGTTGACAAGCTGTGTTTTACTACGAACACCGGGCGCAGTAAGAACCCATTAGGTATTTATGCAAATTCAGTGTTTTAGTACCGCGGTATCGATTTGTTCGTTTCCTAGAAGCTATGAATGCAACCGGCAATAAATTATTGACAATACTGGGAGAATTTACCGCGTTACATAACTTACAGAATCGGTTTCATTTCAAAATTATTGCTATAATGCATTTATTTTCTAAATTTAACAAAAACATAACACATTAACTAAATTTAATAAAAACTAAGTTAGATCTAAAAAAGGCCCCCGAGGCATTTAACTTAGGATGCTGGCGGCATTTCTTCTCTGGTTTGCAACGCTGATTCGTTGCGCGATAAAGCCAGCTCTTCGATCACCGTGACATTAATTTTAATGTTACATGGATTATTTTATCGGTAGGTATTATATGTTCCGCAACTTTTCAAATGATCTGTTTTAGTTATTACGTTTTTATGTTGCATACAATACGTATGAATGATTAAGTAAGTACTTCCCCACATTTTCTTGAATTTATGCTCCGTAGCTGCTGCTTGAAGCTCAAATCTGTACTAACGTTTCAAATACGTAGCTTACAGTTACTAAGTCATGCGTATAGGTTACAATGAAATGTTACAGAACATATTCCTTCCCATTTTAAAATTAAAACAACTTATTTCCCGTGCGATACAGTAATGCAGTAGAAGAGTACATTATACTTATGGACTTAGTGCCTTCTTCCACGGGATTTCGATCTATCTAGAGCCTTGACATTATATTTCATACAAAGGCTAACACAAAGGCGTAAGTAAGTATGGAAATAATAGCAGTTACGTCTTTTTCGGAACAACGCGTAATAGGTACACACACGTGTGTATAAAATGATGTCTAGCGCACACTGGCGAGCAAATATTGCGATAGGCGGTCGCACCTTCCGAAAGTGATGCATGTTTTCCTGTAACATAAACGCCTAAAATGGTTTTAACGTTCTACTGGGTTTTACTTGCAATTTAATTTATCATTTTTGGCTTACTTATAGCTTGTTTGAAGGGCTTGTTCCCCGAACGAGCACAAGTGAACTTCGTTTGCGTAAATTACAATGATTCATTTCATCAATTAAAAAAATATAATGTACCTACGTACTGTGTGCGTGTGACGGCTGGCTGGAAATAATAAAATTGTCAGTTCTATCATAAAGTAAATATAAGGAGAGTAACCCATCCCATATTGCGGTCGAATAGTTATGAAGAACTTCAAGAGATGTCGCTTGGAGCACCACTGACGGATATTAATATTTTACATTAAACGAAATCTCATATATAATCATTAACAAATATTCATTTTCACTCAAATATTTTTTTCAAATAAAAACCACCAGAAACAGGCCTTAAAAGATCGTAAATAGATTCAAAATAATGTATAACATCCTTTATTTGTGCGCCATCTATCGAACGGCATGACCTTTATTACAGCTTAGCTTGTAAGTGGACGAACTATCCATGCGCAGGATTCCAGTACGATAAGTGTCCATAGATGGCGTTGTTTTAAACCTGAGGGGCTACCGGGAAATGAAAACGACTTCGTTTGTGTATCTCTGTCTCTGTCGCACTTGCAAGTTCGAGCGACAGAGATGGAGATATTCGAACGAAGTTCGTTTTCACTTCGCGGTAGCCCCTCTGATATATTTACTATGTACCATATGTACGGAATGTTTACCGTTAGCTTTTCGGTGAATGGATAAAGTAATGAAAACATCGTGAGGAAACCAGTCCAATCCCAGTAAAGTCTAGTTTTCCTTCTGAGTTGGAAGGTCAAATGGCATTCGCTTTCGTAAAAACTAGTGCATATGCCAAATCTTGGGATTAGGCGTCAAAGGGGTCCCCCCGGCTCCTTTAGGGGCGAACCCGGGAATATCGCTAGGAGGATTGTGATGAGACTGATGAGTTTTGGTTTATGGTATGGTTTAGTGTTTAGTAGATAATAATGAATAGGTAACCTATCACACTAAGGTCAATAAATATTCATAAATTTATTAAAAACTGGTTTTATTTTACAACTTGTTTGAATATTCTTTCTTTATATCATATCGGTACCTAATACTAATACCTATAATATGTACCTACTGCCATTCACATTCGAGGAAGTACGTATCAAGTAATGATTCAAATTGCCAATAATAAGTACCTAAATTTATCGAAGTGCTTATGACGCGCAACGTTGTCAGCCATCCTATATAGGTAGCTTGCTGGTAGCGTCGTGGTTCGATCTGGCAACGTCGCTAACAACAGTTTACACTAATTTCCAATTTGTTTATCTAATAACTTCTGTTTTCAAAACGTTCCATTACGACATCTTATATATTACAACGAATTAATCCCTGCGTGTAGATGATACTACAAATATTTAACATTTAATTAAATTTAATATAAAATGACTACATTTGCTTAAAATAAAAATAGATAATGTAGCATACGCCAAATTATTTATTTCTTCATCACTTCGCACTCGTCTCTGAAACTGTATATTGGTAAAGAGACGCGTACAACGAAACGACTCGGTGCAGACGAAATGTGGAAATGTTGCTACAAAATCATTCCTTTAAATTGTAGGTAAAAAGCATAAACTTTGTCCATATGTAAACATGCGAAAAAAATATTTAGTATGATTTTATAGTCTCAATTGAAAACAAAAATAAAAAGAACGTGCGGCATAATAGTTTTTTACTAAAGCGTAGTGAAAATACACTTGTAATTACATCGGCAAAGCTAAAACGTCAGAAGTATATGGAAAGATAGAGAATTAACTGGCAACACTGAAACTCAGAGACGACCAGCAGTTTGAGTCTACTGCCATCTTCGGTTTTCTGCTTGTTCAGATTTTTATTTTGCTAGTGTTTCAGTTTATTGTTTAGTGTTTCAGTTTATCCTTTAATATTTGACCCCCGCGTATTTGAATGGACGTACGATTTGCTTACGAAACGGATTTGTTAGCCAGTGATTTACATACGACGACTTGGACTTCTACCGGACCGGACTGATTTGATGTTGTTATTGTATCTACCAAAATGGCACATCGGTGCCAGTTCATAAAGTGTCCCAATACGAACAGAAGTCACACATTGTTCAGTTTTCCAGTTAGTGATAAAAATCGCCTACGGATCTGGATAAACAATTCAGGTAAGCTCTGTTTTATTTACAATAAACAAAATTATACAACTAAGCACGTACTACCCGTTCGCGCTAAGTTTGCCGGTCCGTTTTTCGCTTTGTTTAAATCTGAGGTTTAACTATGGGTAATGGCAAAACTTTAAGAAGTGATTTACGAACATTGGTGTTAAAGGATATGACTTATTTCGAAAATGAGAAGAAAAACCGTTTTGCTAACGCTACCCTTCGAGTTACGTCATATCGCCAGCGGCAAACCATGGCAAACTTAGCGCGAACAGGTAGTAACGACATACTTGGTGATGTCGTACAACTTGACTTTTTATCAATGTTCCATGTTTCAAAACATCGTTTTGTACTTCAGTTATTTATGGCGTTGTTATACTTACGTTATAAATGGTTATAAGTTTATATTTCTCGCTCCAAATTTGCACTGTACCTACCTAATCATAAAGTAAATATAATAACCTAATGTATAAATTCAATGTTCAGCCTGTTGCATTTTTTTATAAGACATTTTGTATAATGGTTATACTTTTTAAGTATGTAAATAGATACTTATCTCCTACCGACCCATTTTCTTTTTTAAATAATGTATATAATATAGAATGTATAATTGCGAGTAATAAAAACATGCAATAGTCGCAAAGAAATTCAAAAATGAATATATAAGTAGGCATGTGAACTGCTCAACCTGCATAGGGCCAGTGTAAGGACTGTAGCCCTTTCCTATCTTTCATGAGAGGAGGTGCCCAGGCTGTAGTGGGATGTATAGCCTGTTGATTAAGAAGGTGAAATAGTTAGGAATTTGCTTGTAGGCATTTTATTTTTAATTAATTGAATTACTAATTGAATTATTAATTGAAAGCTACGGTAGCCTAGCGGTACAGGCATGTGGCTGTCAAACGGCGGTTGTGGGTTCGAATCCCGGCTAGTACCAATGAGTTTTTCGGAACTTATGTACGGGATATCATTTGATATTTACTGTTAGCTTTTCGATGAAGGAGAAACATCGTGAGGAAACCTGCATACATCCACGAAGAAATTGAAAGGTGTATGTGAAGTCCCCAACCCGCACTGGGCCAGCGTGGGGACTACTGCCCTTCCCTCTCCATCCATGAGAGGAGGCCTATGCCCAGCAGTGGGACGTGTATAGGTAGGCTGATTTATTATTATTATTATATTAATTGAATTTACTTAGTCGCAGTATGCTTGCAGCGTGATTGCCAAATCTAGATATTTTCATGATTATACCAAGTAATCATGGCTGAAGTAAACTTGGTTTAGCTTGAAATTTCACTACTTTTTTTGGCCGGAAGGCCTGGTAGGTTTTTTACAAGAAATTTTCTTGATGGAAATTAAAAATATTTATATAGTTTTATGACAACCGCTTTGGCCTAGTTGGTAATAACACTAATAACCCTGCCTACCAAGCAAGAGGTGTGCTGGGTTTGAATCCCGGTAAGGGCATTTATTTGTGTGATAGGAATGGATATTTGTTTCTGAGTCTTGGATGTTTTCTATGTATTCAAGTATTTATATATATTGTCGCCTAGTTCCCATAATACAAGCCTTATTGAGCTTACAATGGGACTAGTTCGACTTGTGTATGATTGCCCATTAATATATATTTTATTTATTTATTATTTATTTTGTATTCCAGGAAACATCAATCTCACGTCTTTGACACCTGATCAATTAAAGTACCGCTATCTTTGTGAAGTGCATTTTGATTCCGGCTACATGAGTCACAATGATAACCAGAGAAGGTTGACCGGGACAGCTATTCCTAGACACTATCACTGTGAAGACGAATCAATTGATGTCATTAGCTCTGTGTCTATAGAGCAGCCAATGCAAGGTATTTGTCTTGATTGTTATTGTTCTTATAGTATTTGCTTAAAAACTTGATGACACATTATCTGAAAAAGGGCAACAATTAGTTTAGTATCCGTTCATGTTGCAACTAACGTTTGGCAACCTGATTCATTCCACAACTTTTCATTTCGCAAACTCTGAAACTATATAAATATTTCAGGATTTATTTCAGGGCCATTGTGTAGAACCCTTTAGGTTATGTTAGGTTAGTTTTATAACAATCCTGAATTTTTTTACAGTTTCAGATATAATAAACAGTTGCGAAACTAGATAGCTTTGAAAAAATATTGCTGACATACCCTGTGGTGTTGGATTAGAATAGCACCACCCTGTGGGTGTCGTTAAAGTGAACTTAGGGAACAGGGTTGAAGTGAGCGTTGTGGGCAATGGGCTAGCAACCTATTATACCCACATTTATGCTAAAAGTGGCACTGGACACAAGTCTCATTTGCTCTGCCTACCCCTTTTATATATAAAGGCGTGTATATATGTATGCTGGGATATACTGGTTTAATAGGTATCATGACTGTTGTGCACACACCTGGCTGTAAATATTATGTTCAGGATACTATATATTTGAATGATTGCACCTTGTTGATCCAAGCAACTATATACTTGAAAATATAAAAAGGGTGTCCCAGCACTATGCAACTTGGACGGAAAGTAGGTACCTTAGATACTGTTAGATAAGATATTTTACTGAATGGAGATATTTTTTTTAATCGTAGGTACTACTGCACTCAAAGATTTTCATAAAATTGCTTGCTTTGCCTAGGAAACAATCCGACCATAGAAGAAATATTTATTTATGATCCAACCAAATAACTCCTTCGACTTAGCTGTCCGTCTGTCTGTCTGTGACCAGGCTATATCTCAATAACCGCGATAGCTAGACAATTGAAATTTTCAATGATGATGTATTTCTGTTGCTGCTGTAACAACAAATACTAAAAACCAAATAAAATAGATATTTTAGGGGGCTCCCATACAACAAAGTTTTTTTTTCATTCTGTATCTCAAGAACCACAATAGCTAGACAGTTGAAATTGACACATATTATGTATTTTTGTTGCCGCTATAACAACATATACTAAAACAAAATAAAATAAATATGTAAGGGGGCTCCCATACAACAAAGGTTCTTTTATTGCTGTTTTTGTAGATAATGGTACAGAACCATTCGTGCGAGAGTCCGACTAGCACTTGGCCGGTTTTCTCTGCTTCACATATGGTGGCAAGCAAGGACGTCACATACACCTTGGAATTTCGAATTACATATACTCGTATAAGTCCTAATTCTATCAACGAAAGGGGTTAAGAGGACGATTAACAAAATTTGTGTATGCTCTGATAATATTGTTTAGTTATATATATATTTTTTTAAATTTCAGAAACTGGTACTGAAGTGTCACCAAAAACGTCTCCAGAAAAATTGAAGGTTCTAACGCCTAAAAAAGTTTATGCAAAAAAATCATGCCTTATTTTGGGTGTTCAAGAAGAGGGAAGTTCATCAGTGTCATCCCAATTTGGCCATGAATTGAATATGCCAAGTCCTCGAAAAAGAAAACGGGGCGATACATGCACGGAGCCAAAGTGCATTGAAACAAAGAAGCAACTGCATGCAACAAAATTCTTACTGAAAAATAAAAAAGTGCAGATAAAGAGACTAAAACACAAACTATTACCTGAAAATTATCTCAGTAAGCATAAGTTTGCGAGTAAATCGTCCAAACTAATGGCAACCATGCAACTGCGACGAAAAAAGCAAAAATGGACGAAAGAAGAGAAACGATTCTCTTTGGCCATATTTTATAAATCTCCGGCCACATACAACTTCCTACGTGATCAAGGGGTTGTACTTCCAGCCGTTTCAAGTATTAAACGGTGGTTGTCAGAGTCCGACTGCTTACCGGGAGCAGCAAAAGAAACATTTGAGCAAATTAAACTTAAATTTGAGAACGCCACATACCAAGAGAAGGCTTGTATGTTGACGTTCGATGAAATGTCAATAATGACATGCCTAGAATATAACAAGAAATTTGATTTTATAGAAGGATTTGAAGATTTGGGAAAGGGCGAGAGAACTCAAAAAATTGCTAAATATGTTCTGGTATTCCTGGCCAGAGGTATATACTCAAGTTGGAAATTGCCACTATGTTATTATTTGTCGAACACAAATATTAAAGCCGAAAAGTTGCAAACACTCATAAGAGTGATAATTAATAAACTGTTTGATGCAGGGTTGCTACCCAAGGTCACAGTATGTGACCAGGTCACTACCAACCAAAGTGCGATAAAAAGTCTCGGTGCGTCTGAAGAAAATCCTTTTTTCTTCGTTAATGGTAGCAAATTATTTGCAGTATTTGACGTCCCGCACTGCATCAAGAACTTAAGAAACAATTGGCTACAGAATAATTATACTTACAAAAATAAGGAAGTTTCATTCAGAGATATAATATCAACATATGAAATTGATAAGAATAATAAAAGCCGGGCATTATTAAAAATAACACCAAGTCATCTGAGCCCCAACTCTTTTCAGAAGATGAAGGTGAAGTTAGCAACACAAGTATTTTCGCATTCGGTTGGCGCTGCAATGAATACAGTCTTGAGAACGCATGAATTAGTCAGTCCTACTGCTGCACACACAGCTGAGTTTATTTTATTAATAAATGATTTATTCGATGCATTGAACAGCAAGACAAAATATGACAAGAATCCTAAAAAATGTGGTTTGACTGGTGATAATGCTGCCAGAAAAGCAATAGTAGAGGGACTTGAAGTCCTAGAGAATTTGCAGAAAATAAATGTTAAAGGGAACAAAAAAAAAAGTCTACTCCACCTTGCTTCAAAGGATTGCAGCAAAGCTGTCGTGCAATAATGCAACTATTTGACGAAGAAAATACAGAAGGAATAGAGTACCTACTAACAAACCGGATAAACCAGGATGTGTTGGAAAACTTATTTTCCATATATCGTTTGAAGGGAGGAAATAATAAAAATCCAAGTGCAAGACTCCTAAGATCCGTATTTAGAAGTTACCTGACGGAAATGCTCGTACGGCTCCCAGGGCATCAAAACTGTGAAGCAGAAGTAGAGTCATTGACGTGCGACCTACCGGACAAAGTGAGTAATCCTGTCAATGATCCTCAGGAGTGGCAACCACAACCCGCATCGCCAGAGCCCACGTCCTCACATCCAACTGCGGCTCCTCAAATAGAAAGGTACCTGGAAGGAAGCCCCTCTCGCGTGGACGTGGAGGCGGCGACGAGCAACGCATCGGCTGAAGTAGCTCCAAGTCTAGAGCAATGCTCTGTAACTTACTTTGCGGGATGGTTAGCAAAAAAATGCAACTACAAATTCAAGTGCATAAAATGCTTGCAGGTGATGACTGTGAATGCTGATCTAGACGACCAAAAACAACTATTAATTTTGGAAATAACATATGGAAACCCTGAAAGTACAAAACTAAAATGCCCAAGTGACACTTTTTACCAAGTGATTGACGTATGTCTTACAAATTATGAACGACAATTTGATATTGTAAAACATAAATTAAATGTAAAAAAAAATATTTTGAATAATTTAATTTGTAATCTACAAACAGACTATTTAAACACATTAAAAATGTATTGTACAGAGCACATAAATTATGTTTTGGGAAAAATGATTGTTACCAAAATAAATCATTATTGTAAATCTCTCAAAAGAAATCTTATCCAAAATCAGCAAAAAATTAGGCTATTGCAAAATAAATGAAATAATTTATATATAATACGTTTTATTGAATCCTTACCTTTACACTTTTCTGAAGGAAAACATTACATTACTCACAGCACTCGCAGGCAGTAAATAGAAGAATGTCTCGGATCGCATGTGATGCACGCAAGGGCAAACAAAATGCGATCAGAGGCTTTTTTTACTGTATGTGGAGTACGCACCTTTTTTTAAAACTCAAGCTTTCAACCTCAATAGCTTTTAAAGGTTCCGGAGTCAACAAGGAACCCTTATTGTTTCGATATGTCCGTCTGTCCGTCCGTCTTCAGCTTAGCCATAAAGTAAATGATAATATGAGAGACTTAGGTATCTGTCCTGCTGTCCGTTCTCCTCTAAAGATCGAATTCTTAACCGATTCTCGTGAAATTCTGTGAGCAGGTTTGTTAAGTATATCGTTTCTTTACTCGACTCTCTTTAAAAATAAATAAAAAAAGACGCGCGAGTTCTACAGCACTGAGCACATGGAGCCACTACTGCATTTAATCGCATGGCAACAAAATGACTAATCAGAGTACTTACAGTTTCGAGATTGACTAGTACAAATGCACATCATCAAACAGGATGAGTTTTGTTGATAGTGAGGATCCACATAACACACCCCCTGGAGCCCTGGCACTGGCAAGCTTACCGCCAAGAACACGCCACATAGCTAAGTAGCAAGTACTGCTGTACATTATTTATGGTACATGATGGTAGGTACGGTATGGTACGGTGGAGGTTCTCAGAAGAGGTACAAAAATTGAGCATTGACTGCTCGCGTGTGATCTAACAAAACAGAAATATATATTAATGATATTATTATTTTACTTCGTCATAAAGTAACTTTATTTATGACTTCGTGTAAATCTATCTCGCAAAGTGACATCTATTGACTGCGTAAAACAGATTCTTTACAACATCACCTGTTGTAGGTACAGATGTCGTTAGTGTATTCGATAATCTATAAACGGCATATTGATATTAAGCGACATCTAGTGCTGACAGCAAATGTACATACCAGTTCACCAACGCCCCCTGGTGCTCATAGCAAATAAGGCGGATTTATTTTAATGTATGGCGTTGACGTATCTTCTTGTATTTTATTTATGGTTCTATAGATGAACATGTCATGCATTATGCAAGCAAAAATGACATTCCTCCGCCAAGCACATAAATGTTATATTAACAGCGTACATTAATGATATTAACAGCTAGATTCAGCATTAATTCAATTGCAAGGACGGTGTGCATCTAAATACAAGGGCTGCAGGTAAGAAAAATAAGTAGGTAAATGAATACTAGTTCATTTGTAGTACTTATATTTTATTTTACCGGTATATCCTGTTCTTGTAGGTATTATGTAGATTTATATCAAGATCGTGAAACATGTTCACGTAGATATGACAAAGAATAAAACAAGAAGTACGCCCTTATACTGAATCACACACATCACATCATCAACCTATATACGTCCCACTGCTGGGCTCAGGCCTCCTCTCATGTATGAGAGGGAACGGGCAGTAGTCCCCACGCTGGCCCAGTGCGGATTGGGGACTTCACATACACCTTTGAATTTCTTCGCAGATGTATGCAGGTTTCCTCACGATGTTTTTCCTTCACCGAAAAGCTAACGGTAAATATGAAATCATATTCCGTACATAAGTTCCGAAAAACTCATTGGTACGAGCCGGGATTCGAACCCACGACCGCCGTTTGACAGCCGCATGCCTGAACCACTGGGCTACCGTAGCTTATAGTGATGATGATGATGAATTGACGATGTAGTCACGGCCTATTTCGGGAACAGTGATTGCAGTCAAGTATGCTGTCTACTTGTGTAGCCAATCTTGTTCGTGAAAGTCCACGCACATTGTGGGTGATCACACCGTTGTCATAATTATAATTTATTGCCGCAGAAAGTCTTTCTGGCTTTCAATGCATCGCACTTCAAATCTAGCTCAAAGCGCCGCTCGGTTGCAAAAACAAATTCTTTTGATTTAACAATCTGTTGCGACTCTGGTCTTTTGGCAGCCTCCTTCTCCCGCAGCGAGGGCTCAATGCGGCGCGTTCTCGTGTGGAGAATTGTAGGAGTTGGTATTTGTCATTGTTACGTTCGTATTCATATCAGTATTTCTGAATGTTTTTGCGATGCCACGTCAGAAATTTACTACTCACTGCAATTCCTCCAACGGATTAAACGTAGATCAATCTATTCGCGCCATGAGACTCAAACTTGTCAAGTGTATAACATATTGCTATACTTATAATATTAAAAGTAAATATTACGTTTTTCATCTTTGTCACAAAGGAACAGAGTGCAAAAATGTTAACATATAATTTAGCGACGATTGTGTTAACCCTGAGCTCACTCATATCATATAATTACTTAGCTAAATTTCTTGATACTAGATAACAATAGAATTTAGGGAAGTCGTAAAATTGAAGACGCAAAGTATGAAATGCAGTTTATGTATTAGCGTTCCTTGTGAATATGTTTTTAGCTCATTCTAATAAATCAATATCTAACAATATGTTAATTAACAATTAAAGTACCTATATAATTTCAAAATGTTCAAGGTTACTGAAACATTTAAAATCTTAAACACAGCACCCGAGGCCGTAAACACAACGTTTAAACTAATTCACCTCCACGCTATGCTCATAGTGCTACGCCTTAATCCGTAGCAGTTTAACTCTATATGTAGCGAAAATCACTTGTAGCTCTATGACGTACCTATATGTGAGTGGTGCTGCATGGTTTTACAACGCTTGTGATATGGCGTACATCTAGGGAACACAAAAATTCCGAAGAGTCATGTGCCAAGCATTATTATACCTAGATTTCTAAACTCTGAACGCTTTTTACCTCTAAACGAAAATTTTGCCGCAGATGATTTAAAAGTAATACATAAATGGGTTAATATTATATACGGAAGGTACAAAAAACAGCGGTACATAGTTGTCACTATAATCAATGTAAGTTATAAACGAATGACACCGGGCCCCCGTCACTTATTCTCCTGCCTCCGTAGGGTAAGTAATACGAGGTATAACAACTAATCATATAACGGTCATAATATATACGCTCACTGTGTATAAGTTTGTTTAGTATAACGTTCATTGCACATAACGAACGAAAGGTATAATGACAAAATATATAATTTCGTAAAGTATAACGTACTTTAGACATAATATCAATTGATATATCGATTAAAGCGTATAATATTCATAACACCTGAGGTTTATAACATATATTATTCAATTTATCTAACATGTAAAAGTATATTGCTCGTATATTATAATCGTCTTCAGTTATTTTAATAGCAATGCCGTATGAAGGAATATATACGAATTTGAATAAAAATACATTAAACGTTTTTAAGATTGAAATTAAATTTATTTTTATATCAAACACGCCAATTATTTTAACCTAACCTTACCTAAACACCAGCGTGTCGACGCCACCCCGCTTCGCGGGGTGTCTATTTCCGCTCTAAGGGACACAAGGCAACCCTAACCTAACCTACAAGTAATACCATTGGTAAGAGTACTTGTTGTTTTTTACTGCGGGGGGCTTCGCCCCCCGAGCCCCCCTTTTACTTACAGCCCTGACCTAATTTTCTGTATTGTAATCCTCATACGAAAATATACTATGCGTTATGATCGTTATACGTTATGTATGTTATACTAAAATATATTATATGTTATGATCGTTATACGAAATGAAATTATTCAATTTGAGTGTTATAGAAAAAAACGTTATATAATATGATTATTATGGCTATTGACCGTTATTCCTTATAAAAGTATTGGTATTGTTGTTATAGCTAACGTTCATTATATCTTGTGAACGTTATTAATATGAAATTATATATACTGTTGTTATATCTCGTGGGACGCACCCGCCTCCGTAAGCTCAAATTATAACGTAAACCAGTAACCTTGTCATTCTCAACTCCGCCGTTAGCAGTCGCCTTACTATAACTTTTCAGAATTGTTTAGTGTGTGGGCATCTGGGCAATTTTATGACATCTCTATGGTATAACGATATTTTATACCCGATCCGTTGGTTTTTCTCGTATGTAGGGAAAAGCGGTTCCTGGCAGTGAGTGTTAAATGTGAGGGGCTTTTTCATAGAAACTTAAAAATACTTAACTATATTGGCCATATTTAGGCCTTTTGGCATTTAAATTAAAAACATTTCAATCGAAAAGAGCTCTTACATATAAAAATACGTTCAATCCTTCAGCCCAAGAAGTCTAAATGTCTGTCCTGGCAAGGTAATCACAAGTAAAAGTCCCATCACTTGCTTCGAGCTAATGTAAACCGTACTGCAATAAACATTGAGCTTAAATTCGACCGTAAGACATTTTACGATCAAATAGTTTTTGCCTGTAGCTTCGCACGAACTCTCATTATTTATGGGCAAAGTCCTCGACTTTATAGTTGTAGCATCCGAGTAGAAAACGAAGTAATACTAATAAAAATGTTACGTTTACATTTACAGCGTAAATCATAAAAGTTTCTGTACGGGGACAATGAAACCAAACTGTTCTTCGCTTTTTAATTCAAGGTTGTTTTATTACCTTGCTTCGAAACGATGTACTCACGCATGGAACCAACTGGAGCCCACCCAGAGCTGAAGTTTTCTTTATTTAAAAACTTCGAATATGTGTTGTAAACTTTTGCCTATTTTCTGCCTAATAGTTACCTGTACACTTTTATTTGGTTTTGTTCTCAAAGGCTACGGTTCAGGATCTGATGACAGAAATAAGATGGCTAAAATGGAAGTTACATGGTCTCATGATCGTTCTCTTCTTCTGACGCGAGAATGAGTAAGAATGGTCATAGAGCCCTTTCACTGCGAGAAATCCCTTTTGCGGGCGGCGCGTATTCGCTTTCCGCTACTTACGAGGAAATCCACAACACACTACACTACAAGCGTAGCGCGTAGCGGTTCTTGGCAGTGAATGTGTTAACACGTATGCTACGTCGTAGCTCGTAGTAGTTTGTACAAATAAGTTTCAGATATATCCAGCGCTATCCTGTCCAGTAAGGTTGCGTTATTCAACTTACTGTAAAGGTAGATTATACTTCACTGTAAAGATAGTTTGAACATATCAGTTATCGGAATGTTCAAAGAGCACATGCAGATAGCTTTACCACTCACTCGCCAATGAAGATTTTTTTTCGAACAAAAATCGCAAACTCAGTTACGTCATTAAAGAAATTGCTTCACAGTATTCGCGTGAACACTTCGACTGGTTCAGCCCATTGAAAGCTATTTATTTATTCATTGGAGCGTGAACCGAGAGCTTGTTCCACTTGCAACCTTAATCAAGGACCTTATTTCTTCCTTACTTTATTTGATATTTGTACCAAGACGGGAAGCGATCGTATTTACTTTATTTACTTTTATTGAAAGTCTTGATTGTGATTTTTAACTTGACGTGAAAGAAAAAGGCGGAAGTTTTGTGGGAAAAAAACACCATCATTTAGTATCGGTCTTCAGTGTCATCACTTTGTATTCCTCTTGCGTAAAAGAAATTGCCGTAGACCTACAAAATTTACCTTGCTACATTCATCACCATACATACTTAATTTAATTTTAATGCATACCTTATTCTCATTAAGTGAAATGTCACATTTCTTTTGAGAAAAAAGTTCTTTAACCACATTCACATAATATGCAAATCGAGAAACAAAAGAATTTAAAAGTATACCACAGAAACATAAAGCATTAAGAAGATTGTACACGGAGAATAAACGCACACGGAACAAATGACGCAAAGAAAATGTGATTTTCGCGAAATTATGTGCCTCACTCCCATAAAGAACGTGGCACTATCAACGATCTATGGCATGTGCCTTAGTTACTTGCAGAACACCGAGCAACCTCAGTTAGCAACATTATTGGCACTAAGGGGAACCCACAAAAACCGATTCGTCCAGATGGAAATGCTACGAAGTCTCGGGTCTGCATTGTGATGCGCTCAATTAGCAACGGTTAAATGTAGAGTGCGGAGCGTAATTGGTGAAGTCGAAAGTGCACTTCCACTTCGAGATGGCGTAAGTTACCTGGAGGATGGCGAGTTGTTTGGAATCGGGATTCTTCACAACGCCGATGGAACGTCAACTTCGAATAGAATGATCTTACCAGGAACTCAATAAACTAGGCCAAAGTATGCTGAGCATTTTCCAAGGGATTCACTGTGGTGTGCTCCTTGCTTTTTAAGTCTTAACGACCGCTGCATGTCTTATTTTACAAATGAAAGTTTCATAAATTGATAAATGCAAAGACAATGTGAACATTTTGTGATATACAAAATTCGACACATCTTTAATAACTATTATTACTAGTATTTTTTCCAAACTGCTTGCTGCTGTGCTAATACAAATGACTGATAAAAATAACTGCCATAGAAAATGAAAACAAAATGGGGGGCCCCTTTTAATGAACTGCACAAAAATGGATATGTTGAGCATTACATTCCGGCATACAATTTCATACCTCATCACCAGTTCCTCGCATCGCGTATGATTTTTTTAAAGAAAATAGGGAAATTATTCGCCCTTTGAAGCTATACTGCTCCTCCATTGCACACCCTACATTGCGTTAATTTCGCCATCCCTTCGCCCTTTGAACTGCTCAAGTCAATCGTGAAGCAGATCCCTTTGTTAAACATCACAAATGAAAGTCTCCGTTAAAACGTTTTAAGTAATCGGAATCCAGAAGTATTTTTAAGATTTGCAAAGATTCCGAAAGGCAAAATTGGAATTTTATCCGAGGAAATTAGATTCATTTCAGCTGTTTAAATGACGAACGTTCACTGATTGATTGGCCGGTGGACATTTTGATTAAAGTGATTGAAAGTATTTGATTTGTGACTTTGATATCAGGATGCCGTCTGGTTTAATAACCAACTCAATACTAAAAAAAACTCAATAAATACTAAGTCAAAGCTAAGAGGTATACTTTGCAGGGAGATAGCTGGTTTATTTATACTTCAGTTTATTCTCAAAATATAATATTAATATTCCAACGGGTTCGCGCTAGGAAACAGATGAAATAACCCACTGACAGAGACAGAGTTTTCCGGCGAACAAAGATCTCTCGGGGTATATTTCAGTTTGTGATGTCAATTAGTTTTCCTTATCTACCTGAAGATGGTAAAACATGAAAGCATTTTCACTTCAATAATAGTAGGGTCGCCAGAGCTCCCAAGAAGCTGTCTTTAGGAGCGAGCCCTGCATTTGTCTCTAGCTTTCAACACAACAAATCATCAAATGAATAAAGGGTCGGCAAATGGTTTGTGATCTTCTGCAGCGATTTGAATAATGATCGGAACATAAAGACAGTCATCCAAAGTCGTTGGTGTCAAGACTAGTCCAAACTATCAAGATACTTTGGAGTAGTTTAGCAGTGTAAATATTGTTGCACCTACCTGGTGGGTATATGGACTAATCTTGTGATGCTACGACATAGTTTAGATGAGAAACCGTCAAGATTATAAGTATTCTGTACACGCGGGGAGACCTGTGGCCGATGCGAGCCGAATGCACCCCACAGCTACTTCCTTTGATGCGGTTTAGCCACCCGGAATGTTTTGCTTTTGTTACACATTATAACTCGTGCGGTGAAATATTATTTTCTCGCTTCGTTTGTTTGGAAGATTGAGGCGCATATGCCGAACAAATCTGGAATTTTGGTATCAAGTTTATTTCACGGATGATTATAAAGGGAAGGGGAATATTTCCTACTTGTGCTGTCCTGACATCTGAAGAACTTTTCGTTTGACAAGACATAAAAAAACAATATATTAATAAAAATTGCTTCAAGTAGCTTGAAATTTTTTTGAGAGCTGCCGACGCGACGCGCTATTTCTTCTTTTTAGGTGTCATATTTGCCACATAGCTCTGAATTCCAACGTTTTTTCGCAATATTACGCTTTTTTGATAACTAACATTTACCAAATAATCACGCAATAGAGGAATGTGTATAATTTCAGAATATTATTAATTGTGAGGAGACCCAAAATGTATCGGGTTGCATCGCTGCCTTAAAACTGTACTACTTTGGTAAAGTTTAAGTTTTAGGACCGACATAATTCAGTCTTAACGATTTTAGAGTGGTAGTGACTTCCCCGTTTCAAACGAGTTATGACGTAATATGGAACATGCCGCAAATTGCAATTTTTTTTTTGAATATTATGTTTCAAATCGCATTATTTGTGGTGCAAGCCCCACTCCGTCTCAGCCAGGGCTCCCGAACCAAATCTCTTTAAAACCGTACAACAGTCCGCAACAAGTGAATATCTGGACCTTCCTTCCTCGCGCGGAATCTTGGGCACGTACAAATTACAGTAGACTCTATCTAAGCCTATTTAATTTGCACTTAAGGACCCTTTAAATTCCGTTGCTCGTTTGACCTGCCCATGAATTAGAAATAGCCTCCTTAATTAACGCGTTTTACTGACAAAAGGCATAAACGCCAGTCATGTGGTGTAACTTCATCCCTTTCACAATCAGTCGTAGGATTATGACGTGAGTAGTCGTTGGATTTGCGGTCAATTTCAGCACCTTGACGGCTTTCGTGGCGCTTTGAAGTCCATTAAAGCAGTGAATAAAGAATTAGGCGTTGCAATTTATGTGGAGTAAACTGTTAGGGATTGTTCACCCTGGATTCACTTATATTTATTATTTAAAGCACGCACGAGTATTTGTTCCTGAGTCATGAATGTTTTCTATGTAAATATTTAAGTATTTATTTATCTAACTAAATAAGTTTGTTTATCATCATCTAGTACCCATAGTACATGCATTGCTTAGTTGGTACCTATGTGGGTACCTATGAGATTAAAATAAAATTATTTTAATTTTGACACTCGGAGACCTTATACATCTCTAAGAAATAAGATTGTATTTTCTTTCTCTTATTGTATTTGAATGTAATCCCTGATGTAGTTAATTCGATTTAGCCTGCATCACACTGGCGCGGCCTGGCCGCGGCGGACAATCGTAAAATTGTCATTAGCTGTCAGATTTACTATTGTCCGCCACCGCAGGCCGCGCCAGTGTGTTGCAGGCCTTATGAATAATGTGCTCATACTATTTTCAGTATATGGATAGACATTTTGACTTGTAAAAGTGCTCGCGTGGCCTATTTGCTGAATAAATATTATGAATTTTTAATTTTGGGACTAAGTCGATTTGTGTAAGACTGTCCCCTAATTTTACTTATTGAAAGCGTAGACATAGACGCACGTTTTTCTATCGGCTTACTTTACGTAGCAGGAAAAGTACTAGTACGAGCGGCGTAGCATACGTGTTAACACATTCAATGCCAAGAATCGCTACGCACTACGCTCGTAGCCGATCCCGTGGTTTTCTAAGTATTTAGGGAAAGCGACTAAGGCGTAGGCGCCCGTTACGTGGGTTCCTGGCACAGTGAAAGAGTTAACCTGTATGTTTTTGAATAATATTTTGAACGAGTGAATGTGTGCAGCACATAATTATTAAATACAGGTTGATGCAAAAAGTGATTATGATAATTGTGTTTTAGATATTTTACAATTCGAAGAAGCGATCACCTTTCGATTCTTGACATTAAAAATAACCAAGAAAAATATATATACGTTTTATTTACTAAGGACTTTAATAATATTTACTAAAAGGATAAACATGATATTTGGTGCAGATAATAATAATATAATTTATTTTTTCTTGAATAACGAACATGTATTAGGTAAGTACAGGAGGAATGGAAATTGCTCCACCGACAAGATTTTGAATCTTAAATATAATAATGATGATTAGGTAAGTACATGTTTACAAAATATTAGGAGGGCCCTGTATAAGAACGACACTTATACACTAACACTCACACTGCCACTCACAGTGACAAGTGACATTACTTTCGGTCAATTCATTCATGCCAGCTATAGTGAATCGACCTGTATAGTTACCTATACCTATAATATGTGGAATCCTATACCTATAGAAATTTTTGTCCGCGTTAAACTGCTTTCGGAATTTTTGAATTACTCTTTAGAATGTATGTGTCCCATTCTCTTGAAATTGATTGTTACTTGTGTAAAAACACGCAAAAGCGCTAAGCCATCATTTAATTTAATTTAAAAACAAGTTAATATAAAGCTTGTAATAAGAATAAACAAACACAAGTTCGCTTTAAAAAAAACTTCGCAACCAATTTAACGAACGAAAGCGTAAAAAGCTATTATGGGGCTACTTTTTCATATTCTTTGATTGTCGCCTTTTGGACGTGGCACCCCGATTCAAGGAGGGGGCGGCGACAGGCGAAGTGATGATTGTCACTGTTTGATTTACATTACCCGTAAAAAAAATAATAAACTTAAATATTAGGGACACCATCTTACACAAATTGCACACTTTGACTACCATGAACCCGCTCCGCGGGCGCCTATGCCGTAGTCACTTTGTACATACATTCACAGCCAAGAAACTGTACGCGCTATGCTCGTAGTCGATCCCGTGGTTTTCCACGTATGTAGCAGAAAGTGACTACGGCATAGGCGCCCGCGGAGCGGTTTCCTGGCAGTCAAAGTGTTAATAACTAATTATATCTTAACTTTATCTTAACCTTGCCGGGATTCGAAACCGTCAGCTTTGTAGGCAGGGTAACTACCAACTATGCCAAAGTAGATGTCAATTTTTTTAACTGAGGACTGTGTGTGAAGATTTACGCTTGACAACAGTATTTTAATAGCTGGAGAGTACTCGTACCAGTCGTACCTAACGAATGCCCCAGGCCCTGCCTGTACACAGGCAGAGATTGGATATGTATTTTACTTTTTGAATTTGACGTTTGCACACATTCACTGTCAACTATTTCGTAGCGCTCATTTCCCGCTAAGTAAAGGAGAGCGCCTACGAACTGTGCTCCCGCTACGGTTATATCTTGTTCGCGGTAGCTCGTAGAACCTTGCGTGTAGCGGAAAATTTGGCGTTGAGGCTGAGTAAGCGTGTGCTTCATGCACAGGCACACTGGAAGGATGAATTTTGTGATAATAACTGAAGGAAGGACGAACTGGATAAAAAGAACATTGAAATACACAATAAAAGGCGGGTTTCTTAACGTTCAAACGAAATAAATAAATATTAGAGGGTCAATTTTACACAAATCGAACTAGCATAGCAATCTCAATAAAGCTTGTGTTATGGTTACTAGACGACGATATAATTAATATGTAAATACTCTTATACATAGAAAACATCCATGACTCAGAAACAAATATTCGTACCCCTCACACAGACATTTTCCCATACCGGGATTCAGACCCAGGATCTTCAGCTTCGTACGCAGCTTCGTTACCCACTGAGCTAACGGGTCGTCAAACTGGTCGTACAAACTGGTTAAAACGGACTCACAAACGATTACCGATGGTTTGAAGCAGCCGAGTATCTTCGTCTGAGTAGCCTTTCTCCCATCTACTAGGGGTCGGCTCTCGTACTGTGGTCGCTAGGAACTTCTATGCTCGGTCGTATGTGAAGATTTCTCATGCTTTAATTTTTCTTTTTATCCATAATTTACAAGCCCCTTCCATGTAAAAATGAATGACTGTTTAACACATTTACTGCCAAAAATTTCTCGATAAGTAGCGAAAAGCGCCTACGGTGTTCCGGGTCATGGCAGTGAAAGTGTTAAGCAACCGAGAAAATGCTAAAAAACGCAATGTATGTTACCGTACGGCAAACCTATTCCACTCCCGCGCCACCTCCTGAATGGGCCCACGGTTTCGTAAATGGATTAGAACAATTTGTTAAAAGAAATTTGTCCGCCTCGGTTTAATTTAACGAACTTTCTTTTCGGAATGTTATGTTGACTTGGCCGAAACATGTTTATTCATGACCGACATTTTGTTTCTCGGGAGAATTTTAATCGAGTAGCAGCAAAAAGTAATAATTGACTTTGTAATTAGTTCGGCCCTCCCATTTTTGTACTTTTATGAGGTCTTGTAATTGATTTTAATTGAGAAATCTGAGCGACAGGACTTTTCCCAAGCACTGGTGGGCTAACGTTTTAACACAGAAGGTATCATTGGCGAAGCAACCATAGAACGAAATTCCCTCCGGCTAGTCTATAATTTTTATGACAATTAGGCATTATTAAATTAATGTGCTCATTCATAATCGTCCATAAAATCTATTTTAGCTAATGCCGTTAAAATTCGTTTGTCTTTCTCGTATTTAACTCTCATTCTGAACTTTGTGTTTGCGAGCAAAGGACAAGGCTATTCATCTGCCAAAAATATTATAAGGCTAGCTCCGGCTTGCCTACGAATATGGTTGACTCCGCCACTGGAATGTGTGCTTCAAGCATGTTTTCCTTTCTATTTTACATACTTTCAGGGTTCACATTTCAAACAGTTTATGTAGCTCACTAAAGAATCTAGCAGCAACGTCAAAAGCAACAAGTTAATTCGACCCGAGCACAACTTCCACAGTGATAAAACCATTTCCTTCGGAAAATAAGTGTACGTTACAAGTTTGTCGACCGAACTCATTTTACGCTCCGTATAGCGCCAAAGATTGAATACAAGTTTGATATTTCCTGTGAATCGCAGCGAGTGCTATAAAACGAACATTACTGCGCCCGATCACCCGTCGAGGGTTCATGAAGACCCATTGTAACTTACATTGTTAATATATTATACGGACATTGTTTGAGTCATGTGAGGTGATTTGCTGTGAGACCATTATATGTTAAGAGATGCTGATATGCAACATAGGTGACGCTGTAGCTGTAATTATTGTTTTGGTATGTTTCTCGATACACATCCTGGTGATAGGTTGATTATTGAACTAGCGAGCGAAAAAACGAAGTTCTCCGTTTCAGCTAGGGCTGAAATTCTCTCGTAAATCAACTTCCAGATGACCAGCTGTCCAACTGTCCAGAGCTACTACACTACGGCACTTGTCCCGTCGCCGGCAAGTAGCGAGTACTCTCATAGTAATTCTTACTCGTGCGAGTAAAAGCGAGTAAAAAATAAGAATAGAAAGAATTACTATGAGAGTACTCGCTTGTTAATAAATTACTGGATGAATTAAAAACGTTGACAGGAGACATATTCAAGAACAAATTGACCAAATGGCTACAAGAGAAATGCTTGTACAGTTTTAAGGACTACTTAGATTATAAAATTTGACTCACGCATGTATTGTAGTATGTTTAATATTTTAATTGTTTTATTTAGCACACATACCTAGATTATTTTCATTGAAATATTTGTACGCCTGCTTGCAGGCTGAATACATGAACTATGTACACTATAGCTTAAAACCATCTATGTATACTGTATTCTTACAAATAAATTTATTTGAATTTGTCCCACCGCCGGCGCGCGAGTAAAAGTGAGTAAGTATTACTATGAGAGTACTCGCTACTCGCCGGCGGTGGGACAAGTGCCTCGAGGTCGCATTTTTCCGCAGTTTTCATACGATCCTCGTGAAATTTTGTGAGCAGTTTCAATAATTATGAAGAAATTGTTTCAACATTCAGAGTTACAAAAGGTTTTTTTTATAAAGACAGGATCGCGAGATCTATATCTCACAGGGCCACTAGTTATGCACGTTGTAAGTTAATCAGCCAAATTAAGGTAGGTAACAATGACAATTCAAAACAATTGTAACATGCCTATTATTGTAATTACTAGTGGGTGAATATTTATAAGAAAAGTGTTTGTATTATCATTTCAAAAACTAACACGACAAATAAATTCTATGTCATTATCGAACCTGCTCACAAAATTTCACGAGATTTTTTTGAATGCCAACTTATTGGTAGGTACTAACAGTTTTGTGGGACGTTGTATTAAGTTTTAAGTCATTGTAAAGTGCTTTACTGAAATAATAAATAAATAAATAAATAATATAGGTAACTTGATTAAAGTGAAACAATTAATGTTTTGCTCAAAGATAACTGACTACATATAGGAATTATTATTATAACCGTTTTACCGAAATGTTTCTGATTCGTCTATATAAGATGTTCAAGGTCAGTTGAATTATTTGTGATAAAATATTTTTGATTACACTGACATCTAACGTTTCGAGCTGGAACTAAAACGCGTGTAGACTTAGATAGCCGGCAGAAACGGTCTACTACGTCGTTTTTACCAGTATACTTTTATAGATGGCGCTGTTCTCAACGTTTGTAGCGACATCTATTGAAAGTTACAAAAACTGTCACGGGCATGGCAGGCATGTCCGTGATGTAACAGTATGTCGTAATAGTTACGTAATGCGCCTAGAGATTGCGCTGTATTCAGTTTTGAAAACAATAACAAACTTTACTACTACTACTACCTACTAGGGGTCACTACTTTACTATTTGTTGTTACTATTAGATTTGTTTTGCTTTCACATTTTGTGAATGTTGTTTCTGAGGGTCAGTTGTATTTTTGCAGATGGCTTTATTATATAACTGGCTAGCTGTATGCAGTGTGTTGTAGTTTATATTACAGCAATTATGATAATAAGCTTGACCTTTGCTCGAGTTACCTCCTTGTAATAGGATTTCCTTGCTGTCTCATTACTCATACAAAATTGAGGGTTTATGTTTTCTATTTCTGGGACAAGAGAAACAAAATATTCACGATGGAATTTTTATTTTAATATTTCAATGAAAGATTACATTTCAATATTTCACTCTGTTAGAAATCTGTTAGGTATAACATTGTGTTTTCTAATGCCAGATAACGAAATCAAATGGCTGAGTTGTACCTATTCTATTAGCTACAAACTTAACTCGTCACAATACCAGGCTCAATATGAGCTAAATACTTATATTCTCGGCCCTCGGTCCTTCCATTTTGTAATTGATCAGGGTAATTAAGGCAATTCAAACTCGATATGTTCTCATAACTTTTTTATTCTTCCTCCTAGTTTATGTATCACAGTAAGAACCGGGCGAGAATCTCAAAATTATACTACCATAACATGCAAGTAACGTAACTTTCAACAAACTAGGTCATCTTGTGAAATATTGAAAAAATATAGAATGTCAATCATATCAGAAAATATTGAATTTGTGAATTGTAAGTCACGTTACGGTCTGATTGTACCATAAATTCAGTCTCGCTCACAACACTCATGAATGACACTAAAATACTGCATCAATCCCTAAATGGTCATCACCGCATGCAGACAGTACACACGTGTATATATAGCTCCACAAAACTATTTGATCGATGTCGCCTACGAACGATCGTGTCTACAATAAGTTAAATGAACTACAAAATGCCCTAAATAGTCAAAATTACATACGTTCAACAAGGCATCGTTTACTTTTATCATAATTATTGGATTTTCGTCACTAGTATGCGCGACCGCATCTTCCTAATTCATTCATAGCTTTAAATTAATCATTTAACTAAAATTCTTTTAACTATCACTCATACTTGCACAACATTCGGAATTCTGCAACGGAACAACACTCACAAACAGTGTTCTAATACTTATTAATACAACTTCTAGGCTTTACATCACAATGTAGTGCTGAATGAAAGTAAATTTTAACATTGGTCATTATCATGGAAATAATTGGTCTAAACGATATGTTCAAGAGATAAAGGGCTGTGCAGCCGTGCAGATGTTCTGACAAAGTTGATATTCGAGTAAAGATATGCAATGTGAATTGACAACCGTATGGTTGAAGGCATCGCTTGAAGATCAGCGTTGAAGGTCCCTGCTTCAGTGCTGTGATTAATTGCTACAATAGTTGCTTCTAGGGCTAGTACACGTATATCTGCTTGAGCTGAGGTTTGAGCTCGGGAGGGATCGTGTACACTTCTTGTTCAGGTTTTTTCTTCACCAGACGCTTCCATCGGCCACCGATGTTCTTGCGGAGGCTACGGAAGCTCGCGCGCTCGTTACCAAGGGGCTGCATCAAGTTGTCCTGGAAGCAAAGAAAAGATGCCGTCAGGATTCGTTCATGGACTGCCGAGTTTGTTGACCCAAGGATCGGTGCCCGATTTAGCGGTTCCGTTACCGTCCCCGATGCATTTGCTGCATTCGCACCGGTATTGAATCCTCCAGCCGTTACACAATGCCGTTCGTTACATAAGACGCGGTTGCTATACGAGCAGACGTTTCAAACAAGAAGGTCGTCCCGAGCATTATTGTTATTCGAGGGATCTTTTTGTGTCTGGCTTCTATTATTTCGAGCCCGGCTTGGGATTTCAATTCTTTTTGTTTGGATCGTACCGTCTGGATGACATTTAAAGCCGAGGCGGCGTGGCCGGAGTTGGTTTAGAAATGTTCAATGTATTAAAGTCCGCAACTAGGAAGCATGCATTGCAAAGTAAACGGAGGCCACATGAGAACGAGCCTTGAATACGCTATTACAAAGACACATTAGCATTCTCTATTTCCTGATGGGTCGGCGGATGTGTGTGGTCTTTACACACGCTCAGCACATGAAATATCATCCAGTAGATACAACGATAGGAAGGACAATACATGATATAAGGTTTAAGTCAGGCCTCGAGACGGAGTTATTAGAGCGTGATATTGAGGTTAAATTGTTTGACGGTATTGCAATATTATTCAAAGTACCTACACGTTTGCTAGCCTCGTGTGAACGGCAGACAACTACAAAGAAAGAAGGTCGAAGTGTTACAACACGCTTGCCTTGTACAGCTTTCTACATCACAAGCGTGTCCCGACATTTAAATTTGTTTAGCGCTGGGTAGTACCGTGGCCGTGCTATTATAGCAACTCTCTCTCAGCCGGGGAGCGTGGGTCAGACCAGTCACGATTTCTATCGTGTCATAATGCAACGTTTTGCGGCATACAACTTTCCATTTGTTTTTAAACGTCGCCAAGGCAATATTGGGACTGGAATTGGGGGCGTGGGCAACGCGGAGCTCCAATTAGGTCAAGTGTAACGGTTGGAGTTGGTTTGTTATTATTTATAGATTATGCTAGTGTGTGGTAATAAGGAGTAACCGGTACCAACCTGATCATGAGGATAGACGTAAGACGGAGGCAGCGGTGGGGGGAACTGCCACAGCGGCTGCTGGCGGAAGGCAAGCGGCTCGGGCGCGGGCGCCGGCGCCGCCTGCAGCACCTCGGCGGGGTGCACCGAGGCGGAGTGCTCCTCTCGCTTCCTCAGCTTGCTGTGGACGATGCGAATCGCCATCATAGTACCGTTGTTTCCAACCATGGTACCAAATCCAAACGGTTCTTCGACGCAAGAACAACCCAAAACACTGGGCTGGATCACAGGTAACAAGTTCCAGTCGGACAGTCACAACATTGCTTCACAATCACTCACAGCCGTAACGCGTCACTAACAACTAAATTTAAATTAAATTATCACAAGTTTTAGAATTAATAGGGGGATATTGCACTATCACTGTTCGTAGGAACGTGCGGAGACCGCAGTACGCGAGCTGGTGCTGCGCGATGACTAGAATTATATCGTAAAGTTGGGCCGGCAGGTGCCTAGCAAAGCGCTCGCTCGTGCCAAACGACCTCTACGGAGTACTCCATACGTCTGAGTTGAAGTGGAGGGGCGCGCGCGGCTTTTATAGACGCGCGCGTGACGCGGCGCGGACGGGATGGGGGGCGGGGTATTCGCTTGACGATGTGGCTGGCCTTTTTCCGCGAAAAATTACGAACGGTTGTCCGCAAGCATATCTGACAGGAGGGTATGGTCTGTGACGCATCTAGGCGCAACGGTTGGGTTTTGCGCTTCTACAAGCTACAATCCCCAGTTATATGGAATTCACAGATTAACATTTATACGCTGTTTGTAATCGAAACGATGTGAATTATCAGTATAGGTAGATACTACAGCTGCGAGTGACTTTGTACACGATGTTGTTGATATGAATGACCGAGCAAATGCTTTTGCGTCAAAGAACACTGAGTTGGTATTTGGTACCTAAAGAAAACATAAAAACAAGACAATTTACAGAAACAATTAAGTAATAATAAATAACATTCAAATTTTTCGTGACACGAACGTTAAAATGACATCGACATGAAACAATAGTCTTAGCTAACACGTTTCCTACCTATATTTCTAGGCACGTGTAACCACTTATCTACTTTCAAGCATGATTGCTTCGTGCCGTTACAACAATTAATAGTGAACGGTTATGAAAACTGAAATGGTATACGTCCATTAAAATTGCTTTTAGCAAAGCAATCTTAGCTATCGATCGTTGAAACCAAATGAGGGTTCAATCAACGCAGCGTTTCACCATTAACCGAGTTCAAAGTCCACGGCATGGGATCTCGAACCCATATAAATATGCATACCAATATATATACACTTCACGCACTGCTGGGCCTATAGCTAGTAGACGCAGCAAATGCTATTATTGCATCTCTCTCCACCGACCCTTTGAATGCACGGACGGGACAGGGAGGTACGAATTTAGCGCTTTCGATTACAAAAGGCAAAGTAGGGCTGCAGGGCAAGGGAGAGCGAGGAGCAATGCCCTTAGCTAAGCAAAGCTTCGGGCTTTGACTCGTATAATGGCATACGGGATAAAAAACGCAGGTAGTAAACCATTCAGTTACCCTTGAGACGTCTAGGGGGTATCAGGACGGCAACTAACCTCGACGACGTCCTGTGTAAAGACAGTCTCCTCTGTTCGCAAACGAATATCTTTCATAATAAATCAATGACAGATTGCGAAGATCAAATTCCATTAGACGTCTACGTGTCGTTATCTCTGATAAAAAAAATACAGCAATTACAAGGACCACATCCAGTACTTCCTCGATAGGTGTGCCGTCATTTTTGGCGCAGTTTTACTAGTCTAAACTTAATTATTTTCAGTAGAATAGCAAGACGAGTGGGTCACTCAAGTTAATAGGTATTCAGTTACATTTCAGTTACGATTTTAAGATTAAACGTATTACGTATCGTACGAACGCAAGTTTGAATATTAATTAAATAGCGTTGACGCCTGCTGGCTGCTTGGCACAATGTTAGGAGAGAATGTAAGTAGGTATAGGTATTGAATAAAACAACTAGGTAGGTACCCTGGTATTACAGAATCAAGTCATTTTTGTCATACATTGAGTCAAACGGAACACGTATCGGATAACATGGACGCGATGCGCGCTTGTTTTCTGTTTTGGCATTGAGACCTCGATGAAATAATACCTTCATTGGCATGACAATATTTGTTTCGTCTGGTTGCCATGCCATTTTAACGGCCCTGGCGCTTAAAGGCGCCGTTGAATTCATTGGACTTGTGGTAATATGACTGACAGGCAAAACTTTAATTGAACGATCCGAATGAACATAACACTAAATGGAACTATACGAACAATCACTATCAATCAAAACGTACATTCATTTCCAAACGTATTAGGTAGGTACCTTATAACTAATAACGTAATAACATTATATTAATCATAGTCGTAAGTAGCATGACCTGATACGATTTCTTCAAGAAATTTCAACTCAATAGCTATCAAATGAGATTGTTTATTTTTTAATTGTCATGATATAGATAAATTCGGAGTTACTATGCCATCAACCCATTTTTGACCCCTTATAGCGTCAATGATGGGAGGCTATCAGCATACAAACACAATCGTTACAAGTGTGACTACCTACTGATGGATATTTATCAATTTATCATTTATCACATATTTACTTACAGTAGGTACCTAAGCTATATGCTTAAAATAACAATAAAGTATAAGTAAAGATTCGTAAAACAAATGAATGAAAAGATTCTGGAATCTTATACATCACTAATTTATACAGTTACCAATAACAGTCAATACAAATTGATGGAATGATTATTAGTGTTCCATTTCCATTGACGTCAAAGTGTACTAGGGGCTCGTTTAAGACATAACTAACGTTTCATTCAGATCAAAAGGTTCAAATGCTTTGTTGAGAGGCGACCTACAAAGTCTCCGAGGCGAAACCTTTGTTGTCGGCAAAAGTTATTGTTTTTGAACACAACCAGACACTAAAAGAACGGCCGGCAACTAGAATTACCTACCTGTTTAAAACCTTTGAAAACATTCCCACTTTTCCCTAAGATTTTTACTATAGTTGGGTAAAAGCTTTCGGAATGGCGTCACGACTCGAATAACCACCTCCTATATAGGCTTACTAATAAAAAATTGTCCACAATGGCGCCCGGAAATCTGTTCCTTAGCATCCTCGAATATCGACATGATTCATTGGGTTCCCTGCTTACAAAACGGGTTGAAACACCATTTGTTAACAAAGTTTTGTTTACGAATTGGTTCGTCGGTGTTTATAAAGCCGTCGCCATGTCAGTTATATAAACGTCGGAAGAAAGTCTCGCGCACCTGTACCACCTGTCTGTGTAGGTTAACACGTTTCTGATATATATAGGCAGAAGGTTATCGTGGTTAACCTCCATTTTGAGTAACCTTAAGATAATGCTTCGAAGATAAACTAACAGGCCGCTATTATAGCAATTATATACCTTATACATAACGCCTATATTGTTCGTAGATCACTTTGCTTTCGCTTCCGCGTATCGTGTTACTGACAGGTGACATAATAGCTACGACTGTTCAATCGATGGTAGTAAAATGCTCATTTTAGCCCCAAGGTTTATCCAATGACAGGCTACTAAATTGGTGGTGGCTAAATAATATTTTAGCTCCAAGGTCTCAGACTACCTGTATTCTTAATAGGTATGTCTAATCCAACTTAATTACCATGTTTAAATAGTCAGAGTATCGAATTCTACTTAAAATTAAGCAGTACTTAAAATTCCTTGAATTAATTCGTTTTGGGAGGCGATGTCCGCCCGGCCACGACCTTGCCCGCCGTTCGGTCACCGGCGAGTTCCCTCTACGTTAACGTTTTTGCCAGTCGAAGTTGACTCATTCAGACTCCAACCTCTAAATGGCAGGCTATAAAATTAACTTCGAACACGGACATAAGCATAAATAGTTGTTGGGTTCTATTCTTTAGGATAAATAACTTGTACCTGTTATTATCTTAAAATTTTATTCATTACGAATTTACGTCTGATTTGGCGTATCTTTTGGAAAAAAAGAAAACAACGTGTAATAAAAAAAGCAGTAAAACTTAAAAGTAAAGTAGGGTAAAAAAAAATTTTTGACAGTATTTCATAAATGAGTAGATTACTTAAAATTGGCAAATAGGAATGTACTGAAGAACTAAGGATTTATTACAAAACCAAATATATATGTACTTAAATATCTTCTACCTGTGCCATTATCTACATTACCAAAAGCAAATCTAAATACCTAATTTAAGGGAATTAGGGTTTCTGAACGTAAGTATTATTTCCGTTATATACCTGTATTATATTTATTGATGCCCGAATAATTGATTATGATTATGAATAGCGCCAAAAGTACTGCGCTATCATGTTTCGTCTTGGCAATTCTGATACGGACAGTGTACATAGGATTTTCAAATAATGACAAAGGTTAGACCTGAGCTGTTATTCGCTACGCGCTAATGCGGCTCACCCCGCCGGTCACCCGTCACGAAACTAGACCTCTGCCTACGGTTAGTTACTATGCATCGTGGTGTCAAGATATATTTGTCGGTGAGCGTTGAGGTGAGCTTAAAACAAGTTACAGAATTGAGGGGCTGTACTTTGTTTAACCTATACGACAAGGTATCTATAGTGGTTTTCTGTAAACAAGGAGACTGGATTTAGGCCAAATGCACGGGCTGCTCTGGCCGTCGGGCCTCGATGGGCGTCAAATTAGTGCAGAAGTTTCACCACGCTGACAAAATTGCAAAGTCGTGACGACAATTTAGCGCGAAACAAAATATTACCAAATCCAAATGAAAACACAACACAGATTTAGTCATGAAAAAATGCTTTGTAAGTAGATTAAATGCACCATAAAAAGCCAGGTGGCAACCGAGTGATTGTCCGTGAGCACTAAGACGTGAAACTCGAACGAAAGAAGCAGACTATCTGAGAAAATTACCATTTGGAGATCACAATGGATTAGGCACTTTCACTAATACAATAGAAAAAGTTATCTAAGTGCGGGTTTCTATCTTTAGTGAGTTAACTATAAGGTGATAACACTTATTCGGATCATCTTTTGCCTAAACCATGTATTCAATATACAGCTAATTAGTCATACAACCGAAATTTTTACAGAACAAAACCAAACAGAAACAGGTAGGCAGGCACCTAAACTGAACTGGATGACACGGTATCTAATCAATTTCCTAATAAGTAGGTAATAGGTTTAGGTAGGCACTAATAAGCATATGTAACGATCGAGTTGCACAGGTTATAATAGTAATTGAGTGTAACGTAAGCACGTACGAGATAAGTTGATATAATCGCCGTACCATTAGCCAGAATGTTGAGAATTACCCGCGCTCGAAGGGGTTGTGCCTGTCCATTCCGCAGAGGCAGACGATGGTCTTGTCCGTGGACAGCACGATCAGGGAGTTGTGCTCCAGGATCACGCCGACCTCGCAGTTTTCCTCTTTGCACTTCATCGCCTCGACGGCGATAGAAGCGAAGAGCATCGATTAACAGTTTGACACAGACACTTCACATGAGCGCGATTTGGGCTGGGCTATTGGCGGTCTGGCGACCGCGGCAACGCGCCAACGATTTGGCGCGGCGGCGCAGACAGCCACCTCCGCGCTCGACACACGACCGGGCCAACGACGACTATTTGACTGCCGGAGCGACTGTCGGTGGCCACCGCTTCGCGCTGCGGTGGGTGGCGACTGCGAATGAACACACACCTCTCCCGTTAACTCATTGCTATGTTATGGGGACTCGACCCCGCACTGCGGAAGCCCCCTTTAATCAACTACGGCATTACGGTATTTCGCTCAACTCTTGGTCACTTTTCCCTTATCACCGACATGGTAGAATTAAGTTCGGTTTAAGGATGACAAGCGTATCCTTTTGTTTTATGTTACAACGTGCAGAACTATAGAAATCACTATCCTTGAACACCGAGCAAAAGTAAACGGATTGGTACAACATCACAGGTAAACGAGCGTCACTAATTTCGTACCTACCATTTTTTCTTCGAAGGGGCATCCTTCAAAGTCAAGTCCTATCGCAAGAGACTGCTTTGTTATTCAGTTGTCGTGGCTTAACTGAAAACAGGCTGAACATCAACGGATGTCGGTCCGCGCGCATTCATACTTATACCAAATCGCAAATCTGGAGACAATTGAACAATCATTGTATATGTAACACGGTAGTGTATTATTAACACCACCATATTATCAAATGTCGATGGGATTATAACTGAGTGACTGAGGGCAGGTGCATTAAACATTCCAATAGGCATCTGAAGTCAGCATACCAAGTTTAAGATAGGTGTTCATACCGTCCGAGAGAACAAAGATACCTAGGGTCCACGGATACCAAAAATCAAAATAGATATTGACTGAGCTCCAATCAATGCAGTTGATCTCCAACAAAGCTAACAAACAATATCGGTAGATGAGCCATTGACGTAATGGTTTACATAGCTTCGCCATTGTGCAACAAATAAAGCTTCCAGTCACTTTATTATCGACAGATTAGATAAACTGGGCCATAATGGTTAGAAACCCAAAGTATGTAACTCACAGGTAATATGATACTACATATGGATGTGGGCATAATGACGGCATACGAATACGATTAGCCGGTCGAAAAACTTAAAATGATATAAACTAGCTCGTATGGCCTTGTAATACAGACGTGTGTAGATAATTTTGAGCTCTTCGTACGCTTGACTACTTTTTCTACTTCTCCGGTTTCCTCAATTTGTATTTGCATCTTACGAAGATATCCGTTAAAAGCTCGCCCCTTCGATATCTATATTTATCGAAGTTCAGCGCGTTGAATCTGAACTAATAATATAACCTTAACGGTAGACTGTAGAGAATATCCACACATGACTAACCAGCCTATTCATGCAGCTCTCATATTATGAATGCCAATCGAACGTCCCCTGAGCCATGGCGTATTCTGAGCCGTGAGAACCGCAGGCGTGTCTTTGCCAGTCATGGTCCAGTGGTGTCCAATATAGTGGCCTCCATGCAATTAATACCAATTATTTGCTATTATAGCAATTCATTTATTTTTTCACACTTAAATAGACACTTTAATGACATCCTTTTCAAAAAAGCGTCCGCAGTAAATTGTATGCGTATTTTATAGGGTTCGACAAGTTATTTTAGGCGATCATGAGTCAGTTCAAGTTAAAATGTCGACACTAGCACTTACTTTCTACCTCGGCCCAGTGCACGCAAGTTAATCGATACTGGTTCTATATTTAACCCAAGCACCTATATTTAACCACATTTGCAACAAATCTCGGAGTTTTTCAAGATCTTTTTATTCCTATCGCAATTGACCGGCAATTCTGTTCTGTACGTTTTTTGTCTGTTTTTCAACATCCTGCAATTTTGTTGTCTTTGGTAAGTAGCGTGACATCAAAGCGCATGTTTTTCGTTAAAATTTGTTGATTTCAGTGTTGGCAAAGGTAACGCGGTTGGAAAATTTGAATCGTAGGATAGGATCCCAGTACAAAGTTCAGGTTACAATGAGGACGCATACGGGAATAACCTAACAAATTATGTTAAAAACAATAAGTATATAATAGAGAATAGTAATTTGTATTATGATATCCACTATTTACAAAGCTAGTATATTTTATTACACCCTAAAGGCGTATTATGACTGCTTGTCACATTATATCAGTCAAGAGACATTTACTGGCGCATTTTGTAAAAGAGTGAAGAAGTGAATGATTTATCTTGATTTCAAACGATAAAGAGCCCATGATATATATTGGCCAGGGTCAATCATAATAGTTTATTCGTTGCAACACTTGCACCCATAGTATTTACTTGATATTCTGGATGGGTATCTAACAAGAACGAACTACTAGGGAGTAGCATAGCAACATGTTTGAGCTAACCTGGACGTAAAATACGAACATACAGGGTGGGGCCTGAAACAGGGTCAAAAAATGAAACGGTAGACTATTGGCGTGTGAGCACTTATTTCCAGGTAATTTTAATTGAAGATGAATATATTTTTTTTCTTTATTTTTTCTTTAAAAACGTGTTGTTCACGTGTATTTTTTACCCTTCTGGGGTAACACAGGTAGTTTTTTTTTTATTTAAAAAACACTACAAAGATAAAAAAATCACAAAATGTCTTTTAAAAACAAAAATGCAAAAACTGTTATCACTCAGTTCATGATGTTAGCTCAAAATCTGCATTGACTGCTGTGCTATGATCTCTTGGTGCCATGATGCATTACTTGAAGGTCATAACTTTATATCAACATTACTCCATTTTTTTTTTTACTACAGATGCTCTAAGGAAGCGTCCTTTTAAATATTTGCCCCTGTTACAGGCCACACACTGTATAATACATATACTGTTATCATGAATTCGTTACTTGCGAGGTGATCTGGAATATTTACCAATTGATTGAAATTGGAAATGACACAGTCATTGGTCAGGTAAACCAGTAAATGTAAAAAAAAAGTTTCATTTAGTCGTCTCATTTTCATAGCGATAGCGTAAGACGGAAAGAGGCAGAACGACGTCATGTTGTTTTGAGGTACAGTCATGACATGCACATGTAGTCAGCGTTACACATCCTTATTCTTAGGGTGGGTTGCACCAAACCGTCTGTAATCGTAAGCGGTGTTCGTTAAAATCTGCGTGCGTCTGCGTTACCCGTCTTACAACCAATCTTACTACCAGTAGTAGCACGGGCACGGGTTTTTTACCGTTGTTACAACTAACTGCTCTGGTTGTAAGACGGGAGATTTTTTATTTTTCCCCTTTTACTACTACCAAAAACGCAAAAGGCCAATTCGACATAACCTAAGGCAGGTCTCCGTTAGGTACGACGACGAGCGAAGCGAGCAGTGTTAGTTGTATTGCGTCCCTACAGCGCGAGCCGACCGAGCGAAGCGAGCGTGCCGCGGTAGCAGCCGGCGAAGCGCCAGAACCGAACATTCAATATGAGGAAGTGAAATAACACATTTTCGGTTCTGGCGCTTCGCCGGCCGCTACCGCGGCACGCTCGCTTCGCTCGCTCGGCTCGCGCTGTAGGGTAGCAATACGACTAACACTCCTCCTCGCTTCGCTCGTCGTCGTACCTAACGAAGACCTGCCTTAGGGTATGTCGAATTGGCTTTTTGCGTTTTTGGTAGTAGTAATAGGGGTAATAAAAAATCTCCCGTCTTACAACCAGAGCAATTAGTTGTAACACGGGCAAAAAAAAATACCCGTGTTACTACTGGTAGTAAGATGGGTAGTAACACGGGTAACGCACGAAAATCTGAATGTATGGAACGTTTGACAAGTTTCTATGGACTGACAACTGTCAGCGCCATATTTAACGTTCAAGTCGGTGCAACCCGCCCTTAGTAATAAATACGTGTACCGAAATATTTGGCTACTAACTATATGACGCTAACTACTGTGTACTACGGATTTTAATTCCCATGGCACATTTCCTATCAGCGACAATAAACCTAGATTGCACACGGTACAAGTTTTCGCGATAACTTTATCGCAGGTAACGGAAAGAGGTCAAGACACATAACAACGTGGCCAGTGGGATTTATGATCATTGTGGGAATCGTAATAGCGAAACTATGAGGAAAATGGCATGTTACTAGCGGATTTTTCAAGCATTATCGGTTTTCCTGGTCAGACGGACACTTGGGGTTCTCCAAACCATGTTTTTATTAGTTTTACCGCAATTTAAGTTTCTACCACGTAAAAATACAATTGTAACTCAAACTGCAAGTTATCATTGTGTTGTCATCCTATATCATGGTGTTTTTCTCATGGTAATATTCAATATCATTTATAAACCTAATAGAGTAGGAAAGGTCTGACGAATTTCCTAGAGTAAGTATATTATTCTACTCATATCATTAATTCTTCACTTTTCATGCGTAGTAATATAATTTTCGAACTTTGGAAGGCAGTCGTTCTAAAAAGAGTTAAAAGGTTTCGGGGGGGCTCGAGACCTTTTAAGAGTTCAATTGCCGTCTCATAACAAATTCTAATCCCACGGAATACCAATTATAACCCATAGCTATCATCGAACACACATTGTAGTAACAAAAAAAGTTAAAAGATTCAGATGGCGAGCCAAACACAAGGCAGACACAATCGATATTTGTGGCACACTAAAACCACATTGTAAACGCTATGAACCGAAACTACGAGACGATTTTAAAACGCCTTGAGTTGAGATTTCAAATACCCAGCAATTTGCGAATAAAAAAAAAACTAACGGCTTCCTGAGTGATTTGAGATTATCAAGAGCTTCCTATTTACAGTGAGAGTGTAGATTAAAATCTATACTCTATACAAATATAATACAGAGGAAAAGGCTGAGAGGTTGTAGCTTTGTAAGTGTGTAACATGTACGGGGTAATCCCTGGAACTACTCGACCGATTTCAAAAAATATTTCACCTGTGTCATTGTGTGGGCTGGTCTTTGCCACTGTCTATAAGTAGTTTTTCCCTCGGGTTTACCTACTTTGTTTGCAATATGATATAATATGTATATGCACCGCGTCTCACACACAGACAATTTGCAATATGTACCTATATGTGGCATTATGATCAACTCGCTTTCGTGAGCCAAACATAGTTCGTGTATAGCTTGTTCAAATATATGATAGGTATAAAGTTTGTAACACTCCGAGATTTACCTAACAGTGATATAACCTTTAATGACATGGCTGTCCCATTGGCTAGTGAATTATATCAAGATTATATTGCTGAATCTCGCAAAACGTCTCAGGAGCTCGACGTAAAGTATAATTGGATTCATCTCCCCATAAAAATGTGTGTTATGAGGCTAAGAGCAATGTTACCACGTAAGAATTGTCTGGCAGAAGGTAATGTAGGTACGTTATATATTTAGATAGGCCACTTAAACCCACACACAGTGCGAAGTGGGTGGACGACTTTATTTTCAGCCTAAATGTCTGCAATGAAGTTTGCAAACTAACTACATTGCCGTCCCTGTAAAGTTAACGATAGACTGTCGGTTTATTACTATGGCTCGGACCATATTATTATATGGCATCTAGAAGTGCAGTTATTATTTGAGCACGGTATTGGGACCGGCGCGTTTTTTAAAGGGTAATACTTACTTGGTCAGACACATGCTATATTTGTCTTTTTTTATTTCGTGATTCACGTGAGCACGTCATCTGATTAAGATTTTTTGTTTGAGGAGAAAGAGTGTACAGCCTTTTTTATTCAAATCTTCAGTACCAAAATTGGTCCAAAAGAACATAACATGCGAGCACTTTGTGTCTGTCCGTCTGTCACGTGTTTTAAGCAAGTAATCCATTTAATGTAAAATATGTCAAAGAGTAGACCGGGTATCATGTGCAGTGTGCATTGTTATGACACTGCGTTTATTACGCATTACATAGTAAGGTTGCAGACATTTGGCGCAGAACCAAAATAAAATGGCGGTCGTTATTACTAAATGTTCTCAGCTCGAGACGGAAATTTTACTCTTTTAGTATATTTATAATAGCTAGAAATTTTTAATGGAACTAGTCAACAGCAAACTCAATTAGGTAAGAAGTGAAAATCATTGGCCGCAATTTCTTCTGTAGCTCGAAATGTCCTCCTTTTCTGTCTCAGCCGTTGCAACAAATTTCTTTTACAATAAATATAATGTTACTTAGACTTCTCACAAAGGAATATATTTCGTTATATGGCGATCTGTAGAATGGGGTAATATTACGTTAAGGAGCTCACATTACATCCACTTATTTATATGATTAGGTAGTGTGGGTTCCTTTAGATAGTTTAGATGCACCTGGAAAAACGCTAGGGGGGTGACAAGGTAGTCCTCATCAGTGAAAATTGACAAAACTTCCCGTATAATATGCACACACAGCTCAGGTCCTTGACCTTCATTAAAAACGACCACACCAATTATAAAACCGACATCTGGCAAACGAGTTCTCATATCCAATTGCGGAAATAACAATTAGCTACTGTTTACGGGGAATTAAAACTAAAATAATCCAGTGACAACTGGCTAGATCCAGCGCCATCTATAGGGCTTCGGTTACAATTGCTCGTATCAGTTCTAATTGGTTACAAGGGCCTCTTTGCCCAATGATGTATTGGTATTGTTTCGTTTACGGCACAGGTGTGCCGTAAACGAAATTGATCACGTTGCTGAAAACTACAATTGGGGTTAATTATAGGTATAATTAACCCCAATTGTAGTTTTCAGCAACGTGATCAATTGATGATAAAAGGAGACAATAGTGTAGAACTTTTCATATAATTAGGTATACTTAATTCAAAACCTTCGTCATGATTGATATTACTAATATTTATACTGTATGGAGAAGGATTATATTATAAATCAATTTAAGATATCCATCCCATATCGTAATTAAAAGCGGTTCAAAGCAAGTTGGACACCTCCCGGCGACCTAACGTCACCTTACGTCAAAATATTACGCATGTATATAAGTTATATAACGCTTAAACATATACATATATGCAATTCGGCCTACTCAAATAATCAAAAGTTATTCCGGCTACGTGTATTCCGGGTGGGAACTGAAACCACGCTCTTGACCTAACCTTTAGGATATACGTACGTTTTTTATATATCATCATTTACATTGTATCTGCTACTATCTGCGGTTAATTTCGTTGGAAACCGACGAAAAAACTCGTTAAACTAACCTTAATTTGCGTGAACAAATTTTCATTTGCATTTCGCTGCCAAGAAATTTAAAAACTTTTTAACAACTTTCAACGTTTGAGCATACAATTTAAATATAGGTTAGTGAAAATTTCTCACTGCAGTGCACTTTAATATTTGCATAAATGAACAAGCTTATAGGTACTCACATTGTGTTCAGCACTTTCTTCAAATAACGCCTAAATACACACACGATTTCTATCGAAGTCATTGTTTTAATTAATAACTCACTAACTAGTAAATTAGGTTAAACCTAAATTTGTTGACTGTAAATTAAAATAAATAAAATAATGCTATAAAACGCCTCTAACACGCTGGCAATGCCCGCACGCACAACTCGAATAATGACCCGAGATTGTATCAAAACTACCCTCATTTGTATTTGTAAATTATACGCGGGTAGAAAAGTTTCTGGGACGTGCCAGTACTCGCTAATAATACTACATGTCCGACATAAACTTGATCATGGCAGCTAGGCAGGTGTATGAACATGTAAACTTAAAAGTACTTTAATGTAAATATGTCAGCGTTTAAATAGTTTTCACAGACGATCGAACTGTCCGGCGGACCAAAAGGGACGCGTTGGCACCGTTTACCCTGAGAAATATGTTTATCTCTCTCATTCTTTGTTGATGTATTTATTGTAGATAGCTGTGCCCCCTCGACCCGCTGGACTTTATGATCGTCTGTAATTGTTGTCGTGACGTTGAAATACCGGAGCTATCTCGATGTAGTAAGTACGTTAGTACTAATAGTATTAACAGACGATCGAACGGTCCGGCGGACCGAGAGGGACACAGCTATATGAAAGAATCACAGCGATATATGACTATCTGATTCTTTCAGATAGCTGTGTCCCTCTCGGCGCGCCGGACCGTTCGATCGTCTATTAATGCTTTTACATTTCAGCAAAGATTTTACATTGACTATTTACACTTCTATCTGTGTATCCTTAATGACATATGCTCTTTGTAGCGTTGTGCTAAGTTTAAACCAAATAACTGGTGTATTAATTTGGTCGCAGTGTACATTCACGATACAACTGTGATTGTAAATATCATACTTCAATTTAGTTTGCCAAGTTCGGTCTGGTACATATTATCAACAATGTAAGTATAACTCACTAATAGAAACCCTTCGGTTAGTTTGTCGTGTTGTTTAGACCCGGATTTTACTCTATTTGACTTGAAGGTTATTTAAAGGTACATGATTACGATAATGATATATATAAATGTACCGGCACAGTGCTGTAAGTTTTGCGTATTCGGATTTATTCCGTTAAATTTAAACCATGACCATTCTTGAGTGATTATCTTAACACTTAAGACTTGCTACTATTGGCGACATGTTTCGAACTCATTGCGAGTTCATTCTGCATGAGGTCGAGTGTCACCACGGGTACTGCTCGTAGCGTGAACCTGATGAAAGACTACCACAGAGTTCGAAACGTGTCACCAAGGTCAAAATTATTTCGTGATTTTCTACTTTACGTTTATTGAGTAGGTATTCTTCTATTGAATGGTATTTAAACTTATCAAGATAATGATAACTATTGTAAAAACAATACAAGATAACCAGTACGTGATTTAGGCATCATCAATCACCATGACACTAAGTTCTGTTTTAAACCGGTAATAAGATAAAGGTTATGACGGGTATATTTTTTATTATCAGTGGTAACTGAGGTGTCGGATACCTAAACCCTATTTTAGCACCGTGTTTTTGCGTTCGGTTTTTGTCAGTCGATTTTATTTAACAAGAAACATACAGGGCTTTAAAAATTTCAGGTTCCGAAGGTACTGATGTCATTGTAACGACGGACTTTACTCTTTCATTATTAGTAGAAAATATTTTAACTTCAAAGTGCAATACGTGTTTCCGCGCTTACGTATGCACTAAGGCTCTCACACCGCGCAATGTAGTATAGCTTTTGTCAGTATACACGCGTTTCGTTATGATCTTAGTACGGGCAGTACGGGTGTTTCGGGCAAGCCTTGGAGTGCTAAAGCACTTTAGATGATTTGACCGCTCTATTACCTTGAGCTAATGATGTGTCTGTCACGAGACGCCACTAGTGTGCGTACATTACGTCATGTAGTTGATAAGCGGTAATGGATTTTGATAGTTAAAGAACATTAATTAATTTAATTAGCATTATATGTTGGACCGAATTTTATTCATATGCAAATGGCAAAATGTTAGTTAGATAATACGTACAATGAGACTAAATAGCGCGAATATCGAAGTTAATTAATTGTTACATCATTATTAATTAAACAAAATACTTCATTGTACTGTGAATAAATAGTAATAAGGCTCTGTTTACATGGTAAATTTAAAGTACATACAATTAAGTAGGTACCTACTATAATGTTTACATATTCCAAACAACAAAAAACAGAACTAACATACAAAAGTACCTTTTTAGTCACGGCACGTAGACATTGACAACACTTTATGCCTAATTCCATATAACATTAGAATTTTAACGAACAACTTGCTCTACGTTTTTTCCGTTTGTCTGGATCAGGGGTCGGCAACCCGCGGGCCGCCAGGCCCTTATTGCGGCCCGCGAGCCTCCCTATCTGTTTTGTATGTAAATGTCGTTATATTCAGAATTGTTAAACTGCCTGTTAAAGTTACAATGAAGAAGTACGGCCCGGGTCAATTTCGTTTGTGACTATATGGCCCTTGGTTGCTAAAAGGTTGCCGACCACTGATGGATAGTATTTAAGGGAAATATTGGCCTATTATACTTATTTCGATCATTAAGTGCTTATGATCTTATGAAACATAAGAGTTTTTGGGTTTTAAAATGGTTTTCCTGGAAATTGTATATCAACGCACGATTTTACTAAAGTCTACTTAATGCAATATTCTCTTGCTTAAGGGGCTCCATACAAGAATCGTTCATTTTTGTCGATGTTTATGTCGATATTTCTCCATTAATAAGGAATTAATGCGAAACTGATGTTTGATCCTTTGTTTTGGTTTTCAAGAGCGTAAATAAGAATAGAAAAATTATCTTTTTTTAATGATTCTTTTAAGCACAGCCCAACGCAGCACAACTTTTTGATATTCGAACTTAATTAGAGTACTTATTCATATGAAATCTACATGTTACTATTCCTCGTTGTCGTCTCTATCTTTTGTCGAGAGATATCAATTTTAAGGTTATTATTAAAATAATAGAACCAAAAAACTAACTTTCGCGTCGTACGTATTGAGCGGGTGCCTGCGCGGGCGACGGGAGCGGGGATTCAGTGTGGATTCGAGAGCGGTACGAGTCGGACGCACGCCGAATTTCACGCTGCGCTGCTTATTCCTAAAATTTCTGCTTGTATTGTTTGTGTTTGATTGGTGTGATAAATATTTATTGCGACATAGACGCTTCTATAAAACTAGTGATAGTGAGGTGCGGACGCCAATTTGTTATTTAGTTCTAAGTGCGATATATGGACGCTGATTTGTTTTTAGTTATTACGTGGGAAATGGACGCTTTATTTGTTATATTTGTGTAGTATAATCGTGTTAGTAATTATTAAACTTTTACGTACGTAATTGTGGCGTGTCGTGCGTATAATATTTCGTTTTACAATGGGAAGAATAAAAAAATGTAAGCAGCAAATTCAACTCAAAATAAAGGAAATGAACAAAGCGTAAGTACATTACCATTTTTTAATTTACCTGTTTATTAGTCTCAAATAATAACGTAAAATAAATGTACTGGGTAATGTAAATGATTTCACATTTCAAATGTTTTGTTGATTTTTGCATAGCGTCGTGGCTTCTACCCTTGACTAGGGATATAGTAGGCCTGAGTTCGATCCTCTCGATTGGCAAACTTTTTGTGTTTTTTTATCATTCATTATAACGTCAAAAATCAAGATATTTACTGTTTTACCATAATTTATGACAAATAAATTGTTTTAGTTAATTTTAATTGTATATCGCACATTCTGATGGACGGAAATATTTCGATATAAATACCTATAAAAGATAGATGCGCGACTTGTTGACTTGTACCAGACCGGCTGATTTTTGTTCCGCCAGCGACCCGAGCATAGTAGGTATTTATTTAAAAAATGCGCCGAGAGTTCCATAGGCCGTTCGTTACGCCGACGATACCTATTCAATGAGTTTATTTATATTAGGTAACAGTCAAGTTATCCAATATCTAAACAGACAACCTTTCGAAAATACCTATACTTATTTTTTTGCGTCCTAGCGTTATTCCCGGTGGTACCCTGAAGCCTCAAAATAGAGCGATCTATCTAATGGACCCTCGTTATATATGATACTTGTACATACCTAATCCTTTATGATTTTTCATTAGGTTTTGTAAGTAAGTATTGAAATCAAAATCTATTGATTTTACGTCGACAATAAATTCCCATAGTAATAATAGTGTAGGTACCTACTTTTTTCATTGAAAAGCTCTCAGCTGTTTTGTCTTTGTTACCCTCATCTGTTAGAATAACATTGGTCAGAAATACACTTGGCATAACATGTTTCGCAGAAACACTTTCGGTGGATTGGTAATTGGTTTAGCATCATTTTATGTATCTACCATGATAATCCTATAGCATACTATTACAATAGCATAATTGCCTAATCGCTATCAAAAAGAAAATACAGTCCCATAATCACCGTTAGGTACTACGGTGAGCGAAGCGAGGAGGAGTGTTAGGTATCTAGGTGTTATAGGTATCGTTCCCAACACACCCGACCAAAAGAAATAGGAAGAACACATATATTTGTGCCGCCTAAATATTCTGGAAGACAATAGTGAACCATTTTTGAAAGGTATGTACTTATTGATATTGGAGAACTCGACTTTACCTTCTGGTATACCTACTACGGCATTATAAATATTTATTGTCTATCATTTTAGGAGGCTTTTGCAGCGTCAAGTTTCTGCACATCTTCATCGAAGTCATACACCCGTATCGCAGATTTCGAAGGATGACATTACTACGACCAGCAACAGGTAGTAAGTACCTATACTTATAAGTACCTATATTTCTTCCAATTTAAATTGTAAGGGTTTATGGAAGCGAAAAGCAGATCTAGCTAGGTCTCGTCATCATCCTCCTAGCGTTAATCCCGGTTGTGCCCTAAAGCCTCAAATTAGAGCAATCTATCTACTGAACCCTCATTGTATAATACTTGTACATACATAATCAAAATCTGTTGATTTTACGTCGACTATAAGCTTCTGTAGTACGTAGGTACCTACTTTTTTCATTGAGAACGCTCTCAGCTGTTTTGTCTTTGTAAGCGTGGTGGCCACATTTCGCCAATACTTCGCTATAAATGACCGGCTGATTTTTGTTCCGCCAGCGCAGCGACCCGAGCATAGTAGGTATTTATAAAAAAACGCGCCGTGAGTTCCATAGGCCGTTCGTTACGCCGACGATACCTATTCAATGAGTTTATTTATATTAAGTACAGTCAAGTTATCCAATATCTAAACAGACCTTTCGAAAAGACCTATACAGAGACTTTATTGTTAGGTACTGAAATAATTTAGATATTTTTGAAAGGTATGTATAGATATTGGAGAACTCGACTGTACCTTCTGGTTCATCCTCATCCTCCTAGCGTTATTCCTGGTGGTGCCCTGAAGCCTCAAAATAGAGCGTTCTATCTACTGGACCCTCATTATATGATACTTGTACATACCTAGGTACTCCTTTATGATTTTTCATTAGGTTTTGTAAGTAGGTATTGAAATCAAAATCTATTGATTTTACGTCGACAATAAGCTAATAATCCCAAAGTAGTAATAATGTAGGTACCTAGTATTTTCATTGAAAAGCTCTCAGCTGTTTGTCTTTGTAAGCGTGGTGGCCACTAATCTAAATATTGAACTAACTAACTCGCGAAATCTAAGAGGTTTCATTTTAAGGCCGTTCACTGAGTCAGATATGCAAAAATACCCCAAGAATGATCCCATTTTTCTACGAAACGTTGATATTTGTAGACGTGGGAAAAATACATACCATTCTTGATTATATTATCTTCAATGACACAGCTTTTGATACACGTTTCATAACACTTTGCTCGATACAATTGATTCCCAAAGTCAACCTCCAATTCGAACTTTTACTCCAACTTTACTTGTACTTTTTCTATGTGACACTTTGAAACAAAAAAAGACAAAAATCAGTCATAACTCAATTAGTAATTTGACAGCTTCCGAATTTCGATAATTAGAGGCAATATTTTTTAAATACAATAACAACAACAATAACTTTGACAAATTTAATCGTAAAAAGATATCGACTTACGGCCTGCATGGTCTATCTCCGTCACTCTTTCGAAATGAGACAGTGATCGCTGAGCGCTCGTGCCAGACGGACGTTCTACGTTTTTCCAAAAAAATACCTTATATGGTAGTGGAACTTGAAAACTGTGTTGTGTTTCCTAGTGATAGTGACTAGTGTGTTTCCGTGTGCACAAAAGCATATATATTGTAAAGATGGGTAACAAACAATTGAATAAAAAGAAAAAATCTCGAAAACGACAACTTATAAGATTCCAAAAAACAATGCAACTAGCGTAAGTAGAAATGTATAAGTATTTGGTTTTAACAGAGAAAGAGTATTTATTGAGCTTTATTATTTATTATATCGTGGGTTGCCGATTACCGATTCGGAATCCCATCCAAAATGAAAACAAAGAAAATCATAAGCCAGATGATAGAATAGGAGAAGACATTGCTTCATCAAGTATTTGTTTGTCTACTCCTACTTTCTCATACACTAAAAAACAGATTATTCGTTTTGATTCCTAGGATTTTAGTCCCTACCAAATTCGTCTTGTGATTCTGAGTTGTTATGTTACAGCATGTATACAGCCGTTAACTGACTCAATACTCATAAACCAGTTTATTTATTAGTTCATACACTGAAGCCTAAGAGACTTTCTTAATTTACAATTGACACCATAGTCTATGGATATCCTTCGATTGATACCGTATCCTATGGATGTTCTTAATTTCTAGTTGACATCGTAGTCTTTGGACGCTCTTAATTTCCAATTGACTTAACATATCCCCACTTTAATGTCTCTGTAATTCTGAAAGACCGAGATATGTTAATGAGACATGTGTCTTCTATGAAACTAGTGGTTCTGTGAGCAATAGAACTCACGAGCCAATTTGTTTATTTTCCAAAAACTGATCCGCAAAAAATTCTAAGTATTATTATTGAACCTGCTCACAACATTTCACAAGAACCGATTGAGAAAGATGACCTGGGTTGTTATTCGCTACGCGCTAATACGGCTCACACGTCACGAAACTAGACCTCTGCCTACGCTTAGTTACTCGCATCGCTGTGTCAAGATATATTTGTGGGTGAGCGTTGAGGTGAGCTTAACAGTATATTACGTTACTAGGGCGGTGAATTCGTGAATGCCCCAGATCGCAGGTGTTTGTGCGGTCTGGGGCTTTACGAATTACCAACCGTGTTGAGTACAAAATTTTACGTCTTCGCTTGGCCACAATGCGAGTTTTCCCGTACACGCAGCGTGCAGTAAAACTCGCATTATGGCCAGGTGTGACGTAAAACAAGTTACAGATTAGGGGGGCTGTAGAGGAGATCATCTCGTGTGATCGTTTCGCATAGTAGCCACCTATTTGTGGATAATCTTGCTACTATATAGCGGTTGTAATGGCAAACAGTATGGCGTGCATTGTGGTAAGTTCACTAACCTGACCACTCACTTGATTGAAGATTTTAAAAAAGGTAGCCTAAACTGCTTTAAATTTTTCTTTATCAAAGAAGCCCATACTTCGCTTGGCAGCCACAGTTGCCACCATCAGTTTAGGGGTGCGCAAAATTGACAACTGTTGTGTGGCAAACACAATCAAGTGAGTGGCTAAGCTAATTGTCACCAAGTCACTATATCTAGTTTGGTGTTTTTCGTACTGGGCGCTTGCCGTATTTTCCTGTGGGTCACGGAAGAGGTTTATAGAGAACAAGAACCGACTTAAATATCTTCAGTGTTTATCTATACTAAAGTGTTACGTTCGATTTTTAAGTAGAGTAGGCATAGGTATTCCTGGCTAATTGGTTTACGTTGTAACGTGGAGCATGCGTGTATTTATTATTAAATGGGCAAACTGCGAAACGAAAACGAACTTCGTTCGTGTATCTCCGTCTTTGTCGCTCGAACTGCAGGCAAGTGCGACAGAGAGGGAGATACACGAACGAAGTTCGTATTCATTCGGTTCTATGCAGCAGTGTAATAAAATGGAAGGACTTGCTGCGCGTGAATTAATGTTATATTAGTGAGAATTTCTAAAGACGAGGCATATCAATTATCAGTAGCATTCTGTAACGCACGCGTGCTTGCACACAACGCTTGCAATTTGCTACGAAACAAAAGTAATCATCTTGCGGAACTTCAGCGTTGTATACTTTGACATTATTAAAGCATACCAAAGCTTCTTTATAGGTTTATTTGCAATACTAATACACATTCTTGCAGGCCATTATCAAAGAAAACTAATGAAGATTTCTATAACGAGGTTGTACCTTGTATTCAAGTAACTAAGTCGTCCTGGCTGTTACCACTAAACAGATACACCAACACTTTAACAAGTGGGAATTGCCAAAAAATGGCATCTGTTACCAGTAAACAGGATAAACATCATCATCATCATAACGGCCGAAAGACGTCCACTGCTGGACATAGGCCTCCCCAAAAGAGTCAGTATTTTGTGCCGTTAAGTCCAATTGCAATGTGAAAATCGAACACCTCGGTATTGATAGTCAACTTTGTAATCATTAGACAGCACGCATACCTACATATTAGCATTCCTCGGACTCCCTGATTTCTCACTCGTTCTTTACATCGAGTCAACCGGTTATGTCAGCGTTGAATAAAATCTCGTTTGACTATCATGCATATTTAACTATTAACCGCCCCAACGGCATGTTGATAAAATCGTTGGATCTGACAAAGCAAATCCTCAAGGTCTTGAAACAAGGAGAGTTTGCAGAAAAGAGAGTTTAATTTCTAGTTAATTTATTGCAATCGCTTGCCTCCGGATGTCAATTTTGATTAACAATCCGGTTTCTGTAGAAATCGTCACGACTCGAGTGCGGGTTTTTGGTTGATTAATGTCTCAAGTCAGTGTGAAAATTACTGCGCCTACGCCTTTACTTTATTGAGAGTACTGATTTTGCAAGAAGTGTCACTGCGACACGCCGTGATCAGCCGAAAGCGTTCAATCTATTGATATGGGCTTGACAATAACCCGGAACGTACAGCTCAATATCTGAGACCAGTTCTCGATGGTTACAACTTGCTTAGCCACGTGTATTATGCAATAGGAAACGAAATGGCGTGGCAACTACTAAAATTAACGTAACAATGAGAAATTTACAAGCAATGATTTAGTACATCCTTATTTAATCACTCATTATATTCTGTAGACATAACGCGCAATCTATTTCCCCGCACATATTTTGTTTAACTACCAAATACGATCGTATTTTATGCTCCTATTTATATGCTAGCAGAAAATGGTTAAACTATAGAATGTTCCCAATGGCGCGTTATGAATAGGTCGGTATCGGTATCAACACCTACTATTACATATACTAATATTTAAAATCATCTGCCGTTGCCCACTATAGATCAAATAGGATTATCCGATGAAATAACATTCAGTCAGCTTAGAATGAAAACAATTACAAACATTTCTGTCAAACTGCCAATGGCTAGTTTAGATGATAGTACTTGGATACCAGTATCCTGTGAGGATCATTTTTAGGGTTCCGTAGCCAAATGGCAAAAATCGGAACCCTTATAGATTCGTCATGTCTGTCTGTCTGTCTGTCTGTCCGTCAGTATGTCACAGGCATTTTACTCTAAAACCATAAGGTGTATTTGAATAAAAAATTGAAGATAGGGTGTATTTTGTTAACCGCTACATAGTTGTAATGAAATTATTAAAAAAGATTTTTTTAGGGGTGCACCTGCACCCCATACATAAAACTGAAAGTCAAAAATTATTTTTTCATTGCAAGCCCACTTGTGGTACATCAATCGACAGGCCTTTCAAAACAAATATAAGGTTTCTAAGCAATTTTTTGGATTAAGTGAATAGACTCGGAGATAATCGCCCCGAAAGTCACTAAAATTGTGTCCCCCCCCCTCTAATTTTTGAACCGTGTATTTTAAAAATATGAAAAAAATCATGCTCCTGGCTTATAAAATTCTTTCAGCGAAATTTGTTTTGAAGAAGATCGGTTCAAAGGTTTTCGAGATATTTATAAAAAACTGCCTTCCTTAAAGAAAAGGACGTAAGTGTCATAAGTTTTCAGTAACGATATGACCTTTTAGTTTGTACGGAACCCTCGGTGCGCGAGTCAGACTCGCACTTGACCGGTTTTTTTTCTTCTTAGGTAACTGGTTACAAAACTCCGGTTACATACGCGGCCGAAGGGTTCCCATCGACTAAAATACATTAAATTGCATTACATTGGCCAATCAGATCCAATACCTAATGATAAAGAAAGTTACTTTACAAAAATATAGTCAGTAAAATGTATACTGTAGGTAAAGCACGAAATACTTAATCAGTTATAGACTTTCGAGACATTCATTTCACGATAAGCTACCCACGCCACGCTTACTAACAACTTATTCTGTTAGATCATCAGCTCTTCAGTAATGCAAATAGATGTCACTGGAATTTTAATTGTTGAATCATTTATTATAATTTTGTTATGTCATAGTGTAGCTTAGAGATCTATGTAAAAGTGCCTACAGTATGCAATTATAAAATGTACGAGTGGTGCACTAATATAAATAGATAACAGTGTTAAAAATGGGGGCGCTTTTGTTCACCAAATTTTTTAAGTCCTATTATCGGAAGTCCGTAAATGTTCTTCATAAAATTTTACGCCATAATAATCGTTAGTCCTAATAATTCTTATTCCTAACGATCGTAAGTCATAACCACTCGAAGTCATAATGACAATAATCATAATTTTCTGAAATCCTCATATTGATTTTCATATTTTTTTTCATCATAACACTCACTTGTCCGTTTTATTATTTAAATTGATAACGACACTAGTCATACATTTTTTATCCTAAATTTGTTTTTCATAATATTTCTCATCATAAATGTTACTTGGCGTTATCGAAGTAAATAAACGTCTGATTTTTTATCGCAAGGTACAAGACGAGGTCACACGCTAGACGCTAGCTAGACGCTAAGCAAGCCGCCTGTCTGTGCCGACGTAGCCTAAGGCAGGTCCGTGTAGGTACGACGACGAGCGAAGCGAGGAGGAGTGTTAGTTGTACTGCGACCCTACCGCCGCCAGAACCGATTTTTTTTATTTGTTTAGTGAAATCGTTTATTCATTAGGAAAAACAATATTAGGAGTTGAAGTATGTTCTTAGTTATTATATTAGGACTAACAAAATTATGATGCATGTCCGTTATGAAGAAAATTGTTATGATTAACAAAATTATGACTTCAAGCAAATTCTTAGTAATGAAATTAGGAAGAAAAATTTTAGGACAACTGATCATTATTACTTGCAATGATAGTTATAGAAATTTAGGAACAAAAAAGTTATGACGAAAAAAATTAGGACTAGCGATGATTATGACTACAATACGTTAGTACAAAAAAAAATAGGATCACGAATTTTATGGCAGCCAATATGGACCCGTTAAAAATGAAAACTAATTTGTAAAATAAGCTCATTGCATGTAGAACTGATGGCCGTTGCGGCGGAAAGGTTTTTGAGTGGCGAGCGCGTAGGTACCGGAAGACGCAGCGCAGCAACCCCCCAAGATGGAATCATGACCTCGCAAGGTCGCGGCGCGGGAATCCGCTGGAAGCGGGTGGCGCAGGACCGGTCATTGTGGCACTCTTTGGGGGAAGCCTGTGTCCAGCAGTGTATGTCGTTCGATTACCTAATTGATAATGATGATGTTGATTGTAAAATTGCATTTTGAGCATCTCGAAGTAAGCTTCATTAGTTAAATCCGCGATGATACCAAAGTTTGTTACGTGATCGACTGTATCCTACGAGCTACTTGCAGATAACTACTATAAACTCCGTGATATACTTACTCCTAATCTTACCGCGTAGTTTGAAGAAAACGTAATTTGGCACAAGTTTTGTTCCTACAATGATTTACTTCCACCATCAATCACTCTACATAGCTTCGTCTTTATCAAAATATTTACATTCAAAACGTCGGCTATTTAGCAGACTGAACTAGATTTTCTTGTTATAATCATTAAAATACAACGAAAATATTTTTCTTTCAACATGTCACTACTAAATGGACTAGAATTAACTTCAACGTTTGTGTCACTTATAATAATTACTTACATTAAACATAACTGAGACAATGATCACACAATGAGACCAGCGATAACGTTTATAAAATAATAATCATAATCAAAATTGAATAGACAAGAACGTTCTCAGAACTTTGCCTCATTGCTGACCATTGTATCAGATCAGACAAGTGAGTTGTCAGCTTTCGTTGTCACAATTAAAACAAACAATTACTATACTTTCCTAAGTATAGTCTCCTCAGTCTAGTAAGCCATAAAAAAAATGTTAGTGTTGAATCAACTAGCGAACCAAATAAAACAAATGCAACCCGATTCCAATTTCAAATTATTGAAATTCTAAATATTAAAAAGAGAACTTTATACCCGTCTACGCGAGACGGAAGGGATAATATTGTATTTACGTGTTTTCCACCGTAGCGTTTAAGTTACTGAACCGATTTTATTGAATGAGGTATCAATTTTATGGCCCTTAAACGGATAGTTACGGATAGTAACAAAACCGACAGTCAATGTCAATTGCATACATTTAGTAACAAACCCGACAGGTTAGATGTGACTTGAGCATCACTTTAGTTAACCTTAATTTGCCATTTTTTTTAACTCTGCATCAATCGAATCGAAATTCTACTCCGCGGTGCTCCGGGTGACCTTCTGTATGGAAAATACTTTTTGAGTTACTTTTCCGTAGTCGGGGAACAGATTTTTTCAACTGTATAAGCTTGTTACTATACGATACCTTTAGGTATTGAGAGAATAAAGTTTAGTAAAAGAAGCATGACTTATTCATAGCGTGTCGGACCTCGGTGTGACGCGAAAAAATCTGCAGTATTATTTTCCTGGTTGAATGAACCTGCGCTTGAGCAAGCGGAACACAGTGTTACCTCAAAGGCTCAATTGGCACACGACCCGATTCTTAAGTCTATTGAACCTTCCAATGTCAATAGCCATAACCGTACGTATCATTCAGAGTTTTTTATGAGAAATTTATCCATGAGCAGACGTAGATGGTTGTAAAAGGGTCTTCATCTTCGGAACAGACTGTCCATATAGAGTCTGGCAAACGAAAGCGTGACCTGGACTTTTTTAAAAGTGGCAACATTATAATCTGTCAAAGGCACGGCAAATTATTTTGTTTACACAATTATTTTGCATTAATAATTGCCGTAATATGGGTAAAACAATAAAAAGTAATGTGCGAAAGCTGCTACATATTATGATCAGTAAGTTCAAGCAAAAACAAGAGGAGAAACCAGTTGTTTTCCAAGAGAAACAACAATGTTTAGATGCGATGTCGGATTTTCTAGGTTAGTATGACTTTGTAATCTTAATCCTTGTCGGCTGATTATTTGTTATAATAATATTGACGAGAATGATCATAAGTTTCTTATGTTTATAGATAATCTTGAAAATATTCAAGGAATCCGTAAAAACCAAAAAATTAGTAATACCATATGTAATTTTTTTGAATTTGCCGCGTTTTCCCAGGTCATGCTTTAGTTTGCCAGACTCTATTACGGCATATGAAAAGATGGGGGTGGGGTGTTAGATTAGGGTTCTGACCATTGGATGACGGTAGTCATTTTATTGGGCGGGGATCTGTTCAAGGAATTAACAGGATGATGATAGTGACGGACATTAACGACAAACCCGACCGATTGACATCAGTATTGTCAATTACGCGAGTATTGCGATTAAGTAGTTTTGACATACGGACTATAATAATAAATCCACAAGTCTTCCTTTATATTAAGATCATTTGCTTTTTTGTCATGCTCTGCGTTTTTATGGCTAATGTGAACTGTGATAGCCATTAAGTTCCCATTTATGAAATCACTTCAATGAAAGCTGTCATCTCACTCATAATATTAGTTGAATCATCTCCGATACGGTTTGCATGAATCATCAATGAGGTGCCTCGTAATTGCTGCATTATACATCGCTTACCTTCGAGTAATTATTAAACAAACAGCAGGCAGTGTCTGTCATTAATTATGACACCTGCACTAGTAGCATAATCGCGTGTACGTCCGGCATTAGAAATTATAGCATTCATCCCTTTCGCACTTACTTGGCATTGGTAGAATAATGCTTTACGTTTGACATGGTGGAGACCAAGGCTGGCTTCGATAACACAGGAATAAATAATTAATCATTAAATGTCAAAATGGTATGGACTAATTTGGGAATAAAGTACCTATATTCTGATCTGGGGGCCTAGACAAAGTGACATTCGCTTGCGCTTCGCCATAGAATCGCTTTGTGTCTCTCTATCACTCTTCCATATTAGTGTGACAGTGACAGTTGCGTTTCGTTCGCTACGAAGCGTTAGCGATTGTAACCTTGTCTAGGCCCCCTGGCCCGATTAACTATAGCTCTTTCATCAGCGATAAGAGCGGTTGCACGCTGCGATTTTTTGCAGCCCTACAAACGATACAGTATCGCTACAGCATGGCTATCACAAGACGGCCCGCGAGCTGTTGTCGCGCGTTAATTAGAATGAAACAGGTGGTCTAGATACACTACCCGTGGAGCTGTGTCGCGGCGATCTGGCCTCTATTTCACCAACTTGACGATCGTCACATGACAACGACAACTCTCCGTACATTGCTGGTTCCACAAGTAACCTAGCAACCACCTTAACTTCGAGAACAAGTATGGTATCACTGCAAAAAGTCGCCGCTTGGAACCGCTCTAAAGGGCTATTTACACGGTGCAACAACGCATGTGAGTTTTATCACATTGCGGCATTCGTCGCATATCGGTAGCCCGCAGTCCCGCAATGTAATGAAACTCGCATACGAGTTGCACCATGGAAATGGCCTTGTAAAGGTAATATAAGTACTACTTTATAGTCTATTTTATACTTACTTGATGGTGAGGGCGAGGAGCACGATAATTAGCCCAACCAGGGCCATGGCAATGACGACGCCACATATCATGTAATTCGCATCATTTGGGGCATCTGCGAACAAAATTACGTAGCATTAGTTGGCGGAGTGACTCGTGGCGTTGAAAAAAACGTGATCTTTGGTTACGTATAATATTTTTAGTCTATTCGAAGCTGAATAGAGGATGAACATTATGTATTAGTCACCGTTACATATTTTTCGTTTTCAACCATGTTATGTAGAAATTTATTACGTTGTAAAATTCTAAGTTTGTCAAATGATTTGCCATTTATTACTGTACAATTTCATTAATACACTTTATTATAAATTATAATATAAATTTACCAAACAATTTATGGGTACTATATTATTTCATTATATAATTGTTAAACTTTTGCACAAGAGTTTAAACTTCTTATGAGCGTAATTTATTTAATATCAAATTGTATCAATGTACTTTAAAATAAATGTGGGAAACAATCCAAACGAACAACAAAAATGTCCAGATTTCTATCACGAAAGCTTAAACAAGGAATATGGTCAGCTTGTATTTTTGGGATACTTAACGGAAAGTTATACACTCAACTTTTTTTTTATTTGATTTATATGTAGGTTTTTTTATCACCCAAAATGTTACATATAATTTTCGGGTTTCCGTTCCGTTACCACCTACAAGCTTAGTATGGAAACGGTAACGGAGTGGAATAAAAAATCTTGGGACACGTTTTTTCTCCTGTTTGATTCGAAAGTGCTCTCGATTCTGAGTAGAAAAAACCCAATTATATCAAAATTAAAAAAACCGAGTCCACAACTTTCCGTAAAGTGGCCCTTTTATGACTATTCAAAATGATAATAAGTTGAGTTTTATGATTTTTTTGAATATAATCATATAAAGGGCAAATATTATACTTATATCCACACTATGAGTACTACACTAGTATTTTGAAACTCGATTGTTTGGAGAAGGATTCAGGGTGGTAAAGGCAATGTGTCACTTTTTTTGAGAGAATTCTTATTTACAGCAGCATTTGAGAGTAGACTCCAAAATGGGCCACTCGACAGCCGAATTAGCAAGGTGTCACTCTTGCTCAGCCGCAGTTATTACGTGAGCGACAGATGTATGCGGCATGATTTTCACTCTTGAAACAAATCTATGTAATACATACCTATGTGTAGTAAAACCCTACTATTATACTAATATTGTAAATGCGAAAGTTTGGACGTTTAGATGTCTGGCTCTGGATGTTACTCAATCACGCTTAAACGTCTCAGCCGCTTTAAATAAAAAGTATACAATGTTTTAATCCCAACAATCATCATATATGCGGATGTGTGATACGGGAGTTCACACGAACGAAGTCGCGGGCAATTACTAGTTATTTATTATATAATACTACCCATCTCGAGGTAACGGATCAACGGGATTATTTGCATAGATGTACTTTATGAAGCTGAAAGTAAATATAGGGAGCTTCGCAGACAAACTAAACCAATATTTCCGAGAAAATCTTGTGTAGGGGAATCTACATAGGTATATATTATAAGTACATAATAATTTCTCCCATTCTATAAATAATGGCATTTTTACTTCTGAAATATCCGCCTTAAGCTTTCGTGTCAAATGAACTCAATTTTTTTCAGCACTGTCATAGCATGACTAACTAATAGTTAAGGAGGTCTGCCATTTTCTAAGTAGAAAGGTTTCATCACATTAAAAAAGAAAAACAACAGAATCGTTAAACAGGCGCGCGCCTAAAGGCACTCGTGCCACTTTGCGCCAATTGTACCGCCGCATCCTTAATTTGCGAACCGTATACAAATCGATACGGCGGGGAAGACCGGATCGATACCCGTACAAGACAGGCTACTGCAACGGTACCTACAGTACTCGTGGTAATAGCTTTAAATCATACTCGTTTGCTGGTGATTTCAGATAGGCGATAGAATGTGGTGCGAGCAAAGAACGTAATAGTTACCTAGATCTGCCTCTATAACTGACCTGTCAGGAGAATGGGGTGCGAGCAAAGAACGTAGGTACCCAGTATCTGCCTCTATAACTAGCCTGACTATTACTAATGTATGTGGTGCGAGCAAAGCACTAGATTTTCTTATTTGACACAGTTTTTTTCTTTTTAGGATAGATGTATCTCTAATAGTTTGGTTGGGCTCTTGTCTTTTCTAATCAGGGTCACCAGGTACTCCAGATCTTCGATTATCCTAGTTTTTATAGATTTCCCTTTATGTGGCCATTAAACCCTAACTCTGTACCAAATTTCAGCTCTCTGAGTTTATACTAGTTCTATTTTTATGATCATGAATGAGTGAGTGTCATAAATGCGAAACTTTTCTATATACTTGATGGATTTTAAGTATGTGATTATAGCTAACTGGATGACGAAAATTTCTGCGTTCTGGTCTTATCCAGAGGTTCTCAAATAGGGGCCTGAAAATGCGGCGAAATGGTTCCAATACGAGTAAAGGATGGTACGGCAGTTTTTGCTTCGCGCTCGACTTGGCGGGGGCACTGCCGTGCCCCCAGATTTGTTTGGTCTTACATTATTTTTAATTGAATATATTATAACAAGGAAAATACTAGAATGCATATTACAGTAGGTGGAATTCATTGTAGGCACTGATAATTTCTATAGTTATTGGACTTGAAATTTCCAGCGCGGTTTATAGGTAGGTATACCGTTAATTTTAATGAGTTAATTAACAGTATACTTACCTACCACACATTTAATAAATACTTTCAGACTTTACAAAATCTGTCGTGTGTTGTTGAATACATGGATAACAAGAATATTCAGAATATAGGTTTTCACAGCGTACCTATATAATATATGTACCTATACTATAGCATTTCGCATTATGTGGAATTTTGGAATTCTCTAAAATACTTCAAGCGACAAACGAACCAAACTGGATGGCAATGAGGGGTTTTCAGAATGCATTTTAAGTCACCAGCAGACTAATCATGTTTAATCATTATCAATTTGATCGGTGGATTGATTTTAAATGACCAATCTAAACAATGAAAAGACCTCTCGCCATTGCTACAGCTGGTGATATAATACATTTTGAAAACCTATCATTCCTTTACCGTCACGATCCTCGACCAAAGAATCGAGCGACTAAGAGGAAGATAAACTTTAGGTACTTATTAAAGTTACCTTTTTTTAGTAGGCAGATATTGCCAATGAATGCTAAGGAAAAACATCTGATAAGCTATGTCGTTGACCGCGAATGTTGGGCGTGACAAGGTTCAGAGGGGTGTCACGTAACGTTCTGAACCCGCGTTAGGAAAAAATACATTTAGATATAGGGTAGGTAGGTAGAGAATTGTACGTACGTTAGGCAGGCCGAACGTACGTACAATAGGGAATATGCATGTGATTCAGAAATGGACAAAAAAAATCATGAGGAATCTTTATTGCTTAATAAATATACTCACATGATTATTTTTACAAATAATCATGTTTCTATTAACAACTTTATTTATTTAAAAGTAGTATTTTTCAAATTCCCTCGCAAATTTCCAAAACGCAACGCTATTGGCGGAGCGAATCGTGACGTCACCGTGCACTCGATGTGTACTGTTTAACAGGTCGTTTGTATGATTATTGAAAGTTATTCGCATTGTTTTGCCACTGTTTATGATAAATAATCAGTGTTTTTTGGGAATTATTAACTGAAAGCAGTAACTCCTTGTGAAAAAAGACTCGCCACAATGACTGGAAGCGGTTTTGTCAAGGCACAGTCCGATAATCTGCCTAAAATTGATGTGTTCATGATGACTAAGTACGTATCTTGTAGTGTCTCTCTTAAATAAGCGGAAAAAATGAGTACATATATATGTATATTATGTAATCAAAGATATGTAGGTATTAGGAATGGTTTATGTTGAGAACATCTTTACGAACATAACAAACTAGGTTGTTTTCGTCAAGGCTTATAAATAAAACAAATTTGTGTAGGGCACTTAGATTCTTTTAACTTCGATCAACAGTGCAAACAAAGTAACTTAGCTAAAACGTTTCGTGATCAAAATCAACACACGTATTCAGCTGTTGATCAACAAAAATCATAATATTTGTAACATTAATAACAAAGAAATTGGGAATCAGAATAGTTTTATGACTAAGTATACTTATAATTATTTTTTAGGTTAGGTTATTGTTTATATTGATCGCGAGTCCTAATAAAAAAGATTTTAGGTATTAGGTACAAACATATTTAATACTGACTTCGAAATTATCTTCACAACAATATAAACTACTCGAGCACGATACATTATATCTTTTCATAGTCTCACACCTCTTTTTCCTTATATTTGTTTCTTTGGGCATATAAAAATATATCATGTCAGGTGCAATTTCAATGTTATTTTTACACATAGGGGCAACACAATATTTATAATAAGCTTTTGGGTGTTCTTCCGTTACAATAAGGTGATCTTACAAGCTTTAATAACGCACTTTTATTAAAACTGTGAATCAAACACTTCGTTGTTAATTTATTCTAAATGCACGGTGACGTCACAAAATGAGCGCGCCAAAATGGCGGCGTTTTAATCGTCCGAAAATGATAGCAGTTTTTATTATTTTTTATTAGCTCATTTAATAATATTGTGAACGTGTTATATTTTTTTCCGGTTATATAATTACTTATAGAATAGATTAAAAAAATAAAAAAAATACATGAATATACCCTATTCTCTCATAGGCCATAGCAATACTTTTAAAGGCAAACGGTATCTTACATATAACTTTGTTGGTAATCAATACAAGGCAAGGCAACCACTGGCAAGGTACATTTTGCTTGGGAATAAAACATGTGCACTAATGATGGCATACGGGACTTTTGTAGTACCTAAACGTTATTATTACTCGTTACCACCACATTGTTTATTTTCCTTGCACGTGAATTAGTACCTAAGTGGTGAGTGATTTCATGAGGTAACTCACAATATAATTACTCGTGACACGTTGGATATGAAAACTGGCCCGCTATTCTGTAACTTGTTTTAAGTTCACCTCAACGGCAAGTAGAGGTCTTTTTTACTTAGGCTTGATGGGTGAGGTTACTTGGTTTAAGCTCACCTGAACGCTCACCCACAAATATATCTTGACACCGCGATTCGTATAAATTAAGTGTAGGTAGAAGTCTAGTTTCGTTAGAAGTGAAGGGTGGGGTGATGAATTAGAGCGCGTTAAGAATATGCCTGGAGCCATTATTTCAACACCAAGTGGTCTGGTCAAAAGGAAAAATAATGGTTCATTTCTACAGAATTCCTTTACAGTTTGTGTTTTGGTTCAATCATGCAGACCTTTGCTTCGAACAGATTTATGGCAAGGTACATGGTCATACAAATGTCAACGTAGCAATGTATGGGTATAAATTACATGTTACATGCTGATGTATTATTAAAACTATCTTCCGCCCGCGAATTCGTCTGCGTGGCCCCGGGAGAAAACTATCCTTTATTTTCATCCAGGCTACCTTCTTAAACATCCAAAATCCAAACTTTCGCATTTGTAATATTAGTAGGTCTAAAGTTATACATTATTTATTTATGTATTTTCAAAGCCGTTATCGCAATATTTTACGTTTTTATTATAAGGCTTTTTGCCTTACGACGAAGTAAACCCAGGCCGTATCGCGATATTGCGATGCCATTTTCTAACATGTGTAAGTATTTGTAGTTTAAAAGATTTACATGATCAGCCATCATGTCTTCATGGCCCACCATACAGGACACAACTATGCGTTAGACGGAGAAATACATACTTCCATCGCATGCCAACGCATAACTGCGTCCTTGTCTTGCGCCACGATGTCCAAACAAGTAAATTGTCACCCGATAACATTAAATTCGCTCGATAGTAAAACAAGCATATGGCCTGATGGTAAGCGGTCACTGTAACCCAGCGAATGAAAAAACAATAGAATGCGCGCTTTACAAGTGTCTACCCAAACACGTGCCTAAAACCAAGTATGCGCATGCGCATGTTCGAACTAAACGGCTGCCTGGCATCGTTTTGACACCCCACCCCCATCCCCGCATAATGGCAATGGCACCCATTCTGTGCAGCCATTTTGCGGCGGTACTTAGTCTTCTATGGTTTTTTCGATCGCTGCTGTAACCTATGTAGAGGCGTGCAACTTCAGGAGTGCCACATGTGCGTTGCCGACCCTTCGTACCACAAATCGGCCTGATCGGCCTAGCCTTAACACAGGAATCTAGAAATCGTATGAATTAGTTTGATACATATCTTCACTGGATAATGCATCTTTCTGTAGTTTTTTTGTAATTTATTGAATTTATTTTGCGTAACTCACCAAGGCTGTCAATACTAATAACTTTAATGCCGGCTGATGTAATAATCCACATACCTACCTACCTACATAAATGCGGAAATATTGGCTTACCTCGTGTTATGTTTCTGCTTCTATATTTGGATTTCCCTTGGCTTTAGATAATAAACGCTGTTGGTTCAGTGCAATATGCTGTAACTTGGCATGGGAGGTGTCTACGGTGGCATAGTATCTCCTGTATTTGTAGGCACGGCAGTTAATGACAAGTCAGTTATGTTGGGAATGCCTACACAGTTGGCATTGAGATTACATCATATCTATGCTACGGTTATGTTATAGGTAATACTCGTACATAAATATTATGACTTATGACATGCCAGCAAATGGCAACAAAAGCAAAACCTCTTTGTATTAAATCCAGTTAGTAACCTACTAGGTGTTGATTTAATAATCCAAATATCTTTGTTTTTAACTTACTTGACGTAAACAACGCATTATTACAAGAATGGTCATTATTTTATTTTAAAATTGGCAGAAATAAATATTAAAGACACATAGTTGGTAAAAATCTACATAAGGCGGTGCACGGTGCATTGGAAATTATCGCGAGCTTTGAAACGCCGTTCTGACTAGATTAAGAAACAATCAGGTCTGGTTTTCAGATATATGATTCTTGACTATATGATTGTTTATCTGATTTGATGAATACATGATTGCTTAAAATTTCCTCGATAGAAAAAAAAACCAATGTTGGGTCAGTATTTTCCTTTTTTCACTCAGCCTACTCAAACGATACATTATTTTACGACACAATCGTGTTAATAATATAGTATTTTAGCACATCTAAAATATCACCTCATGAAATTAAATTAAAACTTCACTAAGTTAGGTATTTATCGAAAACTGTCCAAAAAAGCCATTCCCGAAGAATGTTCCATCTCTTCTTCTCGTGCGCGGAAGGCAATAAGCGTGTCTCTGTTCAGGGGGAATATTCGACTCAAATCAAGGCATCCGCTTAAGGTAATTAACTTGGCGCTTAGAATAATCCTAAAGAGAAGATGCCTTCTCTTTCCACCGTGAAGCATCTCTTTCGTAAGAAGCGCGCCCCCCAGTCGGCGACTGAACGTTGTAACGGTCAGATGTTTGTCCCCCTTCGCGGACGAGTTTGACAATTCTTTGTAGTAAAATAAATTAAACCCTCACTAGTTCTGAGGAGGCATTTTCATTATTGTTATACTTGTGGTATAAATAAAAATGGGGAACAAACAGCATCGTCAGAAAAACAACAAACTCGCAAATAAAAGGCGGAGAAGAAAATTAATGAAAGATATAAGAAACGCATACAAGTAAGTAGGCACTTATTTTATTTTATTTAAGTAATAGTACTCCTAACAGCATGTGTACTGTGCCTACTCGTACGTAGGTACTGCTGCCCACTGTGAAGAACGTAGAAGATTAAAACATTGACAGTAAAAAGCGCGGCGGCGCAGCAAGATCACATTGACATATAGCAGTCTCTTTCTCGCTCTTGTAGTCTTGTAGCTTCGTAACAGATTTTAAGCCTTGAGGTATGAGAACGAAAGTTCACATTGCTGTGAATATCATACTTTTAAAGGTTTGCTAGAATAATTTTAAGGCGTGCTTTCCCCGTAGGAGCCAAGCACATCGGGTTTTTGAATCCATCGGGAACATATAAAATATATTTTTTTTATTTAAAAAAAAAGTCATAGGTACTTAAAGATCTGACAGGCATGGGAGCGATTTCAAAAACATGATTAAATCTATTTTGCTCTATGGAAAAAATCCCAAAATAACCCTTTTTTTAACAATAAATCAATCGTAGGGCTACAATACAAACTTTCTTGACATGTTTTTACGTAAATGTATGGGTAACTTATTACCCTGATCTTAATTATCTAGATGATTTCGATCACTTCGTCTTGCTAACATCATCAAATAATTTATATGTTTAAATATCTACTATCTCCACGAGCGCTATCACTTAGTTCTGCCCTCTTCATCTTCAGTCGCGCGGCAGCGCTTGTAGAGGACGGACCTTCGCCAGTGTGTTCCGCGCGGTCACGTGATCATACTATTTACGAATTGCCATAGCAACAATGGGAAACAAAGCATTGAAACGCAAGAAAAAGTCCTTGAGTGCCATAAAAAATATAAACAGAGAAAATTCTCACCAAAGAGAACAGAAAAGGTAAGTAAATGTTAAATTTATACATATTATGGTACCTACTCGTAAATTTTACATTTTAGTTTGATGTCACACTATAGTGGGGCAGTGTTCTAACAAATTGTCGTAAATGTGGACACGTATCAAAAACTTAAAGCTATGGACCTACCAAGTACCTGAAAAAAAATTGGTGCTTTTGTCCAGCATGTCCACATTATCACCTGGAAATGCCCTACTACTACCTGAGGTATGGTACAGGTATACTGGGAACCAAAGACTGAAGTAGTGGTTTTAATTTTAATTTGTGGGTCATCTTAAGTAAGTATTAAGTACCCATTTTTACCGCAAATTGTAAGTTTCTAACAATGATAAAAACAAGATCGACTAAAGAACCATGGCAATGAAACAAAATATCATAGGTATGTACCTGGTCTCCAATCTTCTCAAAAACCATTTTCACCCGAGAAGCAAGTGACATTTACCGCATGCGAACGTGTGGTCACCGGTCAGCCGTCAGCCTGACAGTAAATATACAACTGAATGTAACCAGGGGATGATGTAAAATTGTGTACGCACCATGGGCGGACATAACGTAAAGAAGCCTCAGATAGATCTCTCCCTCCCCTCCCGCCGTTGTTGGCTCAGGCGCCTTTAAAAATGAAATGAATGGCGTACCGTTTGAGACAATGGCAATTATCTTTTCAGACAAAAAAAAATAATAACTCAGGGCTCAAAAAGATCAGTGAGCCCAGCCCAAGACCAATTCGGCGGTCGGATAGCACCCTATGGTCAAGACTCGACGTTACAGCCTTCGGGCTACGGCTAGACCCAGGTCAAAAAAAAAATACAATGGCAAGCAAACCAGTGAAGTCGAGGTGTTTTGTGCAAGTTGTTTGATAAAAATACTTTATAAACGTACTGATATGGGAGGTCACTTTCCAGGACACGAATACACTTGTACGCTTACCATGAGTTTGACAATGACGGCTTACGCTAACGAGTATCGAGTTTTCTATCTGTGCATCTCTATTGCACTTTGACAGTACGAGCGGGATGCACAGATAGAAAACTCGATACTCGTTAGCGTAAGCCGTCATTGTCAAACTCATGGTAAGCGTATTGTACGTTATAATTACGACTAGTTACGCTTACGCCTGCGCCGAGGAAAATTAGAAATTATTAGTATATTCGTTTGGTCCCTTGCTGTATTATTGTTATTATATTATCTACTAAATCTTAAGTTCTGCAATTTCTATATAAGATTTCTAAAGATTCACGCTATGAATCGTACACTTTAAAAACACGGTTATACTCATACTTTCCTCTAAAGAAATAAGACAAATTATCTCTAAAAAGAAAATTTTTACTTCACGGAAGGTCATAACTTCATAAGTTTTTTAAATAATAACAAAACTGCATTTTGTCCATGACGTACGAGTACACTTCACATTTTCGAAATGTGGATTTTTTAGCAATAGAATAACGAAATTCACGCACGTTCAACCCATTCTAGCCAGAGCCGCCACGCTTCCCCCATACCCCATATTCGGGTTTCGGGTTACCGGGTTATTCTTTCTTCGGCTGTCGGACAGGGAGGACGTGTCGCTTAAGCTTACGCACGGTTTTAAAAACGTAACGCCGAATTTTGCGTGTTTCATTATGGGGAACAAAGTAAATAAATCCAAGAAGAGGAGGGGTTGGCGAAAATACAATGCTAAACGCATGCATAATGTTCATAAAGGATATCAGTAAGTAAAACTCATATAAGTATCTACGGATTATGTTCCAGGGACTGTGCGCGGGTGACGGCTATAAATTCTTGTTGGAAATTAATTTTAATTAATCGCTAAACTGTCACTATTTCGATGGTTCTTTACTTGGTTGGTGTCACAATATTTTCACCATGCAAAGTGATGTGTGTTATCGATAAAGTTTCTCAGACAAAAAACCAAACGCGACTTGGTACTGCGGGTAGGTAGCCACAAAGTCCACAAACCTGCAATATACAAAGCAATAAAATTAGATGGCAAATTCTGGAAGAACAGTATGAAACCAAAATTAAAAATATTTTACTTTGATTGTCTAGGTACCTACTACCAGAAATAATTGATTCAAGGCTGGACAGGAAAATGGAAATCCGTGAGCCACAGTATATTTTAGACGCAATTCACAAGAAAAGGCAATGCCAGAAGCAAAGCGAAAAAAGTTACAAGTAATTTTTTTTTTTTTCAGAAAAAAAGTACCTACTACTTCCGATAAGTACTAAATACCATTGAACGATCGATTTTGTGTGGAAAGCCAGGATTTTTTGGGTATTTTTTTTATTTGACATAATATGTTCCATCCCCGATATTGATTATGTTCGTCTTCCTTGCCATAGCAAAAAAGTACCTGATCGAATCGCCCATTAAAAACTTATTACAAAGTAGATGATTATTTGAATATTACGATACTAAAAACCTCTTGTAATAGCCGACTCCGATCCGAAGAATATATCGCTTTCAAATTATCAGTCACACTTGATATTCAAAAAATGTTCTGTGCATTGTACTTTGAAGAGTATAAATAATAAGTACATAAATATTACACAACACTGGACAACAATCTTACACTAATCGAACTATCCCCATAGTAAACTCAATAAGGCTTGTGGTATAGGTACGAGTGCTAGACAACGATATATTTCATAAGCACTAAGTTGATAGTATAAATAAATATACTTAAAAAAAAGTTCGGGGCATTAGTAGTTACCTACATATTTGTTACATATAATGAATTCAAAAGGAAAACTGTCACGGCTAAGTATAGGCATAACTATTTACCGAGTAACTTAAAATGTACTTAGAAATGCCAACTTTCGTACAAATTTGGCTGACGCAACCGCACCATTTAGTTAGCGCGCGCGCGTCCAAGTAACAAAGACAGAGTCAACTACGGAACCCTACACCGCGCGTGGCCCGACACGCACTTGGCCGGTTTTTGTTGTTGAAATTTTGTAAATATTGGTAGCACCCTCGCTGAAAGCATTCATGGTACCATTTGCCGCAAGTCTTTGCGTTTTATGTAGGCGATCGGCGCACGGCCGCCGCTCGATCTTGCCTGTGTGCCTCACACACGGACACACGGACTGCAATTGGCGCCAGAAGCTGGATGCCCTCTTTAACTTATTCCAGTTTTCTGTCGTCTGGGCAGTATTCTAAGTTTCCAAATTAAGCACACTTATTCGGAAGGCTTTAATCTGTTTTCTGATGTGACTTATATTTCTCTAAACACAAGGTATAGTGTAATACGGATTTCAAAGATAGCTCGCAGCGAAAGCGACGTTGCGAGTTGGTTCGCGGCACAGCGAACAGATAGAGGAGTGCGCTGTTGCCAGGCGTTGTTTGCGATTTGCATTACGTTCTACAACCTTGTGCCGCGCGCGCGCGAAAGTGGTTGTTGTAACTTGTAGCGTTTTCAGTATTGTTATTAGTTATTCTTTTGGTATTGAAACTGTTAACAGAAGATTTTTAGGTAGGTACCCTGTTATCGTTGTTGATATTGGACTTTGTGTTGTGCGTTGTCACATCATTACGTATATATTGACGCGTGGTGATTCTGGACAATTCTCAAATATGGGCAATAAGCAAGGACGAAAACCACGTGTTTCAGTTAAGTTGAAGCGAAAACGTTTGGGCTACCAAGCTCGTGATAAAAGATCCAATGCGCAGTAAGTTCAGTTTCTTTTACATTGTTACGTGATTCCGAAAGTCGGGGGCAGTCCTTCGTTTCCGTATTTTACATAAATCAATAAAATCAGATTTTTTACGGATCATTTGATATTTCTTACGGATTGAATTGACAAATTGATCGTGCCTTTGCGAGTGTCGATCGTCATTATAGTCATTATCCAAGTACTTAACACGCTGCTTTATTGACTTATCGCCGACCATTTGACACCAGTCACTGCATGCGGGGGCTATTTTACGTATGTGACGCTACTATGTATGGATCTATTTGATATTTGTGGCTTATAAGTGGTGCGTCACGTGTGGGAGTGAACGCACACGACAATTATCAACCTGATTCCTTTACAATACGTTCAGTCCAATGGCGTCACTACTGTCATGGCGTCGGCTGATGACCCCTGGTCAGGTGTCTGTCTATATAGTGCACCACGTGGGGTCGTTGCACTCAAACAGGTTTTTTTTACATCCGATCCTTGGGATAGTGTAAAAATTTTGATGGAGCCCATATAGGTTTTTGCCGCATTTATGAGCGTGAGAGTAAAGGCTTGAGAATCTCGGCTCAGACAGTGCATTATTTTTATTATGGTACCTACCAAAAATATATTTTTTTATTTATTTTATTAGTGCGGCTTTCACACACTTGGCTATTGGCATATGGGAGAAAGAACGCTAAAACAACAGAAATATAACCATGAAAATTTAATGGGTAGCTCTGTCTCTATCGCACAGGATCGCACTACACTCGAGTGACAGAGATGCAGATACAGTTTCGATTTTCGTGGTAGCGCCGCAGGATTCTGTTATAAATGGCTTAAAAATGCGTTTCGGTAGGTATGTATACTATGCATGTCCTCCGATTACATGTACTGCCCTTGTTAAATAATTACATACGTGTAGGTATTGTAATAACCAAATTATGTACTTAGTTAAAATAATACTACAAACAAGATCCTAGTTCCGCCAAAGAGTTCTGTTAATAAATGAAAATGTAAAATGAAATTATTAGGAAGAATCGTTTTTTTGTAGTTAAGGCTGATGAACAAGGGTACACCGTCCGTGAAGCAAATCGTTACAAATAAATAGCGAGCTTCGCTGCAAAGCAGAAGGACAAACCACAAAATCGTTTTTCATGATCATTTCTTGATGAAAATAAAATAAATTAGAGTAGGTTCCCAGAGCTGAGATTATAATAATGTGTATGTAACTATTATGTAGGTAGGTTGTAGGTATGGACTCATTTATCGAAATTATTCGCCGACCATATAAATTTAACATATAATTTTATACCAGCCCGACCGCAACAACTGGCACGATTCTAGTCTAATCTGAATTCGTCAATAGCATAGAATCTCGTATTCGATTCGTACCCCTCGTTCTACGACAAATTTTCATACTTTTTAGTTTACATTTGATCATTTGTGGATAGGATTAGAACATATGTACCTACCTACAGACACGCCTATTTATGTAGTGTCAAAACCTTATCCATAGGCTAGGTAAAAATCAGGCATAACTTAATGCCGTGCCAATATGCCAGACTGCGCCCAGCAAAATGTAGCGGCCGTTAAGGAGATAACGTGAACATTATTTGTTTAATCCATTTATAAACTGTAGGTATATTTTGCGCTTCGCAGAATGTGCAATTTCTCCATGGAAAAAACTTAAGATTATTAATATTTTACCCTACAAAACAAAGTAAAGTTGGACGAAAACTGTAAAATCGTAAGCTGGCTTTAAGGGTTTTTTAAATACTTTAACAGTGGAAATCTATCCTGATTTTGGGTTCCAACGAATCAAATGTTTATATTACAATTTGTCCGCATCAAATATACAAATAATAGTCTTGTAATTAAAGTTGCAATGTATCAAAAGGCGCTTCAAATTCGCCATACATTTTCACTGTGGCGGCCGCGCGCCGATCTAAACATGCGTTCCCCGTTCTCCGGCTTCCCCGCGCTCTGTGGTTCAGTCGCCCGCGAGTGGTCAGATTGAGTTCACGTCACTTTGCAGAACGACCTTCCGATCGCGCCGTCTTGTACTCGTACGCACGACGGCAATACCACAATACGGTGTAAGTATTTTTTTTGCTTGCATTAGCTACTTGAGATTAAATTAAAACAAAATTTGTTTGTTTCAGTAAAATGGGAAAACGTAAAGAAAAATATTATACGATAAAAAAAATCAGCTCCAGATTCCAGAAGAATGGGATAAATACAAAGTAAGTATGTTTAAATTAAATTATTTAGTAAGTAGTAAAATTCATTGCTATTAAATCTTTTACTGAACCGACTTCCAAAAATCTAAGGATTTTTATGAATATTTTCTGAGTACTACTACTAGACGACACGATCTACTCGAAAATGGCTGGAAGAACTCATAAGTGGTGATGGTCGTGGTGATTTGGTATTTTGATAGTATTTCGTGCATTTGTTAACATATTAGCTTCATTTGAAGTTGGTTATTTTAGGATTTATTTTATTTTGTACAAGTATATTATTTGATGAACTGATAAATACGAAATATTATATTCACTGTCGGATGAGATATCCTATGAACTATGTATGTAAGACATGCAGGAATGTATGTACATAATCCTGTATTGGACCGGTAAAGCTGTATGCATGAATTTAGGAATGTGTACGTATTTAGGTACGTTTTATGCTTGAACAATGATCGTGATATTCATAAACAAGTGATCCGATGAAAATGGCTAAGTATATTAAAAATACAACCGAATTGAGAACCTCCTCCTTTTTTGAAGTCGGTTAATAAACTAGCTGTGCCCGTGGTTTTACGCGCGTGAACTGCGCAATCCACACACTATCTTTATAACTTATAGCCCATGTGTTATTCTGATGTATAAGCTATATTATTCTAAAGTTAGATAAAAATCTATTCAGTAGTTTTTGCGTGAAAGAGTAACAAACATCCATGCATAGGTACATACTAACAAACGTTGGCGTTTATAGTATAAGTAAGGACTATTCTACACTTTTCCTTCATATAGCACAAAGAAAAACATGCAAATTTGCTAGAGATCTGGGTAGTCGTCCTTTAAATCAACGAAATTTAGTAGTTTTCATTTCGACATTCGTCCTCGGTTTATTGAAGCTCGCTTTTTAGGTGCAGGTATGGGAAAGTTTGATTCCTATTTACCATTTTTGATATTGAATAACTTGAAAAATGTTAATACAGAATGAATTATCCATTTTTAAAGAAAGGTTGTATAACTACAAAATACGACACCTCATCCTCATTAAAACTTTTATGCACCCGAAATTTATACCTACTGATACATACTGAACTTACCTATAATTTTGATATGCGTTTTTTAATATTTTTTGTACACATTCATAAAAGTGGACAAAACTTAAAATCGCAACGTAAGAAGAATGTAGCGGGTGCCTGCGGGGGCGACGGGCGCGGGGCGCGGGCTCGTCAGTGTCGTTTCGACTTTGACGAATGTAGGACGTGTGGCAAATTCTCGCTGCGCTCAGCTAGGTTGATTGGTGGACTTGGTTATTTATTTGCCTTATTTGTTTGTTTAAATATTATTTTAACGTTTTAGAGTACGTATATTGTAAACAGTATTAGTTTTTAGTGCCTACTTTGTGTGATGTGTTTTGTAAATTTTGTGTAACTTGGCTTGTGATCGTTGAAATGCCGAAAAAGGTAAAATGGAAAGATAACAAACGAGAATGGATGTTGACACTCCATAAAAGGTAAGTTTCTTTTCACTTATTATAATACTTATTTATAATGTTTGAGAAACGTAATCCAACAATAACATTAGTTACAAAAATATTAGTTATGTTCTTTTGCGTTCGGCCGGCCAGTAAGCTAACACACTCGCCGTGTGCGTTCACGCACACATCCAGCGAAGAACCTAAACAGCGCCCGCGTCTTACGCTCGGCACAGTCTTATATAAGTAATAGGAAATAAAAATCTCACTTTATCTCGATTAAATGGTTCTCTAATTTGTCGCCGAAAATTGTATAACCGATTAGCACTTCGCAAACACCTTTTTGCATAATTTCATTTCGCCGAATGATCATGTTTCAACTTATGTCGAACGGTTTAGTTTTATTTCCCAACCTCACGGTTACCAACTGTATGCTTGGACTATTTATAGTCACTTTTCAAAATGCCACCTTTCGAGTATCAGAATGGTCCAATTTGACTAATTTACATTTCGTATTATACCGTTTACAAAATGTTTCATTCAGTAAGGTTTCGTTTAGTAATAACTATGTAACATATTTATAAAGTGGGTATAAGCGTAACCGCTCACTTGTTTGTATGACAATGAAGGTACCTGAATGAATCGCATCATTGGAGATAAGTGTTTACATCGTTAATTTTGGACTGTTGCTTGGTGAAATGTATGTATGTGTTTTTATTTTAAAGAAACACCCGCCAATTATTTTAACCTAACCTATACCTAACCTAATCGCCAGCGTGTCGACGTCACCACGCTACGCGAGGTGCCTATTTCCGCTCTAAGGGACAAAATTTAACCCTAACCTAACCTACAAATAATACCAGTGTTACGATTATTTGTTGTTTTTTTACTGCGGGGGGCTTCGCTCCCGAGCCCCTTTGTGGGTGGCTTCGTCCTCTCATCATCCCCCCTTTCATCCTTGTAACTTATATACACGTTGAATAAAAGTCTGACTTTGTTATGCTGTCTTGTTCTTTAAAGTAAAAAGTGGGCTAATGTAAGAAAAGGGAACTGTTGCACTGACTTATTCGGTTAATTTAATAAGAAGTCGTTTGTCCAACTGAAAGATTTGACAAATGATAGTGCCCAAAAATTTTCGACTTTATAATAATTCTTCCAAATTAAACGTTGTCATACAAAAATTTGCCATTAGTTAGTTATCAAAGTGAAACATCAGCGAAAAGTTGGCAAGTGAAATTCGGAGGAAAGTCAGAACCCCAGATTAAGTACCTTAAAATATTGCTGGTCACAAAATGCAAGGGACGCAGTCAGTTTCATAATAAAACTATGCCAGCATTATCCGATGATGTAATGTTAGCAAATCATCTCACCACTATTATTCCGTATAGTAACAGAACAGGCGTATTCTGCAAAATTGCCACTTTGTCTTCCACGTGTAACCTTCTTAGCGAAATAAATGCAAGTTGGCACTGATTCAGTTACTTACATGTGAATGTGCACTTGTTCTTGGATTACAAATCGATATTGGAACAACCTGTTCGATTATGTTCTTAACCCCCAGAATGTATGAGTTTGCAGATCGACTAATTGTATGTATGACTTATTTGTTTAAATTCAGCAACTTTCAGAAATGCTCTAAAGATAGAGGCAATGAAAAATGTCATATACAGATATGGGAAGATAGTTCGACGGGATTCAATTTAGTCATAAATATGTGAAACAGACAGAGAGCACGGCTACCAGGCCCCTTATTCTGTAATTTGTTTTAAGCTCACCTCGACGCTCTCCCACATTATATCTTGACACCGCGATACGTCGTAACTAAGCGTAGGCAGAGGTCTAGTTGCGTGACGGGTGACCGTCGGGGTGAGCCGCATTACCGTGCAGCGAAAAACAGCTCTGTACGCTTACCATGAGTTTGACAATGACGGCTTACGCTAACGAGTATCGAGTTTTCTATCCGTGCATCTCTATTGCACTTTGACAGTACGAGCGGGATGCACAGATAGAAAACTCGATACTCGTTAGCGTAAGCCGTCACTGTCAAAGCGTTCTAATTAGAAAGAGACGGTATGTCGGCGCGACAAGCTCGCGGGCTGTCGCTGTAATGTGTTTGGAGCAACTAAGTACCTATAATATAATAGGGATTCCTAATTAAACTGACCACTAACAACCGCATTCGTGTTTTCATAAAGACGCCTCTCGTACCTGACAGCTACTGGGACTAAAAAATGACGATAAGATCAGCGTTCGTTTTGTAAGCACTCACTCCCGACAGTCCCGACTGAGGCTCTACCGTGAAACGAAAACGAAGTTCGTCCGTGTATCTCCCTCTCAGTCGCTCGAATAAGGTGCGATATTAGATAGAGAAGGATATACACGAACGGACTTCGTGTTCGTTTCGCCTTAAGGCTTCTAAGTTAGGCCGTCGTTGCTCAACTGCGATCGGTGCTCATACGGACCACGAACCCATGAGCATGTCAAACGACGAACGGGTTCGGTATTTTACCAAAAAAAACAACAAACCCCGTCAGCCATTGGAATTCCACAACAACGGTCGCAATGTAATCAAATGATGACGACAACAATCAGCGTTCAAATAAAGGCGTAACTCACGTGTGGTTACGATAACTCACAAGACTTTTTATCGGTAGTGTGCGCTTGCCAACGTGAAGTAAGCAAAGACAGGTATGTTACCACACAATGGTTGTTGAAGAAGTGTACGACAACAAAACGTGCCCGTGTCGAACTCTGATTTTTATATCGACACGAATTGGTCAAGGGGTGGCCTTCGAGAGTCAATCACGATTCTGTCCTAGGGTGTCCTAAGGCATTGTTTATAGTCTACTTATTTGGACGACTACTTAAGATTGCGTCCCAATTGAATGTGTATCCGTTTTGACACGTTTGTATTTGTAACTTGACTTAGCACTCCAGAGGGGTGACTACGTAACTTTTCTAACACTCGTTAGGACAACTCCACTGTAATTTTCGCACATGTAAAGATGTCTTGTATATTGTATACAAAAAGTGACATTTAGATTTACCTGACGCGCGTCCTACTATGCATTGGGTACGTGAGTTATTCTGTGTGTTCGTTTTTTTATATTTTAAGGCCTACTGGAATAGTCGCAGGTAGTTTAGTTAATTTGATTCAACTTGTCCCGGCAAGTCTTTTGACGAACGGATTTGAAGCTAAACAATCTATCCCAAACTACGTACTCGTACTAAAAGCGTTCTCAGCGAAGATCAAAACAATTAAAAGTCACGAGGTAAACTTAAACAAAACACTTGTTTACTAAAACTGCTAATAAAGGCATATGGCATGACGAACACATTATTTCCATTTTATTTATTACCATTTGTTTTTATTTACTAACGAATACCATTATAAAGTTATGCGTAAAATAATGCAGCGATTTTATGAAGGTTTTTTTCGATAAGTTACACCAATAACTTCCAATTGAAATAATTTGTGCCTGTATAGTAACATAGCGCTGTGCTCTTCTAAAACTCGACTATGCCGCTCGTCCCCATCCGACTTCGCTCTTCGATTTAGCCAGTTACAAACTGGCTCTTGCCAACGCTGGACCTGCCACAGTAATTTTCATCCCACTTGTATAAGTGTCAGCTTCAAAATGGGAAACAAACGAAACTATCAAAGAATTAACAGTCTTCTAAAGAAAAGGAGACTTTCGAGAAAACTGAACATGGCTAAGTAAGTACCTAAATATTATGAAATTGAATTTTGGTAACTCCTACAAGCACACTCAACGAAGGTCAGAACAATTGATGAAGTATTGTTTATATTGAAACAATGGATATATCTTAGAATTAAACTCAATATTATTGATTAATCTCCTGTGCTTTTTTTGCATAGGTAGTTCAGTGACATCGAAGTATGTATGGCACCTCTGAGCTGCTCTGATAATTAAAACAGAAGGTGGCCAGGATAGCAATTCCTAAATTACAAAAGATCGTCGTGTTTGGGCTCATTGAAAACCTCACGAATTTGATGACTGGGCAAATACAAATTAAATCGGCCAACAATTATAGCACAAATATTTTACGTCACACCTGGTCAGAGAGTAAGCCATAGATTAAATACCTAAATAAAGTTGGAATTACCGCTGCGCGTGCGGATAATCCCACTTCCATTCAAGGTCTCGGGTGGTCTCGGGTAGAAGTAAAATGCTGTTTCCGTGGCCGATGATAAAGACAACCCCAGAACCCATAGGTATTTAATAGTATTTATCTTCCTTGCCTTGGGCGACAAATACCTGCGATCTGAGACATTCTTTGTATTACCGTCCCTAGGTGATTAATGTAAATGTAGGTCAAAATTTGGATACGGGGTATCAATATAAATTTATTTTATATAGATACCCCGTTACTAATTTATTCGGCATGACGAGTTCGGTATGATTGATTGAGTACAAATTGCTTCACACTATTTCTTATTATCGTGGTAAACCAATCAAAATGTCCGGACGAAATCGTAATGTGAATACACGTGACGACAATATGACACGTTTGGTAGTAAAGTTGAAATGTTGTTGTGGTCACGTCTGCCGAGTTTACGACGTATTCTTAGTGTTTTAAACTGTCGCCTGTGTAACCACGCTTTAGATTTAATGGGCGAGGTTACTAAATTAATCGTTAAAATTTTCAAATTCATTTAAATTCGACCAAGTATTCGGACATTTCGGACTTCGAACGGCCCGCGATCCCCTGGGAGTCTTATCTTATTTATTTTTATCTATTGGGAGAACAAACAGAGTTAAATGTAAGTACAGAATACCTACTTAATATTAATACTTATACCAAACGCGTAGCATGCATTTAGCTCCTTAACAGTCCTCACTGAGATGTATGGTTTAGTTAACTTATTCTCAATTCTTAGATATTAAGAACATAGTTTAAATGTTTCTATAACTGTACTACTGTCATTATCTCATTAACTTGTCCAACAAAACATTACCAAGATAACAGTTTGAAGGTACAATCCATCCTTATACTTGAGTGAAGTGATGACTTGGCTTTTACATTAATTACTTACTTACTTACTCATTATAAATATTAACTTTTTTCCTACTTTGCACATAAGGATATAATATTAATAATTGACTAATTGAATACTTGAGCATGCAAGCGTGCAAATATGTAGATGTCAATTAAATTATCAAAAAGTACAACAAAAATTAACTGTACAATGTCAAATTGAATTAATTTACATCGCGTGGACAATGATGAGACTTTATATTGCTTCAATAACTTCTTGTATGACATCTTTTTACCTGTTAGGCATTATTCTTAGAAATTTATTTTGTACCATTTCAATGGAGTTACAATATTTGATATAAGTATATAGGGTTCCATATTACCGACGCATGTTCTAGTTGTGATCTAACTGTAACGCTTTATATAGTATCCAGTATGTATTAGACTTTTTAAAGACCTTAACAGACCTAAAGACAAAACCCAACATCTGGTAAGCTTTACGGACAATTTTATCAATATGGGTGCTAAAATGTAGTTTTTCGTCATACGTTACGCCAAGATCCCTAGCTTTTTATTAGTGTTTGAGCCACTTTCTAGTTGAATCTAGTCACGTTTTTCTTATTCTTCGTAAAAGTGATATGCAAACATTTATCTGCTGCTAACTGCAACTTGTTTAGTTTACATTATTGATAAAATCTGTCTAAATCCTTTTGAATCAATATGCTATCGTTTACGCTTTTTATTCCTCTGTAAATTTTTAGGTCGTACCCCCTCGATATATAAGCTAATATTAGCATAGCATTACCATAAATTCACAGCAGCGTAAACGATATGAACGGAAAATAGCTCAGCATCCCTACCGGTCATCTGTAGAACCAAAGATCGTTACTATTGGTTCAAAGGTAAATGCCCTTCTGAAGCCTAATCGCTAGCGCCTAAAGTCTACCGTCTTTTAGCTGTTGCGACCTATGCTTGGGCTTGGGTGTCGTTCTCAACGGTGGCTACCGGTTAGTCTGGCTTTGAATTACGCACAGTGACGAGCTCATAATCCTACTAAAAAAATTGTGATGATATTTTTGTAAAAGGGCTTAAGGCGCCGTAGGTTCAGCGAAGTTAAGCGAACAGAGTTTTTGAAACAATATAATGCGTCTGTTTATAATAATATGGTTTTAAAAAAATACGAATAGTAATCTAGAGGCTCGCGTATCGAAAGCCAGACATAATTCGAGGCATGAATATCCTTGCGGCCATTTGTTAAATCAACCAGGCCGCCCGAGGGTGTTCCATGAAGCGATTACCACAGCGGTGTTCCGTTAGGCCTCTACCTACAGTGGAACTCGAATGTGGGTCATTTTGATACTTGGCCATTCGCAGAAACGAACGAAACTGGATGTTTTATTCGGACTTCTGAACTGTTTGGTTGTTTATCCCACATAAGATTTTGTCATAAAGGATCTCATACTGTACCTTGGTATTATTTGTCAGTTATTATTCGTACCAAGTTCTTCATATTAAGGTTGAATGTTTCCATCTCCGCTTTTATTTCGAATTTCGTGGCTCAGCCCAGTCTTCGGCAATCGACGGTCGGCAATGTAAGAAAATTATATAGAAAACGATGTTCAACAACCTTGAAAAAAATGACACAGCTAGCCAATGTATGTTACTTTTCCTTGAAACTTTCGAATTTAAGATGATGCTTATGGATGTGTAATAAAAAACCGTAAAATCACTAAAAATTTGTAAATCGCACTCCCGTATTGTAACTGAGTCATTAGTACTTATCAATGATTGAATTAAGTATTAAATGAATTTTATCAAATAAAAAAGTTAAAACTTTGGAGAAGTTCGTGGAATCTTCATTTGTTAATTAATATATTCTTATATTGTGTAAAAAAAATTTACCGCTCAAAATCTTCATACAAATTAGTATGGAGCGGCCGGCGCACTACGAGTGCGAGCGAAGCGACCGCTCGCGGCGGCGGGCGGGGCCGGGGGCGGCATTCACGTCACGTCCAGTCGGCCACGCGCCTCCGAAGTCAGAGCATGTTGCTTTGCGCCGCATTGCCAGATCGCGATCGAACCGTGTACGTACACTACTAAATCAGTGCACAGTGGTTCAAAAGAAAATTATGCACTAATTATTCTTATGTTCATTGATTAACATATTACATAGCGTAGAACTAAACAACATGCTTATATTTATCAATTTTGAGAAGACAAAGCACTTTTGAAAACAACATAATAAAAAACCGGCCAAGTGCGAGTCGGACTCGTGCACGAAGGGTTCCGTACCATTGTCTGTAAAAACGAAAAAAAATGTTTCTTGTATGGGAGCCCGAGTCCGACTCGCACATGGCCGGATTTTTAAAATTATGCACTAATTATTCTTATGTTCATTGATTAACATATTACATAGCGTAGAACTAAACAACATGCTTATATTTATCAATTTTGAGAAGACAAAGCACTTTTGAAAACAACATAATAAAAAACCGGCCAAGTGCGAGTCGGACTCGTGCACGAAGGGTTCCGTACCATTGTCTGTAAAAACGAAAAAAAATGTTTCTTGTATGGGAGCCCGAGTCCGACTCGCACTTGGCCGGATTTTTAGTATTTGTTGTTATAGCGGCAACAGAAATACATCATCTGTGAAACTAAAATTCAACTTTCTAACTATCGCGGTTCATGAGATACAGCCTGGTGACAGACGGACTGACAGACAGACAGCGGAGCCTTAGTAATAGGATCCCGTTTAGACCCTTTGGGTACGGAATCCTGAAAATGGCCCAATCCCACGTTACGTTATACGCATTAGCGTGTATGGCGCATCTGTCAAACTTGATGTCATGAATGGCAAAACAACATGCCAATTTAATGTCAAATATGTCGTCTTTTGTCGCAGCTCGAAAATTTACAGGAAGACTTCCATCAGGCCAGAAATGATATCGAGACTCAGCGGGAAATAAAGTACAGGCCATAATGAGTACTAAGAAGTACGGAGGTAAATTCGCCTGTAGAAAAATCGTGCATTGGAGAAAAAAACGGTAAGTCGACTTCATAATCCAAATCCGACGAATATTAGGCTGATGTGAGTGTAGTTGGTCAGGTTTATGAGGTTGTTGGTGAAGTTGGTGGGTGTAGTTAGCAGTAGTAGGTAGTTCCCAACTGATTCTTAAGGAAAAACATGTGCACGCAAACATAGTTGTGGGCAACAGTTAGTAGGTATCGTTATGAAGATGAAATACATTTGACATATTTTTTAAATGTTTTTTGGTAACAAAATCCTAAGTTACAATTTTGTTGGGGAGTCAAAGTCTGACGACCCACTGTGCATACGTTCATGTACTTACACGTGCGTGTGCGGTGCGCGAGCCTCGATCGTTGTGAGAGTAGGGCTAAAAACCTAAATATTGTATTTTCAAATATTTAAACATTGTTGATGGAACGTCATAGGGTTCAAAGAAACAATTATATAATATTTTTTCTACTCCTGTACCGTTATCTGTCATTTATATAGGCTTTATCTCAAATACAATGACACCGATAATAAGTCGTCGAAAAACTCTATGCTCTATGGCCCATAAACGCACACTTTAGTGAACTTTTTTGGTTCATACATTTTCCATTAAAGCACTGTTTACCACGATGTCAAATCATCTAACTTTTTTTAATCAGCCACTAATATATTGCAGTGGTGCCAACTTCATAAGCAAATTTTTCGAAATAAAGAGTTTTTATTTACCATCAAATATTTGTAAAACATACATTATTTACTAAAATAAAAATAAATTATCATGTTTTGTCTGTTAATATACATATTTTACCAATTATTGGTATTATTTATAAATATAAACCGATCGGATTCGATTCGGATCCGGATTCAGTTTGGTTCGAATGGCAAGTGCAAGGAAATTAAAAACAAAACAGACCATAAACAAGAGGTGTCAATGTGTCACATTTCTAATTTCCCACCAAAGTTCCAGTTCAAAATTAAAAGGCGAAATGTGATAACTATTCGTTATGAATAAAATAAAAACTTACTTAAGATTTGATTCGTGTTTGTGAAGTGAAGAAAAATGTGTACGTTCCTTTTAAAATGGACGAAGAAGAAAATAACTGCACCGCTGAAGAAATTGCGTGAGTAGTAATAGAACTAACGGAAAACTTACTGCCTGAAAAGCAAATGCTATTTATTTAAAATTAGTCGTAGAAAAAGTATTGTATGCAACGGTGTATAACTTGGTCTTAAAACGCTCGTGGCGTCTTTAATTGCGATGCTCGCCAAGGCTCGCATCGCAACTCACGACACTCGCGTTTTAAGACCCTACTTATACAACAGTTGCATAAAATACTATAATATACTTTCAAATTACACCTCACACGAACCGATCAGTGAACCCGAGATTTGAACATAAATCGATGACCGTCGGCCCCCATCTTTGTAACGTCACATCACAGCTGTCCGTCCCCCTCTCCCTTAACGAAAACCCGTAACGTAGATTCGCACTCTGGAGACCACAAGGAACACATCCATACCAGTTTTAGGTATACAGAAGAAATGTCCACGAAAATCGACTTTTTGCGATATTGCCACCGTACTAAAACTTCGCGCGGCGCGACTCCGAAGCCGGCCCTTTAAGTATTCACGTGATATATTTGCAGTATAAATTTTGATGTAACCAGATGTAACGTATGATAGTATAATCACAGACTAGTTAAGAGTAGTGATGTATGACACTCCGTTAAAATATTTTATCTAAAATTGTTAAGATAAATCTGTCACAAACTGTTGTCTGAACCCGTGCCTGGAACCTGCGTCAACGCTGACGATGTGGTTACATGAGCATAATGAGCATAGTGTCACGTGATGTTATCCTCACTAGTGCTGATGTTTATGGTGTGATTAATCTTTTTCCTGACATTCCACTTCACTTCATATGAAAAAGATCTGACCGTGAGGTGTCAATACTGTCAATACAGTAGAAACGATTGCGGGTGACGAGGACGTTCAACGTACTTTGCTTTACTTATTAATTTAAGTATTTTTTCTTGTAGCGATTAATGCTAATAATAATTAATAACACGGTTCAACTCGCGTATTAAATTCGATTACAGCAAATTGTTAAAAAATCTCGGTTTGAATCACATTTCAGGGGTTTCATAGTTTCATGACGGTAATTTTATAAAATGTTATGATTAGATGAGGATGTTACTGATGACCTGGCAAATTTGATAGTGGGATTATTTAAGCCTAGAAGGAACATCAGCGGGTGCTGGGCCTTCAGAAATATTCAGAATGCATCCGGTACCAACGCTAAGATGAGCAGCAAAACATGTAAAGGCCTCCGCACACCGAACGCGCGGGTCGTGTGCGGCGCGGGTCGGGCGCGGCGCGGGTCGCTAATGTCGGTATATCTCTCTTACTTGCCAACACATTTAATCTGCGCGGGCCCGCGCTACTGTGCGATAGAGACGCCGCGCTACTGTGCGAAAGAGATAGAGAGATACCGCCTGACCCGACACCCGCGCACGACCCGCGTTCGGTGTGAAAATTTCCCACTTTCGTTCTTTTTACCTGTTTGGAGCTCCGTTTACACCATTTAAAATTGAGCCGTAACTGAATCGTGTTCGTGACGTAACCAGAAAAGAAGGCTCAGCACGAACTGGATCATATTTAAGCGATTTCCAATCGTCCAGTCGATAATTGATAATTTATGCAATAAAAATCACTTTCTACCATTGTTACCGGCCAGGGAAAGTTGTTTACATTAACTCATATATGACTAATTGGTGTCAGACAGTCGCGCCGACAGTTCGATCTCTTTTTACACCGTTCAAAATGGTTTTGCAATATTTTATGCACCCTCCACACTGACGCGATAAGCAATTACAGTGAATGTGAGCGCTTGAAGGCAACTATAGGAGTGACACAAATCGATTTCGATTTATTTTACAACGTAATTGCTATTTGCTGTGCCAGAATATGATGTATAATATAGTAGCACAAAACTGAATAGTCGTCTATTAGGTAGTATGAAACCTAATAATCTTATGTTATGTGGTCGAATCTACACAATTTGAAGTTTCAATTGTACTGCTTATAAACGTATTTGAATTCCATCAATGGTTAAGATAAATATAGGTTGTAGTAGAGCTGAGTACCTACTACCTGTCTATACAACTATGACCCCATGAAAATGGTCTGCGAAATAGATGGTGAAAGAAATAAGTTGCAGTACTGTCTTGAGTTGCGGAGATGTACTTGTATTAAGCATACGGCGAGTACAAACAGCGGGAAATAGTGCCGTGCGTGGACGGGGTTTCGGGGCCGTGTGGAGGGACCTTAAGCTGCTGCTGGGCTGTTATTCGAACCGCGTTCCTGCTCCTCATATAACGCGTCACGCCTAACGAAACTAGACCTATGATTACACTTAGTTACCACGCATCTTGGCGTCAATTTATATTTGTGGATAAAAGATGAGGTGATTTTCGAACAAGTGACATAGCGGGGCAGCAAACATAAAGGTGCACCGACGAAATTATGAAATGAGTTGCTATCCTAAAGCTTTCGTTCTGCAATTCCTATAGAAAACATTTAGGGATTCACTCTATTAATCATACGCTTTAGAAACACGATTTCTTATACGTTGCTTGAGAAAAAAATCCAAAGATATCTCTAAATATGAATATAAAACCTTACGTACCGCGTAGATACTTCACGGAAGGTCATCAGGTTTTGAATAATAACAATAGTTCACGATGTCTATGACGTATACGCTTCACATTTTCAAAATGTGGATTTTTTAGCGATACAAAGTAAATAACTAAATTCGCGCACGTTCAGTCCATTCTAGCGAGAGCCGCCGCGCTTCCCCCCTATACGGTTTAGTCTTGCTTCGGCTGTCAGATGAGCAGGTTGTGTCGCTTGACCTTATACGCACGATTTGGAAAAGTAACGACGAATTTCGTGTTGTTCACTATGGGAAACATAACAAATCACTCAAGGAAGAGGAGAGGTTGGCGAAAAAGAAATGCTAAACGCTTGAATAAAGAATCGAAGTAAGTAAAACTCATATAAATACAAATTATAAGCCCAGGGACTGTTAGCGGGTGACGGCTGTCACTCTCGTTGCAAATTAATTTTGATTTATTGCCGTACTGTCCCTATGTCGACGGTTCTTGATTTTTTTACTTACTTATTGTTTAATGTAAAATCAACAAATATTCTGTTATTTTACACTGTTGACTCAAATTAATTGAGCTTCTATTGTGCCCAGAATACTAATTTGTCATTCGTTGGAGATACCATAACCTACCCACGGTAAAATAAAAATTAAATATGTGTCATTGTCAAATCTGCATAAAGGTTTCTCTAAATGTGAAGGTATATTATCGATAAAATTATTTGAAATCGTTTTGGTTGTTTAAATTTTGTAAATATTGGTAACACCCTCGTAGCAAGCATTTATAGCGCCATTTGCCGCCATTCTTTGCGTTCTATGTAGGCGATGGGCACACAGCTCCAGTCCCTCACACACACAGCGTTGCTCCGTGCGTGCTCCTGCATGTGTACCTCACACACACAGGCAGGAGCACGCACGGAGCGCTTAGAATACCTACCTAAAATCAATTGGCGCCAGAAGTTCGGAAATCTACGAAAGTGATTCAGGCGTTGTCGGATAACTGTCTAGCGCCAATTGGACATGAGTAATATTTGACTGCGAGTTCAACTCACCCGGGAATTAGAATTAGAACGTGAATCAAACATAGGATACACTATATGGACACTTGGACAGTATTATACTGTATGGTATAATATTATACAGTATGGTGTTATGCTTCAGTCTGTCACGGGTGTAAGCAATGAAAATTCTATTCGCTTCAATAATAATCATCTTGTAAATTTAACCCAGCAAAAGCGTCTGTTAAAAAGTGGGGGATATCGTAACCGATTTTTAATGCCCGAGATCCTACCGCGAAACGAAAACGATGTACTACGTTCGTGTATCTCCCGCTCTGTCGCATTTGTTTATTCGTATGACAGAGAGGGAGATACATGAACTTCGTTATCGTTTTGCGGTAGCGTCCCCGGTTTATATGGCATATGGCGCAACGGCCAGCCAGTATCTAAAGAGATGAGAACGACTCAAATGGCGCAAAAGTACGGCTTACGTTCGATTTTGGTCAAAAAATTGCGATTAAAAGTTATTTTACATTACTCATATTTGTAATTAAAAATTAGTCCTTGGCTTTATTTGTTCAAATACATTTGTTAAACGCTGCTGTTACACAATGCCGAGAGTGGTTGGATGAAAGAGACTGAATAAGGAACTACATAGGTAATACAGATTATTCGTGAGAGGTTAGTTTAGGTTTACCTTACTGTAGAAAACAAAACCAAATTTAGAGCGTTGCCCTTACAAGCGCCATTATCGAACACTTCTCTTTCGCACTCGTTTTAGGGCTGAGGGCCCACCGCGAAACGAGAACGAACTTCGTTTGTGTATCTCCGTCTCTTTCGCACTTGCATGTTCGAGCGATAGAGTGGGAGATACTCGAACGAGGTTCGTTTTCACTTCGCGGTAGCACCTCTGTTTTGCTGCCACAATGCGCGGCGCGCCGCGGCCGTTAGTCTTTCTGATCGTTTCGATTATTTGTATTGCCATCTCTTTTGCGCAAGCTTAGGGCAGCCGTGTGCGAAATAATCAAGTACTTAAGTGGAATTCAATGCGTACCTACCATAGAAACCGCAAATTGTGTATTGCTCTGAAAAACATCTCAAAGGATTCTGTTTCTTTTAAAAACTTGACACACTTAAACTCTGATATCATTAATATCTCATAAATGAATATGAATATCACTGCAATATTTGTTTTTTAGGCTGGTTTTTTGTAGTAGATGCAGTTTTTTGCTTCTAAGATTTTCAATAGGTGTAATCTGTCATAACAATGAAATTATGTCGTTCGAACTAGCAAGTGCACGGAGAGGGGATGTACACGATCGAAAGTCGTTTTCGTTTCGCGACAGGGCCCTCTGTCTCAGCTGTTACGTGTGAATGCAAATAAAACTATCTCACTCGACGGGTGATATTTCCGGGCAGGCATCTCTTAAATATAATAATAGTAACTTTAAAATTTTGTCCATTATTTTTAACCTATTCCAGACATTTTTAGATTCACGCAATGACAAAATATACCCAAAAAAATATTTATCTTTCTTCTGACATGCCTTCGAAATTAATCGGGATAAGGTTTCGCAACGGTTGGGTAACTTTGGTCGTTGTACTTTCACTGAATTACGGCTCGCTCCGAAGTCCAGTTTCAGAGAAAGCAGAATAAGCTGTATATGAGGTGGATCAACTATTTTTGATTGACCCATATCGATTTTACCTTGACAGTAGTCATTTCCATCTAATTTTGTACAGATATTTACATATTAAGTAACCTAAGTAAAAGATAATTACTTACACTAAGTATTAATGGTTGTTTTTCTGTAGGACTTATATTATTATTAAATGACGCATAAAACCGCGTTCAATAAAATAATAGGAATAACTAATGAGTAATGACAGGCAGCGGGCGAATTCCCGACACCAAAACTGAGATAGGGATACCTGTTGCGTTCTCTCTCTCACGCACGCCACCGTTGCTTGTTTTCTAACCTGACTCGTTCGAAAATCAATTCGCTTTCATGCCCCGATAAAATTAATTGGGCCAGATTTTAGTGAAAATAAAACACGAGGGGATAATATGGAAGGCGCATGTTTCGGACCGACATATAGGTACTTAAGTTTTGAAGGGACTTATATAATATCTTCAAAACACTGTCTTGAAAAAAATATGTGCACGTTTTACTTCGCCCAGAAATAATTCTACGTTACGAAATATTCCAAACTTATTATATTCTATACGATGCATTACCTCCATTATACTCGTAAGAGTATAAACAGTTTAGTGAGGATTTTAAACTTAATTTTACTTACTTAGGTGAAATTACGTTAGCAAAGTTATGATTTTTTTCTCGTAAAAATGGCATATAGGCCGTAGGCGAAATGTTGTACGATAGTTGTAGTATGATTGATTACTAATTACGGGGAGGCGCCAGCGTTCTCTCTATGGCTCTGTGGTTACTAGTTACTACGCTGAAGGGCGAGGGCTCGATTCCAGCCAAATTTTTATAAAATTGGTCATTTTGTTTTTTATTTCATTACAAAGATATCAATGAAATAGAAATTTTAAAATTGTGTAACATTACTTACAGTTGTTTTATTTCACGAGCTCAGGCCGGTTGGCTTACCGGTGAACGCGTCGTTCGTTGCCGTTGCGAGCTCGCGGTCACTTCGGTTCCAGGTTCCTTGTACGTCTTGCTATGCATTGTTGCCAGATGATCACTCATCCCATCAGTTGTGAGCTAGTGAGTCTGTTGCGTTTTTCGGCGTCGTCGCGCGATCTAATGGTGTTTTATTTGGTTTACGTAACTACTTGCATACAATAAAATAAAAAAATCCATTACGGTCCGTCGATTTGTATGTTCATTTTTTTTGTAGATAATACCTAAGTACCTACTCATAAATAGAGAGCTATTTACGAAATTTCAGGTCCAGGAAACTTACGGTTCAGGAGATATTACCTAATATTTTAAAGTTTCCTACATTTTCATACAAATATGATATTTTTCAATATGTGATTGGTTTTTTTATATGTAAAAAAACTAAAACAACGGTCGTCAATAGCATCTATCTATTGGAATCGCACCTTTATAGTGGCCCATTGATGGTTATCGTTATCGTAAAACATGTCAAGACTACGCTTAAAGCGTAGTACGCGTGTGTGCGTCACTTCCGTCACAGCTGAGCTGGCGGGTCGGCGCCTGCGCAATGAGGTCATTGAGTTAACACAAGTTTACCATACTGCCAGTATCACCTACTACCGACCATGTAGCTATTTCATAATCAGAATCAAACTTTTATTCGTGACACAATACAGGACAATTACAAAAGAAAAACTGCATCTGTGCCGTGTCACGGAACGGAATGGACCCTACTACCTGGGGGGCGGGGCTACCTGGCCGAATTCGCTGTTTTTACGTGGCTTACATAAATTATTATTTAAAGTATGCTTGAACGTTGTATAAACAATAAAGTTCCAGAGACAATATTTTAGCTTGGTATTTTTTCTTCAATTGGGTTTACTGATATTAAAAAAATACCTGCCATTTTCGTGTCGGGCCACGCGCACTGTAGGGTTCCGTAATTACCTGTATGTCTTTGTTACATCGACATGCGTGCGCCAACCTAAGTTGCCTCCTAAGAGGCTGACCTAATTTTGATGTTATTTAAGCAGTTTTTTTAAGAAAAACTATTTTTTTTTCACATAAAAAATATATGTTACCTAATATTCATCATATTTCAAAGACCGTGGACGGACTCGATACATAATTGGACGAAATAGGCTCGATAGAAAATAATTGCAAAGATTGGTTTTAAAATCATTATTAAACGGTTCTATGGCTTTATTTTATTGACGTATTGGGTCTGCAATTAAAAACATTAAGTCAACATATTCATACCTAAACCGCTAACGAGTCATAAATAATCCATACTTTTTTATTTTATTATTATTATTATCTCCTAAGACCTGGCCGCCCAGTAACGTTTACTCCGATACTAAATAGATAGACGGACAGTGTGCGCCGCCGCGCCGTGCTAGACGGATCTATGGTTCTCATTTGACGACCGCTTTAGCCTAGTTGGTAGTGACCCTGCCTACGAAGCTGGAGGTCCTGGGTTCGAATCCCGGTAAGGGCATTTATTTGTGTGATGAGCACGAATATTTGTTCCTGAGTCATGGATGTTTTCTATCTATTTAAGTATGTATTTATCTATATAATTATGTTTATCGTCGTCTAGCACCCATAGTACAAGCTTTGCTTAGTTTGGGGCTAGGTCGATTTGTGTAAGATTGTCCGCAAATATACTTATTTATTTATTTATTTGCCCATCGAAAACATCGCCAAAATTAGTTTAGTCTTGTGTTAAAAACCTAAAATAGCTCAGTGTGTAAAATGTGAATATTATATATAATGGGGAACAAAGACAAACATAAAAGGGTAGCAAAAAAGCGCTCGTATCGTCAAAAATATGAGAGCATGATTGAAGTTGTGAAGTAAGTAATTTTAATTTAATATTTTTATATTACTTTGAGGTCAAGGTCGACGCGGCCGCCAGGCGCAGGCAACTCATCGCTCGTTTTACGACCTTATAGTTTGATACTCGAGCCGAGCGCCGGTGTTCTGCTAAGGTACATAAGGTCTAATGTCGAGTGATAATAAAATACATATCTGTACTTACAACAACTGATTGGTCAATGCACTACCTACTTTGCATTCGATATTTGTTTGATCTTGAACTCGCAACTTATAAAACAACATTTCTTGATAGTACATAATAAACCTAATTCCCAGTTAATTTAGCCCATTTACAAAAAAACACTGTAAGTATAGCCGCGCGCGAAAACGTTCGATTCATTACGCGCCGGGCCTTCCCAAAGAACGGACGTATCGCTCTCGAGTTGTGGCTGCCCAAAGGTCGGTGACCGAGCGTACCCGACACGCGGCTGATCTAAAGCTGTAGGGCGTTCGCTACACATTGATACTTGGTAAGTAATTTCACAAGCTAAGTTTATTTATTTTATTGTTTCTCAAAGCGCTAAAGTGATACAACCTGATATGTTTTTTTTAGAAATGGGTACTAAACGGAAAAAATTTGGGATGAAAAAATCTAATCCTACTGCGGCCAGACAAGTTAGAAGGTAAGTCAGCGTATTAGCAAATACTATTTATGTTTATACTGCACTTGCCTAGGGGTTATTTGGATTTAGATTGTATAAAATATTTTGAAGGCAGTCTTCGTTTTAGTTAGTCGTTTTATAAAATTCGTCAACATCCATCATCTTAACCCTTGGGTACACGCCTAGGCCAAACCTTTGGACAGAGAAAGCTGAAATTTGGCATAAAGCTTTTTTTGCGATGTTTACTAGGGGTAAGGCAACATTTTTAGGGTATCGGATGTGTTTAAGTTACGAGCATAAAACTGGGAATATACTCTTCAGAAGAAATAAAAGAACATGTCATGTTTCACTGATTTTTACAAGTGAATTAATCTTGTACAATTCAATGACGTCTGCGGATTTTTCAATGATATAAATATTTTTCGAGACATTCAAATTCGTGTGAAGCCGCGGCTCGCGTTACATAATTGGATAATCTTTGATCGATAGAAAAAAATGCCAAACATACCTCTATTCTTCATCTTAAAAATGACATTATTCCAATCTTACGTAACTTGATGAATAGAAAATTATACCAAAATAAACGTCTATGATGGTGGGAGCGATGTCGGTCGTAATATTGTTAATTTATGAAGCCATAATTTCGTTGATTTTGGGTGAAAAAATACATGTTTTTTTCACCCAGAATCAACGAAATTATGGCACAATTCACTCCCGTTCCGTCCCCCGGCAGTCCTGAGCGGAACGCATTGGAGGTCGGACGTACGCGCATTTTTGCAGCGCTCTAATCCGTTATGTGTAATTTTAACATGGGTAACAAAAAAAATAAAAACAAGTTGTCGTCACTGGGGCTCCGGAAACTGAATAAGCAGAAACGGTTAGTACCTAAAAAAACGAATTCCCCTATTCAATACATCAACCACACACACGCGCAGATTACACCGCGTACACTTACACAGTTACATAGTATAGAGAAAAACAGTACGAAAACTACTAAACATATTTTATTATACTATATAATTATTAAGTGATTAGCATTTTGTCACGTAGAAAATATTATGAAATATTTTAAAACCGACCGAACCGACAATCATTGGTTTCCACTGAAAAATAATAATAACGAACAGTACCTTTATAGGTCAATATGACATTAGTTCATGTTTTTTTAATAATAAAATAAGGAAACTCCAGGTCTAATATGTAAGCAATAGTTTAAGAATTAATTTCTGTAAACGACTGTTTTTTTCTCCATTAAATAAATAAAAAATAAAAATAATTATACTATTCTCGCGGTTTTGCCCGCGTTTAATTTGAGAGTAGATTCTAAATATTGCCAAACTTACAAACATTACCTCTTTATAATATTTGTATTGAAGACCAAATATGTTAGAATTTTATTTCTGCATATTGAAAGTGAAGACTATGGTGAACTTGTTAGGCCCATCTTCTGCTGATTGTCAAGACGAGTAAGCTAATGTATTTAATTGTACATATACAACAGGGTGTCCCACGGCTAATGCCACATAGAGGGGAAGTACTTTAAATATTAAAGAGGACAGGAAAAGATATTTTATAGAAAGAAAACCTCATTTCATTTCTTTAAGAGGGCGCCTATGCAAATTTGGCAATGTTTATCGACCTAGATCTCAACATCTATAGTGATTACATATATGTCCTTACAGTATATTAAACTTAAACAATTTTTCTTCAGTCTGCTAAGAGTGAAAAGACGATTGGCAATAATTTTCTCGATACTTTTATTTTTCAAACCTAACCCTTCTTTTGGATGTTTTTGGTTGGATCTATGAGACCCTCCCACCTTTAACAATGATTTTTGGTTTAATAGTTGTACAATGATAAGCTTTCAAATCTGAGAAGAAAAAATTTTCTTATAAATGAACTGGTTTATAATAATCATCCATTATTTGATTTGGCGCTTACGCCATCCGGTTCGAGCAGCGCATGAACTGTGTCCGTCTCAGTTATTGCGTGCGAAAGTAATTAGAGCTATCCCTTTTGCTATTTTCAATCAGTCTTTGCTGACCTCGTTAGACGACGAACCTGTACTACCCGTGTGCCGCGCGCCTCTGTGTTTTGATACATCAATTTTTATCACGCTTGTTAAAGTTGGTGTGTATTTAGCGCTATTTACATAATGGGAAAGACGAGAAAAAGGGGCAAGAAGTTGCATTTAAAAATGTTACGCGAGAAGGCTCGAGACATGAGAGAAAGAATGTGAGTAATGACCTACAATATCTTAAATTATGACCAAAGTTTACTATGAGTAAGGTTCATATTAGTTAAATTATTTTCAATGATTGGCAACATTGTTAATAATATTTTTATTTTTCACGTCCAATGATGTAATATAAAAAAGTGGTATATAGGTAAGTGCTCCAAAAGTGGTAATTCCTAGTACATAAATTGATATAGGATTCTGGTGGCAGCTTAGCACAAGTAATGCAGTGGAGTCGCCATTGTATATTTTTTTATTTGAATAAATGAATAACTGAACGATAAATCTATATTACAGTATTTACAGTACCTACCGGCTTGTAATATATCGCCTTTGCGTTTTATTGTATGAACGTGTATAGATTAAACAATTTAGGTTTGTTGATACATCGCATATTTTACTAAGTAGTTACATATTTCACATCATTTTTGACGATTACTGCAATGCAATAATGTAAATTACAATGATGATTCTATAATATTACATTTAAATAAATGTTACCTGTTTGATAAAATGTTTATGTATTCAAGAGCTTGAACTACTTAACCCTTTACCGCATATGAATCCAGATATGGCTTCAAGATTTTAATTTTTTTTACTATACTTAAATCTTACAAAATAAAGTTGAGACATTTAAAATCGGGTATACAATGTATTCAAAAACATGAGGGTATTTTTAAAAAGCCGATCTCTATAACTTATTGTTAACAAAAAGGCATTCTAAGTGACGCGTGCGCAGAGAGTAAATGTCGTCAGATATCTAGTGTTTTCGTACATGTAGTAAAAGGTGAAAAAGGTAAGAAAGCATATATAAAAAAAAACCACTTCTTTTGAAGTATCCCTTAACGAGTGATAATGTTGTTATGTGAAATATATTATCTTTTGTACTTGTTTGGATAGTTTTTTCCACGACGCCAATAATGGCTTCGCATGCATTGGGATATTCATGGGCTAATTCATATATGGCTTCGTATGCATTCAATGTAATAAATACATATTGTATTCCTATGGCATATTATGAATCTAAGGAAATTAACCCTAATCCTGAAGATGGGTCACTTAGTAACGACGATTTGGCATCCGAATCTCAGACGTTAATGTTCCCCTATCAACTCTTCAATCTTCAAAACGAAGAAAGCAAGTGGTGATATCGGATTCTGATCTTGGTTCTTCAGAAGAAGAGTCTGAATCGGTTAATTCTCAAAACTTAACGGTACCATGGAGAAAACAAATACCTAAAGAAAAAGTCAACTGGACTGATGTCAAAATGCCACCATTTGATACAAAAAAAATGAATTTAATGGTAATACTGATTTACCGTTTATTTTGTTTGTTAAACAGTTAGATTCTCCGGCAGACTTTTGTGAGTTTTTCTTGACGGATGATGTTTAACATTTTATTGTACAAAATATGTTCTCATTAAAAATACCTAACTCTAGATTGATTGTTCGAAATGAAATATTTGGAGAAAGAATTGTAGCAATTGGATGAACGGTTTCGAAAACATGTGTTAGTATAACTCCATGCATAGGAAGCCATAAATGACATTCAGTACCATCATGCGAATGCATACCAAGCCATTTATGGCCATTAGGTATTAATTTCAAAATAAGGGTTATAATATTTTTTTTTGTTACTGTTACATGTTAAGGATGTCTATGAAATCATATATTTCCATTCGTTTTTTTTTATTTACATCTATAGTAATTGATGCGGTAGAGGGTTAAAACTGGAATTAAAGTTTCAAAATCTTCCATATTATATTCTTCTGATGTCAAAAGTATATAACGGCGGATTTACTACATTGCTAAAGTGCCACGAGAATCCTGACCCTCATTCATTCATATCAATGAAGACACGATGAGCGAGATGGCCGCCGCTTCGACTCTAGTGAAAAATCGAGACGAAATGCTTGCACTGAATACGAGCACATGGAATGGAGTAGAGTCACAGTCATTATTATATGATGATGGGTAAGTATTGTGTATATTTGTGTATTTATATAATATTCATTCATATAGGAAACGCTGTTTTTTGAAATCATAATGAATTGTTTAACTAATTTACATCTTACAGAAATTCTGTCAACATGATGCTGACTGAGAGAAAAGAGGACTCGCCAATACTCTTTCGAGATTTAAATGACGGGTAGTGTTTGATATATCGAACTTAAAAAAACTGCTTTTTTCAACTTCTTATTACGCGTTTCATAAAATAAATGTAAATGTAATGTTATCGTTCTAGGAGTGTAAGATGTCTGCAGAAATCTACAGAAACCATTGATATCGGTGATGTTCTTGAAGATATAAATTATGAAAATGAAAGGTAATTTCACATACTTACTGTAATCATCACACCATCTCTAAATAACGTCAAAAACACGCCATTATTAGGCAGTAAACAGTACTTTCGAAATTGCCGAAATGAACAAGAGCTGCAGATGTGCACAGTCTATTGTTTGTTTTGTACATTGTTGTCTATCGTATGCACCGAAGATTCTAAGAAATTCGAAATTATTTCGTTTATTGTTATTACTTTACTAAAACTAACGTTTACGAAATGCAGGTATAGTGAAAAATGTTATCCTACGGGCCAAGACAAATTAATATTTATATCAATGTCTCACTTATCTCAATTTTTTTACAGTGATTTAAAATCACTATGTCTTATTCAACTAATTTACACCTTACAGAAATTCTGTCAACATTGTGGCGAATGAAATGCAAGACGACTCGGCTTTATTATGTACAGGATCCACTGAAGTTGAAGATGAAGTTCTTGAAGATTTAATTATCGAATATGAAAGGTAATTTTACATGCTACCGGGCTTCTGAAATATTATCGCCGCCAACAACTAAACAAACCGTTTATGTCCAAAATATCCAAATAATATTGAGCCTTTTGATTTATATCTCCCTTTCCATATTGGTGTAATATTTTTCTATTGTACCTAGTGAGATTTTCTCTCTATATGATATATAAACTCTTTATTTTCTGTTTTAGCTGTCATAATGAGGAATTGAACATTACTGGAAGCTTAGACGAAAGAAGGATCGTGGACATAAAGTACTTTTTAAATCAGTTGCAAAAAGTTGCTACTCATTCAAGTGCTTTTGGATGTGGAATTCATAATTTAGAATAAATTGGGGACAGAAAAACAGGGCTAATTTCTAAATTGAAATTCAAATGCAATATGTGCAACATGGAGTTGTGTGTTTATAGGTACGTCGGAACCAAATCCAACTTAAAACTTAGATTTAAATATTGCCGTCGTTTCAAGTGCCGCAATTGTGGCACGATGTAATGATTCCAAAACTAAAAGAATTTTACATGGAATCAATTCTCTCAGAGTTGCTTGATCCTCGTATGTTGCGTAATATGCCCTTGAGAGGAATTAGTACCCAGCCCTCTAGAAATGCGAAGCGGAAAAAAATATAAAAATACTAGCCTGACGTGCTGGTAATACTTAAATACCTAATAATGCAATAAAGACCGTAATTACAACATTTATAGTTTTCATTGAAGAATAATCTATTCCAAAGATGCGAAATATCTATTTTTTACGTGACTCAAATATAAATTGACCCTAAGTTTTTTGTGCTTCTTTGTCGATGCGTAACAAAGATATTTGGCAACTTTAAAGACCTCCCTACACTGTTAATCTGTTTTATACCAATATACTCGTTGAATCGATCCTATTAAAATTTATTGTACTGAAGAAGCAATAAGAGAAAGCAAAGATATAGAATCCCTGTTAATATTAAGTTCCATACCAAATATTGCATGTCATCTCTTAAAAAAAATCTCAACTAAAAAATAATATGATACTTGTCAGTATATAAATAAAGGTTTCATGACAGTTCTCAAAAAATATATATAAATATTTCATAGTTTATATCTCGAGTGGAGACTCCATGAATTTTTGTGTTCTAATGCCGACCGGTGCCCGCGCGCCACAAAACAGATAGGTACACATATACATACTTATCTGTTTTGTGCGCGCGCGGCGATGTCATAGTCGTACGCGGGTAACCTATCGCAACCACTAAAATTTATTGACCGAATATCGTTTGTCCGAAAACTTTTCGTATTATTATGAGTTCTCCGAATATACAGTTCATTACTTTTTTCATTTATCATTTGATGTTATCCAAATGTTTGAGGTGTCCGAAAAACTTTTACCGCTACAGTCATTTGGGCTTTGGCTTGTTACAACTTTTGTTTCACAGCCAATTTTTTACTTATTTATCATTACTTTCTGCATTTCATACGTTTAGCCAAATGTTCATTTTGAGGGAAATTCAAAAGTAGTTTTACTGAGTCTCTAAGGCAGGTCGGTGTAGGTACGACGAAGTAAGGAGGAGTGTCAGGTGAACTGCGACCCTACAGCGCGCGAGCCGAGCGAGCGTAGCGAGCGTGCCGCGGCTGCGGCCACCGAAGCGCCAGAACCGATCACTTTTTACTACCTAATGCTTACATATGTACTGTATAAGTATGGGTCAGGTCGGAAGAAATAACTTGAAACGCCGGCATTTCATGATATGCCTAAAAGTTGGCCAGGCTTATCACGATGTGCCTGATAAACAATACGGCAGATCGTTGAGAACAACGCATTCGTCGATATTCCTAGCTCTATACCAGGCTCATCGAAAAGTAGTTTCTTTCTTGGCCACTGGTGGCGCTGCGTATGAGATGGCGGCCGTGTTTGTTGGGAGCCAATAATCAGGGCGAACAAAAATGGCTTGTCATAAACGAACTCTGTCTTAGGTCGGTTAGGTTAGGGTTCACTTGTGCCCCTCAGACCAGAAATAGACACCCCGCGCAGCGGGGTGGCGTCGACTCGCTGGAGATTATCAGTCCGCACTCCTTATTTTTTTCATTTACGTATGCGATATGCCTCGGAATTTCGTGATCTGGCGAATTTTACAATCGCCCTCCGACATATACATTATTTACCATAAATACAGCTTTAGGAAGATAACCTTAGTTTAATTTTAAACTTTTTGCTAATGTTTTTAATACTTATCGAAAATACATAAGGTAACAACCATTTTCATAAACAAACATATGAATTAGTAACATACGTGTGCTCCGTATAAACAATAATATTATGTCAAATATAACAAAGCCGATTTGATAAAATACGAACAGATTATCAACCGAATCGTTACGTCGGTATAACGATATTGCGGGTATACCAATAATTGGGAATCATGGATTTGTCAAATAATTACAAAAGCTAAACCATAAAATGACCAGCCGTAAACGGCGCGAACTAAAGTGTCGGACAAACGAAAAAAAAGGCATACGAAGTTTGTCGAATAGTAAATGCCGATATGAAAATAGGACAAAAAATTTAGTAATTCAGATAGGTAACCTCGTACGCGATGTATCGCAGAGGGGCTGAGAGTTGCGGGACGTGCGGGGTACCGAATCGCTCGAGCTGGGCTGCATTGGCGCGCTCTTAAATAATTATAACTGCATTCACAGGTTCGATTCCCGGTTCAGGCAGTCAATTTTTCAAAATTTGTGTAAGCAGATATAATTATTAAAAAAAAATGCTGTCTTCTTTCAGGAAAATATCTTATCTTCAATATGGTGGTGAGAGTACCAACTGACAAGCTGTCAACCTTCATGAAGGAGGAGATCTGGCCGAAGGGTAGTGTTCCGGTGATTTCGAGGCCGGTTATTTGACACCCAGAACTTGCGTCGCGCGTCGCCGTCTTAACGTGTATTTGTGATATGTTATAAGTTTTGTATATTGATATGTATGTTAGTCTGTAAGGTATTTGTAAATATGGGCCTTGTTGCCTGACTCTAATAAATAAATAAATATTTAATAGCACGTATAGCTAGAAAGGGATGGCACGCACGGCTGAGGCGATTTTGCTGTGAGTAAGTTTAACGGGCGGGGTAACGTATGTTTGTGTGTGTGTTAGAAGCATTTTACACACACGCACTACGTGGGTCAAAATACGGAGGTCTCAAATGACTCATGCCGAAACGCAAAAATATCGTGTTGGACCCTTGTAATGTAATCTACACTAATATTGTTTGTTTGTGTGTTTTTATTGAATAGGCTCCGAAACTATTAGACCGATTTGAAAAATTATTGTACCATTAGAAGCCGACATTATCCCTAATGAACATAGGCTACTTTTTACCGCGGGATAATGCTTCATTCCTACGGGAAAACGGAAAATCGCGAAGCCGGGCCGGGCAGCTAGTATTATAATAATAAAATAATATAAGTATTCAATGTGTCTTCAATAATAACAGTTTAAAGTGTTACCTTGTCAGTAAGACGAATAATCTGGGCTAGTCGTAGTTTACGTAGTTGACACTTACCTGGAAAAAAAAATATTTTTAAAATAATGAGATTTTCTCTCTATATGATATATCATGTGTGTCGGCAAAATGTGCCGATTAGTCAGCACTTTATGGATCACAGGAAAACGAGACATAAAATAAGTAAATTGTAACGTTTACCATTCGTTTTATATTTTACTCAAATACATATTTAAGGGGCTGTATTGAAAAATATCGAGTTGTTTGGCACGCCATTCTGACCATTCTAGGAGACAATGAGGCCTGATTTTCAGATATATGTATATGATTCTTGATTATATGTTTGTTCCTCCAACTAGATCGATTCGCGATTGCTTGAAATTTCCTCGATAGAAAAAAAAACCAAAGTTGCGTCCCAGTTTTTAGATTTTTAACCAGTGTGAGTAAACAACATGAAATCAAGCGGCGAAACTTAGTTGAAATGATGATTTATTACTCGTCTTGAATCTCACTTTATAAAATATACTCCCTTCATAATAATATTTATAATAATCCCATCATTACTGATTTCGCGTTTTTGAAAGCAAACGCCCCTTTCTGAGGATGTTGTTTCCTTGTCTGTCAAACGTTAGTGGCATAAGCTTGTTTCTTACGCGCGGACCGCCCAATGCCCATTGACCGCATTCGGCCGCGAGCCGTCTTCGAAGCAGGAGCTACGTCTCTTAGCCCCGCAAAATTACTTACGAATTATAATTATACACCAGTACAGGTCGACACATGTAAAAAGAACCCTGGCGGCCATACTTTTTATATGGCCGCCAGGGCTCTTTTTACGTGTGTCGACCTGTATATTTAGGCCTACGGCGCCATTCAACACGAAACGTGCCGGAGGTCTTTTTGTAATGGGCTTGGGCGCTCACTAGAATCGCACTCACACACATGCGCAATAAATGTATAATGTGTACTAACCAGTTACAATTTTCGACAGACTCAGTAGCGTTCTCGTGGTCCTATGGTGATAACAATAATTTGAGTACTACTGTATCATCGGGTTCAAATCTCGTGGTCGGAAAGTGATTTTATTTTTTATATTTTTGAATTGAAACTTTCGAATATATTTTTTAAACGCAATATGTAAACATTGCACAGAACTTTTATTTTCTTATGACATTATATTATATATGACTTACACACCTATTATGTTTGTTCAAAAATATTGTAAATGTTTAAACAAAAGTAAAGAAAGAAAGAAAATGTTTATTGTCACACAAATAAGCAAAATAGATAATAAAGGAAAAACAATTAACAAATAAGATTATTTGTGTGACAAAAGGAACGGAGTAAAAAGAATAGGTACTATTTGCCTGTTGTCTACCAGTGCAGTGTTGAGTAAAAAAATATGAGTGAAAAAATATGCTTAGCCATTGTCTTTAAGTAGTTCATTAATCGTTATTTCGTAATAAAATTAAAATATGTCCTTAAGTTTTGTCATTCATTTTAAATTTTTTGATTTTGAGATTTCGAAAACGACAAGAAAAATAAAAACTGATTAAAAAACCACAGAATTTAGTACCGAATGTGTGAATTTTGGTTCTTCGCATATTTTTATAATATTATAATTTATTATAATATTTTTTAAAACATAATTTTAGTGTTGCATTTTTTATTGTAAAAGTAGAAAGCTAGGAATATTTTGATTTTGAAGTCAAATAGGTACTTACGTATATCTAAATATTTTAAAGTTTTTTTTAGTTTAAGACTTTTCAATAGCCGGCAATTTTATATAAGTATGCGTGTTTTTTTAAATATGGCATCTAGCGGAATGCAATACAGGTAAGTAACCAGCTAAGACAATCTTACGACCAATTGAAGCTAGTCGACGATGCAACGAGAATGAAAAATACTAATATTAAAAATGCGAAAGTGTGTCTTTGAATCTTATGCCGCGTTTATACGCTTGCGATGGCTTGGCGCGTGAGCAGGACGCAGCTATGTAAACGAATGAGATCGAATTATAGCCCTCTCCCTCTAACGCATAGCTGCGTCCTGCTCACGCGCCAAGCCTTCGCAAGCGTATAAACGCGGCATTAAGAAAGGGAAGATTGAAACATAGTTATTATCTGTACCAATCGTCCTTGGCGCAAGGGCCTTAGTGGGCTGGCTGGCGCATAGGCGCATACTGTCAATTTATGTCACTTGCGCGCGTCTGGATGTTTATTATTGTTTTTGTTTTCCCTGCCTCGTTGTATTATTTATTGTATTCTGATTCAATTCGTGTAAATTATACTTTCTTGTAAATTGTTTTCTGGTGTGTATAAACAAACTGTAGGTACTAACCTAGGTTCATTACGAATGTTTCAAGTTGTAAATAGACTCAAACTTAGTGCTAGACTGAAAATGGGAAACAAACCGAAAAAGAAGAACAAATTAGCAAATGTAAGACGTTTGAAGAATCAAGGCCGAGCATTAGGCATGATAAGATGGAAGAAGAAAAATACGTAAGTAAATACCTACTTATATTTGATTGAGTGTTTCCAATAGTCAGCTGTGTTGTAAATTGTAGATATTAAATAGCTGGGAATTGGGAATATGTTCGCCAATGTTGCATCCGGTAAAGGTACGTCGTACACTTTATGTCTGCCTAGATAAGCTCGTGATAGATAGGGGAGACCGAGGACGATTGGTACACGATTCATCCTCCTTTTCTTATTACTCCTCAATCACAAAACATTCATATAAATAGAATTGAATAGAAAACAACCCATTTCAGAACACACACACAGTTAAATTAATAATATAGAATCTATACGTCCACCATAAAAATTGCTGTTATTTTATTGATCAATGTACTCGAAACGCGCGTGTGCTTTTTCTCAATATTTCCGACAAATGGTTTTACGAATACTGTAAAATAAATGTATATACAGCTTTAAGCATTACAATAACTCTCGTGTATTTGATTAAAGAGCTGTTAGCTGTAGTACAACAGACTCAGTTGATCTTTAAAAATGCTAGCATTACATTGATTCACGATTATGCTGTTCAGCAGTACTAGGCATTTACTTACAACTTAAAAGTGCTTTTACACAACAAATGGCACTAAAAATAACTCAAAGCTGTATAACGGATTTACGGTGCATTATAATGGAAAGAAAATATGCTATTAAGCAGCTTTAGGCATTATCTTATAACTTAAAAATGCTATAGTAGGCCCTAAGGCATAAAAAAACAGCTGAAAGCTATATAGCGGATTTACGTGGCATTATAATGGTTCATGTTTATGCTATTAAACAGCATTAAGCATTTATTTACTACTTAAAAATGCTATTGTAGATCCGATGGCACTAAAAACAGCTGACAGCTGTACAACTGCGTTGTGGTTTGCTGCACTAAAACTAAAGGCTTTATAAAAGGATTTTGATATGCCATTATCTAACCGTTATACAGTGTAAAGCATCATGATGGTTTTCAAATGCCAATATAAAGCGTCAAGATGCTCGGTGAACTTATATAAGAATTTATACGGACCTTAAGTTTTACATAAGTTTACTAATCGTGTGATAAAATGCTTTCTGTGTTACTTGGGAACAGTTGTGGCTTCTATGTGGTTACTGTTATTATGAAGACTAATTCTAATTTCATCAAATCCGCTCGCGTGAAATGCACGAAGTGTACTAAATATCGTGCTACGGGTATGTTAGCGAAGAGAAATGCATCAATAGATGGCCTAAGATTTTTTTTATACGTGTTATGTAAAAATCTTCTTGTATGTAGTAGTGACGTATTGGAATAGGGCTTTACTTACTTTTAACCAATATTTTTGTAAGTACTAGTAAAGTTAGTTACAAAATAAAAAAATGTAATACCCATCACCGTTCCTGTTTTCATTTTATTGCCCTTTGGTTAACTAAACTCTGAACAGTAATCAAAACAAATCATTAGCTAAAGGATTATGTTTTTATTTTTGGTATATTATAGTGAAGTAATAATTGTACTAAGTGGGTGGTCACTTTTACCACAGCCTCCCCTATTAAGTATGTTGAAAACCTAATATTGTCCAGAGACCTTATGTAATAATAACTTATTTTCTAGTAATGACACAGAATAATTAATAATACCTAAAAGTACAGTCGAGTTCTTCAATATCTGTACAGACAACCTTTCAAAAATATCTACACATGTGTCTTATGTCAGCAACAATAAAGTCTCTGTATAGATATTTTTGAAAGGTTGTCGGTGTAGATATTGGAGAACTCGGCTGTACATGATAGCCGAGTATATCACAGGACGGCTCGCGAGCTGTGTCATGGCGGGTTAGACTATATGTCTCCTTCGTCTATTTTTTTATTCCGTAGACTAAAATGACATTTCATGTATTGCTAGTTTTTTACGTCTTATAAATAGTGATGTGCTACAACCGGTACTAACCGAAAATAAACGATTGGGAGGTAATTATATTTGTTGATGAAACGTCTGTAACACAATGAATGGATAATCCGTGACCTGCTAAAAACGAGAGAACACGCACTGAAAACATCCGATACTATATACTACTAAAATAACGAATACCAAATACGTAAACCAAAATGGCGTCGCGTCAGGTCGGCGATACGTCAATGTCATTTTAAATGTTTGAGTACATTAGTAGTGCGTAAATTTTATTCATTGTTTATTTCGTATCATTTAGTGAGTAGATTTTATTTATTGTTCATTTTGAATCTAAAATTAATTCAACATTTTATCGGTTATTCACAAACCGATAACAAAGATCAGCACTGTTTGTATATAGCTGGTCACATTATTTTTACGTTTGACATTTGTGGTTGTCATTTTAGTCTACGGAATTAAAAAATAGACTTTAAATGATGTAATAAATGATAGTAAGATAAGCCTGGTAAGGCTTCTCATTCTCACACACTGGCCCGGCCTGGCCACGGCGGTCAATAGTAAACTTGGCATCAGCTGTCAAATTTACTATTGACCGCCACCGCAGGCAGCGCCAGTGTGGTTTAGGCCTAACGAGAACGGTGATTTGAAATATTTGAATGAAGGAATCAACATTAGGCAATAATGCACTGCCAAATCGTAATGTACGGCCCTATAATCTCATTTTTGTCGTGCATAGCAGTATCAGCCCCGCACCTAGATTGCTCAGTACAATTCATGTAAGTACTTACATTGCATGTGGATTATTGGGCTGTACATTATCTTGGCCGTACATTACTCGGACCTGTTCAAAAACTTACATAAGAAGTAATTAATATTGGCATAAAACGTAAAACCAACAAATGGATTGCGCTTCCAATGTTTTCGTAATTTGAAACCCAAACTGATGTTAAAATTACTACATTACGGAAGATTTTTTACTCAAAGTAAAAAGTAAAATATAAAAAGATAAAATACTTAAGCACGCATTTTAGTCCCGGCAGATTTGAATCCACTGTCACAAGATTGGTAGTCAATAGTTGATTCTCTACACCATTGGGTCATATGACAATGACAATGAAATTAAGGTACTATATAGTATAAGCCAGTTATCTATCAAGAATCAAAGATAACCATATTTTTAAACCCTTTTATTTAACTTGCAACGTATGTTTCTCAGTATGTTCGTTGAGGTCAAATCTTGCAAGCTAAATTAGAATCACTTTTTATTTTAATGCTCCATTTGAACAATTTCACTAACTCGTGTTGATAAATGAACGCCATCTATCTTATTTTAGTATAAATTCCCTGTGCATCGTGCATGCGTAGTACCTCGTTCTCTACTGTCACGTTAGGTGACGCGACATGAGCGCACCGTGAGCGGAACGCGCCTGTTTGTGTGTGTAACATGTATAAATACGAGACTTTTAATGCGGGGTGCAGGGCGCGGGCGGGTGTTTGGGCGTGGCTTAAAATACCTAATGTTGTCGCTTGGCAGGGCCTTAATATCACATTTGGTACTTTGAACGCATGCAGACAGCGGGACGGCGAAGCGAAATGAAGTTACCGGATTGCACCCGAACTTATCTGAAGTCTGCCTTCTAGGCAGCCGACTAGTCGGCTAGTCTGGCCTCGTGTTGGGCGCCACAGACAAGATTTTTGGGTTGCCTCTGTATTTTGAAGCTTTTATGCATAATTCTTATTATTGAAATTTCAGGATTGATTTATGTATAGTACTAGTACTGAAACAGTATTTTAATAAAAAGCTAACAAGAAATGTTTGTATTAATTTTAACGATGGTGTCTATAATTAATAACACTATTGCATCACGTACCTATTCCTATACTAAAAAGTTTGCTGAATTATATATTATACTTGTAGTACAATTTCTAATTATAATTCATCAATTTTATCGACATATGGCCCGGCCCACTTGCCGCTACAGTACTTCTTGTTTACGGCTGCGAATTTCCCGCACCCCGCATGCGGGTCCTATCAACCAATGAAAATGCCACTATTTCAGAGTGTCAAGACTCAACCGAAAGCGCCCTCAAAATGTGATCGACGCAAATGAAACGAGTTCCGAGTTGTTTAAATAAATGATAATCCAATTCCAATCCAATTATAATAATGTGCTGTTTCTTTGTTTCAGGATTAAGGGAATTCACAAAGTTCCTAGTTTAGCAGTATTATGCGGCAGAGTTGTTAAAAAGTAAGATGTTTGGAATACTTATTGATTTCTTCCATTTTAATCTTGTTTACATATTTTTGAGGGTTCCGTACCCAAAGGGTAAAACAAGACCCTATTACAAAGATTCCGCTGTCCGTCTGTCTGTTTATCTGTCTGTCCGTCTGTCACCAGGCTGTAACTTAAGAACCGTGATAGTTAGACACTTGAAATTTTCACAGATAAGTAGTTTATTTCTGTTGCCATACAACAAACATGATTTTTTTGCCGTTTTTATAGATAATGGTACGGAACCCTTCGTGCGCGAGAATGACTAGCACTTGGCCGATGTTTTTAAATCACCAAAAATCTTTCAAAGTATGTTTATAAAGTGACTTTGCTTCTTTCATAATTTTTTCAAAGTGTCTAGGACTTATGTTTACACTGTTAATTTGATTTGTTGTCAGATATAAACTCCTACCAGTCCTACCTGAGCCGAAAAAGTTTGCACCACCAGAGTCGTTTTCTATTGTTGGCGGAAAGTAAGTGATGGATGTGTTAAAAGCAGTGATCGTAACTTTTGTAGCATTTTTGGTGCAACGTAGTGTTGTTAATGGAATTGGTATAAAGAATTTCATCCCTAATGCTTAATTAGCGATAATAACGTTAATATTAACCTAAATTAACAATTTTGATTGATATTGGTCTATACCAATTCCGTTAACAACACTACGCTGCACCAAAAATGCTACAAAAGTTACGATAACTGGTTCTAAGTACTTTTTTTCTACTTACTGACATAAATTAATTGAAAATTATTTCAAAATTTATTGGGCGCTATAGTAACAGTAGTAGTAGTACACCTACGTTCTTATTACAGGCCGTTAAGAAAAAGGTCAGAGAGGCTACTGCTGGCAGACATACTAGAAGAGAAGCGAAAAAAGAAAAGGTTTGTGTGTGTATTTTTGAAACATTATTACACAAATACAAAAATAAATATATAAAAAAAAACGATTAGCAAACTGAAAGCCTTGGCTTTCTCTATATCAGTTAACTATTACGTCATGTTAATGTACCATAAGTTATTTGGTGATTATAATTAAATTTAGATCTATCCTAAACTAAATCTTTGTTTCAGTCGTAATCCCCGAAGCTTGGCTGCGTTATGCCAGATTGTCGTAAAAGAGTAAGTTTTCAGTTGAAAAAAGATTGTACGTAAGATGCTTTTCATATACGCATTCATATAATTATTTTCTTGTTGACAGACACAACCTTTTACCCGAATGTGAAGAGACCATTCGTCCGTCTACCAGCACAGCATCGAATGACCAGTAACCTATTTTATTGTTTCTATTTAAATTGCATGGATTTTAAGTACTCTTATCTGAAATAAATTGATTTACTTTCTATTATTTATGTTTAAGTGTTTTACAGGGATGTACAATTTTCACTAAACTTTCCATTACTTTTTAGGTTATTTAGGAACATATCACGAAAACGGGGAAGACCACGAAAGGAAATTAAAAAAAAAGAAGACCAACCAAAAAGCCGCAGAGGAAGGCCCCGTAAGGACGCCGCCGCAACTGTCGCAAATGAAGACAGCACTTCGAGTACAGTTACATACATTAATTACACGACATTTCTTCGACAGTCTGAGATGACAAGGTACCTACTACCGATTGTTTTTTTTTTCACAGATATACTTATAAATTTTGTTTACATATGACGTTTACTAGTGATTGTAGTTTTTCTATCTTATATTACGCCCATGTTATGTGTTACAGAAAAATCAAAGTTGAGGAAGAATTGAACCTGCCAATAGAAGAAGTAAGTTTAGTAGTACCCGAGTGTAAACATAAATTACAAAAATTAGTCATGTTCTTTATAATGCTACTTGCAATTTTAAGATACGCATATAGCTTTAGCTTGGTCAAGTTGCTATTTTCTACATCAAAGGACCATTACCTTGAGCTTCAAAATGTATTTGGCTTTAACCAGTTTGTCCACTTCCTAGCTTGTAGCTTTTAAGCATGCGCTTTTACACGAGTCTATTAAAGATGACACTTTATTATGGTAACACATTTAACTGATGTATCGTTTTCGATCAGGATCCTCTGGGACAAGATGATGAAGATTTCACAGTTGTGGTAAAAGAAGAAAATGTCGACGATGAAGACAGATCAATCCACGAAGATCCTGTTACTGTTCAAGTGCCTCAAGGAACATCCCAGGGAATAGTCATAAACCCATTAGCATCCACAGAGATTCCAGGTCCTTCGAGAGAAGGACTACAGCCATCGGCTCACTTTATGACTGTACTAATGGATGAGTACCAAGTATTTGCTAATAGTATAGCACAACAATTGCGAGCATTGCCTCCTAATAGAGCTTTACTATTACAATTGGATATTCAGTCTATGATTGATAACGAAAAGCAGCTTCTTATGCACGAACACTGAGTCTAAACGTTTAAAATATTTTCTCTAATGTAGACAAAGCCCAAAGACTGAATACCGATTGTAATCATTCATTTTATGCTTAACGCCAGAAAGTAAGAACGCGTAAACTATGTATACATAAATAAGGACAACTATATCTGTGATTGAAATAACTCTTTTGTCAATGTCATAACGGTAGGTACAGATCTACAGATATTTATGTCCTTTTTATGTACCTACGTATATTAATACCCCTGAATGTACGTAAAGGCCCATTTACACGATACAAGATTCTTGAACATTCAATACAAGAAAATTGAGGCAACAAAAAAATTGCACTGTATAAACGTAACGTGCCATTATTGTATTCAAGCAGCAACTTGAATTCAATACTGGTATGCATGTAAACAAAGCCTAGGTAGTTAATTGAATACAAGAAATGTGAATCAATCTTTTGTTTTCACAATGGATTCCGTGCGTGAAGGTGTGCTCCTTGTCGCTGCTGTAATAGCAACTGTGCTACGGGAAAAACTAGTCGAAAAACGTCGCAAAAAAGTTGTGGACAAGAAAATGGATACACAGAAGAAACATGCTGGGGGCTTCAAACACTCTGAGCATGGAACTCAGAGCTGAAGATGATGCCGAGTTCAAAAACATGTTGCGTGTGAACAAAGCTCAGTTTTCATACTTGCTCGATAAAATCACTCCCACAATTCAAAGACAGAACACAGATGCGTATATTATGTGATTTAAATAGATTAAGTATACAAAAAATGCTACATAATAAATCAAGATGGTTTGGCAAATAACAACTAATCAACGGATCTTGGGGGTGTCACTGCCAAGTTCACATTCCACCATTGATCTTCGGTGTTCTGAGTTACAAAAGGAGATCCTGGCATAGGGGTAGAATTTTGCCGTTCATTATTATCATCCTCTTTCTGTAATTTATATTTTGTCAATTTTTTTTGTATATCATCCTGTGCATAAATACAATTTTTTGTGTTAAATTTTCTCAATGTTGATGCAACGTATTTCCCAAAGTTGTCTAGATCATCTCCTCTATCGTCTAATTTAGCACGTTTTTCTATATTTTCTAATTTTTCTAAAGCTGATTGTATATAAGTGGTGCTATTAGCTCCGAACTACCAAATTTGAAATTATTTTTGCTCATGGTGCTACCCTCAGCGAACGTTCAATATTGAATGAAAATCTGCCAATGCAAATCGGTTCAATTCTTGCTTCAATACGCCGTAGTTGATTCAACTCAAAGTTTAGACGTGTCAATACTTGCAAGCAAATATTGCCGTGCAATAAATGTCCGTGGTGTAAACAAGATACGGTCAAGGAAATTGACTGTCAAGAATTGTATACAATAATTTCATTCAAGATTTTGGTTATTGCTCATGTGTAAACACTTTGATTCAATTCTTGAATTCAATTATTGAATGGCAAAACTTGCATACAATTATTGCGGATTTTTGTTCAAGAATCTTGTATCGTGTAAATGGGCCTTAAATACGGCCTAACCGTTGAATTTGAAGATAAGTGATACTTGGTTATTTAATTTCCTTATGCATAATTTTTGATTTGAGGTGAATAATTATAAGTTTTTTTTTTATTTTAGAAGATCAGATTGCTTGCTGTGATACTCGTAGAATATTTTCTAATAAGTGTTATTGGCATCTAGTGCCCTTCCATGGCATTTCTCTAAGGAAATCTCCACTCTTTGAGCCACCGTCATAATACATATAAGTATAATTTCTCGTGTCCATTTGATTATTCTCATAGTTATTTGATTAAATGTTCCAAATAAAAGAAGATATTTCATTTTCGTAATGTGTTTTATTGTCATATTCCCAGATGTCGATATCAACATCATTATCAGATACAGACATACATAATCAACATCATTATCAGATTACCATGTACTTAGTGTCCTCTGTTGAGGACAGGCCGATATTCCAAAGCCTTTGTAGATGACTAGAAATCAACGGACAATTGATTACACTAATTACTAATTGACTATCATATCAATAAGAACATGTCGATAATAAAATCGTAACTTTAGCTAGCCGAGCCGTAGGCTGTTCAAATATACTAGTAGGATATATTACTTAACACGTTCGCAACCCAGAACCCGCCTAGCGGGCACTCGTAATGTTTGCTCAGATGGCGGCTGAGCCCATTAGGCGGGCAGTAGTCATTTACACGCCCAGCGAATTCTGTTGCTTTCTGGTGAATTGTTCCATTTTTAGTCTGGTTGCTAAAGTGTTAACATATAGCAGCCAGAACTTGACACTTACTACCGCAATGAAAGTGGATGTATTATTACTATTATTGTAAATTACTCACTAAGAGCGTGTTCACTGTTCAATTTTACCAGGGGCGGGTCACCCTAGGTCACCCTAGGCCTAGGCCGGTATGTGAGCGCTGCTCGTTCTCTCTCTCATTTCATCTCATGGCTGCTCCACACGATGGGCCATCCTGACCCACCATACAGGACGCAACTATGCGTTAAAGGGAGTCATCATCCTCCTAGCGTTATTCCCGGTGATGCCCCTAAAGGAGCCCGGGGTCCGCTTTGACACCTAATCCCAGGATTTGGCATAGGCACTAGTTTTACGAAAGCGACTGCCATCTGACCTTCCAACCCGGAGGGAAAACTAGACCTTATTGCGATTAGACCGGTTTCCAAACGATGTTTTCCTTCACCGAAAAGCTAACGGTAAATATTCCGTACATAAGTTCCGAAAAACTCATTGGTACGAGCCGGGATTCGAACCCACGACCGCCGCTTGACAGCCGCATGCCTGAACCACTAGGCTACCGTAGCTACTATAAACTATGCGTTAAAGGGAGTAAGACATATCTATGTCTCGTTCTACCGCATAGCCGCGTCTTCAGCGCGTTGCATGTGATAGAAATGGATGGCCATGTTTAGGGTCGTTAACAGAGAACTTTCTCTACTCGGGGCTTTTTAAACAGAGAACATTCTGTACGTAGTGCTTTAATTTATTCTGTGGTTTTAAGTACTCCGACAAAAGTGAATTCGACTTATCATACGACTACATAATTACATATACGAGTATTTGACACGTTACCGGGCGATTCTCCGAGCGTTTGAATCGCTCGGTTTTATTTAACGTCATTGTCGTCTCAAGATTATTTCATCAGAGGTTAAACGTACCGCAGAACCTTTAATCAAAAAAGATTCAGTACTGGCATTAGCTAACATCTTCATCAAAAGTAGACTCTGGTACTCGTACCTTTTAATTTAATAGTATTTGCTGTCTCCGACAATGACGAAATAAAAACGCCTTGAAAACACTGAATATTCGCCCTACTACCAAAGAACACAAACAAGAAATCAAAGTAAAAAGAGGCTTGAGAAGTTCCAGTCGCAAGCATGTCAAACTATTCGCTTTTAATACTGTTTATAATCCCTTTGTTCGTGCTTGTTTCTCTTTGCCGACAAAGCGAGCAAACGGCTCGGCGCAGCCAGGTATGAATACCCGTCGAAAAGCCCCCTTCCATGCGGCAATGGCTGCCTGCGGTTACTGCGTGCACAAAAACTAGTTAATTATAATATATATGGAGTCTTAAAAAAATTGTAAGGATATCTCTAGCTTTGTTACCAAATGGTCCGTTGGTTACACATACCTACTCAAAAGTATAGTCACTTGCCAGATTTGAAGATAAGATGTTCGTTAAAAAGCTGTCTTTATCTGATTTTGAATTGGAGTACAAAATTGCAAATAGGTAGGAACCTGAATGATCAAGTACTATACTATAATATTATGAATTCGAAAATGTGTCTGTCTGTCTGTCTGGTACCTCTTCACGATTAAATTGCTGAACCGATTTAGATGAAATTTGGTGTAGAGATAGTGCGAGTCTCGGGGAGGGACATAGGATAGTTTTTAACACGGAAATCGCCTCGCGAACGGAGTCGCGGGTAGAAGCTAGTTTGAAATAAATATAAAAGGTAGGTATTTACCGCCACCAACACTATGGTACAGAACAAGTACCATGTGGTACTTGGCCAACTAATATTATAAAAATATGCGAAAGTTTGGATGTATAGAAACGGATTTTTGTTACTCAGTCACGCTTAAACGGCATAACCGATTTGGATGAAATTTTGCACGTAGATAGTGTATGTATAGCCTGAATTAAAATATAGAATAGTTTTTATCCCGGGTCCACGCAGAGGAAGTTGCGGGCGGAAGCTAGTTATACATATTCATATACTAGAAACCAGAAATATCATAGACCAGAAAAACAGAGTACCTAACATGGTTGCTGTTTTGTACTGCTGTTGCGTAGGTACACAATACCTACATATAAGGAATAGTCACTGTGAAGAAAGCTTAAAATCATTCAACTACAGCGTTTTCCCAAAAGTCGTTAAATTTGAACTATGTGGAATGAGGCGCACTGTTCTCATTGACAGCCATAATTCAGAGATAAGATATACTAATGAGGAGCTACTAATGCTATCGCGCCCGGGACTTGTTAGTGACTCATCGATAAAACTTACATCAAATCAAAAATACATTTTTCACTAAATGGGGGCCTTGGTAATTGGGATGAATTAACGACATTAGAGGGATCGGTTAACATTGTGTACATATGGCGCCACCAGCTGTCATCCAACGGACATACGTCCATAACCATACGGACGCAGCGAACGAAAAAAAATAGAAGTCTATAGTTAGACTACACCGTAAAATGGCCCTGCCATGGTAGGCGGCTAGGTCAGAGGGATGCCAGGGTGCCGTTTAGTTCGAACATGGCTGCCGTGACAAACTGTTAAGAAAACCAAATGTTCAATGTCATTAAATATGCCCTGTTGTGCTATAAAATGGTGTGCGAGTCGTTCGGAGAAGCACAACAAAAAAGATGGAATCACTTTTCGTAAGTAAGAACAGCGATAAACTTTCACCTGCGCCAAATTCTGCGCCCAAAAGTCCATTTTATCCGCTAGCGCGGAAAGAGTTTTTGAATTTGGAACGTGACGGTCGATCGCGAGACCCAACTTTTTTCTATACAGAATGAGAGGTGCGTTAAGAAACTGATGGTGTTATGCCAATAATATTTTTTTATTATTTTGATAAAATAAAATTAATAATACTTATTCTCTCTTAATTAAGTACATACGAAATATTAACATTTAGACTGACTTATAAGGATAAAATACGAATAAATAATTTTAAAATGTCGTTATATTTTTCAAAAAATTTCGCTTTTTCCAAATTTGGAACGCACCGTTTTAAAAGTTTATATAAGAAAAAACGAAAAAACTCATATACATTCAATTTTGTTTTGTTCTAAAGCCACAGACAGTAAAACCAAAATAATGGTGGTAATATTTATAGATTTGAGTGCAGAAGATATATATAGATATATATATGAATTTTGATGCCTGCTAAGTTAGCGGAAAAAGTGAAATAAGCGTATTTGAGTCTTAGTTTAAACCGTGATTACCCAACAATACTTTGACTTTTTTGTGTAGGTAAGCGTGACGTTATTTAAAGATGCAAAAATATTTATGTTACCTTTAATAATTATAAAATGCTAGACCTTGATGAGATGTAAACAAACCTTTATTGAAAATGAGTATAAGGTCCAAATTACTTCCATTACATTTACTTACCTACAATTTTCCTCGCGGTGAAAAATTGTGTGTTTCGCTCGGCAGCAAAATTGTTTGGCGTCTCGTGCCTTGAAAGCCTTGCTATGCTCAGGATTGTACTTTTGATCCATTCGCTTCGCTCATGGTTCAATTTTACAATCCTTCGCTAGCTCGGCTTTCAATACTAAGCACTTGCGCCAAACAACAACTTTGCAGCCTTGCATAACAAATAACTATTATCTATGCACATATCACTAGTGCCCTAAAATGCGTTCAGAAACCGTAGGAAATGACCAGCATTACTACAACCGATTTTACTATGAGAACTTTCTTGTCTGTGGTAGTAGGTAAAATCTGTACTGTAATGTCATTACAGTACAGTTTTTTGATAAAGTATCGTTATGAGTTTAAATTTGGAACAGCTGTCAAAACTCAAGAGGGTCTCTATTCTATAGTATCCATAGATATTAAAACAGTTATTGATACGAAACGTCAATTCAGTAAGTTTTTTAATACAAACTGCACGACATTTGATCTCGAGTGATATGAGTATAGGGACTTCATTCGTTTGTCTATGATTTAAAAAAAACCATTCGCCATGACGGATGATCGAATTCTCGCCATTGCTGTTGTCATTTTACTGTTGGTTTTTTGCTGTTACTTACTACTACTTATGATATGTGTGTAGATAAAGTAGTGTATGCAACTGTACATAATTACGCCTTAAAACACTCGTGTGATCCTATTATGAAACTCGCTGACGCTCATTTCATAAAACCACACTCGTATTTTAAGGCCTCTCATTATGGATCAGTCGCATAAACTACTATATTTTGATTTTATTGTTATGATCACATTTTGTATAGGGATGGTTATTATGCCAAAAGACAGGGGGCGCTTTTGTTCACCTAATTTTTTAAGTCCTTTTATCAGAAGTCCGAATATGTTCTTCATAAAATATAGGCCATAATAATCGTTAGTCCTAATAATTCTTATTCCTAACGATCGTAAGTCATAATCACTCGAAGTCATAATGACAATAATCATAAATTTCTCATATCCTAATATTTCTTTCCATATTTTTTTTCATCATAACACTCACTTGTCCGTTTTATTTAAATTCATAATGACATTAGTCATACATTTTTAAATCCTAAATTTGTTTTTAAAATTTTTTTCATCAATAATGTTACTTGTCGTTATTGCAGTAATTAAACGTGTTTGATTTTGTCGCTTGGCGCGAGGCGAGGCCACAAGGCTCTAGCTAGACGCTAAGCAAGCCGCCTGCCTATGGCAGGTCCGTGAAGGTACGATGACGAGCGAAGCGTGGAGGAGTGTTAGGTGTACCGCGAACCTACGCGCGCGAGCCGAGCGAGCGAAGCGAGCGTGCCGCGGCAGCGGCCGGTGATGCGCCAGAACCTATTTTTTTTAATTTACTTAGCGAAAGCGCTTATTCATTAAAAGAAAAAAAATTAGGACTTGATGTCGTATGTTCTTAGTTACTATATTAGGACTAACAAAATTATGTTTTATGTCCGTTATGATAAAAACTGTTATGACTAACAAAATTATGATTACAAGCAAGTTCTTAGTACTGAAATTATGAAGGAAATTTTAGGACAACTGATCATTATGACTTCCAATGATAGTTACACAAATTTAGCAACAAACAAGTTAGGACGAAATAAATTATGACTACAATAGGTTAAAAAAGAAAGAAGAAAAATCTAGAGAGCTCGCGCGCCGTCGCTTGATAGCCGCGCAAGCCAGCATGCATCAAGCCCAGCCCCCCTATTCTGTAACGTAATGTTTTAAGCTCACCTCAACACTCACCCACAAATAATCTAAACAGTGCAATGCGTTGCAACTAAGCGTCGGTAGAGGTCTAGGCGTAGGTTTCATGACGGTTGACGGGCGGGGTGAGCCGTATTAGCGGTTAGCGAATAACAGCCCAGGGCTATATATATTTGTGGGTGAGCGTTGAGGTACAGAATAGATAATAGTACACGTACAGAAGGAACTCCTTTGATCTTTACAAAAGGCGCTTTTTTCTCAGCCATAACATTAAGATTTATGGCCCTCTGACGTCGTCGACGACGACGTCGACGTTCATCGCTACAAGTACATGCGCGTTCCCCAACGTTGAGGCACCGGCATGTACTTGTAGCGATGAACGTAAATCGCGGAGTGTCCAGCGCCTGGTAGAGGGGAACTTAAATCAAGTTACAGATAAGGGGGCAGGAGCGAGCTTGGAGAGTGATGTTGAAGAGCGCCCACAGCCGTCACGTCTCTCAGCCACGAGGATACGAGAAGGAACAAGCAGAACACATATTTGATCGACTTTATTATAATTCAGCGGTGTTTTACGAAGCGACGCATGGTATGGTCCTCAATTTTCCAGCATATTCATGTCAAGTTCATCAGTAATGGGGACGCTTACTGTTGCAACGCGTTAGTCACGAGTATTATGAAACACCTACGTATGCGTGCGTTAACATTAACACACATTTACATAAATAACTAACGACTACAGACAGACGATCAATTTCTTGAAAATTTTACCTCCGCAAAAGTCCCCAGATAGGTGGATTTCCCCGAGCTTAATTGAAACATGTTACGTAAACACAATGTAAGTGATAAGTTTAGGTTATTAAATTTTTAAGGCAATATTATTATCGTATTCAAATCATCCATGTTACTTTAAAATAAAATCTGGGTTTTCCTTATAATCGTTTCGGGGAACCTTATTGGTATAGACGTAGGTATTAAGGATAAATGTTTTAATAACATTTGGCGTTGCATGTTCTATGTAGAGAGGTATGTTTAGGTCAATCACGTAAAAACAATCTGGATTTACTCCCGAGTTCGATAAGAAAGATTAACCTTATGTCATGTTTCGATTTATTTAGCATCAGAGTATGAGAAAAAACCAGCGAGTCTACTTAACGCCTCGTAAAGTTGATTGCCATTCACTTGGGAGTTTTGAGACATTGATTCAAAAATACCCATTTGCCTTTTTTATAGCTGACAAAGTTAACGCTTCTTTAAAATACTTAATTTCTGTAAGACAATAACGCGTACTGCGTATCGAAACATATGGTTGAGATTAATGTTAATGGCTTTTATAAAACTGGAATCTTCTGCCTTGGACGTTAGAGTTGCTTTTTGAATGGACTATTTTGATACAATTCGGCCAACTAAAAAGTATAACTACGGGTCAAACATATTCATGATCCAATGATCCGGTGAAAACTAGTTTGCGAACAAAAAAGGTAAACGCACTTTGATCTGGGTAACTACGCAGGCGTCGGGGACTTCGAGGGCATAGCACCCTCCACATCATTATCCGTGTCACCACTTGAAAACTGCTGTTGATCATAGGAACACTGGCGCCTGAATCGATGTATATTTTTGTCTCGTTCGTTCCCACATATCTTCGTTTACGAAAGAGGGAAACCGCAATATTCGACAGTCACTATTACGGCGATTACTTTGAGATATTAAACTAATATAACAGAACGGAATGACGTCACGATAACAGTAACCCCCTTTATTAAAAAGGTTTTTGCGCAGTTAGTGGTGAATTCGGCGCAATGTGTCATGCAATATATCATTATAGTCATTCTAGCGGAACTGAGTCACTGAACACAACCGGGTTTCTGGAAACGCCCTCATTACGATTGCTGATCTAAGGTCCATTGAAATTGGATTGGTTCCAACTGACATTAAATTACTTATTATTCGGTGGCAAATAGGTTTTTCGCCTATTTGATTACACTGAAGCTCTTGGACGCTTTTACCGCGACACTAATTACACACCTACTTGCTTTGTAAATAAGTTGTTGTTTTCCTGGTGGTCAGTAAGATCGCCAGCGCTGCAGACTTGAAGATACTAGATCTAGCAGTTAGTTGGATAGCTCAAGAGACATCTTGAGGTGAGATGACGTCCCGCTGTGGCCTATCTCGCAACCACGTATCTTCTCGCTAGTTGGAGTTACTATGTTGTACATCTAACCGTCTAGCTCTAGACTATAAAACATGAAATGGAAATATGCACAGTCGCATGCGTACCTATAGATTAAAATTTGTATTTCATATCCAAAGAGCTACGGATGCCTATAGTGGTTCAGGCATGCGGCTGTAAAGCGGCGGTCGTGGGTTCGAATCCCGGCTCGTACCTCGTACCAATGAGTTTTTCGGAACTTATGTACGGAATATTTACCGTTAGCATTTCGGTGAAGGAAAACATCGTGAGGAAACCGGTCTAATCGCAATAAGGTCTAGTTTTCCCTCTGGGTTGGAAGGTCAGATGGCAGTCGCTATCGTAAAACTAGTCCCAATGCCAAATTCTCCTTACCTCCTTTAGGGGCATTACCGGGAATAACGCTAGGAGGATGATGATTTTATATCCATTAGGTTTTTGTATCAAATTCTATAAAATTACAATGACTAATGTTGTGACATAATTGTTGCAGGGTAATCCGTGTAGATCTTAATCAGACCGCTATCTCAATAGGGTTTACTACAGGTAATAAGATATATTTAGATCGATGATGCGAATTGCACTCGAGTAGCACTTTAGTGATGACAATGGGTACTTATTAGTTCTAAGAATGTCTCATGTGTGAGGTAAGTTTGTTAATTACGTTTACTTGCGTGTGTTTGTAAGTTAAATATAACGTGTTGAATTATCATAAGCATCACTATTCAACCACCACCAACTACCACCAAGCGTATGTCTCACTTTTGGTAGTTAAGTAACCTCGACTCGGTCTTTGACTTTTAATGAATTACCAAACCATGAATCTATCTTGCTGTTTGGTATGTGTCCCTGAATTAGGCTGTTGTCCACGTTAATCCCCTAGCCTGATCCCCCATGGGAAAAAACGGTTAGGTTGTTAGATGAACTGCGACCCTACCGCGCGCGAGCCGAGTGAGCGAAGCGAGCGTGACGCGGTAGCGTTCGGCGAAGCGCCATAACCGATATTTTTTTCCTAGTTGAATATAAAATAATTCCCCTGGGTGGACAGGGTCAGGTGATTAACGTGGATAACGTGTAAATTAGTGGCTTATCAGTAAAACATAAAATGCAATGCCTTATTACACAAGGTATGTATGTGGTGTTGTGTTCCTGGTAGTGATGCGCTGTTGAGAGTGAGGGACCTTTTTTAGAGTTCCGTATTGTGTTTAGTTGTCGGCACAATGAACCCTCTGTGTGTCTGTTTACCATCAGACTGACCGTAGGTAATATGCTTTTTTGCCACCGACATATTCTGAAGAAAAGCAAATATTTTAGTATTACCTTTCTGTTTACTTACTTATACCTATCAATGTTCGTGCCCCCTACTTTTGCGCGAACTTAAATCAGCTGACTGATAACCTTAGTTATTTATTTTACCTCTACAGTTTCAATCAGTATTGTAACATTTGAACATAACCTTTGTAATTGCATGCAAAACTAACCATACATGTAATCACAAATTATCAGTAATTTACGTAACGAAGTTATTAACGTAAACGGGTAATGACAAAATTTCAATTTTTTTAATCAAAATTGTCATAACTTTACCGGATATCGGTATCCCGTAACTACTTTATCATTCACACAGCTACTTAATATAAAAAGGAACAAGTGTGTTTGAAACATATGCGGCTCGTGTCCTTTTAGTCTGCACTTGCACACAAACGCAACATGGACTCCGACCGTACGTTTATGTATATCGGTATGTAACTGAACCTGTAGATACATCGCATAATCACTCGTACGCCGAAGATTACCCTGTAATGGCAAAATCGCATGCGTCTTGATTGTGATAAGGCACGTGGTTGAAACATGGGTGTCACAGAATAATTAGGTAGAGGGAAAATGGTTTTGGTCAATTGGTCGAATCATTGACAATGGGCTTCTAACTATCATGTACGATCCTCACCTCCCGGGCCGGGCCGGAGCGCGCTTAAGCGCATATTGCAAGTTGCCAAAGGAATTTGAAGCTCTAAAACAGACGTTACATGTCATGTTTGAATGTATTTGGGTAAGGACCAAATTCTTGGCCCGTAGTTAATTAGTTAGTCGGTAGTTAGTCATACAAACTGAAGAAGTGAAAAAAGTTCGAAAGTGGTTAATTTTCGTGTCACTTCGGAAAACTTTGATAGAAAAATAAATTGAGTGAGTTAAGTTGGCCAAGAATTTGGTCCTTACCCATTTACGGCCGGCCGCACACGTGCCCGTGCTCGGCTGTCGTCGACCGGCGCCGTCCGGCCTATGCCTACTGCACACTTCACACCGCATTAAAACGCGGTCGGATACCACCGGGTCCTTCCGCATCCGTTGCGACGCGGCACCACGCGCGACCCGGTCCGCCCCGTTCGGAAGGAATCGTACAGTAGGGATCTTAGAAAGGCAGAAGGGACATAGTTCCCACTACGAGTCTCTCTGTCAGTCTGATTTTGAAAGGGAGACATAAAAAGTTCTGATAGTTTTGCGTCACATTGCTTGCACAAGAGGAGAATGTACGCAAATATTATAAAGTATTACCCATTATTAGATCACATGGCTAGAACACGAAGGTGTTTCTTTTTTTGAAATACGTTCCCATTTCCACGTGACTATTCAATGCACTGACGTCGTTTCAGAGATGCTCGTGTGATTATAGTTATTTCACGTGACTTACACATATCACTGCCTCTTTCGCCTCTGTGTGATACGATCATGCTTTACGACTACCTACTTTTACTTGTCAAATTTTCACTTTGTTCGTTTTACCGCCTGGGTAAGGTCGCGGGAGTCCGTTGGATGCAGGTGGCGTTGGACCGGTAATTGAGGCAATCTTTGGGGGAGGCCTATGCCTTCTATAATTATTTTTTCACATTAAATTACCCTGGTGTATAAGTACTGGAAAGTATTTTAATATATTATGACTTAAAGCTTGACTCAGAGTATAAGAAACTCATTCAAGATGAGCATGATGGAAGTTCTACTACGCGTGTCATAAGTAGGTTCATAGCACAAACGGTAAGTAGCACGTGCTTACTGATTTTATGCAACAAGAATCATGTCTGCTAGATTAATTAAATTCTACTGCTACTTCTACGAATGAAGTACCTTATTAAATATCTTTGATCGCTGGTACACGAAACACGACACATACATTTTTGATTAGCTAGAACTCACCTCTGGCCACCTTATACGCACTAATATCTAAACTATACTAATAACTAATTGTGTGGTTACACATTTAGATATAGGTGGTCTTATAAACGTAGGGCAAGAGAACTAGTCTATGCTATATGGTTTTTTATATCCATAAAATAAAATGCACCTATCGTGCCGTTTAGCCTCCCGATAAGAAGCACAAGAAGAAAATCATCAATCGCTTATGTTTTCGTCTAAACTTAAATGTTATGATTATGATCAACAGTGGTAAAATATGGTGGGTTTATTTATTGCCTTAGGAGTTACAGTTATTTTAAGACGTATATTAACAGTACCTAAGCACCAACTCATTATCAATCTGTTTAAAATTTACATAATGAACCACGGGTTCCACAAAGCCATGAACAATCTTATTATTCCCTCTCACATGTTACTCGCAACTCATGGTGTAGACTTACGTAATTATCATATAAACTCGCTCATAGCAAGCTCATGTTGAGGACTCCCTACTCTTTGATAAGCCTTCCTTGGTGGGCTCACTCACACTTGACTTGTCCGTGTGTGAGTCTTGAGTGCGCGTGTACAAGTCAGCTGAAACTAATCTGGTTACAGCGAAAGTGGTTTTCATGTTACTGGATATTTCTGGTTCGTTTGACTGTTCGCCCTAGCGAGTTTTACTATGGCTTGGGTCTGATAGTTGGGTTACATCGTGTCATCGGAAAATAAAATATTGCGGTGGTAAATAATGGAATATTTTAAAATCTTCGTAGGATGATATGGATTTTAGACACTTTCTACGTCGCATTTCTTCTTCTTCGGAACTTTGTGTAGCCATACAGGGAAGGAAAATACAATTGAATTAACTTTTATAAAGTACTATAAAATATCACACACCTACAATATTAAGGTCAATATCATCATTAATTCTATCCTCACATTCAGGTTCAATACAAGTTCTACTAAAAAGTCGTTTCAGTCTGCGTAACATCGTTATAAAACATTAATTTCACTTATAAACGCTATTGCAGTTAAATGCAGTCCCGTCATATTTTATACAGGTGAAGATATGACGTTTACAATAAGCGTGGAGCAATTTGCAATTTAGAAACAACTCGTACGGATTGACCTTATCTAAACCAGAAATGATCACGGCTCTGCGCGTGATTCGATAACATTCGAGACGGAGGATGATTGAACTAGAGAGCATTATGTCATGTTTCATACGCTCCCGTATTTATTCACCACTTCAGCAACAATGACATACGCTGGAAAATTCCACTTGTCATCGGGACAATCGTTCTAGAAAATCAGGTACCTACCCAGTTGTTGAGGTCATATGAATGAGTTGCGCAGCTTGTTATTTCTTCATAACTGTTTACATACTCGTATATCTGCGAAGCGACCACTACATCATCATCCATCAGCCTATATACGTTCCACTGTTGGGCACAAGCACAAGCTTCTTCCATCCATCAATGGACAGGGGGGAATAGGCAAATGGGCAAGGGGGAAATTCACATACCGTATAGTCACATGCACACACACTTTGTAGATGCAAAACAGGTTTCACTTTATTTTCTTTCATGTAAAAGCTTAGCTACCAAATGATATTCCGTCCGTAACTTGTAAGAAACTCTTTATTGCGAGCAAGGATTTAAAATCAAGACCTCCCCTTCTGAATCAAATCGACTATCGTTGCTCTTTCGATTACCTACCTACAGGTTTAAGATATACCCTGACCAATTTTATATTAGCCCTACGTAGAACCTTGTCATAATGACATATGAATTCGATCATATAGTGACGTAAATACGGCTTGTTACGGCAAGGTTCTACGTAGGGCTAATATAAAATTGCTCAGGCTGTACATCATCATAACTAATTTGATGATTACATTAATGGATGTCTGAAAATAATAATGAAAATTGACAATTTCCACTTGAACACTTGTACGAGTAGGTACCTACCCCGTTCTGGACTTCTTCGGCGCTGCGCAAAAAGATTCGTTAACTGAATTAATGTCACTCGACTTATTGATTGAATGCCATTGACCTCGATCTCGCCAAACGCCGACACTTGTGCACGCTGGAATATCGTGATAGACTGAAGGTAAAAATCTACATGACAAGTGAAGGTCTAGACTAGTAGGTACTTACATTCAAAATGTCAATCATACTCGTCCAATAAAAAGTAAAGAATTAATCCTATATAAATTGACTGACGTTAGAAACATTATAAAACCATAATTTGCGTCAAATAGTAATGTAATTAAAACATTAACATACGCTTAAATATTTGCTATTGTTAATAAAATTGTGGTTTAGTGCCGCACGCGTTTCATTCGTGCACATTGTCTCTTTGCGATGTCATTCCTGTATGAATATTCCGTTATAGACATTCCGTAGAAATAACATACCTACTGACCGATTTATATGAGACACCGTGTATATAAAGGTATGACCAGCCCCTAGGCCTTTGTCAGTCAGGTTTAAGGAAAAAACAAGAAAGTATTTAATTAATTTAATCATTCCAAACATATATTAACAACAACTGACAAAGGAAGTGCTCCATTGTACTATTCCATCACATCGTACTCATATATAATCTCTGAATACAGTCAAGTCACTATTTAACGTTAATGAAATACCTAAGTATTTTTCCACGACGAGGCTTAACACCTAAACAAATTGAAACAGTCAATTCCACCTAAATGCCATAAAGTCATCACTGTCAATCGTCCCACTACGTAATGCGTTTCATTTTATCACTCAAGAAGATCTCGCCACATGACACATTCTACTATTCTTGTCACGGCCCTAAGGGAAAAATACTGATCTCTTATCCGTTTACTGGCCGTACTATGACATAGTGACATAGTTGTTTGGAATATTTACTAGTTTACTCGTTTAATATTATTTATCTTATTATTGTATTAAATATTCCCCGTGTGGTGTCGGGTACAATAGCGCCACCCCCTTTCTTCTGTAGGTGTCGTAAGAGTCGACTACGGGAACAGGGTTGAAGTGTGTTGTGGGCGATGGGCTAGCAACCTGTCACTGCGTTATCACATGTTGTCCATCTTTTATACCCACATTTATGCTAAAAGACCACTTTTCAAGAGCAAAGAGCACATCAAACTTGGGTTCCAGGTACCAACCTGGAACCCAAGTTTGATGTGCTCTTCCTACCTCTTTTAGGGATAAAGGCGTGAATGTCTGTATGTATGCACTAGCGGCCGCCCGCGACTTCGTCCGCGTAGATTTTTGATGATGACAACGATATAAAATAGGTAAGTGAATTTTATTCTTAGTTAAAATGGTCTAGACATATTACATTTCAAACAGTGGCAGACACTGATTATGCGATTGAGATTTTTAAAAAGTTAAATACTGAAGGCTGTTAAAACAATCTTAAACTCAGCACTGGAAATCGAGAAATGGAGACAGGTTAATGAAGAGTACATCTCTTTAAAAAATCCAGTGTTCCCCGTACAAAACCTTTAATCTTTTTTAACCCCAATTGGGATAGAATTTTCTTAAACGCTGAAATTACTTTTTTGTATTTTAATAAGTTAACTTTCTACAAAGTTTCAAGTCTCTAGTTCAAAAATAATGTTTCCCCCATACAAACATTGCACCCCCACTTAACCCCGTTAGGGGTAGAATTTTCTAAAACGCTGAAATTACTTTTTTGTATCTTATAAAATGAAATGAAATTTGTTTATTTGCTTAAAATTATGTACGTATAAAGATGGTGTGGTAAATGGTAAATAATGCCCATATAATGTCAATACCTTATAAAAGTAGGCATGCAAATCTATTTATTATAATGTACATGCATGGCAAGGGGAGGATACTGAGCCTTTTAAAAACAGGCTTACATGACTCTGTAGCTGAAATACCACTTAATGCCCTTATGCATTTTTTTGAGCTTTTAATGCTCTTTCAATTTCTCGTAACCTTAATAAGTAATATTTCGACAAAGTTTCAAGTTTCTAGCTCAAAAGGAAAAGTTTCCCTTATACAAACTTTGCACCCTTATTTGACCCCCTTCGAAGTAGAATTTTCTAAAACGCTGCCTGCCTTTTTTACTACTTTTTTAACAAGTAATCTTTCTACAAAGTTTCAAGTTTCAAGCTCAAAAAATAAAGTTCCCTCCATACAAACTTTGCACCCATATTTAACCCTCTTGAGGGTGGAATTTTCTTAAACGCAGAAATCACTTTTTTGTATTTTAATGAGTGTTCTTTCTACAAAGTTTCAAGTTCATACTTCAAAAATTAATGTTTCCCCCATACAAACATTGCACCCCTATTTAACCTCCTTAGGGGTGAAATTTTCTAAAACGCTGAAATTACTTTTTTTGTATCTTAATAAGTAATCTTTCTACAAAGTTTCAAGTCTGTAGTTAAAAAAATAATTATTCCCCCATACAAACTTTGCACCCTTATATAACCCCCTTAGTGATGAACTTTCCAAAAATCCCGTCTTATCCGTTGCCTACGTCACAAAAGGAAGTCCTGGTGTAAATTTCAAGTTTCTAGTCCCAGTAGTTTCGGCTGTGCGTTGATGAGTGAGTCAGTCAGGACATAGGCATTTATGTATAGATGTATGTTACGGTTGCATTTATAAAACTCCATTGAACTTATATTTTATTAACTCAGTAAGTATAAAATGTATCTAACGGATATTATAAAACAGGATCAGAACCGAAAGCTTTTAACTAATTGCTTATTAGGCACAACGCTAGGTACAATTACGAACGACTTTAATCCTTACTTTTTTTTTTAGGTAAAGTGAACGTTGATTAAATCCATTTTGTAAATTACATATTACTGCATTTTTCCGCACTATAATGGATTTTTAATTAACTTCAAAATAAACAGTAATTATATTTTTAGTTGAGTTATATTGACTATCTCATTTAGTTAGTCTTAAAATAGGATACCTAAATTATAGCATTGGCTAAAATCGACAATAAACGATGACGTAATATATGGACAAGCCCCAAGCACGCGGGACTCTGCTTGAATAGGCGCTCCGCCACGGTAATTTATCCTTCAAATAAGTGCGCATAGTAACAATGATGAGAGGCAGGAATAATTGCAGCAAGTCAGCAAAAAAGTTCTAAAACTCAACTGAATAAAGTAGTCTTATGCAACAAAATATTTATTTCAATAACATTTTCCTTTTGAAATGTTCGAAACAAAAGACGATTTCAACAATAAGTTTCGCACACTTGTGTCTATTGGCAGTTACTGACGTACGGTTTCCATTATGATATTGGAATAATAAGTTGTGCGGTTAGTAACGGCTGGGGATTGGTTCCAGGTCCGTGACGCTTTGTTCTTATCGGCCGTCGTGTTCGCCAAACACGTTTTGTGATTTCAGTGGCCGAAGAACTGTGTGTTATATAAACTTATTATATGATACTACTTACACGAAAGTTACACATTCAATTAAGACATAGTTATGTGGAAAGATAAATGTTGCATCAGAATTCTATCAATTAACTGAGTGCATCAGGAGGACAACCTGATAAACAAAGGCAAAAACATAAATATAGTTGGCATACCCGCATCATTTTTTCAGAAAAATAATGTAGTGGGCTTAATTCTTTGGAAAATATGTTTTGCGCATTTATTTAGAATGCAATTTATATTTCATTTCAAAACAAACCAAAAGCAATAAAATACAGGAAATCTCCGCATTTTTTTGCCATTATATTCGTGAAGTAGCAAATAAATCTAGAAATTTTTAATGCTTTATTTATTTTTGAAACATTGTTAGGAGTACCTACTCTTCTGTAGATGAAGTCTAACTAAGAAGGTTTTTTGACACTGGCATATAAATGTCAAATAAAAAAATTGTGCGTGCGTGGGAATGTGTCATTTACCAACCCACCATTGTTGGTTATAAATTATAAAATTCAAGCATTCACATAATTTAACAGAGGCAATATTTTATTAGCACAGTGTAATCGCAAACAAAGATTCTGTATGTAAATTGTCTATATAGTTTGAGACAATGGCTGCGCATTGTTAATTGTATAGTAAGTTTGTTTAACAGATCTTAGCCATTAGCAATTTTTGATGATAATACAAGTTCTGTAAATCTACAGATAATAGATAAATACTAGATACAAAAACCTTCTAGACACGCAATGAGGAGTTCTTTCTCTGAGTGTCCTAGATTCATGACGCGGCAATTAGATTGCTAGTAACACGTGTACAGTCATTAAACGTGATAAAACACTGGCAATTAGAGTCCAGAGTTTAATTAACCGTTGGTAACAAGTACTTTTTATATAAGCGAGACCTCGCTCCATAACCTTTGCATGTTCAATGGGGCTACTATTTTCAATGACGTATTTAAATATATTTTTACATAATGTATGGTAGGCATTAGGTTTCACATGCAGCTTTCCACGTGTAAATAAATCATATCGTGTAAGTATTTGATGTCTACTTTATTACTAAAAAGCTATTGCGTGGAGTATTCACTAAAAGTAAAACTACTACGTCGTCGGATGATTGAGGGAGTTTCTCATGCTTACAAAAAAGATTTTGAAGAAACTTTTCAGTGACGAGAATGTAATCATATTCAAATACTTCGTATCTTAATGAAGTGAATTCCATTATTGCGATTCACACGTTGATAAGGCTAAAGGCGTATCCGGCGAAAACCGTTGGATATTTTAACCGACTCAAGGGCACCAGTCAAGGACCTTAGATTCTTGAACCCGAATACAAACTGATTCTAGTTGTGGAACTGTTTGAGAACTATTCAGAATACGCTATGAATTAAATTAAATTATATTTATTTGATATTATCCTACCAGTTTTATCGCACACTACAATGCACAATAAAATGCGAAAGGACCCTATCCTTGCTAACGCATAGTAGTGTCAAAGGTAGTTAGCGTAAAATAGTTATTAAGGCAGTTCAGCACCATTTTCTGCTTTTACTACAAAACCTGGCGCGATTTAAGGAGAGCTGTACTTATATAAAGTCATATTTTTATTTATTTATTTAAACTATATTGCACTAAATAAAAATTTAAGTACCTACATTTGGTGGACTTAAAGCCGTAAATGCATTCTCTACCAGTCAACCATTGGGTTAAACAAAAACTTTTAGTGGTGCAGGATCCAAAATACTAAGTCTCGAAACGTAAATCAATTAAGTAATTACATTATTACACATACATATATAATGCATACAACATAAACTTACTTACTCATACTTCAATACATACAATTAGGTATATGTTCCTGAACAAAGATATATCACTTTATTAATTAAAGAAAAGAAATGCTTACGCAACTTGCGTTTAAAGAAGAATTTGCTCTGAGCTTGCCTGACGCCAAGAGAGAGATAATTTTAAGGTTATAAACTTTATCCTTTAACTCGTTATTTTGCTGTACAATAAATTTTATTCCTATTTTTCAGACGGTTTTTCTCTCCAACCAATATCCGCACGCCAGCACAGGAAATTACAAGACACCAAACGGTATACCTATCACCTAGCAAATCAATAGATACCTCAGGTACTTACACAGAATTTTGTTATTCTCGGAGGCTAAAAAGCATTTCATACACGATCACGTTGCAGCCCCACATTCGTTCAGATATCAGAATCAGCAGCGCAGCCTGTCACGCGTGTCTGCTCGGGTACGGGTACTGACATTACTAGGATATTAACGCTGGGGTTACTACAAAAAACTCCACGTCAATGGACAAAAAACGAGTGCTCACCATATGCTCATACAGATTCATCGTACTTTAAAGCAAATAAATAAATAAATAAAGGTATTTCCCGACAGCAAGTGTGATGATGAGGAATTTTGGCGGGGTAGCTACCTACAAAAATTACGTAAGGTTACCTAGGTCGAAAATGTAAGAACTCGCTCTAAAGCCAATGTTATGTCTGTCTATAAAATCAATGCAATTTCAGACACTATTTTTTGCCAACACGTGTCTTTAAATAACCTTAAAACGATCACGCCGCCAATAAAATGAATGAAACCCGTTTACCGGCGGACCGTGTTAAAACAATATTCTGCGGGCAAAGAAATGGCCAGACACCGACGAGTCAATGTTCTAAGAAATAAAATAAAGAGACTGGCATCCAGAGCATATAAAGGAAGAGGGCAGTTTTCAGCGGCGATTAGTTCTTGCCAACTTAGAAGAGACCGGTTTCCGAATGCATTCATTAGCTCTGTTCGCAACTCAGTTTTTAAACTGTTCACGAATCCTCAGTACGTCTGTATTTTTTGTGTAGTAGGTTACCTAAATATTTACTGTGTTAACCAGATAATAGTTATTTAATAAATTTTAAATGAAAGGAAAAATTGAAAAATTTAATGCTCCGAGCCGAATTCGAACCGGCGACCACAGGCATTCATGGCCCGTCGCTACTACCAACTGAGCTATCGGAACAATCTGGTTCGGGCACCAAATCCTTCAATCAGTTCCTTCATTGAACAACGCCTTAGGGAGACGTGTAGCGACATCTACCAGAAGACTTAGGCTTCTTAACTCGCTACACGTCTCCCTAAGGCGTTGTTCAATGAAGGAACTGATTGAAGGATTTGGTGCCCGAACCAGATTGTTCCGATAGCTCAGTTGGTAATAGCGACGGGCCATGAATGCCTGTGGTCGCCGGTTCGAATCCGGCTCGGAGCATTAAATTTTTCAATTTTTCCTTTCATTTAAAATTTATAATTTTCGTTAGCAGCGTTACTGCTTAAAAAAAACAAAAATTAATAGTTATTTAATGTTAAGGGCAATGTAACTGCATACCCAGATACTGGTACTGGGTACAACTGTACCCAGATACAGCGGTCTTCCAGCACGGCTATTATAGGACGGCCCGCGAGCTAGTCGCGGCGACATAGGCTATCCGTCTCTTTCTAAACGTTCTAATTAGAAACTGACTATTACTCTATCTCGCCGCGACACAGCTCGCGGGCCGTCCTGTGATAGGAATAGGTCATTGTTCCAGATCGTTTATAAAATAGATGGTTCCAAAATGGTCAAGCCGCGCATAAATGTAGGTGCGAATGGTGTTGCATTTAATATTCATGTTTACAGTAAAACAGTCCCCAGCCAAATATTCTGTTTACCAACGTGACTCCAATTTATGAAAATATAGTTGAAATGGCGCCAAATGCATATTTGCCAAATGAAATAACAACCCAGACAGTACTATACGTACCGTCTGATGTGTCATTAGCTATTCAGTAAAGTCTGGAACTAATTTTAAGTGTATCACGGGAATCTTAAATCTAGTGCAGGCCTTTGTGTCTTTATGTGTCATGGAATCGTTCTGTTTTGTATGTTGGTCATGTGCCATGGTTTTATTTTACTGTTTTAGGTAAGAGTAAGTATCCAAATTAAAAAATAACTCCATTTTGTTATATTACTATGTGCAATATTTAGATCTTCTATTTCCTTCACTTTTACTCTCTTATTCATAAAATGTAACATCTCTCGTAGCTAAACACATGGTTTGTCCCTTACAAACATGCCGAAGTGAGAGAAAGACAAACTAATTTTAACGGTTATGTAGCGAAAATGGGTTTGAAGTACGTTTATACAAAAGGGCACTACTCATTCCAACGACATAAAATCACTCCATACCATTCATTTGAACTCGAATAGAACACCACAGGCTTACATGGTTACAGCTATTACCTAATATTTTGATTGCACAATCATTACCATCGTTAAATCTAACTGTAACATTATTTATGTTACATTGACGTCATTGCAGGGGAAACCCTCAAAGAAAATAGGTCAATCTAGTTCGCTTTCGCCAAACTTACGTCAAACTTCCATCTCCGAATTGGACCGACAAACTGTGTAATGCATTCGGGAAATATATTTCAATCAATTCTCACCTTTATGTGGATTGAAATGGGATTAGATTACCCGTTGCCTGTGTTTTGTTCAAGACCAAGTGTGTGCTAATGATATACACACAAGAGGTGTATATATAATCCTTGGTTTAAAAACTGATTTGTAGGTCACCTCATTTTGCAGGGTTATTCTTATTACGGATTATTAGGTATCGTATCACGGGTACGTCCTAGTTCACGTGTTCTTGGAAAGTCTGAAGTGTTTTTAGTCCAAGGAACAAAAGCCATTGTTCTAAAAGTCTTGAATACAAATGGAGAGTGTCACAAACGTCTAAGTTATTAATTTGTGTGCTGTAAAAGTTGTGGAATCTTTCTCTTGTCCGCTGATTTAAGATAAGAGAAGATAACAGTTTTACGTCAGTCTGGTTTAAAGTAAAGTAGACCATCAATAAATTATTTAATGCCAATGGGCCTGGCATAAAAAATGCTACCAAAAATAAACTGCAACATAAAAGAAATGGAGTTGCAAAGAAACCTCAAAACCTAGAAGAGAAAGTAAATGATCAACTAAAGATCAAACAGACATTATATTTCAATGCGACGAGGTTAAGTCGGAAATAAATCGTTTTGATTCGTATAAACTATTTTCCTTGCAAGAAATTCGCGAATTGAAATAGATACTATATCACAAAGAAAGTAGGCAACCCTGTCATTGTAATTGATGGTGTTTATCTTACCTACATACCCACAAAGGTCACAATAGGTATGAAAATCAACTATATACTAAATGTATAAAAAGAAGAACTTTCTCATGAGTTTTGAATGAATCGGAACACGCGTATTTAAATGCGTGACATAAAAGTAAGGGTTTGACAAAGATACTTAGCCAAAGGATGGAAGGCATTGCAGAAGGATAATTATGATGTCACTTAACTGTACGTAATTCCTTGAGTCCGCTGATATGGAGCATGTAAATGAAGTGACAGGTCAGTGATAAGGCCCGACCTACAAGCAGCGAAGTACCGTCTTATCACTTTTCTAAAAATAGAAGCTCCTCAAATAGATCCGCTATTAAAGGATGCTTACGTGATGTCATTATCACGGAAGACTTCAGGTACAATGTTAATGACGGAATTATTGAGTACTTTCAGGATTAAGTCCATTGATTTTATAGATTTTTTGCAAATCAAACAATCAGAGAGAAGAACGATTGATGATGATGATATCAACGGATAACGTGCAAATAATATTAATAAATCTAGTTACCATTACAACTGCTGCAGCTGCACTATGTGAAGTAACTCTATCTGCCTGTTACATTTTCATGCCTAAATTACTAAACATTATAAGTGTAGACAATAGACAAAATATTCAAATATGTTGTATTTTCTCGAAAAAGGATTAAAAATGTAGTCAAATGGAGAAATAACTACAACTTAAAAAAACCCCGAGATTTTCATTTCAAAGTCCAATATCTCAAAAACGGCTGAACAGATTTTGATGAAACATGGCTAAGAACACTCGGAATAAAATTATCTATGACACAAATAACCGCATTCAACCGGTCCATCTGTTTGGGAGCTACGATATCACAGACAGATACATAGATACACAGATACACAGACAGACACGTTAAACTTTATAACACCTCTCTTTCTTCGTCGGGGGTTGAAAATCAACGCTAGAGGTTAAATAATAACAAAGTTATCGGTGTCCAAAGATTTTAGAGAGGGTATGTTCTGTCCCTTTTCCGCAGATAAATCCTAATTATCCTACTAATGTTATAAATGCGAAAGTTTGGATGTTTGGATATTTGTTACTCAATTACGCTTAAACGGCTCAATCGATTTAGATGAAATTTTGTACCAAGATAGTTTATAGATTGGATTAAAATATAGAATATTTTTTATCAGGGGGTGTCATTAAGAAACCGGCATTTAGAAAGCTAAAACACTAGAAATCGACATAGGCTAAACACACACCTAACACACACACAGGACAGCTAGTTGAATGATACATCCGAGATAGAATTTTAATTACATTTAGATCGAAATGATCACGCTGCTAATACAAATTATCAATGACTATTTGGGTACTGGATGGTTGCCATGTTATGTGAGCTACTATAATTGTTTCCTCTAGATTAGTGTAAGTATAGAAATTCGAAGAAATACTGTAAGTATATGGTATACAAGTCCTCTGAAGACTCACTTATACAGTATCCCGGGGTAGTTGTCTCCGTTCCACTTGCGACCTCATATCAAGTAAAGGCACGAGTTTTTCCGGAAGCGACTGCTAGAATGCTACTGGTCTTCCAACCCACGGAATATAAAAAAAAAAATTCTGTTCTGTGTTGCAACCGATGACAGTATAAAGATAACTAACTATAACTAATGATGACAATGGCAATGGAACCATGCTACTGCAAACTAAGTACTAAATATCTTTGATACGTAACCGTTACTTTAGATTTATCGCCATTCCGTCATTGACGATGTCTCCGTAGGTAGGTATTTTACATAATCAAATGTCAACACATACTCGCGGTGTCGCCATAGCAACACGAATGGGTCGTCAAGCGATATCGGTGTGCCGTGTGCATAAACACATACGTATCTGTGTGTTTATGTGTATCACAATAAAGACGTCTCTCATTCAAGATCGTTCTCAAATGACCGTAATTATGACTGGCGTTGTCTTGTGGTTTGATACTTATGATATCATTCACCTCTTCTATAGTTGAGGTTCAGTTATTTTATGGGGATTGTTTTTAAACAATCTCTATTGCTGTATTAAATACCTACCACAAAAAAAGTATTAGATTATAGATGTGATTGTTGTCGAGTCATGGCGTCAGCCTGCGATTTCAACCCGACCGTGTCAGGCGCGGGACACTCCGTGATTTACGTTCATCGCTACAATCGCTACAAGCGGTACATGCCGGTGCCCCAAGTCCCCAACGTTGGGGAACCGGTAAGTACTTGTAGCGGTAAACGTTTTTGTAAAGATCAAAGGAGTGTCCCTTCTGTACTTGTACTATTATCTATTTTGTGACCGTGTGAAATCCGTGTGTTTAAATGGATAATTAATAGTGTCCGACCGAAGTTTCGGTTTCGGTTTCGGCCAATTTCGGCCAAAAAAGTGATTTCGGCCGAAGTTTCTGTTTCGGCCAAAATCAGGCCGATACCTTCGGCCTGGCCGAAATTACTTTGCGGCCTCTCGCATCGGGAGCGCTCGGCTTAATTCGGGCGCGCGGTCGGGTGTATAGGTAATGCATTGGCGGCCGGCCCAGCCGGGACCAGCGACAGTAGTATGCATGCAGTTTGTGACGTTTGTTTGTGAACCACGTGGCGCGCGACAAAATATGATGAATATTGTTTATGTATTTAATTATTATTTACTTTTTAGAATCTGTTACTGCATTTAATGCTATGATTAATGAACATTGCGTTTGATATTAGAATTGTGAATTTAGTTTAGACGTGATAAGAATAGGTAGGTTGTTTGTTTTGAATAATATAATACCTATGCCGTGAATTATTGGCATCATGTATTGCCGCTGACGACTTCGATTGCCTCTCTACATTGGTAGTGTTCATCGGAGATACCTTAGGATGCACCGAGCGGGACGTCACCAAACTATGCGAGACTTTAATTGAAATTGACCAACTAGGAGTAAGCAAAATTATTTTTTGCGCACTGCCCTTTTCAGAGACCATGTCGGAAAAGCAATGTAAAAAAGTAGATTATTTCAATTCCATATTCTTTAGACTATCCATTTACAGCCGTACGATTTCGTATTTTGACACGAATAAATTTATAAAACATTTCGTCCTGACTCGTAAACGTACCTATCTACCGAGGAGGTACTTGCGCGATTGTGCTAAGCTGTTAGCATACAATATTGTAGACTCCGTCGTGACTAGCACGATGACTGATAGTTGTAAGGCGGACCCCGTGTTACGTTTTAGTAGCGTGGGATCTGGAAGGGAGCCGGAGCCGGCGGGTAATTTAAACTGACCACTCCGACAACGCGTGCTTGTGTTTCCACCGGCTCCCAACCCCTTGATAGCTGTAACACTAGTATTCATAAAGACAGTAATGTTATTAATATGGTACACCAAAATATACAGGGATTCCCTAGTAAGGAACTTGAAATTGACTTGTTTATACAATGCTCAGATATCCATATTCTTTGTATAACCGAGCACTGGCTTAAGGGTCATGAATTAATGTTTAATTTTAGCAATCATAGCATAGTAAGTTCATTTTCTAGAAAGTCATGTAGGCGTGGAGGTTCGTTGATAATGGTAAAACACAATTTGATAAGTAAAGAACGTAAAGATATTGTTGACAAATCCATCGAGCGCCAAATAGAACTATCTTGTGTTGAGTTGGATCAATTCATAATTGTATGCGTATACAGACCCCCATCAGCGGATTACAGACTATTCGAGTCAGTTATGGATGAAGTGCTCAGTAGTATTTTCTTAAGTACTAAATGTGTTATTGTGTGTGGTGATTTCAATGTTAACTTACTCGAGAAATCGCCCCTGTGTGTGAGTTTAGTGAATACTTTTAAATCGTTCAACTTAGTGAACCTGTTTTGTGAACCTACTCGAATTACAGCAACCAGTGCAACATGTATAGATAACGTTTTCAGTAATGAGGATGCAATTAATAAATGTATTATAAACAAATTAAGTTCTGACCACTGCGGACAACAAGTCTCCTTCAGCGGGAAAACGGACGAAGTTCCACGAGACACCATGTGCAGACCTATTTCCGAAAAGAGATTAGATTTATTCAATCGTAATATTGTGAAACGATTACGTTATCTTCCATTTACACAGGAAAGTCCTAACCGTTTGTGTGATCATTTGTTTAACTGTATCAAAATGGAATTTGATGCCTGTTTTAATTTAAGGAAAATTCAAAGCAAGGTCAAGACTAAATTTAGCGACTGGGCTACCCCGGATATTCACGAGAAAAGACGCCGTCTCTACGACTTGTACGATTCGAGAACTATTGATAAGAGGCCGGAATTTCTAGAGTATGTTAAGAACTACTCGAAATCTTTTAAGTTAATGTGTGTCGCCGCTAAAGCCGATTACTTGTCAAGAAAGATTCAGAACTCCAAGGATAAGGTTAAAACTGTATGGCAAGTTATCAACACTGAAACTGGGAAACGCAAGATAAGAGATCCGCACTACAGCCTACGAATTGATGATACTTTAGTAAGTTCTGACCACGAAGTAGCGGATCATTTTGAGCGGTTCTTTTCTAACGTACCCGTTGAGACCACGAAGTCTTTAAACTCATCACCAGATGTCGCTGAATCGTTATTGAAAGCAAATGTAACGGAATGTACAGAAATCTTTAGATTCAGTCACGTGACCCCACTTATTCTTATAAAAGCGTTTAAATTGTTGAACTTAAAGAAAACTGAAGATCTTTGGGGCCTTTCAGTCAAAGTATTACATTCCATTGTAGAATCAATTGCACCTTTCTTAGCTAATATTTTCAATAAATGTATTGATACTGGAGTATTTCCTGACCTCATGAAACACAGTAAAATTATCCCGTTGTTTAAATCAGGAACGAAAACTGACCCTACCAACTTCAGGCCAATATCAATACTACCGGCACTAAGCAAAGTTTTTGAGAAGCTTATTCTCCATCAGCTTATGTCCCACTTTAGTTGCAATAAACTGCTCAATACCAACCAGTTCGGATTCACTAAGGGTCGCTCTACCACTGATGCCGGTGTGGTACTAATTAAACATATTTTTGATGCCTGGGAAGAGGCTCAAGATGCTATTGGAGTGTTCTGTGATTTATCAAAGGCATTTGATTGCGTTGATCACGAGAACTTAATCAGAAAGTTGAAACATTATGGAATTAAAAACGGTGCTCTTGATCTTGTGACATCGTATCTCTCGGAGAGAACACAACGAGTAGTCATCAATGGGACCCAATCAGCAGGGACAACTGTTGCTCTTGGTGTTCCCCAAGGCTCGATTCTGGGTCCGTTTCTGTTTCTGATTTACATCAATGACCTACCAAATATGTTGCAAGATAAACATGACATAGTGTTATTCGCAGACGACACTTCGCTTATCTTCAAGGTAGACAGGAAAGAGGAAAACTTCGATGATATTAATGATGCACTCAACACTGTTGTGAAATGGTTTACAGCAAATAATTTACTGCTAAATTCCAAGAAAACAAAGTGTATCAGATTCACTTTACCTAATTTCAAGCAGGTAAACAATACCAAGATCAAATTAAAGGGTGATGAACTGGAAATTGAAGATAGAACAGTGTTTTTAGGTATCACCTTGGACTCAAAACTACAATGGCAGGCACATATCACCGCCCTAGCCGGAAAACTTAGTTCGGCAGCCTATGCAGTAAGACGCATAAGACAGTTAACAAACGTTGAGACCGCCAGGCTGGTGTACTACAGTTACTTCCACAGTGTTATGTCCTACGGAATCCTGTTGTGGGGGAAAGCAGCTGATATCCAGACCATATTCGTGCTACAGAAACGCGCTGTACGCTCCATATACGAACTAAAAGCTCGAGAATCTCTCAGGGACAAATTTAAGGAGGCAAACATTCTTACTGTAGCATGCCAATACATTCTTGAGAATATCATGTATGTGCGAAAAAACCTTCACGAGTTCAAACTCAACAGCGATATCCACGACTACAACACCAGAAGTAAAAACAAGATCGCAGTGAAGGCCAGTCGTCTCCACAAGGTTAGCACGTCGTTCGTGGGGAACTGCATACGTTTTCATAATAAAATACCCACCGAAATTGTTAATTTACCGTTCAGTCAATTTAAGTCTCATGTTAAAAGTAATTTGCTAAGCAAGGCGTATTATACTGTCAACGATTTCTTAAACGACAAAAATGCCTTTAAGCCAGTAGTAGGCTAATTCTATTAGGAATATACCTAAATACACATTATAAGTAATCTGTACCTGAAGTAATTGTTCCATTTTATGTAAGAAGAGAGCACGTAATGCTGTTTCTCGCCGAGCAAGTCGCTTATTAATCTTTGCTTTTTAACATTGTCCGGTGGCTTGAATATGTCATGCTCGCTTAAAGGGCTTTGCTTACGGTGGCGTCGTTGATCGGGTCGCCACCTTCCCTAACATATGGTTGAGGGAGGCGATGGCTGAGATATGCGTCATACTCGTGATCGGGTGCTGTTTGTGGAGTCCGGACTGTTCATGCTTGCAAGGGCATAGTACCCAACTTCTTAAATACTAGTGTTATTTTATTATTATCGTATTGACGAGAGACATCGTTCCGATCTTGACACGTTTTATTGTTATTGACCATGTACATCACTGACAATATTACATTAATATTCCTTTTTTTTTTATTGTTTTGTTTTGACGCTTAGAGACCGTATACATCTCTACGAACATTGAATAATTATTGATTGTATTTGGACGCTCAGAGACCTTATACATCTCTGGAATACTGAATTAATATCATTAACTTTCTGTTAATGCACAGACCTTATTCTAATCGAATGTAATGGTCGTATTTTGTTTTGTTTTCATTTACTTTGTGACATTTAGTGTGTTGTTATATCAGTCGTTAATGTGCAAATTTTAAATTATTATTGTGTTAGATTATAATCTTTTATTGTAAGATTATTATTTTTATTGTAAACTACCGTTTGACATGTAAAAGTGCCCTTGTGGCCTATTTGCAGAATAAATAATTTGTATTTGTATTTGTATTTGTAATTAGTGAAGTCTTGATAACTGCAGTAAAATAATACCTTATTAACCCTATTACTATCCCTTACATATGTAGGTAGGTATGTTATTTTAAATATCAAGTAAATAACTTAACTTATAAGGTTATAAATAGCAGATATATAACTTATTTATATTTGCCGCAATGAATTGAAGACCTACTCTTACCAAGTAATACCTACCTTTGGACAAAAAAGTTAAATTTGTACGTTAGTCATAGTTATGCTAGGGTTGGTAAACAGAAAAGAAAAGTTAATACTTACTCTAAAAACAATAATTACATCGAATTTTAGTAAGTTTTTTTTCTGTTCGTAAATAAATAATAACTTGTGCTATGAAATGCTGTGATTTCTCTTATAATGTTTGAGTTTGTCACACGAGGTATTATTCTACAACTTTGTTTAAAGATTTACAGTGTTAAAACTATAATTTATGTAAAAGTTGATTAATGTTTAAGCTGTGTTATCTTGCAATGGACTGTGACCTGCCTGGTATTATATTAATTAGGTAACTTTGTTTAAAAGTTTAAAGATTTGATTTTATTTGGTTTGAAATTTCACAATTTACCTCTAATTATATCTATTTTCATTAAAAACGTTTTTTATTTTGTTTAACAAAAAAAGTAATTGTTCTCGTATAAGAAATCCTTGCAATAACCTTTTCCTTACGATTTGTACAGTAATGTTGAATATTTTGAAACACCTCAAAAATTTCGGTTTCGGTTTCGGCCGAAATCAGAAAAAAAACCGAATATTCGGTTTCGTCTTCGGCTAAAAATCGTGTTTCGGTCGGACACTCCCCGATTCGGGGCAAACTTTATCTTTTGTTTTAGTCCTGCTGATGAACTATGTCATTCATATCAATTCTTACAGACGTAGTGGTTGAGAAACAACCATCTAAACTCTCACATTTACAATAATAATAGTAGGATTAAGATGTTAAGACTGTCAGTCAAGGGCAACGAACTAAGTTCTAAGGTGAACCGATAAAACAGTCTGCAGGGGGCTATGGCATGATAGGTGCGCGTGACAAGTAAATTTCCTTTGGTTGTTTCTGTTTCTGTTATCCCAACAGACGTCATTCGTCCCCTGATGAAATTTGCGGCATTGTCTTCGACATTGTTTGTTCAGATTGTGAAGAAGGTCTCGAGAACAATCTAAAGTAATATTGATTTGGCACACGCGCGAAACGTATGGTGGTGGTTGTGAGTGTTGAGTCAAAATAAGGGAGCTCCTTCCAGTTACTAGGCGGAGTCATATTTTGAATAAGGATTGCACTAGGCTTTGTAGCGGGTCTGATCTACTTTCCTTATATTTTACATACAAGAATTTTAGTTTCTTGGGGGGCATCTAATTCAATGGGTATCTTTCTGGAATTTAAGTTACCATCGTTTTTTGTCGATCTTTGAATCCCCCCCCCCTATATCATCATCCTGTTATTCCTTGAAATGGACCCTCCCCGCCTAATAAAATGACTATCGTCATCCAATGGCCAGAGACTTGTAATGTGCTTACTGAATTAAGGCAGGGTCCTGCATGTGACGTAGAATCAGAACAGTTTATATGAAGAGATTATTGAAGCGTACTTTATGCGTGACGCATATACTTATGCGTGATTCTATTGTTATTTATTTTGTGTCTGGAATAGTGTCCATAAAAGTGTTAAAAAAATACAATAGCATGTATATGTATACGAGCATCGATGTAATCCTAACTGTTATGAGTATTTACTATTACAGTACCAAATTTTTGATAATATTAGTTACATAAAAACGCTAATTTAGTATATTACGAATTAATTAATGGGTTGCTATCCAACATATGTGATATGTGACGTCAATGCAACGATTGCGAGAAATAGGTATATTTCAGAATTTACCATTAATTTAGCATTGTTACAATTAGCACAAACCTCTAGAGTTCTAGATTATCGAAATTGACAAGGATTAGGCACTTAATACTTTGCACGATTAACTAGCCGATGAATTTTATTACCCAGCTGCTCTCATGAATAGTATATGAGACGGGGATAGCGACAGCGCGAATATGTAGTCCAAGGGAAAACGGGCCTTAAAGCTGTGACCGATCACGCATTTATTAACCTTGCTCCAATAGTAATAAGATACTTTATAATGCGACTGAGTGTCGCCATGCCGACCCTTTTGCCATGTCCGTCGTCGGCGAAGACAGAATGTCCTCATTTCTTGATACGATTGGACGCGAACCTTGAACTTGAACTTAACCTTACATTTTTGTTTGAGTATTGATGTACATTGTTTATGCTAATGTAGTCATATTGCTTAATGCAGCCTCGTTTTAGACATGGAAGAAATGTTAATAGACTTACTATATTCAAATAACAGTTTATAGTGTTTTAACTTGCATTTGGAAACACCATAATAAACGTAGTTATCAATGCAGTGAAATCTGTGAGGAAGCATTTATATATTACATTTAAGTACTTGTAAATTTTCCATCTAACGCGGATATCTACAGTTAAGTTGAGTAGTATATTTACAGTAAACTATAAACTGTTGTCGGAAGTTACTAAAGCAATAGCGTGCGAACATCATAAATCTATCAAATCTACGCTAGATTCAGTCAAAATGGCGTGCCCAAAGTTTCTGGTGCGCAATGAAAGTTTATTACGTCAATACAAAAATAGAACTAGTTTCCTCGTTATTGTGGTAACCTAGCTTTTGCAATCATAATGAAAATGTGAAATAAAACATAAGTTATAAGTAGACTTTATCTTGGTCTCATTTAAATATATTGAATGTTGTTCTATATTTTTATGACCACCCCGTATGGCCCCTGCCACTTGACGGTAGTTCTCCAAAAATGGCCGCGCCACTAGACAGATAATGACAACCGCCAGGTACCCGGCGATTGCCACTTGAAGGGATAAGTCACATTAGTGTGTTCGACAGTTGGTCCGATTCACACACGGAGAAACCCTCGGAGCTCGTAAAATCTCAGCTAACTGTAAAATATGAGGCAGTAAAAACTTGGAGTGTTATAAACGATTCCATATTACGTTTATATCCATTTAAAACACGCTTAAAATACTACGATCCTAATACAAATTTGAAGAAGAAGAATAACGGTACCGTGGATACAATGACCTTTGTCATATTAGAAAAGTTGAATCAGAATATGTTCGCAATGCAGTATAATGAAAAATAAATTTCCGTACAAAATGTCGCCGCATTCATAGTTTTTGTGCTTGACATCTCGGCATTTGTATTATAAGTGGGCCTTATTAATGATACAATTACCGATACTTTAACTTAGAACAATGGAACAATAAAAATTCACATAGCGAATATAATAGACATGCTTCTCACTCATCAAATAATTAAGTTATAGGTGTACACCTAGTTCTCATCCGTTTTAAAAAGGCTCCCCATGACTGTTCACGGAAATATAATCCGTAGAACAGAGGATAAGCTCATGGTTTTTTAAATAACAAACCGTCACTAACCATTATTGCAAATTCTTTAAAATATAGGCATGACCAATTTCTTCTCTTAAACATAACAAAATGGTGTCCGACATTTGCTTTTTAAAGTATCGTTTTATGTAACCATCGTGGCCAAAAGCAAACCAACAGCCAAAACTATTAAGGTTGAATTTGATAAAGCGAACACTTGTTTCGGATAATAAGCGCAACTAACAAATGAATTACCTACACACTGTTTTAAAAGTGTAGTCTGAAAATAGGAAAAACCGTCTGATCTGGCCATCTCATCTGAAAATATCATCATCATTGGAAAACCTCTGGATGATTCTAAACCTATTTTTAATGATGGAATCAAAAGTAAGTTTTTGAATCATCCAGACATGTTCCCATTTGTAATATTCCTCGGAAGCCAACTCCGAATGATGATACGTCTTAGACTCTTCAGACTGCACGTCTGGCCGGAGTTTATTTACATCAAAGTGATACATTGAAGTATTTCTGATTTATATAGATGCGTAATGCTAAATATAGCTTTGATGTTCTGGATTGCTCGATGTTTTATAATGAGGAAATATTACAGTTTAGGTACATAAATTGCGGCGAAATCATTGATAGATCTTTATAAATCATGCGCCATTTTTATTTTTCTACATGTTTTTGGAAGATTCTAACGAGAGATGTTATGACTACCAAATTGATACAAATTATATTTTATGAAGTCCGTTTTAGGTACAGGAATCCCAACGATTGGATTTACAAATCAAAGAAACAAATGAGAGCAGGTAACATTTCTGACTCCAAGTTAAAAGTTGCGTAAAAAACAAATACGAGTAAAGCGTGTGAATTGACTGCACTGCAGTTCCCATAACTTTCGAGCTTAAGCTTTTTAACAGTTAATCACTAATTAGTATTCCTCATCAGGTAAGTGCCCCCGACACAATTCCCTGTATTTGCACAACATATACGCATATCGGGTTTGTTCACCTGCTGAGTTCCCCGTCGCCCGGGGTTCATCGACACAGCAACGGTTTCTTTGATTTTATATTTAAAGCCACATTTGGGACATGCAGTGCAACACCTTTAATCATTGGGATTCCTTGACAAGAGTTAAAATGAATGGTTTCCACGGGACATGCCTAGCCTAGAGTGGGACCATAGATATTTTTCCGAGTGTGTATATACTTGTTAATAAATAAATATTTCATTTCATTCTAGGTTAGAGTAATTACGTCAATCATCTGGGGTAATTTATCTGGAATTACAAATAGCCATCGCTTATACATCCTTACAGTCACCCTAGGATGCGATGCTATACCAAACTTTAGGAGAAGACATTGAAGCATTCGCATTTTAGTAAATTGATCATCATTATTTTGTAGGTATAAGTCATTAAGATAGCTAGCGTGCAGCCCATAAAAAAACTTGAATTTCGAGCACGCACGCCGTTAGTCCCTTATTTCCTCCGCCAAATCATAATCTATGCATGGCATTTTTGTAACATAGATTAAATAAGAGCCGCATTTCCCCTTTGCAAAATACACGATATTAACGAATCATTGTACGTGGTTATTTAGTAACGTATAATTGTACGTGATTATTGCAAAGCTTGTCTAGAAACGTGCAGGTGTTCAGTCGCAACCAAAAGCTTTACAAGTCGATAGAGCTTTTGCATGTAATAAAACCATTCGATAATTTTATAATAGTGCTCGAGTTTGTCTCGCGAATATTTACTGTAATGGTTTGAACGAATGAATGTCTGTTTCACATCGCGCTCTAGAATTATAGGAAAAGCCTTAATAGGTACCATTATTATCTTCTAGCATTATTATCTGCCGTGACAAAACGGGCAAAAATATCTGCCACCTCCTAACGTAGATGGTTGTAAAAAGATGAACCTATAATGCGTGGTCGGTAGTGCTAATCGACTTGGGAATGTTTTCAATCACCCTGCAAAACTAGATTGTGTTTAAATGCATATTTGTTGGCCAAATCATTGAAATGGAATCTCGCACTTTGTTGTCGCTGATCTCGATGCTGATGACTAAGGGTCTCCTCACACCTATCTACGCGGAATCGGCTTTCGCCGAGGGGTTTGTACCACATTCCTCGTGTTTTGTTCGTAATCCCGTCGATGGACGTGGCTTCGCGTCGGCCGAGCCAATCGACGTCTTTTTCGCTCTTATAGCGTGGACATAAAGAGTTTTTTGATCGGCTAACGCCGATTCCGCGTCGATAGGTGTGGGGAGACCCTAACACATTCACTAGTTCGAGACCGTATGTATATTTGGTACAAGTTGGAGTAATGTATGTGTATGACTTCGCACAAATCAAGAATCAAAGTTAAAGCAAGGTACACCCAGGTCGATTTGTTTTCTAGTTCTGAACTTCAACTAACATCAACTAAATGTTTCAACATCTACACTAAGTTCACCCGATAGAAAATAGAATCGCATAAACCGGACAGCCTATAACGTTGTATAAATTGTGATGTCACTGGAAGACTAGTACAATTACTAAGTTCTAGAAAGAGTTACATGATAAAACGGAAATGCGAATAAGAGATCAGTGCAATACAAATCAGTCTCTTCCGGCCTAAGCATGAGTCGAGAAAGTTAAAAAGACTGGCATCACTCTGTCTGGCGAGTGGGCAGTGTTTGTATACATTGACGTTAGGTAATAAAACGATTGGGATCACACGTGGCTAAAAGGTCCAATGCAACCCAAGAGTGGGTTAAGTTTGACGTCAATAGCGCCCTACAAACCACTGCCAATGGGCTATTTCAGTTTGATTTTATTTAGAACGCATCGAGATGCATAAGCTAATGTTGGGAGTTGAGAAATTGTGGACTCCTACTATAGGTACCTACTAGGTCAGAGCCACTTTAGTTTGCAATATTATAATGAGTCAATTTACTGGAAAAAGATAGGGTTTCTAAAAAGAGCACATGCAAGAATGAGGCTTGTAAGGATCCTCTTTACAGTTGTGAAAAATTACAACGCAGAGAGCTTACGATTAAGTGCCTGATCGTAATAATTTCCGTAGCCTTCAATTGTGTATTAGACAAGCATAAGTACAGTTAGTAGTAAAAGTGTCATTATTTTAAGGAAATAAGCGCTCGTTGGGGTCCTTTTGAACACACCGCAAGCCTATTTAATAGCTACTTTTGTTGTTGAGCATACAATTTTTCATTGTCTTGCGATGATTTTCTAAATAAAACCTGAAAACAATTTACCGTGGTAATATTCAGATATAGTCCGTCCGATCTTAGGAAACCATTAAAATGTTTTTTAGAATAACCTTTTATTTTATATAATAGGAAAAAACGGAGCCATTAAAGGTCAAGAGCAGTAAGTTTAAATGTCAAGAGGAGCATGGTTTCTAAAATATGAGTCACGTTGCCTACACAATCCTGAACAAAAGCCTGTCAGGCGCGCCGTGGGAGCAGAAGGCTATTCACCACCCAAATTCAAAAATAGAATCGGAGTATTGACGACAGCCACACTCTTATTATCCTTAGCAAATGTAACATCAGCATTTAGCATTATAATAAAACTTTAGATGATAGACGCCGCGCTAATGTGCGAAAGAGATAGAGATACCGCTCGACCCGCGCCGCGCACGACCCGCGTTCGGTGTGTGGAGGCCTTAAGCCGAGTTGGATGTTATAATTTTAACCTAGTTCTACCTAAGTGAAAACTCGTAGTACATAGTTGAAAGTGTAGATGAATATTTTGTTTATACCACACTCTGTTGTGAAAGCATCGGGACCACCGCTGCTATTAGTGGCAAAGAAGCCGTTTAATTGGAAAATACTGCTCTCCCACGGAGTTGTAAAGGAAGGTTACTATAATATAAATATTTACACCATTAATTAAATGAGTCATGTTTAAATTTGTGTTTCCACAGATGCAAGAAACACTATCTTATGCACTAGAGTTAACCAGATGGCAAGTTTATCCCGTACTTTATCATTGACCTCTGGTTTTAGAGTCAATTACTTCACGAATACACTGCACGATTGGTGCAGGGTAAAATTCAATGCGAATTCTAGTCATATGTATCTTTTCATCAGTAGCTAGTAGTGGCGGAGCGTTAAAGTTTTCAATGGGTAACCCGGAACAAAAAAGTTATGACAGAGTTTAGTGCATAGAACAAATAAATAACTAAATTCGAATTAATTAAATTTAATCTCTTATTAACTTTTTGACGTGTAATGTATAAGCGCATTATAAGTAAATGATGAGTATTCGTAGGCGTGCCTAAAAATTTTAGACCAGCCGGTGGAAATCGGCTTTTATCGGCACTCCGCCACTGATAGCTAGTAAAGGTAAAGAAATTCCTAAATTAATTATTCGATTAGGTAGGCTAGGCATTACCCACAGCGTGGACCATTAACCTCATTACAATGTAAAGTGGTTACCGCCCATCAGAAAGGTCACTGCGCCACACTAATCTACGCACTGTCGCGTGTTGCGCAGCTTTGTAAAACAGAAAGACCACTTAGTTGGATAAACGCTTTTAAAATCCACATTTATTTAAAATATCGTGGCCTTGCGTCAAATGACTGACTAGGTCTGACATGACACGTACGTCCTCGGTCTAGGAGTTTACCGAGTCAACTACAGATGTTATATTTTTATTTTATCATCCCTTTAAAGCGATCCCTTCCATACAAGCTTTGGGTAGCAGGAAATTTAGAACATCTTTGCATTATATTTATAAATTCCTAAAAGTTGGTATCCAAAGGTTATCTCGAAGATATAACTCATTCGCGATAAGACTGCGTGTTTACTTCTACTCGTAATCATATTTTACATATTGTATTCTGTATTTAACGATATACATATTTATAATTGGAATTCGATAAACGAGAAGTTCCTATGACAGATCAAAAGTGCTACGAGAATTCCGGGCTCTGCAAATTACACTTTTCTTTCTTTCATCAAAGTTCAAGAGGCTTTTTATTCTTACCAAAAAGTCCATATCATCGGCGGATGAGCCAGGCAGGGATTCCTAAAGTGTAAGAAATACACAGGTCCTGGGAGCAATAGTATTACGTATAATTATAGATAATGTTCCTGAACCTGTGTCTGGTTTTTTTGTGGAAATAATGTAATCAAAACATAGGTGTCAAACAGCTATGACAAAATTTATATGAAAAAACTCGGACAAGTACTTCTCAAAACGGTTTTTATTACTTTCAACGTCAGTTTTTACGCGGTCTTATAACCAGCATTTACATTTCTGTTTAAATATTGTCTGTACATTTTTACAATCGGTCAATGGCAATGAACGTTTTTTCTAGATTAAGTGCAAATACCTAAGCTGTGTTAAGTTTATTATATGTGTAGTATATTTAGATTGCCCTGTTCCCGCCCCTCTGACGTCAATGCTGGCATTTGGGCCTTGGGCGGGCTGTTGCAAGTCGCCCCAGCGTTATGTAACTGATCATCATAATTAATTTCACTAATGGCACCGTGATTTAGTATAATTAGTTAAATATTTGTTGTTGCTGTGTGTAAAGCTACGGTCGGCTAGTGGTCCAGGCATGCGGCTGTCAAGCAGCGACCGTGGGTTCGAATCCAGGCTCGTATTACCAATGAGTGTCATGCCAAAACTTGGGAATATGTGTCAAAGCGGACCCTAGTGCACAATCGGGAATAACGCTAGGAGGATGATGAGTTATAAATTTTTGTTGTCTCATTTACAGGAACATAACGATGCAAGCCAAAACAGTATGTTGGTGCCAAATATTGTTCAATTTCAACACACATCCAGTAACTAGTTGAAAATAAATACCAAGGGCAGAAAATAATTACATCATCAACAAGTTTTATCGTTGTTATATGTATAATAAAATCAAAATGTTCAATCACGATCACAGCATCTCATCGCTAATTGCTTTTGTAAACCATAGAGCGGGTTTCGTCTGTGTATAAACATAATGTAAATCCAGATGTCTAATTTCGCACAATCGTATTCGGGACACCGTTCTCTGGCATATTAAAATGAAAGTTTAATTCCGTGTGTATTTTGGAACTTGTTTTCAACCCGCGAACATATTGCAGGACGGTTTTACGTTTATAAAGTAATGACGATTGATACATCGAATCATGAACATTGCGGTTAGTTTACGCGAAGACATTATGGGTGCAGACATAAGAAGTAGTTTTTGTATGGGGAAATTAATAAGTCACAGCAGGAGCAACTTTACATACCGTTTTCATGTGTAACTAATATATAATACATCCATCAAAGGAGGCCTGTAGTGGGGCACAAAGGCTGATTGTAACAATGATGATACTACAGGAAACCAAGCTAAACTTAGTTAACAAGTGCACAAAACCCGTGAAATGCGTTGATCTGTGCATTTAAGAAAATATTTAGCTGTTTCTAGCATGCCTGGCTTCTTTTGCCGGTCTTTTAATTGTGTCATTGGGTCGCTCTTGGTTTGCTTGTTACATGACACTATTACTATTATCTCAAACACATAAACACACGTTTTGGTAGAAAGTAGGTGTAGGGTAGGATTACTATTGTAGTCACAAGCATTCATACATTATCAAAATGGATTTGACTTTTGATCGTCTAAGCACGATGGTTATATTCAAAGTACGACGAGTAGTATTACTAATTAAGAATTATTTGATTTATGTGCAATTTTACGGACTCTATATCATATCCTAACCCTATACTGTGAGAGAATCTGTCTCAACAAAACATTGTCTGTTTCTGTAGATATAAAGGTCATTGCGCACTAACGCAGCGCAGATATAGACAATGTTTGTGTTTCCAAGGATCTAGGTAAAACCGTATTATTGGAACGCAGTTTAGCGTCTGCTTAATGTCTGCGAGCGTAATTTTACTGGTTTTTGGAACCACAATGCCTGAGTCAAGGTGCAATTTTGTGGTGCTAAATCTTATTTTAGCGTCTATAAAGTAAGGAGCGATTCAATAGCTGGGCGGTTTATGGGCAGTTAGTAATGAGTTTTTTCCCTGTTATCAAACAGGCATCTGCTTCCTGCAATTGTTGTACCTACTCGTACAGTACATAAACACATTTCAGATTATCATACGATCTGTATGGTCGATACCTTTGACAGAGATGTGATTTCTTAGTCGCCTCAGAAAACGTTTTCAAAACATTAAATGTAGTCACATCCATCAGTATATACCTACATCATGACAATAAATGCAAACACTTACTTAATTAAACTAATTCATGATGAAAGGCCAACCGCCCGGTTGGAGTAAGACCGCCACCTTAACATTCGTTTATCACGTAATTCGGAACGAGAAAAATAGAAGACGGAAAACCTTGTCAAAATAAATAATTGCTATGCAAAAACGACATGTTTACAAAACAGAGATTTTGAGAGAATTCCGAGATACCGGTTGCGTAAAAAAAGTAATCAACGAGTTTTCGTGATTTGGGTGCGTTTTATTATCAGTCAGCACTGTTTGTAAACATGTTTTCACCTCACCGGCTCGAAAAGGCTTGCTTTATCGCTCAAAATCTGCGCCCAAAAGTCCATTTTATCCGCTAGCGTGGAAAGAGTTTTTGAATTTGGAACGTGACGGTCTATCGCGAGACCCAACTTTTTTCTATACAGAATGAGAGGTGCGTTCAGAAACTGATGGTGTTATGCCAATAATAAATTGTTATTATTTTGATAAAATAAAATTAATAATACTTATTCTCTCTTAATTAAGTAGGTACATACGAAATATTAACATTTAGACTGACATAAGGATAAAGTACGAATAAATAATTTTAAAATGTCGTTTTATCCTTCTAAAAATTTCGCTTTTTTGGAACGCACCGTTTGAAAAGTTAATTTAAGAAAAAACTCATATACATTTAATTGTGTTTTGTTCTAAACCCACAGACAGTAAAACCAAAATAATGGTGGTTATTTATAGATTTTAGTGCAGAAGATATAAAGATATATATATGAATTATGATGCCTGCTAAGTTTGCGGAAAAAGTGAAATAAGCGTATTTGAGTCTTAGTTTAAACCGTGATTACCCAACAATATACTTTGACTTTTTTGTGTAGGTAAGCGTGAGGTTATTTAAAGATGCAAAAATATTTATGTTACATTTAATTATTATAAAATTCTAGATCTTGATGAGATGTAAACAAACCTTTATTGAAAATGAGCATAAGGTCCAACGTACTTCCATTACATTTACTTACCTACAATTTTCCTCGCGGTGTTGCGGTGAAAAATTGTGTGTTTCGCTCGGCAGCAAAATTGTTTGGCGTCTCGTGCCTTGAAAGCCTCGCTATGCTCAGGATTGTACTTTTGAACCATTCGCTTCGCTCATGGTTCAATTTTACAATCCTTCGCTAGCTCGGCTTTCAATAATAAGCACTTGCGCCAAACAACAACTTTGCAGCCTTGCATAACAAATAACTATTATTTACCTATCATACCAACCAACCGTATCATATATTATATCTTTGTTAATAATGGAATTTTTAAACGACGCAAATTAATTGCTCTACTTATTGCTAGATTACTGACATATATTCAAATATATAACCCGTATTACTATTAATCCCTGATCAATAAATAAAAAAACCCAACATTTTTTCCAGATGTTTACTGATATTTTTATCAGTCTCTTTGCCGGCAGCTTGATTATTATAACATCAGAAGCATACGCAGGCTATAACAGTGACGCGTGGGGTGGGTCCATCCGTAAATAAGTTATCAACCAGAAAGGTTCAAATGTGCGTCACTAAACCTCAATATAAACCAGAACGACGTATTTATCCGTCGACGCTTAACCTCATATGACATTATGGTTCAAATAAAATACTGTCTGACTTGCGACAGCTCTGGGTCAATGCTGGGCTGAAATAGACGCAGTAACTACACGCCCAAATGAGAAATCAATAATATTGACAGTGTAACAGTATTGTATGTATGTACATACATACAATACATACATATGTAAGCACTTTAACAGTACACAATAACAGTTTAAAGAATATATAAGGCGAACTTATCCCTATCCTTATCTCTTCCAGCTAACCATTGAGCAATTCAGAGGAAGGTAGGCCGAACAGTTGAGTTAATAAACATATAACTTGGAAACAGAGGCCTTTCAATTTCGTTGCTGTCGGTAATAAAAAGCTTAGCTGGTCTTACTAACTTAATTATTATAAGTAGTAAACAAACAGTTTTTGTCTTAAGGGTTACCATGGGATAAAATCTGCCACTTTGGTAAGAAATAGGAACTTACATATGGTTTTGACACACTTGGTAATATTTTTGATAGTGGTTATGACTTCGCCACCCGTTTTCGACTTGAAGTTGACTTTTATGACATGCTGTATATGCCAATACATAAGGCAATAACTAGTATACAGATTTAAGGTTGCTAAGCCAGGCATCTACGTAAACCAGGCATCTACATAAAAAATAACGATATGGTTTAAGATCACAAATGCCTTAAATATTTCAGACTTATATTAGTTATAGTTTATTTATCTGATATTTTGAACTCTCGACAACAAGGGCAATAATGTCAGATGTAAATAAAACATGATTACATTTGAAAAATCACGTGATACACAGAGGGGACGTTCAAAACAAAATTGTTTACGTCGTCATTATTTTCGTTGCATCCATAATAAATCGTGTGTATAGCCGAATTAGCGCGGAAAGCCTTCATTCACAAAACCAGACGCAAGTTCAAGGCGACGTGACAAGGTCTTCGAGACGTCCCTGACGTAAGTGACGTATGTTGTGCGTCATGTGATATTGATCCGTGGTACCTTAGACCCAAGTAAGTCAACCAAGTCGTATGAAATTATAATGAGTGACGCTTGGAGCCCGCTCCACGCACGCCTTGGTACATTTTTTATGAAACCTTTACGTAAATATTATATTCCAATATATCTAATATATCTAACCTAACCTAACCTAACAGTGATTTCTTTAAATTGTGTTTACGACTTGCATTGCAACACAGTTAATGTGATTTCTTATGCAGTTAACAGAAAAATGACGGCTTGACTCATACCGAAACATACTATGATTACTTTTCTAAACTGTTGGAAATACTAGAGATACCAACCAACTACATTTACTAGTGTAGGTACGTAGTTATAATGGTACTTTTATAGGTTATTGGTTTGGTTGCGTAAATACTGTTTAGGGACATTATGATCAAGGAAGTATGAATCATTCATCAATGACGCAGAGAAAAACGGAATTATCTACCATTTTCCATTTTCCAATAGCTAATATTTCACCGCGACAGCGTCACCACATTGTTCGCGCCGCCACAGCCTCACTGATGACGCTTTTAATTGCGCAAGTATACTAATCCCTGCTATATCGAGCCATACGTACAAAGGAATACAGTTTTTATTCCTTCAGCCAAAATACTACTTCATATTCAATGACATGACGACTAAAACGCTGCTTCTATTTACGTTGCAACTTCGATGCGACATTGTTGGATTGTCTAACTCTTTAAAAACGTCTTATTCGACCAACAATGCAATCTTATTTCTCTTACTTCAGTCGAATAGAAAAGGACAGTGAGATATCTCGTCAAATGTCACTTGTATCAAGATAAAGGTCTGGACCGGAGCCAGATACGGGTATACATCATGCTATCTTTGAAAGCAGTTTGAATTCACTAACCTTCTAATTTGAGACAGTCTGGTCTGCCGTTTGTAAGACCACGTGATGTGATACATATATATAAATGAACCGGTATACTTTTTATATCACTACGTATCTCGTTTTGTTGGTAGCATGCCAATTGATGGTCAGACAAATTGGGGGGCGGGATATGAAGATAATTATAAACGAAATCTAATAATTTCATATAGCTATTTCCTAGCTTTGTTGAACCTCAAGGTGCTCACAAAAGCACGACACTGTCAAGAGATAACCCGTCAAGTCATTTTTTAATATTCAGAAATGTATGAAAGTATTATCTGTTTATGAAACTTTTCCTTACGGTGATAAGAATCAGAATTGTTTCAAAATTACGCAATCAAAAACAAACAATGCGTTTCCAAATAATTCAACTCATCATAATACTTTAAGGAAAAAACCCATCGCTATCAAGTTATCTTAGTTCCATCTGACAAGGAATCTTGGTCGCGCCATGATAGCAAATCAAAATTGATATCATAGAGAGGATTGTCTTATCATATTCTTTATAAAGCGGATTACATAAAAAAGTCTTATTTATCAAAGTGGTATCTACGATTGTATGTAGGTACCTATCCTTGTAAAACGGTGTTATTGTTGTGTACAACTTGATACACATCATACCTGATCGGTTTACAATGCACAATAACATTCGTTCACAAGTAGGTATACACTCTGATCAATATGGTATCCTAACGTTGTTGCGCAAATATTTTCACATTTCCTAGACTTCGGGCGAAATTCTGAGGTTTGACGGATTTATTTGTCAGTTAGTTGAGACGGAAAGTTTGCCAAAGGAAACAAACTATGTGTTGATTTATAAGCTAGCGATTTAGACGCTCTTAGATTTTGTTGTGGAAATGAGCGTTTCGTTTCTGCTTGATATGTGGAAGTAGAGGACAAGCAATGATAATGCAAGTCCGAGAATCATCATCATCTTATCCAGAGATGGGCAAAATTTATTCGAATGACGAATAACGATTGAGAATAACAGAATCATTCGCGAATGACGAATACATTTATCGAATGATTATTCTTATCCGAAATTAGGCAAATAAATTATTCGCGAATTAATTATTCCACGAATGATTTATTCGCGAATAAAATACTCCACGAATAATTTATTCGCGAATAATATTGCCGAATAATTAGCTAATAAAATAACTACCTTCGTGCCTCGTTACGTGTATTTACAAAAAAATATATATCCCAATCATTTCAAATCTGTCTTTATAGATACATATATATTTGGTATCTCAGAAAAGTTCGAAAAACTTAACTGACGTGTCGGCAGTGTGAGTTACCACTACATTCAACAAAACATATTCAGCTTAAACAAATTGATGAAATAATTTTAAAAATTATGGAAACGATGAACTGAACATTTGTGTAATGGATCATTCGTGGTATTTATTCGAATAAAATAACGAATGAATTATTTATTATTTGAAAATGCTACCGAATGATTTATTCGCGAATAAATTATTCGCGAATATTTTTTTAACGAATGATTGTTTATTCGAATAATTATTTAAATAAAATATTATTCGAATAATGCCCAACTCTGATCATATCAGCCGGAAGACGTCAACTGCTGGTCCGGCCACTATCTAAAACTCATAATTTATGACAGGGGCCTGTTTCACGATGCTACAAGTTTTAAATTACAAGCGGTAGTCTCTTTCTATCATGAGGGACTGAAAAGAGAATTCCGCTTGTAATTTGTTACTTGTAGCTTAGTGAAACGAGCCCCAGGTTGTGAGTCTTGGATTGAACAGTGAATAGGTGTCATGACGTGGTCATGACAATTGTAGACATTAAATGGGTAACCAACCATTCCATATGAAAACTACGTTGTAACAAGATTACATCATTACATCTCTAAAAAGTTTATAACCAACGACCCAACATAGCTTGTACAAGTTAAAGTGACCAGAAACATGTACGTACTAAATCTCTTTATTCCGCAACGTCCACACGGTTGGGCATATTCTTTGACTGAAAGATCGAAGTTCTTGTACGAATACCTACATACAATATGTTACTAATAAATGATAAATGAGGGAGGGTTTATTTAATTATTGTCGTTGTATTTATTCATATGAATATGCGCCATATCGTAGGTACCACCGCCATTGCTTTAAGTCTATTGACGTCAAACTCTTTGAAGTAGAAATTAGCCAAGGCTCTAAATAAGACATTAAGATCACGGCAGTTAAAATAAAATAATTTTGGTTGTCACTGGAGCGATTGATTGCCTTGAAGAAGGATACAGAGACATTAATAAACTTCAGAAACGGTTAAGAATCATTCAAGAACTGAACTGATTGTGGAGTAATTGTACAGTGAAGGTTGAATAATGGTTTCTTTTGTGCCCAAGAAATGAAAGATGCCTACGTAGAGATGTTCGTGAGTACAACACTATTTTGGAAAACATGTTGTTAATCAGGGAAACAAAACTTGTATTGTAAGTCAATGAAGTCGCACGTTTCTCAACACCAGCCGCAATCATTGTGATGCGGTACAATTTGGCATGGCGTTGATTACGCTTCGAAATAGAAACAAACAAATTTTCACAATACGCCTTATTCCCACGATGTTCGCGTGTTTCACGGTGCATAATAGAAGTCTATACAGAAACACATCCAGTTATTTATTAAGTCAGTGTGTAGGCGCATGGCCGATTAACAAACAATATCATCACGAGGCTGCAGCGGAGGTTGGGAATATGGATGAGGCACGGGTCGGAACGGAATAATTTCTTAGCTCTCGCTAGCGCCATTAGGGATTCAGGTGAAAACAATTGAAAATGTACGAAAGATAGTTACTCAAGTACCTATAATGGATTTTTTTTTATATAATCCGCAGTTGAGTAATATTCGTAGTATCCGTCACAATTTCGCTATCAAACCGAGGCAACAATTATTAATATTGAAAATGTTAATCTCGAAACTTCATCCTGCTTGTATACGAAACTGTAACTAAATACCTATTGATTTTTTAAAGTATTGTTCTTATTCTATTTGGACGACTGTACGGCTACCTGGACACTTTTTTGCTGCATAGCTTGCCTTTGCACAAAAACCTGCGCAAACGCAATAGAATAGTATTGAACTATAAATAAAGCGCTATTCATCCTCTTCCTGGTCATATGACATTGACAGTGATGAGCAAATGTGTCGTGAATAAACAATGGACCGTAGCTAAGCCTTGTGTCCCACAGTCAGGTAACCTTTCATGGAGTTTTATCATCAGGCTTATCGTTTCAAGGATTAAATGAGACTGCTTCCGACTGTCGTTTAAGTAGATTAGTTAACATTAAGAGTCCCCTGGAAGTTCCACATAAGTGGGCTCAACATACAAACGTAGTTTGGCTCTCATTTTAAAACTGCATGCTAGAAGAACATGAATCTTACTGCAGTTTTTCATATTAAACTTCTGTACTATAGTTTCCAACCTAGAAGTCGAATGTTATTCCACCATGGCGTTTTAAAATGATAAACAAACTAAGTTTGTATGGAGAGTCGAGTTTCCTGGGGATTCTTAAGGACACATCATTACATATAAGCATTAAACTTTATTTTTATTTAGAATGGCGGGAAAAAGAGCAGAGGCGAAAACTCGTCGGAGGCCAAGACTTAGGGTCGATGAGCCAATGAAATTAAGTTTATTTTAGAGCTCAGGTGCAGAGAAGGATGTTGCCGTTCACCGACATATAAGGACATAGTAATTGCAATCATTATACCTATTGACCTAGACTTCTTGCGCTGTAGAAACATTAGTTGTTCCCGTGAAAAGGAAATCCTCCAGTCAAGGAATTGCACAGACCTCGCGCCACCTATATACGAACTGAGCAAGTCGCCATTCAACGGATTATTTCAAAGAATTTGACTTCAAGTATACATAAGAAGTAAGGCCAATGATAAGTAAACCGGGTGATGGTATTGAGAACTGAAGGTAACGTATGCAGTGCCTTGAACTGATTACAATGGCATAGCCATCGATTTCTAAATTTCATGGTAAAACAGGCCTTATAGTGAAACGAATAGGTTTTATAGTATGGTAGCAGGCGCAGGTGGATTGAAGATTTGAATGATGTGATGTACTTGTAAGATAAGACCTGGGAAGAAGTTGATTTTATGACATTCCGAACAAAGTACCTACAAAATCACTTGACAAAAGGATTGGAACTAATTGTGGCAAAATCTTCATGATCATTTGTATTGAGGACAGCTTAGGTCAAGTTCAAATTAAAATTCGCTAACATCTGGGCTACTTACTATTATAATGCTCTAAACTAAATTAAAATACAACCGAATTGAGAATCTCCTCCTTTTTTTGAAGTCGGTTAAAAATACGGGGACTTTTATGTAAACACATAGTGAATTAGTTCCATGGTTAGCTCAATAAGGCTTGTGTAATGGGTACTATACGAAGATAATAGAAAACATCTCAACACACTCTTTTCCCCTACCGGGAATAGAACCCAGACTATCAGCTTCGCAGGTAGCGTCACTAGTGTCACTACCCACTAGGCTAAATAAACTGATCGTCAGAATACAAGAACCTGTGTTCGTACCTTATCTTGATTATTGATATAATTTCCACGATTCGTGTGGAAGCTAAAACTAAATCTTGTATTCAGGTTACTGGGACGCAGTACGTCACAGCAAGGACAGATATATTACAGAAACTTTACCTTCATATTGCTACTGGCGAATGATTATTATCTTCGTGCCGGGCCCTAAGGTAAACGGTTGAGCCACGATAAAATGCACCTTATGTAAGTATCGTAATCTATGACGGGGACGGAAAGGCGATATAGGTATAATATGTCAAATATTGTCTCTGATGGTTGATGGAACATTGGCGGCCTGTGTTCTTTCATAATTTATTGATTACTTTTGCACACGAGCAAGCAACCATATGAACATAGGTTTTATATATGCATAATCGCACGCCACATATACGATTGTATGGTCTAGTGATAAGTGATAAACCACTGCTAAATACCTTACTTAAGGATGCCTATAATAACTCTACGGTTTGAAAAAAAAAAAACAGCCAGGCCAACAGCGAGTATGTTTAAAAACAAAAGGTATACAGAATACGAGGTCCCTTTACGTACATATTACGTCTACAATGCGTCTGTAATACATAGAACAGAGTCCATTCGAATTAGGGTTAAACTACGTGTAGGTACAGTTTGCGCATTTTCTGAACATTCTTTCGATGAGAGTAGTTAAATTAAATAATTACTATAGTAAAGTCATCGAGTAGCCTCTCTAGAAATAGGTATCTGGCGTACAATAACCCACGTCAGGTAAATAAGTTCAATGTGCGGACGGAGAGTAATAATCCCTTGTGATATATTAACATCTTGACATTCACACTCGTCATTCAATGGGGTCTCAGCGCAATGTTAGGTCAAACAGCTGAACAAACATACAACGAAGTAATTAATTTATATTGTATAAAACGTTATATCCATTTGTTGTTCTCACTGACAATTTAGCAAATTGTCATTGCGCGGTCACGATTAACGCCGACAAATTAAATTGTTTACATGGAGCCATATAGAAGGAATGCAATAAGTGGATTCCAGCGGGGAAACCTTATTGTTAGTGCCTATTGTGAAATTAAATATAAAAAAACCGGCCAATTGACAGTCGGACTCCCGCCCGAAGGGTTCCATTTAAACGGAAAAAACAACACGTTTGCGGTATGGGAGCCCCCTTAAATATTCATTTTATTCTGTTTTTTTTTGTGTTTGTTGGTATAGCGCCAACAGAAATAGGTACATCATCGGTTAAAAATTCAACTGTCTAACTATAACGGTTCATGAGATACAGCTTGGTGACAGGCGAACGGTAAGGACAGCGGAGCTTTAGTAATAGGGTTCCATTTTTTCCTTTGGGTACGAAACCCCTAATAAGGTCCCAGAGAAAAAACTACACACAGAAGAATGGCCTGATACGTGTGGCACAGAACTCAACGTCAAGAAAAAGAAGGACAATCCGACAGCCCAGCAACAACAATGTGTCTATGTTAAGATCTAGAAAGGGGTGAATTGACACAGAAAAACTGTAAGGAGCGCATGGAAAAGACCACGGAAAGAACTAACTGTAACATGGATTCTCTTCATATCAATACTTCATATTGATGATGATAAGAATACATCACTGTCACCAAATGTTTATCGCTCGGATATTGACCGAAGGCAACGAACAAAGTCGCCATTCGTGATACTACGTGAATAGCGGCGATGACGTTTATGACGCCTCAATGAAGCGCCGCAATTCTATTCATGTTTTGTTTTTTCAGGTCTCCATTCTTCCATCCATTCAGCTGGTGCGAAAAAGTACCGAGAGTGATGCGATACCTCTTTAAGATTGTTGACATACTGTCCCCTTGCTGAAAAATATACTGATTTGATTTCCCATTGATTTCGTATTTCTAGAGGTTTTGTTAAGGTCCCCCTAACTGCGATATACAGAATACATATCAAACTTAATTTCGTTATACCTAAGCAGATTGTACACTTGAAAGAGTAATAAAATAAGTACACTTAAAAGTGTGATAGGCTGGTAATGTTTAACGTTATAATAAAATTTAAGCCTTGGGATAACATTGCTTAAGAGTCCGCAGTAAGCTCGATTCTCTATACAAACGTAGTTGCGCTCTCATTTTAAAACTACGTGTTGGATTGTAACGAACCTTTGCATGTTCAATGAAATGAGGTATATCTATGTCTGAAATTAGTTTACGTAGCTTCAGATACCATAATAAAAAAAATACAGCGAATTTAAGTTTTTCATACAAAACTAGTTTTTGCTGTATTTACTTTGTTTTATAAATTGGAACCATAAACTAATTACAGACATAGATATACCTCATGTCATTGTATATGCAAAGTTTCGTCACAATCCAACACGTAGTTTTAAAATGAGAGCATAACTACGTTTGTATGGGAAGGTGAAATTCAGCCGAGCTTACTGCGGCCTCTTAATTTACATTGTGGAATCGGGAACTCCGAAGTTTCGCAATGTTTATTTTAACGTAAGTAAATATAATAAGAAATAAAGATAATAGCGTGTGGCACTTGTTGTAGGTACCCCATTTATACATGACTGTTTTAGCAGACATAATCAATCAAAACAATTTCTTTATGCAAGTAATATATACAATTGAGTAGGTACAAAGGTAAACACTACTTATAGTATCTATTGCGCTTCTTCTTAATTTCATACTAAATAATTTGATGATATTTATTCAGTTCTTTAAGAGAGCAAAAGTTCCGTTTTAGATGAATGTTCATTGAATATACCCTAGCAGACCTCGTACCAATAAGGCCTATTTTATTTGCAGCTATGTAAATAAACCGCACCGCATATTAACTAATGCTCGCCCTGTCAAAAAGTGGTTTCAGCTGCCTATGCAACTCGAGAAGGGACGCAAATACACCTGCCTTGAACGGTTCGTTCCACGTCAATCAGGAAAACCACCAATGTTACACACCGTAACACATTAAATTATTATCATACTGAAATTTATACCATTCAAGTACATGACATGTCTTCCGTGATCTATCTACCTATCGCTAGCAAAATGTCAAAGATGATATTATCACCTGAATTTTGTAACAGTCTGTTACTTCCTCAAATACATATATCTGGTCAAAATAAAATTATATCCAAACTGATTTTTTTTTCTGTATTTATTAAACAAGGATGGAAAAATATAGAGCGTTTAAACCAAACGAACTATTGAATATGAATACCTACCCATTGCTTTGCTATGGCGGCTAGAGTCCGATGAGTTCTTTTTCCGTCTTGCAAAAATAATCAGATGATTTTAATTGTTCAGCTTAATAGTCTCTGGAGAGCGTCAGTCAGTCGGGAGCAAAAATAGAACAAACACTGCGCAGTTGTTCCAAGAACGGATTTTTAATTATTGTAAAACCAGCTAGTTTTCGTTGAGGAAGTTTAATTCGTGCAATGTTTAAACAATCGACGTCTTCATGTACCTATTGTATTTCTCTATACGGATGTCGTCTGAATTTGTGATATGATTGGTCCTTGACCATTTGCATTTGTAAAATTAAATCAGTTTCCTAATATTGTTTTTATTCTTAGGTCAGACCACTGCTGTATATTTTAAAAAATATATTTCTAGTCATTTTAGTTTACATGTAAATATCCGTTTTGAAATATATTTGCCTGTGATACTTCTGGGAACCTTTTCTTAGAACGTACAAAAAGTAGTAAAATATTCACAGAAAACACTATTTTGCATAATTATTACAACGGCTAGCGGCTCCAAACCAGTGGAAATAAAGTGGCGATAAAGATTCGAGATAAACTGTGGATATAAGTAACCATAACAGGCACTATAGCGACTGTACAATAAACAGTCAAACATACTGATCAACAGGCTAATTGACCCAAACATTCTACTTATTAATACAACCCTATATCGCACTTGGAGCTAAGCATGTGAGCTGCCACGTGACCCAACAATTACAGAGCTCGTTTATTATATGAACTGAGAAATTACTTCCATTGCACAGACGCCAACCCATGTCTTACTAAATTATGCACATAAATGCTTGTGAAGAAAAGCGATTTGTTTAGAATGACATAGAGGTATCTACGGCAGACGCGATGCATAGACATGGTAATGTTGTCTCATCGATACTATTGATACCGATAGGAAGTCATAATTCAAAGACAACGCTGTAAATGTAGGAAGGAATTACGCTATTTGCGTAATTCCTTTGCTTGCACTTCCAATGTTAATTTCATATTTTCTATCTCATAGATGTGTAATAAGCTACGGTCACAAATGTAGCTGACAAATGAAAATATGACATTTGACTACGTTTTTGTTTTCCACATCCTTGCGAGATAGTTAAAGTTGCGGATAGGTTCAGATCTATTTCAAGAACATCCTCCTTCTAAATTCTAACTCAAGCACAATGGCTATCATATTTCATCAATTAACTCGATGTACCTATTTCAAGATCTCGCTTTGTTCAAGACAGTCGCACTTTTGTTGAGTATCTTCATAAGGGCATTCGTCTTGGATCATTGCCACCTCAAATACCACTGACTCGATCTCAACTCTCTTGAACTCAGAAAATTAAACATATCCAATTGTTTAAATACAACATAAAGACGTTCTTGCGTCTTAAGTGTTATTGGCGAAGGTAGGTTTGGTCGAATGCCAATTGGGATAAAGGTAGTGTTAATCCTTAATCTTTATATTGGTTTTCATGGAGACTTTTTTATTTCTTTATTGACTTAAATGATGCGATGTGTTGTGTTATCCTTCAAAGAGCAGCCAAAGGAAACTGTATGCCGAAGATAACCTTATCAACTCGTTTTCGGTTACTGCTGCGTGCTTGGGTGTTCATTGCAGGATTAATTGCTTATTTATGATATTATTTTATTAATTAATCTAAATTAATTCACCAGTCTACACACATTTGTTTATTTAAGTATACTTGTTATTTGCTTTATTGCAACGATGTTTATAAACATTCGTAACTGTTTGCTTCAATTGATGGGGTTCGAGGGTACTATATAACATGTGATTCATAAATAACGTCATGCATCTTCCGACAGTTAATTATGTTTGTGTTTTGTTAATGTCTGTTAACAATAAATAAATATATATATAAATATATTTATTTATTGTAGATATAATAAGTAGAAAATATACTTTCGTGAGTAACGAGGCTATGATTATATGATGTAGAGATTGTAGTGATGTTTAAAGTACTAGACCCAAGAAGAGTGAACATCCTGAATCCGCCTGATAAAATGATATTGATATTTTTGTTGACTTTACTTCAGAAATTTCGATCAAAGTGAAAATTGGTAAATTATTCGCCACGAGCGGGATGGAGGAATTCCAAAGGTCAGTCGTGGCAAATCATTTTTCAACTATCCACTCTGGTCGAAATTTAGAATTTCGTTAGCGGACGTTTCTGCTTAGTAAACATTAACTGTTTACTTGAGAACGTAATAAATCTGTAAGTGTTCATTTGCTTATTAATATTTTATCAGACCTCGAACATCTTTTTCTTTCGATACTTCTAAATTAACCTAAATAGCTTCTAATCACGAACTATTTCTATTAAACATTGTTTTTCTTTCACCATTAACATTAGAGCAAGGTCTCACTGTCAACCGATTCGCAGATCTTATATAGTTGGCACAAGAGTGACACCAATTACTATTATGAGTCTCAATTGAAACGCATGCACCGCAATAGGGTCACATTTGTACTCAAGATGTTTCCCATAAACTACTTAATGCTGGACGACATTATAAGACATAAGTACTTCGTATATGTATATTGGAGGTACAAATACGAAGCTAACTGAATGCGAATTTTGCAAAAAGAAATGCTTTTCGCAGGTGAAACTGTATGAGATGATGAAAATTGTTTTTATAATTTATTTTTGTAAAGTGCCTAACTGAGTATAGCCATCAAACAGCCAGACTCAGATAGGCACTTTGTTGGTAAACACGTTTTTGGTCAAAAATAAATACTTATATTTAATGTGTGTGTGGATCCGGAAATGCCGAATTGAATATCGTGAAACGTGTCGGAACGTTGCGGCCGGTACAAGATCCGGATACCCAGGATTGAAAACAAAATTCAAACTAAAAATTACCCTCGAGTGGCGACCACGTACTGAAAGACGCAGCGCGAAAAGGTGGGCTGACGACCTGGTGAATGTCGCGAGAGTCTGCTGGATGTGGGTGACGCAGGACCGCTCATTTTGTCACTCTTTGGGTGAGGCCTATGTCCGGCAGTGGACGTCTTTCGGCTGATACTCGTATAATGATGAGGATGATTTGATAGCTATCTTAACACATCCAAAAGTCACATAATTTAAGACTCAATATATTTTTAATAATTATAAAACATAACTGAGAATCATACCTGCCTATCTTAGAACCCATGTTCTCATAGGAAAACATTAACCACAGAACGCTCTTAATATGTATACGTGTACATTGTAAAAATGCCAAATGGGAAACAAAAAACATTGCTTTGAGAATAATGCTGGACTATATTTTCGGTGTCTTTCTATTGTTAGTCTGTTGTTTTCAAACGGTCATTAGTCACAGATATTTAACGTTTTGTTTTGGTTTATGCGTTTTAAAATTACCGCCCTATGGTCGCCTGGCAACAAGCCCCTTTGTATCAATATAAAGAAAAAGTATTGGCGCCCAAACGATAGATAGCATATGTATATGAAGGTGTGTACGTACAGAATTAATTAAATATTCTCCTTTGCTATAGCAGCACGCTGAGACGATGGAGTGGTGCCGCCAATAGTTAGTATATTTTTAGCACAATTCGCGCACACTAATAGGTATTCTTGTGTGTGAATCAACTCGTCTAGACAATTAACTAACATTAAACTACTTGGTTTATGAATTCCGCATGCCTAGAGACACAAAAAGAACACAATTTACGTTACAGGTTACAGCCCCAATAGGCGTAGTGACATACATTATACTCGTATCATATCAATATGACTTACGAATATAAACTTTAGACACCTACTAATGTATGTAATGATAGTAGGACGGTTTCTGTTTTTTATATACCAACGTCTTCGTTTAATATATTCTACAGAAAACTTCCGTTTCGATATCTTTCTAATTTTAGTGAGCTGAAACTATTCTGAGTTCCCTACATAAAATAAGACCTTCATCTAGTCATGAACCGCTATTTCCCGCATATACTGCTATTACACAACGATATTACCTATGTGACCTATTGCTAGTAATAACTGGTCCAATTTACGAAGAACAATAGGCTATGTATAGATCTGAAAGTGGAATTGTCATATTCAAGGTGACATTTATAATTATACCATTTGGTTATCGTATCTTAACCAACGCCAATTTTGCAAGCTAAAGCCACGTTCAACTCTATTTCCATCATGTAAGTATTCGGTACAGTACCTACTGAAATGTTGGAATTAATAAATAATTTTTCTGCCATATTTCGAATTTATTTGCAGTAATATCATACGTATAGTGTACCTATGGACACAAATGAACGTGAAATGTTTAATATAAATGTCTACTTACCAACATGCAATAGGCCGGTGAGATCTGATTCTGAAATAGAAAAGCATTAGTGAGTAAATGATCCATGGAATGCGTGCAAAGACATAAGTACATAAAAAAATCAATAACATAAATGAAACAAATAGCATGATAAATAAGTACCTAATGTAAGGAGTTTCTTAAGCTTTTAATTTGATAATAGAGTCGGATTAACTGAAATGCCATCACCATTTACAATTTCTGTATTAGATTATATAGGGCCCATTTTTCTTTGCAAGTAACACGTTATTCCATAGGCATTGTCCAGGTGTCTATGAAGTAATTACTAAACCGTCGGTAGAAAAATCAACCTTATGTCATGCATATTCATTATAATGCGAAAACCCTCTACTATCTAAGATTAGTATTATCATAAGCAAGTCCTTAATAATAATTGACAATGTGGCGCCGTTTTATATTTAGCACTAGAGATTAAGAGCCACTGACCTGTAGATAAGAACATACTTATTTATATGTTAGAATTGTGAAACGTATCTTAATCTTAAGCTTCAAATAAGGTTTTCTAATAGTAAGCGTTGGAAAATAGTTTCTCATCGAAAAATAAACCATTTAATAAAAAAATGTTTATTCAGCAATGCTAACAACATATTATGAATACTAATGCACTGGTTTATTTCCCTCTGATAAGCTGCGGGTAAATATTTGTCGAGAAAAGGCTATCACTGACGCAAATGATCCATAATCGACCCAAATTTAGCAATAATAAGTTTTTATCATATAATGACGTACAATTAGCTGCTATGTATTCGATACAACAATAAGTAAGATGATGTTTAATTGTAAACAACTCAAGAAAATTTTGTTTCTTCCATGGCGATTTAATTAGTGATCAATAGGTTAGATTGCTATCCCTATCGAGAAGCAGACGCAAAACTACGTGACAAGAACTGCCTAGCGTATATTGAGTCGGATGGTTTATTTTTGTTTTGTTTGTATATATGTAGATATAAATTAGGTTGGGTACCCGTGTGGTGTCGGGTTAGAATTTCACCACCCCCTTTCTTCCCGTGGGTGTCGTAAAAGTCGACTAAGGGACCAGGGTTGAAGTGTGTTGTGGGCGATGTGCTAGCAACCTATCACTGCAATATCACATTTTGTCGATATTTTATACCCACATTTATGCTAAAAGTGGCGCTGGAACATACGTTTAATGTGCTCTGCCTACCCCTTTTGGGAATAAAGGCGTGAATGTATGTATGTATGTATGTAAATTAGGTTGACACGAGTTGACTAACACTTCGTAAATGTGAGAATCAATTTAGTTAAAGCAGAGGAGTTAATATCATGGTCATGTCATCGCTGCCGATTAAAAAGTCTATCGTTAAGCTTGTGTAAGACTGATATCTGTCGCGATAGGCGAAATAACAAAGGCCATGCTGGTATAGTAACAAAAACGCTAACACAATAAGCTACTACTGATTCTAGGTCTTATCAGTCGCGGCAGTTGATTCCAATGTCGGTTGCCACAGGAAATACTTCCTTCCGTTGAATCAGGAAATCAATTCAGATGTCATATGGTTCATTAACGGACATACACTATTTAAATAGGCGAGAAACATGTAGCAGTTAAACCTACCAGTCTTAATCATTCGTTATAGCCATATTTAAACAACATTTGTCCACATCACGGAAAATACTGGGTTATTTCGTGTCCACATCGAAATTGAAACATCAACGAAGTGTCGAATAGCTTTAAATATAGCCCGGTTACGTAAACCAAGCGGGTATTACGGACAAGCTAACCGAGATAGCATCTATCGCAAGCCACGGGGGGGCGATAGTATTAACGGGCAAACATCACTTGACCCCTGATAACATTTACACGGAATAATCCACACCGTGTGATAATGTTTGAAATGAGACGACGGTATTTCATCATAGGTGTTTGTAGGAATATGATTTCGTTACCTACAAAGACATTAAGTAAATTGGAGTAATGGAATTCTCTGACCACTCGACCCTGGTGATTGTAATTTTACTACTGCTATTTGATTGTAAATAATGCTAGATCTGATGCCATCCCTAATTAAGTGATAACACAAATAAAAATTGCCTAGCATTAAGGCTAATTACAGCAAGGGTTATTCATTCAGGCAATATGACCTGCATTTGGTCTTTGTCACCATGAGTTATCTATATCTATGTATTATATCCCAGAAATTGTAACTGGGATATTACTATTACTCATTGTTGCTACGAGTAGTGCAGCTAAACAAATACAAATAGTTTATTTCTCAAAACATACTTAATCTATTACAAGCTAATTAATGTCAATAGTAGGAAAACCTTATTCTTTTCCTGTAAGCCATGACGGTGAAACCTTACGCCGAGTGTAGCAACGCAGTAGGCGACACTAAATCCAGGTCAAACCACAGCTCGCAAAGTGGATGGAAGTTTGCGGTTTCAAATAAAAGTGCTCAAACGACTGTGCAATGCGTGTATTCAAACAGTCCCTGGGAATACTACTTACAAAAGGGAACAAAAGCTGTAATTTATTAATTCTCTGGAGTAAATTAACTAACCATGCGAGCGTACACTTCATGTAATGTAAGCTGTAGCCATTTCCATGAATGTATAATTGTCCTTACTGGATATCTTGATATTGTTCTATTTGCACCGGATAATTATTATACATTGTCGTGGTCGCTAATGCGTTTTCATATATTCTGCCTTTGCGCACGGCAAATGAACTATAATAATACATATGAATAAGGTGAAAGTGAATTACGTTAAAATAAAAATAAAAAAAAACCGAATATTACGTAATACACTTTTGACTCAAAGGTGTGTTTTTACGATTGTATATACTATTCGAGTCATCGAGTGAGTACGATCCATGGATATTTCGCTAATACACTGGACTCCCGCAATTCAGGTTGGCTCATTTCCATAGTGTTATTATGTGTCTTGACAGATGTTAACGTTATAAAACACATGTGTGACCTATATCCATTTAAGGAACGGTTTGTTTTGGTTGCTGGGGAACCGAACTCTAGTTAATAGACATCATTCTTAAACCCGATTTTACCTCCCCGGAATACAGGCTTTGATCTTAATCAAAGATAAAATGTTAAAAAAAAATGACTATTTTGGAACAAACTGAAGTACTGATAATTATGTATTACCTACAATTAGATTCAGAAATAAGCGGGCATCGAGCTCCAAAGCACTAGCCTATGATGCCACCTTGATTAACAACGATAAATGTGTAGTAGAGTAGATGAGATGTGTACCTATCAAAAGTATAAAAAACTTGAAACTAATGGGTTCATAAAGGAAGAAGACATTCATAAGTACAAACAAGCGTGAAGATGGTGAGCGAACACCGTAGCCTATAGAAGCTTGCAGCATTAGGGATACAATATGTGCGGTGGTAGACCATCAAAGTTTTGCGAGAATTTCCTGTGTGATATGGATGAAGATCCGTCGCTGTCTATACTGACTCTCTTTTGAGATTTGTTTTACTTAACCTTGGGAAAACACCAACACACAACAAGACTTAGGGGCTCAAAATCTTCTGACAGGGAAATAAATTTAAATCCTGCGGAGATGTTCTTTGTTCACATGACGCACAAGGAAGCAATATGGACGACGTAAGCATGATGCTTTGCGTCTTAATCAAGATTCACTTACTTAGTTGCGCATTTCATATACACAGATAGTAAAGAAGAGCATATTTATAAGTGCCTTGGATATTCTGTAATATGGTTACTTACTTCTAAGATCTGCCGTGAACTAGTTCTACTGACAGGGTATTCAGGAAGACTTGAACTAAAAAATGCAATAAAACTCGCATACATGCGACATTTTATAATGGCACACATTAAATATTTATTTCGATTGTACGTGACGTTAGTTATCGTTCGTAAACAGAGTTTTGTATTATTTGGATTGGAACACACCAATTACTTAGTACTTAACCGATTCAGCATTTTAAAATAAAAACATTTATCACATTAGGTACATAAATATTCCAAGTGCGGTATCGGTTTAGTTTTTCATCCCGCGCGGGATCGCCGGATTGGTGAAAGAATCTTTGATAGTCAAGGGTAAGTAGTTCCAAGGATTAACCCTACATGCACACAGTCTTGCAATCTCACAGCCTTTCTGTCTCTATAATATTTAACTTAGACGACGGGGAGACGCCAAAGGGTAGCGGAAGTGTCTCAGTTAAGTGGTCGACCTATTAGGTACCGATGTGTCACCGCGTACTGCAACAGTACTGCACATCCCAATTTGCTCACCACTTAATGTTACAATGTATCACGTTACATACAGACAGCGCTGACAGCACTAGTAATGACTGCAATTAAACCCTTCCAGATAAATAATTAACGCAATAACAACCATTGCGGGCTCGTGGATGAAACATTTGTTTGCTGTAGTGACTAAGGGAAAATATTTTTTCCATTATATATAAAACACTACTGTTAGCTCTATTACTTATAGTTTATGTCGTATATGGTTCTCGGAAAATCTCCGAGTGACCACACTTAAAAGTCTTATAACATAAGTTGTAAACCGTATCCGCCGCCTTTCTGGGAAATAAAGGTATGAAAACAATGAATAGCTAAAATATTCCTTAGTTGATCGTAACATAGGAAGACTTTCAGAAGTTTAATAAAAAACTATTTGGAGACCCTATACAAACCAAACCAGTCCCAAATTAAGGATTGCTTCCACCACGGGCATTCATCGACGATACTTAAATTAAATAGCACCCAGTCACATCACTGAAATATTTGTAACCGAATTTGAACCCAGGACCACAATTTGCTTTTGCAGTTGAGAGAGGAACCTGCCACTGCCAACTCAGCAAAACTATTATCTAGAGGTGTAATTATGGACACGACATTCTTATAATTGACTAAAGACAAGACGTACTTTTTTCAGAGTGGATCAATAAACCATTTCGCAGTACCAGCACATTATTGTCCAATACCATGTAAAGCAGGTAATAAATACGTTACGTAGGTATAGTCACGTTTGAGAGATTGCGGAATATTAGGTACCTAAATACAGGAAATTGAGCACGAGGAAGTTATTTTATTGTAGTTTATCTCCGTTTTGCCAGTTGCCAGGTAAGTCATAGACTGAAATATGTTCGTTTAAGGGTAGGTTCATCTCTAAGAAATGAGACTTATTCTTTTCTGTGGATTGTTGTTTGATTAATTAATTAAGTCAGATAACGTAAATCTTACTAATTGAGTATGGAATACTTCATGTACCGATCTCATTAATATTAAGACACTGAATGAGGAAACACTTCATAGGAAACTAGTCACAACGGTTTGAATTGTAGTTTTCCCCGATGAATATTAATATTTTTTTAATAATATTTCCTTCTTTAGTAATTTCATTAATTTATTATAGTAATAAGGTCTAGTTTCCCCTCTGGGTTGGAAGGTCAGATGGCAGTCGCTTTCGTAAAACTAGTGCCTATGCCAAATCTTGGGATTAGGTGTCAAAGCGGACCCTGGGCTCCTTTAGGGGCACAACCGGGAATAACGCTAGGTGGATGAATATATTATCGGTTGCTTTCGCTACCTCTGCAGACCTTAGCGTGGTATGTTTCCTGAAATATGCCCTCAGGTCGCAACCAGCTTTTGTTTGAATGTATTAACATGGCCCCTAATGGCATTTACTTAGATCCGCGGTAATAGTATCAGAGTTAACAAAGTTTACTAACGTCTATAGGTCAGCAACAGTATTGACCTCAGACAGGATAGACATCTTCTAATATAATAAAATCTTTACTTCGGAAATGAGCAGTGGAGCGTCTACATCTTAACCAAACTGCTGTTTTGCTTCTCTAGCATTATTATTGAAACAACTTGGCCATTGACGTAATAGAACAATAGACTGCACTTCCACGAGGCGTGTTAAAACTAACTGTTGAAAATGCATCACAATGTTATTTGATAAGGGGGAAATTATGTTTCACACAATATCCACATCTACATTTTGGCTTAATAAACAATCCGCTTTAGTTACCTGACCTGAGATCGGCAATATGTGGTAATAACTAAGATTTTGTTTCAAGGGAGTAAAATTATAAATTTACGGCGAGAGCGGTATATGTATTGAATCCTGAGTGAAGCAAAATATTCTAATTGTGTACGCCCAAGACATCAGGAATCATTTTGTTACTGAGTGCCACGTACGGTACGGGTATTCACACCTACAACATTTTAATACCTCATTTAAGAGCACCAATGATTCTAAACAGCAGCTCGGTTATCACGCGACGGCGCGCGTGCTCTCTCGATTTTTCTCGCACTAACCGTCTCTCTCTTATTCGAACACTTACAAAAAGAGGAAAAATCGAGAGAGCACGCGCGCCGTCGCGTGATAACCGAGCTGCTGTTTAGCAGCTGTTTATGAGAGTATGTCGCGGCTGCCCCATGATAGACGTGCAGGTGTGAAAAGGTTATTACTTATGCCATGGTGATGGCAAGGTTACAGCTCTGGTAAGTGAACACCGCAAGCTTTGGACGCTTACAACTCCAAGGCGGGTTATCAAATGAACGTTGGCAACCCTAGATAATAACGGAGGTTTCATGGAACTAATATATTAGATATTTCTCGCTCCGCATCGTCCCGCCTAGCATATATATATACTTCCTACGATTGAACACTTTATATCAGAGTAAAGGTTGCATTATATCAATTGGTGATAGTGCTCAAAATAAATAATGCAGGCTCAAGTGCCTCCGACAAGCGCTTATCGAACTATCTGTCGATTTCTGTTTCCGGGTACTCTGGATCATTAAATGGTCGATTGCATTCTCAGAATCGTGCAATTACAATGAGTACCTAAGTGACCAGGTTGTTCCTTATGTATGAGATAAAAACCCGGTTTGGGATTGGATAAGTAATACAACTTATTGCATGAAGAGAAGTCCAATGATAGTTGTAATAATATGGTGTGATTAGTTATCATTTATTGCGAAACGACGGATAGTAATGACGGTGACGTCAATATATAATTGACTTTCCGCTAATTTACAGTAGCTGCCTCGGCCATATCGCTCGCTTACCATTTCGCATTTCGGGTCCGTTCCAAACTACAATATGCACATTATGACGCCTTGCAAGGGTGCCGGTTAATGTACGGCCCGATAATCCGCGTTCATCTATCTTTCTCTCTCTCTTTTTACAGGAGTTAAAAAGAAACAGAGATATAGTGGACGCCGATTATTGGGCCGTACATTAACCGGCACCAGACCGCGCGCGAGCTGTCTCGATGATGTAGATGAATTATCGGACTCTTTACAAGTGTACTAATTAGAAAGAGATAGATATTCTATCTCTTATTGTGCTTTCAGTGCTGCCAAAACTTGTTCCTTGACTTCACTGACACTGACTTAACTTCTGTGGCACTCGCACTTTGCAAATTGGAAGGAAAATACCCGCAGAACAAGAACACTTTAGGTAGCCAACCTATACAAGGAGGTAAGTTAGGTTAGGTCAGTTGCCCTCACAAGGACGTAGCAGATACGACCAGAGGAGGGCTAACTGAAAAGTTTCATCCTAGCAAAGAAGATTTCCTCTTACACCGGAGTATTTCTCCTCCCCTCTCTGAACAAAATCAACACCACAAGTATGCTTGTCGATGGCGCCATGGACACAACGAAACTTGAGCACTCTTGGCGACATTGAAAGTTTAAAATGTTCATACGTTTGCTTTTTACTACACAGACGTCACGTCAAAACAAACGGCTGGTAGTAAAAAACCGGATACAGTTCTCGTGAATAAAAACGTAGGGTAATATCTTAATGGCGTCACAACATGACTTGGAAACTATATGACATCATGTGAGATCGTGAGACGTGAGTTATGTTCACAATGATCTTCACGGTTATTATGAACAATAAGTTGCGCTGTTTCTAATGTCTATTGAGTTAAGAATGACTAGTTCTAAATCTAGAATTAATAGTAGGTAAGTTTGTGAGTAAAATACAAATTTACTAACTAATACAATTTTTGAACCATATAGTTCTCAAAATTATTAACTCTTAGTTCTATGCAGTATCAATACTCGTTAATGATACCAATGAAGTAGATCGAGTACCACCGAATACGTTTTGATTTGAAATTATATGGACATGAGATTGGCTTAAAAATATATTTCACCAAAATAATAGCCTCAGATAAAAAATAATTATTATGGAGTACTTAGTCTTTCGAGTGTTCACTTACCAGCGGCGGAACACCCATGCAAGCCGATTCTCATAAATCATCAAGAACAGTCCCTTTTTTGTTCTGGGTTGTCCAGTGAAAACTCTCACGCGCCGCCTCTGTCACTTACTCAAATTATGAAAGGCTAAAAGGTTAGCTAACTACGGGACAGCCCACGTCAAAGATAATGTTCACACTTGTGCACCTTATTGTATGTATTTGTGTATGTATTTAAGGACTTAATTTCAGCAATTACATACATGTCACAAAAGGGAAAAAAACTATTAATATGATATTTGGCGTCGACTCCACCATATTTAACGTTATGCAACCAATCTGACATTGCGGATGTATTATCCGAACTACGTGCTAAGTGTAATAGCTAAATTAGTACCTGTATAATCATTGTTTTGTTCATGAATAAATGTTGAATTGAATTGTATTGAGGATACTTTATATGTAATGGCCTGTTGGTTAGCGGACACCGTTCTAATAAAATAGACGTCAATCGCCTGGCATAATCGAAGTGCTTCAAAATGGGTCGTCCACGTAGTGGAAGCAATTAATCCTGTTACTCAATGAGTCAATAGTTACTCAATATATCATAAGGCTTCGTCTCGTGAGGTCAGGAGCTCTGATTTACATGGTAATACAATACAAGATACAAGTAAGGTAGGTATTTAATAGGTACCTACATATTATACATGTATAGTCGAGGAGAGTCGAGTATGTTCATACATACATATATACAGAGAGAGAATGACGATACCTAGAGGTTGATATATTTGTGTTCTTTTGCTTTTGATTTGTTTTTCTATTTCCTTGTTATTGTGTTCTGATTATATTTTATTTTTCTCTGTTTTAGACGATCGTGATAAAAATTCTTATTTTTTTGCCATGTATCTGTAATCTGTAATGTAATTTTTTATCATGAAATAAATAATCTAATCTATATATATGTGCGTTCTCAGATTTAATCACATCACATAATAACCGCCAAATAATCAAGATTCGTCAATTGCTACCCAAGATTAACTCTTTATTTTTCATGGTACAATTCTAAAATCAAAAATGCTTAATCTATTATTTAATTAAGTACATGTACCAGGGTTGAAGTGTGTTGTGGGCGATGGGCTAGCAAACTATCACTGCAATATCACATTTCGTCGTTCTTTTATACCCACATTTATGCTAAAAGTGGCGCTGGAACATACGTATCATGTGCTCTGCCTACCCCTTTTGGGAATAAAGGCGTGAATGTATGTATGTATGTAACATAAGGCAGCAGATAACTGCTACACCTAAAATGCATTATTGTTTTTTTCTCGCCTACGCTACGGCAGAGAGCGAAAAGAAGGGATAGGTTACAATCAACAATCATATAAATATATTAGGTTTTACAGTCCATGTTTGTATTTACTTGTGTGCCACTGTACCTACCTACCGTTTAAGAATCTGAACCGATTTTGATAAATGAGGTGTGAATCGATTCGAAGCGATGCTCCAGGGGACCGATTTTTGACTTTCGAGCGCTCGAAAATTAAATAAAAGTAAATACGTTTGTAGTGTCAAAATGGGCGGCACTTACTTTCTACCAATAGAATTATAGTACCACTCGTTTTTGAATTTTCTATCGCTACTTCAAAATAGCATTTTACAATTTTATCAGTTTTCGAGTGAAAGAGTCGAGCACTCGAAAGTCAAAAATCGGTCCCCTGGTGACAGGCTACCTTTTAGGTACATTATTTTTTTGTATGAAGTTTAAAATGCTTCCTTCACGAGCAATATAGTCCGAAAACCAATTGTACGGTATTGGAAAGCGACACGAAACGTTCCCTTGTTATAGGTACGTATTCAGCAGTGCAGTTGCGACATTTCGCAGTAATGAGGTAAGTACCTAGGTACATTTGCAGTATCATGTACCAAGTTAGGCACTTGGTACATTGTACGGGTCAGCGCTAAGTAAGACACTTTAAATAAAATTTGATACTCTTTCAAGATTTTTATTACCTTCCTGCATTACCTACTGCAACTTTCATAACATTAAATTGCCAAAATAAACAAGCACTAAGGAGTTAAGTACTTTAGACTCTTGATTTACTATAGGTAGGATCATTATACCGGTTACGCGACCAGCCCCCCTATTCTGTAAGTTGTTTTATGCTCACCTCAAGGCTCACCCACAAATATATCTTGACACCGCGATCTTAGTAACTAAGCGTAGGTAGAGGTCTAGTTTCGTGACGGGTGACCGGCGGGGTGAGCCGTATTAGCGCTTAGCGAATAACAGCCCAGCTTTGGTTAGCGACCATCTGATGGACAAGGTTTCTTCAACTAAAGATTAACATTTCAACAGAATCGAGCCGTATGCAATTTTTTAAGTAGGTAGTTACTTACTTATTAAACAGAAATATCCTTTTACACTAAATTAGGTCGTCGCTAACCAGCGAAATTAATGGCCCTATCTCTATCATCTATAATTACAGCCAGTCATCCAATTTTCTTAAGTATAAGTATAAATTATCTGCATATATATATTACTTAATATACAAGTCAAGAAGATTTTTAATATTATAGCGCATTAAAATATTGGTACTTACTCCCACTACTAAGCCTAAACCTAAATTACAGGGCTTTAATTAAATTTAAAAATAAGTAGTCTGTTAGTCTGTTATGGGACTTTCTGCTGTTCATATTTTTTATAAGAAAATCAGGTCTCCAATAATGTAAATAGTAGCGCCATCTATGGGAAACTGTTATAGTTACACAAGACTGCAAATGGCTGACAATCACCTTTTTGCCATTTCACAGATCTTACCATCATTAGCGCCATCTGTATGACGCTAACGAATCAGTTGTTAACGCAACACAAAGCACCACCTTGTGTCATAATGGTGAACTAAAAAGTTCACCATTATGTCACAGAGTACCGCAAATCACCGCTAGATGGCGCTTATATTAACGTATAAGCGCGATCTAGCGGCGATTTGCGATACTACGTGCCAATGATGTCGCCGGGGTAAGCACACGTTACACGATAAACCGCTAGATGACAGAAAAATAAAAATAGTCACCAGTTCAATTAGTTCCACTAAACACCGCTAGATGGCAGATTTTTTTTAATTTCATGTTATGCTGTATTCAACTAAACAGTAGGTAAATAAGGACTTAATTTAAGCTTGCACATCAAAATATGGACTAAGCTTGGGATAACCGTTATTATGGTTTGGCAAATGGACACTTAAAAACGAAATCTAATTAATCTAATTATTGTCTGCTATCGTGTGTTAAAAACATTGAAATAATTTTCTGAAAATCTTACCGGTGTCGTTGAGCAGTCCGTTAATATCCGTCGTCGACCCATCGGCCGACATTGCTGTAACAAAGGAAAATTGGTTTGAGTAAGCACTTATGTGGTTCCAGCTCAGGTGTCTCAGGTTACAGACTCCACAACATTCAGAGTTGTCGTAAGCCCTTAAGATAAGACGCGACAGCCCAATAACATGGTCCGCTTTGAAATAAAAACACGCAAAATGGGAATAGGTACTGACTCGTAATTTTTGGTTGTCCCTTATACATTTATACCTATTTTATCTACACCACAACCTCTTCTCTGTAACAAGGATTATTTTCAAGACGTTAATAATAATATAGTACATTACGTAACTAGGGCGGTGAATTCGTGAATGCCCCAGATCGCAGATGTTTGTGGCCCGAACCGAAGGTGAGGGCCATAAATATGCGCTCTGGGGCTTTACGAATTATCGCCCGTGTTAAGTACAAAATTTTACGTCTTCACCTGGCCACAATGCGAGTTTTCCCGTAGGCGCAGCGCCAGCGTGCAGTAAAACTCGCATTATGGCCAGGTGTGACGTAAAGGATATAAACTATTTAACGACTTTTTAGGAGTCGTTAGGTACTCATTTAAATACCTACTTTGTCTGACTTTATCTTGTATTCATAGTCCACCTCTTACTATCTATGTTATACCCTAATATAATTTTACCTCTTTTACAAAGGGTTAACTTACCTACCCAATCTATACGCATTGTCGTGATTGTTCGTGACGAAGATATCTCTTTTTAACTCGGTGTGTTACAAAAGCGAATTGTATCGGATGCTGTATATTTGTACACAGAGTCTTACCAGTAAGTTGCGTATCAAAGAAAACGCGCCAATTTTGATGAAAAAAAACGCAAGCTGATCAACACAAAATGCGTAAAGCCTCTCACAGACTGGCGCGGCCTGCGGTGGCGGTCCATAGTAAACGTGACAGCTATTGACCGCCACCGCAGGCCACACCAGTCTGTAAGTGGTTCAATAGGTAGATACTTATAACTGACAGCTTGTTTCATAGGTAAACAACCTATAACAGTTGCCATAAAACAAATGATTGTGACACGTCTCATTAGATTAGGTAGAGTCAATCTTCTCCTACACAAAGTAGCCATCACTCTCAGACTTCCCACAAAGTGACAAATGATGTATATCTCTGTGGCGTACGTCTTTCACGTGGTAAACGAAAGATAAACAAAAGGATACTTCCCAATATACCTGGCAGCGCGAGCTCTCTCGATTTTTCTCGCACTATCCGTTTCTCTGTTACTTATTAGAACTCTTAGAACAAGAGGTATAGTGCGAGAAAAATCGAGAGTATGTCGTGTCGCGGCCGTCCCATGATAGACGCGCAGGACTAACAGGGTGACTAATACTTTCCTTATCTTTATAGCGCGATAAACTCGGGTGCCTAGGAGGTATATTTGATTCGATGTGTTGACATGTCATGGTTTGGGTTGCGCTCACTAGTTCTGACACATCATATAACATTAGAATTTTAGGGTTGATGCCCGTCAACGGGAAATATTTTTAGTTTTACTTATTTAATCTAATAAGTGCTTTCAAACATAATACAATACTAATTTTATGCATGACGATTATCGTTATCGCATAATTTTTTCTTATGTTATCTTGAATAGGGTAAAGTCAGTAATGAGTATAGTAATTAGTGAGGTGAGTCCGTACACACTAAAGGACGCAGTCAGCAATACCAAGGCACTCACAAACTTTCTGGAGGAGCTGGCGTGGTTAGAGTAGCGCTATCCCCACCGATTTACGCAAAATAGGCACACTGAATGTCGACTTGCGGAAACGCCCACTATAACTAACTAACTAACTAAGTGAGGTGCGTTCAGCAAACAACAATACAGCATACTTTGTGTAGAGCTCTATCGGCCCGGGTAAAATTATAACTTCATCCATTACCCGATAGTTTGTTTACGTTGTTACATAAAATGTAAAATATGATCGCACCGACAAGGACGCCCGCCGGAGCGTGACGCGTCGCGGTCGCTCGCTTGTCGCGGTGTTTGATCGCCGGTTACTGATAAACGGATCATGCTTGGCCATATTAGAGTTAGGGCACCAGATGCGTCTCTAGCCCATGTAGCGCCCGTGTGCAAACATTACTCTACCGCCCCCTAGTAAGCGCGAGGTCAAAATGGAATGATAGCGGGCGGCGCTCGGCGCCCCCTAGGACCGCTGCGCCCGTGTGCAACGCACACCCTGCACCATAGGTAAAGACGCATCTGTAGGGCAGAGCGGTGGTTATCGCCAATACCATCAGCCGATATGCATCCGCATGCTGACTTTTTATGATGGATAGAGCGAATGAGCTGGGGAAATTAGGTGCATCGTTCTACACATTTATTTCCTTCACACCGAAAAGCTATCTCCTCGAATTTCAACAGTTTGCAGACGAATAACGTGCTTCAAGCAGTGTTTCGACAGACGGTAAGGCAGACTGTGTACCTCAGGAGGCGCCGGGCGATGTATTGACGCATTTTTTTTCTTTTAAATCTTTTGGTCTTTCCTGCTCAGTATAATGTTTACTAACAACTAACACAGAGAAAGTGGCCCCCATTGCATGCATGTTTTGGGTTTCTAATATGTGACCAATGACCATATCAAATGTTAATAACGTTACATACTGGAATTGAAATATTTCAGACAATTTGTTTCTTTAACTGTAACAAAAGTGCTCCTGATTGTGAGTAAGAAAAACTCTAACTTTCGTAATTTGAGAAAAATTAAAAGGTACACTATTAAAACGCTCAGATGATATCACCTTGACAAATGTTACACCGTACGGAAAAATGTCTCTCTTGGTTCTATTACTACTACTTAGTAACAGAACGGGAAAATGGCATCGAGGAAAACAAACGCCGATCACTGAATTGCGACACCGATGTAAAGGCTGTCCGGAAGAGCATTGGCCGACGTCAGTTTCAGGGGCACACTGTTTGATGTGGGTACGTTTATGCTATACTTCAATAAGTACGCAATGCAATTGTGCAAGTAGATCGAGACGCGGTAGGTATCAGGATTTTTGGAATCTATCTGCGACTCTATTGCAAAGGGTGCAGACACTGTCAAGGAAATTACAACATGGACCGGGTTGTATCATGTCACCGTGGCAATGACACATTATTCGTGGTTGGTAGGAATCTACTAATTACCAATCTTCTTTCCGAAATGCTGAGAGTTTTGTAGTTACAAGAGAATGGTAGTGTCAATACGTGACAAACTTTTATCTTGTCTTTTATTTTTTGTTTTATTCGAGTACAACCGGAGTATTTATACTAAGAACATGCATCTAAGTCCCAACAATACCCACTAGGATTAACATTGACTATCTCCTAAAAAACAATTCAATAATATTAGAACAATGAATGTACAGCCCAAAGAAATAAATAAGTAGCTAGGTAATCGTTATAGTCGATAATGCGAGTGAAACGCCACTTCACGCTCAAAAGTATCAATTTTATGGTAACTCGGGGGATGAACGTACCCATACTATACTATAATATTATAAAAGCAAAAGTGTGTTTATCTGTCTTTCTGTTTGTCTGTCTGTAACCTCTTCACGCAAAACCGCTGAACAGATTAGGATGAAATTTGGTATAGATATAGTTTGAGTCCCGGGGAAGGACATAGGATAGTTTTTATCCCGGAAATCATCCGCCATCATCAGGGTTCGGAATGGGGGGTAAAAGTTTGTATGGTGCTACGATATAAACGAGGTCCACGCGAACGGAGTCGCGGGCAGAAGCTAGTATATTATATAATCAAGATTGTTCGCAAGGTAGTTTTAACCCGAGGAAGGTAAACACTAGACGACATAAAAGCTTCACTGTCCACGTTCTTAATTACAAAATATACGTGATCTTCGCATAGTATACAGCATTAGGCGTGTTTCATAGAATAGGTATAAATATAATGTTTTTTATATATTTACATAACACATAATACCTCTTTATTTTCGACAGTGGGGAATCCCGTATTGACGAAACTGAGATTTTCTGGTTATTTATCAATGTTTACGAATATATTTTAAGATTCAGTGACCCTGTGACTCGGGACGAATATTTTTCTAGTTGTACGAGTATAATACGAACATACGCGGCATTCAGATATTTCGTAATCGATGCATTTTATTTGTGAAATAAACTTAATTTTTCATAAACGTAACCTCATTTAATGGGCACTATTTAACGCTCTTTTAAAGTTTTAAAAGATAGTATTAGAAATCAAACGTTGGGTATAATGGGTATTTTTAGGATTGAACTATTTTATGCCTTGCTGTCACTTATGTGGGTCCAATTTGTTTGAGTTGAGGAATTTCAACTCACTGTGATGGGAAGGCAAAAGGTGTACCTTAAAATATATCTTTGTAAACTTCCGTGTAGGTACCTTTTAAACAAACATCAAACCGATCCCGATTCGCTTTCAATTTAATCTATTGTATAAACCGTTGCTGTTGTTGTTGAGATCGGCAAAAAATTGAATAGGTACATTTTGATATTACATTGATAGCATGCAAGAAATGTTAAATTACATCAATGTTTAGCTGCAAAATACTACTGTAGCGGCTGGATTTAGACTTTATATGAATGACATTGCATCTTTGATAAGTTCGGCCTTTTTCGGGTTCTGTAGTCAACAAAGAACCCTTATAGTTTTGCCATGTCCGTGAGTCCGTCTGTCCGTTAGCGCCTAGCTCAGTTACCCTTTCTACTAGAAAGCTGTAAGTCGGCAGGGGTACATAAATCAATCACGCCGGCAAAACGAAAAAAGAAAAAACAAACACTTGTGGAGGTGTGTTCTACGCGTAAATTGCGAATGTAATTTTCTTTTTTTTTTCTTGAATCCCATGGTTGTGGGGTATCGTTGGAATGTCGGAAGTCCGGCAGTCACAGTTAAATGAAAACTGAGTTACTATAGTTTGAGATCTGCATTAGGTTTCTTGGATTGAAAAACATGGATAACATACCTACTTACTTAAATAAATTCAAAAAAAGTCTCTATCTCTTGACATGCTAAAGGAAAATAGCAGTTTACTGTAAACGACAAAACTCTTTATTTAAAGTACAATACAGTTAGCATTCAAATTCAAACAACGGTTTTATTGTAATTGTAACTAAAAAAATCAACTGATTGCTATGCAAAATACCTACAACATGACAACTTTACAAATAACGTTGCGTTAAAACTGCCTGAATGACTTCCTATAATTTAGTGAAAACATGTTTATTTACTTGTGGTCTTTCGTTTTGGCCACCTTGAACTTGTACCTTCGCCGCAAGCACGTGATTGTAGGTGTATGCGTGTATGTCAAAATAATATTGCTCATTGCGCTATGTACCTGATACTGTTCATGTGAAAATAGTTCGAGGAAATACAATCGACCAAGGAAATTGCATTTTGGCACGTTTAAATGGTGTTAGGAAATACATTGTAGGTGCCATATTAGATGATAGCAGCAAAAGTAGCCAAGCGGGTCAAGTGCTCAAAATGATCTACACACGACTGTAATGTCGAGAGGATAAGGGCTGTTTAGATAATTTTGAGAGTGTTTTGCGTAACAACTTCTGCTGATGACTGTACTCGAAGAGAGGCTTTTGAGTAGTGGACGATTACAGGCTGATAATGATGATGATGATACGAAATATGGAATACTGTCGTAATATAACGCTTATGCCAGAATCGGAAAGTGATTTTAAGTGTCAAAATGATCCGTATAGTCTAACCTTAAAATAAATTCTAGTAGATATAATCTAGCATAACTAACCAATTATTGGTAAACGAATTGTTTAATTTTCAGCGTTGAGACTTATCGGTTGTAGCACGGCTGTTACAGACAGACAGACAGACACCCTTTGGTCTGATTGAAATAATTTTGATTTCATTATTGTTATTTTTTTAGAATTTGGTGTGATTCTTTCTAGATTTCCCATGCATCAATGTTTCGTTTGGCCTGCATTATTGATAGCATATTGATATTTAATTGCTAAATTATTAATAACACAAATCAAGTGATAAGTTCGGAGTGAATAATATACGAGTATGCACGGTACCTACTCCTTTCTAATAAGGCATACTTACATGTCTTGAAAGACATGTATGACACGTGTCATACAAAGGATACATATGTCTTTGACCTAGACTGTATTATGTTACTTTTAGGCCATTTTACGTCATAAGTACTATCTACAACGTATATAAGCTTACAACGTAATGCCGACCCATATAATTTTCAGAATGAAAACCTCACAGAATCAGAAGATCCACGGCCAATCGGAAGTAAACACCGAAGAGGTCAACAATATTAGCATTCCCCGCACGGCACGGCGAGCGCAGCCAAAAACGATCCAACAATGACATGGCCCGGCGGCCGCTCCATGAGGTCAGTACGCTATTGTTTATGATACAACAGTCACGTGTGATGTGACAGTAGAATAGATGGTCGTAGGCGTAGGAAATATAATAATGTAAGGTTTTCTTTTGTTTCGGGGCTTTCTAAAGTAGGATCGCTTTTAAAGTGTTTCCCTGCGAGTCTAAAGGGCTAAATGGCCTTTTTGGCTAACACAACAATGTAAATACATCGTGCAAATTCTTAGTTGGATTGAATTCTACGTATATGGGTAGCCCGCAGTCCCGCAATGTAATGAAAATCGCATAGGTACGAGTTGTTGCACCATAATATGATTTTTTCTTCATGGAGACACATTTTGGAGGCTTGTGCAAAATTGTTCAGCTTTAATGTTGCTCTAGACCATGTTTTTAGAAAGTAAGTACGTAGTTTTCCGGCAAAATCTTTATTTCTTACGAATGGAGTACTTACGAGTACATTTTACAAGATGGCAGTTTTCTACGAGGTCCTGGCAAGGGGACTTTTGGGAGACGAAAACAGGGCTTTCAACGAACATTCGTACCAAATTTCATCAAACTCCCCGGGGATTTCGAGGTTAGACAATATCGACTAAGTATATCTTGCTACATACTATTTTAAACTTTTACTAAACCTGTATATGCACTTGTACATAACTCGTGGAGTATTTTTGTGTCACGTGAAGGCTTCCAAGTGTCGCGTCATTTGTTCTCGTTCTGCTTTATGTTGCGCGAAGATTAACGATTTATTTGGCGAAGGTCGCTGACTTCTATTGAATGAAATTCTTAGGCCAACAAAAGATTGACGGACTGCTGAAAAATGTGTACCGTAAAACGTGCCTACTTTGCTCCCCACTAGGTAAATGTGCTCCAATTTTGTATTTAGTTTCATGCCCTTATATGTCGATGTCTATGGTTAATACAGCAACATTTCCAAACGCATTTGTTATACTGGGCAATCAAGTGGCAACACTGAAAGTCAAAGTTTCGTTCCACTATTTCCTCTTTCTGTCAGACGACGCACAGTGCCGCTACGAAAATTTGTTAAAAAATACGGGAAAAAGCTACTTCCATCTCAGCAAGTTGTCATCGATTGGCGATAAATATGTTTTGAAGTGTTCTTGTATTTAATAGGCTACTCACTGTTTACAGTATTTCTAGTAGTTTCAAATTCTTTCGAGGCTTAACCTCAAATTATTTTTCAAGTACCTACTTTGCACCACGTGTTGGGGTAACTTTGATCCTGGACATAGTTACCTCATGAAGTTAACTATGTTTATAAATAGTAAAAAATTGTGGCGTTTTTAACTAAATAGTATTAGATAATATCATATTTTGTATTTACAGTTGACTCATAAAGTTTTTATTATAAAAATTTACGAAAATGGTAGAATTTCTTTTTCCACAGCCACTTCAAAACGTGTTCGTCGCAGAATTGATATAGTGATAGGTGATAGAGTTCCTATGCGGAAGGTGTTAACATGTCTACTCACCACTCCTCTTCTGATCTGGCTTCACTGGGCGACTATAGATAATGAACCGGAAACTAGTAGGTACCTGGAATACTCTAACCAAAAAACCTCATAATCATCGTTAAAAAAAATTGATTGTTTTATATATATCCTAGTTCTGTATTTTAGAAGACTGTTTTTGGTTCTTGTTGGTTTTTGTTTGAGTGAAACAATACCAATACTGAACAATTTCGTAATTATAATAAAAATAAAACACTTCAACTGAATGTCAGTTTTTCTTTGTTCCTAATATTTTATAGACTTTTGTTTTTCTTCAAATTTACACAAAAATGGGCAGGTATGATTATAAATTGTGCATTGTTTGACTGACGACGGTGTAAAACTGCGCCAAACACTTAAAAGTATTAATTTTGGGACAAGTTAAATTCAGAGGCAAAGTTAACCAAACACTGGATAACATTGCTCCTAAATGTATGTTGTTATATATATATATGTAACGTGATTGCGGCTTTATAAGAGCATTGTAATACGATAGTAGGGATGATCTACTTTTAAATAATGTATATAACGACATATCATTTTATAATAATTTTCCGAAAAAAACGAAATTTCCGAAATTTGGAGCAAATTTTGGTGCAAAGTAGGCACGTTTTACGGTATTCAAAAATGTGCGGTGACGAAGAAGTGTTAGTTCTTTGTTGTTTACTTTTTGGTACTTATGCTGTTATTTGAAACTGATTTACAGTGTAATGCTCTTTAAATCGAAAAGATGTGGTGCCAATGTGGTTCTAGTTATTTATTTACTTTATTTTTTTTCATTATCATGATTACCAGGATTTTCATATCAATCTTTTTTATTTATGGTAAAGGCAATAATCTTAAATATATTTTTTCTACCTAAGCAAGCATTTTTCTTTTTAAAAGCAGTTAAAACGTTCTCAAGGTTTTATATAATAATATATATTGTTTTTCTATAACTATTATATAGAATCTAATCGCTTTTATACAAAATGTAAGCACGCAGTAAGCACCTGAGTACTAAGTACTGTAAGGAATTAGTATTTCATCTGTGCCTTAGTACCTAGTAGTGATTGTTATGAAAATATTATTAGATAATGATAATTGTCGGGAGTAGCTCTTAAGAATTTACCTAATTAACCTATGTTTAAATTTATCTAAACTCCTACTTTTATAAATTTATGTGTTAGTTAAGTAAGTCAATCATATAATAATAAGTCTTGTTTTATGTGTTATTTCTAAGTTAATCACGTAGCATTAAGTCTTGTTGTTTTGTTATATTCTCACCATTTTATACCATTTTCTAGTGTGTCATGTAACTAGTCTAAGATTTGATATGAATCAATAAAGGGATGGTGAGGTCGATTACACGGTATTACACATTACCCATACACAATACACAAGGTAACGAAGTCTATACGCAGAAGCCACGCCCCTATCGCGACCCAAACAGTATCGCGGGTGATCGCTCCTGCGTAGCTAGGACGCTCGCGCGCGCATAAAATGGCCGCCCAAGCATCCTAAAATCAGTTATACAATTTACATCATTCCGACAACACCACTACTCACCTACATCGGCAGCGCCATGTGAAATCATCGAGCCTTGATTTTTACTTTCTTCTACCCCGCATATATCCTACAAAGCTACAGTCAACAATAATGACGGTATGATCTCCATGACGCTGGTACATTTTTTATTAAAATAATAGTATGGTTATTACTTACCTAGACGAATGGAAACGTTTCGTACAACGTGATATCGGAATACACTGATGGAATTCGCGATGAGTCACGACACATGCGTCGGAACGTTGCGGACGCTTTTCGCTACATACGGACATTAAGGCCGTGCATTGAAATTTATCGCGTGCTTTGAAACACCCTTCTGACAAGATTAAGAGACAATGAGGTCTGATTTTCAGATATATACATCTTGACTGCATGATTGTTTATCTAATTTTGTCGATACATGATTGCCTAAAATTTACTCGATAGCAAAAAAAAACCATAGTTGGGTCATTATTTTCCTTTTTTTACTCAGCCTATTGACACAACAAATTATTTAACGACACAATCAAGTTAATGCTTTAGTATTTTATCTTATCTAAAATCTCACCTACTGAAATATAAATGAAACTTCACTAAGTTAGGTATTTATCGAAATTTGTCCAAAAAAGTCATTCCCGAAGAGCGTCGCATCTCATTTTCTCGTGCTTGGAAGGCATAAGCGTATCTCTGTCTAGGGGGCGTGGTCGACTCGAATCAAGGTATCCCCTTAAGCTGGTACGGACTACGGTACGGTGTAGCACTATTTGCGTAGCGGGGCGGTGAGTGGGTTAAAGGACGGACAGTGTCGGCACAAAATTATTGTCTCTGATTTTCTGTCTCTGACGGAACATAAAATCGCACGTGTTACCCAGTTATTTCTGCACCAATTATCGCGTCAAGTATCAAGATGTCTGGCAGCCAACATATCATTATCGGTGTGTCTCGCGTGACAGGACCGTGTAAAAACACTTTAATGATATCCTTGGAGGAAGAAGTAGCAATTTAGAACAGCGAACGATGAGAAAAATTGCTTTATATATGCTAATTCATTGTAACAAAGCACAATTTAGATCATACGTTAGCAAAATTATGGTTTACTTACCAAGTCTGTCTAGCGTTAAATTACTTTAAAACAATAGAATATTAATTTGAATTACCAGAAATATGGCATTCAGGATATAGCAAATTTCAAAACAACTTACGTTATACTATTATATTATTCTGTGCGGGGACAGCATATAATAAATAAATAAATAAATAAATATAAGGGGACAATCTTACACAAATCGAGCCAGTCCCATAGTAAGCTCAATAAGGCTTGTGTTATGGGTACTAGACGATGATATATATAATAGATAGAAATACTTAAATACGTAGAAAACATCCATGACTCAGAAACAAATATTCATGCTCATCACACAAACATTTGCCCTTACCGGGATTCGAACCCAGGACTTTCAGCTTCGTAGGCAGCGTCACTACCCACTAGGCTAACCGGTCGTCATCTATCGGTATCGGTATATGTCATCTTCAAACGTTTTGTGGTTAAATACTAATTGTATATCACATTTTGTCGATCTTTTATACCCACATTTATGCTAAAAGTGGTACTGGAACATAAGTTTCATGTGCTCTGCCTACCCCTTTTAGGGATAAAGGCGTGATTGTATGTATGTATGTATGTATGTATGTATGTACTAATTGTAACGGGTCGATTAAGGTAGTTATACTTTTTGAATATAGGAATGAAGTCATAGTCGTCCCTGCCGACCCACGAGCTGAATGTGGGTAGTGTATCATTTAAGACGACGCCTTGATTTGAGTCGATTTGCGAAAAGCACGTCTACTTGAAGAATACACGCTTATACCGCGCACGAGAAAAAGAGATGTAAAGGTGGGATTCCACCGGCGTGCGGCACTGCGCGGCACAAGCATTTTTGTATTGAATATGCTTGTGCCGCACAGTGCCGCACACCGGTGGAATCCCGCCTTAACACTTAAGGAATGACGTTTTTAAACAAATTTCGATAAATACCTAACTTAGCGAAGTATTCATATTTCATTTAGTGAGTGTTTAGATGAAGTAAAATACCGTACTATCAACTAGATTGCGTCGCAAAATAATGTATTGGTTGAGTATTCTGAGTTAAAAAAGAAATACAGGGTGACATTTTAATCAGTGTCCAAATTCAAGTATAAGATTCTTCAGCAAAATTATAAAATACTTTTTTTTTTGTTTCATAACATTCAGTACAAAAAATTTTAGTAATTGCTGCTTAAAGTTATCCCAAAAAAACCTTACCGCGCGGGCACCTCAGCGGGTAGTAAGGTTTGCGCACGGCACGCCTCCCCTCCCTCGGCCCCGCCCCGTTCCGCGCGGTACTGAATACCCAGTAACCACGCAGTACGGATAATTCTTTTGGGATACACAAATTATAACTTTAAAAATACCAACCAGTTTTTTTTCAAAAATGGAGTCTATTAGTGATCCCAAATGCCTACAAAAAATTTGGACACTGATTAAAATGTCACCCTGTATAAAGACCCAACTTTGGATTTTTATTCCATCGAGGAAATTGTAAGCAATCATGTATCGATTAAATCAGGTAAACAATCAATATTATGGTCAAGAATCATATCTCTGAAAATCAATTCTTATTGTTTCCTAATCTAGTCAGGAAGGCATTTCAACAACGCGATAATTTCAAATTCGACCCTTAATTTACCTACGATTTTCATATGCAAAAAAACCAAACGTTATTCGAACTCCTTGTCAGTTAAGCGGTTCTAGCCCTCAAAGGCTGTAATACTGTGCTTATTCTAAAGTTGTATCACCCTACAAGGATTAGTGACATAAGCCTTTTCTTTGATTCAGTCCAGATGTCAGTAACATGAGCGTGACACCATAAGTGGTTGCCGTGAAATGTAGTTCCAGTAATTGCGTAACGGATAACAGGTTTGCTTGTGGCATCCTCTTACGATATTGATAAAAAACTAATTAAATTAAATGCATAATTCATTTGCATTGCAATAGCGTCCTTTTATGTAGCTTGAATGAATATTGAATGATTCAAGGGGCCGAGATACCAAAACGTTTGATACAATCATCAGTCTGTAGCAAAAACTGAGTTCGGTCAGTTCTATAGTCTGGACGTTTAGGTATGTAAAAGAATGTAAACAAACAAAACCACGTGACTTGGTCATTCAGCCAATAAGATTGCTGTGAATAGCAACCTTTTGTATCTATGGTATTATCTTATTATTCTTATTGGTTGAATGAATAAGTCACGTGGTTTTGTTTGTTTACATTCTTTTAAATACCTAAACGTCCAGACTATAATTCACCACTTATTCGTTATTTGGTTCCGGAGAGCCGTGAGACCCTTCGGAAAATACCTATTTTTCTACGAGGAGCTCTTTAAATCCTCATGTGTTCCGTCAATCTTGATCAAATATATATAAAAACCAGGGTTAAGTGCTTCATTCAAAGCAAAAAAAATAATTTATGAACCTTTGAATAAATTAATAACAAAATGAGAACCTCCTTCTTTTTATGTGAGGACAGCACATCCCAGGAGTAGGTATATATATCTATACTTATAATTATGTATTCTTTACTAAATAAATAAATAAAATAAATTAAATTGTATGAAGGAACAATCTTGTCCCATATTAAATTCAATAAGGCTGGTTTGTGTTATGAGTACTAGACGACGACATATTTAATAGATATAATAACTTAAATATATAGAAAACATCTGGGACGAGAAACAAATATTCATGCTGATCACACAAGTATTTGCCCTTACAGGGATTCGAACCCAAGATCTTCACCTTCATCATCATTCTTTATTCATTCATTTGGTCAATGTGGCACTCTTTGATTAGAGATATCATTATGATGATGATCTTCAGCTTCGTAGGCAGCGTCACTACCCACTACTAGACTAACCGGTCGTCAAAATAAGTAAATACATGTCTCAAAGTGATCTATGAGTCAATATCTCAATGAATTGCTAGTTTATTCAAATAACACGAAATCCGGCATTGTTAGCGTGTCTACGAAACCAAACGGTACAACTAACATTAAGGTGAAACCTATAAGCAAATCGTATATTATATACCAATGAGTTACAAAAGAAAAACAACAATATTCTTCCATCCGGAACGAGTAATGGAATTCACATTTACTCGTAATTCATATTATATAACAGGACATACACTACAAACATACAATCACCTTCTTCTTAAATTACAATATAACTGGCTATCAAAAATTTCCTTTTCTCTTTTTTAAACAATTTACCTACGACTAAAAAAAGGTCGAATCCGGAATATCCGGATGTTTTCTATAAAAATATGCGAGTAAGGAAAATACACAACTCTTACATGATTCACAAAACAAACAACCGTTTATTTGTTATACATTTCACAAACTAATATAATGAATAAAGCTACATGCACAAACAGGTTGATTAAACACTACTTCACAAATAGGCCAATGCCTCCGTAGATAACGAGAGCTGACGATAATAAAAATAACATATAACAACTTAAAAATATGTAGCTTCATTCAAAATTTCTTAGTACATACGACACTGTTCCCTCATGGCGCGGTAATGCCAGTGCAATCGAAGTGCTGTGTTTATTTTGGTTGATAAATGTTGTGACATTCTTGACAGTACATGCACTGATTTAAGTGCTTGAGTTGCAGGTTTGTATTCACATAGTGGACAGTAAATGCTGATACACCCATAATCAAATCAGGTGTAGGCGGATAGTATTGGTGTTACTAATTATACTAGCATTCTGTGACTAACTCAAACACATTTGTTTTCAAGTGCATAGTCCTTTTACAATTTAGATACGCGTAAGTGGAAGCCAGTTCGATAATATCAATGTGTTATCAAACTGAACTAGTTTTTAACAAAATTAGTAAGTTGCCGGTAGCTCTTATTGTAGTTAGAAATATCAAGAAACTAAATACGTGACTAAATTCCTAATTAACCGCTTGGTCACCTTTTAATGGCTTTAGCATAGACTATAGGGTGCCGATATTATGAAAAAAGAACGTTTTTCATATGTAGCTCTACACTTTACATACTGTATTAAATAGTGTTTGTTGTTAGTTGACCTTTTAATAACCTAATATTTTCATGTTTTTGATAACTTGTTTTGGTAGGTTCTCCAGTTTATTATCACGTTTGATATAGCCAGATAATTCACAAAACACATACCGGCAACTAGATATTTCAAAGAATTTTCATAACTATTTAGAACATCATATATGTCGTAGCAAGAGCTCAAAACAGTGGCAGAGAGAAGAAAACAGCGGCGATTACTCCACCGACAAGAGCCCGGCTCTTACGTTTGTGATGATGATGATAATGATATAGACAAACAGTTTTTACCAGGATTCTGCGGTCTAACAACGCTTTAGATGACTGAGAATACTCTTATGTCAATATTTTTGAGAACCGACTTTTAGGTTAATGGATTCTTAAAGGATGTATGCTCATGATGTCATAGTTAAACTAAATAAGGAATTTCTCTTAGCATCTGCGAGAGCTGAAATGTAGTTTACATAAATTAATAAATAAATATAAAATAAGGTAGAAAGCACTGAGACAAGCAAGGCGCAGAAAATGGGAGGTTTATGCCCAGCTGTGGGACACTAACACTGGGTTTATTGTATCAGAGATATAACTAAAATACCCAGTTATAGTTATAAGTTGGATAGAAGAAAGTCGAAGGAAAGGGACGACACTGGAGTGAGCCATGAGCCGCTCGCCTTGACGTATTCAATGGCCCGAGGAAAATCCTAGTTACAACTGTGTCTAGGACGCCATTCATTAGCGTTTTAACAAGTTCCTCTTATCGTTGCTACGTTAGATCACTATTAGATTCATCGAGGAAATTGTATTTGTACGTTCTGATATGCTTGCCTTATTATAAGCTCTTAACGCTTTTTATGAAGATCTCATGACAAAAAGTACGGCAGTAGTAAATGTGTTTTGGTAGATAGATCACCTATAGTAAAACATGTTCTGCCGTAGCCAATCTAGATTCACAATATACGAGTCAAATACCCCTAAAAAGACCGCGTAAAAAAAAATTGCGAAATCGTTGAAGGTGCTCGTTCGCTTCGCTCGGTCGTTCATTAAAATATCTAATACAATCATATTTTCTTTCTGGATTGCACGCTAACTTTAAAAGTCTGTTGAATAATTAGTAAATTAGTGTTCATAAATATGGGTACTTTATTGCCACTAATAGTTTATTTAAACTAAGGTCTCAGCTCATAGACTTAAAACGTAGCTCATAGACCTAAAATAAACTTATAACGTAAATAAAACGTGCTTGCATATAATAGTAGATTATACACCAAGGGGATAAAGCACTGTTTTATGTCACGGGAGCGAATTGAATCCCGAACGTAACGAAGGACTCATAATTTAACTCCTGAGCGTAGCGAGGGAGTTATAAGTTAATTCCTGAGCGAAGCGAGGGAATTAAGACTGAGTCCTGAGTGCAGTGAGGGGTTCAACCGCCCAAGACTAAAACAGTCTTATCCCCGAGGTGTATACTCTACTTTTCACACCTTATGCGAGACAAAAAAACAGGCTCAGTAGATAAATAATGTTTATTTAGCAAATTAAAAGTACATAGTAACATTAGACACGTTAGTCCAATTATGGAAAGATAAGGTAATGTTTTTATTTGGTACGTTTATTGAGGTTAAGTTGTCTAATTTGATAAACTCAGGAGTCAAAACACTTTCATCACTCGACATTTTCAATATTATTTTTGAAATTAAATCTTCTATAGGCACCTACAAGAACTTGATTTGTTCGTCACGCGTGAACAAATGAAGGCGCGCGACGTTCCAAATTCGAAAGCACAAGCCGTGGTCCTAGATTCGAAATTCGAATTTCGAACACCGCGCTCCTCCGGACCGGGGTTCACACGGAGGCAAACTTCATTTATTTTGTCAAATCAAGTAGGCCATGGCCTAGGACAAATTGTGTTTAGCAAAATTAAACTTTATGCATATAGTAATAAGAATTATGAAAAGTGAAATCATATTATTAACCAGCGGGTTATAATGAAATTCAGTACAACATTATAACCCGGCTAATACCAAGGGATTTAATGTCTTGCTTTCGGTAGGGTTTACATGACCTATAATTCGGCATTGTCGAGCATGTGGTGTGAAAATAAATATACACCTTCACCGTCTTTATTTTTTATTGACAATGACACGGCCAGATAAAAAAACAAATGAGTAAAAAGGGAAAGATATACAGCTTTCCGTCTGATAAGCAGTGTAGGTTTAACTTAATTGTACAAGTGTTCAAAAATGAGTTGACATCGAGTGATTTAGCACATGCCTATAAGTAATTTATAGTACTTAGTGCTTTATTGTTAAGTCTCTGTTTTATTTATTTCACAAATATACTATGAATTTTAATAATTTTATACATTTCTTCTATATTGTCATATTTTTTATTCGTAACTTCTGCTTTGAGTAACACTCTATTTACTTAATAATTATTTTACTCGTACCAACAATTATTCACTTTTTAATAATTGTAAATGAATAATACTGTTTGTATATTATTAGAGTTACTGTTCAACCAACACTGAATTCATTGATCCAGAAATGCCGTTGTTACGTAGGACTCGCTTGCGTATGCAAGATATTTTAACGTCAGACAGTGACTTTGGTATCCGAATAGAAAACGTATTGAAGAATCACAACTCTGCAAGCACTCATTGTGGTTAAAACAAACCAGAATCATAAACGCTTAATAAATTTCTCCTTCGACTAGAGAAGCATGGCGTTTCATGTCTACTGATTCATATTTACAAGGGTAACGAACTTATTAAGTACTTCCCCATTGACATTTTCCTACCGTCTGGTGGAGGGGCTGCTTCAATTATGCATCGCGCCCCCAGGTGCAAGGGTTAGTGCATGCAGTTCCATTTAATGCACTTGGGGTTGTGTAAAAGGATACCTAGGTATTTCTTTTCTTCTACCTCCGTAAAATGTCAGAAATGTTCATTGTTTAATAGAAACCTTAAAATTTCGACAATAAATCTTTTATTCCGATTATCCTGTATTTTCTTCAATGTCAGTTTAAGGTTTAATAACTGACATGTATTTCCTCGAATGTGGGTGTTACCTAAATTGTGTAAGTCGTATTGTTTCCTTATCTTTCTTTTACTTAACCATGAAACAGAGGTCGCAATGAATTAAGAAAACCCGATATTGAGATACTCTCAATTTATAGCGTATTTTTTTCCAAGAGTTCTCCCATAGCCTCGTAAGTCCCCGCGTACTTGTACAAGTACAAACTAAGCATGGTAGTTCAGACCTGATAATGAAACTGAATAGCACGAATAACTGCCTATTTTACTTACCCAAGTACAAATTCTTCATTCCCCATTTACTGGGTAATTTTTTTATCTCGGTCTGAAGCACTATTCTTGATTTGTACTTTGTAGGTATAGTACATCCGGCAGATATGAATACTGTTATTGAAAAAAACACAGCATTTACGAGGCATATGTTGATCGTAAAATCTGACCTGTCCCTATTATAATAACATTAATATTCATTATAAAGAATCTCTGTAACCAGAACAACTCAAAATGGGTTTTTTGGTAGGTAAGAATTGAGTTCGACACGTGAGCTGGTTCCTATTAAAATCATGATGTTGCGTCCCAGTGACTGATTTTGTTACATAATATTTATACACGATATGCCTCGAATATTACTTGTTCCAATTATGCCCGCTTTATCTGTTTATGAATATGAAATTCGAATGCACTTAGGGTACCAACTGAATATATCAACCATTTTTTTTTCTTGGTTTTCGATTCGTACATTGCTTGGTTTCAAATAAATAATGGTAGCCGTATACTTATGAAAATTACTTGATATTAGACTAAAAATGTACGGCGATTGACATTGACCAATGTCAGTTGATGATTGTCAAGTTGGTAAATAAAAATAACAGCCAAACTATAACATAAACTGGTTATGTTTTAGTTTTGATGATAATGTTTTGAAGACAGTAGTTATTATTTATTTATTTATTTATTGAAAAAAACAGGTTACATAACATTACAGTGTAAGCACCAATGCGTCATGAACCGAACAATGTTTATTTAGACGGCGAAACGGCGTGGCCCCGTTGCGTCGACATCTCGGGTGTTGGATTTGGTAGGTTGCCCCGGAACCGACGAAACACGACACCTTTCGGCCAGAAATCAGCACACGCGATGGTCTCCTGGAGCGGCCGCGGCACGCGCACTACTTAGATACTACACTAGATTATGCACTAGTTAGATAGTACATTAGGGCGGGTTGTACCAGCTTACGATTACAGACCGATCAACGTGAAATATGGCGCCGGCAGCTGTCATCCCATAGAAAGCTGTCAAACTTTCCATACATTCCGATTTAAATGAACACCGTTTACGATTACAGACGGTTCGGTCCAACTCACCCTAAGTGTCTATTTACCGTGATTCAATCTGACCTAACTTGACTAAGAATGAAAAAACATCACAAAAGGAAAATATTTCGCTATATTATGATAACCTCTTCGTCACGTGTGGTCATGTCAATGTCAATGTCGCGTGGTACATGTCAATAGACACATCCATTAAAGACTCATTGTGGCTATCACGAACAATGGCTATTTCCAAGAGGTTGATGGACGTAAATTGTAAAGATTTGTGGTAAACTTAAAGAAGAGTACACATATACATTTCACATGTATGCTATTAAAATGCGGTCCATATTGTTGCAGTGTTACAGTAACTGTTGTTTTTACCAATAAAGAAATTAACATGGCAACATGAAAAACTGTCAAACAATTACGAAACGAAGCTTAAACTAATAAACCTAAACTTTCCACGAGACAAATAAATACCTACCTAAATAATAAGGTAATGGGTGCGGAAACGTGTCTACAGTGTTCGAGATTTGGAACTGGTCTTTTGACACATCGCGACACCCATATAACGTAAATTGGCACTGCTCATCGGAATAATAAAAAAAGTTTCAATCGCTTCCGAGTTACAAAACAAAGTTCAATCTCCATGCACGCTCTTTTTAGCACTTATAAAATTATTGTCATATTTTTTTACGGCTTATTTGTATAGAAATTAGCATTGAAAACTCGGTATGCAAACCATTACGTCCTACGACTTTTTATTTTTAAATTTAGTGATATACTGCTTTAATCGTTTGGAGTCTGTCAATTTAGAAATAAATCGATATGAATCAAATAATTGTGAATAGGAAAATAACAATGTATTATTTAATTACTGTTACGATAGTACGAAATAAAATCACATCGATCGAAACCGACGTATTTGATTGTGCAAAATGTTGCCTTTGAAAATATGGCATTGATTTCTGCACGGCGCGCGAGCTCTCTCAATTTTTCTCTCACTGTCAGTCTCTCCCTTTACTTACAGGACACTTGTGTTAGCAGACGACTGTGTATAGGCTCTCTATTTGATTTCCTAAAAATAATTATTACACAGTAATCAATCGATTCCTTTTATTAGCCATCATCAATCGTATTCGGATATTATGACAATCGATTTACTCTAGCCACATCACTCTTTACATCATATTGGAACTGTCCAAAGACCAATCCCAAATCTCGTACACTGTAATTGACTTAATCGATTAGTAGGTATGAAGGTATGGTAGTCCGGTTTCTATATTTAAAACTGAAACTTTATCTTTTGAATATCTGATGCCTACTGGTCATTCAATTTATTTTTCGCTCAGCGATAATCCCATGAAATGTTCGTGAATTGAACAATATACCTGAACCGAACGGCCAGTTTCAACCAAATGACATGACTCGACTAGCCTTGGTGGCCTTTTTACCAAATTGGCCATTCGTTAACTCAGTAATAGCTAGCCAGTGCACTGAAAGCGCTTCAAGATAGGTTAATACCAGTATGAACATTTATGAGGTTTGAGCATTATGATATTAGTCGATGAATTTAATTATTCGGATTGATTTATCCATTACGAGAGCCTAATATAGACATTTCTGTCGGTAACATAAGGATGCTCGCTTTTTTTAAATGAAAGTATGGTGGTGGGATCAGTAACATCATTATTTTTAATACGTGACCTTTTAAGCTCCTCGTATACCAATAAGATTTCAATAGACATTATTTCACATTATATATGGCCTTCCCAAAAAGTAATAATTGAGACATTAATATTTAGTACCTACTGGCAGAAAAAACGAAAACGCTAACTCGTTATTAAGATGTTTGGTAAACAAAGTAACGGTTTTAAGGACTTAATTTACTTCACAAACCATACAAGTGTAACTCCAACTAGGTTGCCGTGTTATCTTTCAGGAAACCGGATCTTACCTGAAAAAAAAAGACAAAGAACTCAGGAATATTAATGAAAAAATAAGCACGCAGGAAACATTTAACTGATTAAATACGCAAAACAATGGTGATGACATCATACATTGACAGTATGTTGTAATATTTATAGGGATAACAGTTGACTAAGTTTTCCAAGCTGCAAGACCTGCCTCCTTACACATACATTTCTAGACGAAGATAATTTTTATGAGGCTAGCCCTTTTTTGAGTCCGTATTTTTTTTGAAGCAAACCAAAACATTTTAAATCAAATCTAATCTCATTAATGGCTAAGAAAATTTGTACCTTAATAGATTGGAAACGTAGTAACATTAGATAAATAAATGCTACATGAGGTGGGCAGTCTTAAGGTTTACAAGACTAAATTGACATAGTTAAAAAATAACTAAGAGATTTAACTAATATAACAGATTTTTGGACGAAAATCCTAAATCCATATATTTACTCTGCAAGCTCTTGTACATTGCACAGTATGCAATATTTTCTTTAATACAAAGGTATATAAATACTATCGAACAACATGAATGAATACATGCAAATGCTTATAATAAAGAGATGTAAAGAGTAGCCGGCATCAAAATAAAATAATGGTGAGAATGAAAGAGTTCCAATGGTGAGAGAATTAAATTTTAGAGATGCAAATGATCTCTGAATGTGTTCGGCTCACTTTACTGCAACTTAGCTGACGAGCTCGTTGTTTTACCTAGGAAGAAAATTCTTAGCTTAATCTGACACACACAATAATTTGTTTACGAATGTGGATGCCGACAGCGGTCAGTGTCCGGTCCAACAATTTTCGTCAAACGTCATAATTGCATCCTCATTATTTTGAAATGATTGACCATTTCCTTTTCGTTTTCGTGTTCGAATTGACGTTTCTTTGCACTAATTATTTTTGCATTAAGTACGCTTTAGCAACGGTTGTTGAATTGAATTCTCAATTACATCTTCACATGTACGTTTTATTGGTTAACGAAATACTAGGATATTATTAAATTGCCGGATGATTCCACACACATAACAACCGATTTCTGATAATATAATAACTATTGTGGCAGTATTTGGGGAAACCTATGTCCAGCAGTGGATTAATTATGTGAGCATTATTTCAAATTACCGCTTACGTGGTACATCTACTCACAATACAATATACTTACTTCTTAACCTCTTTATACTATTAACATCATTTAGCATAGATCCATGTTTACGAAGGTTATAATTTTACTATTCGAACTATACAATAAAATATCACTTCGCTACAAAAAGTTGAGGCAGGAACCGGACTACTGACACTTTTATTGATCTACCCACTTACTAACCCATCGTATATGGCCAATGACCCATCGAACAGTCCTCAACCCAAGTGAACTTGGGAACGAAAAGCGGCTTTAAATACTTTAAAGCCGCTGCATGTTTAAAGAATGACAATAATTATTCACGTATTCTTAATTTAGCATTGACGAGGGTCAGAGTTCGACATCAGGGTTGAGAGTGGATTTTTCATTCAAGGTTTACACTGTCCGCGGGGTTTTATGTCCAACGTAAACTTTGTAGAGTCTGGCCAGTAAGAGATGAGCCAAAGATTTAAATTAACCTATGGTAACAGTAATATCATTGTCAAATGTGTCAAAAACCTCAAATTTGTATGATGTTCAAACTTTGAACGCTTTTGCGTTATCTGTATAAACGTGCGGTGTTGTATCGTGCTGTTTTTTAAAATGCCTCTTTTTTCTTAGCTTATCTTTTACTAGCCAGACTCTACTTAATACTAAAGAAGTGGCTGTTAAACTGGAAGGGTATGTTAATTTAGTGGTAGTAATGGCTTTTATTGTAGATGATTCTGCATCTCATAATGTAAAATGTTTATACTCGTACATAGATTTTTCTGTATTATCCTTGTATATAATTTATGAACGATGCTTTAAATGGGAAGTCTGCAGGTCATATCCGAGTGCATAAATATCCTTTAGAAATATAAATAACTTTTTTATTCCCATTTCCAATTACAATAAGGAAAATCTTGATCGACCTTATAGAAACAGTTATAGTAGGTACGCCCTTGAATACTTCGTTACATAGCAAATTTTACATTTACGTTAACGTATTGGTATCTGCGACGTGTTGCAAACGTACTTAAAAACGTTTATGCCACTTGTCATGGTAGATGAAGATTCTTTAACTGGTTAACATTGATTAGTTAAGAAGCCATTGAGATTGAAATTGAGTAAGTATTTTTTATCGCCGCGATATTTTTTTCTTCCATTTGTTCAAGCCGTGCCATACTCGACCACATCGGTATGCTAACGAACGAAATCATAGCTATGTCATGCGGCTAACATTGACCTTTGAGCACGTGGTGCGTCGAACTCATGGTAGCCATTAATCATGCTGAATAATCTCTGCATAAACGCTTTACGTGGCTTGAACGCTTATAACACTTGTGAGACTTTCGTGGTTGGACCGAATTATGGTCTTGAGGTACGAGGGTTTGTTCGTCAAATGTAGTAAGTATTTATCTTAGATTTTTATCTCTTTATGATTATAGTGTAATTACTAGCGTCCGCGCAAGAGTGGTGGCAAATTTCTCAAAGAGAATAATGGAGTCGTTGTACTTTACTAACTTTCAACGATTGAATGAATATTTTTTTTATTAATTTTATATTTTTAGAGGAGCGAACAAAGGAACACCACACCATCAAATATTACGTTGTAAATGTTATATTTTGATAAACTCTAATAAGAATTTATTTTCTTTGGGCGAAACATTTGATAATGTGGCCGAAGACCATAGTTACAACGTATTTACAAAGTAGTTAGCGTACAAAGTCGTAAATGTAGTATATGCGAACACAGTGGCATTTGTGGTAGACGAAAGCTTGAAATTTTTATGGGAAGACAATTTAACAGAAAATGTAAATACATGTAAGTAGATTGACATTTCGCAAACTTTAAATTTATTCGCCAGATTATAAGAAACTTAAGAGAAAGAAATCATGTAATCGTTATTCATTTAATCATAATAATACCTAGGTGACTCTACGACGCTCTGTGTGAATTCTGCTACTAGTTGTCCGGACCCTAGTATTTACTATTGCTAAATATTAATAACATTTTTTTCATCAGCTAAGTAGTTGTTAGACTTTAACTTAAATTAACTTTGATGTCTTGGCAGTGGAACTAATGTATATCGTAACGGTATGCAGTGAATGTGATAGCAAGTTTTATAAAAAAACGTGACATATTCTGTAATTCTGCAGTGGTGAAGCTTTTTAGCTTGTGTTTTTTGACAGAAGTAACCTGTACGTTTTTGTTGGAACTGAACAGCAGTCGTTTTAAGTGTGTATGTATATATTTTTGCTGCTATTATTTCTTCTGTGCAATCGAATAAAATAAAATAAAGTTTCATGCTATAAATGTTGTTTGCCACTGCCTAGTCTCAAAGGCAAACCGGTAGAAATCGGGTCTACAGACGTTTTTCCGCTGATGATACTCGGATGTCGTCGATTCCACAGACGTAAAACAAATTGGTTGTGCTGGGGTTCATCCCACTTAAATAAATAAAATAAATAAATATAAGGGGACAATCTTACACAAATCGACCTATAGTCCCATGGTAAGCTCAGTAAGGCTTGTGTTATGGGTACTAGACGACGATATATATAATAGATATAAATACTTAAAAACATAGAAAATATCCATGACTCATGACAACAAATATTCATGCTCATCACATAAATGTTTGCCATTACCGGGATTCGAACCCAGGACCTCTTGCTTCGTAGGCAGGGTCACTACCAACTAGGCTAAAGCGGTCGTCAAACTTACTTACTCCTCGTACTTACTACTTACTACGTACTTACTCGTTGGACTTATGTCCGTCATTCAGATGCCACGTGACGCCAATATCGCGAAATGACAACTTGTCCCTTAGTGTAAATATTTATGTTCTTGCTTGTTGTAGATGGAAGGATCTCTACAAAATTCCGTTTTTAGCTTGTCCTTTGGGATATTTATTTGTCTGCTTTGCTGAAAGGTTGACTGGTAGAGAATGCTTACGGCAATGAGTCCGCCTTTTGAACGATACGTGGTTATTTGGTGCAATAAAGATAACGGCCGTATTCATAAACGTCCTACAAGCCCGTTTTAACTAAAATGGCGTTAAAATTCGTTTGCCCCTGCCTGTCACATTGACATTTGTGTTCTTAAGAAAGGGACAAAGTACCTACATTTTATTTAGCAGAGGCATTTTAAGTTTTATCAATAAGGGGGTAAATAAATAAATGATTATAATTAGGAACCTATTGAAATGGCGATACATAAACAGATCGTGATTAAAAACAAAAGCAGGTAAATCAACCAACAGTAAAAATGTTTAGTCCTACAATTATAAAGTCAGTTTAAAGTAAATTATTTTAATTATTTCATCATAGTATGGCTTGGGGGAAACCTGTAATACCAGTAAAAATCATAGCATAAAGATGTACAAAATACTGCGATGACATCTCACTTGCACTCTCCAATAACATAAAAAGTGAAGCTGAGACTATTTAAATAGTAACACAAATTAATTCACACAGCGTATCTTGCCTTTGTCCTAAGCATCTGTAAAATGGCGGACTGTCAGTGTGTTGCCAAACACACACACACACGCACACACACGCACACACACACACACACACACACACACACACACACACACACACACACACACACACACACACACACACACACACACACACACACACACACACGCACACACACAAACACACACGAACACACACACACACACACACACACACACACACACACACACACACACACACACACACACACACACACACACACACACACACACACACACGCGCGCACACTGATGTTCATAAGCAAAGTTTCGTTTACCTACAAACTTTTTATTTAATTTGTATATATAGGCATCATCCATTTGTGTGTCAACTTCGCGCAATGGCAAAATTTGTGTGGCGTAGGATTTGTGGTACATACCTACCTACCTACCATGTTTCATTCTATCATGTTCACACCGATGAATGTACGTACCTACCTCACGTGCTAAAAGTTCATTTGCCCTCAGCTTTATGCTAAGTAAAGTACTTCCCATTTAATTTCGGCCTTGACTTTAGAAGGTTGGAAAATGTATTAAAGATTACACTTTTATGCAATACATCTTGAGTAACACCAATCTTGTTGTTACTGTTAGGTATTTAAATATAATCTTTTTAAGGGCATTCCTAAGGGGCATTCTCATGTAGTCTCAGATAAAATCTATCATATTCTACTAAATCTTGACATGCCGATACTTCCCTTACCGTGTCAGAGCTTTATGATTATAAGCACTGTGGTATCTATTCGTTTTCCTATGTATGTATTATCTCAGTTTTTTACATCACCAGGGTAAGTACCTATCCCATAGTATTGTCATTATTGACACTTCGCATATACTCGTAGGTACGTGTGCTGATTAATATTCATAACGCTTACCAAACTAATATACCCTACTGTCAAAACAATTAGATGCGCAGAAACTTTTTTGAGTACATTTGTCATTCAAGACTACTGCTCATTACTACGTATGAAAACTTTTAATTTGTACCTTCAGCTAACGCACTAAGGTCTAAATTGTTTACAGACATATGCATTCTAAACGGTGATTTTTTTGTTCATAATTTGAATTGTCACGTGGATCTCCTCCCCATTGTTAAGTCCTTAGTCACCTGTCTGGATTAGAATGAAAAGGACAGCATAAACAAGAATGAGGAACGAATTTGCCATACGTTTAAACATTGATATTATTTTTACTAAAGCTGTTTGCACATACCCAAGGCAGAGCTTGAAGACAATTTAGTGTGGTTGATTTCATTCTTAAACTTTCGGTGATTTTGATGTAAATTAATCGCTCAATATTTCCGCAGACGGCAAAAGCGGATATGGCGAGATGATCAAAACGCATAAGTATAAGCATATTAATGCCACCTATTAGTGTCAACGCCCAATGGAGGGAAATATTGAGAGGCTTTCAGAAAAATGCAATGATAAAAAAACGAGTAGTTATATGTTATTGTAGTTGCTATGAAGGCATAAAACACAAAAGATAATACTTATCATTAATATGAAACGCGTAATACAAATCTTACATAACACTTTTGAGTATTAAAATCAACGGTTTTTGTTCTTAGGGTCTTTCTTGCTGCTCAAAATGATCCTTATTCATAATTTGTATGGCACGGAGAAGTATCAATATTTACAAGAATGTTAGGGTTCCATCACAATATTAAAATTGAAAACATTATTCAGCAATAAAATGCAAAATTTAGTTTACATTTCACACATAGCTTTGTAAGATCGCCGACATGCTAATTATGTAATTATGAATATTGAAATATGTAGTCAAAGTATGGAAGTTATTGTCAGTGTTTATTACTAGGTAGGTACATATCTGGACTAATAACACTACCACTACATGCAGTGGATAGTTGGTGGATACTGATACAGATTATTACTTATAAATAAAAGGAATACACAGTCGAGTAGATTTATTTATTTCATGATAAAAACTGCAGGTCAAAGCTTTACTACTAAAAATAAAATATGTTGTAAACAATGAACACCACGATTGTCACCAAATAGAAATGTTAATGTATAATGTGTGATAGTTTAAGAATAAATCGGTATTATTCAAGCTGTAATTATTGATGAAATCCTGTAATTGGCTATGTCTTTGGGTAAAAGCATTGTTATTTACGATTGTATTTAAGAGCGATTGCTTTTAAATAGAGCGAAATAAAAGCAATGATGTAACAAAAGCAAAAAATTCAACATTGAATATTTTTTTCAAATTGTGTTCGATCATAGACACAATTGGCTACCAGAGAAAATAAAAACACACTTAAAATCTGCACATTGCTCCAGTCCTCCTCATCATTAACATCGTCATATCAGCCGAAAGAAGTCCACTGCTGCCACTGCTGGACATAGGTTTCCCCCAAATAGTGTCAAAGTGACCGGGCCTGCGCCACCCACATCCAGCGAACTCCCGCGACCTTTACCAGGTCATCAGTCCACCTTGTGAGGGCATACCTCTATACATAGCCTTCCGATACGTGGTCGCCACTCGAGAACCTTTCTGCCCCAACAGACATCGATTCTACGAGCAATGTTCCCCGCCCACTGTCAGTTAAGTTTTGCGATTCGGAGGGCTATATCGGTTTCCTTGGTTTTGCTGCGGATAGCCTCATTTCTGATGCGATCGCGCAGAGAAACTCCCAGCATAGCTCTCTCCGTTGCCCTTTGGGTGACCTTGAGCCTTCTTATGAGGCCCATAGTAAGCGACCACGTTTCCGTGCCATACGTCATCACTAGCAACACAAACTGGTCAAAGACTCTCGTCTTGAGACACTGCGGAATATTGGGTGAAAAGATGCGCCGTAGCTTGCTATATATATATATATAAAACTGGACCTATACACCAGAGACCTACACCAAAGATACTTGGAGGAGATAGACACATGCAGACAGACTAAAGAGATTTTGTGCGCGACAGCAAACTGACTACCGCATTCTGAGGACATATAGAAACCAACTACGCAAGATAGTTGGAATAATAACAGGACACAACACTTTGAACAGACACCTATACAACTTATGTATCACAGACAGCCCCATGTGCAGAGCGTGCATGGAAGCAGAAAAAAAACTGAACACATTCTACTGGACTGTAAGCAGGTAGAAGTATACAGGAAAAAACACCTAGGGTCTCCGGACACACTATGGGACGCAGTCAGTAACACCAAGGCACTCACAAACTTTCTGGAGGATCTGGGGTGGTCAGAGTAGCGCTACCCCACCGATTCATACTGGATGTCGACTTGCAGAAACGCCCAGTATAACTAACTAACTGGTACGAATGGTAAGAAGTCCCTTAGTAACAGATAATAACTGCAAGTTTTTGTAACGAGAAGAATTCCTGCAGGCAAGCTTTACATTCATACAGAACCATGCTCCGAGCGAGCCGCGCCGAAACCTCTGTTTTTGCGACGCGCACAATTCGGTACGTAGTCAAAACGAATCATTATTGGATTTTTTGCACGCAAAAATGCGGTTCGGCTGCGGAGCCGGTCCGTGGCCGGTTAGAGCAACCGTTTTCTAAAGCGGCGGCTTCAATTTCAAATTACTAAATCTTTCCATCTTTATTTATGTTTTATTTTCATAATTTATTCTATTTAGACGGAAGACTCGCCAGAAGTCACAAGTTCGAAGACTAATAGCCAATCCACTCTTAAACCTAAGTCAAAATTAGATTGTTTTCGTACCCAATAATAAAAAAGATAATATATTTCAAATTTTTCATCAGAATGTTCAAGGTTTAAGGTCGAAAATTGATCATATTGAAATAATTACACATAGATATCGTTATAACGTATTGTGCTTTTCCGAGACCTTTTTGAAGGGTAACGAACCTCATCTGTTGAAATTGGACGGTTACACATTAGCTTCATATTTTTGTAGAAAGCGAAAATCTAGAGGAGGTGTATGTCTGTATGTCGAAAATGGTTTATTTTTTAAGGAAGTTGATTGGATTTCGGATATGTCTCTTGAAACTCATTTTGAAGTTTGTGGCATCTCAATTACCGAGCTGCAATTAACTATAATTAGCATGTATAGAACTCCTGATAGCGATTTAGAAATATTTATAAAAAAACTCGAGTTACTACTGTATAAGTTAACATTACGCACCCGAAATGCAGCTAAAAAAATAGTCATTGCAGGAGACTTTAATATAGATGTATCAAAAAATGACAAAGCATCAAATTTATTCAAAGCAACATTAATAAAATACAATTTACGTCTTACAATAAAAGAGCCAACCAGAATTTATAAGCAATCACGTACTTGTATTGATAATATCATCACAAACAACAGTCTTTATACTTCCGAGGTACTAAATTTGGGCATCTCAGATCACACTGGGCAGCTAATAAAATTAAAAACAAACTCAAGCTTTAGTGAAAAATACTGGTTTGTTTGGACGAGACGCATAAGCACAAATTTAAGCATTTTCATGAAATATATACAACAAATAAATTTCTTGGACGTGTTCGATAGTTCTGATGCAAATTTGGCATATAATTTATTTATAGATAAATTCTTGTTAATTTTTAACCTTTGCATTCCGGCGGAGCGAATAAAAATTACATATAAGCGTAAACAGAACTGGAAATCAAAAGGTATAAAAAACTCGTGTCGTAAAAAGCGGCACATGCACATTAAATGTTTTCAAAATCAACATACCAATAAATTAATTCGAATTCAGTTTCAAAATTATTCTAAAATATTAAAAAAAGCAATACGTAGTTCAAAATTATTGGCTAACAATAGATTTATCACTTACAGTTCCAATAAAACAAAAGCAACTTGGACACTGATAAAACATTACACTTCTGACACAAACACTCTGAAACCTATGATCGACAGCATTGATATAGACGGGAAAATTATACAAAATCCCTCAGAAATAGCAACAACGTTCAACAATTCATTTATCGACCAAAATATTAGCGATGCAACAGGGTTAAAATGGAAACCAAAAAGCACATCAATTTCTCATAGCATATTTCTGTCTCCGGTTAACATATCTGAGCTAAATAAGATAATTAATTCATTAAAAAATAAAAAAAGCACAGGCCACGACAATTTACCTATATCTGTAATAAAATCTTCTTTTGAATACATCGCCGAACCTCTTGTCCATATAATAAATTTAATACTTGAGTCTGGAATTTTCCCCGATGACTTAAAGAAATCCTTGATAAAACCACTGCACAAGAAAGGAAATAAAAATTTGATTTCTAATTACAGGCCCATTGCACTGTTGCCAACTTTTTCTAAAATTGTAGAAAAAGTTATTTATAGCAGAGTTGTAAAGTTCGTCACGGTAAATAATTTATTAAACAAAAACCAATTCGGTTTCCAAGAAGGAAAATCCACATCATTAGCAATATTTAAAACGTTCAAATATATTTGGGATGCAGTAAATAACAGAAACCCTTGCGTTAGCCTCTTCCTCGATATGTCAAAGGCATTCGATTGTGTAGTGCCTTCGATTTTACTAACGCAGCTCGAACATGTAGGCATTAGAGGTAATGCTTTAAAATTATTTGAAAACTACTTTATGAACAGGAAACAGGCGACTATCATTGATACTTATAATAATAATACCAAAACGATTGAAGTACGATCTAATTTTAAAAGTATAAAACTCGGAGTACCTCAAGGTAGTATTTTAGGTCCTCTTTTATTTTTGATCTATATTAACGAATTACCTAATGTTATGGATGAATTATGCGTAATGTTCGCCGACGATGCAACAATTTTATTCTCCGGTGAAACATTAGATCTCGATTTCCAAATTAATATAAATAACAGTGTAAAAACTGTCGTCAGCTGGTTAAAATCAATAAACTTAAAGGTAAATTTAACCAAAACTAAGCTCATGCAATTTCGTAACCACAAACAAATACCAGCAAAATTAAATGTTACAGAATCTGGTACTTCAATCGAAGAAATTGAACAAATTAGTTTCTTAGGTATTATAATAGATCCTCATTTAACCTGGAAACACCACATTCAAAAAATTAATAATAAAATTTCCAGTCAATGTTACGCACTATCTATATTAGCCGATTCGTGTTCCCAAGAAGCCGTCATTACTGCATACTATGCTAACATCTACTCTTTATTGACATATGGTGTCATATACTGGGGAAACTCGGTAGACGTACAGTCTACTTTTGTTTTGCAGAAAAGGTGCTTGAGAATTATCTTTCGCATGAATAACAAACAATCACTTCGAAATGTTTTTAAAGAACAAGGCTTTCTAGCATTAACTAGCATTTATATTTACGAGCTCTGTAACTTTGTAAAAAGTAACAAAGAAAACTTCACGTCACTAGCTTCCCAACGTAATAACCTACGCACTCAATATAGGTATAATTTAACATTGCCTTTGGTAAAAAATAAAACTTATGGCAAAAGCGCATTTATTAGTGCCATTCGTGTATTTAATCGGCTTCCTAATGAAATAAAAATGTTGGATGACACAAAATTTAAACGTAATCTAAAAATATGGTTAAGCAAGAAAGGATTCTATTCATTGAAAGAATTTTTTGAATTTTCGTCTTAAAAGGAAAAGAATGTATAATAATATTAGTTATGATTTCCTTAGTTTTTAAGCAAATATTGTACACCCGAAATGGGTAACCGTTGGGGCCTAACACTTGTAATAATTAAAACCATCTATGTAACACGGTTAAACAATAATTTTTTTCTATTCTATTCTATTCTATTCTATTCTATTGAATGACACCGGCTAAAATAAAAACGTGTCTGTCGTGCTAATCATGACTGATGTTTGTGTTGTATGAGCACTGTAACAATGTAAAATTATGGGTAACTGACGCACGTAAAATAAATCGCAATGATTAGGTAATTATTTGGCGTATATGCATGCATAGTATATATGTCGGTATATATATATATATATATATTCTCATTTTTTTTCGATATATATATATATATATATCGAAAAAAATGTGACATATAAAAACGCACCTATTTACATAGTGTAAAGCCGGGAAAAAATTAAATGACTACCATCTAACCTGATATGTTCCGAGGTATATATCTGAACCCATATTTGTACCTCTTGTAAGACATACCTCATATTAATACTCTTATATAAAAATAAATAAAATGAAGTACCTAAAGAATAAATATAGCCTAAGTTTTGTTTACAAACAAGTAATTTAGAGAATGCGGCTCATCAGGATGGCGGACTTTGACCACTGTGACGTCACAAATCGCGAAACTCCATGACGTCAGAAGATTTGCATACAAGTGGTTGACAAGGAAAAATAACTAGAGAATTTACAACACGTGCCGATTTCTGGTGAATTTTCAATTACACAATACTTCACAAAACAGACATGGGAAAGAATCAACGAATTATGGTTATATTCTGTCGAATAAAATCATGCAAAAAGCAGCTTCGCGCTCTTTTGCACAAGGTCTAATACCAAAAAAGAAAAAAAAGACTAGAGGCGAAACTTATTTCAACCAATACACCTTGAAGACACATTGTGTCCGAATGCATGGGCATTATTAATATGTAGCAGGCGTATAATTTTTACATGGAGGTGTCACGGTATTCAAATACTGATTTGACAGATTCAATCGGCACTCGAACGGAGCACGAGTGTAGCGAATCATTTGTTATGGCGGCCTCTGCAGCCATAAGGCGGTGTAAGAAGATTTAGTATGAGACAATGGGATTTTCGAGTTTAGTCTATGAGAGAACTTCGAGATGATAGTAGGCGACATAGATAGTGATCGTGTGCCTATCTTTTGTAAAAAGTGGCGGTGTAAATGCGATGTCCACTTGGTTGTTAGTGGGTTAAAAATAAACCCAAGTAGCAAATTGCAATGAACGCCTGTCAGACTTTGTTTTAGTATTAAAATTACGCACGCCCTCGGATCTTCGTGTAGAAAAATCTTATCGGGTAATCACTACGCAGGGTTAGAATTAGAACGAGTTTGAAATAATACAAAGGTAAATATGTTCCTTTCAGGTAACAATAATAAGGAAAAGTTCCAGAAGACGAATGACTTAAGGAATTAAAGAAAGTAAATATGCTTAAAACGGCCACAATTTTTGGGACATTCAAAGATATCATTAAGTGATTATTTCATAATTTTCATGAATCAAGCGTGTACCCGTTGATACCGTGAATGTAGTGACCGAGTAAAGAAGCCGAAAAGTCTGCAAGTGCAGTATAAACATACATTATCAGCGAATACAATGAAGTTATCAACACAGCGTGTCACTCAATCTGATTGTACTATCGCTTAGCACAAAAATTCGAAGGAAAAATGGCTGGGGTTTTCCAGATTTACAGGTCTACCGTTTCACTTGGTCCGTTTTTGCGTTACATACATCCTGTATTTGCTCAGTCTATAGTTCTGGAGTAGTTTTGAAAACAATACACATTTATAGATCAAACAATATTATGTTTTAAATATATATGCACACCAGAGGGCGAGGTAATAAATATTAGGGGACAATGTTACACAAATCGACCTAGTCCCAAACTAAGCAAAGCTTGTACTACGGGTACTAGACGACGATAAACACATACTTATATAGATAAATAAATACTTAAATACATAGAAAACATCCATGACTCAGGTACAAATATTCGTGGTCATCACACAAATGAATGCCCTTACCGGGATTCGAACCCAGGACCTCTTGCTTCGTAGGCAGGGTCACTACCAACTAGGCTAAAGCTCGTCAAGTAATGAAGTAAATGATTGATGTTTTGTTATCTTCTCTCAGTGCCATCTCGTCCAAATAATGTCTTCATCCAAAGCCAGTGTCACGGAGTGTGTCCCGTGGTTAGCTCGGTGGCTTCCAACTGACAGCACTTGCCCATTTCATAAGGGTTATTAATGTTATTATTCTCCGGGCAGCAAATAACCTTATCTTATCTTATCTAGGTGAGGGCCCTTTCGGATACACTTCGACCCAGTGGGATCTTTTGTGAATTTGCCCCTTCCTTTATGCCTATTCCCAAGCTCGCTCCATCATTTCCACAAACCGGATGATGCAGCTCAGCGGAAGTAAATTCCTTTGGTTGGGGATAGCCGTTACCAAAGTAAATCATTCTTTGTCTGGCAAGGGCATGAAGTTCACATAGTAAGTGTAACATAGTCTCATCCTCTTCGCCACACCTACAGTCTAATCGATAGTTCCATATGATGACGTAGAGAATATACTGAAGAATGATAGTTGGTAATTTAGTCATTTTAAATTATAGACACACACACACACATATATACACACACACACAAGTATACACAAATCATATATTTTATCCTTTGTTAGTTTAAGATTTCTCAACATGTCATTTCTTATCTATATGTTATTAGTTACCACAGTGGATGAGTGGTGTCTCTTAATACAGGTATTATTCATACCTAAAAAGAGGCACCAGCCAATATATTGTTAAATAGTTTAAGTTACCGAATATTTTTTTTTTTCCTGCCGAATTTCCACAGTTTTTTGGTCCAGCCCCAGTCAATTCCTTCTATATAGAGCTTCGAGTACCTTAAGCCAGCCTCATTCCTCTACTCAGACCCCCTTCTTGAAGAAGAAGCTCATCTGCTCTTTCGTTGCCGATGAAGCGCTCATCCCCTTGTATTCAAACTAAGTAGTTTCACCTTATTGTGTTTTCCAAGCTTCTTATAGGTCATGTCAAAATCAGTTTTTTTATAGGTCATGCACACGTACCTACACTCAAAAGCAGTAAAAACTAGCATTTACATAAACATCGTAACATTCGTAACCATTTCCATTCATCTTTACTATATTAGTCGTCACGTAGACTCAAGAAAGTACACGAGAAAAGCTAGTGTGAAATAAACAGCTATTTCCTCAGGCGCCATTGTTTGGACATGGACAAAAACACATTTTTTTTATTGGGACACTTTTTCTTAAAACTAAACCAGCCTCTTTTATTTTACAGGTATTCTATGATTCGTTTTTTCTTACAAATACGAATGTCAAAATGCATACAGAAAAACAATGCCATTTATGGTTGAGATTATTTAATGTGGCCGACGTTTTATAAAATTGACGTTGGAATTTGAATATTTTACCTTCGACATAAGAGTTATTTTTTGAATGGACTACTTTGATCCAATTCGTCCAACTAGAATAATCTCAAGTAAACTAAAATACGTTTGATGGACGTCTATAATTATGGGCAGTTAATATTTAACTAGACATCCCAACCCGTGCCCATCAACGAGACGTATAAAGATACATGGTGAAATTTTCAAATGTGTTCACTTTATATAAACAAAATGATGTCAAACATCATTTTGTACCTTCCAATACTTACTGCTTACAACTTGAAATCGATCAAGTACGCCAATGCAATACGATGTACTATATTTTAATATTAATTATGGTAGATTTTCCGATGTAGCTTTTAGTTTTTAATTTATGTGATTCAATCCAATATTTTTTCATCAATTGATACGTTTTGTTTCTTTTACCCTGTATAAAAAGCTAGAAATCATGTGTGACACGCGTTGTTTCGCATTCTTATACCACACCACACGTTGCGAAATGCCTCGCAAAATTCCTTCGACTCGCTATGTTGTTTATGCAGTAATAAATGGCTATCCTGCTTATCTCGTTGTCTAGCAACTTCCACGTTTTATTGTAAGTGTATTATATAATGGCGTGCGTAACAAATACTTAGTTTATACATTGCTTTTTTACATCACAAATATTCAACAACAAATTACACAGTTTATTGTAAGACAGATCTTTACCAGTTATACCATCGTTGTGGAAGCTACATGGCTATATTTGTAACGTATTGTTAGATAGGGTCGCGACTTCATTTGTCGAAATTGTATCTAGGATTTCACTTTTGTTTTATGCCTCTATCATTCTGATTTTGACATTGACATGAACTTTCATTTCGTGCAATCTCAAAGCGAGCTTCTCTCTACCGAATTATACACCTATATACACCGGACTTGACGACGCAACGGCGCCACGCTGTTTCGTCGCCTAAATAATTAGTTTTTATTTATTTATTTATAATTATTGTATGTTAGGATTTAATGTATTTGTTGCAATCGGCCTTAGATGCCTGAAATGAATGTATTATTATTATATCTGGGCCGGTATTAGACTAACAAAACGCATCATGTGACATGTCCCATGCCAGTTTAATAATCATTCTGAAAGACAGAGAGATGAAATTAAGGTTCCATTATAACATACCAGGGACATTTTGAAAGTCAAATTGCGCCCCTGTTTTTCCTTGTTGATGTAATATTGGGATGAAGTTACTCAATCGCGCTCGCTTACATTTGCACCACGCCTAACGTAAAAAAAGCGCCCGCGACAAATATCTAGACACACGGTAGTGTGTCCGCCAAGTTCGAGCAAAAAAAAAGCGACACACCGGCCGTGGGTTATATTACACGAACCATTTCGGGCCAATTTCGACCACCCTATAACTTAAAACATATTTTATCTACGCATATGAAATTTCGAGTGTCTGTTGACATCCCCTTAATTGTCTAGAAAACAAAATTTCATTATTCTACCTATAGCAGTTCATGAGATATTGACGTCAGAAAATCGCTATTTTTACTATACACTCACTGACTCACTGACTCACTGACTCACTCATCAAAAACCAAGACCACTTCCAATGGTCGTACTGACTTGAAATTTGGCATGGAGATAGGTCTTAAGGTCAAAGTAAAGGGAAAAATCTGAATACAACCAAGTGTGAGTCAGTTTTAAAAATAGCGAAGGTGTAACTTTGTTCTACTATGAAGTCATAATGAACTAAATGGGTCTATCTTCCAATGGTCGTACCGACCTGAAATTTGGCTCGAAGGTTTGTCTTTAGGTCGAAATAAAGTAAAAATCTGAAAACGGCCAAGTGTGAGTCAGTTTCGAAAACAACGAATGTGTCATTTTGTTCTACTATAAGTAGGTATGCAGTGGAAATGAGATAAGACTTATTTAAATTTAGATACATACCAATTTAAGACAATACATGTTTGTCTTAAAGACAAGAACAATAAAACTGTTCCGTTTCCAATAAAGGGATCCAGACAGTGCCACGCAAGCGTAGAAAAAAGAATTAGACGCTTAGTATAAAGGGTATAGTATAAAGTACATACCTAAGTGGAATGAGACATTTGCTAAAGCAAAAGTGATAAAACAATAATAAAGAACCTACACCTAACAAAAATAAATGAAATCCCATCAAAAACATAATTGTGAAAGGCTGCCAAGTTCGATACTATGGGAATGCTTCGCCTATAAAAGAAGTGAGATCTGAATAAGTACCAAGTTCCATAAAAATAACTCAAATCATAAACAGTTATAGGAGTGCACACTTGATTTCCAACAGTTTTTAAGGTACATTTTGAATAAGTATCATGTTACATAGAAATACCTAAAATTATAATAGTCAGAGAAACGCACACCGGTTTTTTTAGCAGTTTCCTGATAACATTTATTATTTTCAGTACTTTTTAATGATGTAACTTGGCAAGTTTTAATAGAAAATTATATACTTGACACATTGCAGTCCAAAGGTGTCGATTCATTGCATTGAAAAGGTGTGTGGTGTGTGAAAACTTGCCAAGTAACATCATTAAAAAGTACTAAAAATAATAAATGTTATCAGAAAACTGCTAAAAAAACCGGTGTGCGTTTCTCTGACTATTATAATTTTAGGTATTTCTATGTAACGTGATACTTATTCAAAATGTACCTTAAAAACTGTTGGAAATCAAGTGTGCACTCCTATAACTGTTTATGATTTGAGTTATTTTTATGGAACTTGGTACTTATTCAGATCTCACTTCTTTTATAGGCGAAGCATTCCCATAGTATCGAACTTGGCAGCCTTTCACAATTATGTTTTTGATGGGTCATACCGAAACCATAACAACATGTTAAGTCAAATAGACCGATAGGTAGTAGACCCGGTTGGTCCACGTACAATCTCCACATTAAGTATACATAACATATCTGTCTCAGTCTGTCCGAATTCAATATATTAATCAAATCGTTTTCTCGAGGCATGTTTGGGTAATAGTATAATATGCATGACGCATAGTCCACATTAACAACACCAGCGATCTTTAGACGTACCATTAGCCGATGCTTGCAAAAAACAGAGCTTTATTATATATCTTCTGTGGACTTTGAGCTTGGACTTTAGATTCTTTTTTTGCCACTTTTGTTGATTTTATACAGACGTTAGAACAAAACATGACCCTCATCTGCTAAACGCGTAGCTTACTTTGAATGCTACATAAAAAACCTGCGAGTTTTTTTCTATTAATTAAGACTTTTTATGGACTTCACTCTGTTATCAAACTTTGACTTCTGTACCCAAATTGTAAAATCACGTAACACTTCCAAAGAAATGATTTGCATTTTGATTGCCTGAACATAAAACGAGTTACATTTTTCCTAAAATAATGCGTAAATTGCAGTTTCAAATCACGTGAGTTATTGAAATCTCTGCATTTGGACGTGTTTACTTGCGCTCTTGCGTACCAAGCGTGTCGCACTGCGCTGAATGCAGGCGCAACTAAGAAATAAATTATGATGGTGTCGTTATGTATAAAAGATACATTTGAAGAAAGCTTAACGAAAGATAAGATAAGTTTGTAAATATATTTTATGCACTTATTTAATTAATAAAGTTTTTATATTGTTCGTTTTTTCTTATTTCACTAATATATCACTATTTAACATCACTGTTTTTAAATTATTACTCTTCTCCTTCTGTATAGGGACCGCCTATAGCGGTGAAAGCCTCCTCCAAAGCTTCCCATGTTTCGTTTCCCTGTCTTTAGCTTTTCGTCCCCAATAGCATCCCGCTGTATTTTTGATATCATCACTCCATCTTGAGAGTGGTCTTCCTTTTCTTCGTGTGCTGTCCATGGGGTACCATTCCGCTTCCGATCTTTAACGATAGACAAGTGTTACTAAATGTATGTAAATGTAAACTAAATGTCCCTTGTAATTCAGATATTTCCCAAGAGCGAGGTCGCCTGCTCTAATTCTATTCTATTAAACACTGCCCTTTTCAGTCTCGGAAAGGTATCAATAATTAATGTCCATAGCGTGACACCGCACCTCATGTACGATTGAACCCTGATGCACGGAGGATTTATTTTGTATGGCAATTATAACTATACTCTACAAACACCAAACTTTTTGTATAATTATGATAATTTACTAGCTTCTGCCCGCGACTTCATCTGCGCGGACCCAAGATAAAAACTATCCTTTTTTTAATCCAGTGTATTAAACTATCTCCGTACAATATTTCATCCGATTTGGTTAAGCCGTTAAAGCATGATTGAGATCAAACATCCAAACTTTCGCATTTATAATATTAACTAGTAGGATATTAGGAGGCAGTAGGATTTATAGATTTGATTTAAATGTATTTATTTTGAATGATCTTATTTGATACAATATAATTTCAGTAATTAAAGATGTTAATTCAAATGTAGTTATTTAAGAAATAAGAGTGATTAGGTACATAACATTATCAATATCCGCAACGCAGGCTTCGTCAATTGCGTACAAAAACACATCCCTCTACGACACTATTATGTAAATTCATTTTACTAATACCTACTTACCTAATTGAGAACTATTCATAAGTTCCAAGATTTATATGACTGTATACCCTAAAGAGTATTTCTTAGCAGTGCATTAATTCAAGCCATTACTAATACGATGTTGGGTAAAACCATTCATTCACAATTCAAAACACCATTCCTATCACATGATCTTACAAAAATAAGACCAAGAACGCTAGTTGTGCGAATATATTTTTATATAAATTCCACGGTTAAATGCATTGACTTGATCTTCAATTATTTAACTTTCTTTGACTTATGGTAGGATTCACAAATCAGCAAATCACCCAATAGTACCCTAGAGAGGGCAAACGAAAGAAAGAGAGACCTCGAAAGAGATGGGATGATGATATCAGGCAGGTGGCAGGATGCACCTGGAGTAGAGTTGCGCAAGACCCGCTAGAATGGAGAAGGTTGGGAGGCCTTTGCCGAAGGGCAGGCGGACACAAAAATTAAAAAGCCTGAAATAGTGGATAGGTGATTTGTTACAATAGTGAGATAAATTAGTTATTAGTACCTATACATTTGTAAATATTACTTAGTGTCTGAAAATAAAGGCTATTTTATTTATTTTTATTTTATTTAGGATTCACAGAACCGTCTGGTAATCGTGAGCGGTGTTTTCATGCAAAGTTTTGTAAGTTTCTGTTCTGTCTGTTCTCACACAATGCTGATCGGTCTGTAATCGTCAGTTGGTGCAAACCGCCCTTCGTAGAACAACACTCAATTGATTGTCGGTACCATCACCAATTCGCCAATATGATCATAAAAGAGGAAATATGGTGCGTCAGTAAAAAAAAACTACGAAGGCCCAGTACCTAGCCCTACGTACATAATTCGCAATACCTCTGAATCCGACGTAACCGGTAATTTTGCAGAAAATCGCCATCATCATTATTGAATCATAGCGAACTTGATAACGCGGTTCACGAGATCAAGGACACACTTAACAAGAACCTTCCTGTTTGTCCTTACACGGCCAGGATCCGCACTCTGCGTGCGCAGAACTCACTTTCATTCAAAATTACCCCTTAATTTAATGGCGTTACGGGACAGCATCAATTTCTCGTGCGGTAAAGTTATAGTTGAGCATAGGACCTTGCCTTGTAGTTTCGATGCGAGTCACGCTTTTCATCGTCAAATTTAATCGGAAGAGTTACACTTCCATGTGGGGAAGACAATTATATAATATGAATGACCTTACTGGCAATATCGATTGGCTAGCGTGACCTTAAAGAGCTTTAGACGGGCCTTAATAAAAAATTATGCCTACCTAACGTACTCGCACGTACGAGTAGTATTTAGGCATATAATGCCATATAATCACCTCGCGCGGCTCATCGAAGCCATAAAACTGACACTGGATAAACTTTTGTGCGTTTCTGACCTTTGTAAAGGTTAGGTTAGGTTAGGTTTTTTTGCGAATAGTCATTTTGCCTGTCTATATATACATCATCATACAGAAGGGGAAATATGTTGGGGCACCTGATAGGACATGACAATTACGTACATAAAAACTATAATTGAAGGAAATATAAAAGGAAGGAGAGCCAGGGGAAGACCAAGACGTGCGTTTATGGACCAAGCTAAAGAGAAAATTAATGTAATATCGTATCAAGAGCTCAAAACAGTGGCCTATGGGAAGACGTCCGCGAGGGTAGGCCTATGGGAAGACGTCCGGTTGGTCGCCCCAGATATCGATGGGTTGATGTGTTCGCGAGCTCCAAGCTGGCGATTGGCGAGAAACCACTTAAGATGGGGATCAGTGGCGTGCACTCATATTGGGGGCCAAGACACACTTTGGGTCATTGCGCCAGAGGAGTAAGTAACTGATTTAAAAAGCTACATCGTTCATTCTTCTCTCAGCGTAGGTAGGATACAAACTTTAACAATACCTTCGATGACCTCTATAGCCTAGTTGGTAGTGACCTAGTGACCCTGCCTACGAAGCTAGATGTCCCGGGGTCGAATCCCGGTAAGGGCATTTATTTGTATGATGAGCACGAATATTTGTTCCTGACTTATGGATATTTTCTACGTATTTAAGTATTTATTCATTCATCTATGTATAGAACAAGCTTTGCTTAATTTTAGACTAGGTTGATTTGTGTAAAATTTACCGAAAATATTATTATGGTTGTTATTATTACCCCATTGCATATGTTAAAAAAACGTACGTTAATCATCATGCGATTTCAATTTGAAACGCAAAAAAATGTATTGCTATGATCGAAACTAAAACTAGTACAATATTTCCCTTTGATACCCAGGTACCCTAGATAAAGGAAGTTAAGGAACACACGTAGACAATATTGTCCGTTAAAATTCTAACGTTATCTGCAATGAGGTATAATATAAAAACCGCAAAAGTAGTTTTGTAGGTTTGTAAAGAAATAATAAAAAAATGCAACCGTAATAAGGTGAATCACAATTTCCTTGAAACTGGTTGCCTTCATGCACGACTGGCGATACTGGTTATGACGTAAAGATAACTCCATCTTTGATTGGAAGAACCGCGACCACATCTTTGACAGGCAATTACAATAAATAGACGTAAGATCTATTGAGCATTAAATTATACTGCGTGCAAAATATGTATATGATCAGTACCTATGATTTTGGTTACACGAACTTATTAGTGTTAATATATATCAACTATATAGAGAGGAATCTAAAGCCATACTGTACCTATATCTTAAAAAAGCAACATTGTCCCGGGTGGGGATTGTTCCGGGGACTTGTTGATGTAGAACCTTTAGAATCTAGAGGTAACGTAGTTATGTCTAAAAACCCAAAACAAGTAAGTTTTTTTTGGCTTTATTGACAACAAAAAGATCTTCGTTTTCATATAACATTACTGACAACCGTCACTGACGTACATCTAAAGCCCATTCAAAAAACGCTTTCCGCAAAACAAACGGAAGGCGACTCACCATCGCAAAAATTTTCCCTTGACACCTGTCAGGCTGACAGCGCAAACAACATGCATCACGAAAACGTTGTAAAATAATCCGTCACGCGCGGCCGCCTGCGCAAATTCAAACAGATTATATCAGTAGGTATGTCATTTGTTCATTTACGAGATATACATTCAGGAGTAATTTAATTAAAGTAAAGTTTTTTTGTGTCTTTATTTATATGAATTTCACTAGTTACCAGATATTGTTGAAGACTTATTAAAGTTTAATTGCTCAGGTCGGGTTCGTATTTTTATTTTAGATACTTTGAATATTACTTATAGAATATTTACCGTTTCGGTGACATCGTGAGGAAACCAGTCTAATCCCAATATGGTCTAAGTAGTTTTCCCTTTAGGTTGGAAGGTGGCAGTCACTTTTGTAAAACTAGTGCCTATGCCAAATCTTGGTATTAGGTGTGATAGCGGACCCCGGGTCCTTTAGGGCGCATCCAAGAATAATGCTAGGCGGATGGAAGATTGTATATTATTATATTATTGTATATATTATCGAAACCTCGAAACTCAAGTATGTGTTCAATCTAGATTTTTATCTCATTGTTATTCATATTTCACGTTTGACATTTTAATCTACATTTTTGCTGGGCATCAATCAAACCTGTTACCTACTAGAGTTATATTTTTATCTGATATTAACCAGTAACCTCAGTTTTTCAGCTTTGACTGTTTTGATACGGGGTAAAATTTACGACATTGGAATATATTTGTCTATCTCTGAAAAACAGCGAAGATCTTTACGTACAATTTGTAACAGAAACAAACCTTATGAAGAATCGGTACATAGAAGATGAAAAGTGATTTTGATTTGACCCTGTATACATCGTTATTAGAATAATAGTCTCTACAAATATATTGGTACAAAATGGTCACTAAATTAAAAGTAGGTAAAAAGAGTATGATACTAAACTTCTAATTCATACGCGTTATTTTCCAAAATGGCGCCATTTTCAGCCCGGTTTGCTATCGATGGTGTATTATATTCCATTCAGCCGCCCCGCCTCTTTTCATTAGGGACTGCCTATGTGAAGTAACTTGTTCATGTAATATCACCATAAGTCTCATCTGACTTTGCAGCAAGTAGGATACATACAGCCAATGAAACCTGGAAGCGTTAAGAGACCCCAGCACGGCCGTCTCGACGCGACACTCCGTACAAACGAAGTTTGGTTCTCATTTTAAAACGGCACACTGGAATAACATGAGACTTTTCACTTCTCATGCTCAAAAAGTGCGTCTTTGTGATGTGTGTAGGTGACATAGTCGCTTTTTATGCTCTAGTGCCTAAAGTAAAATCTTCGTCGAAGACCAAGGCAATCGGTCCAACAGCCACACAAGCAACCTTAACTTCATAGAATAAAGTCTATTTTTTTTAGGGTTCCGTACCCTAAGGGTAAAAACGGGACCCTATTAGGTACTAAGACTTCACTGTCCGTCTGTCTGTCTGTCACCAGGCTGTATCTCAAGAACCGCGACAGTTAGCTAGTAGAACAGCTAGACAGTTGAAATTTTCACAGATGATGTATTTCTGTTGCCGCTATAACAACAAATACTAAAAATTAAATAAAATAAATATTTAAGGGGGCTCCCATACAACAAACGTGTTTTATTTTGGCCGTTTTGTCTGTCATCAGGCAGTATCTCAAGAACCGCGATAGCTAGACAGTTGAAATTTTCACAGATGATGTATTTCTGTTGCCGCTATAACAACAAATACTAAAAACAAAATAAAACAAATATTTAAGGGGGGCTCCCATACAAAAATAGTTCCTGTTGCTATAAATTATAATTGAAATGTCTAATCGTCCTACTAATATTATAAATGCGAAAGTTTGGATGTTTGGATGTTTAGTTGTTTGGATGTTTAGATGTTTGGATGTTTAGAAGTTTGGATGTTTAGATGTTTGGATGTTTAGATGTTTGGATGTTTAGATGTTTGGATGTTTAGATGTGTGTTACTCAATCACGCTGTAACGGCTTAGTCGAATTGGGGGAAATTTTGCACGAAGATAGTTTATACCCTGGATTAAAATATTAGGATACCTAGTTTTTATTCCGGGTCCACGCAGACGAAGTCGCGGGCGGAAGCTAGTAATTGAAATAAATTAAACTATTCTCTAATCGTTACATCTGTATGAACAACGTTCTACACGGTCTATTTTTTTCTATTTTTATTTCTAGCAACGGCAACTACATATGTAGTTTTCCGATCTAGATACGGCAGATTCCATTGGGTATAAAACGTTTCATATTATTCTAGCAAAACGAGAACCTAACTACGTTTGTATGGAGAGTAGAGCGTCGTGGCGAGCCCTAGGGTGCCTTTCCACCAGAGATATGCTTGGAATGCTATGTTTTTACACTTTTGAAATGTAGCTGTAACTGGAGCTACGTTACAAATGTATGAAAACATAGCATATCATGGCATAGTACATCTCTGGTGGAAAGGTACCCTTAAGCCGCGCCGCACGCATGTTGTATTGCACTTAAAAATAATAATATTTTATTATTACTTAACTGTGATCTAGTTGAGTTTGCGGCATTCTCGCTAAATGAGCTTAATGATTAAGGAAAATGTGTAAGCGTGTGATGATTGGTACTAGTTTACAAATGGTGTAATTAGGTCGCAGCTTGACCACTTTTACCGACATGGAAAAATCTCTTTAATAATGAATAATTGCTATTGACTATATTCTGAGTACTACCTTCCGCCCGCGACTTCGTCTACATGGACCCGGGATAAAAACTACCCTATATTTTAATTCAGGCTATAAACTATCTTTGTGCAAAATTTAATCAAAATCGGTTGGGCCGTTTATCCGTGATTTAGTAATAAACATCTAAACTTTCGCATTTATAATATTAGTAGGAAGTAGGATTAATTGTTCAGGATCAGGATTTTTATTTCTTAACACATGCAAATGTCATACCGGCAGGTTACCTATCGCAGAATAAATGTTTGATTCTGATTCTGATTCAGATCTGTTCCAGATATAGTTTCCTACGTACTACTTATACTACTACCTACGCAATATTGCGAACATAATGCATGTGGACGAGTAACGTAATATCCCGTTATATGACATTACATAACACCTACAAATTGATCCCCTGTGGGGATGTAAGAACTCGATCACCATTATGATAATAAATAGGTTTCTTGTTCAATAAGACGCGCCTTTATTATGTTGCTCGCTGTGTAGGGGACACCATCAGAAAACTGCAGTGCTTCAAAAAATTGGGTTACTAATGTGTTGCATAAAATTGATTGTCATAATTTTATTTTGCATATTATGCAAAACAGCCCTTGGCAGAATCATCGTTTCGCAGAATTACTTTTCGCATAACTTCCTTTGGCAGAATAGTACATTGCTATAATGACGATTGTAATAATAGTCCTATGATCGAATATTCGTGTCACCGAAATTTGTATCGCATAATATTTAGCTGGCATACTGTCATTTGGCAAAACGTTCTTTGGCAGAATCGTACAATGGCATAATGTTGTTAATAATAATAGTCATATGACCAAATAATTTGTATCACATACTAAGCAAGCAGTAAGTATGTTGGCATTTATATGAAAAAAAAAATAGCAGAATTATTTTGAGGAATAATCCTGAGTTGCCCTTGCATGTAAAAACTATTTTGCATGTCATAAATAAAAAAAATTTGTAATTTTATTTAATCTATTCCTATTATTGATATAAAAACAAGTTTTCTGCTCTTTTATAAAAAAACCTCGAAGACGGAAGCGCGAGCTATGCTCCCGCTTTCGTTTTCTAACCTATCCGCGATCCGAGTCGGTTTTGCCATGCCTACGTGATTCGTGAAAATATTTAAAAGTTAAACGAAAAATAATGACCATTCCTTTTTTTTATAAAAGAGCAGGAAACTTGTTTTAATATGTTTGTTGATATTTAAATAAGTTTTCTGCTCTTTTATTAAAATTAAAAATAACTTCGAAGACGGAAGCGGGAGCAAAGCTCCCGCTTTCGTCTTCTAAACTATCCGCGATCCGAGTCGGTTTTGTCACTAAGTCCCTGTTCCCTACTGCCTACGTGATTCGTGAAATTCAGTAGTAATATTTATCGTACAATTTCTCGCTTGGCTCGCGCGTTTTAGGGTCGTCGCTACGCTCGTCGTTCCTACACCGACCTGCCTTAGAACGCTTTCCGCGCTAGTTGTCACCTAGAGCAGCACGGTTCCATATTTATACGGCTTCGGCGAAACGTATATTCTGGCACATAAAATTATGCATAAATAAAGTCGGTGATATTAGTTGTAGGCTTCAAGAAATTCGGCGGAATATTTATACATTCTGCTATGTAAAATTCTGCGAAAATAAATTCGGCCATATTACTATTCTGTAATTAAAAATTCTGCCAAATGAGTGTTATGCGACATGATAGTTATGCAAAGTATATGATTATGCTAAAGTATCATTCGGCTAAAAATGTTTCTGTGATAACTGTTATGCGGAGTGTATTTCGGACAATCGATATTATGCCAGATAATGGGAACCCCGAAAAATTACATACTTGCCATGTTTTAATATCCTGGGATAAAACGGCTATTGTCACACATCGAACTAGGCTCGAACCGTCGTCATTTATTCGCACGAAGCGATTTGCCTCGTCGTTCTTAATGCGAGCTGCTAAGGAATGGAATTCGCTCCCTTCATCCGTAAATAGGAAATCCTGTGAACTACGATCTAGGGTGGGGTCTGGGTCAATCACTGGACAGTCTTTTATAAAAAAAAAACTGGGCATTTTCGCGAGAAGTACATTTTACCAACATTAACAATACTATTCGTATGATAAATAAAAGTTTCAAAATTGAATTTTTTAACTTTTACTCGGTGACGTTACTAATCTGCATTTTTTGCTCGCGAAAATGCCCACCTATACTTATTTACTAAGCTAAATAAATCTTGTGTTATGGGGTACTAGGACGCCGATATATTTAATAGATATAAATACTTGAATACATATTTAAAAAAACGTTCATGCTCATCACACAAATATTTTACCTTACCCGGATTTGAAACAAGGAGTATCGGTTTCACTAGTGTAAACCGAACCGGTCGGTCAAAATTCCCATAGTCAAGTAACAATAAGTTCCAAATCACTCCAAATCGTAACTTTATGCTAAACAATTAAACGATCATCGTTGATAAACAAAGTACTCAATCAGTAGTACACTGTACACTATCTTCCCGACTTCGATGCACGTAAACATTAGCTGAATAGGTCAGGTGAAATGGCTCAAGGGAGAGGCACTGACGCAAAAGTCAAGGCCGATTTTCTATTAAACAAGCGCAACCCAAAAGGTCGTAACCAACAGGGTTAGCCTGTTTACTATATGCTCTTTTAACTTGCGAAGCCAGGCCCATCAGGGTGGATATCATAGCAATTTAGTTAATGTCTCCGTTGATTGCTATGACGTTTGATTAGAATTTGGCTTTGTAGGTGTGACTTCTAAAGCAATTAAGATAGTGATGGAAACATTTGTTTGATGCGCAATTACTTTAGATTACCTATCTATTACTGTAGATGATTTGAGCGGGTAGGGCTAATTAGTTGGACGGTCTATGAATGACTTGTGACTTCGTTGAAATAAGTACGTGTTTTTTCAGTTAAGACGGAACGCCGCGCCTCTTAAACCCATCATGAAGAGGACAACACACATAACTAAATAAAAAAAAAATATTAACAACATCGTATGTATGTAAATAGCTACTGCTGTAACGCACTCCCCGGCATATTTTAAAGTAATCACCCATATATTATATCAGTACGAGTACAAATTATTTATGACTAGCGCAATTCAACTGTCAAAGGGGCTTACCCTCGCAAATATCCTCACACCTCACACATCTCTAAGAACACGTTTCCCCTATTGACGAATTAAACATTTACACGACTTTACATTTTGTTTACTTATTTCCTTGCTTTTTGCAGCAGTCTATAGGTTACTCAACAAACGGTCTGTGGGAATGACTTATTTATTCGAGAGCAATTTGTAAAGTGACTAAAGTGTGTGTTTTTTACAAAGATTAATTTGGCAAATGGTGGGAATCTTTAGCCTATTTACTATGGTGATTGGTGTTTGGTTTGAGTCTAAAGAAAAAAAAACTTTTATATGAGTCTTATTCAAGATCATTTGAACGAGGAAGATGACGAGAAATATAAGTCTTTTTTGTCATTTATTCGCTATAATTTTGGAGCCAAAAATGTATGGCTATCTCAATAATGCTATAGGATAGGAAGGTGAATGCGATGCTTAGTAGGTCTCCAGCATATCGTTTATTTTATTTTATTGTACTACATACATACATACATATAATCACGCCTGTTTCCCGGAGGGGTAGGCAGAGATGACGGATCTACTTGCTACGATCTTGAAAAACCTTTCTTGCTTCATATTCACTTTTATTACATTCTGCGTACATGCTCGTCGGTTTAGGGTACTCTTGACCTGACCATTCTTCAGGATTTCTCCGATTTGGTCGGAAAAAGTTCGACTTCCAACTACATTATTTTTATTAAACTGTGTATACATATACTCGTATAGTCGCCGTCGCCGGCAAATGCAATTATTTTCAACGTCAATAATGTGTTGACGTAACTGCAGGACGGATCTAAATGTTTGTGACTTAGTAGGGAGTAAAATAATAAAAAGTGAACAAAACCTCTTGAGGTGTTAACATGATTAGCACTTTACTTACACGCAGTTAAAGTTAATAGTAGGTATTAAACATATCACACATTCGAATCATATAAAATGCGTGGAGGTTTTCGATTTTGGTCTTGGAATTTCGTCAACAGGGCTGTTATTTACACGCTAGTGCCCGTCACCCACACTGGTCACGCCTAACGAAACTAGACCTCTGATTACGCTAGGTTACTACGAATTGCGGTGTCAAGATATATTTGTGGGTGAACGGTGAGGTGAGCTTAAAACATGTAACAGAAAAACGGGGCTGAGATACTCAATTTATGTATTTTATTTGTATTTATTATACCTACATTAGTCCCCAATCCGCACTGGGCCAGCGTGGGGACTACTGCCCATTCCCTCTCATACATGAGAGGAGGCCTGTGCCCAGCAGTGGGACGTATATAGGCTGATGATGTGATACCTACATTATACTTAGATATTCATAATAGCTATTATAAATAACAAACAAAATCTTGTGCTAAGGTAGCTTACTACCTTAGCAAGCACAAGATTTTTCTAAATTCTATATGGTAAAAAAACGAGCTGTCAATCATGAATACCTATCCCGGAAATACTGTAGAAGATGAATAAAACACATCCATTTCGCCATCACAAATTGTAAAGATAACTATTCATAACACGACACTCTCATTGTTTCTCTTTTATCTCAATCACTCATGACAAGGACAATGTCATGTCGTAAGTAATCTGTTATTTTATACAATTCAAGGTCTCGAGGATAGCTTGGTGAATTACATCCGGAGTGAAAATTTAAAACAATATTACAACCTTATAATACAATTATAAGGTTGTAAAATTGTAATATGTGTCTATTAAATAACAACTTAAATTATGTAACTGCACTGATACTTTTTAGTCAGAAGGGGTCTATTCGACTTGAACTGATGATTTGATATCAAGCAAGAGATTGCGCGCAAAAAATATTGTATGTATAGGCCTTCTTATTAATTTAACTAGTTAACGTAAAGGCATAAACATCTATAACTTGGGACCACCATGACGGGTAAGACGTGTCGAAACGTCAAGAATTAAATAAATACGTCCCTCGTTAGACCCTTGTAAATAAATAATTTAAATATATGTGCAAAGGGTTTATAAATAAAAACAAGTAGCCCGGATAGACATGTACACGCCCACAGGTAATTTCAGGGCGTGTACAAAGTATTTTTTAAATTACGTCCACTACATAATGAGGTTTTTATACAATCGATTAACAAAACAATAATTCTCACGTGGCTTTCCATAACTAATGTCTTAAATCAACATGATTAATACATTAACAATATTATAACACGTTTACTATAATCCTCGACATACACACATCAACAGGCACTTGAAGTAACCACGCTTGTAAATAATGGCACGATATCATCAGCTGAAGAGGCCCTTTGGTCACATAGGAAACTTTTGACAGACCTTGGCCCTTCGTGCCACTCTTTTTCCTCAAAATGAATAATAATTTGGCCATGGAAACTTTTGCAAATTTTTAATGAAGATTTAATGAGGTTGGATTACATAACGTTTTGATTTATCATTGTCTGATTTGCATAATGAAGTGGGATAAATCTAGTTTTTTATAATTAATTACGACAAAAAATACGCGTCTCGCTTTTTTGCTCATATTCACCGATAAACAAGTTTAAAGCTGCTTTTATTTTTATCGTTTTCGCGATAACATTCATGTCATGGAAAATTGTTATATTTTTTATGTAGCGAGTGTGACCAACGTTTTATGACAATGGCAGTTAATATTATAGTTATAATATTTGCTCCTTATTCAGTGTTTGCTGCGTCATTTAATACTTTATAATAACCCGCGTGTAAAGATTTAAATTCCTTCATGCTTTACATATTGAAAGACGCTTGAAAACAATAATAAATAGGTACCAAGAGAGTCACATGTGCACATAGTAGGTATATTGTTTTTTTTATTTTTTGAAAGTTGCATTGTTGACAATTGAGTGATCATAATTAAATAAAGATTGTACAAGATTTACATATAATCGATCACTCTCAAACTTAACAAGGTTGGTTATGCTATAAATACCTTAAAATGCAAAATTCATGAAAAACATTTCACTCATTTATTAACCTTTCAGGCAGGATCATCATAAATTGTTAGTGTAACTGACACACACAGTCACACATCCTTCAATCTGTTTAGTTCATGATCAATGTCAGAGGAAGGCATTAAGTCCCCCTCAGCGCTCCTTCGTTGCGACCCAGCCCGGATATATTTACAGCCTAGTTTTCATTTGTTTTTTCTGTGCGCCGAGCAAAGGAACTAAATACGGAAGCGAGCGTACGAAACACGTTGACACACGGTTTCGATATTTGAAATTACGAAAAATAGATCTTTCGCCCAGGTATATTAAGTCAATATTCAAAGGGAACCTCTATTTGAAAAGTATGAGTCATTCACAAACATAAATTGCAATCATAAATAATGAAACTGGACTTATTAAAGAAGCTTTTATCGCAGCCTTATGACATGGCCGATTTTATGAAATCTCGATGATAATTACGAAATGTTCCGTATGTTCACTTCATAATGTATATGACTTATTCTTATTGCACTTTGAATAACAAGGTTTCAAAGCAAAGCACAATCTTGACTTATAAGTTAATCTGCTGGTACCGTTTCCAAAAATGACTGTGTATTGACATTTCTTCATTCATTAAAACTAATAGGCGCAGGGCAACCCGGTACCGCCTGTTGTCGGTTTGAAGGCCGATTTTAAAATAGGACAGACCCGACATACTAGCGATAGCGCAATACAATACCACGTTATGAGAAAGATCGCTTTACAAGAGCAAGAGAGAGACTTTTGATATAATTTTAAAAGAATTGAGAATGGGTTTGTACTAAAACAGTATGAAATTGTGAAAATCGTTTTATTACCATTCGCAAAGACCGGCGAAAATTACTGAAGACAGCCGACCGATTACATGCGTTTCGTGACCCACCTTAAACTCGCGTGGCAATCCCTCGAATCAGTCGAAACAATACCTCGGTAGGTCACCAATCAATCGTTCATTTGTATACCTACCGTCGAGCATTTGAGTTTTTGTGCTACTTTACTCATACCCTAGTAGCACAAAGTTGCATCATATGATTCCACCTAAGGCCACATCGGTTGTTTAAGCACTATTAACGACTTATTAGTGATCACTCGCATTGCAATAGCTGCATAGAAAATAACGAGACCCAATATAATGCATTACTCTGTATTAAGATTCTATTAAGCACTACACAGACGCCACAGATTCAGTTATTCAGCATTTAGTAGCGTTGTACCCTATCAGCTCCAAGAGCGCATTATGTGGACACTATAATAGTGCAGTTTTCTGAATTCAACAGTTACGGTGTGACCTTTTATGCAGTTACACAGCAGCATACTGATATAAATCTGTACACGCGTGGACATTTATATAGCCTTTAGCACTAGATAGAGCCTATAAGCGATTTAGTTCTATGCAAAGGTCACCACAGTTGGCGGTAAGTGCGGGTTGCGGGGAGGTCGGTAACGGCGCTGCGATTGGCTGTTTCGAAAATAGCGCGCTTTGTCACGTCATGGCGCCCGAAGCGTAGTGATGGGGTGCGTTGGTCGTTAACGGTTTTTAGAGCGGTGCCGCAAATAATTGTAAGTAGAATATTTTACACGGCGTAGGTAGGTACCTGTTGCCAAGGTTAAAATTTTTGAACGGCTGTCACTTTTATATTATTATCATGTTTCGTTCGTCGATTATTTAGATCACCAATAACACAAAAAAGTATGTTAATCATATCGAGTTTAGTCATATAAAATAATTATTTCTAGGTATTTTACAACATTTACTGCATTATCGTGTTTATGTAGGACAAGAAGCCTTCGTTCCGTTCGTATTTATATACTTACTAGGAAAGGACGAGTGCGAATGTGCTAGCTAGGCTGATGTATGATATTTTGAGATTGGTATAGCTTGGTAAGAAGACAAATAAAAACGATGTCATAAAAAAGAACATATATTTATTCAATGTGATAAAATTATTTGGTTGATATTATGTGATGATGTGAATCCTCATCACTATTAGAAAAAACCCAAATGCCATGGCTCCATTACTAACCACCTCCAAGATCCCTCACACGTCGTCGAAGTCCAGCATGAAGTCCATCTCGTAACACTAGTCCTAACCTAATTGCTCTCGAAGACGATTCGAAAAAACCCAAATGCCATGGCTCCATCACTAACCACCTTCAAGATCCCTGTCCCTCACACGTCGTCGAAGTCCAGCATGAGGTCCATATCGTAACACTAGTCCTAACCTAATTGCTCTCGAAGACGATTCCCGTCTAACCTAACCTAACCTAACCTAACCTAATTGCTCTCGAAGACGATTCGAAAAAACCCAAATGCCATGACTCCATCACTAACCACCTCCAAGATCCCTCACGCGTCGTCGAAGTCCAGCATAAGGTCCACCTCGTAACACTAGTCCTAACCTAATTGCTCTCGAACCACCTCCAAGATCCCTCACACGTCGTCGAAGTCCAGCATGAGGTCCATCTCGTAACACTAGTCCTAACTTAATTGCTCTCGACCAATGTATTCATTATTAAAATCTAATTCATTCTACTTTTTTAGCAAAAGCTAAACTTCGACACTACATACTCGCATTATTCTACAATACTCTAAATTACCCAATAAATAAAATAAAACAACTTAAACCAACAAAGAAATTCCAGCACGGCTATCATGCGACGGCGAGCTTTCTCGAATTTTCTCGCACTATCCGTCTCTTTCTTATTAGAACACTTAGAACAAGAGGTGCGAGAAAAATCGGGAGTATGTCGCAGCCGCATGATAGACGTGCTGTATGTACTACAATTATATATTCCGTTTATTAGGAAGTTCGCTCTATTTTATAGCTTCCAGAGAAGAAGTCTATGGAAGCTATAAAATAGCGCGAGATAGTAATTTACTACGTCTCCCTCTACCTCATAGCTTGTAAGATGGTTGCAGTCCGCCACGCTGCCTTCTTGGTGCAGTTTAAACCTCTTTAGTACATCGTATACATTATCTATGATTTCTAACAAAATAATTTTGACAATGGATATACATATAATATTTAGTGAAATTTCATATTAAACAATCGTGTTTCCTTAAATGAATCTGAATCGGTAATATTCGAAAACATTCACTAGCCCATCACTAGAGTGTCACGTGCTTTCGTGAGAAAGGAACAGTATATTGCCATTTCCATTTGATGAAAAGGGACATGCATACTTCACTACTTCTTATAGACCAGTGTAAAATGAACTCCGCGTGACAGAATGAAATTTACATTTATGTGATAAATTTAACTTACCTGTGAAATGTTATTCCATCGGTTGTAAAATTAGACGTTCTGGAGTTTTTCCCACACCACTTCACACTGCAATAACTCATTTTTTCAGCGCAAAAACAATTTTAATTTGTTGGTTATTTGACGCACGTATAGATCGCGTACCTGGTCGCAACTGACAATATGGCGCGGGGCAGCGGGGGGTTATAAGTGCTAGAACATATATGCGTGGTGACCGCACGTCGCCCGATAGGCTCTATCTATGCTTTAGCATTTAAGTTAACACTGACGACTTTAAAGTACCTGACGCGAGTATAATTAAAGATTTAGCTTTTGTCCTTTTGATTATTATACAAAATATCGGCTTAAACTGAATTGGATCAATAATAAATAAATATGTAAACAGCTTACAGGTAAAATTAATATGCAAAAAAAATATTACTTGTAAATATCCTATTTTATTTTGAACTTTTTCACGTATTTAGTGAATATTATGAGAGCGCGTGAAAATTTTGACATAAATACATATGTTATTTCACAATAAATAAACATTCCCGATAAAATTAACACAATTGAAATAACAAAAGTTTTAATTTCCTTTACTTTATTATTTCTTCACAAAATGGCCACTAGTATTCTTCTTTTGCACGCACCATATCACTTCAAACACCATATCTCTTTCGTACAGGAGTAAAAATTAAAAACGCGTTACTTCATACCACAATTTCACTGATAATTTACTTCTGGCTTCGTTAAAGCATTTAACATATCCACACTTATCCCAATTTTGCGAATGAGTATGAGAATGGCTGCATATTAACTATAATAAGTACCACGTACCTAATTATACAAGAAATGTTTAGCACTAGGAGTAGATGTTACCTTTATGAATGCTAATATAATGCTATTATAATTCAATTGTACAGCAATGTGCCACGTGCTTTGTGCCCAAATTAGAGTTGTATCAGCATTATATGCGCATATAATGCTGATATACCTCCATTTTTAGCAGCTAATGTGTCCAAAGTGTACTTTAAAATGCTGTTAAACAGAACCTTTGTGCTACTTGGGTAGTTACAGTGAAAGAGCCTTTTCCACAGGCCCGAAGAATTTCATATCAAAAGCATAAAATTTTTGTCAGGAAAAACTTTTAGCAATTTATCTATAATACCTACTCATATAATATTTTTAAAATTGGCAATGTTACAGCAATTGACGGCACCGATAAAACAACTATCTCGGAAGCCCCGCCGTTTTCCCTCTTCATGTGACATGGGTACAATCGGTTGTTTTCTCTCCATAAAACTTAAAAGGAGTCCAGCACACTGCAAGTGCCATATCACAAAGTGCGGACTTTCCCTAGATATTTGCTGTTTGATTTTGTACGGGCTATTTCGTGGCGCTCTCCGATTTCTACACATTTGCGTTTTCGCTGCAGGTTCTTTGATGTTTATAGCTGGTATATTTTACGACAGTGCACCGCCATTAGTTAGGTTCACAATGGGATATTATTTTGATGCATCTGAAAGTAACAAGTCTAGTGGTTAGTCTAGAGAGATTACGATATGTCAACTTCTTTTCTTGATAAGCCTAAGTCAATTTTATCCGAAGTCATAGTGTTATGTAGAAATCATCACAATTAATTACTATGAGATAATATCGATTACCGACCACAAACATCCTAATAATTTATATTCTAAACATACTTAATTGGTATTACATACTCGACGCTAAACTTAGTAAAATGTTTGTGCGGGAAATTAACATATTGTTATGCATTATTTTGCCGCTTAAAACTTTGCATGTTATTCCATTTTCACGATTAATCTTATCTTTTGGTTGAAGGGCACTTAAACGACTAGACTTTGATCCAATAGCGTTACTTCGTCTCAACTAGTATATTAGTCGTAGACTAATATTACATTTTGTGATTTTATACGTTTGTTTCTTACGGGTAACCTCTGGAACAATCTTATCATAATAAATAATCTTTCATCAGTATATACCTAGAATGGAGCCGCGGAGGCAGCTGCTATAGATATTCTATAAGTACCAATATTTATAAAGAGGAAAAATCTGGGAGATTGTAAGTGTGTATGTAAGGGTTAATCTTCGGAGCCACTTATCCGATTTGAAAAATCTTTCACCTGTGTGTATAACAGACTTTCCTGATGGTCATAGGTTGTATTTTATTCCGTGGGTGTGCAAGTTATTTTTTGCACCTGGTTATTTATAAAACTATCTCATATTATCACTTTTCAATAAAATGTAATAACAAAGTGTTGTGTGTTAATTACAATAATTGACATGATAAATTGAGTGTGTACTTACATTGTGAACATTTAATTTGAGCTAAAATTGATATAGGCATTAATAAAATTAAGTTAATAGTAGAAGCATGAATAAAAACAACCACCCCTATACTAAATTATATAGTTCCATGTATATCGGCAAACATAACGAACGGAGAAAATTCAGCCATCTTATCTTAAGTTTAATGGGCAGTCAATCAGAAGCAGAGGGTTAACCAGCCTGTAGAATACCCCCCCTGCTGACGCAGAAGGCCTATTATTCAGTAGCTGAATTCCTAGGCGAACAATTTTAATGATCTATACTATCTAAATAGAACATGGAATAGCTTTGATTGTCCTATATTTTATGTCCCTGTTGACATTGTTTTTAATGTTTAATAATCTTATTATGATTTTTTTAAATGTAATGAATGACAATGTATGACAAATGAATATAGATATAAAAGAACAAGCTTGCTTGCTGCTTGTGAGTGCCAACGATTAAATAGACAATGATGACACTGCTGTGAACGTGTTACATGTACACCATCGATACCATTTCAAATTGAACCTTTTCAAGGCCACATCGAGCGTGATGAGGCGATGCATGACACTTGCGTATGTGCACGCTACAGCTCCACCATGTCTTCTTTACAAAACGCATTACCACCCATGAGGTCGAAACGTACTTACTGCCTTTCATAATTGAGTCATATATATGTTTTATCCGCTTCTCTGTATGCTGTATGTCACTGACGTCAATTTCACGGTTGAGTTTGTCACTCACGCGATGTTTTGACACATTACGGCGTTCATGTAAAAAGGGGCGTAAGTTACGCCCTTTTTCTACGGCAGTTACGATAAAAATGTTAAAAGCGCCTTTGTATTTTTCGAAAATCTGATAAATGATAGCGTCAAGCTGTGGAGCTTGCACGCATTTTCCCGACAACTGCGTATTATAAGGATACCATTGAAAGGATAATAGGTTCGTTTAGTACCTATCAACATAATTACGCCTCTAGATAATGACGTGAGAAAGTGGTGAGGATACCATCAATGTATTTTCGTATTTGAATTTTATGGACTCTGGTCCTGGAGGCAACACGTGATCTTAGTATAAACCGATGTACCTATATGTCTTGGGATCGTAATAACATCGCTATTATCGTGGTGAATAAGCCTGTTTTATCGCACGTTATAATCGTCTGTGAGCCGAAAGCGTTCGAACAATGACACAATAAAAGGATTGTAGAATTTGTAGGTACGTTAAAAAAATCGAATCGTAGTTTGATGGGCATTTCATTTTATGTTACGGGGGTATAATTTTTTTTTTCTGTTTACAGCATTGAAATATGTCAGCCTCTTTAACTTTTGGGAGGATTTAAGAATATTGCTGAGTTTTAAAATTTTGCAAACCACCACCAAATGACCACATGGTCCTGCTGTCCAAAATATAATCAAGTAAAAATTTTAGACATTATGTACTAGCCATTAAACTGATGAAGACGGAAGGTGGCTATAGGAACTCATGACACAAAATAAACGTGTTTGGGCTCATTCGAATTCTCATAATGAGGTGATGAAAAGTACCTACAGTCGGAAATAAAAGCTGGTACAAGCTACAACAGATCTTTTTATTGCGATAACTTAGAAGTTTGAATTTTCAGAAGAATAAGTACCTAGAGTCGGATTTTTTTGTACGTAGGAGTTACACTTACCGCTGTTGTTATCGGTGACATCTGTTGTCAGCTGGACGACAACTGACACCTCATACGTGTCGAGCTCCAGAGTGCCTCCGCACAGGTCCAACGACTAGGAACTATGTGTCATCACCACACCGGCACTGCACTGAGGTCACGATCACAAATCGATCACAAGTCACTAATTATCACTGCTAAATTGTATCAGATAGTTTTGGTAGATACCGTATCACACTGCCTTTTGGTGTAGAATCTTGGCACGGCGGGGATAAATTAGCTCGATGGGTACTTCAAAAGTGTTCGTAGATGGCTTTCGTGGATTTGGATTAATCTCGAATCATCAAACTGTGGGTGATAAAAATCATTTAAATGTTAATCAAGATACTAACATAAATGCGACTGTTTATAGCGACCTTGTGCTTTATTTTATTGCTGCGAAAAGATAGCGTGATAAGAATGAAGTTTTAAACCGACTCTTTGTTAATCTTGATTATTGTAGTAATGAAAGGAATATGTTCTTTTTAATTGTGCAATTAATCTTGCTTATTTTTTTCTGTACAGTAATACTGCAGTATAATGTGCCCTGGTTTATACATTTTTCAGTAGGAAATAAAGGTAAACATTTTGTAGAAGTATTATTGCATTGAAAATCAATTTAGCATTATTACCGTATCCATACTGTAGTAAAATAGTAAGTAAACTAAACTCGCGATCCCTTCGCAATTTGCACCATGTTTAACTTTATGAGGTACTAAAAAACAATTTTGTTAAAAGTTGCATTATTTATTATATTTATACATTTCAATTTATTATCAAAATCGCGGTTCTTCAAACGTGTTCGAGCATGAATACGGAGTAGTTTTGTTTTTGGACACCCACCGCTTACAAAAACTAAATCATTAACTAATCTATCCGTTCGTCTGTCTTAGAGGTCACTTCGTTACAAATCACTTAACAGCAGTACGAATTATTCGAACGATAGTTGAAATAGCATGACAGTGTCCCGTAACGTATCGCGAGCGAGCGTAGCACGTGACGGCCCGGAAAACGGCGCCCGCGCTGCCATAGACAATCCTTGAAAACAACCAAATGAAAACAAACGAAAAACTGCTAAAACTCAATTTAAAATAAATGACTTTACATTGTAAATATCACGAGAACTCAGAAAAACACATTAACGCCACAACGCAATGGAATGTTGAGTTGAATTGTTATTTCCGCTAATCTCCACTCATTTTGTACTGTTTATGTGGAACTGGCCATGTTCTTTTACATCTCCGATCTCCATAACAATGATCATAGAACAATAACTGCAGATAAATAAGCGTTTTCCGTATGTACTGCATACATGAATATTCATTCTAGCTAAACAGTGCCACTGAGATTCAGGATTTAATATATTTTATTAAACTATCAGACTAATATGTCTCACGAAAGTTTGAGTTCGAAATACTAATCGGAATTAGATATCACGTCTAATAAGAAAATATTCGCGCGTTTACCGGCGACAATGTCAAGTGCAAGATTTCGGTCGTAGGAAACGATAAGGGTACTGTTTATCACACTCAGCCCTACCGCATCAAGATAAGTGCATCCCGTTCGAACAATGCGATGTAAAAAGGTGAAGAACACTTGATAAGGCACAAAACGATCGGATTGTACGAACCTGGAGGCACACGCGCGTGCGGTGCGCACGGTACTCGCCGCGCGAATGACGAGCAAAGCCTTCTGCTATTGTTTACAACGGTAATTACGTGCGATCGCGTTTCCACGGCGTCGCGGAAAACTGCCTGCAACCCTCGCGAGACGACTTTACACTGGAAGTTTGAAGTAAGAACTTAGTAAAGGCAACCTTTATTTTTCATTCGTTTTGCAGTGGATCTATTAGAAGAAATAAGTTCTACCACTCCAGTGAGATAGAAGTTGTTTTTAGAGCATTTTTTGTGTTTTTCTATTGTGTATTTAGCTACTTTTGCCACTGATTATACTACTACAGTCTACAACTGCACGTTGCTACAATGCCAGGATTGAAATAAGAATATTGTAAGCATGCCTATCTTTTGTATATCGTTTCTATTTTTTATTTGTTTTGGTTAGAAATAGTAAACATGGTAATACTTATCGGAACTTTGAGGCAAATTGGCCTAGAACACCGTTTACGATGCTAATCACAGAACTGTAAACGCTTTAAAAATATCTAAAAGTATGACTATTATTTTCGTTACTAGAATATCATTATTTAGGTAAAAAATTGAATGCACGTTTACAAGAAGTTTCGCTTCAATGCCTCTGAAATATATTAAATTATAAAACGAACCACTTGTCACGGTGATTATTAAATATACTGACTCGAACATAGTTAGATATTGCCTTTAGAAAGATTAGTAAATGTATTGTGACGTATAATCAATTAATTTCTCGTTAAGTTCGATCGAGTTCTTGACCTTAATTTTCCGACTTTCCGTAACATATTTTTTAAAGATCGTCATCCTTCTATTATTGTTTCACCCGTACCTAAATAAACTCGCGCCCAAATTCCTAAGCTAAGGGGGAAGAAAAAATTACAGTCGCGAAGCGGGATTATTGGGACACTTGCTACCTGGCTCAATAATCCTGCTTCATGACTGTACATAATTTTTTTTTTTTCAGTAGCTCAAGTAACTGTAAATAGGCTTGAAATGCAGCTAATGTTATATTGCAGCGAAAGGTTGACAATCCGTCGCCTACAACATACTTAAACCCTTATTCGTTTTGTTACATCGCCCACAAGAAGAAAGGGGATGGCGCTATTCTAACATGACGCCACACGGGGACCCAACACTACACGGACTATTCTTACAAAATTCTTTTATAATTGCGACCCGAACACTTTGCAATTTAAAGATGAATCTAAAATCAGTTAAACAGGTTACACGGAACTCGAACACCTGTTGCGATCGCATAAATCTTGAAAATAGTTATTTGTGGATGAGATTAGCAGATGGAGATTATGCTTTGTATTCAATCTTTGTATTCCGTCTTACTGGAAGGGAGAACTCCGAAGGCATGGAAGGGGTGGTGGTGCTGTTCTTCAAAAAGGGTGATTCTAACACTCTCCTGAAGAACTATAGACCCATCTTACTTCTGAGCCATGTCTATAAGCCGTTTTCGAGGGTCATTACAAACCGTCTCGTACGCAGGCTAGATGACTGCCAGCCTCCCGAACAAGCCGGTTTCCGAAGAAGCTTTAGTACCGTGGACCACATCCACACGCTTCGTCAGGTTATACAGAAGACCGAGGAGTATAACCTGCCCCTCTGCTTGGCGTTCGTGGACTACGAGAAAGCCTTCGATTCGATCGAAACCTGGGCTGTACTACAGTCTCTCCAGCGGTGCCAAGTTGACTATCGCTATATCGAAGTGCTGAAGTGTTTGTACGAAAACGCCACTATGTCAGTCCGACTCCAGGACCAGAGTTCGAAACCTATTCCGCTGCAGCGGGGAGTCAGGCAAGGAGATGTTATTTCTCCAAAACTGTTCACCGCTGCACTGGAGGACGTTTTCAAGACTCTTGACTGGAGAAGGCTAGGCATCAACATCAACGGCGAGTACATCACTCACCTTCGGTTTGCTGACGATATAGTAGTCTCGGCTGAGACCCTGGAGGACTTTTTAAGTACGATGCTCGATGACCTCAGTAAAGCTTCCGAGCGAGTTGGTCTAAGAATGAACATGGATAAGACGAAGATCATGTCAAATGCCCATGTCGTACCAACTGCCATTACAATCGGACACTTTATGCTCGAAGTTGTAGATGATTATGTATACCTAGGACAGACTATCCAGTTAGGTAGGTCCAACTTCGAAAAAGAGGTCAATCGTCGAATCCAACTCGGCTGGGCAGCGTTCGGGAAGCTACGGCTACGGCACATCTTTTCGTCCAATATTCCGCAGTGTCTCAAGACGAGAGTCTTTGACCAGTGTGTGTTGTCAGTGATGACATATGGCCCTGAAACGTGGTCGCTTACTATGGGCCTGATAAGAAAGCTCAAAGTAACCCAAAGGGCAATGGAGAGGGCCATGTTGGGAGTTTCTCTGCGTGATCGCATCAGAAATGAGGCTATCCGCAGCAGAACCAAGGTAACCGATATAGCCCTCCGAATCGCTAAACTTAAGTGGCAGTGACCACAACGTGGACTGATGACCTGGTAAAGGTTGCGGGAGTCCACTGGATGCGGGTGGCGCAGGACCGGTCACTTTGGCACTCTTTGGGGGAGGCCTATGTCCAGCAGTGGACGTCTTTCGGCTGATATGATGATGATGATGATGATTCAATCTTTAAGGGAATCGTGATAGCAGGTATACCTACCTACTCTATAAGAAATCATTAAATTATTGTTTTGTATTGTCTCTCCAACATACATACATTGTATGTAACTCGTAACTCTAAGTGAACCCGTATTAAACGTATTCAATTAAGTAGTTAGAGTTATTGTAATATCTCCAGCAAATATGTCGCTGTCTCTAGATATAATGATATAAGTGGAAAATTATTTATTTTCTTAAAGTATATAGGTACAAGATGACGATCACCTTGGCACTCTTTGGGAGAGGCCTATGTCCAGCGGTGGGCGTCTTTTGGCCGATGATACAAGATGATAACTAAGATTAACTAAGTTACATTAAAACTAAGTTAAACCTAAAAAAGGCCCTCGAGGATACTGGCGGCATTTCCTCGCTGAATAGCAATGCTGATGCGTTGCGCGAGACAGCCAACCAGATGTTTCGCGATTTCCGCAAATAACTTATGCGCACTAGGAGCCCACGGACCGAGGGTCTCGACGCCAAATGGTACAGTTAGCATAGTGTGTGTGGTGTGCTATGTTATAATTTAAATATCGTTTCCATTTCTTTGTTGGGCTTTAAATGAGGAAGTTAATCAAAATTATTTCCTTAGAAGCCTTTCCTTTCAGGCTGCACATAATGTGAAAATACTTTAAATTTAGGCTACAATTACACGTAGCGGTGACATACTATACAAATCATTTAGGTGATATCGAGTACTGGTAAAAAAACTCAACATTAGCCTTAGACCGTGCCATTTAGTTATCGCATCGCTAATAAGAAGTTCGTGCAATTATTTGTCGCAGAATACCTATTGTCCACCTAAAACCTACGCAATACACTTACCCAGAATGCTAGACCTAGGTGCCATGCCATAACATTTACCGAAAACTTAACCGAACAAGGAAGGTCCGAAATTGTCAAACTTACTAAAACAACACAAAAATAACTCGTTACAATATTAAATCCAAAATCACTTTGTCCGCAAAAACTAAAATAAAAGTCACATTAAGACTTTGCAATAAATTAATTGCACGTGTTTTTAGTTTTATTTACGCTCCATTTGAGACTCGTTGTGAAATAATTATCATATGTAATGGAGTTTTTTGTATAATACATCTTCTATCAATCGAAACTGTTTTTACGGGCGTCACGTTTTATTCTTTGAATATGGTAGCGAACGTACCGTACATAATATACGCATTATAGACTCGTACCTTCATATATGTAAATAATATATATGCCGTAGTATGTACAGTCAGATAAATATAATCCAATCAACGTTTAATGTAATTTTGTAAAACAAAAGATACATCAAGGGTTACTGAAGTTATTATTAAAAGAAAAATATTTTTTTTCCTCAAATTATTTGAATGGATATATTATGTAGTATGAGTATGTAAGCGGCACTAACAATAACCTATTTTACAAATTAACCTGACGCCAGAACTTTACTTGTTATGTATACTTTTCATTTGTTACATCTACGAGTAGCTAAAATACTAACAACCCCTACGTCGTAACAATACCCACTAAATTTAAAAAAAAAACACTTGTGAAACATGAAAAGTTGATTTATCTAGCCTATTGTTCCTAGTTATTAGGTTAATGAGGTATATATGCAAGAAGCAAAACCTTCAAGGTACCTGATTGATACTCGACTACATTTAATTATAAGTGAACCCCTCCTTAATAACCAATAAGGTAAAACAAAGAAGCCAATTCTCTTCAATACCGCCGAAGCCTGACGAGTTAAGAGGCCGCAGTAAGCTCGGCCGAATTTCACCTTCCCATACAAACGTAGTTACGCTCTCATTTTAAAACCACGTGTTGGATTCTGACGAAACTTTGCATATACAATGACATGAGCCATATCTATGTCTGTAATTAGTTTATACGGTTCCAATTTATAAAACAAACTAAATACAGCAAAAACTAGTTTTGTATGAAAATCTTAAATTCGCAGTATTTTTTTTAGTATGGTATCTGAAGCTACATAAACTAATTACAGACATAGATATACCTCATTTCATTGAACATGAAAAGTTTCGTTACAATCCAACACGTAGTTTTAAAATGAGAGCGTAACTACGTTTGTATGGAGAATCGAGCTTACTGCGGACTCTTAATAAGATAATTATCTTTAAGGATCATGCAAACTCATGACCGGCGACGAATAGATTGAAAGCTTAAATTTTTAAAATGGATTTAGTGAGGGCGAGGGAATATTGTCAGACATTGTTCATGCAAATAACCTGTGTTTTTAAGTTATATTTTCAGACTGTTTATCCCTTCCATTGGCAGCCGCCATATTGCTATAATCCCTTAGGTGGCGGTCGCCGGGGACCCGGCGATTTCAAAAAACCGTCTAGTGGCAAGCGCCGGGGACCCGGCAATAGCATAGTTTCGTATTTATTCCGCAAAATGAGCTGCTAAATCTACACCTGTCTTGTTCTTTCTTGCAAGACGCGTTCGTGAATAGATAAGGATGGCGTATAATAACGGTCGCGACAACGCTTTCATAGAAATTTCATTAGAAATCCTCAGATAAATTTTTGACCGCGCGCGTGTCAGTCTTTGAAAACCTCTTAGTGTAAAAATAATCTAAGGCGAGAGACAATAAAACTATATAAACGTGTAAATAAATATATATACTTGTAGATAAACTTGTAGTTTCTACAATTAACTGTTTTATTCCATAGTTATAGTTAATTAATGCAAGAAATTGGAAAAATTTGGATATCCAAAAATGTATCAAAGCTAGCCAAATTTTTATACATGGAACGGCCTCCGTTATTATATAAAAGTTATAGGCTATTTTATGCTGAATCCAAGGATATCAGCTTATAATAAACCACTCATAATGTTTTTTGAATAATGGTAATTTTTCTAACGTGCACCGATTTCGCGATGACCACCCGTATGGCCCCTGCCACTTGACGGTAGTTCGCCAAAAATGGCCACGCCACTAGACATAAATATAATGACAACCGCCGGGTACCCGGCGATTGCCACTTGAAAACGATTAAGGTAAAACAAAGAAGCCAATTCTCTTCAATACCGCCGAAGCCTGACGAGTTAATAAGATAAATATCTTTAAGGATCATGCAAACTCGTGACCGGCGACGAATAGATTGAAAGCTTAAATTTTTAAAATGGATTTAGTGAGGGCGAGGGAATATTGTCAGACATTGTTTCACCTGTGTTTTAAAGTTATATTTTCAGACTGTTTATATTCGTGGGAATAAAAATTAAATTCATATTCATATATAATAAATAAATTATAAATAAATATAAGGGGACAATCTTACACAAATCGAGCTTGTCCCATAGTAAGCTCAATAAGGCTTGTGTTATGGGTACTAGACGACGATATATATAATAGATAGAAATACTTAAATACGTAGAAAACATCCATGACTCAGAAACAAATATTCATGCTCATCACACAAATATTTGCCCTTACCGGGATTCGAGCCCAGGACCTTCAGCTTCGTAGGCAGCGTCACTACCCAATAGGCTAACAGGTCGTCAAATATATATATTCATATTCATGCTACGGAGCCACGACGCAGCTACGGTAGCCTAGTGGTTTTGGCATGCTGCTGTCAAGCGGCGGTCGTGGGTTCGAATCCCGGCTTGTACCAATGAGTTTTTCGGAACTTATGTACGGAATATTTACCGTTAGCTTTCGGTGAAGGAAAACATCGTGAGGAAACCGGTCTAATCCCAATAAGGTCTAGTTCTCCCTCTGGGTTGGAAGGTCAGATGGCAGTCGCTTTCGTAAAACTAGTGCCTATGCCAAATTTTGGGATAAGGTGTCAAAGCGGAGCCCGGGCTCCTTTAGGGGCATTACCGGGAATAACGCTAAGAGGATGATGATATATTCATATTCATCATTCATATGTAAATACAATAAATTTCATGAGTTTTATATTGGCTGTCACAGATGGATTTTGGTGAATAACAACATACAACGGACGAGCCTTCTTACTCTGAAAGTCGATGTATAATTATAATTATAAGAATATCTCATAAATAATTCAATAAATACCCATAAAAATATTCAAAACAATTTCCAGTAAACGAGCACGAGGTAATTTTCCTATTACGTTTAAATTAATTTTATCAATTCTTAGAACTCTATAGCGGAAATATTTAGGCTTAAAAATACATCGTTAAAATATAATTTGCAAACCAATTATCTTTATATTTTCCTTCGGCGGTAATCTAAGTTAGATAATACAAGTAAATTCGTTATTTTCCGTCAAAAGATTGTAGTAATAATTAACTTGAGTAACGGAGGTAAATAACCTTAACTTAATTTTACTCATCAATTTTTTGTTAACAATGACGTTGACGGGTGCCTTTGCAGACCGACTTAAACCTTTGGTTTTTGTAAAAGGGAGTTAGTTGTGAAAATACTTTTATCTGTCTTTTATATTTAAGCTGCTAAGTACCTAGCACACCATCTCTTTCTACACTAAGAAATCCTAAAGGTTTCACATAGCGTTTGCTACTTGGACTTGTCAAGGAAGCTCGGAAATAAATATTCCCCATTCAAAATGGGAATATCCCAAAGTTACGAATGTTCTTTTGTGTAGTTGTTTAATTAAAATACGTGATCACTAAATCTTTTTGCTAGTGGAATTACTTATGAAAATAACTGTGTCGTGGCGTCACAACGACACTCATGTTATTGCATAATCAAGTCCAATTTTTCATCGGATACAAGTTATAAGCTCTTGTCGGTGTGTCTCAAGTAGGCCTTCCATCTACTCCGATCCCAGGCAACCTTTTTGACATCTTGATTCGACCTAACATCAACCCTTTTTTGAGCTGCTCTATGTAGCTTATTCTAGGTCTTCCTCGTCCTCGCTTCCCCTCTATCTTTTTCTTAAATTACACGACTATGGACTTGTCATGTCGTATTTGGTGCCCTATCTCTTCTATTTCCTAAGTGTCTGATTAACTGCCTGGTTTGCCTCACTCTTCTCAGCACTTATTCATTGGTTACCCTCTCTCTCCAGCTAATTTTCTCTATTCGCCTCCAACACCACATCTCGAACGCTTCTAATATCTTCGCATCTTTTCCGTACAATGCTATGCTCCATATGTATGATATAACTAAAATAAACTTCGTTTCTTTTGATTTAAATAAGCTCTGATGTTGGCTCTTAAATAAGCAGAAGAGAGAGAGAGACACAAGTTATAACTTCATTGCTCATTATGATCAGCAGACATCGTTAACTTTGAAGCAATTTCATTGACGCGCTGTGGTGTTTTAATGGACTAACTGGCATATCTGGTCGATTCCATTCAGAATTGTCAATTTATATTGTTATTAGCGCCATTTTATTTAATTAGGTTATCAATACACTTGTATCCGTCTATTCTAATTATAACTACTCTGCTTCAATGTAAATTCCAGTAAGTTTACGATGTCCGATAATGGGTAAACTCTGTTTATTAGTATCGACATATGTGAACCTTTTTTAAGGATGTTGCATAATATGTGAAGTTTTTAACCCGCAATGCTGCTCCTTATCCATGAAAAGCCCACATGTGCCCAGCAGTGGGACGTATAAAGTCTGATGATGATGAGACTTAGCCCAACAGACCCCTCGTGTATAAAAGCTTTACCAATCCACGTGTGAGGCTTGTTGATACGTAACAGCGTTCTTACAGTGCGGTTCGTTGGTTCAGCTAACTGCCTTTATCCTGTCACATAAAATGCGGTGATTATCTTCTGTGAGTCAGCGCTGTTATACCGTGGAATCATTCTGTTAAAACTCTATTAAAATATTACTTTAATGTAACAATAATAACGTCAATTGAACGACGTTTTGACAATATACATAACAATTGCTGTCATTTAAAAATGTGAGATATTAAAATAGGTTAGATTTGATATGGCCAGTTTTCATTATATCAGTCATTTTAAAAAGTTATTCAACATATATATATTTTAATTCTGATAAAAACTGGCCAAGTCAAATCTAATCTACTTTAAGATCTCACATTTTTAAATGACAGCAATTGTTATAGCTATCCAATAACGCAAAGAATATTTGGATTTTGCATATAACTTGGCACTCATGTAGATCTCCATTTTTTTTGCGGCGAAGCCCACAGCCAAGCATAATTTTTGTATGGAACTTGGCTCTCCTTTTTTACATTTATGTTTTTGGTGGGATATCAATCCTTTTTGTAAAGAAAACTAAGCAGGTATTGAGATTTAATGTTTATGTTGATCTACTTCTGTTCTGTGTATAATTAGTGGTGCCGTGCGCCGCCGACGACACACCGTTGGTCGGTTATTTAGCACGTATTACAAGTTTTGTGTATGGGGACACCACTAATTTTTTGACTTAACCTTATTTTTATATTTCTGTTATATAGCAAATATAATAATATATATTTTGGGATAGTTTCAAATATCTGCTTGTAACGGTTCCAACGCTACAACTTTTTTTTTGTATGGCGATCCACATATTTTTTTATTTTTCTATTTTAAGATTTTTTTTTACGCTTACACACAATTACCGAGCTGGATTCCAAATTTCATCCTTCTAGGTCATCTGGAAGTAGGTTAGGTTTAATGTCAATCAGTCAGTCAGTGCTAAAATTTACGACTTTTTGACCTTCATATCTTTATAACCGTTTGAGCTAGCTTCATGAAATTTGGGCTTCTAGATGTCCATAAGGATATAATTAAACACACGTAGTTTTATGTGTCTACGTTAAAGAGGTTTTGAGTTATAGAAGGGTCAAAAGTGGCACCAAGTGGTTCGTGTAATATTACACTCGGCGCTGGCTAGCCAGTTCCTTTGCTTGAACTTGGCTTGACACGCTGCCGCGTGTCTAGATAAGTTTAAAGGAGAACAAAAAAAAATGGTCGCTTACCTAGTCTTAATAGAGTAATGGAATTCTTAGACATACGTCAGCGTATTAACATGAACTTAACCTATTCAGTTTGATTTTCTTACCGACTATAATTTTTCTTGTACGTATAAGGATACCTAGAAGATAAAAAGTGTTACAAATAAATTAGGGGACAAATAAAAAAATAAAATAGAAAAATGGAATTCACAAAAAAACTGAATGTAGTTTTTGTGAAAATCTATACAATAAATCACAATCAGATATTGTCAGGAAATATAATCGTGAGTATCTTTAGACGTATTTTCTCACTATCACGATGCTTCATAGGAAATCCTTGCCCATAATTAAGTAGTTCTAGCTAAGATGTAATCAGAATAACATACGTTGCACGGTTAGAATAAAATAAATACTTAAAAATATGCGGGCGTCACAAGATTTTTCATTCTCTTTGTGAATGAAGTAAGTGGCTTTAAAAAATCCAAAGGAAAGTAACTTAATTTATCTACGCACATGTCATTAATGCTCTAAAATGCGTTGAGAAACCGTAGGAAATGACCAGCATTACTACAACCGATTTTACTATGAGAACTTTCTTGTCTGTGGTAGTAGGTGAAATCTGTACTGTAATGTTGTTACAGTACAGATTTTTGTATCGTTATGAGTTTAAATTTGGAACAGCTGTCAAAACTCAAGTGGGTCTCTATTCTAGTATCCATAGATATTAAAACAGTTATCGATACGAAACTTCAATTCAGTACGTTTTTTAATACAAACCGTACGACATTTGATCTCGAGTCACGAGTGATATGAGTATAGGGACTTCATTCGTTTGACAATGATTTGAAAAAAAAACATTCATCATGATCATGACGGATGATCGAATTGCCGCCATTGCTGTTGTCATTTTATTGTTGGTTTTTTGCTGTTACTTAACCTATGATATGTGTGTAGATAAAGTAGTGTATACAACTGTACATAATTAGGCCTTAAACACTCGTGTGATCATATTATGAAACTCGCTGACGCTCGTTTCATAAAACCACACTCGTATTTAAAGCCTCTCATTATGGATCAGTCGCATAATAGTAGTTTATGCGACTGATCCATAATGAGAGGCCTTAAAAGACGAGTGTGGTTTTATGAAACGAGCGTCAGCGAGTTTCATAATAGGATCACACGAGTGTTTTATGGCCCCATTATGTACAGTTGCATACACTACTTTATCTACACACATATCATAAGTAGTAGTGAATAACAGCAAAAAACCAACAATAAAATGACAACAGCAATGGCGGCAATTCGATCATCCGTCAAATCATAGACAAACGAATGAAGTCCCTATACTCATATCACTCGAGATCAAATGTCGAACGGTTTGTATTAAAAAACGTACTGAATTGACGTTTCGTATCGATAACTGTTTTAATATCTATGGATACTAGAATAGAGACCCACTTGAGTTTTGAGAGCTGTTCCAAATTTAAACTCATAACGATACAAATTTATAAAAAATCTGTACTGTAATGTCATTACAGTACAGATTTTACCTACTACCACAGACAAGAAAGTTCTCATAGTAAAATCGGTTGTAGAAATGCTGGTCATTTCCTACGGTTTCTGAACGAATTTTAGAGCACTAATGATATGTGCGTAGATAAACTACTATTGCCTGCAATGTCATTCATAACGTTTTACAACGAAACCGTCCCATGTAAACTAATTGAATTTTTTTATAACTCTATATCATACAACATGCGGGAAGTAATGAAATACTTTTCCTGCAAGGATACGTTATGTGTGCTACGCCGTAGCTCGTAGCAGGTACTTTTCGCTCTGTAGCGAAGACCGCTCGTAGACACGATTATCTAGCGCAGTGAAAGAGGTAATGTTAACTGGAATACAATCATCAAATATAAAACTATGTATTTTGCTACTTAATATATATATATTATGACACCGTTAGCCCGTATAGACTTAACCCAAAAATGTTGAACGCAGGTTGCTCGATTCAACAAATTTTAGAGAAATTTGTAATTTTTAAGTAAATGATTTTATGTCGTAACTTGATAAAAAAGCCGTGAGGATTGTGGCATTCCTACTACCATAACCAAATAGATAGTTTGATTTTGGTATGGTTCATAGAAAGTGATAATGCTACTATGTCTTAAAGACAAAAATAAGTTTGTTATGCTATTTTAGGCCTCAAAACCTCAGAAACGCGTAGCTAAAATCTGTCGGGTTATTTTATTCGGACACACAGTGTATATGTTGCGAAATTCGTGAGACTTACTAGGAAACGAACATAAATTCATATTGAGGTTCTAAATAAGTTGATAAAAAGAACACATCCTAAGTAACTGATCACGATGTGATCAACATAACATAACTTAACGTACCGGTGCGAAAAAGTCTTCCTACTGCGCATATGAAAAGGATTATATTATGAATTTATAACCTACTAATACATAAAACAGTACAGTCAGTTGCCAATATAAATGCACAACTAACGTACGTATAAATGAATTAGCAAAATAATAAATAAAAAACATAGTTTACAGTAATATCCTTAAAGCTAGGATTCTGCTTCCTGAATAGGTAAGAATTGTACTTCAGGATAAGCAGTGCTCCTCCCCTGACAATGTTAGATGCAAAAAAAAAACAGAGGCTCTATTATAGGTTTTACCGAAACAAAACGTTAAGACCGCGTTCGCGTTTAGCTGTCAAATCCCATACAAATTGAGGGTAAAACGCAAACGCGATCGTAAAGTTTTGTTTCGGTAAAACTTATACTAGAGCCTCTGTGTTCAACACATTAACTTAAAATGTCATTCTTAACTATCGTTGAAGTGTGTGAGTGAGAGGGTGAGTTGTGTGTGTGTGTGTCTGTGTGTTTGTGAGAGAGGTAAATAGTGGATGTGGGTGTATGTGCGTATTACATAACTCGCATAACATACTTTTTTATCTAGTCGATGACTGTGGTATCATGTTACCTGGTATTTTCTGCACCATGCAACTTCTGTGGCTCACATTGTGCTGAGTGGACTCCTAACGTATACGCATTCCAGGAAGTGTCAAAATGTATGTAATAGACTATTTGACAACAGTGAACATAATTTGTTTCTTCAATTGCCACAGATAAAAATGATGAAAATGCTGGGAAACTAGCAATCTTTCATTTAAGTTGTCAATTTTAAGATTTTTAAATTCCTAAAAACTAACAATAAGGGCGTTGTTTGACTGTGACGTCACAAGCCTGTAATCCCTACAAATTCCATACTAACGGAGCCATTTTGACGTTTCATAAAAAGAAGCAGTCAAATAGCGTATTGTGTATTTTTTTTATTTGCGCAATAAACGTTTTTTAACCGACTTCAAAAAAGGAGGAGGTTCTCAATTCGGCTGTATTTTTTAAAAAAATATTTTCAATGTTTGTTACCTCAGAACTTCGTCATTCAAATTGAGCCGATTCGAAAAATTTTTTTTTGTTCGTATGTATATACTTCCAGGTGGATCCCATTTTTTTCAAAATTCAGGTTGATGATGGGATCCATGAGGAATTGAGGGAACTCCTCAATTTTATTAGGCACGCATGTAGTGATTTTGGTATTTTCTGTTATAACTCGTGTATTTACATCCGGAATCATAAATTTGGTGGCGAGGAATTGATGATGAAGACCACAGATGACTTATCGAATTCCTCAATTATGTGTACTTAAAAGTGCAAAAGTACGTCACAGGTTCTGATAAGATTCCGTTGAAATAGGAACTAATGAAGTGCCATTGGTGATGATCTTGGGGAATCGACGGAAGTCCTCAATTATTATCGGCCCACATACAGCGATTCGGTTTTTTTCTATAGTAATCAACGCATTTGCTATCGGAAATCAGTTCCTGTGGTAAATTGTAAAAAAAAATAGGAAATGTTCTCGTGGCTTGGCGGAGTACTAAATTGAAGTCGGTTAAAACTTTGTTTTTAAAGTAAATTATTAAGTTGTGTGTGTAGCTCTTACCACATCATCACGGAATTGTGCGTTGAGAGTCATTACCTGTAAAAATACAATAATTTGCTATAATTTATATATTTATGTATTTAAGCACCCATGAGGACCCATGTTTAGTACATAAGCCTTCTTAGTAAAAATATATACCTTATTACCTATCCTCAATTAATTATCCATGAATTATATTTAATAAAAATAATATGTAGGAACATCATAAAACTTTCTATGTACGTATGTAGTTAATTGTAATGTGAAATTGTAAATAAAGTGTATATTCTATAATATGTAGGAACATCATAGGTACTCAATAGTATTTCAAATGTAGTATCTTTTTGATAATAGGGTGTAGACTCAAAATGTATTAATACCTACTCCAAAGGAAAGAAGGCAAAAAATATGCCTAGTGATGAAAATCCCATTCACATATCTCATAGAATTACAAAGCTACAACCGCTTTAATGTTGCTTGTAAGAGGAAGAAAATGCTCGCAAATAGTGACGTCACAATCTGCGAGCTCCATAGTAAATGGCAATCGTTTCATATGAAGGCGCGTTTTGCGGGAAAGGGACAGAATATACTCTCTCTTAAAACTTTCGACACTTATAACTTTGGAATGATTTAACCTACTGCGTTGCTTTTTTCTAGATTTGGCTAAATTTTTATTCCTTTTTCGAGAAAATATGGTATTATTGAGCATTTGTCAACTTATAACGTTTTATTACTCGCTCTTGTTACTGGCAATATAGGTATATATCTATGGATCGTTAAAATAAAAGAATTTGAAAAGCAAATGGCCAGCTATTTACGTTCACTGACCGCGTGACACAAGCGTACGAATACGAGTACATCTTTTGATTAGTAGTACCACTCAAATGAGACAATCAGGACTCTTCGATATTGAGCACAATATTGATATTGCGAATTCACAAATTGCTTAAGGACGTCTGTTGGATTTAAATATAGGGTTGTCACGATTCAGCACAAAATGTAAGGTTGTAATATTGCACACCGTGAGCATGTGTATAATTTCACAGACTTATTAGTAATGGCCAAATCATCATTACAAGTGGAAATTTAAGTATTATGACAGATATAAGATTTTCCATCCTCGAATTTAAACTTTCGTGAGACATGTTGAAATAATGCTAATAATGACACGGTTCAACTCAGGCGACATGTTTCGAACTCATCTTCCACTCTTCTATTCCATTCCCTGTTATAATTAAAGCGCTGGTTTCTACTTTATTAGGGTCTCCCCACACCTATCGACACGGAATCGGCTGTCACCGAGTGCTTTGTACCACATTCCTCGTGTTTTGTTCGTAATCCCGTCGATGGACGTCGCTTCGCGTCGGCCGAGCCGATCGACGTCTTTTTCGCTCTTATTGCGTGGACATAAAGAGTTTTTTGATCGGCTAACGCCGATTCCGCGTCGATAGCGCCGCGTAACCACCGCTAAAAATACATTATTATACTAAAACAACAGTCTTAGAACGATTAACCAGTCACCATTCCCATCCGACGGACTACATTATACAAAGCTTAGTAAAAAAAATGCCTGCCTATTTTTTCGGCAGGCGAATCATGATATTATAATTCTTTACAAATTCTGTATTTTAAATTCCCGCTATAAAACTCAAAACGGAGACGCGGTAGACTAAATAGATATGGCTGAAAACCTCAATGAATATTAATAATTGCTAACTGACAGCCCTGGGACGCATGATCGCTTCATTTGTTTATTGACAAGTTTAAGTCATTTATCATTCGTATGTGAAATGATTTGCAAGACGTAAAAATCATAAGATTTCCATCAAAGTTGTTGTTAGCGTTTTTTGAAATCCATGAAATATATTCTCTTTTTTTAATTAAAATTATATAATGTTATCTTTGTTCGTTTATGAATATCATATTTCATACTGGACAAATTTGTATTTAGATTTCTTCAATTAATATGTTTAGACTCAATTCGATTTTTGGTTGGTAATTACTTCAGGGCCAATATCAAAACGGCAATTCATTATATAACGATTTTCCATTTGTAATATCAGTGATTCTTCGTTTTACCGCCCTAGATATATAATGTGCTCTTATGGCAATGTTGCTCCTACTTCCTGGGTATCATAATATTCCATCGAACTTATTACATAGTGCTTGTCACGTTCCAATAATACGATACATTATTTAATCTTTGCGTAACCATAATCTGCATTAAATAACCAACATATAACCTATGAGGCGCTCTTATAGTGCACGTATCGAATTACAATGCACCTTATACAATCTTGTCTAAAACGGCTGCCAATTCTTGAACTAGTCGGGACTCCAGAGACTGGTCGTGATTCAATGTTTTTACAGAGGCGGGAGAGAGTTTTTACATTAAATAAATAATAAATAATAGTACATTACTGCAGAGGCCGTGAAGTAAGGGATTGCTGGACGAGCTTTGGGGTAGACGGCCGAGTCGTAGACGAGGCCGGATACAACGAGTCCAGCAATCCCTGTTCCGGCCGAGGATTGTATAGTGCTTTTCTCAAACGATGTGAGGAAATATTAAAAAAAAAACTATGCCACTTCTATCTGTGAGTTCCTGTAATTGGCTTTGTATTGCTATGTAATACTTATGCCATGTTTTTTGTAGCTGTTGGTACTCCTTAAGTATAAATAAATAAATAAATAAAAATAAATACCTACAAGGTAATCAATTAAATACTAGTTTGTTGAAATTACAATCGGAACGAAAGTTCAGAAAACAATTGTGTGATTTGCCGCCTTTTTTATTTTTTAAACATGACATTTCAACAAGCCGTTCAAGCACAATGTTTAACCGCACATAAGTATAGTACCATAGATTTTTTTTTAATGTCACAAGTCTGCTTACAGAGTCTAGTGGTGGTTGGCAGTATGTAATTTTTCCTTTGTCAGTTTAATATTAATAAGCAAATTTAAAAAGTTAGAGTAGCGGACAATAATGTTTTTAGTTAGGGTTTTCATACATTACTTCTTGGCCTGAGGCCAAGAAGTAATGTAGGGAGCCATAAACAAGAGACTTCTTGTCTTCATTTCGTGATATTAACGCATACATTTCAGAGCATGTTTGAGAAAATAAATATAAGGGAACAATCTTACACAAATCGAGCTAGTCCCATAGTAAGCTCAATAAGGCTTGTGTTATGGGTACTAGACGACGATATATATAATAGATAGAAATACTTAAATACGTAGAAAACATCCATAACTCTGAAACAAATATTCATGCTCATCACACAAATATTTGCCCTTACCGGGATTCGAACCCAGGACCTTCAGCTTCGTAGGCAGCAGCGTCACTACCCACTATTAGGCTAACCGGTCGTCAAATTGTTGTTGTAACCGGTTGTCATTGGCAAGCCCGACTGCGGAACATGCGCCGACAGCCGAGCGCAGCCGTCCACGTCCGCGAGGCGCCGACTGGTAGGCAAGTACATTCAAATATGAAATTTAACGTCTATATTAAAGCTTCCAATTCCTTTAGCAACTTGTAAAAAGCGCTCAAGCGCACTCCGGCCCGGCCCGGTCGGTGGGAATCGTACATTATTGAGACGTTGGGTATGAGGGACCTATCTGATAATCTCTCCTGCCTAAAGACGTCCTCCCCGAAAGAGTGTCACAATGAGCGGTCCACACATCGAATCCTCAAATCAATAAAGGCTCGGCATCGAGCTAGTGACTCCTCCAGAGTTTTTTTTTATTTATTTCATGATAAAAAATTACATTACAGATTTGCATACATGTCAAAAAAATAAGAATTTTTATCACGATCGTCAAAAACAGAGAAAAATAAAATATAATATTAAGACAATGTCAACAAATGTCAGAAGACAATAACAAGGAAATAGAAAAAACAAATTAAAAGCAAAAGAACACAAATATATAAACCTCTAGGTATCGTCATTCTTTACAATATTTAGTGCACCAGAAAATACGAAATAAATAGTTGCGGGTCCATTAGGCTACGGTAAGCACTTAAGGCCTCCACCCACCGGACGCGTGTGCCGCGCGTGTGCCGCGCGTGTGCTGCGCGTGTCGGGCGCGTATGAAGCGGTATATTCACACCGGAAGCGGGCGGCGTATAGCAACGCGTGTGCAGCGCGGCTGCTGAGCGTATGCCGCGCGGGTGCTGCGCTGCAGCTGCGCGGGTGCTGCGCGTGTGCTGCGCGTGGGCTGCGCGTGTGCTGCGCGTGTGCAGCGCGTGTGCCGCGCGGGCCCGCGCGTCATATCTCACTCACTACCAACACATTTAATATGTATCTTACTATCTCCATCACGCTGCCGCGCGGGTGCTGCGCGTGTGCCGCGCGAGTGACGCGCGAGTGCAGCGCGTGTGACGCGCGAGTGCAGCGCGGCTGCTGCGCGGCTGCTGTGCGTGTGCTGCGCTTGTGCTGCTCGTGTGCTGCGCGTGTGCTGCGCGTGTGCTGCGCGGGCCCACGCGGGCCCGCGCGTCATATCTCTCTCACTACCAACACATTTAATATGTATCTTACTATCTCTATCATACTTAGCAGCGCGGGCCCGCGCAGCTCACGCGACGCGCACGACACGCGGCCGCGCTGCTGAGTTGTATGTTTAGCGCCGCGCGGGCCCACGCGGGCCCGCCTTCGAAACGCGTTCGGTGGGTGGAGGCCTATAGTCAGGCGAACCGTATGCTTATTAGCCACCGTCGTATACCAGCTTCGTCTTAGATTTATAACCGACTCGAAAAAAGGGAGGAGTTTCTCAATTCGTCGGAATCTTTTATATTTGATGAATGATCCCCAAAAACCTACTAGAAAACGCCTAAGAAGATTTGAAATATTTGTTTTTGTTTGAAATTGCAGGGAACTTTTCAAATAAGGCGAAGTACTGAATTGAAGTCGGTTAAGGCTTTGTTTTTTTTAGTAAACTATTACAGGCTATATTAAACGGAGGGGGGAGGCATGTGCCCAGCAGTAGGACACTACAGGCTCCCAATAATAAAAAATAATCATAACAATTACAGGCGATGATGTCCACTCAGGCACTCACATACGATTATACTCTCCATACAATCGCACATGCTTGTGTTCGGCCATCGTGGCCCATTGTGTATAGAAGCCATAAAACTTGATTAGAAATACTTATTACTCTATACTTGATTAGAAATACAACCTCCAATTGCATTATTGACTTGAGGCATGACTAGCGTTTTTGTGGGAATTTTCTACCGGAAGTTAAACTGTCATGGCGTTGGCACAAGGCAGGTCGGTGCGCGACCATGGCTTAATCTATGTGAACCGTGATTACACGCGCTTCTGCAATCGATTACTTAGTAATTACTTGGAAGATTGTTGCGGGAACGAATTCTCGGAATCATGGATATAAACTATTATTTCTTTCAAGATAAAAATTACAATATTTTATATATGGTATATCAATATTACCAGAATTCTTATCGTGGTCTTTAATAACAAGAAACAAAAATGAAATGACGTTGTGAAAATCACCATGAAAAAAGAAGGTTTATTACCTATAATCAATGTGTATAAAAACACACTTATTAATGAGATCCTTGAATTATGTAATTTAATCCTTTCAGCAAAAAAAAAACACTTCTGAATATTGAAACTAATTTGCAGTTCGGATACTAACGACCATTGAAACTTTTTCATGTGAGACATATCATAAACTGAATGTAACTAGATTGACCTAGGATAATGTTAGGAAGTGGACGATTGTGTGTCATTTTCCTCTTGACTGGTAGAAGGTGCGCACGAGTGCGTAGAGCTCCTGGATGTGGCTGGGCCTTGCAGAGCTGAAGTACGCTCCGTTAAAATACAACTAAGGAGTATTTTATACGAAATAAGTGGTTCTTTTGATAAATTTCGGTAGGGAACACTTACATATACATTTATTATGGTTAAGTGTTATTTTTTTTCCGTTATTATTACTGTTTACTGTTATACTGTATTATACTGTATTACTGTGTAATGCAAACAAAAGTTTTTTTTTTGAATAAATGAAAAAAAGATTTATTGTAAAGAACAGTCTTAATAGATATTCCGATACTATTTAGATTTCAAAGTCTTTTCAGGGTTTCGCAGTCAACAAGGAACCCTTATAGTTTCACCATTCTGTCCGTCCGTCCGTCTGCGGCTTAGTGTGATTCTTTACAACTAGGAAACTAAAATTAGGCATGGGTATATAAATCAATTCCACCGATAAAATGGTACTTACGATTTCCATCAAAATCTAAGGGAGATACCCTAAAAACTATTTTTAGGGTATCTCCTGTCACTTAGAATGGTTACTTATGTAATTTTTATTTCTCGTTAAACCCATGCTTGTTTAAAAATAAAGTAGTATACTCATATAATGAATATGAAAAGAAAACTATCACGACTACGTAGGCATAACTATAGTAAACGAGTAATAGTCCACCAACTTAAAAGATGTACTTGGACAGGCCAACTTTCGTACATATGCGGGCGACGGAACCGTAACGTTAAGTCTGACGGGCATCTATGGAACTCTAAACTGCGCGTGGCCCGACACGCACTTGGCCGGTTTTTGTCATATGAAAGTGGTCAAAACTTAAAATAAAAAAATATATAAAAATACGACTGCGCTCTGAAATTATGATAAGAACGAGTGTAATAATTGGCACTAAAATACGAATACCTACAAATTTCTTTGTGAATTTGTCTATTTTTTGTTTCGTCGTCTAGTACCCATAGTACAAGCTTTGCTTAGTTTGGGACTCGGTCGATTTGTGACAGATTGTCCCCAAATATTTTTTATTATTATTTTAATTTATGATGATGTCGACTTGTATTTTTTTATGAGTAAAGAAGTTTTCAAGCCTTTACTAAGTAAAAAGTACTAGTCAAAAATTAGCTTGTGTAGGTATTTAAACATTAATCATAATAATAAATAGTTCATCAACACAACACTATTCTGGAGCGTAGTTGAACCAGAGCGGCATTCATTGCCGCTTCTATCGTAGCTATGTCTTCTGTAACCTTTCGAACGTTCGAGTCCTGCGTCGTCGGCCGCGCCCAAGGCAACTGGGCCACAACGAATATAGCCAGAAGGAACTATATAGTCACCTGCTACTTGCACGAATCATATCTAACTCTGAGTAATAGTAATAAGTCTGTATTGCAGCTGCACGTCTACCATGGGACGGCCGCGACATACTCTAGATTTTTCTCTCACTATACCTCTTGTTCTAAGTGTTCGAATAAGAAAGAGATGGATAGTGCGAGAAAAATCGAGAGAGCTCGCACGCCGTCGCGTGACAGCCGTGCTGTATCCACGATTACTGTGCGCATACTAGTGTAAGTATGAGGATTTTCCTTGAGGCCGCACGTTTCTTGGTATAGTCGATATCTATTTATATGAATAAATATTAAGGAACACAATGTACACAAATCAAATTAATGCCATTAACAAGCTCAATAAGGCTTGTGTTATAGTATTTATATATTTAATTATTATAGTTAAGTATTTATTTATCTATATAAGTATGTTTATCGTCGACTAGTTCCCATAATACATACAAGCTTTGCTTAGTTTGGGACTAGGTCGATTTGTTTGTTTTATTGTCCCTTGTTGTGTATTTGATTGTCCAGGCATATAAGTGTCAAGATATCTTTAAAACCGACCGACGGTCTCTTGAAACTAACATCGCAGTATTACATGCGCCCACCGTTAACCCTATTATAATTCTTGTTGTTTCTGCACTCCACTTCACTGGTATGGTGGAAATTATTTAATGTGACCCACTTTACATAAAACTGACACTGGAATTGTAATCTTCTACCTTGGACGGTAAGTCGCTTTTTGAATTGGACTACTTACTTGGATGTAATTCGGACAACTCAAATGAGTATAAATAACAACTACGGTTACTCGATCGGAAACTGTTTCGTACCTACGGCGAATTTTTCAACGAGTTACGTTTGCGGCCAGATATTTTGTGACGTAACGTCAATTGAGATTTTTCTCTGTTGTGATGCCTTGTTAGTTACACTAGGTGCTTTTAGTCAGATACGAATGTGGCGAGGTGTCGGTAGGACTCGGTTTCAACCACATTTCGAAGGTTCCAGTTCACCAACACGAGGTAGCGCATTTTAATAGTACTACAGAGGTCGAGAAAATAGGGAAGCAATTTCTTTTCACGCCGAGGTATGTAGGTACAGTGCTTTTCTCAAACATGCAATGAAATTAAAAATAACTCCAAATTTTTCTTAGTGTTGGAACGCCGCGACGTCGTCTTACGAATTCATATTGAACGAAAAAAGGTCGCTTTGCAGACTCTAATGTTTTATGACATTCCATAACGGATCTCTCGTCTCACCTTGCCCGACGCGATATATTTTTCCTCTAAACTTGACAAGTAAAAACCTAAGTAGCATATCAACACAAAACAATTGCTTCAAAAACAAAGGATATTATTGAACAGGTATTTCCTTATTTTACTCAGGTAGTTCTAGATCTGGTGTGTTGCGTGATACCTTGATTTCATTTAATAATAATCTTGTCTAGAAAAATAGATATGCCCTAGTTTCAGTGATAAGCCTTCAATTATATAATTGCCCTATTGTGCAATCGTGGTTGTCAACAAGAAGAGTAATTGTATGAGTTGCATTGTCTATCTAGTAACGATTATGAATTATTATTTTCGCGAATGGCAAACACCGAGTAAGATGAACTCTTTGACAAAGTTGTTGATATGGAATCAAGACAAAATTCAATTGCCAATAAGTTTATTAAGAGCATAAATTAGAAAATTTACGAGATTTTTAAAGATTTTTAAGAAGTTAATAATCATTAATATTAACACGCTCAATAAAACACTCGTTGTTATCACTTTCTTTTAACGTTGTCACTAATTAAAAATCTGATATAATTATGGTAACACTTTCGACAACCAGCAAGCATTCTTATCACCCCGACTTACAGCCTATTTTAGATACTCATGTTAATTTGAGATTTGATTTAATACCGAATTTTACTTCATTAAGTCATATTACTGCTACTTATAAATATGTACACATTGTATATGATATATTTTGATCTATGTCGAATGGTTGTACATCTACTTGGACATTGATAGGCATATCATATCATCTTACGTTATTTCATTTCCTAATCAACATATATAAAGAGAACTTGGAACTTTAAGCAGCTTTTTCACCACGAATCTTTTTTACCGTAAGGCGCGGATAAATTATATATTTCATTTCGCCTCACTGCACCTGTGAAAACCGGTGCTATGGTGATGTATTGCAAAATGGGAAGTGCAAATGGTAGTATCTTACTTTAGCTAAGAATTTCGCAAGTAAATATGAATTGAAGTTCTAAAAATATGTTTATAGACATTTGTCAAATAAATACCATTTCTGAATGTTGTTGTTGTCTTTCTCTCATGCGCGGACGACATACATGGACGTGGGTGGTAAACGGGGACCCGCCCACTGTTACCTGCAAAGACCCCAGGCGGAGCAGCGGTATAAAATACAGGGTGTATCAAAAATGAGGTGTGAGCCGAGCAAGGGCCTATTCGGTAGCGCATTGCGATTCCAAATTGCGATTATTTTTGTTTACATTGGTGTTTTTGTTGACATTGCTTGTGGGACAACATTCCCCCGCGGGGTCTTCACCCCTTCCCTTCGGTGGGAGGGTTTGTTTCATTTTCAAATGCTGCGCGCACAGCTGTGTTATGAGAGCAAATGTTTAGTGTATGGTTTTTTTGACATGCAGGTCACAGCTTTTATGTTTTTGATGTCATACACTAGCAATGTCATCAAAAACAAAGACTGCAATGTAAACAGAAACAAAAATTTCAATGTTAACAAAAACAAATCAATAAAAAAAAAATAAGCGAATGCATTTTTGGAATCGCTATTTGCTATACGCTACCGCACATGCCCTTGCTCAGTTCACACTCCATTTTTGTTACACCCAGTATATCTTATGTCCATCCTGAAAGTCCGTGTCTAAGTATACAGGATCTTAACGTGATCACCTGCAATGTTTCGCCAGCTGATTGTACACATGGTTACCCATTACATAGCTGAAAAAATATGCGCCTTGATTTTACTGGTGTGTATTTGTGAAATCAGATTAGTAGTTTCGGAGATTACCTCTTGCATGTAAACAGATACTCTAGCTAGTATAGTAGGTGGATGGTAGGCGAGCTCACGGTAGGGCACTAACGATTAATCTGACACCGTCAAGAAGACGGCAGGCTGCAATGTTAAACTTGCGGTCCTCTCGGCCTATGACTGCCTCCCTATTCTGTAACTTGTTTTAAGCTCACCTCAAAGCTCATCCACAAATATGTCTTGACACCGCGATGCGTACTAACTAAACGTAGGTTGAGGTCTAGTTTCGTGACGGGCGACCGGCGGAGCGAGCCGCATTTGCGCGAAGCGAATTACAGCTCTGCACTCACTGTAGACGGGCCGGTATGTGGTCGCGATCCTCAGGAGTAGGGGAACGAGGAAGAATCAGTACATGAAAAATCAGCGCGTCTGACTGCAATTTATCGATTAGAACCTGACTTGCTCTCGCGCCGATGTTTAGTTGTTACGGCTGCGCATTAGCATTGGAAATAAGCGATCGCGATCAGTGCGCGCTCGCCTATGGGGTAGGTTAGACATGTGAGTCGCTTGGCTTGAATAACGGTGAATTATCCTCTTGTTTTTAAATATAATGTCGTGATTTTTTCGTTAAGTTCAACTAATTTAGGTATTACGATTACGAGAAAAAGTACATATAAAGGTCAACCACTACGCATGCTTATAATTTGGTTAAACATCACTTTTTTCTCGCTAATCACATCGCAGGTCAGTACTATACCTACTATACAACAACAGAAGTGCCAACGTATCATTATATACACCGCGACGAGCTCCGACCATCACGTATACCCCTGGCGAAGTTGAGGAAGTGCCACTGGATGGGCCATAAGATTAACAACAAAATCCCAGACAACATAGAAACTTCTGAAAGCATATGTTTATTCTCATTGAAACACAAAACCTACTTAAAATTTGCTGCCTTCAATTTGCTGAATGATTTCTTGTCCTCCGGGGACACTAACACGATACGATAACTCTAATAGAATTATAAACTTAATTGTAATTTACTTTTATTATAAGACGTGTAAAATTTATATTTTATTAATAAACGAATTGAATTGAATTTACAGATAAGCAAGTTATTAAATAATATTCTATAATGCATATTAAAGGTAAGAGTATTTACTGTAACATTAAACACGACGGTAGAAACAAAGCATACGGCATGCTTGATGGAAAGCAGACACCATAGCCAATGTGCGCTAGAAGCAAATTGAATCGGTTTATTCACAATATGCATTTAATATTTGTTATTAATTGCAAACAATCTACACAAATACATATAAGTATAGTTAAATTAACTTAGAAGAACCCCGCGAGCTCTTGATTTGAAAATGAAAATAACCATTAATTTATATGCAATCTATAACATTGCGATGTAATTATTTGTGGCAGAATAATAAATGTATGCGAATATCCGAGCACCGTTACAGTAAATACGTTGTCCGTTAGAACTCATTATTTAATAACTAGTTTGCTATTGATTGATTATTTAATGGCTGATTCGATATTCTGAAAAAAGAACTAAACATTAGTTAGTAGTAGTTTCAATGAAAATAGTTCTACGTTTTTAAGTTTTGACAGGATTTTCTGTACAGATCTTATTTTATTATAAATCTACAATGAGTTCTTGATTTGTTTTATTCTCATCGCGACCTATTTTGCCTTCACTAGCTAAAGTTCTGCATATTTAATTCTAATCTCTCAAATTGTGTCTACTTTGTCATTTTGAATTTTGTCATGTCAAAAAATCTACCCGCTGTTGGTTTAGACGGTTTAAACGTGAGGTTTCTTTGAAGCGTTGTTCATATCTCATATTTTCAGTTTAAGGGAACTTTACAGAAGCGGCGATGTCACGTCGAAGGGTCTATAAAATCCTCAATAATTAATAGAATCACTTCACACTCGTACAATATAGATTAAGATTATTAAAATGGCGGAATTTTTACAAAAGTGCCATTGGAATTGGAATCTTCTAACTTGAACGATATAGTTGCTTTTTGAATGAACTACTTTAATGCAATTCGGCCAACGCAAATAATTTTAAGTATACTAGATTTACAGAAACCTGTTGAAAGGCCAAGAATATGTTCCATTTACAAAATGTAAAAAACCAGTACTGTATTCGCCAATGACAGGTTTTTGGTAAATGGAAAGTGACGCCATACATTACATCACTGAGTCTTGAATTTGTGACAAGCTTATACATATACATTGTAGGTAAAGTGCAGGCTACCCTACCATGAACAAGTTAGATAACATTTTAAGTAAAGTTGAATGAAACTCTTGGCCAAATAAGTCATGAAGAGTCATCCTACTAATATTATAAATGCGAAAGTTTCGATGTCTGGATGTTTGTTACTCAATCACGCATAAACGGCTAAACCGATTTGGATGAAATTTTGCACGATGACAGTTTATAGCCTGGATTCATCCACGCAGACGAAGTCGCGGGCGGAAGGTAGCAGTGTAATAATTCATACAAAGTTTGGTAGACACATCACTAAATAAGTGGCCACAACATTGTGCCAAGTTTGACAGCGTATTTACACGACTGCCCAACGAAAACTAGTCTAGATACAGTAAACGTCCAAGTACTCAACGAAAACTAGTCTAGATACAGTAAACGTCCAAGTACTCAACGCGTTACACTAGTACAGCGTTTACTAAATATGGCATATCAAAGTGACATGGATTAAATCGAATAAAGGAAAAAAAGAAGAAAAAAGGGACGTGAGACACAACATTTTATTCATACCATTTTAGATTGACATGGACATTGGCATAACGCCATCACGCTATAATAAGTCAAATTGGTACATATTATCGTGGTATATATTATGGAATTAAACACACAGCAGCAGTTAGCACAATTTTATCTCAAATAAGAATCAAAAGAAGGTTGTTCACCGGTCCTCGGTACAGTATCATTGCATCTTATGATAAGTACCTACTACATTTAGTGGTACTTAAGTATATGGTTAGAGAAATGTCTAGTGAATACTCGATGGCAGTTGATAAAGGAGATTTCGTAATTCAACATAATGTTAGTCAATAAGTAGTTTGTCGACTACTTTATTGGGTAGCGCGACACACTACAGCCATTCTGATGAAAACATTTTTTTCCTTTTTAATTAAATATTATTCCTATAGTCTAACAATAACAAAACTACTGACTGGAGGTATAAAAAACTCCGTGAAAATAGTTGTAATATATTAAACTAATCAATACAAGTAAAAATATTGATTGTTGCAGCGTTCCAACCAACGTGACCGCATAGTCAACGTTGTGTTGTGGATAAGTTATCATGATAATGTACAGTGTAGGTACACCTATTTTGTTGCTGTATCTTACTGCATGTCGGTAGGGTAGGCCTGTTTGATTATATGTACCTACCTAAAATGGGATGGGAACCATAGATATCGTGTTCTGATAAGAAAAAACTAGACTATTTTTTTAATTCAAATTTTAAATCAAAGGATAAAATTGAAAAATTACACAAAAAATTTTTAAGTTGAAATTTGTAATTTTCTTTAGCAGCGTTACTGCTTAAAACAAAATTGTTTTTTTTTGATGCCCTTGATCGGTTCACATCCCATTTTTGGTACACTCTGTATAGTGGTATTTCCAACTCTGTCCATCCCAAACCCAATTTTTAAACACAGCAAGTCTTGCTCTAATAATTTTGCCCAATAGAATCAGACAAAATCTGAAAGACGGAGCATGAAATCATAATAAATGTTAATATTAGCTAAGATAATTTCAATATGCATGGTTCCCAAATGTTAGCAATAATAAATGAACGTTAATCACCACGAGCGACAAATAGAAAGGCGCCAAGCTGACACAAACATCCTTTTCGCATTTATCTCAAAAACACGATTTACGCTTGACCGATATTGGAGTGGAGTCGGCGAGCCTGCAGTCACAGCGTGTCCAAAAACGAAGGCTTGAGCCAGTTGGAAAGGTAGACTAAGAAATCTTAAACGCTCACTGTAAATTGCTGAGTAGTAGAGAGTTAATATTAATTAGTCATTTTGAACAAATACTTGTATAAGAAACAAATTAAATAGCCATACGTTTTGTAAGAGTTGTTACGAGAAAACGGCGTTTTTTTCCTGCATAACGTGCGAAACAAACACATGTTACATTCAGAGAAAACTTAAGTTAATTTACAGCAATCATGAACATAAAAAGAACATCATAGAAAAAATATGCTTTACAGCAATCATGAACGGAAAAAGAACATCATAGAAATAATATGCTTTACATTACTTCAACAATTTCAGTGATATTAAATCAGAAAAAACGAATATGATCGTTCGGTAACAGAAACGTTAAATCAAATTATATAAATGACATTTAATAAAGAGCATTTGACTCATTAGCCACGTTAAATTAGTTTTAATTAATTTAATTTATCTGCTACAATTGGAATGGCATATATAAACAGGGTCGCAGGAATTAAAACACAAATTGATGCGACATGAACCTCTAAACCAAATGTAACTCAATGTAAATCAATCACTTTTTTGCATCGTCTCCACCACCAAAAGGTTGTCGAAGAGATCGTTTTTAGCAATAAGACTGTCTGCTGTCTACCCTTGTTTATGTTTAGTTTACCTCTATTTTTCTATTATTTACTATGTCTGGTGAGCATAAAGAATATTTGTATTGTATTGTATTGTAGTGAACAGAGATCGTCCAACATGTATTCTAAACTTTTACGAGAATTAAAATTATATGAGTATTAAGTAGGTAAGAAACAGGTAAAGTAGGTAAAAGGTATAAAATGGGTACCTAATAACGCAATACACATTTTGCAGAGCAGAGTACTAGTGAAAGTCCTGACGTAAGTTCCAACGTCTGCGAATGTCATCGGCAAGCGACGGCCGTAGAAACTGAGAACACTGTAGATGTCTATTTGTTAGGTGTATTTATTTATCTACCTATATACCTACCTGTATACCTTCTCACGGGGCGGATGCTTGTTTTCCACCTTGTGGTGAACGAGCGAGCGAAAGGAACGAAGTTCTCTGTGTTTTGGGCAAAAAATGTTTCGTATTTCGGCTTTCCTCCTCTAGGTACATGTCGCATCTTTCGACCGATTCTAAAATATTACCATGTGGGTGGGTGGGGGTTGACAACAAACAAGAACGATTTTACAAACGATTACTCCAGGAAAATTACGTTTTTGAAAAACATTCATTTACATAATGGTGTATTAAGCATTGATTGGCTTTTTGTACTTTTCAATCTTAAATATTATTGAGCAGGTATAAAGTAATCCTAATAAAATATTCTTCATTTATTAATATTTTTCCCGACTTTACAGGATTATTAAGTTGTATTTTTATGGATGTCAGATATTTTGTTGGATTTTATCTCTAGGTAATTTATTGAAACGATGATAGATCCGTTACACAGGTAAAATAAGCAGTTAGGCATTCAGTTAATTATCAGGTTTTTTTTCATACTTGTTGACAAAAACCACTTTATCGAGGCAGAACCAAAATTGAGGATGCATATTAAATCTTTCGGCTAAAAAAGGTTTGTTGGCCAGTCTCTTAGCTCGCATTCCTCCTTCCATAGCGGTATTTTAATGAAAACATGCGAACCTGAATAAATTGAAACGTGGTTCCATTTGGCGATCGAACTGACCTCTTGGCATTAATCACTTACCTTATGTCACTCTGACATAAACGGCTATTTCGTAAATTGCTGATTTCTTAATAACACGTCTTAAGCTTAAGCGCTCTTCCTAATACGGATATTGTAAGAATACTATTTGGAGGAAAGAAAATAGACCGAATACATTGAAAGAATAGAGCTTATATTGACGTGGACAGAGTTAGTGTGTGTGACAGATTTTTGTGCCTTGCCCATATTGCAAAGGTATACCGTCACATTTACTTCCCCAAGTCCTAGATGACATAAGATAGTAACATTAAATAGTAACGACTCATAATTGGGTTTACAGGATGTGTTTCATTGGATTGTTTCAAAACACTCGAAAGTATAGAGCTGACTAAAGATAATAGTGTATCCATACGCGGTCTTAACGATATAATTTCCTACGAGAAGGTACTCCCAGAACGACGTGTGTTAGACTAATGACTATCCAATGTTTATCTAAACTACTACTAATGGTGAAGTAAAAATAGTGATCTAATCTGGATCTAATACTTAAATTGTGCAATCCTCCTTCTCAGTCGTGTAAACTCTTGACAGAGTGGTCACTAGTGGTCATGGTTGTTCCGATTGCGTAGTAGGGTAAAGGATACGCGTATGTTTAATATGGTCCGTATGCCATTTCGTCTTGAACTGCTTTTCTGGCAACGTCTACATTCAATTTAGAAAATATGTAAAACGGTATCTGTCCTGAATTGGAGCAACCTTTCCTAGGCCAGATGGATGGAAATGGAAACCTCCTACATTTGAAAATAATCTGACCCCGTATCATGGTCGGGCTTTTTTTTATGTTATAGGAGGCAAACGAGCAGACGGATCACCTGATGGTAAGCGATTACCGCCGCCCATGGACACCTGCAACACCAAAGGTGTTGTGAGTGTGTTGCCGGCCTTTAAGATCTTTTTCACTTCTCATGCTCAAAAAGTGCATCATATTAGACTTGGCAAGCGGGGCTAAAGTAGTACATTTAGCCCCTAGGGAAAATATGTATACATATTTATGATTTATAAAACATTTTAATTTGACCACTTACAACAGTTCAATATTACATCCACACATCACAACTCTTTAAAAAAACATTAGTATTTGCTATCTACTAACCAGAATACAGCTAGACATTAAAATCAACCAATCAGGAAACAGAATTCAATTCAAACATTGGGTGTTTTTCAAGCGTGGTTAACTGCATACATGACGTTAACCACGCTTGAACGTTTCGATGGAGCTACAGTCGGTCAGAGGCGTTTATTTTTTTAATTATTGTAAATTAGGGAATGAAAAACTGTAATGTTTGAATTGAATTCTGTTTCCTAATTGGTCGATTTTGATGTCTAGCTGTATTCTGGTTAGTAGACAGCAAATACTAATGTTATTTTAAAGAGTTGTGATTAGTGGATGTAATTACATGACATAAGCTATGAAGATTGAGCGGGATAGACTACGCCGCTATTAGACGGTCAGAGGCGTTTATTCGTCTTGTGAATATTTTGTATCTGTGTCGAAACAGTTTATTAAAAAGAATGGCGCCAAATTGAAAAATCTTTTCGCCTTGGTATAAATGTTGATTGTGGATGGATAATCTTTGTTTTTACTATTTTCTCGCAGTCGAAGTGAAAAGTAGAGTGTATAACTCTGGTCTAAAACCCATATTACCCCTCGAACTATTTCCCCTCACTTCGTTCGGGAAAATATCCATCTCGTGGTAATATGGCTTACTTTAGACCCTTGTCATACAATCTACTATTCTTGAAGGTTTGAAGGTCGTATCGGTATCGCTTATCACGCAATAAGCGACTAGATAGGAGCGTCGTCTCGTTCTATCGAACGGTGTCAGCCAGTGGCGGACGCTCTATCCTGTCACTTATCGTGTGATAAGGTCGACCATGATACGGGGTCTGTGCTAATAAAGTTAGCAGCAGCAGCTACTCAATATACATATAGCACGCGCAAAATTATCTACACAATCCTTATTCTTTTGACTTTAGGTGTGTAGGTATTTTTTTGCAATTGACCCGCATAACTAAATTTTGTGCTGACTGTATGTATGCGCGATATAACTTTTACATATTTTATTACTAAACGGAAAATAATCGCGTACAATTAAATAAATGTAATTATTTACCTCTTTGAGGTAGGTAAGTCAACTTTTTGAATATGGACTTAGCCTCAGATGTATATTGATAAGTTATTAAAAATTAAACACATGTAGTGGATATTTTAATTTATTATAATATTTAAATCCAGTTAAGTAAAAATATTGAATATACGCCCGACCTAGCCTATCACTATCAGTGATAGTGATCAGTCAGGTATAGCACGAGTAAAGGACTTTCTAATACTTTCATTATCATAATGATAACTATTATCACTTAAAGTGCTCTTGAGCCGACTTATGATAGGAAAATATGCGCGGATTTTACAGTTAAGACAGTTTTATGATGGTTTTAATCAAAGCAATTACATTATGCTGTATTTTGTCTCGTTCGTTTAAAAAATAACAGTGTAAAATAAATTGAGACTAAAACTGGTTATGTCATATCGTTTTTCGGTACTGAGAATTTTGGATAGCACGTTAAATCCCCAATATCCCCATACCCAAGGGCTAATTAAGTCAGCAGCTCACTTTCGTAAAACTCTCCACACTATTTCTTGGGAGAAACCCAGCACAATCGCCGGCTTCATATTAATTAAACGGACTCGCAAATGCCTCGACAGTAATGTACTACTAAAATGTTCATTCTTCTTGTGCTCCGTGTATAACTTACTCCTGATTAATTGCTGTGATAGTAAAGTAGGATTATGAGACTACAAATTTCAACTGTAAGGGCTTATCTCGCCTCATAATAATTTGATAAGAGATTCTTAATAAGGCATAAACAATAAGCGCTGTGACAGAAATCTTAATCTCAACCTTAATAAACATTGAGAACATTGTCGGATTAAATGAACTTAATATGTTTTCCTCATTCCGGAACTCTAAAGGTAAATACGGAAATTTCATGTAAGGATAGGATAACTATGATGTCTATATATTTGTTCGCCCCACACAGCCAATGTTCCCACTAATTTTCAAATTTGGCTTAGCACTCAGGCTTCAAATAACAAGATGATAACTAACATTAACTGAATTAAATTAAAACTCCGTTGAATCTAAAAAAGGCCCTCGAGGCATTGTACCGAGGATGCTGGCATTTCCTCGCTAAATTGCAATGCTGATGCGTTGTGCGAGAAAGCCGCCAGCTGTAAGGTGTTAGGTTAGTTAATTTACCATTTCATAACTATACTTTAAATAGTTCGGTATTTTAAACTCATCACTTTTATCAAACTGTCTAACAATCCAATGAAGAGTTTGCATTGTTTTATATTATAATAATTAAGTAAAGCGACTCTATATTTATACACACGTCCACTGAATAAATAAATAATGTTATAATTCAAATACGTATTAAGAAATTTGGCCATTATTATATTCGTAGCATTGATTTCGGCTCATTTGATTTTATTAGACATTCTGCACAGCTAATATTTGTTTATGACTAACATTTGTTACTGAGAACGATATTTTTTTATTTCACACGACTTAAAAGTTATCTTGGTCCCAATATTTAGATAAATCTAACTAAGTACACCTCACATGTTACAATTCAACAAGTCGTGCCTAAAAATAGACATACCTACATTCAAATCCTCCTTTTGCCGCAACCTGGTAAAATAAAAGCGGCCAAGTGCGTGTCGGACAACGCACAACCAGGGTTCCGTCCCTATTAAAAAGGTCATGTCAGATCCACCATACCCCCTAGCCAAACCCCTGAGGGTAGGGTGGACTGAACCATACCAACGTTAGTAGTGCTCGGATTTGATGGAAAAATAGAAAAAGAAATAGGTACAAATTTTTTAATTTCATTAAACTGAAAAAAACGAAAGCCGTTCTGGCCATTTTTTACCTTAGGCACTACTGCTTGGCACTGCCAGTAGTGTCATGGGTAAAAAAGAATTTTCTGTGACACTACACTGGCCTTAGTAGTTTTCCCTTGGCACGCGGGGTATTATCTTATCTTCATACCTGTATCGTAACTGCCATACGTCCACGTTCATAACCAACCTATACTATAAGGCAGGCCGGTGTAGATACAACGACGAGTGAAGCGAGGAGGAGTGTTAGGTGTACTGCGACTCTGCGACCCTACAGCGCGCGAGCCGGGCGAGCGAATCGAGCGTGCCGCGGCTGCGGCCGGCGAAGCTCCAGACCTAACTTTATTCGAAAAAAATATCCGTAGTCGTTTCTGGCGCTTCGCCGGCCGCTGCCGCGGCACGCTCGCTTCGCTCGCTCGGCTCGCGCGCTGTAGGGTCGTAGTACACCTAACACCCGCCAATCGCATCGGCCGGTTCTTTTGCGTTTAGTCAGGCGCGGGACACTCCGCGATTTACGTTCATCGCTACAAGTACATGCCGGTGCCCCAACGTTGGGGACGTCAGAGAGCCATAAATCTTAATGTTTTGGCTGAGAAAAAAGCGCCTTTCGTAAAGATCAAAGGAGTGTCCTTTCTGTACATGTACTATTATCTATTTTGTGGTTTAGTCTGGTTTCAACTGTGAGACTTGTTGGTTGTCAGTTATGTCGAAATGTTCAGTCAATAACAAACTGCGTAAATACCAACAAAAAAACTTGAAAAAAGATGGGATTTATTTCTTTAAATAATTTATTTTCATAACATAACGAAATTTGTGTAAACTCATTGTAATTTAATAGTTTTGAACATGTTTTAAATAATTATTTTTGTTAGTTCAAATGACAAAGTCACGGAACATAAATCTAAGGAGTCGGTACCTATAGATACTTTTTTTATGATGTCGTTACCTACATAATTATGGTTTTCATTTTAAGATTTCCAAAAAATCCTCAGCGACGTGCAAAATGGGCTGCAGTCATAGCACGCGACAGCCGAGGTGTTTTTTTTTAAACCAAACGACTCGCGTTTCGTTTGTTCGGCTCATTTTAATGATTCGGATATATTATAGGTTATACGACAAAAAATGGAAGAACAGGTTTACTAAAACTGCCACACCTCTCATGAACGTACCTAAGCCCATTTCTTTCCATTACATATTTTAATTTCAATTACTTCCAATATACTTAGCTTTATCTTCTGCCTTCTGGCAAAAGGTAATTAATAGCATTAATGAACTATAATAAAAATCTATAGTACAATCCCAACACATCATTTGGAAAGGCGCAAATTGTTGCCAATTTTCATCATCATTCATTTTTGACCTTATATCTCGTAATACTCGTTTTATAGATGTCGGATGATCATGAGAGTGACGTTCAAAACCCATAGGATCGTTTTAATAAAATCGACAGCTGATCTCTACTTGACTGTACGATTACATTACATCGCAAAAAAGAAAGTATTAAAAGTAAAGGCAGGTCGAAAATACAATTATTTAACAAACTGAATCTATTTCAAGGAAACTAAAATGACTTCTTTTTATTTACTCTGTCAGCTATACTATATGTACTTTACGGAAATCTCATCAATTGTTTTGTATATAATATTTGTACAAATATTTGAAACTGTTTATTCCCCACTTGCAAAATAAAGAAACCAGATTTATTTGTGCTTTCTGTTGAAATAAATAAAATTTATAGCGCGACTCCATTCATTCGCTAAACGCTAACTAAAGTTTTGACGTGAGCAGTCAATTCACATTGTATGTCTCAATAAACTAAAAAGTATTTAATCTTTTGATGTTGGTTTGCTAATATGGTGCTTAAGGTCTAAAACACAGAGTTCTTTTTTTATGAAATACCTTGATGCAGGTTATAAATTAACGCTATTAGCAACTACTGAAATGTACTAGAGCTGTCATTCTGGGGCTCTGGGGCACATTTCTTGGCATATTTGCTTGACATTGTGCATCTAGTTCTATATACTAAATCAATGGTTACTACAGATAACGGTAGTCTAACTTTTTCAACTACACTGCGTGATACTGATAACGGTAACAGGACATTTGGGATAAATATTACAAAGCATAATATAGTGCACAGCACTACGGTGGTATGGTTCAGTCCCACCCTACCCCCAGGGGTATTGCTAGGGGTATGGTGGGTCTGACATGAAAAAGTTCATATCGTTACTGAAAACTTATGGCACTTACGTCCTTTTCTTTAAGGAAGGCAGTTTTTTATAAATATCTCGAAAACCTTTGAACCGATCTTGTTCAAAACAAATATCGCTGAAAGAATTTTATAAGCCCTATTAGCATGATTTTTTTCATAATTTTAAAGTACACGGTTCAAAAATTAGAGGGGGGGGGGACACAATTTTAGTGACTTTCCGGGCGATTATCTCCGACTCTATTCACTTAATCCAAAAAATTGCTTAGAAACCTTATATTTATTTTGAAAGGCCTGTCGATTGATGTACCACACGTGGGCTTGCAATGAAAAAATAATTTTTGACTTTCGGTTTTATGTATGACTCCATACAAAAAACTTTTTTAGTAATTTCATTGCAAAACTATGTAGCGGTTAACAAAATACACCCTATCCTCAATTTTTTATTCAAATACACCTTATGGTTTTCGAGTAAAATGCCTGTGACATACTGACGGACAGACAGACAGACAGAAAGACAGACATGACGAATCTATAAGGGTTCCGATTTTTGCCATTTGGCTACGGAACCCTAAAAACGATATTTCACACGCTATTGTCCTGTCTCTCTACGCTTGTCAATCTACGCAGGCAATGCAATCTATGAACTACATTTCGGATTGATCTTTGTCTGAGTCTCGCATCTTACTTAAAATATTTTTTTTTTGTAAAATCAAGCTTACTGCGTGCAATTAAAGTTGAATTTGATTCACATTTTGTTATATGACAATTACTGAGTAGGTAGGTACATAATAATTTACATTTTCCATGATTAATTGCGGATCGTGCCAGGCGCACATATACGTTACGATGTTATATTCATATGCAAGCGATAGTTCCGTGACATTTCGTAAGAGTGTCTGTCTTCTTCATACGCATTAGTTAGAATATACGAGTAAGCAATAGCTATTTCTTGGAATTAGGCAATTATGATTTCTGCCTTGATTTATTTTATCCGCGTGTTTGAGATAGATAAGGTTTTTCCGACTATTTTTATGAAATCTAGACAATAAGAATGAACGATAGATTGTTCGTTCGTAAAAACCGAGGTTTACCTTTAAGGTTCTTCGAACAGTTTCGTAGTAGGTATACATAATATATGTTTATGGAATTTGATTACGTTGTATTCTATCTGATAGGTACAGGTATATAACTCTATGAAATAAATATGATTACAGATTTTGTTAAATACTTATCGACTGCAGTCGTATTTTTGCTAGTACCTACTCATTAAAATAAATTCGTGGATACAAGTATTAGCTACCGCTATACCACTCATAAAACCTCATCAAAACTCCATCATACTAATTTAAATGACTTTGTCCCAAAATTATGTTTTATAAAACTTTGCCGGCCCCAGCCCCGTTATAGGTGGGCCAGGCAAAAAAGGTAATTCGTGAAAACCTGAATACCTCGTAAAACGAGACCCGTTTAAGTATGCGATAATCAGTATTCAGTTTTTGTACAAAATTGCAAATTACTTTACTCGAGTTGCACGCCTGCGGTTTTCGATAAGACTTTGCAATTGTAATTTAGGACATTTAATGCTTCGGCTTTAATCAACTGGTTTACTTTTCGCGTCGATATTTTTTTGTCTAAGAGATAACAACATACGAGTATTACTAGCAAGAACTGACATAATCATAAAAGTATAATTATATTACACTTCTTTACCTTCTAAAGTGATGAATCATTTGAGTAATATTAGAATTGCACGTGCATGTAAATGTGAAAAAAAAACGTATCAGTAAAAGCCATTATATGAATAGGTACCTATTAGGAACAGTCGCAGAGTGAAAATGTTTCACGTTTGAACCTTAACAGCGTTAAAATAAGGTCGAAAGTAAAGTTTTCATTCCTCGACTATACAATGTTTTGCTGAAATATATATTATACATTCGCCATATTTTGTGGCGCATCAGTGAGCACATCGATGCATTCCACCACTATCGGCAAATAGTTTGTATGAATCACCAGTACTTCAGCTGTTGGGACGATTATATACTTATATTATATGCTTTCAAGGGAAAAATGTATGAAAATATTATACGGATATACGCGTGTTAGATCGATAATAGTATAAACAATTATCATAGGTACTTATTTCGTTTAAAAGTGTATAATTTATTACGTGCATGTACCAAAAGGAGTGAAGATACCTTTTATTTTTCGAGTTTATGTAGCATATCAACTGTTATTTTAACCTTCAATACCTACCTAGCAACATAACTTAAATTGTTCATAGACTAATATTTTCTTTATTTCTGTTGCATTGAATTAGCTCCAAAGAAAAAAACTAGGCCTTTTATTAGGTAGGCCTAACGTTCACTATTTAGTTTTTGTTCTCTTTGGGTTTTAAACAATAAGGTGGCCTAGCTGTATAATTGATTCATTGATTCGAATATCATTTCAACGCGTGGAAGGTCGTCTGTTGTGCGGAAATCTTTTATTCCGGCAAATTATCTGAATGTGACTCAAAGGTAACTTTTATATACATCTTGCACGGTTTTTCTAATACGACAATTGCATCTTAGAATAGTAATGGTGCGAACACAGATTCGCAGAGGTTATAAAATGTTACATGACATCTAAGATACTATTTTTCTTCAACACTATATACAGGCTGTCTCATTTAAATCGGTCATTATGAGAAAGTCTGAAAGTAAAACGCATTGTTTTCACATACTTTAATTTATTTTAGTAGGTGTTCAAAGTTACCGCCGTATTTTTCAACACAATATTCAACACGTTTAGGTGCGTAAAATAAATTAAAGAATATGAAAACTATGCATTTTATAAATTTTAGACATCATGTTTCATAGTAAAATTTACTGCTTAGTACCTACACAATCGATGTCTAAATAGAAATAGTGTAAGTTTATTTTTTTCTAAACAACCGGGTTCGATTCCCGAGATGAGTACAGGTTTTTTTTAATGTATGAATTCATCTTTTCTTCGTATTATAATCGATGACAAAGAACAGATCTTCGTATGTCTTAAAGTTTCAGACTTTCCCATAATTACCGATTTAAATGAGACATCCTGTATATTTAATCAGGGGAGAGCACAATTTAGAGAATCCTCAGTGAATCTTCGATTTGTGCAGGCATTCATCATGATAAATGGTCTGCGCGGGCGCAGTAGCGCTATCCACAGTTGTAGGTACACGTAATCTCTGCATAGCTCATGGTCAAGCTATTCCCTTCTTGGGGCCGAACTGCTTCCGGGTTGGGTTATACCTACATAGTTCAGTGCAGCAGAGTTCAATGGGTTTCTCGGCCATCCGTCTTTTAATTTCTTTTCTTCTCCTATTTCTGTTTATGACCCTATAAACACTGTCATCTTCGTACAATTTAGGGATATTTTTATTTATAACTTCTGCATGGGAGCAGCATAAGACATCAGGCCAATAACATACATATTTAATTTATTTAATATATTGTCATTGTTTATTATGTATTGTCCGTTCTAAATACTGTCTTCGTATGCATAGGTACTATATATCGCTGTTCCGGACCTATTCAAAAATGACGCTTACGGAACTTAGAATAAGGTCACATACGATTCTAAGAATAACCAATTAATTAAATATGTGATCATGTTGTATGTATAGTTGTTTGCACTAAACTCGTGACTTGATAACAGTTTGACGGCCTTAAAGATAACATTTGTCTCTTTACTTTCCATCATTTTAATATGCTTGACGGATTAAGAGTCCTCGACACGGTCGACTCAAGTACTTATTAATTATTTTATAGGATCCGCCGTATCCAGGTCAGAAACTAGTTTTTGTTGCAAATGCCCGTTAATTTCGCATCTATCGGCTGAATGTAAACATTAGTACCTCCATAATGCCAAATTTAACAACATTGTTACTTACTTTAACTATCATTGTCAATACTTGTGGTATTCGCGTTAATTATACTATTTTTAAGTTCTCATGTAAGCGAATTGTATAAATTCTTATGGGAATATAAAATTAAAAAAAAAACAAAGTGATTAGAGACATTGTATGAAAAACGTCCTACTCGCTGTATTTTTTTTTTCCTATTGTAATTTCTAGCAACAGAAACTAGTTTCCGATAGCGGATCCAATTGTGTGTACAAAGATTTATGTTATTCTAGCACGTCATTTAAAAATGAGAACCAAACAACGTTTGTATATACGTATATGTATTTACGGCGAGTCGAGCGTCATGGCGACCCTTAAGTAGGAAATTCTTCATTACTGGCTTTGCATATTGCAAGTCTGACCAACTGCCCGAAGTCTAACGGAGTTGATTATACCCGTGTATGTCGGATAACTATATATATAATGTAATAAAGTTGGTCTGATGATGCAAACGTAAGGTAGCCATAGGAACTCCTCAATTACCTACATGAGATAAACCTGTCGTGTTTGGGATCCAAAATTATTAGAATCCTTTGAATGAATAGTTGAAGGCTATTCAAAAAAGAACTTGTAACTATGAACCATTCCATTTTTGACAGAAACTCAGTTTTGATTACGATACACTGTCTAGCGGAGGAATTTAATATCGAAATTGGTTACTATTTTCTTCCTATTTTGTATTTAATCTAATCTATAAGAATAGGGGAACAAGTGTGGTAGTGTTCTCACATACTTGGCGGTGAGTAAGTTGGGTGCGCCATCCGTTAGATTAGATCAAGTACAGACTAATCTCAACAACTATTTCATTTTCGAAGTAAGGCGCAACCAAATCAATTCACTACGCTAAAATTGCTTCTTTAAGCGACCATGAAAGCTTAATGCATAGTATAAAAATCCATAATGCTCGTAGTGATGTTACAAACAGTCTATAGTGAAAATTCCCTTACATCTTATATTAGAAAGCTTTCGTCCACATAATTGACGTGTACTAATAATTCTTGTAAATCAGCCCCCTTTATATAATTGTTTGGCCTCGCTGCTCAAGTAGCTCAAGCGCAGTAAGATGGAATGGGTTAGACACCGCTTCTTTAAGCTATCGTATATAATTTTTTTAAACTACGTACATTTCAACCAAAATCACAGTTATCTCCAGTTTTACCGGCCCCAATAGTTGCGAGTCTCAAAGTTTAAATATCTACTTTAATTCAGAAGCTAATCCTCATTCAAATAGTAAAGACCCAGACACGACTTAGGTACTCATTCAAATATTTAATCTAATGGAACGTGCATCAAAGCGTTATAGCAGTAATGAAACTGCATCTGTCCTTGTTTCGTCGAATTTATTTATAAATACACAGCAGGAAGTGTCTTGCCAAAATGGCGTCATATCCGACTTCACTTCCTAGGTTTGTCTTACAAGTTACACAACGGGTGCAAGTGGAGTAATTATATCTATACCTATACTATACGTATGTCAATCTAGTTCATTATCATGTTATATTATATCGCATGGATGATTATTTTTAGCTGCATAAGAGGTTCAATCAACCAAATCGAATGGAAAGGAGAAATTAAATGTAACTACGTTTTAATGTGCGCCTTTATTAAAAGGCGAAACATATCGTATCAGAATTACCCGTAAGCTCAATGGGTATTAACTTTTTCCCATTACCCATAATGATTAATTGACATTACGATTGCCCCCTTTTAAAAACGAAGATGGTCAAAAAACGTATCAGTGCTTTTGTCCAAACATGGAAAAAAGTAACATTAGCATTTGTTGTGTAGCTTATATTATACTAATATTGGGCAAAGGCTGCCCCTCTTCTCCGATGCGGAAGTTCTCCACTCCTCTCGCCAACCCGACCACAAAACTTTTTATATTCCTTCAGCCCTTGGTCTGAGGTTACTCTACTCAAATAATAAGTTTAACTATATTTCTCTTAAGACGCAGTAAGCGGCGTGAGGCCTCAACCTGAGACCACTGCCTATGAAAATCTTAATTGTTCTAATTTCTATCACCGTTGAGGTGACAGCTAGACTCTTTAACAGCTAGGTACTGCACAAGTTTGATGCCGGAAGATCGGAACTAATTTGAAGTGATACGTTGATATTCAAATCTGTTATGAACTTGGCCAGTACGTTTGGGTCGTGACTGTACTTTAATGTCAGGCATGTCGGAAAGGTCATCGAACTTTACATAATAATTAATAAGTTGTTGGTAGCGAAAAAATGTAAGCGTTGATTAAAACGTAGTGTGTGGTTAAGTATTTTTTCAACACAATTGCTCGTAACGTACCTCTTATTGTGTCGCTTTTAGGCTCATAATCCTGCCCAAGTAACACAGAAAGCATTTTATCACACGATTAGTAAACTTATGTAGAACTTAAGGTTCGTATAAACTCTTATATAAGTTCACCGAGCATCTTGACGCTTTATATTGGCATTTGAAAACCATTATGATGCTTTACACTGTATAACGGTTAGATAATGGCATATCAAAATGCTTTTATAAAGCCTTTAGTTTTAGTGCAGCAAACCACAACGCAATTGTACAGCTTTCAGCTGTTTTTAGTGCCATTGGATCTACAATAGCATTTTTAAGTAGTAAATAAATGCTTAATGCTGTTTAATAGCATAAACGTGAACCATTATAATGCCACGTAAATCCGATATACAGCTTTCAGCTGTTTTTTATGCCTCAGGGCCTACTATAGCATTTTTAAGTAATAAGATAATGCCTAAAGCTGCTTAATAGCATATTTTCTTTCCATTATAATGCATCCATATAATGAAACCATATATAACTACTTTATGGTCAATGGCACTACAGTGGTTCATAAAAAGTCTTCTCTCTGGCCTCTGGCTTAATAAGTGTTCACGTGTGAGTATTTCTACTGCTGGTGGCATTAATTAGCGTTTTTGAAGGCTCACCGGGCTGCTATAGCCCGACACCATTTTGTTTAAATTTTATAACCAAAAAATATAATCATGCGGCCCTATTTATAAAAGAAATAGACCATTATAATAATGATATAACTTAATTTAATACTGCCCAATAAATACTATTATGTTAATAATGCAAAATTCGATTTATAACAGGAATAAAAATTTGTTTTGTTTATTTCTCACATATTTTTATAGAATATTTTATATCAAAACCACAAAATATAGAAGGCGCGTGAAAATATTGAATGAAACATATATAGACATTTACAGTAAACTACATTGCGCAGTAATATTTGAAGGCATAAAATAACTAAAGAGTTAAACACTTTACCATCTATCATAAATTTTGCAAACACTCGTCACTGCTGTCAGTTTTGAACACTCACGCATCCATATATTATATATTATTGCGAGACAATTAACATTTGTACTAGCGATGTATTCGATCGATGAAATTTTTATACTGATGTAGGCCTACATGTGAACATTTATAATTCTTTTAGTACATTCTAATTCTAGTCTAATGCTTTTGTAATGCAATTAACATGTTCATTATCAATAATATTGCCGGCTTAATGCTTCTGTAATGTCATTGGCAACTTTATTGACCATAATAATGCTGCTTTAATGCGATTGACACTTTCTTTGACCACAATAATGCTTGTATAATGCGCCTGTCATGCAATTAAACAACTATTGTGAACCTTTTTAGGATCTAAAGCAGTAAAATTTGTGCCCAAATAAGCACTACAATAGCCGTATAAACGTTTATAATGCTACTTTAGAACTAACTCAAAATGCCAAAACGATACACAAATGCTGTATCTCGGCTGTTATACTGCTTTGATGTGTTACTTGGGTGGATATTAAAAACGCGTGTGTTATGGTTATATCCCGATTAAGTCACGTTGGCACCTTGCAGCAAGATATATGCATGAACACGGTGCATTCTTAAATTAACCGGGTTGTACAGAATGTACAGCTTTTTTTTTAATTTTTGGCAAATGGATTCTTACTCGACTAAACAAATTAAATCCTTTTTGTTAATTAAATGACTATTTCTTTTTGTATATGATATGGAAACGTTTAATTTAGTAAAACTATTCACTTTTCATAACATTTTACATGAATTTAAATACAGATAACATTTTAAAATGAAAATATAATTTTATTTTGTATTGGCTGTTTAGAGATTTCTGTGCCCACACTGCGCAAACTTCACGAAAAAAAAAAAACTGTTGGGTGCCATTATAGGTTATTTATTTCACAAATATTTGTAAAATTGGTTTATGCGTGTTTGGTTATTATCAAAAATGTTGACTCGTGGTGACTAGAAAAGTGATAAATAGAATGGACGCCACTGGAAATTCTTGGCGATCTGCAATTTTGAGTAAAAAACCTGTTGTTATCTTAATGATTTGCTTAATGTAAAGTAAATAATTTGGCAGGCCTATAACATTTTCATCTTATGAAAATGATTTTTTCCTCGCAAAATGTGTTGAAAAACGTCGTATGATACGCGTGAGCTTTGATAATTACATCCTCGGCTTCCTTATCACGCTCACCTGCGGTTCGCGTGAACAATTTCGCCTCTGATGTAATTATCAACATACCTCACTTGTATCACAATGTACTATTAGTTTTATATTAAAACGGTTTAAGAGCATTTTCAATAATTTGTGCACCCAATTAGCGTGAGTTGTTAAACAAAAATTAACTCTGTGTCAGTTTTGTAACGAAAATTAAGCATACATAATGAGAAAATGAACTTTTTCACATTTAATTAACTTGTATAGGCATATCATTCATAAATTAAACAGAAAAAGTTAGTTTTTATACAAACTGAATGCTTAGTTGCCGTTACAAAACTGACACTGAGTTAATTTTTATTTAACAATCACGGTAATTGGGTGCACGAATTGTTGAAAATGCCCTTAAATATGATTGGTTTTAAATGGTACCTACATTGCATTATTGAGCCTTCCAACCAAGATCATAATTATCAGTACCTACGTGTTTTAAATAAACTTCAGCGCTTGATCCAATGGGTCCACGAGGAATATGGACAAACTTTGGTTCAACCACAATTATTAACACATTTGATCACATGGTAAGACATTAATCATACATGGAGTAGTTATAGAAATTAAAATGTATACTCCTTGACGATGGAATCGCAGCCGAGCTGTTTATTTGTTTAAATTCATATCGTGATCCGACAACATTAACAAGTTTACTCCTATTGTAAGTACGTCTACTCTTTGTTACATTATGCCTATCTCTAACCTTATACAATAAATCAATTATTCAACCTGTCTCATTGTCATCGGAACAGGTTTACTACAAGCACTTTCGAGAACATCGGAAAATACCTTGGCCTAATATCTAATAGAGATGAATGCCTTGAATATATTTATACTATGACTATGGCATATATTTAAAAACATTTCACGAATCTAAGACACCGCGAGCGTTCACTCTTCTACTTCATAGGATCTTTTATAAATAAAGGAGCGTAGAATTTAGTCCTTAAGAGCTTAAGTATCATTAGATATTTTAAAATTATAGTGTGCATGAAACATTTTTCATTTAGCGATATAACATGCTCCGATACCCGGTTACTATTTAAATCATTCAGATAGATACTTAGTTTTAAATTGCGTATAATTGTATGTTACACTTCCGAGCAAAGGCGGTTTGTATGTATGCTGTAATGAGGTTAGTTCTAGGAATCTAAAATAGTTATAGCAAACCTTGAAATAGTAGGTCGCCTAACAAAGTAAAAATGTACTAAAATATTTAACGAATTGTAGGATGTGTTTATTTATTTATTTTATTAACAATACTTTAAAAAACAAATAATTTAAAGCAAGTCGCTTTAAATAGCAACTTCGACCTTTGGCTAAACGAAAATTTTAAGGTGTGTTTGCGTTTTTGTCGTGTAAATCTCCATGTCTAAGACCCCGTCACCCTTACTTTCTCAACAGATTTTCTAGGATTTTTTTTCAGGGATATCGCTAGGATAACGTTTGGATTTATAAAGGGACATCCGCGCCCACGCACGAAAATAATAAACAAAATACCTACGTCAGGACAGCGTCATCATCATCAGTTGTATAGAACACGTGCTTGATAGACACTCGTAATTACCAGTCATTAGAAGTGGACTGAATTACGTCATACCTTTTTGTTTATTTTTTCGTTGATGCGTTGACGGATATATTAGCGACATATGCGGCTGTCGTGACAAGAAAACTAATCAGCGATTATCAAAATGCATGATTTAGTTTTCTCTTTATTATACAACTCACGTACCTACGAGATACTCGTGGAGTTCAAGTTAAAATCCACTGTATCCGTATAAAACGTATCTATATTATATGCTATATGGGGTAGCGCATTGTTACCAACGATTCTCAATGTAAACAACAATATATTCATATTCTGTAATTATTGTTGCCGGGTAAAACCCACTCTAACTCTAACTACATAATAGATATTATTTGAGATAAATGTCTACGAAAAACCCAATTTTCAGTGAAATAATTTACTTTAAAAACAAAGTTTTAACCGACTTCAATTTAGTACTCCGCCAAGCCACGAGAACATTTCCTATTTTTTTTACAATTTACCACATGAACTGATTTCCGATAGCAAATGCGTTGATTACTATAGAAAAAACCGAATCGCTGTATATGGGCCGATAATATCTGAGGACTTCCATCGATTCCCCAAGATCATCACCAATGGCACTTCATTAGTTCCTATTTCAACGGAATCTTATCAGAACCTGTACTTTTGCACTTTTAAGTACACATAATTGAGGAATTCGATAAGTCATCTGTGGTCGTCATCATCAATTCCTCGCCACCAAATTTATGATTCCGGATGTAAATACACGAGTTATAACAGAAAATACCAAAATCACTACACGCCTGCCTAATAAAATTGAGGAGTCCCCTCAATTCCTCATGGATCCCATCATCTAACTGAATTTTGAAAAAAATGGGACCGGACCCACTTGGAAGTATAAGCATACGAACAAAAAAAAATTTTCGAATCGGCTCATCAATGACGGAGTTCTGAGGTAACAAACATTGAAAATAATAATAATAATAAAAAAATACAGCCGAACTGAGAACCTCCTCCATTTTTTTGAAGTCGGTTAATAATACGGTAGGTTTCCCAGCATTTATTTTAATGTTTTGTCCGTCAAAATTTCCTCAATTGTGTAGTATGCTTTCTTTATTAAAATAGATTTAAGCTTATTGATAAACGATTTATATTTTTGCTGGCTTGTTACGCTTTTTGAAAATTTATTGTATATGAGGACTGATCTGTACTATGGGGGTGCGTAACGATGGCTATAAATATTTTTGATATAATGGGTTACTCGCAATAACGCTCATCTGATATAACTCTCAAGTTCTATAACAACACTTAATTATAAATGTTACACAAAAAATAGTATCAGATAAGATATCAATAAATCAAATAGTTACTTAAAACATTATTTTCATGAACTCGTGAACAGAGTACAGAGGGTTCAACAAAAGATTTCTCAGTCTACGCCTAAATGTTTCGTCACAAGGTTCATTTCTTATATCTGCGGGTAGGTGCTCGAAATAAGTAGGTCCAATAATCCGGGGATTTTCTTTGAAAGGGCCCGAGGAACTGTCATTAGGCGCCCAGTTGAACGAAGCTCTGTATCCGTTACATTCACTCGCGCAAATTGGGAGATGTTTTTTTTTACAAATAAGAGGAGCTCGAACAAATGATGTGAGTAGTGCGTCATTACGCGTTGCGTCAAGAATAAATCTCGACAGGGGTGCCGATGCTCGACTCCTACAAGTACGTGAACTGCACGTTTTTGCACGACAAGAACTCTTTGCGCATCCGTGGAGTTACCCCATAGAGGGTACCGTAGGACATCAGGGAATGAAAATATGCGAAGTAAACTTGTTTTAGTGAATCACCCGAGATTAGCGGCTTTAATTTTCTTTTAATTTTTATTACTCTTAGTTTCGATGACAACGACAATTTAGAACAAAAAATGTTATGGTTATATACTTATACTATACATACATCCGTAGTCTATTCTGTATCTTAATTTAAAAGATCTATTAAAATTAGCAAAAAGTTTTGCAAGATAAAAAGAGGTGTGTGATATATTGTAATCAGAGGAATTAAGACAAAAAACTATACAGGCTTGTTTTTATTAATAAGATAATTGCTTCATTTATGCTATAGGTATAATAATCGTGAAGTTGTTGTGTGTTACTATGGTTCTTGATTTTTACCTACTGACATACAGACGATTGAATATCAATATCATTTTCAAGAAGATTCGATCTCAGATTAAGCAGTGTCATTAAAACGACGATTGTTAAATAAATTATATATTAGTCAAACAATGGTACAAAAACTTTGCACGACCAAATTGTATTTATGAGCCTAGTTGTTCGCCGCCACCAGAATTGCAAAATACGTGAGTGATTATAGACTCATGCCATACCAATCCTTGAACTATGTGCACCTTTAACTTACCAATAGTCAAGGAACAACCGTCATATTGGTGAAATTCCAGGTAAAAACCCTAAAATTGTGCTACGATTGTACGAGTAGACCGGAGAGTCGACTCTTCATCATTGTCGGATTTTGAAGTTTACATCACTGAGTAGATATAATAAGGGCCAGTATAGGTCACATTTTCAAGAAATTCGTAGCCGATGAAAACAGAAAAGACGCTGATTTGCTAAAAATGTTCTTCCTGATAGAAATTTGTAATAAATTCAATACGAAATTGATTTCAACACACTATTTGCATAAAATATAAACTAATTAGCTTCCGCCCGTGACTTCTTTTGCGTAGACCCGGGATAAAAACTATCCTATATTTTAATCCAGGCTACAAACTTTCTTTATTGCAATATTTCATCCAAATCGGTAATAAACAACCAAACTTTCCGATTTATAATATTAGTAGGAAAAAATCATAGTTGCTGCTTCCTGAACCTAATCAGATGCACTCCATGGGTACCTAATTTAGTTATTCAGGAAAAACCCTTGCATATTTTTCCCACGTCCAGCTGACCAAGGTTATTAAACCAGATTTAATCATCTCATTTGCAGTATTGTTTAAATAAAACAGCACCGGTATCCATAACACCGCTCCAGTTACCCAGTAAACTGCAATTGTTATGTAAATCCTGATATAACATGTACGTGAGGTTGACCCATCGACTTGCACTTTCTATTATACTTTCACACCATTGTACCTACTGACGCAATCGCCGAAAGGTGACGGTAGCGACAGCGCCTTAATGATGTTCTCTCTGATACTGTTGGGAATATGCCGCTGTCACAAATTTAATTGATCACTATTTAAAGTCTGCGAATTGTTAAGTGAGAGAAAAATACTACTACTCTTAATTATACGGGAGCAATAGTTTCGTTGGCTGTTTCACTATTTGATTCTCAGTTTCGTTGGAACAGACTCCGGGCGTTAGAACATACCCCGGCTCCTTTATCCATCGGGTCCATATTTATATGGAAGTATTTTTATTAGGTCGCGTATTTCTTAAATAATACATATTAATGACTTATCTTATATACGATAAAAACCTTCAAATACGCTAGACCATAAATCAAAACGGATGTCAAACAACACTATCAGTTTCAATCACGAAGCCTGTTTGCTCCAAGTAGATGTGAAGGTAAATATTGCGCAAACGCACGCTGGGATTGTACGTGTGATCACCTGTTCCATAGGTCATTGTCATGCGGACGAAGAGATTCTGTTACGTCACTTCTATGCATTCGAGTTTGCGGCTTATTGACTGGTTTAATGACTATATTAATATAATAACATCGTCTTCTTTCTTATAGAGTCAGTGACAGAGCTGCAGGTTTTTATTATGGTTGTCTATAGTTTACCACATTTGCCATGATTTTATGTTCAAGAAACGTTTCATTTTCCAGGATATCCATTTGACATATTATTATTTTCCATAATGTTGTATGCCAGAATCATTCATATGATGACATTTATTTAGGTTTATAAACTTTACTTTCCATAATTTTAAATGCAATCATTTTACTTGACTCATAATCTGAATCTGAATATTATGTTAAAACTAGCTTCTGCCCGCGACTTCGTCCGCGTGGAACTCTTTTTAACCCCCGACGCAAAAAGAGGGGTGTTTAAGTTTACGTGTGTGTGTGTCTGTGGTAGCGTAGCTCCCTAACGGATGGACCGATTTGAATGCGGTTTCTTATGTGTCATAGATAATTTTATCCCGAGTGTTCTTAGCCATGTTTCATGAAAATCTGTTTAGCCGTTTTTGAGATATTGGACTTTGAAATGAAAATGTCGGGGGTTTTTCAACTTTTCTAAGTTGTACCTATATCGTAGCTCCTTACAAAGTTTTGCCACCTTAGACGATGATTCCCGGAATAAAAAGTATTATATACTCGTATGTTAAACAAGGTTATAGACTATTATATACACATATATATATATATATGTATGTATACCAAAATCAATTTTAATCCGTTAAGCCGTTTTTGCGTGAATGAGGGATACGACTCGCCTGACAGACTCTAAGTGTAAGCCCTGAGTGAACGCTCCGCTCACAGCCGGCGCCTGCGAGTCGGAAACTATAACGCAGGTTAAGCAAAGATGGCAGCGGTCAGTATTTGGATGAGTGACCGCCTGATGATGTTTGAGTGGTTGATATAAATGAGCGCTTCCGTGCTTTGGAAGGCATGCTAAGCAATTGATCCCGGCTGCTGTCTATGACAGTAATCGTTAAGCCAAATTAGAGGCTTTCGGGCGGCTTAAGAACTTCTAACAGTCGAGTTGCCCACTCACTTGACAAAGGGGGGACAACTGTTACTCGCGTCCGCAGGAGCTACCTACCACAACCCTGCACGTGTCCCCTGGGTGGTACCTACTAAAGAGTGACAAACTTTAAAGGCCAAAAATAATGTATGCCGTACGATTAAATAGTTTAAAGAATGAGGTTTATTCTCGATTTTCGTTACGGTGATAGAATTGTGCTGAAGTTTACCAAAAACAGTGAAAATTTAATTGATAAATTATAAAGTAAAGGATAATCCTACTAACATTATAAGTGCGAAAGTTTGGATGGTTGGATATTTAGATGGTTGTTACTCAATGACGCTTAAACGGTTCAACCGATATGAAAGAAATTTTACACGAAGATAGTTTATAGCCTGGATTAAAATATAGAATAGCTTTATCCTGGATCCACGCAGACGAATTTGCAGGCGAACGCTAGTATTCCACGAGTATAAGTGTACAATTTTCAATATGAATCTGCTTATTTATTATAGCTTCTGCCCGCGACTCCGTCCGCGTGGAACTCGTTTATATCGCAGCTCCATATAAACTTCCCCCCCCCCCGTTTCAGCCCCAAAGGGGATGATTTCAGGGATAAAACTATCCTATGTCACTCTCCACCCCTTCAACTATCTCCACTTAAAAAATCACGTCAATTCGTCCCTCCGTGAAAGACGGACAAACAAACAAATACATACACTTTCCCATTTATAATATAATATTAGTATGGATTACCGAGAAATAAACATGCGCGAATTGGTCCATAAAAACATTTATAATAATTAGAGATTTAGAAAAAGATACATAGGGTGACTGAGGTGCGACTTCTCTGAGAGGTGAAGCGGTCTTCTTGTTGTTTACTCGTAAATGTTTGAGAAGCCCGAGAATTCGCTGTTAATTGTTTCACGTTCCTTAATAGTCTTCGGAAGCTCGCGACAACGAATGGCGTTCACGATCGTGGCCGAGACGTGCTTCCATGTCTTCACTGTTTTCAAGGAATCTAGAAGCCCGGGAAGCTTCTTCGGACTCCTGAGATCTTGCCACTCGTTTTCTGGCAGCATCTCTAGAAATTCGTGTCAGGTTCGATCTCTTTCTGGAGGGCATTTTGAGTAATAACGTTTTTGGGGACTTCTGACACATAATTTTGTGACTTGACAGAAGATTTGACAGAATAAAATAAACTTGTGAGTATTTACTCTGCATTAAAAAAAACTATTTATATACAAAAACATACTTACTGAATTCAACCCCATTTTTTAACCCCTTTCCACCCTTATCTTTATAATTTTTATAGCCTATTACCTGGCCGAAGATCCATTGAACGTTTTAGTGAAAGTTGCATAGTAATCCATTCGACAGTTTTCCCGTGATACCCGGACAGAAACAGACAAACAGATAGATGGCGCTGGTGCGCAAAGTAAAGATTACTTTATCCAAATATTCTCAAATTTGGCCTGTGGGTCACCGTAACTCCATCAAACTTTTTTATACGTCTAATATGGTTTGTTGGAGTTCAGACGCCGACAAAAATCTGGAGAATGACCTTCTAAATGCGTGGAAATTGGTGAAGTTCTGCATCGCGCTATTGAAGTTTTTAATGTATGTTGTATAAATACAACTTCCTTCAAGCTCTACTTATTATGTCTCACTGACAACCTCAACGAACTTTCACAATTATTATATGTAGAGATAACAGTTAAGGTAGAAGTACTAGTGCCCGACATGTCAACAGAAAATACTTATTTGAATCACGATATTATGCTCATTTAAGATGTATTAAACAGTTTCATACGGTTTGGGAGACGAGGTATTTACTCAAGCTACTGATATGGAATTCGTTTCATATGGTGATCTTATAAAAAATCCTGATAATATAAGAATTAGGTAATCAATCCGAATGTACGAGTAAATGGCAGGTGGTTATGCTGGCAGTCCCAATAGATGTCATTTCAGTACAAATGTCATGAATGGCAGACTGACATTTATTGGGACTTGAAGGTTTAATAGTATTAACAGACGATCGAACGGTCCGGCGGACCGAGAGGGACACAGCTATATGAAAGAATCAGAGCGATATATGACTATCTGATTCTTTCAGATAGCTGTGTCCCTCTCGGTCCGCCGGACCGTTCGATCGTCTATTAATGCTTTAACTCACTGTCCCAATGGATGGCAATATTGTTCAACAAAATGTAGTATTCCTACAGGTTCCCCTCCGTTAGCCCTAATAATTTCATACCTAATTTTACTAGCCCTAATTTCATTAACCCTAAAATCACAAACCCGAATTTTCATTGTTCCTAATTGTTCATTAGCCCTAATTTCAGTATCCCGAATTTTCATATTACCTAATTTCTCATGACCGAATTCTCACTAAGACTAATTATATTTGACCGATTTCTTCCTAGGCCTAATATTGCAATGCCTAATAATGACTACACCTTATTATCAATGTCTCTAAAATCACTAACCCGAATCTTCATTTTGCCTAAGTATTTTAGCCCTAATGTCACTATCCCGAATTGTCAGTAGTACTAATTTTATTTCACTGTTTTTTTTTTCCTTATAATGTCTGTTCTGGCGCTTCGCCGGCCGCTGCCGCGGCACGCTCGCTTCGCTCGCTTGGCTCGCGCGCAGTAGAGTCGCAGTTCTACCTAACACTCCTCCTCGCTTCGCTCTTCGTCGTACCTACACTGGCCTGCCTTAGGGTAGAATAGGTGGGTAATCCGATGTCTATCTAGCTCACTCTTATTAGACAGAGAAGTATCATGCGAGAAAAAATGAGAGAGCTCGTGCGCCGTCTTGTGATAGCCGTACAGCAAGTCGACGCCACCCCGCTGCGCGGGGTGTCTATTTCTGGTCTGAGGGACACAAGTGAACCCTAACCTAACCGACCTAAGAAAGAGTTCGCTTATGACATGCCATTTTCGTCCGCCCTGATAATGCAGGATCCAATAATCCACGTCCACAAAAACTGGACACGGATTATCGGGCCGTACATTATATGGCAGTGTATTATTGGCTCCCATTTAGACGAGATTAGGACGTCTATCATGGGACGGCCGCGACATACGCCGCGGTAAAAAGTAGCCTGTTCATCAGGGATGCATTAATTAGTACTAGTCAAACATTAGAGCAAAAGTAAATAGGTCAAGTGATAGTTAGGTGTGACGAAATTAGGTGTAGTGAACATTAAACATAGTGATCATTAGGCACATTAATCATTAGGCTTAGTAGTCATTAGGAAAAATGATTATTAGTTTCCAATATATTAGCACACTTGATGTTTAGTATTAGGAATGATTAGGAGGTTTGTAATTAGGCGCAGCAAAGAATTATGCCATATAAAATTAGTTATCCGAATATTAGGGCTAATGAAAATTATATCGAACGTTGTTAGGTGTAATGAAATTAGCACTAACGATATTAGTTTAAGTGGGGGTGACCCATTCCTACAATGTGACGCTCGATGTAATAAGGATGACATAGAATAGAATAGAATAGAATAGAATAGAAAAACTTTAGACATGCATGCACTAAACTTATATAATAGGCTCCTAGTAACTAATAGTAAGCTCCTAGTCTATAGTAAAACTACTGTACATTATGTCTTATCAATAAATTATTTGTATTTGTATTATGTACATTGTACTAAACTTATAGTTGTTCCGTAATTTAACATTCTACTGCTTTATCAATGTTTCAAAATATTAAAATATCGTACTGTTTGTTGACACCAATGCCGTAAGAGCATATATTTTTGTATCAAGTTGAGAACACGTATGCATTTACACAATGGAGATCACGTTGAGGTGTCAATATAACACCTGAAACAAACGTCTGTAACAAAACGGTATTCAGTCTTAAAAAAAACTACAGTAGCCTCCAATTTTCCCACGCTCGCTTTATAAACAATAGGTGCAAAGTTAATTTCATGCACTTAGTTTAAAATAGCTTGTATTACTCAAGTATACGGTGCATGCACAAAATGTGAGGCTGAAGGCGTCTATTTACAATGGATGGCTAATAATGCAGTTTACAACCACGGCTTGTTCTTAAGTTGTATTATGTTCTTTACAGATAGATATTAGTAGTGACATCTAGCGAGTTTCCATGGAAACTAGATCATGGAAGCTTAGGCCTTACGTTTCTGTTATGTAAACAAACACTTCTCGAAATACATTATCACACTTTTCTCTGGGATTACACAATAATCATCACCTAAAATGTTGTTGTATACGTAAAGAAACTTACAAAGTATTCAAATCAACCAAGTAACCACTAAAAATATCATTTCTAATAATATTTTCTACAACAATCGAAGTAACATACGAATGACCTCAAAATATCTGAATTTCTATCTATGAATCACAGTTTATGTATATTTTATCGTAATTTTCAATCATTTTGACCTCATATTTTGTTTACGTGATAGATCACGTAAGAGGATGACTAGACTTTAATCATTATAAGTAAGATGGTTTTATTAAAAAAAAAAATACTGCATGTTCCGCATCTTTATGATTACTTTATTATGTTTTCAAAGTTAAAATAACTAAACCACTTAGGTCAACTCCCTGTCGTACATTTTATTATGAACAATATGATTCAAGATGATAACATGGACAACATAGATTGTTGTGTCAATATATTATTAACAACATATTAAATAGGATATTGTAGGACAATAAATGGGCAAATTCGTAAGCATGTCCTGCTTAGTACCTATTCATTAGTTTACACTTAATGTCCGCCTTCTGGCCGTGGGAAATTTCGTACATAAGAGGCTTCTATAAACACCACAATTCGTACAGGAAAGGCAATTTACATCGGATCAAGATTATTTGAGCCCTAAAATATTGTTCGGCTAAAAGCTTCAGATGTCTTTCGCTCTATTTTTGCCAAAACGATAGCGTCACTGGGCTGGATGCGGGTGGCGCAAGGCCGTTCACATCGGCACTCTTTGGGGAAGGTCCATGTCCTGCAGTGGATGCATTCTGACTGATATGATGATGATGTGAATGATTCGATTGTAGCCGTATACGTGAAAGTAATGTACGTACATGTATTTATGCAAAAAAAAATTTTTACACATGAAGTATATATATCAACCTACCTAGTCCTATAACTAGATGGGAATAAGGGTTAACAGTTAGGTGAGTATAAAAAAAACTATTACCTCAACTGAAGGTCTCTGAATGTGACTTTGGGTCGAAGTTAAACTAGTAGGTATAAAAAACTCATTAATTAATTTTGCACTAAACAAAACAATAAATGATTAATTATGTTTGAATTTGCGCTCTTAAACAAATATACCTACCTATAGAAACGTACATTAATTATGAGTAGATACCTAATTAAATACCACAACGTCCACAACAGACGTTAAATTGTGACGAATAGCAACAGCAGGTATGCATTGTGGCGTTACAAGTATGATAAAAATTCCTATAGGTACTTAATTGAAACCATCGAGTCAGAATGTACATAATTTAGGTTCTCCGCGGACTAGGGGAGATAACGTAACTTTTAGAGCGTGCTTTTGACCACTAAACTGTCATCCTTTACACAATCTAGCAGCTAGACTAAAATGATAAACCCTAACCAAGGACCTCTGCAAAAATTGAAAGGCATAGGTAACATGCTCACCGTTACACACGGATAAGGCGCAAAAGTGTTAAGCCTGAGACACATATGTATGCTATAATGCCCGTTCCCTCTAATCCTGACTGTGTGAGTAGACTGTTATTATATAAGTTTTTCGATCAACTTCATTTCTATGTAGACTCATAGGCTGTGGCAGAATAACAGCGTTGCAATTTGCATACTTTGCAAAATAGCAAGACATGCTGAGTCGCAGCCTTTTCTTTATCGCACACATTGCTGGGCCCTTTGTGCGATGTGCACGCCTCTGTACCTCCTACGTTAGTATTGGTTTAGGTTTATGTTATTATTATTAATCCTGTCCTGTTATGTGTGCTTTATGGAATAAATGTTTTTTTCTTTCTTCTTCTTCTTTTCTTTCTGATCCATGAGAGGAGACCTGTGCCCAGGAGTCGGACGTATTTTTAACTGTACCCGTTTCCACAAATCTTAAGTATATTTGTGCTGGGAGTAGGCATATGTATAATGTAAGTTATTGGTATAACATATTTTGGTAGTTACTTCATTATTTTTGAGATTATAGGTCTGTTGTATGTGGTACATCCTAGCGTAGAATGATCCAGGGTTAGTATTACGAGTATTAACCTGCGAGGTTGTATGCAGGTATGCCGACCAACAAGTTAATAAGATGAGATTGTGACCGTTTTTTTATAAACTCCAAGGTAGAGGTGCTTTTTAAATGGACTCCTTTGATGCAATTCGGCTAACTCAACCAATCTCAAGCTTAAATACAACATTTTTTTTACCCTTTACACTTGCTCAACTTAGATTAGTAGTAATTATAGGTATTAACCGTCCGACCAAACTCACGCACCTATTTCATAATACCCCCCTGGAAAATTACGTTTTTTTCAAACATTAATTTATAACAGATTTTTTTTGTTTGTTTAATTTACAAATGTTATTCTAATATGCCTTATCCAAGGATCCTGCAAAATTATACATATAAAAATAAATGACATCCATTATGTTTTTCGTGTGATTTATTTGTTATTCTCGAAGAGCTCCTGTAAATTAACCAAAACAAAAATTAAAATATTTATAAAACATACAAGACTCGGAATCAAAATATCTATGACTATCTTTGCTCTTTTTTCAGGAATTGGTTAAATATCGTTTTTTTGATGAGTATTATTTTGTTGGATTTTGAGTCTACGTAATTACTAAAATGATAATATATCAGTTACACACAAAAAAAACAGCTGTTATGAATTATATATAAATTTCCATTTTTTTCTATACTAACGAAAATAAAATGCTTGTGCTATATCTTTCAGGGGCGAAACGGTACGCGCGCGCTATGCATGTATTACTAGTACTTTGGAATTGTTTTGGAATTGTTTTGGCACCCGTGTACTAGCAGAGACGTCGTACGTACGTCGTAGAAAAAGAGACACCTACCTACTTGAAAAATAAAGCAACATTGCAACACTTAAGAACAAATCACTACTTTTCTCAACATTTATCAGTGCCAGCATAAATTAAAATCTAATTTACCGTACACAAAAGTTTAATTTCGCTTACCAATAAATAAATGACCCGCTTACATAAATGCCAGCTCGCGTTTCTTCCTTCCCGTGCATCCTGTTCACATTAACACGATTTCGAAGGGAAATTTCTCTGCTATCGAATAAGTCAATATCTTACGCAACATATTAAGAGATCCTTTAAGAAGATAGTAAAGAGGTCACACCTTTCATACAAAAATTTGCAATATCAATATCCGCCTCGCGATTTCTTCTTCCTCTTTACTATGTCCAGTATATAGCTATAGCTATTTACTATGATCAGTCATCCAAAGATAAGTTTCACATCATGTTAAAAATCTATACTTTATTGAAAACTAACCCGATACTGCTACACCCTGCTGAGCTTCTGTTCATCTCAAATTTCTTTATTTTATTTTTTATATCTTCAAAAAATGTCTTTTTTAAAGTTTCGCGATGGCTTTGAAACGATAGCTTGGCTCGGGTAGAAGTGAATGCGCAAAACGTGCGAGCGAATTAGATGCAACGGACAAATATAGACCTCCTGACCCCACTAAACCCTATCAAAGCTGTCTCTCAAACGGCTATACTTTTTCATAATTTATGAATACCAAAAACTAGCTAGAGAATATTGGACAAATAACTGATAAAATCCGTTTTATTACAATTGCGAAACACCTATGAATGAAGTTTCAAAATTTAACAAACCAATAAATTACATGCTAGCAAAAAAGTTAGTAGGTCTGTGTGTCACATGCGATCAAACCTGTTCAATGCGGCTTTCTACACAATCGATTTGTTAGTAAAATCAATGTCGTAACACAAAATACTTTATTCTTTATCAAACAATGTACCGGGATGTCCTAAACGACGTACTGTAGATACAATGAACAATGCCTTTGTCATATAACAACCACTTGATATTATCCTTATTGATCTTTATAATATTAAAGAGGATAGTAATCGGCTCGCTCCGTGCATACAAGGAAGGCAACGTATTTTGCATCGAACCATCCATCATTTGGAAGGGTGTAAGTTAGCCAGTGTCTGTTTTTTTTTCATTTTAAGTAAATTTTTAGGTTATTTTTGTGGAATCTAATTATGGTTTCAAGTATATCTGTTTATTTGTGTTAGAATACCTTACGCAATATAATACGTAGGTAGATATACATTGTTTTAGTTATCTAGGTTAAGATACAATGGAACTGGCGTAATCTTAAGTGATTAAATGTTCCTAAAACAATAAAGAGAAAAAAAAAATAGTATATCTGTAATTCAGTCTGTTACCTTTTCACGCATAAACCACTGAGACGATTTAGATGAAATATTGGTAGGGAGGTGAGACTCTGGGGAGGACATACGATACTTTTTATTCAAAAGATCATCCCTTAAACACTCCCTTCAAGGAGAGTGGAATTTTCTATGGGAGTGCGAGAATTGATGCTACGCCTGGGGTAAGTATAATAGCATATGTGCTATTAAATTTTGTACAAGTGTCATATCAACTGTAGAGTATACGAAGTTTCGTGCAAAAACGAGTGTACAAATACATGTAATATACCTATTACGTCTTGTAAGTGTGTGGAGGGCTACTTACTATATTCAGTATATGCTAAACAGCAATAGCAAATTCAAGCTATAAACATGATTGTAAATACTGGTACCTATAAATAATGCTAAGGGCCAGTCTGGTCAAGATAACGGGTTACTAACCAAGTGGTTCTAAGTTTGGTGATGGCGTCATTTAGGGACACATTATGTCATAATCCACAAAATCGACAATAACATATAAGCATAAGCCTCTAGACAAGTACCTATGGCACTGATCCCGGCCCACCGTGGATGTCTCATCCAGGAATGACTAGCGGTATTTTTATGTCGTCGCCCATCCACAATATATTTTGTAAATACATGTGTTTTCTATTTTTTTAAGAATTTTATTATAATAATGTACGATTCCCACTGAACGCAACGGGTGTGCGAGCACCCGGCGGCAGCCGACCGCGTTTTAATAGAGTGCAGAAGGCAAAAGCCGGACGGAGCCGGTCACAATATGTGACGACAGCCGACCACAGACTTTAAATTTCAAATATGAAATTTAGCGTCCATATTAAAACTGCAAATTCCTTTGGCAACTTGCAAAGGCGCAGGCACTCCCGGCCCGGCGCGGTCGGTGAGAATCGTACATTAGGATCTTTGACTAAATAAAATGTAAATATTGAATACCTACCTTACTAGCAAGGGTACCTTACACCTGACTACTGTTATGAAAGATTCCAAGTACGATAAAAGGATTACCGGAACTGAGGTGAAATTAGACCTGTTTTCGAGTATTTTTAACCGATTTCAACAAAAAGGAGGAGGTTCTCAATTCGGTTGTATTTTTTTTTTTCAATGTTTGTTACCTCAGAATTCCGTCGTTGATGAGCCGATTCGAAAATAATTTTTTGTTTGTATGTATATGCTTCCAGGTGGGTCCCATTTTTTTTAAAATTCAGTTAGATGGGGTCCATGAGGAATTGAGGGAACACCTCAATATTATTAGGCACGCGTATAGTAATTTTGGTATTTTCTATTATAACTCGTGTATTTACATCCGGAAACCATAAATTTGGTGGCAGGAATTGATGATGAAGACCACAGATGACTTATCAAATTCCTCAATTATGTACTTAAAAGTTCAAAAGTACGTCACAGGTTCTCGTAGGATTCCGTTTAAATTGGAACTAATGAAGTGCCATTGGTGATGATTTTGGGGAATCGACGGAAGTCCTCAAATATTATCGGCCCATATACAGCGATTCGTTTTTTTTCTATAGTAATAAACGCATATGCCCTCGGAAATCAGTTCATGTAATAAATTGTAAAAAAAATGTGGTAATGTTCTCGTGGCTTAGTGGAGTACTAAATTGAAGTCGGTTAAAACTTTGTTTTTAAAGTAAATTATTCTTTTGGTATTTCATAATGCATTCACGTCATAGTAACTTGAAGTGAACATCTGTCTGGCAAAATAACATTGGTCATGCTAATGTCACGAGATCGAATATACATAGGTCCAGCTTCCTCCTCCTCCCCACTTCGTCCCGCATGTTCAAGTTGCTTGCCGGGAACCGTACGTACACGGATTTAGGTTCGCGTGGACATTACAGAAGCTAAGCTATTTTGTGGGTGGAATTTAACCCGCATAAACGGTGTTTCCTCTTATATAATACTACTATGCGATAAAAACGTTATTTACATGCACGTGCATATGCCTACTTACGTACGTAGGTACTTAACTTTTGACCACAGCAAAGATGAATTTTGTTTTATTAAACACTGTGTATGACCCAAATGTTTTATTCTTATCGATGTAAGAATAACTTGAATGAAAATACCAGTTGCCAATCACATCCATTCAATGAATTACGTAAATTATTATCTGTGTTACACGTCTCGCCTTCATACCTTACTTTGATATTTATGTAATGCCACAGTAGCTGATATTATATAACCGGGTTATGAATGCATTAACGTTACAATAGATTCGTATTAGGTACTTAAAATTTACAATGGTGAGGTAAATGTACCCGTGCTCGACGCTTCCACTGCGATTGTCATCTTAAATCTTAATTAAGCAGCAATAAATGTTTCAAGCGGAGTAGCGATAATTGAAATTATGGTACCAAGCATTGGAACATTTACCTTAAGTGAACAATACAATCTCAATGACCATTAGAACTAATAAAGACACTACTGTAAACGAACACACAGAACCGCGATGACAAAAGTTATATTACTAGTTGCGGTTTTCTTCCAATTGAGAATTAGTCAATAGGAGAGATATATGAAAGTAAGCAATACAAATACGGTACAGGCTTCTGGTACATCTAGCCAAACAGATAATTCAAAAGCTAATAGTTTGAATGACCAGAGGGGAAAATCAGATACATGAGAGGAAGGAGGAGTGGAGAAACCTACTTCTAATATTGCAAAATTAAGTGATAATACCTAATTTATAACAGCTCGCACTTAAAGGCACATCAAAGGAAACCTAACAACCTAAATAAACTGTTTTGTATAGCTTCATCATCATCATCATCAGCCTATATACGTCCCACTGCTGGGCACATGCCTCCTCTCATGTATGAGAGGGAACGGGCAGTAGTCCCCTCGCTGGCCCAGTGCGGATACAGCACCAGCTTGTACAGTTGGTACAGCTTAATAAATTCTAATCGTGTTCATTAGAATTGAGTTTTGCTGTGCAATTGTTGAGTTTTGATGTGGAAGTGGGAATTCTTTTGGTAAGCGTTAAAATTTTCCAATGGTAAATGAAACTACATTTCCTTGCCTGCAGATTTTTAAAATTTTATTATTATTGAATATAACCAAACATTGCACAAAAAGATTACCTACCTAAGAAGAAAGACCATTACAAAATCAGATGCTAAGAAAATTAAAGTAAATTATATCAAGAACCACAATTGCGTACAAATTCTGTAGCGCCGCTACTAATTTACTAAAATGATCCGGTCGACTAACCGCGTGATGTTTTTTATTCAATTAGGAACAGTAGTTTTTACAGATTATATTTAAAACTGCCGTCCTAATGAAAAACGTAGATTGTTACAAAAGGCACACTGTGTCGTGATTCGCGATGGCGTTTATCACATTAGAAAGACAAGATACGGCAAATGTCAAACAGCTTAGGAAACGAAGAATTATTTATTCATTTTGACTTTATCACGCGATACGAGCATATATGTTCAAAGAAAAGGTTAGCACAAGCAACCATATGGCTACTGGATACAGCACAAATTTTCCCAATATTCTAAGTATAGTGGAATTCTTGGTTGTCTATTGTTCGCCCGACATTCATATACTATAATAATCATTTGCCCGAACTTCGCTTGCTCGAATTTCATTTGCCCGAATGTTTCGTTTACCATAATAGTTAATTGACATACTCTTGTTTACCCGAATATTGGATGTCATAATGATACGAATGCCATACGTATTGTATTCCAGATTATTGTTTGCAATAATATTATTTAATAGAATATTTAAACGCCATACTAAACATGCATTCGGATTCATCTTTGTTAATTTGCTGGTTTTTCCGCTCTTTTATAAAAAAAATAACCTCGAAGACGAAAGCGGGAGCAAAGCTCCCGCTTCCGTCTTCTAACCTATCCGCGATCCGAGTCGGTTTTGCCACTAAGCCCCTGTTCCCTACTGCCTAAGATACAACACTATCTTGGCATAAGGTAATCTCAGAGAAAAGTTCATTTTTACTTAGTGGCAAAACCGACTTGGATCGCGGATAGGTTCGAGATAAATTTTTTTTATATTAGACTGCAATATGTACCCACTTTATCACATAAGAATATTATGGATGTTGAGATGGATGGCAAATGATATTATGGCATGTGATAGTTATGGATTACAATGATTATGGAAAATGAGATTATTGATATTGATATTATGAAAAACAAAGATTCTGGCATATAATTATTATGGTAAACAATGAGTATGGCATACGAAATTATAGAAAACAACATTATGGCAGTTGTATATTATGGCAGATAAAATTCGGGCAAATGAAATTCTGGCAAGCAAGAGTATACCGGAATTCTTGTAGTAAAGTACGAAAAGGAATAGGAAAATTAACAGCAGACGACTAACTCGGGATCAAACTGTTTTATCAGTCATGATACGATTATAATGATTATTTACTGATTCGTTTCGTTGCAACTTCATGTTCATTCGTGTTTGTACATTAATATATGCAAGATTTGGCATGGCATCGTCTTCAGAACACGCGAAACTTAGTGCGCAACTAAAACCTGCTTGACAAACACAAATGACTCGAGATATCGAATGAGATAAACGTATCCTGCACGTTAACTCTGTCTTTGTTTATTGCGTAATTTTTCATACGTTTGTAATACCATAATCACGTGTGGGTTTCACGTGAACTTTATGTTTGATCAAGAAGCAATTATTTATCGGATTTTTTATTTGGACGTTACGTTGATAAAATTGAATACTTATATCATTGTTTAGGATATTGACACCATGTTTATGACTTACTTTTTGCACAGAATAACAATACAAAAAGTCTACTACGTAAGTGACGACCTTAGCTGTCATTATTTTTTTGCATTAGACAATCATAGAGCATTATTCATTAAGCAAATTTTTTGTAAGATGTTTCTTATTATTATTATAAAGTGAGATGGTTGTTCACGTACCACATCACTGAACGTCCAAAATGATAACTATTTTAGTTCCTATGTTTGAATGATCATCAAAGGGCATTGGGTAACCTTGTATGAGAAAAATTGACATTTTTTTTTACAGCGTCCACGGATGTTTGTGTAAAAATCTTTTAGAGGACCTCTTAATACGCATATATATAAAAAAATAAACGCGTTAAACAATATCGGAGCCGAGATGTTTTAGTTTGGTTTATAACTTTTCAATATGACCTGCGGAAATATGTATTGCAAATATCTCGGCTCCAATGCATTTTAGATTTTAGAGTATTACATTTCATAACAAAATATGTTTGTTTAAAATAGATCTATCATAATATACTAATTTAACGAGTGGCCGCTCATTTAAAAAATATGACAACCCCTTTTTGGAAATAATAAAATAATACAGGTTGAGTTTTTACGAATCAATTAATATTTTGCAATGGGATCGTACTCTTAAAACTGCCTGTGAAAAATGGATCTGTTAAAAAAAGACCGGGTTGCACTCCAGGAGTGCCGGTAGAAGTGAAAAATTGGTAACGTTGATACGTTTGCTACTTTGGAATGATTAGGGAATAATTTTGCACGAATTGCATGCTGGGATCACCTATAATTGGTGGCGCAATTAAATGTAAACCTATTTTCTTTTTTGTATTAAGTGCTTGTAATTGTTGTTGCCGCTGTTGGCGATCCTTAACTATAAATAAATAAATAAATTATCAGTACAAAAAAGAAAAAGAAAAAAAACAGTAATTTCACTCTCCTAAACTGCACCCGACATTGATCTGCATGTTAGAGTTACGACATAGAACCTTGCTATTTACTCAAGATATTAGTATATGCGGGTCATTAACACAAATGGTGCATGTCGCAATATCACATTAATGTCCGTGACACACTGCCGAAAAGTTCTGGGAGCTAATTGTATCATTCTTATTATTCTAACACGGCTTTGCGGTATAATCTCCACTAATTAGACCATAGGTTGATTGTGGGCCGAATGGGCCGATCAATAAACACACCAGTGCCAGCTTTATAGGTATGTAGAGTTGTGTTCCTGGCAAGGACGGCTCTTAAGGAATTACTGTGTTGAGAATGTGAGAATTACATTTATCTCTAGCACACAATGTAACCTCAAATCAATAAAAGTTCGGCAAAGCGCTGGAGTCACAAGCATCCATAAGCTATGGTGTCTGTAACGGAACGTTAAACACAAACTTTTTGGCTACTTTTCTGGCAAATCACTATTCAAAGTTACGAATTCCACAAGACTTCACGGCTTTTTTTCTTACGGTTCAGTTCGATCCAAAACCCTGATCGATTAACTTCACCTGATATATACAATGAATTTTAAAACAGACAATAATTAATAAATAATTTGTAGCTACCGTTCCAGCTATAACAATTAGTTCTTATTAGTTCTTATTATTGTGCTGTGTTTTGTGATCCATGTGTTGTCCAGTTCTTCATTTTACTCCTAAGGAGGCACAATACCTACCTACCCAAAAAACAAAAAGTACTCTTGTAGTGGCTTATAATTCCAAAAATAATGTTCTTAAAGAGCCATATTATGGCTAATAAGGGTGCATATGGGCACAAATTATAAGGCCAATAACCTTATATCCCCCTTATAGTTGCTTTATTGTTAGCTTTCTTTGTATTGTATGTGCTTTATTATGACAAGCAACACGGTAGTCAAACTTATAATGGCAAGAAAAATGCTCTTAAAATGCTAATATACTTATAAGAACCATATTGAAAGCGTTGATAAGGGCGATCGCCCTTATTACGCGTTTTGTTATCGTCAGATTCAAGGGAGGTGTGTGCGCGTGGAGGAGCAAGGTGATTTGCTTATAACGGCAAAACAAATGGCCTTCGGCCCTTTCTAACACATTTCTGTGATACTTTAACAAAATATATGTCAACAATTTTAATGGCAAGGCAACGATAAGTTAATTATACCCGAATATGTGTTTATTTATGGTGAAAACTGAGTGGGAATTCAAATTCATGGTAAAATGTGGTATGCGGTGCCTTGTGATCAACGCGCCCTTGAAATTATGCGTTTTTGTGCTAAAAATGTGGTAAATAATTTTGTCATGTTTTATAAAAGGCCATTATAAGAGCAAAAGCAATCCTCACATCGTCTACAAATACTCTATAAGAGTAAGAGCTTTATAATAGCAACAGGTGTTGCTTATGATTCGCCATTTTACATATCGTTAGGGTTCCTTTCTCACAAGTGAAATCCCGTACAGTCGAGTTCTCCAATATCTACACAGACAACCTTTCAATAATATCTATACAGGGACTTTATGTTACTGACATAAGACACATGTGTAGATATTTTTGAAAGGTGCTTGAAGTACTAATTAGAACAGCATAACCGAAAAGTACCGCTATATTTTGAAACCCCTATGATGTCATATCAGTTTTCAAATGCTTCTAGGTATTAGTTGTTATTATTTAAATAATTAATGTTTTGCACTATATGTTATCATTGCACGTAGAACCAATGGCCATTGGGGCGGAAAAGTTCTCGAGTGGCGACTGCGTACCGGAAGGCGCGGCGTGGGTAGACCCCCCACAAGGCGGACTGATGACCTAGTAAATGTCGCGGGAGTCCGCTGGATGCGGGTGGCGCAGATCCGGTCATTGTGGCACTCTTTGGCCTATGTCCAGCAGTGGGCGTATTCCGGCTGATATGATGATGATGATTATTATATGTTTTATGTTCTGTTTATTTCTCATGTTCCATAAAATGATCCTCTACGGAACCAAATTTTGTCATTTCATCATTTCGTAATTCGATTCACATGTCCTGCACATTCCAATAAATGGCGAATCTAGCTATATAAAACCTTTTAATATAACACTATAGAGAATAATGCCCTTACAATAATTATATAAGTGAATATGGATTGCTGTAATACTTGTAAAAGCCATATAAAATGCTATAATTTGTTTGTTGGAAAGACTTATGAGTAAAGAAGCATTATAGTTACCTTGTGCATTACTTTTATAAGAATAATTGGCCTTAACACGGCTTTGAATATTATACAGCTAAAAAGCATTGTAACTAGCCACTATAAGAAGAAAACATTTTGAACCCTCATAGTAGTCATATAAATTGGATTTATTAACGTTTACATAGCCAAATTTTCTTACAATGAGCCGTTAAAAGGTACATTGGCATAATGAATGCCATTTGAAAACCATTATGAGAGTTTAGTCCGTATAGATTTAATTTTATAAGGCTAGTTTGTTTGCTGGGTATTATGCCTTATCTATTAATTTTATTTATATTAATAATAAATTCCGTATGCTGATTCCTAAAAATAACTCAAACGCAAACTCATGTTTTTTTAACACCACAGGCCACTTTCTCGCGTTATCCAAACAAAGATCGTAATCGTTGCGAATTTGATACTATCACATTGATCATGATCACATGGCATTACGAAATGTCAAAGGCGTGTAATTTGGTTCAAATGCCACCGTCGTGTTTGAGGTTGTCTAAACCCGTTTGTTACCTACTAACTGAAACGTTGGGCAATGTACAATCTTACAATTTTGGCAAACTTAATGAGTTATTTGAGGGTCAACAAGACACCATTTTGGAGAGCCTGGTATTTTCAACCGACGAAAAAAACGGAGGAGGTTCTCAAGTCAACGCGTATATATATTTTTTTTGTATGACCACGCATGACTTTTTGCAGAGTAGTCCGAATTTTGATAATTCTTTTTTTAATAGAAAGGGTATACCTCGAAATTGGTCCCACATAAATTTTAAATAAAAATTTCGACCCTAAGGGTAGGAAAACAGGGGATGATTGATTGTTCACTTACCGATTCAAATGTATGACCACATATTATGCAGAGAGTAATCAATAATATTGCATGTAATTAGTAATTAAGTTAGTAATTCACTAAAGTGAGCCACAGAAAATTGAAAAATAAAAACTTTTTAACAAAAAAATTAAACCGCCGAAAGAAAACTGAAAAACAAAAAATAATAAACCTTTTTTATTTAGTTTAATAACTAAGTTCTTAAATTAATCTAAGTGTACTTAAGTAATTTTGAGTCGGCGCCAACTAAAAATTACTTAGGTGTACACTTAGATTAATTTAAGAACTTAGTTATTAAGGTTAATAAAAAAGGTTTAATATTTATATGCTTGTTTGGCGCCGACTCGAAATTACTTTGGTACACTTAGATTAATTTAAGAACTTAGTTATTAAACTAAATAAAAAAGGTTTATTATCTTTTGCCTTTCAGTTTTTTTTGGCGGTTTAATTTTTTTGTTAAAAAGTTTTTTTTAATTAGGGATCATTGTATTATAATATATAGATTAGTGCATAATGGTTTTGATACAATGTCCCTTTTGTTCCCCGATGTAGCCTCTGGAAAATCCCATTGGGAAAACCTCACGACACGACCACGCAAAATACTGAGTGATTACCACAGAACAGGGTGTGTGTATACAGGGTCAATTTGAGACGTACTACTAAGAAATAAATTTTGATTTCTCTTTTGACACGTCATCTCAGCAACCTCAAAAGCGAACGCAAGGATAATTCAATGAAAATTGGAATGCGAATATAGTTTACCTCATATTGAACTCTACGTGAAAACATGTGCAGTTTACCACAAACTATAACCACAGAGTATTTACTTTAGTAAGAGTACGATCACATCTTTAGCGGTATCGAGTAAGAATGATTTGGTATACCACAAAGTGCAGATCATGAGAAACGTGGTAAGTGTACAAACTTTGAACGCAAATACAAAATACACTTTAGTGATCATTTGAAGGCCTTAGTTTTGTACTATGGCCTACTAACGATCACACTTGTGTGTTTTCACAGGTACGGATCAGGCATTTCAATTCACTATCGCATGGTAAGCAACGGGCATAGAATACAAAAGAACCACTGCCTGACAAACCTGATTGTGAATACGTACATAAACATCTTACAGTCCATAATATCTACATGCTCCCTCAGGGTAGCTCAGGAGTTTGTCATCTACTTCACACAATGTATGATGGTAGGATTCAGTATGATTAACTTTTTAACATGTGGCAACCCTAAACTAAGGAGGAAGAAACTTTCTATGTGGAACGGTAATTTTACAATTTCCTAACCACATAAAAAAACTAAATAGAAACATACCTCAAGTTCTCGTGAAAATTGAGAATCTTCCTAACTTTTTGTAAATTCTCATAGAATTTTTGTAAGGAAATATTCACCGAACCAAAAAAAATATCAACCAATTGTTGACGGGTTTTCCACCTATTGGTTCTGTCGAACACTTGAACGGTAACATCTAGCGCCACACTGAGTATGTGAGTTATAGAGAATAAATTGGCATGTAAATAGGTCCATGATAGTGCCAGCGGTGCCAAGGAATTTTCATTCGGATTTCTAGTCAGGTTTCTAACTATCTCTGCGCCAATTCGGTCCAATGACCATTGAAGAAGGCTGTTCTATGATTCTCATGGAATTAATACATGACTCTTTTTGTATCTGTGTTATCCCTTAGACAGAAAAATTTATATCTAAACTCGATTTAAATTTATTATAATATACAATTAGTAAAATTTTTTTTGTTTTTTTTTTTGCCTGTGGTCGCCGGTTCGAATCCGGCTCGGAGCATTAAATTTTTCAATTTTTCCTTTCATTTAAATTTATACAATTAGTAGTTACTTGGTTAGAATTAGAATCTAAGCAAAACTAAATGGTACATGATCCAATTTGCTGCCTGATTTATGCATCGATGTTTCCGCAACAACTATGCATGAAGCACAGAACATGAATGGTTATTTATACGTAATTTATGACTTTATTTCTTATGACGCCCACATACAATACAACACTCGACGTAAAAATGTTTTTTTTCCATCCCACCCCCGCGTCAAGCAATATACATATTTAGCTACAACTCTCAAAAACAATCGTTAAATTTGCATAACCACTCATATATCAATGTCCTTTGAAATGTAACCAATTAGGCACGATTCTTTTCAAGCCGATTGCTGTCCCATGACCTACATGTATTAGATAGTTAATGATCAAATAGCCTCACTTCAGATCAGACGTGACAATACACTTGCCATAAGATAATTGTGCTTGTGATATAACTGACAAGACCGCAGCAGGTGGAATGCGAGTTGCCAGATTTTAGCAGTCTATAGAGGAGGCCTCTGCCCAGTAGTGGGACGTAAATATATAGGCTGATGATGATGTCATTCTTCTTTATTTTCTTTTTATTTAATACGTTTTGGCATGATTTATTAACTTTCATAAAATTGTTTAATACTGTTTTAAATATTTATTTGTGGGTTAAGTACAGGTAGGTATATAATTTTGAACTTTTTTATATCATTTTCTACAAAAAACTTTCATCATTTTTTTTCTTTCTTTGACTGCAGTCGTGTTTGGTTTTCTATGTATCAAGAATTCGTTTAAAACATTTGCCATACCGATTGTAGGAATTGGCAATTTCGTTTTATTGAGAGGGAACTTAATCGTGTAACAACAATTACTAGCCTTGTCAGTTAAAGTTTCGAACTGAATGTAACAGCTATCAAAATACATTTTTCAATCATTTCATAAATTACCTGCTGCCCGCGGGGCTTCGCCTATGTATGCAGAGAACACTGGCAAACACACGGGAAAAAATATTATCCTAATGACCACCTAGAAAGTACAATCTATACGCAAGTGAAATAATTTTTGAAATCTGAGGAGTAGGTAGTTCTGAAAATTACCCCTTATACAGGCAATCTTATAAACTTGCAAAGGTAGTCTTACAGACACTTCCTCTTTATGCCTAATATTAGTATAGTATAACCTACTTCCTACTCGTCCTCTAATATACCGTTTGAGAGCACTCGGCATGTCACTCTAAGCATTAGAGTTCCAAGTTTATTGACTTGTGAACTCTCCGGGACACGGTCAGTAGCGGCGGAATGTTTATATTGTTCATTATTATAATTATTAGTCGTACGAAAAGTGACACAATACGGTATTTTGTAGCTTGCGTCAAGAATGTAGCTGTTATCTTTTAGTGCTGCCTTTCAATTGTTTAGTTCGTTTACGCGTTATTCTTCGACGAAGACATAACGGCATAGTGCTATGATACACGTGCAAGTTTCCTATTCGATCGAACAACATGATGACTCTTCACCTGAATTGAAATCTGTTTGTAGTTCTCAGATTATTATTTTGTGAATAATATGTTGACATGCTTAAAAATTATAAATGGTCATTTGTTTTACAACCTTACCTTAATACTTACTTACATAACATTTCTTGCATATTTACGAAGTATGTTGAAATCCATTTTCTACATTCTGAACACCTACACAGGAAATAAATATTTAGTAATTACTTACTTACAAACTACATGTTGAATCTAGTTTGTAGTAGAATACCAGTTTTGATTTCTCTTTCCTTACGCATCCGACAGAAAATTACTTAACCGAGTATTTCACAGTGCGTGAACATTAAGTTACCGAGCATAATATTAACTTCACCTGTAGTGATATCGATTTGAATTTTCAAGTAGGTATTTATAAACAGTGACAACATTATAATTTGTTTTCACCAAGTCGATCTGGATGGATAGATGGAGCCAGAATGTGGGTCTCTTTAATGGTTTAATAGGTCGATTTGTGTAAGATTGTCCCCTAATATTCATTTATTTATTATTATTTATTTATTAGTCCTTATTAGTCCTTACTGCCATCGAAAAGTAGAACTAAAAATATATATATATTACCCTTACTGAGCCCACTATGGGGGGGATAGCTTGATTTGTGTAAGACTGTCCCCTAATATTTATTTATTATATTCACATGATAAAACGCATATTCACACAATTGCGTAAATAATTTTGGTACAGGTTACACGATGTTTTGATACCGGCCATTTGCCATAGACTAAAAATAAAATATGATGAATTCGTCGTAATGTTCCATGTTATACGGTAGGAAAGCATCATGATATACATACTTACAGTTGAACAGATCCGTGTTCGCTCGGATTTCTTATTTTATCTAATCCATACTGTAGCGAAAATATTAAGTAGGTTCATTTTGAAAGATAGTTGCCACCACCAGGATACCAGAGCCACGAATCTGTTGATGCCTCCGCTGTAAATAAATTCGAATCGTGACATGTGCTCGCGTCATGTCATGTGCAACACAATGTGCCAATCTAACACATACATATCGCATCCCATTTGATAAATTACATCAATATGCTTCACGTGCTCGCTTCCATGACGCTGATTCCGTCATGACCGATTTCGGCCACAGCGACTGTGTGCTCTGGACTTGATATTATCGATTAGCAAAATGACTGGAGTGTTGTTGTTCTACTCTCTGGTGCGCTCTTATGTGGCTTGCATATCCTATCTTTTTTACAAAGGTACGAGCGCAATTTGGGCAGCTGCCATAAGCGTATAGGAACGAGTGTGTGTAAATATGGAATGCGAAATTTACCTAAGTGTCAGATTTAGGTGCCAGAGAAGGCTAGTGTATCTAACTAAGTAAGTGTTCACTCATGATTAACCAATCGCGGTCGAACGTTAATTGGTTCAAATCTAATCATGATTCCGAATTTGCTCCGCCTACGTCAATTTGATTCGTACAACGGGTTAATAAGTGGCAGGGTCAAGTGCGCTGTAAACATAATTCGCTGTCACAATTGACGTTTATGTAAGCGTCTAGGTCCGGGCGGGGCCGATTCAGAACCGTTTAAGACGCGGTTCGGGTTTCTTCATAACTGTTGTGGTGCTTTGGAACTTGTTCGTTGGTAATAATGCGCCCTGTCGCTGTGCGAGGCGAAAATAGACAAGATATTTTATGTCAAAAGCGATAAGATTGCGCAAGCAGTTCAGCAGATTTTACTTCTCAAAATTTTAATGTAATACTGAAAACCTTTCATGAAAATGATCTGAACACGACTTTATCATCGGAAAAGTAAGGCTTGTGCAGAACTTTACCTTACCCATTTACGTTCTTTCTCAGCTGAACTGTATTCAAAGAATATATTTCACCCCACGTCATTGCCTTCAGACTTATCGCAAATGATTCTTCTAAACGTGTGCAAATCTGCTTCAGTCAAACACCAACTTAATCTTTTTACGACGGTTGCTCTCGTTTTGTTGTAGCATGACATTTCAACACTATAACCAATAGTCACGATAAAGATAATCGTGATTCTCGTATATTTTAAATGGCTTTTTACAGTTTGTGAAAGACTTGCTTAAGGACCTTACTTACTGTTCTTGAAGTTGCGATAGTGTAGCGTAATTAACGTGCAGTTTGTTGACTTTGTTGGTAATCGGAATTTGTCGATTTTTAAACCCGTGGGCTTCTTGAGAAATAATATTTTGGCTACATACTCATGGCCACATTGCACGCCGAACCGATGGCCGTTGGGGCGAAAAAGTTATCGAGTCGCGACCACGTATCGGATCGGAAGACGTAGAGTGAGTAGAGCACCCACAAGGTGGACTGATTACCTGGTAAAGATCGTGGGAGCTGGACGCTGACCGTCGGCGCAGAACGCGCTTGTAAGACGCCTGGATTTGCAAGCGTCCCTATGGGCTACGGTGTCCACTTACCATCAGATGAAGTAGATGAGTAATTTGCCACCGACGTGGTATACAAAAAAAAGACACCCGCCGTGTGCGGCGCACTGAACAACGTAATTAACGTAATTTGTAATTGTTTTACCAATTCATACTAATATTATAAATGCCAAAGTGTGTCTGTCTGTCGCTACCTCTTCACGCTTAAACCACTGAACCTGAAAGTTGTCATGGAGATAGCTTGAATGCCGGCCAAGGACATCATAGTTTTAATCAATAAATGAAATGGGGGGTGATAGTTTGTATGGAGCTACGATATAAACGAGGTCTACGCGGATAGAGTCGCGGGCGGAGGCTAGTCATACATATGTATTGGCCTGTCGGCAGTGTGGGCGCATGGTCGGCGTGACACTAAAACCAGCCATACAGGGCAATCACCCTTTATGTGATCTTTTGTATTTATGGAAAAAAAGCAGTATCCTGTCGCAGACTACCCTGAACTTTAACTGGTTATTCTAAGGCATTGAACTTTATTACAACTACGTGCTTACATAAATATAAATGTATGGTAACGATTGGGTACCTACCGAATCAAGACAACTATAGTTATAGCTACACTAGTAAGCAGTTGAACTCGCGAGTAGGTGCCAGCACATTATTAACACGCGAGGCGACCCGATACCACGCGACGCGTGTTGAGTCGAATCAAATTGTAGTATTTTCTATGACCAGAATCACACTATGAACATGCGACGTGTATCTATTGTACGTGGCGTCGCGTCGCATGTTCATAGTGTGATTCTGGTCATACAATAGACTACAATTTGATTCGACTCAACGCGCGTCGCGTGGTATCGGGTCGCGTTGCGTGTTAATAATGTGTTTCCGCCTTCAATATTTAATAAAAATTTAACACAAAGTCGACAAAAAAAACTGCTCACAAAATTTCACGAGAATTTGTTAGAGAAATGCGACCTGAAGAGGACTAGTGACGGACATACGAAAGATTTTTTTGGCCCAAGCTGATCGGAGACCTTCGTTCGCTCATTCAATTATTTAAAATTCTATGTGTTTTTTTGTGTGTCTTCCTTTTCTTATGTAAGAACTGGCTCATGTCGGTGGAGTAATTTCCAACTTATTCTACATTCCGCCTTTCTTTTTATTTCTCTATTCGATGAAGCGTTTATTTTTTCTTTTATTTGATTCACGTAGAGGTAAGATATCCTCAACCTTCCCCTGTTCCTTTCCCCTTCTATTCTTCCTTCTATTATTGTTTTCATCCAGTCATTGTGGCGTAACATGTGTCCTATCCTGTTTCTCTCCTTTCTTGTGTGTAATTTCCGAAAATTGCACTTATTAAGGTCTTCACAGCACTTCTTACCTTCAACCTTCATATAAATGTGATATAAAAGTTGTAGGCAGGTAAAAAGCTTCAGTTGCCCCGACACTAAAGACATAACTACGTTTGCATCACATTTGAACTTTACCTTTGTCTTCTGAGATAAGTGGCGACGCGGCTTGTGTAACAACTACTGACACGAATTTCGCTACTATCACTACGAGTATCACTCCCAGGACAAAGGTCACACAGTAAAATAAGTTGTATTGTTTGAACAATTGACAAGCTGACAAGCGTCGAAAGCATTAAATAATTGATCATAATTACTCGTAAATATAGTCACATACGCCAGGTTAATATTGATAAGTGAAAGCATGAATAAAAAAACCTGTGACCCGCACAGACACTGAGTGATCTCATAAGTGTTCCCATTGGACAAATTTTGGTAAGGAACCCAAAAACTGAATGATGATCAGTATTTTTTATGAAACTTTTTTTAGGAAATATAGTCGCCTCATATTTTTTAGGGTTCCATACCTCAGAAGGGAAATAACGGAAACCTTATAGGATCACTTTGTTGTTCGTTTGTTCTGTCAAGACCCTTTATCTTGAGAACACGTGGAGTATCGAGTTAAAAATTAAAACTATATACTCAGGGTCTACAGTTCCTTAAAGCTGTAATAAACTAACTTCTAAATAGAAAACGTGTATTTCGAAACTCTCAAGGAAATTAAAATGTATCGGTACTTTCCGTTGACCTAGAACTATTAAATGTGGCAAGTAATATCGTCTTGAAAAATCTGAAAGCTATACATGTGTAATTAAATACGGAATCCTCGGTCGCGAGTCCAACTCGCACTTGTCTGGTTTTTTTTTAATGATAAAATTCTCGGAATCGGAACTCTGAATAACTTTACAGTTATTCTAAGTTCATTTTTTACTGGTCTATATGTATTTAAAAAATCTATAAAATAGCAAAAATATTGCTCTCGAGTATTTTCGAAAAACCATTAAACTAAAAACCGGTCAAGTGCGAGTCTGACTCGCGCACCGAGGGTTCCGTACAAACTAACAATTAACTCAAGGTAAAGTTAATGTCCCAATATTTGTTAAATTACTTATTTTAACCCAACACACTAGAATTCAATTTCAAACAACGAGGAACTTTTACACCAAGACAATTGAATCGCGATCTTTTTTTGACCTGCTATTGAAAATAAATATACGCGTCCCAATCCCAACCCCATTAATTCTAGAAAAATCTTAACAGCGCGAATGGGGTCAGCGCCATCTATCGGCCCCATTTGGTACTAACGTGCAAGGGCAATCGGCTTAGTGTATGTTGGTCTTTTAGCGATTATTATTTATCACGTGAACGGATCTCTATTATTTTTGTTTTATTTGAAAGAGTATTTCTATTTTAGTCTTATAGGAATTTCGAAACGAAAAAATACTTAAAAAGTTGATTAAATTGCGTAAGTACTTAACTAGGAAATGATTTTTGTAAATAAAACAAAAAATATGCTAGATACAGAACAATAAATACTTTTCCAGTAATATTTATGTTTATCTTAATCACAAGTAATTATTTCTAATTTTTCGGTTTGATAACTTCGGAGATGAGGGGGGGGTGGTATTTTTCTTAACATTTTCCTTCATAAATCGAAATTTTACAAATGTAGAAAAAAAAACTGCTTCGAAAAGTGCAACTCAAGCCATTTCAAATGATACCCCAGTTGACCTAATAGTTGAATTTTCTTTTTGCCCCCTCCTCAAATTCGTAATTTTTCATAGTAAATTTAAATGTATATTTAAATTAACCTCTAATTAACTAGAATTTAAATTAGTTAAATTGTTACACTAATTGCCTTTAATAACCGAGACACCATTATTTACCTCTTTGAGTGAAATGACATTTACAATTTAGATGTAAGTACCTACATTATTTAAATAGAAACTGCGGTTAGATTGGGGAGTGATAAAAGTAGAACTCATTTAGTTGTCTTTAATTTTAAATATTTAACGATTGATTTGATGAGTGGTCTGTTTGTTCTTAACGAACGAACCAGGTTTACAACAAAATCACTATACTACTTATTAGAATACATAGGAGGAAATTTAAACCGGGGATCAGGGTTGGGCATTATTTCAATTACATACCTACTACGTATTTTATATTTTTATTTAAATTACAGGTTGTAGAAGCATTTGGTATTTGATGGCAAATACCGCACTGACGTGTATTTAGTATTTTGTATTTCAAATACTTTAAGGTTTAAAATACATTTCCACTTAAATACAATCGGTATAATGACACGTATTTAGAGTGAGAATTGTAGTTCCTATGCCTATATCTGTGAAGACAGACAGCTAGGTTACAGATAAAACGGGCCGCTTACTGTATTTTGTATTTTATATTTCAAATACACAACATAAAAATATTTTGTAGGTATTTTAATTCCAGGCGGTATAGTATTTCGTAATTTGTATTTTAATTCAAGAAAAAATGTATTTTGCCCAGCCCTACCGGGGATAACAAATCGAACAAAAGTGTAAAAGGAAAATGACTAACATAACTCCATTACTCCGATAAGACCATTAAGTGCCAGTTTCGAAAGATGCTCGATTACTCCTACTTTCAAAGACAGGTGCAGTCAGACTATCTACATACTCCCGCCAATACACTTTGAACCTTAATGATGAATTGATAAAGTTGATTTAGAGGTGGTGAGAAAGAAAATTAGTTAATTGTAAGTCAGCTGTTGGTTCAGATCTAGGCATTTACGATTTCCGTAATCGAAGGCAATGCAGGCATACGTAGTAGCAGTAAACATCTTATACTACCCTTTAACGGCTTACTTAACGTCCTCTTGATTGTTTTCTATTCCGTTCTATTAAAGTTCAAAATACTTTGGCTGGAAAGCAATGCGCATCGGACGTTAGTCTAATACTGAGAGCAGTGCATTTTCAACCCACAATCTCTATAACCAGACTGGCGTATCTGGTGCGTAATTGTGAAGAAAATACGGTTATTCGATACTTGACCGTGAAATACTTTATCGCAAATTCCGTTCGTAACGATCAAGATTTCATCGAGCAACATTATTGAGTTAAGTGTTTCTTTATAACTTTTTTATTAAATCCAACCAAGCGTTAAAAACAGATTTTGATTAAGAAAACTTTACAACTGGGAAGGTTTGCCACTTGTTAGATACTTACTTTGTGTAGATAATGTTGAAAAGTCGTGTTGTAAATATATGTAGATATATAATATCATATGCCTAAGGGCATCAAATATAATGACCACCAAAAAATGCTTTGATACCCTAAGCTCTTTTACCAAAAAAATATACTGAACCCCAAAAATACTAATTCTACCATTACAGTAGTACTAGCTATCTTAGTAACGACTGCACTTTAAATTGTATTCGAACACCAAATTTACTAAATGATCACCAAACCTTTGCGACCAAATTAATACAATACTTCTACCTAAATAACCCACTATGATTGCCATAAAATATATGAATGTTACCTAATAAAGTATCGTCATCATCATCATATCAGCCGAAAAACGTCCACTGCTGGACACAGGCCTCCCCCAAAGAGTTCCAAAGTGACCGATCCCGCGCCACCCGCATCAAGCGGACTCCCGCAACCTTTACCAGGTCATCAGGCCACCTTGTCGGGGTAAATAAAGTATAATAATGCCAAATTTACAAGTGCTACCAAAACCCGAATCAGTGCACCCTACTGCCACGTGGTCTTGTCTGTCCTACCCCTATAGTGTATATAAAAGCCCGCGGAGCCAGAAGCTCGCGAAGGAGAGTTGAACGGGGTGCACGAGGACCAGGCGAAGCGAGTGGGGGAAGGTGGCGGAGCGTAGGTCGAGTGCGCAGCCGCGCACGTGAAATGAAGGGCCGACGAAGCGAGTTTCTGGCGGGAGCCCGGGCGGACGGCGGGACACTGAATCCCAAAAACGAAAGCGGGGCTCCGTCGAATTACTGAAATTATTTTACTATTTTTGATTTAGCAATGATTTATTAGGATAGCATTTTCTTTCATAGGATAGTAAGAAGTTATTATTTGCGTTATTATTTCACATTTATAGGAGATACAATTTTGGTGATCATTTACTATTTTTGGGTTAGCAATGATTTATTAGGATAGCATTTTCTTTAATAGGATAGTAAGATGTTATAATTTGGGTTATTATTTCACATTAATAGGAGATAAAATTTTGGTGATCATTAAACCATTTTTGGATTAGCAATGCTTTATTAGGATAGCATTTTCTTTAATAGGATAGCAAGATGTTATAATTTGGGTTACTATTTCACATTAAAATGGAGATAAAAAATTTTTGGCGTTATATTTTACTATATCTGGTGGTCCGTTAAACATATGCCTTAACTAAGTAGCCGAAGTACCAGCAATGCTTAGTTAGGACGAACTAAAATGATTCGTGTAAGAATGTCCCTAAAACGTATCTATTTATTAATAGTTTAAGTTATTCAGCTAGTTAGTTGTTAGTTAGTTAGTTGCGCTTTAGACTGTGCAATGGCAAGGAGAAAGTGGAAAGTGCCAAAAAGTCGGGAGTCTACAAACTTGCCTGTGATAATTGCAATAAAGTTTATGTGGGACAAACAGGCCGTAGTTTTAGCACAAGGTATAAGGAACATGTTGCGTCGTATCGGCATAATCACCCGGACAAGTCTAATTTCGCAAAACATTTATTGGGGAATAACCATGCGTTATCTGACAATCATTCTTTCAACATCTTGCATGTTTGCGAAAAAGGATTGCGTCTAAGTGTTCTAGAACAATTAGAAATAATTAGGTACAGCAATAGAGCCGTTATTATCAACGAACAATTGAATGTTGCGTCATCACCGTTGTTACGTGTTCTTCCATCTCTTTCACGCATGAACGGTAGTATGGGGGGACAGAATATAAATATGGCGGATGGCTCCGGGCGGGTCATAGCATTCGCTCACGTGCCTATGTCATCGCTCAAGCCGCTTCAGGTCATCCAGAATCGTTTTCTCCGAAGGGCGACTGGTGCCCCGTGGTACCAATCGAACCTCAGCCTGCACCACGACATGGAGATTAGCACCATGTATGGTTTCTTTAAGCAGGCTGCCAGACGTTATTTTGATAACGCTCCCCACCATAGGAATCCGTTAGTTAGGAAGGCTGCTGACTACGTCCCCATCCCTCCCCCCTCTGTCGTTACTCGGCGCTCACTGATTAGGGGCCGCACGGTCCGGCGTCCTAGGCAAACACTCACGGACCCGGACGACGAAATCACAGCGTCCATCGAAAGATGGAACGCTGCGCTTTCGGCGTCCAACACATCGCGTACACTTCAGCGTTCCCGCCGGCGGGGACGTCCACCGCGAGTCAACACAGACACATACAGTCCGCTTTCGTCCCGGTACCGCCGCATACCGGGTAGAGTCAGTCCGACGCAAGTCGGGCCTAGCTGAGTTTCTTGCTGGACTCTTCTCAGCTAGGCTAGGTTTTAGCGAACCAGCGATAAAACTCCCAGTAGTTCGATACCACTCACACCCCAGATTCGGTTGATACCGTTCAACCAATCTCACTGGAGCGCAAACTCTTAGAGTATTCCAGTGTACAAACTTCCCCGCGTGGTCGTGCCGGAGGCTTCCCCTGGATTTTCCCCAGGCCACCCTCCAACCACGCAGTTCGACCGCTATATTGGGTCCGTCCTATTATAGCAACAGTCAGGTTCAAAAAAAAAAAAAAAAAAAAAAAAAAAAAAAAAAAAAAAAAAAAAAAAAAAAGGGCGGGTCATTTGCTCAGTGGACGTGGCGCAAGCAACATCTCCTGCCAGCATCTCCTGATGATGCCTCGTAGAGAGGCGAAACACGTGTCGAGGTTTTTGTCATTATTGGTGGTGGTTTGCTGTAATTTTTTGCATGTTTTTACGCAAATAGTTGCATCTTATCTTCACTAATAGACCAGCACGTTTTTTTAGCGGAATAGCAAAGAAATATTGTTCTCCTAGCACTTGTATCTATAAATATAATTAATTCATGTAAACAGACATAACAACATGTTAAATAAAGTAGGTCATTTATAAATATGCGCGGAATAAACCAATGTATGGGCCACTAATAATGCGCCCATTGTCCAACAAGGGCAAATGGCCAAACGATGAAAAATTATCGCGCGCATTTTGCCATGTTTGTGTCAATGCGTAAACTACAGTATAACCTTATATATAGAAAAATAGGTTATATCATGACGTTACCTTTTACCTTGTTCTTATGCCAATTATATTATAGTTTTATAACCGTATAATATGAAGTTTCCTTGACAACTCGACCAAACAGCAATCGCGATATAATATAACATTATAACATTGCTAATATCATCGTAACGTTTCTCAACCGATCTGAACTGGATTGACTTGCAGGATATGATGTCAACGATCACGTTTCCTTCACATTATTGCTGTTTTATAAGGCTATTGGGTACATGTACAATTAAAATTGGAGACCAGTGGATTTGCAACCAGAAAGTAAGTGTTTATGAATCAACCTACAATCGCTTCCTACTTCTGGTGATAAACAAAAGGCCATCGTGTTTACTAATTATTGATTATGTTTACTTATTAATGTAAACAGTTTCTTGTCCATAACTAATATCGTTTCAATCAACCGAATAGTACGGGCATGTGCGTATTTGGTACTAAACCAAGTGCGCGGCCTGTCATACACTTATATGGGCATACATAATTAGTTTAATACGACTTGAAAAAAGGAGGAGGTATTATGTTCCAATTAATGATTTTTTCTTCTTTGATTTTACTATATCTTATCGTTGACGTACAATCGGTACAATACTCAAAGCAATTCGTTTTTCTACAGAGATAATATTGTTACTCTCTGCGTTGCACAATTGTTCAGTTTTCTTACCAGCATGCAACATCTCAGTGATATGTCACAAAGATAATGTCTCTTAGAGTTCCGTGTAATGAGAATGAGTTACCTGGCGCATAGGTAAACGTTTCGACATTTCGTATGATTCTTAAAATGCATTTTACCAATGGACACCTACTTTCACAATATGAAAATATTTAATTGCAAAGAATCATAACAAGTACAGGATGTCACTTAATTATACAATTGAAAATGTGTTTGTAAAACTCTCTCATGTAAAAGAATCCTTGAGAAGCAGGAGCATTATTTGAGATTAGACTTAGAAAATTAATTGATCCCGATTCAAACCCCGTTTGAAGCCTGTTTAAAGTGTTTACTAACTAAACAAGCCTTGAACAGTGCTAAAATCTTGTTTACAGAGCCGTCACACTAGAACACTATTTTGAGTGTTACCTTATTTTTTTTTAATTGGGAGGAAAATCCGTTATGGATACCTCCGCGCAACGGGGATAGCGCGGAGGTTATGTCGGACTCGCACCGACTAAAAACCCCCCCATGATCCTCCTCGACGCATTTCAGACGGCTCTGGGATCTCCTACGGAACGCACCAGTGCCGCCCTAGCGTCACGCCTCTATGGGTCCTACCCTAAAAGACGATCGCAGGCCCCAACTGCGACCGTGTGCTACCTCGAGGGTCCCTTTTAGTCGCCTTGTACAACAGGCAGGGAATACCGTAGCCATATTCTACTGCCCGGGCTACAGGGCGTTACGAACGTAAGGTAAACGTCCGAGAGGTCGACGTTGTACTACATATGGCATGAGTACTCTATGTCAAAGTGACATGGCTTAAATTCGAATGAAGAAAAATCTGCGAATGAAAAAAATTGCTTTGACATATAGTGCCCGTGCCATATACTTGTAGAGTGTCGAGCACTCGGATCTAACCTAACCTAACCTTACCAAAATTGGTCCAATGGAAGACTGAGGCGATCACTCTGTATTACGGTAGGTCACGGGAAGTTTTCGGAAAGACCGTTTGACATAAGAAGGCTTGACTTGAAGGGGGATTGGAGGTGAAAATTTTGTCAAAATATAAATACGTGAAGTTCATTCAGGTCACATTTCTCAACGGATTTTTATGAAAGTTCTGTTCAGGTTCATCATTATATAGATTTTTTTGTCAATTCAGAGTATCAAAAAGAAGAAAACCGGCCAAGTTCGAGTCGGACTCGCGCACGAAGGGTTCCGTACCATTATCTATAGAAACGGCAAAAAATCACGTTTGTTGTATGAGAGCCCCCTTAAATATTAATTTTATTCCGTTTTTTATAATTTATTGTTACAGCGGCAACAGAAATACATCACCTGTGAAAATTTCATCTGTCTAAATATCACGGTTCAGGACGGACCGGACGGTTTAATTTTTATCTGGTCGGAGATTTGTGGTGGGCTTATACAATAGGAAACAGTGCTATTGCTCACAAGATAAACTTTCAAGTGCTAAACGGACAGCTTATATAATTTTAACTATATAAAATTATTTTATATTAGGTTGGATGTGTAAAATGCTATGCATGCATATATATTATAAATACAATTACCGTTCTGTGCTGTATGTTATAAAATTTGAAACTAGTAGATTGTGCCCAACGACGTAACACATTAACGAGTTACATTAGTGTGGGTTACAACATTTTGCTAATGGTTTTCTAGTCATGTTAATTATGGCGTGTCCCAAATTTTCCGCCAGTTCCGTCATATTACAGAAATTACGCACGTTTCTTTTAACTTAAGTAGACTAAGAAAACGATCAAAATCAAAGCTTGAGCGATTGCAGAACGTCTGTATTAAGTATATTTTTGGTTTGCGTAAATTTGATCACGTGTCATCCTTCATCAATGTCCTGTTTATTCCTTCTTCCCCCCTCTACCTTTCGGAGAGGTTCAAGTTTATGGCGGAAGGAAGCGACCATCGGCTCCGATCTAGTGGTAATCTTACTTTAGCCATACCTCCTCATAAATCACGTTCCTTCGATAAATCCTTCACGGTACGCGCGGTCAAATTATGGAACTCGTTGCCTCCGACACTCAGGCAGTGTCAGTCTGTAGCCTCGCTGAAGGGGCAGTTGAAGAAATTGTGGTTGTCGAATGCTCCTTGACTATATATTAGTAGCATTTTAACTCTTTTACTGATATATATTTAAGTTTATCGTTGTATATATAATATTTATTATCTATTTAATGGTATATATTTATTAGTATGTATACTAATCAATTATCAATTAATTTTGTTTATCTTTTCAATAGTTTTGTACATGTGTCTCGGTTTTGCCTACATCAAATTTCCACTCATTTGCTCAAAGGTTAGCTGGAAGAAATCCCTCTCAGGGATAAGCTCGCCTTTGTACATGTATCTTCTGCTCCTGTAATAATTGTATTGTTGTTGTGTTCTGTTCCATGTACAATAAAGAATTTTACATACATACATACATACATACAAAATATGATTTCATTAGACAAAGAGAGATAAATACTCGTAAGCGGGTGCGTTGCATGATTTTCTAAAACTAGTACTGATTGCAGCAAAATCAAAATCAAAAACAAAATCTTTGTTTGACTGTTTATTGAATGCTCATGTTGTATAGAATTTCAATTCACAGCGTAACCGCTTTTGCTCTTGGGAGTAATAAGCGATTGAATGCACCGCAACGCACCTATTTTTGACCCTTTTAAATGACCTGAATCGAAAGTTTCGGTCACAAATCACAATTTGCCTCCTAGACGCTAGACCTAGCGTCGTATTCTAATTAATACTTGCGCAAATGCTTTATTGTCAACAACGAGAACTTGCTTATCATGATCGATATAGTAACTTGTGCCTCTAGGGGATCTTGTATAAGCAACAATTCTTATTTTAATTTAATTCTATACCCGTTTAAATATAATCAGCAGTGAAGATGACCTTTAAAGCGGTAATTAATCGCTTAAGTCTGTCTCGGCGAGATACGAGTTAAGTGTGAACAGATTCTAAATGAGGGTTCCAAGAAAATACTAATAAATTTGTCACCAAAAGAAGGCATTAGCAATGCATCTCATGTATACGACGAGAGGGAAGACGGAGAAGCAAGAAACGATAGGTACTATTATTTTGTCATCCTGAGGCAATAATACCGATTTCTATATAGAAGAAGAGACATCATACTTGTAATGCCGTGGCCCATTAGGTGCTGCTCGATCACTTCATATGGTCCCGAAGGTTTTCTAAATCATCTCCGAAAATTTTATGTACGAATATCAAATCGCAACCAATTTTTCGCATAATGTCATTTCGCCGAATGATTAAGTGTCAACTTATCAAAGGGTTTAAGTTTTATTTCCCAACCTCACGGTTACCAAGTGTATGCTTGGACTTTTTCTCATAAAGTCACTTTTCAAAATGCCACCTTTCGAGTAGCAGAATGGGTCAGTTTGACATATATACATTTCGTGGTACATATAACACTTACCAGATGTTTTATTTAGTAACTATGTAACGTATTTACAAAGTGAGTAAGCGCAACCGCTCACTTGTTTTTTTGACAATGACGGTACCTGAATCATCGCATCATTGGAGATAAGTGTTTACATCATTACTTTTGGACTGTTGCTTGGTGGAATGTATGTATGTCGGTGTACATGTGTTATTTTTTTAAACAAACACTAGCCAATTATTCTACACTCACCTTAACCTTACCTAACCGCCAGCGTGTCGACGTCACCCCGCTACGCGGGGTGCCTATCTCCGCTCTAAGGGTCACAAGCTAACCCTAACCTAACCTTTTTTTTTTTTTAAGTGGGAGGCAAATCCGTTATGGATACCTCCGCACCACGGGGATAGCGCGGAGGTTATGTCGGACTCGCACCGACTAAAAACCCCCCGATGGTCCTCCTCGACGCATTTCGGACGGCTCTGGGATCTCCTACGGAACGCACCAGTGCCGCCCTAGCGTCACACCTCTTCTTGGTCATACTCTATATTTAGGCGATCGCAGGCCCCAACTGCGACCGTTTGCTACCTCGAGGTTCCCTTTTAGTCGCCTTCTACGACAGGCAGGGAATACCGTAGCCATATTCTACTGCCCTGGCTACAGGGCGCAACCCTAACCTAACCTACAAATAACATCACTGTAATGATTATATGTTATTTTTTAATGCGAGGGGTTCGCCCCCGAACCCCCCTTGTGGATGGCTTCGTCTCCCCATCCCCACTTCTCTCCTTGTAACTTATATAAGAACACGTTGAAAAAAATTCTGACTATGTTATGCTGTCTTGTTCTTTGAAGTAAAAAGTTGGCTTATGTAAGAAAAGGAAACTGTTGCACTGACGAAACTTCGGTTAGTAGTTGCTTGTCCAACTGAAAAATTTGCCAAATGATAGGTATGCCAATTTTTTTAATTCATTATAATAATCGACTTATCAATAATTCTACCAAATGAATCTGTTGTCATACAAAAATTTGCCATAACTTAGTTGTCAAGGTGAATCATCGGCGAAAAGTTGGTTGGCAAGTGAAATTCGGACATAACAAATTCGGAGAAAAGGCAGAACCCCGGTCCCGAAGCAGACAAACTGGTAAAAATTAGCAAAGAGTATAATAATACACATATTAGAAAAAGGTAAATGACCCCCCATAAGGTTGACTGGAATGGCGGTGGAATATACGAGTATGCCTAAATGTAGGATATATAGGTAGTTATATGTTGGATCAAATATAGGTTGAATTAATTTAACCAAACCACCATAGCGTTAATTTCCCGTCAGCTTTATCAATTTTATCAAATGTTCCATTCATTAATCAATTTAAATCAGGCTCATTACGGTAGGTACATGTAAATGATAAGTGATTGGAAACCAACCCGAATCGAACCCAAAAACTTGGTCTACGCTAAGTATACTGTTCTGAATGGCAAGGACGACTGCTGCAAAATGTAGCGTCTGGGCTGACCAATTCGTTTTGTTTTTGTTTTGAATAACCCTAGGTATGTATGACAACACAAACTAAACGGCCATTGTTCTTTTATATGCAGTAATAACACAATTAGTGCTCTAGATCACTAATTAAACATTTTGTTGCATGATACTCTCTCTGATTTCCGTCATGTCATGTCACAACGTACTTGTTGATATTAGGGACGTATTTCCAAGTTCTATGAAATGTAAAGTCTAATTATTGATCCATCACGACATGGAAAACTACATTCCCGCGATAGAAAACATTTCTATACAGTTGAAAGTATTAGTAAGGTATTAGATACGTCAACACAGATCTTCCAAAATTATCATGTTATTGTGCGGTAGAAAGCAAAGATTGTGTTAGGTACAAGACAAGAATATTATACAAGAATTTCAGATATAAATCAAATATTCAAACAGTGAATCTGTCAAACGACGTGACTTGGACGAGTTGGGAATACTTTTAGTATGTACACCAACATTTATAAATTATGAAATTGTATGTTAGTCATTAAAACAATGATGTTTTTAAATGACGCTGGTGGATATTTACACAAGTGTTCGTGATTTGTTTAAAATGTAAATTGCTTCACATAAGCAAAGCCATCATCAGATGCAGATATCTCCATCGTAGCGTTTATCGCAGCCAAAAATACGTCAATGGCTAACGTTGGCTACCTACCTACCCCAGCTATTACCAAACGACACAACTCATTATCTAACTAATTTGCCGTAATTGATATTCATTACGTCCCATTTCATTAATGTATTTAGGTTATTTTCGTGATTTGTAGCATGTGACACTAATAATTTGCATCCCCGGATGATGTATAAAAAGATTTCTAAAATATAGAGTTGTTGTACTTAAAATTTACAAAGATTCTTCGATGTTAACAGTGTAAATAATTGAAATTGATATTAGTATTTATGATTTACTATATACTATACTATATTTTCAGAGTTATCTTTGAAAATATATCACTTTGAATTATTTAGGTACAGTGTATGAAGTTAAAGAATCTTTGTCAATTTTAGGTACACCTCTTCATATTTTCATAGATATCTTTAAAAAATTAGTCATGCGTAATCTACACTAATATTATAAAGAGGAAAGATTTGATTGTTTATTTATTTTATTGAATAGGCTCCGAAACTACTGGACCGATTTAAAAAAATATTTTACCATTAGAAGCCGACATTATCCTTGATGAACAAAGGCTACTTGTTACCGCGGGAAAATGCTTCATTCTTACGGGGAAACGGGTAATCCGTGCGAAGCCGGGCTGGGCAGCTAGTACTAATATAAAGTTAAATTATTGACACTGGAGAGAGCAACATAATTAAGCGTGCTGTACCCTAATCATATGGCTCTTAGCTGAGATAACGTGTGTCAATAAGAATATAACTAATATCACAATTACAGCAGTAATTGAAAATGCATTTCTTTCTTTAACGTTGAACTCATAACTCTCATAAGCGTGGAGTTTCAAATGTCAGGCTTGTTTCAGAAGAAAGTTTAGAAAAGATTGTTAGCGAAGTGAAAACGACGACATTGTTTGAACATAATATTTGGTACATTTCGCGCACGAGCATGTTAAAAGTCGCTCGCCCAAATGAATTAACAGAGAGAAACCGACCGGTGCGTTGCGTGATGACTGCTCTAACACCTGCCGATTGCAGCTAGCCCCGAATTTCAGCCGACCATTAACTCCTAAAGTGCTGTGCTGAATTCTTATTTACCTACATTGTTCGCAAAGGTCAAGATCATTAGATCGTTGCCACTAACTACGTTTCATCATCAAGTTAATTCGCATGTCTGTTCTCTCATACACATCTAAATCAAGGATTCTTGAACCCCCCTAGAAGCGGGTCTCGCTTGTTATCGTTAACACTCGTCGTCGTCGTTCGCTTAAACAATTTCATTGTGAATGCCTTTCGAGCATTGTTCTGGAGTTTTGCAAATCGATACATGATATGAATCAAAAGGTTTTTCTAGACTTACCTGGGTCTTGCGCATTTTGCAAATGATGGATGTGATGCAGGTGCGCATAGTAATGATGGTGGTGCAGGATGCATTCCAGGTCGGTGCAGTTCAACATTGTCACAGGGCACCGCGGTCGGGCGGCTCACTTGCGCTGCACTTTCACAAACTATTCCACTAGCACGATACGAATCGCTGTCACATCACGTTATCTCCTTGGACACAGATAAGCTGGTACACATGGACCCGTTGGCGCCGCAACGTCTGCGACCACGGCGCCCGCACTATCGCTGCATCACGGCTTGTTTACTTTCCAATTTGGCGAGATTACTCCAAACATCTCATCACGGTCCGGAATTCCGCTGCAGCGGAAGGTGTTTCGATAAGACCGATTCGATAACTGCGCGAGTCGAAGTGAACGGCAACCGGCGCGCGCGCGGCTCGTGACATGCGCCTATGTACTGAATGCGGCGTGCGAGCGGCTGCCACCACTCCCGGGCTCCCGGCCTCGACACTTGTCTTGTCCATGTCGAAGCCAGCTATCGCGCCACCTCTTGGCCTCAGGGAGAATAATGCAGCATTCAACGTCCGTTATCTATTATCTCAATGCGTCTTGAACATTTGTCCCCGCATCCTAAAACAAACGAAATTTACAAATTAAAAAGTACACATATCCAAACGTAAACATCGACCACCGTGGCGAAGATTCGTGCTTTATCTTGGTGGCTTTTATATCAATTATGTAAATAGTTCGTAGTAAATGCAGTTTCAAATAATGACAATGACTGGTAGTCACAACTAAATGCTAAAGACGTGACGCCTGCTTGCGGCTTTGTCAGTGTTGTTGAAGCCCATTGCAGTTCGCATGACAAGCTTCGCGGAAAAGATGGTAAAAACAAACAGATAAAAAATAAACGCTACACAAGGCCAGAGGACTTGCTCGCCCTGAAATTGCTTTAGCAACGGACACTTTCAACTGCGCTTGAGGGGAGCAAGCAGAATACAGATGAACCATTTGTTCGCGCGGGTCAAAGTGTGCGTTATGCGTGTGCGAGTTTCATTAGGACGGGTACAGGATAAGTGACGTAGAAGTTAATTCCGATTCAATCTGTGTAAGAATCTGTGCTCACGCACACTAAGCACCTTGTGCAAGACTAAGTGGAACTAACCACACTAGGTATTTGTTAACGAGCAGTAGATGCGTGGTGAACCCATTGTCGTGGTTGCGTGCAGTTTTAATGAATGCTTGGATGACGTTTGGTACAACATCTGTGTGCTTTGTAGTTTTAGAGTTGTACGTTCATGGGTAATCGTACAAATCCGCCGGATTATCGGACGGTCTGTCCTATGGGGAGCCAGTTTTTGACTACAGAAGACAGTCTAGACGCATTCATATTTGTTAACAATGTGTTTCGCGTAGTTCTACTAAGAGTGCGAATCATTTCGATAATGATGCGAAACGCAGGATTCAGATTTGCACCCAGGTAAAAAACAGGGTGCAAAATAGATATTATTAAGTGCATTATTGGGAAATTAGAAAGATCTACGACTACAGTTATGAACCATGGCGTCGATTTTAGGACTTAAGGACCTCCTATTTTATAAAGATCTGTTTGACCTTAGGGGTAATCGCGTAACTAATTGACACATTTTGTATGGAAAGATGACAGTTGGATCTAACTAACGCACGTTCAAACCGTTACATGATTTCCCGCCTGCATAAGCAGTAAGTCATAGATCGTAAGTCGACATAAGTCGTAAAGTAATGTCAAAATTGTACTGGGTTCCTAAAGTTTGTTGGCATTTGGTCTTACGCATCTTCATAAAACCGGGCCTTCCACAACTGCCCCCCTATTCTGTAACTTGTTTTAAGCTAAACACAACGCTCACCCACAAATAGGTAATCTTGACACCGCGATGCGTAATAGTTTTAGTGAATCTCTACTCACGCTTGGTTACTACGCATCTACTTTCGTGACGTGTGACCGGCGCGGCGGCGGGGCGAGCCGCTTTAGCGCGTAGCGTAACAGCTCTGAATTCAAGCGTTTTCCATTGCCTATCACAATCACAAAATTTTACTTCCCATCTGTATCGCTTTTCCGAATTTTCGTTTCGGTTGAAAGCCGGTTTTCTCTGAAACTATGAAATTTTCAGGATTACTATAAAACAAACCTAACTTAACAACGTAACCTAATGCGTTCTACACGATGTAAAGAATCAAAAACTTTGCGGTTTTATAGAAAACTCGCTTGTTGCCAAAATTTAAATTCGGACAAACGATGCAGTTGAGAAATGAAATTTAGTGATTGCGACAGGATACCAAGATCTTCATAGCGGCTGTTAATACGTACCTACTACCTATACAATATTTAATTGACCGAAACCTATTTTATTGCAGACACATTTTTTTTAATATGTGATCTTTTCGTTTTTACGAAATCGTTTTAGTATTTGAAGTTGTGACCCAACACGCATAGCGGTTTAATGTTAATCAAGGCAATTACAGGCGTCCTGCATTCATCTATTGTTATCGAGTTATTGGAATCCTTGAATAACTTAAACAGTTGATAATTACGGCAATCTTTATTGTTTGCTGATTCACCAAGAGTTGCAAGTTATTTATTTAATAATAATAAATATTTAAGGCTTTCTCTCTAGAATAAAGCTACATATGCGACACAAAAAATCCGCTAGAAGGCGCAATCACGTACCTAGCAGGATATTCGCATGCCCCTAACAAAAATGCCACTTATGAGTTTAGAATTTACATACGATTTGAACAAGTGTGCGCTTTCTTTTTCAACCCGACTATCCCCGGTCATACAAAATGAATTGCTACACCCCTTTTTGTGATCATCATCGTCGTCGTCGTCGTCGTCATCATCACTCGTGCGCATAAAACTGATCGTTGTACTTCATGATCTGGTCACATGCTACCTACATTATATATAAAAAAACCTAAGTCTAAGGTATAATAAGGTGTCATAAAATATAACCACCGGTGTTCAGAAAGTGTTGCAAAACTTATTTTCAGTCGCTCGCTAGTTTGTCTCACTAGCTCACCCGGAAACTTGCAAAAATTCGCATAATAATACGTTTTTCATCAAAACAAGTTTTAGATTAATGTACTACGCCTAAATGAAAAAAACATTTTCACCGTGGGTCACAAACATTATGGCTCGCTAGGTAGCTGTTTTGCTTAGTTGGCAACAAAGCTAGACAGCACTTCAGTGGATTAAAGTGAGATCTATGTACGCGATTCGCAGGTATTTTTCAGAGAAAGTAGGCATGGGGTAAGTAGGGTAGGGCTTCGTCGACCTCCAACGTGAAGATCTGACAAGGATAGTAGCAAAAGACAGGGGTTAACGACTTTGAGCACCGGAAAAGGACATAGCATAGTTTTTGTCCCGGAAATCATCGCCTAAGGGTGTGAAATGGGGGGTGAAAGTTTGTATGGAGCTACGATATAAATGACTTCCACGCAGACGAAGTCGCGGGCAGAAGATAATGTAAAAATAAAATCACCGAATAACTGCCTACTTTACGACTAACTGTCTTCCCAGGGGCATATTATTTAATTTGAAGCAAAGTACCTCACTAATATTAAAAAAAACAATGAGCTAAAACTAACAGCTTAGGACCTGCACAATCTAATTCTGTACTTGTGCCTTAAAGGTGAAGTCACGAAACTCATCAAACTTCAGCTAATTGCGATTTTATTGTTGTTTCTGATGCAATCGTTTTTGCCAGGTTCATGGGCATCAATAGACTAAAAAAGTGTTCGTGCATAACCAAACCTAAGTTAGTGTTGAGAGGAGAGGTACTGACAGCAATCGTTAAAACAAACCGATTTTTTAAAGTTATTACAATGTTACGTAAATACGTCATGTATGATTTACATGCGACTTTTGCATCAACGCTTGCGTCATTGCGCTTGTTACATCATTGCGCTTTTTTTTAAAGTGTAAGTACATTTGCGTCTCAGGCTTTGTACATTTTGATTCTGATTAAAAAACAACAATGCCGCCCCCAATTTTATATCCATTTTCTTGAGTTCACATTTTGCTACGACCCGTATGAAAATGTGGAAATCGACATACTGGAATTAAAATAATACCTGCTGACATTTTCTAAATTATTGTACACGCCCAACAAGATAAAATAAATATAAGAATATTCTCACGAGCAAGTTATCCCTCGTCTTGTTATGAGAATATTACGTAATATTTTCTTGCAATGTTCATCAGCGTCTCACGTTTCCGGTATATTCTCTGATCACGATAATCATGAATGAATAATAATGTGTTATAATTACCTTTGTGAGGCTCCCAGCCTTTAAAGGTTAAATTAAATCAGGCGAGTTGACAACAGCATAAAATTACATCATTATTCAGACATAAGTACTTCCTTCTTCTCTATTAAACATGTAGATGTTGATGGCTGACTAAGAGTGACACACGGCGCAACTTAGGGTTCCGTCGTCTATAAGGAACCCTTATAGTTTCGCCATGCCCGTCTGTCCGTCTGCGGCTTTGCTCAGTAACTTACTACTAGAAAACTGTTATTTCGCATGTGTATATAAATCACGCAGAAAAACCGAAGAATAAAATACTGAACTAAGTTTGTAATTTAACCGTATAAGCAGGTGTTTATATTGCTTGTAGGGTTTTAGGGTTCTGTACTTAATTTGTCAACTCAATGTAACAAATAACCCATTTAACGCTTAAATGGGGACACTTACTGCGACGGAGTGAAAACTACGGAACCCTACACTGAGCGTGTCCCGACACGCTCTTGGCCGGTTTTTTTCTTTTGAAGTACGGAACCCTTAAATATAAGTAAATATGGTAGCTTATCTGCTCGTATAGTAATGCAAGGTTTAATTAATTAGTCCTTGCGATGAATTTAAACTGCTGTTTTATGTAGTCATAGCGTGATACTATGTACTAATTGTTATCATAATAGATTTCAATCAGGTTCTTGGTCAGTATTTCAGATGTATTCGAGATGCCGTTTATGGCTTTTCGGTGTACGGGAGATACCATAAATAAAATATTGAACAAAATTTTATTTATAGTATCTCCCGTACACCTGTAGTGGGGCTGTCATTTTATTTTCTCTTTAAACCCGAAGGCCAACCTTCGAACAAATTCAGCCGACGCAACGCGCCATTTAGTTGGCGCACACGTCAATGTCAATCAGATGGACAGGCAACTACGGAACCCTACACTGCGCGGGGGCCCGACACGCAATTGGCCGATTTTTACAGTGATACAAACGTGGGACTGTATCGCGACACTAGCCGTAGATCTAAATAAATAAATAAATATTAGGGGACAATCTTAGACAAATCGACCTAGTCCCAAACTAAGCAAAGCTTGTACTATGGGTACTAGACGACGATAAACACATACTTATATAGATAAATAAATACTTAAATACATAGAAAACATCCATGACTCAGCTACAAATATTCGTGCTCATCACACAAATGAATGCCCTTACCGGGATTCGAACCCAGGACCTCTTGCTTCGTAGGCAGGGTCACTACCAACTAGGCTAAAGCGGGCGTCAATCTCCTTCAAAATTACCTGTATCGCGTTTGTAGCGCTGCAAAAAGTTGCCGTGTCGATACTTACCTAAACTCTCTCAGCTATATTTTAGTTTTTGCGTACTACTATTTAGGTAAATAGTAACACACAAAAACTAAAAATAGGTATCTTATCAGTTTTCACTGTGGGTAGTTAAATTAATGCCTATGCCATGCCAACTTACAAACATGTCTCTGTTAAGAATGTTTTTTTAATTATTACTAACTGAACCTACCTACCTGTTTTGCGAGCTGTTCCCTCTAAGAATGTGTATGTGTGTAAATAAACACATACCTAGTACCTACCTAACTTTACGAAAATACATGACGGTTCGCTGCACGAATAATTTTTCACAATTTTCGCTAAGAACGGTTCAATGAATTATCGAAATAAGTCTACTTACAATGATCTGTCGGCTGCATAAGTACTTAATTATAGGTAAAGATTTAATAACTGCCTAAACGCGGTTTCGGTGTGCAAAAAACCGATAGTCAGCAAAAACTTGCATGCAGACAAGATCGAGGTCGATTCGAGATATAAGTAACGTATTCAAATTTTATCGTGATTTGATTTCATTGTGTTGCACGCTCTTTTCCACGCGCTCCGCGCTACCATGTCAGAAAGAGCGCGCCAAACACATATACCTAAATCAAATTGAAAAGCCATAAACGGCATCTCGAATCTAATACATCTGAAATACTGATCAAGAACCTGATTGAAATCTATTATGATAACAATTAGTACATAGTATCACGCTATGACTACATAAAACAGCAGTTTAAATTCATCGCAAGGACTAATTAATTAAACCTTGCATTACTATACGAGCAGATAAGCTACCATATTTACTTATATTTAAGGGTTCCGTACTTCAAAAGAAAAAAACCGGCCAAGAGTGTGTCGGGACACGCTCAGTGTAGGGTTCCGTAGTTTTCACTCCGTCGCAGTAAGTGTCCCCATTTAAGCGTTAAATGGGTTATTTGTTACATTGAGTTGACATATTAAGTACAGAACCCTAAAACCCTACAAGCAATATAAACACCTGCTTATACGGTTAAATTACAAACTTAGTTCAGAAATTATTTTGTAATTTTTTTCAAAAACTATTCAACCTATCAAGTTCAAAATTATTTTCCTAGAAAGTTTTTATAATGTGTTACTTTTGAGATTTTTTTCATATTTTTAAAACTTATGGTTCAAAAGTCAGAGGGGGGTGGGACACATTTATTTTTAAATTCTGGAGCGATTATCACCGAAAATATTAACATGATCAAAAAATGATTTTACTAAACCCCTATTTATTTTTAAATACCTTTCCAACAATATATCACACGTTAGGTAGGGTTGAAATGAAAAAGAAAACACTCCCCACGTTACGTATAGGGGAGGTACCATAATTAAAAAAAAACTTTTTATTTTACCACTTTTTCGGCGTGATTGATATACATATTAGTACCAAATTTCAGCTTTCTGGTGCTAACGGTTACTGAGATTATCCGCGGACGGACGGACAGACAAAGCAAAACTATAAGGGTTCCTAGTCGACTACGGAACCCTTTTAGGATCACTTTGTTGTCCTTCTGTCTGTCTGTCCAGACCCTTCATCTCTGGGAGTCGTAGAGGTACCGAGTCTCAGATCCACAGTCCCTCGAAGCTATGAAAAAAAAACAAACCTCTAAGATAACTTGAAAGAAAAAACGGCCGTTTACGCCGCATGAAACGACACTCTCAAGAGAATCGAAATAGGGTACTTTCCGTTGCCCTAGAACTATGAAATTTGGCAAGTAATATCGTCTTATACTGCAAGTACAGGGAAAACTCTGAAAACTATACTTTTGTGATTAAGTACGGAACCCTCGGTGGGCAAGTCCAGCTCGCACCTGAGGCTCACACTTGTCGGATTTTTAATGATTGTAACAATGTCGCGATTTACGGTAAATTATCATTTGTCAAAACAACTTATCGTAAATTTACACTACCCAAATTTTTATTTGCCAACCATATATTGTTTACCAAATCATTACTTGATCATGATTCATTTTACCATGTGTCATTTAGTGAAATGTATCGTTTGGCATGACTTACTCAACTAACCCCAACATATGGCATGGCATAGAAAATACTGCACAGTGCTAGACGGTGTTCCCGGGAATTTCCGTTAACTTCGGCATATTACAGAATACGTTCACAGAAACAAATCAGCATAATAGTTTCCAGAAAAAAAGTTTTTTTTTCTTTATTTTGTACAAAATAATTTAACGTGGGATTAACAGTTATTGTCTCATTGTACAAGGGTTCAAGACCAGAAGGTCCAAGAACACACATTAGGTAAAAAAAAAGTACCTTCAAGGCACTTTTTGCCTAATATCGAACGAACTGACTTGGTAAACCTTCTTGTAGTGTAAAGGACCCTTACAACATTTAAAAACCTGTTATAACATCACAGTTAAGAGCCTATACACTGGTCAAATCTGCAAATCTATTAAATTAAAATATGGAATATCTTGATAACAGCAAGAGTGAAGATACTACTGTCTTGGAGAAATTAACTTTATTTGATCTATCTCTAACCTATGCCCCCTTGCAATTAACGGAAATTGCCAAAAACACGTTGTATATATACGATGCCATGCACTATTATATTGGATAGAATTATCAATTCGTATTTTAACGATCTCATTCTATGATATAACAATCGACGTATAAGTAAAGAGTGTAATTTTTTAATTCTAGAAAAATCCTCTTTACTACTGTAGGTACTTGTATAACGTGTGGTGTGTGTACCAAAGTATTCCTAAAAAAAACGATTACCGCGGGACCCTCGCGCGCTGTATGGTCGCAGTTCGCTTCGCTCGTCGCCGTACCTAACTGAGGCCTTGTTGAGAGTGCGAACTTTTTAAATGAACATTTTTTGGAATATATTATCAGTAAAAAAAAGATAAACGTTTGCTTCATGAAAAAAATATCTTCATAAAATTTGACCAAATGAATAAGATGCGATATGTAAATGTGCTAAAGATTCGCTTGGGAAATGAAACTACTGCAATTATATTTCTGCGAAGTAAAATTTGACGAAAAATATTTTGCCCAAACGGCAGTAGAGTACACTGTTATTTCCACTAAGTATGGAGGAGCTGGGGTGGTTAGAGTAGCGCTACCCCACCGATTCACGCAAAATAGGCACACTGGATGTCGACTTGCGGAAACGCCCAGTAAAACTAACTAACTCCACTAAGAATCATACCACAAGCTCTTTCGCTCGTAACAGGACAAAATTGCCCAAAGATTTTATTTCTATTGTGTTGTCATTTCCGATATAATGTATGGCGTCCCATATCTAACACCATAAGAAACTTCAAAAATTTACCATGGAAATTTTGGGGCACTTTTTTTCTCATATTGGGATGGAAAGTGATTGTGTTTCTGAGTAGAAATAACATAAATATGCAGAAAATCTCAGACAATATTTCGTGGAAAGTTTTTTTAAGAAATGCTCTTTCCCGGGTAGCAAGGAGGAGGAATTAAAGTTTATGATTATTCTAAAAAATGCTTTAAATGTCTAATATTTAAAAAAACTGTCCATCGAGTAAAACCTCGATTCCCATTACAAAAATGAGCACCTGCGCAGACTAATCTAGGCCGCATTGGAAAACTATGATTACATAGAAAAACGGATGTAGAATAATAGGCTCAATTGCCATACGAATGCTAAGGCGCTCGAATTATGTAGTAGAAATGTGCTTGCGCATCCAATGAGCGGTATGCAGCAAAAACTTCAGCTCAGATTACATATCGATGTCCTTTTCTAATGAGCGAGGAGGGATTGGGATGGAAGACGAGTTAATTGGTGGTGATCGTGGTTGAGGCTGGCAGGTGCGTCCTTTTATTGCGGTTCAACTAAATCGCCTTTGACCGATGTGCGACGGTCGTTCTACTCTGTGCAGGCATCTAAAGTTTCTGGATATGGTTATGAAAGCCGTTTGGAAATCCTCATCCCTTACGAGCATTTTGCCGTCATTATAATGGAGAAAAGACCATAAAAGTAGAAAAACTAATCCGGGAGACTCGTACATGATACATTCTTTAGGATCGTTGGCATCTAAAGCCAACGAGCAGGACGCAACGAGTAGTAAGTACGTATATTTTAATTTAATGTTCTATATCTTAATCTGTATGCAAGTTAAATGTAGTGTACATTGCAATCTAACATAATAACTAACAGCACCTTTTACAACTGAATGATTGTCTCGAAGAGATAGCTTTAAGCGACAATAGTGCTTGTTATCTACTACCTAAGGTTAAATAAATATATAATATGTATTGAACCTTCAATTGGTTCATGAGATACAGATCATACAACGAATTATATGAAGGTAGATTAATCATCTGACCAGTCCATATCGAGCTACTGCCGACCCTTTCCTTTAATATAAGTGGTTCTGTAAGCTGTATAGACATCGCGAGATTGTCTTCGAAAGATTTGTTTTTGCTCGTTTAACAAGTAGGTACACAGTACCTACACCACTCTCCTCTGTCACGTATCAAAGTATCAACCTCATCCAATGCTTACCTACTTTCTGTTCAGCTGATATCGTCGGTCCTTCGAACCAGTGGAAGGCCAGGTGCCCATTAGTAATTTCTACCGAGACCTAGCACTGATCGATATAAACTTGATCAGCACATTGGTTAATTACCACAAATAACTAATTCAATTCTAAAGATTTCTTCCAGTGATATTATCATTTATTTCCCTGTTTTCGCGATACGTGCCGCATCATAATCGTTAATATCATCATAGTCGATAGGCGCCCAATTCTCCAGCTGAAGGGCACGTTTATAGTTAGTTTGATGGGTTTTACCGAGGCCCTGAATGGCTTCCAAGAATGTCCCGTTAATATACTCAGTATTTAAGTAGCACGTAGCATGCCCGAGCCGATCTGGCCTATCGTTCAAAGCTCGTCTTTGTGTATAACCTGACCGCGAGGTTTGATAGTTATAAGTTTGGAGTCAGGTTAGTTACGTGATTACTGATTAGTAATATAGCAGTTATTGTGAACGTTGGAACAGATCAATGGAAACACGGAACATGACTATATTAAGTGTCCATATTGGCTGCCATAAAATTCGTTGTCCTATATTTTTTATAGTAAATATTGTAGTCATAATCATCGCTAGTCCTAATTTTCTTCGTCCTAACTTTTTTGTTCCAAAATTTCTGTACCTATCATCGGAAGTCATAATGACCAGTTGTCCTAAAATTTTTCTTCGTAATTTAATTTACATTACTAAGAACTTACTTAAAGTCATAAATTTGTTAATCATAACAGTTTTCTTCATATTTTTTTAGTCCTAATATCATAACTAAGAACATACTACAACTACTGGTTTTGTTTTTCCTAATGAATAAACGCTTTCGCTAAGTAAATGAAAAAAAATCGGTTCTGGCGCTTCGCCGGCCGCTGCTAGGGGCACGGCACGCTCGCTTCGCTCACTCGGCTCGCGCGCCTAGGGTCGCGGTACAACGAACACTCCTCCTCGCTTCGCTCGTCGTCGTACCTACACGGACCTGCCTTGTGCTACGTCCGCACAGACAGGCGGCTTGCTTAGCTTAGCTTGTAGCTAAAGCCTTGAGGCCGCGCTTCGCGCCTTGCGAAAAAAACGAACGTTTTTTTACTTCTATAACGCCAAGTAACATTTATGATGAAATATATTATGAAAAACAATTTAAGGATTAAAAAATGTATGACTAGTGTCATTATGAATTTAAATAAAACGGACAAGTAAGTGTTATGATGAAAAAAATTATGAAGATAAATATTAGGATATGAGAAGTTTATACATACATACATACATACATACATTCACGCCTTTATTCCCAAAAGGGGTAGGCAGAGCACATGAAACGTATGTTCCAGCGCCACTTTTAGCATAAATGAGAGAAGTTTATGATTATTGTAATTATGACTTCGTGTGGTCATGACTTACGATCGTTAGGAATAATAATTATTAGGACTAACGATTATTAAGCCGTTAAATTTTATGAAGAACATTTTAGGACTTCCAATAATAGGACTTACAAAATTAGGTGAACCAAAGTACCCCCCTATAGCATTGGACATCGCCCTCGTTTCTCCCTGTCGCTAAAAGCCTTCAAGAAACAGACTCCATTTAATTAAATTAGTGCTCATGATTAAGAAACACCGAAAACAATCTAATTCTGAGAATCTAACACGTACACATTTTTTGTAAACACCGCTTAAATATAGGTAAGTATATTCGCGGTATGCACCGCTGCATAGGTATCACGGACGGGGGAACATTTTCAATATTGGAAATGTTTTTTATTTATTATTTATTTATTTAATTCAGGCAACAAGGCCCATATTACAAATACCTTAAAGACTAACATACATAATATCAATATAAACTTATTAATTACTTCAAAACACAATTACTGCGGCGTGTTTCGCAATTTCGTGGTGTTATAAGGCCTCCACCCACCGGACGCGTGTGCTGCGCGTGTGCTGCGCGTGTGCTGCGCGTGTGCTGCGCGTGCGCTGCGCGTGTGCTGCGCGTGTTCTGCGCGTGTGCTGCGCGTGTGCTGCGCGTGTGCTGCGCGTGTGCTGCGCTGCAGCTGCGCGGGTGCTGCGCGTGTGCCGCGTTCGATGTGTGTTTGAAGTGTAGTTTCAATGCTTTACAACTTGCGCGTGTGCCGCGCAGCACACGCGCCGCGCAGCACACGCGTCCGGTGGGTGGAGGCCTTCAGGTAACCGACCGCGAAAACGTCGGAACTTGACTCCCTTCGGCCAAAATTTTTCCTTAGTGAAGGTCGATAGATGGTCTGTTGGAACTCTGACCACAAAGGAATTAAAATTCACGTCATGGCGAGACTCCAACCTCACGACCCTCAGGATGAATCCGGTCTTCATGCGCACATACTCCACTACTTCCTTGGCCTTCGTAGTGTAGTGCACCCGGGACACGTAGTAAAGCTGCGTCGAAGGTATAGCAGGACGCAGCAGGTGATTTGGTCCAGTCGGTTTTTATGTAGATCGCTTCAGTATGGTCCCCAAATTCAGCTGCTGCGAGTTTTAGGCCTTGCTGTTGTGAGTTTTAGGGCTACGTTATTGTTTAGAGTATTATTCAGAGCAATGACGCGTTAGTTAATGTCGGAGAGGCAACCGGATGGCTCGCGGTATTTGAGCTCCCGAAGTGTTGTGGAACCGCCCTGTGCAACCCGATCTGACCCAACTGTGACTGGTTCGGAAATAGGAGGGGGTGGTAAAAAAAAAATTGTCGCGAGGCAACCGATTGAAACGCGGTAGCCTGAAAGTGTGTACGCTCTGTTTATATAATGAAATTTTTATGCCATCGCATCCCTCCAAGTGCGACCGGAGACGAGTAAGCGAGCGAAGAAAAAAAAATATATTGGTTAGTTGCTGAACTATTCACCGGTATTTACGCCTTCATACATATGTATACAGGATGTCCCAAAACTTTGCCACACCGATTGAAAGTATTACCAACCATAAATGTTGAAGATAAGAAACTTTATGAAGTTTTTTTATTATGTTGAGTTAATTTTCAATGTACTATCTCTGTACTATGTACTACCTCGAAGGTCGTTTAGAGCACGAAATCTGTGATTTTTTTTCTTCGCTGTTGACTGTACCTATTATAAGGAAAACAACATATCATATGATAAGAAAGGAAATGCCTGGCCGTGGGATTGTTCTTGTTATAACTACAGTTTTGAATTAATCACGATTGCTATTTGCACAATTCAATTAAAACTTAATTGGAAAAAACCTCTGCAACTTGCGGTTTCCTACTATGTAAATTAATACGATTTGATATAGGTAGACGTATATGGTCTTATATCTTGTCCGCATGAGCTAAAATTGAAACAAACACAAGTAACTCAATACAGATAAGGTATGATATTACGGAAATGGGAGGAATTGCCGAAGCAAATAATATGTGCCAAAAAATAAACTTACATATTACGGTAACGCTTTAAGCTACGCTAGGCTAGTGGTTCTGGCATGCGGCTGTGAAACGGCGGTCGTGGGTTCGAATCCCGGCTCGTACAAATGAGTTTTTCGGAATTTATGTACGGAATATCATTTGATATTTACCGTTAGCTTTTCGGTGAAGGAAAAACATCGTGAGGAAACCTCTTAATAAGCTCTTGCTTAGTTTGGGACTAGGTCGATTTGTGTAAGATTGTCCCCTAATATTTATTTATTTATTTAAACCTGCATACATCCACTAAGAAATTCAAAGTTGTATGTGAAGTCCCCAATCCGTACTGGGCCCGCGTGAGGACTACTGCCCGTTCCCTCTCATCCATGAGAGGAGGCCTGTGCCCAGGAGTGGGACGTTATAGATGCTGTTTTTTTTTTTACTTTAACGACTTTGTAAATATAGTAGTCAAAATAGTGACAATGACTTGCGAATAAGGAATAATTAGGTGAGCAGTTCAGAAAATCCTACTAGATGCAAAAATATAGAGACCGAGGAGAGTTGACACAAAATTTACATTTCTAGATATTACTGCTTCATTATAAGAGCTAGAACTATGTAAAATATATCATAAGAAAGCAAATTTCATGCGTTATTGAATGTTATCAGTCAAAATGGCAATTCATAATGAGAACTATATAAAAATCTTGTTTTTCTAAATTAAGTCACGCTGTTTCAACCCTCCTAGTACTTAGGTGAGTTGAAACAGGTACCAAGGTGAGTTGACACACAATGAGAGACTATGATTATGAGAACAATAAATGCTGATTTATGTAAGTAATCAGTTTTAATGAACAAAAATATACATGTTTGATATTGCAGAAAAGTTTCCCTGAGATCAATCAACAATAAAGTCTGTATACTCTGTATACATAAGTATAATCATTTTATAAAATAATTTCTTTTTTATTGTAATTAGTTAAGCACATTTTAAGTGGGTTATCAATAATAAGTATCTTAGTAGTACCTGATATCCTTATTGTTAAATACTAAAATGCCATAATTTCCAATAAAGGACATGTGTTATATACAGTATATAATATTATCCATTGTACTGAAGTGACATTTAGACTGTAAAGTCACTATAACTATGTAAACTTGAATACAACTTCTTACAAATCTAATAATCAATTACTTGTGTAACTTACCTGCCTACCTAAAACAGTTTTTTCTTCATTAATTGAGTAAGGTGCTTTCATTGTTTAACATTAAGTAGGTGTTTCGTGCCTTTTTTATTAGTCATGCATAATTTGAGTTTAACACTGCTAAATTCCCAAGATATTTTCGTTATAAGGTAAGGTAACTTCCTCGGTGGCCTATTTGTATATCTGTACACTGATTTCGCCTCAATTCATCTTCATTCCTTCATATAAGTCAGCAGTCAGCAAAAACCTAATACAAATTAATACTAAATCGAGGCAAGTTGCAACAAGGGAGGTGGGTTGAAACAAGGTGTTTCAATTTACCTCTGCCTCGAAATTAACGGTATTATATATATCATCGTGATTTTTAGCTACATGCCATTAATATATTTAAAAAATTAAGTGACTGCATAAAACCTAATTAACTACCTATGCTTTAAAAATGATCAATGCGCACCACAAGTAATATAACATGTAAATAAACAGCGTAGAAAAAAACATAAAAAACCTACTTTTCGTGAAATTTTGAGCACTGATGCTGTGGCTCCACAACCATTCGCCTAGTGGCCTCGGCGTGTACTGACGAGTTGGTCAACGGGAAGGCGCGGTTAGAACTACGTTGATGCCAGATTTCTACTGCTTATAGTTTTTGAGATTTTGACGTTGTGTCAACTTACCTTTGTGTCAACTTACCTCGGTCTCCCCTACCTACATCATTTATTTTCCCTTTGAAATAAAGACGTAGGTATGCACCGCTATCTATCCGTCTATGTAAGCCCTATTTCTTGAACTCCACGCACATCTACCTAAATAACTAAGTAAAGATCATCATCATCATCAGCCTATGCTATGCTATGCCGTCTATGCTATGTCCTTCCATCCAAATACGCCACCGCCGCTGGGGACAGACCCAGTAAGGATCACTTGGAAAAAATACAATGATACGAATGATGATCAAGGTCCTGATTCCTGAAGTTATAGGTATATCAATCATCTTGGCGCTCTACCTTGCACGCGCACAGCCAATGGGAAACTATAACGTTTCTGACAAAAAAAAATGTATACAATTTTATTGCCCATTGTACTTTTATGCATACCGTCATAAACTACTCATTGTGACGTTTGTAACAACCCCAAACTCAACGGCGTTACGTCGGTTAAGTACAGGAATTCCCGTGGCCACTCCCTCCACAGCTCGATGGTACCAAAATATTTAATTGTACCTGTACCCAAACTTTCAGCTCAATCGGTTGAGGTTAACTGGTTCAAAATTCGGTTCCAAGATATCTCCCACGCTTGGAAACTAACAAACGAACACGTAAGTAAAATAGGAAACAGATTCAAATTGATTCATGAGTTTACACAATCATTTTCCTTAACTTAAAACAGCGTTTAACATAAGGAATTAAAGCGAATCGACGATAATGTGAAATAGCAAAAGCAGGTCCGTCATTGCAAACATCGTTTCGGAAATGTCACGAACTTAACATACATTAAATAATAACGAGTTGCGAAAACTGGTATAGGCCGCAACGTTTTGTACCCTTCAGCCGTCATTTAATTTAGAACTGTGTTTTAAGAACTCTAAAGTCGTTTTTTACGTGTTTGTTATATCCTAGACTATTAATTCCTTATTCCTACAGACGAGCGTTAAATGCTTCCTCTTTCATTCAAGATTACGACCTTAAGACGTAACTATTAGAATTTATTCAAAAGCTGATAACGTAGGTAAATAATCATTTCTTAAATAAATATTTCGGCGGAAACTAAGCGCGCGGCGTTGATTTTTACGTCTTTAAAAAAAAACGACAACGTAGGTCCCTAGGTCTAACGTCCTATAGTTATGATTATTTTTTATTGGTTAACATAAAGTTACTGTTTGCTGTAATATTATTTTTTGGGTAAAATATAAGCACAATTTGCTGCAAAAAATATAATGTAAGTACCTAATCCTGTTTTCACCAAAAAAAAAGAAAACTCGAAACGTATTTAAATGAATCTTTGATTTTCAATCATGTCAGCCCCTCGCACAAGATATGGTGAATTGAATTGCAATAATTTATGAGTCATAAATTATGACTCTTGTTTACTGCAAAATTGAGAACCGAAACAACACTTGACACTGCAAAATTTTAAAAAGACTCCCAAGAAAACTCATTTATTTAGGTTTAGAAAGAGAAAATGAGAATTTGAACTTTTTTAGCCCCTAGTTTAGGCACGATTAGTTAACCGCCTTTTTTTCTGACTGACCGCTTCTTGCACTTCCTTATCTAAACAATAATGAAACATCTATAAATATAACTTACATATAACGTTCAGCCAGTCTAAAAGTGACAGATTGTGACAAATGTGACTCAACCTACAGTTCAAATAATAACTTATCGTTCACATTGGCTTTTGCGGGATTCATCTAAGACTTAGAAAATGTATAGGTAAAGAAGGATTTCTATTACTGTTATGGAATTCTAAACTTGAACAGTTATTATTTTATTAAACATAACGTGTATTGCGTCTCTGAAGTGATTCACATATTACTGACTTGTCGTAATCAGTGGTAGGTACCTATTATTCTAGGTCATTCTTGGCAACTGTTGTGGAAAAAGACGATATCAGCGGTAAGAGAAATTATATGTACGAGTATAATAGAATGTTCTGCTCGGCATTTGGCAAAATCAGTAGCATGGCTATATCGCAAAAGTCGTGAGCTGTCAAAAAATGGGCCCAATATTCTGATGTTCATTCAAGAAATCCCCGAAAACCAGCACCCTACACTGCGCGCTTGACCGATTTTTTTTTTCATTATTATGGCAACCCATTTTAGACGAGAATTAGGAATCAGAGTACAGTTGGCGCACATTTAAACGATGCTGAAAATTGCGTGTAAATGTCAGACTTGAATCCAAAATATGTTTCGTAATCTCCATGCACTTCACGTCATACACAAGTGTCAGAGAGATTGGGTCACATCACCAATGGAAACAGTTCTTTGTTTCCTAATCTTTGTGAATTGTTTAAAGCGGATGATTAATTCAAATATTGTTAGGAAGTTTAATTTGGTTACCTACCTACATTACTTCCTAATTATTATTAGGTGGATAGTTAAAAAAAACTGTAAACGATGGTTTTCCAGATAACCTAGTAGGGTACAGGTAGGATATTCATTTCCTGGTTAGCTAACAAACCTAGTAGGTAGATACTTTGTAATGATTTTATCATGCGTTAACAATTTCTATGGGCCATTTAAATTAAGAATTCGATATAAAAAAAACTAGAAACATAGGTTCTCGTATACTTAGTTTACTTCGGCATCATAAAAACATGCATAACAAAATAATCATTTTCGAGTAAAGAGAAACCTGTACTTTAGCACTACCTCAACGCATCACTATGTTTGTTTGGGAAAATATCTGCACTCCCTGCAACCGCACGTGATTTTGACCTTAATCACAATGCTAATAGGCAACATATTTCCGTCAAAAAATTTAAATTGTGGACGCAGATTTCACTAAAACCAAACTATTACGTGACGAAGGATCTACAAAGCAAATAGAAAGTCTTTCAGATGAGTTTAGGATGTTTGCTGTTATAATTATAGCTTTAAGTAAAATTAAATGACACTTCCTAGACTTTCCAGAAAAACCGTCTTTTTTTGGGTAACTGGCAAGGTCAGGAAGAATGGTCGAATGACACTTATATTATGCTTGTAAGTATATTTCGTTCTTAATAGACTTTTGTATGTATGCTTACCTTTAAAGTACTTTTTTTCTTCAGAATTTGGTTATTTCGAGGTTGCATGAAAAGATTTTCCATCAAAAAAAAAAAAATAAGGTTATCATTAAACTTAAGGTACAGTGCGGGCATTTATTTTAGTGTGTTTAAAATTTTCGTTGAATGAGGAAAGGACGGACAGTTTTCCAGTGTCCGAATGAGCGTCCTTATTACTTTCGGTAACGAGGCGGACATTGTTCAATCCGAATAAGACCCATTTCTCATTGTAGGTCGGTAATGATTATGTCGTCTCTGACTGGAGCCTAGACTTCAGGGCTGTTACTCGCAACATGTTAATGCGGCTCACCCCGCCGGTCACGCGCACGAAACTAGACCTCTACCTACGCTTGTTTACTACGCATCGCGGTGTCAAGATATATTTGTTGGTGAGCGTTGAGGTGAGCTTAAAATAAAGTTACAGAATAGGGGCACAGGAGTTGACAGCAATATCTAAGCACGTCCACTTGCACCGGCGCACCGCGAGTGATACACTGCCACGCGCTTGTTGTTTCAATGATTTTGAATGCTATTCTAAAAGCCTCTAAGCTATTGAATAACGGAATCCATACTTGATATTATGAAATGCTAAAGTAACTGACTATCTGTTAATTTTCACGGATAAACTGCTGAACCGATTGAAACTAGGTATGGAGACAGCTCGTATGCCGTAAAACTTTTTTTTAAAGGGGTTCCCTTCAAAAACCAACCCATTGAAAAGCACAAAATATTTTTTATATACCCCACCCCTATCCCTATCCAGTCCCTATACTCTCTCTATTATCTGGGTATTTACCTTGTTTTTGAAGTCCCTTTCCAATAAAACAAGAATTATCAAAATCGGACTAAGTACTCTGTAAAAAGTTATGACCATACATATGGTATAGGTATACAAAAATATAATGTCGGATAAAAAACATTTCCTAACCTAAGAAGATAAAATGTGTAGTTGAGCTACGATATAAACAGGTACCGCGTGGACGAAGTCGCTGGCAAAAGCTAGTAAGAAACCCAATATTTACAAAAATATTTGTGCATCCATAATTAAGTATGTTCGATGTCTCCAAGGATTCAGGTTTCGTTTTCATGAACTCGTTTTTAAGAGACTCGCCTATTAACCAACAGACGAAGACTAGATTTACTCGTACCTAGATGAAGATTTCGGAATTTTAATGACGTTCAGTTGTCGTGATGTATTTATGAAATGGTAATTAAGAAACCGATTTAGTACAAAATAATTTAAATTTCTAACTTCATATAAACAGATAATATATATACCAACAATAGGTACACCAATTGCAGCTTTGAATCGAACTTGTAGCTATATTTATAAACATTATGATTATGTTTACGCATATGACCGTGTATCTAAGTACTTAGCTCAATTTGTAAACAAATTCTTGCTTGACGGATGTAGAAGATTAAAATTCAACAATCTTAACAGCTTAGCATGGAATAGTCAGTAAACTTCCTTCTAAATAAACGGATTTCCTTACTTCATTAGTCAATAAACATGATTAAATATTGGCTTAGCTTTGGCCCAAGACACTATCCTTGATCGCTTCTGCATCTTCGACATATCATCAAGCAATAAAACTAAATCGTTACGAGTATTTAGTTATTACTGTGATTTTTGCATTTTAATTGCATTTGAACTCGTGACTTGGTTTAACGAGCACATATGGAGGCTGGCTGCCAATCAAAAATAATCGTTATGCCTAATGTAATTAGAGTTACCTAAGTCTAATCGAACTCATATCAATGCTAGTTGGTGTTAATGAAAAACAGCCGCTAAGGCTATCGAATTTAGAGCCATGCGATCCTCTAGTTATGTCGTTCTGTTTTATTAACCTCGCTCTGAATTGCACACCTGGTGAATAGAGTTGTCGTTTAAGAGTGTAATTTAAACAAAATCATGTTAGATCGAGTATATATATATGCTTATAAATAAGCTTTGTATTAAGTTAATAGTGATGTGCGTTCGTTTTAAGGGCGATACAATAAAAATACAAACACAGTACAAACAAGCAGCAGGTACTTCTGCTTATTAAGTTCTTCATGCATACCAAATTATATCTCATTTTTCTAATTTGGAATAATTACGGGAGGAAAAATGGTAATACTGCTGGCTGCCAGGGTACAAAGATAAATACAAAAATACAACAATGCGAAAGGAAGAAGTTACAGCATGTGAAACTTGCTTAAAGTGTCTTCTTGTCTGCCGGAAGAAGTTACAGGATGTGAAACTTGCTTAAAGTGTCTTCTTGTCTGCCGTTTTAAGTTTTACTAGATTTATCATCATCAAATGTGCCGAAAGGCGTCCACTACGGGACATAGGTCAAGTAATCGGTTCTGTGCCACCCGCATCTAGCGGACGGACTCCCCTGACCTTTATCAGATCATCAGTCCATCTTGCCTACGGTCTACTCACGCTGCGTCTTCCGGTATGTACGTGGTCGCCACTCGAGAACCTTTTTCGGCCCAGTGGTCATCGGTAGCATATATGTGAAGTTTTTGCATAGATTTCAATGGGCAGTCCCTAAAGGGAAACCCTAAAATATATTAAGTATAGTAAATTGCCAACGCTTTTTCTTCAGGTCAATCAGCCAATATCATAATTTTGAATTGAATAAGCCCAACTATCCAGATTCTGAGGAAAAAGTAAAATGTACACTTTTAATTGAAAACGCCCTATAGATGCCAACCCTATAGATATCGTAGCACCCTTGACATATGGGCATGATATCATTAGAGACTTCATCTTGAAAACAACTGGAGCACGTAACTTATAAACATACTTAATAGGCTAGTCGATTATTGAAAACCTGATGGCCTAGGCATGTCAATATGTGCATACAAGACTGGATATTACCTTCTTGGTTTCTTAGAAAAGAATACCACGAGTGACTTCACATTGCGCGTGTGTGGAATGCCATTAAATGGTGCGATTTTTCTGGAGAATTGACTGCCACATAATTATGTTACCAGAGGGATGATCAGAGGGATGATTACACGTGACGTCGTGATCGACCTGATGCGGGTAACTTTTCGAACGCACGTTCAGGCAACTCTCCTGTTATTTTCCCGTACAAGTGACATTTGGATCTACCTAATATGATGTACGTGCAATGCGTTACGTGATCGACCTGCAGTTCTTGTAATATTTTTTCTGTTGTTGTGTTCCACTTTACAATTACCATACATACTCGTGGGTACTAGTCAATAATTAAAATGAATATTTTTGCCTTTGCTAAAAACACTAATAATTTCCGTGATAATACATGGGGACTGAGAGACACAACAACTGAATAAATATTATGCTTATCTTAAATCCTTGTTGGGTATGTCCTCTAGTTTCGTAAAAAGTGGCTCACGCACGGGAAATCCTAAAGGCGAACACGACAATTGACTTATGACTTGTTCAACAAGAGCCGCAACAGTGCATCGTTGCTTACGAAATGTGCTTGCGCAATTGCCAAGACACTGCTTGGAATACACAATTGTTAATAATTAAAAGCTTCAAGCTTTTAATTTTTAAATGTTTAAAAAGCTTCAAGCTTTATTGAATGAAAGTGTCACTAAAAGACGTTGACATTTAAATTCGTCCAGTAATAACTAAATACCAACCAAATCTTTTTTAAGTTCTGGGTCAAAAATTACATAATGCACGGGTTTTTTAAAGACCTGGTACCTGTTGTACAGAATCATATGAAAACCTGATTTTGGTAACGAAAAAGGAAACAACTACATATCCACAGTTTTTCTGGGTACCACTCATGTGATCAACCGTGTAAATGGATAACAAAACTGGGTAGGTAGGTATTACTACCATACTGAATAAGAAAACGTAACATTTTCGAAAATATTAAATAAAAGTCCTACCAACCGGTACACCGACATTTTTTTTTAAACGCTCATGAATAAACAGGGACGGGTAAGGGCACTAATTGAGTTAGTACCACTAATACTTCAGTTATTTTATCAAAATCTGATAGCTCAAAACATTTGTTAAACTGGGTACGGCTGTAACAAGTTTAAATAGGGTTGATTAGATTAGAGAAAGATGTTGTTCACCTTAATTCATTATAATAAGGTGAAAAAAATAAACGTCTGTTTGCAGTTTCGTTATCTAAGCATCATTCTTAAATTTAAGTTTATAACCCGAATTTACGTACCTACTTATCAGGGAAGCGATTCCTTACATAAAATGTTGTCAGCGCCGCATTTCAGCAAATAATTGCTGCAACTTTCACTGTCTCTGAAAACTTTCATCTTGAAAATAAAATTCTGGTAATACAAAGCAGTAGCAATGCACTTATTCAAACATTGACTACGCAGATAAAATTAACCGGGCAGTAACATCGGATGCGTAAATTGATTTCTTTATTAACTTAAGCAAAGATCTGATTTCGTGCGCACACACCAGTTTCAAGAACGCAAATGTAAATTGAGCACGAATTATCCGTCTTTGGTAGCACAATGACACATGTTCTTATCCATCATAGTTACATGCGTCATTGTTCAACCAAGCATGCGAATTGTTGAACTGAACGAGTAAAGCGAGCCAAATACGACTTTCTATGCGGACGAAAGTGCAAGTCGCAATATCAAAATCTTATTAGGTACTTATTCGGTCTATTTGTAACAACAAAGACTTTGCTTTCTTTGACTGAGTAGTAGTGCAATGAACCTTAAGAAATAAATTTTATAAAGTTACGTAGTTACAAGTAAGTTAGGTTTGATATTCGGCAGATTGTTTCTCACGGATTTTGCAAATGTTATTATCAGCGCTACAGTGTAATCATGATTTAGTAATGGTAGCACCAGATTATAGGTTTTTCTATACTGGGCAGTTTTATTTAACCAATAAAAAACGAATTAACTGTTGCTACTAGCCACAGTCGTTCAATAATTACTGCTTATATTGATGGATTTACAAAGTAGGATGAGTCCGTCCGCGCTAAGTTTGCATTAAAATTATTTGGCAACACAACCTCAACCGTCAAATCCATGAACCTATGATTAGATTAGGTACTCACCACTGCCACATTCAGGCGTTCCAGCATTGCAGTGTTGCGAGCTATAAGATAAGCAGAGTACAAACGGTGCGATTTGTCGCATCTACTTGCTATAAGTTGGAATGAAAGTACTTATCAGAACTTATGATTTCTCGGGATAGGCTACGGTAGTAATAATACCATGACCGAGCGAGATAAACAAATCTCAAAAGTGTGACGAAAAGGGTTAAAATTATAATTCGTTGTCCTTGTCAAAGTCCCACTTTTTTGTCGCAATTGAGTTAGTACGAGGCTGCGGCCAATAAACTATTACCCGCCCAAATAAACTATGTTGTTCATGATAAGTCATCAGCCATTTTAGGACCAATTCTTAATTTAGTATAAGAGCCTTTCCTTCCCTTATGGTGGCACGCGTACATAAGCGTAGAGTATAGATTACTACCTATACTCTACGCGAATTCACATAGAAATATGGCGATTCTCTCAAATTTCAATTTCGGCTTTCCGAAATAAAATACCCGAACAGACCGAAACCCAAAAGGATCACTAGTATCAGTTACAGAATAGAGTACGCAGAATAAGTTTTTTTTACTTATGTGCAAGTTTTTATGACCGACTGTACTTTTTTGCACACTTTTTTCATCAACTACTCGTTTTGAATTCTTCAATGAGCCCAAACACGACAGCTTTATCTTGTAGGAGTTGCTATGCCACCTTTTGTTTCCATTATCAGGTGTTAAATATTGCTATGTATTTAGAATGTTACTGACATACCCACCAGTAGCAGGTCACTTGATCCACATATAGTGGCTGATATAAAGGGTCTTTAACCAATGCGTTTTCCGGTGATGACGTACACTTGTGAGACATGGACGTTGACAGCTTGAAGGATCCACCGGTTAAAAGTGGGTCAGCGTCAGCGAGCTATATGGAGCGCTCAATGCTCAGAATCTCCCGGCATGACAAAGTGCGAAACGAGAGCATTCGCCAACGCACCAAAACGGCAAAAGGGTATAGCGTATTTGAAATGGCAATGGGTCCGGCTATATCTGTCGCAGGGACGATAACCGATGGAACCAGCGATTGTTGCCTTAGAGACCTCGGGCAGGGAACCGTAGCGTTGGGAGACCGCTAGTTAGATGGTCGGATGATATTAAAAAGGCAGCAGGATCAGCTTGGAACCATGGTAGAGGCATATGTCCAGCAGCGGACGCATTTTTATGCTGAAGAAGAAGATTTATATGCAAAAAATTTTGGGCACGTGGTCCGTTCGTCGTTCTGCTGCTTTATGTAGTCATTTTTTTGGGTTCCGCACGCAAAGGGTAAAAACGGGACCCTATGACTAAGACTTCGCTGTCCATCTGTCTGTCTGTCACCAGGTTGTAACTCCAGAACCGTGATAGCTAGACAATTGAACTTTTCACCGGAACCCTTAGTGCGCGAGTCCGACTCGCACTTGGCCGGTTTTTTGAAGTAATTCAGTAATCAAGTCAGTAAATACCTACCACAAAGACAAAATTCAAGTGAAATCGGTCTCTAGCAACAGTAGCATTACTCGCAGCGAACGTGGCTACGGCTTGTCTAATATGACATACTCGTATTGTCTCACAAGATTTGCTAAGTATTGTTTGTGTTGCTGGTTTTTATTTGCCATTAATCTAGGCTAGTCACGACTTGGCGGTGTCCTCGATCTTGTAATAACATTTTTATTATAAGAAAGGATAACCCTTACGGATTACGGAACGTATTATAAAAATAAATTCAAGAGGAAAATATAAGCCGTAATAAGAGGGAACTGGTAGTATCCGAGCAGCGGTTCCGATAGCTCAGCTAGAAGTATTTAGGCTAAACGATGCAGTCGATGTCAAAGACATGTTAACACTTGTGCATCTCAATCTATTGTAAATAGGCAGAAGACATAGGCAAATCTATGATTTTTTATTGTTTATTCCATTGTATTAACTGTTCAATATCGGGGGGCGTCGTGGTAGAATGCTCGCGATCCCACTGCGCCCCACAATACCTACTTATGTGGTTAACGGCAGAGATGGAAACGCCAGAGTGGATTAAATGGGTAGATTCCCTCGTCCCTTCTCTTTAGATAGAGTTAGCTGGAGGGTGAGTCCCACGTACTCCACATTATAGCTTCCCTAGCCTGGGAAGACGCATACCGTAAGGGCTTGTACTATTATCTATTCTGTGGTAAGGGCATTTCCAATCCGTTAACAAAAAAAGGACGGTTTATTATATTTTTTTCTTTCCATGCAAATCTAAAGTAAGCTCAATAGTCTAGAGCTAGTGCAAAAGATGGCACTACATGCATATGATCACTTAAGCTGTTGAGTCTAGTTACCCAATACACCTTTACCGTGCCTCGAAATAGTAGGTATAATATCATACCACCCCACTCGAACCAATTTCCAGTTCAAGACGGTGGCATCAAAATATAAATATATGGAAATCATCAAGGACTGAGTGTTTTCTAAATTGTTTTGAACAAAATAGTTCCAAAGTTTTCTGAGTTACCGTTGAAAAACCACTTTTCCTAAACAAAAGGAAGTAAGTGACTATGAAAAAATGTTAATGAGGAACTCTTCATCGCGCGCTACGCTCTTAGCCGGTTTTATTAGTCAAGTGTTACTCAAAAGGAAGTGACCCAAACATCAGAGTGGTTTTTCCGCATCCTTCTTGACAATACTTGTTACGTTCAAACTAGGTCTTAGTGTGTATGACCTGCCTGTACCTGTGTTCCGCTTTGAACAGGCACTCAGACGTGCTGTTTCCATACAAGTGGCACCTAGGTGTCAAGCAGGCTGTGTCACATCGCAAAACGCACCTAAATCTTGGGTGCAACAATTTCACTGCCAGGACCGCTAGGCGGGTGCCGATACGTAGTCGCTTTCCGCTACATATGGGGAGAACCACGGGATAATAACCTATAAGCGTAGCGCTTAGCGATTCTTGGCAGTGAATGTGTAGGCGTAAGATTTACGCTCTTACGTCAGAGATCCTATATTACGTCAATCGCCACACTTATCTCACAATGTCATCAATGCAAGGACTACAAGAAATACGTATAATGTACATTTATTGCATTTAACGAGACCGCCAACAATAAAAGTAGATTGGGACCTACGTCACACTTAATTACATATAATATGTAAATTGGGATCAATTTCAATAAGTTTCGCGCGATGGATTACGTGCGAAACCAACCGTTTTGTTTTTCTAGAATTATGAGTTAACAGATGTACCTAAGTAATTAATTGAATTTGATAAAGAAAAAAAGGTTCCCCGCTTTAATTTCAAATTACCTTTTTTATTTTTCATACATTATGTATGGTTGGCGGTTATCTATCACATAGGTACTGGGGACAAGTCGGACCAACTTTCCAAGGAAAGTAAAAGGAAAACCGTGGACACTCTTTATTCAAACTGTATGGCCATGGCCACCAACTAATTAGCTTTCAACCAACTTTTTCTTGTCCGATGGTTTTTTCTTCATTATCAGCTACTACATGTGTATTTGATAAACTCTAATATTTAGCCGGATAAACAAACTATTTTAACAAATTCATATGTTGCAACTCGCAAAAAAACATGGTTGTCCAAAGGACAAACCACTATTTTGAGCATTTTGATACACCGTATCGATGGACATTATACACATGCGGGGCAACCGATGAAAGTGAGGGTAAATGTATTTTTTTATACAGTGGTCATAATTATGCAGGTTCACGCTATAGTTCATTGAGTAGGTACGGTTGAGTAGGTACGGAACGCAACAACAACAAACAACAGCAGACATCGTATTTCCTTATAGTAGAAATGAGGAGGACACTAAAAAGTTGATTCACCCTAAATACCGTTTTTATAGGAACTTTTTGAGCTATCATCTTCTCTGTCCTTGTATTCTTTGCTTGTGGCACCTATTGTGCGGTTTGAGAAATAGATGGACATTACATTAACATTGAAGGTACCCCGTGAGAATTGTGACCATGAAATAACTATAGTTTTGTCAAAAGATTAGCATAATATTACATAAAATTTTCGCATTGTGGATGCATAATCTGCATAACAGACGAGGTTATGAGCCTGCAGTCGTTATTCGTTGATGTGTTGTAATCATTATGAAAGCGTTGCACAGGAGGAACTAAGGTGTCATTGCGGTTCCATTGGATAATTAGTGGCGTCATTAACCGACTACGTAAGTGAATCGATTTAATTACATAGTTATCTAATTTTTTAAGATTTTCCCGTATCTGCTATTAAAACCATAAGGGTTCCTTTTTTACCTTTTTTGGTACGGAACCCTTAAAATTAGGTACATTATTATAGATTGTGGCGTCAGACAGCCTTAAGGCGCATTTTGTTAGTCGATAGCAGCGGGCGAGAGCTCTCTTGCATATACGTGCATGCATACCCTCTCTCTCCCGAACAATCCAGTCGCACGCTTTTCAGCAAATATTAAAATAATAAAAGAACAATACTTTAGAAGTGAAATCCAACAGGCAATTGAACCCTTAAAAATTACAAGACATGTAACAAAGAATCCTAAAGAAACAATTCCAATACTTTTAAGGCCGTAGAACATCTAAGAGTGCAATAATAGTACATTGTGATACAAGTGAGGTAGGTTGATAATTACATCAAAGGCGAAATTGTTCACGCGAACCGCAGGTGAGCGTGATAAGGAAGCCGAGGATGTAATTATCAAAGCTCACGCGTACCATACGACGTTTTTCAACACATTTTGCGAGGAAAAAATCATTTTCATAAGATGAAAATGTTATTGGCCTGCCAAATTATTTACTTTACATTAAGCAAATCATTAAGATGACAACAGGTTTTTACTCAAAACTGCACATCGCCAAGAATTTCCAGTGGCGTCCATTCTATTTATCACTTTTCTAGTCACCACGAGTCAACATTTTTGATAATAACCAAACACGCATAAACAAATTTTACAAATATTTGTGAAATAAATAATCTATAAGGGCGCCCAACAGTTTTTTTTTTTCGTGAAGTTTGCGCAGTGTGGGCACAGAAATCTCTAAACAGCCAATACAAAATAAAATTATATTTTCGTTTTAAAATGTTATCTGTATTTAATTCATGTAAAATGTTATGAAAAGTGAATAGTTTTACTAAATTAAACGTTTCCATATCATATACAAAAAGAAATAGTCAATTAATTAACAAAAAGGATTTAATTTGTTTAGTCGAGTAAGAATCCATTTGCCGAAAATTAAAAAAATAGCTATATATTCTGTACAACCCAGTTAATTTAAGAATGCACCGTGTTCATGCATATATCTTGCTGCAAGGTGCCAACGTGACTTAATCGGGATATAACCATAACACACAAGTGTTGTAATGTTATAAAACACGCGTTTTTAATATCCAGGATTATGAGCCTAAAAGCGACACAATAAGAGGTACGTTACGAGCAATTGTGTTGAAAAATGTTTTGTATTTGCGTCGGCCAAGGATGTTTTTATTTGAATCGTTAAGAGGACCTCTTATTACGCATAGAACGCGTTTAACAATGTCGGAGCCCAGATGGGTTTTGTTTATAACTTTTCAATATGATCTGTGGAGATATAATATATTGCAAATATCTCGGCTCCGATGCATTTTAAGAGTAGTTATAACATTTGATAACAAAATATGTTATATCATAATCTAGGGTAGACCGGGGTAAATAGTACCACGGGTCAAAAGTACCATCGCCTATAACTCTGCAACCACATCAAAATATAAATGTGTGTGTATACACCAGTGTGCTTTGAGCGTGTTTCTACCTGCTCACTAGTCGGCGACTCGCTGCCGTGCGAAAAGCATGTGCTACACGACGATTTGCATTTTTGACTGACCAAAGTAAATATTTACGATTTACGTTTTGTACTAGTGTTTATAATTTAATAGTCGTAGTGTGAAAATTGTACTGAATTGCGATTCTCTAGTTATTAAAGTTTTTAATGTGTCACAGTGTGGGGGTCAGTTAGATTTAGAAATCGAGATTTGTGAAGGTTAGTGAGTGCGAGTAAAAAAGGACAATTGTATCATGGCACTCGGGGTTAATTGTAACGTTACAATTGACCCCGTGCTACAATTGACCCAAAGTTTGTACACGACTGCTAAAATAAGACAATTGAAACTAATTATTTTTGAAACAAGTTAAATCTCAGGTAAGTGTTTTATGTCATACCTATGATTCATCCCGATGATTCATACAATACTTCGGGATGTATATACATTATAATACACGCAATGCCGTCCGTTTCAGTGGTATTATTTAAAATTTATTTGTGGTGAAGGATGGGGTTGATTGTACCAGGGGTCAATTGTAACTGTATGGGATTATTCATTGTTAAGTAATTCGTTATTTTGTTGCATTGAGATGTTGTTATTGCTTGTAAGGTGTGTGCTATGAGCACCCCTAAGTATTTATTTTATAATAAGTCATAATATGTTTCAAAAAGTTGGAAAATATTATATTACGTTTTGTTCAACTGCAATGCTACCTTTGTCTAGTGTAAATATGAGTCTCTATAATTAAGACTGATGTAACGTAACAGACTGATTCGTTTTAAGAAATTAACAATAATCACTGATTGATTAAAACATTATTTTGGGTTCTATTGACCTCTAATTATCTGGTACAATTAACCCGTACTAGGGGTCAATTGTAACACAAGGACTTCATGGACAAAAACTCAATTTACACGATTCTGGTGCGATTAAATGAAAATATTTTTCTAGATTCTGATAGCCAATGAGACGAGAATGTTACATCCTCAGCGATTTTTACGTCATAGCTTTATATTCTGAGTTATAGGTCATTATTTCTAAAGTGGTACCATTGCCCCCGGTCTCCCCTACTACTTTTACGAGTGGCCGCTCACTGCTCACCGCTCACAAAAATGACTACCTACAGTCTTACCCAATTCCCTTTACCAGATTTAATCAACAAATTGACCAAATACTGTAAACAAAGTCTAACGCCAACCAACATTGCAAAGTTGCTTGTGAAAGAAATGTTAAAGCCCGTAAGTTTAGAAATATGTATTAGTATTAGAAATTACATTACCTATGTTCTGTGATATATTGTGCTGAGTGTGATTTTGGTACTTACGAGTAGGTACCTATGCATAATTGTATAGTGTATTAGCTGTGGAATTGTGCATCGAGACAAAACGACAATGGTTTAACGAAGCCGTTTTATTATTTTAGAGCCTACATTGTATTATCTTCCTATCTTAAATAAAAATATACCGATAAATTGGACTGGTCGTTATACCGACTGCGAGTAATATTCGCAAATGGGTAGAATTACTGTGCCGTTGACTGATGACTTTATTTGTCGCTATCCCGTCTTCAGGGAGCATCCTCATATCCATTTACCGACTTAGGTATCGACCAATAAAAATGCGCCTTTAGCCAGCTGCACTATTTTTTTTTTACTTTTTCTTAAAGAGATCATCTGCAAATCTAGATATCTGAGCGTCAAGTCCGATGTTACATATATCAATTTTAACCCTTAACCAGGTAGTGATCTCATAGTGACCACTTAGCAAATGTTTTTTTTCTGACGAGCAGAAAGATTATAGAAGGCACTAAATGTCATTGAAGTATAGTCTAGTAACTGACAGATTTCGGAACGCACCCAAAATTGATGTGTCAAAACAAATTTTTTTGACGTTTACTTGTCAAATTAAAATTAAGAAAAAGTGGCCGGTTTTGTGTGTTGCTCCAAGTAAATATTAGTATTGTGCCGGAAAAAAATACGGTCAGTGCTATGTGATGCTTTATTTTGGTAGTATATAAGATAATGTATGTGTTGTATGCCGTTAATAGTTACAGTAATAGTTTTTTATGTAAAATTTTTGGTCCTAAAGTTTGTGGTCCCTATATGACTTCTGCCCGTTTCGGTTCCGTACAAGTGGTCCGCATGTGACCACCGCCCGCAGGGTATATAAGAGAAATTCAAGGGCAAGTTAAGGGCATTACTTACTGTAGTTGAACTATTTCAAAAAAATAGTGAAAAATCTACAAATTATAAGTCTATATAAAAATGGTTTTACTCAACAAGGTTGGTTTATTATATACATATATGTCTATATAAAAAATGGTCTTACTCAACAAATACGAGAATCGCGAAAAAATATTAACGATTTTCATACCGACCGGTGTGCGGCAAACTTTTACGGAGAAACGTTTTGTTTTTTGAAGTTGTGTTTTTATTTTTGAAGCTTTATTTTGTAGATTCTATACACTACAATGTTAACTTGTATTAATCACTTTGGAAAAACTAAAGTTTTTAATTTTGAAACAAGGTTTTTATTTTTGAAGCTCTTTTTGCTAAATGGTGCTTAAATATAATAATAATTATCCTTTATTCTTACTTTTATTGTGTTCTTATTTTGCCGATAATTACATGTAAACATTATGACTAACCCTTAAAACTTCAATGTATAGCCAGCAGGGCAGTGGCCACATACGGACCACGTGGGACTATTGGTAACGGGCACGGGGCCACAGGGCTTTTTTTTAGGAAATCATGATAATAAAAAAGAACAAGAAATTAGTTTTTTATTGACGCTATTATCTACCATAATCGGGATTCAAAAGTAAAAAAATCGTCAGGCCTGTTTAAGGGTTAAACTAAGCCCGTTTAAACTGAGCCATTATGACATGAAAATATATTTCACTCAACAAGAATCATCTTTTCAGTTTAGTACACAAACTAAACTTTAAGTGGGTCATTCAAGCTGAAAGTAAGTTAACGTTCTTGCCAGACTATTGTTCCTAGAACATTACTAAACACATACAAAGTGTGTTAGCCAATATTTGACACCTGGTATTTTCTTAAGTCCATTGGGAAAGGCGATTTTATAAACGTACTTACGAGGGAGTCACTGGCGAAATTAATTAACAAATTGACAGTAGGTGAAGGGCTAGGTGTGTAAAGAGATTGTTATTTTAATTATACGCAACTGTCCAAATAGGTGCTCGATTGCTGATACACAATCTGTTTTAATACAGTACCCTACCTGCTTAACTGAGAAATTAGTAACACGTACGCTCTAATAGTTAGTAACATCATTTTATAGTACCTAGTAATAGTTATTTGTGTCACAAGTGAGCAAAATAGTAGGTATATTTACGGCGAGGGCGGTGTATTGAATCCTGAACGTAGCGAAGGATCCTACAATAGAATCCTGAGCGTAGCTAGGGATTCTAACGTAGGATCCTGAGCGTAGTGAGGGATACAAGTGTTTACGCCTGAGACGAAAATAATTTTGCTACCGAGTGACACATACTATTTTTCACACCGACTATGAGGAAATTTAAAAAAAGCTATTGTTAAAATTTATCTAAATTATCTTAACTTTTATTACTAATTTTTAAATATTACGAAATATTTATAAATTTTTATACAACATTGTTATAGTTAAAACTTGAAATATGTTCGTTATGAATCGACTACGATGAAATTACAATCGATTATTTTATTAACATCTGCGTACAAATGTTCCAATGCCAATGTATAATTTAAAAAAGTAGCTTGTACAGAAAAGTAGCGTTTTGGTCCCTCTCGTCGTGGAGCAAAACTTACTTTTCCGAATGAAAGGTGTGAAAATATCGTTTTCACTTCTCATGCTCAAAAAGTGCGTCATATTAGACTTAGCAAGCGGGGCTAAAGTAATACATTTAGCCCCTAGGGAAAATATGGTATACATATTTATGATTTACAAAACATTTTAATTTGACCAATCACAACAGTTCAATACTACATCCACCAATCACAACTCTTTAAAAAAACATTAGTAATTGCTATCTACAAACCAGAATACAGCTAGACATTAAAATCGACCAATCAGGAAACAGAATGTTTTTTATTCCCTAATTCACAATAATTAAAAACTCTGACCGACTACAGCTCCGTCCAAACGTTCAAGCGTGGATGACTGCATACATGACATAAGCTATGAAGATTGAGCGGGATAGACTGCTGTCTATCTCGCCTTATTGTATGCCCCGCATATGCTGTCCGCCGCGCTCGGCCTAAAATCTAAGTACTTTTTTTTGTTGAATCAGATCATACAATTAAATGCGTTCCAAATAGTTTGCGTTACACTAGTATTAACTGGTGACAATTAGACCAAACATGATAGAGTTAAAATAGTGCCTTTTTTTACCTGAGTTTTAGTACCTATAAGTCCTTTAATTTCCTTTGGCCAAATAGACGGAAATTTATTTCAGATCTTGTGTGTGTGTGTGTGTGTTGTTTAGATCGGAGATTTCCGGCCATATCTACAATTTACCCACTTATATTTTTTTGAAACATGTTCATTTATCTACTCAAGTTGATAACATCCTCAGTGAAACATTAGCTGTAAGGCCACAATTCTAACTGGTAGTCGCGACATCGTTTCAGCAATGACCGTGTTTGCCAGACATAAACAATGAACTTTACGTGCTAGGACTTCAAATCACATTACCTAACGATACGACTACATTAAGATACCAAATGTGCTCTAAATTTGAACTTTAACGCTTTGAAATACAGTTCATTTATGATTGGCCACGAGGGAATGATAACTTACTCAATATACAAGCTCAATATGGGCACTAAAATACTTTTTGTTAGTATGAAAATTGATATATTTTTCCGACAGATCTGCCTCGCGCTACCTTGGCTGCTGCTAATATTCATAAACCTGTATATTTTGTCGTTATTTCCGATCACATTTAAAATTGGTTTTTGACAGCCTGTGTGTTATCACGAATCATTTTCAAACACCTTTTATTACGGTACTGTCAGTCAACAGCTAAAGTAATGATAATTTCACTACTTCGACGCATCCCAACTGTCGCAGTATTGTTACGTTAGTGCGACAAATTACTAAAATTATTAGGTATATTTGCTGTTGACTGTACTGCTGCTTGCAGATAATGCACATATTCAAAATGACACAATGACAAAGTAACAGAGTAATGGATACACCCCTTGTCCTCAAGCAGAAAATAAGTAACTTTCGCAACAGCCCTACGTGTCTATAGTACGAGTAGGTACGTACTTACGTACCTACGTATATATACATTATATACCTGCCTTATTTTTCGCCATATAAAATACAGCTATTTATAGCCTAAGGAAGATACGTTTTTTTGGATATAATTCAATATCAGGGAAGTTGAGTCTACCTCGCGATCCCTAACATCGTTTGTCATAAAATCACATGCCCGAACTGTTTTGTCCTAATGGGCAGTAGCCCTAACGATCATTGCCATAACAATTATTTCCCATAATGTAATGATTGCCCTAAAACTCATTTGCCCGAATCATTTTTACCATAATTATTAATATCCCTAATACTATTTTCCATATTCCTCGAAATCCCTAATAACGTTTCACCTCATCTCATTTACCCTAAGTGTTGTTGTCCTAATGGGCATTAGCCCTAACGATTAATGGCCTTAACAATATTTCTATCGTAAGGTCTAAGGCAGAGCCCAGTAAGGTACGACGACGAGCGAAGCGAGGAGGAGTGTTAGGTTGAACTGTGACCCTACAGCGCGCGAGCCGAGCGAGCGAAGCGAGCGTGCCGCGGTAGCGGCCGGCGAAGCGCCAGAACCGGACTGCTGTCAGATAAGAAAAGTAGGTTAGGTTAGGCAGAATAGTAGGTTAATCTAATCACAGTTAGGGAAAATAATCATGAGGACAAATAATCATTAGGCTTACTGATAATTATGATACATGACCATTATGGCACATAACGTTAGGATGAATAATCAATATGGCAAGTGACGTTAGGAAATAGAACATTATGGGGAAAAAACATCCTTACGATGTTAGGAAAACTAAAGATAGGGCATATGAGTGTTAAAACAAATGGTCATTATGACATAAACCGTTAGGGAATGCAAAAAAGGTTAAAAAACGTTAGGGATTCAGATATAGATCCGGGAAATTATCTGTACCTACAAATACAAAATACTTTATTAATAACACCAAGTTACATGTCAGGTTTAGGTAGGTTAGGTAGGTAGGTCGGTAGAACATTTTTACACTTCACTTACGTGCCTATTTATTTAGTTTTAGACTGACTATTAATTAAAAAATAGATATAATTAAATACAATATATTGATTCGATGCTAAATGATTGGATAGTGTACGATTATATTTAATTTCTTGCCGAATTTTGTGGTTGAAAACCAAGATCGTTAATCTATTGGCGGGAAAATAAGCTTTTCATTTAGGTACTGTTAGTCAAAGCTGTTAGTCACTACCTACTTTTGTTGTTTATTCTGTAATGAAACGCATAATAATACGACTATGGCGTAAGCGGGGAAGAATCGCTACGCGCTATATTTAAAATTAATAAATCGACCTTATTATTGATACACAATTTCCAATAAAGTACTATTCTCGATATTAAGTAGGTATGTTGAAAATTTTCGTGTGCGAATATTTTCTACCGCTCGCTTATGATTTCGAGCGCTGGAAATTCAAAAATCGGTCCCCTGGCCCTGCCTGGTCGCTAAAACTGTACAGTAATGACTTAAAACTTTTTAAATTAGCGTTCTATAAACGTAAGTAGTATGTACTTAGGTACCTATATTATAAACCACTAGATGCCTACATGGTGATTTTATTTTTAATACACTTGATCATAGAATATAATTCATAGGATTTGCATACGTGGTCTCGCGACATCTCGCCTAGGTCTGAAATCTCGCGAGATTGCATTCTCTATAGTAATAATCAAAGAGCCAACTCTCAAAGAGCTCTACCGCAATTATTTCCAATAGAATCCGTCATTGAATAATGTCTCCAGCCAGGATCAACGGGCGTTCGGGTCACATCTAGATAACTAGAGATAACTTAACACAGCCGCATTCAGAATTACACAACAGGGTCATACGAACACAAATAGCTTCGTCAAACAGTCCGCCAGTCATGTGACTGATAATGTATGAGGTACTCGCGATATTTATTGACCTCGCCACCCCTCCATTGCCTTTTTAAAGCATGCGCGAATTGTTGCTCGGTTCGACATCCTTGCTAGATCTTAATACGACTAGTTATAAACTCTGACAACCGTCGAGGCCGTTGGTACAGTACATTGTTATTGTGCTTCAGCCTGTAGGTCAGGATTTTGCTTCCATAATTAATGCCACTTTAGCGGTCATGATTAGTTGATCTCGGTCACGCAATCAGGCGTCATTAGGTTACAAATTATAACAAAACACGAACGGTGCAGTGTTTATGCAATTGTTAGTAGATCATAATTATGTTGTGAGAGGGCCTCATGAGGTTAAATGCAAAAATATGTACACACGACCTTAATGTTAACGCAAGAAAGTCGTAGGTACATACATATTTTTGTAACTTTGGCCGTATGCCGTCTCTTTGTAGTCGACTGTACAAAACGCAAAGTCAATCGTCAAAAATGTGAAACAATAGTAAATTGTGTGTTGTTGCTGTCGAAATTTATAATAGCTCATTTACCTTTCGGGCTGTTCGTTTGTGGAATGCTCTGCCGTTGCATATAAGGTGTGCAAAATCTCTTCCTATTTTCAAAAATCTGTTGAAACAATATTACCTATCTCTCCCTTAAGTTGCCTTTTATGTATTGTATGTATATAGCCATGGCTAAAAAAGCCTTCAATGCTAAAAAGCAAATATTGAAAGCAAAAATATCTCGAAATATCAGAAAACGATTTATTAAGACCTATACATCTGTAGCATAGCACTGTACGGAAGCGAGACGTGGACTCTTATCCAGCGTGATAGAGTCTGAACGCATTTGAAATGTGGGCATGGAGAAGGATGGAAGGTATTAGTTGAACAGAAAGAAGAACAAACGAAGAGGTTCTAAATTTGATAGGAGAAAAAAGATGTCTACTAAAGACGATTGAAAACAGAGGGGGAAATATGTTAGGGCACCTGATACGACATGACAATTACATACAAACTATAATTCAAGGAAAGATAGAAGGAAGGAGAGGCAGGGGGAGACCAAGACGTGCGTTTATGGACCAAGCTAAAGAGAAAGTTAAAGTAACGTCGTATCAGGAGCTCAAAACGATGGCTGAGAGAAGAACAGAGTGGCGATTACTCCACCGACAAGAGCCCGGCTCTTAAATTTATGATGATGATGATGATGTATATATATTGTATGTATGTATGGTTGTATATATGTCTGCGTATTTATTCATTTATTAGATATATTATGTACCTATTTTAAAGTGTCCTGTTTAGTAATATTTGAAAGATTGATAATAGTATGCTCTTCTTGATGAATTCCTGCACTACCTGTTAAAAATTCTAGTTTTAATGTTATCTGCTATACAAAGGTTGTCTGGAAGAGATCGCTTTAAAGCGATAAGACCGCCCGTTGTTACCATTAATCATTAAGCAATTTTTTTGTAACATGTTCTCTCTTGTCGTGGTGCAATAAAGAGTATTTATTATTATTTATTATTTATTGTTAGGAGAAAATGCCTTAAAAGTGTTAGGTTTATGACGTGAGTGTTTAGAGTTCAATTGTGTAATGCTCACGGTTAAACCTAACCAATATTTTGTCACTTCGTAATTCGTATAGATCTGATGTGATATAACTTTAACTGATAAGCATAAAACGAATCAATGTGATATGTCAGGTAATGTCTCATCACGAATCACGATTACATTAACAATTTTGAAGTTTATTTGGTCTACTAAGAAACAATGTACCTACACCTAACCAATAGCAGAGCGCCAAGCAAGGGCAATTTGCAATACATTTTATAAGGCATTTATATTTTTCAATCCGTGAAAAATATTAGATAAGATAAGTATTATCTTGTGATCCGTACAGCGATTACTTTTCGATATTAACATTTATCCAACTGTCGATGTCACTTGGGTAGGGTACCTACATATAAATGGGTTATAAAAATTGGAAATCCAAAAAGCTGAAATCAGAGAGTTCACTTGAATGACGGTCACCCGAGTGAATGTTCACACGTCGACTTACGTAGAAATTCAACATACATTCGCCTTCTCTGACAATTTGCCGACAATTTGTCGTCCATCTTGAAATAATTAAATAATTTCTGTTTCGTTTAAACAACAAATTAACAAAAAATGGTGATGACTAAATTTATCGAGATGCTTTCATTGTTTTATCTTTGTATTCGTTAATTTGGAGGTTAGAAATGCATAAATATTTTTTAAATACTACAAGAACAAGATCGTATACTTAGGATTAGGAATAGTTAATCAACAAAATCGATCGAGAACTCGACATGAAAACCACCTACCTTTGTCACAACTTTCTATTTAACATTTCAAGATTCGAAAAAAAAAATGTCAATCTCCAAGTGAACATTCTCTTTGTATTCAGACAATTAATTTTTCATTCAATCGGAGTGCCTAAGCTACCGAATGAAAATATCAAACATTGCTGGATGGTTTTTCTGATGAATTCATCGTTAAAAGATGTTAAAAATCGCATGTGTGTACACCCCATATTGGAAATCCATTCATTCAACTCTATGTCAGTGACGTAAGAACCGCTCCGGTCACTTGTTCAACTTCATTCTTTTGTCGCTGCATCTAAAAATATGGCTCTCAAAGTCTTGTGTTCGATAATGTTAATCTAAGTGCATCCTATATAGATTTTTAAACAAATATTTGACGAAACATGATGGCAATTTATTTCTAAGTAAATAAAACATCATGGGCTGATTTTCACATTTTATTTCACACCACGTAAGTAACCTAGCAGTTGCTCTTTGATGACGCACTGCCAATGCGCTGTTCTCCGCTATATATATTCAACAAAAGAAAAGAAAGAAAATTATTTATAAACGCATTAACTGTATATAAATAAAAGTGTAACAAAACTTATCTACACTTTTGATTCATCTTGTGTTCAAACGTGTAATTTCGAATGAAAGATAAAACACGAAAATTAACGAAAACTAAAGCATCTGATATCACCTTAACCCAATTTTTGGTCATTTTTACGTCATATAACTTTATCGTCTTCGTCGTATAACTTGATCCACGAAACCCCTATTTAGGTACCCATGTCTGCAGTGTTCAGCACCTGCATAAATTCGAGTACAAAGATGACAATTAAGTCGGTCAATGTCATCCCGTATTTTCACGAGCAAGACCAATTGCAAATTAATATTCCTACATTAATAAATACTACTTATTTGTCATGGTATTGATTAAGAGACAAGGCAACGAACTGAAAGCCATTGTAAGTTGAGCCTTCGCAATTAGCTCGTCATAAGAAATACACAATGAAGACTCCACTTCAATCCATGGTGATTTAAGTAGTAATTTGAGACATACCCTCTACTAATAATTAGCATCTTTGCCATATATAGGAAGACCTGATCTTGAACAATTTGTAGGGGTTGATATCATTGTTATTACAGTTCGTGCTACGATGAAGGGTAAGTATAATTTCTCACCAATGTGTTAAAAATGTACAGTAAGAAAGTAGACATCTGCGTAGATTCATTGAGAAGTAGATGTCTAAACTACAACTACAGCTTGGCAAGTTCGTTCGTAACACTCGCATCATGCTCAATATTTCAGTCAGAATCTTTATCTTTTTATTTCAATCGAAATGAAAGGAGTCTTTTTAAAATGGACGCCAATCGACATCTGAGCAAACAGTTTAACAGACTGTTTTACTTACCTTTGCCGAGACCGCTGCTTTAAAATTAACTACGCACGCAGATTTAATGTACTGCCGTGTTGGGTTGTGTTAGGTACATATAGGTAAAATCGGAGCAAATAATAGGACAAATATAAATATAATTTGGTGATGTTTAAGTATAGAGGAAATGGAAATATAATTTATCGAACGAGGGAGCAAAGCTAATGAAGTTCTATGCTTCAGCTTTAGCCGAAAATCGTTTGTATTTTGTACGTCCAGATGTCCGGATGTCCCGCTTTCGCGCTGTTCTCCTCTACAGGTCGCATTTCTCACCGAATTCTCGTATAATTTTGTGAGCAGGTTCGTTAATTATAGTATTTTTTGTCGGGGCACAATATTTTATTTTTTAAAGGCACTCTCGCAAGTTCTACAGCTCTCAGAGTTCAGAGCCACTAGTTTTTGATTATATTTAAACGCTCTGTAGTTAGTTATGTGGTGTTATGTTCCTATAGCCCAAGCACTTTACTTTCATTAGTATGGAAAAATGTGCAAATTTGGAAATAATTCATAACAGCAGCTTTTTTGTGTGTAACTGATACATTATCATTTTAGTAATTACGTAGACTCAAAATCCACCAAAATATTAGTCATCAAAAAAATCGATATTTAACCAATTCCTGAAAAAAGAAGAAAAATATTAATATATATTTTAATTTTTGTTTTGGTTAATTTACAGGAGCTCTTCAAGAATAATAAATAAATCACACAAAAAACATAAGGGATGTGTCATTTATTTTTATATATTTACTTCCCGATGGAAATTTTGGTGGATTCTTGGATAAGGCATCTTAGAATAACATTTGAAAATTAAACAAACAAAAAAAACGCTGTTATAAATTAATGTTTGAAAAAAACGTAATTTTCCTGGGGTACTAGTGAATAGTGATGAGTAAGAGAGCCCCGAAGAGAAAGTGTGAGGGGCTATTATTTCAATGGAATGATCGCTGTGCATGAGTACAGTTTAGTAGGGCAGTTTCAGGTGATAATGTGTACACGCTCAACAAAAGCACCAAATTTTTTTCAGGTACCTACTTGTTAGGTCCGTAGCTTTAAGTTTTTGATAGGAACCACCTCCTCCGTCGGCCATCTTTAATTTTATGGCGGTCATTTTGAATAATACGTAAGTATATCATTAATATCTCTAGTTCTAAATAACGTAGAATCACAAACTTTGTGTCTAAATGTACATATTTGGGGTCAAGGAATACAACTAGATTTTTTTACAGTCGAATACCCTGAGGATATCATACGGAACCCTGTTCCTAAGCTTCCGCTGTCCAACCGGCTGTCTGCGTATCAGCAATAGCTAGACTGTTCAAATTTTCACAGAAGTTGTTTTTCTATTGCTGCTTTAACATTAGTACATTCATAAAAATAAAAATCTTAACACCCGGTATATCTCTAGAAATAGAATTTCAACTGTCTACATATTACGGATATGTAGACAATTGAAATTTACGCTTCTATAATAATTAATAACAAGTAAATAATAAAAATATAATAATGTTAATAATAGTTTTTTAACATAACTTAAACCAACTCTAAGATTAAATATGTTTTACATTTATATCCAGTGTTATATCGGTAAAATACTTATCTAGTTGAATTTCCTGACCCCAAATATGTATAAGTATTCAGACACCAAGTTTATGATTATAAGTGTCTAACTTGAGATATTAATAATTAAATATAATTAAAATGCCCGCCAAAAAAATGGCTAACGGAGGAGTTGGTTCCTATCAAAAACTTAAAGCTATGGACTTAACAAGTGCCTGAAAAAACAATTGGTGCTTTTGTCCAGCGTGTCCACATTTACGACAATTTGTTTGAGCACTCTGCCCCACTAAGTAGTTGTACTTATACAATTTACGAGTATTGACATCGGACACATATTGTGACCCTGAAGACTATAGCTCGTTGAGCGTCTTATTTTCATGAGACAATGATAAATTTAAGTACAAAATATTTAAGAGTCACAGAAATCAAACTCGCCTGGAAAACCTTCCTAAGCAAAACTACTAAAAATAATCATTGCACTTCGACTATTTGAAGGCGTTTAAATTTCTCAAACATTGGTCATGCATATGTAGATAAGTGTTATAATGCCAGATTGCCTTTTTCCGATCCTTTAAATAAGTAGTACGACGGTGGCAAACAAACATACGGTCTACCTGATGGTAAGCAGTCAGCATATTATGTTACGGACGCTGTGGCTGCAGAAGAATCACAAGCGCGTTGCCGATCCTTTATTGATTTGAGGATTCGTTTTCTGGTCAGCTTGGCCCATTCAGGGCCAATGACGACACATATGCGTCAGACCGCCGTAGTAGCGCTTTCCGCTACATACGAGGAAAACCACGGGATCGGCTACGAGCGTAGCGCGTAGCGATTCTTGGCCATGAATGGGCTAGAGACAAATTCAGGCCCCTCATACTAGTAGCCCATCTTATGGTGATCTGGCGACCATAGTCCTTTATCATCCTTCAGCATCCTGTATCATCATTTCAGTTCCATCAGGACATCAGACCCCGTAGGTATTATGGTCGGCATTATCACGCGAAAAGTAAGTAACAAGATAGGAGCGTCGTCTCGTTCTATCGAACGGTGCGGTGTGAGCCAGTGACGGACGCTGTCTTGTCACTTATCGTTACACATCGGTAACTCGTGGCATTGAGGTAGCACTTAAAAGATTAGTGATGATACACGTTTTCTAAATAAATCGCTGAGTGATTTAAAAAGTCACGTCAATCAAGGAATTGGAAGGTAGAAGCCTAAAACTAAAAGAGTCTATGGAGATTGTATTTAAAATTGAAAAGTCACTTTCATTACTGAGACTGCACCACAAAGGTAAACTTGTTTATCAAAAGCTGAAAATAACGTTATCAAAAAATCCGGGAATCCTGCGGAAGTACGGATCCCGAAATCCCGATCCTATTAAGATAGGTGACGAATTTGACACGAAAAATGGCAAATTTATGTACCTTGGATCAGTACTGCATTAGTCCGGGACCATTGATCACGTCCGGGATATCTTACAAGTCTTACAACAAGAAATAACAATAACTTATTACAAAATAAAGAAGTAGAAATCAAAGAGAAAATCAATAAAAATACGCTACAACTTTACAATAAAATGCTTTTTTACCCATTACATCAGTGGAGGTTGAAATATCGTTTTCTTACACAAAGTGGAATCTCAAGTAGAAGACGTAGGCTGACTTGTGAAAATTTAGAACAAATATTAATTGTTTATCAAGAATGTCATATATTAAATGATTAAAATTCCTTTTTTTTGTGGTTTATTTTTTTCGACTGGTATAGGAAGAACATTGTCACATCACTATGGTATAAAAAATATATAGCTTGAGCCCTGTGACAGCTGTCACCTCAGTACAGTTTTACATTTTAAGGTTATAAATTGTACGGAGATGACAGCTGTCACAGGGCTCAAGCTATATTTTTTATACCATAGTCTGTCAAGTGCTACCTAAGTGCCACGAGTTACCGATGTGTACTTATCGTATGATAAGGCCGACCATGATACGGGTCAGGTGACCGAGAAAAGAGGATAGCCATTTATACTTAAATATTTTAGCCTTTGTTCAAACTAAGCTTAGTAACAGTTTCGGCTTCAGCCCATACTAGTGTGCAATCATTACCCTAGGGCCCTCTAGCATCCCTTAACTAGGAACGTAGCATCGAATCTAATCAGGCGGAATTCATCAAGGTGTAGGTAGGTGCAATCTTAGTTAGATTTAGAGGTTAACAAATTTTTGTCGACCCAATATCCTTCGTCGATATGTGTATAAGAATACAATTTGTTTTGGACAGTCAAGTGTAAAAATATCGGTGCATACAACTTACTCATAAATATACCCCAGCGCGCGGATTAAGGTTTTGGTATACATATTTATGAGAGGACTAAATCGATATATATTTTTGCACTTGAATGGGCATTAATTATAACCGCGCCAGCAAATTACACATGAAATACTCTTACAAACCAATGCATTCAAGGTAGTTCAACGAACTTATCTAAGTAATAACACTTGATACAAGTATAGCGAACTTTTATAATGGACGATAATGTTATTTGCTTTAGCCAATTGTTCCACTTCCAGGGCCTTGAGACTTTACTTGTTTATTGGGTATTTGTTAAAAGTGTTGTAAGACGCCAAGAGAACATTAAAATCAGATAAGATTTTTCGAGATGTCATTTGATAATTTGAATAACTGTGACCTCAAAAAGACATATATTTTGTGTTTAGCGTAGGTAGGTAATATAATATTATTGTCCATAATAGGTAGTACCTGCCTGACAGAGATTTTGGACTGTTTCTACCTGCAGGACAGCAAGGAGAGGCATGGTAGGACTAGGTATAGGTACTTATAACCTGTATCAATCAATTGTAACTTCTTTTTGTTTTTCAAAAACAAAGGAAATTACATTTTATACCTGAAATAAAAAACTCGCCAAACTATGTGACGTTTGATGGCGAGAAACGCTCATGTTTTATACTACAGTAACCTATTTACCTACTTAATTCTAACATTTTTTTATGAGACTATTAGGTCCTTACCTATGAAATTAACGTTTTGATTTTCACCCTTATTTATTTATTTTTTATTTATTTATTTATTGGCAAATAAAATGATTTAGATTTTTGATTTGATTTTATGGATAATAATTGAGCACTAAAACATGTCCTCAGTATCATTGATAAAGAAACGCAATTTAAAGAAACCTATTCAGCAATCGCCTCTAACTAAGTAGCTCAGTATCAACCTATTTCGCCTAACCATAGGTACACACATTAGTAACAGATTTTATCACTGACTATAATTCAATATTTACCATAAAACACCATAGATAAGATAAATTTGTGTATCTTCGAGAGGCTTTGGCAATTGCATTTGCATAGGGCAGTATATAAACCATGGATTCTTTGGTGAAAAATATCATATTTCTTTGGGAATCGTAGAAGCTGCCTAAAATGAGATCATTCATAGTTTTGGCGCTATTTCTGGCCGTGGTAAGACTTAATTTTAAACCTGATGTTTTTTTCAAATAACCTACTTTTATGACCTAATCATGTTTTAGAAATCAAGCCTAAAAATGTTGATTAAGTCATTTATTTTACGTCACACCTAGCCATAATGCGAGTTTAACTGCACGCTGCGCGTACGGGAAAACTCGCATTGTGGCCAAGTGAAGACGTAAAATTTTATAATCTACACGGGCGGTAATTCGTAAAGCCCCAGAGCGCATATTTATGGCCCTCACCTTCGGTTCGGGCCACAAACACCTGCGATCTGGGGCATTCACGAATTCACCGCCCTTAGTTGCGTAATGTACTATTGATGTTTCATGGAGATTTTGTTTACAGTTGTGTGCCCTCGGCCAAGCAGCGAGCGTAGGTGACCAGACATTGTCACGTCAGAAACGGCAAGCAGACACCACCAGCACCGATATATTTGCCAACAAGAAACAGTTGATCGAAAACCTGGTATCGAACCTATGCCAAGCGGCGAAACAAGCCGCAGCTGCCATGACCGTTTTTGCATCTGGATTGAAGGACCAAGTTAGAATTATGCAGGAAAATCTTCAGACGGAAACACAGAAACTGAGGGACAGAGTATCGCAAGGTATCGCGAATATTGGAGATAGATTATCATACGCTGGCGGAGCTATTAAAGAGTGTATTGAGGTAAGTTGTTACGATCGTTTTGGTGAACAAAGTTCCTTGACTTTTTCTATCAAGTTGTTGAAGTTTAGTTGAAAACGCCGATTCAAGCAACAAGGATGTTATCAAATCCGGCATGAGCCGGCTAACGAACAAAGAGTTAGAACTGAATGATAAGTATTATTTCAAAAAATCTTATTGAAAGAAAACGTGTGCACGACACGACATTTCTAATAATAAATACGAAATTGTGTCTGTCTGCTAAACCGATTGCAATGAACTTGGTAGGTACGAAGATAGGACATACCTGGTATTATTTAATCCTATAATACAACCTATATATATAATATATATAACATAAGGTGATAGGTATTAAGGGGTCGCAGCTAGTTTGCATACACATGATATGATTATATAAATCTTACTATTGTTCAATTGCAGTCCCACAAGAAGAAAGCCGACGTACTCTTCAACGACGCGGCATACAGGACCATGACCTGCGCCGATGGGAAAGTTCAGGAAGTTAGCGATATGATCTCAAGACAGATCGAAATATCTCAAGAGGGTCTCGTATTCGCAAACAAGGCGATGGACGAAATGAAAAATTGCACTGAGGTCAATAATAATATCTTTACTAAAGGAGCGTGCCTTGGGGGTCTTGCCTTGAAAACTGAAATGAAGGGAGCTGTTTTCATGACTCAAAGCGGCATTTCCGTAAGTGCATATACAATTATAATTTATCATTAGCGAACTTTCAAAACGTGAAGCTGTTAAATAAACGTTACAATTACAAATAAGGACCGATAAGTGACCAATGACTTCCTAATACCGGTGTGAAGTTAGCGGCCAAAGTTAGCGGCCAATGATAACCCGACCAAATAAAGACGTACGCTATTTTTTCATGAGAAACGGTGTCTGAGAATACAATCATAATCGAAAAAATACGTATTTTGTTTCGGTAAAATAATGATAACATTACATAGAGTACGAATATAATTAATTAAAGTTCGGCCGCTAACTATACATTTTACACATTTTTTTTAGTTATCAAGAGTTTATCAGCCCGTTAGACGGCTGGCAAGGGATTTATAATTACACAATCTTATAAACCACTTACCTAGCTCTCAGAAAACACTAATTTTAAAGCGAAACCTGATTATTTATTAGGGTATATGTAGCGGCAAAGACGGGAAAGACGTTTTGGCCGCTAACTTAAAGCCGCCCGGTAAGTGTCCGAACACATCACAAAATGATTATCATCGCTTTCATATAAAAGCACTAACAAAATAAATTCATATGCTGTCGTTGGTGTAAGTCTCTGGTCAGTAACATGGTAATTTCGTTTTATTTATGATTTTTACTATTTGCTTTAACTTGAAGTCGTGAGCCCTTAAGGTTATCAACCCCTTAGACTGCAGGCAAGAGACTCTTATCCACAATATATGTTAGATAACTTACCTAGCTATCAGAAAACATCAACATTAATCAACATTAGAGTGAAACCCGATTTCTATATTAGGTAAATAAATCGGTAAAAACTTGGAAGCGCGATATTTTTTTGTTTAACATCTACCAGAGTATATCAGCCCCTTAGACGGCAGGCAAGGGACTTCTGACTACAGGATACATTAGATGACTTGCCTAGCTATCAGAAATCATCAACTTTAAAGTGGCACTCGATCATTTGTTTAAGTAAAATAAGTCGATAAAGACTTGGAAGCAAGTTTTTTTCTGTTTATCAAATATCAGAGTATGTCAGCCCCTTAGACGGCAAGCAAGGGACTTCTGACTACAGGATACATTAGATGACTTGCCTAGCTATCAGAAATCATCAACTTTAAAGTGGTACTCGATCGTTTGTTTCAGTAAAATAAGTCGATAAAGACTTGGAAGCAAGTTTTTTTCTGTTTATCAACTATCAGAGTATGTCAGCCCCTTAGACGGCAGGCAAGGGACTTCTGACTGCAAGATACATTAGATGACTTGCCTCGCTATCAGAAATCATCAACTTTAAACTGGCACTCGATCGTTTGTTTCAGTAAAATAAGTCGAAAAAGACTTGCAAGCAAGTTTTTTTCTGCTTATCAACTATCAGAGTATGTCAGCCCCTTAGACGGCAGGCAAGGGACTTCTGACTACAGGATACATTAGATGACTTGCCTAGCTATCAGAAATCATCAACTTTAAAGTGGCACTCGATCATTTGTTTAAGTAAAATAAGTCGATAAAGACTTGGAAGCAAGTTTTTTTCTGTTTATCAATTATCAGAGTATGTCAGCCCCTTAGACGGCAAGCAAGGGACTTCTGACTACTGGATACATTAGATAACTTGCCTAGCTATCAGAAATCATCAATTTTAAAGTGGCACTCGATCGTTTGTTTCAGTAAAATAAGTCGATAAAGACTTGGAAGCAATTTTTTTTTCTGTTTATCAACTATCAGAGTATGTCAGCCCCTTAGACGGTAGGCAAGGGACTTCTGACTACAGGATACATTAGATGACTTGCCTAGCTATCAGAAATCATCAATTTTAAAGTGGCACTCGATCGTTTGTATAAGTAAAATAAGTCGATAAAGACTTGGAAGCAAGTTTTTTTCTGTTTATCAAATATCAGAGTATGTCCGCCCCTTAGACGGCAGGCAAGGGACTTCTGACTACAGGATACATTAGATGACTTGCCTAGCTATCAGAAATCATCAATTTTAAAGTGGCACTCGATCGTTCGTTTTAGTAAAATAAGTCGATAAAGACTTGGAAGCAAGTTTTTTTCTTTTTATCAAATATCAGAGTATGTCAGCCTCTTAGACGGCAGGCAAGGGACTTCTGACTGCAAGATACATTAGATGACTTGCCTAGCTATCAAAATACATCAATTTTAAAGTGGCACTCGATCGTTTGTTTAAGTAAAATAAGTCGATAAAGACTTGGAAGCAAGTTTTTTTCTGTTTATCAAATATCAGAGTATGTCAGCCCCTTAGACGGTAGGCAAGGGACTTCTGACTACAGGATACATTAGATAATTTGCCTAGCTATCAAAAATCATCAATTTTAGAGTGGCACTCGATCGTTTGTTTAAGTAAAATAAGTCGATAAAGACTTGGAAGCAAGTTTTTTTCTGTTTATCAAATATCAGAGTATGTCAGCCCCTTAAATGGCAGGCAAGGGACCTCTGACTACAGCATACATTAGATGACTTGCCTAGCTATCAGAAATCATAAACTTTAAAGTGGCACTCGATCGTTTGTTTCAATCAAATAAGTCGATAAAGACGAAGCAAGTTTTTTTCTGTTTATCAAATATCAGAGTATGTCAGCCCCTTAGACGGCAGGCAAGGGACTTCTGACTACAGGATACATTAGATGACTTGCCTAGCTATCAGAAATCATCAATTTTAAAGTGGCACTCGATCGTTCGTTTAAGTAAAATAAGTCGATAAAGACTTGGAAGCAAGTTTTTTTCTTTTTATCAAATATTAGAGTATGTCAGCCCTTTAGACGGTAGGCAAGGGACTTCTGACTACAGGATACATTAGATGACTTGCCTAGCTATCAAAAATCATCATATTTAAAGTGGCACTCGATCGTTTGTTTAAGTAAAATAAGTTGATAAAGACTTGGAAGCAAGTTTTTTTCTATTTATCAAATATCAGAGTATGTCAGCCCCTTAGACGGCAGGCAAGGGACCTCTGACTACAGGATACATTAGATGACTTGCCTAACTATCAGAAATCATCAACTTTAAAGTGGCACTCGATCATTTGTTTCAGAAAAATAAGTCGATAAAGACTTGGAAGCAAGTTTTTTTCTGCTTATCAACTATCAGAGTATGTCAGTCCCTTAGACGGTAGGCAAGGGACTTCTGACTACAGGATACATTAGATGACTTGACTAGCTATCAGAAATCATCAACTTTAAAGTGGCACTCGATCGTTTGTTTAAGTAAAATAAGTCGATAAAGACTTGGAAGCAAGTTTTTTTCTGTTTATCAAATATCAGAGTATGTCAGCCCCTTAGACGGCAGGCAAGGGACTTCTGACTACAGGATACATTAGATGACTTGCCTAGCTATCAGAAATCATCAATTTTAAAGTTGCACTCGATCGTTCGTTTCAGTAAAATAAGTCGATAAAGACTTGGAAGCAAGTTTTTTTCTTTTTATCAAATATTAGAGTATGTCAGCCTCTTAGACGGCAGGCAAGGGACTTCTGACTGCAGGATACATTAGATGACTTGCCTAGCTATCAGAAATCATCAATTTAAAAGTGGCACTCGATCGTTCGTTTAAGTAAAATAAGTCGATAAAGACTTGGAAGCAAGTTTTTTTCTTTTTATCAAATATTAGAGTATGTCAGCCTCTTAGACGGCAGGCAAGGGACTTCTGACTGCAGGATACATTAGATGACTTGCCTAGCTATCAGAAATCATCAATTTAAAAGTGGCACTCGATCGTTCGTTTCAGTAAAATAAGTCGATAAAGACTTGGAAGCAAGTTTTTTTCTTTTTATCAAATATTAGAGTATGTCAGCCCCTTAGACGGCAGGCAAGGGACTTCTGACTACAGGATACATTAGATGACTTGCCTAGCTATCAGAAATCATCAATTTTAAAGTGGCACTCGATCGTTTGTTTCAGTAAAATAAGTTGATAAAGACTTGGAAGCAAGTTTTTTTCTGTTTAACAAATATCAGAGTATGTCAGCCCCTTTGACGGCAAGCAAGGGACCTCTGACTACAGGATACATTAGATGACTTGCCTAACTATCAGAAATCAACAACTTTAAAGTGGCACTCGATCATTTGTTTCAGAAAAATAAGTCGATAAAGACTTGGAAGCAAGTTTTTTTCTGCTTATCAACTATCAGAGTTTGTCAGCCCCTTAGACGGTAGGCAAGGGACTTCTGACTACAGGATACATTAGATGACTTGCCTAGCTATCAGAAATCATCAACTTTAAAGTGGCACTCGATCGTTTGTTTAAGTAAAATAAGTCGATAAAGAGTTGGAAGCAAGTTTTTTTCTGTTTATCAAATATCAGAGTATGTCAGCCCCTTAGACGGCAGGCAAGGGACTTCTGACTACAGGATACATTAGATGACTTGCCTACCTATCAGAAATCATCAATTTTAAAGTGGCACTCGATCGTTTGTTTCAGTAAAATATGTCGATAAAGACTTGGAAGCAAGTTTTTTTCTTTTTATCAACTATCAGAGTATGTCAGCCCCTTAGACGGTAGGCAAGGGACTTCTGACTACAGGATACATTAGATAACTTGCCTAGCTATCAGAAATCATCAATTTTAAAGTGGCACTCGATCGTTTGTTTCAGTAAAATAAGTTGATAAAGACTTGGAAGCAAGTTTTTTTCTGTTTAACAAATATCAGAGTATGTCAGCCCCTTTGACGGCAAGCAAGGGACTTCTGACTACAGGATACATTAGATGACTTGCCTAACTATCAGAAATCATCAACTCTAAAGTGGCACTCGATCATTTGTTTCAGTAAAATAAGTCGATAAAGACTTGGAAGCAAGTTTTTTTCTTTTTATCAAATATTAGAGTATGTCAGCCTCTTAGACGGCAGGCAAGGGACTTCTGACTGCAGGATACATTAGATGACTTGCCTAGCTATCAGAAATCATCAATTTAAAAGTGGCACTCGATCGTTCGTTTAAGTAAAATAAGTCGATAAAGACTTGGAAGCAAGTTTTTTTCTTTTTATCAAATATTAGAGTATGTCAGCCCCTTAGACGGTAGGCAAGGGACTTCTGACTACAGGATACATTAGATGACTTGCCTAGCTATCAGAAATCATCAATTTAAAAGTGGCACTCGATCGTTCGTTTAAGTAAAATAAGTCGATAAAGACTTGGAAGCAAGTTTTTTTCTTTTTATCAAATATTAGAGTATGTCAGCCCCTTAGACGGCAGGCAAGGGACTTCTGACTACAGGATACATTAGATGACTTGCCTAGCTATCAGAAATCATCAATTTTAAAGTTGCACTCGATCGTTCGTTTAAGTAAAATAAGTCGATAAAGACTTGGAAGCAAGTTTTTTTCTTTTTATCAAATATTAGAGTATGTCAGCCTCTTAGACGGCAGGCAAGGGACTTCTGACTGCAGGATACATTAGATGACTTGCCTAGCTATCAGAAATCATCAATTTAAAAGTGGCACTCGATCGTTCGTTTAAGTAAAATAAGTCGATAAAGACTTGGAAGCAAGTTTTTTTCTTTTTATCAAATATTAGAGTATGTCAGCCTCTTAGACGGCAGGCAAGGGACTTCTGACTGCAGGATACATTAGATAACTTGCCTAGCTATCAGAAATCATCAATTTAAAAGTGGCACTCGATCGTTCGTTTAAGTAAAATAAGTCGATAAAGACTTGGAAGCAAGTTTTTTTCTTTTTATCAAATATTAGAGTATGTCAGCCCCTTAGACGGTAGGCAAGGGACTTCTGACTACAGGATACATTAGATGACTTGCCTAGCTATCAGAAATCATCAATTTAAAAGTGGCACTCGATCGTTCGTTTAAGTAAAATAAGTCGATAAAGACTTGGAAGCAAGTTTTTTTCTTTTTATCAAATATTAGAGTATGTCAGCCCCTTAGACGGCAGGCAAGGGACTTCTGACTACAGGATACATTAGATGACTTGCCTAGCTATCAGAAATCATCAATTTTAAAGTTGCACTCGATCGTTCGTTTAAGTAAAATAAGTCGATAAAGACTTGGAAGCAAGTTTTTTTCTTTTTATCAAATATTAGAGTATGTCAGCCTCTTAGACGGCAGGCAAGGGACTTCTGACTGCAGGATACATTAGATGACTTGCCTAGCTATCAGAAATCATCAATTTAAAAGTGGCACTCGATCGTTCGTTTAAGTAAAATAAGTCGATAAAGACTTGGAAGCAAGTTTTTTTCTTTTTATCAAATATTAGAGTATGTCAGCCTCTTAGACGGCAGGCAAGGGACTTCTGACTGCAGGATACATTAGATGACTTGCCTAGCTATAAGAAATCATCAATTTAAAAGTGGCACTCGATCGTTCGTTTCAGTAAAATAAGTCGATAAAGACTTGGAAGCAAGTTTTTTTCTTTTTATCAAATATTAGAGTATGTCAGCCCCTTAGACGGCAGGCAAGGGACTTCTGACTACAGGATACATTAGATGACTTGCCTAGCTATCAGAAATCATCAATTTTAAAGTGGCACTCGATCGTTTGTTTCAGTAAAATAAGTTGATAAAGACTTGGAAGCAAGTTTTTTTCTGTTTAACAAATATCAGAGTATGTCAGCCCCTTTGACGGCAAGCAAGGGACCTCTGACTACAGGATACATTAGATGACTTGCCTAACTATCAGAAATCAACAACTTTAAAGTGGCACTCGATCATTTGTTTCAGAAAAATAAGTCGATAAAGACTTGGAAGCAAGTTTTTTTCTGCTTATCAACTATCAGAGTTTGTCAGCCCCTTAGACGGTGGGCAAGGGACTTCTGACTACAGGATACATTAGATGACTTGCCTAGCTATCAGAAATCATCAACTTTAAAGTAGCACTCGATCGTTTGTTTAAGTAAAATAAGTCGATAAAGAGTTGGAAGCAAGTTTTTTTCTGTTTATCAAATATCAGAGTATGTCAGCCCCTTAGACGGCAGGCAAGGGACTTCTGACTACAGGATACATTAGATGACTTGCCTACCTATCAGAAATCATCAATTTTAAAGTGGCACTCGATCGTTTGTTCCAGTAAAATATGTCGATAAAGACTTGGAAGCAAGTTTTTTTCTTTTTATCAACTATCAGAGTATGTCAGCCCCTTAGACGGTAGGCAAGGGACTTCTGACTACAGGATACATTAGAAAACTTGCCTAGCTATCAGAAATCATCAATTTTAAAGTGGCACTCGATCGTTTGTTTCAGTAAAATAAGTTGATAAAGACTTGGAAGCAAGTTTTTTTCCGTTTAACAAATATCAGAGTATGTCAGCCCCTTTGACGGCAAGCAAGGGACTTCTGACTACAGGATACATTAGATGACTTGCCTAACTATCAGAAATCATCAACTTTAAAGTGGCACTCGATCATTTGTTTCAGTAAAATAAGTCGATAAAGACTTGGAAGCAAGTTTTTTTCTTTTTATCAAATATTAGAGTATGTCAGCCTCTTAGACGGCAGGCAAGGGACTTCTGACTGCAGGATACATTAGATGACTTGCCTAGCTATCAGAAATCATCAATTTAAAAGTGGCACTCGATCGTTCGTTTAAGTAAAATAAGTCGATAAAGACTTGGAAGCAAGTTTTTTTCTTTTTATCAAATATTAGAGTATGTCAGCCCCTTAGACGGCAGGCAAGGGACTTCTGACTACAGGATACATTAGATGACTTGCCTAGCTATCAGAAATCATCAATTTTAAAGTTGCACTCGATCGTTCGTTTAAGTAAAATAAGTCGATAAAGACTTGGAAGCAAGTTTTTTTCTTTTTATCAAATATTAGAGTATGTCAGCCCTTTAGACGGTAGGCAAGGGACTTCTGACTACAGGATACATTAGATGACTTGCCTAGCTATCAAAAATCATCATATTTAAAGTGGCACTCGATCGTTTGTTTCAGTAAAATAAGTTGATAGAGACTTGGAAGCAAGTTTTTTTCTGTTTAACAAATATCAGAGTATGTCAGCCCCTTTGACGGCAAGCAAGGGACTTCTGACTACAGGATACATTAGATGACTTGCCTAACTATCAGAAATCATCAACTTTAAAGTGGCACTCGATCATTTGTTTCAGAAAAATAAGTCGATAAAGACTTGGAAGTAAGTTTTTTTCTGCTTATCAACTATCAGAGTTTGTCAGCCCCTTAGACGGTAGGCAAGGGACTTCTGACTACAGGATACATTAGATGACTTGCCTAGCTATCAGAAATCATCAACTTTAAAGTGGCACTCGATCGTTTGTTTAAGTAAAATAAGTCGATAAAAACTTGGAAGCAAGTTTTTTTCTGTTTATCAAATATCAGAGTATGTCAGCCCCTTAGACGGCAGGCAAGGGACTTCTGACTACAGGATACATTAGATGACTTGCCTAGCTATCAGAAATCATCAATTTTAAAGTGGCACTCGATCGTTTGTTTCAGTAAAATATGTCGATAAAGACTTGGAAGCAAGTTTTTTTCTTTTTATCAACTATCAGAGTATGTCAGCCCCTTAGACGGTAGGCAAGGGACTTCTGACTACAGGATACATTAGATGACTTGCCTAGCTATCAGAAATCATCAATTTTAAAGTGGTACTCGATCGTTTGTTTCAGTGAAATAAGTTGATAAAGACTTGGAAGCAAGTTTTTTTCTGTTTAACAAATATCAGAGTATGTCAGCCCCTTTGACGGCAATCAAGGGACTTCTGACTACAGGATACATTAGATGACTTGCCTAACTATCAGAAATCATCAACTTTAAACTGGCACTCGATCATTTGTTTCAGTAAAATAAGTCGATAAAGACTTGGAAGCAAGTTTTTTTCTGCTTATCAACTATCAGAGTATGTCAGCCCCTTAGACGGTAGGCAAGGGACTTCTGACTACAGGATACATTAGATGACTTGCCTAGCTACCAGAAATCATCAACTTTTAAGTGGCACTCGATCGTTTGTTTCAGTAAAATATGTCGTTAAAGACTTAGAAGCAAGTTTTTTTCTTTTTATCAACTATCAGAGTATGTCAGCCCCTTAGACGGTAGGCAAGGGACTTCTGACTACAGGATACATTAGATGACTTGCCTATCTATCAGAAATCATCAACTTTGAAGTGGCACTCGATCGTTTGTTTTAGTAAAATAAGTCGATAAAGACTTGGAAGCAAGTTTTTTTTCTGTTTATCAACTATCAGAGTATGTCAGCCCCTTAGACGGCAGGCAAGGGACTTCTGACTACAGGATACATTAGATGACTTGCCTAGCTATCAGAAATCATCAACTTTAAAGTGGCACTCGATCGTTTGTTTAAGTAAAATAAGTCGATAAAGACTTGGAAGCAAGTTTTTTTCTTTTTATCAACTATCAGAGTAGGTATGTCAGCCCCTTAGACGGTAGGCAAGGGACTTCTGACTACAGGATACATTAGATGACTTGCCTAGCTATCAGAAATCATCAATTTTAAATTGGCACTCGATCGTTTGTTTATGTTAAATATGTCGATAAAGACTTGGAAGCATGTTTTTTTCGGTTTATCAACTATCAGAGTATGTGAGCCCCTTAGACGGCAAGCAAGGGACTTCTGACAACAGAATACATTAAATGCCTTACCTAGCTATCACAAAATATCAATTTCAGAGTGAAACCCGATCTTTATAGTATCTAAAAACTAAGCTACTCAATACTCCAACCGCATCGAAATAGGCTCAGTAGTTTTTGAGTATTTTCGCATAGACAGACAGACAGGCAGATTACAGACAGATATAGAAAGAGACAGACAGACGGCCAGACAGATAGACGTTCTATCACTTATGTCTTTTTAACGCTTATATTACAACATTGATTTCATATGAAAACACAAGTCGCACAAGTTTTCGTTTTTTTTTTCTTTTTTTTTGTAAGTCAAACCCTTGTTTTTATCGCTGCGGTCAACATAGCAAGCAAAATGTATCGATCTTTTGCAGCAAAAACATTTGAACTCTTCTAAATCCACTATTTGGCCGCAGAACAGGCAAATATCTTCCATCCTGTCACTGTACTCGCGCAACCGGGTTTTCAGTTGCTCACGATAAGTGTCAAAATCTGTAGACTGTGTCAAGGATTTATTATGTATCCACAAGTTGAAAAGATGCAATAATATTGGGCCGCAATTGTATGCATCTTTCTGCAAGACATGTCGTGGTGTTTTTATATGTTTTACAACAGTGGACATCTTTTTCAATTGAAGGAACTGGTTGATTTGTTTTGCATAAAATGTTTTGAGGTTTTTTTCTGCCCCGATGGGATCTAAAATTGTCAACGATTTATCTTTCAAAGATAAAATTGCCATTGTATAATGGTTCGCAATGCAAAGAGGGAATACATTATCTTTTTCGAAAGATAAATGAACTGAGTCAATAAACTGTGGCAATTTATCAGACTCCTCGAAAATATGAGTGGATTTTGCGACACTGATTATATGAGCCTTATTCTCAAAATTGTAGGTCTGTAATAGGTGATCCATGACAAAATTTGTCAATTCCTGTTCTGGATCTAAACTTTTAAAATCCATGACCAGAAGTTCCTTTAAACTCAGGCCAGGGATTGACATCCGGGTTATGACGTACCCTCGTTCGTCTGGTAAAAAGTCGTAAAAAGCAGAATTTTTGAACAATCCGTTTGCGAACCGTGGAATATCTTTGTACCTTGAAGGGTCCTTGTACGATATTACAGATCTTTCGGAACTGCAATCGTCTGGTGTTCTTACAGGTTTGCACAGGTCGCACACGAAAGTGTCCAGAATCGAAAAGGTGTTGGTGTCAACAGCTTCTGCATCCTTATTGTTTGCACAACCTTGGTGTACCCATTTACAGCACGTGTCACATGAGACCCACCACGAGGTATTTTTTTCAGGACCCATTTTTGCAGTGCCATGGCCACAATATAAGCAGTTTAAAATATCATCATCGTCTTCAACTAGATTTATTGGTCCATCCGGTTGTGACCGGGAAACATTGCTCGCTATCTCTGGACTTTCAAATTTAAGCGGCTTTGGTTTTTTTAAGAACCGTCCAACGAAATGCGTTTGGTCAGATTTCGATCTCTTTTTCCAAACTTCTAAATCCAGTGGATTTTGGTCTAGTCCCTGATTGTTTGGTCTTTTCAATTTTGTAAGTCCCGATTTCGGAATATGGCAAATGATTTCTTTACATTTTGAAACAGTCTCTGCCCTCAGTTTTCTGATCAGTTGGGTACATTTAAGGTTTTTTTGTCCACGCAAAACATTATTTTTAATGTGTCCAAAATAGTTTTCAATTGGAGCATTGCTCACTCTGTCTCCTGATTATATTGGTCCACATCGGTAAAAATGGCAAATACTTACGCAATATCATCCGAAACAATTCAGGATCATAAAACGTGTTTGCCTCTTCTCCAATATCCGTAAATACAGTCTGGTGAATAATGTCCAATGCACGAGTGTAAAACGGACTTCTTTTATAAATTGACGCCTTAATATCTACCTCCTTCAATGTTGACGTAACTGTTGTTCACATATTGATAAAAGATTCTATGTCACTCTCTATTGTTTCGCAGATCGAAATTATTTTGTCTTGCGCCAAGCAGACGTCCTGCGATAAACACTTGCTGTGTAAGAGGATAAATAAATTTGCTACGAAGTGGTCAACTTGGTCCAAAGAAGTTGACATTGCGAGGTTTGCCATTACATCTTTTAACATTTTTTTGTCTTTTATATTGCTGCGATCGATATCTTTGCAAATATTTTTCATCAAATGTGCGCAACAAAGGAAGAGAGGCGTATACTCTTTTGGGCGTTCCGGCTGAGTCAAAATGTTGTACACACTTATCAGATATTCTGCCAGGCTGCTATGGTTAAAAGCCTGAAAACTCGCATTTATGAGAACAAAGCTCATATCGGTTACTACACCTGAAAACACCGGCCAAACATTGTTTTCTGCGCAATGCCTTCGTAAATCATTAACCATTTTGTAAACAGAGTTTGTGTCGTGGCTGGATGTAATCATGTCATATATACTTAAAATTCTTTTATTGTTTTTTATGTGAACATCTACATCGTAGTCAATTGCAAATGTAAACACGGGTCCTGTAAAAAATTTAAACTCCTTTTAAAGCCAGACAAAACTGTTCACGTCTACAGTCAAAGTCTTGACTTTGCACACACTACCCCAATAACAGCTCAGGTTCGCGGTGTTGAGCGGGCAATGACAAAGAACAGGCTACATGACATCAGTGCTTCCACGGCTAAGCAGCAAGACCTCTTGAAATTAAATACTGATAAACTGAGACTAACAAAATGTTTGCAAAACGTAAAATCGGACTGCACTCTGAGAAAAATTCGTTCCGAAGCCTTGGCGCTAAATGACGGATCGAAAAACGATTTAATAGATCTCATAATTTTTCAAAGAGACCACAAAAATTATGTCCGCGAAATATCATTTCCGTTCTCGATTAAAGTTCATAGCCCGGAACAAATAACAGTGTTAAAAACGATAAAAGACAGCGCTCCGTTATTACACCTGGATGCCACAGGCAGTGTTGCACGGAATCCTGTCTGTGGCAACGATATATTGGAATCAAAACGAATTTACCTTTATTCCGCTGTTGTTCACATAAAAAATAATAAAAGAATTTTAAGTATATATGACATGATTACATCCAGCCACGACACAAACTCTGTTTACAAAATGGTTAATGATTTACGAAGGCATTGCGCAGAAAACAATGTTTGGCCGGTGTTTTCAGGTGTAGTAACCGATATGAGCTTTGTTCTCATAAATGCGAGTTGTCAGGCTTTTAACCATTGCAGCCTGGCAGAATATCTGATAAGTGTGTACAACATTTTGACTCAGCCGGAACGCCCAAAAGAGTATACGCCTCTCTTCCTTTGTTGCGCACATTTGATGAAAAATATTTGCAAAGATATCGATCGCAGCAATATAAAAGACAAAAAAATGTTAAAAGATGTAATGGCAAACCTCGCAATGTCAACTTCTTTGGACCAAGTTGACCACTTCGTAGCAAATTTATTTATCCTCTTACACAGCAAGTGTTTATCGCAGGACGTCTGCTTGGCGCAAGACAAAATAATTTCGATCTGCGAAACAAAAGAGAGTGACATAGAATCTTTTATTAATATGCGAACAACAGTTACGTCAACATTGAAGGAGGTAGATATTAAGGCGTCAATTTATAAAAGAAGTCCGTTTTACACTCGTGCATTGGACATTATTCACCAGACTGTATTTACGGATATTGGAGAAGAGGCAAACACGTTTTATGATCCTGAATTGTTTCGGATGATATTGCGTAAGTATTTGCCATTTTTACCGATGTGGACCAATATAATCAAAGGAGACAGAGTGAGCAATGCTCCAATTGAAAACTATTTTGGACACATTAAAAATAATGTTTTGCGTGGACAAAAAAACCTTAAATGTACCCAACTGATCAGAAAACTGAGGGCAGAGACTGTTTCAAAATGTAAAGAAATCATTTGCCATATTCCGAAATCGGGACTTACAAAATTGAAAAGACCAAACAATCAGGGACTAGACCAAAATCCACTGGATTTAGAAGTTTGGAAAAAGAGATCGAAATCTGACCAAACGCATTTCGTTGGACGGTTCTTAAAAAAACCAAAGCCGCTTAAATTTGAAAGTCCAGAGATAGCGAGCAATGTTTCCCGGTCACAACCGGATGGACCAATAAATCTAGTCACCTTTTCGATTCTGGACACTTTCGTGTGCGACCTGTGCAAACCTGTAAGAATACCAGACGATTGCAGTTCCGAAAGATCTGTAATATCGTACAAGGACCCTTCAAGGTACAAAGATATTCCACGGTTCGCAAACGGATTGTTCAAAAATTCTGCTTTTTACGACTTTTTGCCAGACGAACGTGGGTACGTCATAACCCGGATGTCAATCCCTGGCCTGAGTTTAAAGGAACTTCTGGTCATGGATTTTAAAAGTTTAGATCCAGAACAGGAATTGACAAATTTTGTCATGGATCACCTATTACAGACCTACAATTTTGAGAATAAGGCTCATATAATCAGTGTCGCAAAATCCACTCATATTTTCGAGGAGTCTGATAAATTGCCACAGTTTATTGACTCAGTTCATTTATCTTTCGAAAAAGATAATGTATTCCCTCTTTGCATTGCGAACCATTATACAATGGCAATTTTATCTTTGAAAGATAAATCGTTGACAATTTTAGATCCCATCGGGGCAGAAAAAAACCTCAAAACATTTTATGCAAAACAAATCAACCAGTTCCTTCAATTGAAAAAGATGTCCACTGTTGTAAAACATATAAAAACACCACGACATGTCTTGCAGAAAGATGCACACAATTGCGGCCCAATATTATTGCATCTTTTCAACTTGTGGATACATAATAAATCCTTGACACAGTCTACAGATTTTGACACTTATCGTGAGCAACTGAAAACCCGGTTGCTCGAGTACAGTGACAGGATGGAAGATATTTGCCTGTTCTGCGGCCAAATAGTGGATTTAGAAGAGTTCAAATGTTTTTGCTGCAAAAGATCGATACATTTTGCTTGCTAAGTTGACCGCAGCGATAAAAACAAGGGTTTGACTTACAAAAAAAAAAGAAAAAAAACGAAAACTTGTGCGACTTGTGTTTTCATATGAAATCAATGTTGTAATATAAGCGTTAAAAAGACATAAGTGATAGAACGTCTATCTGTCTGGCCGTCTGTCTGTCTCTTTCTATATCTGTCTGTAATCTGCCTGTCTGTCTGTCTATGCGAAAATACTCAAAAACTACTGAGCCTATTTCAATGCGGTTGGAGTATTGAGTAGCTTAGTTTTTAGATAATATAAAGATCGGGTTTCACCCTGAAATTGATATTTTGAGATAGCTAGGTAAGGCATTTAATGTATTCTGTTGTCAGAAGTCCCTTGCTTGCCGTCTAAGGGGCTGACATACCTACTCTGATAGTTGATAAAAAGAAAAAAACTTGCTTCCAAGTCTTTATCGACTTATTTTACTTAAACAAACGATCGAGTGCCACTTTAAAGTTGATGATTTCTGATAGCTAGGCAAGTCATCTAATGTATCCTGTAGTCAGAAGTCCCTTGCCTACCGTCTAAGGGGCTGACATACCTACTCTGATAGTTGATAAAAAGAAAAAAACTTGCTTCCAAGTCTTTATCGACTTATTTTACTTAAACAAACGATCGAGTGCCACTTTAAAGTTGATGATTTCTGATAGCTAGGCAAGTCATCTAATGTATCCTGTAGTCAGAAGTCCCTTGCCTGCCGTCTAAGGGGCTGACATACTCTGATAGTTGATAAACAGAAAAAAAACTTGCTTCCAAGTCTTTATCGACTTATTTTACTAAAACAAACGATCGAGTGCCACTTTAAAGTTTATGATTTCTGATAGCTAGGCAAGTCATCTAATGTATCATGCAGTCTGAAGTCCCTTGCCTGCCGTCTAAGGGGCTGACATACTCTGATATTTGATAAACAGAAAAAAACTTGCTTCCAAGTCTTTATCGACTTATTTTACTTAAACAAACGATCGAGTGCCACTTTAAAGTTGATGATTTCTGATAGCTAGGCAAGTCATCTAATGTATCCTGTAGTCAGAAGTCCCTTGCCTACCGTCTAAGGGGCTGACATACTCTGATAGTTGATAAGCAGAAAAAAACTTGCTTCCAAGTCTTTATCGACTTATTTTTCTGAAACAAATGATCGAGTGCCACTTTAAAGTTGATGATTTCTGATGAAAGGCAAGTCATCTAATGTATCCTGCAGTCAGAAGTCCCTTGCCTGCCGTCTAAGAGGCTGACATACTCTGATATTTGTTAAACAGAAAAAAACTTGCTTCCAAGTTTTTATCGACATATTTTACTTAAACAAACGATCGAGTGCCACTTTAAAATTGATGATTTCTGATAGATAGGCAAATCATCTAATGTATCCTGTAGTCAGAAGTCCCTTGCTTGCCGTCAAAGGGGCTGACATACTCTGATATTTGTTAAACAGAAAAAAACTTGCTTCCAAGTCTTTATCAACTTATTTTACTTAAACAAACGATCGAGTGCCACTTTAAAATTGATGATTTCTGATAGCTAGGCAAGTCATTTAATGTATCCTGTAGTCAGAAGTCCCTTGCCTGCCGTCTAAGGGGCTGACATACTCTGATAGTTGATAAACAGAAAAAAACTTGCTTCCAAGTCTTTATCGACTTATTTTACTTAAACAAACGATCGAGTGCCACTTTAAAATTGATGATTTCTGATAGCTAGGCAAGTCATCTAATGTATCCTGTAGTCAGAAGTCCCTTGCCTACCGTCTAAAGGGCTGTCATACTCTGATAGTTGATAAACAGAAAAAAACTTGCTTCCAAGTCTTTATCGACTTATTTTACTGAAACAAACGATCGAGTGCCACTTTAAAATTGATGATTTCTGATAGCTAGGCAAGTCATCTAATGTATCCTGTAGTCAGAAGTCCCTTGCCTGCCGTCTAAGGGGCTGACATACTCTGATATTTGATAAACAGATAAAAACTTGCTTCCAAGTCTTTATCGACTTATTTTACTGAAACAAACGATCGAGTGCCACTTTAAAGTTGATGATTTCTGATAGCTAGGCAAGTCATCTAATGTATCCTGTAGTCAGAAGTCCCTTGCCTACCGTCAAAGGGGCTGACATACTCTGATATTTGTTAAACAGAAAAAAACTTGCTTCCAAGTCTTTATCAACTTATTTTACTGAAACAAACGATCGAGTGCCACTTTAAAATTGATGATTTCTGATAGATAGGCAAATCATCTAATGTATCCTGTAGTCAGAAGTCCCTTGCTTGCCGTCAAAGGGGCTGACATACTCTGATATTTGTTAAACAGAAAAAAACTTGCTTCCAAGTCTTTATCAACTTATTTTACTTAAACAAACGATCGAGTGCCACTTTAAAATTGATGATTTCTGATAGCTAGGCAAGTCATCTAATGTATCCTGTAGTCAGAAGTCCCTTGCCTACCGTCTAAGGGGCTGACATACTCTGATAGTTGATAAAAAGAAAAAAACTTGCTTCCAAGTCTTTATCGACATATTTTACTGAAACAAACGATCGAGTGCCACTTTAAAATTGATGATTTCTGATAGCTAGGCAAGTCATCTAATGTATCCTGTAGTCAGAAGTCCCTTGCCTGCCGTCTAAGGGGCTGACATACTCTGATAGTTGATAAACAGAAAAAAACTTGCTTCCAAGTCTTTATCGACTTATTTTACTTAAACAAACGATCGAGTGCCACTTTTAAATTGACGATTTCTGATAGCTAGGCAAGTCATCTAATGTATCCTGTAGTCAGAAGTCCCTTGCCTACCGTCTAAGGGGCTGTCATACTCTGATAGTTGATAAACAGAAAAAAACTTGCTTCCAAGTCTTTATCGACTTATTTTACTTAAACAAACGATCGAGTGCCACTTTAAAGTTGATGATTTCTGATAGCTAGGCAAGTCATCTAATGTATCCTGTAGTCAGAAGTCCCTTGCTTGCCGTCAAAGGGGCTGACATACTCTGATATTTGTTAAACAGAAAAAAACTTGCTTCCAAGTCTTTATCAACTTATTTTACTTAAACAAACGATCGAGTGCCACTTTAAAATTGATGATTTCTGATAGCTAGGCAAGTCATCTAATGTATCCTGTAGTCAGAAGTCCCTTGCCTACCGTCTAAGGGGCTGTCATACTCTGATAGTTGATAAACAGAAAAAAACTTGCTTCCAAGTCTTTATCGACTTATTTTACTGAAACAAACGATCGAGTGCCACTTTAAAGTTTATGATTTCTGATAGCTAGGCAAGTCATCTAATGTATCCTGCAGTCAGGTGTCCCTTGCCTGCCGTCTTAGAGGCTGACATACTCTAATATTTGATAAAAAGAAAAAAACTTGCTTCCAAGTCTTTCTCGACTTATTTTACTTAAACGAACGATCGAGTGCCACTTTAAAATTGATGATTTCTGATAGCTAGGCAAGTCATCTAATGTATCCTGTAGTCAGAAGTCCCTTGCCTGCCGTCTAAGGGGCTGATATACTCTGGTAGATGTTAAACAAAAAAATATCGCGCTTCCAAGTTTTTACCGATTTATTTACCTAATATAGAAATCGGGTTTCACTCTAATGTTGATTAATGTTGATGTTTTCTGATAGCTAGGTAAGTTATCTAACATATATTGTGGATAAGAGTCTCTTGCCTGCAGTCTAAGGGGTTGATAACCTTAAGGGCTCACGACTTCAAGTTAACGCAAATAGTAAAAATCATAAATAAAACGAAATTACCATGTTACCGACCAGAGACTTACACCAACGACAGCATATGAATTTATTTTGTTAGTGCTTTTATATGAAAGCGATAATAATCATTTTGTGATGTGTTCGGACACTTACCGGGCGGCTTTAATTTAGCGGCCAAAACGTCTCTCCCGTCTTTGCCGCTACATATACCCTAATAAATAATCAGGTTTCGCTTTAAAATTAGTGTTTTCTGAGAGCTAGGTAAGTGGTTTATAAGATTGTGTAATTATAAATCCCTTGCCAGTCGTCTAACGGGCTGATAAACTCTTGATAACTAAAAAAAATGTGTAAAATGTATAGTTAGCGGCCGAACTTTAATTAATTATATTCGTACTCTATGTAATGTTATTATTATTTTACCGAAACAAAATACGTATTTTTTCGATTTTGATTGTATTCTCAGACACCGTTTCTCATGAAAAAATAGCGTACTTCTTTATTTGGTCGGGTTATCATTGGCCGCTAACTTTGGCCGCTAACTTCACACCGGTCTTCCTAATTGAGTAACTACGAAATGTTGGCTACATAGTTCTACCAATAATAAGCAACAGTTATGGCCATTGACTTATTTTTAAAAGATTTTTCATGTTTAAACATTCCAACACATAGTTGATTCCGGATCTAGCTTTTGGTGTATTTCCGTGTGAGATGTGTTCAACTGAAAACACTACGAACCAGTTTGCGTCTCAATATAAATTTAGAGAAATTCAATTAATTACAAGTCTTGTAACTAATTTAGAAAATCAAATAATTCGTGTGCCTGACTGACGTGTACTTACTTACTCAGTACTGACCCCTATCCCAGATCCAATTTGACCAAGCCGGAATAAATATCAAAACTGTTTAGTTGAATGTGTTTTTTAAATATTTACAGATCGCCCGTATCGACATAGCCCTGGCAAAGTTGCCAGTCGGCCTAGAAATGTGCGCAGGCCAACGTCTCTTGGAAGCTGGCATGGGTACAGCCAAGATTATCATGGACCTAAACCGCTGCAAGGTTACCAACACCGTCTCCGCCCTTACGGGATCCAACTTGACTACTGTTCCTGACGTAACTGTTGATGTAACTGTAGCAAACGATACTCCTATCGACCTCACTCAGACAATTTCTGAATGATAGTTTTATTATTTTGTGCTTAAATAAACGGTTCCTTTAGAAAATGTTATTTGAATATTTCAACTTGAATGCATCATGTCATGTATATAATCGGTTAGAAACATTAACGGCGCATAACTCAAAATACTTGGTCTTCTTTTGGTTGTAACTAAGTAGATACTTAGCTATTATTAAAACAAATATCAAACACAGAAAAAATGTACGACCTACCGTGACATTAACCCTTTCTCCCCATCTTATAGCCTTACCGTGATAGACAGCTTTACCAATTAAGCTATAGGCTAGGTCCACCAGTTGTTAAGCTGACGAGTTTTGTCACGTTTTCGTATTCGTTATTGATCCATGTAATTTTAACTTGAACGGGTGGTCTTCTCTAGGACCTACTCTACAGTGAGCATTTATGACGTAATTCGTCGACTTAGCAACTGGATCTACAGCCAATATATAGCCCTTTATTGGTAAACTAATAGCGGCCACCCGCGACTTCGTCCGCGTAGATTTTTGATGATGACAAAGATATAAAATAGGTAAGTGAATTTTATTCTTAGTTAAAATGGTCTAAGTAGACATATTACATTTCAAACAGTGGCAGACACTGATATGCGATAGGTAAGACAATAAGCTGTTATGTAGTTTGGAGCCATGATAAGTCGATTTTTTTTATCATTTCAATTAATCCCAAGCCTGCCATATCAAAATATTTATTCAGCAAATAGGCCACGAGGACACTTTTACAAGTCAAAATGTCTATCCATAAACACAAAATAGTACGAGTAGGTACATTATTCATAACAGAATTAACTACATCAGAGTTTAAATATAATATACAATAAGAGAAAGCAAAAAAACAATCTTATTTCTTAGAGATGTATATAAGATCTCAAAGTGTCAAAATTAAAATAGTTATATTTAAATCTCATAGGTACCCACAGATATGTATAAGGTATATATGTGTCACAAACGAAGTAATAAAACAATACAATCAAGTGAAGACAGAACAGACAGAAATAGAGAAATCTCTCATATCCATTCCGCAGAACAGTGGAATGAAGTTATGTTTATCGTCCTTGCAAACATAAAACTGACCGGACTCCACAAACAGGACCCGTTCACGAGTATGAGTAAGAGTAGTCAACAAGGAACCCTTATAGTTTCGCCATATCCGCTTGGCCGTCTGTCCGTCCGTCTTCGGCTTAGCTCAGTAACCATTACTACTAGAAAACTGTAATTCGGCAGGGGTATATAAATCAATTACGCCGACAAAACAGAAGAATAAAATCTTGTTTTTTTTTTTGAGTACCTCACCTATAGTGTTGGGTTACTCACGAGTGAGGCACCTCATTTATCATACTCATTTCATTAAATTGTCGCATCACTTCACGCTTCAATAATGTACTACTACATTCCTCACGAGGTACCGACTCACACCTCACTCGCTCGTTCATCACCTCGCGATTAAGGGTATAAGTAATACGAGGTATAACAACTTATCATATAACGGTCATAATATGTACCTATGTACGCTCACTGTGTATAAGCTTGTTAAGTATAACGTTCATTGCATATAATGAACGAAAGGTATAATGTCAAAATATTATATTTTCGTAAAGTATAACGCACTTTAGATATAATATCAATTAATATATCGATTAATATTCATAACACCTATGGATTTGAAAGATTGAAATTAAATATTTTTTTGAAATCAAACACGCCAATTATTTTAACCTAACCTAACCGCGACCGTGTCGACGTCACCCCTCTTGGCGGGGTGTCTATTTCCACTCTAAGGGACACAAGATAACCCTAACCTAACCTACTAAAAATACCATCGTTAAGAGTATTTATTGTTTTAACACGTTTAACTGCGGGGGGCTTCGCCCCCCGAGCCCCTTTTGTACGCGGCTCCGCACCCCGTCACCCCTTTTTCTAACTGCCCTAATCTAATTTTCTGGAATATAATCCTTATACGAAAATATACTATGTTTTATGATCGTTATATGTTATGGATGTTATACGAAATGCAATTACTCAGTTTCAGTGTTATAGAAAAAAAAACGTTACATAATATGAACGTTATATATTATAAAGTATTGGTTTTGTTGTTATAGCTAACGGTCATTATGTCTTGTAAACGTTATTAATATGAAATTATATATATTGTTGTTATATCTCGTGGGACGCACCCCGAAATTAATTTATCCCACAGATTTCCATTTTTCTGCTATACTAAGGACTAAGTAACTGTTCTGATTCATTTGATCTGATAGGGCATTTAAAAATGAAAACACATTGTATGTACCTAGACGAGAAAGGTAAGTAAGAATATAGAACATGAAAGTAAATAAGGGCTATTGTACACTACATTTGAAAAGACATTGTTTATACTGCCGATATAGTTATTCACTGGTAGGTACCTCAGCTCATTTTAAGCAGGACATTGTACCACCTCATTTTTGTAAATGAGGTGCTCATACAAACTCATTTTAATTCCATGTCCTATCCAACACTACTCCCCTACACCTAAAGTGGGGATGTAATTTTTTTTTCTCGGTACTTCCATAGTCTGGGGTAACGTTGGATAGCTTGAAAATTTTATGGGTTTCTTAAAACGGTTTTTCAAATTAGTGATTCGATTGTGTGCCCCCCTGGGAATGTGAAAAATATCGTGGCAGTGGTACATATGTATAATGAATTTAAAAGGAAAACTATCATGGCTAAGTAGGCATAACTGGTATCGTTTATTTGGCGCGCGCGTGTCGATGTAACTAAGAAAGGCAGGCAACTACGGAACCCTACACTGCGCGTGGCCCGACCCGACACGTACTTGGCCGATTTTTTGAAAATTATTATGACATCAAAAGATTACAAGCATCTGTCGTCAAATTCCATCTACTCGAAAAATAATTGAAATGTAAATAAACTGCCGCCGTTGATAATCTCAAGGATAATCAAATAGAAGATATTGTTAGCAACAGCCACTTAAAACATAATATCGCTAATATAAATAACTTCAGCAGCTAACTCTGCTTTACTCTTGCACTGAGCAGCCAACATGAAAATCGTACTGTTTATTTTATTGATACAATTTATTTTAAGGGAGCAGGTCAGTGATCAGACGTCGTAATAAATAACAATAATAAAATTTAATGACTACCCGGCGACTCCTAATCTTCTATTTTAACAGAATGCAGAGGCAAAGGAGGTCCTTCCCTTAAACAGTTACCTGGGACATCTGTCTCCAAATCAGTTAAATGAGATAGATGCGATACAATCAAAAGAACTCGTCAATTTGGATATAAACAAATTGCTGACTGTCAATGACTTACGGAATAAAATTAAAAATAGTCTCACTAACGCATGGAATGCCATAAAACATAAAGCCAGCAAAACTAAAGCGAAAATAAACGTGTGGAATCAAGATATAAAGAAACGTGCCGATCAAATTGCAAAAGATTTTCAAGCTAAGTTGGAAGTACTAAAAGGCAAATTTAATAAATTTATACAGGCAGTCAAAGAGACCGCAGGAGAAGCAAAACAATGTATCCAAGTAAGTACAACACTTCATAAAATCTTATATCGTACAATGTAACTGTAACTATAAATGAGTTTATTGTCATTACAGGAAGACAAGGTCGCGATTCAGAAATTACTTGAGCAAATAGCAATACGTGTAACAGTTTGTATCGCTGAGAGTGTCAAAAGCGCGTCAGTACTAGACAGCTACCAGTCACCACTGGCGCTTGACGACAATGAATTTGTTAAAGGAGCTGAAGATAAAATCGACAAATGCGAACAAGATGTTGATAATGCTGATGAATGCCTGAATAAGGTTAGAGGAGAAATCTATGACGATATGGAAAACACTGAGAATGGCATCATGGAAACTGTAAGTAATAAACAACTTTCTTGATAAAAACTACTTATCTAAAATTAGTCGTTTTAAAGGACAAGTGCCATGTAACGGTAAAATAGAAGTAAAATATGATTTATTTTCAGAGATCTGTAAGCAGGAGCCTAGTTGAAGATATCTTAGAGAAGATTCTGAAATGTTCAGCAGACGGTATCATCGAAGCGTCAGAGGCTATAACAAAAGAAGTGATAAAAATTATAAACTGTGTTACGAGTAATAAAGAGAAACCTGACGTATAAAAACAGTTACGATCATGTATCCTAAAGAGTCCAGTGCAGAGTTAAATATAATATACACGTATACGTATGCGATACATGGATTATAGGTTGTTGAAGATTTAAAATTGTATTTAAACTAATAAAGGATACCTACGCAAAAAATACCTACCTCTTATTTACCCACTAAGCGAACATTAGTACATTATTGTCGAAGCAAGGGAAGTAGGCAATTGCTGGCTGAGTATTCTTTTTAAACGGACGACCTTGGGAGTCCGTTTAATTTAATACGAAGCCAGCAATTGCCCTTCCGGCTAAGACTAATATAGTGCTTTTCTCAAAAAATTTGCAAGAAAACAAAAATGTACTTTCTGAAAATGATAAGGCATGCATTTCTTCTCGCCGCTTTATGAAATTGTAGTACGCCTTTAGATATTTGTCTTTTGGCTTTGCAACTTACACTTAACAAATAATCAATAACTGACCTTGCAGCTTCTTTTAGATCTCGAATGATTTTCACGTCAATTTTCTATATTTTCCGTAAAAACAATTAGCCACTGTATGTCAAAACGGAATATGTTTTGCATTTGCATTGCCGCCTTTTATTTTTTTCAATAATAAGTTGGAAGTGTATTTTTCTTCCGAAAACGCCATAAGTTATTTGAGACAACTTAAAAGTCGCGATAAGTCACAGCTACTGATCTTCTGTTGTGGCTGTTTAGGACCTATGCCTTTTATTTATATGGCCGTTTTAACTTTTTAAAAAGTTTGTACCACGACAAATAATGGAATTTGTATGCAACATTGTAGTCGAGCAAAATCGAGCCGGCAAGGTTTTTTATTTTTAAAATTTTGACTAACCATAAACTATGCACTTCACGTCCTGACTTTTTACCAATAAAGTCAACTTTGCCGATGATTTTTGAGAAAAGTTTTATTATTGGGTACAGTTGTGATAGAGGTATTAACAATCGCAAAAATACTTATAATATCGTTTAATCGATGACCAACACCTTACACATTTAAATAACGATTATGATTGTAGTTTTTTAAATTCATATGCTAGGCATAAGTAAAGTCAGACAATATAAAGCCTTGGCCAAAGGTATTGAGCACGCCCGTAATTACCTTGAATAAATAAATAAATAAATATAAGGGAACATTTATCTATTATTATTTATTTATTTATTTATATTATTTATTGAGCACCCCCGTAATTACCTTGAAGATGTGCAAGTTTCAATCCATTATAATTATTACGTTCATTCATTTAAATATTTAAGTATACACAAAAGTTATTCCTGCACTTATGCTAAAAGTAGTGCTGGAACACAAGTTTCATGTGTTCTGCCTACCCCTTTTAGGGATTTATGTTTGTATGTTATTCGTAAAGCTCTCCTGTTACACAGCTAGTTGTACCACATTGTTTTTGTATCTGCAATCAGTCATTCTGACTATATTATTTATTTTATTTATTTATTTATTTATTAAGAAAATAATAATAAAATATGAACAAGTACAATGTCCCGCAAAACCGTTTGCACAGTTTGACTGTGGGATCGAGCAGTCTCTACTCTCTTCTATTTCTATTATTTAAATTAACTACATCTATAGGTAAGTACAATAATTATTTATTTACTAAATATGTTTAAAAAGGTAACTATTCAGCTTTTTACAAAGTTTAACTTTATTGGCCTCTTGCCTGATGTCACAGGGCAGGCTGTTGAGTATATAGGGTATACGTTTCCGGAGACACCTATCGCCGTAGTAATTAGCGACCCTCGGCACAACAAACCTGCCCGCCGACATCGACCTGGTATCACAGACATCGTTATGGTGTAACTGTAATTGGGTGTGCTCACGACTGCCATGATTATTTAATACTAATAAATATTTATGTTTAAGGCTCACCGGTAAAATATTACAAATCTTGAACAAATTTCTATAATTATTTTTATTTTTATCTTTAGTTTTGTTATTAACTATAAGTTTCAGGAATCTTAATTGCATACATTCTAATTTGTTTATGTTAGTTTTAGTCGTTAATCCATAGCAGTCAAGTGCATAACCAATTATAGACTCGACTAAGGATACATATAAATACTTTAGGATATGTAAAGGTACTTTAAATCTTAAGTAATAGAATTTGCCTAATAATACTCTGAGTTTGTTATAAATAAAATCAACATGATGCGTCCAGGAAAAGTGTTCATCTACTTTGACGCCTAAATACGTTACACAGTTAACGCGTGAGATGGGGGTGCAGTGGCAGTCTAGCATATCATTATGCATACAAGAAAAATTATGTGTAACAATGGGAGTAGACAGGCTAGACACTTTTAAGTAGGGTGATCGAATTATTAACAGCTTAGTCTTATCAGCATTAAGCACAATACCGTTATCGTGCGACCAGCAGACTACAGCATCTACATCATGCTGCACATATGCAGGTTTGATGTGCTAGTTTTACTGAAGGCGTTTGCAACGATTCTCCTGACACACTCCTATTGATAAAGCCGCGTCTCCACACTGCTGTGTTCCAATATATCGCGACGTTTTAGTATTTTGGAGTAATCTGGGACGGTTCCCTGCAAGTTGGTTTTGGTAGCTTATTATCACGTGTATGACATTTTTATTATTATTTGTATATTTTTTCCATATCTCGGGACCATGGGGTCCCGGACTTTTGGAATGCGTGGGGCCGAAGCTAACAGCGCAGAGGCCCTTTAACACAAAAATAATCTAAAGCGCGGGATATACATGGCGCACACCACGATACAACCGGTGATGGTCGGGCCAGGTGCAAAGACAGATATGGAAACTAAGGTTATTGGTTTGAGTGGTGGATAGTCTAGAAAATGGGTTGTCGGAGGAGACCAGCGGACACCTACTGTGACAATCAATCTTAAAATTGTAATAACTAGAACTTAGCAAAGTTAAAAAACCCCCGACATTTTCATTTTAAAATCCAATATCTCAAAAACGGCTGAACAGATTTTCGTGAAACATGGCTAAGATAACTCGGAATTAAATTATGTATGACACAGAAAAAATCGCATTCAAATCGGTCCATCTGTTAGGGAGCTACGATACCACAGACAGATACACAGACAGACACGTTAAACTTATAACACCCCTCTTTTTGAGTCGGGGATTAAAAAGGCAGGCGGTGACTCGCACGTCCAGTGATAGATAGATAGAGCAACACGTCTGAGCGGCTGTGTGGCAGTCGACAGGTGATTCTGCGGTAGCTAAAACATTAACATGAGCTTGTACTGACCCACTGCTGGGCAAAGGCTACATAAACATACAAAAACACAGAATGGCATTTTTGATTGTCTTTAACAGACATTTTTGGGTCGTTTTGAGACCACATAAATCTTATTTCAATAACAAGATCAATATATACAGTTAGTTAAAAGAAGATATAACGTTTAGTAGGGACAAAGCGTCAAAAAATATTTCTTGTGTTAAAAGCACGGCCAAAAAGTACCATATATATTTTAGTCCTGTAAAATGTGGTGAAAACGACAGTGTAGCAGTAATCGCCAATGTTTAACGTTTAATTAAGAGCGACAGGGAGGAATGCTTTATGTTCGACATAAACGCTATCAAGGTCTAGCTATTAGGCAGGAGAGTTAGTCTTAATCGCTAACTTATGAGTATGTAGGAATGTGTCAATTAATCAAGAAGTCAATTAATTCAAGATATCTAAATATATGTATGTGTTGATACTTAGCAGTTTCCACGAAAATGACGGAAGTGCTCAATAGTTTTACCCATTTCGTTATCCAATTTCGCTGTTTTTCTTAAATCTCATAAAACCACTAATCTCGTATCACAATTATATTTAAAGTGGATATGACAACGGAACCTGTTAGATTATAATTATTTTATCGAGGGCACATAGCGTGGCGTCCTCCATCGACGGGCAGGGTTGCTCCAGTGATGTTGCTAGCACCGTCACTGGCCAGAAAAATAATTACCGATGCTACTTCCTTCGCATCTCCTGGTCTACCTAGTGCGTGCGTCTCTGCGCACTTCTTCAAAAACGCCTCGTATTGCTCGTCATTCATGCTTCCTTCTCCTTTCTTGTGTAAACCCGTCGTTATTACCCCAGGGTTGACTGCGTTGACTCGAACGCCTTTCGGTGCCAGCTCCAGTGCTACACACCTCGTAAACTGGTCTAGGGCGGACTTGGACGTACAGTAAGCAAGGACGTTCGGGAAAGATCGCAACCCCGTCACGCTGGATACATTCACAATGTTCCCCTTGGTTTGCAAGAGGTACGGCGTCGCTAATGTCGTGATGTGATAAGGGGCTCGTACGTTCATGTTCATGACCCTGTCATACTGGGCTAGTGACGTAGTTTCTATTGTTCCGGATTCTAATACTCCAGCATTATTAACAAGGACATCAAGCTTGTCGAAATTTTTAATAGTCTCGTTTATAATATTCTGTACGTCGTTCTCATTCGTCATGTCAGCGACTACAATGAGAGGTTCGAGTTTGGCAGGAGAAGAAAATTCACATTGTTTGCCAATTTTCATCAGGTTCTCATGGTTGCGTCCCGTCAGTACTAGGGATGCATTTAATTTGGCGAATTCCAAAGCAGTTTCAGCGCCAATGCCAGAACTAGCCCCAGTAATCAGGATGACTTTGTCGGTGAACATTGTGCCTGAGTAACAAAATCATATGTTGTTTATCCATATTTTAGGTGCCCATTCGTTTAGATCATACTTCACTTGCAAATGAATGCTAATTTATGTTAATCATGAGAATGGGACATGGCGGTGGCGGATGATAGGCATGTCACGTTTTGGGGATCCTGTTGTTTTACCAAATTTATTTTGGTCAAATTCCATTTCCCAAACAAATTTTAGCAGCTATTTTGTTTGCCAATGCAAACTTTTGCACAATTTTAATACGAATATTTTCATTACGTCAAATTTTCATTCAGCAAAATATTATTACGAAAAATACATTATGGCATGTGGTCTTTTAGCAAATGCTTTAATAAGGCAAAAAAACATTAGACAATAAACATTTCGTCAAGTTAATGTTATGGCAAACTATAAATAGAAAAAATCACAATTGTTTGGGTTATGACATTTTACCAAAATACTATTAATAAAACGGCACAGTCCCTTAAATAAAAAAATGCACGGTTAAGTAGGTCGGTAGGCAAAGGCGTTAAATTAGGTTAAGTCAGCCAAAAAAGGGGGCCTCGGGGGGCGAAGCCTCCTAGCAGTAAAAAAACAAACAATCGTAACAATTATATTATTTGGTAGGTTAGGGTTAGCTTGTCCCTTAGAGCGGAAATAGGCACCCCGCGAAGCGGGTGTGACGTCGACACGCTGGCGGTTAGGTTAGAATTGCGACCTCTACACAAACAAATTTTCCCTACCCACATAACAAAAAAAGTTGTTATTTTATTGTGTATCTTATACACCACTGAAATAAAGATGTAAATGATTTGTTATTGAAGAGTTCCTCTGCTCATTAACCGACGGAATAGAAATGGTCCATTAAATATTGTCGATATAAATCATTTGCCTTATTTTGTTTTGGTTAAAACATATTATGCCAACTAACATATTTGACGGAATGAAATTTGGCCAAAGTACCAGTTGGTAAACGAGATATTGCCTAACCATGAATATGCCAAACATAAGGTTTGCGTAAGAATTATTTGTCGAGTATTAATTTGGCAAACAATTATTTGGCTAATGAAATTCTACGAAAAATGTTTTGGGAAGTGATAATTTGTCCATTTTTTTTTGGTAAAACAAAGGTAACCCCACGTTTTGACTGTTTTGATGTTACAGGTGTGAAGTTACAGGGAGCTACATGAAGTAAGGTTTCAAAAGATTGTTGATAGTATTATTTAAAAAAGTGTACCATTTACTTAATATTTAATGGAATAAAAATATACGGATACCATTCATTATCAAAACAAATAACGGTGATCAGTGGCATGGTGTCTAACTTAAGCATAGGCAAGCCATACTATTTCTTTAAGCTTCTAAGAGTAGGCTTAGTTTGTTATACTATAAGATAGACAAGCCAATGGCAATCATGTACTATGGGCCCCATGTTACTGGTACAGTACTCATAATTCTGAATAAGAAAAATAAAAAATGAAACAACTGCAATGAATTAAGTAATACACTTTAATGAAGACAACCAATAAAATCAATCTGTATGGAATGAATGATAAAAAATAGAGCAGTTGAGTGTTTTGTTTTGGATGGTCATATAATTTTGGAAGTGTGTTTTTTGAAGCAACTGATCAGGTCTTTAGAAAAGTGTCAAGTACTATGAAAAGCAGGCAGATGCCACAACAGCAACTGAAGAAAGGCCAGCCAAGTGTTAGGTGACCCAAAACAGCCCCAACGCCTGTTGGAACCGGTTCACGGGTATGTACAGATGTACCCGTGAATGGATGTTCTAGCAACTGCCATACACCTGTATACCATCACATTAAACTTCGTCTCCAAAGGGCCTCTACGTGTTAGATCTATATCCCCATGCACGTTTTCCAAATAACCAGGGTTCGCACCATGAATTTCAATCGAAGATATTCCTTTCAACTGAGGAACTTTTTAGGCAAGGTAATGCTAGAATTCCTAACCTAACTGTATGTACATATTTCGCAACTCACCTGTTTTACGAATGGATCCGATCTGTGTATTTATTTATAGAGGGAAAAATATGTAAGCATCAAGTTTTAGGTGTAGGTACTCTGAAAGAATGCTAATTAAATAACTGACAACAAGAATTACAAGCACAGAGTACTTTTCTATATATAGATTACAAGAAATCAAGAATAGAATAAGCAAAGAGAATATAACCAATAAGTCTGAATAAGTCATGGAATAAGTCGAACAACACAACACGGTGTTTGACACTGACAGTGACAGGCGACTGCCATCTAACATCTGACAGCCGGCCAATTTAAAGGCACACACACACACACCAACTTACTATAGCCGCGTACAGACGTCCGAGCAAAGCGGACTGCGATCATGGAAGGTCAAAGAGGAGAGGATCCAGTCATTCCAGTATGAAGTAACCTAAAGGCTCCTCAACACAACACGGGTGTAGGTAGACTCGAAAATTATGCCTAGTGACGTAAACTAGTGGTATACCATTCAGCACGGTCATCATGCGCCGGCGTGCGATTTTTCTCGCACTATCCGTCTCTTTCTTATGAGAACACTTAGAAAAAAAGGTATAGTGCGAGAAAAATCGAGAGTATGTCGCGGCCGTCACATGATAGACGTGCAGTATATCTCAAAGAATTACGAAGCGTGAGTTGAGGTCCCGCACACAATAACACTGTCAAGTAATGACAGCGGGATTTTGAAATTAATGTTCTTGTATTGTACAGATAGCAAGTTCAACAGTAAAAAAAAATGTAAGATTACAACAAAAAATTCATCGACTTAAAACAAAACGGAAAATAAAAGACTTGGCCTGATTTTACGAGTATTTAAATAAATTGGTATATGTGAGTATATATGAATAAATAAAGGTCAGATATTCGTAGGTATATGAATATAATATTAATCGTATAAACCAAAAGAGAATCTATTATATAAAATCGGAAAATCAGAACGAGATGAAACACGAAGGAACGAGCGAGATAGCGCCTTACAAAAAACACGATGTTTGGCATCACGTTTCTTAAAAACAACGCAACGAACACGAGAAATAAATTTACCAATCAGTTCTCTAGGTATTAACTTAGAACAAGAGCATAAAGGCTTCCGGTTCTGTTGGATCTTAAAATTCCATCTACTCGAAAAATAATTGAAATGTAAATAAATTGCCGCCGTTGATAATCCCAAGGATAATCAAATAGAAGATATTGTTAGCAACAGCCACTTAAAACATAATATCGCCACTATAAATAACTTCAGCAGCTAACTCTACTTTACTCTTGCACTGAGCAGCCAACATGAAAATCGTACTGTTTATTTTATTGATACAATTTATTTTAAGGGAGCAGGTCAGTGACCAGACGTCGTAATAAATAACAATAATACAATTTAATGACTACCAGGCGACTCCTTATCTTCTATTTTTACAGAATGCAGAGGCAAAGGAGGTCCTTCCCTTAAACAGTTACCTGGGACATCTGTCTCCAAATCAGTTAAATGCAATAGATGCGATACAATCAAAAGAACTCGCCAATTTGGATATAAACAAATTGCTGACTGTCAATGACTTACGGAATAAAATTAAAAATAGTCTCACTAACGCATGGAATGCCATAAAACAAATAGCCAGCAAAACTAAAGCGAAAATAAACGTGTGGAATCAAGATATAAAGAAACGTGCCGATCAAATTGCCAAAGATTTTCAAGCTAAGTTGGAAGTACTAAAAGGCAATTTTAATAAATTTATACAGGCAGTCAAAGAGACCGCAGGAGAAGCAAAACAATGTATCCAAGTAAGTACAACACTTCATAAAATCTTATATCGTACAGTGTAACTGTAACTATTAATGAGTTTATTGTCATTACAGGAAGACAAGGTCACGATTCAGAAATTACTTAAGCAAATAGCTATACGTGTAACAACTTGTATAGCTGAGAGAGTCAAAAGCGCTTCAGTACTTGACAGCTACCAGTCACGACTGGTGCTTGACGACTCTGAATTTGTTGAAGGAGCTGAAGATAAAATCAACAAATGCGAACAAGATGTTGATAATGCTGATGAATGCCTGAATAAGGTTAGAGGAGAAATCTATGACGATATGGAACACACTGAGAATGGCATCATGGAAACTGTAAGTAATAAACAACTTTCTTGATAAAAACTACTTATCTAAAATTAGTCGTTTTAAAGTTCAAGTGCCATGTAACGGTAACATAGAAGTAAATTATGATTTATTTTCAGAGATCTGTAAGCAGAAGCCTAGTTGAAGATGTCTTAGAGAAGATTCTGAAATGTTCAGCAGACGGTATCATCGAAGCGTCAGAGGCTATAACAAAAGAAGTGATAAAAATTATAAACTGTGTTACGAGTAATAAAGAGAAACCTGACGTATAAAAACAGTTACGATCATGTATCCTAAAGAGTTCAGTGCAGAGTTAAATATAATATACACGTATACGTATGCGATACATGGATTATAGGTTGTTGAAGATTTAAAATTGTATTTAAACTAATAAAGGATACCTACGCAAAAAATACCTTCCTCTTATTTACCCACTAAGCGAACATTAGTACATTATTGTCGAAGCAAGGGAAGTAGGCAATTGCTGGCTGAGTATTCTTTTTAAACGGACGACCTTGGGAGTCCGTTTAATTTAATACGAAGCCAGCAATTGCCCTTCCGGCTAAGACTAATATAGTGCTTTTCTCAAAAAATTTGCAAGAAAACAAAAATGTACTTTCTGAAAATGATAAGGCATGCATTTCTTCTCGTCGCTTTATGAAATTGTAGTGCGCCTTTAGATATTTGTCTTTTGGCTTTGCAACTTACACTTAACAAATAATCAATAACTGACCTTGCAGCTTCTTTTAGATCTCGAATGATTTTCACGTCAATTTTCTATATTTTCCGTAAAAACAATTAGCCACTGTATGTCAAAACGGAATATGTTTTGCATTTGCATTGCCGCCTTTTATTTTTTTCAATAATAAGTTGGAAGTGTATTTTTCTTCCGAAAACGCCATAAGTTATTTGAGACAACTTAAAAGTCGCGATAAGTCACAGCTACTGATCTTCTGTTGTGGCTGTTTAGGACCTATGCCTTTTATTTATATGGCCGTTTTAACTTTTTAAAAAGTTTGTACCACGACAAATAATGGAATTTGTATGCAACATTGTAGTCGAGCAAAATCGAGCCGGCAAGGTTTTTTATTTTTAAAATTTTGACTAACCATAAACTATGCACTTCACGTCCTGACTTTTTACCAATAAAGTCAACTTTGCCGATGATTTTTGAGAAAAGTTTTATTATTGGGTACAGTTGTGATAGAGGTATTAACAATCGCAAAAATACTTATAATATCGTTTAATCGATGACCAACACCTTACACATTTAAATAACGATTATGATTGTAGTTTTTTAAATTCATATGCTAGGCATAAGTAAAGTCAGACAATATAAAGCCTTGGCCAAAGGTATTGAGCACGCCCGTAATTACCTTGAATAAATAAATAAATAAATATAAGGGAACATTTATCTATTATTATTTATTTATTTATTTATATTATTTATTGAGCACCCCCGTAATTACCTTGAAGATGTGCAAGTTTCAATCAATTATAATTATTACGTTCATTCATTTAAATATTTAAGTATACACAAAAGTTATTCCTGCACTTATGCTAAAAGTAGTGCTGGAACACAAGTTTCATGTGTTCTGCCTACCCCTTTTAGGGATTTATGTTTGTATGTTATTCGTAAAGCTCTCCTGTTACACAGCTAGTTGTACCACATTGTTTTTGTATCTGCAATCAGTCATTCTGACTATATGCAGGTTTGATGTGCTAGTTTTACTGAAGGCGTTTGCAACGATTCTCCTGACACACTCCTATTGATAAAGCCGCGTCTCCACACTGCTGTGTTCCAATATATCGCGACGTTTTAGTATTTTGGAGTAATCTGGGACGGTTCCCTGCAAGTTGGTTTTGGTAGCTTATTATCACGTGTATGACATTTTTATTATTATTTGTATATTTTTTCCATATCTCGGGACCATGGGGTCCCGGACTTTTGGAATGCGTGGGGCCGAAGCTAACAGCGCAGAGGCCCTTTAACACAAAAATAATCTAAAGCGCGGGATATACATGGCGCACACCACGATACAACCGGTGATGGTCGGGCCAGGTGCAAAGACAGATATGGAAACTAAGGTTATTGGTTTGAGTGGTGGATAGTCTAGAAAATGGGTTGTCGGAGGAGACCAGCGGACACCTACTGTGACAATCAATCTTAAAATTGTAATAACTAGAACTTAGCAAAGTTAAAAAACCCCCGACATTTTCATTTTAAAATCCAATATCTCAAAAACGGCTGAACAGATTTTCGTGAAACATGGCTAAGATAACTCGGAATTAAATTATGTATGACACAGAAAAAATCGCATTCAAATCGGTCCATCTGTTAGGGAGCTACGATACCACAGACAGATACACAGACAGACACGTTAAACTTATAACACCCCTCTTTTTGAGTCGGGGGTTAAAAAGGCAGGCGGTGACTCGCACGTCCAGTGATAGATAGATAGAGCAACACGTCTGAGCGGCTGTGTGGCAGTCGACAGGTGATTCTGCGGTAGCTAAAACATTAACATGAGCTTGTACTGACCCACTGCTGGGCAAAGGCTACATAAACATACAAAAACACAGAATGGCATTTTTGATTGTCTTTAACAGACATTTTTGGGTCGTTTTGAGACCACATAAATCTTATTTCAATAACAAGATCAATATATACAGTTAGTTAAAAGTAGATATAACGTTTAGTAGGGACAAAGCGTCAAAAAATATTTCTTGTGTTAAAAGCACGGCCAAAAAGTACCATATATATTTTAGTCCTGTAAAATGTGGTGAAAACGACAGTGTAGCAGTAATCGCCAATGTTTAACGTTTAATTAAGAGCGACAGGGAGGAATGCTTTATGTTCGACATAAACGCTATCAAGGTCTAGCTATTAGGCAGGAGAGTTAGTCTTAATCGCTAACTTATGAGTATGTAGGAATGTGTCAATTAATCAAGAAGTCAATTAATTCAAGATATCTAAATATATGTATGTGTTGATACTTAGCAGTTTCCACGAAAATGACGGAAGTGCTCAATAGTTTTACCCATTTCGTTATCCAATTTCGCTGTTTTTCTTAAATCTCATAAAACCACTAATCTCGTATCACAATTATATTTAAAGTGGATATGACAACGGAACCTGTTAGATTATAATTATTTTATCGAGGGCACATAGCGTGGCGTCCTCCATCGACGGGCAGGGTTGCTCCAGTGATGTTGCTAGCACCGTCACTGGCCAGAAAAATAATTACCGATGCTACTTCCTTCGCATCTCCTGGTCTACCTAGTGCGTGCGTCTCTGCGCACTTCTTCAAAAACGCCTCGTATTGCTCGTCATTCATGCTTCCTTCTCCTTTCTTGTGTAAACCCGTCGTTATTACCCCAGGGTTGACTGCGTTGACTCGAACGCCTTTCGGTGCCAGCTCCAGTGCTACACACCTCGTAAACTGGTCTAGGGCGGACTTGGACGTACAGTAAGCAAGGACGTTCGGGAAAGATCGCAACCCCGTCACGCTGGATACATTCACAATGTTCCCCTTGGTTTGCAAGAGGTACGGCGTCGCTAATGTCGTGATGTGATAAGGGGCTCGTACGTTCATGTTCATGACCCTGTCATACTGGGCTAGTGACGTAGTTTCTATTGTTCCGGATTCTAATACTCCAGCATTATTAACAAGGACATCAAGCTTGTCGAAATTTTTAATAGTCTCGTTTATAATATTCTGTACGTCGTTCTCATTCGTCATGTCAGCGACTACAATGAGAGGTTCGAGTTTGGCAGGAGAAGAAAATTCACATTGTTTGCCAATTTTCATCAGGTTCTCATGGTTGCGTCCCGTCAGTACTAGGGATGCATTTAATTTGGCGAATTCCAAAGCAGTTTCAGCGCCAATGCCAGAACTAGCCCCAGTAATCAGGATGACTTTGTCGGTGAACATTGTGCCTGAGTAACAAAATCATATGTTGTTTATCCATATTTTAGGTGCCCATTCGTTTAGATCATACTTCACTTGCAAATGAATGCTAATTTATGTTAATCATGAGAATGGGACATGGCGGTGGCGGATGATAGGCATGTCACGTTTTGGGGATCCTGTTGTTTTACCAAATTTATTTTGGTCAAATTCCATTTCCCAAACAAATTTTAGCAGCTATTTTGTTTGCCAATGCAAACTTTTGCACAATTTTAATACGAATATTTTCATTACGTCAAATTTTCATTCAGCAAAATATTATTACGAAAAATACATTATGGCATGTGGTCTTTTAGCAAATGCTTTAATAAGGCAAAAAAACATTAGACAATAAACATTTCGTCAAGTTAATGTTATGGCAAACTATAAATAGAAAAAATCACAATTGTTTGGGTTATGACATTTTACCAAAATACTATTAATAAAACGGCACAGTCCCTTAAATAAAAAAATGCACGGTTAAGTAGGTCGGTAGGCAAAGGCGTTAAATTAGGTTAAGTCAGCCAAAGAAGGGGGCCTCGGGGGGCGAAGCCTCCTAGCAGTAAAAAAACAAACAATCGTAACCATTATATTATTTGGTAGATTAGGTTAGGGTTAGCTTGTCCCTTAGAGCGGAAATAGGCACCCCGCGAAGCGGGTGTGACGTCGACACGCTGGCGGTTAGGTTAGAATTGCGACCTCTACACAAACAAATTTTCCCTACCCACATAACAAAAAAAGTTGTTATTTTATTGTGTATCTTATACACCACTGAAATAAAGATGTAAATGATTTGTTATTGAAGAGTTCCTCTGCTCATTAACCGACGGAATAGAAATGGTCCATTAAATATTGTCGATATAAATCATTTGCCTTATTTTGTTTTGGTTAAAACATATTATGCCAACTAACATATTTGACGGAATGAAATTTGGCCAAAGTACCAGTTGGTAAACGAGATATTGCCTAACCATGAATATGCCAAACATAAGGTTTGCGTAAGAATTATTTGTCGAGTATTAATTTGGCAAACAATTATTTGGCTAATGAAATTCTACGAAAAATGTTTTGGGAAGTGATAATTTGTCCATTTTTTTTTGGTAAAACAAAGGTAACCCCACGTTTTGACTGTTTTGATGTTACAGGTGTGAAGTTACAGGGAGCTACATGAAGTAAGGTTTCAAAAGATTGTTGATAGTATTATTTAAAAAAGTGTACCATTTACTTAATATTTAATGGAATAAAAATATACGGATACCATTCATTATCAAAACAAATAACGGTGATCAGTGGCATGGTGTCTAACTTAAGCATAGGCAAGCCATACTATTTCTTTAAGCTTCTAAGAGTAGGCTTAGTTTGTTATACTATAAGATAGACAAGCCAATGGCAATCATGTACTATGGGCCCCATGTTACTGGTACAGTACTCATAATTCTGAATAAGAAAAATAAAAAATGAAACAACTGCAATGAATTAAGTAATACACTTTAATGAAGACAACCAATAAAATCAATCTGTATGGAATGAATGATAAAAAATAGAGCAGTTGAGTGTTTTGTTTTGGATGGTCATATAATTTTGGAAGTGTGTTTTTTGAAGCAACTGATCAGGTCTTTAGAAAAGTGTCAAGTACTATGAAAAGCAGGCAGATGCCACAACAGCAACTGAAGAAAGGCCAGCCAAGTGTTAGGTGACCCAAAACAGCCCCAACGCCTGTTGGAACCGGTTCACGGGTATGTACAGATGTACCCGTGAATGGATGTTCTAGCAACTGCCATACACCTGTATACCATCACATTAAACTTCGTCTCCAAAGGGCCTCTACGTGTTAGATCTATATCCCCATGCACGTTTTCCAAATAACCAGGGTTCGCACCATGAATTTCAATCGAAGATATTCCTTTCAACTGAGGAACTTTTTAGGCAAGGTAATGCTAGAATTCCTAACCTAACTGTATGTACATATTTCGCAACTCACCTGTTTTACGAATGGATCCGATCTGTGTATTTATTTATAGAGGGAAAAATATGTAAGCATCAAGTTTTAGGTGTAGGTACTCTGAAAGAATGCTAATTAAATAACTGACAACAAGAATTACAAGCACAGAGTACTTTTCTATATATAGATTACAAGAAATCAAGAATAGAATAAGCAAAGAGAATATAACCAATAAGTCTGAATAAGTCATGGAATAAGTCGAACAACACAACACGGTGTTTGACACTGACAGTGACAGGCGACTGCCATCTAACATCTGACAGCCGGCCAATTTAAAGGCACACACACACACACCAACTTACTATAGCCGCGTACAGACGTCCGAGCAAAGCGGACTGCGATCATGGAAGGTCAAAGAGGAGAGGATCCAGTCATTCCAGTATGAAGTAACCTAAAGGCTCCTCAACACAACACGGGTGTAGGTAGACTCGAAAATTATGCCTAGTGACGTAAACTAGTGGTATACCATTCAGCACGGTCATCATGCGCCGGCGTGCGATTTTTCTCGCACTATCCGTCTCTTTCTTATGAGAACACTTAGAAAAAAAGGTATAGTGCGAGAAAAATCGAGAGTATGTCGCGGCCGTCACATGATAGACGTGCAGTATATCTCAAAGAATTACGAAGCGTGAGTTGAGGTCCCGCACACAATAACACTGTCAAGTAATGACAGCGGGATTTTGAAATTAATGTTCTTGTATTGTACAGATAGCAAGTTCAACAGTAAAAAAAAATGTAAGATTACAACAAAAAATTCATCGACTTAAAACAAAACGGAAAATAAAAGACTTGGCCTGATTTTACGAGTATTTAAATAAATTGGTATATGTGAGTATATATGAATAAATAAAGGTCAGATATTCGTAGGTATATGAATATAATATTAATCGTATAAACCAAAAGAGAATCTATTATATAAAATCGGAAAATCAGAACGAGATGAAACACGAAGGAACGAGCGAGATAGCGCCTTACAAAAAACACGATGTTTGGCATCACGTTTCTTAAAAACAACGCAACGAACACGAGAAATAAATTTACCAATCAGTTCTCTAGGTATTAACTTAGAACAAGAGCATAAAGGCTTCCGGTTCTGTTGGATATTTTTTCTACAATCACGTTATTAAATCTCCATAACATTCTCAATTTGAAGCGTCGCTATATTGTTCGGAATGGTTCGAAAATGTTCAGCTGTGGCGTTCGGTCGGATCGCGATCGGTCTCTCCATTGTACGTAATTTGATAATATCTGAGACTACATTTAATCGTTAGTATAATTGTTATACAATTGATTCAGCTAAAAAATTATACTGTTTATAAATAATAATTATTAAAACTGAACTTTGAAATTCCGGTTAGAGAATTTTAAATGAAATGGAACGGTAGCCCCTCTGCAACAGCGGTCATGTGTCATGTCACTGTTAGTGTTACCTACTGTTACTTAACTAACTAACTAACTAACACTAACTAACTAACTAACGAACTTGGAATCAGTAAGTGCTTGTGCAGTAACCCAGGGATCCAGCATGGGAAATAACCTCTTTCTCGTGCTGTTAAACGATATCACCTCAGCTTCTCCAGAGTCTGAGTATGTAATTTATGCTGACGATACCTGCATCATAGTCCAAGCTGACAATGTCAACGCCCTCGGAGCAAAACTTAGTCAAGTGATGTCAGAGATAGACATGTGGTTTGCAGCTAATGGAATGCTCTTAAATCTAGAAAAGACAAACATTGTACATTTTCAGTTGCCGCACACCAATGTAGATAAGTTGAACATCGAAATTAGCAGCATCTCTGTCCCTCAGGTAGAACATACAAAATATCTAGGTTTTGTAATAGACTCGGGGCTGACCTGGTCCCCCCACATAGACTACCTGTGTAACAAGCTATCGTCAGCGTGTTTTGCCTTGTCCAGACTCGCCCCAAGCCTGACCGAAAATAACTTGAAACTTGCGTACTATGGATATTTCAACTCTATTTTAATCCAAGGTGTCGATCTATGGGGCCTGTCTGCTCATCGCGAAAGGGCATTTAAGTTGCAAAAGCGAGCCATAAGAATAATAGCCAGGAAACATTTCGACCATCCGGCAAGGGAACTTTTTAGGAAATATAAAATACTGACGCTCCCCGCAGTTTTTATACTGTCCGCATGTAGACACGTCAGATGCAACCTGTCTAAATACTTTACAAACTGTAGGCGAGAGAGCTGAGAGTCGTAGGCAACCTATGCTGATCGCTCCAGTAAAACGACTTGCCAAGCTCCGAAAGTCGCTGAGTGTCATAGGGCCTAAGATCTATAATAAGATCCCACTTGAATTAAAGTCAGTTCAGAGTGATACTGAATTCAACAAAAAATTGAAAGCGATCCTTGAACAGCAAGCATGCTACAGTGTTGATGAGTTTCTGCAAGGACCCACCTGACAAAATGTTTTACGCTGCAAATACTAATTAATTATTTTCTTATGTTATGATTATTGTCCTCATTTGTTCTAATGAATCATTGTAATTGCTATTTAATTTTTAATTGTTATTCTATACATAATTTGCTGACTAATTTTATCTCAACCTAAGTAACATAGGTTGTATGTATCAAATGTATACTTGAAATTGTGTTTAATATATTGACCTGTTGACCTGTAAAAACATTTTTACCAATAAAAAAATCTGAATCTGAATCTTTGATTATTATTTATCGTTTGTTATTATGTTAGCTTGCTTTCTGATTTGTAAAAATAAGGCAAAAAAATAAGGCTAGAAAGAGAGGGAGAAGAATTTCACGTTGAGAAAGGAGTCCGGCAAGGTGACCCTCACCTAAATTATTTCCTGCAGTATTGGAGTCTATATTTCGAAAATTAAATTGGGACGTGAAAGGAGTTAAAATAGACAGCGAATACCTAAGCCACCTACGCTTTGCGGATGATATTGTAGTATTCTCCCACAACGCATACGACCTAGAGAAAATGGTAAACGACTTAACTAAGGAGAGCCAAAAAGTAGGACTATACATGAATACCTCAAAATCACAAATTATGACCAACGGACCTCCTCACGACATAATCATACGGGGCGGAAAACAAAACAAATAAAAATAAATAAATAAAAATTAATAAATAAATATAAGGGGCCAATCTTACACAAATCGACCTAGTCCCATACTAAGCTCAGTAAAGGCTTGTGTTATGGGTACTAGACGACGATATATATAATAGATATAAATACTTAAATACATAGAAAATATCCATGACTCAGAAACAAATATTCATGCTCATCACACAAATTTTTGCCCTTACCGGGATTCGAACCCAGGACCTCTTGCTTCGTAGGCAGGGTCACTACCAACTAGGCTAAAGCAGTCGTCAAAAATACGTGGACGAATACCTATACTTGGGGCAGTCCGTCTCTTTTGATGACCATACTGAAAAGGAGGTAAGGCGAAGATGGAAAAAGTATTGGAGCTATAAACAGATCATGAAAAACAAAGACATAAATATAAGTATTAAAGTAAGCTCTTTAAAGTAGCCATCCTTCCGTGTATCACCTACGGGTGCCAAACTTGGGCCCTCAAGAGAAAAGAAGAAGCATTGGCAATTTGCCAGCGGAAAATGGAGCGAAGTATGCTGGGCATTAAACTTTCTGACAGAGTAAACAATACAACCATTAGGAGAACAACAAAACTGAATGATATTGTATACCGGATAAGATCATGCAAATGGAACTGGGCAGGACATATTTCTAGAATTGAACAAAGTAGGTGGACGAAGAGACTAACCAAGTGGATACCGAGAGGCGAAAAGAGGAAACGTGGACGGCCAAAGAAAAGGTGGCACGATATTTTCTGCCAACGGATCGGCTCAGGCTGGATGCGGAAGGCCAGAGAAAGGAAATGGGGGAGGCCTACGCCGCAGAGGCGACTTCTACCTAGAGTATTTGTTTTTAAGTATAATAGTTTATATTATTAGTGTAATTATTAGTGGTAGTAGAAATCAAGGCTTTTTTATTTTTATTTATTTATTTTATTATCGTTTGATATATTGTGTGGAACAAACCAAGTGCTCTGATCGGTTGGACCTGACCCCCAAAATCTCCGCTCCCGACGGTGTCTTCGTGGTTATTTTTTTTATAAAAGGGCAGAAATTAACTTCTTTAGAGAAAAGTTTTGATGTGTTCTATTCGGCCAAGTGACGATGGTTTATAAAAGCATTGTTTACTGTTTCTAATACCTATTAAAATAGTTATTTACGATACAAGTGCCGAAAATAGGAAATTCGCAACGAGTGGTGATAAATTAAAACACGACCGAAGGGAGTGTTTTAAATCGACACGAGTTGCGAATTACCTATTCGCACGTGTATCGTACAACGTTTTACTGTACATATGGCTCTTTAAAGTTTCGACATACGCACGAAAAGTGCTCTTTTCCGCACTAGTGCGGGAAAATAGCACCATATGTACTGTAAATATAATTAAGCGTACGTAATTTACATTCACTCACTCATTTCATTCATTCACTGTTTTCTTTTTTGCAATCAGTACTTCATTTAGCTGTCTGTAATCATTCACCTCATAAGACAGTAATTCTATGTTATCAATGTATGGGAAAATTAAACAAATTAATATAGTTTTCAAACCTGTGTGGCGTGATACATCTAGGTGTACTGTTTAAAATTCACAACTCTCCCCTCCTCCAACTGACGCTTGACCCCCCTCACCTTGAAAGGTGTTGGTGGTTTTGTGACATTCTCAGGAAAACTATAAAGCACCACATTAGCCAGCACATTATTAACACGTGACGCGACCAGATACCACGCGACGCGTGTTGAGTCGAATCAAATTGTAGTATTTTCTATGACCAGAATCACACTATGAACATTCGACGTGGCGTCGCTTCGCATGTTCATAGTGTGATTCTGGTCATAGAAAATACTATAATTTGTTTCGACTTAACACGCGTCGCGTGTGTTTCCGCCTTAATAGATATCAAAAAAGTGTCAAAGACCAAGTTAATCCTTATTAAATTTGAAACAAAAAAGGTTCTGTTTTTTTTTATAGGTTGAACCTTAGAGCATTAAACCAACAGGAGTGGTCATATGTGTCATTTTCTATACATAAAAATTCTGCCGATTTTTCCGGGGAAGGGGAACGTCAAATGTATGCGGAACGTGAAAATAGCTACGTCAGATAAACGTCAGTCCATACAATACGTATGAGCACTGGTCAGTTGAACGGTATTCTGGCTGTAGGTATTGATATAACCGTAAAATAAAATAAAAACCATATTCTTTTGACGAAGTGTATTATAATTTCAAAACGGCTAGACCCATTTTGATTAAATGTACTTAAAAATCACCGCACTAGAGCCAGCTATCAAACAAAAAAGAATCATTAAAATCGGTTCATCCGTTTCGGCGCTACGCGGTCACATACACACAAATACCAAGAGTACACAGTAGTCAAAATCAAAATATTTATTTTGTAAATAGGCTTAAGCTAGCTCTTTTACACGTCATTTTAACGTTTTAACTTAACTACCTACTTAACTAAGCTATTTTACATAAATGCTTCTTTGTCATCTATAAATTATTTTATAGTATAATAAGATTTCTCTATAAGATGGCGTTTAACGCTGGACTTAAATCTATTCATTGACAATTCTAGAATATCAGAAGGTAACTTATTGTATAATCGTACACAGTTGCCCATAAACGACATATTCACTTTGCACAGGCGGTATCCGGGAATGGCTAATGTATTCTTTATTTCTAGTATTATAAGTATGAACATCACTATTTAATTTATGCATGTCAAAATTTTTACGAATATACATTATATTTTCATAGATACATTGTGAGGCAACGGTGAGAACATTGATTTCTTTAAACCTATCCTTCAGAGAAACGCGTGACCCTAAATTATAAATATTGCGTAAGTATAGCTCGTTTTTGTAAAATAAAAATTGAATTAATGTCAGCAGCTTTGCCCCACAATAGAATACCGTAGGACATGACACAATGAAAATAGGCAAAATATACCAATCTTGCCGTCTCAACGTCTGCAAGTTGGCGAATCCTTTTAAGTGCGTAAGCAGCTGAACTCAGTCTCCCTGCTAGAGTAGAAATGTGTGGACCCCATTGCAATTTTGAATCTAAGGTTATGCCAAGAAAAACAGTTTTATTCTCCAATTCAATCATTTCATCTTTTAAAATAATCTGTGTGTTATTTTTATGCTGTACATTAGGCAATGAAAATCGAATACACTTTGTTTTTTTTCATTAGTAGTAGTATATAGGAACCAGATATATAAAACTAGTACTGGCGATATTAACATTTTTGTCTCAGGGCCGCACCGTCATTACATCAGCCGAAAGACTGATGTTATGACTGATCCACTGCTGGACATGGGCATCCCGCAAAGAGTGCTAAAGTGATTGGTCCTGCGCCAGCCGCATCCAAAGGACTCCCGCAACCTTTACCAGGTCATCAGTCCACCTTGTGGGGGGCCCAGAAACGCCGTGCCTTCCGGTAAGTGGTCGCCACTCGAGAATGTTTCCGCCCCAACGGCCATCGGTTCTACGTGTTATGTGCCCCGCCCACTGCCACTTAAGTTTAGCGTTTCGGAGGGCTATATAGGTAACCTTGGTTCTGCTGCGGATAGCCTCATTTCTGATGCGATCACGTAGAGAAACTTCCAACTTGGCCCTCTCCATTGCCCTTTGGGTGGCTTTGAGCCTTCTTATGAGGCCCATAGTAAGCCACCACGTTTCAGTGCCATATGTCTTCCTGTGTGGTGTGGACAGTCTACCTAGATGTATCACGCCACACAGGTTTGAAAACTATATTAATTTGTTTGTCTAAAAACATATAATGACTGTATTATCAAGTCTCGTGGAATTACCTATACACCCGTTTTGACATTGCTTGTTAGAGAGAGAAAACGCAAACAGTTTGCGTCGTCGTTGTCGATGGCGGCGCCGAACACGATGGGCATGCCACGTTGGCGTCTATTAGTGACGTCACTAACTACGAGCGTTATCATATTCAGTTGCGTTTTGCGAAAAAGGGACAGAACATCCCCCTTCTTAAAACGTTGGACACTTGTAACTTCCTGATTATTTAACCTCTTGCGTTGATTTTTCACCATTTGACTTCATTAAGGGCTCATAACCTAGCGGCGCCTGCGATTCGGAAACGATAACGCAGGTTAAGGTGACTGGTTAATTTGCTCGCGTCAGCAGCTACCTACCACAACCCTGCACCTGTCCCCTTGGTGGTACTAAATAACGACTTTGAACTTTAAAGGCCAAAATCCATGCGACAAAATAAAAAAAGATCTACTGTGGTATATGGAGCCTTTAGTTTTATCGAACGCTGTGCATCCTGCATTTATCCGGATAGGCCAAAGTCAAGCGGTGGGGCTGCATGCAATTGATTTAGCTTGCCTGGACGTGCTTTCAAGCCAAATTCATTTCATCACAACCACTTCCCGTAGTTACATGAGAGAGCAATACATTCCTTGAGTTTAAAGATGAGCCTGAAATTTATTTAAAACTTTTCATATGGCAACAGTCAAATTATTGTCAAATGTGTCAAACATCTTAAATTAGTATGATGTCCTAATCTTGATACTTGATAATTACCTATGCTGCCTAAGAAAGTAACTGTTCTAAAATACCAACCATAATAAATTGGTTTTTGAAGCCCTTTTGAAGAATATCATAAACAAATGAAATCAAAAGATTAAAAAAAAACAGCTTTTTATAAGTTTATAGCCTATTCCCACAATTAAGAGGAATCCACCGACACCTCATATGTCGAAATCCGTCAAACGGTTTAAGATGCAGGGCGTACCAAGGAATAAACATAGTCACATACATACGCATATATACGCTCGAAAATCACCTTTCCTTCGGCAGTCGGGTAAAAAGTTAAATTATTACCTATCACACATCACATCATCAGCCTATATACGTCCCACTGCTGGGCACAGGCCTCCTCTCATGTATGAGAGGAAATTATTACCTATGTCTCGTCCAAATTGAAATATCAAAACATACATAATCAATATCACAGTCAATCATTGTTCTTAGGGTGGTATTCTTCTTGTCCAAGATCTTTGACTCTTTATGCAAAAAGCAAAAAGTGAGATGCAAATACACAACCATACCACCCATAAATATAAAATAGATTAAGTTTTTTTTCTGTTTGATCTATTGCATTGTGTGTCGTCATACACCTAGCTTTATTCCCGGTTGTGTCCCAAAGGAGTCCGAGGTCCGCTAAGTCTGCTTTGACGGCTTTGACATCTTATCCCAAGATTTGACATAGCGAGACGCTACACGGGCTGACTTTTCAACCCAGAGGGAAAACTAGACCTTATTGGGATTAGACCGGTTTCCTTACGATGTTTTCGTTCACCGAAAAGCTAACGGTAAATATTCCGTAGGTTCCGTAAAACTCACTGCTACCTACGAGCCGGGAATGGAACCCACAACACAACCGCCCCTTGACAGCCGCATGCCTAATACATGAACCACTAGACTACCGAAGCTTCGTGATCAATTACATTGTTATTGTACCTATTTTATTTTATCGCGTTAATATACACGGTGTACCAACACGAGGCTTTTTAAACCTGACGCTCTTCTATAGGCTCATCTTTTAGTAGCTAGACTCTATATCAATAAGGCGCGTACCGTAGTGAATATATTCTCTTTGGCGCGTACTTTAAAATTATTTGCTTATCTCATAGAGGAAATTATGCTTAGACTATCTTATAGACTGCAGGACTGCAATGCTGGAAGTGTGCTGGAACGTCTAAATGTGGCTTTTTAAGAAAAAGTAATGTTTGTTTGTGACACAAAGTGATATTGTCTATGGAATGTATAAAGCTGTGGCGCCACATGCACGCATGGTGTTTTCTCTCTTTCTTGTGGTTGCAAACGAAAGAGATATCTATAATGTAACAGAAGCAGTAGAAGCACCCATTCGGAACGTATATACACATTACACTACACCATACACCCCCAGCATAATAGTAGCTATGCATGAAAAACTGACGCGACTTACGACTAGAAACCTGAAATATTATTCAAGCCAGTCAGTGATCTAACAATAATAGTTTCTCGATTGTATACATGTCGCACAATGTGTGAATAAAGTAAATTGCAATTGTTAAGTTTTAGCCTTTTCCATAGTGATAAGTTAATTTTAATAAGTCAAGATGTCAGCCCACACTGACCCTGTGGAATCGTTTGATGATTTTTATTCCGAGGTTAGTTCTGTTATCTACTTGTCTTATTACGCTTCAGATGTTACTTAATGCATGACCAACATGAGACATACGTCTTCAATTCTTCATATTTTCTTGGACAGTAGTGGAATAACCCAGTGATGAATGACATAAATGCAGAGGTTTCAGTTGCAATATGTTAAATTTATATGTAACGAACTTTATCTTCCCTTGCCAAGACAATGAAACTTTTGGCATGTTGTATGTAATTCCTATCATATCAGACACACAGTGAAAAGAAATATCCCAAATTGGGTTATTGGGTAGTAGCCAAACAGCACAGATTCAAAGAAAAGGTGTGGACTAAACCAATATGAGTAGGGCCTAAGATATGGTAGCTTCTAAGTCAACTTGTTTTCAAGAGTCTTCCCGTTTTTTGGGACATTCTTCCCATCTTTTGTTTGGTTTACTAGCTCGATTCTGTTGATACCACTCTGTTAATTATTTGGTCCATTATTAAGTAAAAGGAATTACATGTAGGTTAGGTTAGGTGAATCAACTATTTTCTGTCACTAGTTGCCAAGCTTACGTCTCCTGAGTAACTTTTTTAACACCGATTTACGGCTTTTTAATATTCTTGTCAAGTTCAACCCCTTTTTGTATGGACAATCTTCTAGCCACGTTAAAGAACGTATTGTAACAATGTTTCTATGATACTGTAGTTTTGTCTCCTGGCTAATGGGACAGAATAACAACTAGTAATAGTTGATTGAGGCAGATTTAATATAAAAAAAATGTTTTACACATTTCAGGTTAAGGAGATTGAGAAGCGAGACTCTGTCTTAACACCAAAGCAGCAGATAGACAGGCTGCTCCGCCCTGGTTCCACCTATTTCAACCTGAACCCCTTTGAAGTGTTGCACCTGGAACCCGATACGTCCCTCGATGAAATCAAGAAGAAGTACCGCCGACTCTCCATCTTGGTGCACCCCGATAAAAACATGGTTAGTTTAAAGTTGATGTAATTTCGATTTATGGAGGACTAAGGCGTTATTGTTTTCCGAATTATTCATTATGTTTTAGCAGACTTTCAATACATGTACTAGCATTAAATTAATTAGCAAAGTTATCACTATGTTTTGACCATGACTTAGAATACGAACTTTAGTGACCTGATTGTTAGGATCAAGCAAGAGATTTTCCATATTTTTTTCTACAGTAACTGTATTATTTTCCTGTTATGAATGGTTGATTTGAAATGTACTGTGTCCTTTAGTATAACACAATGCGCGGGATTAGATTTGCTCAGTTTAGGCGGTTACAGCCGTCAACATTTCGTTTTTATCCACAGATGGATTGGATAACATTTGGTGGACGACCCGAAGCTCCGGTGCATAGGTAAGGAATGGGAAAATGGGACTGATGTGTGAGCGAGTGAAATTTTAGGACAACTTAGGTGTTATTTAAGAAGCAGAAGCACAGTTGAAAGTAGAACTACTTCTTACTTATCTTAAATCGTAAAAGACAAGCCGAAAATAAAGAAATCCTAAATTAAATATTTACCAAGTGAACTCCTAATGCCGTTTTTGAGATATGAACGTACAGACTAAACAGTAAAATGTGCATTTATTGCATTGCGCTAATAGATTCTTAGAAATACAATTTTTGGAATTGTAATTGCAATTAGGAATTCATATGTAACCAAAAAATATGAAAAATGTAGTAAGTCATATGTGGCTAGAGATAGTTCCAGTGATAGAATCATAAATGAAAGGACCTTTTTTAATGAATATCACATATTCAATTACCTAGATGTAAATATAACACAGGTATTAGAATTTAAATAGTAACAGAATCCAGTTAAACTGTGGGCTAAGAGAATTTTGTCTCATGTACATAACAATAGAATAAAATACATTCTTGCATGGATATTTACATACTTAAATACTAATAAAATACAGGAATGACTCGGAAACAAACATTCCTAACTAAATTAGTATTTACACCAGGGATTAAACCCTGTGTACCATCAGCAGGGTCACTACGAACTAGGCTAACGATTTAGGCCATTATAGTGTGTTATGCATGCACGTTAATGAATAAGAAAACATTCTATGTTGCAGGATGATTCGGAACGGGCCCAGCAGGCATTCGAGATAGTAAACAGGGCTTGGAAAACCCTGGAGAATGATGACACGAGGAAGAAGTGTCTGGATATTTATCAGGAGGCTAAGGAACGTACGGAACATATGGTGAGGATCGGGAACTTCTTTACAAAGTAGGGGTGGCCTGGGCTGGGGGTTTTGAGGATACAAACAATAATTGGTCCCTCTGAAATAACTGTCCTAATTTTAATTGAAGTTTGACGTCTCTGCCCAGAAAAGGGTTAGAGACTTGTGATGACTAGAATGATGACTAGATGGCATTGGAATTGGGATATCCCATAAAAATAATCCTTTTAATATTTATTTGTTAAAACTGATATTTACCAGGAGGCTAAGGAACGTACGGAAAATATGTTGAGGATCGGGAACTTCTTAACTAAGTAGGGGTGGTCTGGGCAGGCGGTTTTGAGGGCACAAACAATAACTGGTCCCTATGAAATAAGTGTTCTAATTTCAATGACAATTTATACAAGGTATATGTTTGTCAAGCGGTATGTGGTTGATGTAACGTCTCTGCCCAGAAAAGGGTTAAAGACTTGTGATGACTAGAATGATGACTAGATGGCATTGCAATTGGGATATCCCATAAAAATATCCTTTTAATATTTATTTGTTGAAACCTACAGTACGTAACGCGCCTAGGATACTAAGACAAATAATGTTTCTGGCTCAGGTCGCAGGTATAGGCAAGGGCTATATAAATATGTTATCAGAGACTTTCTTTATTTCCGTCCATGGTGAGAGCAAAATGTTATGTTTCCCTTGGACAGGAAGTGGGATTTTGCGCACTCGTAGAGGGCGGTAATTGCCACTTTTTGGCCTGGTGTCGCGTCGCATAATAAATAATTTCCAGAATAACCTTTAAATTTTAGTGATATTTATGATTTCATGAATTTTAATACATTCATTTACAGTAATTCGGTTACGCTGGCACAAAACACTTGTTAATAAAGTTTTTGAGTGTGAATCAATGTTTATAATGACTTTTCAGATAGAGCAAAAGAAGAAAAAGCAAAAAAAGGAATCTCGCCAAGCTGACGGTATACCGGAGGATGACCCAGTCAAGTTCAAACATGCAGTTTATGTTATGACTATGAAGGTACGTAGGTACACGTTCTATTTTATTCCAGAAAGTAGAATAAAAAGGAGTTATCAGGCGGTGAAATTTACGATGAGACTTGAGGACTCAATTACGTCTTACAGGATATACTTCCATATTTCTCAGGAATCAGTGTCTTGCTGGTTCAATTTATTTATTTATTTAAAATAGAACTATAGAATAATAATAACATAGAATAATAAGAATAATAACTATAAGAATAATAACTATAGAATAATATTTACAACATAATTTAAATTAGAAATATTACACCAAAAAACCATATTAACAAGAACAGTTCTAATAAATAACAGGAGCGACGCACTTTAGACGTTCAACACATTCCAGCTACTTGCAAACGAATCGCACTGTAGAGTGTGTATGTGATAGATCATAGATCACAATGATCACTCTAAGTGAATATCTGTACCTACTTTTGTGATATTGTAATAAATGATTGAGTATAGAGTATTGAATCACCCATTTTCCAGTTGTTTGCGGACATGGAACGCAAGCGGCAGCACCTAGAAACGCGGGACCAGGAGGAGCGGAAGCGGAAGCGGGAAGCGGAAATAGAACAGGAGGAGCAGCTCACCATGGAGAAGGAGTGGGCCAAGAACTTTGAGGTACTGCCATACCGAGCTGGTTAGACTTTGATTTCGGCTACCCTAAAGTCGTCTGGAGCAGATCGCTATTTAGCGATAGGACCGCCTGTTGTTTGCCTCTACTTGTATCGATTATGTTCTAAATAGTGTTATTTTATTGAGGTGTACAAGGAAGAGTATTTGTATTGTATTGTATTGTATTGTAGCCCTCCGAATCGCCAAACTTAAGTGGCAGTGGGCGGGGCACATAGCACGTATAACCGATGGCCGTTGGGGCGGAAAGGGCAGAGGTTGCGGGAATCCGTTGGATGCGTTTGGCGCAGGACCGGTCACTATGGCACTCTTTGGGGGAGGCCTATTTCCAGCATTGGACGTCTTTCAGCTGATATGATGATGATGATGATGATTGTACTATTATTGTTCTTTTAATATGGCGGCCCGCCTGGTAAGCGAACGCCGCAGCGCTTGGACATTTGCAACTCCAGATTCGATGCTGTACGTCATTTTAGGTGACATTACTACCTTGTGGTGCCCATAATACTCAATTTCAATTTTCTAATGCTCCTGGATTTTATGAAGTTTGAATGACTAGCTGAGCGCTTCCGTGCTTTAGAAGAAACTGATAAGAGCGGTCACATGCGGTGACTTTTCGCAGTGCTGCAAACAGTGTGACCATCTCAAAAGTGGCGAATGTGCCACAGACTTGAGTAAAAAATCTGCCACATCTTAAGCCACTCACAGACTGGCGCGGCATGGCCGCGGCGGTAAAGAGTATCGCACCAAAAACATTACATGTAAAGTGATTGCCAAGACTCCCTAGCTCATACGAGGGGTGATCCAAAAGTAGTGATAATTAATATGTAAAACAACTCAAGTGACCAAAAATCTTTTTCTTGACTGTCCAAAAACGCCTCCACAGCAGCCATGACCTCATTGTCATTCAAAAATTTCTTGCCTCTGAGGTGTTCCTTTAGCCGTGGAAACAGATAGAAGTCGCTGGGGGCTAGGTCTGGTGAATAAGGGGGGTGATCAAGCAATTCGAAACCCGCATCCTGGATTGCAGCCATTGCAACTCTGGCCTTATGAGGAGGTGCGTTGTCCTGGTGGAACAACACAACGGACCGTAACTTACCCCGTCGCTTCTCTTTGATAGCTTCCCGCAATCTCGTTATTTGTTCTGCGTAGTGTAAGCCCGTGATCGTGGCTCCCTTTTCCAAATAATCTATCATTATTACCCCTTCGGCATCCCAGAACACGGACGCCATAACTTTACCCGCTGAACTGGTGACCTTAAATTTCTTTGGGGTCGGAGAGGACGGTCGTTTCCAGGTCATAGACTGTTGCTTGGTCTCTGGATCGAAATAATGAATCCAAGACTCATCCACGGTGACAAATCGTCGCAAAAAAGTTTCCGGGTCAGCTTGAAATTTTTCAAGATTAGCTTTTGACATCTGGTATCGAATTTCCTTTTGGTCGTCATTTAACATTCGTGGCACCCAAAGAGCGGATACCTTGTTCATGTTCAAATCTTCGGTTAATATTCGTTGAATGCTGCCATACGAGATCCCTGTCATTTCATTTAAATACCTGATCGTCACTCTTCTGTCAATCAAAACTAAATCTTCAATTTTTTTAATGTTGTTGTCAGTACGGGCGGTGGACGGTCGGCCCTCGCGGTGCTCGTCTTTAGTTGATGTCCTACCCAAGTTAAATTCCTTGCACCAGCGTGCAACTGTGGAATACGGTGGTGCGGATTCCCCTAATGTTCCCGATAATTCAATATGTATATCTTTAGTACACATTTTTTTTAAACACAAGTACTTAATGACGGCTCTCACTTCATTTTTCTCCATCTTCATGTATTTTTTCCGAACAGTTACGAACAAAAGAAGATAACTCAATGACATATACATATTTATTAATAAATGTTTTTTTAAAATTTACTGGCCAGTAACCGCTTTAAAAAATAAGACCTCCTTTTACCTTATTCAGCCACGGATAGTATTCGATTATCATTACTTTTGGATCACCCCTCGTATATAGCATTCAGCGTTAAAAAGATATCAGATCATAAGCAGCGCCAAGCTTCCTATCCTACACAGCGTAACTCTACCACTACCAGCCACGCTCTACAAATTCTATATCTTGGCTAAAAAGTATAGACACTTGTGAGAGTCTATGCGGCGACCGGGATGTCCCCAACAAATGTAAAGCAACATAATGGAAGTTGTTTGACATAATTAGTTCTTTCGGGACGGCTAGCTTTAGACAGCGCGCGAGACAAACTACCCGTTTCTTTCCAAATGTTCTTTATCTTATTTACATGAAAAGTGTAAAAAGCCTTTTTCACAATCCACGCGAAGACAGACTCTGAAAGACTAACCTGTACATAGCAACCTATTTCTCATCTAACTCGTCTGCGTTTCCAGGAATCTCGACAAAACCGCGTTGACAGCTGGAAGGTGTTCCAGTCAGGCAGCGGAGGGGAGAAGAAAAAGAAGAAGAACAAAATCATGGGCTTCAAGCCGCCCAAACCCAAGCCGGAGAGCAGATAACTCCACGAGCACTCACCATCCATAAGGGTCATACACAGATAAAAAAAGGGTTTTCAAAAGTTCACTTGTTTACTAACATATCCACTGCCAACAATTTCCTAGCGCTACGCTCGTAGCGGATGCCGTGGTTTTCCCGCTTAGTAGTGGATAGCGCATAGGAACTCGCCTGGAGGGCGTTCTGTTCGTAGGAGGCGAGTTCCTGGCAGTGAAAGTATTTAAAGTTAGGTCCAGCTTTTTTACAAGAGTTTATTTAGTTTCACCTGTCCCGTTGTCTGTCTGTAGTCAGATCTTTCAAGTTAAATTTGACCGGCTTCCCTGTGACCGATTGAGCTGAAATTTTGGGTGTAAGTATAGTTTGGACGATTTAATATTATGGTACCATCGAGCTGATGATGGAGACAGAAGGTGGCCATGGGAATTCAGTACCTAACCGACGTAACCCGATTGAGTTTGGGCTCGTTAGAATCGTATCAATGGGTAGTTTATGATGATATACAGAAAAGTACAGTCTGCAATAAAATTTGTACCAAAAATGTAATTTTTGTAAGGAACTTGTTTTCGGGGGGGAAATGCTTTCACGTATCCCGCCTGGCTGGGGAACGAGGCCGGGAAGGCCGCCCAAGAACCTACCGTCTAAAACTACGGTGGTCTACGAACGCGTTGCCGATCCTTTATTGATTCATTGTCGATAGCTTGAGACATGCGGGCCCCTCACTCTCAACATAGCGCATTTTCTGGCACTCTAGCGACCTGGCATTTTCTAAAAATCTGTACTGCATTCACCTAGTCGGAGTACTTGCGGAATTTGTCGCAAGTTTTTACCGCTATGTAGCGAAAAGTGGTCAGAAGAGCGTAACGCGTATGTCGACTTTGGTCCCTTGCCCATTACTATCGGGGGCAAGTTTAGACAAACTAGAACCTACATCTGTCTATGACCCACTAGTTTAGTTTTTGTTGTCGTGTGAGGCTTAATAGGAATAATAATTTTGAAAGTTATTAGATTTTTTCGGACGGTATCCGGTTTGCGGCGCATAGCTATACTTTTGTTTACGCAAAATGAAATAACCCTATACTTACGACAACGACCTTGATTGGATATTAACCCTGAGACATTGAAATGTTTGAAAATGAAAAAGACGCTGTAAATACATTAATGATTTTTTTTGACACTGTATTTAATGACTTTTTATTGTAACGAATGTTGCATTAGAAATGAGGCTATTCCAATGCAGAACCATGTTGGTACATTGATAAGCGATATAGCCTTCCGAATCTATATGCGTGGCAATTTAACTTATACCCGACGTCTTTCGGCTGAGGATGGTGAACAAACATTTGCGGGTTCAAGTCTGAAATATATTGAATAAAGTCATCTCATAATCACAGCGGAAGGGCGTCTATATTTGTCATTATTTACACCTGACTACGTGCTTCCATATGTGGAAATACTAAGTTTAATTAACTAATAAGTTTCATGTTCATGTTATCGCAATTAAGAGCTGGCTTATTTATTATGACTTAGCCTTAGCTGCCCTTTAGCTTGAAGTTTGTGTTCATAAATTGATGTATTGAGCTTCGCACGACCTTATAGTTAATGTAAAACAACCTTGGTTAAACTATTCAAAAGCTAATTTTGAATTTGTGATACAGTTCAACAGAAATATGATTTTTCTTATTAAGTTTACCACCAGCAATAGATATTTCTTAGTGATCAACTAGTTATTTGCTGAGCATTACTGACGCAGGTAATGATATTTCTAAGCGAGAAACAAAGACACCAATTGTACCAATTCCAGTAGATTCATCCAACGCCATTGACACAGTCGTTACTTTGTAATGTGGGAATCGGTTTGTGGCGTTGCATGCGTTTTTAGTACCCAGGAAATTCTCGAAGTATACATAGATGTGAAAAATACAATTATAGTATACTTTGTAAATACATTTGCTATTTCATTTGACACAGATTGACTAAAAAACCCCATCGTAAATGTGACACGAGACACGCGAAAGGAGCCTGTCGTATCGTATCGTATATGATAGCCTGAATGTGATTGAAAGGATAATTTTCTTTAAAAATAAAGTTTTAACCGACTTCAATTACGTTGTGTTATCTCAAAATCGGTATTCTCCATAACGATATAAATATTGTAACAGAATGAATATCACAACGTCATAATATCGTTTTAAAATGCGAGCCGCGCGAGTGTCATGGCACGAGTAGGGGATACTGATTGCGAGAAACTGGTAGCCTAAAACGTTATATAAAGTTATTTTACGTCACACCTGGCCATAAGGCGAGTTTTACTGCACGCTGTGCGTACGGGAAAACTCGCATTGTGGCCAGATGAAGACGTAAAATTTTGTACTCAACACGGGCGGTAATTCGTAAAGCCCCAGAGCGCATATTTATGGCCCTCACCTTCGGTTCGGGCCACAAACACCTGCGATCTGGGGCATTCACGAATTCACCGCCCTAGTTACGTAATGTACTATTACGTCACACCTGGCCATAATGCGAGTTTTATTGCACGCTGCGCGTACGGGAACACTCGCATTGTGGCCAGGTGAAGACGTAAAATTTTGTACTCAACACGGGCGGTAATTCGTAAAGCCCCAGAGCGCATTTTTATGGCCCTCACCTTCGGTTCGGGCCACAAAGACCTGCGACCTGGGGCATTCACGAATTCACCGCCCTAGTTACGTAATGTAGTATTACTTCCAGATTAATTTAGTTCGAGTCTTAAGGCTCAAACAGACGGCATAGTGGAGGGCGCGCGGTGGGCGCGCAGCGCGATATTTTCCTACAAACCGCTGTCAAACAGGCTGCGCCCCGTCGGCAACGCGCCTCGCTTCTATCGCGTCCCGCCAGCAACCTGCCGCGCAATGCGACCGATGACGCGAGGCCAGCACGTCTATCATGAGACGGCCGCGACATAGGTACTCTCGATTTTACTCGCACTAAATCTCTTGTTCTAATTGTTCTAATAAGAGAGACGTATAGTGCGAGAAAAATCGAGAGCTCGCGCGCCGTCCCGTGACAGCCGTGCAGCGCGATGCGGGCTGGTTGATGGAACGTTTTGTGAACGCACGTATGTACAGTCGACGTCAAAGATACGAGTACGTATACTTTTTTTCTCCTTATTACAATGGAATAAGGCGAAAAAAGTAGGTATACATATATTTGAACTTGACTGTACAGTCAGCGTCATATAGTTAGTAGCAGCCAAGGTACACGCCTTAATTAATGTAAGAATAAGGTTGTGTTATGAACATTTACGAACTATTTAGCTACTCTGGCTGCTACTAACTATATGACGCCGACTGTACACGAATTGGGGAAACAACCAGTATCAATTTAAACTTTATTGCAAACGTCAAAAGGTATAATTCCGCTATTCCTCTTCACAGTCGACGACCATGTCGCTTGGCGGGCCGGGGTGCTGCGGCGGCGAGAAGTTCAGGTAGATGCTGTCCGTCATTATCATCATGGCGAACGAAAATAGGAACCTGGAAAGAAATATTTTGAAGTTATAGCCATCGTCGTAAATGTTGATGACAAGATGCCGTATTTTTTGAAGTAAAAACTTCTTTAGCGGCGCTGTGCACTTTTTGAGATGGGGAAAAATTGTTAAGGCCACGGGGCCTGAACCTACGGAGGTTCAGCGAAGTTGAGCGAACAGAGTTTTTGAAACAATATAATGCGTCTGTTTATAATAATATGGTTTAAAAAAAAATACGAATAGTAATCTTGAGGCTTTTCTGCAGGGAAATCAGTGTTTAGAAACATGATTAAGCAATTTTCGCTTAAAATAAGTCTTACAATTTATGCACAAAAGCTAAAAATATTAAAATGGCTTCAAAAAATCGGCAATATCATGTTTGAGAGAAATCAGTGTTTACTTTTTTATTTATTTAAACGCCAGAAAAAATAAAATTAAAAAACATGATTTCCGCGCTTCCGAGCACGCCCTTCCATCTCGCTCACGCTTAAGCTCAGTGAGAGGGAGAGAAGACCATGAACCTACGGCGCCTTAAACCCTCCACAGATTCGAGAGATCACGTGACCGTCAGATGCGTTGGGTGAGATTGGGGGCGGGGGGCGTGAGGGGGGGGGGGGGGGGGGTTGAAGGAGGGGGAGGGTTTTTTAATACTGATGATTAAAGCAAATCGCAAGTTTTCACTTCTGCCGGTACTCCCGGAGTGCAACCCTAAGAGCCCAAACACAACGACTTTATTTTGGGTAAGATTCGACCTAAACAAAGTACTTAACTAACATACATATAGAAACACTGAAAGTTAAAAAAAGCTTATAACATATGTTAGTAGTTAGGTAAGGTGTATGAATTATGTTGGATTTCTCCACCCCTTTCTTCCCGTGGGTGTCGTAAAAGTCGACTAACGGAGCAGGGTTGAAGTGTGTTGTGGGCGATTTCCATTAACCTATCAATATAATACCACATTTAGTCGATTTTTTATGCCCACATTATTTATGGTAAAGGTAGCACTGGAACATAAGTTTCCTGTGCTCTGCATACCCCTTTTGGGAATATAGCTAGGCGTGAATCTATGTAGGTATGTAGGTAACGTACGAGTACGTCGAAGGTACGATGAAATCTACGAGTGTCTGACTGAACACTTGGACCGTGCCGGTTCAAACCGCTGGATCAATGTGTTCGGGTACTTTATTATGTTCGACTTGTTTGACATCAAGTTCGTGAACTATGTTGATTGGGGGTAAATTTGTGAAATACATTGTCACATTCCATTTGACGTCTAGCGTATTATGTAGGTACGATTCTCACCGAACGGGCCGGGCCGGAGCGCATTCTATTACATGCAAAGGAAGGAATGCGCTCCGGCCCGCCCCGTTCGGTGAGAATCGTAGGTACATAATTCTACCGCGATGAGTTCGGAATTGGAAGAGCTCTTCATATAGGGTGTGTAATGATTGGTATAACAACTTTTGATATATTTTCATTGGATATAACAACATTTAATATAATTTCATTGGATATAATCACTCAAGGGCCATAATTAACTTTTGGTATAACAACAATCAGTATAATTTCATGGCGTATAATGTTCAAATAGTATAATACATTTTTAATATAACGTTTAATGGATATAATGTATATTGGATATAAGCAGTGATCGGAATAGGCAGAGTATAAATACCTAAACTTAGTAGAACAAAGTCGTGAAGTGGAGACTTCCTTGCGATAACATTTTTTTCCGGGACTTCCCGAATTAAAAATTCAACTTATATAAAAGTAAATCCTATAATTGAATCTTGGATGTATCAATAATTCAGTAGTAACAGCAACACTATTTTTTTTACTTTACATGAAAATCACCGATGAGAAAATTGTTGTTACTTCTATATTTCTGTGGACTACAGAAGAAACAACAATTTAATTTTATTTTTAAAATTAATCGGTCTCTTTTATCCTCGTTCACATTTCGTGTTTAAGTGAAAGAGATAGACAAAATAGTAGTCTTATCTATTATATTTCTCGTGGTTCCTATTGTTATCGTGTAAAAGAGAAAGCAGATGTCGTTATCACTTGATGCTGCTACCTGCTATCCTTTTTATGCATTAATAATAAGTTGACAATACAGTTTCATACCATCCTTTATCGAGTACAAACGGGTTTATACTGTGTTTCTATGATATTTCATTTGTATTACGACGTAATATCTATAAAGAATCGTTTATATTATTGATTGTGTTATTTTGTGCCTATTGATTCTATTGAACCCGAAACATACATTGTTTTTTATCCCATTTATAAAATATTAGTTACTTAGTAAGTTTCCGGGATTTTAGTCACGCAAAAATATATAGTCGTAAGGAAGTCTCCACTTTTTGTCTCTGTGCTACTAAGTTTAGGTATTTATACTCTGCCTATTCCGATCGCTGGATATAAGTATTAGTGGTATAATGTTTTGTATCATATAATTTTTGTTTTCACATATACGTTAATTATTTTAACCTAACTAAATCTAACCTGATCGCCAGCGTGTCGACGTCACCCCGCTTCGCGGGGTGCCTATTTCCGCTCTAAGGGACACAAGCTAACACTAACCTAACCTACAAATAATACCATTGTTTCAATTAACAGTGGCTATTATACTGTTGTGTGGCAGTGGTTACTCGTCGTCGTACCTACACCAACCTGTCTTAGGTAAGAAATAATAGTAGTAAATGTTCCAGATTATGCCAATAGTACATTATACCAACTGTATCCCATGTACGTTATACGTTAGGACTGTTAGATGAATAGTTGTTATATTACTAGTTCATTATATCTGTTGATAATTATATTACATGAGAATATATCAAATGTTGTTATATCAAAAGTGCATTATATCCTGTAATCGTTATATCCAGTGAAAATATATCAAAAGTTTTTATATCGATCGTTACGCACCCCTTCATATAAACTTCGAGTTAGGTATCTATAAGTAACTAGACGTGCCCGCGGCTCCACCCGCGTGAATTAATTATATTAATGTATTTGTCACAATTGTATTATGTTCATGAGCCCTGCTTAGCAACGTACCGATATGGAAATAATAGCAGTATACAGGTATTTTCAATATTTTCATATAAATTTATTAAAATGTCAACATGAAACTCAGTAATAAACACAGGCCTCCTCTCATGGATGAGAGGGAATGGGCAGTAGTCCCCACGCTGGCCCAGTGCGGGTTGGGGACATTCGTGAGGAAACCTGCATACATCCACAAAGAAATTCAAAGGTGTATGTGAAGTCCCCAACCCCGCACTGGGCCAGCGTGGGGACTACTGCCCGTTCCCTCTTATCCATGAGAGGCCCGTGCCCAGCAGTGGGACGTATATAGGCTGATTTATTTATAATTATTATTTAAAAAAAATGCTTCAGCCATTATAGCGACACAAAGTCTCATAATTTTCAGCACTTAGTAAATTTTTACCCAAAGTGGTGTCATTATAACACCTATTTTCATAGACATCAAAACTATTCTCTAAGGAAGTAATTGTCTGCACTTTTACAAAAAAATAACGACGAAGACACCGAAACCCCCGCCGGTGACTTCTAATCTACCCGCCACCCGAGTCGGATTTGCCACAACAAGTTTTTTTTTAATTAACTTCAAAAAAGCTATTTAGAATATATATATATAGTCCCTGAGACGGCCACTAATATCCACACTTTCCAACTCTCATAACTTCATAATAAGTCCCTGGGACGGCCACCCTTTGCTATATATATCCCAAGCGTTATTTGCCTTCTTTAGCCAGTTGCCTCCGGCCGTGGCTGCTATGTCGTCGCTCCAGCGCGTACTGTTACAGTGAGCCTCCGTGGAGCTTGAAAAAAACTCTTGTATACACCCAAGCAGTTTATTATCCCAATTACAAACACTGCACGACTTATAGTATCACTGAAAATATTTATATCAAAATTAAAGGTCAGAGTATAGCAAAGGGGGCGCGATTAAGTTTTTTTCCGCTCTTTTATAAAAAAAACAACCACGAAGACGGCGGCGGGAGCAGAGCTCCCGCCACCGTCTTCTAACCTATCCGCCATCCGAGTCGGTTCACGATACCGAATTTTTTTAAGTCCCAGAACCGTTTAAATAACTGATTTAGGAGCCAATATCTCATATCAATATCAAATATAGAGAAAAGTTGCCCATACAAAACATGCTTATTTTAGCGTCTTCTATACGATAGCATCATAAAAAAATAGGTGTCATAATGACACCACCCCCATCAAAACAAAAACTAAGTCCCGCGCCCCCTTTGCTATACCCCAACCAAATTAAATTACGACTGACATATGTTTCGTTAATATTTGGCGTTTTATAAAGTCATAATGCTGTCGATGCTTTACCTGTATTAGGCAATATTTACGTGGAAGCAAAACAGTTATGCGTGCATATAACAGTATGTGGCCGCCCTGACTTTCTTTTTACATCGGGGCCTTTCCATAGCATCACTTCTTTGGTCCATCTCTTATCCGTGTATCACCCATCCCACTGCACATCACCAAGGGTCCAGCCCATCGCCATTTTAACTTAAGGATTTAGAGCAGGGTGTCTGTAGTTTTCGTCTAAGCTCGTATGCACTCACTTTTCACTTTAAATGGATTTTCCTTATGTTTAACGTACTCCTTTCCATCGCGCGTTGTCCTTATTTTGGTTTTGGTCTTTACTGTGTAACTCCAAGTTTGGCAGCCATATGTAAGTGTGGGGAGAATGTTGGTGTCCATAACTATTTTTTTCATATGCAGTGAGTCGCCTTTACCAGTATTTTTTCTAACTTATGGCTGTGCGTCGTTCTATCTCGCCTTGTGTGCTATCATTGCTAAAAGATACTTCTTTTCCTAGGTATATGTAGCGTTCTACATACTCTAATGTGGTTTTGTCATTGCCTGTCACCTTGGTTTCAGCCTCGTTCATCCAGACTACTTTTTCGCTTTCTTCTCTGAATGAGTTGATCACTCTATTTTTTTGCTAGCAGAGGCGAGCAGTACGATTTCGTCCGCAATCCCGAGATTGCTTAGCCGTTTGCCTTTAATTATTATGCCTTCATGCTGCCAGGAAATATGATATAGTAAATAACCAAATCAAGGTCCAAATGAGAAAACACCAGTTCCAACCGATCCGAGCACTCGTTTCACACGATAACAAACGATAAATAATAATTATAAATGCAAATATAAAACAATTTTCAAAGTAAAGTAACATTAACACTGACACTTGACACTCTTGACAGTCTGACGGTGGCGGAACGTTCCATTTCATGTCAAATTCTCTTAAATTCTCTTACCGAAATTTCAAAGTTCGGTTTTCATTAATAATTATCTATAAATACTATGTTTTTTTAGCCGAATCAATTGTATAACGATTATACTAACGTGTAAATGTAGTCTCAGATATAATCAAATTACGTAAAATGGAGAGACCGATCTCTCAGATCCGAACGTCAGAGCCGAACATTTCCGAACAATGGCGACGCTTAAAATTGTCAATTTTGTCGAGATTTCATTACGTGATTTTAGAAAAAATATGGAACAGAACCGGAAGCCTTTATGCTCTTGTTCTAAGTTAATATCAAGATGATTGATTCGTACATTTATTTCTCGTGTTCGTTGCGTTGGTTTTAAGAAACGTGTCGCCAAAGATCGTGTTTTTTGTAAGGCGCTATCTCGCTCGTTCCTTCGTGTTTTATCCCGTTCTGATTTTCCGATTTTACATAATAGATATGGCAAGACTGCCTCCTCAATTACAGTTAGCTAATATTTAGGTACCTATTAGCGTGTCGGTTTCTTACCACAGAACTCCGCCCACGAAGACTTTATTGTAAAAGTCTTGTTTGGCCTTGTACCAGGGTCCCCACGGACCACACGGGATCGGCAATTCGTTCATGTGTGCATCGCAGTCCTCTGTCAAACAATAACTTTCTTTAAATAATTCGCTTGAACTCTGAGGTCGTCACTGTCGCATGTGGGTTGTTGGGTCTTGCAAGACCCATGGATTTATATTGTACATTCATCATCATCATCATCATCATATCAGCCAAAGACGTCAACTGCTGGACATAGGCCTCCCCCAAAGAGTGCCAAAGTGACCGATCCCGCGCCACCCGCATCCAGCGGATAGCGGAATACAAATTCCTGATCATCATCCGGATTAACCACAGTAGGTAGATACTCGTTATATGGCTACAAACAGTAAAACAAATCCGTACAAGCGTCCTATGCGACGCACTCACACAGAAACGCATGCAAGTCGGGCTAGTCGGCGGTGCCTATATCAGAGGGCCTACCGCGAAACAAAAACTAACTTCGTGTATGACCATCTCTGTAGTACATGCTAGTTCGAGCGACATAGAGGGAGAGATACACGAACGAAGTTCGTTTTCATGTCGCGGTAGCCCCTCAGTCCGCGTGCCGTCCGTGCGCCTTATAGAACTGGTTTTAAAAGCAACGCAGGTGTAGAAGTTCTTAAGCGACCCAAGTTGGTAGCACTTTATAGCTAATAAGTATATTAAGTAGGTACCTATTTAATTTACCGTGTATATATTAACGAACTCCAAACTGCATGGCTGCACTTTTTTCTACGTCCTGGCACTTGGGAGAAGCGTGCATAATATCTTTAGCTCTAATCATACGCAAATCAAACTCATGTACCTAAGTATGATTTGGATCAGTTTGCCGCGCGAAAAAAAGTGCGTGTGTTAAAGTATGTCTATATTAAAGGGCGGAATCGTGCAGTGGAGTCCAGTCCTGTCGGCCCTTATGTAGATTATATATTATTATGAACAATTTTTAGAAACCACTTACGATTTACTTTGTACGTTCGTACTTGGGTAAACTGGGGTGGCTTGACTTGTGGAATCGTTGTCACGACTCTTCGAAGTCCTAAGATTCTCGTCCTCATTTTGCGTGTTCTTCACTCAAACAATGACAATTAAACTAAAATAATGATTTACGTCAGATAGTTTCTACATCGCCGACAAGGTTGGTTGGCCAGTATTTTTTGAATAATTTAAATTAGAGATTAATAAATAAAATAAGGGTCAAAATATTAATTGGAAACTTAGGAGTCCGCAGTATGCTCGATTCTCAGTAAAGGATTTCGACTTGCATTACATTTACAAATTTCCTCGCGGTGGTGAGGTGAAAAATTGTGTGTCTCGCTCTGTAGCAAAATTGTTTTCACTTCTCATGCTCAAAAAGTGCATCATATTATTTAGACTTGGCAAGCGGGGCTAAAGTAGTACCTACATTTAGCCCCTAGGGAAAATATGTATAAATATTTATGATTTATAAAACAATATACAGCTAGACATTAAAATCGACCAATCAGGAAACAGAATTCAATTCAAACATTGGGTGTTTTTCCAGCGTGGTTAACTGCATACATGAGTCAACTAAAGAGTTGTGATTGGTGGATGTAATTACATGACATACGCTATGAAGATTGTGCGGGATAGACTACGCCGCTATTAGACGGTCAGAGGCGTTTATTCGTCTTGTGAATATTTTGTATCTGTGTCAAAACAGTTTATTAAAAAGAATGGCGCCAAATTGAACAATCTTTTCGCCTTGGTATAATTGTTGATTGTGGATGGATAATCTTTGTTTTTACTAATTTCTCGCAGTCTAAGTGAAAAGTAGAGTGTATAACTCTGGTCTAAAAGCCATATTACCCCTCGAACTATTTCCCCTCACTTCGTTCGGGAAAATATCCATCTCGTGGTAATATGGCTTACTTTAGACCCTTGTCATACAATCTACTATTGACGTCTCGTGCCTTGCAAGGCTCGCTATTATGATATGGATTGTAATTTGGAACCACTCGCTTCGCTCTTGACTCAATCTTGCAAACCTTCGCCAGCTCGGCTTTAAATGCAAGCATTTACGCCAGACAACAACTTTGCAGGTATTAAAACACTTAGTTTAGTCATAATAAACTACTTAGCACAAAACATTAGTAATCTATTATTCATTGCCGAAAATAAGAATCCCGTAACCCAAGTTACGAAAGTGATATAAAATCTTCAGGACAAAAAAGGTTTTGTTAATGTTCATTGTAATAAAAACTTCACCCAATTGTCATACAAAATCTCTGACATAGCGTTGATATTCGGAAAGTTTTACGATAAAAATGTCTGTGAGAATTCTGGGGCAACGGGAGTAACCTAATGCAGGGGAAAAATGTCCTTGAATTTATCTTTGTCATAATTCGACTAGAGATTATTTTACTTTTAAAACACGGGACTTAACACTTTCACTGCCAGGTACTCGTCAAGACGTCTAGCGGGTGCCTCCACCGCACCCGCTTTTCGCTACTTAGCTGGAAAACGACGGGATGGTTACGAGCGACTACCGATTGAGCGTGTAACGATTATTGGCAGTGAATGTAATAAAACATTTTACACATTCACTGTCAATAATCGCTACGTGATGTGCTCGTAGCAGAGTCCTATCCGTGGTTTTCCCCGTATGTATCGGAAAGCGACTGCGGCGTATGCGCCCGCTGAAAGTTAATCACGTAGGTATACCTATCTACATTTATTTATTTATACGTAAATGGACGATTCGGATGTGTTGCAACATCCTTGGAAGAAGGCTTGGATTGCATGCCATTTTGAATTACGATTCAATACTGTAGGCACAACTAAATATTCATAAGAACACACTGTAACTTAGAACATCCTGTAACTACTCCCGGGTGGTGTCGGGTTAGAATTTAACCACCCCTTTCTTCCCGTGGGTGTCGTAAAAGTCGACTAAGGGAGCAGGGTTGAAGCGTATTGTGAGCAATGGGCTAGCAACCTATCATATTCCTACTTGTTATGGCGATTTTTTGGCCAAATGCTGCACTTTCTGAAGAAAGCAAGCCGTTTTGTACAGTGATAGTAGGGACCAAACTGAGTGACTTGACCCGCAGCAGCGGAAGTTTCACCCCTTAGGAAACGATATGGCGCCACTTCTTTAAAAAATATTTCCAAAAAATCTACAAGCTACACGAATGAACCAATTTTAATCAATAATATCTCAAATGAAAGCTTAATATATTCATTACTTACGAAAAAAATATGAAAAATATACACAAAATACTTTTGGTACAAAACCGCTTGTCAAGTTATTTTTATACCTAAATGGCAGTTTTTACTTGATTTCGTAAAAAAAATGTATCCAACATGAATAGTCTAATAAATATGTATATTACTAAGTAAGTAACAAGTATTATAAAAAAAACTCGACACCAATACCTTTCATACTTTAGGAAATATTAAAGTTTTATTGTGAGCGCCATTTCTTTCAAGCATATTTTAAATAATTATACAAGCTAAAAAAATGAACTAATTTTGATGTCAAATGAAAGCGCATTTTATGTTTTACATACAAAAAAATTCAATAAAAATATATACCAAGTTTTTTTGCGAATTATTGCATATTAAGGTTTTTTTACTTTATTGGTAGTTTTTACTTGATTTCAATAAAAAATGGAAGCAACATGAATGTTATTATGTTATGTTAATACTTTCTTATGTTTATTACTGGGTGAATAAAAACTGTATAAAAGAAGGCATGAATATTTTCATAGTTTACGAAATAGTTAAGTTTAATTGTGCTCTGATTTGAATGTTAAATAAACATGAAAATAATTTAAATGAATGAAAAAATATTGAAATAAAGCACATTTTTCCCTGGTGCTGATTTACGAAAAAATATGATTACTTTAAAATAAGTAATTATTCCTATTTAGTGACTACAATTGCAGAAAAATAAATAAAACAATATAGTCCCCGACATAGTTGGTTCTAAGACTACTACTTACGTTCAAATGTTATGTTAAGTAACTTGGATATTTCACGTTTTGAAATAAAAGACTATTAACATATATAAATATAAGTTGACAATCTTACAAAAATCGACCTAGTCCCATAGTAAGCTCAGTAAGGCTTGTGTTATGGGTACTAGACGACGATATATATAATAGATATAAATACTTAAATACATAGAAAATATCCATGACTCAGAAACAAATATTCATGCTCATCACATAAATGTTTGCCCTTACCGGGATTCGAACCCAGGACCTCTTGCTTCGTAGGCAGGGTCACTACCAACTAGGCTAAAGCGGTCGTCATATATAATTAAATTTCCTCTTCGGGTTCGCAGTTAGATGCAGAACTGAAAAATAAAAGTCGTGTTGGAGTACTCGTATCATTCCACTACTACAAAATCACTCATATTTTATACATGGACTGGTTCTGTTGAAAGTACCGTTCAATTTTGTGCCAGCCAGTGGAAATAAGTGGTCGGCATCAGCATACAAAATAGCCTGGCATTGAAATAGTTATTTGTGTCACAAGGGAGCAAAATAGTATATTTACGGCGAGGGCGGTGTATTGAATCCTGAGCGTAGTGCGGGATACAACTGTTTACGCCCGAGACGAAAATAATTTTGATACCGAGTGACACATACTATTTTTCACACCGACTATGAGGAAATTAAAAAAAGCTATTGTTAAAATATATCTAAATTATCTTAATTTTTATTACTAATTTTTAAATATTACGAAATATTTATACATTTTTATACCATTGTTATACTTAAAACTTGAAATGTGTTCGTTTTGAATCGACTACGATGAAATTACAATCGATTATTTTATTAACATCTGTGTTCAATTGGCACATTGCGTACAAATGTTCCAATGCCAATGTATAAATTAAAAAATTAGCTTGAACAGAAAAGTAGCGTTTTGGTCCCTCTCGTCGTGGAGCAAAACTTACTTTTCCGAATGAAAGGTGTGAAATAGTTATTTGTGTCACAAGGGAGCAAAATAGTATATTTACGGCGAGGGCGGTGTATTGAATCCTGAACGTAGCGAGGGATTCTAACGTAGGATCCTGAGCGTAGTGAGGGATACAAGTGTTTACGCTCGAGACGAAAATAATTTTGCTACCGAGTGACACATACTATTTTTCACACCGACTATGAGGAAATTTAAAAAAAGCTATTGTTAAAATATATCTAAATTATCTTCATTTTTATTACTAATTTTTAAAATATTACGAAATGTTTATAAATTTTTATACAACGTTGTTAGAGTTAAAACTTGAAATATGTTCGTTTTGAATCGACTACGATGAAATTACAATCGGTTATTTTATTAACATCTGAGTTCAATTGGCACATTGCGTTCAAATGTTCCAATGCTAATGTATAAATTAAAAAAGTAGCTTGAACAGAAAAGTAGCGTTTTGGTCCCTCTCGTCGTGGAGCAAAACTTACTTTTCCGAATGAAAGGTGTGAAAATAATATTAACTTACTTTGGATTTGTACAGCCGCCTTTGCAGGATTTACAGTGGGCAGTGCATGGTAAACTGACTCAACGACACCCACAACACATAGTACCGCAGCCAGATTTGCAGCCACAATGGTCCAAGAGGCTTAATTGTGACCAATTTGCCGTAACTGCCGACCATTGTGGAGCCCAACTCTCTTTGGAATGAAATGAAGAAATGGAAGAAGCGGATGGTCGCCTTGTTTGGCATTTGGCATGCTAAAGATATGGTTGTGCATGGAGCAACTCACGTTGTACTGCGGTCTTCGGACACAGACGTATTGGTGTTGTTGATTTCATATTTTGCAGCAGCAAATATATTAATATTAGTACTTTCGCTACCCGGGTGCCTACGCCGTAGGCGCTTTCCGCTACTTATAGCTTTAGCGGGAAAACCCCGTGGTTTTCCCGCTAAAGCTATAAGATAGATCGGCTACGAGCGTAGTGCGTAGCGATTGTTGGCAGTGAATGTGTTAATTGTAGCTAACGCCTTGAAAAATATCTTGGCGCTAATTTCTTGTTTTCAAATATTTAAATTTAAAAACGGGCCAAGTGCGTGTCGGGCCACGCGCAGTGTAGTGTTCCGTAGTTGCCTGTCTGTATTTGTTACATCGACACGCGCCAAGTAAAGGGTGCGGTTGCGTCGGCCGAATAATTTGTACGAAAGTTGGCCTTTTCAAGTACATTTTATGTTGGTCGACTATTACTCGGTAACTTTTTAGTAGATAATGTCTACATAGACGTGATAGTTTCCCTTTTTAACCCCGTCCCCCTGCGAAATTGGGGTGTTATAAGTTTAACTTGTCTGTTTGTGTATCTGTCCGTGGTATCGTAGCTCCCAAACGGATAAATCAATTTGAATGCAGTTTTTTTGTGTCATAGATAATTTTATCCCGAATGTTTTGCAGCTATGTTTCATCAAAATCTGTTCAGCCGTTTTTGAGATATTGGACTTTGAAATGAAAATGTCGGGGGTTTTTCAACTTTTTTAAGTTGTAGTTACAATTGATTATATGTATTACCTACTGCCACGATTTTTTCCACATTCCCAGTAGTAGCCATTAAACCGGCAGTGGATAGGGGACAAATTACTCTTAAGTTTGGGCTTTAAAGCCCAATATCACACAAATGAACCATTCAAATAAAAAAAAATGGTTTTCAGAAACTCGTAATATTTTTGAACAAGCTAACCAACGATAACCCATGGGTTTACCGAGAATTAATAATACATCGGCACTTTACGTGTGGGGGGGGGGGGGGAATCACCTTAAATTAAATATATATATATATATGTAGGGGTGCATGTGTAAAGGTTTTATGAACCATGAAGGTTCGATGACAAACGAATGAATGCGGTAGAATGAAACCGATGGTTGCGCTTTTGTTTTATAAAAAAAAGGAGAGCAGAATAAAAAACATGAAGACTTGAGCTGGGTTTATTTTATAAATACTATATATATATATATATTCTATTATTGTGTTGCCGTGATTGATTTATATAGACGATTGATTTAGGATTGATTTATATAGAGACCGACAGACGGTCAAGGCGAAACCATAAGGGTTCCTTGTTCACTACGCAACCCATTCTTTTTGAGTCATAGTTTACTGGTTACCAATTGGTTCTCTATTGGATCGCATAAAATCATTTGGAATAATAGAATAACGCATAATTTTAGTAAGCCGAATTAGCGTTAAGACTAATCATGTTATGGAATAATTTTTAAGGCATAAAATTAAAAAGCATAAACGTACTCGTACATAGCATAATCATCACAAAGTCTAACATCAGATAGCATAAATACAAAAAGTCATAATAATTACTTGGCGTCATTACAAAACGAATAAAAAAATATTGTCCGAATGTTTATTGCGTCGAAGTTTTTTTTAGAATGATTGATGTGCATACCTTTGATGTTACTTATATTTAATGTTCTAAAAATGTTGCATAATCTAAATGCAGGTTGGATCTGGTCAGAATTGCCTATTACTTAAAGTACTTATGACCCGCCCTCATGTCGACGGAGCCCCGCTTCGTGGGGCCCCTATTTCTGCTCTGAGGGACAAAATGCAACTAACGAACCTATCTAATTGATCTAAATGAAGGTTTGCTCTGCTGAGAATTGCCTAATACTTGAATAACCTATGACTCGCCCTCATGTTGACGGAGCCCCGCCTGCTTCGCGCGGCCCCTATTTCTGCTCTGAGGGATAAAAGGCAACTAACGAACTTATCTTATTTATCTAGATGTAGGTCGGGTCTGCTCAGAGTTTAAAAATAGTATAAAATTTAGAAAAAAAATAGTATAGGTGGTTTAGCTAATTTAATAATAGGCAAAATAATTACTATGACATGAAAATTAGGACTATTACTTTTTAGGTAATTCGATGTTGGAGTAATCAATATTAGGATAAACATACTTTAAGTAAATAAGCGTATATTAAATGATTTAAAATAAATAATAAATGCATGCTAACAACGAAACTGTGTTTTATTCAAGTATGAAACAGAAATTATGCTTTACAACAGATATGATAAATAATTATTAGCCCATACAATAGTATGCATAATGAGTATTAGCCGAATACAAATTAGTCCAAGTAAAATTATCCTAAAACCGTAGTATGCCAAACAAAGTAGTAGGCCAGAGTATTATTATGCGACAGTATTATTATGCCAATAGAAATTAGTTATGCCAAATCAATTATGCGAAAATATATGTCTAAAAAAAATATGCCAATGAAGGGGATCCCTTACCAACTCGCTGCAGGCTGCACTTGATACCAGGTCGTCTGAAGTGATAATTACATTAATTATGTAGGTACCTACCCTTCATAATTTGCCCTCAATATTCACTCTGGGTTGAAGTTAAATAAAACGACAAATGCAATTTTGAAAACAATATCAAATTTAATACATAAATAGGATTTATGTACTTCTACATACATGTTTTCGTCTATCATATTTACACTGAAACACATATTTTCCTAATCGCTAAACTACATTTTTCACATTTCTGTCGTAAAAATAATGATAATATAATAAGCAACTGAAAAATATAACAAAAATAATGTAAATTTTACGACATAAACATAATTATGCGAACAATTTTTTTAAACATTGTACAAAATAATTTATACATAACTTTGGGGCGTGATGGTACTGAGAAATAGTATACAACAGTTCCCTGCACGATTCTAACAATGCAATTACCACTGTCTAATATTAAAATATATTATCTATTATTTGCTAAGTACCCCTTGCGGTCGACAAACGGGCAACTACCTACTCGCTCTTAATTTATACCCTCGATACACATGGTGAGTACCGCGGCGAGACAACACTGAGCCTAGTAAAAAGACGAGAGTCACTGTACTTATTACGTGCAATCGCGGTATTATATTATATTTGTTACTCGTGCGGCCTTTGTACTTTGCGTCTGTCAATGACTATGATGCTATTGATGAGCCTATTGGCTGCCAGTGATTTCTCCCCACTGTACTCGTGTGATAAGGCTTTATCCTTTTCAATTCAAAGTTTGTTACATTTCGATGTATATCGTGCGGACGGGTCACTACTGAATTCCACAATTTGATTCGTCAAAGGTATCGTTCGCCGTAATCATTTATCTTGCTTTAAAGTTATATTCTCTAAAACTTTTTGATTAATTGTAAAACAACACCATCCAATGAGTGATCGATAGAGTGACTCAGTCATAAACCGAAAAAAGCATTTGAAAGCATACGGGCTAAAATGTGTAATTTGCTACTAGAACTAATGCGTAGCGCGTAGCAGGCACTTTGCGCGTTGTAGCGAAAATCCGGCGTAGCGCTACGACGCGTTATTGCATCTTGTACGGTAAATGGGTTGTTGGCAAACGGATACATTATGAATTACTGCCAAAACTTTGACATTAGGCATCTTTAAATGTCATGTTGGATTTATAGCTTGTCAAATTCGTTCGTGATACTCCCATGGTTCGCGAGGACAAGGGACGAAGGACAGCCGGGGTGGTATGAAGTGTGCGGTTGGCGGTAACATGTGTACATGAGCTCGGCCACTCTTAACAAAACGCACACGAGATTGCTATGCAACGACGAGTCCGCCTATAGGCAAATTTGTTGGACCGTCAAGCCAAACAAATTCCATATATGTATATAGCCATTTTAAAAAACTTAAGGAAGGTCCAACTTCAATGGCGGCGATAAAATATACTTATACAGATAAATACATAGATACATAGCTTACCCTTACCAGAATTCGAACCCGGGACGACCAGCTTCGAAGGCAGTGTAGTGCCACCCACTAGGCTAAACGGCCGTCAAGAATATAAATTACTTACATAAATCGACTAATCATTTATTCCTTATGATTACTCGGTATCACAAGTACATACTCGTAATGTTCTTATAAACAAATTAGAATATTGTTAGGTATATCCGCAGACAAATATTCGTTACGTAAATCATATCGTGCGTAGCGGCGAGTAACACGTCAACGTCCCCTGCCCCCCGCGCGGACCATGGGAGTGTCACGAACGAAATTGCCAAGCTATAGTCTCAAGCGGACTCTGCCAATAGCTAGCTAGCTGTTCACATATTTTACATTAAAAGCGATTGATAGATTTCAAATACATTTGACCGATCAATATTATTTAAATTTGACCTTATTTAGTGTACCAAAAATAGTGGCGATCTGACTAAGATCTTAATTGGTTATGCCTGACTGACTAGAAATAAATCAGTCAAAAAATGCTTGTACCCTTGGGAGTTATAAAAAGTAACGAACCCAATACAAAAATAATGGTTTTAAACGAATTTTTGACCGACATATTTCCTGTCACAATGCGATGTCAGTTGTTAGAAATAATTTCAATATGTTTAAAAAAGCTGTAAAACTGTTACTACCTTGTGAGTAAGGGATTCACAATGGGAATGGCAAAGTTACCGTAGGTCAGCTATTATTAAGCTATTAAAAGATTTTGTCCATCTAAAACTTCCATGCCATACAGACCCGTGGACCCTGTATCGACTTTTCCACTTCGATTAATTGCATTTCTTAGAGTAAACCATACAAACACACGTTTTCTATACAGTAAAACACTGTTTCATATAAAACATGTGCATTATCCTAGCAAGTCCACTAATCTAAGTTAAAGTTGTCAAATCTTTTACAGAACTCGACAATCAAAGTCCCTTTTAGCAAAATATTTTCAATAACTTTGATTACAATATCTGTCCGTTGATTTTTCTATTTACAACACCATTAGTGAGGAGTAGTTTTAAATTTACTTGTTTTCTTTTACGGTGTTTTTCCAATAGCTCTTTACGTTTTAACCCTTTGGTGCATATAGTATCAATTACTTTGCTTATTGAATGGCTTATGTACAATTATAGCTACGCCACACTTGAGACTTAGTGTCAAGTTTGACAAAGTCTATAATCACCATTAATTTGATTACCACTTAAGGCGCCGTAGGTTCATGGTCTTCTCTCCCTCTCATGGCCGTTTAAATAAACAAAAATGTAAACACTGATTTCCCTCAAACATGATATTGCCGATTTTTAGAAGCCATTTTAATATTTTTAGCTTTTGTTCGTAATTATTGTAACAAATATTTTAAGTGTATTTTAGACCCTTTTAGACCTATGTTCGTGATTTTTTTCTATAGAGCGGAAAATGCTTAATCATGTTTCGAATCACTGATCTCCCTGCAGAAAACCCTCAAGATTACTATTCGTATTTTTTAAAAACCATATTATTATAAACAGACGCATTATATTGTTTCAAAAACACTGTTCGCTTAACTTCGCTGAACCTACGGCGCCTTAAGTCACTTCTGTTGTACAGTCAGCGTCATACTTACACGTCTTTATTACTGAAGAATAAAGGGTGTGTTACGAAATATTTGGCTACTCTGGCTGCTTCTAACCATATGACGCTGACTGTCTCATTTGTGAAAGGTACCTAATTGTTATAACCTAGTTATAAATTGTATGTCCACGGGTGACAGCTAACTGACAGGTGTAGCAATACCTAACCAATCTGAAATTTACAACAGTATATTTCAATAACACCATTTGTATTTAGAACATGCACGCACAATTGATAGGTACATCTGAACATAAACGACCTCACTAATTCATTACACAATGTCTTTAGTCAAAGTCTATGCTTTTTCGGACAATAATACATGCCTGTATTTTTTTTTATAAAACATATATTACCCGTACTTTATAAGCAAAACTCTGATTAAAAATACACGAGTTTAACCTAAATGGAGTTCATAATTTCACTTTAACGCTAACGCCTTAACGGAACATACTTTTATTTCGGTCTTAATTAATTGACCATATGGATTGACCACGTCTCGTTGCGATGTATAATTCATATAACGTTATATACTTTAACAACCAGGAGATATATTAACTAACATCCTTATCTAAATCATGAGAGACCTCCGAAGAGCCACCATTCGTCTAATGCTGCTGTACATTCTTACCGAGCAAATACAAAACGAATATTACAATTCTGTCATCGACTCGCACTGTCGCCCGGGAAGAGTGTGAGCGCAAACTAATTAATGCCTAAGGGTTTAGGTACGTCATCTATACGCTTTAAGACCAATTCGCTAAATGGCTCAATATTACGTATTTTATATTTGGCAAAAGATTACTAATTCCCAACACCTACGTTAAAATCGATGTCGAACATCCGCAAACCACTCATAGTAACTGATTGACTTTTAGTCACAATTAACATACCTAACTAATTCATATATATAGAAATTAAGATAGAGGTTCACCATCACTCGCTCTTGGTCGAACAAATGCGACATTATAGTTTTGAACGTTACCCAAAATTAACTAAATTTTATTTTACTCACAAACAAGGTATCTATAGCACCAATATCAGCTGCAAATATACATAGGTAATATACATAAGCAGTGAATAAAATATGAAATTAAATCACTTGTGAAACCGAATTGATAAATGGGCGAAGCAATACCAATGTGTTTTAAAAATATACATAAAAAAGGACGCCAAAAGTACAAGAATTGACCTTATATGATAAACATACTAAATTGAACACTTATTGGCTACATCTATCACAAATAGTCCATTGAGGTAACTCGCAGAATGAACTTTTTTTGTTTTCGTAGATATTATAAGCTAACACTCGATATATCTAAAATAATGAGTAAATTCTGCACTTAGATGACGAAATTAATATCTGGGACTAGAGATCTGACTAAAACGGGTTTGGTTTGTGCTTCAACTCGCTGTGAGCACTTTGTTTTATGGTTTGTTTTCTTCCTTTAACGCGATGCTATTAAACTTTGTTACACCTTCAAAATTTCATCTCAATATCAGGCAATCATCAACAACAATCATCGGAGCAACGTCTCTTATATCCGTACCAATAAATTGTGCGTAAGCCTATATAAAAATGCAATAGAAGAATTACTCGTAATGTTTGTTGATACTGTCCGGAAATAAAATTATCGTACGTAATTCATTTTGTGTCTATATTTGGCGTCAAGTAGGTTGAGCAATATTTTTGTAAATATTTTCGGTAGGTACGTTATGGCTCAGAGGTACAATTTTTTCTTAGTAAAACATAAACTACATAAATAATATGGCATATTACAAATAATTACAATCTAATTGGTGTTCCAGTTGCTGCAGAATTATTTTATACACAATTGACATTGGTACGCATTAAACTAGAATTTACTAGAAGAATGTTAGGTACAATATTGTAGAGTTTATTACAACAAACATGCATATTTTACATTGGAATCAATCAAGTAATATATATCTTTAATATTGGTCTATACCTACATCTACAAATTTTGGCCCACAAATAAAATCATCACAGATGCAAATGAATCAGCATCTTTATTTTGAGGCAGTATTTTATATGCAGATGCGACCGAAATTTATATTAAACGAACAATCCTATTCATAAGACCGAGTTACAGCTATGGTTACGGACAGACATCGCGACATAAGTACTAAGTATGTAAACGGCATTGTAGCAAAGTGAGGCATTTTATACTTCCGAAATAAATTCAGACACACATACCCGTTCTTCAGAGGTACTTAAATATTTCAACAGACCATAAATTAGGTGTTCGGAGGGGACAGTCGAGTGAGGTGACGTTTCTAAAACGGTTGATGAGAAATCAACGCGGCATAGTTCACTACACACTTCGCGAGGTCGGTAATCTAAATCAAGTTTGTCCTTCTATATCGCTCAAAATTTACAGTACGTATGTCGCACCTTTCGATTGTTTTTGTCACTAACAGTTTTGTTTAAGAACACTGGTTTCAGTCTCTATAGTAGGTAGGTCTCCTGAAGCACAGTTCACTTGTGATGAACGCTGGTTTAAAAATGCTGACACAAGCTCGTCACTATAATTGACTGCTACAGAAGTTTTCCAACCTCCAAAGCGTTGTTTCTACCTGAAACAAATAAAACACCCATAAGAAACTATTGACATAAAACAAAAATACTAAAGCAAAAACTTATCCATCTGGAAATTGCAAACTATCGAGAGGGATTCCGCTAGACTAACGTACGTTCTTTTAGTTCATTTTAAGGGACAAAAACATTTCACTCTTCATCGCACGTAGGTATGATATTCCGAAAGTATTTTCCCAGCAACAATTTACATTCTAATTAAATCTGAATAGCCAATAAAAACGTCACACTCCAGTATTGTAGTAATCTCGATGTAATTCTCACTCGAGAGCTGTGTGCGTGTATGCAAGCCGTAAGTGGCGTGAGTTAGTGGAGCGGATATGCCTTTCTGGTGTGGACGGGGTTGGGATTATCAGCATTTCTCGTTCGGGCAGAGTTTCTGCTGAGTTTGTGGAGTGTAAATCGTAACCTGCCCGCCTGAGCGTCGCCGCTGCGCCCCCCCGCGCCGCGCAGGTGACGACTGCCAGAGCTGCTACCCGTTTCGATGGAATTTTCTGGAGATTTTCCGAAGTGATTGTTGCTGGGACATATTGAATATGCTCAGAGCAACGTTTCATGGATTTAATTACCTAGATTATGGATATTGAATTCCCAAGTCACTGTATATTGTAATGTAAATATGTAGTCTGGGTGTGTAAGGGGCAAACTGTTTCAATCTAATGTAACCTGCAGCAGTTTACAAAGTTCGGGACAAAATTATTAAAAAAAACACATTAACTGCTAAAGCACGTAGTCCGTTGGAGGTTGATCCCTGCATGTAACAAAAATCGTCTGTAGGTCGATGACGCAGACGTTTTATGGTTAAGTGTGCGTAAGTTTTATTTGCCCTGCTAGTTCTTAGTTGCATGTACCTACTAAACGTTGTGCGTGGGTTATATTCTGATTGAGTTTGTAAAGTTGTCTAAAACAAATACAAAAACATCAGGCAAAAATAACGCGTGTTCTAAAAATGCAGTAGTGGTGCCACCCCTATCGATACACTCTTGCCACAGCCCTACAAGAATCCACGATAAATCTGTCGCATATTCAGCGATGTATAGTGCCACAAAGTTATCTTTTCCGTTGGCTGACACTGAAACCAACTTCGCTCCGTACAAAGTTTGTACGAGGCGAAGTTGGGCTGCTTTTTTCTAAAGACCAAATAACTTTGTTTCATTGTAACTGACTTTCTCAGTGAGTCATTGGTCAGAATAAGCGTTCTTGAGATGTTCCCTATATGTGGTGCAGATAATTGGCATGCGTTGCCAGAAATAACGCCGGGATTAATAAAGCGTTATTATAGTGAGGAACTAGACCGACGTTGCACGGTGGCTGGCGACCGACAGGATTCATGATGCAGCAACAAAGTTGCATGGTAATGATGATGGATGAATAAACAAGTATTTAATTTTAGTCGGATACCACACGGCTTCACATTAGACGCAACGCTTACGTCATAAAAAAAAAATCGCCAGGGATTTCAAGGTAGTTCACGAGTAACTTTTGTATTCGTCGACTGGCAACGTTTCTGCAAGTCATCATGACCTGTACCAGTATTTATAACAAAATCGGTTACGTTTCTTTCTGAACTTATTTCATAACGAAAAGACGACCGAGTAAACCGCATTGTGAATATGTAGCAGTTGCAGTAAGGTTTAACATCTTACATCTCCGGCGTCTCTAGCCCATTCGTCTCAGCAGGCAGTCTGCTGTCGTTTGATATGACAGCGCCATCTGAATGTGCTCGTCAAGGTGATTTAAAGGGCTACATGTGAAGGTTATTTTCGTTAGTGAAATAGGGGTGAGGTTATTCTGGTCTTTAGCTTTGCAACATTTTCGCTTCAATTCACTATGACGCTAGTGTCAATTCTATAATTTGTCTGCTTGCTACTATACTATAATATGTATGATCGGTGTGAGAATACCTTTTAAAGGATGGCGAAGAGCATGTGTAGGATCGGGTGGCAAACAACCGAGTATTGAGTTATATAAAAGGAACATTTATTTAAGCGCGATAGGTAGGTACAATATCATTATATTGTATCGAAAGGTGCATACACCTAATTAAAAATTATCAGTCTGCAAGACGGATTTATGGGGGGGGGGCTGGCACAGGGGCACGTGCCCCCCCCCAGACGGTTGTGGAGTTTCCATCATACTACGAGTTTATTTTTAAAAGTTGTTGATTATTTCTGCCCGCCCGCCACTTGTGCCCCCCCCCCCCCCCCCAGAAAAAAATCCTGGATCCGCGCTTGATCATTATCAATACTCAATACTCGTATATTGGAATTATCTCCATCCGAAAGACATTCAATGACATGGGTGGCATCCAGCCCGCTAGACATGCTTTCAAAGTGCTGCCGCTTGAATAATGTTTTATATCATACTTAATAGAAAATCGAAGCTCCATTTCATTCAAAGAATTCGTTTATTCATTCAGTGTTTTATTATCTGAAATAAGCATTTTGTGTATTTTGTCCATTATTGCTGGGTTATCTTAATCGTGCTAGACAGTCGGATTTCCTATTCAGCTTGGGCCAGTATTCTTTCGTAGGTATATCTGGATGCACAAATGCCCGGCTGTTCTCTTCTACAGAGGTGTAACGTTTCTAAAGAGCGTTAAGACAACTTAACTGTTGAGTTACATTTGTGTAACGATGTCACTGAATCCGTCCGAACGTTGAAATACGTCCTGCGGACCCTTGGATCTTGGCACAGTGTTCACCTCCACTGACAGCCGCTAACTTACGACCCCCTATTAGCATCCCCGCAATTGTAAACGTCCTCGAAATTTCTAGAAAAACATTTCCGATTTTTTCGCGGCGTGATAATAAATCGGGTTTCGGATGTCACGGGTTATAAAACATAGGCGTCGTTGAGTATCGAGTGATTCCGGCAGGCGACGCGAGAGTAAATTTATTCAACTTGGGGACGGGTGACCTCTTAACTACGAGTTATTTAGGGCACACTTCCTTTATAGTGCGATCGGGCCTATTCGCGACTCGATGTCTCCGTATCAAGATCCCCTCTACTAGGTGTAACTATTTATGCTTAGAGAAAAAGTTAAGCAGGTATTAGTAGTATTTTCTGTCCGACTGAATTGAGATTGAGTCTTAGGTAGTTTGATTGCACAATTTGGTTAAGATCGCCCTATATGGAGATAAAGATACCTACATTTATTCAGAAACACACAGGACACACATTAACAATTAAAAATAGGTAAGTACAACATGAAAAAAGTGTGTCTCTGCGGCAGTGAACCGAACACTGGCTCAGCATTATGCTGAGGTGTCAGACACCTACAGCGCCAATCATTGATGATATTATGGAGTGTATATATATATTGATAATAATAATCGTATTCTACGGTTAACTAAATTAAAATTTGCATATATGGATTCCTAGACACAATAAGTGTGTGCATAATAAAGTAAAGTTTGAATAACCATAATTTACCTTAAATAAATTCCGAATGCTGCAATAATCATGAGCTCATCATAGCCGGTAAATTTCCATGGCGTTATGATTATTTTGGATGACAAAATTCACATCTGCATTCCTGAGATGAAAGATTGAGATTGCGCCCGTCTGATTTATGGCATAGTACCACGATATTTCGCTATCAAATACCATTCGATTGCGGTTACGAATTTTTCATAAGGTTGCAGACTAGTTGATTCTTAGAGAATAGTTTTTTAGAAGTATATTTTAATTTGTTTTAACAGTTGAACTTTATTTGTTGTATGTCCGTTTAAGACGGCATTCTTAGGGCATTCTTATTATTCTTATTCAGGGCTGTCCATGACATCGCGCACACTTCAGCGTTCCCGCCGGCGGGGACGTCCACCGCAAGATCGCGACAACACAGACACATGCTTTCGTCCCGGTACCGCCGCATACCGGGTAGAGTCAGTCCGACCCAGGTCGGGCCTCTAGCTGAGTTTCTTGCTGGGCTCTTCTCACCTAGGCTAGGTTTTAGCGAACCAGCGATAAAACTCCCAGTAGTTCGACACCACTTACACCCCAGATTCGGTTGATACCGCTCAACCAGTCTCACTGGAGCGCAAACTCTTAGAGTATTCCAGTGTACAAACTTCCCCGCGTGGTCGTGCCGGAGGCTCCGCCTGGATTTTCGCCAGGCTACCCTCCAACCACGCAGTTCGATCGCTGTATTGGGTCCGTCCTATTATAGCAACAGTCAAGTAAAAAAAAGAATAAAATAATGTCATGCAAATGCATCCAAACTCTAAGGAATGCAAAGTTAACTTCGGATTGCAATCATCTGGCCCAAGTCATACAAGTTTATATAGCGGTGAAAGAGACAGAGAGAGAGAGAGAGAGAGAGAGAGAGAGAGAGAGAGATCATATCACTACGTATCTATTTATTGTTACTGATTGTCACCAACTGGAGACTTTTAAATTTGCCGCTCTTTTTCCGCGACTCGAGTCAGATTCATAAACCTTTCGAGCGAAGTGCAACTGTTTCATACAAAGCTTACCGTAAACCGAATTGTACCACATATGGCTCTGGTTTTCCCGAAGTCTTAGGCCAACTCTTTGGCTTCAGCGATACATAGCCTGTAAATCCTGTAACTTCTTTGTCTCGCATATAGGCGAGGAACCACCTGTTGCAGGGGGCGGGGCGGCACGCCCACCGCCCCGCCACGTGGGCACTAGGAACTTTCTTGCGACCTATATAATTTTGAGGCTAAAAAGCTCTATAGTCTTTCAAGTTTGTATGGTTTACATAACAATTATATTTTGAGACTTTAGTATTCAAGTTAGTTAAGTTTCATAGATAGGTACGGAAATGGTTAAAAATTGGCCGTTTAGTACATTTTGAGATCAAGATCCTAGTGATTGCCCCGTATCATGGTTGGCCTTATCATACGATAAGTGACAAGATAGAGCGTCCGTCACTGGCTGACACCATTCGATAGAACTTGACGACGCTCCGATCTTATCATTTATCGCGTGATAAGGCCGACCATGATACGGAGTCAAGATCTTTCTAAAGTTAACAGACTGAGGGTTAAGAAAAAAATATGTTGCTTGTTTTAAAAAAATATGATGCGTGGTTGTTTAAAAAAATATCGGTTGTTTTAAATATCGATAGACGATTCTAAGTACTATCAAAAAAAAATACTTCTCTCAAAGAGTAAAGAACATCTGAATGTCCGTCAAATTAGACCAGCTTGACAGGACTGGCTTGTCACGAGGCAAAGCTGCTCTTCTTTCATCTTTTGGCGGGTCTTTTTAGGTAAGAAGATAAATGTTGCGTCGGAAATAATATATAATCTTGTAAGATACTATAAAGCGGGCCCATAGCATTACATATGTATATAATGGTTTTCTGCAAGAACTGGGTACCTATATTTTTCAGACTAAAAAAACGTTATTTGGGAATAATTTCACAATACTTTTAAAATAACTTTGGTTTTATCGAAAAAGTTAATATTCAAACTCTTCGTGTCTTTTACCACCAAAAGCTAAGAGCCTAACTCCAAACTAATCTAACATAATGCCTTTCACAAGCGGCGCAGAACGCTGTAGTAAAATCATAAAAACCGACCCCAGCCACGTACATAATCCAATTTACCGACCGCTGCCAAAGAATGCTAAGCGACTACATAATTATATACACCCCTTAAAACTTGGCATTTTTAAGGGAGAATTTTCGGTTTCATGTTGCGGAAGAAATGAGACGTCGAATAAATTTTGATAGTTTAAGGTTGGGGGGAGTTTCTGCGATGTCGTTACAATAAGAATTGTAAAATACGCACGGCATTTTATACTTGACACAAACCTAGATGGCACTTTATTTCAGTTGTGTCGGCTTCGGGACTATATGCATGAAATTAAAGTAAGACAAGGGCATTTCTATTTAAACTTGTACCCCCATCTTTTGACTAAGGAAATTTTATGTTATTTCTTTTCAGAATATCAAAGCACTTTTGATCCTGATATGATGTACGTACGATGAGTACGTGCCCCTAAGTTTCGGCTCCTTTTTTTTGTTACGATCATAAGAAGTTGTGTTGATAACCAAATTGACGCATTATTGGAGACAGTAGTAACGTACACTAAATAGAAAATGCCCTCATTGTTACGAAATAACTGTATAATTAGAGAAATTTTGGTATTTTTTCCGTGTGACAACAGACCAAACCCTAGAATGTAAAAGTTGAGAAAACAATTCACCTTCTAAGAATAATCAATCCCTAAAAAGCTGCACTTTTCTTAACTCTTCAATATTGGACGTCGTAATTTTCCATCAAGTCAATAAATCCCGCAACTAACAACCAAGGCACGTAATATAAAATAATATAACGCGACACGACAGCCATAACCATGTCGGGGCTCATTTAAATAAGTGATCAAACTGACGCAAACTCCTCAAACAATAAAGTAAAGACTTATTGGCTATGCCAAGCTCATCCGGCCGACTTATATTGGCGGCAAAAATTGAGCAACTTTTTAAATTGACGGCGTTATATTTTCTCTTATAAAATGAGCTTCACAGCATGTGTTTTAATGAGATTTTTGTACTCGTCGATTGAAATCTGTATATTAAGATTTCATAGAGAATACTGCAACGTCACTCTTTTCATCGTTGAATAGTCTATGTTACTTCCGAAACACCCGAAATAACTGTTTCGATGTGCTCTAGACAACCGAAAAAAAAATTAAAATAGAACTTCGTATTTCAATAATATGTGTCCTTGTTTAAGGAGACTCGATCCGATACAAAATTGCCAATCTATGGCTTTTCGGCACGTAGCGGCGTCACGTCATCTGTCAAAAATCTATCCATCTATCTATGTCTGCTGTATCCAGGGCATAAAAAAAAGAAAACTACGCTTGGTGTGACACCGGGGACACCGGTGACAATGTGACAACGGTGGTGTGATAACTTTTCTTTTCAAAGCTAAACTTAAACATTTAAAATAAAAACTAAGAAAATGAGTAGTGACAGTGACGAAACGTCTTAAACTCCTCAAGAAATAACTAATATGGAAGAGGAAGCCACACTTACCTTGCTACCTGAAAAGTCCAAAGGCCTTTACAATAGTAGAACTAGACAATATAGTACTTACGATATTTAGTTTTCTTATATACTTATGACTTAAATTATTAATTTTAATTAATTCGTACAAAAACTATTGTTCACAATAGTGTCATAATCAAGCTTTTTAATCTCGTACCTTAACTCAGCAAGCTTCATGGGCTAAACACGGTACTTGACTAAAAAGCTCTCTATTATTAGACGATTGTGAAAACTACTGTTTCATAGTCCGAAGACATTCTAAATATTAGACATGCATATAGATACATTTCAATAGATTAGATGGATGGATTACTTCTGAAGAATAAGGAACATATTCATAATATGTATATGTCGATATTACTTCAAACATTTACAAGAATTGAGAACGTGACTAAAGTTTTAATAACGATTTTTATCAATCACATAAAGAAGATGCGCATTCAGTAAAATTGGCGGAATATTTCGTTGCTTAAGAATTTTCAACTTTTACGAAAAGACAGGTCTAACGCGGTCATGAAATATCAAAGGAATTTGTCAGCCTTAACAAAGTCTGTAAAGAAACGCCATAATTGAATAAGATAACAAGTAAACGCCCTTCAACTTTGGCAAGAAAAAAAAACTCTCAACACCGCTATAAAAATTCAGTAATAAATGTTTAATTCATCACTCATCAGAGGCCATGCGGCAAATATTTAAAATACTCATTCGGTGCCCCCTCACGGAATGAAAAGAGAGCAAAGGCGCTTTATATTAAGAAAGAATAAAGGCAGAGTGGGGAATAATGAATAAATTCTGCGTAAGAAGGCCCTTAACGCAATTGAAAACTTTCAACAAGTGCTGAGAAATCGTGTGTTAAGGTGCGACCAGTAATTACGAGGGGCGGGCGGAATACAGGATGAGTTGGTTTAAACGATGAAATTTGGAGGGGTGCTTTATGAAAATGAAGCTGCTAATAGAATAATTCTGACCTGTGATTTAAAGACGACCGAATTTTACATCTGTTTTTTTATTGTTAAGAAAATAGTATACCTAAGTATTTTGTCGGATAGAAGACTTAGCGCCATGCTAATCCAGAAGTTCCAAAGTATTCCCTAACAAATTTTGAGAATTTGTTTGATCGATTACACAGTCGAGACATGAAGTTCCTTAAAAACGAAAAGCTTAATTGCCTGCTAATTAATGGATACAAAATTACGCTTCACTACGCTTAAAAAAAGAACAAGCAATTAATCCCCACCATTAACTTTTCGGCACGAGTGTCTAAAATTGTGTAAAAATTAACAAGAAAATAGCACCGCAAGCTCACCGTCTGCTAAAGACATTCTTTTTAACCCTAAAAAACAAGTCATTACGGGCGGGTGTAATCTAGCGTCGTGTTCTCGCATTTTTTCGTGAGATTCCATTATTTCTCGATCGGTCTCGAACCACTCCGAGCTAAAAATGAATGAATGAATAAACGAGTGAATGGGAATGATATGATTAATTACCGGCGCCCCTCATTAGGGCGCAAATAGGTCCGTTCATTGGTGAAATTGAATCACGAACTCGTGGTCCACGTTCAATCATAATCTAATTATAAATATTGTGAATTAACGGGAATGAACGGGGGATTCATTCTAAAGAAGTTTTGTGCGCCGTTTTTATTCTACCGTTTCGATGAAACTATGAATGAGTGAATGAATGTACGGTATAAAAATACGTGTTTATGTGAGCTAAATTAAGATCCGTTTTTCTGGTTATTTGTATGACCTAAAACCATACGTGTTTAATTGAACAAACAAAATTAAAAGAATCTACATTCATAGTCCAAAAATATTTTTCTTTCGTGTCAAACATAAAAAGACCTAGAAACTGGTTACGAAATTATTCACAAGACAATATCGCACGCTAGTAGAGCAGGGCCGTGCTTACATTTTTTCTTACTATATCTTTTCATAAATAAAGCACATATCACGTCTCATAATCCGCGTACAAAGAAACACGAATGGGAGTGATATACTTATCTTTTGTAATACCTAAAGTCGTAAACCCGAATGAGGAGATCTCGCCATCAGATTTTAAGGTCCTGCCACTTCTGGCACCGACTTTTCTCGGCTCATTGCCTTCAAAAGAATTCCTGAAAATAAAATATTCGTCGTGTCGGTGATATTCGGTTTTACGCGTTTCCTTTATCTGTGCCAAGACCCTTATCTGTTAGAGATGGCACGTAAACTGCTGTAGGTATGGAAATCATTTTTAAAACGACAAATAATATAAGAAATTGGTCTGCCGGTGAATGCAGCCGCCCGCCGTCTGATGAGACAAGTGGAATGTTACACGTCTTCTCTGAGGCGCCTTGGTTTGTAATAAAGTTGTTATATCAATATTTATATTTCTTATTTTAATCATTTTGTAATGGTTACCTATCTGAATCACTAAATTTTTTTGTCCTATTTTCATTTCGGCATTTACTATTCGACAAACTTCGTTTGCCTTTTTTTTCGTTTGTCCGACACTTTAGTTCGCGACGTTTACGGCTGGTCAATTTATGGTTTAGCTTTTGTAATTGTTTGACAAATCCATTATTCCCAATTATTGGTATACCCGCAATATCGTTATACCGACGTAACGATTCGGTTGATAATCTGTTCGTATTTTATCAAATCGGCTTTAATATATTTGACATAATATTATTGTTTATACGGAGCACACATATGTTACTAATTCATATGGTTGTTTATGAAAATGGTTGTTACCTTATGCATTTTCAATTAAAAACATTAGCAAAAAGTTTAAAATTAAACTAAGGTTATCCTAAAGCTAAAGCTGTATTTATGGTAAATAATGTATATGTCGGCGGGCGATTGTAAAATTGGCCAGATCACGAAATTCCGACGCATATTGCATACGTAAATGAATGAAAAAAAAATAATGAGTGCGGACTGATAATCTCCAGCGAGTCGACGCCATCCCGCTGCGCGGGGTGTCTATTTCTGGTCTGAGGGGCACAAGTGAACCCTAACCTAACCGACCTAAGACACAGTTCGCTTATGACAAGCCATTTTTGTCCGCCCTGACTATTGGCTCCCAACAAACACGGCCGCCATCGCATACGCAGCGCCACCAGTGGCCATGAAAGAAACTACTTTTCGATATGCCTGGTATAGATCTAGGAATATCGACGAATGCGTTGTTCTCATCGATTTGCCGTATTGTTTATCAGGCACATCGTGATAAGCCTGGCCACTTTTAGGCATATCATGAAATGGCGGCGTTTCAAGTTATTTCTTCCGACCTGACCCATACTTATACAGTACATTATGTAAGCATTAGGTAGTAAAATAGTGTTCGGTTCTGGCACTTCCGTGGCCGCTGCCGCGGCACGCTCGCTACGCTCGCTCCGCTCGCGCGCTGTAGGGTCGCTGTTCACCTGACACTCCTCCTCTCTTCGCTCGTCGTCCCTACGCCGACCTGCCTTGGTCTCAGTAAAACTACTTTTGAATTTCCCTCAAAATGAACATTTGGCTAAACGTATGAAATGCGGAAAGTAATGATGGATAAGTAAAAAAATTGGCTGTGAAACAAAAGTTGTAACAAGCCAAAGCCCAAATGACTGTACCGGTAAAAGTTTTTCGGACAACTGAAACATTTGGATAACATGAAATGGTAAATGAAAAAAGTAATGAATTGTATATTCGGAGAACTCATAATAATACGAAAAGTTTTCGGACAAACGATATTCGGTAAATAAATTTTAGTGATTGCGATAGGTTACCTTTTCTAATATATGCCCATAATAATGTTGTATTGTGATATTTCATTCAATTAATATTCATTATTTGACGATCATTAAATAAATTCGTGTAAATTAGCTTAAAGTTAACTTATAATGTAAATTTATTTTATGAAATAAAGAAATCTAATCTTATCTAATCTTTTAAAGAAGAATTATTTGGATTACGACATCGGTAAACATAGGTATTTTAACCGCGTACAGAATTTTATTATCTCTGATAATAATTGCGAACTAAAGTACTAAAAGAGTAATTATTCCTAGGTTTTGGCAGAAGTCTATCTGAAGTTAACCTTGGTTAATCCCTTAATAGCAGCACGAGTTCGAGTTAAATAAGGTTTCGTGAAACAATACTGCTTGTGTATGCTTACACAGAATCACATTACCTACATGAATGAATATTATTTAGGAAAAGGGTTATTTTTAAGTTAGGTCCCTTATAAAATAATTAACATGTAGGTAAATACATTCACAAAATTGAAACTAAATAGTAGATTTGAATCTCTGTTTCACCAAATTATGCTTCACGGAAAATGTGTAGGTAACGTGTGACATAAAAACATGACTGTTTTACGTTTTCAATGTTTGACTTTATGAAATAACAATTCAAAATTTCCTTTTAATTTTCTAAGGTTTATAATCCAACCACTTAACGTCGTATCGTTGTTTCTTTCTCCTTTGTGTTAATTGTCAACTAACGGAGTTGGCATTGTGAGCCAACAGTTAAGCAAGTAGCCTGCAAATACCGACCGCACCAACTTATTGGACATTCACCCGGGGAACTTTGCTAGATTATCGCTGATATTCCGAAGATTTATTGCCGGAACTATTGTTAAATGCTCACCAATATTTTGTTGTTCCAAATACTTTGTTCTTATTTTGAAGTTGGGATGGATGAAAGATTGATGTTTCTTTTGAATTTTAATTATGTTGCGGGAAAATGTGTGTGTGACTTTGTGTATTAGTATATTGATGATTTTATTCAATTTTAACTGTAATTGAAACGCATAATTACCTGTGTTTGGTATCGGTGTTCTCGATGCAGGATCGATCCCGCGCCCCCTCCCGGTCCAAGCGACTACCTGGATTACAATACCCTATCTATATCACAAGCTTCCACCTAGCTTAACACTAAAGCCTACTACCACTAACACAATTGACACTTCAACAACGAGCGGTAACGGTCCACTTAGACACTAAACAATAAAATTCTAACATTAGTTAACATGACAATAGAACAAAAAATCTTGACATTATAGTAACAAAAATTTCACTTAAACAATCGCGTCGTCTATTTATGTACAATAGGAAATTAGCTCGGGTGATAACAACCACCGGTAAGTAGTTATAGGTAACCGTCCGTGTGGTCGTGCGACGTGTCTCAGTGGACCCAGGAGGGGGTGGCGGAGTAGGAGGTGCGTGGCGCGCCGCCGCCCGAGAGCGTGGTGGGCACGGGCGGCGCGGGCGCCGCGAACTGCCCGTCCGCCTCCGCCGCCATCGCCGACTGCTGCTGGTGCTGCTGCGGGAAGTTGAAGTCCAGCGACCCGTCCATGCTGAGCTCGTGCTTTATCACCTGCAGACACTCTACCGATCAATATATGTCCCAGTCTAAGGAAAAACGTAAAACTACACTTGAAATTACACTAACGTAAGTCCTGAGCAAGATTGAGAAGTTCTTTTTATACTCGTCGACCTTAATGTTTGAATTAAGACTTCGTACACCAAACTTAAATCACGTACTTTTTACTATGGAGGCCCCAACTCAACATTTCATATCTGTTGACACAACTAAAATGTAATTGACCAATCACGTGGCGTCTTTACTGAACTATAATGGATTTGACCAATAGGACGCCGTCATGAGAAAGTCAAAAGGTAAATAGACATCAACGCACAAAAATGAAAAAGTCGTTGGTTGCACTTCGTTTTCAATAGATACCAAGTTTGTTTAATTAGTTCAGTTGACTCGTAGAAAAAGTATTGTTCATAATAGTGTCATAATCAAGCTTTTAAATCTCGTACCTTACTTAGGCCACTCAGCAAGCTTCGTGGCCTAAACACGGTACTCGACTAAAAAGCTCTCTATTATAACACGATTGTGAAAAATACTATTATAGCACCAGTAGCTAAGTACAGTGCTGAAAGCATGTAAATGAGTGACGGCCATCACAAGATTTCCTTGATGAAGCCTTATTTCCCAAAAAATATATTGATTGATTACAAGCTTTTATGGCGCGTCTGGCAAAGACTAGCTTGGGCTAGTTCTAGCCCAAACTTACCTCATCAACATTGCAGTCGAAGCTGTGCTCCAGCGACTCAATATTCAGGTTCAGGTCTTCAACGAGACCCGTGTTCAACGCGCCCATGATCTGCCCCATCACGGTGGTAGGCATGGCGGTCTGCACCATCATGCCGCCGTTCATTAGAGCCGCGTCTGACGTCGTCACCATTTGCGTTTGGCTGTTTTCTAGGGGCAAAGAGAGATACTTGGTTGATGCACTTTTATTTCATCAGACGACATTAAATTTGGAAATCATAATGCTTTCCTAATGCACCGCTATTTACATGCCTATGTCATTATTCCTAACCAAAATACTTTATCCTTACACTCTAACTTTCCAGGATCGAAAAACCAAACATAAAACGGCGCAATGATTTCTGTACTCTAACTGAAAATAAAAATCGTTTCAGGAAAACGTATTCGGTCTAATGGAAAATTACGGCAAGCGTTTGTGCGTTTAATGAGCTAGGTGACAAAAGTACTAGTGTTAGCATTTAAACCATCATAATTATACGAAGGTCTTGTTATTAATAGTTAACACCTGTCTGTGTGAGTCTTTTTTATATTTTCTATTGTGTGCAGTATCCTGGAAGTTGTTAAATATACGTTCTTAATAATAGTTACATGCAATTGTAATAATGTATGTCACAAACAACAGTTGTAACGAGCTGCGAGAGTTTAATGTGAAACGAAGATTTATATCTTACGAGTGGTTACGTCACGAAATTAATTGGAGTGAACAAGGAGCTCATAAAATATAGACATCAGGTTGACTATATATTCACCTGTCTGCACGATACCAGCAGGGTCAGCAGGCAATGGCGGCCTGACAAAGAGCTCAACCGCATGCTAGTGCCGAACGATTCGGTGCGGTGCCCCTTCCAAGACGATGTCGTTCGATCATTGAGAGCGATATCGTTTACACGTGTTTTCTATAAACATAATGTTGACAGTGTCTGCAGACTTCGTTCAGACATTATGTATTATGTATTTTCACCTGCTTCCATAATCAACGGGGTCAGCCTGACGAAGTGGTCGAGCGCGTGCTAGTGCCGTACGACTCCGTGCGGCGTCCCGTCGAAGATATCTTCGAACCATTTAGGAGGAGGAATGTTGACCATATTCACCTGTTTGCGCAATATCAGCAACGTCAGAAACCGGCAGCAGCCTCCCAAAGTGTTCGACTACATGCTCGTGAGGGCTACACGCCGTGTGACTCGGTGGGGTGTCCCATCGAAGACGACGTCCTTGTATCATTTGGACACTGTTGACTATTTATTCACCTGTCTGCATAATATCAGCGGGATCCGCAGGCGGCGGCGGCCTGACGAAGTGGTCGAGCGCGTGCTGGTGCGGGTGCGTCGGGTGCGCGGGGTGCGCGGGGTGCGAGAACAACGATGCGCAGCCGCAGCCGCCGTGCAGGTGCTGCGGACACGCGCCGTACGACCCGTAGCGGTACCCCGTCGACGACGATGAAGTCGTTGGGACGTACCTGGACGGACAGATTAACAGTCTTATTCGCAGTGTCATTGAATAGTGCTGTGGATTATTTTTGACATCAATTTGTTGTATGTTCTTTCGTACCGAAACATATCAGAAAAACAAAGTAACTTTCAAACTTATTCGAAAATAATCAAATAGGTCATTCACGTCCTTAGGGTCGATTATCGTTTGTTTGTAACCCGTTTTATTATAGTGTTTATAGTCGTCTCCAGATCCCGGAATTTTCACGGCAAAACAAAAGACTGACGCAATATTACAAGTAGGTACCTAAGTATTGGAAATATTTTTTTATCGATATCGATTGTTATTATAGAATATAACTCGAGACAGTCAATTAAAATACATATAAATATAAATAATACATATATATCAGAAATATCTGAAAAACTTGCTAAACCTGAACAACATAGCTACAGGTATTTAGGTATCAATTACAATTAATTTTGTAAATTTGCCCTCTTGACGTCGAGTGAAGTTGAACGATATTTAGTATACATAAATGTATATAGTGATAAAAACTATCTACTCCCAGAGAATATCGAGAAATTTAGGATTATCTACTCTCCGTTTTTTTCCTTCTATTTCACAACTATCGATATCGATAAAAAATGTTTCTAAAATTAGTAAGATTGTGACAGTCTTTTGTTTTACCGTAAAAATTCCGGGTCCTCTATTTCAAATTTTTACTCTTATACGGAACCAAAGAGGGTGCGGGTCTTAAAAAATGTTTAGGGACAATATATGGGACGTGGATATATATATATATATATATATATATATATATATATATATATATAAGAATTTGAAGTAAATAATTATAGCGTGTCAACAACAACATACCTCCATACGTTGGTAGTGAAACAGATACTTCATTATATGATAGCTTAACAAACTAAGTTCTAGGTACTACGCGACATAGAAACTTGAATATTAACCGCTTCTACAAAGAACAGATTTCAACTCATTTCAATAGGCAAGCAACATAAAGACAACAAACAAAATCTGTTCTCGCTCAAGCGTACTCTTACTTACTATAGGGGCATTTTATAAGCGAAATAGTCTCAAGTCAAGGTATAAGGAACTATACTGTTACTTAAAAATTATAAAAGTAATAATACAATTTAACATCATGTCTACACACTACAAAAAGATCGTTAGAAACATCACAGCGCCAAGCGCCAGTCGGTTCATCAGCAATGATGGTCCAAGACTCGCAGCCAGACCATAAACAGCGACCTGTAAAAATTTACAGACTGGTTGCTGGTTATGGCCTGGCTGTGATGCATGGCCAAAAATTGTCTGTAAAATATGAACGAAGAGAATTACATCTAAATTAATGTAAAGCCAAGAATTAGAAGTAGCACATGGTTGTGAAAAGCCTTAACAAAGAACAACCGACGCTTGTTTGAAGATGTGAGAACTTTATTAATTTGATGACTTGAGAATGTTTCGAGCAGCCAATGCTTACGTGTTTAGGAATGGATCTGCTCCTTGCAGTTTCATTGAGTCCGCCAAAGATCCAGCCAGTTGGTCTGCTGGGGCGTACTCCTGGAAATCGCCGGTGGACGCATAGTCTGCCCCATAGTCCGTCGTCGAGGAGTAGTCCACCCAGTCCGGCTCCGTGGAGATCATGGACGGAATTGGGGATAGGCGCCCGACCGACGACGCGTTGGAGGATGCCCGCTGGCGGAAGGTTTCCGCATTCGCCGGCGACAACTGGAAATTGCTGCTAAAGCGCAAGCGAAAAAGCGTCAAATAAATTATTTAAGAAAAGACCTTGAATAATTTTGCCTTAAGTGCGATTCGTACGGTTTTGGACATAGACATCGCTTAAAGCGGGCCTCTTCCAAGGTGGCAGTATTATTCAAAGTCTGTGCAAATAATCAAAATATCCAGCAGAAAAAACTCTTAAAGCTAAGTCAACTGTAGTAGCAAATAAAATCTAGGAAAGGAGAAAACATGCAAATCTAATTCCTACATCCTCTAACATGAATAGAAATCGTAATGCTAAATGAAGCGATTACCATAAAGGATTCAATGGTCAGCGCAGAAATATGATTATTGCTATTGCTGATGACAAAATAACGCTGTAAGAAATGTGCTATGGCCGCTGCTGAGCACCAATGAACAAAGACCTTCCAAAATAACTGTAGATTATACCGGCTATCCGATATTCGGCAATAAAAAGGTTAAATATTGGCGAAATGACGTGATCCAACGTCCACATAACTCATCATCTAATGGTTGTGAATGATTTAAAACCTTTTATCATAAAGTAGCAGAGTTGCTATAACTCAGTTTTATTGGCTTGGTCAACGCAGCTTTATGCCGATGGTTTTATTATAAAGTGTATGTTTCGTGCGTGCCTCACTTTGTATCTAGTAGTAATAAAATTTCAATATTTCGAACCGAATGCCGTTTAATAAAATATGGCGTCGCGTGGAAATTTTGGCAGGGGTTGGCGAGCTTTGCCCGTGTAGGTAAATTGTTATGCTTTTCTGTCAAATTAGTATCACAAGTATGTTATTAAAGTGCACCGTACTCTTTTATTGGCTCCACGCCACGACTGTTCCAGTTCCCGTCATATCTATGACTGTTATCTGATTCTGAAATCTCGTAACTAAGTCTAATAGCTACTACCTACGTTTTGATGATAAGGTCTATTGTAAATACTTCTATTGTAAGCAGGAAAACTATTCGAAGCGTAACTTACCTATGCATTGGCGATTCTGGAAAAAGGTCGAGACTTTCGGACACGGAACTACTGGGGCTCGGAGTGGCGTCGGCAGCGGCGCCATTTCTTGAAGCTTCCGCCTGTAAAGGTATCATTTTAATTAATAGCCACATTAGCCACCAAACTGATAATCCACAAGCACAGCTCAGTACTACGTCACCATTTAACCACAAAATAAGGAAACTGAGAATGTGAATATTGTGAATACGACGCATTATGGGCAATTGTCTTGTTAGTTACCTACTTACTAATACCTAATAAGGTTCACTGTTGAACTAATCTGATGTTTGACAAATAAATATTTGAATCGTACCGTCTCCGTATGTAAAATGTTAATGAATGGTTGAGTTGAGATAATCTAATATTTCCGAGACTTTTTATAAAACTTTCATTGGAATTTGAATATTTTACAATGGACGATAGAGTTGCTTTTTGATGCTATTCGGCCAGCTCAAATAATATCAAGTATAACGCTACTTATGCATGAGTGTTAGGATGATTCTACCCCAAGAACCGATGTGTCGGGCGAGGGTTATTTTTCCGAAGCACCATCACTAACCTTCTTCTTAACCCTCCCTCTTCTCTTTTCAAACTTGGACGTCTCCATGGAGGCCGCCCGTCTCCGGACGGATTTGCCCGGTTTAGCGTCCGGGTTGATCATCCACCATGATGATTTGCCCGTTCCCTCGTTCTGCACCCGCATAAACCGATTGTGCAACGACAGGTTATGCCGGATCGAGTTCTGCAATAGACAATATTTTGTTAATAAAATGGAATGTAATAATGAAGTAATTTCATTAATTATCTTTTTATACTCGTCGACCTTAATGTTTGAATTAATGAAATTGACCAATCACGTGGCGCCTTTACTGAACTATAATGGATTTGACCAATAGGACGCCGTCATGAGAAAGTCAAAAGGTAAATAGACATCAACGCACAAAAATGAAAAAGTCGTTGGTTGCACTTCGTTTTCAATAGATACCAAGTTTGTTTAATCAGAACTAATGTTCAGTTGACTCGTAGAAAAAGTATTGTTCACAATAGTGTCATAATCAAGCTTTTTAATCTCGTACCTTACTTAGGCCACTCAGCAAGCTTCGTGGCCTAAACACGGTACTCGACTAAAAAGCTCTCTATTGTAACACGATTGTGAAAAATACTATTATACAACTTCCTAAGTACCTGGATAAACATTGCTACACAGAAGGTGAGGCGTAAGAGTAGTTTTGGGATAAATGGCTTACTTTGAACTTGAACATTGCCAATTCTCTTTTGAACATATTTTTATGACAGTTTATTTATAACAGGGCATTGACTGCCAAATTATTGATTTCGGGATATTAAAGGATCAAAAACAAAAACCATCTGTCAGTTCATAGTGTGACATTTGGGTTTTTTACGAAATTGGCCGTACCGGCGCCATGGTACCAGTTGTGCCCAAGTTCCTTCGCGCATAATATTTAAGGCGCCGTAGGTTCAGTGAAGTTAAGCGAACAGAGTTTTTGAAACAATATAATGCGTCTGTTTATAATAATATGGTTTTTAAAAAATACGAATAGTAATCTTGAGGCTTTTCTGCAGGGAAATCAGTGTTTAGAAACATGATTAAGCAATTTTCGCTCGATAGAAAAAAATCACGAACATAGGTCTAAAAGGGTCTAAGATACACTTAAAATATTCTTTACAAATTATGCAAAAAAGCTAAAAATATTAAAATGGCTTCTAAAAATCAGCAATATCATGTTTGAGAGAAATCAGTGTTTACTTTTTTATTTATTAAAACGGCAAAAAAAATAAAATTAAAAACATGAATTCCGCGCTTCCGAGCACGCACTTCCATCTCGCTCACGCTTATGCTCAGTGAGAGGGAGAGAAGACCATGAACCTACGGCGCCTTAATGCGGCGGTTTAGTACGTTTTGGTGTGTCGGTCAGCGTAGTGACTAGTGTAATGGCTCGCTGAGGTAAAGGAGGCTATAAATAGCCCGCCATAAAGCGCGCGAATCGGTAGGTCTCTGACATATCCGGGCGAGACCACTATTGCTGACCACAAAAATTCTATTTTAATTCTCGCTACCGTTAAAAGTTAGTGCAATAACGTGTCCTATCTCACACCGGCAATAAAATCTCGCAACTTTTTCCCGTCCAAGGAATAAACGCGACCGCAGCAACGAATGAAGTTTAGCAATAAAGGAGTCCATAAATAATTTTCTGCGTGCCCCGTGAGAACTGCCACTTACCGGTATCGTTCGTTTCATGTAAATATGTGAAGTTTCTCTTCTAAATCATACAAGCCGTGAAAAAAAAATTGCATCTGTAGCGTCGCGCGCTTCCTCGGCTCGCATCGTTTACGCGTTTTTTAACATTAACGACATCTATCCGATTCCACGACGCTTACATTCTGGATACAACTATAGCTTATGTAAATCACTTTGATATTCTCGCAGTGTGCCTTGGAAATGTTCAGTTTGAGGAGCATTATGCAAAAATATGAAATACAGGGGAATCCGTCGATTCATTTATACCGCAGTAAGAGACTGTAATGGATCTAAAGGCTTTTGGCCTTCTTGATCAGATTGTCTAACTTGCAATTTGCCTAAGAAGCAAAATGCCTACCTGGCAATATGACTATGCAGCAACTGAACTACATCTTATATTGACTAAGAAAAAAATGCCTACCTGACAATAAGACTATGCAGCTCTTGAACTACAAACATCTCATTATGACTAAGAATTATTTTGAATTTTACACATTTTTCCATAAGTGACTTTTGGGTAAGTATATTGAGAGTTTGACATTTTAATCTTGAGAAATATTTGTATCCAGATAATTTGAGTTTTACATTTTGGGACATTGAAATTTTTTAAAAACACGATAAAGTCTATTTGGATTATAGTTATATGATAATTTAAAAAGTAGGCGTACCTAAGTCATTTCAAGATTTGATATCTTGAAACTAATCTGTTTTGAGATTGCGACGCACTAGGAACATGGAACTATGATATTTTAGTCAAATCCCAGACCGAACATTTTATAATTGAGATCGGCGGTCTTGAAAGCGACATATCACAGTCGGAGTCTTCGGAGTCACAATCGGAAAAATACTAATAATAAAATATCAAATACACACTTGGAACCAGATATGGATGAATAGGTATTTAGTATAAAGCATAAAAATTTTACATTCAACAAACAACACAATATCAATACACATTGTCCCGACTATACGTGATGTTGTATGACTTGTATGTACATTATTGCCATATATTATGCGGTTTACAGCGACACTACCTCAGGGTTAAATAGGGACTTGTCGGGCAGGCTATCTCTAGAGGTTTACAGCTAAGGTATTATTGCCATCTAAGCATTTTGCTTAATAGACATTTTGATCTCTAGACGATTTACAGCTTAGGTATTATTGCAATTTAGGCATTTTGCTAGACATTTTGGTCTCGAGACGATTTACTGCTTAGGTAATTTGCCGCTTAGACATTCCTTTTAGTAATTTTCTTCGTAGGCAAATTGCAAGTTAGATAATCTGATCAGGAAGGGTTTTTCGCACCGACCAGTCGATTGGAATTTCAAACGATATCGCATGAATTTGATGGTCTGGGGTAAAGTGGTATATCAACAATAGAAGCCAGAACTATTGAAGGGCTCTCTTCGAGTGAGTACCATGTCTATACTACTTCAGAGGGAAGAAGGAAATGGCTACGTTTCATATATGCAAATAGAATAAGCAGCACATAGAACATCAAAATTTAAATTTGGTCAAAAGATTCGAAACAAAATTACAAACGAAGCAGTCATTTGGAGAGTTAATGTGCAACAATTGTACGAGCGTAAATCCAGCAAAATGTGGACAAGTCCAGCGATTTATCAAGTGTGAAAACACACGCAACAAATGGCCTGTCGACGGGCTGATGGATATGTCGCCAGGAGGCCCTACCAAGTGTCGTGAACGCGAGTCGCTGTTGCTGTCCCGTCCACAAGTAGAGTCGCTGTCATGTCGGCTGACACACTTCACTTAAGGCGGGTTGCACCTACTTACGCTTACGGACCGAGTTATGTTAAATATGGCACCAGCAAATGTAATTCCATGGAAATTTGTCAAACATTCAGATTTCAACAAAAAAACCTCTCCCGATTACAGACGGTTTGGTGTTACACTTCATTTAAGTCCGTGAATCCATTCAGTTTATATCGAGATAACTAATGTAGTAACTATGTTCAAGGCTGGCTAACATTGAATAGGTCTGAAGATTCTGGCCAGATAAAATAAAATACAAAAATATGGTCACAAAGTTTGTCCGTTCTGACAGACATAGACATAGTCAAATAACTTCACAATGTATGACCTAATCTTGGAATAAACTCTGTTCTTGTTTGGTCGACTGGAATGTAATTATAGTCCCGGTTGGATTTTTTATCCTCAGTAAGTTCATTCACTTACTTTAATAAGTCTAGTAACTAGTAAGGTGCTAGTTTTATGGAAATACGAATTTCAACAAGATCAATCTATTAAACAGATAATAGAATACATACATAATAGAACATAAAGCTATCATAGATATTTCATTGCCAAAGTACCTACCAACAGAAGTAGACAGGCCAAAAATGGGTCAATGCACCAGTAAATATCTTTAGACCTTTTGTTTAATGCGGTTTCAGCTTTTATCGGGTTGCCCGTAGGAGTTAATAAGCCAGGATTATTTATTGTCGTCGATAGATAATGAATACTCGTGGTAGCGTTCCAGGAAAAATGACTATCGGAACACACACTGCGAAAATGTATACTATCTAAAGTAATTGGTCGATTTCATCACACAACACATTTTTACATCCCAATCTCCGATGGGCTTTCAGATTAGTAACAATAAATTAAACCAGGTAAAGGTTCCCCGTGTGGCGGCTGCTAAACGCTTGTTATAACAAAAAAAACCGGTCAAGTGCGAGTCCGACTCGCGCACCGAGGGTTCCGTACAAACTAGCAATTAACTCAAGGTAAAGGTAAATGTCCCAATATTTGTTAAATTATTTACTTATTTTAACCCAAAACAACAGAATTCAATTTAAAACAACGAGTAACTCTTACACCAACACCATCAAACTACCAAGACAATTGAATCGCGATTTTTTTGACCTGCTATTGAAATATACCCGTCCCAACTCCATTCATTCTAGAAATATCTTAACAACGCGAATGGGGTCAGCGCCGTCTATCGGCCCCATTTGGTACTAACGTGCAAGGGCAATCAGCTTAGTATGTATGTTGGTGTTTTAGCGATTATTGTTTATCACGTGTACCGATCTCGATTATTATTTTTTAATTTGAAATAAGGGTATTTCTATTATAGTCTTATAGGAATTTCAAAACAAAAAAATACTTATAAAGTTGATTAAATTGCAAACTTAACTAGGAAGATTTTTGTAAATAAAACAAAAAATATGCTAGATACAGAAAAACAAAAACATTTCCCGTAATATTTATGTTTATCTTAATCACAAGTAATTATTTCAAATTTTTCGCTTGAATAACTTCGGAGATAAGGGGGGGGGGAATGGTATTTTTTTTTACATTTTCCTTCATAGATCAAAATTTTCCCCGTGTAGAAAAAAAAGAAAAACTGTTTCAAAATGTTTCAAATAGTGGTCAGCCTAGTTCTGAATTAGACCTTAAAATTCACAGCTGTAGTCCCATAACTATCACATCGTGTGAATGTAAACCATTAAAAAAGTTAACTTCTACGAAATACTTAGGTATCGTCATTGACCAGAGACTATCTTGGCACCAACACATTGAAAACATTAACAACCGAATACGTAAGCTCACATGGATTTTTAAAATACTCAGACATATCACTAACACATCCTTACTAAAATAGATTTATATAGCTTTAGCACAATCTATCATGACTTATTGCATAACGGTATGGGGAGGAGCAACTAAAGTCAAATACTTAGAAGTGGAAAGAGGGCAGAGGAGCCTACTGAAAACAATGTTCTTCAAACCATATCGATATCCGACATCCGAGCTTTATAAAGATTGTCAACTCTTTAGTATACGAAAATTATATGTTGTAGCCGTAGTTTTAAGACTTCATAAAAATTTACCTTACAAAACCGTCGCTGTGAATCAAAGAAGAGCTCGTGCCGTTGTTCCTATACCGGTTAGTAAATCTGCATTTGCAGCTAGACAGTTTGAAGCACAGGCTGCGCACTTATATAACTTAATACACAAAAAGCTCAATATATATGCGTTAAAATATTATGAGTGTAAAGCGACTCTTAAAGATTGGTTAATTGGGCTGAAGTACGATGAAGTAAAAGATCTGTTACCTGTAAGAATATGAGGCAGTAACACATATATAACAAACAATAATATCTACGCGTTTTCATATGCTCAATGTAAGAATACTAAACCTACAATAAAGTAAACTAATTTAATGTTCAACATATGTACGCACAAACACACACACACACACACACACACACATTTAGTATATAGTTAATTTAATTCGGTAAAAAAAAAAAAGCAAGATGTATTTACCAACTCAGGAAGAGTGATGAGTCCTCCTGACACAGGTATCTACATACCTAATAGGAGGTCTCTAAATGTGTAACTATTGTTAAGTTGTTTTTCACGAAATAAATTTATTATATTATATTATTATTATATAAAATGTGCAACTCAATCCCTTTCAAATGATACCCCACTTGACCCAATAGTTGTTTTTTTTTGCCCCCTCCTCATATTCGTAAGATTTTATGGAAAATTAAAATATATATTAAAAATTTTCATGTTCCATGTACGTGGATGACTCTCATTTAAAACCATTCCAAATTTCAAATTGATACCTTAAGTAGTTCGTAGGATATTTCACTTTGTGACAGACAGACAGACGGACGGAGTCGCACCATAATGGTAGGTGTAAGGAACTACAGAAGTGGTACTTATTACTACTATTATTTACAAAGTTAATTCTTCATTTTTGAAGTGGGATTTAGATGCGTTGTTTTAGATCGTTCGGTTCGTCAGAAATTAAATAGGCTAATTTAAAAGCAAAAGCAGACATGAGGTTTACTTTTTAGTGAATTAGGTTCGAAATGTCTTATTTTATTTGCTTTAACTTCATATCGGAGTATTGGACATAGGCCCTGCCCACTGTTATGGTGGTTGCAATCCGGTAGGAATTAAAATAAATATATGTACGTATTAAGCCACGGAGTGGACGGCAGCGGGCAGCGGGGCGACGAGCGGCTGCCCATACATTGAAGTCGCTCGAATGTATGAACCGCCGCTCGTCGCCCCGCTGCCTGCTGGCGATCAGTCCACGGCCTTAAGGGTTTACCAAATATATATCGAAGGTGAGACGAACACGATGCGTCTTCGCTTATGAACCCAGCTGTAGTGTGGTTGATCCTTTACAGTATATCCTCAAATATTGCTGACTCGCACTGCGTTAATCGATGTTTCTGCCTCCGCGACATCACGTACGTAATGCGTAGGCTTGTAATTTACCTGTTTTCTTTTTTTCCGGGAACGGTATACATTATGGGTTCCTCGGTCGTATTTTTGCATGCTCCGGTGGAGATTGTGCGAGAGAATGCCGCGTTTTAGACGGAAAAATCAAGAAGTCATGAATATCATGACGCGACTTATACGTGACAAAGCTAACAATATTTGGTGGCTGTTGGGAAATACAGGGTCAATGGCAACGCGTCAAAATGTTTTAAACTGTAAGTACTTAATTTGACAAACCAATAAATTATTATTATTATCGAATTTAAACTTTCGTGAGACATGTTGAAATAATACTAATAATTACACGGTTCAACTTACGTATTAAATGTCACAACGGGCGACATAAAACACACATCATCATCAGCCTATATACGTCCCACTGCTGGGCACATGCCTCCTCTCATGTATGAGAGGGAACGGGCAGTAGTCCCCACGCTGGCCCAGTGCGGATTGGGGACTTCACATACACCTTTGAATTTCTTCGCAGATGTATGCAGGTTTCCCCACGATGTTTTCCTTCACCGAAAGCTAACGGTAAATATGAAATCATATTCCGTACATAAGTTCCGAAAAACTCATCGGTACGAGCCGGGATTCGAACCCACGACCGCAGCTTGACAGCCGCATGCCTGAACCACTGGGCTACCGTAGCTTATACATAAAACACACACACATTATTATTAAATTACCCATACTACGGTAAAAAATACATTGAAAAAAAGGTAAAGATGCTTTCTCTCTTGAAACTAAAACTTAATTTCACACAAACGGGTTCACGAAAAAACATGTATAGTCCCTTTTTTAAGAAGTTCATTTCGTACATTTAGAGAATAAAGTGAAATCCAATTTCCATAAACACCGAACTGGATAAAAAATTTCCTTTCGTATCTATGTATAAACCCTTTTAAGACTCGCCACGCAACTACCAGTAACGGTGCTAATGAATCCCAAACTATGTCAAAGAATGTTAACAAGCGACGTCTATCATATCGGTGGCCGTGCCGTCTACGGCCGGATTGCCGGCGCCAGCCAGACCCACGGGGTGAATTAACCGTCTCAGCCTCCCCTTAAATGCCCCGTCGACTTAAATTTTGTCGAATTTCTGCCGCTTTTGCAAACTAGGGCGAGAGTTTAGTGGCTTGTGTTTATATTGAGCATTTTCTCGATAGTGCTTATTGTTTTAGTATTGGCATTATTGGCAACTCTTTGAAGGTCTCAACGCGAGGAAGCCTTGAAAGATATTTGAGTTTTTTTACAGCTGATAATCTCATGCTTTTATTAAATATCAGTAATAAAGTAAAATTAATTGTCATTAGAAATTATTATTGCATTATTGCATCGCAGCATGTTCTGTTAGTTTAGTTATTTGTAATGTAAGAGGTAATTAAAAGGTAGTGTCATTGACTTTGCAACACTTGGGAAATAAGAAAACATGCTCACTTTGATCAAATAAGAAAGAAACACATTATTATAATTCTTAACTCCTTTTTATTTTCAGCCCCTTGATTAGATTGTGGCGTAAACGTTGCAGCAATTATTTTAATTTTATTTTATGTATTTTTTTCTGCAATTGTGTGAAAGAGCGAAAGGTGATACTGTCACGCATGATATCTACCTACTTAGGCTGAGCCTCGTTGGCCAAGATCAACTACGAAGCACTTTAAAAACATACTTCAACAGTCATACATAAAACTCTATAAAGTCAGGATTTTTAAAGTCAACGCACTGTATACCACCCTCCGCTTTTCCGGCTGATATCATGTTACACAATCTTCGAGCGGAATGGATTACGATTTTCACATTTTATGGCCTTAGTTTTTTGAGAAGCAACAATCGCAAAGATCGTTTTGATTCTGCCTGAAATGGTCCAATTAAGTTAACCCGGATATTTTTAGACCTAGGTAAAAAAAAAATTAAAGACTTGTTTAGCGCACTCGTTTTCACTCGCACCTAGGTAACGTGGTAGAATGACAGTGAAACACTTGTTCAAATACATGGACCTATAATACTCAGGACAGGCTATGCGTGTTGCCACAGTGAGGGACAGAAAGGCTCCTATGCAGCGAAATTAAGAACTGGTCTTAAAATGGCTGATGACTTGCCATAAACCACCTACTCAATTTGGATGGGTAATGGTTTATGTGCCACAACTTCATAGTAAATCAGTTGTGGCAAATAAAAAACAGTGGAACTATGAGAAGGACAACGAATGATATTTCCCTTTCTGTCACACTTATCGAGATTTGTATTCTACCAGCTCGCTCGCACGTGGTATTATTATTACCATAGCTTGTCCTGAGTATCATAGGTCCATGTTCAAATGGGATTAGGATATAAAAGAGATTGACCGAAAACCCTACCCTGAAGGCACGATCACGGCGAATCCAATTCCTTAAAAATGGGAATAGGCAAGAATAGTACATTAAGTACCTAGGGCGGTGAATTCGTGAATGCCCCAGATCGCAGGTGTTTGTGATAATATATAAAAATATGCGCTCTGGGGATTTACGAATTACCGCCCGTGGTGAGTACAAAATTTTACGTCTTCATCTGGCCACAATGCGAGTTTTCCCGTACGCTCTGCGTGCAGTATAACTCGCATTATGGCCAGGTGTGACGTAAAATCTATTTAGTCTTCATCATCATCATCATCAGCCTATACACGTCCCACTGCTGGGCACAGGCCTCCTCTCACGTATGAGAGGGAACGGGCAGTAGTCCCCACGCTGGCCCAGTGCGGATTGGGGACTTCACATACACCTTTGAATTTCTTCGCAGATGTATGCAGGTTTCCTCACGATGTTTTTCCTTCACCGAAAAGCTAACGGTAAATATGAAATCATATTCCGTACGTAAGTTCCGAAAAACTCATTGGTACGAGCCGGGATTCGAACCCACGACCGCTGTTTGACAGCCGCATGCCTGAACCACTGGGCTACCGTAGCTTCTAGTATCGTAGTATTTAGTCTTGTTATGCATTTATTTCTATTTTATCCACAAAATCGCCATTAGATGTATCGGAGCGGCCAAAGTGCTCTAATATCTGAACACGTCTCTACTGTCGAGGCATTAGAGACGTGTTCAGATATTTGTGAGCACTTTGGCCATCCATAGAACCATCAGGAACAAGAATTACCTTGAGAACGTTTGAGACGCAGAACGGTCATACGACGGCTCCCTGAATTATTCACGAGTAAATCAGGGTGTCGCACTTTGTAGTGAGTTCTACGTATAATTAAGTTTAATTTTCAAAATTATTGGATCTGCAATATTTAACCGACTTGAAAAAAGGAGGAGGTTCTCAATTCGGTTGTATTTTTTTTCTACTGTTTTACCTCAGAACTCGGTCATTGATGAGCCGATTCGGACTTTTTTTGTTTATAAGTATAAAACAAAGTTTTAATCGACTTCAATTTAGTACTCCGCCAAGAAACGAGAAACTAAAAACATTTATTTTCCAATTTACCACATGAACTGATTTCCGAGAGCAAAAGCGTTGATTATTAGAGAAAAAAACCCAGTTGCTACATACAGAAATTGGGTTTTTTTCTCTAGTTAGTTAGTTAGTATACTGGGCTCTTTTCCGCAAATCGACATCCAGCGTGCCTATTTTGCGTGAAATGGGGTAGCGCTACTCTAACCACCCCAGCTCCTCCAGAAAGTTCGTGAGTGCCTTTATGTTTTTGACTGCGTCCCGGAGTGTTTCCGGGGACCCTAGGTGCTTTTCCCTGTATACTTCTACCTGCTTGCAGTCCAGTAGAATATGTTTGGTCGTTTCCTCCGCCTCCATGCACGCTCTGCACATGGGGCTGTCCGTGATACCTATGTTGTAGAGGTGTTTGTTCAGAGTGTTGTGTCCTGTTATAATTCCAACTATCTTGCGTAGTTGGTTTCTATGTGTCCTCAGTAGTGTGGTTGTGAGTTTGTTGTCGCGTTTTGCCAGAATCTCTTTGGTCTGTCTGCATGTGTCTATCTCCTCCCAGTGTCTTTGGTGTAGGTTTTTGGTGTATAGGTCAAGTTGGTTGTATATGTAGCTTTGTGGCAGGGGCAAGATTGGTTCGGGTCCGTATGCCATTGTTTCTGAGCCTTTCCTGGCCAGTTCGTCCGCTGCATCGTTGCCTCTTGAGCCACTGTGCCCCTTGATCCATTGTACAGTGACGGTGTTTTTGTCTGCGCACACCTCCGTTAGATTTTGGTGGCATTCGTATATCAAGCTAGATGTGAAGTTGTCACTGCTCAGTGCTTGTAGTACCGATTTACTGTCTGAGAGTATTCGTATGTTTGTGTTCTCAACTTTTCGTCTCTTTATGGCATTGCAGGCTTCGATTATCCCTACGCATTCAGCCTGGAATACCGTGTTTTGTTCGCCCAATGGTTTGGATATGTGTATGTTTAAGTCCTCTGAGAACACTCCACATCCCGTTCCCGTGTTTGTTTTCGAACCATCTGTGAAGATCCTAAGGTCTGTTTGGTTTAGCCCCTCTCTCGAGTCTTCTGTTAGTGATATGCCGTAGTCTTTCTTGAAGACTGCAGTTCTTGGTATTTTGTCGATTGTAGCCTCCAGGATAGGGAGGCTGGTGATCGGTATGTTATGAATCTTAGTGTGTAGTGTGTTCAGTTTTGTCCATAGGTTGAGGCTTTTTAGGCGTATTGCCGTCGCAGCCGCTTCCTTTTGTATATGCATGTGTAAAGGTAGGAGTCCTAGCATTATTTCTAGTGCTGCCGTTGGGGTGGTTCTCATACATCCTGTGGCCGCTACACATGCTAGTCTTTGTGTTTTCTGGATTTTGGTAATTGCGCTCGTGGTTTGGGTGCGGGGCCACCATACTATGGCACCATAGCTTATCATTGGTACTATCACCGTTTTGTATAGCCACAGTATGATGTGGGGGGCCAGGCCCCATCTCTTTCCCACCATCCTTCTGCATTGCCAGAAGGCTACTGTTGCTTTGTTTAGTCTATTGTCTAGGTGTTTGCTCCAATTAAGTTTGTCATCTAGTATTATACCTAGGTATTTCACCTCCTTCGAGAGTGTTAGTTTAGTGCCAAAGAGTGTTGGCATTTCGTAAGTACCCAGTTTTCGTTTATTTGTGAAGAGAATTGTGTCGGTTTTCTTTGGGTTTACCGATAGGTCATTCTCCTTGCACCATTTCTCTATTATTTTCAGTGCTGATTGTGTGAGTTCACATAGTGTGCTTGTGATCAGACCGCTGACCAGTATGACTAGGTCGTCCGCATATCCTATAGTTAGAAAGCGGTTATTGTTTAGTTTTGTTATTAGGTCATTAACTACCAGGTTCCACAGCAGTGGCGAGAGGACGCCTCCTTGAGGGCATCCTCTCATGACTAGTGCCTGGTGGCTTTTGTTTTCGGATAGTCTTATAATTCTTTTCATTAGCATGTTCATAATCCATTCTATGAGCAGCTGTTCGGTTTTATGTCTCTCTAGTGCTTGTCTTATGCTGCTAAAGTTGGTCCTGTCGAACGCACCCTCTATATCAATGAAGGTGCCTAGGCAGGAGTTCTTTCTAGCGAGAGCGTCTTCTATGTTGGTTACTACAGCATGGAGGGCTGAGTCTGTCGATTTTTTTTCTCTAATAAGCAACGCTTATTACTGTTATTTTTGCAGTTTAGATGTAGAATTAAATAAAAATCATGACGGGATAAAAAAACTATACAACTTTGCACTACTTTAGGAAATATGACGGTATTTTACCGACCCGTATTCTTTGTCAGCGAGTGTATTTGAGGACGTCCGTCGAATCCACCTTTAGCACTTTATTAGTTTCTATTTCGACGGAATTGTATCAGAATATGTGACGTACTTTTGTAATTTTAAGTACATAATTGAGGAATTCCATAAGTCATCTGTGTTCTCCATCGTCAATTCCACTCCACCAATTTTATGATTTCCGGGTGTAAATACACGAGATATAATAGAAAATACCAAAATCATATAATTGAGGAGTTCCCTCAATTCCTCATGGATCCCATCATGCAACTGAAGTTTTGAAAAAAATGTGACCCACCTGGAAGCATATTAAAGTAAATTATTTATTTTACTGTACTTCACTGATGGGGGATGCGGGAAAAAGTCAGAAACTAATTAGTAGTACCTATCGTACACTATTTTGCTTGTTACTTTAATTTTATAGGTAAGGAAAAAAATGGGTTACTGCCGTAGCACATCCTAGTAGAGCTATAAATATGCTTATGTTGCTTATACAATAAGCAGTTAGCAGGAAATGTCTCGTAGAAGTCGTAGCGGCTGGATAAAATGTGATTTGCCCTTGCACATATGAACGATTTTCTTTTTCTACATTTGTGTAACTAAGATGATTCTTCACTTATCTATGAGCAATATGAACATGAGAAATAAGTTTACCCTTTTGTCACATCCTGTATCGAACAGAAAACGCGTCACATGTCGTTTAAATGCGCATACAAAAATTCAGTATGACTGATAGGTGGATGAAACTGCGTTGCGTCGCACTAAACCTTCCCACAAGTCACCGAAATGAAAACAACGTATAGTACGATAAGTAACAATGTTTAAAGTTGATGTAACATTCTTGTATCTCTCATTTTACGAGAAATTATTTGTGTAGACAAACAATTGCCTCTTGAAATGCTATAACTTTAGAAGGTTTTGATGTAAAAAAATAAAATAAAATAAAATTGTTGATCCTAATATTTTGTCGCATACCAACTTTGTGCCGAATATCGAATTGCATAAACATTGTTGTGCATATTTTTTATTTGCCGAAATTGTTGTTCCTAATATCGATTGTCCTAAATATTTATTGTCCGAATGTTTATTGTGTCGAAGGTTTTTTTTTAGAATGATTGATGTGCATAACTTTGATGTTACTAATATTTAATGTACTAAAAATGTTGTGCATACATTTTGTTACGCATACATATCTATTAGAATTGCCTATTACTTGAATAACATCCCGCCCTCATGTCCCCGCCCTCGTGTCATGTGACCCGCCCTCATGTCGACGGAGCCCCGCTTCGCGGGGCCCCTATTTCTGCTCTGAGGGACAAAAGGCAACTAACGAACCTATTTTATTTATCTAGATGTAGGTCGGGTCAGCTCAGAGTTTATAAATAGTAAAAATAAATGTTTTATTTGTGGTTACCTAATCTTTCCTATTTAGGTACGTACTTTAAGAACTTATGACCCGCCTTCATGTCGACGGAGCCCCGCTTCGCGGGGCCCCTATTTCTGCTCTGAGGGACAAAAGGCAACTAACGAACCTATCTAATTGACCTAAATGAAGGTTGCCTCAGCTAAGAATTGCCTAATACTTGAATAACCTGTGACCCGCCTTCGTGTCGACGGAGCCCCGCTTCGCGGGGCCCCTATTTCTGCTCTGAGGGGCAAAAGGCAACTAACGAACCTATTTTATTCATCTAGATGTAGGTCGGGTCTGCTCAGAGTTTACAAATAGTATACAATTTAGGAAAAAAATAGTATAGGTGGTTTAATTTTAGCACGTTTAACAATAGGCAAAATAATTACTATGACAATGAAAATTAGGAATATTACTTTTTAGGTAATTCGATGTTCGAGTAATCAATATTAGGATAAACATACTTTAGGACTTTTAAATGTGTATGCGCAAAAATGAATAGGCTAAATAAGTAGTATGCCACTCAACATTATGCCAAACATTCTCGGCCAAAAAATTTTAGGACGATCAACATTATGCGATACGACAGGCACCCAGCTGTAAGAATGTTCGGCCATTCTATCACATTCCCATCAAGTGTCAATTCTATCAATAAAACCCAATTGGAATAGAAATTGGAGCCATTCCGTAAATCCTCGAGGTGTTCAATCAAATAATAAATAATTCAAATTAGGAACTCGCGATTACACAATAAGAGGGCAGCAACGGGAGTGGGGAGGGGCGACGAGCCGCAAACGTGACGGCACTGAGAAATTCGGAAGAAAATCCAGCAACGTGTCAACCGCTGGTGACAAATTTAATTATTCAACTTAACGAAACGTTAGCAAGATGACTTTTCCCAGAGCCCATAACTAAGTACAAATAAATTCACTTACAGCTGCCGAAGCAAAGTTTAACTTCGTAAAACATTGAAATTTTAGTAAGTAATTCGATTGTGCGGAGGTTGGATTACGGAGTTGGACTGATTGAATGTCATTTCGAATCATTTTCACGTCTGAGTCACATAGCCGCAGCGAAGTGTCAGCTACAGTAAATTCGGGGAATAATTTTAAGGAAACGGTCGTTCATTGTTGTAGCTTACGAAAATTCTAACGTTTCTACAGCCACAATCATAAGATATTACTGAGAAAAGTATTCCGTAAATAATATTCAGTATGTCCGTAACAATATGTCTCATTTTTAGCTAACTTACTGTCTAACTAGCGAAGTGTACGATTTACTTTATAAGAACTTACTCCAGAAAACGTCTAAACGTGCTAGAGTACGTAAAAAAAAGATACAGGATAGGAGCAGAAAAAAGATACAGGATAGAGGTATATAGTAAAAAGATATAGGATAGGGGTAGTAAAAAGATACAGGATAGGGGTAGTAAAAAGAAACAGGATAGGGGTAGTAAAAAGATACAGGATATGGGTAGTAAAAAGATACAACAGGATAGGGGTAGTAAAAACATAAAAAAATGAAACCGTTAATTTTGCTAAAGCCTTTATTGTGATGGAGCCGAGTGACACCAGCGCCTGTATTCCATTAAAAGAAAAATAAAACATAGGTTCAAAGGAAGCCAAGTAGGTGTTGCTAAAATATTACACGCCGAGTTTGGGAAGCTTGCAAACACGTAATTCCGTGAATTAACCTCACAATTCCATAAGATGAGAAGGAATTTAATATAATTTGTCGAGTGCTAACTTTTGAACAAATTATTACGATTGTTCCGTGAGAGGAGTTATAGAATGACACAAATGATTCTAATTATAAGGCGACTTATGGAACTTTCACTTCAAAACGTATGCGTTGGGAATAAAATTAGAATCTTATAAACAAAATTAAAACTGTACGCAATTCACGGTCGGCATTCGGTTATAATCAGGTAGATTACAGCAAATGTATATTAAATAAAAAATTAAGAAAATCTGCAAGGAAGCTACAGATGTTTTTGAAATGAAAGTTTACATGTACATTTATTATAATTATGATTATTTAGTTGTAACTTAACCAATGCACTGGTAAACATAGGTAAATACATAAAATAAACTATTAATTATATGGGAACACTGGATTGCCTGCTATCCATCATCTTGCAAAACTTTAAACATGCACAACAAAAAGGGTGCCCATCGCCCGAACAAATGGCGAGTTTCTGTGCGATACTGTTCGGGCCACTGGCACTGCCAGTAAAGGACGCGCACGAGGTCTTAGGGTTATTCGAGGGACGTCTCTACATGAAGGTATGAAGATATATATATAATATATATATATACTGTCAATATGGATATGTAGCCCCCGAATCGCTAAACTTAAGTGGCAGTGGGCAAGGCACATAGCACGTAGAACCGATGGCCGTTGGGGCGGAAAGGTTCTCGAGTGGCGACCGCGTACCGGAAGGCGCGGCGTAGGTAGGCCCCCCACAAGGTGTACTGATGACCTGGTAAAGGTTGCGGGTGGCTCAGGACCGGTCACTTTGGCACTCTTTGGGGGAGGCCTATGTCCAGCAGTGGACGTCTTTCGGCTGATATGATGATGGATAAAATAGACAAATACTCGGGGACATATTTACCAAGAGATGTATAATGTCCGGGTCCATTTGGTACATTTTCATTATAGTAGGTATTTTATTAAAATCCATATCATCATCCTTCTAGCGTTATTCCTGGGTTCCTGGGTGAGCTTTGACACCCAATCCCAAGATTTGGCATAGGCACTAGTTTTACGAAAGCGACTGCCATCTGACCTTCCAACCCAAAGGGAAAACTAGATCTTATTGGGATTAGACCGGTTTCCTCACGATGATTTCCTTCACCGAAAAGCTAACGGTAAATATTCCGTACATAAGTTCCGAAAAAACTCATTGGTACGAGCCGGGATTCGAACCCACGACAGCCGCTTGACAGCCGCATGCCTGAACCACTAGGCTACCGTACCTTTTATCAAAATTCATATATTCATCATAAATGAAAATGCCCCAACGCGAAAATAATATAATAGGTTTTAATGATCATTGCTTTCGTGAAGAGGGTGAGTTTTCCAATTGACATTTCCTCCCCAATTCAAGTGGTGCCAAAAAACCGCAACGTCCCGATCTTAGGCACCAGCAGATAAATACGCAAGCGTGCTCGAAACTACGGATCCGTGAATTTATATCAGGGTTCCGTATAAATCACGTTAATGGTCCGGCTAATGTTCTGCTGAGATAGGTGTAAGCAAAACAGAAGAACCCGTAAGAGCTCTATGGTTTTATTGCTTTCTAACTTATTTCGAAGGCGGATGTGTCTATGTCGTAAGTATTTCTAGAGCGGGGGGGTATAAACATAGGTTCCACTAGAAAAACGGGTGTAATGTACCTATCATATAAAAATAAATTGCATATTTTCAGTTTGCATAACAACGAATAGCGTAATTTAGGCTTGTACAAATGGGCAAATTGCATAAAACAATAAATAAAAACTATTTGCATAATTTCATCGATTATAATTTTTAATAATTTCCAATTGTATAATGAATAAACGCTACAATGGGCAGTCTGTATAATATTTCATTCTCATAATATATATCAAAATTCCGAATTTCAATACACCGAACAATAAAAAGTCCGACTGAATAAATCAAAATATATCAAAAACCCTATTAGATAGTAAAAAAATCTTCGGTTCTCTAGGGTCACATTTCAAGCTAACACTCCTCCTCGCTTCGCTTTTCGTCGTAACCCAACCTGCCTTAAGCCAGCTGTACACATTGGGCCAACGTTGTTGGCGCGTGAGCAGCATGCAGCTATGCGTTAGAGAGAGAGAGAGAGAGAGAGGGCTATAATTCGATCTCATTTGTTTACATAGCTGCATCCTGCTCACTCGCCAACGTTGGCCCAATGTGTACTACAGTCGGCATAAGAGTCTCACTGAAACTACTTTAAACTCATCAAAAGTCCGCATTTCATAATCCCTAAAAAAAATGCGATTATTAAGGTGCAACGTCACTGGTTCCTGTCGAGCTGTTGCTAACAGATGTCGCGATATATAATTTCGATGGTTGCTCATCGTTTTACACAAAACCGTGACGAGTTCCAACATGTGTTTCAAACTGCGGAAGCCGAAGAGCTTGCTACGTATGAATCGCAATCAATCTGCACTAAACAGTGTTTCTATTTAAAATGTAGTCCGAAAATATGCATAAAAGTGCTTTTTCGTGAATTTACGCAGACTAACGTAACTAAATGTCACTTCGAAGTCTGTCATTGTCAAACATTTTGCATAAATAAAACGACTACATTTAGTTTTACTATTAGGGAATAGTAAAACTAAATGTAGTCGTATCTGGCACTCCAGAACGTAAGATGAATTCAATGCACTTTTTCACTCATCATCTAATGTCATGCGGTAGCGCAGTATATACTCTTTTGCTTAAATCTGTCTGTAATGCCATCGTTGAACCGGGTTCAAATCCCGACAATGGTAGGTACTTCTTTTTTGTTTTTTTATTTGGATTTCTAAACCAATATGACCGTCTAAACTAACTAAGATTTACTTGTAATGTGCTACAATTTATTTTTCATATTTTACTAAGTTTTCTTGATAAGCATATCATGTATCTAGATTATCCACAAAAATCCCTATATTTTTGGCGGACCTATTCTTACATGTTGCATACTACGTAAATACTATTTTTGATAGGTATTTCATTTAAAAAGATGTTACGCCTTCCACTTAATTCGAAAATCATGAGTTGGTATCCGTAGGTTTACAGTTGACAAATCAAAGTACTACCTTTATCTATTCTATACCCTATTCCACATGAGATTAGATCGTAAATCTTCGTGATTTGAATGAAAACCATTTTGATAAACAAAAACATTTAAATTGTTTCATGTGAAACACATTAAATAATCGAAATAACACTAGTAGGTAAGTCCAATATTTTTATAGGAAAATTAAAAATCTAGTGTTATACGGAAAAAGGTACCTATACTTAGTATATTAGTACTTTTATTTGTTATATCCATATTCACTTGCGGGACTACATAATAATTACAATCAGAAAGGCTACGTATTATTCACAAAATGTTTTGTATTCGCCCGTTACTCGCGTCTAAAATATTAGACCTCAAAATTGGTAATAATTTTGCGCCACCGGACGAATGTCGTGTGGCGTTGTGAATAACGGGGAGTTTGTTCTATCAAAATTCAAAACTTCTCTTGAGTCCCGACCTAGGCCGCGTCAGAAAGAGAGAAATATATCATTTGACATTATGGTACTGTTTTCGATGAACGTCAGAATTCAAAATTCGAATTAAACTTTTTCACGCGATTACGTATACACTAGAATTATTTGGGGTTTACCACTGACAGATAGTTTTCCTTCATTTAATTTTCAACTTTAACCTCATACAAATTAAGTATCTAGTTATTTCTAAATCGGTAGACGTGGGTAACAGTATTCTGAAAATTGCTTTATTTGTATGACAGTAAAGTTGAAAATTAAATGAAGGCAAACTATCTGTCAGTGGTTAACTAATATTAATCGTACTGTACGTGTGCTTGATGCTTCACTCATTCATTACTAATGTTCAAAGATTGAGATTTGATTACAAAATTATTGAATGTCTTGTTTAGGTAAATATGAGATGAAACTCCAACTCACGACCGCCGATTGACAGTCGCATGCCTGAACCACTATGCTATCGGAACGATTATTGTAAAGTGTTATTTTGTATGTTTGTATGTAGGGTATAACCTCCAAAACCACATCCGATTATAAAAATTATTTCACTGGTGATGGATAAATGAACTTACTGGGTGGACAATAGGCATAGTATACATTTTATACGCAATAAACGAACTCAGATTTTTAGACGGATTTGACTGTGTACTAAAGCAGTTTTTATTAGGGTTCCGTAGTCAACAAGGAACCCTTATAGTTTCGCCATGTCCGTCCGTCTGTCTGTCTGTCTGTCTGTCCGTCTTAGCTCAGTAACCATTACAACTAGAAAACTGCAATTCGGCGTGGGTATATAAACCAATCACGCCGACAAAACAGTACCTAGGATAAAATCCTGAAAAAAAATTTTTTTTAGAGTACCTCCCCTACATGTAAATTGGTGATGTATTTTTTTTCTCGTTAAATTTATAGTGTGGGGTAGTTTTAGAAAACCCATAATATTTTTGGACAAGCTATCCAACGATACCCCGCACTATAGGTTTAACGAGAAAAAAAATACATCACCAATTTACATGTATCGGAGGTACCCTAAGATTTTTTTTCAGGATTTTATCCTACTGTTTTCTCGGCGTGATTGGTTTAATATACCCACGCTGAATTGCAGTTTTCTAGTTGTAAGGGTTACTGAGCTAAGCCGAAGACGGACAGACAGACAGACAGACAGACGAACGGACGGACATGGCGAAACTATAAGGGTTCCTTGTTGACTACGGAACCCTAAAAATTGTGACTTAGTTAATTTACATGTTGGGGGTAATCTAATATTCTAGTTGAACAGTCGATTACTAAATAGGTTGCAGTAGGTATTTTACTGTCAATCGATGTGCAGTCGACTCAAGCGAACGTATAAATTTATCAGGTAGGTACACTCCTAATAATTGTCTGTTATATTTAATGCTACATAAAGTAACATTCACTCAATCGAAGCTTACTTATAATCTGCAAGTTGGAAATTCAAACGGTTCATTTGATCAAAACCAGATTACGTTTTAATATTGGATCTTACTCCTTTCTAATAAGACGCAAAATGTACCTACCTATGCATAATTTTCGTTCCGTCGACTTTAGTTAGGTCGATCACGAATAAAGAGCAAAGCATTGAAATTCAGCCTATCAAAAACAAATGACATTGCTCTTACGTCATTACCAAAATGAGTAGCCTAGCAATATAAAACGAATGCCGTGTCTTTCACCAGAAAAAAAGGGATTGTACGATGGTGTCGCCGTCTGGTAAATATAATTACTACTATTGACCCCGCTGTCTAACTAATTTTGATTTGATACCAAAGACATCTAGTGAAGGTTTTGGACAACGTGCTGTCATGTGACGCGGCCATGTCATTTACACGGACAGTGTCTAACTCACGCACACATACAAGGCTCGGAGTAAAATTTTATGAATTTCAAATGGCTATATTTTGAATATTACTGGTTTTTGCGTGTATTTATTCAAACTGCGGGAGAAGAGGGTCATATATTATCTAAATATCACAATTTCAAGTTGCTGACATCGATAGATTAGACGTCTAGTCCGAACGAAAATTGTATGGAATTCGTCAGTGACGTTGCACCTTAAAAATATGTAGTTCATTTCCACTCAGGACCTCCTACGCGAGCTCCTGGCTCCGCAGGCTCTTAAAATATATACATTCTAGGGGTAGAACTAGGGAATGCAATTACTGGGCAAATTTCATTACCGGTAAATTACCGACTTTAGTGAGGCAAAACCGGTTAACCGGTTAATTACCGGTATTTTGAATTTGGTTAATAAACAGCGTTATTTGACGATTATTTCTCGTAAAAATAAGCTACTATGTACAATTAATTAGTATAATTTGTGCCGTAAATGCCGTAATAATCAGCTTCTTTAACACAACACCCATTTAAAACAAACAAAACAAGGTAAGAAGGCCAAAAACTCAACTGAAAACGTTCCTTGAGAATTAGCAGGTAGGTAGGAATTGAACTTAATTCTACAGATTTCCATTACAATATCAATGCAATACAAAACAGTACCAGTACTGAATATGGGGTCACGACGGTTAACGTTAGTATTAGTATTATGGTGCATTGCCTGGTCCTGTCCACACTTCATCGGCGTTGGCGGTTCACACAGTGCCTGCGGTCATTGACTTGACTCCCAAATCGAATATTATCAAATTTAATCTACAGATACGTAATCCGACGAATTTCCAATTATAATCAAAAATATCATTTACTGAATAAAAGAACATAATCAAAATAATACAAGACAAACTGACTACTGAAATGTTGAGGACCTTGGAGACAGTCACCTTGGAATACGGCCTGAGGCTCAAGAGAAACAAGATCAAGCGGATGTTTGTAGACAGGTCCATCACCACTCGTCGCACGACGTCCAAAATCTGGACACTGGGCTCCAACGGCGACTGCAAGATGGAAGTGGTTCGAAGATGTACGATGGCCAAGACAGCGATCAAAAGATTAGACAATACACGGAAAAACCGCGGAATACGGTTGAAAACAAAGATTAACTTGATGCGGACCCTAACCTTTTCTATCTTTTTTTACGCGGCTGAAACGTGGACTTTAAAGGCCTGGACTTGGAAAAGGATTGATGCGTTTGAGATGTCGTACTGGCGGAAAATGCTTGGCATCAAGTAGACAGCTCGCCGTACTAACAAATCAATCCGGAACCAGCTGAAGATTCGATCTCGACTCTCCACCGTATGTACTCAACGCATACTTCAATTGTTCATACACGTGGCTAAACATAAGGACAGTCTAGAAAAATTCATACTGGTTGGCCACGTGGAATCCCTTCCACAGAGACACCAGAGAGGTGCTAGATTCTGTAAAATCTTCAGCAGGAACCAACGCTCAGGCTTGCCTGCAAATGGCGCAATATCGAAGTGCTTGGAGAAAGGTGGTGCAAGACGTATGTGGTAGTCACGACCTTAGCAATGAGGAAACGACTAAGAAGAAACTGACTATTTGTCGACCAACGTAGTAGTAAAAAGAGTAATTCACCAAATTTAACCTTCTACAGGCTTCAAGATATTCTTAGATATATAAGATACGTATAACCAACCATTCCGAAAAGAGTTGGATAGAGAACAGGATAGTAATATTAACCTTACATTTTACTAAAGAGATTCATTGTAACGGGAGTTGGTACTACATGGGCATTTGACATGATCTTCATTCTTAGACCAACTAGCTCGGAGACTTTACTAAGGTCGTACTTTAGTCCTCCATGGTCTCAGCCAAGACTACTTAATCGTCAGCATTTCGAAGGTGAGCGATGTAACCGTCGTTGATGTTGATGCCCAGCCTTCTTCAGTTCCGACTCTTGAAAAAAGTTTTAGAGAAATAACAACCCAGTACCGGTTCTGGCGGGTGAAAATCCCGGTTCTTTGGTACTTTTCGGTACGAGTATTTTTGTGTTTTTGTCAAATTATTGAAATAAAACGCCACTTATTTTATATTTATCATATTAGTTGCAAAATTTAGTTGAATATGTTATAATCATCGTTAAACTAGTAAAATTATATTATAAATATAATTATATTATTTAAATGAAAATATATTCTACTTGAAATTATGCATTTTGTTTTTATCGCGACTGAACGGCACCCCTAGAAAAACACTTAGAAATGTTACACATATATTATTCGCATCGTTTTCAGTCAAAAATGACTACTACGAGTATGTCAGTAATGGTCAGTAATCACTTTTGTCAATGAGTATATATTGGCATGCAATTACAAAATAGTCTTTATTGACTATTGATTGCAGCAAATAAGAACATATACCTAATGAAATCATACGAACACATCGAATTGAATCAAATCGCTTAGTGGCCGATCAATTAAGGATAGTAGATCCACCGCAGTTGATAGATAACCTAACGTCAAGGATTGCTATCTGGGTTTATTCCGGTTAGAGTGAGGTTAGCTGAAAAATAAAAAATATTTAGGTATGAATAGTACTGGTGTTTGATACCGTGATGGTGCTGAAAGATAACTAATTCAGAATTATTGTTAATGATATGTATGTTGTATGCGCGATGGCTCTGTATGCACCGCTTAACTCACACACACAGCAGATAATAAAAAAAACCATGAGCATGAGTCACGTTTTACTCATAGAATAGGGTAAGAAATTTTGTTAGGAAAACGACAGCTGTCTGATATAAGTGCCAACGTGAAAAAATCAGATTCTCTCGTTTGTTTCTTGGAAACACAAACTCTTGGAAACGAGTCGCGGGGGCAGACGCCGATACCTACTCGATAGTGGTGAAGGCTCCTTTATCAACGGCCTCGTGCCGATATCGCACTATAATTAGATTCCACAATTTGCTCCACAACTACAGAAAATATTTTGTCAAATCGAGTCTAAACAAACATCTGAAAACTAATCGATCCTTACTTGGAGGGTAAATTTCATTTAAGAGTAAACAGACTTTTCCTTTATTGCGGTAAACTTCATAAATCTCGGTTCACTCACTACACTGACAGATTATCAAAAAAATATATAACTTAAGTTTGAACGGATTTTAAGTGTATTTAGACCCAATTGGTATAAAAGCATGCCTGTGTATGTATTTATTTAGACAATTATAACTGTCAATCAACCGTGTATTTACTCTTCTAATGCTCACTAGAAAAGCAACATTATTAACAACCAGCGTTAATTTGTAACTTTAATAAGCGATTGGTGTAGCGACACAATTGTAATAAAAATATGGATTTCGTTTACTCCGCGGTGTGTGGCCAGAGTTGGCGTTTGCCCAAATCTAAATCCGACAATGATTGCTCTTGACCACACCTAAGATGTTCCGCGGTAACAGAATGAATGACTAAATAAATGAAGGAAAGTTGCACAAATCACAAATTCTTGGCATTCTTTGATGTAAAATTAAATACAGCGGTACATTCATCGTACGCTCTGAATATATTCTCTTGAAAAGACCACGCATTTATTTATTTCACGCAAGGATTTTGTGCAACCATTGCTTAATAGAATAAGAATGACTGTTTAAATTTCATTTCAGTAAAACCCAAAGTGAATGACTATGGAAAATTAAAACGTTCTATTCTCGACAGATAATAACTATCGAGCCCTAAGTGATCCCGAAAAATGCTAAAAAACGAGGGGAGATACTTTGCGGCAGAGAACGAAAACACCTTTTCAGCGCTAAAGGGGGTAATCCATGAATGGGCCGACGATGAGACGGTGGGAAGTACCCTGGAACACCAACTAGCGGTGGCAGTTTCTTAATGGAATTGTATAAGACAGAAAAAATACCGGGAAGGTACAATGGTACGAGTGGTGTTTGCAAAGCGCAAGATTAATCGTCCGCGAGGAGGCGCGCCCGCGGACGGTATATCGGTGCTTCCACAAAATTAATCATTTTTAACGCGTCATTGTCGCCCGCGCCGCTAGCTCCCACGCGTGCAACTTCTCGCTAATTAAATAAGAATTAGGGGACCGTTTGACAGATCACGATCCAATTTTTCACTTGAAGATTTTTGGTCACGAATTTTTACATCTGCCATAAAATCCGTTTGCCAGATTAATGATGCTTGGGCCGAAAAATGTCTAATACCCGACGAGACGATAACGAAAGAAAGAATTACATAAACCTTTCAGGAAGTGTGATGTAATCTCGGCCGTCGTTTCCATAAACTTAATGGCGAAGTACCTATCACCGAACTTACATATCGCTGTTATAACAACCCAAGTTGGCATATTTGTTACTGCCTCAGTCAGCATATTCGCGTCGAATGACCGCCAATTTATGTGAAAACTTCCACAGGAGTATGACCTATCTATAGCAATAAAACTTTCCACTCGTCAAGGCGCTCGCTATCTGTTTCGAGAAGAATATCTTAAGTAAATATGCCAGGTTAAAGTTTTCGCACGAAAGTTTATGGCTCGCTTGCGCAATGTGTCAATTCTAGAAGTGAAATATAGCGACGGAGTTGCGTTGCAATGTCGGACGCGACGCTTCCGCGGTACGGTGCGTCGGCTGCCGGCGGGGCGCCGCACCCCACCTCGTATCTGATGCGTCTGCAAACGTTCCAATACGCCACATCTTATTCAAATCCCTACAATTTATTCATGTTTATTAACAAAACAGCATTTCACGATTGTAAAAAGACAAAAGTCATTATGCACGCAAATCGATTTGGCGCCAATAAATAACATTAACGAAGGGTTGTAGCAGCAGTAATCAATGTGAGTGATGTATATAAGTAGCTTATAGGTAGTCGTGCCTTGCGGAACGCCCAGAGTATAAGTAAAGGTATTCCACTTAGCGAATTGCTCCCCGTGAATGGGTACAATTATCATACCGTTTCACCGATTCGGATGGATTACGGAAAAGTGGCTTTAAAGGAAGACTGGAGACAGATTTTATGTGTAGAAAATAAAAAGTAATATTTAATAGGTTGAGATTTTTTTCTATCTACCTTCGGTAGGGAGAAATTTCAGCGAGAAAACAATAATTATTCCTGTTAGTCTATAGAATATAAATAACTCCATCAGAATAGAAAGTACAGCAATTTAGAACATCCGCACAAAGCCGTAATACTAGAAGTAGGTAGTGATTCTTTGGGGAGAAAATTTCTTTCATTAACTCTATATTGGGGACGATGGGTGTATTCAAAGACTGGCTCTATTACACATGGTCGATAAATACACGGAAATACTTCGCTAGAATTATTTCCGTATTCTGTAGGGAACAGAGGAGTTGCCCTACCGTTACGGGAAGGGATGTGTACACATTTGTATCAATTTATTTTGACATAAAACTTGGTGAGACTAAAAACAAAGAATTGTCTTTCTGTCCATCCGTATAATTACAATGAAAAAAAAACTTAGTTTCATATACAATAACGCATAGAATTACATCTCATACCTCTAAATCATGTCCAAATCGTATATAATAATGGTATTGGACTCTTATCTGAAAGACAATGGACTCCCATGGTCTCTAAAACACACACTACTGTATAAAATCGGTACTTGATAACTTACTTGCACATGTTGAAAATTTACTGTCTGTGTCGTTAGGTAGGCGTCCTCGCGTCGCGTCGCAGGTACGTCCGCGGCGCCACATGGGCTTCGGATTAATGGATCATTGCCCTCCCCCCGCACCCTTCCCTACTATAAAGACGTAAGTCTCTTCCAGATTCACGTACTCTAAACCTTCTTGGGATCAGTGGAACGCAGATGTGGAACTACTGTTCGACGACGCGCTCCTTCCGAGACGAGATATACGACCTTCGCTTTTCCACTTAACACCGTTTGCTTTTCATTACTAGGTCGAATTTACATTTTGGAAGTTGAGACTTAATTCTATAAGGAGATTGTAGAATACGTTCTTAAACTTCAGAATTACAATTAACAAGCACATGGTTACAGATAGACAATAGTGATACAAATGACCCAGTGAAATACTCATAACCCCCGACCTTCAATCTCAACAAGTCGCGAACGTTTATGCTCGATAAAACACTTCGAAATGGCTCCTCGTAAATCAGCGAGACATCGAAAGTTACAAGCCGAGCACTTAAAGTTTAACGGACAATAATAACTGGCGATGAAAAAAAGAGATACGAGGATAAAATAAAAAGTAATGTGCCAGTAGTGCGGGGAAGGGCTAAGTTGGTAAGTTTTGAGGGATGTAGTAATGAGGCGAGCGGGACAATCGATAAATTTGAATGTTCCTCGGCGCCGCCCAGCGACTTGCAACTTTTTTCGGCAGCGGGGGAGCGCGCCACCGCGACGCCACTCAACTCGTAGGGCTGTCGGTGGCGCGGGCTCACCGCTTGCACTGATTCAATGGCTTGGGAGAAACTGGCGGGTATTATCGTAAACGTCTGTCGTCGAGACGTACAGCGTGTAGTAACACAATTTGACTAATACCTAGGGTATGTCTTGCTGCGGAACACCGTGAACTTAAAAGATCTCCAGTTAGGGCTCTCAAGAACTGTTACACAAATCGAAAAATATATGATGCTGTGCTAGGTGACTAGTACCTACTCTATTTACTTATGGTTGTTAACTTACTAGCTATACCTCGCCTATATAGAAATACTAGCTTCTGCCCGCGAGTCCGTCCGCGTGGAACTCGTTAATATCGTCGTGATAAGGAATCTTATCATAAGAGTTTTCGCCATACAAACTTTGGACCCCTATTTAATCCGCTTAGGGGTGGGTTTTTCTAAAACTCTAAAATCACTTTTCTTGTATTGTATTAAAGAGTCCATACACAAAGATTTTAGTCTATCACCTAAAATTTTATTCCATCCCCATACAAACTTTCAACCCCCTTGATCGTAGAATTTTCAAAAATCCCTTAGTTGGTTCTTACGTCAGATAAAGTAATGTGAAAAAAACAGTTTTCTTCTCTGGGTCAACGGTTTGGGCTGGGCGTTGATTTAAGTCATTTAGTCAGTCAGTCAGGGCGTTTACGTTTATATAATTATATAGATTTTTAAAGTATCTACATATTTTTACAAAAGATTCCGGATAAAAGAGAAAGAAAGGTCGAAACTCCTTTTAAATAGTATTTTTTGCATTTTGTAGACATAAACATTAAACACACTCCAATTAGTTTAATTTTATTTCTGAGTAATAAATAAGCTGCCAAACTAAAAACTGCTGAGCTAGCAACCCTAGTAAGAAGCAGGTAAGGCAGCCAATAGGCAGACGTGGAAGTGATAATCTTAAAACTTACATTGACATAGTTCTGTCGTATAAAACTGTAACAAAGTTACAATGTCAGGAATGAATATACATATATATTATGTGATATACTATACATATCTCCGCTGATTTATTGGGCCTGGCACTCTTTCAAGAAGTAATTGGGACAAAATACGTAAAACCGGTGGAATTGCGAAACTTTTTATGGCTAAGCCACCTTAAATATTTTATGAAGGAATCTTCCTTGAGCATTTGTTATTTTGAGTTTCGTAATAGTGATTAGGAGTAGTATGATAATGAATGAGAACAACTTTGGATACAAAAGTGGTTCATTCTCGTGTAGGAATTATTACTGAATCGATTTCTAAATTTATTTTCATTTCAGGATGTCGATTGGGGTATATTACACATCATTTTAACCGGTTCAATCAATTCATTTAAGTAGATGGACCCCCACGAAGCACTGATGACGGTGCTTCGTCATATGAATGAATAATACTATCTACGAGTATTTCGCTTTCCCGCCTACGGTGCCAGCGAGATTACATCCGTCCCGAATTTGTCAGCGCTTCAGTTATGCGATTAACAACCAGTCTCGACTCAGTTCACGACGTGTGGAAGTAGACTTGACCCCGAGTTTCGTAACCACTAGACGTAACCGGATGTCAGCTTAATACTGGTTCGAATTAAGTGTTGTCAGCAGGCGTTGTGCATACCAGCCCCTCGGCGTCACTTTATTAATTAATAGACTCCTACGCTGTAGTAACTAGATATTTCACGTGGAATGATCTCTTAGCCTTGTCAATATGCGTTGAAGAAAGGGACATAGCGTATACAAAGGACACCGTGAAATAAAAGCCTCGGGAATATATTGGGGACCCTAAACAAATCGTACTGGTCTCAAACTTAGAAAATGAGTAATGTGACTTTTACACGACTATTTATACAGACTTACAAGGATCACATTTAAACGGGTCGACCGCTTTGGTTGAAATTTTGCACGGAGGTAGTTTATAGCCTGGATTAAAATATAGGTTTTTTTTTATCCCGGGTCCACGCAGACAAAGTCACGGGCGGAAGCTAGTATTTAAATACAAATAATATTGATATTCGTACCTATACTATTGAATTAGAATAACCCAAGAAACACAAATAGCATTGTAAAAGTCCACTTTTGGTGTAACTCAACACCCAAAGCTGTATAAGAAAGAGTTACAATGGTGTTAACAGCGCTGTAAACACCGATAGAACTCTTATTTGGGCACAAATTATACAGCCTTTGGTTCTAATTTAGTTCACATTTCTACTTAAAAGAATTATAGTAGCACTATATTGGAACTATTCTGGGTCACAAGGCTGTTTATCAGCTGTTTAACAGAATACGAGTGTCCGATTATACAGAATAAGTAGTAAGGATAAGGTAACATATACTCTTAAATAACGCTTTTGGTTCACATAAACCTTTATATCATCAGCCGTGTGAATAATATTGAAATATTCCCAAGTAAATTTTTGTGGACCTGTCAGCCGAGTTATAGTCTGGACGTTTAGGTATTTAAAAGAATGTAGACAAACAAAACCACGTGACTTGGTCATTCAACCAATAATAATAATAAGATAATACCATAGATACAAAAGGTTGCTATTCACAGCAATCTTATTGGCCGAATGACCAAGTCACGTGGTTTCGTATATTACAGTTTACATTCTTTTAAATACCTAAACGTGCAGACTATAGATTATTGCCATTCGTCCAATGGTGTCAAAAAATAAAGAAATGGCCACGCGGTGTGAATTGTAAATTAGCTGGTGCATTGTGTATTTTTGGTAAGTACAGTTGTAACAGCCTGGGAATGTAAGTTTACTGTGAATTTTTATATGTATTTTTGACTAAATTTTTACGCGCCTCGAAAATATTTCGTTTTTAATTATCAATATAGTGAAAGAAGTAACACGTCAAATATTATGTAATGCATTTTTATGTGACTTACCTACAATTAAGCAAAGTTATTGTTTCATATTAGAATATCTGTAATTTTAACGTGTAATTCAAAAAGCAAAAAGGCAGAAATCATGATTCAAACTTAAACAATAACATGGTTTTTTAAGGTTACGGTAGCAGCAAAATGGCGACATTCAGAAGGAACCTATGTGAACCGTTTTAATCCTGAATTAATTCCCATGGCTGTACAAGAGTTCACCCCAGTTCCTCTATTAAGATTATTGCGGTAAAGAATACTTCAAGTGAACCAATATACAGTCTGACGTTAAATCACTATAAGTGTGTACCACTCTAAAACTGTTGGCTGTACAGTAGTTCACAGCGACTCTTTTAAGAAGCGGCATTAGAGTGGTATAAGTCTACTCCTTTATACAGCAATTACCATATTTGACTACCACTAAAATCCTCTTAAGGAACCATGCTGAAAAAGGCATTTTTGACATCTGCACTTACTCCGATCACGTACCTAACAGTAGTATCCGTTCTTGCTTTTATAATGCTATTATACAGGCAAAAGCGTAATGCGCAACTATACGTTCGCGGTTGAACCATATTAAATGTTTATTAATTCTTAAGGTTCCGTGTTACACCAAAAGTGGTATTTTGTAATGCTATTTGTGTTTCTTGGGAAATTATACAAAAATACCTTTGCCTTCGCCTTTCCGGAAAGATACAGACAGACAGCCTATGATCATGCCCAACTCTTGTTAAGCAGTAATAAATATATGTACACCACTCAAGGTTGAAGAAAGAATGATACATTATAATTGAAATGTGAAACCGCAAGTACCTATCGTTATCATAGTGATTTGACAAGTTACAGTTAGTGATTATATAAAAATTCCACGAAACTGTAATTTTGACGTAGTCACATGTAAACAAATTTAAAAACTTTAGTAAAAAGCTTAAATAAGGTAGTTATTCTTAAAAGTAAGTACGATTTTGTGAACTACATATATTGTATTTAAAAGTAAGAATGTCTAGATCTCAGCCAGTCTTTTTCCGAAATTTCGTGAAGGGTGTCATTCTTGACCTATTAATTTGACACGATTTAATCCGCGTTACGTAATGAGAACAGACAATCATTTGTGGGTCCACCGGCAGTTTCAAAAGTACCTATTTAACCTTGAAAACTTCAACTTTCATACAAGCGACAGTCAAAACTCATTAAAAAGTTGCATATGCACCAACGTAGTTTCCGATTTCAATACTTTCTCATTATCTTAAAAAACCAGTTAGGAATCGATTTAATGACATTCTTTAGTTTGACTGGAGTAATTTTACTCGTTTCTTAATGAGTTATACGCTAATTAAATATTTATGTAAAAATCTTACCGATGTTGTGTTTTTTTCCATATTGAGCGTTAGGTTTTCAGAGACAGTAATGTTACAAAATTGGCCGCTTCCTCAACATTCCTAATAAATGCCACCAATCTATTACATTTACTACCCCCAGAAGAATGAGATATTTCTATTATCAACTCCGAACTGTCGTTGACTCATCTATACCGAAATGACTTAATCAAGAGCCGTAAAATTTTAGGGCTGTTTGCCCTGATTCCGAGTTGATTTTTAGAATGACCACTTTATTAAAGTTATCTTTATTTTCGTCCAACGGTTGATGCGTTTAGAATTGTATAACACGCCTTGATAGCATTAGATTATATTTTATGTCAATGTATCGCGACAAAGCTTTTGACGTTTATGATCATTTTAGTAGGGATACAAAAATGCAATAAGATTGAAAAATACTTAAGTATGACACTTTTTATATAGATAATCTATATCTCTCCCCTGTAATTCACTGAAGTAAAGTAATCTGTGCTATTGTTTCACCAGTTCAAAAACAAAATCGCTTTAATGGCAGATAATAAGATTACAAAGGTAAAGTTGCGCTGTAGCGGAGTCGTAGCTATCGCGAACTTGGCACTCTCTATAAATTAGAACTTCCCTTCAAAAGGAGAATGGATTAAAACTAGTTGGAGAAGTGCGGCCCTGGTAGCGAGGAAACTTTCAATTTTTATGACTAATTCAATTACACGAGATTTATGTGTCCCTGTCCCACAGTAAACTATGTAAGTATCCCTCCTTGGAGTGAGGGAGACAGTAATGGAGCGCGAGCTAAGCCTTTGATAGCTAAGTTTTGGTAGTAATTTATCAATGCATTTGTCTACTTACTAAACTAACATTAGCGTCATCCGTGTTCAGTAATTTATAATGGGGCAGTGTTAGTGGAGTTTGGGGTTGTGAATATTTTATTGGGCAGTAAAAGTGACTAATTTACGGCGTGCGCTGCGACGATTTTTCGGGTGACGGATCGAGCCAGTTTTACTTCAATTTAATGAGCATTAAGGCGACGATTTTACGGAAAAATTTGTGTTATCAACAAATTTACATTAACGTATTTAAGAAAAGTGATGAAGTGAATAAAATGGCTTTGATCTAATTAAAGATATTACAGACACAGCCACATTGCCAATAAGCCAACTCAGTGGATAAGATTTGTCCAATTGTTACAATCTTGCAGACTGGCTCTCAAGTGCCCAGTTTTAAACCTCCCCGGAGCTGGACCCGATACGCACAGATCCCATTACTGATAGCGATCTCGCGACATCGGTGGACAATAAAATGGTTCCATCATATCTAAAACTTTGCCCCATAATGAAGCGTATGGGGCGAATGCTTTACGACAGTCGTCGGCGAATCTTTATTGGTAGCGGACCAATTTAGATAAAAGGAAAGAGCTTTCGCCCTGGAACACCAGAGATAGCAGTCTTAACTATCGCAAGTTAGCGGTAGTTAATCCGGTTGGTTCGCAGATAAATCAACAGTGGAAAGCAATAAATTTTGGCCCGCTCACGGTAATAGGTGAAAACTATTAGGTCCGAGTAATTTAGGGGGTAGGCCGAAAAAATATGAAGCCGACGCAGCCAAGCTTGGCTCGGCCACTCCAATTGTTTTAGATGAGGTTGTACTTAACGTTAGGTAGGCTGTATCGTTTAGATTTTACAAAATATACGTGACCGAATTGACTCCAATTAACTAGGTAGCTAGGTACCTATCTATTATAAGCTGAACAAAGGTTGTATTTACGGAATTGTGGTTATTTTGAAACAGATAATTAACTCATTATATTATGTGTTTTCCTCCTTGGGCACACAGAACCGCACCGCAATCATTGAAAAAATTATGGATGTACAAAAATAAGTTTATTGACTAATTCTAGCTTCCAGCGATTCATTTAACCTTTATTGAACGAGCGAGTGAAACGAAAGCGTTTTAGCTTTATTCTTTCGTATTTCAGGATCTCCAGTTGTCTTGGTATCCGGCTGTTCTCCTCTACAGGTTTCATTTCTCAACAGATTTTCTTTTTTTGTGAGCAGGCTCATTAATTAATATAAATTTATTTGTCAATTTTTCGAAATAAAATATCGAAAAGAGTGGCTCCCGAGTTTTTCAGCTAACAGAGCAGAGTTTTACTAGTAAGTCCGATAGTTTTCATTTTCTTTTTACGACTATATTTTCATGTAAATTATGTTCTAATCATGAAAATTACGCTGGCAGGAAAGGGAGATGAAAGCGAGAGGGTGGCCCAAACTATCGCGAGAAGAAATCTTTATTTCCGCATGCAATATTCTGCTTCGGAAAGGAAAATTATATTTTAGTGAAATAACTGAGGGAATGAAGTTCCATTTTAGATGTCCTTTTAAATATTTATAAACACTAAGATATTACTAAGAATTCTAGATTTTTAGAAATATGATTTAGGTTATTCCCACGATTCACACAATTAGCGCATAATTTATGTTCCATTTTTTTTGCATGTTATTTTTGTGTACGTTAAGTGTTCAATGAAAATCACAATATATTATGAGCCAAATGTACTAACCGCACTTAAAGCCATGAATTGGAAGGTTTCATTTAATGTATATACCTTTTTACAAAATAATAACTTACAATTTAGCATCATGAATGATCATGGAATTAGAGTAATTAAGTTCATATAATATATCATATATGTCTAGCTCAAATTATTTACCAAAAATTCGCTATCACAATAATTGACCTTAAAAAACCTAGAAATGTAATGACATTAAAAAACTAATGCCACGCCATGATAACGGTGTCGTTTTATGATTTGCGAGATACGTTATCTCATCATAGGTACTTCACTTTTATCAATATAATGATACCTACCTGACAGATTTAAGTCGCATATCACCACCTAGCTCCTTACGTAATCACTTGGCCAATTCATTGAGATCTTTAGACGACTAAGCTCTAAGAATACAAAGCGGCAATTTCTCAGAGATCCCCGTTTGGGTATTGTACAGGGGATTTAAGGGGTCGAGTGATAGCGGGAGGTGCTACTTCCATTTCCTTGAGAGGTTGACCGACTCATTCTCTCGGTGGATGCCGACGGCGACGGACTGCTCAATGAATTTCCGTGGAATTTTCCACGGAACATAACATCGCAGTTGGCCAATTCTTTCCCAGTGAATGCTTAAGAACGATTTATGGGTGAGACTTTAAAGGTTTACAAGATTTATTATTTAGATTGCTAGCGAGTTAAGAATATTAGACTGGATTTTTGATAGGTAACTTTTACTCATCGTTATTTTGAATTTCGTTAACATTAATCGGTTATTTTGAATTTCGACCATTCCGATACTGTTCGATATTTTGTACTTCGATGTTTTAATCGTTCGACATTTGTATTCTAGACCAATTAGACGTCGATATAATAACATTATTTCGATCGTTGGATATTTTGATTTTAGATATTTTGCACTTCGATATTTTCACTTCATATTTCAATTTTCGATTTTCAAATACGTATCCATCTGCAGTTTGGTAACACATTCCAAGTAAATGTCTGTGTGATTACTGATTAGGTACGAAACATTGAACGAAAAATGGCAAATAACTTTGGATAAAAATAAAAGTTAGTCAACGGTATCGTTAAATGAACCGGATTCTCATCCAACAACCGATGTAAAATTAGACATGCCCGTATTAAAACTTCTTCCCCACGCAAAAAACCAACGAAAACCTTTAAAGTGGACTTAGCCAAATGGGCGTCTCCCTTTCTTAGCTTATCTCACGTCCTAAAAGTTTAAAACGCAGAAGCCATCGAAACTGGAACTTATTAACTCGATGTGATCGCCCCGTGGAAACTGCTCCACGGTAAAATGTTACAGGAAAGGAAACTTTCGAAAAACTGCAAAAAGAATGAACAAACTTGGTGAAGTTTAAAAAGAGAACGCTAAATGCGAACCGTACTTAGCGACGATTCCGTAAAGCTGGGATTAGGAGGCCACCCCGAGTGGACTCGGCAGCGAGTCGATTACACTGATGACCGTCATTTGTTTATGATTAGACCGCCTCAGACTCTGTCAGGTGCTCGAATGCAAAATTGCAAGACTAGTTTACAAGCAAAGATAGACTAAGATACGATAGAAGACAAATTGTTATTAGAAATGTCGGAATAGTTTTATTAATACAGTTGCTCAAAAAGTAGTACTTTTTGTGGCTGCGTAGCGTACGAGAAGCTCAATTTCTCGAACTAGTGCTTTTTACTTTTTAGTTCCAAACTATACTTTCGAAACGCAGTAATTTTATATTAGATTTTTTACCCGATGGCGCTGATTCCAATAGTATGTTGTCACTGTCAGTGTCATTTGTAAAGTATGGGTTCGTTCAAAAATAACTTCGACACAAGGATATTTTATCGCAATGATATATTAATTTATTATTTTTCGCAATTGTATTAAAAAACGTCTTTTACAACACGTGTGAAATGTCTTTTACCACTCGTACCGAGTCTTGCCACTCGCTTTCAGCTCGTGGCAAGATACTTCGGTACTAGTGGTAAAAAGACATTCTTTTCACACTAGTTGTAAAATGTACTATTTTATCACTAGACTAAGAAATTGCTCGTAAGGGAAGTATTAAACTAAGTAGAAAATAAAAAAATAATAATTTTGTTCGAAAGTGTGATTGGAGCTTTAAAACGCTTTCGCAACTTGTATGTTTGTCAGCGCTCTATTGACGCGAATTCCCCGTTACAGCAGTACGAGCCAAAGTTTACACAATCAGAGTTTTCGTTTCAGTTCCGATCGCGTTCTACGTTCTACCTGCTGAATGCTGATCATAACAATTTGAAACTTAGCGAAATATGGCATCTCTTTTTATTTCAGTAGCGCGTCCCCGACAAATGCGTGCGCTTTATACTCGCTCCCGTGTAAAATTTTATGTTAGTTTCCAACATTTTTCAATTGTCATTGTAACATGACAGTTAACTAACACAGGAATTATTTTACGGTTTTATCTTCGTATGAATTGCTTTAACCCTTAAATTGTCAAAGTTCTTGGGGTTGCGCAAATTTTCAGTCACTTTTCCATTCTATAGTTTTATGTATATAGAAGGATCAAATTGGAGAAATCTTACTAAAGGCCGGGTCAAAAGTACCCTAAACCGACGAGCATGTATGAGAAATGTTATGAAAGTGAGTGAAGCGAAAGTGGTTTGTCAGGATCGTAGCAAATGGAGATCCGTGATCTCTGCCTACCCCTCTGGGAAAGAGGCGTGATTATATGTAAGTATGCATGTATGTATATTGAAGGATTATCACACCATAGCATTAGCGTGCTTTTAGTATTATCAGACTCGATATTAAACTTTTGTTCTATTATGAATGGAACCTTTTGTCTTAAACAAGAGCCATTTACTTCAACTACATTTTTTGTGGATTCTCTGTAAACAAGAGGTACATAGAGGATATTGGTATTTAATTGACCAATTTCAAATAAACAAATTCAGATTCAAGACTTAACTGCCCTATATCTTCACTCTTCACTAATGACGAGGGCACTTAAAGATTTCCGTGTCACCAAGGCATTTGCATACATTAAAGTGCGGGAGTGATTCTTTTGTTGACCATAATGTGGAATGTGCGGAGGCGGTATTCTTTTCTAGCTAAGGATTCCTTAATAATCAATTGTGTAGGCTCAGACAAGAAGGGACCTGTCTTAAATGCTACAAAGCGGCCAGGCATCAGGTTCCCGAGTGTTCTACGTGGCGCTGGCGATGGCGGGGCCACCGAACTAGGAAAATGACTCCAGAGAAAGAGACGATCATGTCGCCCTTGTACGAGCCGGGTGTAGTGGGCGTGAGTGTGTTCAGTGTGATATCCTGGCCCCGTGAATTTTTAAGAGGGTTGATATACCTAATACTGAAGTATGACACTTCCCGATACCTTGGGAACTTCGGTTCTTTAGGTGGTTCGCAGGTTTTTCTATTGTATGACCCATATTGTCATGTACCCAAGGCCTGACAGATGCCAAAAGTTTGCTTAATTGCTCACAAGCTCAATAATCTACCGTTCAATTTTTTGCTCCTATTCCAGGCCACCCCCTGTATATACAAAACATAAGATCATGATAAAAACCTAACCTAGGGCGCCACCGGCAGCGGGACCTTCCGACTATCGTTAATACGTCGTTCCGAATATACGTTAGAACAACTCAACTGTCATTATTCCATACCAAAAGTGACGTTTAGATCTACCTGACGCGCGTACGATGCGTTAGGTGATCGACCTTCAGGAGTTCAGGAGTACCACCTTCTGTATCTGACCCTTGATCCAGCTATCTAACGAGAGTTTCTTGAGGGGATGTTCGAGACTCTTCGCTATTAGACTGTTCGCAGAAAATACTATCGGGACAGTGATCGTCGAATCAACATCCTACATGGCGGTTACCCCGTGAGCCAGGTCAAGGTACTTGCTGGATTTGTCCTTATCAGCCTTCACGATGTTCTCAACATGGGGGATGGTGATGTCGACGAGCACTGTCTGGTGTTTCGATCGATCTGTCAGCACGATATCAGGCCTATTGGCTAGAATAGTCGTGTCCGTGATAACAGATCTATCCTAATAGAGCGTGGCACGACCATTTTCGAGAATTGGCGCACGTGTGTAGGTACTTATAGTAAGGCACCTCGAAGTCCACAAGACCGTATAGCAGAGCAAGTTGCTGGTGAATGATCGTGACTACAACATTGTCTCTGCAAGTACTCGCTGTTTGTAAGATAACCGACACCGTAGATAATATGCCTGAGTGACTCCCCGGGACAGCAGCATGCCCGACAAAATATTATTATTAAATACAATTTTCTATCACGAAATAAATAATGTAATCTAATCTATTTTCTTACTGTACGAATTGTTCGGTATGAATTGTACGTAGAACCATACTAGGACTAGCTGTTCCTGCCTAAATATGTAGTACCTAAACTAGTACCTCATCCATTTGATAGTGCATTATCACGAGGAGCCAATGCAAATCACCGGCGCTGCATTTTGCATGAGCATGCATTGGTAAAGTGTTCGGACGTAGATTATACTGGTTTAAAAAGAACTTTAGACCCTGATGAATTATTTAAGACGCTAACTGTTTCCTAATATCGGTGAAACGAGGTATGCCGGGCAGTAAAAAAGCGGAGTAAACGATCAAGAAGGTCGTCGAGCCATATCATTTGACTAACAATGTTCGCCTATGTTTACCTTATTCAAGAAGTTGGCAATGGTCAATTTCTGACAGTTATTAGTACAATTGTGGGTTGTCTTTTCTTACCCCACGGTTGTGAGCTGTCTTTTTGGACCCAAAAATGTACTATCATCATCATATCCGCCGAAAGACGACCACTGCTGGAGATAGGCCTCACCCAAATAGTGCCGCAATGACCAGTCCTACGCCACCAGCTAAAATTAATGTATGGCAAATTGTAATTGCCAAGTGACAATGTTACAGATGATTGCTAGAAAGTGATACCTAACAAGGACGATCTCTGAATCAATCCTTTACCAAGTGCTATCCAAATACTCGCAGATAGTTTACGATGAATCGAGATAGGCGGGACGAAAATCGATATCTTTACTTTTTAACCCCCGACGGAAAAAGAGGGGTGTTATATGTTTAACGTGTATGTCTGTGTATCTGTGTATCTGACTGTGATAGTGTAGCTCCCTAACGGATGGACCGATTTGAATGCGGTTTTTTTTGTGTCTTAGATAATTTATCACGAGTGTTCTTGAAAATGTGTTCTGCCGTTTTTGAGATATTGGACTTTCAATTGAAAATGTCGGGGGATTTTCAACTTTCCTAAGTTGTAGTTATTTAAATATATTTTTTAAAGCGAACTGTACGTCTATGTAGACGGGCAGCCTGTGGGTCAAATATAGCCAAAATCGTACAATGATCTGCGGGTCCAATATAACAATGGCTTTAGAGCGCTTTTTGGGTTGGCACGCCTCTGCAGCTCGTCAACAATGTTTGCGGAAGCCCGCCGCACGGAAGGTTTTTACGCCATCCTGCGAAACAAAACAGCATCTTTCTTATATACAGACTGCGAGGCAGCAACAATGCCTTCCTAAAAATTCTAGCCGGCCGTTTTGAGTGCCCGATACTATTCGGTTTGATTACAACGGTCTAACCGAATTTAGATTTTAAGTTTTGATTGTAATATTATTTAATTTGTAACTGTAATTTTAATAGATAATTTTTTTAATAGATATTATAATAGATAATTTTTTTTAATTGAATTTGGAAGACCCTCAGTCTGCCAGAAACAATAGCTTTTTAGTAATAGATTAATTAAAAAAAACAGGACGCCTTTAGCATTCAGAAATAGGTGTGTGTTATTTTGTCTATCTTTGTAAGTCTCTAATATAGTTATCAGGTAATCACTATCTGACTGCTTTTTGGATTGCCTAAGATTATTTTTATTATAATGGGCTATGATTTCGTACAAGTAGATACTTACATCTCGAGTTTATTCATATATTAATAGAGTGTGAGACAGTCTTTTAATCGTTAAAGAGCAAGAGTACCAAGACCATATTTTATGTGTCAACGATTCTTAAAATATTAATCAAAAAAATGTTGCTTGCTGCTTAAAATAGTGTAGTGTCGATGTCCCCAATTTGGTAATGCACATCTTATTCCTGACACCTCCTTGCGCTAGACGACAACTGAATTTGTATTCAAAGTACACCAACAGGGCTAATCAAAAGTAATAGCCACCTACTGCGATATTTTATTTGATGCGCACTTTTCTCAAGTATGCATAAAAAGGGCTGGGTAGTATATTAGTGTACCGTAATTTGGATCTGAATTAAGTTGCTCTAAGTTGTGGCCATTTAGAAAGGCACGACGATGCATTTGTAATCAACCGGAGTATTAAACAGCCCCTGTGGCCTATAGACCTCGAATAAAAGATCAGGTTTGGTACTCAGGATTGGCAACAAGGAGGGGCAACGAACGCACCAAATGGGCTGTTATTAGTTGCCATTGCCCTAATGAATTTAGCCATTATACCATGTGAGTGAACAGGCATTTAAATAACCAACAACCCTTCGGTCCACTCAACTAGTAAGGAGGTAAGTATCCCAACGTTTTACTGACTTACTGTGTTCTAAAATAAAACCATGCACTATCCATAAATACGGTCAGCTAAGAATCCAAGGAAGGTCAGGACGTTAATTTTACACAGTTGCGGACAAAATCGCGTGAACATTCCATCCATCCATCATTAAAATAACTCAGGACTGAACTGAAGGAGTATGTCAAATTAACAATCATGATAGTAAAACACTGATATGAAGTTTAAACGTAGATAATATGTATTGATTATCAATCGAAAAGGGGGGTGAATTATGAGGGTAATTTTTTTAGCCTAAACCGCTAAAGTTATATGCATGAAATTTGGAACATATATACTTTACAGTACGTGGACGTGTGCTAAGAAATGAGTTTTCGAAATTCAACCCTTAAGGGGGTGAAATAGGGATCGAACCGTTGTATCGGAAATCTTTCATTTGGAAAGTTATTGACTTGAAATTTTGTATGAACGTTTCTTATTAAAAAGCAAAACAAATGATATTTAAATATAGAGGCCTCGGCAGAGAGTACAACTTTGTACCTTTTGGCGTCGAGACCCTCGGTCCATGGGGTCCCAGTGCGCAAAAGTTATTTGCGGAAATCGCGAAACGTCTGGTTGACGTAACTGGTGACCGAAGAGATGGCGGTTTTCTCGCGCAACGCATCAGCATTGCAATTCAGCGAGGAAATGCCGCCAGCATCCTCGGTACAATGCCTCGAGGGCCTTTTTTAGATTTAGCTTTAATTTAATTCAGTTAATGTTGTAATGATATAGCTTTGCTATAAAAATTCATCCCCTAAGGGGGTTAAAAAAGAGTTGAAAGTTTGTATGGGAAACATGTCGTTTTAAACTTAGCCGTTGAAAACTTCGGTCACAAGCTCCTAATGCATAGTGATGCACAGTTGAAAGTTCGCACGAGTAATGTATGATTTTTAATGCTAAACTGTGGCTAAAAATAAGTTTTTTATAACGTAAATCTATCTAAAAATATATATTTTTAAACTTGCCCCCTAAAGGAGTGAAATAGGAGTTGTACCGAGAAGACATTCTTTTAAAAACTTAGAAAGTTTAAAATTCGTATAAACTTTCTTTTTTTTATAAACCTGATAATTGACATAGCATTTTCATCAATATTCATTCCCTAAGGGGTGGAAATGCAATATGGAAAACATAATATGAGAGTTAATACTTTGCACATAGCCTCCTTTTATATAGTCAAACATGCTGAGTATAGGTACCTACGACGATTTCTGAAATTCATCACCTAAAAGCGTTTGTAAAGGATATATATAGTTTTTATCGTTTAGTGTAGAATGTGTAGAATATGATAGATTTTTAAATTTATACTATAATACATTATGCAAAATATACAATTTAAGCAGGAACCTTTGTTGAATTTAGCAATTTAAACGAATGAACTCCTCGCACTGTTACCTTTTACGCTTAATCCCTGAACAGATTTAGATGAAATTTTACGTATTACAGATAATTTGATTAATTTGAGACCCTTTGGATGCATATAGGATAGTTTTATCTCTAAAATCGTCCTTAAAAATGGTAGAACTATGTTTGGGTCGGCGATAATTAAGGATCCGCCTACAAAAACTGGCAATTATTTTTCTAAGACGTTAACAAGTTCAACCCGGACGAAATCGCGGGCAACAGCTAGTACCATATATAACACCGAGTGGAGCCGAGGCGAGCCGAACAAACGACCTTGGCTGCGCGAGCGCGGAAAGAGTCCATCGCAACATTCCTATACCCATCACCATGATATCGTACGCGTGTCTAAAATAGAAAATCAAACCAATTTAACATTTAAACGCACACGTGAAAAGCGACGTAACTATGTACGAGCAGAAATAATTATTTGTAGATTCGGGAGGAGTCTAAAAAAGTTGAATGTCTATAAACGTTACGGGCTAGTTGTAATACCAAGGCTTCCCAGCACTGATTTATAGAAAGCTAGGGCGTCACGGGCGTCACTTACATTCTCGGAAGGGCGATCCTTTTGGTGTCATAAGTTTAACTCCAAGTTTTTCTTATACATACTTCCTAACCAAAGCGTCACAAATGATAACGAAAGAAAAGAAAAGGTAATGTTTATAAATATTGTTTGTATAATGACACTTACATATAATATGCAGATTTTATTTTAGATTAACAGCAGGCATTGCAGTTTATATTTCCTTTTACCTCAATCATTTCAGCGTTTTATCAGTCTTTGAGTGTATTAAATTATGTAGCACATTAAGTAATACGTCGATTTGAATCATTATATTTGTAATTAAGCGAGTAAAACATTTGAGTTGCTGAAGAAGCATGTGGCAGGCCACGTAAATACACTGCGATGGAAAAAATAGCAAAATGATAGCTACAGTATAATTGGATATTATTCTAAGGACTGGTCATGCAGACATGTAATAAACTTGTCGTCAGTTTGTTTCGATTGGTAATAATTCTAATGGTAATGAGGTATAGTCCGCAATAAGCATTTACAATAAGTATTAAACAATGTTCAAGGGTGTGATCGATCCAGTTACTACCGATCTTTTGTAATTTTCGCTTTGGATCGTTATTGGTTTCTGGTCTACACTCTTTAAAAATTGAAAACAGAGTAGACCCAATTTCCCCAGTAAATAAAAAGTAAGTCAAAATTTAATGTGAATTTCAACAAAAAACCTACCATGAGTATACTACTACTACTGCCATGAAACAATAATTTTATGTTCGATCACGTGATACTTTTATTTCAGAGCCGCAACAATTACTTACTCGTTCAACGTAGGAGTAATACTGAATAATACCTATTATTCACGCCACAAGAGATGCGCTTACAGTGAAAAAAAAATTATAGTATGCACCAAATGATTGTACCTACTCGCTCGAGTGCGACCGCTTCAAAACCTTGACCACTCACGTCCGTCATTAATCCTAATAAAATATTAACTAGTCACTGCAATAATCGATTTATGTAGTCCCTAGTATAATTAGGGTGTTTGATTTTTTTATTGATCCATCAATTATGTTGGTCAATAACCTAAAGATTAGACTAAGGCAAGGTTGGAACGAGGTGACATTGTACCCGGCGATTCGCGGGCGACGCTCTGTGGCACACGTGCACTTGTGAATTACACACACATGTATTGAATTGCTGCCAGTGTATGCGTGGTTCTCAAATTCAATACGTTAGCAAACGCGTGCAGCAATCCTTTGAAGCGAATGGGATTTTCGCTTTTGTTGCATTGACAATAAGGTATAAAAAGTACATATATGTTTCAGTTTCATGTACTACGCTTATTATAGAAATTACAACGACTACTAGAAGATTAAATGTTTTTAGAGTCACAATAAAGTACATAAAGAAAGTATCATCATTATCACTGGTCGTGCTGTCCATAGCTGAAGGTTGCATGCGTCCTTAATTTTCTTGTCGACATTTGTCACCGTTTCATCAGGTTTTCGTCGCGGTAGGTAAAAATTATGTAAAAAATGGATAAACATGGGAAGATAAAGCGAAAAAATCAGCATAAATTGAAGGGTTATAGTGTAATGTGACGTAAACGCGTTTGAGTGATAACCAGTGCGGTTGGAGATCAGAGAGCGACTGTTAAATCCTGAGGACGGCGAAGGATCGCTTTTATGGCTCCACCCGCATAATGTCAGGGTAAGACTTCCGCTTTCGCTAGCGGAAATATAACGTACCACACCGGTATAAAAATCATAACTATATATTCGAACTAAGGTCCTCCGGCGCAACGTTATTAAAATATACATAATTTTAACGGAAAAATTCGTCGACGTTTCTTCGTTTTTCTAGTTAAGATATCAAAGGGTAGTAATACCTAATAGTAGTCAGTACTAGTAGGTATAACTACCTGAATATATAATACCTACCTACCTATTCTGAACATATAATACTAGTTTTACTTATTTAGATCATTAAGTGCTTTTAAGACATAATAATAATAAAGCTTTTGCGTTCCCAAATGGTTTTCCTTGAACTCGTATGAAGATTAACGATTTTTCTATACAATACAATACAAATACTCTTCATTGCACACCTCACACAAACAAAGCAGCTAGAAATAGAAACAATACAATAACATGTAGGTAGAGGTACACAACAGGCGGCCTTATCGCTGAAGAGCGATCTCTTCCAGACAACCTTTTTCTATGTTTGTTTGTTTTAATCTTGTATGGAATCGTTCTCGCATCGGAAATTCCTTCCGCGATATTTTATAAAAGGGATCACTCATTCACTCAAAGGGATCTCCCCACTTTGACATTTTAGTTATTCTGATTTTAAAGATGGAATAGGTAGGTAAGTAGGTACCAGCCCTCTATTCAATCTAAGTATACTAAATTCAATCATTCATCGCTCGCTCATTGCCCCGCAGTTCAGCCATCGTTATAACGAACAACTGCACAACTGCAACTGCTTAAGTGATTTTAGGATATGGCACTCAAAAGTCTTTAAAATTATGTAAAACTTTATTTCTGTAATTATTTGACTGTTTGTTGCTTGAATAATAATTTAAAAAAAAACTTAGAATAGTTGAAATTCCCCCTACATTATCATGTCAAAGTACAATATCTCAAAGCCGGCTGCACCGAGTTAATTGAAAAACTATCACGATTATGGTAGCTTTCGGACAAAAAACCGCATTAAAATCGCTCCTTTGTTAAGGAGCTACAGACACGTTAAACTTATAACACACCTCTTTTTTCCGTCGGGGGTTAGAAAAGTGAGTAATTTGTTTTAAACAGGCAATATTTGGGAATGAATTGTCCTAAGTAATATATTTTAGGTAAAACCTAATCAACACGAAATAACAGTTATGGCCGCCATAACTGATGTTAAATTTATATTGAAAATTAACTTGTACATGGGGATATAATGATATCACAAGATTAGGTTAATCATTGAACTTCGAAATCGTGTTAAATTAGCCGTATTATATGATTCAACTACATGATGTTTCTGCATTAAACTTATATTGGGCTAATACGTTTTACATAAGTACTTCTAAAAAGATGATTTTCAATTTGACTTTATTTGTTGTAGTGAGCTAATTTGTGTTCATTTTTGCGAATTCAAGACTAGACTTAATGGTGATTTACTTAAAACTTTGAAAAGTGATTTAATATTTTAATTCACAACAATAACAGATCGAGTTTTTAAAAAAATATATAAGATAATATAACGAAAGTAAAATGTCTTAAAAAGCTCTTCCACGTTATATTTAATATCAGTTATCCAGATTCGTATAAAATGATTCAGAAAAATATGTCCACGTGTCTGACATAAATTAATGAAGTCAGATAGGCCTCTTGCAGCCAGCTAATTTGATTTGGAAACGGAACAAAAAATGTCCGTAACGCGGAAGGCTCATTATAATCAAGAATGATGAACTTAAACGATCAATTACAAGGCGACAAAAAAGCTAAGTCTTCCTTATTCCTAATAATTTTGCGTTAGAGTTGAAACTTGTTCTTAATATATTCTGTCCAAAGACCAGGTCGGAAGGCCCTTTACAGACGGCCTTCAAAAGGTTTTTGTATCACTCTTATTAGCCTTCCGCGTGATCTTTGCATACCTGTGTACTACATTTTTTAGTCGTTTTACTTGATATGTCGATTTAAATTATAATGTTACATGAGATTTGACCATGGTCATGGCCTTGCGAATATTTAATGGCGTATATTTATTGTACTAAAACATCGATTGACTAGTATAAAGATACTTTTTATAATGGTTTTATTAACATTAGAATGTTTCTGAATATATAATAGAACTTTCTGAAATAGTCAAATGACACGGTTTTGAGCTGTTTTTTTGTGAAGATCATGAACCAGCGCTCAGGGGATTGATACAAAAAATAATAAAGTACTTAGCCTATGTGTAACCCCAGGCCTTCGAAATCCCAAATTTAAACATCATTACATTAGATTAGTTATGTAGCCATGAATGGTAAAAAATAGAAAATATAATAATTTATGTGGTAACTATGGTTTAAATTAACGTAAGTAGGTAAAGATGTAGTGCATAATTGTTTTCCATCGTATTGTCTCGGAAACGTTCGTATTTGTCATGCTACTTCAATCAGCATCAGTACTTTTTGTACCGAGACTGACTGAAATAGCAAGACACGTTCGTATATTTCCATGAAATTACGATGGAAAATAACTATATTGCATAGTTACATCTGTATTGTCATGTAAAACTAACTTGAAAAACCGAAATCTATTCAACACTTTTATAATAATCGTACCTTACCTATCATAACAACTTAAGTACTCTAATAAGCCGCTGCAGAGGGCTCCATACCAATTAGAACAAGCAAAATGCTGTGAGAAATTTCAAGCTTCCATAATTCCCTTGAGATTTTTAATGCGCCTCATCTGAACATGACTTATTAACGATTCCCTCTAAACGGAAACATTTAATCCGATTTCGAGAAGCGTCCGCATCCCTATTATTCTCTGTACGGCCTTTCCGGGAAAACGGGTATAATTTTTAGCGAGCAACTAGGTACCTACGCTTTTTCTCGGCGTACAACGGTGAACGCAAATTGGATTTTTTACTATGCCTCACTAGACTAATTCGACTAATGCATTTAGTACAACGCATGCCCCGAGTTAGGGATAACCGCTCGTTCCTGAGCTTCATTTCTGAGCTCTTTTTTCGTTAATGTACGATCGTTTTATTTTATTTGCAAAAGCTTAGACTGAAAATGGAATATCACAAAATAATTTACCATCCGCAAAATTTACAAAATGTACGTTTTACTAGAATATGAAGTACTTTCCTAATAAATAACCTACTGAGGTCTGTTGTGCACGTCACGTCATTATATATTTCCATAAGTAAAAATTTGTGAAATTAGATGGTATAAAATGCACATTATACACTTCACTTAGAATTAATATACCTAATTCGCAATTACATGAGATACTATTGATTATAATAATGTATGCCAGTATGACGGTATATAGCCCAGAAAAATAACGTTTTTTTCAAACATTAATTTATAACAGCGTTTTTTTGTTTGTTTAATTTTCAAATGTTATTCTAAGACGACTTATCCAAGAATCCACCAAAATTTCCATCGGGAAGTAAATATATAAAAATAAATGACACATCCATTATGTTTTTTTGTGTGATATATTTATGATTCTTGAAGAGCTCCTGTAAATTAACCAAAACAAAAATTAAAATACCTATTAATATTTTTTCTGTTTTTTGAGGAATTGGTTAAATATCGTTTTTTTGATGACTAATATTTTGGTGGATTTTGAGTCTACGTAATTAATAAAATGATAATATATCAGTTACACACAAAAAAGCTGCTGTTATGAATTATTTCCAAATTTCCATTATTTTTCCATAGGTACTAATGAAAATAAAGTGCTTGGGCTAAATATACTTTTAAGAATAGTGTCAAATTTAAAGTGGATCAAACGAAAACAGGCTATAGATAATCTTATTAATAGCTCTACATTATTAACAGTTTCTTTGATTGTGTGGTCTTCACACGGACTTCAGTTCTGTTTAGAGTACACGTTCATGAGTTCAGTTTAACCAGGATAAAATTGTGGCTTTACACACTAGATTAGGTACAAAACGATTCTACTATCATGTCTATATGTCTATGAGTATTGAGAGCAGGGCACATGAGTTGACACAAAACATTATGCGTGAAAAGAGAACTGCAAATGTACTTTAAACATTTTGTATGAGGACTGCAGTATCGTTCCTAAAGCTTTCCTGTTCATCATGAATACTACTACCGATACATGTGCGTTAAAAACTATTGGCAGTGTGTTTTTCTATAAACGGTTCGACGTGGGTTAGGCCAAATTCACGCTTTTACCAAGGCGGGTTGTAAGTATTTATTTTACAATATGCATATGTATTATTCTGACGCTCCATTAATGCATTGACGTCGACTTTATTTTAAATGTGGTAAAATATCTTTAAAAACTCCGAGGTAATTAAGTTGTCAAATTGTTAATGACTAACTTAACCCCACGAGTTTTATCGTGACAGCTAATGTATGAATATTTAAATCATTCAAATTCAAATGTTCATTTTGCAGGACAGCTAGAGCAACTGCGTTGAGTGTGAATAGAATAGATATAGGTAGTAAATTATAACAAGGAAAGTATTGTTAAAAAAAACAACACAATATTATATTACACAACGTAACGTCAAAATATTGCCATACGCCACCTACCGCACCAGAATCGGTCAGAAACTGGATTATCATTATCAATTGATAAACATAACGTCCAAAATAGAAATAAGAAAATAATATTTCGCAACTTATGGTTACAGTTTAATACGGTTAATAAACATTTAGTAGTCGTGTTATACATAGTCCGTTTCAAGATACCTTGAAGTAGTATTAAAACTGTAGTCAAAGTCTCAGAATCCTCATAAAATAGACGAAGGAGTGTAGTGCCCTTGTGTATATTCTATTCCAGCATTGACGGTCAAGCTCGACTTAATTATCGATTTTATCTACGCCAGAATAGCTCCATTGGTCCGATAAACTCAATGCCGGCACTTTTAGAAGGAAAATCACCAAGGCTTCATCCTCTGTGACGATAGTAAACTAGGGCGTAAATTAATCGGAATAAAGTGTGATTTTCTAGGTCACTAAGACATCAATAGTGTACCACTATCGTATCGCCCACTAGCGTAATTCTCGGTACCGGTCTGAGGTAGACGCAACATGCATATAATAATAGCAACACTCTAGAAAAGTATATCCTAATGTCGTTTTATATTTTTTCTACTCCTGTACCGTTATCTGTCATTTATATAGGCTTTAGCTCAAATACAATGACACCGATAATAAGTCGTCGAAAAAGTCTATGCTCTATGCCCATAAACGTACTCTTAAGTGTACTTTTATGGTTCATACATTTTCCATAAAAGCACTGTTTACCAGGATGTCAAATCATCTATTTTTTTTTATCAGCCACTATATTGCAGTGGTACCAATTTCATACACAAATTTTTCGAAATAAAGAGTTTTTATTTAGTATCAAATATTTGTAAAACATAAATTATTTACTAAAATAAAATTAAATTATCATGTATTGTGTGTTAATACATATTTTACCAATTATTGGTATTATTTATAAATATAAACCGATCTGATTCGTTTCGGATCCGGAATCAGTTTGATTCGGATGGCAAGTGCAAGGAAATTAAAAATAAAACAGACCATAAACAAGAGGTGTCAATGTGTCATATTTCTAATTCCCCACCATAGTTCCAGTTCAAATTTAAAAGACTAAATATGATTGCTATTCGTTATTAATAACTTCTTAAGATTATTTGATTCGTGTTCGTGAAGTGAAGAAAAATGTGTACGTTCCTTTTAAAATGGACGAAAAAGAAAATAACTGCACCGCTGAACAAAATTGCGTGAGTATTAATAGAACTAACGGAAAACTTACTGCTGAAAAGACAAATGCTGTTTATTAAAAATTAGTCGTAGAAAAAGTATTGTATGCAACGGTGTATAACTTGGTCTTAAAGACATCTTTATTATGATTAACTGCATATGTCTTTTGTGAATTGATATATTTCAATTTTATTTACTTATTTTTCTTTTATTCTTATTATCACTCGCTTGGTTCCATGAACTACATGCTTCATTTTATTAAAATTAATCGTAACCAAAACTTTAATCTTGCAACCTTAACCATGTAATGATGTAATGAGAGTTCTAGCCATACAATAGAATAGAACAAAATGTAACTACTGTAAACTAAATTTAGCTAGTACATTCAATTTAATACTTATTTAGTTACTTGGTTAAGCATAAAGCATAACACTAAATTATGTAATTTATAGGAAGAGCGGCGCCATCCAACACAGGCATTTTTTTTGCCTACCGGGTGGCTCCATCGCCTTAGATTATAGACAAAGTGTATCTTACAAAATAAAGAATTTTGAATTTTGAATTTTTGAATTTTTTTTTGAATTAAAAATTAGTCGTAGAAAAAGTATTGTATGCAACGGTGTATAACTTGGTCTTAAAACGCTCGTGCCGTCTTGAATTGCGATGCTCGCTCGTGGCGTCTTTAATTGCGATGCTCGCCAAGGCTCGCATCGCAACTCACGGCACTCGCGTTTTAAGACCCTACTTATACAACAGTTGCATAAAATACTATTATTTCATTTCCGAAATTTAAGTCGTTATTTGTATTATTACTTTCGTTTATAAAGGTATAGTTTGTTATCTGACGATTTTTATGTGATATTATCTTAGTCATTTATTTACTTGTGCCTATTAATTAATTGTGACTATAATATGAACCAAATGTAACTTGACATTTTATTATAATTTTTATTCTGTTTGACGTTCACAATAGTCATAATATAAATTCATACAGATTTAGCTAGCCTTAATTTATATTGTAATTGTATATCCATACTAATATTATAAATGGGAAAGTGTATGTGTATGTTTGTTTGTTTGTTTGTCCGTCTTTCAAGGCAAAACGGAGCAACGAATTGACTGATTTTTTAAGTGGAGATAGTTGAAGTGATGGAGAGTGACATAGTATAGTTTTTATCCCAGAAATCATCCCCTAAAGGGGTGAAATGGGGGGGGGGGTAAAGCTTTGTACGGAGTTGCGATATTTATAAACGAGTTCCACGCGGACGGAGTCGCGGGCAGAAGCTTGTTGTGAAATAAATAAATCTAAATCTAAGTTGAACACATTTTGTCACGTTTTATAAAATATATTTTTATCACAGGGCTATTCTGTAATAAAGCGAGGCTATTCTGTAATAAAGCGAGTGTTATCTGAGTAATAACTACCCTATCTGATAAGATCTGTGCTTCCATCAATTTGTTAAACCTGTCAGCTGTGTGGTCTCACGGTACGCGGTCGGGTACCGGCCTACCGATTCAAAGATAGAAAAGCGAGTATTTTTTAAATAATAAAATGTATTATTTAATAGTGTTTTTACTTTATTTCACAGGAAGTCTGTCGTCGATGCTAAAGGTACTAGGTAAACATTTTTCGCATTCTCTTTGGCGACGACTGTACATACAGAAAATGTATGATTTCGCACTGCTCGCTATTGAAAGTGTTATATATCATTTATACCAAGAGCTATACGAATATTACGAATGTTCGTTCTCGTTCCATTACGAATATAAATTAAAGTTCATAGTATTTAAGGAAGTTATAAGTCCTTTGTAAACCTGATAGGGTCGGTCAAGAAAAGAAGTTCAACGTCTCCTCTGACTATGGTCAAAAGGCGACATAGGGTCTCCCCACCACCTATCGACGCGGAAACGGCTTTCGCCGAGTGTTTTGTATCACACTCCTCGAGTTTTGTTCGTTATCCCGTTGATAGAGCCGTCGTCGCTTCGCGTCGGCCGAGCCGATCGACTTGCGATGGACGTCTTTTTCGCTCTTATTGCGTGGACATAAAGAGTTTTACAGTACATATGGTGCTACTTTCCCGCACCGGAAAAGAGTACTTTTCATGCACATGTCGAAACTTTAAAGAGCCATATGTACAGTAAAATGTTGTACGATACACGTGCGAATAGGTAATTCGCAACTCGTGTCGATTTAAAACACTCCCTTCGGTGATGTTTTAATTTATCACCACTCGTTGCGAATTTCCTATTTTCGGCACTTGTATCGTAAATAACTATTTTGATCGGCTAATTTTTAATCGCTAGTGTTCTTTGTGGCAGCAACCACAGCACTTCGCCAAATAGTACAAGGCTCTAGAGTTCAGTCCACTGAATGACATAGCGCAGAAGGCGGGCGACGTGTGGTTTTTGAGTTAGAGGGTCGAAATATCGCATCATCAGACTTCCCGTGAATGTTAGCCTGGCTTGCAAGTTTTCTCCACAAAAAAGGTATGACGCGTGTACGTATGAAATGTGTACTTTATGATTTAATTTAATATCTTACCACCATTAGCCATTTCATTTGTAAATAGCTTAGTGCTTGTAGTAATTACCTGAAACAAAGTGACAAAATATGTTTAGTATGTAATATTTATATTGAGATATTATAATAGATATTTCACTACTTGTTAATCATGGCTAGGATGACTCCCGTAGAATACTGTCAATCTTCCCGTACAAACGTTATGATTGTTGACAGTTTGAAACAACCAAGCCTTAGGGTGGAGATCCAAAACTCGCAAGCTTGACAGCTCTAACTAGGCGTCAAATATATGAAAACAAAGCTTTACACGTGTTTGTTAAAATCTGAATATATGGAAAGTTTCACAAGTTTCTATGGAATGACAGCTGCCGGGGCCAAATGATGATCGGTCTGTAATCGTGAGTTCTTAGTCTTACTTAATCCTGACAGAATATCTCACGTCGGAGACCAATTCAAATCTCACTCTCCGATGCGAATTTACACAATGTGGTGTGCCGGCCTACCGATTTCAAACTTACGATAAATAAACCCTTACGCGAAAATGTATGCAGAATGACACACAACGGTCAATTTCCAATCGGGCATACCTTTGGCCGCCCTCCAAGCTACGGGCAGACGTTCCAAAGTTATGCACAAAACTTACCAAACGCATTTGATGAATAAAACGGAGAGAGAACCTTTTTTATTCGAGACTGAAATTTATTGGTGCAATGTGTATTTTATAGATTCAAAGTGGAGACCAGTTGAAACCACGCCAACGTCTGCTAAGTTGGTACTTAGTTAAAATTCAATGTGCGAGAAAGCGTTTTGTGTACTCTCTAGAGATGAAATAGTGCTAAATTATAAGGGAAGTTGCTAAGTGGGCAAATATCTTTGAATTTAGAATCATAACTTATTGGAAACGGATTTTTATTGTAATGCCTACGTTTAACACTTTCGCTACCAAGAATCGCTACGCGCTACGCTCGTAGCCGATCCTGTGGTTTTCCTCGTATGTAGCGGAAAGCGACTACGGTGTACGCGCCCGCTAGACGGGTTCTTGGTTGCGAATGTCTTAGTACCCCTAATTAACGGACTCTATGTAGAAGTTGATCGTCAACGATTCTCATAGTTTATAATTATTTAGTTAATGTAATCCTCGCCGAAACATTTGTTAACTTATTAGATTTAACTTACCTTTAATTTAATTTAGTTAATGTTATAGTTATCATCTTATTATTTTATACGCCGATATGTCCTAGTATTGAGAGTTCATTTCATCTATCGAAGTCTATTTACAATAGACGAAGTCTGACATTTTAGATAACAATTACATACCAATTTGTATACCAAAAATACTTTTCGATTACGGATTACGTAACTTCGCTACACTGTCAATCACCATGAAAGTTTTATGACACATTGCTGAGTAGGTTTTTAGAGAAAGTTACCTAACTTATCGGGCAATGCAATCACTTTCGTATCGCTGGGCACGGTACGAGTCCGTTCAGATGATCTTTGACTATTCTACATTTCACATAATCATTCGAACATATCAAATAGAGATATTGTACTAGTTTTACTTATTTCGACCATTATATGTGCTTTCCAAACATAACTATACATTTTTCTTTGCATTTCTAAACGGTTTTCGTTAAACTTTACATGACGATTATCGCACGATCTTCTAACCCTATATGGAATAGGATGTATTTAACAGTAATTTTATTATTTCGTATGTTTAGCGATTAGTTGTAAAATTGAAGGCCATGGCTCTATATTCGGGTGAAACCACTTTTATCTGTCGCGAATTGCCATGGCGACGTCACTTAAAATCACTTTTTAAAATAGTGGTATTAAGGGTTTAAAAGCTCCTAGGGTTTTGTTGACTTTTTAACCCCTTTTTATATGCTTGCTATGTTTATTAGAAGTCCATGTTTTCACATTTTTCCAAGTAACTCTGTCATGTTTTCTCCTGGCTTACAGGACAGTTGACAACAAGAAATAGTTGATTGACCAAGTAACTTTACGAAACATATTTAGTTATTCTCATAAGTATTTATCTATGCATACATAAGAAGTACAGTAAAAAAAAGGGGCCAGTTAAAAACGACATGTATTTTTCTCTAATAATTAGGATACCTCTATAAAAATGCCTAGTTGTGTTATTGATTGCCAGAAAATTTCACCAAAAATACCTTTTTGTATTTGCAAGTACAGTCAACTGCAATTTACGGTACTAAGCCATAAAAAATCCAGACTATGACTCTATGCACAAAAGAATCGTTTACTGTGAAGACGATATTCGGGTGAATTAGTATCGTAGATTTTTTTCGCTGACGTATAGGAGTTTCGCCCCCAGCGGGGTGATTGCGTAACGATTAAAATGTGTTTTTTTTTCTATAGGAAAATTACAGTTGAGCTGTCGTAACGCCTGATTGAAAAGTTACACAATGATCACTCCTGTCCAGCTTAATATTACAAACTAAAGTACGTACAGTATATTGGATGGCACGCGGAAGCGATAAATTAATTTCGACCTTCGCAGTGGGAGGACCGCCGACCTATTTCCCTGATGACGTCACGGCCCTAACAGCCAGCTTGACCTAACGGCCATGACAGCTTTTAATTACTTAATTATATTTTACGATAAGTAACATAATGTTACCAAGGTTAGGGGGTTAATAAGCTACTACTTTAATACGAAAAGGTTTCCTCTGATTTTCTTGCAGTGTCATACTTTTGAGATGACAACATTTTTGACAACTTTGAACTACACATTTTGTTGGAGTCTATTTTATAAAAAGATTAAAAGTAACTTCTTATAAAATACTTCCAAAACAAATACAAATAGTTAAGAACAAAAACTTACATTCAATAATGTAAAATAATGTAATGTAATGTAATAATGTACGAATTAAATCTCACCAATGTGAGATTTAATTCGTTCAACTACGTCACAAAACTAATATACCTACTTCCGAAAGTTATCCATTTAGTAAGCTTTCGTGACGTAATGGAACAAATCAAATCTCTGTAATGAAAACTCTTAATAATAGTATGCTTTTTTTTATAAAAATATGCGTAATCTCAGGTAAAGTAGAAAGTTTCTGTTATTTTCATGGCTTTCATCTTATTTGAACTTGAGAGTCCTTAAGGACTAAAATGAGAAATAAATATATTTATACGCGATCAAGCCCCGTTTAGTTATTAAATACTAGCTTCCGCCCGCGACTTCGTCTGTTGGACCCGGGATAAAAACTACCCTATACTGTAATCCTAATACCTATAAACTATATTCGTGCACAATTTCATCCAAATCGGTTGTGCCATTTAAGCGTGATTGAGTAACAAAAATCCAAACATCTAAACATCCAAACTTTCACATTTATAATATAAATAGGATTAGTAGGATAAGTATTATCCTACTAATCACAATAATAAAAACACATCATTTTTATTTCAATGTAGACTAATATTATAAATGCGAAAGTGTGTCTGTCTGTCTGTTACCTTTTCACGCTTAAACCGCTGAACCGATTTGGATTAAATTTTATCCCTTTTTATCCAGAAATCATCCCCTAAGGGGGTGAAATGGGGGGTGGATGTTTGTATGGAGCTACGACATAACCGAGGTCCACGCGGACGGAGTCGCGGGCAGAAGCTAGTGTGGAATAAGTTAGTTCATCTCGTTTTCCCACTCGTAACTCAACTGATCAAAAGTTAGCTGGGAGATATTTTTTACCGGGGTAAGTTCACCTTAGTACGTTATTTAACTTTTGCTGAGCTAGGCTGAGCTGAAGCACTCATAACTGCTATACACCTCTAGAAAATGTACATCTGGGACGGGACGTGTGTAGAAAAATTAAATTTCCCTCAACTCTTTCAGTGTCATAATACGTAGTCATAACATGGAAGGTTAAAACTGTGTAACGTGTATATTGTTTTCACCTGTTATTGTGTGCAACACAGTGATTACATATACGTTACACGTTTGGCACGTGTAACTCACATAGCAATCAAGGTGCCTACGCACCCGAAGAGATAACACGTTATTCACTCTATCGATTGTTGCGTGGCTGGCGGTTTAGTGTAAGTCATTAGAGGTTGTTATCTAAAAAAAGGCGCGAAGCTTCCACGGCGGTGGCAAGGCCGCGGAGCACGTGGACGGGGCGCCTGTTGCTATCTGCCCCCTCTCTAGACCTGTCCTCTCCCTCTCGCGCCTCCGCGCGCATCGGTCCTCTCGAGCGATGTTGCCGCTCCGTGCAACAAGGTTCCGAAATGTGTTTGGACTTCAGTTCCTAAATCGTCTATCCATTTCGACGGTCGGTTCGAAATTGAAAATGGGATTTTTCCGTTACTTCTAATTAATTTCTATTGTCGTAAAACACCAAATAGAAAAGTACATCATACATCGCTTATATAATGTTACACAATTATCCTTATATTAATAGATATGTAGTACAAGGCAGAGAAGATGACCATGTGGAGTGAGATAAATATTTCTTTGTTTGTATATCGTCATTACTGTAAAGTTTTGATTACATTGATTACAGCATTTACAGGACAATCAAAACGTAATTTTCATTGCGGAAGGAAATCTCATACACGTGGCTTCACGAGCAAATGAGGATTTCAATAACGAGTATTAGATAGGTACTCATGCGTTTACTTATTTGAAAACATTTCCTGTTAACCTAACCTGAATGTTGCTTAGGTAGGTATTCCAGTTTCATGTTATTGGTGAATTGAGATTTAGTCTTTAATTTATGTAAACAAGGTAATCAATAAACTTTATTTTATTTATTTAAGTATGAAACAAACGGTCGTACAATAAAATTGTTACAATTACTTTTCTTAATCTAGACCTATAGTTTCCATTTTTAATTAAATTTATCTTTAAATAAACACGAAAAAGTACCTATCCTGGATCAGGTTAAGCTGATTAGTAAGAAGTTACAGATAATTAGAAGAAAAAAAAACAGTCTCACAGAAACCTCAGTGAAAAGAACATGTTCTACGTACTTAACAACTTTTTGACTAAGTATAGACAAGCATGACATATATTAATACTTTTAAATATCGACAGATAATGTTAAAGATTTACATACTAGTCTTGAATATTTTTTTTATTGAACTAATGGTACAATTAAATATATCTAAATTTTTTACAATACTATTTTTATTATAAAGTGCACATGCCCGCTTAATGGACATATTTTTAGAATAGTTAGTTCTACTACATGGGATGCAGAATAAATGTTTGTATGAAGACGACATCGGCGTTCTTTATTACCTGGAACTCTTATACATATATCTTTTAACAAGCTACGGGCATCAATATGACTATTCATTATTTTAAATAATAGAACAGAATCAACACAGTCTCTCCGACACTCAAGCGACTGCATAAACGTAGGTACTTTTCAAGAAAAATTACATACCTAACGACCAAGTTTCGTAATGTTCATACACTTACTGCTGTGAATCCTGTGATTAATACAAGTTCAAACATATCTATTACATGTCTATTTAAGAAATAATTATGCTGCCGACTGTACCTTTTTGCACAGCCATCTATTGAACGTTGAGAGGCTTCCAAATAGTTCCACTGAGCCCATACACAACGAGTTTACCTTGTGTAGTTTAGTAGGGGCTAAGGCCAGCTACTGTCTCCCATCATCAGATATGGTGCCATAGTATCGTGTGATCCCGGACTTAACACACAAGCGGCTCTGTGACTTCTGTGAGTTTAAAACTCGGGAGCCTGTATCTGTTTTCAAACAATTTTTGATTCTATTTTGAAAAATTGAATCAACAAATTCTATATAATTATTCAACCTGCTCACAAAATTTCACGGTTGAGAAATGCGACATGCCGAGGAGAACACCCGGTCATTCGGACATTCAGACATATGAAAGAATTTTGGCCCTGGAAACGGAGAACTTCGTTCGCTTCGGTCGCTCGTTCACTAAGCATTTCAAATTTCAGATCAATCGCATAACGCGATAAGGCTGAAAAATTACTTGAAAAATTTGAAGGAGCTTACATCATACAAATACTTACATACACTTAAGTACGTGTGGATAGCACAAGTATATAAAAAGCCTTTTCAACACAATTGCTCGTAACGTACCTCTTATTGTGTCGCTTTTAGGCTCATAATCCTGGATATTAAACACGCGTGTTTTATAACATTACAACACTTGTGTGTTATGGTTATATCCCGATTAAGTCACGTTGGCACCTTGCAGCAAGATGTATGCATGAACACGGTGCATTCTTAAATTAACCGGGTTGTACAGAATGTACAGTTTTTTTTTTAATTCTTGGCAAATGGATTCTCTCGACTCGACTAAACAAATTAAATCCTTTTTGTTAATTAATTGACTATTTCTTTTTGGATATGATATAGAAACGTTAAATTTAGTAAGACTACTTATTCACTTTCGATAACATTTTACATCAATTAATAAAGATAACATTTTAAAACTAAAATATTTATTTAATATTGTATTGGCTGTTTAGAGATTTCATCCAAGTCTGGCTTAACACATGAGCGCGCACTGCGCAAATTTCACGAAAAAAAAAACTGTTGCGCGCCATTATAGGTTATAGCATAAATATTTGTAAACATTGTTAATGCGTGTTTGGTTATTATCAAAAATGTTGGAAATTCTTGGCGATGTGCAATTGTGAGTAAAAATCTGTTGTCATCATTAAGTAAAGAAAATAACTTGGCAGGCCTATAAAATTTTCATCTTATGAAAAGGATTTTTCCTCGCAAAATGTGTTGAAAAACATCGTATGGAACGCGTGAGCTTTGATAATTACATCCTCGGCTTTCTAATCACGCTCACCTGCGGTTCGCGTGAACAATTTCGCCTCTGATGTAATTATCAACATACCTCACTAGTATCACAATGTACAATTAAAAACAGGCGTCAAATGACAAGTGTTGTTATTTTTCACATACTAATTTATAGATCTCAGGAGTAGATAAGAATGTTTGTAAACAGTTCATGACGTATATAGACATAGACATATCGTGACTACGTGTACATTCGATGTCAATAGTGTGGTAAAGCATAAACATATCGACACGAATTCAGTGTCAAGTCAACACAGTTCAGTGTCTCGCTGGAGCCCTCGTAGCGAAAAAGTACATTTGGAAATGAAAGCTTGCATGTTATATATGACATACTGGTATTTCATAGTATCAGTAAAAATATACTTGCCGTAGGTCTAAACTAAATTGGCAGCGATAAAGTATTTGTTTTACAAAGTCGCTTCCTGCCATGTGTCCCTATGTATGCTTAGATTTTTGAAAATACACAACGGATTTTGATGCGGTAAATAGATAGTGATTCAAGAGGAAGGTTTATATTTATAATACAATACCCGTGCGAAGCCGGGGTGGATCGCTAGTAAAAGTATATTATCATGATTGATTTCAAAATATAACAGTGACTTAATGTTTTGGTGTCAATTGGCTGGATCCACAATTGAAAGAGTGGTTTATTTTAATACCAGCGAAATAAATAGGTCGAGCTTATAAAATGTTTATTTTTAAACCGACACTCAAGTCTGCGTTAACTCTGACCGTAGCTGATTTGCAGGAGCAAAATTTAGGCATATTTTGCACGGTAGTGTAGTGTCACTAGGTATTTGATCATTCCAGCAAACAATCTAACAGCTCGCGAAATAGTAAACGGACATCGTAGCCTATGGACGCTTGCAACTCCTTAGGTGATCAATCCAAAAATAGTTTATACGTAGTTAGAATAAAGACTGTGACCGAATTTACACTTGACGACTTTTTTTATTCCGGCTCGTCCTGACCTGGCCTGTTTTTGTTCGATTTGCCTCAGTCGTTTTATATAAAAGTTTCATTACTTCACACCTTCTCGTATTTAACTAGTTAATTGTTGTTTAATAACAGTTATCCACCAACACACACATACACAACCTCACAACAACCTAAACAGGCAAACTTCCCTCTTTGAGAGAATAATATGTAATTTGTGATTGTAGTCTAAGCGTAGTAGCTAGTTAATTTATTTTTTACTTTATAACATCTTTGTATAAAAGAGCGAATGCCTCCTACCACAAGTGCCATACTTAAAAGGAGGATTCGACCCCCTTTGTGTACCCGTTAAAAATAAATGATTTTTGATTTGTTTTTTTGTTTTGTTTTTTAGTTATATATAATTATTATGTTTATTTGCTTATTCCCAGTCGCCTCGTTACCGTCTCAGCGTATCCCTCGTAAACTATCGTGTTATAGTCACCCATTAGCACCCGTTGCGTCCAACGCGATGTGACAGGTGACAGCCGTATCTACTCCGATAGAATTTGCGAGAAGGCTCAGATGTTGGGCGCCGTTCTGATGGATAAAAACGGAATTTCCTTTATTGAATTTATCCCCAACGCAAACGAGTGTTATGAGTTTATCATGTGCATCTGTGTGTCTATCTGTGGCATCGTCGCTCCCAAACGAACGAAATTATGTTTTTTGTCGCTAAAGTTTTTTGGTAATTTCTATAGAGCTGGTTTTTCTGGCTATATTTGGTGTGTTCATTTATTACTTAATTACTTTAGGGTAATTAATTTATTTATTACGCGCATGGAGAGCCATCAGTGAATGTAATTATACACTGTAACTAATAACATGTACTTAATAACTGTGCTTTACTTTTAATGAAAGTTTTAACAGTTTAAGAGCGAGTAGGCAGAAGCTTTACCAGCTTCAAAACAATGGTATATAGAAAAAAAATCGGCATATAGGGAAGTTCTTTCAGTTTCACGTTAATAATGCAGGCTCTTAATGAGTTTAGTAATACTCCAAAGAAAGTTAGAATACCGCAGTAATGTAACACTCCGTCCACGTGAATAATAAATGTCAACTAATGACCATCTGTAGGTAATTTAGGTTAACACTTTACTTATTTATTGTAATACTATCCCGCCCGCAACTTCGTCTGCGTGGACGCGCTATAAGAACTATCCTATATATTTTAATCAAGGCTTTCAGGCTGAAACGCACTGACAGCGGTGCCGGAGCGGCGTGGCGCGGAGGCGGTACCGGTTGATTGTAATGTTCGAACTAATACGAAAGGGTCCGCACAGCGTACCGCGCCCGCCGCTCTGTGCGTCCTTTCATATTAGCTCGAACATTACAACCGGTACCGCTTCCGCGCCGCGCCGCTCCGGCACCGCTGCCAGTGAGTTTCGGCCTTTAAGCTATATCTTCGTGCATCACCCAAATCGGTTGAGCCCTATAAGCGTGATTGAGTAACAAACATCCAAACTTTCGCATTCATAATATTATAGTAAGATAGTAGGATTGTTGTCAATTTCAACCTCCAATCAGGGCACTCAATGGGACAATTTAAGGCAGCGATATGTATCAACAATTTGGTGTTGATCGTCGGCGATCACGCGAACATAGCATCACTCGATCGGCCTTTCATGAAAATACATAATTGAGGGACAGGACTCTGATAATGAACGCTTAATGTTTTATATGTTTGAATAAAAATGAGTGGCTTTTAAGGTACTCGTATGTGCATTGCATGTAGGAAATATTACTGGTTGCTCGTGGCTGCTAATGTGATAGGTACCTAATCACAGAGTCGTTTGGGTGTTTTTTTTACCGACCATAGCCTTTCCGTTGCCTTACTATGCGTAAAGCAAGTAAAAAGAGGTAAGTATAAGGTACGTTCCTTTGGCAGTATTTTATTGTTTGTTTTCATCAAAACATTTTAAATTATTAATGATCAGTGGTTCACAACCTCAAAAAAGTCATGGCGGTAAAAAATATACTGCATTAAAAAACATTAAAAAAACATAGCATTTTAATAGCATTTATTCGCCACTTAGATGGAAATTCAATATTATTACTGGGTTTATAACTTCCCAGTTACCCAGTCTGACTCACCCCTAACGGCCCTAACAGTAAGCAAAACAGTCACTGTTTGTAAACAATGTTCGTCTGTGTTCACCAAATATTCACGGTCGCGTACCAAAATAATACAATATATATTGCCAGCTCACTGTCGCAAAATCGTATCTTGTGGCGAAATTATTTGGAAATTGAACCTTACTTAGCGCGGATAAGAGCTGAGGGGCTACCGCGAAACGAAAACGAACTTCGTTCGTGCATCTCCATCTCTGCCGCACTTGCTAGTTCGAGCGACAGAGAGGGAGATACTCGAACGAAGTTCGTTTTCACTTCGCGGTAGCCCCTCTGATTTTATAACTTAACAGTCGAGTTAATGCTAGTTTCATAAAAGTACGAAAAGTATTTAATGACTGCGAGAAGAAGGGATTGTTTAGAACTGATTTTTGCACGATACGTTTATACGGGATTACAGGTTTTGATAACTTTTTTTTGTTGTTACATCAAGATCTAAATCCTGTAATTATATCTACAACTAATAAAGAAATTGTTTTACGTAAGTACTTAAAGAGCATTTATAATTCAGAGGAACACGATTTACAAGTTGTATGAAGTTTTTATAATTTAAGAAAGTTACGAATTTAAATGACATAACATAACATATCATGTTTACATTGTCCATAATACCTATCCACGTTTGTTGTATTGTAGGGGGATACCCACGGAATCCGACATTAAATACTACACACAAATAATCTGTTTTTATCACATGGAAGTTTTCTATGTAACGTTGGAAGTATTTCGTTGCCACGGCAACCTACTTATGCTTACGGCCCACACTTTGTAAAAGATTTAAAACACCAAAGAAAATCTGAAGTGAAATCTTTAATATCTCATAAATAGAAGGAAAACGACACGTTATTATATTGATGGTGTGGTTAGGGACACGTGTACCCAAGAAGACAAAAATATCTTATGAATCAAGTATTGTAACATCAAAAATTATTTTATTCGTTCAGCTAAAAAAGAAAAAAAAGTAGGATGTTTTATTTGTACTAATATGATATTTGTGTATAGTAGGATAGGAAACCTGATTTGGAAATTACTTATGCGATTTCAAAGAAATATTCACGGATATATAAGAACGCTGGTTTTTTTTAAATAAAGAGATTGGCTTCATCTCTTCACAAACGTGGGGCAGCTTTATATACAAAAAAAAATGTAAAAGCATTTCTAATTATTCCTATCATCGGTAGTTTTTACTTCGCCTCCAAATCGAATCAAATCCATATAGGTATCATGAATATCATGATACGCAGTTAGAAAAAAAAAACGAATACTTGAGATTAAGTTTTTGATTTGGACGACTTTTACGCAGATTTAAATTGTAATCGTTATTTCTGTGACTGATAAGCAAGTCCCTACCTACTTAATCAGTCACAGAAATTACTAGGTACGTATGGCGATTTATTAATTCGGAGTGTTGAATAATTGTTTATTTTTTAATATAGGCTAGGTGTCATAATGAGCAACGGGCACTCGTTTGCCTGGTCTCAACATCTCTAGAGCATATGCTCTAGAATCCTAGTTCTTGGGTCGCATTCTTGCTCGTTGATATTCGTGTAGTGTAAACGCTGAAAACGAACTTCTGTTTACACCAAAAGATCAAGAATGAATGCTCTGCTCTGGTTCTAGCTCTTTGTTAGTTTGGTCTAAACCCACCTTTAGAATATAGGTGTGTTACGATATATTTGGCTATACTCTGACAGCTACTAACTAAAAGATGCAGACTGTAGGTACAAGGATCACAAAAGAACCTTTATTTACGACGGATAAATATTCATGCTTCAAAACACATTTTAACAGTACTTCTTACTCCAATTAGGTGTGAAATGCCACGGACCAGCCGAGCATTCCCTATATACAATTAGGTCAAGGCAGAGGCGGTGGAATTTTTTCACCCGGTCCATTACCTTATTTCGCTGCGAATGTGATCGGAATCGGTGACGGGATACTTCACCTTGAGGATATAACGTGACGGTCTGTAATAGGCTACTGACATAAATTAAATAGGGAGGTATTTATCTGTACTAATATTATTTTTATGTAAAATGTGAATAACAAAAACGATTCAAGTTACAAAAGTTGCAAACAGTGATCTACACGTCTTTATCATAAAGCAATAAGAGCTTGACAGTGAATAAAAACTACTAGGTACTTCTGCTACTGTCTGCACCGAGTAAAGTCAGCGTCATACAGTAAGTAGCAGCCAAGGTAGCCAAATATTGCGGTACACGTCTTTATTACTGTAAGAATAAGGGTGTGTTACGAAATGTTTGGCTACTCTGGCTGCTACTAACCATATGACGCTGACTGTATCTACTATGACGATCCTATTTAAAATTACATAGCTTAATTTCAAAAAGTAAAGAAAACTTCTAAAACTCATCCTGAGCAAGCTAGAGAGTTTGTTATCAAAACAATTATAAGGGGATGAACTAACAAACTAAGTCTTAAGTGTGTTTTGTAAATTATTTTAATGATCCCCATAGATTTTATTTACGACCATCTTACCTATATTTAAACCGACACAGTATCAACTCCACTGCGTCCGTAGCAGAAATAGCCACTTACTTTCAGCGGAGTTGTAGTTTTATTAACAACATAATTTCTACTACGCCGGTGCTAAAATGAACACTGCAGCTGCCACCAATTAATAATCCTGAATTAATAAAACAATTAATCTGCAAATCTACTCTGTACAGTAACGACCGTTTAATGGCACTAGAATACTAAAACACGTTAAATATCGACTTGTCCACGTATCATTTAGTTGTAGACAACCCAATGGTTTGGACGTTTCAACCGCATTCCGTAGCTGTTTTATAATTTGTGACATTAAATTAAAATTGTAATATTTGTACTAAGAATAGTTTAGTCACTCGACACCACGGTTATAGGCAATGTTGGGGCAATATATGCCGCGGTTGATTTGGATCTCTAAGTTAGCAAAACTACTAAAAAGTTTATCGATTGCGACAAGTTCGCTCAATAGAAAATTAATATGTACTTATACACATATCAGAAATCGCCTTAAGAACAGCGTTTGGAACACGGTTGCATTTTCCTGAGAAACACACCCTTACGTTTACGCGTGGGAGTTATTCTTACGCAACCGGCGTGGAACTTAATTACATGGCGTTTACGCTCCGCTGCGTAATTGTAGCGTAATTGCGGCGCCGATCTGCGACATTCGCTGCTTTCGACGCTTTGATCTCAATTAAAACGAGCCTTTACGAGGCTTTTACCCTATTTTGAATATCTACTTGCGGGATATTAAAACTAAAACTATGATTGTTTGTCAAATATTTACAAAATGATCTAGCTGAATAAAAGAGTTGTTAGTGATAAAGGCTATATTGTAAAATTTCAAAAGAAATGCCATCTTAAGTGTTTATAAAGTGCTATCCTAACGATAGTGCTAATTGATTATGTAAAAGCAGAAACGCGGAAAATAGACACCGTTCATGTGTGATTATATTTACGTAGTACTTACTCAAACATGAAGAGAACATTGTATTAATAAACAGTTCACAAAAGGACACTCGTACACTGCGCAGTGGCAAAATTACGTAAGTAAAGATACATTATCTAACACCAAGCTATGATAATCGCGAAAATAACATACCTATTTTTTTATGTAATTCAATTTTTTCAAGGTTGCCCTACATATTGATAATGTTACAAATATCGGTTACTAGTCTTGTTTGATTTTATTAAGGCACGCGTTCCCAATTTACATTGATATAAATTCTGTATTTGCTTAATTATGTGTTATTCGCTCTTTCTCTTTTACAACCAAATGTATCGTTGGGGACGTGGTTGAACCACTGACCATGCAGTCCATGTTTGAACCTTACAGCAACGATTGATGAGTAAGTATGTGTTGCTGTTAGGACGAGCAAAGGTTATGCCGTACTGTGTGGAAAAGGTTCAATTGTTTTCTTATATCGCGGCATTCGTTAAGCGTGTTACCGAACAGCTGTTAAAATAAAAGACTTGGTATCTTGAGAAAACATAGTCTCATTCATTAAATTTTTCTGGAGCTAACCAAGTAAGTTACACGATTTTGTATTCATTGGGTATATGATTGTAAGAAATGAAAATCTTTTGCCTTTTACGTATTGCAGGGTTTGATGAATTACTCGCATTGCGCTGAATTTACCGCAGCCCCGCAATTGCAATGTAATGAAAATCGTATACGAGTTGGTTCCAATAGTACGAAAACTCCTGTTTCTGTGTACATATAACCACACTTGGCTTAGAACAACATCTGATCATTGGAATCAATAAAAAAAATCTGCGATGTAATTACGATTGCTCAGACAAACATAAAGGCACACGCTCACTGGTTTATATGTTGTATGTATTAGTAAAAAACTCACTTGAGTTAATGTATCTCTGTAGAGTACCGTTTACCACGGGCCTACAATCCCGTTAGACAGATGAAAGTTGTATTGAATTTTAAATGCGGAACGTCCGTAGACAATTGACGAACATAAAATTTCACTTAGTGGAAAAGTACGAAAGGGCTCGGGCGGGCTCGTCCACGCGTGCGCCCTGCCCTGCCTTACACTTGTTGCGTCCACGTGGCTTGGAGGGTGGTAGCTAGTCTACTTTTAAAAAGGCTTATGTTGATTACGATATTAGTGTTAAATAAGTCTTTTTTTCTTTAAAAGGGTGAAAGTGGGGCCACCCGCTGTGGGAAACGGGCCACGACTATCACCTGACGATTCGCTACTATACCGTGTTTATTTGTTGCGATACGTTATAACTTATAATAATTTGATATAAACCAAATAATATTCCTTGTCATCATTTGGTCGCTTACTATATGTGTTCATACGATTCAAATTAAGTATGATAATACATACATATATACATAAATAATTACTTATTTAATAAGCCGCATTCCTAAACGTTCTACAAGCCTGTTTTAACTAAAATGGCGTTAAAATTCGCTTGTCTTTCACTTTGACATTTGTATTCGTAAGAAAGGGACATAACATCACATTCACTTTAATCACCTGACCCCGATCATCCAGGGGTATTAGCGATTATGATGTCACATGGAAGAATCGGGTGACATGTGACAATTTATTGTGACTTCACGTCAGTAAGACAAAGTAGTGATCCATTGCGTGCTGAATTATTTTATATGGAAAAACTAAAGACAGTGTTTAAAAAAAAATGCAATATCGGTTCTTAGCCTTAACACCAACGTCTGGTTACAATTTGAGGTAATATTAAATATACACACTGTATTCAACTAGGAAAAAATATAATGTGCGGTTATGGCGCTTCGCCGGACGCTACCGCGTCACGCTCGCTTCGCTCGCTCGGCTCGGTCGCTGTAGGGTCGCAGTTCACCTAACAACCTAAACGTTTTTTTTTTCTCCTGGGGGATTAGGCTAGGGGATTCTAGTGGTCAACAGCGGAATTTTTAATGCGTGCACTCCGGGCTCTACTCATTGTCATGTTATCGAACAAAAAATACGGCTGTAAGCTGCAACTGTGAAATCTTCATCCCTTGGTTAAAAATTACATTAAAAACATTCGAGTGTCAATTACTACGTCTATATTATTAGGCAGTAAAACAAAATCGAGAGTAAGTACAGTTTAACAATGAATAAACCAATTAAACAATATGATAAATAATAGTTATTTGTGCAACAAGAGAGCAAAGTTTGTTTATGCTGCGAGTGCTAATTTTGAGTCCTGAGGAAGCGAAAGATTCTAAAATTGAATCACGAGCGTAGCGAGTGGTTCAAAGTTTGAATCTTGAGCGCAGCGAAGGACTCCAAAGCACGAGATGTAAATACTTTGCTCTCGAGTAACACATACAACTTTTCACCTCAGCAGTGAGAACATATTCACATCAAAAAAATATATCATAGTATCACGTACCTATTCGTTTCAAGATTATTCAGGAAGAAAATTCATGTTTACCTATTTGTTATGAAAAACGGAGTTTATTCCGAGGTCTTTTATTTAAATATTCTTCAATTTAAAATTCCGTAATTTAAACTTGTTAATTTGATAGTTTTCGAACGTGTTAGTTGTTATCCGCTTTTTTGGGGTCTACTTTGAAATTCGATGGTCGAACTATGGATCGACCTATGTCTGCCATTTTCTTTTTTCGTAATGGAATGAAAGGGACAGTGCTAATAAAGTTCAGATATTCTGAACTTGTAATTGACCCCACACGACGAAATGTCACTGCTCCGCACCAAAATTAAAAAGTCACTTTGTCTCACGGAGTGAGCAAAATCGCATGTTGCACACTGTTTTGACGTAGCAAAATATGCTTGTACGAGCTGCTGGGGTGAAAATTGATATTAACTACGGACCTTACACAATCTGAATTAGCCCCAAAGTACGCTCAATAACAATAAGGCTTATAAATGTCATGGGTCCTGGCGATATATTTAATATAAATAAATACTTACTACAATAATAATTAAACGGTAATGTTTCAATGGCAACTACTAAATTAGGGCCACTAAGTAAGTCCAAGTTCAGGAATAGTCGGTCGGGAAAAGTCGTCTTGCTTCACCGGTCTAGGTTATTCACAGACAATTTGATTCACTTCACTGCTCATCTAATGTATCTTGAGACATAAATTCTGAACAAATACGAGTAGTCGGAGACCACATTTACACTGGTTGTTATCAGCCGAGTGGTGGGTAGGCGTTGTGAATGCCAGTCAAGGTAGCACTCGTCCATGCGCCCGCGCTGCAGTGAGGTCGACGACCTCTCAGAGTGCGTCACTACATAAAGAGCAAAGCGAGAAAATAAATGCGATTACCGATCACGGACCGTGCAATGTGACACTAGAATACAAGTTTTCTCTACCCTCTTTAGGATATTGAATACATCACCTCTAAGAATCATCCTCACTTCGTACTCTCTGGTCTTTGAATGCGCTCAATAAGAAAGTAACGAGTCTATTTGTCCGACGTGACAGCATTCGCATCTGTCTCCAAGACGGTGAACGAACTATAAACACAATAGGTACTATGCCGCTTGCATTTTGCACTGAAACGACGCCGTTCATTAAATCAAAGTCCTCTTATTTCGAGAAGAGTTTTGTTTTTACATTTCTTTCTCAAACCCTATAGTGAGTACCCCGAGTCATATTTATTATCTTATAATGAAAGTAGCAAACAGTGAGGATACGCCAACAACGGTTCGAAGCTTCATCGCGTCCGAAATAAAGTCTTATACCTAGGTACAGGTACAATTTATATCTTTAAAACGACAAAACAACAAATGTTATCCAAGCCAAGTGCCCATGAAAATGTTGATACCTGCAAGACATAAGAGAGTAAAAGAGGTAGTGGACTGTTGTATACTGTGCGTATTAAATTAATAGACAAAGTTGGGATTGCAAAGGTTGCAGTATACCTTTACCTCGTGTCATTGTCACCCTAGGCTGTCCGATAGTATAAATAAATAAATATAAGGGGACAATCTTACACAAATCGAGCTAGTCCCATAGTAAGCTCAGTAAGGCTTGTGTTATGGGTACTAGACGACGATATATATAATAGATAGAAATACTTAAATACATAGAAAACATCCATGACTCAGAAACAAATATTCAGTATCTCTATTATAACAACGCATCGAAGCCAGTTCACTACAACCTTGAAAAGATCACATCTTAAGATGAAACGAGATCTAAATGCTACGTTTAGTGGCGATAAAACTACAATTTTATAGAACAGGTAACCCCGCTAAGGCCAGTCTACACAAGGTTGGTGCAGCAAATGTCAGACGAGCGCAATAGACGGGCAATGTCATTAAAATGTCGTAGTTTACGATTACTCTTGCGTAGGGTTCACGGGCGTCAGCGTGGAAGCAGCGAGGCGGTTTTAAGTTTACTTTATTTCTAAATCCGTTACATAGTAACGTCATTAATTATCTAATTCGCTAGCAATGGTGGGATCGATTTGAAAATCAAAATAATCTGATAATGTCAAAGGGTAGCAGCAGGATAACCTAAGAAAAATTGCCCGCTGCGTTTTTAGGTCGAAACTATAATCAAACGATGCGTTTTGAGGAGGTAATATCCTGCACAAAGTTTCATCCCTCTGTTACCCCCTGGGGGTGAAAAACACCCGATTAACCCCAAAACCGTTTTGTTTATTTTTTCCTAAACTGTGAAAGTGACATATTTCAAATTTTGTACAAATATTAATGGGACTAAAGGCTATATGTTTAATAATTATGACCCTGCTAACCATTTAAATTCTTGTGAAAAAAATAAAAACAAAAAAAAATCATCCTATATAACAAGTTTGGCTTTTGGTACACACACCAATTTTTTTTCAAATATGAACCAATTTATATTCTACATCATACAAAAGTTTTATCGACCTAGCCCAGAAGGAACATTGCGAAATTAAATCGAATGTATAGGTACTATTTCGTAGGCACTTCTCATTATATTATGCTTAATACGCAACGTCTCGGTCCTGTAACCAAAATAATTATAAAAAAACACTGCCCGCGGCCGCGTTGCCGCCCGCGTTCGAATTTCAAATTTTTTTCAACGTGTGCGGGTTACGCTTTTCTTATGTGAAGCCAAAATGTCTCCAAAAAATATTTTTCATGCAAATAAATCTAAAGTAATTGGAAATATATTTAAAAAAAGAGTAATTCACATATGAACTTCCATTTCATGAATACAGTAAAAGTTATGTTATGTTAATACTAGCAAAGAAAAAAAAAATTATAAGTATAAATGAGTTTGATTTATACTTCCTTAAATCGGACACAAGCAACAATCCGGTCGTTGCCATTGTTTATTAATAATGCCAGGCTCTTAGCAGGAGTTGATAGTAGGCACCAAATAAAGCCAATAAAGAAGAAGAAGAATAAAGAGTCAATTAATATTAATTTCGCAATGTTCCTTCTGGGCTAGGGCGATGAAATTTTTGTATGATGTAGAACATAAAATGGTTCATATTTGGAAAAAAAATAGTGTGCAAGAAGAGCCAAACTTGTTATACAGGGTGATATTTTTTTACTTTGATCTTTTTACAAGAATTTAAATGGTTAGGATGGTGCTATTTTTGTAACATATATAGCCTTTAGTCCCATTAATATTTGTACAAAATTTAAAATTCGTCACTTTCATAGTTAAGGAAAAAATAAATAAAACAGTTTTGAGGTTAATCGGGTGTTTTTCACCCACAGGGGGTAACATAGGGATGAAAGTTTGTGCAGAGTATTACCTCCTCAAAAGGCATCTCTTGATTATAGTTTCGACCCAAAAACGCTGGGGGCAATTTTTCTCAGGTTATCCTGCTACCCTTCAATACTAAGTATTATGAAGTAACCACAGTAAAACAATTAAGATTTTTTTTATTATTGGTTGCACCTGTACATACAAAAAGGTATACAGATTTGCGTATTATTGAAGCACTTAAACAAGACGTAACTAGGAATCATATAAAATTTGTGAAAAACGCCCAAGAAATAGAAGAGTTTTACTCAGGTGTGTGTGTGTGGTTATAATAATGTAAACTATTTAGTAGACAGCGCGCCTTGACTCCATGATAGCTGGAAATAATACAACGAAGATGGTAAGAACGAGTAGGCCGAAGCGGCTCGGTCGCTTTTTATGAGAACCATTCAACCATACATACGCAGGTCTAAACCCTACTTAATACTACTATAATTCTATAATGCGCAATACCGATATGGAAAACATATATTGTATAGGAGATACCTTGTATTAAAATATCCTGATTTGAATATTTATGTCTGTAAAACCAGAAGAAAAAGCGGAATAATACTGCAACTTATCCAACGTATCCAAACGTAGACCGTAGTTAAATGCCGTAAAGGACACTGCGGCGATGACGTAAATAAATCCATCGTAAATTGTATGCGCACGCGATCTCTTATTTCCAAAGTACAATATCACTTGCGCCAGCAGCCCAAATAAAAACGATAAATTATTATAATAATTATGACTTTCATTATTAATCTTGAACTCGTAAAGTACATTTCACTTGCATTCCAAAGACCTTTCAAAATGATGCAAAAATCAGGTTCAGTGGCATCACTTTTATCAATTCACTTTACCAATTAGGTAAGCGCTCCAGTGAACACTTACACTCAAAATAACGTTCAATGGGGTTTGCGATGTCTTCGGATGGAGACTCACGCAGCCATAGCGATACGTTTAATAAATTTTGTAGCACCATTTCGTCGATACACGGAAGGCAATTGAACAAGTGACATCGTAGATTGGCACAATGAAAACCAGCAGGAAGCAAATGAGAGAAAATTATCTCGTCTCGATTATTTTGTTCATCAGCGAAGCGACCGCCTACACTGCACGTGTTTTATTTATCATGGTACCTAACTATCTATAGCGGGCGAGCACTCATTATGTAACTCATACATATTGTATGTTGCGTGTTCGTCATTGACCTTGCGCCGTCGGACCATTCTACAATAAAATTCTACGGATACTACAACGTGCATCATTGTTGCCGTTGGTGCTGCGTTAAAGACGGTGAAGGTGGGTACGGAGACGAAACCTCACCACAATTACATGTATCAATTGACCAAAATCCACACCGTTATTTTGTAAAGTTCAGTTAGAAATTCTGAAAAAAAATGTACTTATAACATTTACTGAAGTGTAGTATGTAGATTACTAAATTGAAGGGTATTACCGATAGTTAGCCTCGGTAACACCCTTCAATTTAGTTATCACCAAGCTTCGTATGAGATTTTTTCTCGAACCGTACACGTGGAAGTTTCTTTCAGTCCCAAACAAATAATACGCTCGCATTGGCAACGTCGCCTGTACTAGTTGGAGCTACGATTTGTACATCTTTCCCGTTCGCACTCGCGCGGATGATGTTAGGCTCGGACACTCGGTATCAGCACTTGATTGTCATATTTTCTTTTAGTACGGAATAGCTTCGTAGTATTCACAACACTGGACCGTGCGACCATTTTATTTACTTTATTCTTGTTTTTTTTTCGGTTTTGCTTGGCTTTTTCAGTAATCATTTCCTTCCCTTAATTTTGAATGAGACATAAGTATATACAAACATCTTAAGTTTAGCAACTGAAAGAGGGAATCGTTAGGCTACTGATTCGACTGCAAGAGCCGAAATTACTCGTAGTTTTAAATTCCGAGCTTTGCTTCAAGCCACCTTAACGTAGGTACTCGACACTGGACCGTACATTCTTCAAATTGTGGCGGGCATAGTCGGTGGAATAGCGTCACTTCCCAACTAATTGACGTTTATCAAAAGATGCGCTTTAGTTCACAGATCAGAGTCTCCATGCGCCTCTGACCCACATGTGTACAGCCACGTCTAAAGTCACTCTGAGACGTATGTCCATCCTATAAGATTCAATATACTACTTAAGTTTGAAATTAGCTGAAACAAAAGGTCGTAACTTTGTAGGGGCTGCGTAGATTTTTAATGCTCTTCGTATTAAACGCATAGTGGTATAGACGAGCAATAGCAACGGCAGCTTTCTACTGGCTCCCGTTTAGAAAACCCCGCAGAAATTTTTGGTGAACCCGCGACTCTAAAATTATGAGTATTATATTCTACTGAAGCTGCATCTAAGTAGTGTGTACTTGTATCACTTTGTATTTGTTTATTTTTCTTTCGCCTGTCCCAATAATGTAGGTAGTTTATTTATTATTTTTGTATGACGTTTCCGTGAGCCACCGACGGTGCTGGCTGAAAATCAGCGCTGCAGGTGTCTGACACCTCAGCATAATGCTGAGCCAGTGTCCGGTTCACTGCCGCAGAGACACACTTGTTTCATGTTTTATCTGTTTTTTTATTATTATTATTCTATTGTCTAATATGTGTGTCCTGTGCGTTTGTGAATAAATGTATCTTTCTTTCTTTCTTCTTTATTTAACTGAAATGGCATTATCATTTTAAAATTTTAATGTAAAAAATCCCGTTCGTAGCATGAACTTTGATTGAGAAATATAATTTAGTTTGCAGACGCTTCTGCTTCATAAAATTTTACAGTTAATCAATGTTATTATTTTATTAACAAAACCGTCAAGATACCCAACACATCATAGAGATACCGATTTCGTACACTTTATGAGATCCCGGGGATGTACTGGGTTGAGTGAGAGTGAGGGACATTTTATCTAGCTATCAACTCATAGCATCCTCAAATCAATAAACCAACGCGTTCGCAATCGTTCATAGGCTACGATGATTGCTTACCTTCAAGCAGGTGCGACAATGTGCCACAGTTGTTTCATTAAAAAAATACAAGATTTTCAATTATTGGCGTCTCAGAAAATTGAATCATTAAATGATTATTTAATGTATTTTATAAATAACTCATTATTTCACTTGTCGTTCGCCAATATTCAAGTATACACCAAGGCCGGTCGCCTTTCGAGTCGCGCTAGGTATATTAACATATAATACAATATACCTACACATACATAGCTTGGAGGTCGGAATGTGAGTTGGTCACCGTTTGTCGTCACCGTTCTAGAACGACGTAACTGAGCTTTAATTTAAACACTGATACGGCAATTTTAATGAGAGAAGCCGCGTTTTCCTCTAGCGTGTCTACCATTAGCACCGCTTTTCGAGGCGTTATAATTTGTTAGTGATTTTCATAGTGCGCTTTATATTAGGCAAGGTGGGGTAAGGCTTAGTCCACCTGGGACGGACAAACATATATGTTAGTCTTATCCCAAACCAAATGTACTACTTACTCCGTTGGCTCAGCGAACCAAAATGAATCTTGGCCTCCGACACGAGAGTGCGCCATTTTTCTCGGTTCCGCGCTAACTCTTGCCAATTCAAACCAGAACCACCAAAACAAGAAAACCACATGTGATAAACTTATTTTGTAGGAACTATATTGAACAGGTACAGAACTTATTACTCTAAGTATTATATAAGACTGCCCTGGTTCTACACTACTGATTTTAATTATATGTTAGTTTTCCCAAAAATTTATAAAAATACACATACTTATATGGTGACATTTTCATCAGTGTCCAAATTCAAGTATAATATTCTTCAGCAAAAAATATAAAATACGCGGGCACCTCGTGGCGCGGCACTAAAGGCCTCCACCCACCGGACGCGTGTGCTGCGCGTGTGCTGCGCTGCAGCTGCACGGGTGCTGCGCGTGTGCCGCGTTCGATGTGTGTTTGAAATGTAGTTTCAATGCTTACAACTTGCGCGTGTGCCGCGCAGCACACGCGCCGTGCAGCACACGCGTCCGGTGGGTGGAGGCCTTGAATCCCGTGTGGCTACTAGAGATGCAACGGATCGTTGTTTGGCCGGATACCGGATACCGGATATTTGGCCTGATGACCGGCCGAATATCCGGTATCCGGCCGCCGAATATTCGGCCCCGGCCAAACGATACCTACATTTTAGTTTGGCGGCGGGCGCGTCGTGCAGGTTTCAACCTGTTACGTATTGTAGGTTCGCGCGGACCGTTTTCTAGTAGTGGTAGCCCTAAGCTTAAAAAAACCGCAAATCGATGTACAGTTTAGCCGTTTGGCACACACGTACTAATGGTCAAAACAATTTTTTTGACCCGCAGTTCCTAAAAAAAAATCCCTTAGGGGGGAGTGCCCAAAACGTTTTTCTTTTTGTGTGGAAAAAACTTTTTTTTTTTCAGGAACCTATCGTGTGTAGTATCATATGAAAGGGCTTTTCGAGGCGAACAAAAATAATTTTCGAAACATACCAAGTTCCAGACACGATATTGCTGATTTTTTTAAATTCAATATACCACAAATGATACGGGATATCCTCATATCTAACCTCAAAAAAGCAATTTTGACAATAATTGCATTAAGTATTTTTTTTCAATATTACCAAGTGACACAGTTCTACTTCAATACCTATTTTACGTGACTTATGGAACTGTACTGCAGATACGATACATATTAATCATATAGTAATGATACGTAGTATCCATATATCCAACGGGAAATACCTCTTTAACACTTTAACTGCGCCTTTTCATCAGTTGGTATAGTTTGTTTAGTTTTTGTCACAAAATATCAAGGATTCTTGCAGATACGATATCCTTAGCTAATTAGGTTAGATATCAAGATCGGTTAGAGATCAATGTATCACAAATGATCCGTTATATCTTGATATCTTAGGTACTCCAAGAAAGCAATTTTGAAATAATTTCATATAGCTTTTTTTTTTTATTATTATTTCCATACAAAAAGAAAAATGTTCCGGCACTCCCCCCCTAAGGGAAATTTTTTTAGGAACTGCGGGTCAAAAAATTATTTTGACCTCTAGTATGCGTGTGCCAAACGGCTAAACTGTACATCGATTTGCGGTTTTCTTATGAAATTGGGCTTGTGGGGCACTATAGGCTAGAAACGAGTATTATTAGGTCAGTGTACGGAACTATTTCGTATGCAGTACACGTGCGTGCGTTTGCTGAATAGATAAGTTTTTAGTATTACTAACCATTTTTCAAAGTTAAATACCAAACAGAATCACTATTCGGTATCCGGCCGGATAGTGCGCAACTATCCGGTATTCGGCTGGATAGTAAAATAATGGCCGGATAGGCCGGATACCGGATAGCAATCGGATATCCGTTGCATCTCTAGGGGCTACACTGTACGGATAATTCTTTTGGGATAGACAATTTATAATTTTAAAAATACCAACTAGTTTTTTTCAAAAATTGAGTCTTATTAGTGATACCAAATGCCTACAAAAATTTGGACACTACATAAAAATGTCACCCTGTAAATGAAAATGAACCTTATTTTTTCTAGATAACAGGTAATAAATAGTAATTAATTAAAAAATAAATAGGTTATAAAAGGCTGCTGTTAGTTTTACCCCGTTAGGGGGATGGAGTTGCTGATTGAACATTCTTTAGGTTACCCTAAATATATCTATCTACTCGTATGTTAATCTTACCCCACGTTACATTATGACGATTGATTTAGATCATATATAAAATTGAATTTATTTATCACACGATAAAAATTTAAATATAAATTTGCATATATGTCAAGATTACGAGAATATCTACCATGTTTAATAACAAAAACTTAATGAGTCAACTGTAAATACAAAATTTTATACCAAGTATAAATGTGTTTATACACTGTGAGAAAACTACAGGGTTATTAACATGTCCCAGAAAAACCTTGCAAATGTTATATTACAAACGTGAGAGCAAAAACTAGCGCAATGGTATTCTGATGAAAACGATACTAAAATATGATATATGCAAAACATTTCTGAAGAGACACAGAGAAAAGGATTAAGGTGATTGCAATTCCCGCATACAATTTCTCATTTTCACAAATTTTATTATTTTCTCGGTCGCTCGTCGCTCGATAATTCTACATATGCCGTGCTCTTCATTGGCACTGAAACTTGCAGAAATCGGAATAATATATTTTCGTCTAAACGGATAATATTTTAAAAAGTTAAAAGTTACGTTTTATATAAATTCATTTCGATTGTCAGAACAGTTCAAATTTAACTTTATAGTTTTGCAGTCGTAGCGAGTTTGAAAACTGCCTACTTTCAATATTTTTTTGACATCGTATTTATACATACATATATACATAATTCAAAAAATACAGTATGTATATTAAACCTTATTACAATGCACAAAAAGTGCACGGGTGGTCAGTTAACTGTGTTGGCGTTTGTACTTAAAACCAATGGTTAACTTTTTGTGGACGGTGATTTGCGACCCAGAAAATTGAATATTTTGCCCGACCCCAACGTGAGACGTCGTATCTTACACACACACCTATAATTTATGACATCTGTACGTCACTAGGTCATTCTAGAATTATACCTAACATGAAACTGAAACATACATTCCCTTGATTAATGCACAAGAATTGTCAAGAAGCGCCGACGGTCTATCATACTTAGGTAATTGTCAGACAGTTTCTTCGCAATACCTACTGCGCCAGGTATCCTGTTCTTTAATTGCCCATTTAAAGTTAAATGTAACCTCGGCCCTCTTGAGTTTTTTTTACAGAACTGGGAATTACAAACTGATAATGACATTAATGACAAATAAGATGATGCTGATGTGTGACAGGTCCTTTATCATGACGTTTCCCACCCATTATGCCCTCCAATCGGAAAGTTTACATACATACTATCACGCCCGTTTCGCGGAGGGGTAGGCAGAGATCAAGGATTTCCACTTGCAACGATCTAGACAAACATTTCTTGCTTCTTTCACTTTCATGGCCGCTCGTCTGTTTAAATTTAAAACTAAGTATAACAAATATTGTGATATCTAACTAGATATGTTTATTAAAATTATTTATATAACACGTGAACCATATACGTAGCTTAATTGCTCTCTTGAAAAATTAAGCAAATAAATGTGAGTCAGAGTTTACTCAGTGTACCTAAAGATAAAATCATAGGTCACCTTGTCAATATGATCGGTTAAACAAATGACGTTCGGTTCAATGTATATTAATATCTTTTAGTCACGAAACACGTGTAGGATAAATAATCACAATACATGCATACAAAACGGAAAAATCCAATGGCTTTGAACTTCGACCTAGTCGCGGAATTTTAAAAACAAGGTATAGTTATTTTATTTACTTCTTGACACGCCTCCTAGCATGACGTCAAACAATACGATCGTTAACTAGTCCAAAACATTCGCATCGAAGCAACACGCAACTAAAATCGTGACGTCACGTGAAAAAATGGGTATTCAGCAAACTAAGCACCGTGAACTCTTAACGACTCCGAAGGACTAATGATTCTCATGAATATCAAGGCAAATATGAAAACGAGCTTAATTAAAAACATTGCGGTTATCAATTGTGACACGATCTATTGGGGAAATGAGACGCAATTGGTCGGGATTGGGCGGTTGAGGCGTCGGTGACGAATGCCGACGCGTATGACGCGGTGGCCTGCACCCACTATGTCAGGCGGCGTGTAAACAATATTACTGTTTGTAAACACGAGCTACCGCGCGTAAACACCACGCTGCTTAGGCGACGGTTCGCGGAAACAGACGCTCAATTCGCGATAGTCGTTGCGGGTTTGATAATGTTGTTCGATCAATGGATGACTTATTTCGATATGATCTTTTAACACTTTCAGCGCCAGGAACACGTTAGGCAGCGCTCTTATAGCCAGGTGTGACGGAAATAGTGTCTATGATTGGCCGTCGTGACGCTGACGGGAAACTTGCTTAGTGCGACATAAAGTTGTTCGCACTAATACTGAAGAAAGGTCAGGTCAAGAGTACCCTTAACCGACGAGCATGTAAGCAGAATGTAACGGAAGAGCATGAAGCAATGAAAGGTTTGTCAAGATCGCAGAAGTAGAAATCCGTGATCTCTGCCTACCCCGCCGGGAAATAAGTGTGATTATCTTGGCGCTACGAAGTTTTAGACGTTTCCTTTTTTTTTTTGCGTTTAAATCTTCTGTTATGATCAGAATTATAGATAAGTAAAGTAGTCTTTCCCTTTCTAAGTCTGTATGACACTAAAATGCGACTGAATTTCACCTGGCTCGTGGATAAGGTTTTTCACTACACCAGTAAGATATTTTAGACGCATTGGATCTTGGAGTTTTTTCCGCAGTTTTCACACAGTGGGTCAAACTCATAATGAATGTAGGATGCGATCAAATCTTATTGGATAAGGTTTGTCGCAAAACCTGACACCGTTTAATTTTAAAATGCATAACTTTCATATAAAACGTATCATCCTAGACGAGCTAAAGACTTCATCGAAATCGAAACATGTTTATACATTCCCATTACGCCAGCTAGGAACAAGTTTGATTACAGATCATGTGATCTCCTCAATCAACTTTCACTCGAGAACCTGGCTTCTGGGATTGTATGACCTCAAAACTCCGATCAATGATGATATTAGATATTTTTAAGCAACATTTTTCTTTAAAAAGATAATATACTTTGGTCTTTGACAAAAGTTCAGAAATCTGCCCTCAAGGCTTGCCAAAAAGCCATGGAACGCAGTATTTTGGGCGTGAAATTGACGGATCGCATTAAAAATACAATACGGCGTTCCAAAACTCAGATATCTGACGTAGCCCACACAGCCGCAAAACTCAAATGGGACTGGACCGTCTGCCACATGCCAGAAGCGTTGTGGGCTACAATTACCACCAAGTGGGTCCCACAGAACCGAATACGGCGTCTCGGTCGACCACGTAGGAGATGGCAAGACGAGCTTGACGTCTTAGACCAAGACAGGTAGGAGTCTGCCCAGGACAGGGATGCGTGGAAGAAAAAGAGGGAGGCCTTTGCCCAGCAGTGGGACACTTGAGGCTCTTAATAATAAGGCATCAAATATAATGACCACCAAAAAATGCTTTGACGCCCTAAGCTCTTTTACCAAAAAAATATACTGAACCCCAAAAATAATAATTCTACCATTACAATAGTACTAGCTATTTTAGTAACGACTGCACTTTAAATTGTATTCGAACACCAAATTTACTAAATGATCACCAAATCTTTGCGACCAAATTAATACAATACATCTACCTAAATAACCCACTATGATTGCCATAAAATATATGAATGTTACCTAATAAAGTATCATCATCATCATCATATCAGCCGAAAAACGTCCACTGCTGGACATAGACCTCCCCCAAAGAGTGCCAAAGTGACCGATCCCGCGCCACCCGCATCAAGCGGACTCCCGCAACCTTTACCAGGTCATCAGGCCACCTTGTCGGGGTAAATAAAGTATAATGATGCCAAATTTACAAGTACTACCAAAACCCGAATCAGTACACCCTAATTTCACGTGGTCTTGTCTGTCCTACCCCTAGAGTGTGTATAAAAGCCCGCGGAGCCAGAAGCTCGCGAAGGAGGTCCTGAGTTGAACGGGGTGCACGAGGCCCGAGCGGAGCGTAGGTCGAGTGCGCACGTGAAATGAAGGGCCGACGAAGCGAGTTTCTGGCGGGAGCCCCGGGCGGACGGCGGGACACTGAGTCCCAGAAACGAAAGCGGGGCTCCGTCGAATTACGGAAATGATTTTACTATTTTTGATTTAGCAATGATTTATTAGGATAGCATTTTCTTTCATAGGATAGTAAGAAGTTATTATTTGCGTTATTATTTCACATTTATAGGAGATACAATTTTGGTGATCATTTACTATTTTTCGGTTAGCAATGATTTATTAGGATAGCATTTTCTTTAATAGGATAGTAAGATGTTATAATTTCGGTTATTATTTCACATTAATAGGAAGTAAAATTTTGGTGATCATTAAACCATTTTTGGATTAGCAATGCTTTATTAGGATAGCATTTTCTTTAATAGGATAGTAAGATGTTATAATTTGGGTTACTATTTCACATTAAAATGGAGATAAAATTTTGGTGATCATTTAGTATTTTTTGGTAGTAAAAAGTATTAATAATAATGTGCTTTATTTGAAACGACTTCATTCATTGTAAATTGAAATATATCGAATCTGCCCTTAATTTGTCTAATGTTAGCTGCAAGAAGCTTATTGGAATCCTCTCGCCATGGTACATACGTAATCTGCTAGCATTTTCCACTTTTTGCACTTGATTCAAAATTTAAACGCAAAGTAGCAAGTATTAAGTTACGTTATCCCAAAATTTCGACATCGGCTGTCGGATATGGCCTCCGAAATGACCCTCAAAGGGCTAGTTTGCAAGCCCTTATTAAGAGACCAAACACGTGCGTGACCAAAAGGGAACTTGGATTGGAACTTCGAAAGTTACCAATTAATGAAACAACAAGTTTGAAATCAGAATTTGTATGGCTGGTTTCTATTGTTACAGAAGGTCCAATCTTGAGGCTAAAAGCGTATTATTAAGTTCTTGTGTTTATTTGGTACAACAATATTCATACTAATATTATAAATAAAGACGTTCCTTTCATATATACCTACTCCAACACACTTAAAAAGAGCAGATTTCTTGTGACGCAATTGAACGTGGTGGATTCAGTTCTAAGGAAGAACATCAACCTGAAAATGACTCCTTAAGTGATGTAAATGAATGTGAAAGTTCTGAGTAAGTCTTAAAAATCTTCGACATCGTATCCGGATTCTAATTTATGTATAAATTCGTCATGCTGAAGGTGACAGCACGTGTAAATATGTTTTTGAACTCTGTACGAAGCATATTAGCGGGTGGCCTTGTGTCTTACTTTAATGACAAATGTCTCAAAACTATAACTAATTGACTTCTGTACGGTAGCAAACTATGGCTTTAGAAAAACCGAAGGGATATGTAAATAGATTTTGAAACAGGCAATAAAATTTACATACGTACCTTACACATATTTGATTTCATTCAGCATCAAGACGTTGTGATGATGCAGATGAGAACCTTTTGATGGGGACAAAGACATTGATAAAATTAATTGTGATCATAATAATCTAGCCCACTTTAGCTGTGCTAATCTAAAATAAATGCACAAAAAAATTTGGCACTTTGTAAGATCGGTTCACATGGCAAGAACCATGATGCCAACCAGGAAGAACGCCGCGTGGAACGAGCATATCGAGGACAAAAGGAGTTAAGATTTATAAAGATTGGAAAGGCGACTTCCCTGGAGGAACTTTACCGACAGGAGGGCGGAACGCCTATTAGCAAATTGCGACCAGATTTTTTGAGGCTGCTCCGTCTAAAGAAAAATCTGGGTTAACCCATACTATTTATCTACTACCCAAACGGCGTAACAGTTTTCTTAATTTTTCAGACATACGTTATAATAAGTACTGGCCGGTCTTATAATACAATACTACAGAGAGCAATGGTTGAAAGTGTCGCCCATAGACGTCACGTCCCTGAGACATGAGGATACGACCAAGAAGATGAAGAATACAATACTGTAGGTATTCAACGTCTCGTCAGCAAGCCTCAGGGCTGCGTTACTGTAACTAATAAGCGGCAAGCTAACGGCGCAAACCAGCTTGCCTCGGGTGTCATCACAAACGAGTTTGTCGACGTTAACACCCACCAGTACAAGTCCTTCAGAAGGAGAAGCATTTGCGAGAAGTTATTACGAATGTAGTATTAATACATGCCATGGTAAAATTGCCTAAAACCTTCAGAGTTCAGTGGATACAACAGATACAATTTGTAGATACAATACAGATATTTAAATAGAATGATATGGCCTCGATTGGATTGACAATACAAATATTTAAATTGAATATAGTGACCTCGACTTGATCGTTTGCGGAGAGAATTTACTGTATTAGGTATACAACTTAAGTAAACAAGCTTCTTTATACCACAGCTATGCCTCTCACATTTAATTTTGAATGGAATATAATATAAAAGAATATATTTCTTTTTGAACTACAAAAGGAATGTCACATAAGGCTATCTGGAAAAGATATCTAGGGTTGCTTCCAAAACGACACTCAGCATGAGTCGAGAAGAGTGCAACAACGCATAATCAGTGTATCCGATAAATTAAAACTAACGTATTATCCTACAGAAGAGTATAATAACCACAGCGATACGGTAGACAAAGATAATTGGACGCTATGTCCAGCGAAAACCTAACCAAGTCCCGAGTTGCAAGCAGAGATGGGCATTAATCGATTATTTTTTTAATCAACTAATTAATCGACTAAACAATCAATCGTCACAAAACTAATCGCGATTAATTTAATTAAGATTAACTTAATCGTCGCAGAATTCGATTAACGATTAATCAATCGTCATTTTAATCGACTAGATTTCTCGATTAAGTCTCGATTAAAATTTGAAACACAGTGCATAACTATATTATATTATATTATTATAGATTTTTTATTATTTAAATAACGTCGATTTTTATGTTCTTGAAACAAAAATGTTAGTTGAATGTATAATAAAAAGTTTGATTTTCATATAATTTTGAGTGTTTTATTGTTAAAACCTATAATGATACACATCACATCATCAGCCTATATACGTCCCACTGCTGGGCACAGGCCTCCTCTCACGTATGAGAGAGAAATGGATAATGATATGGATATTTCAATTTAACAGGTATCTCCTCGTCCATCAAAAGACCCGTAATGACCTAGGTATTATATATAAATGCCTTAAGGTAAAGCAGTCTGTCAGCGTACCCCGAAACTTAGACTTACAATTTTTTTTTCTGATATTAATCGAAAGAAAATTAATCTAATTAATCAATCGATTATAGATTTAATCGCTCGTGTTTAATCGACGATTAAAACTTAATCGTGATTAAGTTAGTCGAACATCTTACGACTAAGATTGATTAATCGTCACTTTTAATCGTTAATCGATTACTTTTAGGTTAATCTTAATTGTTAATCGTTAGTCGATTACATTTTGCCCATCACTGGTTGCAAGTACTACGTATAATATTATCCTACTCAAAATAAATTCTTAGCACAGATACGTATTGAGACGCAGGCGTCGATCAGCTAGGCCAAATAAATTTGATGCTTTAGTATTTTAAACACAGTTTATAACCTAAAAACGGGCTCCTAATGACTGCTGTTAAAATACCGCCTCGTAATTATGAAACAACTTAAACCCGTGCACAATCAGAGCCAAAAGTTAATATACTGTTAGACTTTACGTGGGTGTCGCCTGTCTAGGTATCTCAATAAATTAGTCATTTTACTTACAATGCGCTTTTTATCCGGCTCATAATTAACTAATTAGCATAATCGCTGATGGCGACCGGTTATGATAATCTTAGATGGCATGTACAGTTCCGTGCACACGCGTGCATTGATGGTGCCAATGTAGCTAAATTATAAAATGCCAAAATAGCTTAAGGATATTAAATTCGCTACCTTAAGAATGCCAAAAAAAGTAGCACGACAGTCCCAAAATAAATAGCTTAACAATGGTAAAACAGCTAGCTTAACAATGCCAAACTATTACTACTTACTTACCTCGTACTGGTACACTTATCTCTTTATCTTAATAATTACAACTTAGAAAAGTAAAAAAATCCCTTTTCATTTCAAAGTTCAATATCTCAAAAACGGTTAAACCGATTTTGAAGAAACGTTTACGAGCTAACGATCGTTTAGGTGTTACGATGCCACAGACAGACGCAAAGACACTTCAAACATGTAACACCCCTCTTTTTGCGTCGGGGGTTAAAAAGGTAACAGCTGTGAGCCTGGTAATGTAACCTTACCTGTGGAAGAAGTGTTTTCTTTACTGAACGTGATAAAACAGAACTCGACCGCAGCCAGCCGACCTACGAACTCAGCCTCAGTAAATGCTAGGGGATCCTGATATTTTGGATGCACAATCGATTCTGACCTAATTTAGACAATTTAAATAAGAATAAGAAGTTACGTAACTATTCCATATTTATTACTGGTTATCTAGGTTAAATAGCAAGAAAGAGGAAAAAAGTAAGAAGATTACCCGCCCGTAATGCAAAGTCCGCCTAAGGGCCGTTGGATAAAACTAGAATAAAGACTTTATCCTATACGAGCAATAGTCGTATGGAAAGAAAGAAAATAATTTAGTATATATATTTGTAAATCGCTTCTTAAAAACGGCTGCAATGATTTCCACCATATTAAATATACAGTGGGTTTACGGGAGCGAAAAATCGATCTCGCTAAGTTTCGTTTCCGGTAAAAGTCCGTTTTCTCCGGGATCTCCCAAGGGCCAAGTCGCCAGCGACGCCGAAAAAAGCCCGGTCTCAAAGGCGATCTGAGATTAATTATAAAAACTGTATGGTCAAATATTGTAAGGAACTGTTTTTATTGGTATTAATATAACTGTTGTATTCGACAGTCCACGCGTCTATGCAAGAAAGGTCACCAAGTGGTCAATCGGCTCGGTAATCGGCCATCTTCGTTCACGATTTAGTGATTAGTGCAATTATAGTCTCGTTCGGTTCCTAACTAAATAGTTGAGATCGCGGCCCTTGCGTCAGTCCCCTTCGATAAAATTTATAACCACCCTCGGTTTACGGAAATTTTAAGCCTAGTAGTAATTGTAATACCTATAGAGCCCTGTAGTACGACGGCGACCCTTTAAATTTTCTCTGATGACACAGTTTTAAATATTCGGTCGCCCTGTGTGCAGTAACTACAACTGGCGCCTGTCATTGAAAGAATACGTATAGGTAGGGGCTTGGGTCGAGCGAGTCTGCCGTAAATAGCGATTTTGGTCCAGCTACTCGAGTTGAGATTCATCAACAGAAGCTACACCTTTTCTGACTTTATTTCACCATTCCAGTATCATCTAGGCCAGCTCCTCCAAGTACCCTGAGTAATTAAGTTGTAATAAAGGTAATGTTTGTATGTAGCAGATTAAAAACTACTCATTGAAATTCAAAAATCGTTTGAAAGTACATTCAGGGTGGACTGCTTTATATGACCCAGTTAAAATATGCGCGGATGGAGCCGCGGGCACCAGCAGGCTCCAGAGGATGCTAAACAGGTTGCCCGGTTATTACAATAATTTACTTTAAAAACAAAGTTTTAACCGACTTCAATTTAGTACTCCGCCAAGCCACGAGAACATTTCCTATTTTTTTTACAATTTACCACATGAACTGATTTCCGAGATAGCAAATGCTTTGATTACTATAGAAAAAAACCGAATCGCTGTATGTGGGCCGATAATATTTGAGGACTTCAATCGATTCCCCAAGATCATCACCAATGGCATTTTATTAGTTCCTATTTCAACGGAATCTTATCAGAACCTGTGACGTACTTTTGCACTTTTAAGTACATAATTGAAAAATAATTAAAATATAATAATTTTTGGAAATGAAATGAAATGAAATGAAAGTTTATTCACAAGAACACACGGTACAGTTAAAGGTGGATTAAGGCACAGTTTGTTTCCCTCGTTATGTCCTACCAATACAGGCATGAGGCAATTCGATAAGTCATCTGTGGTCTTCTTCATCAATTCCTCGCCACCAAATTTATGATTCCAGGTGTAAATACACGAGTTATAACAGAAAATACCAAAATCACTACACGTATAAAATTGAGGAGTCCCCTCAATTCCTCATGGATCCCATCATCTAACTGAATTTTGAAAAAAAAATGGGACCCACCTGGAAGTATATACATACGAACAAAAAAAAATTTCGAATCGGCTCATCAAGGACGGAGTTCTGTGGTAACAAACAACGAAAAAAAAAAAATTACAGCCGAATTGAGAACCTCCTCCTTTTCAACCTATGATTATACTATTTGTTGTAGGTATGTTGTTATCACCATTGCATTTTTTTATGTTTGTTTTATCGTTGGTGCATTTTTAAACGCAATATATAGGTATATACTATATACGAGTACACGTATAAACACAGATGCCTACAGAAGTCCAAAAGTAAGAAAAAATGCAAAACCTATAAACACAATCATGATCAAAGTCATTTATTTATTGTATTATTGTCAATCGCGGCCGCCCTGGCCGTTTTGTAAATGTAAAAGGTAGGTAACCCTTTCACTGCCAGGAGCCTGTCGGGTGCCTACGCCGTACATGCGAGATAAATCACGGGATCGGCTACAAGCGTAGCGATTTTTGGCAGTGAATGTGTTAAATTTAGAAGTTTGGAACTGCCTGATAAAGTCACGAATAATTAAGCAGTGCGGCCCACGTCATTTTTGTTAGCTCCTATGTGGCCCTTGGTTGCTAAAAGTTTGCCGACCCCTTCTAACTGGTCTGATGATGGAGACAAAAGGTCGATACCCAGAAAAACCTGTCGTATTTGGGGTTATTGGAACCCTCTCAACGTGTAAGTACGTCACAATATAGTCGGTAATAAATGTTTGTATTTTTTTTTACATAATCTTATTTATTTACGAAACGGGTCCATATAAAGTTTCAAACTCGTGTTTATAATCACATCGTGAAAGTCTGTCACATAAAACTCTGCCGTCTTGCAGCGGCTAAGACATTAATACGGGAGCTGTTATTGTCCTGGACCTACGAATAGGCTGAAGGCTTCTTCAGTAAAGTAGCCCTGAAGTAAAGAGTTTTTCGCATCCTTCCCTCTCCTACATTAACACCACATACAATCCTACATTCATTCACTCAATATTCACACTACACTACGCATTCAAACTTGCATGTTTTTGCCCGCTTTGTAATTAAAACCCTATTTACATCTATTTTAATAGCCGCATGATATTTTTGTAATTCACGTGTTCGATCTGACTGCCACGATACAGGCTGTGCCTAGTGTGGAAGTCACTGTGCCTATAGAAAATTGTTATTTAAGGCGCCGTAGGTTCAGCGAAGTTAAGCGAACAGAGTTTTTGAAACAATATAATGCGTTTGTTTATAATAATATGGTTTTAAAAAAATACGAATAGTAATCTGGAGGCTTTTCTGCAGGGAAATCAGTGTTTAGAAACATGATTAAGCAATTTTCGCTCTATAGAAATAATTCACGAACATATGTCTAAAAGGGTCTAAAATACACTTAAAATATTTCTTACAAATTATGCACAAAAGCTAAAAATATTAAAATGGCTTCTAAAAATCGGCAATATCATGTTTGAGAGAAATCAGTGTTTACTTTTTTATTTATTTTAACGGCCAAAAAATTAAAATTAAAAAACATGTTTTCCGCGCTTCCGAGCACGCACTTCCATCTCGCTCACGCTTATGCTCAGTGAGAGGGAGAGAAGACCATGAACCTACGGCGCCTTAAAGTTATGGTCAATAAATTATTCTTATTCTTATTCTAAACAACCACCGAAAAATAAATGGATATATTTTCGTCATAACTGAATTTAATTTAAATCCCACTCGGAATGTGAGTGCACGTCATTACATAAGTATGCGTGAATATCATACCTAAACGATGAAGCTTGAAATCATAAACCGGTCTTACTAGTTTAGATGTTGGATTATATAGACGTAGTGGAATTTTTTAGACGCCTTGCGAGCGAATTCTCTCTTGTATAAAAAACCAGGTAAGAACTAGTCGTACCTACTCGCTCATTGAAGATTTCGAACCAATGTAATATCTTGGTTATTAGCCGGTAAGTCATACAACAATATATTTATACGAACACAATACATGCTACATTTAATAAGGCGTGAGGTTCAACTATGCATATCGTGCGATCTCTTATCCAAATCAAAATTATATGTTTTGTGATGTGATTTGTACGAACCAATAAACTTTATTTGCGGGGTTTATTATTTGTATGGCGGCGTATCTGAGCCACGCTGCATTTTTTGTAAGGCGATATGGCATTAGGCAGCACAGTATTGGTTTGGCTGATACTTTTTATTTGTATTCATACAATTTGGATGTTGATCATGGACAGTAAATCCTAAATGCTTTACAAAACGGAATCGAAAAGTTCCGATGTTTACGATTTACGCTATAAGCAGTTAGGATCGCAACCCTCTAAACGTTCGGCGTTCGCGCGAGTCACTCCACTAAATCCAATACATTTTTATTCATGAAACGATTGACATTTGTATGTTAATTCACAGCGTAGGTCCCGGCTCGAAGGATGAAATATTGAATTATTGCCGAAAGTCGGGGATATATCGAGGAGGCCTGCGCGATATTAATCCGTTGGCTGCCCCCGGGCCTGGCAGGAATTCAAATAAATCGAGTCGTGACAAACAAGAGGTATAAATCAATCAAGGCAAGGTGGCGTGCAGCCTCTATTGCAGCCCCTCCATCCTAGGATTCGAATTCATATCAAAAGTGGAACGAATTTGTATCGGTAAATTTATAGCCAAGGTTAAACTAAACTCGTTACGCCTTCAGCTGGAGCGGAACTTTATTTATATGTCGCATTTTTGATTTGTAGCACTTTTTCTTGCCTGGTCGAAGGTACTCGATATCCGCCGAGCAACATTACCCACCTGTACCTGTACTTAGCATTTTCCTCATTTTTTATCGAACCGTTTCAATTTTTCGGGACGAGACGTACTGTATGAAATTACGAAAAAACTACCTAATAAGGAGATAAGGGTTTTACCATAGTTTTTCCTCCTAGCATTATTCCCGGTTGTGCCCCAGAAGAAGCCCGGGGTCCGCTTTGACACCTAATCCCATGATTCGGCATAGGCACTAGTTTACCATAGCATAGTTAAGGGCACGTTATCCGAAATCGAGCTATTTTACATTCAATAATAAACAATGAAATCTTGAGTTTAATTATGGGATATTGAGATATGTTACAGTTTAATAATCGCCCTTGTTACTTTTACGGACCGAAATACGAAATTTTAAACTTCGCTCGATCATATCATGCCAAGAAAAAAGGGAATATTCTGATCTTATTTCGAGTCATACATAAAGTGGGCGCAAAATTGACTCAAGTGAATAATGCCAAAAAATAGGCAATGATGTAAAGAAGATCTTTTTACGGACACTTTCTTTAAAAATGGCTTTAAATTTTTCTATACACAATTTATCTGGGAAAGTGACCTGCGCGTCTCGTTTTAGTAGGCAGATGGCCGCGCGGCCTCGGGCTGGACGGACGTCTGTAGCGATTTTTTCATTTTGACAACCGTGATTTTCGCAAATTTAATACCAGCCACCAGATAATAATATGATTTTAGGGAAAAAATATAAGATGTCATGTGGTTGGATAAGCACTCAAACTAGATGATATGGTATTTTTACAAACGCAATAATATAAAAGTTCAAAAAACATGCCATTAAAACGCAATTTTCTACATTTTTCTTCTTCGAGCCCTTTCTTAATGTAAAAAGTTTCAATTAGTTTCTTTAGTATGAGGAGTATTTTTTTATTACACAGGCCACATTGTCTTTTACGCCGTATAGGCGTATGTGTGTGTATTTGTGATAGATTTATCGTGACATATTTTAGTACGTCTGACATTTGACATATATGTCATGTTGTCTTACGCAATTATTGATTTTGCAAAGCTAATATTCTAAATAAATATTATGAAGTACAAGGAGCACCGTATCTTGTACCTGCGAGAAATGCAGATTTTGCCATTTATGATGCTGTAATTGTCATCCTGCCATTATGTTTACGCCACCCTGTGAAGTGCAGTGCTGCAATGTCAACGACTTGGATCCTAATCGAGAAAGACATAGTCACAATAATTAGATCAACTCGTAATACTCTACAGTTGGACGTTCCACTGGTCTCCCGCTAATACTTCTGCTGCTGCAAAAACTATCGATGACATAGTATAGCAGGCCCCGTCAGGATGCTATTGAACAAATTGTGAACAACGCGACTATTGTATACCAATTTTCAAAATACTAATCTAGCTACAGCACACTTCAACCTCTGGATGTTTTTTAAACTGAAAGTGAATTGAAGACCCCAACAATCACTTAAAACTGTATGGCGTATACATCTGTTTAATATTTTGTTACCTATGATAACATTGATAACTCATAAACCAAAAAGTAAAGCTATTTTATTGTCGAATTTAAATGTGCCATTATAAGGTGTAATTTACTTGAAGGCAGTTACGTAGGTACCTATGTACTGTGTATACTTTTTGTATAAGTATAATATGATAAGGCAAGTAATTGTTTCATTTTATTTACTCTGAGGCTAAGAATTCTCTAAATTCTAGAAAATTATAACATATGCTGGTTATATACTGGTTATATACTGTGGATGGACTATTTTATGTATGTGTCGAAAGCACGGCGTGGTACAAAATTCTATGCCTATCTCGCTCTATCTTATAACTTCGTATCACTGTTTGAATTTACACAGCTTCGAGGGATTGCAGACTTGTATTTGATTTTAATTCAACTTGATACGTGTACGCATTCCTGACGAAAAGGATATTCGCAGATTGACAGAGAGACAACAAATATATACCGTATATATATATATATACTTACCGTATAGTAATACGGGTACCATAGTCAACAAAGAATCCTAGTGTCACCATGTTCATCTGTCCGTCTGCGGCTCCGTGCCCCGTACTATATTTGTTTATTAGTGCATCGAGCTCTCACACGTTATGTTATTGGATGAGCGAGTGCACCAACACGATTTCAATACCTACAGATCCAAAACGTCAAATTAATTGCGGATTGAAGCTCCGGTATAATATCCGATACGATGTATTGTAATATTTAAAAATAACGATATATATTTGTTCGGATATCACAATTCCATTTCTCATCGCCGATCTTACACACATCCTGTAGGTATATTTTATGACACTTCTTTAGATTCCGTAATAATGATGATGATGTGGTGTAGCAATTAATTTTGTAGGACCGTGGATAGTCGGGTTGTAAAAGACAGCGCACACTTGTGCAAGATTTTTAAAGTCATTAACATTTTTATTTTGGGAATGTGATTTATTGAAATCAGTTGCATTTTTCTTGGATTCTCTTGAAATTAAGTTATACGATAGGAAGATCCGTATTTTCGGTAGAAGTTGGCAAAATCATAGGAAAATTTCATCAATGTTCTCCTGCTTATATTCATGCGATTTTGCATCTTAGAGGAAAACACATAGAGTTACTATAACGTCGTCAATCTAACGTAGGTACTATTGCCTGTTTAATTGTATATCACCTACCGAAATGTATCTAAGAAACATACTTGGAATCTTGCTTGGAATAAAATACGAAATGTCAACAGGTCTCTGTCATTTTCCAGTAAGATGTTTTGACAATTTCAGTTTCTCTAAGGAGGTTGGTGACTGGTTTAAATTCTTAATGTCACCAAAAAAATAATCAATCCTAGGTCAGTGACTTGTCTCATTAAAGTGAGATAGTGTGCGTGAAATGTAATGGTGTGCGTCACTGGGGAGAATTACGATAACGTTGCGCCGACTAGCGGATATATTGTGTCGCGTATGTAGCTTTACTCGAATAAGAAAGCCTTAAAGGGTTTTACCAGAGTATCAAGCGGAATAAAAACTATGACGAAATATATGATATTATCTCGTCATGTGTATAAATTTCTCTACAGGGTGATATGCAGAATGGACGAAACTTAAATGTGAATTAAAAGTGTATGTTATTAAATGTAGTAAAAGTCTATCAGGAGCCGCAGTAATAATTACATTTCAATCTCTCCGAGTGGGGGGCCTGTCTTGTAAAGCTCCTTACTGGCTGAATAAACGTGACTGTATGGTATTTGCACGTTCTCTGAATGTCGACTAGCCAAGTCTGCTGATAGCACTTCGCAGTAATTCCGCTCATTAAACTATTGCTTTGTGCGCAGATAACTTCTGATTTTATGTATGTTGATTAAATATTTACATCCGTATGCTCTGGTAAGTTCACCGTTCAAGATAAAATTATTCTAGTTATTTTTCTTCCTTAACCTTGCCATGAACTAGGTTATATAACTAGGGTATCTAGATTCAGCGCGTAAGGTTTCCACGTCACTCGAGCAGTAAGTAGCTTTTTGTGCACAATAAGTTTCTAAAATTCCACCATCTGACGACGGAAAGAGGCGTGTCCGTGGGCTTGCCGTCCAAGGGAAGAAGACAATAGTCTCTAATGAATTGGACTTTTTTTTATTTTATTGAACTCAATATCCTAGGTATTAGGTTTGAATAAGTACTTTGAATAGCTAACCGGCAATTACATTATGAAGCACAATAACTAATTTAATGCCATTAAGTAGATAACCAGAGTCCCGAGTTATTTGGTTAAACATTATACCGATAGCGTTTAAATATACACCGTATCAAGGCCAGTTGCTATCCAGCTACAGCATGATATCTTCAATACTTGATTTTTTTCTGTGCAACGCTGTACACTACTGCTCTGGTTAGTCGAATAGGGTTACTAGTTTGTATTCGTGCAGCATTCGATTAGGTATAATATGGATGTTCAATGACAAATCACAGTGGAGCCAAACCGTTGTCAGTCACTTACACATACGATAAGATTATTGGTAGAACAGTGGAATACATTCAAGTATTTAAAGTTGCTTCCAATTTCACTTTAATACACCATTTTATTATCAGATATCGTATATTTTTAGTTATAGTTCCATACGTTTGCACAAAACGTTAAAAGTATTTTAATTGAATATGATTGTATGTACATATTGATCATAACTCATAACACCAATGAAACCTATGTCCTAATGATTTAATAACGTCGCTTTTAAAAGAGACCTTCTGTAAAATAACATGCATGCCTTATCAACAAAGTTGTCAGTCATTCGATGAATACCTGTTTATTCTTTCTAAAGTGAGCTTGATGAATTTTCAACCACCTTTCAAAAAGGAGGAATTTTTCAGTTCGAATATACTTTTTACAATTGTTATTCGGTATATTTGTTATGATCAGCCTATTATGTTTTCTTTGAAAAGAGAAAACATCACCCCGTATCATTTTTGTCACGGATTGGATTGGTCATTCTGTTCATTTTACACCTTACAAACTCGTTCAAGGGCTACCCTATCTCTACGATTACTGTACGTGTCTCCTGTTATCACTTATAAGAAACATGGCCCCACCACGTGGATGCACAACCAGCATAGGTAAGTGCACGCGTAAACACCTCCGGTTAACTAAACCTTCGGGAACATGATGACGCATATGGCATAACACTCCCTGTTCACGGGCGTCGTTACGTCTCGGCGGACAAACTGACGCGACCAGCAGATTACGAGTTCACCTCTAATGAATGGCTGATTTAACGATTGGTTAGTGAAGTGCTCCAATTAAGCATGCAGCGTGTTTTAAATACATTTATTAGTTTGGACTCTCTTGAGCGTATTCATAAGTAATTGAAGCTGGAGGAAAGAATTGATGGAACGTTTCGTAAATTGCAATGAAATGTATTTTTAATCTATGAAAAAAACGGAGGAGGTTCTTCTTTTTTATGTATGATCACGCATAACTTTTTACAGAGTAGTCCGATTTTGATTTCGATTCCGAGTTTGATTGAATTTCAACCCTAAGGGTAGAAAAACAGGGGATGATTGATTGTTCACTTTTCTGGTGTAATTAAATCAATTGAAATGTATGACCACATATGCAGAGAGTAATCAAAAATATTGCATGTAAGTAACTAGTAATTAAGTTAGTAATTAACTATAGTAAGCCACAGAAAATTGACAAATAAAAACTTTTTAACAACCTAACCTACCCAAGTAATTTTGAGTTGGCGCCGACTCAAAATTAATTAGGTACATTTATACAAATACAAATAATTTATTGATAAGACATAATGTACAGCAGTTTTACTATAGACTAGGAGCTTACTATTAGAGGCAAAAAACACGTGCCTGAGCTAGGATACTCTGTGTTTCAGGCAAAAAAGAACTTCAATTGAAAAAGTTATTCATATGCAAAATATAATACAATATCACTGTTATTGACTAACTTGTACAAATAATTAGGAAGTTATAACTCAGGCGGTACTTGAGAGATTAAACTATTTTAAATAGATAAATAAACAAATAAATAAATAACTTCTCTGTATCGTCATATGACATATTTTGTACGTAGGTTTACGATATTGCTCAATATTGTATTCATTTAGATTAGTTTAAGAACTTAGTTATTAAACTAAATAAGAAAGGTTAATTATTTTTAGCTTTTCATTTTTTTATCGGCGGTTTATTTTTTTTGTTAAAAAGTTTTTATATAGGAAGGAATAACATAAATTCATTTATTTCGTTAAAAATAACGAGTTAATTAAGTCGTGTAATTCGTTAACAATGCTGTATGTCCTATGTGGCCTAAAGGAATGTATGTATATATGCATTGATCCATTGTAGATCAAAATATGAAAAAGCTTGTTTATGTCGTTTGTAAAATAAATAAATCGTCTAGAACAAAACAATGAGCAGGTAAACAATAACCCTCGGAAACGTTCCCTTAGTAATCGTCGGAAAATTCCAGTCGAGACCTTTCTTAATAAGTAATTATTGAGGTTACATTGATTTAGCCAGCCGCCATCTTGGCTGCGATAACAAATGTTATATTTGCACAGTGGTAAGGAGCGCACGATAGCATAAGGCATTCATGTGTGGAAAGTTAATTCCATTTCCATTGTTAATTTTAGCTCAGTGGCGAAGATTACACGTACCTAATACCCAATACAATAAGTGCATATAGAAACACACTACACCTTTATCCACATTCGTGGATAAAGGCATCGATCAGGGGTACCAATTGCAAGTATATGCACACTGTTTGCAGTGTTCTTGGAATTTGGGTATAATCTTACACATCATCATCATCATCATATCAGCCGAAAGACGTCAAGGTAATCTACACAAATCGACTAACTAAACGAAGCTTGTACTATAGGTACTACTTAGATGACGTATACATATACTTAAATGGATAGGAAACATCTATGATGCAGGTACAAATTTTTATGCAATTCGAACCCTACCAACTAGGCTACAGAGGTCGTCAATTCCTTTTCGGATTATACTAGACTTACCTATATAATACCAACTATCCCGGCATGAGATCTCTCAAAGTTTTGCAGGATAGAAGTGTCCTCCAGACAAAAACTTCATTTGGAAAATGGTGGCTTTTCGCAGGTTTGGTGCCTCCAAAGACGTATTAAAAAATACATTATTTTGAATAATAATGATATCTACAAAGTGTCTTACCCAAAGAGAAACTATACTAAAACGAAACTCTCCCCAGCTTTTCTGATTCCCTAGCGACTCAATTTGAAAATCAAATGAACCTGCGCATTTCCTATTTGAGGAAGAATCTGCAGATCATAAAAGACATTACGCTATCGGAATTTAAATACACATACGCCTATAGCCAGAACAAGGATCCGCGGAGATCGCGATCGCGCCTTAACGGTCCGAGTAACGGTAGCAAGCATTTACTATTCAGCCACGCGACATCAATACGCCCATAAAGATTTTACCAGTTTATCTACACGGGACAGGAAAGATTTCGGATTGATCGTTCAAACTACAAGGAAGAGGCGCACTCCACCGCAGGGGAATTGCTTCTTTAAATCAACGGTGTATGCTGGATTGTGAGCTGATCTTTCGAATAACTTAACGTCGTATTTTGGGACAACTATTGCGTATTCGAAAGACAAGACTGGACTGTCGCTACCTTGACCAGATCATCACCTGCCTTTTTCTGCGCACTGCTGCTGCACTTTTTCTTTCTTTTTCGCGAAAATACTGCGTACTCTTACGCCTTAACATATCTGCCTCATCTTGGGGCCAAATGGTTTTCACCGTCTTGGCTGAGGTCGTAAGTTGGCCTCCACCACAAAGAATACTCGTGACCCTGATGACCTTTGTAGGTCATACCCCTCATACCCATTCCGATTCGTGGTCGCCATTGCACACTTTTGGCCAACATCAACTATCCGCCCTAAGAGTAATGTGTTGGCCATCTGCGTAAGACACTAACATTCGTCGACATTTTTAGACTCAATCTCAGCCAATTCATCTCATCTTAGTCAGACTTGATGAAGGTCAAAAACGCCATATTATCAAGTAGGTACTGAATAGTCCGTTGGAAACTTCTAACTACTTTAAATTATAAAATCTTAAACTGCATTTAAATACCCATTAAAATTTTATTTCCGCATATCGTAATCCACCGGTAAGACATACAAGTCCACGTGTACATATTAAACTTGCGTCTTGCTCGCACTAGTACCTCCGTAATTCACGCGAACGAAAGGCACGATTTCAACGATGCTAATTAAGTAAGCTCACAATGACTGTAGCTGTTTCAGTCACGTTACACCCGTTTTGTGAAGGTAGTAAGGTTGGTATTTGCATGACGCGCTCTATCTGAATGGGCATTGTATGCGTAAACATTAATCGCTGACACGGGTAGGCCTTCGAAGGTCACGGCGTTCAGCGCGAATCTTCTTGTGATAAGCTGTTTTTGTAACTTTGAGGAAATCTTCGGAAAATATAAAGGAACCTACCTAATTGTAAATAAACATAATATACCAGTTTGAAGTCGAGTTCCTTCTTAATCCCAGTATGTTTTGACGCTTCTCTGAATAAAATAAATTAATACGTGAAGATAAAGCAAACAAATCTAGTATACAACTAGCTAAACGAGGAGGTGTTAGGTACCATAAATAAGTACATATGGGTGCTTTATGGCCTTATGAGCCCGCGCAGAAGAGCGAATTTGTATAGCAGGCTATTGCTGATTGTAAATTGGCAACCTATGAGCTGTGTATATGGGGTGCATCTTAACCTATACTCGCTTACTGCACAACTAACCAATTAACTGGCATATATGAAGCATAACACAAATTCACAAATATTATTACTCGTCAGTAATCAGTAAACGTTTATTTACTATATAATAAACATAGCATATCGCGAACAGTTCAGTGCTTTTTTTTAAATCTTGACGTTGACGTCTAGACGTTGTAATTGTTAGTTATTGTATTTTATAATCGTAAAGCATGCTACCGGGGAGGCATAACATCTACGCGTAGTACTTGCCATCATAAAAAAGACATCGTTAAACTATTGTAATTAATTAAATCGCTATTGGAGTAAGGAACACATCACATCTACGGTGTTTAAAGGTCTAACAAAGAATCATAGGCGTAATTCTACGTTTCAGCTTGGATCAAAATTGTATCGTAGGTATGTCAGGATGTCCCACTGTCCCGCTGTTCGCCTGTATCCTTAACAGGTCGCCTTTCTCAGCCGAATCTCGTAAAATTTCGGTTCGTTTTTGACAATACGTAATTAAAGACGAATAAATTTGGAACATTTAAAAAACAAAACACTCTCGCGAGATCTACAGCTCACAGGACCACTACTAATTAATATGACTTAGTAATAAAAAAACGTGCCCAAAAGTAAATTGCCATCTATTAGGGCAGGCTTAACTAAATCTTAATGGGGTACGAAGAAAATGTAATTCCTAAAGTGACTAGCGAGTGAGGTAGTCTTGTTCTTCAATAGTAATTTTAGTAATAAATGGTAATTACGACAGACATTAAAACAATTTGAATTCTTTCGTTTTTTTTTTTTTTAAATGTCGTTAAACTCATTAACAACAGTAAAGTGACAATTCTTATTGTCCGTTTATAAAATGTCTGATGACAGGAAAAAAATCTGTATCTGAACAATTGAACACCCGTTCGGCGAGTGCAGTCCCTGCATACAAGCGAAGAGGAAAACCGTCTGAAAAGCGGTCACGAGCCACAACAGCAAGGGAATAATATTGAAATAGAACAGGAAGACTGAGTGCAGTAGAATATCCTTGAACTATCTCGTTAAGATGAATACCGAATCTATGCAAATTATGTCGCAGGCAAAACCTATAATCTAACCTAATATAATATATTCGGGTTTGATTTAATTTGGTTTTCGCTGAAAATAGCGTGGACTGTACACTGCAATTATCTCTGTATGCCGTACTCTTACATAATGTTAATACGTTAGTTTTAGTTTATCGGATCCACTGAAAATCAGCGTCGTTGCACTCCGTGTCTCGACTCATGCTGAGTGGACTCCTTTTTTAACCGACTTCAAACAAATAGAGGAGGTTCTCAATTCGGTTGTATTTTTATTTATGTTTTTTTTCTATGTTTGTTACCTCAGAACTCCGTCATTGATGTGACGATTCGAATTTTTTTTTGTTTGTATGGATATGCTTCCAGGTCGGTCCCATTTTTTTTAAATTCAGTTAGATGATGGGATCCATGAGGAATTGAGGGAACTCCTCAATTTTATTAGGCACGCGTCTAGTAATTTTGGTATTTTCTATTATAAATCGTGTATTTAAAATCCCGAAAATCATAAATTTGGTGGCGAGGAATTGATGATGAAGACCACAGATGACTTCTCGAATTCCTCAATTATGTACTTAAAAGTGCAAAAGTACGTCACAGGTTCTGATAAGATTCCGATGAAATAGGAACTTAATGAAGTGCCATTGGTGATGATCTTGGGGAATCGACGGAATTCCTCAAATATTATCTTCCCACATACAGCGATTCGGTTTTTTTCAATAGTACTCAACGCATTTGATATCGGAAATCAGTTCATGTGGTAAATTGTAAAAAAATGTGGAAATGTCCTCGTGGCTTGGCGGAGTACTAAATTGAAGTCGGTTAAAACTTTGTTTTTAAAGTAAATTATAGGAGCAACACTAGATTCCTTATTTTCATGTGTATTTCTGTTGTTGATCCAAAATTAATTTATTCAATTTTTCAATTTTATTCTCTGTCTCATACTTTTCGTTGGTATAAAAGTGACGGATATCCAATTCTTACTCCTGTTGCTGTTCCAAAGTCAATCTATTCTATTTTATTATGTGTCCTCATACTTTACGTTCATATAAAAGTGGCGGATATCCAATCCTTATTTCCGATCTCGTCTTAATAAACTTGAACGAGATGCCATATAAGAAATACATATTTTCTATTTAAAACATTGTATTATGTAATGCAAATGATACAAGTCGTGTTGGAAACAATTTAAAATATAGGACAATGCACAAGACATGTAAACAGTCTATTGTAAATTCCAAATCTCTAGTTCACTTTTAACATATCAAGCATCGCAAACGAGGGCGTGTCACGACTGGCGTCATGTGATCACCGTTTTTCAACACCCAATTCGCTTAATGCCTGCACATTCCATCGCTGCTTCTGCACGGCCCGTCTACCACGTTACCTTAGCGGAAAGCAATCGACAGCGTTCTGAAGAAGTCGTCGTGTTTTATCTTTTTATATCGCCCGTATTATAGATAGCTGGTGAGTGGTGACACTGCGCAGTTTGACCAGACGCGTAGCGTTTCTTAGAATGAATAACTATGTAGATGTAATATTTGTAATATTTACGTCCCAACCGTATTTTACGTCGTGGACTGTGGAATGTTTGACAGGTTGTTTTGTGGCGCAGTAGCTGAGGTGTTTTTGGATTTTTTATTCTATAGGTAGACTTTATAAATAATTTTTTCGATTATATTTATGGTACTAGTTTTGAATTTTGCCATGTAAATATTTCAATTTAAATGACTTTCACCTGAAGGAGACTCTGTTTAAAGAAGAGAGGTAGACAATTCTTAATTTATTTATTTAATCGTATTACAGGGCGCTTATTGATATAACATGTTAATATGAAAGGACCCCTTTTAAAATATAAATTCACTTAATTTGCTATGCATTTGATGCCATCTTTATATAATATACATTTAATTAATGCAAATCACAGGGTTATGTCCCGAGCCATTACTTTATCGGTTTATTATAAGGTCAAACGCAATAGTGATAAGAATATGACGATAATGCCCGTTATCAATATAAGCAGTCATATGGCTAGGAAAATTTGTAAAGAGCTCTGAAGCGACAGAACTACAACTACTTAGGTTAACGTTATTTACGAAAATACAAATAAAACCTCAAGCTGTTTGGCACAATTCGTAACGAAGCTGAACGCAAAATATGTAAAATTTTCGAAAACTGGGAATGTATCACTCAAAACGAAGAACTAAAATAATGGGAACTGTCTCCACTGGTTGTTCTATGGTTTTACACGGCATGGCAGTCCAAAAACAGCTGCGGTTAGTCCATCAAACGCGTCCTGTCTTACTGACCAGAAGGGATACGTGAATGCATTACATTAACGTTGACCCTTTGAATGTACATACACGCCATTTTTTTCCATAAGAGATGTAATATAAACCTAAGTTGAAAGCACGAAGGTGACTACACTGACGAAGGCACTGACAACGAACGCCACAATCGTTATTGGCGCCGTCGGCACAACAATAGAAAACTCAATAAAGCACTATGTATCTCTTACCTTCCATCCTGCCGAAGAATTGCTGTCGCCCTTATCCTTAAAATATGGCACGTTTTGGACCATCCACTCGTATATCTGCGACAACGTAAGCCGGTTCTCCGGCGCCGAGGTGATGGCTTGAGTAATGAGATCAGCATAAGAGAGGTTGCCCCAGGCGTTGCGTCGGGAAGAGTTCTTCTTGGCCCCGACCGTGGGTAGGGGAGGGGCACCTGCGGAGAAAAACAGACGTCACAAGGAATCTGAATGCCTTAAGGCATTAAGTCCGCCATTTGCACTTCTTATTTGTGCAATAAAGTTTAAATAAATAAATAAATCAGCGGGGCACAACTGATGAGGAAATCTACCCTCCTTCCTCTAAAAGGTACCGTGCAAGTCGCTAAGTCAGTAAGTTGTGCTATTTAGACGTTCAGAGAGTATATTATACATAGTGAAAGATTCTGATTAAATCTTAAGCGAATTTACCTCTTTGTCTTTGCATGCGGAGGATACAGTATTTTACTTCCCAGATTGCTGTGAAACTATTTTAAGTATTTCATCCATAATTACCAGTGTTGTAAGATTTTCGAACAAGATTCCTGATTTCTTTTAGTTTGTGAAATCATATATTTCAAGTGTTGATTCGTTTAAGTGCAATAAACTAGACATGGCTTAACACACCCGATTTGATATTGAAAGTGAATCCATACTAATATTATAAATGCGAAAGTGTATGTGTTTGTTTGTTTGTCCGTCTTTCACGGCAAAACGGAGCGACGAATTGACGTGATTTTTTAAGTGGAGATAGTTGAATGGATGGAAAGTGATATAGGATAGTTTTTATCCCCGAAATCATCCCCCGAAAGGGGGGTGAAATGGGGGGATAAGTAAGTTTGAATGGAGCTGCGATAAAAACGAGTTCCACGCGGACGGAGTCGCGGGCAGAAGCTAGTAGTTAAAAGAAAAATGAAACCTATACATAACTGCTTTTCTTTATAAACTTCTTTGATGTTTATTACTTAAATGAAAGTAAATATGTAGCCTGCATAGACATCATCCATGTCACTTATCTAATGTATGGGATACTGGAAGCGTGGGATAGAATTTTAGATTTATTTTTTATGGAAACTTCTTACTAATAAATTCATAAGGAATATGTTAACTTTACGTACGTACGTACGTACGGAACTATAAATAAAATACACTCCTACAAGATTCCAATTAGAATAAGACTATCCAAGGTTTCTGTAAAACGCAATACATCGATTTCCCTTTTACGAACTTTATCAGATGTTGGTACCTTCGGCGAGAGATTTGGCATGGAATCAAAAGATTTATCTTCAGCTACTTTGTGGTACAATTTAAAGTAGAAGCATGGGACGTCAAGCCAATTATGGCAGATCAATAATTCGAAAAAGGCAATGACCTTATGCTCTTTATTTAATAGCGTATCGAGTTCTCAGATAAACTTTCACGTCTATCAGTTGAGAGATAGGCTGTAACATTGGTGATGAATTGATAATGGTGCACATGCACAAGGGTATTTATTATTGGTACTTTAGGAATATATTTTGGACACCGATTAGAATTATGTTTGATTAATGGAAAATATGGGTATAATACTTCGGCATTTGTTTTATTTGCGTTGTCTTTATGAACTATATACTCGGGTGATTGGTAAGGTACCTACCTAATTGTATTTTTTAATTTGTTGGTAGGATAGATCATACAGTTTCCTTCGGATATTTTTTTCCAAAACTATAAACAACTCAATATTTAACGAAATTCAATCCGAAGAAAGATTATCTTTTGGAAAAACGCTACAATGTTGCAAATGATCATTTTTATCAATACAGAGCAGATACTCGTAAAGTGTACATTTAAGTAAAGTTAAGTTTAGGAAAGGTGAGGTCGAAAATCTTTTTTTTATTTGGGTTGGTACCTACAATGACTTTTGAAATATTGTGGACTGATTTTTTATAGAATTTCTACTAATTGAGGGTGTTTTTTTTACTAATATTAAAATATATTTCTACAAGTACCTACATGTTTGGATACCATAAATTTACTTGAGATCCGCGATTCGTTGATTGGATCCAATATAACCCTAGATCTCTTATCTAGAAAGCCACAGGAGTCTTCGATTGCTCATTAGAAAATGTTATTTAGCGTCCCCGAGTTATATCTGGAAACCTCACAATTTTGCAGAAGAAATTGCAATTCAAACAATATTGATCAGAATATTGAGTTAAACAGTTAATACAAATTGAGACGAGATGCACAAGATTTACTTTGTGGTATTTCTGACACCGCACCGCTGCAAATTAATCCGCTTCATATAGTTAGTTGCTATAACTATTTATAGGTAATTATAAATATTGCTAGTAACTATTCATCTGTCTACTATGTAGTGGTCAATCAGCCGGCTTACTTTTTGTCATTCCCGCTCATGGCGCGATCAACTTGTAAACAAGTCGTGTTGATGATTTTTATTAATTTTATCAGTTCCACTACGCTGACATTGTAAGGATGGCTAAAATAATAAGTGGCTCCTTGTATGATTGTTTTGTTATTGGAACTATGCGAACGTGGGTCGAGCTAAATAGCGAGGATGTTTCGAGGGCGGGATTACCGGACAGGTTGGTGTTGGAGTTCTTCTTGGAGCCGGCTTCGTCGCTGGGGTCGACGAAGTTGTCGGGTCGCGGCAGCGGCCACGTGTTGGACCGCGCGCGCGTCTGCGGCTCGAAGCCCACCTCCGCCAGCTCGCCCAGCTGCTCCATTTCCCCCATGCCCCCCTCCAGCTCCTGCAGCGCCGTCTGCGACGACCACAGGTTGGTATAGCTCCCACCCGCCTGCAGAGACATATCTCCGCCTTTGTACGCCTCAGCTCAGTGGAATTTTTCGGTAGCTGTGACGATCCGCACGCTCAGCGGTGCGTGCCGACTTTGGCCGTTAGCATCACAGTGCGCTCTCGATTCAGATTTTTTTATTTCCAGAACGTGATCGGACCCAAGCCGCACCGTGAGGTTATCTGTCTTCTCGTTATCGGCTCTGTTATTCGAAGCCAATAACATGTGGTATCTCGGTAACGTTCATAAACAGCGCCGTACACAGAGCGTCAGCCGTCGGGCCGTTCCCGAGAGGTGAATTTCGCTAAATATAAGCGCGAGCGCGGCGGGGGCGGAGCGCGAACCACGTGAGCTATACGCCGATTTTCCAATTCATCACTGGCGGACTAGAGGCGCGATAACCTTGTAACGTGGCCCGTAACACCGCGTTTCGTGTCGCCTACGATCGTCACCGGTCCCAATATTTGGCCGCTGCGCAAATTCAGGCGTCCTTCCGAGTTCGAGCACTTAATAACTTTTTCACTGACAAGAGTTATCACTGAAAGTTGGAGCATTAGTTAGCACTTGATCATTAGTTAGTTTATAGGGCGCGCACTAAAAGTTGTTTCGGAAGTGTCCACGCGGTCGGCGGTGGTTGCTACTGCGTAATAAGCGAGTATAGCGCGTAGCGCGGCGGACGTTCTCGGCCGCGAGCGGTCGCACATACACTGAACCGGCTGCGGCGCAGAGCCGGGCGCGGAGGCGCGGCGCTCGTGCGAATTCCGCTCGCGGAAGGCGGGACGGGGGACCAAAGTGGCGTCGTGTGACCGCGCTCGGCCGCGCTCGCCGGCACTCGGCTCGCCTTCGCTCATTAATTTATGGTCCGAATTCTTTCCACAGTTATCGGAGTACAGTGCAGGCGGCGCGGCGTGCTAGCACCGACGTCACACTTTGTTTACAAACTTTTTAAAATGCGACCTATCACGTTACGAGAGCTGCGCGTCGGTAGCACTTCCGCCCTCAACTTCACGGCATACCTAAAAGGGCAATGGCAAATGGTGTATGTCCGATCCAGGAAAAGTCATCCACTTAATAATGGACTTTATCCTCGTAAGGCCCAAGCTATTTTTAGGACTTATGTAATAACGGTCCAGCGTCATAAAAATACTTTAATTTTGAAATTTCGAGCCCCTTAAATAGAATTTAAATTGTATTACCAAAAGCTGATGAGTTGGGCTGTTAAGTGTTAAGCCTGAAATTCTTTGTCCTAAAATTAGGCCGATGGGCCTAACGAGGTTATTGCAGTTCCAAATGGAACTGAATTAAGTAATAATTTCATCGTCTTATAATAATGGTAAATAAATCACACATACACACGCATGCACGGTTTTTTTTCTTGATCTCTTCTAATTACTTTAGATCTAGATTAAGTATTCAATAAGTAATTGATTATAATATTACGACACTAAATGAAAAAAGTGGTAATATAATAATAACTAATGGTAATAATATTAAAATAGAGTACGAATTTTCATAGCACCATTCTGCAATATAATTTGGAAAACATGACATAAAGTTCGTAGGGGCCTACGAGCCGTAGCAGTTACAATGCTTAATCATAAACTAGCATTGTAATTGCTAAGCCATAGGGCCTGTTGATACATTTATTTGTGCGAGTCTATACAAAAGCTTCTCGCACTTGCAGCAAATGTATCTCACTAATCAAAGGGTAAGCTGCCCATTAGTGCATTTCAGTGCTACGAAATTGGGAAAAATGCGAAGTTTTTTTCATTTTCTTTTCAGCTTAAATTTTGTACGCGCTTATATAAAATGCATACGCCAATCAGTTTGTGCTTTTAGTTTTCAGTTTACCAACCTAGGCAATACGTATGATATTGGAGTTTAAGGAAATTATGTTTGAGAGTTTGAGTTCAATTATTACTTGACTTGACTTATTAATTGGACTGTGAAAATCTTGATGCAAGTTAGCCTAAAAACTTAAAAGTTTGAAATGTTTGATTATTTTACTATTTAAATGTATTATTTTAGCCAACGTGCCATTAATATTATTCATAGCCAAATCTAAATTTTACAACATATTTTGTTAAATTAATAATCGGCAACTCCATAATCCGTAACGATAAATAAATTATTGCGTATCTAATAATATTTGATATGTCATTTGCTCTTCTTTATAAAACCGGACTTTATTAAATACAAAATATCTTCAAGTAGCTTCTGCCCGTGATTCCGTCCGCGTGGAACTCGTTGATATCACAGCTCCATACAAACTTTTACCCCCCCATTTCACCCCCTTAGGGGATTTTCGGGGATAAAAACTATCCTATATCACTCTCCATCCCTTCAACTACTTATCTCCACTTAAAAAACACGTCATTTCGTTGCTCCGTTTTGCCGTGAAAGACGGACAAACACACACATACACTTTCCCATTTATAATATTAGTATGGATGGCTCACCGACTCAAAGCGAGTTTTGGCCACCGACGCTAGTTATATGGCCACTTGTCAAGATCTTGCGCCATTTCCCGCCGGTTCATATCATGAAGATGGCGCAGGTTAATTGGTTATTGGTTGCGAAAGTGTTCAGTAAGTATATAATTTTTAGGGTTCCGGAGCCAAAGTGGCAAAAACGGAACCCTTATAGTTTCGCCATGTCCGTCTGTCCGTCGGTCCGTCTACGGCTTAGCTCCCTGAACCTTACTACAAGAAAGCTGTAATTAGGCATGGATCATGGGTACCTATACGAATCAATCATACTGAAAAAAGTAGAATATAATTTTGAAATACAAATATTTTTGACGACCGCTTTAGCCTAGTTGGTAGTGACCCTGCCTACGAAGCAAGAGGTCCTGGGTTCGAATCCCGGTAAGGGCATTTATTTGTGTGATGAGCACGAATATTTATTCCTAAGTCATGGATGTTTTCTATGTATTTAAGTATTTATTTATCTATATAAGTATGTTTATCGTCGTCTAGTACCCATAGTACAAGCTTTGCTTAGTTTGGGACTAGGTCGATTTGTGTAAGATTGTCCCCTAATATATATATATATATATATCTGTAGTAGTAAATATGATTTTAAGGTCTAGTAAACCCATGATGTGGGGTTTCATTGGATAGCTTGTACAAAAAATACGTCGTATGTTCATTTGTTTAATATCGGGCTATCAATCCCAAAATTTTGTTAGAGTCAAGTGTCCTGCCGGCTAAATGGCTGCTACTGGGAATGTGATAAAAATCGTGGTAGTAAGTACTATAATGATGACTTTAAAAAGAGTTTGTGGTGCACAAGGCGGTTCCATAACGCTTGGGGAGCAAGTGAAATACCGGGACCCATCCGGTTGCCTCTCGGACACTGAAACTACTCGTCATTGCTTGAACTATTGAGCGTTCACATGTTACAGAATAAACCGACGTACAGAGCCAAGCATAGAACCAAACATCGCTGCGAACAGATTAAACCTTTAAGCAGAACATACCGACGTACGGAGCCAAGCGTAGAACCAAACATCGCTGCGAACAGATTACAGCTTTAGGCAGAACATACCGACGTACAGAGCCAAGCATAGAACCAAAAATCACTGCGAACAGATTACAGCTTTAGGCAGAACATACCGACGTACAGAGCCAAGCATTAAACCAAACATCGCTGCAAACAGATTACAGCTTTAGGCAGAACATACCGACGTACAGAGCCAAGCATAGAACCAAACATCGCTGCGAACAGGATTGTGTTTGTACTATTATCTATTCTGTGACTGTGTATAAAAAGTTTCATTTTATTTCAGTATGTTGTTTTAAATTAAAAAACAAACTCCGTTTGCATGGAAATTCCACTTGAGTTGACCGCTGGGGACTCCAACGAAACACCTAATATCTAAATGTTACATGCCTTAATGGTAACGCGAACTAAACACACAATCATAAATAGCGGGCCGTAAGTAAATTGTACCTTTAGGGGAGCGTAATTAAATAGTTCCCGCAGACGTTGGTCGAGATTTACTGGTTGCACCTGGAGGTTCCCAAGATAACTGAACGCATGCAATCCACACTTCCTGGTCTGGTTTTTGTACTATGATGGTGGCAAACCGTATGGTCTATCTATACCTAAGTAAGAGGTCACCGTATCGTGAGGACCATCTCCTGGAAGCGTGTGATTGTAGTCAGTTTTATCGCTTAACTAGCTGCCTTCGCCCGCGTATTGATTTTGGATGAGTAGTTGCGGAGATTATATATTACATACAAACTTAACGTGCCTAACTATGCAAACAAACCGCCTGAAAAACTATTTCAGGCGGTTTGTTTACATAGTTAGCAAATTCCATTGACGACCACTTTGAAATCTCACAGACTTCCTCTTTACAATATATCTGTCAGTCCGTCACCCTCGCACTTGCGTATTTCTTAAAACTTGACTGACACTCTGACTCACCAGCGATAAGTTATATGAATTAAAAGTTCAAAACATCCCCTTCACAACAACCATACTCCACCAACTCTATAGAAAAGACTTTCTATACAATAAAAACCGCGCTCTAATAGGTTCATCCGTTTGGTATCTACTACGCCACAGACAGATACACGGATACACATATGTCAAACTTATAACATCACCCTTTATCGTCGGGGGTTATAAATGAAAACTATCAATCTCGAGCTTGCAAAGTTTAAGAATAACAAGTCTTTTCTTGAAGGCCTCAACTTAGGTTCATTGCTTACGTCAGGTTCCCAGATCCGAATTTGTCATCAGGGTGTGCGAAAGCTGCTACTAGGATTATTTATGTGCCACTGACATCGTGTTAAAACTATTGTAAGCGCTCGAACCTGGCGTGCGTGTCGGGCCTTAATATCTTTCTTTCTGACATATAAATACTTTTAATGGATCCGGAAACCGCTAGGCGGGCGCTCTGCCTTTTCTCCTACTTCAGGAAACTACAGAGAGCTAATTCCACAACTCTTCCTAGGAGAACAATGTTGAAACAGATTGTGAGTTTCGGATGTAAAGGGCATTGGGTACACAAAGTACACAAACATGTACGAAAAAACGTTTTTTTTTTGTAGCGACCAAGGGTGTTTCTTTTATAATGGTTTAGAAGACCCCTTAATAAGCAGACATATGTAAAATTAAACGCGTTTAAAAATATCGGAGCCGAGATAATTCAGTTTTAAGATATTTTTGTAACTTTTCAATTTGACCTGTGTTGATTGCGAATATCTCGGCTCCGATATGTATAAAAGTATTACATTTGGTAAAAAATATGTTCGTTTTGAATAGGTTTATCATAATCTACCTCTCTTACGAGGCTACTCTAAAAATAGACAACACTTTTACCTAATACTCAGTGTGGTGGAAATGTTTCGATACGGGGTCAATTTGAGTCACATATTCCACATTTCAATTTAATATTTATGTGTTTCTATTACGCTCCACTTGTTATACGTCGAACAAACGTCAGAACGGCATTTAAATCAACTGGTAAAGTAAGATGTAAAGTCTCTAACGAGACTCCAATAGCCCACTTATGAAGCGCCCCATTCGTGATCTTTACTAATTAGTAATTTGTCAAATGACGTATAGAACGAATACGAGTATACGTATAACATGTATTCGACAACCAACTAGTGACCTCTATGAAAAACTGTCAATCCTCCGTACTTCAGCACTAAAGTTACGATGTTAACAAGCACATAGTTCCGGAAAATGCCCATAGGTGTCGCTAAGACACGAACTACTGCACGTTTTACTATTACGCGACAAGATGGCGCTATACTCAATAAAGCTCTCCTACGTCAGATAATGCTATAGTATCTATGCTAAAACCTCTCGCAGCGTTGTGGAAATCGGGAAAAGCCACCCCGGATACGGTTCAGTCGGTACGGGACACTCGGAGCGCGAACTGCCCTCCAATTCAAACGGGCAAAAATCCATACTAACATTATGAAAATCATTTGCGGAATTATTTTTTAATAATACCTTTATTGTACGATCTCATTATAAATTTGCTGGATTTTTATCGTTGCTTAGTAAGTTGTTGAGTGAGAGAAACTTTGAAACTATTTAATATTAATCAGTGGGGATTTTCGAAGTCGTTCGCTTAATAGAATGATCGGTAAGTAAAAGTTTATGGTTTATAATACATGTAATATGTTGACCAAGCAAATACAGACAAAGTGCTGAATATTACTGTAAGAAGAAAGTTATTTTCCCATTCGAAGACAAAGAATATTCACCACCAAACTGTTGCTTTTCTTCAGCGGATTGGGAATGTGAGATTTTCCATGAATTTTACGATTAGAAGTCTATTAAGTATTATAAATTATTTTTCAATGTCTGAATTTGCGAATAGCCCATTGTGCGAAATGAAAAATCATCCATGAAAAATGACATTCTTCCTTTTGCGAAGACATTGTACATTTTAGAATAGGGTGAGTTTCATGGTTTTTCGCTCGCTCTGATGAATTCTGAAGCGGTATAAGTACTCAATACTTACATTCAGCTGACCAAAGACGTACCTACTTATTTTTTATTATGTTCGATCAAAACCCAAATTAACGAACTATGGATACCTAGTACAGATACGCATGCTGGTATATTATTTGTTTATTATTAGCTAACCAAATATAATTAGTTAATTATTGATACCTGCCAATACAATCACCGCTCCATTTGCTGACACTAACAAATAACATACATACATTCACGCCTTTATCCCTGAATGGGGTAGGCAGAGCACATGAAACTTGTATTCCAGTACCACTCTTAGCATAAATGTGGGTATAAAAGATCGATAACATACACAATAACATAACAATTAAATATTTTTTTGGAGTTATTCAGAAATTTTATTTTACCATACGAGCGAACTTCGTACATTGATTTTGGCTGTAAATCGGTGCTCATAAGCTGATCTAGCCTCGTAGCGCCCAGCACGCAAAAACGAACAGTGAAATTTGAAGTTTCTCTTTAATGGAATTAATTTGAATTTTCATCAACTGACACCGCCTTTTAAAAGGCGCGTGGGCGCCACGAGGCTAGTAATTGTGATGAAAGATTTACAAAATAGAGATTTTCGAGGCGGCAACTTCTAACAGTCGAGTGGCCCACTCACTTGACAAAGGGGGGACAACTGTTACTCGCGTCTGCAGGAGTTACCTATTGTGGTACTACTGTGGTGCTACTGTGGTGTGGTACCCTGCACGTGTTCCCTGGGTGGTACTAAATAATGACAAAACTTTAAAAAGGCCAAGATAATGTACCTATGCCATACGATTTATTAAATACCGAGCTGATGTAATGATGGAAACAGGAGGTGGCCGTAGCATTTCTCAAACTAGACAAGATAATACCCGTCGTGGTTGGGCTCATTGGAACAGTAGTTGATGACTTTGCAAATATACAGTCAGCAATAAAAGCTTGTACAGTCGAGTGTAATAACACTCATGACTGCATACGACTTACTGATAAATATGTCTTTTCGCTGTTTTGTCAGCAGTTTAAGGTTTCGGTACAATATGAGAGGGTTAAATCGATACATATTTTTGCACTTAACTGCAACAAAAAAAGTTTTTTTGATGGAATATTATATCTTTGTGTCATACACAGCTTCGGTAGCCTATAGTGGTTCAGGCGGCTCGGAACTTATGTACGGAGTGCCATTTGATATTTGCCGTTAGCTTTTCGGTGAAGGAAAAACATCGTGAGGAAACCTGCATACATCTGATGTATATCTACGAAGAAATTCAAAGGTCTATCAAGTCCCCATCCCACACTGCGCCAGCGTGGGGACTACTGCCCGTGCCCTCACGTCCATGAGAGGAGGCCTGTGCCCAGCAGTGGGACGAATATGGGCTGAATGATTATTATTATTATTGTGTCATACTGTTTTTTCTGACTTGAGTACATGATAATAATTCCTGTTGCATTATCTCAAGTCTTACAAAAACCTATTAGTAGGGCAGTTTCAGGTGATAATGTGGACACGCTGGACAAAAGCACCAAATTTTTTTCAGGTAGTTGTTAGGTCCATAGCTTTAAGTTTTTGATAGAGGAACCAACTCCTCCGTCGGCCATCTTTAATTTTATGGCGGGAACTTTGAATTATACGTATATCATTAATATCTCGAGTTTTAAATACCGTAGAATCACAAACTTAGTGTCTAAATATACATATTTGGGGTCAAGGAATAATAGATATTTTTTAGAGTCGAGTTCCCAAAGGATATCAAACGGAACACTTTTATCAGCTACCGCTGTCCGTCTGGCTGTCTGCGTATCAGCAATAGGTAGCTATTTAGACTGTTCAAATTTTCACGGAAGTTGTTTTTCTATTGCTGCTTTAACATACATTAATAAAAATAAAAATAAATTAAACAGTGCTCTCATACATGAAACGTAATTTAATTTTATTGACCGCCCATAACGATCGGTATACCTTCGTAAAATGTAAACACTTGAAATTTCCGCAGATTATATATAATTATAGCTTCTACTATAACAAATAATAAAAAAATATAATAACGTTAATAATTGTTTTTTTTAACATAACTTAAACCGACTCTAAGAACAAAGATGTTTACATGTATATGCAGTGTTATATCGGTAAATTACTTATCTAGTTGAATTCACTGACCCCAAATATGTATATTTAGACACCAAGTTTATGATTCTAAGTGCCTTAGAACTAGAGATATTAATAATTACCTGTAATAAAAAATGGCCGGCACAAAAAAATATGGCCGACGGAGGAGTGGGTTCCTATCAAAAACTTAAAGCTATGGACCTAACAAGTGCCTGAAAAAAAATTGGTGCTTTTATCCAGCGTGTCCACATTTACGACAATTTGTTCGAGCACTCTGCCCTACTATATCACCTACAGGTAAGTGCGTATATTTAGCATGCTCTAAACACACAAAACCTCGCATGCCCGCACATTTCCATCGATTCCGCGGGTTAAGCAAAGGCAGCTAGGCCGGTTACTAACAGCATCAGGAGATCTGGGTTATTTGTGATACTGAGTTTTGGTAAAACCTTGAGAGTTTATAATGTTTTACAGTTAATTGCCCTCTTACTTTGACAAAGCTCTACTCGCTTTGCAATTGGTTAGGCAATATTTTACAACTTAAGCATGGAAAAAGATTCAAAAATGTAATCATATCTTTGACTTCGACCGAAGAATCTGAATTAGTAACTAGCAGTAAACTAGCAAGCAACTGGACGCTCATCTTTATGTACATACATTGGTCGTCTCTTTACCCGCCTAGTTATCTTTTTCGAGCGTAAGCATTGTATGTCTTTAATGTATATTATGTATGTATGTGGACAAGAAAATTCTATTTCACGTGCTACAGTCCAAACGTTGTTAGTTCGGGTTGCACAGGACAGTTCCACAACACTCCGGGAGCTTACATACCGCGAGCAACACGGATGCCTCTTAGACACTGCTCACACACATTGCTCTGAATTTATGCTAACCTATAGTCTCGTAATATATTTCAAAAATAACCCTCTCATGGGCGCATCCATAGAACGTCACAGAAAAAAACGGCAAATAACAAAAGCTGTTATGGAGATGGCATTGTACTGTATACCAGTAAAGTTACTCTCTTATTTAGATACACCCATAACTTTATCAAGAACACGAAGGCGACGGGGCTTTACCTCGTTTGCTTATACCGCAATGTGGGACTCCTTTTTCTGACATGCAATATCTGGGTAAAGCTACCAAAATCTCATTACGAATCCTTTTGAAAGATTTTTTATGATTAGGGACGAAATATCTGAACCAAGGTGAGTGTTGGCCCGGCGGCATCGGCGTCGGTACATGCAGTGTTCATGCAGTTTTTACTCCCCCGTTCTTTTTTGTGCTGTTCATACTACCTTCACTGATCATAAAGTATTAACATTTAAACAAAATCATTGCATAATTCGATTGGCCCCCGGTATTTATTTATTTAAGTATTTTATTTTATTACCAAAAATCCGTCGTTGTAATCTTCTTTTCATTTGCGAACTTCCAAATGAACGTGAGACAGATAAACTTACAAATACGTCTTTAATTATATTCAAATTAATTAAATATCATTTCGCACTTACGCTGAAAATTTTTACCTACCTACTTCATTACTACATGTCACCAAAGAAGACTACCAAACCTCACACCCAACGGCCGATGCTCTTTGCTAAAGAGCTTACATATTTATTTGCAAAATAATAATTCAATACCTGTATCTAATATTGTATCCCAAAGCCTAGCCAAGTTGTCCCACACAAAAAGGTAGCGTTCCAAACGTATCCTTTGATTCCCAGGATATCCTTTTATCTTAAGCCACTAAGTTGCAAGAGATTTCGGGTATCCAACAAAATGGATTACGTACCTGTCCTTTATGACGACTCCCGTATAAGTTGTACGGTGGAACCCTGTTACTTTTATTGCATATGGTAATGGCAGAGTGGTTTGAGAGTTTAAATTGCTTTATCGTATCTTCATTTTTATTTCTGGTAGGTACAGTCAGTCAGTAATTTTTGGGTAGGTTAGAAGCCAGTTGTTTTTGCAGCTTATTAACAGACTTCAGATAAGGAGGTTCTCAATTCATTGTTTTTTTTGTTGAAAGGGTATCCTTCCCAGGCTAAGGTCTTAAGTTCACGATCTGATACTGGGAACCTGGATAAAATGAGGGAAGTCTTCGAATAAAGCGAAATACTGAATTGAAGTTGGTTAAATTAAAAAATTGTTTTTAAAGTAAATTGTTATACTTACGAAGCTACGGTAGCCTAGCTATTTAGGCTTGCGGCTGATAAACGGCGGTCGTGGGTTCGAATCCCGGTTCGAATCATCGTACCAATGAGTTTTTCGGAACGTATGTAGCGAATATCATTTCATATTTACCGTTAGCTGTTGGGTGAAGGAAAAACATCGTGAGGAAACCTGAAGAAATTCAAAGGTGTATGTGTCCGCAACCCGCACTGGGCCAGCGTCGGGACTACTGTCCGTTCCCTCTCCTCCATGAGAGGAGACCTGTGCCCGGCAGTGGGACATAATATAGGCTGATTAATTATTATTCTTATAAGTGCTTACCGCAATGTTTGCTACGAACAAGTCAACGGCCCGCCTGGTGGTAATCAGACTACAACACTCATCATTCGCTTGTCCTTATCCCATTTACTTGGGGTCGGCGCAGCATGTTTTTTTCTTCCATACCTCTCTGTCGCCCTTCAACTCATCACACACATCTTTCCTGTTCATATCGTCTCTCACGCAGTCCATCCACCTTTTCCTTGGCCTACCTCTTCTCTTACATCCCTCCACATTCATACTTAATGCCCTTCTAGTAACATGACTATCATCCCTCCGCATAACATGTCCATACCACCGTAAACGATTTGCTCTCAGCTTTTCAGTTATCGGTGCTACTTTCAGGCTTCCTCTTATATACTCATTCCTTACACGATCCCATCTCGTCACGCCACACATCCATCTCAACATTCTCATCTCCGCAACATGCAATCTCGTTTCATCCGTCATCTTTGCGGCCCAACATTCCGCTCCATACATGACGACAGGTCTTATAATGGTCTTGTATATTTTGCCCTTCAGTCGAAGGGGCATTCGGTTGTCGCAGATTGTTCCCGTAATCTGTCGCCATTTCATCCATCCTGCGCTGATTCGGTTTCTAACGTCACGGTCAATATCGCCATTACATTGTATAAGTGACCCGAGGTATCGAAAATCGGAGCAGGCCGGCAGCGTCAGACTATAACACTATGCACGTTAAATGACACCTACAATTATACACGTTGCTTAGGCCGTGTAAATAGGCAATTTAGACTATGCGGTGATGAGCGGAGCCGAAGGCAAGGTTACGCCGTAGGATAAAAGACAAACCAAATATGCAAATTTTGAGAAGCTGAAACTGCTTACCTTAGTTGTCCGAGTGACTTGGAGCGGGCGTAAGCAGAGAGGAGCGGCAGGAGTAACTAGCACAATCACTATAGGTACTTATTAATAGCAATCTTATTATTCGTAGTTCAGTTTGCAGCGGAGAAAATATGAAAATTATGCGTTGACGTATGTAACTGAATGTTTTTTTTATGACAGCCAGAACTATGAAGGCGGTGCGTGTAAGCAGTCTCAACAGCTTTTTTAAGAAAGGAGGCCAAAAGGGATTTTGCTCTGACGGCGTAACCATGCTCCCGGCCTTGAAATGCAAAGAATTTCAAAAATGAGATGAAATGATGCGGTTGAATGATAAATAAGAAAGAAAAAGAACCTCCCAATAAGAACTGGAAATAGGTTATTGATTACTGTGTAGGTAAAGGATATAGCTTCACAACAGGTCGTTTGAATAAGCCGTTATTAGTTTTAACAGTAGCTACTCGAATCACACCATCAGGTCCTGGATGTACGGTCGTGATTATACCTAACGGCCATCGAAGGGGTGGAACATCATCATCACCCATCAAGACTACCGTGCCTTGAACAATAGGATGATCTGGAGTACACCATTTATTTCGGACTTGCAATGTGTGCAAAAACTCTAAGCGCCATTTTCCCCAATATGATTGCACAATACTTTCTAACAATTTTTTGCGATTCGTTAGATTCTTGCACTCAGTTGACAGGTCTGAAGCTGGTAAATACTGAAGCGGTGTAGACATTAAGAAATGTGCGGGGCTTATTATTTCAGGGTGCGGATCTGAAGAGAGCACACTGAGAGGGCGTGAGTTGAGTATGCATTCTATTTGAACCAAAACAGTTAGCAATTCTTCATATGTTAGAAGTTGTGACCCTATGACACGATACAAATGTGTCTTTTAACTTTTTATATTTGACTCCCAAATACCACCGAAATGGGGAGCGCGCGGTGGGATCATCTTCCATTCAATGCGGTGATTAAAGCATTCGCGGTTAAGTTTAGATTTGAAATCGCATGTGCGAAACAAAGCATACATCTCATCTAATTGAGATTTGGCTCCAACAAAATTTGTCCCATGGTCTGAATAAAGACATGAGACGGGGCCACGGCGAGATATAAACCGCTTGAAAGCTGCTATAAAGGAGTCAGATGTTAAATCTGAAACCAACTCAATGTGTATAGCCTTGGTGACAAGACATACAAACAAGCATATGTACGCCTTTTGCGCATGTTGACCACGACGGCGACAAAGCGTAATACGAAGGGGACCAGCATAGTCAACACCCGTATGCACAAAGGCTTTAGCTTCTTGCAAGCGATAAGAAGGAAGGTCAGCCATCTTTGGAATCGGATGGTCCGGTTTAACGCGGAAACACGAATTACATTTATGTACTCTATTCCTAATTACGGTTCTGGCATCCAATATCCAGAAGCGCTGGCGGATGATTGACATCAACAGTCCTGCACCTGTATGACAATTTACAGCGTGATAGTGATCAATAATCATGTTGACTATATGATCGCGTTTGGGGAGCAATGCAGGATGCTTAGCTTCAAATGGTAAATCAGCGTTTGAAAGTCGACCTCCTATACGCAGAACATTTTTCTCATCAATAAACACTGATAACTTGACGAGTTTTCGCGAGGGTAATATATTATTTTTCATGCGAGCAATATCTTCCTGAAAGTGAACGCTCTGTATCGCGAGTATTAAAGCGGTTTCAGCGATTTCGATATTTTTTATAATCTCAGTAGCGTTAAGCTTTTTTGTAAAACGTAGCACATAAACTACAGTTTTCAGCAGTTTATTCCAAGAGGATATGCGTTGCGCTAAATCATATAATATAGGTCGCTCAAGTTGCACAAGAGTTGTCAATGTAGTGGTTTTACACTCCGGCAATTGTTCAATAGCAGCGGCCTGAAACGGTTGGATAGGCCATTCCATTGGCGCATTATGCAGCCAGGAAGGTCCGTTGCACCATAGGGTATGAGAAACCAATTGTGATGGTGTCATACCACGGGACAAGCAATCACTGGGATTGTTTATTCCAGCAACATAATAGAAATTCTCTGGTAACACATTTTCTTGACACTGAGCAACACGATTGCTTACAAAAATTGACCACCTATGCGGCGATGCTTTGATCCATGAAAGAGCGATCATTGAATCGGAGAAAGCATATATGCCTGCAATCGGAATTCGAGCAAGATAAGTGTCTTGCACAATTTTAATCAGTTTGGCCATTAAAACAGCGGCACATAGCTCTAAACGAGCAAGCGTAGTTATCTTAGCCGGAGAAACCTTGGACTTGGAGCATAACAGCCTTACACTGATATCGCCAGTCAAGTTTGTCACATGCAAGTAAATTACACAACCATAACCACTAAGGCTGGCATCACTGAATCCAACAATATTGACTATACAATCGGATGATACGCCAATATGGCGCGGGATCTTAAACGTTGATAACAATGGAAATTCTTGAGCCAATGTGGAGTAACACTTAATTATGTGTTCCGGGGGGGTAGCGTCCCAATCTATTTTACTGAGCCAAAGTTCTTTTATTAACAACTTGGCGTATAGGACGACAGGAGCTACCAAACCAAGGACGTCAAACAAGCGAGCTACGGTGGATAAAATGATTCGCTTGGTACACTTCCCTCCGGCGGGCGGGAACGTAGTTAGTGAGAATGTGTCATCGGAGGGTTCCCAAGATAAGCCTAACACTTTGGCAATATTTTGCTTGTCATCAAAATTAACACAAGCACGGTGTGAATTAGGCAGCTTATCTAGCAGTCACGGAAGTAGTGTACAAATTCTCACACTCAGTCTCTTCCGGACTAAGAAAACGTTTGTATGGGATCTCTTCTAATTCCCAAAATTTATTAAGACTCGATTCAAGGTCATTGAGCACAAATGCGGTAAAAGAAGTGTCATTAGAGTTAGACTTACAAGGATAGTCACCCATTAACACGTAACCAAACGTGGTTAGCAAAGCGGGGGGTGCGCATGTGCCAGAATCTACTCTGTTCCCCAAATATATATACGGGAAGAGTTGAACACCTAGCACCACATCAATGCAGCCTGGAATATTCCAGGTTAAATCTGCAAGCGGTATATCGGCAAGATATGCCAAGTCACATTTATTAGCTTCGACGAAATGCGCGGGCAGTTGATCTGTTATACAATCTACCACTAAAGCATGTATATAGTATTTATTATTTGGGTAGATGCGCGATTCAATATTCAAATAAACATAACCAAGTATAGGCCTCGACGTTAAACCAACACCCTTTATATAGGAATTGTTAAGCGGTATCACGGGTAAGTTAAGTGATTTGCAACAATCAAGCGTTATTAGATTGTTTTGTGAACCATTATCAATCAGGCATCTTATAATCGTCTTACCATCACCATTATAAGGCTTAGCGTACACCTGAGCGGTTGACAACAATATTGTTGACTTAGGGTTCGACTCTACTTTGAGTGAGACCGAAGCGTTAGAAAGCGGCTGTGCTATGGCCCCATCAGGTGACCATTGCGTATTAATGCTATCGCGGGGCGGATGAGCAGTCAGCGGAGTATTTATTTGCGGTGTGCAGACACAGTTCGAGTTTGCATTAGGTGCATTTGGTTCACAAGAATTGAACACTGCAGGCGGAGAGCGCGATGGAGGCGCGGCTGCTGACGGTCGCGGTACATGAGCGGCGGAAGAAGTAACGTCGTTAGTGTTGGCGAACAATTGCGTTGATTTAATATTAGCGGAAGCAGCTTTATTCGACTCAAAATGTAAGAACGTGTGATGACGCTTCTGACACACGTTGCAAGTGTGACGCGAGTTACAGTTAATAAGTGTATGCGTCGTACTTAAACAATTAACACAACCATGCTTATCTTTTATAAATTCAAACCTCACTTGCGGGGAGACCATGTTTTTAAACTTCATGCAAGCATAAAGTTGCGAATGATCCTTTTTGTTGCACAATATACAAGCTGGTTCATTAATCGCGGGTTTTGAAGCGGTATCATTGCTGGCTACAAACGCCTTATACGTAGTTCGCGTAGTTTGTGCCGGTATATTGGCAACTGATTTGCCGACGGTACTACCATTGGACCGTTCTAAAATATTAACTTGGTCTTGCACAAACGATATGAACGATTTATAAGTCGGAATCTCAACATCGCGAATTGACATTTCGTAACTTTGTAACATCTGTTGGTCGGTCTTCCTCAATGCGCAATTTAAAAGAAGAAAATCAGCCAAATCAGGAATGTCTAACTGCTTAAGAGCGGCGATAGACGCGGAATACTTCTCAATGAAGGTATTGAGACTGCTGGCATTGTTTGAGCATGGTTTTAAGTCAAATACATTGTTCAGGTAATAAGTACCCAAGGCGCGTTTATCTTGATATTTTTTGACAAGACTGTCCCAAATTATGGAATAGGTTTCACCTGTAGGCACTAAACCAGCGGTTAATTTCAGAGCATTATGTGTTAGCTTGCCCATGAGGTATTGCACACGTTGCGAGTCAGTCAGTTGGTCATTATTATGTACGTTGGTTTTAAATGACTCATAGAAGATGGGCCAGTTCTCAGTACGACCATCAAAGCAAGGCAATTCTATAGGCGGGAGTTTAATATAAGAGCCGTTGTTACGACTCGCGGGTGCGGATGATGCACTTGCTTGCGGTATTGACATTTTAATAATGTTGTTTCGAGTGCGTTTTATTTTTGAGTACATATCTTCGAACGCATCCAGGGCCTCATAGTCAGGCTTGGTACCAGGAACGAGAGACATGATGATTTTATTCATCTCATCCAGAATTGATTCGAAACTCACACGTAAGTCATCAATCGTTTCACTATCGGCCATGAAAGACTCGTTGCTTCGCGATTCAAAATTTGAAATATTTTTAGAAGCGGCATGTATGCGAGTAAATCGCTGAAAGATTTTCTCTTCTTTACTTTTTAACACTGCTAACTTAATTTCCATTTCAGATTTAGACATGTTGGCTAAATTAAAATTTCAATTATATTAATGACAATGTCAAGCGAAATGTAAATGACAATGAGCGTGATATATATGAAATGAGCGTTAATGGCGGGTGAAATATATGAGTATTGCGGAAAATAAATGTGAATTTTAAAAATTTGGCCCGAAGGATCCGGAACTCGATAGGACCAAAAATATGCTTAGGCCGTGTAAATAGGCAATTTAGACTATGCGGTGATGAGCGGAGCCGAAGGCAAGGTTACGCCGTAGGATAAAAGACAAACCAAATATGCAAATTTTGAGAAGCTGAAACTGCTTACCTTAGTTGTCCGAGTGACTTGGAGCGGGCGTAAGCAGAGAGGAGCGGCAGGAGTAACTAGCACAATCACTATAGGTACTTATTAATAGCAATCTTATTATTCGTAGTTCAGTTTGCAGCGGAGAAAATATGAAAATTATGCGTTGACGTATGTAACTGAATGTTTTTTTATGACAGCCAGAACTATGAAGGCGGTGCGTGTAAGCAGTCTCAACAGCTTTTTTAAGAAAGGAGGCCAAAAGGGATTTTGCTCTGACGGCGTAACCACACGTAATTCAAAAGTTCACAATATAAACGACTCATTTGTTTCCAGCTAATAACTCTATGAAATACGAGACGAATAAAAATAACTTTTAGAAAGTAAAAGAATATCATCGTTATTGAAAAGTTTCTCAAAGACACTAATCCATGGAAAAACTTAAGTCAGCACGAAGAGGATTCATTGCCGGGAGCTTTCTTACTTTTAATGGAAAACGGCAGAGGCTCGGCTGATTGCCCGATGTCCGGAATTCTCTTTTGTTTCGTTTCGTCTGAGTTGACTTCTTGCAAAAAGAAAGATGCATACAGCATCAAAAATGATACAACTGAAGTGTAACAAGTAAGTAATAAAATTAATGTCAGACTTTGCCAAACTTGACACGTCGTCTAGTGTCAAATGTGTTGTGGTTTGAATTGTGCATAAGCCATTCCAGAAGCAAAGTGGTAAGACTGAATACCATGATACTTGTTAATACCTACCACTGGTGGTTCTAAATCTAAATCTTAGGGCAAAAGAAAAACACATCCTAAACGAATTCCAGGATTATCCACTTCATTCGGCATTGCCATAAGGGCCCTAGCGCCTACACTAAAACGATTCACATACGGGTATAGACTCGAAAATTATTATTACTCGAAAAGAAAGAAGGCAAAAAAAAGACCGGGTTGCACTCCGGGAGTGCCGCAGAAGTGAAAACATTAATACGTTTAATTTTCCAAAAAAAACTTAAAAATCCGCTTTTTGAAGCGCAACTCCCGCTTTTTGTATTTCGGCAATTGGCAACACTAAATCCTACGCTCCTACACCTGTCGCGAGTTTTACAATTTTTTCCCATCCCAAAAAGTGCACAGTGCCACTAAAGAAGTTTTCACTTCAAAAATATGCCTAGTGACGAAAATCCCATTCAGATATCTCAAAGAATTACGAAGCTACAACCGTTTTTATATGGCTTATTTGAGAGAGAAATCGCAAACAGCGTGTGACGTCACAATATGAGAGGCTGCCGCAGAGCGAGCCGCGCGCGTGGCAGGCCACGTCGACGGCGGTGCCCAACATGATGGGGCACGGCACATTGCCGTCTTCTAGTGACGTCACTGTTTTCGCGAACGTCATCGGTTCATATATAGTTGCGTTTTGCGAAAAAAAGCCCTGTAACCCAGCATGTAACTTAGGATACTTCGAACTGAGACTTGAGGAACTTCGTGATTATTAAACCTGTTGCATTGATTTTTTCTCCATTTGACTACATTTTTCGAATCAATAACGTCATATTTTCTCGAAAATGGATTAATATATTATCTAGGGTCTACACCCCTATTATAAAAACGTGTCTTCATTATATAAGGAGTACTTAATTTTTGCTATAAAACTCTAGGAACGCTAGTATAAAATACTTAACTATAGGACCTTATAACTAATCCTAGGGATCCGGGGCTGGTATTAATGACGCGCCTGCCGCTGTTCACAACGCTCCCCTCGGACGAACCAATTTGTACTATGTCCAAACAGCCACTACCAACGTGAAAGCGACGTTATTAAAAATATATTAAATATTTGGATCAGATTCAAAATTGAATATTTTTTTCTTCGTCTAGGCAGAAGGGCTTTTTGCCTTTATATCTCTTCTCATCATAAATGATATGCTGATATTTGTAATAACTGATCATAATCATTTAATCAGAGGTCAATCTTACACTGGTATTCATTGACACTGGTTGTTGGTAAGCAATGTGAATACCAGCCCCGGAGTTTCGCCATTACGTCGAGATGGAACTTCTTAATTGCCGCCGTCCATCGAATTGTCAACACTGTACATCGCTATATCATTGACACGGTTTTTAATTAAAACTCTTACTATATTCTAGGGGAGGGCTGCGTATTATGTAACTTATGAGACGGATGTTCGATGCATGGTAGAATAAAGTCCGCATGACACTGGCGTGGCCTCGCCGCGGCCGTCAATTGTAAACTGGGCATTAGCGGTCAAATTTACTAATCACCACCACCGTAGGCCCAGGCAGGCCACGCCAGGTATGTCGTTCGCGATGACGTCCCTGACCTACGTCACACAGATGTTGCCATTATCCAAAGTTGGCACATAAAAGTTGCTATTGGCTGAGAGCTTCAACATAAACATGGAGTTTCGTTAATAAACGACTAATATTTCAAAAAAATGTTTTAGCGTGGAAAGGTGAATTGAGGCATTGATTCATAGAAAATGACGTAGGTACCTACCAGCCAACGAAAAAACCTTAGAATGCGAGCTCCTTAATATCTACCTACGTGCCTAAAACCCGGTATGCGCATGTTCGAACTAGACGGGTGGCATCGTTTTGACACCCCGCCCCCATCCCCGCATAATGGCAATGGCACCCATTCTGTGGCCATGGCCATTTTGCTTCGCTACTTCTATGTTTGTTTCGTTCGCTGGTAGTTACCTAGTTTAAGGGCAATACAAACACATTTTGGTCACCAAACACAAATAGCGGTTGCTTGTGATGGGTTGAGAAAATACAGAATGTTTTTTGGCCTTAAAACTAAGGTCACATTCTCTTCTCGTCACATTCGTCACGAAATTGTTTTAATATCACTTACCAAAACTGTTTACATTTCTAGAATAACAATAATGTAATTAAATTCGAGAAGTTCCCGCGGTTTCTGCCACAGATGGCAGCGACAAAACTCGTTCCAGATTGAACCGTAAAGTTCCACACGAGATTAGGTTTGCGTTGCTGGCGAGGATGATGTATGTTCTTAATAAACAGTAAACCGTGATATGTATATTCTTAGTTTAGATTTCGTGCAAGTGTGGTCCGTCATCAATACTTAAAAGTCCTTGCGCCTACAGACGAGCGTATTTTGCAAAATGCTTGCGTTTTCATTCAAGATTCCGACGTATATGATAGTATTTATTTGAAAACTGATAACGTACTTAAATTATAATTTCTAAAACTAGGGGCTAACACAGTTAAAATTTTCATTTTCTCTATCTAAACCTAAAATAAATGAGTTTTGTTAGGAGTCTTTTTCAAATTTTGCAGTGAGAAGTGTCGTTTCTGTTCTCAATTTTGCATTAAACAAGAATCATTGTACATGAATGATTGCAATTCACATCACCAAATCTTTTACGAAGGGTTGACATGATTGAAAATCAAAGATTCATTTAAAAAAAATGCTCCTCTGCCAAGAATCGCTACGCGCTACGCTCGTAGCGAGTAGCTCCCCGGACTATATATTAAAAATACCTACCTGCCATTCATTTTTAACTATCGCTCACATAATCATAATAATTAATATTATACATCAAGACGATTTGTAATACCTGTTAACATTTTTTTTATTGCATAGTAGGTAAGTACCCTTTGTGTGTGTAGGCATAACAGTATAACTGTGCATGTACGAAAATGCTTTTTGTTTTGAATATTACTCATTAAACCGAAAAGTGTATACATCTTATGTAAATAAATGACTTTTATCAGAGAAATGCCCTGTAATCTCGGAATCTAGCAATCGAACAGCAGCCGGCAGCGCCGGTAGGTATAGTTCGCAGTTTGCTCCCATTCTATATCAGTCTAGAGATGGTCCGGTTTAGTGCCAATAGTTTCTAGGTCTGACAGTCGGACCATAAAGAGACCTAAAGGATAAAACTGGAACTTTATGACTACAGGGTTTTTATAACTTTGCTGAAAAATACCATTCAATTTACGGGTATATTTGTTTTTGGTACACGTCTCGTTGATAAGATCCTCTAAATAAATAACATTCTTTGAAAGATTTGAATGTTGTAATTTTAGAATTTTGTAAAAGAGAGACTCGTCTTGTTGATACACCTCGATTCAATTAATCTCTTTCACAGCTCAATCGCATTATGTTTAAACAAATCGCGCTCGTTTAAACAAATGAGCTCGACGTGCTTGGAAGAAAGCGCGAGAATAGTACATTACGTAACTAGGGCGGTGAATTCGTAAATGCCCCAGATCGCAGGTGTTTGTGGCCCGAACCGAAGGTGAGGGTCATAAATATGCGCTCTAGGGCTTTACGAATTACCGCCCGTGTTGCGTACAAAATTTTACGTCTTCACCTGGCCACAGTGCGAGTTTTCCCGTACGCGCAGCATGCAGTAAAACTCGCATTATGGCCCGGTGTGACGTAAAGACATTGACACTTGCAAAGTAAGTACTTTTAATCAGACATGTAATTGGGGATTTCAGTGTGTTAAAACGACAACGATTTCCACAATTTGTATTGTCCTGCCACCCTCCGACCGACGCCCACCGTCCGAACTCAACTAAACAGCAGACGAAACCACACAATACCTGCCCGCAATTCTGTAACTGGTTTTAATTACACGTCACCGTCCCACAAGTATATCTTGATGCCGCAATTCGTAGTAAGTAGGTAAAGATCCAGTTTCGTTGGGCATGACAGGTGAGGTGAAGCGCATTAGTGCGATCTGAATAACAGCCCTGGCACGGTGCGGCGTAGCGCTGCGGCGCTTTGTGCTCTAGCTCGTTCCACGGCGGCGGCGATAAGGTGCTAGGGATGCTGCGTTAATAAAACGAGGTGGGCAAAATTGACATGTTGTAACAACGTTTTTATTCTTTTACTTGGTCGTGTGTCTTGTGGATCGGTGTGATTTAAGAACAACTGGGTATACTTATAACTATTGTATAGTGGAGGAAAATGAAGGTTTGGCACATTTGGACGTTAAGGTCCAAAAGTGCTAAACTTTCAATTTCCTCGACTGAACATACCTCCAGATAACAGTCCGAGTCGTCCTACTAACTTTATAATGTTTAGTACTTTTTCTACACCTTGTTACTAATTGAAGTGAGGCATTCCATTTATTTTTATGCCACGATTTTAGGTACCTACTTATACCTACCATATTTCAAGGGGCTGCCAATAAAATTAGGTTTGCCTGATTTTTTTATCTAAAGTATGCCTACAATTATAGGTCTAGTACCTAATTGAAAATTCACCGATTTAATAGTCACTTCACGTCTAAGTTATAACCTCAGTTTACAAAATCAAACCCAAGTCAGGCCCGGCCTTGAAATATGCATTAGGCAGAATACCTTTCCATCATTAATCAAGCGAATAGCATAGTTTTATTATTTCAGGGGTCCATGTTTGCTTACTTAGGCAGCCCTGGGCCCGCAATAATACGTATCTGCCTGTGTACTGAACATTTCTTTGAGAAAAGTTTTTATCACGCCCTCCGACAACCTTGGTGGATGTCTACATGGAAATACTTATTTTTAGGCGGGATGAAAGTGATTAAGACAAATAGGCAACTTTTAGAATAGTTTTGGTTACATGAACTTACGGAGTAATATAGAAAGAGCCCTGATATATTTTCAGACATAGGGAATTGTTAGTATTACTTGCAAAAAATGGTAAAATAGAACACTCAAGCAATCAACCTCTGTCTGTCTGTCTGTCTAAACTGGACGGTCGTTCATTTGTTTCTCATAAAACCTTTTAAGTAATCTAAGTAGACTGAATAGTTGCATAAATTTTATTCACACCGACTTTGCACCCGTCGGAACAGGTACGAGTAGATGCTCCGTATTGCTAATAGACTGACGATTTAGAGTTTTGCCGCACAACTTGAACCTAATCGGAAACTAAATCGATAAACTTTTTATGAATTGCTTCATGCCGCTGAAATTAAGTAGTAGTAAGTAAGTAGTAAGTAGTTTATGAATTTTTAACCGATTAAAAAAAAGGAGGAGGTTCTCAATTCGGCTGTATTTTTTTTTTTTTTTTTTCAATGTTTGTTTCCTCAGAACTCCGTCATTGATGAGCCGATTCGAATTTTTTTTGTACGTATGTATACACTTCCAGGTGGGTCCCATTTTTTTCCAAATTCAGTTAGATGATGGGATCTATGAGGAATTGAGGGGACTCCTCAATTTTATTAGGCAGGCGTGTAGTGATTTTGGTATTTTCTGTTATAACTCGTGTATTTACATCTGGAATCATAAATTTGGTGGCGATGAATTGATGATGAAGACCACATGATGACTTATCGAATTCATCAATTATGTACTTAAAAGTGCAAAAGTACGTCACAAGTTCTGATAAGATTCCGTTGAAATAGGAACTAATAAGTGCCATTGGTGATGATATTGGGGAATCGATGAAAGTCCTCAAATATTATCGACCCACATACAGCGATTCGGTTTTTTTCAATAGTAATCAACGCATTTGCTAACGGAAACCAGTTCATGTGGTACATTGTAAAAAAAAAATGGAAATGTTCTCGTGGCTTGGCGGAGTACTAAATTGAAGTCGGTTAAAACTTTATTTTTAAAGTAAATTATACGCCTGATGTTTGTTCTAGCGTAAATATTCCCAACTATAATGTACCTTAATACAAGCATTTTTTTTACTTGCAGTGTATGTATGTTTGTTCGGGTGGAATCCTGCACCTGAAGTTTAAAGCAGATCTTTAACTAATTGAGCTGAAGTAAGGGTATAGTTTCGATGATAATTCAATATTATGGTACCATCGACCTGATCTGATGATGGACACAGAAGGTGGCCATGAAAATTAAGTACTTAACCGACGTATCCCCGTTGAGTGTGGGTTCGTTAGAATCGTCTCAATGAATACAGTAGGCAATAAAAATACAGTCGACAATAAAGGCATGTATAATTTTTTTTTTTTTTGACAGAAACTTATGTATGTAGGTAAGCAGCGAACCTCAAAGGTTGATCCTTAAGGGCTCGACTACAGCTTCCAGTAGCCGTCAGACCTGTGTAGTTCAGCGCTTGTCGCAGAGTTCATCAATTAATACCCTACCCTGAGGCCAGTCAGTGTGAATGATGCGGTTCGGTCCCGTGCACCTTCCCTATTAGTCACCGTATCGGTGCAGTCCTAGTTAACTGTAACTGGACCTTGATTTATTATTGGTCAATAGCTATTGGCTTCGCACTGATTTAAGTTACTACTGAAGCCAAGTTTATTGACGGAATATTCAAATAAGAATTTATTTCAATATTCCGTCAATATTTATTCTAATTTTGAGAAAAAAGATTTTCCTCAAAATTAGAATAAGAAATCGGTTTTGTTATAGAATTGATCAAGAACAAAAATATTATTTACTCCCTAAATCTCGCATCGGATCAGTGCATCTGACGACGGCAATGAATATTGACATGACTCCATTATTGTCTGCAGAGCTGTTTGAAACCACTTGAACCAAACATTATCAGTACTATGACAACGCATCTATATCAATTAGCTTTGTCTAGGTAATTGTCGGCAATTGCCTAATGACAGGCGATGGCGAGGCTCCTGTGTGAGATGAAGGTGGCACGTATATTGCTGCCCGGATAACACTATCGGATAACGGCCGAGGTCATTTCTTGTACCTACTTGTCGACTTCAATGCTAGGTCAAAGTTTACTCACGTACTATAGATGTGTTGACTTTTATTGATGTTGTTACTTATTTTACTTAGCAGGGTATCTTTAAATGCACACGTTATTTCCTATTTGAGTTACCCAGCACGATTTTTTTGTGATGTACGGCTTGAACGCCCTTGCTCTTATGGGGAGAAATGCGACTGTGAACATAAGCGTCATAACAATGAACCATTTATATTGGAAATAGTTACAAATGAAAATGTGCTACGAAAAAAACATATTTCAGGAAGAAGATCTATACATTACGTTTACGTTAAGCCTCAAAAAATATTTCATTTTTGCAAGTGTTTTGTCACGCTGGAAGAGTATTATTTTGATCGGGTCGCAATGTTTACGAAACGGGAGCAAGGCCAACTCAACTGTAATAATTAAAGCAATGACGCGTAGTTTCAGTGTCCGAGGGGCAACCGGATGGCTCGCGCTATTTGAGCTCCCGAAGCGTTATGGAACCGCCCTGTACAACTCAACCCAAACAGAGCCAACATGAACTGGGGAGGAAAAAGCATGTCATTACTCGTATATAAACAGCATACACACTTTCAGGCAACCACTGTTTCAATCGGCTGCCTCGCGACGTAAATATGTTTTCACCTCACCGGCTCGAAAACGCTTGCTTTATCGCTCAAAATCTGCGCCCAAAAGTCCATTTTATCCGCTAGCGTGGAATAGTTATTTGTGTCACAAGGGAGCAAAATAGTATATTTACGGCGAGGGCGGTGTATTGTATCCTGAATGCAGCGAGGGATCCTACAATAGAATCCTGAGCGAAGCGAGGGATTCTAACGTAGGATCCTGAGCGTAGTGAGGGATACAAGTGTTTACGCCCGAGACGAAAATAATTTTGCTACCGAGTGACACACTATTTTTCACACCGACTTTGAGGAAATTTAAAAAAAGCTATTGTTAAAATATATCTAAATTATCTTAATTTTTAGTACTAATTTTTAAAAATTACGAAATATTTATTTTTTTATACAACTTTGTTATAGTTAAAACTTGAAATATGTTCGTTTTGAATCGACTACGATGAAATTACAATCGATTATTTTATTAACATCTGTCTTCAATTGGCACATTGCGTACAAATGTTCCAATGCCAATGTATAAATTAAAAAAGTAGCTTGAACAGAAAAGTAGCGTTTTGGTCCCTCTCGTCGTGGAGCAAAACTTACTTTTCCGAATGAAAGGTGTGAAAAGAGTTTTTGAATTTGGAACATGACGGTCAACCGCGAGGCCCAACTTTTTTCTATACAGAATGAGAGGTGCGTTCAGAAACTGATGGTGTTATGCCAATAATAAATTGTTATTATTTTGATAACATAAAATTAATAATACTTATTCTCTCTTAATTAAGAAGGTACAATACGAAATATTAATATTTAGACTGACTTATAAGGATAAAATACGAATAAATAATTTTAAAATGTCGTTTTATTTTCTAAAAATTTCGCTTCTTCCAAATTTGGAACGCACCGGCACCGTTTTAAAAGTTAATTTAAGAAAAAACTCATATATACATTTAATTTTCTTTTGTTCTAAAGCCACAGACAGTAAAACCAAAATAATGGTGGTTATTTATAGATTTTAGTGCAGAAGATATACATAAGAGTTTTGATGCCTGCTAAGTTAGCGGAAAAAGTGAAATAAGCGTATTTGAGCCTTAGTTTAAACCGTGAGTACCCAATAATACTTTGACTTTTTTAGTGTTGGTAAGCGTGAGGTTATTTAAAGATGCAAAAATATTTATGTTACTTACATTTATTAATTAATAAATGATAGATCTTGATGAGATGTAAACAAACCTTTATTGAAAATGAGTATAAGGTCCAAATTACTTCCATTACATTTAATTACCTACAATTTTCCTCGCGGTGGTGATGTGAAAAATTGTGTGTTTCGCTCGGCAGCAAAATTGTTTGGCGTCTCGTGCCTTGAAAGCCTCGCTATGCTCAGGATTGTACTTTTGAACCATTCGGTTTGCTCATGGTTCAATGTTACAATCCTTCGCTAGCTCGGCTTTCAATACAAGCACTTGCGCCAAACAACAACTTTGCAGCCTTGCATAACAAATAACTATTTTCATACTTTTTTATATTTCCGCCCGCCCCAGTCTAAGTTGGCTCAGATCGGGCTTCAGCTTAAAATACCGCGAGCCATCTGGTTACCTCTTGGATACTGTACAATAATGGTCTCAGGATGTTGTTGGGGCTGCCTCGCTTTTGCAGCGCATCAGGTATGTTTGCAGAGGCCAGAGTTGATAGTTTACAGGCTGTACTTCGTAAACGAGTTGATGCGCCGTGTGCAAAACAGTGACAACAGCCTCCTGAACACCATTTTTGATAGGTTCAAATGCCTGATGGTTGAGCACTGGAACTCCTTACATGTGTTGTTTTAATGCTGCTAATTTAATGTTTTATTTTATTTTATGCATTTTAATGTAATATTTCATTTTAATTAATTAATGTACTTTATTTTGTAATATGGAGTTATGGTTCGATATAAATGGATAAATAAATTGCTCTGAAAATAAATGAAATTTTGTTCTACGGAACGTACGAGACAAGCTCAGCTCTTGCATATCACACTATGAGAGTAGTGTGAAATACGACCTTTTTAAGTTAGCTTAGTCATACAGCTTTAAAGTGTAATATAGTTTCTGTGCACAAATCCATTACGGAGCACTTGATGTAATCGAGTGAAGGCAGCGACGGCCCCGGCGCGGTAAACGATGCCTCGCCTGCTTCATGGCTAGCTTCACATTACACAGGGCTTGTAAGCGTGTAGATAATCTAATACTAATATGACCTCATACTAATTCAATAAAGAGGTCTGTGAAATTGTAGCTTTGTGAGTTTATATCTGCATCCTTTTCGCATTGTCCGGGTTGTGCCCCAAAAGAGCTCGGGATTTGCTCCTAATGCCCAGTTTTTTTTATCTTACACGATTCGATAGTGGCCCAAGCTCAATAAGACTATGATATATGTATTTCATAGGTATACTAAAAACACCCAAGACTCTGAAACAAAATATTCAAACTCATCTCATCACACAAATATTTGCCGGGATTCGAACCCAGTACCTTCAGCTTCGTAGGCATCATACAACGCTAACCGGTCGCCTTATAAGTTAGTGCGTAGGGGATAATACCCGGACTATCTCATCCGATAAAAAAAAATGTTTTTTTTTCAGTGGTCCTTCAGGATATGGACATGGGACATGGACTTTATCTCATCTCACGGCTACGGCGCCTCTGTCTAGCTTCTATGTAATAATAATAAACGCTTTTTATTTTCCGACCAAACTGATTGTTACTAATTACTATACAGTGCAGTATATTTGTTCTATCACAACACGACGCGTGACGTCAGACAAATATGAATCTGGTTCAAGAGACATTCATGCCACTATTCGTGTTCTCCGAACAATTTATAATCTTCAAACGTAAAATTAAGCTGAGATTACAGTAGTCATAGGCATATAGATTCACCGCGATACGTATAACAGCACAATACAGCCAAAAGTATCAGCAACCATCGAAATAGAAATCCCTTATAAAACCCCATGATCCAATCAGCTTACGCCTCGAACTGAAGGTTCTGCGTCAAATTAAATTTCTCACCGCCCCTCTCAGAGTTAGCACCTCGGCTGTCGGCGGTATTTAGGTAAGTATTGTGTAAAATTGGGGCTGTTGAATCCCCTAGAAAAGGTTTATTACGTTGGCGCTCGTGAAAAGTAAAACAGTTTTATTGATGGCGGCTTTAGGAATTGTGTGATGGATGGATATTGTACGAAGTTTTATACTTACTAAAGATTATTTATTTCAGGAGAGGCCCTTTTAGCTATCTTTTTCGTTCCTCTTGTTTAATTGTAATATTGACATATTAAGTAGCAACATGGTACCCTCCTAGCGGGCGCCTACGCCGTAGTCGCATTTCGCTACATACGAGGAAAACCACGGGTTCGGCTACGAGCGTAGAGCTTGGCGATTCTTGACAGTGAATGTGTTAAAAGAAAATGAACTTACATGAAACGGAAAATCCTCGAATTATTTGGTTATATATTATATACGATTATACGAGTAGGTACCTAACTACTTACAGATTCGACACTTGACGGCTACTCATTGCTGGCCACGCCAATTTCAATAATATGGGGAATGACTGAAGCCTATTTTTAGGGTTCCGTACCCAAAGGCTAAAAACGGGACCCTATTACTAAGGCTCCGCTGTCTCTCTTTCCGTCTGTCACCAGGCTATATCTCATGAAGCGTGACAGTTAGACAGTTGAAATTTTTACAGATGATTTATTTCTGTTTCCACCATAACTAAAAATACTAAAAAACGGGCAAGTGCGAGTCGGAGTGGTGCCATACAACAGACATGATTTTTTGCCGTTTTTATAGATAATGGTACGGAACCCTTCTTGCGCGAGTCCGACTCGCACTTGGCTGGTTTTTAGGTATTTTATTCTTAATTACAGCATCAGTCACTGAATGGCACTTAAATATAAGATGCGAGTTGCGACTCTATTCTTAAACTAGCAATACGAATAATGCTTTCCCAGCTGCAATATTTTACCTAAAGTCTTTGCAATATTAATGGGCTCTACAACAGCGAGACAGTATCTCCGTGTCAGCACAGTAAACGTCGGGGGTCGAATCGACCCCCACGGATAGCTTATGTCGGTCGTCGGCCGCGCGGTGTTTAATCACCGACGTGAAATAGGGACTCGATCGGGCCTCATTTGGTTCAGTCCTTTCATATGATAATCGCATTTCAATATGCTCGTGTGGTCTACCCAACATGTTACATCGGCGCACGTGGGAGTGAGCGCGCGAAACAGTTTGATATATATTGAGATCGGGAGTTACGAAAAAATAGACCTCCTGAAACACACAATGTTGTAATAATAAAGCCGTATAAGGATAACAATGAGTTTCTGTCAAGTGCACCTCAACTACCTAAAAACAAATGTCATCTCTCATAATTCAGAAACAATTGCCGGTTACTCAAGATTTAAGGGCCATACAAAGAATTAGATTAGAATCTTTCATTTAGACATTGCCAAAGTTAATTCTTTAAACAGTGTCTCCACTTATACATTTTTTAATTGTTCTGTGTGTAATAATTAAATATATTTAGAATAATTTACATGCATTTTAAGAAAGGACTAGGTGTTTTTACATAACCACAGTAAAAAAAATCACACAACTAATTTTTCTAGCCATTCACCGGGTTTCTCGACAATCGCGGTTCCGGGAATCATAAGGGTTTTATTTAAATATAATGTATAAGACAATAGAGCCAGGTCGCACCCACATAATTATGCATGTTAGCGGTATCCGGAGACAGGTAATAGCGACGTAGACGCTAAATAAAATAGTCAATAATGTTTATTTTCACAAAGTTGTAAGTATTCAAAGTTTTAAGAGGGGAAATGTTCTGTCCCTTGTCCGCAAAACGCACTTTCATATGAAACGATTGTCAGTAACTATGACGCTCGAGGATTCTGACGTCACAATCTGTCAGCGGTTTCTCCCTGGTTGTAGTTTCGTATTTTTTTGGCATTTTGAAGTCATCACCATGTCCTTATCCCATTTACTTGAAGTCAGCGCAGCATGTTCTTTTCTTTCATGCCTCTCTATCGCCTGTGAACTCATCACACACGACCTCAGCTTCGAGCGTAGCGCAAGGCGATTCTTGGCAGTGCATGTGTGAACTCATTCAGCGCTACTACGCTATACGCTACGCTTGTAGCGCTACGCCGCAGTCCGTAGCAGCTTAACTCATTCAATGCCAGGAGTCACTAAGCGCTACGCTCGTAGGTTTTCCTCGTATGTAGCGGAAAGCGACTACGGCGTAGGCACCCGCTAGGCGATTTCCTGGCAGTGGAAGTGTTAATAAACTCCATATGTAGCGAAAAGCACTTCATGTGTGTCGTTATTGGCGCTGAATGGGTAACCCATTTGAGACCAAGCAATGCTCCGTACGTGTAGCAATATTTTTCCGCTTTGTAGCAGAAGTTTCCCGTAGAGCGGGTAATGGGCCTTGAATGGGACAGTCATCACAAAATATGTGCAGCTGTCTGCTCACACAGTAGTGAAGGAGGATTTGAAAATGTACGCTTAGACGCAATTTGATATAAATCTACCGGCTACAACTTTCCTTGCAAAAATAATAATAATAACATATTCTCATTGTACAACTCATAATAAGAATATAATCATGTAGGTACGTTTACATATAATCATATACAATTATTTTTCATACCTCATGCGCTGAAAGTGGGTCAATGTTGTTCTTAAAAGTGGGCTGAAAGTGATATGTTTCTGCTCTAGTGCAGAAAAGTAGTGTATTCCAATTAGCCCTCGCCTAACAAGCACTATGCGGGAACTAATTCTAATAAATATCAATCCTTACTCCGCCAGTGACAAAGGGACATAATTTTATTCTTACTAGTTCATGGAATTTATTTTATTAAATATAAAATAAGTTTATGTTATAAATTAATTACTTTTATAGTAGCCAAAATATTCACTAGGGTCTATGAGATGGTGACAAATGGAATACACCCATATACCTTTTTAGGGTTCCGTAGTCGACTAGGAACCCTTATAGTTTTGATTTGTCTGTCCGTCCGTCCGCGGATAATCTCAGTAACCGTTAGCACTCGAAAGCTGAACGTGACGTGGGGAGTGTTTTTTTTTTTTCATTTCAACCCTAACGTGTGATATATTGTTAAATAGGTATTCAAAAATGAATAGGGGTTTGCTAAAATCATTTTTTGATAATGTTAATATTTTCGGAGTTAATCGCTCCAGAAGTAAAAAAAATGTGTCCCCCCCCCTCTAACTTTTGAACCATAAGTTTTAAAAATATGAAAAAATATTACAAACTAGAACTTTATAAAAAATGTCTAGGAAAATTATTTTGAACTTGATAAGTTGAATAGTTTTTGAAAAAAAATACAAAATAATTTCTGAACTAAGTATGTAATTTAACCATATAAGCAGGTGTTTATTGTACCTGTAATATCTACAAAATCACAATGAAATGACGTGCTTTCAAATATAGTAAAAACGGTGAACATCGGTTCACGCAATAAAGAATTATCCCATAAAAATCATCTTCCACACTTTAAGCTCGCGCGCAATAGTTTACTTAATTTGCCGATAGATGTCGCTGTACGCGGAACGCTCACATTGTACATGGCGCTGTTAAAATTTTTCCAGATTTAATGGGATCGGAGCAGGTGCGCCCATAAATTAGGTCGAAAATTTGTCGTGCTCGAATTGTCTTAGTTGTGTTTGGTTGTTCGTTGTCTAATAATAAAATTGTTCGCTAAGTATCGCTTGTAGGGTTTTAGGGTTCTGTACTTAATAATGTAAACTCAATGTAACAAATAGCCCATTTTTTTAACGCTTTAAGTGGGGACACTTACTGTGACGGACGGAAAACTACGGAACCCTACACTGAGCATGGCCCGACACGCTCTTGGCCGGTTTTTTTTTAACTTAAAGTTGAGCATGTGAGCTACGGTAGAAATGCATACAGCCACTCTCATATAAGAATAGGCTACTTTCGTCTATCACAATTAAATTATGATACTATGTTTTTATACTTACAGTTTTGAATTTAGGGAATACGAATATAATACTAGGTATTTGGTTATAAAGAAATAAGACATATTTTTAATTTCAAAATTAAAATCGTAATTTAACTAAGTAAGTATTTGTAATTCACGTGACCGAAAAGGCCGACCACCATTTTTTTCTCGTTAGTCGAGCGAGACAGATATTTGCCTCTTTTTTCAAGACAGGTGAGATGGGACTATTCTTTCTGATCTGATGACGTCACAATACGACGTCACAATGACGGCTGCCGTTTTTGAATTGTGTAGTGTGAATAAACATATTGTTTCATTTTCCGTCTGTGTTTTCTTTTAGTTTCCTCGTATTCGATATAAAAAGTAGAGTGATTAACTCGGGTGAAAGTCACCCATTTCTGGCTCGAACCATTGGCCAAAATATCTCGTCAGAAATGGGTGCCTTTCAGCCCTTGGTTAACAATCTACTATTTAAAGGTAGGCAATCAACTACAGGTACATACATTACGTAAAGATAATACAAGCAGATAACATGTCACTTGTTCTTAAGTGTATAAGTAATAGGGTTCATTTTTGTATTTACTGTAAGTACATCGTTAGGTAATGACTCAATTTCACACGGAGACTAAGTAATATCGTCTGCTTGCGTCGTACCATATAATATTTTTTTGGTTATTTATTTATTTATCGTATGGCAGATCAGTATTTAGAACCGTGAGATCTTGGAAAAGACAGTACGGTTGCCAGGTTGTTGCACTTTTAGCACCACCCAGGGGTCACGTGTAGGGTAGCGATGGGTAATTCCTACGGACGTGGTGCAACTTCGACCCCCATTTTTTTGGTGAAAATCAGTTTTAACTCGGTTGCATAAAATTAAAATTTCATTGAAACTTAAATGAGAGTTAAGGAAGTATATCGTGTTCAAAAATTATATTGAACAGGATATGTCCATCAGCCGTTACTTTGATAACGTAGGTACGCGAAAATAAACGCGAAAATTTGTTCCGTTTTCTCGACATTGTGTTTAGATTTTATTTATGAAAATTGTAGCTTCAGTTAACCGCTATGTTCTTTAAATCAAACCCTGCTATTATATAGGCAGTGGACACTTAGACTTCTAAAATTTCCACAAAACCATGATTATGTTTCATAGATTATTATTCTATGATTTACATCCACAATGCGTACTGTAGACGATATTTAGGCCATTCGATTGGGTTAACTTAGCTAATAGCTTAGAGCAATAAAACCGTGGTTTGATAATTCGGTTACAAATCTTAGTCGAAGTCGGATATTGTTGTATTAGAAATTTACGTATGTATGATGAATGTAATAATTATACAAATAAAAGCGTCCCACAGTTTACATAACAAATTGCCACCCAACATTATTAAGTTAAACCTCCCCAATAGTCCCTTTGTGTTCACAATAAATACAGATGGGCATACACAATTGAGTCAATTGTGCTGAGTTCATTAATTCATAATATAACTATCGTGATATTGACGAAAAAATTGAGTTTAAGTATAAAAGCACAATGACACAACGTTAGCAAATACGGCAACCGAAACATCGCGTACCTACCTAATATAGAATTTGTAAGGGGTTGCGTGATCAAATTAATTTCTTTCTCCTCCAAAAATAAGCCGTATTGCAACACCAGCCGGCACAATCTCAGTCTGAATCGGCTGGTATCCAGCGCGTATCGTGTACGGAGTTCACCGAGCCCATTATCCGAGTCACGTTACCGAGATAGTGGTAACCTCGTAAGCGAGGAGACGGCCTCGCTTAAATACTCCTACTCCTTTAGGTGTTGGGGAAGCTTGTGTAGTCTAGTATTTAACTAGATGTCTCTTACGGCCTTGCTCGATTCCCAGTTTAACCCCTGAAACAAGCAGCGCATAATGTTTAGCTCACGTATTAGACAGAAGCAGACTAAACATATTATGTAGGTATTTAATAAAATTGGAATGTGAAATGTTTGTCTTGAATCGACTTCCTGTATGTACAGTCAGCATCAGAAGTAGCTGTTCTGAGTTCGTGTGTAGATCAATTTGAGCTCTAGGACCGCTTAGAAACTTCTGCTGTTGACTGTACCTACCTTTATTTATATTGTGGCTAATTAATATTTTTTTCTACTTCAAAGATTATCCACATAAGGTATACATACCAACTAACATTTTGGTGTCAGCTAAGGGTTTTATTATAACATTAACCTTTATAAGTGAGTTATATTTATCTCAGTTGGAACTAATAGTGTTATAGAGGAGTTAAGAAAAAAAATAACTCAGAGTGTTACTAGAGCTTTATTGAGCGCTGCTAAAAAGGTTTTAGAGTTATAAGAGTGTTACTCAAAGCAATTATACTTAAGATGTTAAAGCTTTAACCTATTTGTAACGCTTAAACCTTTACAAGAGTGCTCGCTGAAGCTTATTAACTATTATTGCTTTTTAGTTGTTGCAGTGGAGTGTCTTATAAAGCTTAAGGTGTTATATCTGCTATAAGGTGCAGGCAGAGACTTTATAACAGAGTTGGTCAAGAGTATTGTAACACAAGATACTAGAAGTGTTGAACAACACCGTTATAAAGGCAAAGCCTGGGTGTTTTAACTCAATAAGCGTTATAGATGAGTTAACTGACGCCTAAAGCTTTAATGTAAGTTCGCCATTGTTTTGGTGAACTCTAACCTACAAATTGATTAGGTTATTCAATATTTGACATCAAAATACTTCACTATTTATGTTACTTTTGCCATTCTATGGATGCCACTTAATTAAACATGCTACTGGCCAAGAAACAAGAATAGAAAATGATAAAATCTTTAGGTGTCTATTTTATTCTACATAAGTTTTATTAGAAATCTTTAATAAATCCTAAGCGCGTTAAAATTGAGATGGGAAACATGGTATACACTTACCATAAAATCACAAGGGCAGATTGTTTTCACTTAATTTCACATAAACATCCAATTTAATACACTTTCAATTAGTACGACTCCTGTCACATAATATTAATAATCTTCGCCATTTTGTCGGTAGACTATATTTGTCTTTAGGAGTTAATTTTTTTCTTAACTCCTCTATAACACTATTAGTTCCAACTGAGATAAATATAACTCACTTATAAAGGTTAAGGTTATAATAAAACCCTTAGCTGACACCAAAATGTTAGTTGGGAAGATATATGCTCACTTGAAACTGGGTAAGCGCAAGAGTGTTACAACACTCTCAGCTAACACCTTAAGCGTTACTACGGTGTTTGTAGAGCGTTGGTTAACACTATGGGTGTCAGATAACACTGCTCTAAAGGCTCTCTAACACCTTAACCTGTAAGACGTGGGCCTCTTTACAGGTGTTAGAGCATGCTCTAACACCTTTCTTACAGGCATTCTTAACACCTTAACACTTGGATGGAACCGATATAAGAATGATATAAGGGTTATTTTAACGCTAGTGTGCTAGTTGGGATTATATATACTTATTTCAAGGATAAGTATTTTCATGTGAATATATGTGATATATAATCACCTTATTTCTTGATCACTGTATGTGAGATCTCCGCGTAATATGAACAGTCAAGTGAAAAAATGTGTGTACCCCTTGCATGGCTCGTATGTCGGAGCATTAAGGTTTCGGCCGGTACATATTAATGAGCGGATTCCATCCATACATCGTTTTACACTTGATTGTACATAAAAACGATTACTAAGTACCCACGCGGCTTCCCCGTGTTGAAAAAACGCGGAACGAACACAAATAAGTAAATCAAGAAATTTCATTCTTCAAATAGATGAAAGATTTTATGGAATTGGATTAGTGACTCTGGGGTCACCCCTTTTATACAAACTTACAAAGCCATTTCGTTTTTTTGATACTAGTATAGATTAATTATTTTATTAAGCAAACGCACAGCTACAGTAAATGGAGCCAATTTATAACGTTCTTAATACATATAAAACATAAAGCAACAAATGAAATAAAGATTTTGTAAACAAAACATAAATTACACTCACGGAGGATTACAAAAGCAGAATTATACTATTTTGTTAAATCCTTACGCGCAGGCCGGGTGCACAAACGGTCCTACAATTCACTGTTTAATATCCTAGGGCGGTAAGCTGGGACCTGTTGGAGGTTTAATTGGAGTCTTAGTATTGTACTATACATAAACTTTGAAACTGACAAATTGCTGACCACGTGGCCTAAGGGGACATAAATATGCTCGGAAAGCAAGGACTAGCACTCGACGCAAGGAAGAGTCAATTATAAAATGAGGTTTTGTCAATTTTTTTGTGGACTTGTTAGTGTGATCACGCCACACAGAGTCGTATAAACAGTTCAATCCCCAGGAAAACAAAGTTAATCATGCGATGGTTACCTATTCAGTTATTACCATTGCCCATTTACCTAGAAATTCACGGATCGCCTCGTTGGGTGTAAGGCGTATTCGGTGGGCGAAGCGATTTATCATGCATGTCGATTCGGTCTCTGATCGTTTTGCCGGGGCAGAAGCCCGACGTGGATTAGATATGCTCTGTAACCCTTGCCGTCTCATGGCTGCCTAGCAATCAGTTTCGCTTTGTATTAATCATATAGGACCTATTAAATTGCTGTACGGCTGGTGATTGTTATTTATTACAGGCCGCATTTAGATGTGTTGTGAAATGCATTTAGGGTCAAACCACGTATGAAACCATGCAACACACGGTTCACTGAGCAATCGAAACAACAGTTATTTATTTGTTTGAATAAATAAATATATATATATATATATAACTTACATAGGTAAAACCAAAGATAATATAACCACTAGGAAACACATCAAACTGATGTGTTGAAACTTAAGACGTTACAATTACAATTATCACCTACCTCCATGGTTCAAACCTGCTGTCCTGGTTGGTTCAATTGGTTCAATTTATTAATAGACAAAAATAATCTGAATCCGTCTATAAATTCCTCGGTGACGCTGTCATAGTAAACATCTCGATTTGTCAAGTCAATTATTCTGTGGTGTAACTAATACACTGTGAACATTATTTATTACAAGTCAACAGTACACAATCGACTTCTGTATTGCACATTTATAAGTACACTAACTGCCGCCCGCGACTTCGTCCGCGTAGATTTTTGATGATGACAAAGATATAAAATAGTTAAGTGAATTTTATTCTCAGTAAATGGATTTGGAGCTAGAAAATGGGGAACTTAGTTATTATGAGTGAGATTTAAAAAAAAGTTAAATATCGTAAGGCTGTTAAAACACTCTTAAACTCAGCACTGGAAATCGAGAAATGGAGACAGGTTAATGAAGAATACATCTCTTTAAAAAATCGAGTGTTCCCCGTACAAAACCTTCAACCTTTTTTAACCCCCATTGGGATAGAATTTTCTTAAATGATGAAATTACTTTTTTTGTATTTTAATAAGTTAACTTTCTACAACGTTTCAAGTCTCTACTTCAAAAAATAATGTTTCCCTCATACAAACATTGCACCCCCATTTAACCCCCTTAGAGGTAGAATTTTTTAAAACGCTGAAATTAATTTTTTTTATCTTATGAAATGAAATGAAATTTGTTTATTTGCTTAAAATTATGTACGTATATAGATGGTATGGTAAATGGTAAATAATGTCCATATAATGTCCAAACCTTATAAAAGTAGGCATGCAAATCTATTTATTATAATGTACATGCATGGCAAGGGGAGGATATTGAGCCTTTTAAAAACAGGCATACACGACTCTCCAGCTGAAATACCACTTAATGCCCTTATGTATTTTTTTTGAGCTTTGAATGCTCTTTCAATTTCTCGTAACCTTAATAAGTAATCTTTCTACAAAGTTTCAAGTTTCTAGCTCAAAAGGAAAAGTTTCCCTCATACAAACATTGCACCCCTATTTAACCTCCTTAGGGGTGGAATTTTCTAAAACGCTGAAATCACATTTTTTGTATCTTAATACGTAATCTTTCTACAAAGTTTCAAGTCTCTAGTTAAAAAAATAATTATTCCCGTATACAAACTTTGCACCCCCATTTAACCCCCTTAGGGATGGAATTTCCAAAAATCCTGTCTTATCCGTTGTCTACGTCATAAAAGGAAGTCCTGGTGTAAATTTCAAGTTTCTACTCCCAGTAGTTTCGGCTGTGCGTTGATGAGTGAGTCAGTCGGGACATAGGCATTTATATGTATAGATAAACCCTTGGAAGAAACTATTCCTCCGGAACCTACTTTTGCTTACGAGTTATGCATGATGTAAGTAAATATTTTTCTAAACTTGTACCTGAAACCTTCGCTCGTTACCTCGTTACATACCTAGAAAAATATCCACAGCCAATCCGCAGGTTAAAATCCAATTAATATTGGTAAATATTGAAACTGCAAAATCACTTATACAAATAGAGTAGGCTTATATTGGCTGCCTGTAAACTTTATTATTCGGGTTTGTCATGATGTACCTACCTATTTTGCTACTTGTATGATGATGAGAACATTATCATCTCAGCCGAAAGACGTCCACTGCTCAACATAGGCCTCCCCCAAAAAGTGCCACAATTACCTTGTTCTCATGTGTGCATATAATTTGAGGACTAGGTATTTATTCCGTATATAGAGTGCGTTAAGAGTTAGGATAGGTGATTTGTAAAAGTTCTCCCCAAAATCAGGGGAATAATCGTAAATTAAAAGCCATTTCAAAATGTTGATCGACAAAGAGCTAAACCGCCAACCGAAGTTTGTTGAATTCAATTAAGTTAGCTATCGGGTAAATGCAGGAAATCAAACTTCGACGTGTCTACAAACTTCCCAAGTATTGATAAATTATTGGAGTAGCTGGAGTTTAGTCTTTCATTCCGACTCGGTGGCGCTGCCTGAGAAGGCATTATGAATAGGGAGAAATAAAACGCAATAATCGGTCAATAATTTGAGTAACCTGGAATCGGGCGTTAATACAATATTAAATTTTATTACACACTAAACTCAGTATGAATAACCTGATTTCAAATTTGTGCTGATATTCTATCCACAATTATTGATAAAAGGAGGGCACTTTTATGACTAAAACCAGAATGACACTGATATCAAGGAATAGTTCCCATTCTGAGACGAAATACCGGCCCAGAGACGCTACCACGAAGATCAAAACTCGAAGTTTGTATACAATGCATCCCTGTCACTCGAGTTAGGTGAGAGCGATATAGATGGAAATACCCGAACTTCAACTTTCGAAGTTCGTGGCTATAGCTCAGGAGGATTCTTACGCTCCTTCACTTGATTGAATGATAGACATGAATACTTGCAAGAACACAGGCCGTGCTGGAGTATGTATGCCGTATGTCCCAGTCTAGACTAGGTTCAAACATTAAATAGGCACAATTTTTATTGAGGACTTATTAGTTACAGTGGGCCGACGCCGAGGTTTACTGGAGCGCGAGGATTCATTAGCCTTCCGGAAGAACGATCAAAGCAATTTAGAATCTATTACGCGGATTGAGCGGCGGCGCGGTTCGTGGGTAGTCGTGTCCTTGTGACCCCAAGACAACGTCATACTGATATTATGTAACGAGTATTCATTATATGCTTTTTACTGAAGGTCAATCTAACACTTCGTACTCCACGCGCTCCGGTCCGTCAGTGGATGCAACATCGTTATCATTATCAAATTTGAATTCGAATTGTACGTATTGGATTGACCTTCATTTCTTACTCAACCTTTGAAAGCTAGGATTAGAATAATTAACATCAAATATTTACTCTACAAAAGGTGACTCTGCCAGATATACTGATGTTTTTGGTATTGTGATAATAGCCTCCTTGCGTCTTCATAAGAAGACTTGTATATATCTTATTGCCTATGGTGTCTGACATTGCCTGTCGCTATGTCATTCTATCAACAACTACGTTTCTTTACCATGTCCTATTTTATTATTGAATAAAGTCAATATTCTATTTGGTCTTGTCTGAACTTGTATCAGGTATGTATAAGGTACCAAATGACGAAGAAAAAGTTCAGATTATCCAATGAAATGCTGTCGGGGTCCGTAGTAACACTTAAATATTAGGATATTTTTTTACATGACTAGCTACGAGCGCACGACCAGATTAATAGTTCCTGGACATTGAAAGAACATATTTTCTAAAAAAATCTGTATTATGTAAGTATCAAGTATCTCGATCAGGACACAAACTACTTTCAACCAATAGATTGAAATTAGTTGTGTTCGTGTGAACAAATATATGGTTACCTAATAAGCTAAGCATACATTAGTTGACACAGGTTACAGTTGCTCTCAATGTTGAGCTTAACACGTTTATACTTTGACACCGGTTAATATTTAAGTGATAACTCGACGCGCGCGACTCAAAGTGAAACTTTATGTTCCGAAACACCTTAAGACTAGCTAGCTCAGTATGATGGAAATTTATTGAAAAGTATACAGATGCAAATGAGAAACGGAACATTAAGACTCCAGCTAAAGCCCGCTCTGCCAATATAGCTCGACGTTGTTATCGAACGACTTGAACGTTTTTGAATTTTAATTATCAAGTTTGAATTTAAATGTTCATAAAAAACTTGTACACTTTTTATACAAAACCTCAAAACTAAGCAATGAACAAGTATCCATATTGCAGGTTTTAGTTATTCAAATTAGAATTCGAATTAACTTGATTGCTAAGAAAACTACAATTAAATTAACTTTACTTTACACGATACTTAAATTTACATTCAATTAGGTACATAGGTTTTTTTCTTATTTTCTAAGAAATTTAATCCATACTTCCATACTAATATTATAAATGGGAAAGTCTATGTGTGTGTTTGTTTGTTTGTCCTGCTTTCACGGCATAACGGAGCGACGAATTGACGTGATTTTTTAAGTGGAGATAGTTGAAGGGATGGAGACTGACATAGGATAGTTTTTATCCCCGAAATCATCCCCTAAGGGGGTGAAATGGGGGGGTTAGGTTAGGTTAGTTTGTATAGAGCTGCTATATAAACAAGTTGCACGCGGATGGAGTCGCGGTTAGAAGCTAGTATATATTATACATTTGACATTATATTGGCAATGGGTAACATACAGTATATGCTAAACGAGTGTCCGTCTGCTCGCTGAATTTTCAGTTTGGCCCCTTTTATGGCGGTCTGCAGTTGGATTATAAAATAATATAATATGACTTCTCGATCATCACCATAGATTTAAGTCTTGTCAGTTGTCGCCTGCGCTTCGTCGCTTTGTCTATATCTATTACTCTATATTCGGGGAGTATTATACTGTTGGTTTTCCCACTCGCCTTCCACATCGCTGAATAATGGCCAGTTATATCCTCCGACTATTGTTTATTCAAAAGTCCTATCGGACCCCGTTTCCTCGTCCTTCTGCCGATGCTGATACAGCCGGTGTTCAGTATGAGGTGAATGCCTATTTGATGGCGGCATTTTATTACTCGCAATTTCGTCATCAGGCCAATGCAGCTTTTGTTGACAACCCCGTACCACCGATCAACCCACTACGCTCTGATGATCCCCTTCTTCATTAGGGACTCTTTATTCGATGTATTTACAGCTAACCACTATAACTGACGGCAATTCACTATCCGTCACTTGTGACTCCATTGGTGACCTGTATCTCAGCCCCAACTAATTTCGTGATGGGATATGTCCATTTCACCCGACTTATTGCATTTGGAATCCTACAATTTTGCAAATGGCTGGAGACATCGCTCGCCACTCTTTTTAAATAAAATGTTGGCTACGAGTATATTACGAATTGTTAATGTGGTGGACCTGATTACATATTTGGATAATAATGTTCTTCGTTTCACTCAATTTTGAAATGTACAGTTTTATCACCAAAGTTTTCCCTTTCGGTTCATATATGTCATATTATTAAAATACCTACGTCTCCAAACGTTCAGCCAAGCCAAGTTATGCGTAAAACAGGTTTTCATGAAAGATCTAAAGGGAAAATATCAAATCAGTGAACTGTTCAAATTTGAACAGACAGTGTGCGGATGGGTAATGTCATCAAGCACACATTTTTACATTCGAAAGACAAGATTATGAACAGCTGTGCGTTTATAAAAACTATTTAATTCTACTTACATGTCGTTGGTCCGCACACTCAAACTTAATTTCCGACAAGAGCTCAGCTCTTAAATTTATGATGATGATGATGATGAACATTTTAGTGAGTACAAGAATAATTTAGTCATGCCACTAATATGTTGAGTCATTAGACTGCCATTTTCTTAACAAATTGATAACTTTCGCGTAAGTATCCGTCGTTTCTTTGTTCGCGTGCGTATTGTTTTCTAATGGAGATACCGGTTTATTTCAATTACACTAGAAGTCACAGAGGGTAGTAAGACGGGACTATTGTAGATACAACATAACTTGTACAATGCGTGGCCAGTTTGCCAACAAGTCTTTGAATGGGTGTAAGTTGGCACAAAAACCCAATAACAAGATTAAATTGCCGTCTAACTTACCAATCAAATCTATCAATCCACGAGGACACGTGTACATCCAGAGTGTCAGCTGCGTCCATATAAAACAAATGCACACTCCGTCGCCACCCGCCGCACGCTAGCAGCGGAGCGAGAACTCAGACCACAGAATACCTCAATAATGGTACTTACAAACGGAAGGTTTGTCTAACAAAAACATCCTGCTTGTATGCGCTCGCCGTGTCGCATGTGCTCGTTTGCTCCAAGTGCGAAAGCCGAGGTTAGCCTAAGTGGCATGAGGAACAGGCCTGCTATGGCCGTAACCTTAGTTTTATGTTTTGTGTATAGCATAGGTATGAGTGCAGCGCTTTTTCGTGGATTAACGTATTTTTTTCCATAAAAACTTTAATTACTTCCTCCTCACCCCCTGGAAACTAAATGGTCGCCCACGGTCCAGTTTTATTCCTCAAACGAGCGCTCCGTCTGTGGAACGAACCTGTCGCAATTTTCTGTCGTCACGGCGAATCCTCAACTATATCAAGGGTCGGCAACGCCCATGTTACTCCTTTGGAGTTGCATACGTCTAGAGGCTGCGGTGTCCGCTTACCATCAGGTGGGCCGTACGCTTGTTTGCCACTGAAGTATAAAATAAAAAAAAACATGAAGTTCTTCAAGAAATGAGTCTACAGGCTTTTAAAGGGTCGGCAACGCGCATGCGAGTTCCCTGGAGTTGCAAGCGTATGCTATACTAACCGCTGACCGCCACTGACGAGGCGTAAAAACTATAAGTGACGACCAGCAGTGAGCGTAACGGTCTCTGGCACAAGTGCTAATCCAGAACCAGGAATACAACATGAATTTATTGTTGCAGGTATCTGGCACAACCACGAGAACACCGTGGCGCTGATGGCGGGCGGCGCTGGCCGGGGCCGATAGTACGACGGCGGCCGCGCGCGCAGCCGCGCCCACCGCCCCGCAGCCATGGTGCGCGACAAGAAACCGCCCGGCAAGACCGACTCGCAGAAATGTAAGTACTACCCAACCCCACCTATCAAGGGAAACACGTAGCTTTTCACACCTCCTATTCGGAAAACGTCTCTAGCCGGGAGAACGACGAGCGGCAGGTTACCTATGCGCTGGACTGACCAAGTGAAATCTGCAGTAGGAAACCGTGTATGCGACTGCGCCAGAAAGGAGAGCTGTGTCCGCCTCTACCACTGGCGTGGATGCCTCGACGTGTCCACATCCGCTCTACTAAGAGCGAAATCACAGAGAAGAAGGTGTAAATAATTGTTGCCCCCAAATTATTCCTTGTTTAATTTCAGTTTTCGCCGTAGAAGGTGTGAAAACCAGTACGTGCCAGTCGGTAGCAAAATTATTTAATTCTGTCTTCGACACTTGAATCCTACGTTACCCCTCACTCAGGATTCAATATACCGCCCGCGCCGTAAATATATCCTATGGTTCCCGTGAGACACAACCTACTATTTTCACTCTTGTCAGTGTGACGATAAGGGATCAAACACTACGTGTTTCAGTTTTCCTTACCGTACCTCTTCTTAAGTAGTAGTCTACTCTTGGGCAGAGTGGTTGTGTTTTTGCGTGCCTGAAGCGCAAAAGCAGTGATCTTTCGCGTTCTTTTTCCACCGGTCTTTATTGGTGACAGGTTTGATGGTGATGATGAACTATGAACTGTACTGTTTCACGACCAAACGTAAATCTTATGGGACGTATTAGATACCGAACTAAATCTGAAGCCTAAGATATACCCGTTTATCGATAGCAAAGTGTTATAATAAGTTATTAAGCGATAATTCGTTCCCTTACTCTTAACTTACTCTTAATTGGGTGAATCAACTATGTTCTGTCATTAGTTGCCATCGTTCAGGACATCTGAGTAAGTTTTTAAAACTGTGATTTACGGGTTCTAGATCACCAACTCTGGGGTTCTCTTGTCACATAGGACCCCTTTTGTATAGACCATCTTCTAGGCAAGATAGAAGTCTGTATTGTAACAATTTTTGTTAGGAACTCTGTAATTTTGTCTCAACAAGAAATATTTTATGGACCCAATTACATTGAGATAATTTTTAATTAAAGCGGTTATCCTTAAGTATATAAAATTCATGTTTAAAGTGAAATAGAGCTGGAATATAAAGGATCCCTCTCGAGTCTGTCCCTAGAATGTCATAAGTCGAACATCTCCACATATCCAGACTATCAACATTGCACCTACTCCTGCTTCCGTTGCGACCTACATACGGCGTTCACTGTACTCGTGCAAACATAGCAAATAGAAAAATGATTGAGTGAACTGTAACCTCAGACCATCAGTCATCGGACGTTTCGGACGTGGCAAATAGAATTGACGTGTCATTACTGTTTCTGGTGAGCGTTTCGTATTACATACGAGTATATAGAACGCAATATTCAAGGACTTTTCGTTATGGTTTTCAATTCAAAACAGAAGGTGAAACACACTGCAATAGATATTTAAGAATGAATAATGATATCTTTGTCAACTCACTTACAAATAAGGTTAGTACTCTTGACGGAAATAAGTATTTTAAAACGAACTGTTTTATCTGCCGTATCCAAATCTTATGTATTAGATAGTCGTTTATCCCAGTAATAGTATTTGGAATTATTTTTAGACGACTCCCTTTTTTTCAATATCCGAGACTTTTATATAAATATTAATAAGTAAGTATATTCATTATCAATGTAGCATCACAAGCTGATTGATTACGTAATATAAAAATCATTTTTAAAAATACAATAGTTCGTCGAACCATGTACCAATGAGTGTTTCGGAACTTATGTACGGAATGTTTAGCTATAGCCTTTCGGTGAAGGAAAGCATCGTGAGGAAACCGGTCTAATCCTAATAAGTTCTAGTTTTCGCTCTGGGTTGGAAAGTCAGATGGCATCATGGCAGGACTGCCATGATGCCATCTGTTTTAAGAAAGCGACTAGTTTTAAGAAAGCGACTTCGCTTTCTTAAAACTAGTGCCAGTGCCAAATCTTGGGATTAGGGGTCAAAGCGGACCCCGGGCTCCTTTAGGGGCACTACCGGGAATAACGCTAGGAGGATGATGACAATACAACAATGATAAACAAAAACATATCTGAAGTGTTTTATACTGTATGGAATCAAATTCATGCCTGAACAATAAATATGGGTCATCAACTAGGTGTAACCGTAGCTTTTTTTATTGTAAGTGCAGCAGGTTTTATCTGAGAGTAAAATGAAAAAAGTATGTCTACTTTCAAACAAAATAACCTCTTCCAAACGAGTGCAATTATCACAGCAACTATATGTTTTGAACCAAATAAAAAAGGTTTCTTAAAATTCCCATTAAGTATACTTTTAGTTTAAACTATAATATAACCATCAGTTAAACAAAAATCACAACAAAACATGATTTGAAAACGGTATAAATTAAGGTCATGATTAGTATAGAGTGCGGATCATAGTGACGTCACGAGGTATCATGTGGGCATCCCTCGGAGGGAAATTCCCGGTCGGTTAGGTCCCCCTCTGAGGGGTTTGTTGTGATCGTTACCAACTTCAATCGATTTATTTACTTTCGGGCCATTGATAACCCGTTTAAGTTCATTTTAAACAAATGTATGATAACTAACGGTAATTTTAATAGCTAATAGTAATATTAATTTATTAGAAAAGCGCTAAAAAACGTGTTGCCAAATTTTGACCATGAGTAGGTATGTCATGTTAGTCACGGTTTTATTACAGTTAACCCGTTGAAATAACACTTGTTTGTATGTAATTCTAAAGATTACTTACATGTCTACAAAAACTGTCCTTCTGACACTACAATTCAGCACTAAACCCACTAATTTTCACTCACGAACACCGACCGTGTCAAACGTGCCGCTGACTATTTTAGACTAACGACTAAATTTATTTTTTCCTCCATTGGCCATTGAAGTTTTCGCTTGCTAGCTGTCTCACTAAATTGGCTATACGATTCAATGGATTAAAGCGAGATCGATACACGAATGGCGGTTTTATTTCTAAGAAAGTAAGCAAAGCCATTGCGCCCCTCCGAGGGGCGCTCCACCGACCTGCAGGTAAAAATTTAAAGCCCACAGAGGGATGAACACAGCTGAAGGGTTAAGCCAGCTCTAAACGATTACGAGTACAATATGGAATACAGTAGTAATGAGACGAACGTCCGATCTTGAGACTTGTGTTTTTGGAGAATGTTCCATGGTTGCAAGAACAATACCGCACATATTAAAACCAATGTTAACTTCACTTAGCCACAGAATAGATAATACACTTAGCCCAAAGTTTATCCTCGCACGTCCTTAAAACTCTGTTCTTAACTCCCTGGCTTTATTCAACCTCATACAATACGTAAATCCCGTAAAATAGTAGGTGTATGAACCGTTAACGTTCGTTCTAGTTTGATGAATTAACTAAGTTAATAATACAGCATTTTCACATAATCCGTTAAATTAAATTACATGTTAGCAACAGACACATAAATCTCGCTAAATTGTAATTTATACGCGTTTCACCTTACTGAGGGATTTTATTTTTCCAAATAGCGGAGCGAATTCGGTGTCAGGAATAAATAACAATTTGTCGAAAGATACTTTTAACCAAATGCACTATGTAAATCTGGTGATTATGCTCCGTACATTTTCAGTAAAATACTTATCTTCCGCAGATTACATGAAACAAATAAATCAGCGTGGATAACGATAAAACAAAATTCTTGTAACATTTCAACGTGAGTACTGTCAGTATCATGCCATTCGAACCAGTTTTTTGAAATAAAACAACAAAAACAAAAAACAAAACTACAGAAAGTAAACGCAGAAAAAAATAGATAACTCTAATTGATTTTAATTAAACTAACTTAACTATAATTTTATTTCTAAAAAGTAAATCATGCTATCCCACCAAAACCATAAATGTGAAAATGGGAGCCAAGTTCAATGTTAACAATATCGTGGCGGGCGATTTCGCCGACAAAAGATTTGAGATCTAAATGACTGCCAAGTTACGTAGGTACCTACTCTATAATAATCCTGAAATTGAATTCTAGTAAAATGAAATAAAAACAATAGCTTGTTGTCAGTAAAGTTAGCATTATACTAGGAAACAAAGGAAACATCGTCAAAAATTACAAATAATTTCTTTCTATAATCTTTATTTTTATTTATGAGTAGCTATTAAATGTCCCGTGTACCATCACACAACATAATCATTTTATTTATATCGCAAAGACTTGCCATCGAGTATCGTAAAACGTTCCTTCACCCATCTTAATTATTGACTATTATTGCTGGCAATTTAGTTTGTTCTTTCTTTTTATGATTACATCTCATTATTGTCGTACCCAGACAGTACGGGTAATGTGCATAAATAGCCGATCACTGATATGACTGCTCACAGAGTGAAACACACACACACACGGGAAAAATACAAGAAAACATCCCACTGACTGCCATCGTGGATTGATCAGCAGTAGGTACCTAATGTTCATTACTATTTATTCTTTAACCAAAACGCATGACTTAAGTTCTTATTGTGTAATTTAGACAGTCTTAAATTGTGTTTTTTTTGGACCGGTTCGTTTGCAGCAGCCTGAAGGGCTGTGGCTGCTGGTCTTGGCTGGCCTGTGGGTACCTATCTTAAATTGTGTGTCGTCATTGACTGATTGGGCAACTGTTGGACTGGGGGGCTGAGGGGGGGGGTCACGATGGTTGAGCCTAAGGTAGGGTGCCACTAGTTATTGTAACTGTATTCGTTAATCTTCTATCAGTTTTAATTGTATTGGTATATAAAATGGGATGTTAGCAAATTAGACTAGCTGGCTGTGTCTTACTTATTTTATTATTTATCCGGTCGCGCGGGCTAGCAGCTGGTAGCATGTGATGGTCGCGTGTACGTCCGGCATAAAGCATTCGTCCTTCTCGCACTACATACGTGCTTATAAAGAACGAATGCAGGCGATCATCCTAACTAAGAAAGTTTAGCGCTGCTGAAGGAATGCCGGGTGCAAAAACATTTCTTTTGACCGCTTTTCCAATTTAAAAAAAGGGTCCACCGCAAAACCTATATGATTTTTTCCCCTAATCTCCTCATCCTAAGAAATAGCCCTAAAATCTCCGCTAGCAGGAGACCTCTGTAACCGATTACGAGGCCCTTATAAATGGCGATAAGTTTTCAGTTTGACGCGCGCCCGATTCCCGTCGTGAACCGAGACAGATAAATGGCTTCATTACTGGGAGCGGTGTCGGGATCAGTTGTCTACCATCAACTCCGCTGATCGGGTTTGCGTTGACTTTTTATCGGGACACGCGTTGGTATATTTTTCGGTAATGTACTTACTCGAATATCGTTTACTTATGTATTTTTTTGATAAGCAGCACGAGCCAATTAATTAAAATTGAATGTTACTACCTCTCAGCATATTTTTTGATCCCAGAAAAAGAAATGTTCTCAATTCGACTTGGTTGTTTTTTTCAGTTTTGTTGTTAACTCCGTTATCCGTAATTTTTGGATGTTATGATTGTTAATTTCTATTTAAAAAATTAATGTGATCACATATGACGACGTGAAACACAAGATGTCGACTGAACTCTTTTAAGGTACTTGGACAACATCATCTTCGGATCGATGAACACGACGTTTATTTTATAGTTATTAAATTACGTTTTCAACTTCGAGCTATATAATTGGTAGGTACATTTTAGCGCCTTAATTTTTATGCAACTGCTTAAAATTCCTGCGTACATAAGAAATATTTCCGGCTAAAGGGCTCAGGCCCGCTTTCGCATTAATGAGCCGGCCACCGCCATGGCAGAAAAAAAAAACAAGGTATTGTCATTCCACGTCACGATGTATCCAGCCTACTACGTCACACAAATGTTGTCATTGTGCAAAGTTGACACACAAATGATACCATTGACTGACAACTTTCACACAAACAAGGAGTTTTGTTAATGCATATTAAGTAGGTATTTAAAAAAAATTTAGCTATTTAAACTATTTATTTGGAGTGAAAAAAAAACTGTATACTAGTAGATAAACGGAAATATTGATGGAAAGCACATAAGTGAAGTAATGCAATTAACTCACGTAATTTACTTTCATACATTGGCAACTCTCTGACAGTCCGCCATTTCAAGATGCCGGTGATGACGTAGGCAGGTTACGAGCTGCCTCCGCTTTCATTAAAGCGACGAGCGTTGTACCAGAATACGATTTCAGGCGTTTAGGGTACCAGATAAACATTAAACATGTGTTAGAGCCTTTGAACCGCTCGGTTTTAACGTCATTGTCGTCTCAAGATTATTTCATCAGAGGTAAAACGTGCCGCAGAACCTTTAATCAAAAAAGATTCAGTACGCGTTTTGGCTAACATCTTCATCAAAAGTAGACTGTGATACTCGTACCTTTTAATGGTATTGTCTGTCTCCGACAATGACGAAAAAAACGCCTTATAAACGCTGAATATTCGCCCGGTTGCCGGTTTCTTGGGTGAACGAATAGGACAAGTAAATGAAATATAGGTAAATATACCCAGCTACGAAATAAGTTACAAAGTAAAATCTGTATAGAAACTAACGCCATTAATCTAAAATCCGTATCCGTAAACAAACACTCATCGACAAACCACTGGGTAGAGAAATTGAGAATCTTCTGCCGACTCTGCAACTATTCAAAAATTTCCTTATACTTACCTACATCAGACTCATAATGATATATTTTCATGAATTCAGTAGGTAAATGTGAGTGTGTTTATACCAAAAACAACTACATTCACAAATTAGCTATGACTTTATATTATATCCTTAATGTCTTTCTCGCTCACGGGTCAATGGTGACCCGGACCTTGGGAAGCATCTTGCCTGAGCCGAAGTACCAAACAAGTACCACAAAGCCAACACGAAGTTAATGCGGAGCGTTTCAGGCTCCAAGAAAGTGCCAGTGTTTGTTGTTGCCCTTCGGTAAGCGTGAGGCCATTCACCGGATTCCCTGGTACCTGACGCCAATTAAAAGTCTGGCCCACTCCGCACCTATACTGAGGTTTAGGAGAGAATCATACGAAATTTTACAGCATACGTCGTCCCAGCTCCTTTGGCATAGAAATACAGTATACATACTCCATTTTACTTACATAGAAATCATCCGCGACTCGGACCCAAAATTACGCTCTTCACACCTGGGTTTTGTAAATATGCGAATGTTTATGAATGTACACAAAGCATTTGTTTCGAAATATCGTTACTGTGTGGCGGCGGTGTGTTAGATCAGCCTATCCAAAAGGTATTCACACTAAAGATTCGTTTCGAAGTAAACTTTCAATTGCACGTCAAATTACCGAGACCATGGAAATATACGATTCTGAAAGGCTGTTGCTGCTGGTACAAGCCTGTCAGATTAGTAGTTTGTTTGGAAGGCCAGCGCTCGCTGTAAAGCTTAGCCGACTGGGCTATATAAATGAACTACTCAGTTCACTTTGTACTGAAGTGATAAGCAGGATAAAATAAACGTTTTAGTTAAATATCATCATCATTAGTCGTTCCCTCAATGCTGAGGATCGTGACATCATGTCCTCTTCTTGTTGACCAGAATTCTCTAAAGGCTCCTGTCACCCGCTTTATGTATGGCCTCTATCTCTAAAACTATCTGAAAACCAAAGCCACCAGGCACTAGTTATAAGAGGATGCCCACAAGGAAGTGTCCTTTCGCCACTGCTGTGGAACCTGGTAGTAAACGACCTAATAACAAAACTAAACAACAACCGCTTCCTAACGATAGGATATGCGGACGACCTAGTAATACTGGTCAGCGGCCTGATCATAAACACACTGTGTGAACTCACACAAACAGCACTGAAAAATAACAGAGAAATGGTGCAAGGAGAATGACCTATCGGTAAACCCAAAGAAAACCGACACAATTCTCTTCACAAACAAATGAAAACTGGGTACCTACCAAATGCCAACACTTTTCGGCACAAAACTAACACTCTCGAAGGAGGTGAAATATCTAGGTATAATACTAGACGATAAACTGAATTGGAGCAAACACCTAGACAGTAGACTAAACAAAGCAACAGTAGCCTTCTGGCAATGCAGAAGGATGGTGGGGAAGAGATGGGGCCCCGCACCCAAACCACGAGTGCAATTACCAAAATTCAGAAAACACAAAGACTAGCATGTGTAGCGGCTATAGGATGTATGAGAACAACCCCAACGGCAGCACTAGAAATAATGCTAGGACTCCTACCCTTACATATGCATATACAAAAGGAAGCGGCTGCGACGGCAATACGCCTAAAAAGCCTCAACCTATGGACGAAGCTGAACACACCACACACGAAGATTCATAACATACTGATCACTAGCCTCCCCATCCTGGAGGCTACAATCGACAAAATACCAAGAACTGCAGTCTTCAGGAAAGACTACGGCATATCACTAACAGAAGACTCGAGAGAGGGGCTAAACCAAACAGACCTTAGAATCTTCACAGACGGCTCGGAAACGAACACGGGAACGGGATGTGGAGTGTTCTCAGAGGACTTAAACATACACATATCCAAACCACTGGGCGAACAATACACGGTATTCTAGGCGGAATGCGTAGGAATAATCGAAGCCTGCAATGCCATAAAGAGACGACAAGTTGAGAACACAAACATACGAATACTCTCAGACAGTAAATCGGTACTACAAGCACTGAACAACGACAACATCACATCTAGCTTGATATTCGAATGCCACCAAAATCTAACGGAGGTGTGCGCAGACAAAAACAAGGTTACTATACAATGGATCAAGGGGCACAGCGGCTCAAGAGGAAACGATGCAGCGGACGAACTGGCCAGGAAAGGCTCAGAAACAACGGCATACGGACCCGAGCCAACCTTGCCCCTGCCACAAAGCTACATATACAATCAATTGGACCTATACGCCAAAAACCAGCACCAAAGACACTGGGAGGAGTTAGACACATGCAGACAGACCAAAGAGATTCTGTCTAAACACGACAACAAACTCACAACCGCACTACTGAGGACACACAGAAACCAACTACGCAAGATAGTAGGAATAATAACAGGACACAACACTCTGAACAGACACCTCTACAACATAGGTATCACGGACAGCCCCATGTGCAGAGCGTGCATGGAGGCGGAAGAAACGACTAAACATATTCTACTGGACTGCAAGCAGGTAGAAGTATACAGGAAAAAGCACCTAGGGTCTCCGGACACACTACGGGACGCAGTCAAAAATACAAAGGCACTCACCAACTTCTTGGAGGAGCTGGGGTGGTTCTCTAACCAGCGCTACCCCATTTCACGCAAAATAGGCACACTGGATGTCGACTTGCGGAAAATAGCCCAGTAAACTAACTAACTAACTATGTATGGCCTCGTGCAGGTGTAGGTTGCAAGAGTGCAGTGATTTATGTGCTCCGTCTAGCAGGTCTGCCTCGAGGCCTCTGGCCCTCAACTTTTCCGTCATAATAATCCTCTCCAGGCTATCTGAAGAACGTCGTGAGAGGTGTCCAAAGTATGTGAGAATACGGTCTTGACCGATTGTGGATAGTCGACGATGTATGTGCAGCTCTTTGAGAATGGATTGGTTTCTTCGCAGTCCAAGGTATCCGTAGAAGTCGGCGCCACCACATCTCAAAAGCATCGATGCGGCTTTTCATTTGGGCTCGGATAGTCCAGGTCTCTGAGCCGTAATGAAAGATGGAGAACACAAGGGAGCGCACACGGTTAGTTAAATATATCGCCTGCTTTTAAACGCCGTTCTGACTAGAATAAGAAACAAGTCTGATTTTCAGATATATGATTCTTGACTACTTATATGATCTGATTTAATCGATACTTGATTGTCTAAAATTGCCTCTAGAAAAACAATACTAACTTGGGTCTTTATTTACTCGGCCTACTCAAACAATACAGAAAATAGAACAGATGGGTCCATCCTAGGTACCTGGGTTTAAAATTATAAACTAAATTTAGGAAATTACCGCCCTATTAGTCTTGCCTCACACCTCTCCAAATTATTCCTTAAAGTAATAGAAAACCGTATCGCAGGACAACTTGACCGCCATCAACCACCTGAACAAGCAGGATTCCGTCCAGGCCTTTCCACCACCGATCACCTTCATGCCCTAAATCAAATAATAGAAAAATGCCACGAAAACAACCTCTCACTTTACCTCGCATTTGTAGATTATTCCAAAGCATTCGACAGCCTGTCTCATGAGTCGAGCTTTACAGCATTACGCAATCAAGATATAGACGAAAGCTACATTCACCTAATCACCGCCATCTGTACACATAACTGTAGTACAGCTGCAATTAAGTTAGAGTCCTCTGGTGTATCTTTCGAAATTCAAAAAGGAGTCAAGCAAGGAGATCCGTTATCGCCGAAGCTTTTTACCAGCACACTGGAACACGTCTTCCGGAAACTTGTGCCGAGTTGGGAGAGAAGGGGCTTGGTCGTCGGTAATAAAAGATTGACCAATCTTCGTTTTGCCGACGACATAGTTCTGTTCTCGTCCTCCGAGCCTGGTAGCCTCCGAGCTACAACTTATGCTCCAAGACCTGAGCAACGCAAGCCTCGAGGTTGGACTGGAGATGAACATGGCTAAGGCTAAGCTTATGACTAATAGCACCGCACGTAGGATTGAGATAAACGGAGAACCAATTGCATATGTTCATGAGTATCTTTACTTGGGCCAACTAGTTTCCTTCCAGGCGCGACAGGAGAAGGAGGTCGAAGGACGGAAATTAGTGGATCGCATTCGGAACACCACGCTGCGCTCCAAAACTCAAATAGTCGATGTAGCTCGAAAGTCGGCCAAGTTGAAGTGGGACTGAGCTGGTCATGTCTGTCGCATGCCGAGTGAACTGTGGGCCAAGATCGCCACTGAATGGCAGCCTGACAGCTCGAAACGGAGACGTGGCAGACCTCGTCGGCGATGGAGAGACGAGCTAGACTCCTTTTTAAAAGAATGGCCAGAGACTGCTCAGAATTGCGAGCACTGGAAAAAGTGGGGGGAGGCCTTTGCCCAGCAGTGGGACACTACAGGCTCACAATGTTAAAAAAGCCTACTATGGCTACTTTCACTCCATTCTAATTCTGGGAGCTGACCTGTGGGCGACGGCGGCGGACCGAGATAGACCATTTAAATGACAAAAACGCGCTATTCGTATCATTGCCGGTAAATCATACGACCATCCTGCTAAAAGTCTATTTAGGGAGCTTAAGATACTCACCCTTCCCAGTGTGTACGTATTAACCGCTTGCAAGTATGTTAGGGCCAACGTGGACCAATACGCTACCCACTCGTCGGCTCGTAGGAACAACCGCCTAATTATCCCGCCATGCAGGCTTGCAAAGGCCCGGAAGTCACTCGGGGTCTTAGGCGCAAAATTGTATAACCTCCTACCAGAAGAGATAAATCTAAAACTGATAAAATGTTCGACAACAAACTTAAAACTATGTTAACTGACATTGCATGCTACAGCGTTGATGAATTTGTCGAGACGTGCACTGGCCCTAAGTATCAGGTAGCACCTACATAACCTTAACTTTATATCACACAAATTAGGAACAAATATTTTAAACTGAAATCTATTGTAATACTTAGACATGTAAAGTTTTACGTATTACGTATAATATATTTTTTAATTTTTTTTTATTGTATATATGATTAACATTTTTTTATTATATGTACCTCTTCTTGACATTAAGTAAATAATTTGTGAACATAAATAATTTGAGTTGTACAGAATATTTGTATTTGTATGGAATTTCAAGGATCTGAAATAAAGATATATATTTTTTTATGCATTATTTTACGACACAATCAAGTTCATGCTAAATTATTTAATCTCATCTAAAATCTCACTTAATTAAATATAAATAAAACTTCACTAGGTTAGGTATTTATCGAAATTTCTCCAAAAAAGCCATTGCCGAAGAGTTTTGCATCTCTTTTTCTCGTACGCGGAAGGCATAAGCGTGTCAGAGGGCTTGGTCCACTCGAATCAAGGCATCCCCTTAAAAAGTAGCACCGTTTATTATTATTTTGAGCTTGTAGTGTCACACTGCTGGGCAGAGGGCTTCACCTCTCCTATTATAAATTAAAGTTGTTAAGTATATTTTGTGACATAACTTTTTAAACCTTCATTCATCATCATCATGTCCATCGGCTTCTATACCAGTGCTACCCAACAGGCCTTTACTCATGGGTGAGAGTGAATGGGCAAGTTATGGGTGTTATTGTGTTATTTTATAAGTTTGGTATATTCATATGTACTTACTTAAGTATGTTACTTGTAAGTTATTTGTAAATATGGGCCTTGTTATCTGAAGCAAAAAAATAGTCCCCAAGCTGGCCTATTGCTGGTTGGGGACTGTATGTACATGTACACACAACTTTGAATTTCTTCTCAACATTGTTAGTTAAAATTTTGTTTCGTATGGAAGATATAGGTATAAGTACACAGTGTACCACAAGAACAAACTGACCAAGATGTTGCTAACAAAAATCAGTGTGGAGCCGTAAGGTATCCAACTGAATTTCCAAAGTACCGTCGGACCAGGACTGAAGCACTGCACTTTGTTTCGTGTGCCTTTCGTACGCAAATCCTGCAGTACTAAAAGCCTGCCCAGACTAGTTTGTGTCGTGGATACGGGATGTTCGTTTTAGTTACACAATGAATGGAAGAAAAAGGGATTTTAAAAGATTAGTCTTAAACCGGGAAATATATTTGAACCACTACGGCTGCGATCTTTCACATACCTAGCACAGTTGCAATAGAACGAATGAACGAACTACGAGTATGTTCGAGGGTTTTAGTCCAAGATTGAGTTAGAAATCGAAAGATCCAAGGAAGTGCCAAGTTTAATATGAGTGAGCTCTTGCTCGTATATAGAAGTAGAAAGGATTTTGAGTGACAACTACGAAGGACGCAGCGTACGAAGCCTCCAATGAACTGTGGACTGATGATCTGCTAAATAAATCAGGAAATCGTTGAAAACAAGTACCGTATGTACGACCGTGGTGCAGTGGACACTTTCAATTGAAATTATCTTCATTAAAGACGTTTGCTGGACAGTATGGGATCTTGTTTAGAATATTGTTCTGTTGAACTATCCAGACAAGTCATACCTAATCTTTTAGTTCCTAATTCAGAAAAGTTACGGCCCATTTACATGATGCTCATTTCTTGAACAATAATCAGCAATAATTGCATGCGATTATTTCGTTGCCATAATTGTATTCAAGACTTGCAGCAAAGTGTTTGCATACGAGCAGTAACCAAACACTTGTATGTAATTATTGAATACAAGTATTAATAGGAAATAATTACCACCTTACTTTGTTTACTCGTAGTACATTTGCGCGGCAATAATTGTATTTCAAGTATTGAAAGTCTAAACCTATTAGTTGTACGATATATGACGTATTGCTAAGTAGCTACAATTACTGCACTAATTCGCAGCTGCAGATTTTTATTCAATATTGAACGTTCAACGTGTAGGTGGTGAAAAACGAGCAAAACCGTGAATAATTTGGTTATTCGGATATAACTATATTTATAGATTATAGATACTATCTGTGGGACACTGAAAATATTAACCATCCCATTACGTTTTTTTCAAACATTAATTTATAACAGCGTTTTTTTTGTTTGTTTAATTTTCATGTTATTCTAAGATGCCTTATCCAAGAATGTAGGATTCTTGGATAAGGCAAAAAATTCGAAATTTCCATCGGGAAAAATCGAAAATTTCCATCGGGAAGTAAATATATAAAAATAAATGACACATCCATTATGTTTTTTGTGTCATTTATTTATTATTCTTGAAGAGTTCCTGTAAATTAACCAAAAAAAAATATCAATTAATGTTTTCCTCTTTTTTCAGGAATTGGTTAAATATCGATTTTTTGATGACTAATATTTTGGTGAATTTTGATTCTACGTTATAACTAAAATGAAAATGTATCAGTTACACACAAAAAAGCTGCTGTTATGATTTGATTCCAAATTTCCATTTTTTTACATACTAATGAAAATAAAATGCTTAGGCTACTATGACAGTGTTGAACTCAAGTTGCATCTTGTATGCTACAATATTCAAATAGGTTTAGTTTAGACTAAGCAACTTTTTTATTGCCTCGATTTTATTGCATAGGATGCAAGAAACTTGTATCGTGTAAATAGGCCTTTTTGCTTGGCTTTATTTTGGAAGTAATTAAAAACGATGCAGTTTTTGTTATTCGCAAATATATTTCTGGTCCTACTCTCAATTCGACATAACCAATTTAAATGAATTCGATTGAATTTATGGATATATTTTCGATTGTTAAAAAATCTTAATCTTCTAACCTAAAAGAAGAACTCGTGTTTGAAACAATGTATTATGAGTGTTCTTGCGACCTTTGGCACAGTCTCAATAATTCAGAGGGCAGCTCGCAACAGGTAGTGCGCATAATCGATGCTTTCGTCTACACGTGAGGGAATGCCGGATAAACTAACAATTTTTAAGAATAGTTTTAAATATTTAGATTCTCACAGAAAAAGATATCAACATATATTTTTTAACCCCCGATGCAAAGAGTCTGTATCTATCTGTGGTATCGTAGCTCCCAAACGGATAAACTGATTTGAATGCGGATTTTTTCTGTCATAGATAATTTTATCCTGAGTGTTCTTAGCCATGTTTCATGAAAATCTGTACAGCCGTTTTTGAGATATTGGACTTTGAATTGAAAATGTCGGGGGTTTTTCAACTTTTCTAAGTTGTAGTTATTAAATACCATCAGTGCAACTTATTGAAAAGGAAGACATACGATGGAAGATAAATAAAGTCATCACCTTATTGTGTTGTAATAATGTTATTTTTGTAGTCATCTGTACTCACAACTATGCTGCAGCTTTGTAGGTACAGTCAAATGTAAAACTATAGGTGCATATAACTTACTTATATATGTCCCATCGTTCAGAGAGGATTAAATCGATACATATTTTTCCACTTGACTGTACCAACCCAATAAATCTCTTTACATATCACTTCTCATTTTCAAATGATTACCAAACAGTAAAACTCCATTCGGTAGCAGAATATATTGGTCGATTTAAATGCCCCCACAAGTACATTCCTATTTACAAGAGTATAAATAAATGGCTGTTAAAATTGAGATATTCCGGTTCAACAGTTCGAAACTCTCCCAACAGTGGCCCAAATAGGCACTATTCAAAATGTAACGAACCAATTTGTTCCCGCGCCTCGGGACCGGCCCGATGCCACCATTAGGGTTGTTGCGAAGTATTGCCAAATGGGGAAAACACATTATATTGCAGAGGTTAACCGTTACAATAAGAAGCGTCATCATATTAATTTTTCAGTATTCTATATACTTACATACTCGTAGTAGACCAGATTTGTTGAAATGTGTCCAAATGACCGAACTTTATTTTAAACCGTTACTCTTACAACTTTGAAGTTGTATTTACAACAACATGCCGATGGACCAATTGCGACTATTTCAAACGACGGTTTGTTCAACATTTTTTTCTGTCAAAAACCTAAAATCGGTTTTACTCGTACGTGTAGAATAATTTCATTACCCATAAAAACCAGCTCCTGGCAACGCGGCGTGGCTGAAAGCCATAAGCCTAGCATACAATTAAATGCCGTTATATTTCAAAACGACGGCCAGATTAATCCCTCATTGATTGATAGATATTTTTTGATATCGGGTTAAAATAAATTGGTGCATAAAATGGCGCAGTCATGGACAAAAGGGTATTTGGTGGATGCCGTGCTTTGTTTTAAAATATGGGTTAGCGAGTTTTACCGTGGCGTAAGTGAGATTGGAGGTTTTAATCGAAATTCAAATAGCAAAATTGGTTTTGGAACATATATTTGACTAGCGGCCGCCCGTGACTTTTCAGATATAAAATAGGTAATTGAATTTTATTCTTAGTTAAAATGGTCTAGACATATTACATTTCAAACAGTGGCAGACACTGATATGCGATTGTTAAAGATTGTAACTTAAAGATTTTCCAATCAGATTACGGGAATTGTACTTATTCCGTTCTGATGCTTTAATCTAATTTTAATCTTTGGCAAAAATGACTGCAAGATATAGAGCAAAGCATGGATTTGGAGCTAGAAAATGGGAATCTTAGTTATTATGAGTGCGATATAAAAAAAAGTTAAATATCGTAAGGCTGTTAAAACAATCTTAAACTCAGCACTGGAAATCGATAAATGGAGACAGGTTAATGAAGAGTACATCTCTTTAAAAAATCCAGTGTTCCCCGTACAAAACCTACAACATTTTTTAACCCCATTGGGATATAATTTTCTTAAACGCTGAAATTACTTTTTTGTATTTTAATAAGTTAACTTTCTACAAAGTTTCAAGTCTCTACTTCAAAAAATAATGTTTCTCTCACACAAACATTGCACCCCCATTTAACCCCCTTACGGGTAGAATTTTTTAAAACGCTGAAATTACTATTTGTATTTTATGAAATGAAATGAAATTTGTTTATTTGCTTAAAATTATGGACGTATACAGATATGGTAAATGGTAAATAATGTCCATATAATGTCAAAACCTTATAAAAGTAGGCATGCAAATCTATTTATTATAATGTACATGCATGGCAAGGGGAGGATATTGAGCCTTTTAAAAATAGGCATACATGACTCTCTAGCTGAAATACCACTTAATGCCCTTATGTATTTTTTTTGAGCTTTGAATGCTCTTTCAATTTCTCGTAACCTTAATAAGTAATCTTTCTACAAAGTTTCAAGTTTCTAGCTCAAAAGGAAAAGTTGCCCTCATACAAACTTTGCACCCCTATTTAACCCCCTTCGAAGTAGAATTTTCAAAAACGCTGCCTGCTGTTTTTTGTATTCTAATAAGTAATTTTTCTACAAAGTTTAAAGTGTCTAGCTCAAAAAAGAAAATTCCCTCATTGCACCCCTATTTAACCCTCTGTGTAGAATTTTCTTAAATGCAGCTTAATGCTTTTTGTATCCTAATAAGTAATCTTTCTACAAAGTTTCAAGTCTCTAGTTCAAAAAATAATGTTTCCTCCATACAAACATTGCACCCCCATTTAACCCCCTTAGGGGCAGAATGAAGTGCAACAACCTGGCAACCGTACTGTCTTTTCCAAGATCTCACGGTTCTAAATACTGATTTGCCATAAGATAAATAAATAAGGGGCAGAATTTTCTAAAACGCTGAAATCACTTTTTTGTATCTTTATAAGTAATCTTTCTACAAAGTTTTAAGTCTCTATAGTTTACAAAATAATGTTTCCCCCATACAAATATTGCACCATCATTTAACGCCCTTAGGGGTAGAAGTTTCTAAAACGCAGAAATTACTTTTTTGTATTTTAATAAGTAATGTTTCTACAAAGTTTCAAGTTTCTAGCTCAAAAAATAAAGTTCCCTCCATACAAACTTTACACCCCTATTTGACCCCCTTAGGGGAGGTATTTCCAAAAATCCCTCATTTTCCCTAGCCCACTTTATAAAAATAACCTTAAGTTACAAAACTCTAGTTAAAAAAATAATGATTCGCCCATACAAATTTTGCACACCCATTTAACCCCCTTAGGGATGGAATTTCCAAAAATCCCGTCTTATCCGTTGCCTACGTCATAAAAGAAAGCCCTGGTGTAAATTTCAAGTTTCTAGTCCCAGTAGTTTCGGCTGTGCGTTGATGAGTGAGTCAGTCAGGACATAGGCATTAATATATATAGATGAAAAGCAGCTGAACGAGTAAATAGTTCAAGTGTTCTGTTTGGTTTTATGATTTCCGCTAGGGATGTTTTCCAATTCGACATAATATTAATCAGTTATTTCGTTTCCATATACCGCGCATTCAGAAACCCTTGCACCTAATTAGGAGACTAGTATTATGTTAATTAAATACAGATTCTTAAATAAACATTATTTTTTTTCAGGCAGTTACAGCGATTGTGTGGCAACTGGCATTTGGCTCTCAAAGTACTTAGTAGAAAACTTTACGTGTAGCGATAGATAAAACAATATTTCGGTGGTATTGCTGGTAATATCCACATAATAATTTTTTATTTCAAACTCCAAGACTATGTATAAATAACGTGCACTTTATTATCCGCCAACATAAAACTACCCAAATAGCTCTCAAATTTCTCAGCTGAAATCCTTTAATGTTTATTAAAAGCTTCACTCTAGAGTTTCGAGACAAATTATCAAACTTGAGTCCGAAAAATAAATACTTCGACGGAAATAGTGTTGCTAGTCTCACAACCAATATAATTATGTTCATAAAGAGACTTTTGATTCCTATTTCTCAATTGAACGAAAAAAGAATATGACGTCAAGTCCTGTACACAATACAACTAGGTTATATTTTTAGAGAGTGTCTGAACACCAATCTGAAGTAAAAATGCGACCAAGACGAGTCTTGGCAGCACTAAGAAGTAAATTGTTCAGTGTTCTAATTATATGTAGGCAGGGTGTCATTTTGCCGGGCGCTTGGTTTTTTCGCCTCAAAGAGGGTGCTATAAAAAGCGGTAAACGCTGCGTCGTCATGTTTCTAAAATTGTTACGAAATATTCAATAAGTTCCTAATGTTTTATTTTTAGAACGTAGAGTTACAATTTTTTTTGTTAATAGTGTTTTGTAAAGGTAGTATATTTTTTAAATTTTAACTTAAAAAAATACCTTCGCAAAAAACTGTAGGTGTTAACCACCTACAATTCCATTTTAATACAGGAAAGTCTTATTTGTGTAGTTCTCACTGTTAGTTTGTTGATAGGTACCTATATACGCCTAGTTAGTCTTCAATTTTAGCTACATATCTCAAATTAATCATCTATGCAATCAATGGGTTTGACCATAGTTTGTAAGACTAGCAAAATTATAGAAAAAAAGATTCTAACAACCTATGAATAATACTAATACTGAAGGACTTTCAGTATTTTGCCGTATATGAAAGTCTTATAGAACTCCGTCCAATCAACGAGAAGCGATTGTCTTTGATTGGCTGGACCGCAGGGCTGCTGGACTATTGGCTCAGTGAATATTTTTCTTCTAGCAACCATTCAGGGGAAATGACAACTTTTGATTGTTTCATAAATCCTGTTAGATATCTTTGATTTCATAATTAGCCTAACAAACCAATGTTTTTGACATGGATATTATTGTCTCCCGAAGATATGATACATTTGTTTTCATTATTATTTATATTCCTACGTAGTTATATTTTTTTGCAGAATCTCACATAGTTCGCTTCTTTAATGTATACAATAGTTAAGATAAAGTCAACCCAACTCGGAACCCAAGTGCACAACTTGATTATTGTACATTTTTATGTATAAAGTCAAGGGTAAAGTAATCACAAAATATAAATTAACATATGGGACTCTGGGTTTAAAAATGTATTTGAAAATATTTCTTAGCAATAACATCTTATTACTGCAGATGAAAAATTTACTTCATCTTGTATGGTTGACGTCAAAGATTCATCAGAGCATCTGTAGCTCACTAGCAGGCCAAACAGAACAAAAAAAGAACCCCCCTCCCCCCACCTCCGCCCCCGAGCCCCGTACGTCTTACATCAAAAAAACCTATAAACGTATTCCGCAAATCCGCATTTTCATTTAAAAATCCGCGTTTTGAAACGCAGGTCCCGCTCTTTGTATTCATCTGGCAACACTACATGCTACTAAAAGCCAGCAATTGCCCTTCCAGCTGAGACAAAATATTGTGCTTTTCTCAAAAATTGTGCAACAAAAAAAAATGCTTTCTCAAAATTACGAGGCAAGCTTTTTTTCTCGCCACCATGCCTTTGGCTTTGGAGGAAACAAATTATCAATAACTGAGCTTGCAGCTTCTTATAAATCTAGAATAATTTTTACGTAAATTTTCATTATTTTCCGAAAAACAACTAGCCACTATATGTAAAAACATAATACGGGACGGCACGGGGTAGCGGCACAGGGTACGGGATAGCGCTAACGGCATCCTGAGGGCATTGTCGGATAGGTTTGATTGCCAGTATCTGAACCACTGCCACATGATTCATGTAGGTACGGCAAACAAACCTGGCAGACCAATGTATAATTATATTTATTTATTTAATTATTTGTAACTAACACATAATTCGTTAATATTTCAATTAAATTAAATAATGTAATATTATAATTTTGTATTAATAATGTAGCTATTGTATTGTATATGATCTTTGTTGGTCGAAATAAAGTATTTGATTTGATTTGATAATATTTTTTTGAGTTGCCGCCTTTTTTACAAAATAATAAGTTGGAAATGTACTTTTCTTCCGAAAACGCCATAAGTAATAAAAAGTCGCGATAAGTCACATCACAGCTCACCATCACCTTTTTTTTAATGGCCGTTTTAACTTCAAAAAGTTTGTTCCTCGACAAATTTGTGTTAGTTTAATAGTAAATTTGTATTAATAAATTTGAATTTGTATGCAACATTGTTGTCGAGCAAAAACGAGCCAGCAAAGTTTTTTAATTTTACATTTTTTTCTGACCATAAACTATGGTTATGCACTTCACGTCATGATTTTTAACCAATAAAGTCAACTTTGCAGAAACATAAGAAAATTAACAATAAACATTAATTCACATTGTATTAGTACCTTGTGATGTGCGGGGTTAGCCCGACACACATATCCCTCAGCCTGAAGGGCTATCGAGGGTTTCCTAGTCAACTCAGTCGTCAAGGAGCCTAGCAGGAGCAGGGGTGCGAATGAGAACAGCGGTTGGATTAATGGTTAACACTGGGTCTTGTCGCCCTTTTATTAAGTAAATAACACTTATGCTCTACCCGGGGCTCTATGTACTAACGGTACGGGGCACGGTTGCCGAACAGATACGATTCGGGGCGGTAAGAGGCGGGAACGGCGGGAGAGTGATACTCCGGCAGTGCACTCGGTATCCAAGCGGCCTGGTAGTATCACGGACTCGGGTTCGTTATCACGGCAGTGCACTCGGTAACCAAGCGGCCTGAGACAACGGGAAGCCTATCGACTCACTCCTCCGGCAACACTCGGGAACCAAGCGGCCTGGTAGGGGTGAGGGGAGCGGAGGACTTCGGCAACACTCGGGAGCCAAGCGGCCTGAAAGTCGGGATGCCACGGCAACACTCGGTAACTTTCGACAAGAAGTACAAAATCGAACTATACGAAACCCTCCAGGAAGGACTTAACCCCAGGGAGTTAAGAATATTCACGGACGGGTCCAAGACAAGGTCAGGCGCCGGATCAGGAGTGTTCTCGGAGGACCTAAACATACGAATCTCGACACCATTAGGAATCCATAACTCAGTCTTCCAGGCAGAGTGCATGGGTATTATAATGGCCGCTCACGCAATCGTTTCCAGGGAGGTAAGAGGATATCCCATCCGCATACTTTCCGACAGTCGATCTGTACTACAAGCCCTGCAAAGTCACACAGCAACGTCTGGGCTGATACACGAGTGCCACAAAATTCTATCAGAGGTATGTACCAACTGCGACATAACCTTGCAATGGATCAAAGGGCACAGCAATTCACGCGGTAACGACGCAGCGGATGCACTGGCTAGAGAAGGCTCAGAATCGGAAGCCATAGGACCGGAACCCACGATCCCTCTACCCCCTGCATGGCTGCGGAGCACACTGCGAAAAAACACCAAGGTAGAACACCAAAAAATTTGGAACACCCTAGGCACCTGCAGGCAAACCAGGGAGGCCCTCCCGACAATCAATCCCGGATTGTCAAGGAAGCTAAAACAGCTAAAGAGGCCGGCACTCCGTCTCTTGACAGGCGCCATAACTGGTCATGCACTATTAAACAAACACCTTTTCACCTTAGGTATTACAGACAGTCCTCTCTGCAGAGCCTGCATGGAAGAGGAAGAGACAGCCACCCACGTCATCCTGACGTGCCCTGGGGTGGCAGTACACCGGGCAAAACACCTCGGAACACCGGGGTCACTACCGGAAGCCGTCGGCAACATAAAGGGTCTGCTAGGCTTCCTGGTGGAACTGGGTTGGCACGAATAGCAGTAGTGCCAACAACCCACACGCAAAATAGGCGCTAATATGACGTCGAGTTGCGGAAACCCAGCCCGCGTACACCTATAACCTATATATATATAACACTCGGTAACCAAGCGGCCTGAGGCGGGGAGGTAGGGAGGGCGAGGGGGAGAGAGTTGAGCACACGGCGAGCCGCTAGCTAAACTCTGCCCGTCCGGCTTTTTTTTTTTTTTTTTTTTTTTTTTTTTTTTTTTTTTTTTTTTTTTTTTTTTTTTTTTTTTTTTTTTTTTTTTGAACCTGACTGTTGCTATAATAGGACGGGCCCAATATAGCGGTCGAACTGCGTGGTTGGAGGGTGGCCTGGGGAAAATCCAGGGGAAGCCTCCGGCACGACCACGCGGGGAAGTTTGTACACTGGAATACTCTAAGAGTTTGCGCTCCAGTGAGATTGGTTGAACGGTATCAACCGAATCTGGGGTGTGAGTGGTATCGAACTACTGGGAGTTTTATCGCTGGTTCGCTAAAACCTAGCCTAGCTGAGAAGAGTCCAGCAAGAAACTCAGCTAGGCCCGACTTGCGTCGGACTGACTCTACCCGGTATGCGGCGGTACCGGGACGAAAGCGGACTGTATGTGTCTGTGTTGTCTCGCGGTGGACGTCCCCGCCGGCGGGAACGCTGAAGTGTACGCGATGTGTTGGACGCCGAAAGCGCAGCGTTCCATCTTTCGATGGACGCTGTGATTTCGTCGTCCGGGTCCGTGAGTGTGTGCCTAGGACGCCGGACCGTGCGGCCCCTAATCAGTGAGCGCCGAGTAACGACAGAGGGGGGAGGGATGGGGACGTAGTCAGCAGCCTTCCTAACTAACGGATTCCTATGGTGGGGAGCGTTATCAAAATAACGTCTGGCAGCCTGCTTAAAGAAACCATACATGGTGCTAATCTCCATGTCGTGGTGCAGGCTGAGGTTTCATGTGCCCCGTGGTACCAATCGAACCTCTGCCCGTCCGGCGGTCGCGCAGGCGCTTATATGCGGTCGGCGGGGCGGCGGTGTGGTGGGGCGCGTCGTGGTGCGGTGGGGCGCGTCGTGGTGTGCTGCTCTCCCCGCTCGTCTGTCCCCCGGGCCGGCGCCGTCTAGTCGCGGCGGCGGCTGTGGCGTTTTCCATGACGTCACAACCTAGTAATCACATCCTTTTGTAATATTGTTATTGTATGTTTAGTTATCACATCACCCTTTATTTTCAGTTATACTCGTATATGCATTTTAAGCCTTTGTTGACGAAACATAAATTCTCGCCGAAAAAATAGCTAGTCACGTTCGCCCAATAACCCAACACGTGTCATTCAGGCCGCGAATTGACTAGTTCTTTTACAAGCTTTTATTTTTTAGTTTTAGCCTTTGTAATATGTTCACCAGGTTTGTTTTACAAGTTTTATTTTCAAAACGTAGCATGCAGGTAGCTACGCATAAATATGGCTAACAGCGCGTCGAGTAAACATGGTACCTACAGATGTAATACTTTCGTTTCTTATTTATGTGTATAATGCTCTCCTGTGTGTTTTATTGATGTAGTAATTTGATTTTAAAGGAACTTTAAGGGTGGGTATCCACCAGAACTGTGCGAGGCAAGGGCCGTCAGCATTTTTTCTCGCACGCCGCTCGGCCTGGTGCCAGCTCTTCGCTACTTCATAACTCCTGAGCAAATGACTTAGCAATATTCACAAATTGAGAATTGCCATTAATTTACAACAGGGGCCTCCGACGTAAAGCTACTAACACTACTACTACGAATAATAACATTAAAACACGACTGTCGATTATGACGTCACATTAATCACATAGTTAACATATCAAAAATCACATATTTGTTAAATAATTACAAGTGGGGTCGAATCCTCCTTTTAAGTATGGCACTTGAAATTACTTGGGATAACATTTTATTCCGGTCACAACATGTTATAACGTAAAGACCCTAATAATGCCGGATTCAATCAAAACACTTAAACTGAGATTATGAATAAAGTTCGACTCCACTATCCCAAACATACAGGGACGAGTTTTTTCGCTGTTTTTTTAAAGCTGTATTTTTCTTGGTGCTGTGTACAATGGATTACCATCTTCACACATCTCTGCGCGGCTATCATAAGACACTGCGCGAGCTCTTTCGATTTTTCACGCACTATAGTGCGCATCTTTCTAAGATTTCTAATTAGCAAGAGACCGATAAATACGGGAAAAATCGAGAGAGCTCGCGCGTCTTGTGATAGCCGTGCTGGTGTAAGTATATTTATAATATTTCACTCTAATTCCGGACATATTCTCTGGGTTCATACATATATACTTCTCTAACTTATCGATTGACCATTTCGACGTTTTTTTTTAAGTAATTCACTGCTATGAGTGTGAACCGAAATGCTCCGTAGATTTCTTCAACATTATAACATTAGAGAAATCATGCGATTTTAAGGAAAACCATTTTTAACTGCATATCTATTCATATTGTTATGTTTGAGAGGTCCTTCCCCGGGAACTGTCTCTATACCAAACATTTAAAAGCGATTCAGCGGTTTAAGCGTGAAGAGGTAAGAGACAGACAGACAGACACACTTTTGCGTTTATAATAATAGCATGAATGAGATAAAATTACCTAATTATTCATACAGAATCCATCCATGCATTGAATCCTACTACAGAAGTATCGTAATATAAATAAGCGAAATGTCATCCCGCTCGAATTTGGAGCAGCCCTACTGGGGAAGTACCTCCGCCTTGCAGAAAACCACAGCCATAATAACACTACTACTTGCTCTGTAGTAGTGTTGTGTTCCTCGAGGTGAGCGAGGTCGCCAGAGCTCCCGAGGATGCGTTGTATTTAGAGCGAGGGCATTTGTTCCTTTAGCTGTCAACACGGCGAATCCTCAAACATATCAAGGGTCGGCAATACCCATGTTACTCCTTTGGAGTTGCATGTGTCTATAGGCTGCGGTGTCCGCTTACCACCAGGCGGGCCGAACGCTTGCTTGCCACCCATCGCCCGCTTGTCGCCCACCCATCGCTTAAACACAAATGTAGATACCAAAGTCTGAACGTAATTAAGTAAGTTCATTTGCTTTAACCCTGTCCGTGTATTACACAATTTCGGGACATAAATAAGTATATTGAGTATTAATTTAAATGTAAATCCCGCGACAACAGTGCGACGTGGCTAACGGAGTTGGCGATGGTTAACGGGTAACAGGGGCCGAGTTATGGTGCGTGAAACATGACGCGTTCTTGTTATGTAGATGCCGGAATTTGCCGTAAAATTTCACGATCAATGTTTCGGTCAGAGGTATAATGAGAATTTACGCATTTTATACCCTAGTAACCCGTTGTTAGACAAACGTTATGACTGGCAATTATGAAAGTTAATTGTCTGCAAAACTAAATAGGTCACATTGAAATATCTATCCTAACTATATGTTACCTTCCTATAACGGTAATTATGAAATTACACTTACGACTTCCGATCTGTATGTCCTTTTTTATTTGAAAGTTTGAAAATTATATATGCTTTCAGATTGGACCCATTGTTACTATAATTCAGATTTCATGAAGAATCGAAGGAACTCTTGAACATACATACATAATAAATATTAGGCAAGCATAAGGTGAATTTAGGCACTTTTCTGTAGTAACTCGTAATCTCTTATATTTGCTCTCAGAAACCATAAAAATCATGATGATGAAGACCACTGATGAACTCTAGAATTCCTTAATGATATAGGGCATTAGTATTTTTTCCGAGAAAGTAGGATATATATGCATGTTTTTGAGGCATGGCGAAGTACCTACTATAATTTAAGTTGTTTTTTTAATCGACTTCAAAAAAAGGAGGAGGTTCTCAATACGGTTGTATTTTTTTTTCAATGTTTGTATCTCAGGACTCCGTTACATCCGGAAATCATAAATTTGGTGGCGAGGAATTGATGACTTATCAAATTCCTCAATTATGTACTTAAAAGTGCAAAAGTACGTTACAGGTTCTGATAAGATTCCGCTGAATTGGAACTAATAAAGTGCCATATTGGGGAATCGACGGAAGTCCTCAAATATTATCGGCCCACATACAGCGATTCAGTTTTTTTCTATATATGGCTTATCGGAGTACTAAATTGAAGTCGGTAAAAACTTTGTTTTTAAATTAAATTATATTATTGTTAAAATGTAAGTAAGCGTGAGAAACTAGATAAGCAATGAGCATACCAAATGCTATATAATAACCTTAATGAAAAAAGTTTTGAAGAGAATATATTTCTTTTCTGCATGAGAAAATACTCTTTGATGCGCTTCCTTATATTTTAATAACAAAAACTTATCGCGAAACAATTTAAATTGGAAAAAGAAATTGAAAGAGTTTCTGATCCAGCCTTATTATTTTTCGAATTTTATTAATTATCAAGCGTAATTATTAATAAAGTTTTGATGAGTTTCATAATTTTAGGGCAGTTTAAAATAACAAAGGGTTGTTACGTAAAAGCGGAACAACAATTTGATATACTCCCAGGTTGCGTTGATGTTCCTAGCCGTTTTATTTCGTCTAATAAAAGCTCCCTAGCGGGCACCGAACAAAACATATTTTATAGAGCCGTAAACCTGCAGGTGTACTGCGCTGTCTAGCTTTATAGCACCAGTAAATGACACCGATAAGTTTATCCTCAGTGTTTTCTGTAGGACGCTTAATCATACATCTATATATTTGAAAGAAAAAAATGCTGACATATCATCGACGCACAGCCGAAACCACTGGGACTTGATACTTGAAATTCACAGCAGAATTTCTTTTTATAACATAATTATGCAACGGATAACACTGTTTTTTTGGGAATTCTATTCCTAAGGGGGTTAAATAGGCAAAAAAAACTGCAAAGTTTGTATGTGGCAATCTTTTTTTTTAGCTAGAAACTTTAAACTTTGCAGAAAGATAACTAATTTGGATACAATAAAGTGCTTTCAGTATTTTTGAAAAATTCACCTTAAATGGGGTTAAAAAGGGGTGCAAGGTTTATATGGGGAACATGTTTTTAAAGTATAAATCTTTATTTGCTATAAATTTGGTAGTAACTTACATTATATTCCGGTACAATCACATATTTAGATACATACTAGCATGCAAATGAAATGAGCACTTATAACTATGTATCACCTATACCTACTTAGCTCTTAATTCAAATAAATCACCTAATGTATAGAACACTTGATTTTTGAGCCTGCAATGAACCTGTGTTTAAAACTAAATTCGCGTTTAATGTTAGGGAACTGTAGGTTAGGTTCAGTTAGAACTGCGACCCTTTTTGAACCGACCAGCTACCCGAAATGTAGATAAGATTATAACTGCTCTCTGTCTAAATGCAGATAAGATTATAATCTGCTGATGCTCCCAGAACCGAAAATAAGGTAATGTTACATTAAAACTACGGATCATTTTGTTAATTTAAGAAGCTTACGAGTACTTTGGCAAATCATAATAATTTATTCTCTAACACCGTTAAATGGGGATTGGGGCTGGATATGGAAGGTTCTACGTCTTTTGGTATAAAATAATTTTGCCTTCTAAACTGCCGGTACAGATAATCACACGGAAGGTGACAATGATTTTTATTAAAAACTAATATCCAATATAATTTTTCAGTAATAAAATATTGTTTGTTTTATGGAACTGCAATTTATACGGTTTCTTAATGCAAACAAAAGTGTACCTTAAATTATAGATTTAATGGCGAACAAACGTTGGTTCCAGACCACTATTGATAAGAACCGTGTAAGTACTGGGAAGCCTATCATAACAGAGTATGGAGTAAGTCCCCAGCGCACTTTCTCTCCAGCGTCGTCCTTGAATACAGAACAAAGATTTAGTTTCACTTTAGTGTCAAAGCATGCATGTGAGTAAGCCAAATCTACCTATGGCCAGTATCCCTTAAACTAATGGGTAATTCAATCTTATTTCTAACCAATTGTGATAAGAATCCTACTAATAAGAAGTGTACAGCTACTCAGCTCGCACCGTATATATCTTGCCAGTTTGTCTATCCTTGGCCTAATAAACATTTACTAGCTGCACGAAGCATTAGTGGTCTAGATTGCTCACCCTCAATTCCGTTTACAGCTCAGGTTCATGCATTTGTGGCTACATAAAAACCCTCTCTTTTCGGTGATATAAGAGGAAAGTTTTAGTAATAGGCGAGCTTCAAGTCCAGGTTTTCGTGTATATTATATTTTTATATCTAACATATTCAGTGGAGAGAAATGCAAGGAGAGCGTAAAGTAAGGATAAAGCGGCATATCACCTTTACTTAGGCGACATTCCGTGGCATCAGAAAGTAACTTGAACGGGTTAAAAATAATAGCAACAGTTGATATGTTAGCATGGTTCTAAAGTCAATAAAAACATTGATGTTGCGAACCAAACCTTCCTTGGTTTAATATAGGTTAAGTATTGACTTTAACTAAGTTTCCTGCTGAACCTTCTAATTTTTTATTGTTGGAATACTAGTCGGCAGAAGTATTTGTCACCTAGACATGTCATGGTGTTGGTTGTAAGGCCGTTTCCGATTATTTTTTTCATTTTATTGCCGGGTTTTTTTTACTTTTCGGTGCGTAATGACACTAATTCCTCGCCCTGTATGTACCACATGGTACATACAGGGTGACCCACATGGGTTGGGTAATAAGAGCTCGAGGTTAATAATGAGAAAAAGAAACTAAAACATAGGTATTTACACAAGCAATAACATTCATTTACAATAGCTAGCAATCAATTCGTTCTAATTCCCCATTGAATTAGTTGTTGTACTCAGACAAACACTAAACAATAACTCAGCATTTATTTACGAGGGTATAATAATTAACCCGAGACTGCTGGTACCATAAAGTACAATAGTGCCGCCGGGAGTACCGGAGAGCTCCTTCGAGAGCGCCGGGGTAACCGGCCGTTACGGCCATTCTCGTGCGACCCGGTACGTTTTTATTTATGCCAATAACAATTTTACCAATTCGTTTCAAATTGTAATTTTATATTTATGGAAATCAAATCATGTTTTGAAATACAATATTAGATGTATAGATAAATATTTATTCTTGCAAGGTTATTTGCGTTGTACACATGCTAAAAAGATGAATCTGGCCTCGAAATTCCGAAGAAGAGTGGGTGGGCATCCCTCAAGATTTTCTTTCCGAAGTCGTTTGGTCCACGAAAAATCGTATGCATGCATGTCGGTTAGCTAGAGGAGGCAATACACGATATTAGAAAATTGTTTTGATCTCCAAAAAACTTTCGCATAATCCTTACATTTCCACTGGCTCTAAAGTAAGGGCGGCGCGCGTGCGTATTGACGGCTCTAGTATTACAAGTTTTAAACGAAATGAAAACATTACCTGATATTCCTGAAAAAATATGTAATCATAGAGAATAGAATAATCCTTCAGATGGTATCAAGATTTTCATAATCCCTCCTCACAGTTTTACCGTAAATCGCAATAATATGAAAATTATGAGGGTGGCTCGATTTCTTTGCTCCCAAGTGCACAAGCTTGTAAATCTACCATGCAAAATGTTTTTAAGCAAATATTTCCATTCATATATACTTACTATCTACATATTCTTAAACATGTACCTACCTTACACCACAATTCAAAATTGTAGTTAGTAATAGTAGTAATAAGTTGTAATTCATTCTAGAATAATCTTTGATATAAAGATATGTTATGCCCAAAACACGAAAAATAATAAGGATATGAAAATTATCTCAAAAATTGAACTCCAGCCGGAAAAAAACAGTCCACAAACTTTTTTATGGCAAAAAGTACTCTTCATACGGATGCTTACAAATTATGATATATGCGATATGAAACCACTTTGACATAATGCATGCGTCAAGTGGGTGAGGTTATTTTTTGTTTATTGTCCGAGAAATTTTACTAAATTAGGCGTACCTATATAATTGCAGGTTGAATGAATAAAAATAATCAATTTTCCTATTTAACCGGTCGTTGGAGATGGTCCAGTTCCAAATATGAATTAATGTGACGTCAGAAACCACATACCGGCGTGCCATGTAATTACTCGGCCACAAACCGTGTAATCCGTTGATTGGCGGCGAGTAGATTACAACGCGACCAGACACAGTCATTCGATCATGAATTACATTGATTCACCAACACCAATCAGTGTAGAATATTTTGTAAGTACCTCGCTATACCGATATACCGATGGCTCTAAAGAAAATAATAATAGTGCAAGCATTGGCGCAGCCTTTTTTGACGAGACAAATAATCACCACATAAAATTAAAAATAAACTGCAATTTATCTATAATGCAAGGGGAATTAATTGCTATCGCTGAAGCCCTGTCGTATGCAAAATCTATAAATTCAAATAAATTCGTGATTTTTACAGACTCAAAAAGTGCCCTGCAACACTTGGCTCGGTGCACCTCGACCTTTCGAGGAGTTCCGATAGCCTACACAATAATCAAAATTATTTTGGAGCTTAAATCTATGTCAAAAGATATCATATTGCAGTGGGTCCCATCACATGTAGGTATTAGAGGTAACGAGACAGCTGATTTATTAGCTAAGCAGGCGTGCAGCGATGGCATTGATTTTCCCTTTCTACCCTCACATAGTGACTGTTTATATTTAGTCAAGGTTAGGTGTCGCAAGTTATGGAAGGAATACTTTGATGAAAGATCCCGAGACAAAGGTATTTGGTATAAGACAATACAGCCGCAGCCCCTAAATATTCCTTGGATCGATAACAGTCCTCTGAATAGACAGGATCTCGTTCTTTTTTTGCGATTGCGTTCTGGACACATCCCATTGAATAAGTTTGCATATCTCATGCGCAAAGTAAATTCGCCGTTATGCAATGCGTGTAACCGCGTAGAAGATGTGTACCATGTATTAATGGAATGTGTCCGGAATGATGCAGTTAGGCGACATATATTCAGGGACAGTTCCATCGGATTATGTAATAGCTATTTAGCCAATCCAATGTCTGAGATGGTCGAAAAGTTATTAGCCCTAGTAAAATATGGTTTGAAGGACAGATAAATTTGTTTTTAGTATAAGTTAATTAAGTAGTAGTAGATTATAGGTACTTATATTATAACTCTGTTAATTAAGAGGCATTTATCGAGCGATATATTCGCAATAGCGAAAAAGCTCATAAATAACTAAAAAAAAAAAAAAAACACCAATCAGTGTCGTTCTCTGAGTGATTATGGTTGGTGGATTTACGAATGGTCCCCGCGATTGTAGACATTACATAAATAAAATAAATAAAAATTCCAGACACAAGAAGCATCTCGCTAGACAAGAATTTCGGTTTAAAATAGCCGCACTCAAATCAGTTAATCTGTCTAGGTACTACATGCCACAGACAGACACACAGGTATAAAATACATGTTAAACCTCATTTACGTCCGGAGTTTATAGCAGACACTAGGAAGCAATGAGATGGAATGGGGTGTGTCCTCGTGAATTAAAAGTATTCAACCTTTCTGATATCATTGTGGCACTCTCTGGGGGAGGCCTACATCCAACAGTGGACGTCTCTCGGCTGATATGATCATGATGATGAAGAACCATTCGAACGCCAATTGTTTAATCCGAGTCGCTTAAAACCGAAGTTTGGTGTACGGATGGAACAGCTCAGGTCACTTTTTCTCTAAATGTCTAGTCACTTTTCCTTTTAAGAGGAATTATATCACTATCACTAATCACGAGTAATAGGGCCATCAACTGGGGCAACGAGCAACGTGATACCGTCGTGTCGTTATATGATAATCGTCACTATTGTAGAGCAAATATAATACGAATTAACAAAAAAATATTAATAAATAAACATGTTTATTCCGAATTTCTAGGAGCTTGTCTTGTCGTTATTTAGTGTTTGATATATAGCAGAATTTTGTTTATATAAGTTATTTTATGTCTGTTATACAGAAAAATCTTTTCTAAATGAAGTATTTCCAAATTTGCATTTGTTTTCATATTAGTGAAAACCTAATGACTGGGCTATTAAAAGAGTAGTCATGCATGTACGGAACAACTGACCAGTTGTTATTCTAGGATTACCACGTTCAGACGAGTTTCAGAGAAAGGCGAGGCAACGGAGGGAGTCTCGGACTGGATCGCTGCGTGAAAGAAAGTCGCATTTTGCATTGGGGTTTTCCCTATCACCCTTTTGAACTGCCAAGCATCTGAGAGCAAATGTTCATTATACTGGTTCTGAGAGCTTTTGCAAAAAGAATAATACGCGAAGGGATCGTTCACTTTAGTCTAACTTTCACTATAATCTAAACTTTTGAAAAAAAAATGGTTCCTGTGTCAACAAAGGATTTATACTTTCTTCTTTACTTACATCCTTTACATTCACCTCATCCCCATACGAGTATGTCTGTCTTTCTACAGCTAAAGCTGTGTCTACGCTAGGCGAGCCGAGCACGAGCCGAGCACAAGCGGAGCCACATTTCGTCTAGAATGGACCGACACTTAATTCAATGAAGATATTTTCTTTTCAGAAAACTGTTTGCGAAATATAAGACCTCAATAAATTTGGTCATTATTGAACGAGCGAGCGAAGCGAAAGAAGTTGTCTGCTTCAGCTTGGGCCAAGATTCTTTGTTTTCTGTTCTGCAGGTCGCATTCCTAAACCGATTCTCGTAAAATTTTGTGATAATTATTTCTTGTCTATATTTTTTTTGTTTTTCTTTTATCAGACTCGAGTTCTACAGCTCCCCAAGCTACTATTTTTATCCAATTTGTATAATCAGTATCTTTCTCTATTTTTTATGGTTTCTGATTTTTCTTCTCAGATTTCTTAAATTCTCAATCTTACCTGGATATCAAGTTGGACCATCGGCTTTTTCAGAGGTATATGTATATATTTTGAGAACCAACAGCTACAGATGCAGATTGTTGATTGATCAAAGCGTGTAAGTACATAAGTAGTTGACCGAGAGACTATTATTGCTTAATCCGCAGGCCTCATTACTTGGGTAATGCTATACAAATCGTTAATTGCAATCTCATAAAATTCAACGCCTCATTTTACCTTCTTAAGGAATTCATTCTGAGATAGAAAGTGTGTCGCCTCCTCCGGGACTAAAACTATGTTAAGGTCGACCATACAAAACGTTTTTTGGAACACACTTCAATAATATAAAAAATAAAATAGTTAATTAATCACGAGCGAACATATTTATTTGGGTGAATAAAAGGTTTATTGTTATAAAATGGAAAGTTTACATGTCAATAAAAACACAATTAGTCAAATAACCCGCCCCGTGCCATTCCGGGTGCAAATGTGCCCATCAGACTCGCCGCATTGCCGCGTTGAATTGCGATCGACAACCTTTGCACCAAGAATGACCCGGAACGTCATGCCCTCGCAGTCGCAAACGGCGCCCCACTTCCGCCAAGAATGTTCTGCCCTCTGAGGGATAAAGGAATAATTCACCAATGTGGAGTATTTGTCCCGCTTTCTGAGCGCAGCCGCCTCGGCAGCAGCTCCTGCTGCTGCCATGGTGCGACCAAGGTGCGAGGCAGCGAAAGTGCTCACACAAGTGGCGTCCCAAAGCAAGCATTTACCCTTCTTCCACGGTACAAGGGTCAAACCATCCGGCCTTTTACCATCCGACCTGCTTAGGCCTGTAAAGGCCCCAGTACACATGGAATATTGGCCGAGGTTGATTACTTAGTTTGTCACGTGATACTTTAGGAAAACGATTATTCGCAAATTATTCTAGTTTATATAAGTTTATTTATTAGCCTACAACCGAATCTTTACAAAATATTCGCATCCTGCCTAGAAGAACGTCTGGCGCAGTTCACTGAGAAACACCAACCACCTGAGCAAGCAGGCTTTCGAAAAAGCTTTTCAACAATAGACCACATCCACACGCTAGAACTAGCAATAGAGAAGTATGAAGAACACCAAGGGTCACTATATCTGGCTCTTATTGATTATGCCAAGGCGTTTGACTCTATATCCCATTATAGTATGTGGAAGGCTCTATACGAGTGCGACGTCCCAACAGAGATTGTAGAGCTTATTAAAGACATATATAATAAAAGCGTGTCTCGTGTGCGAATGGAAACAAAAGGCTCGGAAATAAAGATCTGTAGAGGAGTCAGGCAGGGTGACCCCCTCTCGCCTAGACTTTTTATCACGGTACTCGCATCCATCATGAAAAATCTGGGCTGGGAAAAGAAAGGAATAAACATAAAAGGCGAATTTCTAAGCAATCTCCGGTTCGCCGATGATATAATTCTTTTTTCGGAATCCGCAGCTCAGTTACAATCAATGATTTGTGAACTAAATACAGTTAGTAAAAAAATCGGCTTGGAATTAAACACTGCTAAAACAAAGGTTATGACAAATGCTTCAAAAACTCCCATTTATGTTAACAATACCGAACTAGAATATGTGCAAAATTACATTTATTTAGGAAAACTGATAGGCTTTACTAAATCAAGACATAAAGACGAAATAAATAGAAGAATAAATTTGACATGGAATAAATTCTGGAGCTATAAAGAAGTACTTAAATCTAACCTTCCAGTCAAACTTAAGAAAAAAGTCCTAGATTCCTGTATACTACCATGTCTCTCATACGGCAGCCAAACATGGATATATAACAACTATATAACAAGTAAAATACAAACATGTCAAAGAGCCATGGAACGAAGTATTTTAAATATAAAACGGAGTGCCCGGAAACGTAATACCGATATAAGAAAAACAACAAATGTAATAGACGCGGTACAACACTGTAAAAAACTTAAATGGAAATGGGCGGGCCATGTGGCACGTATGAGCGAACAAAAATGGACAAACAGAGTAACTACGTGGACAGGACCTGTTGGTAAGCGAAGTAGGGGAAGACCAAGAGAAAGGTGGACAGATGAGTTAGATAGAGCGACTGGAAAGGATTGGTTATCAAAGGCAAAAGATAGAGACACATGGAAGGATATGGAGGAGGCCTTTACTCGTAGAGAGGTCCTTAGTAAATAATAAAAATAAATAATTTATTGTATGCTTACTATAAATAAATATAAAATGTAAAATGTGAAATAATAATGCATGCATGAAAGGAAATATAATATAAATTGTAAATTGTATTTATTAAGGAATAAAGAGGCTATATTATATTATTATTATTATTATTATATAAGTTTATTGTAGGAAATGGGGTTTCGCGCAAATGGAAAGCCTGTTAATGAGAGATTGTTGCATAAGTTTCTTAAACTATCACGCCGTTAGCCTGCGAATACCAAAAGACGTCTTGTATGGTCGTCGAACCACCTTAATACCAAACGTAATGGCAAAGGCAAAAAAAACTAAAGCACTTCCTTTCGCATAAATGTACAATACTGCATAGTGTGCTTAAGTTTTAATTTTTTTTTTTCAAGTAAACAAGATTTTATTGGTATTTAATAAATAATAACAGTAAATATCCAAAACAAATTAACTATCTCGAACATGATAAATAAAAAAAAAAACAAAAAAGACTATAACTAAAAATTAAAATTACAAAACGGGAAGTTATAAAAAGAATACCGCCTCTAGGAGGTCAGACTGGGGCATGGACCCCATTACGCTGGCAGTATTACCTCTCTGAATCGCAATGGAAATTCGTTGCGAGAGGTATGCGCCAGCTCTGGGGTCTCCAGTTGCTTGGACCAGCCGCGAAGACAAGGCCTTGCAGAAGTTACGCATATCTGGCGCTGACCCAAGGTTTCCACAGCAAGCGCCGCAAAATCGTAATCCTGTAACAAGGAGGAGTATTTGCGGCGCGTGTTCACTTGGGCCTGGTCGGCAGCAGCGCCGGCCTGTGAACGGGTGCCCTGGATGTGGGACTGGGCGAAGGTGTCAAGGCAAGTTACATCCCACACCAGAGCTCTGCCTAGTTTCCATGGCACCAATGTAGCCCCGTCTGGACGCTTGCCATCGTCACGCGCCAAACCAACAGGTTCTAGAATTGCTGGTACGGAGGCGGTGGCAAGCGAACGACGGATCAAATCATTTAAAGTGCCATGGCGGTACAGGCGGCCGGCGCTTCTATGGCAAGAAAGACCATGTCTACCCAGCTTGTCTACGGCCCTCCCACAGTTACACGTATGAGCGACACAAATTCTGGCTCCAAGTATGAGGGCATACAGATATTCTCAGGCAGCTTGGATCCAGAACTGTGCCTATGTTCCGCGACGGGAGGGAATGCAGCCAGTGGCCTGACTCACTCGCCGAAACAGCCAAAATACGAGCACGATCTGCGTCATCCGGACTATTGGCAAGAAGTGAAGCATGGTTTAGCTTGGGACGTGGAGTATCCCAAGCTTTCTGAACATGCATTGAGTCGGGGACGTCTGCTCCAGGGCACGAGTCACACCAGGCTCTCCTGGCCTCCGCCAGGCTCGCTATCTCCGTGTCAAGTATCAGTGGATGATTTAAGATAATACTGACAAGGGACAGTGAGCCGTAGGTGGAGGACAGAAAAGCCGGTAATGCCACGCTGGATAAAGAACGGACGCCCAGACCACCGAATCTTATTGGGAGAACCGCTTGGGACCAAGAACTAATATCGAAACTTATGTTTAATACTTTAGACAGAGTTTTTTGCAGAGAGTTGTCGATGGCAGATAAGATAGATGGGAATTTCCAGATTGGACAGCTGCGAAGTAGATACATGAATTTCGGGGTGAAAAGGCAGAACCGAATAATAAAAAGAGCCATGTGGGGGTTGATTTGGAATAGTAATTCGGAAGTACTGTTAAAGAGATTTAATTTACAAGTGATGATTGGGTTTATAGCATCATCAAAAATGGGTGAACCTAAGAGAGATAGCGAAGAGTTTGAATGTACTGAAATGTTGGGCAAAACTGCGTTAAAATTTGTCAGTATTTCAATTTTTTTTCAGGTGGCAGGTGACTAGGTAAAAAAATCTCGCATTTAGTAAAATTTAGAGAGAGGCCAATGTCTGAAAAACGGTCTATTATTAGATGCAGGTCCTGGAGAACTGTTTCGGCGTCACCACCAAGGGAGCCGTCATCCAGGTACCAAAGATTGAAAGATGATTTTAAGTTAGAAATGATGGGATGTAATGCCAAACTAAAAATAGCGGGCCCAAGCGGATCTCCTTGTTGGCAACCCATGCTAGAAAGAATAATATTGTCGCCAAAGAGTAATTTTGTAGGAGCCCCGTAGCATTGCCATAAATATTTGTATATGTCTGGTAATTATTTTTTCACCACTGATAAGAGGGTCCCTCGATCAACCGAATTAAATGCATTTTGCACATTAATTTTTATGAATACCTCATAGTCCGGACGACTGAGGAAGGTGCGCGCGGCATGAACCGCTACCTCGCAGCTGCCTCTAACTCCGAAACCCAGCTGACGGGGCTTGAAAATATTGGTCAGTGTTTGGTGAAATTTCCGACAGCAGAGCTTCGATGCCAATCGTCTGAAAGTGCAGCCGACCGCAATTGGCCGGATGCCGCCGTCCTTCTTGGCAAGGGCAATGAGGTTGGCACCATAAAGGAGCGGCACGACTTCGGCGTTAACGCGGCCCGAAAGCATTAAATTTATTAGAGCTGTTATCTGAATGAGCAGAGCCGCTCCGGTGTCCCCCGATGGTATAGTGGTCAGGTCTTTTAGGTGTTGCGGAGATAACCCATTCATACCACCGGCAGATCCGTTTGGGAATGAAAGTAGCGCTTGATGTACAGCGTCTAATGACACAGATGCGACAGATTCATTTAGACCGGGTGGGTCTGGAAGTTGAGACGAAGCCGGGGGGACTGGGTGCTTTGCTCGTAAGGCCGCATAGGTCTCAGCGGAGTGCGACGCCAGGTCGTCGTTAGAGAATAAAAGCTTGGCCGCACCGCTCACATTCCCCTCAGACAGTTTACTCTCAATAGATTTTATTTTATTATAAGGATGAGTGTTACGATTACTATGACGGTGTAATACCAAGCTAGTGAGCGGTTCGGGCAGGGATATAGTTTTACATTTGATTTGATTGGTAAGAGAATCTTTGTTATTTTTATCTATGTGGAGAACAGAGTAGGAGAATGTGAGTAAACGCTCCCAGGCAGCGGGGGAGTTCTCAGCGACGACTTTAGCGATGCAGTCAGTGAGGCAGCTGGCCACAGATATGCGCGCGCCTCGCGGTATTTTTTTTATAATCGGGGTATTTGCCTTTAGCAGCCCCAATTTTTGAGTAAGAGTGATGGTGGAACTATTGGAGGCCGGTGTTGGGTCTACGACGAGAGAAGGAGGCGCAGGTTGAGAAGCGCTGGGCAGCGGGGGATCGACATCCATACGGCTGCCATGCCGATGACCAATATGGATAGCGAGTCCCCGCCGCCCCCTGTACGTTTTTTGTCTCCGCAGATATGGCACTCCAAAAATTCCACCGAGGTCAGGCAAGGCTGTGACGGCATTCAGGGTGAAACAAATACGATACAATACTTTTATAAAAACACAACCAAAAACTTGAAAGTCAGGTAAGAACTAGCAGAGACATACCTCCGATAAAGACCAAGGTAAGCGTTCAATCACTTCAGACACTTTAGGACCATATTGCATAAAATATACTCGCTTAATCGAAGAAACATAAAAACGTAATAACAAAATAAATAATCAAACTGACACTGACAACGATTGACAGAATTTTCCTGCTGTACAGAACAATTCGCTAGGCGCAGGCAATGTTTCGACGTCGCCAGGGAGACGAGGGCTCAATGCGCGGCCACTGGAATGGCGAGTGGTACGTCGGCCAGCTGGTTGTCCCGGGTTACCAAAACAGCTGATTATGGCGTCCCGTGTAAAATCCGTGACAGTAAAAATCATGAAATAACGGCTGATAGGGCACTTTTCACGGGTTGCCAACGCTTGTGCTAGCAAATCACACAAATATGGGGCGATACCACAAATATAAGCTCTGAAACCCCGATAATATGAATTATATGAATAAATCAAGACGCGAGCAACATGACAGATATAGGTATACATGAGTAGGTATACTAAAATAAATTATCGCACCTATATCACAGAATAGGTACTAGTAGGTAGGTACACCTATATGTAAATTTTTATCTTTCACCTTTGTGGTTTTTAGCCGGATTCAATGATGTCACAGAGATGCGTTCACCTGGTTTTATGAACTTTAAATACTAAGCATTAATTGACGCAACTCATTTGATATACTCGTACGGATAAATAAATAACACTTCGTCAGTCATAAAACTTAGGTATAAAAATAACTTTATTATTTATTTTTTATCTTATATAATTACCAAGATATAGTTGCATAATGACTTATTATGTATTTAGTTTGATTTTTTTATAAATAGAGAATCAAAGTAAACACTTCATATAAATAATGAGTTAATTATAATTGTATTATTAAGTAACGTAGAATTACTTCCCATAAATTGAGATACGTTATTACGGAAGTACTTATTTTTTCACAATCTTACGGTTACTTATTGCAAAAGGTGACCGTAATTTTGACGAAAGAAGAGGTAATACATACTCGTAACTGGCTATAAAGATACAAATTACAAACTGCCATATTTATGTAAATTGTATGAAGATTACGAAATACCTTCGTTCTTACATGTATGTTCATCAACTTACAGTTACGTTAATTGCCTTATACTATTGTATTGTCTAGTATATCACAGATATCCTACTTAGCCGGGACCCCACAACACACAACAGAGAATTTTCCCATTTTGGCAGTCAATAAATCAGTTTACAAATTCGTATTACTAAATATTTGTGAATTCATACCACTTTCATAAACATTTAGTATACTTCTACTCAAGAAACAAATGTTAAACAGGATGCTGTCCATATAATTCAAAAATTCATGAATCAGTAATTTGTATAGATCTCACGTTACGGAAAGAAGTCGATAAAACACCTAATCTAATTTCTGAGAGATATGAGAATCTACAGCGTAACATGGTAACTTTCTTGTACCTGATTAAAATTGAGATTATTGTTCAACGTTGTTCAGTACAGGATAATGTTTTAAAACCAGTGTAACAGGGTGCGCTATAACTTACACTAAACTCCACTACGCTAGCGTATGGCTTAATAAATACTCTAATTGTACTATTGAACACAGTATTGTATTGCGATCTTCCTCTCTCAGTGTTCTTGGAATTTCCAGCTATGCCATTACCCAACTTTATTCTTACGTGTTAACCTTGTTAAATTGGTCGTAGTAATGTCTAGCGGCATTCAATGCGTCGACGATGAATTTGTCATCACATGGGTTATCATCGAAAAAGTGAGCGCCACATTGCAGCGCCTCCGAGCATTCAGAGTCTATAGTCTTTTCCTCGCAACATCCGAGGATGGCCTTTGCGCAGGGCGATAGTCTTTTCGGTGGCTTGGCGAACCCACCTCTTCTCATTTGGTCTATGTATTTGAGCTCTTCATATGACAGATCAGATGGATTTCTAATTGCGTCTATTTTATTTGCTGCTTTGCTCTGAGGAGCGCCGAGTGCCCGTAGCAACATCATTGAGATAGTCACGGCTGTTATTGTCTTCATGACTAGAAAAAACAATTATTTGAGTATTGAGGAAAGTAGTACCAACTTCATGATTAACGATAAGTATAGGTATTGTGGCATGGTCGTTTGAGTTGTAAACAACTAAACATTATAAATTTTAAATTAAAAAAAAATATTAAAGCTTCGAGCCGGACATCTTCTTGTAAAATAAGATTTAGATGCTGTTTCCTGTTGTGGTAAATTGATGTTGAGCTCGATGTATGTACAGTCAGCTGCAGAGAAACATGCCACGCCTTCTGCATACCAACTTTCTATGCAGGGGGGGGGGTCATGTTTATCTGCGAAACTGCATCTAAATCTTATTTACCAATAAATATCTTTAATGAACTGCGCCGCGGCATGTGACACAACATATGTTCGATCATGCGCATATGTTGAAAAGGCTCAAGTTTGTATACAGCCGTGTAGTATAGGCATTAAACTGTGGCCGATTACGCACGGCTCATGCGACACTCGCGCTTGGGTTTCCCAGATGATATCAAGGATATCGAACTGTGTACCGCGCCGCGTTCATTAGTGTAACAGATTGCCCTTGTTTTTTTATGCTCAGTTTTTAATTGATCACAGAAGCCTCGTTTAACTTTAAAATTTGTACTCAGGTTGCTAATGATTTTATTTTCGGCGTACATAGATTAATAAACTCACGCTGTATTCCGAAAAAGGGTAGGCAGGTAACATTAAATTTTATTAAACTTTATATATTTTTTTTTAATTTGAACCAAATGTAACTTTCGATTTTATTACAATTCTTATTCTCTTTAACTATCACAATATAAATTCATACCTAATTACCTATAGATTAAGCTAGCTTTAATTTATATTATAATTGTAGATTGTGCAATAAATAAATCTAAATCTATTTTAGTACACTACTTGCGTTTAAAGATAGAGAATATGATACTGCAGTGATAATACGCTTCAGCCTTATTTTCCACGTTTCCAATCAAAATTCAAAAGTGTGACTAGCTAGAAGTATATCACAGACAAACTTTCCACGTATTTATAAAAACTTTATTCCATTGAAATTGAATCTAAATTATATCATCATTCTCCTAGCGTTATTCCCGGTTGTGCCCCTAAAGGAGCCCAGGGTCCGCTTTGACACCTTATCCCAAGATTTGGCATAGGCACTAGTTTTACAAAAAAGCGACTGCCGTCTGACCTTCCAACCCAGAGGGAAAACTAGACCTTATTGGGATTAGACCGGTTTCCTCACGATGTTTTCCTTCATCGAAAAGCTAACGGTAAATATTCCGTACATAAGTTCCAAAAAACTCATTGGTACAAGCCGGGATTCGAACCCACGACCGCCGCTTGACAGCCGCATGCCTGAACCACTAGGCTACCGTAGCTCCTCTCCGCTCGTAGCTCTGAATCTAAATGCCTGTGGGGTGTTACATTGATGGTTACTGTATGAATAACATCAGCTACGCCGATGATATGGTGCTGCTGAGTCCATCTATCAGTGCACTTAGAAAACTGGTGACGGCATGTGAGGGCTTTGCTGTGGCGCACGGACTGCAGTACAACCCGAAGAAAAGTGTTGTCATGGTTTTCAGGGCGGAGAAAGTGAAGCAGCCTACTTGTGTGGCTCCTGTTATACTGCATGGGACCACCCTGTCCGTGGTCAAGGAATTTAAATATCTGGGGCATATTATAACACCTGATTTGTCTGATGACCTTGACATAGAACGGGAGCGCAGGGCGTTGGCTGTCAGGGCTAATATGATTGCCCGCAGGTTTGCTCGATGTTCCACTGATGTTAAAATCACACTGTTTATGGCCTACTGCCAATCTTTCTACTCGAGCAGCCTGTGGGTAAGGTACACTAAAAAAGCCTATAACGCCCTGCGCGTTCAGTACAACAATGCGTTCAGGATGCTGTTGGGACTGCCAAGGTGGTGTAGTGCCTCGCTCATGTTCGCGGAGGCCCGCACGGACAGTTTCCAGGCAATTATGCGGAAGAAGATCGCCTCGCTGCTGAGCAGGCTCAGAGGAAGCTCCAACGGCATCCTGGGTGTCATTGCTGACAAATATGACTGCCCTATTTTGATGTACTGGGTCAGCCAAATAAGAGCGGTTGCACAATTTAGTGATAAGTAGAGTTAAGTACGTGTCTATGCACAGACTAACCAACTTAGATTAAGGCCTACTAACACTATATGGATATAATCTGAAATAAAAATTTATTTAATTTATTTTAAATTATATATTTAGTGGATTTACAGTAATGTTTAGTAGACGACTTATTTCAGAGATCATCATGTTTACCTTGACTTCTCGTTTTTTATTCGCTTATTGACCCACTGTATATACTTGTATGTATATTGTATATACGTATATAATTGAGATTATTTGAGTTAGCCGAATTGCATCAAACTATTCAAAAAGCAAAACTACTGTCCAAGGTAGAAGATTCCAATCCCAATGACAAGTATTAAAAAAGAAAAAAAAAGTCAATCAGTTAAAAGAGTCCGTCACATTAAATAATCTCAATCATTCATCAGATGGGTGAGGACGTTTATATGTCCATGGACACGCGTGACATTTTTATATCCATTATCCCTGAACAAAGTTCCATTTCAAGGGCATTGTCTGACGACTTTGACCCGATCCCCGATTTAATACAAGATTAATTGCAATATGACGTAGACGTGACTCTGCTAAATCGCCTAGTTCAGAGCATATATTATACGTGTCATGTTTACGCATGTAGTCGTAGATCATTGTCACATATGATTTATAGCGATGTTATATACGGATTTGTATTTACATTTCCGTTAAATCATAACATCAAGAGTTTAGTTGATGCCCAATTTTGGACGTTCTCGTAAGTGTAAAAAAATACTTATTTACCCATGCATGCAGTTGTGTTACAAAATAGTGACTTAATTTGAGACTTAAGAAAAATATTTACAGCTTTGATTGGCGCTGTTGAATGTTTAGTCTAAAAATCTAGATAGTACCAGTTGTGCAAACTCATTACACGCTTTGTTAAGCGTAACGTTGTGGCTTTGAAATACACATTTCAAACATATTTATAATAACAATACGGAATGAAAAATAACCTTAATATGAACCATTGGGCACTCATTCCATAACATTATACTTCTGGTCAAAACATAATCCATCAATATTCTAATTAAAAAATGTAATTACTAATAATTGTATATCCTTATTCATTCATCAATTTCATTGACAAAGTAATTTCATTCAGTCATTAATGCGTTAGGTACTGTGCCTATCAAGATTGAATGTATCTAAACAGCTTATTCTAGAAAATAACAAAAGATAAATTTGATAACACTTACTTGTTTTGATAGGGTGTTTTTGCAATCCGGTGTCTGTGGGCTGCAAGTGACCGCGACCGCTCGTCGTGTGTTCTTCTCTCTCTCTGACGGCTTCGCTATATGAGTACCACTAGTTATCGCACCCGGTCTCAAGTATATATTCGTAAAACATTTGGTCTCGCCTGTATGCTCGTATCCAATATAACTTGACTCTAGTGACTTGTAAGTGTGAGTAGTAGGTAGTATTATGCTGGTTCACCCGTAGCGCTGTGCTCGGAAAACGTTGTGAATAATTAGGTATTTTTTTAAACCCGAGGATTTAGCGTGGCGTTGTGCGCAAATTCGCGAAATAAGGTGGTTTGCGGGAAGAACGAATTTGATCTTAGTTTTTTTTTTCAGATAATTACATTGTATTGATTAAAATTAAGTAGGTATTTGGCCTGACGTTTTAGCTGTGAAATAATATCAATATATGTCTGGTATTCTAGTTAGTTGACTCTTGAGTGCATTACAAAAAAAATACATTGCAAAATTGGAAATGTTCACCTACTTCAAAATTCGTTAAAAAATAGGTATTGAAGTAACATGTATTCCAGATATGATTTCACGTAGTCTTGCTCATAATTTAATACTATTTGAACAGTTTTATATTATAAAATAATTTTATTTTACATTTTAAATAAGCATTTACGAAAAGTTTTATTTCTGCTCCCATACAAATTATATCAGATTTTTGTGTAGTAACCAAAATATCATAAGTTTGATTTAAACAGGTTTCGTCAAGAAATTTACTTGTCGTCTGTTTGACACCGTGTGAAACATCAAGGACATTGTTTCGCTAGAACAAATATTTTATATCAATATCTTCAATCAAAGTTCGGGGAAAGATTTCGTTCCTTTGTGTTGCGTCAGTCGTGTACTGCTACATTTTGCGTTTTATTGCAGACTAGCTGTACCTGCGACTTCGTTTGCATGTTAATGTAGGAGTTAACGCATTTCTTCTCTAGGAAATAGGACACATGCAGTTCTAATTTTAACCTATCATGTAAAACTTTCAATAAACCTATATATTTTAGTTAAAATGACGTTAAAACCTGTCACTCTGATATTTAAATTAATAAGAAAGGGACAAAACACGTGTTATTTATCAGAGGTATTTTAAGTTTTATGAATAATGGGGTAAAAGTTTAGTAGATGTCTGTGGCAATAGATCTAACAGGTAGGACACCCGCTGCAGTATTAAATGTTTATTGATCTTCTTTTCTACTTATTTTTAACACTGTGTTATGTTATATTATAAAAACGTGATGGATGACTGAAATGATCTTGAGTTCTTGAGTCACTCCGACTCTCAGGTAAAGATGTGTTTAGGAATTAATAATAGATAATCCTTTCGAGTACCCATTGACCGGTAAGTGTTTAAGTGGAACAAAAGATCTCTTTTTAATTTGACAACAGACGGCCAATTTTTATTTTCCAAACTATACCTAACCACTAGGTAAGTTCTACAACTATAACGCGAGTCCGAGTCCCTTTCTAATAAAGGAAATTATTAAAAATGTTAAAGCAATATGTTTATTTTTTCATATTGCAATGTTTCAGATTGCACTATCACATTCTGGCAAATCTTGTGTATATTCCCGCCCTTGCCAACATAATAATGTGTGTTGCAGGCTTTATGATAAAAGTATTTTCCTGTATGTTGGCCAATTTCTGTGTCTCTGTATTGGCTGAATGTCAGCTTGAAGCCGCCTTAAGGCACAGCCACACGGGCGCGGCCTGCGGTGGCGGACAATATTAAATTTGACAGCGGCGGACAAGTTTACTATTGTCCGCCGCAGCCAGGCCGCGCCAGTGTGATGCAGGCCCAATACTGACGCGCTTCATAATTAATGTTTATAAAAGGCCCGTTCTATACTGATTTCATACATACTGTTTATTGCTGATAGATATAAATACTGACAAACCAGCGCGGCTATCACAATACGGAGCGCGAGCTCTCTCGATTTTTCTCCAACTATCCGTCTCTCTCTTATCAGATAACTTAGAAAGAGACATATAATGCGAGAAAAATCGAGAGAGCTCGCGCGCCGTCTTGTGATAGGCGTGCAGTATCGTGACAATTAAATACTCAGCGTGTGATCGGTGTGATTCAATCTTGCAGAAACTCAAATAGACTTTGGCTGAACGCAAGAACAGCGCTATCGCCATGCCATTAAAAAAAAGGAAGAGATTCAGACTTTTGACGTTTGACGTTATTTTGTTGAAATTTGTTGATACATTTATTGAAATTACGCCTCAATGCGAATTTATCGCATATAAGTTTCCATATGAGAATCGATTATTTTTTTTCGCTATAGAATTTAATATGCGTTTTGTGAAGGTCTATCATCACAACACCGGATCGAAATTATTAATATTCGATAGTTATGGCAAGCGCGCCATATTGACGTCACTGACAGTTGACAGATATGGCGGCTAAACGATTTCAAGTAGAAGAAATTAATAATTTAATGAGGTCAAATGTTTCCGAAAATTAATTAATCATCGCAGTCGGATAAAAACTATCCTAAACGGAAGCTAGAGTAATAATGTGCTTATGAAAAAAGTTACATATTTTTCCGTTCATGGGAATCTGAAATCATCGGGGGACACAAAATGGTTAGTTTGATACTGGCTGATTCTTTTTTTAATTTAGAGATTTATTATAAGTGAGAGATAAGACTGCATCCGTAACATTTTTATGTCAGGCAACAATTGACAATATTTCAAAATATGTAATGACGCCTAAATCGAAAAGCATTTCGGTATAATTATGTTATCTGAACGTAATAAAGTAGTTTTCTGTGTTTTTTTCCTGCTCGCTTTTAAGAAAATCGCAAAAACGTATAAAAGTGGTTTTCATCGTGTGTGACGTCAGTATTATGGCTGCCATATGAAAGGTGTCCAAACTGCCATACAGAGTCGTAGGTAGTATTGACGTCATAATTTACTTACAACCTTCTGGAATTCGCTACTTTTCAATTTGATAGTTTTGAATGAAAATTACAATTAAGGGAGAAATAAGAAAACACGTGTCGCTTAAAAAAACATTTTCTAGCCAACTAAATCATAAAATGGCCTACATGAAAATATGAAATGTTGTCAATTAGTCTACAACCAACTTTAAGCGCATGTGTTGATAGCCATATTCGGTTTTATATTGTGGGTACGAAAATTGATTTGTTGTCTTAATTAGCTATTTTCTTTGGAGTTTTCTGCTGTTTTTACTTAGCTGGATAATGAAATAAATAGATTATCGGCTAGGAATATTTGTAAATGTTCGAATATTAAAATTCTGTTCGGTATTTTGTTTTATTTGCTTCCCAACCCTAATTTTGCTTCGTTTGTGTGACGTTTTGGTGTTACACGATTTTTTTCCGTCCAAATTAATTACTTTGTTTAACATATTTGTGAATATTCATTTGCGTTAAGTACACTACTTTTACTCACTTTTTGATATTCACCCTCTTATTTTTCTTTCTTTTAATTAGTTGGTGATAGGGTCATGATAGGACGTCTGTAATGGTTAACATAATACCGAGTGAGGCGTTTGTTGCACTCAAGCCATACTTAACTTAACTAATAGCCAATCAGAACCGTCTACATAAAGCCAAGGACACCAAAGATAGTTATCCTTTACATAGGACGTTTATTTGTTCTGCAAATGTCTCAAGCCTTCATAAGGTTTGTGGGTAACTTTGGCTCTACATGCAAATTAATAAATGTAGGCCAGATGAAAATTAATATTTTCTACGTAATACTTGATAAACATTTTACGCCGAAACTGTGCGGGTGCTAGGGTAAATCGTCAATGACTAGCCACTCAAGGAAGTGTCGCATGTCAAATTATAAGTAACCGTTAGTCTTTTAGGAATCCTTTGACAATGACCTGTAAGTCTAGATAACCGTACGGTATTTGGTTACAGCCCCCCCATTCTCAACGGTCACCCACAAATATATCTTGGCACCGCAATGCGTGGTAACTAAGCGTAGGTCTACTTTCCGTGACGGGTGACCGGCGGGGTGAGCCGCTTCAGCGCGTAGCGAATAACAGCCCTGATCTTTGATATTATTTTTACTAAACGGGACTTAATCGCGTATAAATAACTTATATATTTACCTCACAGCAAGAAGATGTTGATACCTGCTCATGCTCAAGCCAGTTGTCCCGTGAACATGGATGTCGCGACACATCCGAAACGTCGGGAGACCTCAGTGAGGTAAATAAATAAGTTATTTATACGCGATTAAGTTCCATTTAGTAAAAATAATGTATGAGAATCGTGAAAGTTTAAATCGATAGATCTTTGTTTCCTAGTTATTTTTGGGCAGTGGCTGGTTATTTGGGGGTGATCAGCATGTAAGTTGTAGTAAATTTTCCCTACTGTTTATATTAATATTCATAACGACTATCCATACTAACAATACTGGCTCTGTGAGCTCCTAAATCTGGATCTACAATTTTGTTTTTATATAACTATCGGAAGTATCGGAGATGGTGGGACGACCTGGCACCTATACCACAAAACTTTACAAGTCTATATTTTGACAAAATTGTACAATTTTCCATAGATTTTCCTTTTTTTTTTTTTTTCGTTTATTTATCCAAGTTACTTAAAACTATTACGTTGTGGTTTCGAACAGCGAGCGAAAACCGCTTACGGTTTATCTGTCGCTATTTATCGCTCGTTTTATTACAATTTTTTGTTGTGATTTAGAGAGGGTAGATTCCCTAGTTGTTACATTGTGCACCGCTCGGGCGCGCATCGGTAGTTGACAAGTACATATTTTTTGTAATGATTTTTACATTGTTAGGATTATGAATAAGTTTCTGGAAAACATCATTAGGCCATTCGTTTAATATATAAGGTAACAAATACTCCCACATTCTTGTTCCGTATGCATTGTTATACGATGGCAGTACGTATTTAGGTTAGGTACTTATGTTTCTCAATTTCTGTGACCTACATCGATTTTGAAGGTTGGGTAAATTTGAAATTTCATCACAAATTAGCATCATCTTAAATTTATCGTATACATTTATAATTTTGCAGTATCGAAATAGATAATTATCGTCGTCTTTATGATTTTTTCTAATATAATTGGGTATAATTGTTTTTATCATTCTTAGTTGTAGCTTATATATGTATGTTATCTAAGTAAGTCTTGTAGGTTCTGCCGTAGCTACTAAGGCTGTAACTAACAATGGGTTCCGCTAATGACATATATAACATTCTGAGAGTATTAAAAGGTAATTTATATTTTAAAATGGATAGTTTGCATAAGATGGATCGTAATTTGTTACAAATATGGCTAACATGGGGACCCCAATTAAATGAATTATCTATGACCAAACCGAGGTATGTATGCTTATACACTATTTCCAGATGTTCACAATCACATGTACGCGTATTGTTTTGGTGCATACATTCGTGGCTATGCGCTATAATTTTAGGTGTTAGGAGGCTTTTTTTATATGCATAGTAGATATGCATGACCTTGGTTTTGTCATAGTTAATGACTAGGCCTACGTCGTGGGCCCATGCACATAGCTGGTTAAAGTTAGCTTGTAGGATGGTTTCAGCAACCGTGATATCGGCGTGGGTGGCCACGAGGCAGGTATCGTCAGCAAACTGGTATACAGACCCACCACTGAATATATTGCACATGTCGTTTACGTACAAAAGATATTCGGTAGGTGCGAAATTTGATCCTTGAGCTGTACCTTTTTCTGTAGGAATCCTATCACTATTGGTATTATTAATTTTGACCGATGTAAAATGGTTGGTTTGGTAGTTTATTATAAATTCTAGCAGTGGGCCCTGTATACCATTTTGCAGGAGTTTGGAATATAAGGTTTTATATTTGAGTGTGTCAAACGCTTTACTAAAATCAATAAATACTACAATAACATGTTTCTTATCATTTAAGTGCATGTTAACTTCGTTTGTAAATTTACATAGCAGTTGTGCCGTATTTTTTCCCTTCTGAAAACCGTATTGTTTATTGTTTATAATGTTATTTTTGTTAAGAAATTGGTGTATTTGATTTCCAAAGAATTTTTCAATTATTTTATCAATGCAGGATAATATTGTAATAGGTCGGTAGTTGTTTATATCACTATGGCTGCCTTTTTTATAGATTGGTCTGATAGTTCCTATTTTTAATTTATTAGGAAAGGTTGAGGTCTTGATGCAGGTATTTATTAGGTGCGTAAGTATAGGAGTTATTTCCGTGTTTATACATTTAATGTCCACGGCACGAATTTTGTCTATACCAGAACTTTTTTTAACGTTCAATTGTTTAATAATGGAAGATACTACTTTTTCTGTGGCTTTATTTATTTTTAGTGACACCAATGGATTTTGTACTAGAATTGGTTTATTACAGGGGGAGCTTATTTTATTAACATTATCTCTAAATTCGTACGCAAATTTGTTAACTAATGAGCTTATGTCGTATTTTCTGAAGTTTTTTATTATAATTTCATCGATGGATTTTGTAATTTTTCCGCATAGTCAAATTGTACGCTTGTAAAGTTTTGTGGAATAGGCCCCTACGCATTTTGTAACGATTGGCCAGAGATTGCTCAAATCCGGGACGAGTGGAAGTCGAGAGGGGAGGCGTTTGCCCAGCATTTGGACACTATAGGCTTCGAAAAAAAAACGAACCTGCTCACAAAATTTCACGAGAAATGTAGAGTAGCGCAGCCGGACAGCCGGACATCTGGACATCTGGACATTTGGCCATTCGAAAGAATTTTTGTTTAAGCTGAAACGAAGAACTTAGTTCGCATCGCTCGCTTGTTTAAAATTGTAAATGCAAAAGTAACTATGTCTGTGTATAGGTATAGGACATAGGTAAGTTTGAATCCCAAGGAAGGACATAGGATAGTTTTTTCCGAAAATAATTTCCTAACAAGGTGAAAGTGGAGTGAAACCTTATTAGTACCTTTTTACGCTTTAACCGCTGAACTGATTGAGATGAAATTTGGTATGGAGATAGTTTTAATACCAGGGAAGGACACAAGATATTTTTATCCCAGGTTTAACGGGGGGCAGAAGTTCGTACGGAGGTACGATATAAACAAGTTCAACGCGGACGAATTCGCGCGCAAAACCTTGTTTGCAATAAACCTTAATCGGCCGCTACTACCTATCACTTTATTACCATTTTTCAGACAGACATCGACCATATAAAGTTTGTCAAATATTCTCAATTTTATCAATTTACATCTTGTTTACTTTTCAACGGCGGGCCTGAAAAGGGTTTACTGGAAACAAGGACCCAACAGCCATTATACGTCCCACTGCTGGGCAATGACCTTGTGCTGGTCTGATACTTGCAGATTGGGGACTGAAATTGGAAACAAATGCTTGTTGAAATGTGCAGTTGCTTGAAAAGTACTTATACCTGCCGGTATCAGCATTCTGGGTTTAGGTTCAATTTTGCTGAAATTAAACAATTAAGTACTTAATCTTAAATCATTGTACATTATTGGAAGAGGAGGCAGCTTTGCTGAAATGAAACAAGTAAGTCATCTTAAATCATTGTACTTTATTTAAAGAGGAGTCAGTTTTTAAAGAACAATGACTGCTTTTTGTAAACGTAGATTACTACTACTAGCTTATTTCACTAGTTAGCGCTTAACTAGTTAGTCATCGGATATATTTAGCTCTCATCGAAATTACATTTTTGATATTAGAAGTTCGAAAATATACAACCATTCAAAAAACTGCACTAAACATAAGTTCTATTAATACTACAGGAGGAAGCGTACATAAACTTCAAAGCACGATTTGCTTTGTCTTTGTAATAAGCACTAAACATTATATTGGTGCTGCAGCCTCAAAAGCCCCTGACCACTATATGTGTCGTTAGCGTCCAAAAGGTTACGTTACTTACATTTAACTCGAGAGAAGTCGCAACCTATTGCATCATTATGGTGTCTTAGTATAAAAAATATATGTATGAGCACTGGTAAAAACATTTTTCCCTACTCATGCTTGCAAAATTCGCCTTTGTGCTGGATGTAATATGCACAAAATGCCACTTTTATGCTCTAGTGCACAAAGTATTATTTAAAGACTAAAATATTCGGGCCCACATGCGCATCAAAACTACCGAGAATAAACTTGTTATTTTATTTGATTTGCTTTAATCATTTTCAATTCAGTTTTTTCTATTCCTAAATAAATAAAACCAGATAATAGAATCCAATTATTATTTAAAAACGCCCGAAACATAACATTATTTGGCAGTATCAAGCTCCTAAAGCTACGGTAGCCCAGTGGTTCAGGCATCCGGCTGTCAAGCGGCGGTCGTGGGTTCGAATCCCGGCTCGTACCAATGAGTTTTTCGGAACTTATGTACGGAATATTTACCGTCAGCTTTTCGGTGAAGAAAAACATCGTGAGGAAACCGGTCTAATCCCAATAAGGTCTAGTTTTCCCTCCTGCTTGGAAGGTCAGATGGCGCTTTCATAAACCTAGTGCCTATGCCAAATCTTGGGATTAGGTGTCAAAGCGGACACCGGGCTCCTTTAGGGGCATTACCGGGAATAACGCTAGGAGGATGAAGTCCTAAGTCCTAAGTCTTATATCACGTGTCGAAAATTAAACATAATATAAACAGTTGACGTGGCGGGAATAAGCTTTACTTTATAAAATTTTGCAAATACTTGTTATAATCTCGCAATCGAAGTGAAGAGCAGTGTGTTTAACTCGGTCATAAATTATTTTACCCCTCGACTTTAACTATCCACCCTCGCCGTTGGCTCGCGTGGGTATAAACTTCACGGTTAGGTAAAATGGACTCATTTTATGCACTTCTACAATCTACTATAATAACTTTGTGTACAAAATCAGTAGGTACTTATACATCTTTGCTCGGAAATGCTTTTTCTTGATTTTACTTGTTTTATTATGCCAGCGATTGTAGCCTTTGTGAATATTTTTTCTCATTACTTAACGGCCTAGTTAGTAATGACCCTTCCTGATACTGAACTGGCAGTCTCGGGGTCAAATCCCGGACAGGTCATTAATTTGTTTGACGAGCAAATTTAGTCCTTACCTGGCGAGTTCTTCCTGACTCTTGTACGTGTTTTCTATATGCTTCGATATTTATTTATTTTTAAGAGTACATTTCATATGCATATAGCCGTCTACTTAGTACCCACTATGGGCTGTCGAAAAAAAAGAGATGTGTAATACACTTGTATCTACGCACATATCATTAGTGCTCTAAAATGCGTTCAGAAATCGTAGGAAAAGACCAGTATTACTATACAACCGATTTTACTATGAGAACTTTCTTGTCTGTGGTAGTAGGTAATAGTATTTTATGCAACTGTTGTATAAGTAGGGTCTTAAAACGCGAGTGTCGTGAGTTGCGATGCGAGCCTTGGCGAGCATCGCAATTAAAGACGCCACGAGCGTTTTAAGACCAAGTTATACACCGTTGCATACAATACTTTTTCTACGACAAATTTTAAATAAATAGCACTATTCAGGCAGTAACTTTTCCGTTAGTTCTATTACTACTCACGCAATTTCTTCAGCGGTGCAGTTATTTTCTTCTTCGTCCATTTTAAAAGGAACGTACACATTTTTCTTCACTTCACAAACACGAATCAAATCTTAAGTAAGTTATTATGATGTTCATAACGAATAGTTCTCACATTTCGCCTTTTAATTTTGAACTGGAACTTTGGTGGGAAATTAGAAATATGACACATTGACACCTCTTGTTTATGGTCTGTTTTGTTTTTAATTTCCTTGCACTTGCCATCCGAACCAAACTGAATCCGGATCTGAACCGAATCGGATCGGTTTATATTTATAAATAATACCAATAATTGGTAAAATATGTATACCTATTAACACACAATGCATGATAATTTATTTTTATTTTAGTTAATAGTTTATGTTTTACAAATCTTTGATAGTAATTAAAAACTTTATTTCGAAAAATTTGCTTATGAAGTTGGCACCACTGCCATACCTATAGTGGCTGATTAAAAAAATTTAGATGATTTGACATCGTGGTAAACAGTGCTTTTATGGAAAATGTATGAACCAAAAAAGTACACTAAAATGTGCGTTTATAGAGCATAGAGTTTTTCGACGACTTATTATCGGTGTCATTGTATTTGAGCTTAAGCCTATATAAATGACAGATAACGGTACAGGAGTAGAAAAAATGACATTACAGTACAGATTTTTGATAAATTTGTATCGTTATGAGTTTAAATTTCGAACAGCTGTCAAAACTCAAGTGGGTCTCTATTCTAGTATCCATAGATATTAAAACAGTTATCGATACGAAACGTCAATTCAGTACGTTTTTTAATACAATCTGCACGACATTTGATCTCGAGTGATATGAGTATAGGGACTTCATTCGTTTGTCTATGATTTAAAAAAAAACATTTGCCATGACGGATGATCGAATTGCCGCCATTGCTGTTGTCATTTTATTGTTGGTTTTTTGCTGTTACTTACTACTACTTACGTGATTTTCTAAAACCTCAAATATTTATTGAATGTTCAAAACATTAATAGATTGCACTGTACATAAATTAACTAAAAACTACACCACCTGTTACTGATCACTTTTACCCAGTCCTCTGTTGGTAGAACTTCTGGAACCTTTCAATTACTCCAAGAATAGCGTTAGGTTCGCAGGGGTTTCCATAATTCGCAACGTCTGGGCAGCCTTGCGTGGTAAAGCACTCGAAAGTTATCTCGGGGCGGTGGCAGCAGCTGAGCACAGCGGCATCACAGTTGGTAGGGAGCTCATTTGGAGTCTGCTTAGGCACGTTTGGAGGCGGCCTCCTTGTGGTTGGCGGCCGGGGAGGCGAAGGACGACTTCCAGCAGGAACGATACCATTAACTGTGCCATCACCTTGAACAGTCCCGTGCTCAACGGGAGGAGGCTGTCTAGTTATTGTGGAATTCGGTCGAATGGTATCAAAATTGATCGGTCTACTTATATCCTGACCATTATCACTGTCTTCGTCGTCATCGACGACATATCCCCAGTTCTGTCGCGTGTCTTCCATGGCAGGGAACCTGGTGGTTACGCTGTCAGGCTGGCTTCCGTTTTTGTTGTCGGTCTGAGGTGTTTGCGGATTGCAATTGCAGGGTTGGGGCAAATAAATTACTGGTAAGTAAATTGGGAACGATGGAGGTAAGGCAGGCTGGAAGCCCGGTTGTCTCGCTAAGGACGCTATATCTTGAAGCCGTCTGTATACGTGCGACAGCGGATCGTCTACTAAACCATAGACGCCCGTGTTCAGTGATTCGTCCCTTTTCACATAATTAGGGTATACTGGACTAATTGGTGGAGGAAAGCCGAACGCCCCGAAATCGTACCAACGTTTTTGTCGCTGACCCGTTGTATTCGCATCTTCAAGGTTGCTTTCTTCTAGTGGGTTGGGTGTCGCGTTGAGATCCGCTGTCTCGACTTTGGCAATATCTTCCAGTTTGCTGACATCGCTCGGCGCCGCGTTGACGTAGACGTGGGTCGCTATCGTGGCGAGCAACAGGTGTTGTAGTCTTGCCATCTGTAATTACAGTAAAAGTAACATTAATAACTTAATAAAAACGAGTAACGTAGTCTCTGTTGTAGAAGTTCTTTATCGGAATTTTAAAAAGTACCAGCATATCTTCGCGAACGAGAAATTATCACTTAAAAGGGTTTAAAATAGCGTTGCCTACAAACTTTTAATCGAATATCACCTGAACAGTAACGTATCAAAGATTTCAATTCATCGACAATTCATATCGTCGAACAATCGATATAATTTAATTTGAATCACGATTTTTCATTTTCGTAATAAATGAGTCATTTAGTAGGTGGATTATATTACGGAAGCACTTTTCACAATGTAATTATTTCATGTCAGTTTAAATCATCTTAGACAGACTTCGCTTATAATTGTTTCAATATGTAATTTTAGTACACAAAATTGCAGTTGTAAAACTAAACTGCTTACTTCTATTACTAGTTACTAAAATGCATAGCCTAAAAATCCTTGCTTATAATAAACCTTTTATAGAATCGTTCAAAGGTTTCATTGGATTTTTAGATTGATCCTTGATTAACCGACAAAATAAATATCTAGTCTTCTCAGTTAGTCTCATAGAATATCGCCAAAGCTGATTTTATTTTAAACATTGGAAATAAAAAAAAATCTGGTGCTTCGCCGGCCGCTTCGCGGCACGCTCGCTTAGCTCGCCAGGCTCACGCGCTGTTGGCTCGCAGTTCTACCTAATGTTCGATTCTCACCTACCGGGTCGGGCCGGAGTGCGCCTGCGCGTTTTTTGCAAGTTGCCAAAGGAATTTGAAGCTTTAATGCAGACGTTAAGTTTCATATTTGAATGTGCTTGCGGCCGGTCGGCTCCTCGCGGACATGGACGGCTGTGGTCGGCTGTCGTCACATGTGACCGGCTCCGTCCGGCTTTTGCCTACTGCACTCTATTAAAACGCGGTCGGCTGCCGCAAGGTGCTCGCGCACCCGTTACAACGCGGCGCCAGGCGACCCGGCCCGGCCCGTTCGGTGGGAATCGTACATAATATACTCCTCCTCGCTTCACTCGTCGTCTTACCTAATGAAAACCTGCCTTAGTATATTGAATATAAATTACAACTTCATCAAATTACCTTTGTTGTAAAATGAAATTAATAAGAACGGAAATGCTTAAAATGAGTAATCGATTGTAGAAAAATATTTTGCCAGATTTTTAATTCAATGCTATATAGATATTTTAAATAAGTGTATGTAAGTGTGTTAGTATATCATATAAAAATGTCTTCAGGTTCAATAAATAAAGCGATGTTTGGAAGTCACTCAAAATACTTGTGAAATGAATCATCGATCAAGTAGTATTCGTTGAATAGTGTTTCTAGAAAGTAACCAGAGTTTGAATGAATTAACGCCAAACAAAAATACGAAACTAAGAATTCGATGAATAGTTGTCGATGCAACAATATTCGATAAACAGTATGTCGGCAAAACAAGGGACCCCCCTTGAAATGTTATTGCAACGGACAATTTTATACTATAGCGCAAACGAATTAAACGTGTCTTGTTAACACCATACCGTCCATACCGAGTTCCTAGCTACGATCGGTATTAACTACTTAGTTAACAGTTTCAAACAAAACTTATTAACCAGGCTAACCCCAGTTCGTAAAACCGATTTTATAAGACTGTTAATAGTATTGGAACAAGAAAAGTAATAATATAGTTTCAACGCGAGAAAATTGTATAATACTTTAGGAATTTCCCAACGCCCCGGTGGGTAAGAAAGCGGCCGGGCAGCTCGGACCACTTCATATTTCCCAGCGATAGCGAATTACATAGGACTGCTATTTCTCTTCATTGCCCCGTGTGTTAAGTAAAATCTTCTGCCTGGATATTTTATTCACGCTCCCATTCACGGCACTCGATTCATGAAATAACGAAATAAAATACATTTTTATACTCGTCGACTCCAAACTAAAACATTTTTACTATGGAGATGTTAACTCAACATTTTTCAACTGTGCAGACAACTAAAATAAATTCGACCAATCACGTGGCGCCTTTACTGAACTAAAATGTATTTGGCGAATAGGACGCCGCCGCCGTCATGAGAAAGTCAAAAGTAAAAAGACATCAACGCACAAAAAAGAAAAAGCCGTGGGCTGCACTTCGTTTCAGCAGGGCTTAGATTTTCAATAGTTACTTAGGTACCAAGTTTGTTTAATTAGTTCAGTAGACTCGTAGAAAAAGTATTGTTTACAATATTGTATATAGAACGATTACCTAAAATACTATTATAAGTTATTATCTCTTAAGACCATCGCCGAAATGATCTCACGCACGGAAGCGCTTGGTATCCAAATTGTTTGTAAACAAAATCTACCGTACCTAAGTAACTCTGGGGCGATAATGAAGTGAACAATATATTTAGAAAATCAGTATAACCGGCAAGCAGGACGCTTTGTTCAATTTTAGGGTCACGATATTAAATTAATGCTGTATTATGTAAAGCCTACTCTTGGCAGAGCTATTCTTAAAATAAATGTGAAGGGTAATTTAAATACAGAAGACGCAATACCACATGCGAGAGACGAACAGCGTTGTGTAATACTATATAATAAACGTTGAAGAACGGGTCGCTTTACCTATTTAGGACTTTTGGTAATATCTGAATCTGATTTGTCACCACGACATTTTGTTGTAGTTTGTTTATTTTGTAGTAACATTTATTTTCTGCTACTATTTATTTTTAATGTTTAATTGCATTTAAACAACCATAATGACAGATATCTCGTTGACATGTGTATCCTGCTTGTACTAACTTACGGTGCTCAAACCTGGTCAATGACTGAGGCTCAGAAGTAGAAACTCAATGTTTACCAGCGGGCGATGGAGCGCAGCATCCTAGGTGTTCGCAGAACTGATCGAATCAGAAACACGGTAACGCGCTCCAAAACACAAATTGTATATGTGGGTGCCAAGACCGCCAAACTCAAATGGGACTGGGCTGGACACGTCTGCCGTATGCATCCGGAAAGATGGGCCAGATCAGTCTTACGGAATGGACTCCACAAGACGGCCACCGTAGCAGAGGCAGACCAAAAAGGAGATGGCGCAACCGTTTGGACGCATTCTTCTTGCATTGGCGGGGGCACGCCAGCGATAGGGCCGAGTGGAGGAAAAGAGGGAAGGCCTTTGTCCAGCAGTGGGACACCTAAACGGGCTGGAAAAAAAAGACAGAAAAATACAAGCAAAGTATGAAGACATTAAGTTAATAGAGGTTTGGAAAGAATTAGACATGAATGAGAGCTGAGACAAAACCAATCACTATTTTTGTTTACTAACGCGTACTTTGAATTCGAAACGCACCGCATTTATTTTACTGTACGAGTATGCATCTAATGCCGCGGTCTTGACTTTTGTCGTTAACGAGCATCATCATTAACTGCTGGCTGCCGCTCGACGCCCCGCTACCCGATGGTCTGCCGCCCAGACCGGGGCCTTAGGTATCTACTCGTACGTTGCGATTGCCTCAAAAACCAACCATGCACTTAAATTCACGTTTCTGTAAATTAACTTCACTAACTCCTACAAGTTGTTTATTTAAATTGGCATAAAACTATTTGATCGCATGTTCTTCACAATCAGGAAGATCATTGACATTTCATACAAATGCGTAAATAAGTTTAGGAAATTCATAGTCATTAACCCTTTTACTTGCATTAGGTATATTAACGTTTATTTACCTACTCAATGTATCCTACATACATAGATAAACTAGTGGCTCTGTGAGCTGTAGACCTCATTTGGTTTGTTTCAAAACGGTTGAATTTAGTAATTTTATACCTTTTTAACCCAGAGGGGTTGAATTGAAATCGTGGCCATTATAAAAAAAACCGGCCAAGTGCGAGTCGGTCTCGCGCACGAAGGGTTCCGTACCATTATCTATAAAACAGTAAAAAAAAAGTTTGTTGTATGGGAGGCCCCCTTAAATATTTATTTTATTTTGTTTTTATTATTTGTTGTTATAGCGGCAACAGAAATCCATAATACAACAATACAAATATTCTTTATTGCTCACCAGACATAGTAAAAAATAAAAAAGAGGTAAGTTAAACATAAACAATGGTAGACAACAGGCGGTCTTATCGCTAAAAAGCGATCTCTTCCAGACAACCTTTGGGTGGTGGAGACGATGCAAGAAAAGATAAGATTTGAGTAGGAATAAAGGCATAATAATAATAGGGGGCATAATCTGTGAAAATGTCAACTGTCTAGCTATCACGGTTCTTGAGTTGCAGCCTGGTGACAGACAGACAGACGGACAGCGAAGTCTTAGTAATAGGGTCCCGTTTTTACCCTTTTGGTGTACGGAACCCTAAAATAACGTCGAAATGTCGAGGTAATTAAATAAACACCTTTTTGAACGCGATTAAGTCCGATTTTGTTATACATTTAAACGAGTATATAAAAATGTGTGTAAATCGTGGCCATTTCAAATAAAATCGAAAATTGATGTGACAAAAACAAATAATTGTACCTATAAATTATTGGAACAAGCTTACAAAATTTCACGGAAATCGGTGGAGAACTGCAGCCTGTAGGCGAGAACTGCGGGATATTCGGACATCCAAACATACGAAAGATGGATTTTGGGCCAAGCTGGAACGGACCGGCTTCGGTCAATAGTCTCGATTGTTTTGTTCCGCCAATCTGCTTAGTCTCTTTTCCTCTTCAATTCGTAGAAAAAGAAGTTTCACCCGTTGGCCCTGATTCTGTTTAAACGATCAAAGTTAAAGGGTTCCAGAATGAATTCTGTCAGTCTTTGAACCCGTGAAAGTGCAACATATGAGCAACCCACAGCAAGTTCTACCGGAGCAACAGCCATCCCGAAACATTGCTGCTGGGTTTGGCGGAAAACGTTAGAAAATTGACTTAAGTTTTCCTCGTTTTGCTACGAAAATCCATTTTCTTAAGCAGATAGTTAACCAAATTACGTATTACCTATGTTCCCTAAATATTTTAAATATTCCAACCAGTAAGCACCAAAGTCCTTCTAGAAAAGCCAAAATCATTTACCTATTGATATAAACATTCCAAAGTTTTGAGATATTCGAAATTTAAAAATGAAACGCTTTATGTTTTATATTTTATATGGACTAAGAGTTAGCTACGGAAATAGGTATACAATTTATAAAGCAACGAAATCCCTCTAGCTAGTATGCCATACTCTCATTATTAATTAATTCGAGCGCCTGGCAGCTTTTCAGCGGCGGGTGTGAGATGGGCAACAAAGGGGGTGTAAAATCAATTGAAGGTGACCAATTTATAGAGCTCTGAGTTTGGTGTGGTAGCTAATTATATATTTAATTAGAATATAACAATGCCAGGCGTTTTAATAGGGCAAAAAGTAATGCCAGGTAACATCCAAGGTGCGGGAAAAAGTGCCAAGGTCGACTCATTTATAGAGGACTGGACTATACTTTTTCATTTGAGTGGTCGCCGGTTCGAATCCGGCTTGGGAGCATTAAATTTTTAAATTTTTCCTTTGATTTCTAAATTCATATTTATTTTATTACTAGCTTCTGCCCGCGATTCTGTCCGCGTGGAACTCGTTTATACCGCAGCTCCATATAAACTTTCATCCCCCATTTCACCCCCTCAGGGGATGATTTCGGGGATAAAAACTATCCTATGTCAAGCCATGGGCCGAAGGTCTAGAACCACCGAGGTCTGATATCGTAGACAGTATATGGTACACGGACGGATCAAAAATGGGATCCGGTACGGGAGCAGGCATTTATGCGCATAACTACAGTAGTAGTGTAAGCATGGGCAGTTTGCAAACCGTCTTCCGCCATAATTGCCTGTGCACAGGAGAATATAGACAGGCAAACCAGAGGGCAGACTATCTATATACTCAGTGACAGTCAAGCGGCCCTTAAAGCACTTACGGCGTTGAAAGTGGAATCTAGACTAGTAGCGGATGAGCTTGCAAGAGGGGGATCTACAAATCACTTTGTAGGTCCTGAACCATTTGTGGGACTCTCGCAGGGAACCATAAACTCGGCCTTTAAAGCCCACACCAAAACCAAACACCAACTCGAGTGGAGGAATGAGGCGGGCTTAAGGCACTCTAAGCTCTTTATAGAAGGAGTGGACTCGGGCTGGACTAACAAACTCTGGAAATCCAGTAGAAAGCAGCTCAGAATTATGATTCTGAGGTGTTCACAGGTCACTTCGGGGTCAAGAATCTCTTGGCCAAGATGGAACTATCGGACAGTTTAGACTGTAGAATGTGTGGCGAGGAGGATGAGACTATGGAACACTTACTGTGTGAATGTCATGCCCTTGCCAGACAAAGAATGAATAACTTTGGTAACGGCTATCGGCAACCAAAGGAATTCAAGGTACTTCCGCTGAGCTGCATCATCCGCTATGTGGAAATGATGGAGCGAAGTTGGGAGTAGACATAAGGAGAGGGCAAATGCACAATTGATCCCACTGGGTCGAAGTGCATCCGAAAGGGCCCTCATCTAGATAAGATAAGAAGATAAGATCCTATGTCACTCTGCATCCCTTCAAGTATCTCCACTTAAAAAATCACGTCAATTCGTCGCTTCGTTTTGCCATGAAAGACGGACAAACAAACAAACACTCACACTTTCGCATTTATAATATTAGAGTATGGATATGGATGGCCAAAATACTGATCCGATTTCTAGGTAATTTAGATATGTTGTATACGAGTATACAATTAAGGTCGCTTTTAAAAAAATATATATCAATTATCTCCTGAAAATATAAGTATGTAGTAAAAAATTGCGACAGTTATCAAATTTACATATATCATGTAGAATTTAATAATGTACCTACGAGTATAACATGTCTTTTTTACAAAAATAAAAATCGCGATTAACGGTGTGAAAAACTCGAATTGGTGGAACATCACATACATTCTTTTCATACCTTTATTACCAAGTTAGGTAGATATATGGCACAACTCGAGCTCAATAGCCGTAAAAACGTGAACATTTTGGACGTTATATATTTTTTGCCATCACTTTGTTTAGATTTATGGAGGCGACGCACAATGCAAGGAAAGAGTGGCGCCGTACCGCCGTTAATTATAAATACTTGAGTAACTTTTTTATTCATTTTTTCCCTAGATTCCCTTGCAGTAACATGGCATATAAAATATGACAAATGTGTTACAAGATAAAATACATACTTTCCAGTATATAGAATAGGTATGCAAAAAGTGAGATGATCACAACCACAGAGGATACCATAGTACTCGTAAGTATCACCTAAGGGTTTATATTGTAGTATTTTCTTTAGCCAAAAAGCCATATGGAATGCAATATTTTGGGCGTGAAATTAACGGATCGCATTATACTACAACTTAGAAAAGTTGAAAAACCCCCGACATTTTCACTTCAAAGTCCAATATCTCAAAAACGGCTTAACATTTTTTCATGAAACATAGCTTTGAACATTCCGCATAAAATTATCTATGTCACAAAAGAAACCGCATTTAAATCGGTCCATCCATTAGGGAGCTACGCTACCACAGACAGATACACAAACAGACACGTTAAACTTATAACACCCATCGGACTGGACCGGGCACGCGTTGTGGCCTACAATTACTACCAAGTGGGACCCACAGAACCGAATACGGCGTCTCGGTAGACCACGTAGGAGATGGCGAGACGAGCTTGACGTCTTTGACCAAGACTGGTGGGAGGCTGCCCAGGACTGGGATATGTGAAAGAAAAAGGGGGAGGCCTTTTCCCAGCAGTGGGACACTTAAGGCTCTTAATAATAATAATAATAAATACCTAATAATGGTGCTGCCTACTACGGCAGTGGTATATTCTATGTCCATATGTCCGTATCAACTCAATATAAAGTTTGCAATTGCGATTTGAAATTAGAGCCCATCTCTTGCCGAATAAGCTTTATGTCTCCCAGTCAATCTGTCCCAACCAGTGTACCTTTCTCAATACATGTTACAAGAAAATAATTGTCAGGTTGGTATTACGTGACGCGAGTCAATTGTTAGTAAAATACACGACTACAATGGAGAATACTTGATTGCAGTTTTTGTAACATTTATTGTTTAATTTTGTTCAATCTCAATAACGTTATTATAATGTAATAAAGAAGCATGCAATGAAATATTAGTGAGGAAGAATGACGACAGATGATATATTTCTGTGGTTGCTATAACAATAAACACAAAAAACAGAATAAAATAATTATTTATGGGAGCCCCCATACAACAAACGTGATTCATTGCCGTGAGTTTTATAGATAGTGGTACGCAACCCTTCGTGCGCGAGTCCGACTCGCACTTGGCCGGGTTTTTTTATTTAGAAAAAGTGACTCGACAAATGAAATCTATATAATTAACGAAACTGCCCACAAATTTTCACGAGCATCGGTTGAGAAATGCAGGAAAGCGGTACATCATTTTCGGCCCAAACTGTAGCATAGAACTTCGTTCGCTTCGCTCCCTTGTTTGATTAAGGTTGTATTGTAGCAAAATCAGCCACGAAAAGAGTCGTGATCAGAATGATCTTGACATACACAATAGAAGCTCTGACATGCTCGTTATTGACTGCAATTATAAAATGTAGGTAGGATGAACTAGATAGACACCGCAAAATCTTAGGATGCTAATGCTTAAATCGTGAATTCGTGACGACTTCGGACGAGGAGGAAATGCGGTTTTATGTTGAATTGAATATGCTCACTGTTTAAAATCAAGTTTAAACATCAACATTGAAGCAATACATAATGCCTGCCAGCCAAACTACTGGGACTAGACACTTGAAATTTACACCAGAACTTTATTTTATGGCGTACGCAAGGGATGAGGTGGGATTTATGGAAATTCTATCCCTAAAGGGGATTCCTGAATAGTATGGGAGAATCATTATTTTTTTTACTAGAGACTTGAAACTTTGTAGAAATATTACTTATTAAGATACAAAAATAGTATCTATCTTTAAAATCCAGCTGGATCTTTTATTGTAGGTACTTATTTTTTAGTAGGTACGTAGAGAAAGTCTCGCTTTCAAAAATTTTAAATTTGCCGCGAATTTGATGTGAGCGAAGCCGCAGCCAAAAGCTTATGTTCAAGAGTAGAAATCTGCATTAAACATAATCTCTTAGTAAGTAGTAGTAAAAGTCGATGTCGGCGTAACAGTTCAACATATATTGCAATCATTTCTTTAAAATAAAATGAGGGTACCGCATCTAAATCGGTTCAACCAAACGCGAGATAATCGCGGACAAACAAACATACCTAAATACAAACATACGAGTCAGACAGAGAACCTCCTTTTTGTAGACGGTTAAAAATTACGCTTAGTACGCGGGCGAAGCCGCGGGCAAAAGCCAGTAAAATATATAAATGTTTGCTGGATTAAGTATTCCGTAAAACCGAGCGCATAAAACTGTTCTGACTTAGCAGTTTTGCGCCAAGTAAGTATTGTGTTAGTATTTGTAAGCTGTCAATATTTTACCCCATTATGCCACTGACAGGTCTATAGTGCAAATGCCCTTTTTCCGTATTTTGTGGCGTTTTGCAACTTAAGTAGTGGGGTGCACTTTGCCAATGTCAAATGCCCTTACATCCAATATTTAATTTGACAGCTGTCATCTCAGTACAATGTATGTCATCATATGTCATTATTGACATTTATTATACCACCGCTGTCAAATATCAGCTTCAATGGAAAGCTTGTCAAGCAAATTTCTATGGAATGATAGCTAGCGACTATTTAACGTTGATCGGTCTGTAATCGTAAGTCGGTGCAACCCGCCCCTAATATAATAGAAAAAAAGTATACTAGCATCGCGATCGCTACCAACCACTCGTTGTATCTCGATTCAGAGAATACGGAAATGGGTTTTCGTTGCACTTCCAAATTTTTCTTAGAAATATGTCTATTAGAACACTGTCTCCGTTGGCCCAAGAATTGGGCTCCTGTGCCTTAACACGACACGTGCCAGTATAAATGGACATTTTTACCAATCAACTTATTCAGACAATATTATTTATTGCACTTTTTAGAGCATTGTCTGAATTACTAAATTTAATAAACAATTTCTGTTTTTCATTGTTATTATTTCCTACTACCGTTTCAAAATGTGATCAGAGAGGTGATCACGCAACGTTTCGAATGCACGTCAGGACAACTCAGTGACTCAACTGTAATTTTCCCATACAAAAAGTGACATTTATATCTACCTGACGCGCAACCGTACAATGATTTTACGTGATCGACTGGCAGGCATCAAATTACATTTAGTACAGTAAAAAACCGTTTGTTTCTTCCTTCCTCGGCATCTTAAATATTTGTCCTTCAGCCATCTTTCAAAGTTTTTAAATTTCACCTGAGTAGGTTAAGCCCGAACTTCACCTGTGCCAGCCTCTAACGATGTCTTCCTAAGCAGCGGGAAATTTCAAAACGCTTAACTATTCGGTGTTAGTCAAGATTCAAGCAACAACCTCGAGCAAGTTTCGTGGGACGGTAAACTTACGATCAACAGCCAGCGTCATATCCCATGATATTGAACGTTATGATATGCTTCTTAAAGTCTATTTTATAACGTTCATGAATACAATTAGCTCTTAATCGGCAGCGGCAACTATAAACAGTAGACTACCGATCTTGGATTACACTAGTGGGCATATACGGTGCCGAAACAGAATATTTCGTGAGCGTACTTGACCCTACATTCTATAGAATATCACAACTATTGATGGAACGAGTCAAGACTGCCGTTGCCTCATATATATTTTGACAACCAGGTAAACTCGCAACGATTACAAAATTTGTGAATATAGTGCTAATCATTTGATTAGCATCGACAATAGATTAGCAAATATACGTGTGCCTATGTCTGTTTTACGTCAATCTTTATCCATTTACTTTTGCGAGTCGTTTTCAAGTGAAGACTTGTCAAATACGTATTCTAAATGTTGACACTATAAAACATGATTTCAATTATACATACATTAAAATTTGTACATACATACATTTTGTTCCGCAATTTAACCTATCTCCATATCCAATTTTAAATTGATCGAATCAATGGTTTAATGTTAATGTTAAAATAAAATGACTGGTTAACTTGTGAAACCTACGAAGCTTACGTTTCTAGGTTCATATACCAGTAAGGTAAATAGGTATGTATTTGTTCTAGATCTGAGATGTTTTCTATCGGCCGTTAAACGCTCTACAAGCCTATTTTAAAGTAAAATTGCATTAAAATTCGTTAGTCCTTATCTGTCACTTTGATATTTGCTTTCGTAAGAAAGGGACAAAGCACATTTTATAGAACAGAGGCGTTTTAATTTTTATGAATAAGGGGGTATGTATTTAAATATATCGTCGTCTATTTATATATCTCTCATGGAGCTAATTCGATTTGGAAAAGATCTATCCCCGTGAAAGTGGATCAGTGAACGAATTTGGAGGCAATTATATCATTCGCAGCTTTTGCTGCTTACGAGGAAACCGATGTAGACCGAACTGTAAGTTTATGTAGAAAGTGAGATGTTGACATCCGCCTACTGAATTTGAAGTTGAACGTGTCAAGTCGCCGTTCGGCTACTTTGCATTTTTGTGAGACCATAATGACTTAAAAAGCTATTTTCTCTATCTTATCTAGTACAGTAATAATTAGACTACGATAAACTAAATATTTACTCGCATTATGCGATAGTAGACATACGTAAATCAATTTGAGGCTCTATTCAAAAACGCTATGTAAACGTTTTTTTATTATTATTGATCTAGAATCGTGACGTTGGTACGTGTAGTGTGCTCAGTGTTAGATGTCTGAAAATATGCTTCGACGTGAGTTGGTTCACTACCTATAGAAAACCTTAACCGTTAACCCTTGTCTATAAATTCGTGAGCTTCTTCTGCGCCATGTAGAGTAATAAAAAAATCTGCAAAAAGAGCATCAAAAAGTTTGTAGCAAAATAAAAACTCGTTCACTGCGATAGAAGGTCTAAAGACCCCCTGCTAGTACTCCCGGGCTGTGCGGGCAAAAATATTGTGGTTTCGCTCTGGTGCGGACCTCGTAGCTTATAGAATTGTATAGGTAGAAAAGACCCAACATTTTGGTGTCAGCTAAGGGTTTTATTATAACCTTAATCTTTATAAGTGAGTTATATTTATCTCAGTTTGAACTAATAGTGTTATAGAGGAGTTAAGAAAAGAAAATAACTCCTAAAGTGTTTCTAGAGCTTTATTCAACGCTGCTAAAAAGGTTCTAGAGTTATAAGAGTGTTACTCAAAGCAAATATACTTAAGATGTTAAATCTTTAACCTGTTTGTAACGCTTAAACCTTTACAAGAGTGCTCGTTGACGCTCACTAACTCTTATTGCTTTTTAGTTGTCGCAGTGGAGTGTCTTATAAAGCTTACGGTGTTATATCTGCTATAAGGTGCAGGCAGAGACTTTATAACAGAGTTGGTCAAGAGTGTTGTAACACAAGATACTAGAAGTGTTGAACAACACCGTTATAAAGGCAAAGCCTGCACAATATTCTTGACTACATAACAGGTGTTGTAACTCAACAAGCGTTATAGATGAGTTAACTGACGCCTAAAGCTTTAATGTAAGTATTTTGGTGAACTCTAACCTACAAATTGATTAGGTTATTCAATATTTGACATCAAAATACTTCACTATTTATGTTACTATTGCCATTCTATGGATGCATTAATTTAACATGCCACTGGCCACGAAACAAGAATAGAAAATGATAAAAACTTTAGATGTCTATTTTATTTTCATAAGTTTTATTAGAAATCTTTAATGGGCGCGTTAAAATTGAGATGGGAAACATGGTATACATTTACCGTAATATCACAAGGGCAGATTGTTTTCACTTAATTTCAAATACACATCCAATTTAATACACTTTCAATTAGTACGACTCCTATCACATATATTAATAATCTTCGCCATTTTGTCGGTAGACTATATTTGTCTCATAATTTTATAGTAAAGAAAAGAGTAAGATATATGCTCACTTGACACTGGGTAAGCGCAAGTGTTACAACACTCTCAGCTAACACCTTAAGCGTTACTACAGTGTTTGTAGAGCGTTGGTTAACACTATGGGTGTCAGATAACACTGCTCTAAAGGCTTTCTAACACCTTAACCTGTAAGACGTGGGCCTGTTTTGTGGTTATATAGGTGTTAGAGCATGCTCTAACACCTTTCTTACAGGCATTCTTAACACACACACTTACAAACATTCATTTGAGTTACTTAAAATACGAAATGAGAAGCTTCATATTATAATATTTGAGCGACCTAATATTTGTTTGAGTGTCAACGTTATGTCCTGCATTTTTTTTTCAATATTTGGCAAATGTTTTTTTTTATATACTGAGCGGCATTTTATCTTAAATGAAGTGTTTCGAATACAAAAACCACTTTGAAAAATACTATAATGAGCAGAGGTTTTTCCGCTCTTATATAAAAAAACAACCTCGAACCTATTTGTCTTCTAACCTATCGGCGAGCTATTTCGTATTTAGTCGCTCACTTATTAATGTAGTCACTCACTTATTAATGTAGTCGCTCACTTAGTAATGTAGTCGCTCACTTAGTAATGCAGTCGCACGGATAGAATTTTAATATCTGAAATGTATTAATCACAACCCACTTTTTGTAAGCTCGTTCTGGATTTTATTATTAATCAATATTCGTCGTTAGTTTACTTAATTTTTCGCTTACTCAAATTCATACCGCTCAAGTTATTAAAACAGTATGTCCATCATCAATTCATCAGTCGCTAAGTTTTTTTATTCGATCATACCCCATTGTGATATGGCCATGATGGGTTACATCTGTTACTACCCGAAAGAAAATGGTTGCCAGGTATTCGATTACATAATTTCATTGTATAAACATTATACACAATTTTAGGATAAGTACCACAGTTTTAAACGGCTGTTCCCCGACAAAATATATATTTTTTTATACATTTTTCCTAATTCCGCCCCAGTCACGGTGGGCTCAGTTCGGGTGGCACAGGGCTTTTCCACAACACTTCGAGAGCTCAAATAGCGGAAATCTGGCAACTGGCCTTGATTCAGATTGCGGAAACATTAGTGAATTTTAACTTATTTGCATATTTCGAGAACCATTAGGTGGGGAAGTGGTTGTAATTAAGATTGTAAAACCTTCCGTATCTATTCACGAATAGGCATTTTAAGTTGTTAACTTCTGTTGTCTTGAACATTTCAATGGAACAGCGATAGGAACAGCGATATCATCTCATCTGTAAGATTTTTACTTTATTAGCGAGATGGTTATTGTTTAATATAGAGCAATAGTCGTTTAGAATAGAATAGAATAGAATGACATTTATTCATGACAACAACACATGTAAAAAAGAATAAAGAATAGGTCAGCAGGTCTGTTGCCAAATCGGCCTTCGTAATAAGATGATTGTTTTCGGATTGCCCTAGCTCATATACCGCTATATATTAATATTCATATTCATATTCAATTAATCCATTGTTATCATATAATAAATATAATAATGCGATTAATTAACAACCGTCTTAAGGTCTGTTTTTGTATGTATTTCTAAGATTCTTGCTCAGTGATCAGATTACCATACTACAGAAACAAAGTTTTTGGAAAATCTACTTATCATCGATTTTTTTGTAAAGATTCAATTCGTCGAAGGACAATCATCATATTATAGTGATATAGTTTATATATAAGTTTATAAGAACTTCCTTTAATTAAAATATAATATTTTATTCCGGTAACTACTTAAGTACCTATACCATAACAAGAGGAAATTTCGGGTGGTGGTAGAAATATGGGAATTCACATGCACAAACACGAGTAAAAATTACTTAAACATAAATTTTCATCAAGTCAAGTTATCGTTATTATTTTTGCTATATTCTAAATGTTGAACAAAACATGTCTTAAAGTTTATTTGTAACTAGCGACCCGGCCCGGTTTCGCACGGGTAGGTACTATATAAGACAAATAAACCTTCATCTTGAATCACTCTATATCTATTAAAAAACCGCATAAAAATCCCTTGCGTAGTTTTACAGATCTAAGCATACTTACGTAGGGACAGACAGCCGGAAGCAACTTTGTTTTAATTATACTATGTAGTGATGACATATATTTTTGTGGGTGTTTGTACAAATATTATATAAATAGCTATAGTGTTATCGTGTGTATATCGTTTAAACCAGTTTAATGTAAAATACGAAACTTGCTTGGTGTCTAATTTAATCAAAAACGAGCCTTAGATTTTAATAAAATGACAATATTTTATTTGATTCGTATTCATGCTGTGATCCGTTATTTTATTTGCACAGATTTTCCTTAACATCCAATTATCAGCTGACATAACCTCGTGTAGACATGACCTAATCACAAGATTTTCCTTCCTATAATCATCCACATTATGAAACTCACCGTGAAAATTATTTTGAACTTTACATAAAATTTGCGCGTATCACTTTCACTCAAACAAGCAAAGCACGACAACTGTAAATGTTTACGATTATCACCAGCACATGGAGCACACCTCTATTGTTTGCGGAAGGACTAACACAACAGTCGCCGAACGGCGGAATCTGCAACTGACGGCGCGGGCGCCGCCGGCCAACTTTAAGAGGCTACTCGTCTGCCTTAGCACCACCACTGTGCCATCCAGCGTGGCCCGTTACCTCGCCAACCAGTTCCTTTGTAAACACATCGATCAGCGCTCTAACGTGCACGACGCGCACGATTTTGAAGTTTCGGCCCTCAAGCCCCGTAGACCAGAAGATTATATACTTTGACCCGTGCTTGGACATAGTGCCCTAGATGACGCTGTGATGACGTCAATCCTGGCCATTGGAGTATCTGTGTAATAAGAATAAGTCCCACTGTGTCTAAGAATCTATTGTTTGTTGTGGCGAGGGCCAAAAAAGCGACCGTAAAAACGATTAGTGCACGTTCTGTTACAGTTCACTGGCAGGTTTATGTTTATTGACGTCCAAATTACTGGCTTCAATTGAAGACAAAGGAATCGTAAATAACAAAAACAGCTATCGCTTTGTTTAAAACTATACCTAGCGTAATTACGGAAACCTGACATTAGAGAGAAAATGAAGGAGTAGGTATACTTTTACCTTTGCATGGTAAAAGATGCTTGGTCCATTCTAGGTACAAAGGGTCGGGTAACAAAAGATCGGGTACACAACGGTGTCCCCTTCTCGATGTGTTCTGAAGCCAGTTTTGTCTCGCTTTCACGCAGTGCAGTACTTTCTTTGGAGAAAGATGTTTCGACGATTTTGAAAGGAATGGAGGACAGCGGTTGACCTCACGCAGACGTGGCATTCCATGTGGTTTGTGGTGGTATACTTCGTCTATTGTGCATTGTATTTGAAATAGTATACGTGTGCAAGTAGGCTGAAAATATGTCTTGTGAAAACGCCTATTGTAATAAATGTTATATTGAACTTAACAAAATATTGCTGTAACTATTATAAGGCGCTGCTAAATGCTAATGTCAATAAACGGCTCTAACATCTTCGTTAGTTGTGATTCTATCAATTAAATAACTTGGTGGTTTGTGTTCGTAAGTTCCAGATGGATTTATGCGATTTCGAATTCGGAACCTTCGCTAATTCTATTAGAGTTCAAAACGTGATTTAAATTTGTTGTTACTATTACGCGGGGACTACGATATGCATATTTGCGGTTTCCAAGGCAATTTGCATATCTATGATTCCATGTAGCTAGGTTGTTATAACTTATAACAACTGACTCGACCATGAACCAATGTGGCAAAGGAATTTAAGTTTCCAGATAAATAAAGGAGTTTTCAAATACTTTGTTCCATTGTGCCACTGTAGGATAGCCGGCGAGACCAACTCAGGCGTCTGAGGTAGACAAACTTCCCAGACTATCTCAGATACTGAAGCAACTCTGCCATATATGAAAAAGCGGCCAAGTGCGTGTCGGACCACGCACAACAAGGGTTCCGTGCCTATTAAAAGGTCGTATCGTTACTGAAATCTTATGGCACTTACGTCCTTTTCTTTAAGGAAGGCGGTTTTTTAGAAATATCTCGAAAACCTTTGAATCGATCTTGTTCAAAACAATTTTCGCTGATATCATTTAATGAGCTCTATTTGCATGATTTTTTTCATATTTTTACAATACACGGTTCAAAAATTAGAGGGGGGGACACAATTTTAGTGACTTTCGGGGCGATTATCTCCGACTCTATTCCCTTAATCAAAAAAAATTGCTTAAGAAGCTTATATTTATTTTGAAAAGCCTATCGATTGATGTGCCACACGTCGGCATGCAATGAAAAATATTTTTTTATACTCGTCGACCTGAATGTTTGAATTAAGACTTCGTACACCAAACTTAAATCACGTACTTTTTACTATGGAGGTCCCAACTCAACATTTCATAACTGTTGACACAACTAAAATGAAATTGACCAATCACGGGGCGCCTTTACTGAACTATAATGGATTTGACCAATAGGACGCCGTCATGAGAAAGTCAAAAGGTAAATAGACATCAACGCACAAAAATGAAAAAGTCGTTGGTTGCACTTCGTTTTCAAAAGATACAAAGTTTGTTTAATTACTTCAGTTGACTCGTAGAAAAAGTATTGTTCACAATAGTGTCATAATCAAGCTTTTTAATCTCGTACCTTACTTAGGCCACTCAGCAAGCTTCGTGGCCTAAACACGGTACTCGACTAAAAAGCTCTCTATTATAACACGATTGTGAAAAATATTTTTTTGACTTTCAGTTTTAAGTATGGGGTGCAGCCCTAAAACATTTATTTTGTAATTTTATTACATAACTATGTAGCGGTTCTCAAAATACACCTATCCTCAAAATTTTATTCAAATACACCTTATAGTTTTCGAGTTAAGTTAAGGGTTCCGTTTTTTGCCATTTAGCTACGGAACCCTAAAAAGGACATACCATTCTTTCAGATTCAACCTTAAACAATTAGTAACAGAGACCACTTTCACGACATAAATGAAAGTCTACATTTTCGTAAGATTGCTTGTCAACTCTCTTAGGCTGGATGCAGCTTAGGTCTTGTTATAGATAAGGTTGACATATTACATCCCTAGTCCAGTGTTCTCTCTACTAATGCCTTTTATTTTGATAATAGTTCATTACGCAACTATAGGGCGGTGAATTCGTGAATGCCCCAGATCGCAGGTGATTGTGGCCGGAACCGAAGGTGAGGGCCATAAATATGCGCTCTGGGTCTTTACGAATTACCACCCTTGTTGATTACATAATTTTACGTTTTCACCTGGCCACAAAGCGAGTTTTCCCGTACGCGCAGCGTGCAGTAAAACTCGCATTATGGCCAGGTGTGACGTAAAAAGATTTATTACACGTTTCGTGTGAATATACGCAAACACGCAAACAAAGAATGTTTTATATCACAATGGTAGTGAACAAACTTACTGCCTGCCGGATGGTGTGCGGACACAGTAGCCTATGGAAGCTTGCAACTTCAGAGGAGCCACATGTACGTTGCCTAATGCCGATCTTTAATTGATTTAAATAGCTTTTGCGTGTTACAGTGAAATGTTTTTTATGTGACATTGTGAATAATTTAATGCTAACTATCACTGTTATCAGATATCTTACCTTTGATGGCAATGGAAACATGAATTAAGTACCTACTTAATTTATTTCTTTAATTTATCGATTATCATTTTCTGTATGTAATAGTTCGTTTGCTACTGCGCAAGTAACATCTAACAGATAAAAAACTTATCTTATTTTCAGCGTCCATAGTTAGTAAGTATACTAATTTACTTGTTTGTGACATTTTTTCGTTGAAGTTTCGTTATAAGTAAGATTATACTGAGATAATAATTTATATTGCGATATTTTGCATATCTTAATGTCAGTTTGAAATGGCCCCAAATTGGGAGGAGAACAATGCGTCGTTTGAAATCTCAAAGCAAAGGATATTCTCAAGAATAATAAAACCGAGATGCAACTAGCAATCTTAGCACCTATTGCAATAATATGGTATGTTATGTACTAGGTACTTACTTTATGTTTTCCCAATAATTAATAAAAACAAATCCTTCCTAGATAGAAACTGAGCAATGCTTGGTGAGCATGATATATATTTAGTGGAATTTTTCAGCTATACGTTTGCTTAGCTACACTCCTGACAAGGGTTCTCTAAATCATCTCCGAAAATCATATGTACGAATATCACATCGCAACCAATTTTTCGCATAATGTCATTTCGCCGAATGATCATGTGTCAAATTATCAAAAGGTTTAGTTTTATTTCCCAACCTCACGGTTACCAACTGTATGCTTGGACTTTTTTTCATAAAGTCACTTTTTTTAAATGCCACCTTTCGAGTAGCAGAATGGGTCAGTTTGACTTATATATGTCGCAGTGAAATGGCCAAAACAGAGATTTGAACAAACCCCTAAGGGATATGATCAAATCACGCAGGATGTTAAAATGGCGAATCCATTTTATCATTTACCTAATACAAATCAGTCATTTGGTCAAATCTCTGAATCTGTTTAGTGAAATGACGAAATCGGACAAAAAAGGCAAGTCGTTTTTTCATTTCACTAGATTTGTTTAGTGATTTGATAATTCCCTGAAACGCGTCAGTGAATTGACGAAACTAACTCGCAGATATTGGCTCCTAAATCATTAGTCATTTAAACGGTTCTGGGACTTAGACTCGGATGGCGGACAGGTTAGAAGATGGTGGCGGGAGCTCTGCTCTCGCCACCGTCTTCGTGGTTATTTTTTTTATAAAAGAGCGGAAAAATCTTTATCGCGTTAGTTTCGTCAACTCACTGACACGTTTCAGGGATTTTATCAAATCACTAAACAAGTCTAGTGAAATGAAAAAACGAGTTGCCTTTTTTGTCCGATTTCGTCATTTCACTAAACAGATTCAGAGATTTGATCAAATTACTGATTTGTATAAGGTAAATGATAAAATGGATTGGCCATTTTAAAATCCTGCGTGATTTGATCATATCCCTTAGAGATTTGATCAAATCTCTGTTTTGACCATTTCCCTGCAACATATACATTTCGTGGTATAACGCTTACCAGATGTTTTATTTCAGTACTATGTGTCGTATTTATAAAGTGAGTATAAGCGCAACTGCTCACTTGTTTTTTTGACAATTATGGTGCCTGAATTATCGCATCATTGGAGATAGGTGTTTACAAAATTACTTTTGGACTGTTGCATGGTGTACATGTGTTTTTTTTAAACAAACACCTGCCAATTATTTTAACTTCACCTAAACCTTACCTAACCGCCAGCGTGTCGATCTCACCCCGCTACGCGGGGTGCATATTTCCGCTCTAAGGGAACACAAGCTAACCCTAACCAAGCTAATAATATCACTGTTACGATTGTTTGTTGTTTTTTAGTACGGGGCTTTGCCCCCGAACCCCTTTTGTGGGTAACTATGTCTCCTATTGTTCTTTGTAGTAAAAAGTTGGCTTCTGTAAGAAAAGGGAACTGTTGCACTGACAAAACGTTATTCGGTTAGTAGTTGTTTGTCCAACTGAAAGATTTGCCAAATGATATGTATGCCAAAATTTTTAATTCTTGTGACTTAACAATAATTCTACCAAATGAAACGTTGTCATATAAAAAATTGCCATTAGTTCTCAAGGTGAATCATCGGCGAAAATTTGGTTGGCAAGTGAAATTCGGACATAACAAATTCGGAGAAAAGGCAGAACCCCCTCCTGACAAGACAATGCACGCGAAATTTCCCTATTCCTAGAATGAACTTGAATAAACGAGAATAATTTTAGAAATTATTTTAGAAAGTGATATTTTGGGAAAACTAATTTTATCAAATTATTCTAGTTTATTCTAGTTTAGTTTAGAACTAGGAAAAGGGAAATTTCGCGCAAATGGAAACCCAAGTAAAGCGAAAGATTGACAGTCAAAGTCAAAGTGATTTATTTGTAAACATAGGATGGTAGGGACATGTATAGGATGGTAGGTACAGACAATGTAGGTGCGTTATGTTTCGCCGTGAGGCATAAAAATTTCTTGTGGAAGTTACATAATCTATAGAGTCTCGTAGCGGAGGATTGTAAGGTTTCTTGAGTGTAACGAGGGATTCAAGTGTTAACGCCCAAGATGGAAATAATTTTGCTACCGAGTGGCACATACTGCTTGTCACACCTTCCAGTATAAGCAAAAGTGAACTCGCTCATTTGAGGGCAATAATGGCTCTTTTCTGAATAACAGGATGAAAGGAAATTTACTGCTTACAAAAATTATGTATATGACGTTTTTCCTTCTAATCACCATTTAATAATAACGTGCGTTAGGCACACTCCAAGCCAAGTAGGTCTTGGGCAAGTTTAGCATTCAAATATAAATTACAATAGTTTTAAACGCCGCACGAGACATGATCATTAGGATCTATACAACTAGAAAAGGTACTTTTATCTCATTAGTCGCGAGTGGAGAGGGTATGTAGTATGTTATTAGTATGCTTATTAATTTTCATCGATCTTCTATTGATGAGTCCATCATTAGTAGGATCACTGTCAACGAATGAGCGATTAGATTGATCGAATCACTGTAACGGCATTCATTACACGCATTAACCCCTTTAATTGAAGTGTCTAATAAAAGGGCATCAATTCATCAACATCGTAATCAGTAATCACCTACATTCGTCGATAAAATATCTCTTCGATTTCAGCATAGCCACATTGTATTCGAAGAATGAAAATTGTTTTCGAATCCAATTTATAAAACTTTATTCACAGCAGTTCTTTTTTGCATCTCTAAGCATTTTCAAATATAATAATGCAAATGGCTTCTCGTGTTTGGCAAAAATCTCATGGCCTTGTTATTGTCATGAAATGATTATACAATTCGAAGGCAATGCAACATTGTGATTTTGTCTAACTGTATGAGAACAAGATTAATTTAATTCATTTCCAGGACCCTGAAGTTACTACGGCTTCGGGGACTTGTTAGACTTAATTTATATTATAAAATGTTGTTTCTTATTTCAGGTAAGTGCCTACCATAAGAATGTCTCGTTGGTGCAATAAAGGTAAACAGCTTCAGAATTAGATATTTCCTATTTCACAAATTCTTTCACCTGCGTTTCGAATATATACAGTTAATGCAATAATCAGAGAAAACCGTGATATAGCATAATGTTCCTAACTTGATAATGATAACGTTCGACGAGATGTTACAAATATGTAGTGCCAATCTATTAATAAAGTCTATTTTTCGATGGGGTAACGGGCAGCTGTCCCCCGACCTCGCCCGTGACGTCTAATAGATATCCATAGGACACGAAACATTGCTCAGCAAAATGTTAATAATGTGGTATTAGTACTACGTAATATTAGGTTGTTATTTCAAACTGGTGTACCTAGGAACAATACCACAGATTATATAATAGTTCTACGAACAGATAGGTACACAAGTCTGAATATAAAACGGAATACCTACGTTTTACATGCCTAGAAAATTTAACAATGGAGCGACTTATACGCGCGGGTCGTCCCGCGTGCCCGCCGTGCCGACCAATCGACGCTAGGGTTGACACCGCTTAGAAATTTTATAATTAATAGTTAGGTGAAGTAAAATACGGTTTATTTTTGGAAATAGTATTAAAACAGCATTTTTATTATGATGTGTTTACAATATTATTGCTTTATATTAATGTAGTCTTGAATGATTTTATTTCTTTTTTTAAATATTTGGTTATTATCATTCAAAATTCTGAATCTGATACATAATTTCGGTAGGTATGCATTCGAACGGCAAAAATTCACGACGAAGTAATTTTTTAATAATTGATCACAACTTTTATTGTGCGTGTAAGCAGCGTCCGGCCGTGAGCGCGTGTGCCAACCGACTGGCTGAATCCCCGCTAGCGGCGCGCAAAGTGTAGGTATAATTCTAAGTTCCCACTGTGCAGCTAGGTAGCACTGACAATACTACCTACTTATCCTTACATTCTATTGCATACTTATTAATGTGCCAAGGCAATTATGACGATCCCATTCCCGTTAAATAATCCCTACCCTAGGTACTTAAAAGCGCCAAACGACACCTTTATTTTATTCCTAATAAACCTCCGCGGAATATTAAAGGATAGCTCATAAACCTACGTTGAGGCAAGGCGGAGTTTTTCTTTTGGCCGCATTTCACGCGCGTTGCTTGTTGGAATTGGAAAATCGCGATTGCGATTTGCGAGCGTCTTTCGCATTTGATTTTAAATACATCCCATTTAAGGAGGCATCCATCGAATGAATATTAGTTTATATTAGCGATGACATAATACGTTTACGCAAAAATATAATTACAATCTCTGTCAATAGTAAGGTGATATATTTGCATTTGGGCTAGGCGTAGATTTTAAAATTCGCCACATTGTTCCTTCAGTGATACCGCAAGGCTCGAAAATATCAAGCAGTGCATCTATCCTAATATGATTGATATCCTATGATGTTTTTACAGTTACCTTACAGACTAAACATACATATCAATATATAAAACTTATAAGAAGCACTATATCACGTACGTTTTTAGTACAATTTTATGAGCTTTGAGCTTTGTATTTTTTTTAGTATCTCGTTTACAATTGTTGATGACTCATCAACTACGTGCTAGAAGGTTCCTATGGGCCCAAACACGACGGGTTTATCTTGTATAATTCACGACCTGCTCTGGCTGGAACCTATCATTAGACCAGCTTAATGGCAATGAATAAGTTGATATGCCACAGCTCAATTAGACTCGGGCATTAGTTTTCAAATTTAGAATTGAATAATTCAAATTCATTTATTATAAAAAACGTATTTTACAAAATAATGGCTTAAAACTAAAATATTATATTAAGGGATACATTTTTGCGAGAGCCTGAACTCCCCTATGTTTCAAGCATTAAACATACTTGCAAACCATAAAAATCTATACGTTAAATAATACTTAAATAAAAATCTAAACTACGTTAAATAAAAATCTACGTTAAATCTACGTACAAAACTTAATAACTATTGAAAATATTGAATGTAATTGAAATTGAAAATATTTAATTCGGACCGTAATCCATATCGTGTTAGTTACAAAAGACTTAATACCTATTGTTAGTAATTACATTACACACAAACAAAACAATACAAAGTATTTATTTTATTTAGAGGTACATAAATCAAGATTAATTTTGGAACTATAAATAGGTTCTCTGTGTCTTCATACGACTTTTTTTGAAGGGCATCTCTGAGAATTTTCCTACATTTAGTATAGATGAGGAGTAGGTATAGATCTAACTTGACATTTAACCTATTGTAAAGGAACGTATCCAAGAAAATGTAAGATCTGAAGGAGAATACACATTTCCTATGAGAATTTTGGAGGCAAACAATATCTTTTCGTCTTTTCTACCGTGTTCAGCGTTGTACGGGATTGCGGAGTGCTGTTTTAATATTGAGCTCAATATAAACAGTTGTCGAACAGTGAGCACTTCACATGACGCATAGAGAAGGTTAGTAGGGTAGAGGAAAGAGTGGAATGTTGATACTTTTAGGACAGCAATTAATTATATACATACACTTTTGTATGTATCTAAAGTGCAAGTAAAATAACATCTTGTTATAATCGCTAATTTTGCTATAGAGAGTTAATAATTATTTAGAGGCGCTTTAAAATATGAAATCTGCAATAAAGTTATCCACCAGGAAACCAAACTGACCCAAATAGCCTTCGCCATATTCAGTATCCATGTGTTTTTCACAAACATTACGCGTATCTTCATTTTATATGCCTTATCAATATCCCTGGATTGTTCCAACTATACCACCGTCAACTCAATATTATACTAGTTAATAATGCTAATTGGAGTATGTAATTAGCTGCGTCTATATGCATGACGTCATCCTGACATATCTCGATCTGTGAGTTCAGCGAACCGTCAGACCTGTGACGTATTGGATATATCTTTGAACCTTACATCGTTACGTTACGTGCGGATTTTGCTTCACAATCATGGAAGTCCGAATGTAATTTTTGGATGTGTTCCAACTATTCCAACATTCCCTTTCGTATGTGACGCACCACATGACCGAGTGCCTTCCGAGTGCTAATTTGCCGCAATTTGTATTATAATTACCTCTGTCATACAGTTGACTTCATCCGACGATGATGCCTGTTGCAGGTTAGGGTTACACCAGTATTCTGTCACTGTGGGAATATTGCTGAGTTCATATCATAAAAGTACATCACGTAGGCAACAGTTTTTAAAAAGAAATCCTATTCCCATTCCACTACTAGTAAGTAGGTGAGAATAATATGCGACATGCACTTAATGCACTAGACCGGTCGCTGTTAGTTATAAAAATAAAAATGATGATGAATGGTCAATGAAAAGTTTTATTGCCTACTTCGGAATAACAATCAACAGTTATTTTGCAACCGCATTAACGTTTCATTAAAAACTTTTTAGTTTTTTTTCCCTCCAATAAATACAAACTTCATTCATACATTAACACTGTCACTGCCAGGAACCCGCCTTGCGGGCGCCTACGCCGTAGTCGCTTTCAGCTACATACTAGAAAAACCACGGGGATTGGCTACGAGCGTAGCGCGTAGCGATTCTTGGCAGTGAAGGTGTTAAATAAAGAAAATTATCCTTGAACTTTTGTGGGTCTTGGGAAAAACGTCGGAAGGAAATACTTCTTTTAAAAAAATGCTATTATTATGATGACTTAATGATTGAGTCGAGGAAACTGGGTTGTTTACAGTTCCCACTCGTCAGTTGAAAGGTGTGGTTACGTGAGTCTGCGGTGAAGGTACGTAGCAAGACGTAAGCGCGGGCGCGATTCTGAGAACAGGCAACGGGATTTCCATCATAGAGTTTCTCTTAATTATTTATATAATTGCTTAGGTGACTTGCAGATACGCATAGAATTAGAAGATTGAATAATATCGTTAAGCGAGAAGAACTAACCCCTTATCATGGTCGGCCTAAGTGATATCACGCGATAAGTGACAAGATAAGAGCGTCGTGACGTTCTATCGAATGGTGTCAGCCAGTGACGGATCACCCATCCTGTCACTTATGGTGTGATAAGGCCGACCAAGATACCGGGTCTGAAAATGTGTAAAATTCATCTTACACTGATGGATCGAGTCTAACAATACGGCATTCAATAGTGGGCTTTTCAGTTAGGTATACATGTTCGAATCTATTGAAATGTCAGCCTCTTATGCCCCTTGTGGATAGGGGCAAGGGTCTACCTTTGTGCTGGATGTAAGCTGCACATAATGCCTTTTTTAATGCTCTAGTGCACAAAGTATTTTTTTAAAGACCAGTGCCTTGGGTGTAAAGTTGTGGTACCGGTACTATCTACTTCGAAGCGCTCATAGCCCAGCGGCGCCTGCGAGTCGGAAACGATAACGCAGGTTAAGCAAAGATGGCAGCGGTCAGTCTTTGGATGGGTGACCGCCTGATGTTTGAGTGGTTAATATAAATGAGCGCTTCCGTGCTTTGGAAGGCACGCTAAGCAGTTGATCCCGGCTGCTGTCTATGACAGTAGTCGTTAAGCCGAGTTAGAGGCCTTCGGGCGGCTTGAGAACTCCTAACAGTCGAGTTGCCCACTCACTTGACAAAGGGGGGACAACTGTTACTCGCGTCCGCAGGAGCTACCTACCACAACCCTGCACGTGTTCCCTGGGTGGTACTAATAAGTGACAAACTTTAAAGGCCAAAATAATGTATGCCATACGATTAAAAAAAAGGTATCTACTATTTCTGAGTTGAGTCGGATTATAATAGACCTTTCCTAACTTTCCTTTCTGAGAATGAGTATGAGTCGACCACAGGGCTGTTAAATATTCGCTACGCCCTAATGCGGCTCACTCCGCCGGTCACCCGTCAAGAAACTAGACCTCTGCCTGCGTTTAGTTACTAAGCATCGCGGTGTCAAGATATATTTGTGGATGAGCGTTGAGGTGAGCTTAAAACAAGTTACAGACTAGGGGGGCAGGAATAAAGTTGAACTATAGCGATGAACTAGCAATCTATCACTATCTCATTGTAAACGGCCGGTTTATGCTAGTTGTAAGTGACCCTGCCTACGAAGTTAAAGGGCCTGGGTTCGAATCCTGGTAAGGGTATTTATTTGTGTGAGGAGCACGAATATTTGTTCCAGGGTCATAAATGTTTTCTATGTATTTATTTACATTTGTATGTTTATCGTCGTTTAGTACCCATGGTACGTCACGCTTTGATTAGTTGATTTATGTACCCATGCCGAATTACAAGTTTTCTAGTAGTAATAGTTACTGAGCTAAGCGGAAGACGGACAGATACTCAGACGGGACAGGACCAGGCGTCAGTTTATATAGGTGTATATGTAGCTGGTATTAGCCGCCCGAGCCGCTTTGCCTTCGTATGTATTACAGATTACCCAAGCGGAGCCGCGAGATAACCCATTCATAAGAATTGGCGACGCATTAGGCAGTCACGGCCACCTCAGATGACGTGCTTATCTTAATGAAAATGATTAACTCAATGAAACGCAAACCAAAAATCTTAATAACCGCCGATAGAGGTCGCCATTAGCACACAATGACAACCAATTAAACGGCCACGTTTCTGTAAAAACTAATATCATGAGTGGCAGACTAAGTAAGGATTAATCATTTGATCATTATCTTAATCAACTTAATCGATAGTCATTATTACGTAAACAATAAAATTGACAACATTGAACAATAATGTTAAGGCGTGAGTATTTGCAGCATTTGTTCCATTTAAGTTCACGCAACTTACGACTGCGTGGGTAGGCCCCACCAGGTCGACTGGGCCGTTATTCGCTACGCGCTAATGCGGCTCACCCCGCCGGTCACCTGTCACGAAACTAGGCCTCTACCTACGCTAAAGGCCGCGAGTGTGCCGCGCTGCTGCTGCGCCGCACACGCGCGGCACACGCGCAGCACACGCGCAGCACACGCGCAGCACACGCGCAGCACACGCGCAGCACACGCGCAGCACACGCGCAGCACAGGCGCAGCACACGTGCGGCACACACGCGCGGCACACGCGTTGGTAACGCGTCGCAGCCGCGTACCCCCGCGTTGCTATACGCCGCCCGCTTGCGGTGTGAATATACCGATTCAACCGCGGCCTAAGCGCGCAGCACACGCGCAGCACACGCGCGGCACACGCGTCCGGTGGGTGGAGGCCTTAGGCAGGAGACGCTCAGTCCCGCGCGAAGCGACTGAGCAGCAAGTTGCGCTGGACGAAGGTAGGTACAGAAAGAGATGGATAGTGTAGAGGTCGTCTACGTCACACCTACCTGCAATTTCTATAGATAATCTGATAAGTATTTTAAATACATCTGTACTGGCGCACTCACGGGTTATAAAGATTTGATATTATGGTTTTGGCCATGCCGGATTCATATAGGTACCTATTTTATTGTTTTTACGCTTTAAAAACATAATTCCGTTTATGTTTACACTCTGAATCATCCTCAAAATTTAGGTCTAATCCGATTTTAGTAACGGACACGAAACAGGATATTTCGACTCATTCGACAAATAAGAAAATTTTATTACTTACAGATAAGTCTTTTGATTCTCTGTATCTGCAGTTTATACTCAATTGAGTCATTTTTATATCCCTTGAAAATGACGACACTGTGCACATATATTTCATGGAATTTTAGAAAGGTACACATCGATTTGTAGATAACCACGTGATAAAATAGTGTGTACACTACGTAGGCAAGATATGTTATGTTTTGTGCGCTTTGTTATGGTGATATCAATTTGTCACAGACAAAGATTTACAGAGTAAAGATTTACTAGTATGTGTAAGGGTGGGTTTCACCAAACAGACTGTCAATCGTAAGCGGTGTTCGTTAAAATTAGAATGTACGGAAAGTTTGACAAGTAGGTATTTATGGAACGATTGCTGCCAGCGCCATATATATGTAACGTTGATCGGTACATAATTGTAAGTTAAGAAGGTAGACCACCTTTGTGCTGGATGTAAGCTGCACATAATGCCTTTTTTAATGCTCTAGTGCACAAAGTATTTTTTTAAAGACCAGTGCCTTGGGTGTAAAGTTGTGGTACCGGTACTATCTACTTCGAAGCGCTCATAGCCCAGCGGCGCCTGCGAGTCGGAAACGATAACGCAGGTTAAGCAAAGATGGCAGCGGTCAGTCTTTGGATGGGTGACCGCCTGATGTTTGAGTGGTTAATATAAATGAGCGCTTCCGTGCTTTGGAAGGCACGCTAAGCAGTTGATCCCGGCTGCTGTCTATGACAGTAGTCGTTAAGCCGAGTTAGAGGCCTTCGGGCGGCTTGAGAACTCCTAACAGTCGAGTTGCCCACTCACTTGACAAAGGGGGGACAACTGTTACTCGCGTCCGCAGGAGCTACCTACCACAACCCTGCACGTGTTCCCTGGGTGGTACTAATAAGTGACAAACTTTAAAGGCCAAAATAATGTATGCCATACGATTAAAAAAAAGGTATCTACTATTTCTGAGTTGAGTCGGATTATAATAGACCTTTCCTAACTTTCCTTTCTGAGAATGAGTATGAGTCGACCACAGGGCTGTTAAATATTCGCTACGCCCTAATGCGGCTCACTCCGCCGGTCACCCGTCAAGAAACTAGACCTCTGCCTGCGTTTAGTTACTAAGCATCGCGGTGTCAAGATATATTTGTGGATGAGCGTTGAGGTGAGCTTAAAACAAGTTACAGACTAGGGGGGCAGGAATAAAGTTGAACTATAGCGATGAACTAGCAATCTATCACTATCTCATTGTAAACGGCCGGTTTATGCTAGTTGTAAGTGACCCTGCCTACGAAGTTAAAGGGCCTGGGTTCGAATCCTGGTAAGGGTATTTATTTGTGTGAGGAGCACGAATATTTGTTCCAGGGTCATAAATGTTTTCTATGTATTTATTTACATTTGTATGTTTATCGTCGTTTAGTACCCATGGTACGTCACGCTTTGATTAGTTGATTTATGTACCCATGCCGAATTACAAGTTTTCTAGTAGTAATAGTTACTGAGCTAAGCGGAAGACGGACAGATACTCAGACGGGACAGGACCAGGCGTCAGTTTATATAGGTGTATATGTAGCTGGTATTAGCCGCCCGAGCCGCTTTGCCTTCGTATGTATTACAGATTACCCAAGCGGAGCCGCGAGATAACCCATTCATAAGAATTGGCGACGCATTAGGCAGTCACGGCCACCTCAGATGACGTGCTTATCTTAATGAAAATGATTAACTCAATGAAACGCAAACCAAAAATCTTAATAACCGCCGATAGAGGTCGCCATTAGCACACAATGACAACCAATTAAACGGCCACGTTTCTGTAAAAACTAATATCATGAGTGGCAGACTAAGTAAGGATTAATCATTTGATCATTATCTTAATCAACTTAATCGATAGTCATTATTACGTAAACAATAAAATTGACAACATTGAACAATAATGTTAAGGCGTGAGTATTTGCAGCATTTGTTCCATTTAAGTTCACGCAACTTACGACTGCGTGGGTAGGCCCCACCAGGTCGACTGGGCCGTTATTCGCTACGCGCTAATGCGGCTCACCCCGCCGGTCACCTGTCACGAAACTAGGCCTCTACCTACGCTAAAGGCCGCGAGTGTGCCGCGCTGCTGCTGCGCCGCACACGCGCGGCACACGCGCAGCACACGCGCAGCACACGCGCAGCACACGCGCAGCACACGCGCAGCACACGCGCAGCACACGCGCAGCACAGGCGCAGCACACGTGCGGCACACACGCGCGGCACACGCGTTGGTAACGCGTCGCAGCCGCGTACCCCCGCGTTGCTATACGCCGCCCGCTTGCGGTGTGAATATACCGATTCAACCGCGGCCTAAGCGCGCAGCACACGCGCAGCACACGCGCGGCACACGCGTCCGGTGGGTGGAGGCCTTAGGCAGGAGACGCTCAGTCCCGCGCGAAGCGACTGAGCAGCAAGTTGCGCTGGACGAAGGTAGGTACAGAAAGAGATGGATAGTGTAGAGGTCGTCTACGTCACACCTACCTGCAATTTCTATAGATAATCTGATAAGTATTTTAAATACATCTGTACTGGCGCACTCACGGGTTATAAAGATTTGATATTATGGTTTTGGCCATGCCGGATTCATATAGGTACCTATTTTATTGTTTTTACGCTTTAAAAACATAATTCCGTTTATGTTTACACTCTGAATCATCCTCAAAATTTAGGTCTAATCCGATTTTAGTAACGGACACGAAACAGGATATTTCGACTCATTCGACAAATAAGAAAATTTTATTACTTACAGATAAGTCTTTTGATTCTCTGTATCTGCAGTTTATACTCAATTGAGTCATTTTTATATCCCTTGAAAATGACGACACTGTGCACATATATTTCATGGAATTTTAGAAAGGTACACATCGATTTGTAGATAACCACGTGATAAAATAGTGTGTACACTACGTAGGCAAGATATGTTATGTTTTGTGCGCTTTGTTATGGTGATATCAATTTGTCACAGACAAAGATTTACAGAGTAAAGATTTACTAGTATGTGTAAGGGTGGGTTTCACCAAACAGACTGTCAATCGTAAGCGGTGTTCGTTAAAATTAGAATGTACGGAAAGTTTGACAAGTAGGTATTTATGGAACGATTGCTGCCAGCGCCATATATATGTAACGTTGATCGGTACATAATTGTAAGTTGGTGCAACCCGCCCAAAGTTGTATCATCAATATCATCATCATCATCATCATATCAGCCAAAACACGTCCACTGCTGGACATAGGCCTCCCCCAAAGAGTGCCACAATGAACTCCTGCGCCTACTGCATCCAGCGGACTTCCGCGAGCATTGCCAGATCATCATTGCAACATTGTAGGGGTGCTCACCTACGCTGGACCTTCAGGTACGCGGTCGCCACTCAAAAACCTTTCCATCCCAATGGCCATCGGTTCTCCTTGCCATGTACCCCGCCCACTGCCACTTAAGTTTAGCGATTAGGAGGGCTACAGTACTGCTGCAGATAGCCTCATTTCTGATGCGATCACGCAAAGAAACTCCCAACATGGCCCTCTCCCTTGGCATTTGGGTGACTTTGAGCTTTCTTATGAGGCCCATAGTAAGCGACCACGTTGTCGCTAAGTTGTACCTATATTAGTCTGTTTTTATTGATAACGACAACGATGAACGTAAGCAGAAATGAACCGTCGCAGATGGAAGCTTGCGACTTCAGGAGAATCACAATCGCGTGGCCGTCCACTTATTGATTTTAGCGTTCTTTATGTTGATGGACGTGTCTACACACAAATGCACTTCCTTTTTTGTCAAAACAGCGTAAACTCGGGAGCTCTAGCAACCTTATCCGCCATCAGGAACATTACACCACATACATAGCAAATTTCTGTAAGGTGGAAGTACTTCCCCAGTTGAGCCACTCCAAATATGAGTGACTTGACATTCCACTGTGTATAGAAGTTATCACAAAAAAGGTGTTACTTTTTCAGCTATTGAAGAAATTGGCAACGCCGCGAGGCTTACAATGAGATTGTAGCTAGCGATTCACTTTTTGGAAACCAGCCACCACAAAACGGGTGACCAATACAATAATAACCATACTAACACGTGAATGAACGATTTCTAAAACTGAATTTTAGTCTTTTCCTGGCAATTAAACTCTTCACGCGGCGATATGCTGCCGATACCGATCGAAATTGATATTAATAACTAACAACTATTATGATTATTAGCTCCATTTATGGAACGTTAATTACGCGCCAGCTCTGTTCAGTGTGAGACTGTTATTATTATTAGACCGTGGAACTTCTTAATTGCGTGCACCATGACTTGTACTCTTGATCGTGCCATGACGTTAACTTTTTGTCTGTAGGTTCCCTTTTATACTTGATATGTTAAACATATCGCAAAGCTGTGAAGTCATTAGCTGGATGAGTCATCATCAACAATAGAAGCTTTTATATCGCACTCAGCAAATTAGTAACAATTATCTATCTACTATTTATCCTGGCAATCGTTTGGAACAGTCGCACAATGGGACTTTTTGCAGTGAAGCATTTGTAAAGGCAACAAATGATACCATCACTGAACGTTTAACCCTTTATAAGAAAGATGATATAGTACATTGTTTAACGAGGGGCGTAAGCGGAATATTGCGAACAAGAGTCTATCAGAAGCCCGACGCCGAAGGCGGAAGGCTTTTGATGACTCGAGTTTCAATGTTCCACTTACGCCCATGTTATACACAATGTTTTTCATCACATTTGCGAGGAAATAAATACATTTTAGATGAAATTAATACAAATCGTAATAAAATCTGCAACATGTCAGTCGTCCATTTTGTTGAATTTGACGTGAGGCGCGTATGGCAAAGACCCTTCGGTATACAGCCACGATTTGAAAACACTTAAAAACTTTTTACATAGACACTAAATAACTACATATTAAATCTGTAAATAATTCTGTTAAACATGTTTAAGTAGAGTTTTTATGTTTAAATTTATTAAAAGTTGGTTGTAGCAAACTTTTGAAGATATGAAATACACCTTGGCTGATTGGAAACATCTTCAGTCCGAAGTGAAGTATGAGTGGGTTCTATATTTTAAAACTAAACTTAACAACCCGTGGGAGGTAAAACGGCTATAACTGCTCTGTACGCTCGCAAGTAATAACGCCATTGACGAGCAAGTATGATGAAAATATATTACTACCATGAATGAACTCTATTTCCTTATCATAGGCTTATACCCGTCATCCCTTGAATAGGTAAATTCTATAAAAACCCAGATGCCTGCGTTCCGTTACAGGGTTACTTGGGCTTCTTCACAGAGATGTAGTAACGATACAACACCACTAATGTCTACCCACCTACTGCACACTCGATTCCAATACAGTATCGACCACACACATCCATAGCTTTTTTATACACTCTCGCAGTTTTGCACGCAATTTTTGTGTTTACCATTGTTTTGCCGAAATATTCTGTATGGAATTTTGTTTGGCAGAAAATATTAATTCAACCAGCATATTGCAGTAAATTCGTACCATATAAATTTGAATTGATTTATGAATAATCGTTTCATGTTTTTGTATTTCACTGACAGGAGGATAACTCTTAATTATTAGAATTGACTAATCTGTGATACAAAATAGGTAATCGCATCTTACTTTCTCGTTTAATTGAACCTTCAATAAATACCTACAGTAGTAGTTTACTGTTTTCCAGCCACTTTAATGTTAAACGTAAGTGGAAAAGTACAGCCACGGAATGTAACCATCTTATATTGATGACTATTAATAACTTGGATTTAGTGTGGGTACCCTACTAACTGTAGTACTGGCACATAATGAAGAAAGTAATATGACCAAATAATTCTACACATCTAATTTACTTCTAGAACTTACCTAAGGGAGATAATAAAATACCGTAGACTCAATTAAGTGGACATTTTGGATTAAATCGCGAACGATTTCACTTTTAAAATCGTTAAAGGTAGGGCCACCAAACATAAATATTTTTCCAGACGATATGTAAAGTATAAAGCAGCTCCCTAAACAAACAGTGAGTCAATATTCAATAGCCCAGTTGCCTTGAGTCGACACTGTGAACGAGAACTAAGCCAAGTACAAGTAATAAGTGTTATCTATTTAGATCAATTGAAGTTCGTGTTTCCCCAGCGTGATAAAGGTGCCACACAACGTGCTAGGTATTCAAGATGTTCTCGTTTACGACAACATGGTTATGTATCCCTTCGAACTATTGCAGGCCATCAGTCAGCTATGTAGGTAGGCAACCAATTTAGAATAGGTAGATAAGTCTACTACATTTCTTCAAGTATAATAGTATGATGTAGTTGCTTGTGATGAGTAAAATTGCCAGAGGTCCCGAGCATGCGCTGTGTTGACATTGAGGAACCTGCTATGGTCTGCTGTCAATATCTAAAAACCAATAAAGGGTCGACAACGAGCTAATGATTCCTATAGATTCACAAGCATCCTTAGGCAGGCCGTAGGCTTGTTTTCGACCGAATCAACGTGATGTTAAAGAAAACATAGGTGCAGCGCAACAAATTATTTTACCTTTATCGTGTCAATTTAAGGTGGAAGTTACTACGATAAAATTTGAAACGACAGGATACAGAGAACTAATATAATGGAAAAAAATAAACGATCGTCGCCTGAAGCCCAGAACAATACAGAGGGCACGAGTTTTGTTCTCTGTTTCATATTGTTTAAAACATAGGTACCTTGCCCGAATGTTAATACTTACAGTCACAAAGAAGTAGGTACAGGTACATATAGACTATGGAAGGTATCCGTTAAATTTGGGGACAGAATGTTTTTAACGGTTTCCGCTCCATGCCGTTATCAGATAGGAATAAAATGACTTATCATTCTACGAATTTCTGTGACTGTTGCATCTTTTGTCCACTATATAGTACGTACGGATCGAGGGCCGGTAATTCGAATTGCGGGACAGTGACCGCCATACGCCATGCAATCGTTTTTTGCAATGTTTTGTTAGCGATTATTGCTTGCCAATATTTGATTGACTACTAACTGCCCGCGTGGCTTCGCCCGCATCAAATCATCTAGCTACAATCTCATAGGCAGATTGATTGTAATTGTAACAAACTTATTCACTTAAATGAAGATTGATACTGGGACATCAGCACACGCTACGGTATACGCGAGTCAAACAAATAGGTGCGTAGCGGTTGACGCTGTGAGTGTCTGACGCGTATCTGTATACAGCTCACCTATATTTCTGTAGTAATTTGTAAATCGTTAGATGTCTTATTTAACGACGTTTTTTAGTTATGTTACATCAGATGATAATTTATGTCAGTTGAAATATATTTTTTGATTAATTGAAGGCGTGTTTTTTGGCTGTCCATGTCACTTATATAAGCTGGGTTTCAACTAGGGCTTTCCGTTATCGCTTAGCTCAACAGCAGGAACCAATTTGCACTTTTTCATTGTATTGTTTCCAATTTCGTGACCTTTGTCTATCTTTTTCTAGCACCTAGAAGTCTACATCTTGTCACAACTAACGGTTAAATTACAATACGAGTATTAACTTTTGTGCATTTTAATACAATTTGAACTTTGCCATTGTGGTGCACTGACATCTTTATAGATAAAAATATGCTAATGGTCCAAGACTGAAGGCACTTTTTTATAACCTGGCATTGATAATAAGGATAGTAAAAAAGTAAATATGAATGTTATTAAATATTGTATATTTTATACTTAATTATCAGTTGCATTGTTAACAGTTTTACAGACGATTTCACTTGCACATTTTATTCACATACACATACTCACACACAAACACGCCAAGTTACAAGTGCTAGTTGCCGATCAGCCACAATAAACTTATCAACGACGGAGAAAAACTCAACAATTTATATATCTTCCCAACATTTTGCACAACAATAAAGGTACTATACCAAAACAATATAGAATTCGTCTACTTACAGCAAAATGTTTAGAAGGAAAATCAATGCTGGTATCTCCGTAATAGAAATATACTCCGTCGACTGACGATATGGATATACGCTTATAGCATACAAATGCATTGTTTAACATAACTACATAAATATAAGGAACTAGTGTTATTATGGCATCGAAAATGAAGATTCATCCAGTAGGGCTATTATAAGGTAATACGGGTTTCGCCGCGGAAACTCAAAAACCAGACACCCTAAAGAAAATAAAACCTTCAACATTTTAAGCATGACCTTCACTAGGATATAAAGAATAATCAGTTACTTATTACAGCTTGTATGTCACTTTGTAGATACATACAATAAATAACTTAACTTTCTTAATAATAAACTGCGTAGTTATTTCAAATAAATCACGTAAATTACCGGAATTATTACATCGTAAATTGACTTTTTTATTCGAAGAAGGCCGTTCCTAAAATACTGGAAATCACTTAAGCTTCGTTAAAGCAAGAAACTCATAAATATAACCAAGAAGATAATAACTAGTGACTTATTAAAGTACTGAAAAGATTTGTCCGCCAAATGTTGACTTGGGTTTACAATGTACATGTAGACATTGTTCTGATAAAAGTTCAAATGGATTTAAGAAGTATAGATACTTTTGTATAACAAACATAAATCACTGATACCCGAATAAAACATTCGTTAATTTATTCGACTTTTTATCAAGGTTTCATATAATTTATATTATAGTTATATTTACACTATAATAGTAGGGGTACTGACATGACATAACGTTAGTTCAAAATAGTTTGCCAATCATTGGCTCAGCTTGGGCTCAGCGACGACCTTGGCAAGGTCTTGCCTCGTAATAGTCGTAATATTTTGAACACAGTACTACAGCACCAAACGTTAACATTTAACACCAAATAAATACTGATCATGACTATGTCGTTCGATATCTAATCATTTCGGAGCATACGCCGTTGCGTACATGTCTATCACTTCTTGCACAGATTGCCTGGAGCAGACGTCACGTTTGTCGAAGGAAGTTACACAGTTGGCGGAGACGAAACAAGCCCGCTGCTGCTGCTTGGTGTGCTTTTGGTCGCAGCAAGACAGTATTACGGAGTCGCAGCGCTTGGGCCGATGCGTCCCGGCGGAGTTCTCCCTGCTTTGATGTACCTGGAAGAGTTGGCGGTTGTAGCACATGTAACCAGTTCCGGAGATTTATTGCTGATATTAATTGCCGCTGATGCATAATGGCAAAGAAGCTCGAGCAATAGACAAGATCATGGGATTCATTGTGCGAGTATGCTTATTAGTAGAGGATAATCATCGTAAAGAACATGAAATAGTACCAATGATTATCTGTGATAATAATCATTTCCGCAAATTTATATATGAATTCACGATTTGTATATATGAGTACCAGGAAATTCGCGTAACTATACAGTAAGTATAGGCAGATAATAACCTTGACTCGGATCATTCCAGCATCTGAAAACAACTCTAGAGAAGTGTCTGTCCAACTACTTACTTACCAAATAAGTGACACATTAAAATGGTAATACCCAATACGGTGTCTGTGAAATGTAATAGTGAAATTATTTATGATAAATCGCCTATACTGATTGGCCATTATCCAAGCTACGAAGAAATCAGAAAGCGGAGAGGATGTGAAAAATGTTGCACCAAAGTCCACTCAAATGCAATCAAAACGTCAATTTGTATAGAAATTCAATCCAAAGTGTGTATTGGACATTTAACTAATATTTCGGATCTTCCACATACTTGATTGACGTTAATGGGGTTTCTAGTTATCAAATCACAGTGTTTTATTATATCATGATTGCGGTAATTTGTTAAATGGTTTCAATTAGAATTCAATCTGTTTCTCTCGCTGTATTCTACGTATATTTTAACAGAATTCGGTTCATTTTCGTTCTACTCCTGGCAGAGCTCCAAAAAGTTTCGGAGAAAGACCTTTGATCATGTCTAATGTCGAAGAATGTAATGCATTCATACGCAAATAACTCAAGGCAGCATAATGTAACATTTCCTCTGCTATTTTAGCGGAAATTAGACGGTTAAACAGTGTGAAATTGGTATAGATTGGATATTTACCGAAGCCTGGTTGGTGCCATGGTCGACGCCGGGCGGCGGGCGCGACGTGGACACCGGCGGCGGGATGGCGTCGAAGTTGATCGGCCTCTGGATGCCGTCACCGTCCTCTGGCTCGTCACTGTCGTCGTACCCCCAGTTCTGGTTCGGGTCTTCCATCTCAGGGAACCTGCTTGTAACGTTCGGTCCATTCACGTTCGTAGGACATTTGCATCGTTGAGGATATGGGTACTGCACGGGGTACGGTATGTAGATTGGCTGAGGTGGGGGTGGAGGCGGTGGGGGGCGGCGGACTAAGTCAGAAATCTCTTCTAGTAACCTATAGATGTGTGGCAGCAAGTCCTGTTGGCTCCTATCATCCCGGCGGTCCTCGGGGTAGCGAGGCCGGTACCACGCCGCGGGGTTGTGCTGGTAGCCGTAGTCGGTCAGGTATTGTCTCTTTGGTCGGTGGCGCATCTGTTTGTGATGGTCGTGAGTTTCACTTTGCTCCGCGTAGCTGAGGTCAATGACAGCCAGGCACAGTGCGATGCTAAATAGTGCTGTTATGGTCTTCATCTGAAAGGAAACGGTATTTCTTTTAAAACTCATCAAAAATAGAAATATTATGTAAAATTCTCTTAAGGTTAGTTTAATGCGAATCACTAGGACAATGGGTGGTTTAGTTTTAAACATACTACACTTAGTATTTAGTATGTTTATTGTTCCTTTTTAAACAAACTTGTACAACTTAAAGAGGATCTTATAAAAAATGTCACCACAAAACTCGTTAGCCCGACCACTGGATTTGTTGTTTTCCTTATTATTATGATCATTAGTTAACAGTCCCGCTTAAAAATGCAGACGCGTTCCAATTCACTTTCACAAATTCGTCAGTTTATTCCCGGTCTAAAATGGTACCAACCTTTATAAATCCAGCCGGTGTACACAAATGTTGGTATAAATAGTCTAAGGTTATGACGTCACAGAACTAAACATGTAAACTTTTTGTTATCAGTACACAGCGCCGGCGTGTGATCGGCGTGAAGTGGCGAGGAGTACTGGTTATGGCTCAGGCATGCGCGAACGGCCGTGGCAATTAATGACATGCCCAGACGCAGCGGTTGGTTTTTATATAGTAAATACTATAGCTACGCTTCCATATGCGCGTCCTACGCACTCACTCATCGTGACTCAATGTGGTATATCCCAAAGCTTATGGTCGCAAAGGGAAATTAAAACTGAAATTGTATCAATTGTATGTAAGAGTGTAACTAAATTAAGTTTGATGTCATATCATTCTGGATATTTTTTCAGTTTCCTGTCAATACTTAAGGGCCTGATTTGTAAGTTATTACTACTAAAACTTGTAAAGTAGAGTTATCTACTATAAATCTGGCATATTCGAGTGAAATCTGCGAGATTCTGTGATGTGATGTCTACAATGTACCTATTTTACAATCTGTACACGTACATGTATTGAGCCGTAATCAATTGCCTAGTCAAATTATCTTGTACACAGACGTTTAATGTTACTTGTACCTTGTACCCAAAAAAATGACCCTGACCATGACTGATTACGTCACTCGCTAGCGCCGCGTGGCCAATCTAGTTCTATTGTCGGGGTAATGCACGTTACGTTTCGAACGCACGTTAGGACAATTAAACTGCCATTTTTCCAAATAAAAATTTATATTTAGATCTATCTAACGTACCTACGTACAATGCGGTACGTGATAGGCCTGCTGGGCTTACATCACCTCGCCTCAGGGAATCCAGTGTAAGTCAGGCCTCCGATTTCGAGTAGTTGCTACGAATTCCGAAGTCAAAAATATACTAGGGGTACTAAGATGAAGTCAAACCTGTTCTGAATAGTACTATAGTTGTACCTACACAAGAGTGGTATACTTAATGAAAAACACACTGTAATCAGTATTGTAAGTACTTTTAAGTAACGAGCATGTATCAAGAATGTAACGAAAGTAAACGAAGCGAAAGCGGTCTGCCACGATCATAACATTCATAAACAAGTGGAAATTCATGATCTTTGCTTGCTTAAGCCTCAGGGGAACTGGTGAGATTGTAAACTGCCAACACAATGATTTATAAAAAAAAAATTGTTCGCAAATCCGTACTAAATACTGACCCACATATGGGTCAGCGGGAGAGGAGCTGAGGAAAAACATTCTGATTGCACACTCACCGTGCATTGTAAAAGTGTATTTTTAAAAAAGTTGGTATTAAATTTATTTTTGTGAAATGCAGAATAATTATCGGTCATGTCTAAGTGGCTTTCAACCCGAGCTCTATGGAAAAATATAACTAACTACCGGAGTATAATTTTAGTTGGTTCGAACAATTTTCACGTCGGTAGCTCCAGTACTTGAGCGGGCAACGCCTCTATTCGTCATTGTTTACCTCATTACCCATGCGTCCTTCAGCCCAAACATTCGGCCTCTATACACACACGTCTATGTCAAGCCAAATTCTCATTAGATAAGGTTTGGCTAGGATAAAGTTATAGCTATTAAGATAAGGAATGGTGTATTTTCCGGCTTCGCATACTTGGGGCCGTGCATAACCTGAAGTATAACTACCCACTAAGGGTGGGACCTATCTTTTTTACGATGTCATTGGAAGCAGTTTTTGGAGATGAACAAATGTTTGTTTAGGAGCAACTACAATTAAAGAACATAAATGTACACCGGGGCAAATGCATCTATAGGGTAAATGCGTCTTTTGAAGATATCTTCGAAAAAAACTATTACAATCGTCTAAATTGAAAGTTTGGTAACCATACTTTGAATATCGAGTCATTGTTCGGTTGTCATAGTTCTAAAATGTTTCATTTCGAAGATATCTTAAAAAGACGCTTTTACCCCATAGACGCATTTGCCCCGGTTGACCACCCAAAAAAACGGACCTCACTAGTGGCAGCCGAAACGACTAAGTAATTGACATCAAAGTGTGACGTCGCAGTCTGCTATTTATTTGTACTAATCGTTTTATGTAAAATGAAGTAAATTGCTGTTTCTGTCGTGAAATACTTACTGCGTATAGGTCCATAGTTGTTTGACAATTTTGTTTCTATAAAAGCTAAGGATTATATTGGTAGCTTTAAATTTACTCTTGAGCAATAAAAATATGCATCCTTTCTCTAAACTTTCAAGTTTCAACATTTCTTTTTATGATTTTAATTATATTTTTTCATTTATACCTTATTACAATATTTGGATGGTTTACTATCCATTTAGCAACACTAGGTACGCCTACGTTCCGTCCACGATAGGCTTGATCTGATTCCTTATATTCTGCCCTAGGCCTAGGCGTCAAGACCCTCAATCGACTCATTATTCACCTTGACTCGGATACTGTACGAGTATTTATTAAGGTAGTCGGACGCTGGGTGCGTAGCAGGGGAAGGGATAACTATGGTACCCCGACACTGGCATTGCGTCACCAAAACGTAAATACCAGGGGCCGTAGACAAGGTTACAATCGACAAGCGCTAACGCCAATAGAAAATAATAAAATGTATGGGGATGACAGATGCCGACGAAACACTTTTCGTTGACAGCTGTCATTCCTATACATTTTATTAGTTTTCTATTGGCGTTAGCGCTTGTCGATTGTAACCTTGTCTAGGACCCCAGGGCAGTTGTAACGAACAATTTTTCGCATATATATTTAATTTCTCTTATTTTCGATTTCCTAGTTATGAACTGACTATTTATAGCTAATTGCAATTGAAGATTTGATAGTACCTACAATCATCAGCAGAAGTTGGTGGCGTACGAAGACAAAATAATTTACACACATCTTTATTATAAGGAAGTAAAAGATTGTTTAGATCATGTTTTAAGCGCGTAGTTACATTTGCTGCCGACATCCATACACGCTGTAGTATCAATTATAGTTACGTTTGCTAAGACATGCGTGAAATAGAGTTCCTCGCTATTGATCTACCTCTGTACAGCCTATTCAGTGTATATTGGCTGTGTCGGCTACAAGTTGCTACCGAAGTTAGCTGACAGCTTCATTGAGGACGGCACTCATGTACTTGACACTACTCGTAGATCTCTCGGCCGGCCGCAACATGTAGCGTAGTGTGATAGATATATTTTACACATGTTTTACACATAATCTCACGCCTAGCTTCCCAAAAAAGGGTGCGCGCAGACATGCAAGTTGTTGAAGCACGATGCAAACGTGTTTGATTATAGCTGGCAAATCGTGCTCCTAAAATGAGTGCATTACGAGTACATGTATTGTTAGTAGGTAGTAACATGCCTAGATATGGGCGTAGGGTTTGTTGACACTTATTTAACCTTTAAAGTCCTAACATTGTAGGCGCCTTGGTGTTTTACTGCAAGGTGTTTGTTCTGTAATGTAATGTCTAAGAAATACATAATAAATAAATATTAGGGGACAAAATCACACAAATCGACCTACTCCCAAACTGAGCAAAGCTCGGGCTATGGGTATTAGACGACGATATACATACCTACTTATACGTGTTAACAAAATAAAAACCGCAAAACCGTTTAAGGGTATTATAACAAGCGTCGTGTTCTGATAAGAAAAAAGAGTTTTTTTTGACGCGATTTTTTTTACATTATTAATGTTATTATATATGGAGCGCTGGCCGACTGGTGCTGCGACCTGCTCCATACAAAAGTTAAAAAAACGCTGCAAAAAAAATCTCTTACTTTTCTCTTATCAGAACACGCCATGACATTATTCATTAATCATCATTAATAAGGCGAGGTATAGGTACATTCACATTAGTAAACCTATATTACTCCTACGCACTGGCAAGAGGTTAGAATATGAATAATACTAATTTATTAACAATGTTGAACGACATGTTATCAAAGGTTTTGTCTTATCCTTAATATGTAACGACGAGGTTAAATCAATAAATATAATTTAAATTTACAAGATAAGGTAACTTTATTTATTTAAGGAAGTGTGTATAAATTATCTCTTTCCTTGATCAATTTACCGAAATGAACAAACTATGAGACACGTTTCAGCATTTTAAATTATGTTTATGCTAAGCGCACGCCTAAAACGTAGCTCACAATGTTACAGAAAGTATGTTTTTGACCATGAATGTTACTATAGTTATTATAATATTGATCATAAAAGACTAAAACAACATTAAAATGGAGAACATACGCAAGTAGCCGCTCGCTAGGCAGCTAATTAAGTGATATTTATATTTAACGATCCTATTTACTAATTCTATAGGTGGTTGGTTGAAAAAATTGTATATGCGTTGTACAAACGATTTGTGTTTTCTTGATTTACGATTGTGTAGTAAGAACAGTCGTCGTCAAAGATATGTATACATTTTTCGTCGTGATACATTTACTGGTTTACACATAGTGATCCTGTGATCACTATATGTAAACAACTATGTACTATGTAAACGACAAAGTTTATTAGACTGAAGTTAGTGAACCCGGGATTATGCCACTATTTCGTAGCAATGTTGTCTTCTATGTTGTATGTTGATTTATGTGTATTAATGTTATTCTATTCTATTATATTCTACTTCTGCGGTCATTTGATTGGCGAAATACTTAATTCTGAGCTAAAGCAAAGATACTAAGTAAAGAAGGTCTTACGTCAGCTTCTGGTGAATAAGTAAGCTGGTGGTAAAGATAACGAGGCAAGAATTATTTTATATACTAGCTTCAGCCTGCGACTCCGTCCGCATGTAACTCGTTTATATCGCAGTTCCATACAAACTTTTACCCCCCCATTTCACCCACTTAGGGGATGATTTCGGGGATAAAAACTATCCCATGTCACTCTCCATCGCTTCAACTATCTCCACATAAAATCACGTCAATTCGTTGCTCCGTTTTGCCGTGAAAGACGGACAAACAAACACACACATACACAATACACTTTCCCATTTATAATATTAGTACGGATTACCCTCGCATAAATTATGTGAGATAAAGCTGTTAATATTCCAGCGTTATAAGATTTAACATTTTGATAAAACAATAAAAAACCAAACCAAAACCATCTCAACCTAAAAAAATCTAATTAAATTTGGTCTAATAATTAACAATATTAAAGAAAAGACAAATAATAAAACTAAAATAATAAACTACCATTACTATATGTGTACAACATGCTATACTTTTTATTCCTTCATTTAACTCGAATTTTATATATTACCCATAGGTAGGTATAGTTAGCTGGTGGATTTAGGTCTTACGTTGTTACATCATTCAGTTTTCGCTTCAGTACCGTAGCGTACCTAGGAGTATATTGTAGGGAAATCCTGAAAAATGTGAGAGTATGAAATTATAAAAAAATGAACGCCCCTTCACGATAACAGTTTGTTCCAATAACAGTGGTTCGAAATACATACCTGAATGTATATTTTTAATTCTTGGTTCAATATTTTTGGGGAATTTTAATGGGGAACTCGGTTTAAATACGAAAAGCGTTAATATATATTCTTACATTTTTGAAACTACGTTAAAAACTAGTGATAGCATTGACCAAAACAGTTTTAATAGCCAACACCTAAAGGATTAATAAGCATACCGCTAATTTCATTCATTTGGAGTTTTCAACAAAGTTTTTGAAAACTTATACATCAGAAAATTATACTTTAATTTATCCTCTCACTGGATAGCGTATCTAACTTTGCTATTAGCTAAATTCAGTAGCGTGGAGTTCAGCGTAAGCTGATGTGTTTTTCTTCGTTTTCGCTTGGGCGCCTGACCGCACTCGGGCTTCGAGAGCATTCTCTGGTTACTCTTCGCTGCCATTTTCGTTTTGCTTTACAAAGTAGGTACTTAATTCGTTATATAAACTCTTAACGGACTCTACTTTATCTTTTAAAGTAAGTCCAAACTTTAGTTCATGATCTGTATTGCTTGGTCTTGCCTTCATCTTTGTTAAGCTGAAACCAATGGCATTAATTCTAGCAGAATTTCCTCTTTGGGAATTATCTTTACTCGTCACTTATGCTTTTATATTTTACAATGCCTTTTGTAATCAAACCATGCTAAAAAAGGAATGAGCATTATTTAATAACGAGTGACTTTGTTTTTGCTTTCAGGTAAGTACCGCAAGGACGTGCACGGCTATGGACAGGTAAACCGAATGTGAATTTTCCATAAAACCCACGGAAAATTTACAAATGTAGACACTTAAATACATTTTGGTAGGCTCATTCATAATATGACTACACGTTGGTAATTCATATTGATTAAATGGTTTCATTATAACTAAAATAATAGTGAAATGGCCAAAACAGAGATTTGAACAAATCCCTAAGGTATATGATCAAATGACGCAGGATGTTAAAATGGCGAATCCCTTTTATCATTTACCTAATACAAATCAGTCATTTGATCAAATCTCTGAATCTGTTTAGTGAAATGACGAAATCGGACAAAAAAGGCAACTCGTTTTTTCATTTCACTAGATTTGTTTAGTGATTTGATAAATCCCTGAAACGCGTCAGTGAATTGACGAAACTACTTCGCAGATATTGGCTCCTAAATCAATAGTCATTTAAATGGTTCTGGGACTTAAGAATCGGATAGCGGATAGGTTAGAAGATGGTGGCGGGAGCTCTGCTCCCGCCACCGTCTTCGTGGTTATTTTTTTTATAAAAGAGCGGTCAAATCTTTATCGCGTTAGTTTCGTCAACTCACTGACGCCTTTCAGGGATTTTATCAAATCACTAAACAAGTCTAGTGAAATGAAAAAACGAGTTGCCTTTTTTGTCCGATTTCGTCATTTCACTAAACAGATTCAGAGATTTGATCAAATTACTGATTTGTATAAGGTAAATGATAAAATGGATTGGCCATTTTAACATCCTGCGTGATTTGATCATATCCCTTAGAGATTTGAACAAATCTCTGTTTTGACCATTTCCCTGCAACATATACATATATTTAAATATGTTAGCTGGCAGTTTTACCATATAAGCTAGCAAAAACAAACTTGTTCGAACCTTTAATGAGGTACGCACATGTATATACTTAATGCTAAAGTGTACTTCTTGAAACCTACTATACATATATATATAAGCCGCGCCATCAAACAATAGCTTCTTACATGACGGTCACTCTCGCGCTATCTTACTCATCATCATCCTCCTAGCGTTATTCCCGGTAATGGGCCTAAAAGAGCCCGGGGTCCGCTTGGACACCTAATCCCAAGATTTGGCATAGGCACTAGTTTTATGAAAGCGACTGCCATCTGACCTTCCAATCCAGAGGGAAAACTAGACCTTATTGGGATTAGGCCGGTTTCCTCACGATGTTTTCCTTCACCGAAAAGCTAACGGTAAATATTCCGTACATAAGTTCCGAAAAACTCATTGGTGGGTAAGTAATACGAAGTATAACAACTAATCATATAACGGTCATAATATATACGCTCACTGTGTATAAGTTTGTTTAGTATAACGTTCATTGCACATAACGAACGAAAGGTATAATGACAAAATATATAATTTCGTAAAGTATAACGTACTTTAGACATAATATCAATTGATATATCGATTAAAGCGTATAATATTCATAACACCTAAGGTTTATAACATATATTATTCAATTTATCTAACATCAAAAAGGATATTGCTCGTATGTTATAATCGTCTTCACTTATTTTAATAGCAATGCCGTATGAAGGAATATATATGAATTTGAATAAAAAAACATTAAACGTTTTAAAGATTGAAATTAAATTTATTTTCATATCAAACACGCCAATCATTTTAACCTAACCTTACCTAAACACCAGCGTGTCGACGCCACCCCGCTTCGCGGGGTGTCTATTTCCGCTCTAAGGGACACAAGGCAACCCTAACCTAACCTACAAGTAATACCATTGGTAAGAGTACTTGTTGTTTTTTACTGCGGGGGGCTTCGCCCCCCGAGCCCTCCTTTTACTTACAGCCCTAACCTAATTTTCTGTATTGTAATCCTCATACGAAAATATGCTATGCGTTATGATCGTTATACGTTATGTATGTTATACGAAAATATATTATATGTTATGATCGTTATACGAAATGAAATTATTCAATTTGAGTGTTATAGAAAAAAACGTTATATAATATGATTATTATGGCTATTGACCGTTATTCCTTATAAAAGTATTGGTATTGTTGTTATAGCTAACGTTCATTATATCTTGTGAACGTTATTAATATGAAATTATATATACTGTTGTTATATCTCGTGGGACGCACCCCTCATTGGTACGAGCCGGGATTCGAACCCACGAATGCCGCTTGACAGCCGCATGCCTGAACCACTAGGCTACCGTAGCTATCGCGCTGTCTTACTAACCTTATGTAATAATAGTAAACTAGCTTTTGCCCGCGACTTCGTCCGCGAAGAACTTGAGAAAAAATATTTCTATTTTTTTTTAGGCGTGACTGTAATTACTTATCGCTGTCCCAAACAAACTACTACCATTTTCAGGGATGATTTTCGAGATAAAAACTATCCTAAATCCTTCCAAGGGTCTCAAATTATCTCTATGCCTATCTATGTTCATGTAATTCCGTTCTGGGTTTAGGCGTAAAAGGTTTAAATAGCTAAAATGCTTAATTTAAATGTCAGTTTTTTTTTTTAAACATACACTCATTTGTAACTACTTCAATTGTTTGTTTTTCATAATGTATTGAAGGTTTTTTCTTATGTCTACTAAGCTACATTAGCTACTGATTTTTTTTGCCAAAATCCGTTTAGTAGTTTCAATTACGTTTGTCCGGGGTGCCTGTAAAGTATTGTAAGTAAAATTATCATACGGCAAAAGACGTAGAGCTTTCCATCTCTATCCCCAGTCCCCATTTAACGGTGATATAAATAATATATTATTTTGATTAGCCAAAATAAACTTCTCAAAATAAATAAAATGATCCGCAGTTTTAATGTAACATTACCTTTTTTTCGGTTTGTGAGCAAAACTTAACCTAACCTAACCTAACCTAACCTACTTTTCTGGTAGCTGTTCGGTACTGTAAGGGTCGCAGTTCTAACTTAACCTACTTTTCTGCTAGCAGTAGGATTATGTATTCTGAATTAATGGCTTACCAATACCAATTAATATATATGTCTGACCGAAGTACTCTCTTACTTCAAAAAAATACTTGTTCCCCATACTTTCAACCCCTTGAACCTTCAACCTTAAAGGAAGAGTATAAAAACGCAGTAAGTACTTAATTCGTTTTCTAGTCCTTGACCGAATTGAAAATACCCTTATTTTAAAATGGTCTTGCTCCCCGTGTGGTGTCGGGTTAGAATAGCACCACCCCCTTTCCTCCTGTGGGTGTCGTAAGAGTCGACTAAGGGAACAGGGTTGAAGTGTGTTGTGGGCGATGGGCTAGCAACCTGTCACTGCAATGTCACATTTTGTCGATCTTTTATACCCATATTTATGCTAAAAGTGGCACTGGAACAAAAGTTTCATGTGCTCTGCCTAACCCTTTTAGGGATAAAGGCGTGATTATATGTATGTATGTCTTGCTCCCCCTATAAATATCCAACTCTTTTCTGCCCCTTTTGGGGGTGAATCTCTTTTAACTCTCTTTAAGACAAGAAAATATTGGTATTTTCTTGTCTTCAAGGAAACAGTCTAAAACCGAAGTAACAAATCTCTTACTTTAAAAATGTCTTGCTCATCATAAAGACTTATAACCCCTTAAGGAATTTATTTAAAAAAAACACTGAAATCAGTTTTCCAGTTTTCAAACAAACAGTCTAAAACCGATGTGGGAAATCTCTTACTTTAAAAATGTCTTGGTCTCTATACAAACTATGAACCCCCTTTTAATTGTCTTAGGAGATAAATAAATAAATACCGGGCAAGTGCGAGTCCGACTCGCGCACTAAGGGTTCCGTACCATTATAAAAATAATTATAATAATGACGAACAACTACCGGAGGTATATCCTGAAGGACGGTACGGTCGACATTTGTCGGGCATGCCGCCGTCCCGGGGAGTCACTCAGGCATATCATCTCCGGTTGTGGTCATCTTGCTAACGGCGAGTACTTGCACAGACATAACCTTGTAGCCAGAATTATTCACCAGCAACTTGCTCTGCTATACGGTCTTGTGGTCTCCGAAGTGCCTTACTATAAGTACACACCTGCGCCAGTTCTCGAAAATGGTCGTGCCACGCTCTATTGGGATCGATCTGTCATCACGGACAGAACTATTCTTGCCAATAGGCCTGATATCGTGCTGATAGATCGATCAAAACGCCATGCAGTGCTCGTCGACATCACCATCCCCCATGACGAGAACCTCGTGAAGGCCGAAAAGGACAAAGCCAGCAAGTTCCTAGACCTGGCTCACGAGGTAACCGCCATGTGGGATGTTGATTCGACGAACATCGTCCCGATAGTCGTTTCGGTGAACGGTTTGATAGCGAAGAGTCTCGACCGTCACCTCAAGAGACTCTCGCTAGATGGCTGGATCAAGGGTCAGATACAGAAGGCGGTACTCCTGGACACTGCGCGAATAGTCAGGAGGTTCCTGTCTCTGTCGCCCTGACCACCGGTAGCTTAGGCCCCGCCTCGCTGCCGGCGGTACCCTAGGTTAGGTTTTTATAATGGTTTTATGTTTTATATGTATTGTTTTATATTTTACTTTTTATATAATTATTGTAAAAACCTAACTTAAGAGAAATATTCAATAAAGAGATAATAATAATAATATATTCTTTATTGCACCACAACATAAGAAAAACATGTTACAAGAGTACATAATGTTAAATAGAGGTAACAACAGGCTGTAATCCATTATCAGGCCATTATTAGGCCATTATCTATAAAAACAGCACAAAAAAAACATTTTTTGTATGGGAGACCCCTTAAATATTTATTTTATTTTATTTTTAGTATTTGTTGTTATAGCGGCAACAGAAATAGGTACATAATTTGTGAAATTTCAACTCTAGCTATCGCGGTTCTTGAGATACAGCCTAGAAAAAAACAAAAACGTTTGTTGTATGGGAGCCCGCTTTAAGTATTTATTTTATTTTGTTTTTAGTATTATTTGTCATAGCGACAACAGAAATACATAAATAGTGAAAATTTCAACTGTCTAACTATCGCGATTCTTGAGATACAGCCTGAAAAAAACGTTTGTTGTATGGGAGCCTCCCTTCAATATTTATTTTATTTTGTGGGTGGTGGCGTCTGGTGACAGACAGACGGACAGACAGTGAAGTCTTAGTAATAGGGTCCCGTTTTTACTCTTTGGGTACGGAACCCTAGAAAATGCTGAAATTGGTTTTGCAGTCTTTTAAAGTACAGGCTACAAATCTCTTGCTTAAAAATTTTCTTGCTCCCAATACAAACTTTTCACCCTTTGGGGTGAATTTTTTCAACACGCTTAAAGCTCTTTTTTGTATTCAAATAAGTAATCTGTCCACAAAGTTTCAAGTTTCAAGCTCAAAAGGAAAAGTTTCCCTCATACAAACTTTGCACCCCTATTTAACCCCCTTAAGGGTAGAATTTTCTAAAACACTGACAGTCCTTTTTTTGTATTCTAATGAGTAATCTTCTTACAAAGTTTCAAGTCTCTAGTTCAAAAAATAATGTTTCCCCCATACAAACATTGCACCCCTGGTTATCCCGCTTAGGGGTGGGTTTTTTCAATACCCTGAAATTACTTCTCTCGTATTGTTATAAGCAGTTCATACACAGAGTTTCAAGACTCTCACTTAAAATAGGTAATAACAGGTTTTTACGGAATCCTCGGTGCCCGAGTCCGTCTCGCACTTTGGCGGTTTTTTTGTATTCAATTAAGTAATCTGTCTATACAGTTTCAAGTCTCTAGCTCAAAAGGAAAAGTTTCTCTCATACAATCTTTGCACCCCTATTTAAACCCCTTTGGAATTTTCTAAAATGCTGACAGATTTTTTTAGGTATTCTAATAAGTAATCTTTCTACAAAGTTTCAAGTTCATAGCTCAAAAAAGAAAGTTCCCTTCATACAAACATTGCACCCCTAGTTAACCCGCTTAGGGGTGGGTTTTTTCAAAACCCTTAAATTACTTTTCTTGTATTGTAATAAGGAGTCTCTACACAAAGTTTCAAGTCTCTCACTTAAAATTTTACTCCATCCCCATACAAACTTTCAACCCCCTTTGACCCCCTTAAGGGTGGAATTTTCAAAAATCCCTTCTTAGTGGGTACTTTCGTTATATACCCCACCTGTTGTGAAAAAAACAGCTCTCTAGGATCAACGGTTTGGGCTGGGCGTTGATTTAAGTGACTGAGTCAGTCAGTCAGTCAGGACTTTCACGTTTATATATTTAGATAACCGCAATTTTACAATCCATTCTGCATTGGCGTGGGTTAATAAAAAAACAAAAATTAATACTGTAAAAAAATACTTTTCAGGTAGGACATCATTTAGCCATAAAACTACACAAGTTATGTACTTAAAGCTTTTATTTAAATAGGAGAACATATATTCTTAAATAGTTTATAATCTTCATAACTTAAATCCTATTAATATTATAAATGCGAAAGTTTGGATGATAATTTGATTAAAATATAGGATATTTTTATCCTGAGTCCACGCAGACGAAGTCGCTGGCGGAAGCTAGCACGAATATATTTTCGTAAAAATATTTTCAAGAGAATTCACAAGTGGTTTTTAGGGTTCAATTTGGCTCGGTATTGTGGAGATAAATGAGGACAAATTTAATTTATGTGATTAACTCCTATTTACCGACTGTCGCCCCTTAACAAGATTCTGCCCGAATATACGAGTACTTCACAAAAAAATACTACCTACTAACTTTAACGGAGTTTCGACATTTATTTTGTTAGCAATTGTAGAGTATTGTCACGTAGTAGATGGGTACAGTCAGCATCAAATGCAGCTGCGCAATCGAAGACGTCATCATCATCATATCAGCCGAAAGACGTCCACTACTGGACATAGGCATCCCCCAAAGAGTACCAAAGTGACCGAGTGGCGACCACGCACCGGAAGGCGCAGCGTGGGTAGGCCCCCGACAAGGTGGACTGATGACCTGGTAAAGGTTGCGAGAGTCCGCTGGATGCGGGTGGCGAGGGATCGAAGACGTGAAAAGCTCTTATTCCCATTTAATAATTTTAGTAATAACTAATTAATAAAAACTTATTTTCTTTCTTTCTTTCTTCTTTCAATAAAGACTTTTGACGTATTCGCAGTTACTTTTGATGCTGACTGTACATTCACTGGCATTTTTTTGCTTATATTATATATGTAATACTGCTTACTAATAATGTTGGTGTTCATCATGAGTAAACAACAGTTCACGTTATAAATGAATGTGATTTTGGTTCACTGGTTTTTTAAACAATTATTGCGTTAGAAGCAATCAACCAATTATTGAATAGAAGCTATCAAATCACTTAGCGAGTGAGATTCTATTATAGAACAGTAGTGGATAACAGTAGTTAGATGCTGCAGTAATCACGCTTTCATCACCCACTATGAATTCAGAAAATCTATTTTGGAACTCGCATTATACATAGTACGTACTCATTGAGGTATTCTTGAAAAATATATAACTTCATTAATTTTTCAATACTCCGCGAGATATTTTATGCAGAAGTGTCTAATCACTAATCATTGCTCGAAATATTGCTTTAAAATAATGTCGTCATGCATTAAAATTGTTATTATACTGGCGAATTTCTGACGACTCGCAACACTATCCATGAATTGAACCTATTTTTCGCCTCATGCTCACTCAAGCTGTTCCCACGGTGTTTTACAAAAAACCCATTTCGGATTCAAATGATTTTACCTAAAACATTTTCCGTGTTCATGCGGTTTAGCTCTTTTAGGTAGTTTTACTTAACAATGTCCCATTTGTTCCACTTATTCGACTACACTCGTAAAATTGTGACTCATGCATGTTGAATACTTCGAGCCATATAATTAAGTGTTATTTTTGGCTGGCTATTCTAGTTACAGTTTAAACAGATGAACTGCTATATACTATATACTCACTATATATTCATGTCTGGATATTTCTATTTTAAATTGCTGGACGCATCGATAACAATATTTTACCTCCTGAGGCAGTAAAGAAAAATAGACAAAAGAATTTGAACAAAGCAGCTCCGATAGCAGCCTTGACTTGTTCTAAAATCAAACGCAACATTTTTACATTCAAAGTTTCGTACAATGTACATATTAATTTCATTTTTAATAACGCTGGGACTGGAGCTGTTAAGTATGCTGTCTGAACAGTTGAATTTACAATAAGTGCCAAAACGAAAAATACGTAATAAGAACTATTACAAAAAATATGATGATGAAATTAATAGTTTTAACTTGTCAATACTAATGCAAATTACGCCGTACTATAGATATACCGTTTTGGTAATCTTTGTAATCAGCACTAGTAAATTTTCCTACCCATTTTCAACAGCGGGCGAGGAAAGTTAACCAAACGTAAAGGGTAAGCGTTACTTTTATTATACCTTATTGATATAATGCCACAGATGCTAGTAAGACTGACTGTGACTTATTTCAGACCTCCTTATAGCTAATGCAAATTCCTAAAACAAGCTAATTTTATTACACTTTTACTCAAAACATTTATCAGGTATCAACTACCAATTACACCACAACCCCTCAAGGACATTTAACTATGTTTCATAGCCGGCTATTAATTTTAGTTATTTACCATTAGTTAAGTTGGCCCAGACGTGGCAATTAGCGTAGCTTCAGTTCGTTTTACGTCTCCTATACTTGTTATGCGGAATTATAATTCGGTTACATTGCTTTATTTACCAACCTCATAGTTATCAAACGAAATTAAAAAAATCAAAACGTAAATGTATCCTTGCTGAATTACAAATAACGTTGGAAAATGAGGGGTGTAATAACATCACGGTTTACGGGAAGTCTTTTAGTCGTTACCTACATTGGCTTCTCGAGAGATTTGCTCCATAACGAACTTTATTTTGTCAAGACATTAAATTTGAATTCGATTTAAAATAAATATAAAATAAAATTTATGAATCACATTTGAACGGTTGTTATTGTCAACTCACTTTCAATTCAACGGAATTGAATGAAAATGTACATGCAAGATTCTTCTATTAAATAGATACAAATTACAAGTGAATTTAAAAAGAGATCCGTATGTCGTACTCCTCGTTTTGATACTCGTAAAATCTCTGATTCCCGAACATTACCAGAAACCTACAAGTCCCTGGATATGTGAACATTTATAACCTGTACTTTGGCATTGATGATGCAATTTTTACGAAATGACGATTACTAGCGAGATGACTAACATTTGCCCTATCACGCTTCTTATCATTGGTAATTTAAATAATATTGTTGTTCATTGGAACATTAAAATGTGTCATCGCAGTTATAGTCTAATAGGTACTTTCACAAGTAGTATCAGACTACAATAGTTATGAACTTTATTAAGTATCTTCATAACTTCAAATGTGTCTCCTTAGCTTGTCTGACTAAATAATTTCAAAAGAACTTTAAGTCAATGAACCTGTGAAGTCTTTACTGCATTTTTAAATTCTTTACTTAACTGAATGCTGCAATCATAGCAATCGATAAGAGCCAAAACTTATATAATTGTACATATTATATATATTATAAGCCTGCCGTTGTTTTCTTTGATGCGTAAAAGCATCTCCCTGTATTTCCACTGAGGTAGTTTTTTTTAAATCAGTATCCATAAAATTGCTACAAAAACTCTTGAGGTACAGATCGAGTTGAGCATTCACATGTAATGACCATTCTACCAAAATTATATTACTGGTAAACGCTCACAAATTAAACAGGAGCGTTATAATATAACTTACAGCGAGTACCTATTATAGCGAGCTTTCTAGCGACCATTCTCTACCTAGCTCTACTTGCTTTGGACTTTTTGCCGAGCCATTTTTGTTATTGTTCCGCCCACACCTGTTTGTTCTGTTACATGTGAATAGTCAAGTCTATCAGCACCTTTACGTAGCTTTGTAGCATTAGTAGTGAGAGCTAGTTCAGTGTTAATAATTCACCTACCTCAAAACATCCGAACTGTAAACATAACGTCTTCTCCAACTTTACAAATGGTAACATCTGGCTTCTATCGGCTTTACCAAACACTTGATGCCGAGGTTATGATAATCCAGATAAACTTTTGCTGTTTACAGGCCCAGGCGTTGCGTAATTACCGAACATAATCGTCAGATTCGAGTGCAGTATATTTTTATCTAACCAGAGTTTGTGGAAAGACAGTTTACTTTCCTGGCGTCAAAGTGAACGAAGCTCTTAAAATATGGGTACTCGAGAGCAAGTACGGGTCAGAAATTTCGAAACAAAGCGTCTCAGTTTTAATTGCGCTTGACCATCATATAGCTAACTACACTGAATAGTTAATGGCAATTTTTACATAACAAAAAGAAGAAACTACTGTATTATCAAGGTTTCGTGCTTTGGACTGATGTATCTGCTTGGCTATGACTTGATATAAAAAAAAATGCGCAATATACGTAACAATATTTCTACATTTAAAATTTGTCGAGTCGAGAGTTCTCAAAGCGCATGTACGTACCTACATTAGGAGTGTTGTGACCAACATGGCCTATATAGTGGGGCAGGTTGAGGTATGTGGACACGCTGGGCAAAAGCACCAACTTTTTTTCAGGTACTCGTTAGGTCGTGGAGCTTTAAGTTTTTGATAGGACCACCTCCTCCGTCGGCCATCTTTAATTTTATGGCGGTCATTTTGAATAATAGGTATATCATTAAAATCTCGAGTCCTAAATAACTTAGAATCACAAACTTAGTGTCTAAATATTGGGGTCAAGGAATACAACTACATATTTTTTAGATTCGAGTTCCCAAAGGATATCAAACGAACCCTATTCCTAAGCTTCCGCTGTCCATCCGGCTGTCTGCGTATCGGCAATCGCTAGACTGTTCAAATTTCCACAGAACTTGTATTTCTATTGCTGCTTTAACATACATGCATAAAAATAAAAATAAATTTAAAATTAAACAGTTCTCTTATACCCATTATGCCCACACTCGGATTACTGTTCTCATCTATGGGCAGGGGCACCCCAAATCAAATCAAATCTATTTATTTGCCAGAATATGGTCACAGGTTCTCAAAAGTTAGTAAGTACAATACATATTCTACCTGCATGCAGGTGTGCAAATTATTATTATGTCTTAATTTTAATTACAATATCAAATTAAATTATTAAATAAGTCCCTTAAAACAATTTTTCATATAAAATATTCCTTAATACTATAAAAACATTCATTTAGTAGCCACCTCGTTAACTTCCTTTTGAACATGGCCATAATGGCCATCAGGTAAGCTATTAAACATGAGTATACACATATTATTGCATTTTTTTTATAAATGGCTGATTGACATGGAGGCTGGTATAAAAGGTTTTTGTATTGGGCTCTTGTGTGCCTTACATTAGTGTCACTACGATAAGGGAAATAATCGGGATTTTCTTTAACAAATACACAGGCATTACGGATGTACAGTCAGGGTAGCGGCAGTATATCAAACTTCCGAAACAAAGGTTTGCAGCTGTCCAGAAACCATGCCCTATCTAGGGCGCGAACACACCTTTTCTGGAGTTTGAAAATTCTGTCCGATTCCACAGAATTTACCCACATTAACAGGTCATAGTTTAGGACCGAAGAAACGTAGCTGTGATATGCCGTGAGTGCTGCGTCTTTTGACTCAGTTTGTCTCGGTCTTTTAAGAGCGAAAACAAATCGCTCTAGTTTTGTGCATAGGAAATCTACATGCTTTTTCCAGTTCAAGTTTTTATCAAGATTGAATCCTAAAAATGTTACTACGTCAGTCAACTCTACCTTTACATCATTATGGCCAATTTCAATAGGTAATGGATGAACATTGTAGGAGTAAAACTGCATGGCCTTTGTTTTCTCTATATTAATCTTCAATTTGTTGCTTCTTAGCCAGTTGATTGCGTCTGCTAATGTGTTATTTACACTAGATTCAAATCCTAAGTGGTTGTTCTTGTCTCCTTTTATTATAAGGGTAGTGTCATCGGCAAACATGATACAATGTTCTTTTATGTACTTTGGTAAATCGTTAATTGCAATTAGAAATAGTAATGGGCCTAGGATGCTGCCTTGGGGAACACCCGTTTTATTTAACAAGACATCGGACCTATATTTTTCCTTAGTGAGGCTGTTTCTATTATTTCGAACCATTTTTTCAATTTCCGTGCATTGAAGTCTTTCTTTTAGATAGCTTTCTACCCAGTTACAAGCATTACCCCTTATGCCATAGGATTCTAACTTTTTTAGAAGAATAGTATGGTCTATAAAATCAAAAGCTTTGCTTAAATCTAGGAAAAGAGCCAAGACTAGTTCCCTATTATTTATACTCTCTGAAACAATTTTTACTAGATCGAAACAAGCCTGGGTTGTGGATTTTCCTTTACGAAATCCATATTGTTTTGATGTTAGTACTATATGTTTTTCCAAAAACTCATTGAATCTACGAAGAATAGCTTTTTCGAACACTTTTGATAAAATTGGAATAATACCAGCTTCCCCCTCTGGATCGCATCCAACGGCGAGCAACTCGAATTGTCGACTGCCAGCATATTTCGGATCGGCTTGACTCCTTGGCGCTGCGTAGCGATATGGCCTCGCTCTGCATTTTCTATCGCATATATAACGGGGAGTGCTCCGAGGAATTGTTCGGAGTAATCCTTACCGCCTCTTTTCGCCATCGTCCAACGCGACAACATTACCATCCTCACCACTTAGATGGTTGGCAGTCCTCAACTGTGCGCTTCTCCAGAAACTTCCTGCCTCGCACAGTTAATCTGTGGAATGGATTGTCGCCTGCGGTATTTCCGGACCGATACGACCTTCAAACCTTCAAGAAAAGAGCGTAAACCCATCTTAAAGGCCGGCAACGCACTCACAACACCTCTGGTGTTGCAGGTGTCCACAGGCGGCGGTAATGGCTTACCATCAGGTGATCCGTCTGCTCGTTTGCCTACTATCTCATAAAAAAAAACATGAAACGTAATTTTATTGCCCGCCCATAACAATCGGTATATCTCTAGAACCGTAATATGTAGAGTGTAGACACTTGAAATTTCCACAGATTATGTATTACTATAGCTTGTATAATAACGAGTAATAAAAATATAATAATGTTAATAATCGTTTTTTTAACATGATTTAAACCAACTCTAAGAAAAACACATTTTACATTTACATGAAGTGTTGTATCGGTAAAATACTTATCTAGTTGAATTCCCTGGCCCCAAATATATATATTTAGACACCAACTTTGTTATTCCAAGCGTCTTAGAACTCGAGATATTAATAATTAACTAAAATTAACATGGCCGCCAAAAAAAAGGCCGACGGAGGAGTTGGTTCCTATCAAAAACTTAAAGCTATATAGACCTAACAAGTGCCTGAAAAAGGTGCTTTTGTCCAGCGTGTCCACATTTACGACAATTTGTTCGAGCACTCTGCCCCACTAATAATGCCGGCATGCCAGCTATCCTGCGAGTTTCCCACACGTTTGTAAAGGAAAGAGCTAAGACTCCCTTAATTACAAAACAATGCACGGGGAATTTCAGCCATCCTCAGCTCCTTTGAAGCTGACCTAACAACCTGGAATGTTCAAATTATTCGCCTGCCCCTTACACCGGGTATATATAGCTTGTCATAGTTCAATGCTGTAAGGGCCGTTACAGAGGCTCAGTTTCAGGTGCTTTCTGACTGCAAATGTGCAGTTTGAATGTAGTTCTTTTGCCGTTGCCATAACTGCATCAAAACTGCAAACTGACTGCGCAGTCAAAATCAAAATCAATAAAGTTGTGTGTGTCGTACATTTGTACCGACTAGACTACAACCGTGCAGTCAGTGTGCCGTTTCGACGCAGTTATGTCGACTACCAAAGAATTGCATTCAAACTGAACTTTTGCAGCCAGAAAGCAGCTGAACTACAGCTCGTCTGTAACGGCCCTAATCAGTATATGTTTTTCGGAATATCTTTCTAAAGTCGAAGAATTTGCAAGACATGCGTTTATCGTTGTTTGTGAATTTATAAGTTTGTAGCTTTTTAAGTTTATATGCGGAAGTAATCTCTGAAACTAATAATCCGATTTTGAACGTAGTAAAAACATTGAGTGAAAAAAAGTCACTACAGAAATGTTCTTGTCTCTATTTTTTTAATATTTTAGTTCTAGCAATAGAAACTTTTCAACCTTGATATGGCGAATCGGATTGTGTCAGTACATTAAGTTTCATGTTATTCCAGCAAACCGTTTTAAAATGACAATCAATCTACCATTGTATGGAGAACCCAGATTCCATGGGGAATCAACACGTTCGCTGCGAAGCAAGGCACAATTTGCCTGGTAGGTGGATTCCTCCCAGTGCGCGCTCTGAAATCGTGTCATTTCGCCTCGTGCGGACGCCATAACTCGAGAAATATTATGCGTACGAAAGAGATAGTTACATATCCATGATTCGTTTTTATAGGTAAAAAATGTAAAGGTATAAAAAAATGTACCAGGTCCTTTAGACATAGTTCGCACATAGTTACATTTGAATAAATTCAGTGCGAGCACAGGTCTTGATTAGTAGGCCTGTTAGCCGCACTGAGCGAGTGTCAGCGGGAGAGGGGCGCGTGCGCCGCTGCTAACCGCCTAGCCACGACTTTGCGCGACCTGCTTCGGCGGCGGCGACTAGCGGATCGCGCATAATACAAAAACAGCGCGGAAAAGAAGAGATGCCACGAACTTCCGCACCGGCGACCAAGCGCGCGGATTTACTCGAGCGACCGGCGACTGCGGGCAGCGGGTCGGCGGGCGGAACGAACAAAGACAAGGCGCGCGAACGCGCGGCCACGACTATGAGCGGTGCGACCGGTCTTAGCGGCGGCACGGATCGGGCGGTGATTTTAAGAACAAAGTTTATTGTATTATCCGCTCTCTTTGACGTGAGTTTGGGTTTCTGTATATGATCGTCCAAGTGTTGTAACAAGTAATCAAAAGTTTTAAAAAAGTAATTAAAAGTTAAAGTAAGTAAAAGTGTGTATTCATAAAACTTTTGGGGATGCTGTCGGTATTCTTCATACAATGTCCGGAGTTCGCCCTACGTATGACTTCGTCTATTTGTCACGTGCACACCTTCTCTTCATATTTAAAATGTCTCCCAGGAAATAGGAGCTGCTTTCGAGGCACTGAAGGGCCACTTCTGCCATAGACATTTTGAGTCACCCGAGTACGTCCCATCCGCTCGAAGTCGCCGCGGCTACTGCGGAGTACGTGGCCTGCTCGCCGCCCCGCTCTAAATTCCGCTCCGCTGGACGCACCGCAGGTCGCTTAAGACCAAAGTCGTGGCCAAGGCGTAAGTGCTGTCGAGTGCTCTGTTTGTTGTCGTCCGTGCGCACGTGTTTTCGGCTCTTCGGGTGTCTTCGGTGAGAATCGTGTGGTAAATTTTGAACTAATGGTGTATATTAACGTGATGTGATATGGCATCAAATACTATTAATTCGAGTGGTGACGAAGAGTTTGAAATCTGAATGCAACCAATATCAAAAATCATATTGTTTAAGTACCATGTTTCAATGAAAAACATTTTAAATAATTACTATTCTTCGCTTCCTTTGTAATAAAATTGACGATTTAATGTACCTATATATTTGTTTCATTGTCCCATCCCTATTATTATATTTCAGTAATGCATTACCAGGTTTAACATACATGGCATATCTTTTTATTGGTACGTTAACAGGTCTAGAACACCTGGTATCTTTTTGTAAAAAAAAACAGTAATTTTTGGTCCAATTCCCGGGCGAAGCTAAGTTTGAGTAGGTACAATTCATGAACTAGATACACTTCTAGATGCGATGTTGGACTCATATTTCTATGAATGACTTTCACCAGGTCGTTTCAACCTGGTTCGCATCAGACGAAACTCAACTACCCGGCAAAAAAAAACCTGGTATCGCATGGTATGAAAGTACATAAAAATCAGTCTCGCAGCTAACGTGTTAATGACAGAAGGCGCCATCGCTACAATACCGTTTACCTTTCATGCCACGAAAGACAGACACATGTAACTGTGCATTCCTGTGGCATGCCGAGGAGTCATATTTTGAATCTGGAATTAGACCTCTGAGCTCTTGCGAAGATAATTAAGCCAGTTATGCATATTAATGTGTTACGCGAAAGGAAATAAAAGTTATGCTCTGCGGTCTCGAGGGGAAACAACGTCTTTGCTTTTTATTCACTTGATGCTGTTTTTCTTTTGTTTTTGCAGAATTGTTTTAACTGTATATTTTTTAATACTGCATTGCACTTGGAAGCTTTAAAAATAAGACTTGAGAACACAACTAGTGTTTGCTGTATAAACCGTTGGCATGTCAAAGTATATTTCTAATATTCTTCACGCGCTCGGCGAAATCGCGAGAACGATTTAGTAAATTCGCGCGAAATACATTGACATCGAATCTGAATGCGAAAAGTATGCCTTTCATTTACCCCCTGGTGTTTGATATAAGGGATGTGAGTAGTCGGAGTAGTCGGACGAGTCCCAATAAGGTAAGTCTCCTCTAGGCTGGAAGCTTAGATGTCAGTCGCTTTCGTAAAACTGCTTACGCCAAATCTTGGGTGATGCGCGACTTCGAATGATTTGCCTGTTCGAATAGTTAGCGATTACTGATGTCAATATTCGAATTGGAAATTAGTAGTATACTAATGCTAATAATCGAATGATGACTACTAATTATTAGTAACTAATCGTTGCTACTAGCACCGAACGAATGCGACCGCGCGTCTATTATTAATAATAGGTAATCGAACTAATCAAATTAGTATCTTTCAAAGTCGCGCATCACTAATCTTGGGATTAGGTGCCAAAGCCCCGGGCTCCTTAGGGCACCACCGAGAAACACGCTAGGAGGATGACAGACCCACAATAAACTCGGGTATTTATGCTACTGGCGCAGAATCTCCATAACGACTGATTCTATAATATCGATGCAGGTAATGGAATTCTAAAATAGCATATTTGAGATAAAGCCGAGGCCATACACTGCATGTTTAATTAAGTCTCAAGTATCTATTGGCTATTCTGGTTCAAAAGATACAGGCATCTTATAGGCCTACTAGGGTTCGAAATAAATGTATATCCACATAAAAACATCTTCGGTAACAGTCATACATAACATAACTTAACTTAACTGAGCTTTCTCTCTTATTTACAATGACTCTTAACTAATACAATGTACTAGCTCTATATACCCTCATCCCGCGTATTACAAACAACGCAGGCATGCGGGTTAAAATATGTATGTATGTATGTAAATTCTTTATTGTACATGGAATAGAACACAACAACCAAACAATTATTACTAAACACTCACAAACTTTACATTTTTGTAATATTAGTTCATATAATCGTTTAAATTGGTATAGAAGTTGTTATTGCCCCAAATAATTTGGTAAATAGGTATACACTACCTTATTACCGCAATATTGTGCTTCTGTTAAATCCGGGTTGAAGTCCCACCCTGCTCAAATATTTCCTTTTTTCATCCTTGCATTAACCATGAGTCATACGTATTTTAAAAACAAACTGTAATACTAGTTACCTGAACCGCAATAACCTTAGGGTCACGACTCGACGCTCGAAGACACGGCTCCGATGATATCACATCCAGTACTCTTATAAGGAGTGATATCATTATGCTCGTTAAAGGCGAATAACTAAAATGCCTATTAAAATTCATAAAGAGCGTCTGAACTACTATTTATCAAGCCCTCAAAGACATAAATATAATGCTATATCGCCAGTGCTCCAATGCTCGTTGTTCATTCTAAACTCGATACGAAATCTCAAGGAGTGATTATTTGAGATAATTGTTTAACTAATCAGCATTATAAATTTTTAAATGAAAGGAAAAATTGAAAAATTTAATGCTCCGAGCCGGATTCGAACCGGCGACCTCAGGCATTTATGGCCCGTCGCTACTACCAACTGAGCTTCCTTCTGAGCTTCCTTTCATTTAAAAATTTATAATTTTCTTTAGCAGCGTTACTGCTTAAAAAACAAATATTAATCAGCATTAATTAGTGACAAGAAACAATATAGGTACCTACGTAAGCAGCTAGGGTGTATGTCCGTCAGGACATAAATGTCATCATGTATACATATAAGTATGGAAAATTAAATGAATTGATATCACGAATAATATTCGAAATAAATTAAAGTAATTTAATTTCGTACAATTTCATGATCGGGTGCTGTTTCTCTGTCTGCATATTGTAAGCAATAATTTGAAATCATGTCAATATGACATATATAGGCCGCAAATCGAATGCGGACGTGTACCTAAGTGGCCGTCAGTACAATTCGCTAACTATGGAAACAAACCGCCATATTGTCTTTCACTATGGCGGTTTGTTTACATAGTTAGCAAATTCTATTGACGGCGACTTTACAGGCAAACACCTATGACAAACATCAAGGACATCATTTCCGTAAAGGTGCGATATTTCTGACCTTTTCTGGCCTAATTATGGAATGAGATTTAAAATGAGTCGTCCTGGCTCATGCGTGAGATGTTAGATTTATATATTTGTTACACGTGTCTAATAGACGACGTAAGTAGTTATCGCTTGTCGCTTATCCTTGATCTTTAGAAATTGAATCTTGAAAAAAGTACATACACAATAACACGTGTCATCTTTATAAATGTGACAGTGATTTGCTATGTCGTCACGCCTTATATATTTATTCTGAATCACTAAACATTGATTCCCAACTGTATCATTTGTCCTAAAAGTCGATTTTGAAGTCAGGACATTTATAGAATTATTTTTAAACAAACCTAACCTAATGGACTCTACACGGTAAATATTTAAAACTAATCCAACTGTTTGGGGTCTCCGAGAAAAATGGTTTTTTACCGAAATGAAATTTCGGACAAACGATACAGTTGGGAAATGATAATTAGATTGCGATAGGACACTTGTTGGTAACGAGCTAGCGTGTGCACTACTTATGCCATTATTTTTAGTTGCGTTTTCGGTTACGCAAACCGGAATATGAAGGTAAAGTGTAAGGACTATCTAAAAGAGCATCAATCACTTCCGAATATAGGTACTAATCCTAGTAATATTATAAACTAGTTTTTGCCCGCTAGTAAGTCCGCGTGGAGCACATGCCGCTCCGCCCGTCGTGTCACCTTAGGGGATTATAGCCGAGATAAAAAAACTATCCTTTGTCCTCTTCACGGTCTCAAACTAAGTACCTCTATATCAGATTTCATCTAAATCGCAGCAGCGGTTTGAGCGTGAACAGGTAACAGCCAGACAGAATTACTCCGGCATTTATGATATTAAATATGGATCTAGAAATTTGGATGTTAATTACCTACTCAATCACCCATAAACTGATGACAGGATTAAAAAGAGTTTCGGATACAAATATATAGTTTATAGTCAGGATTGAAACATTGCCTACTTTTAATCCTGACATAATCCCTAGGGAAGGAAATGCTAGCTAAATATCTCTCTAACTCAGTATGAATGTGAATAGGAACACGCACTAGTACTTATCTAATATAAACAAATGGTTATATACCTAATATCGCTAGAGATGTAGTTTTATCGAGTAGCCAGACTAAAATGAAGCAGATATAAATTTGTAACCCAAGTATAGTCATCAACATTAATATGCCAATAAATTAGGCCGGTTACGACTCTGATGACGATAACCCCTCAACCTTCAATTACATTTACTGCATTCTATTAAACACTAACTACATCAATCAAATGCTAATTTTGTTTGTTCATCAAGCCATGTGGCATGAGGGTCAAACACATGCTCTGCACCTCATACCTAAAAAAATGTCTCTGAATTGGGTCCCGAAAGTCGACTGCAGTTGAGCTTAATGTTCAGCGCGCCTCTTCAGTACAGTTACAAAAAAGACAAGGAACGAGAAAGACAAACTAGAAAGCGAATCTGTCAATGGTTAGTTTGGTCAGACAGAGGACTTTTTTGTACTGTAACTCGTATAGTATTAGCATTCCTATTTGCATTATTTGACAGATGTCATCCCAGTACAAATTATGTCATCATTGACGTTTATTGTACTGGGATGACAGCTCTGTCATAATGCCAATAGGAATGCTAATACTATAGTCGTGTTTACACGAACGATCGACATTGACAACACAAGAAGTCAAGGGTTCCAAACGCCGTCATATTTGCCATTACATCTCGTGTTGAGTAAGGATCAAAATAGTAAAGTAAATAAATCATTCACTATTCATATATGCTAAGAAAAGGGTTAGTAGCCTCAATCAGTTGCTAACGATTTACAAAGTTGTTGCATTTGTACTGCTATTAATTAATCATCATCATCATCAGCGGGCGTCATGTACATTCAATAAATTAACATCTCTTAAAAGCGTTCCCCAACATCAAGACTGAAACAGGAAAATGCTTTCGATAAATATAATAAATAAAAGAACAAGAATTTAGCGAGCAAGAGTAACGAAGTGGAATTTCAATCGGGAGAATTTATGTACTTTTATCATTAACATTAGGTAAAGCCTATCCATTATTTTTGGGTAACATCAAGTTTCAAAAACGTTCGTTACATCTTATATTGGTAGGTAAGAGTAAGGTACCTAGTTCCCAAACATTTTTTGGGCAACTAATTTATAACTTGACTTTTGGTTTAAGAGTTGCTAGTAAGTACGGTCGAGTCAAGTTGACTCTCCATACCAACTTAGTTTGGTTGGAACAGAAACTAGTTTCCAACCTAGATATGGTAGATTCCACTGTTTTTTTTTATACAACGAGGGTGGCAAACAAGCGTATCACCCGCCTGATGGTAAGCGGACACTGCAGCCTATTATTATAGCTTTATTTATCAATACATTTTTACATGGTTGATATATTTTTATATTAGTTGATATAAGTTTTATTGTATGGTCCCTATACAGTAGAAAGCCACCGCACCCTATAGACGCATGCAACTCCAAAGGAGTAACATGGGCGTTGCCGACCCTTGATATGTTGGAAGATTCGCCGTGTTGACGGCTGAAGGAACAAATTTTGTTCAACAAATCTTTTACCTCTTGTATCCGTCTTACAAGACCAACTAGAGTGGTGGCCATTAAAATCTCCCAGAAAGAGGGTTTTTTTTGCATTATTACTAAAAATCTGGTCCCAATCTCTTTGACATGTATTAATTCTACTAGGGCAATAAATAGCAAAAATATTTTCAACAATCTCACATTTAAATATCTTTACTTTCAATATTTCAATACCTGGGTTACTAATGTCGACATTCGAGATTTGAGATTTGATAGAGTTATGTACGAGTATAAGCAAACCACCATATCCATCAGCTCTATCTTTTATGCCCTCGCTCTAAACACAACGCATCCTCGGGAGCTCTGGCGACCTTTCTCACCTCCAGGAACACAACACTACTACAGAGCTTGCTCCACCACAAGACCACAGCCATAATAATAACACTACTACTTGAAGTAGTTTTATTGTTATAGCTGTGGTCTTCTGCAAGGCGGAGGTACTTCCCCAGTTGGGCTGCTCCACATTCTAGCGGGATGACATTTCGCTGTGCCCTGCCTCCTTTCATGTTATCCTAGCATGTTGCTTTAAAATGAGAACTAAATTACGATTGTTTGGAGTTGGAGGGTCCTAGCGACGCCAGAGTTGGACGGATCTCTATTCAACCGAAACTTTGAAATGAACAGTAATATGTAGTGACAACCAAGTCGTGAGACAGTTACTTTATGCATGGAACATATTTTATTCTTAACAAAATGAATATAATTAGAATGCTCTGTGGAATGGAAAATCAATGGAACTTCCCGATACATTTAATAATATGCGCTGAATAAAGAAAAGCATAACGAAAGTAAACCGCAGCAATACAAGTCAATTTTAATTAAAACTTTTAGCATTAATTTCGGAGCTCTGGTTGTTTTGCTTCGACGACAGGATACCGGATCACGTTTTTGCAATAATTCTGATATCTAGGTTAGTAAATATACATTGAAAACAAGAATATCAAAATATAAATAAAAAACCCAACGCTGTTTTCATATCTATAGCCTATGTCACTCTCAATTTAAAAACTTTCGCGCTTAAACGGATCAACAGTTCCTGTGACGTCACTCGTGTTTACCACTCGTCATATTTGTTTGTCCGTTTTTCGTGCCTAGATATCAAAGTGTTCCCTAAGTTTTGACTTTTGACAGGAGTGATGTCACCAGACGCTGACTGTTGGATTCAAACACATTCCGTTTCACATTACTTCAAATAGTAAATATTGTTCGAAATTAGTATAAACTGAAGTAAAAATGTTTCAGCTTAGCTATTATTTTATGTTTTTTCAACATTTTGCTCACTAAATAATTGTAAATAGTTATTATACTCGTACTCGTAGCTGCGACAACCTCATATGCCAAAATCCATGAAGCCGTTTGGACAGCACATAGCACGTTCAATAAAATTTTCTTTTCCACATGCTTCCATAGATATATATACATACATACATACTTTACGCTCGTAAAGCATAACCCTCCTTCTGGGGCAGTAGGGTATGTTCGTATTAAAAAAACCTGACAGATCAGCCAGTGTCCGAATAAATATTTAAGCTGCTCTTTGTAGAGTATGTATAAGTTACCTAGAAAATCGTATCTTCGATGGTTCTCTCCTCTGTAAATTGCTTATAATGTAAACGGGGAAAACGCAAGTCAGTGAATAAATTATAACCCCCAATTTGCACCAAAATTTCGTTCCTTTCGTTACGTCATGCTGACAGCTTACTACAGAAGCTAAACCATTCATACCATGGTTTCTCACCAAATAGTACAAAGGGCCTTTTTTGGATTCCGAGGTCGACTAGGAACCCTTATAGTTTCGCCATGTCTGTCCGTCCGTCCGCGGATAATCTCAGTAACCGTTAGCACTAGAAAGCTGAAAATTTGGTACTAATATGTATATCAATCACGCCGACAAAGTGGTAAAATAAAAAGTGGAAAAAAATGTTTTATTATGGTACCTCCCATATACGTAAAGTGGCGAGTGTTTTTTTTTTCATTTCAACCCTAACGTGTGATATATTGTTGGATAGGTATTTAAAAATGAATACGGGTTTAGTACAATCATTTTTTGATAATGTTAATATTTTCGGAGATAATCGCTCCAGAAGTAAAAAAAATGTGTCCCCCTATCTAACTTTTGAACCATAAGTTTTTAAAATATGAAAAAAATCTCAAAAGTAGAACTTTATAAAAACTTTCTAGGAAAATCATTTTGAACTTGATAGGTTGAATAGTTTTTGAGAAAAATTACAAAATATTTTCTGAACTAAGTTTGTAATTTAACCGTAAGCAGGTGTTTATTGTAGGTACTTAATTTGCCGATAGATGTCGCTGTACGCGGAACGCTCATGTACATGGCGGTGTTAAGATTTTTCCTGATTTAATGGGGTCGGAGCAGGTGCAGATTTAATGGGGTCGTGCTCGAATTGTCTTAGTTGTCTTTGGTCGTTCGTTGTCTAATAATAAAATTGTTCGCAAAGTATTGCTTGGTTAACGCTTAAGTGGGGACACTTACTGTGACGGACGGAAAACTACGGAACCCTACACTGAAAGTGGCCCGACACGCTCTTGGCCGGTTTTTACTAGTTACCCTTTGTACTATAATTACTTGGTGAAATATTAGTTATTTGGTTTAGCTGTTTCAAGTTTGAAAATTTCAGCCTCCATATTCATTCTAGCCGCAGGCACATTTAAGAATTAGGTCGTTTGTTTTTTACAAGTTATACTCGTATTGCGCCCATTTCCCCTCATTCATGAGAGGAGGCCTCTGCACAGCAGTGGGACATGTAATTGCTGATGATGATTATTCAATATTGTGTCTTGGATTTATATTCTGCTTATGAGCTTAAAAAATACAGAAGCCCAAAAAATATGGGCTTATTTATACTGACTACAAAAACTCAGGCTTCTTCTAAGCTACAAGAAAACGCAGAGTATAACCATTTGCAATTTCCTCATCATATTAATTTACGATACTACTAAGGCTTTCACCGTTATAATATCAAGTTTTTGATGATCTATTCATATAGTCAAGTGCAAAAATATGTATCGATTCCATCTTCTCATAAAAATGTACCAAAACTTTAATCCGCTGACATGGGTACAGTCACCAGCAATAAGATCTGCCACAACATAGGACGGATAAATATCTGACACGACTCTATGTCTGCTGCCATAAGGACGTGTCAGATATTTTTGCCGGCTTTGTTTCGGCAGATATTGATGCCGGTGACTGTACGAGCTATGGGACATATCTATGAGTAAGTTGTATGCACCCATATTTTTACACTTGACTGACGCGACCAAATACTTTCTGACAAACTTGTACCAGAATTTCAAAGAGAAAGGCTGACATTGGATTAATATCAAATGCTGGCCTGAAAACAGGGGAAAGGAGATAAAATTATCACGGTTATCATCAACGTTTTATTTGTGTTCAGTTGCAGTATGTGCCTTTCTGTTAGGATGTCGTTATTTTTTTGTCTTTAACTGTCACTGTGGAGGTTCGTAAAACTATGGCAAATTATGGGATTAGGTGTCAAAGTGGACCCTGGGCCCCTTTAGGGGCACAACCGGGAATAACGCTAGGAGGATGATGGTCTGCCACTGTGACGTTTGCATTTAACACAAAGGAACAAAACACATTTTAGTTAGCATAGAGGCCTCCTACGTTTTATGAATAAATAAACTGAACATTTGTCTTCCTAAAGGCCCTGGCGCCGAAACCTTTATGATCTTAAAGCACAACCTACTTACATTTAATTTATCGATATTTTCGGGGTTGCGGTAAACCACTTCCACGATGACTAACACTGGTAGGTTTTGGGAACGATGGTTCCAATGATAAATCCGTGCCAAAATTTTATCATGATTCATATAGATTTGCTAACTTAGCCTAACCCGAGGTCCCTGGTCCATTTGCCACAAAACCTCTAGGCACCAGTTTGCGAACCACAAAGTTTGGACTGAAGCAATCTTCCTTCTTGATGTCTCACAAACAAAAACTTAAAATAGTCCATAGTCCATACATATCGTGATCTTTTTGTCACCACTATCAGTGAAGATAATATCTACGTCTATGATAGTCATGTACTATAGCAGGTCATCGGTTCCATTCAAGTCTTTTACACCTTCACAGCGTTTGAATGCTTCGCGCACGCGTTCTCTAATCATATTGAAATGTGATTGGGATTAGAAGCGACGAATTTTTTTATTTTTTTTGTACTTTACAAAAGAGCTGCAGTCGAGTTCGTAAGGATAATTAATTATCCATCAAAGACGTGCGAAGTATTGTTATATATTATTGACACTACGTGGCTGTCATGCAAGCGAATCATCAAATATGTACCTACATCTAGTGAACATTAACCCGATGGCGGTGTCGGTATCCAACAGATGAGTGCAAGGTAGCGGACGAGCGGTGTGCGAAGAAAAAAATTACCAATATATAAGGGATGCGCGAGCAACGCAGTGATGTCATTGTTGGATGCTTTCCTCACACACCGCTCTGCTTTTGGCACAGAGCTGAAGGTGGATACTCACCCTAATGCGGATATCTCGATCAGACATTGTAATTTTTTGTAGCTCGTATAAATAAGATCGGAATCGACGCGCGAACTCGCAGCGTGCTGTGTTTATCTAATTGCCCAGACATCCTTCAAGCCACAGACTGTTCTCGCAGCGAGCTCACTGCAGTGTCTGTGTACACTAATGTAAATCATGGTTTCCTGTGCAGGGCTAGCACCGTGAAATCTGAAGGTAAAAGTTCGGATCTCAATCACTTTAGCCGATGCGCCGGACTCATCTATATCAAAACTCAATACTCACCCACTATGCCCCTGTAATATGATAGTAATTGTATTACAGTTATACATGTCAGACTGAGTTGACTATCCGGGACCAAAGAGATGTCACCGTAAAATAATGTTAGAAAATACTGCGCAGTAGAATAAGACCAACAAACCAAATGGGCACAGAAATTCAATCAAACACTCGCATCTTGACTTTTTCTTTTGCAATGACAAAAAATTCCTTTGGCTGTTCCTTTTTCTAGCCTTCTTCATCATCATCATAACAGCCACAAGACTTCCACTGCTGAACATAAGCCTCACCCAAAGAGTGCCAAAGTGACCGGTCCTGCGCCACCCAATTTTCTATAGTCACCACTAAGTTATTGTTAGGGATATTTACAAAACAACGCATAAAATTTTATCGCGCGTACCTATACGTCTTGAGGAAATATAAACAAGGTTGGAAGTGTTAAATGTGTTTTAGTTGTGAGTTTATGCCAAAAAATATACAAATTGAGATGTTTTTAAATGCACAAGAGAAACCAACTAAGTTTTAGGAGAGACTTATAAGTTCTTGGTTGTATTAAAACCATTGAAGTATAATGTACTACGTACATAGAACAGACGGCACAAACAAAATCTGGGTAGCAAGCACGGCAGAGCGGGGCGCGGGGAGGGCGGCTAACTAGTGACACGATGTCACCGTCGCAGACGCGACACTTTTGTTTACCTATATTCTGCCTAATTAATTAGGTACCTCTTCGGGAACTTGGATGTGACATTAATATTAAGTTATAATAAAATAGTCTGTTTATTTTTTGTTTATAAAAAATAAATGATCAATTTTAATTGGGTTAGTGTATTACACTTACCTCTGTGGTATGTACAGTCGCCATCAGATAAATCGGAGTGGCCAGGGTGCTCACAAACATTTGAGCAGCCTCTTTTCGCCATCGTCCAACGCAACAACATTGCCATCCTCACCACTTAGATGGTTGGCAGTCCTCAACTGTGGGCTTCTCCAGAAACTTCCTGCCTCGCACAGCTAATCTGTGGAATGGATTGTCGCCTGCGGTATTTCCGGACCGATACGACCTTCAAACCTTCAAGAAAAGAGCGTACACCCATCTTATAAAGGCCGGCAACGCACTCACAACACCTCCGGTGTTGCAGGTGTCCATGGGCGGCGGTAATCGCTTACCATCAGGTGATCCGTGTGCTCGTTTGCCTCCTATCACATAAAAAAATAAATAAATAAAAAGCAGGCATCTATTGTCATGGCGTTAGAGTGCTTGTTCAGTATTTTTGAGCACCGTGGCCGCTCCGATATATCTGATGGCCACTTTAGGTACCTACATATATTAACTGGTTCAGGGGGTCATGGAAAGCCTTTTGCTTTTATAAAAAATAATAGCCGTGTAGTTTTGTATTTATATTATTTTTTATTTAATTACCCTTACACAATATAGATTTGAGAAATTATTAGTTGTCTGATCAGCTTCTACAAAGTAAGTGCACTAGAAATTGACCATTCTATGAAATGGTAATATGAGAAAAATTTTCTATAAAGCAAAATTCTACGAAAATGTATACTATATGAAACAACGACAACCACGACAAACCACCCATATCTTTTATAGTTATCAGTTGATGATGATGCAGCCTTTCTGTATTGTTCAAATCTCCATTAACTTATTTTGTCATCCATTAACTCAATTCAGTTCTTTTCTAAATAATGTGTACAATAATTATATTCCGCTTTTAAAAGAAACATCACCTTTTACTTTCCACACAATGTCACATCTCTTAATTTTTAGTCTATGACAAATGACGCAACATGGCCTCCACTAAACATTTTGCTCAAATTAAGAATTAAAATGATTATACAGTTACTTACCGATGGAAAGTTACTCCTTTGCACTTCAACGTGTTGCTCGAATTATTAGTGCAGTATCGCAGCACACACGATGGCATATTTAACAAGATTTTACACTGCTTCGTTTTAAAACAATACGACTGCGGCGCTGCAGAGCTCGCAAGCGACTGAGCGACGTGCAGCCGGCCGGCCGCAGTTGAATGCAACACAGTAATGATGGGCGATGTCTTCTCTATACGGAGTAATAATAGCTCAATTATCAAAATGCACATAGACATTTCACATATTACGAGTATATAGCAGTTTTATTCACGAGTGCGAGTCTCTAACTTTTATTTCCTCCGTATCTGCAAAATTTCTTCCTCCTTCCTTTTATACGAATGTCGTTTGTTTGCGTTTAATGGAATTTCTTCAGTCACTAGATATTGCTGATTTGGGGGCACGGCAGTGCCCCCGCCAAGTCGAGCGCGAAGCAAACACTGCCGTACCATCCTTTACTGGAACCATTTCGCCGCATTTTCAGGCCCCTATTTGAGAATTTCTGGATAAGACCGGAACGCAGAAATTTTCGTCATCCAGTAAGCTATAATCACATACTTAAAATCCAAAATTTCAAGTCTGTAGGTCATTTAGTTCCGAAGTTAAGCGAAAGCAAAGTTTCGCATTTATGGCACTCACTCACTCATGATCATAAAAATAGAACTTGTGCTTCCCATAAACTCAGAGAGCTGAAATTTGGTACAGAGTTAGGGTTCAATGGCCACATAAAAGGAAAACTATAAAAACTAGGATAATCGAAGATCACCTGGTGACCCTAATTAGAAAACAACCAAACTATTAGACAAAGGCGTGCCAAGTCTCAGGCATTCTTATTATTCTTTAATAAGCCCACGTTTCTACAAAAAGAAGTGAATTCCCATCAAAAACATTCTGTAAAAAACTAGCCAAGTTTCGATGGAGCTTCTTGTTTATCTCTAAAAAGTAATGAAATCTAGACAAAGTCGTGCCAAGTCACAGGCATTCTTATTATTCTTCAATAAGCCCACGTTTCTACGAAAAGAAGTGAAATCCCATCAAAAACATTCTGTAAAAAACTAGCCAAGTCTCAATGGAGCTGCTTGTTTATCTCTAAAAAGTAATGAAATCTAGACAAAGTCGTACCAAGTCTCAGGCATTCTTATTATTCTTTGTTTGCTAACTAAATAAAATTTTGTGGCTTGGCAATTACATAATACTACATAGTTATATGTATCCATAAATGCAATAATAATTATTATTATTAAATGCAATAAAGTTGTGTGATTGCCAAGTTGCAGAATTTTATTGATTTGATTGTTTTTACAGTATCCTACCGGCCGGCTCTTATCCTTGCCCCGTCTATCTCTTCAACTCAATACAATAATACTACTTGTTTTGTGTACATTAAAGTGCTTACATACATACTAAGTTGTAGATTGTACCATAGCGTACCTTATAGATTTTATTCATCTTTACCTGTTCAATTCTGCATGTATCAATTGGACCTAGTGTAGATCCTGAACAAATACTTAATATTTAGACAATACAATTAAAAAACTCGAGGTAGCTTTCTTTATTACTTTTTTAAATCAAATAAAATGACATAAATTAAAAGATTACTAATTTTAGGTAGAACGCATGGTATCTCAGCTAGACTCTAAATATTGTGCTGTTAAATTCAAGAGCGCATTAGGTAAGTGAATCTTCCGAGGTCTCACATGCCGTAATGAATATTCCGTTTCGAATCTCCATTATATGCAAAACACATTATACTCGTACTATCCTCGAATGGGGCCGAGGATGGAATGGGTTCATCTTTTGAGTATTGCCTCTGAAGTAATAAATCAGTGGCATATATAATACATATTACCACTATCGTTACTGCGTAAAACCAAGAGGAATTAATCGAGTAGGTATTTTACTACATACGTTTTAATACAGAGATAATCGTATTCATCGCTACGTTTTAGGTTCCCATGAGATAAGTAAATCACCGCTCTCACCATTTGAGCCATGTAATTGCATAGTAATAGTAGGAAATTTGGTTGGTGGTAATTGAAATGGTTACTCAGATATTCGTAATAACGTGATTACTTGATGAGATATAATTAATAATTTCACCCGTGTGGTGTCGGGTTAGAATTTCACCAACCCCTTTCTTCCCGTGGGTGTCGTAAGAGTCGACTAAGGGACCAGGGTTGAAGTGTGTTGTGGGCGATGGGCTAGCAACCTATCACTGCAATATCACATTTTGTCGATGTTTTATACCCACATTTATGCTAAAAGTGGCGCTGGAACATACATTTCATGTGCTCTGACTACCCCTTTTGGGAATAAAGGCGTGAATGTACCTGTATGTATGTAATAATTTCGGTTGAAGCTAGTTCTACCAATTGTCAACATTTCATTTTTTTAAGTTGCCCATTATATGATTTAGTTCGATAGAAAATGAAATTTTAAGGTATACGTGTTTTTTTATTTCTCCCTAAATGTTTATTTTCATTCAAAAATATCATATTTTAAAGTTGTGAATTCCAATAGGTCGTAAGTAAAATATGACGTAATTATTATGTCTCTCTATGGCACCTGTCCACATCTTTCATTAACAGACGTAGGAATGACGTCACGCACGGGGTAGACCGCGTTTCACATATTTTAGTGATTTTCGATTTAGGTGTCGTTAACATATTTTGAAATGTTGTCAATTCAGTTTCACCGTGAAATCCTTACGATTTCTACTCTCATGAGTTAATACCACCACACTTTACTTCCTCAAAAAAGGAGTAATGGATTACTCCACCGACAAGAGCCAAGCTCTTACAAATAATGATGACCTAATTACAAGTAAAAAAGGCTCTTTGGGCTCGCTTACATTAGGTACCGGTACGGTACGATATCGGTGTAGCCGCTATGCCAATGCATGCGGCGCAAGTAAAATGTATGAGAACTAAGTTCACCGTTATATTCTTCTCAAATATACATCATAAGTCTCGATTGTGCGTTGGATTTGTGACCACATAACATACAGCTGTCAATTAAATGGCAGTATCGGACCGATGTTATTGTAGTGAAACTGCACAAAATGTTATCAGATGTCGGCTATCGGTACCAGCGCTTGCACCGATATCGTATCGAGCGATGCGTACGAGCGCTTGCTATATCCTAGTTTCTACTCGTATTCGCGTATCGAACGATCCCAGTGCTTCAACTAGAGCATGGCATTCAAATCGCGACACAGTTGCATATTTGTACACTCAATACCATCCATGATTCCGCGATAACGAACCGACGCATCGGATATTGCTCCATTCGCGCTAATATCGGCTTACAATGTCGAATAAACGACCTACGGCAACGTTATCGCTAATGTCGGCTAAATAGTGAAAATGTCGCCGTAAATTCCTTCATTTTAGGTAATTTCAGAATATTGTTATGTACATTCACAGTAAAAAAATAGGGCTTTTAATAAATTTTAAATCAAAGGAAAAAATTAAAAAATTTAATGCTCCGAGCCGGATTCGAACCAAATATAGGAAATTAGCATATCAGTGTCTTTGAGAAATTAACTTTATTCAACCTATCTATATACTAGTTTATGCAACTGATTCATAATGAGAGGTCTTAAAACACTTGAGCTCTAAGGACGGACATGACAGGCTATTTATTTTTTTGCGTTCCTGAGAGGGAGGAATATTGAGACAGACCCAGTTCTACGTGAGTGAAGCCGCGGGCACAGCTAGTAAATTATAAGTTTCAGGCAAAACATATATATTCTTCGAACAAATGAAATGTTTGAGAGAATCTTCGTATTTTATGGAGCGAAATACTGGCAATTCTCGCCTCGTGATATACCAAAGCCTCATTATTGCCTAAAGCACTATTTAATCAAAAAGTGTTACAACAACGTTCCCAAGTTCATTAATTAAAGGGGAAGGAGAATGTGTTGTAACAATTTGTAGCATAAACTACTCCGAGCAAGATAAACACGCAAGATTGTGCGAAAACAATTTCGACTGGGACCGTGCGAAGTCATGCTCAGTTACGAGCGTTACGAGTAAATAGTTTCGCAGCCTTATCTACTTAGAAACAGTCTAAAGCAAACTGACTATAGTGTTGTTGTACCTGTCTCAGAACTGTAATTTGGACTCTTTTGATTTATTTTTAATGCGATTTGGCTGGATACTATTTGTGATCTTAATAACTAACAATTCACAGGGGTTCAATGCTCGTATTTTAGGTATTGCACTCTGAAAGAATAAAACTAGTGTTTATTCAAGACGCTTAGAACTTAATACAATACACAACATACCCGCTTACTACTTTCGTGAAGAGCCTCTTGGAAAAGCCTTTTGGCAGTTCTGGCTGATTCCACAGCAGGAGTTTTCGTAAAAGTGTTTATCCTGAACCGTAACGCGCACGACCATTTGTGCTGACGTGTTAGAGCTTCAGTAGATTCTGTTCACCATCCTGCTCGCACTATTCCCGGTTGTGCCCTTAAGGAGCCCGGGGCCGTTTTGACATCTAATCCCAAGATTTGGCATAGGCAACTAGTTTTACGAAAGGGACTGCCACCTGACCTTTCAACCCAGAGGGAAAACTAGACCTTATTGGGCCCGGTTTCCTCGCGATGTTTTCCTTACCGAAAAGCTAACGGTAAATATTCCGTACGGAAGTTCCGAAAAACTCGTCGGTACGAGCCGGGATTCGAACCCACGACCACCGCTTGACAGCCGCATGCTTGAACCACTACGCTGCCGTTGGCTTCAGTAGATTCTGAATAATATAATCAAATCCAGAGCTAGCCCTTTGTGAGTTAAAGAGTTCGTTTTGTGCAGAGATTAAATTTATACACATCAAAGATAGCTTGCTGTAAATTTTCCTAAAAGGGTATAAAGTAGGGCAAGTAGTCTCCAACAATATCGAAGCGTTTACGTTTAACCCTCAGTGCACCAGAAGCTTGTTAGTTGTTACTCAATGCAACTGTATATTGCTTTTCATAAATAGTTTGGAGTATTTCCAGTTTCTTAACTTTCAACCATTGCCTGTTTAATATTCTAAATAATAACAGTAACTAAGAATAATTTGAGCTCTTTACTTGTTTTTCAATGCGAGGTTTTCCTACCTACGAGTTTTAAAAATTAGTTCCTGCATATTGAACGATAACACTATGTAGTAAATACTTGATTTTTGCATAGCAGTAATATCGTATAGATATATCGTATATTTTTCCACATATTCAAATGGATATGCCAAACTTGATAGACTCTTAGCTAGGTACATAAATATATAGCCCGATAGATTTTGTCAAAAACCCAACATTTTTTTATGTCACTCTCACGAATATGAGGAATTCGACGAAATCAAGCCTTTTTCACTGTAGCCCGTGTAATAGAATTCTCTAGTCTACATACATACATACATACATACATACATGAGCTCATAAAACATAACCCTTCTGGGGTAGTCGGGCGATAAATAGAACCTAGATAAGACAAAAAAGCATGAATTAGTGGATATTTGAAATCGGTCCGTGTACCTAATTCCCAACAAGCTGTTACGTCGCAGTCGTAACCCGTGCAAAACCATCACATTGCCGGGTACTTCCCAAGTTGTCGTCTCGAATTAGAAACAGTGCCTAATCCCAAAGTTTATGCTCCAACTTTGGCGGCATTACCGCTTAGAAATAACACTGACAGTCGAACTAACCTCAAACTAGATTACGCAGCGCTACTGTAGAATGGCTTAGGAATAATGCTCTTGGTCATTTTCATTTTAGATATTACAAGTGGTTGGTGTGATTGACAAATACTTTATGCTTTGTCCTCACGAGACTAATGCTTTACCGATTTGCCTCATATGTATATTTATTCCATCATTAGGTCTAAGATTATTATTTATTGAGTACACTTATAGTTATAGTGCATTCATCCTTACTTTTCTTATTTGGTAAACAACATTCTAACCTCAAAATGTATCTTTTTAGACTATAGCAGCTTCTATCTTATCGTAAAAAAAGCGTCGCTAGACAAAAAAATCGTGAAGTGATGTCCGAAAAGTCGTCTCGGCATGATCTAATACTCACAAAACTGCTATTCTATCCTAAAAAGATGCATTTTGAGGTTAGAGTGTTGTTTACCAAATAAGACAAGTAAGGATGAATGCACTATAAATAATGCTAATGCTTAATTCTAATGTGACAAAAGTTATCGTTGTGAAAGAAACAAAATTGTTATGAGAATAATTCTTGTGCTTTAAACTAACGTAGTAGAGCAGTTCACACCAGCCACTTAAATGATAAAATATTACGAGTTTTTAACTAAAGTCACATTCTGTGTCCAGAAGGACTGTTCTAATAATGTCAAAAGTTATGGATAAATTACGGAAATGGCTTATGCTAATTGTGGTGTGTAGTGTTCACTTAATTGGCACTATCTATATGTACATACATCGATTTTGCTACGCGTTCCTTGGATCGACAGCACACCACTACTCCCAGCAACGCTCGGACAACTACTGCCCCCCACTCCGGTCATCGTGACGTATGCGCACGAGATAAGGATAGCAATACACTACAGTGGTGCACCAAACTAGCCGATCGGTGTGGGCTGGAGATCCAGCCCTCGAAACAAAATCTTGGATCCGCCACTGAATGGTATTTATAAATAGAATCAAAATGTTACGACAAAATATTTTTTCTCAAAAATGGTATGTAATGTTGCCATAACATCTCTAAAAAGTATCCAGAAAGTGAACTCTACCGGAGACTTATTCACCACTGTCCAGTAAGAAGCGAGATTTTAATGTCCCGTAAGTAAGTATGTAATTTACTTACTGGACAGTGGGTCATCCTCTTTAGATCTGCTTAGAAAAAAAACATAGTACCAGACACAGATGCCAAATTCATGAATATGGTTATAGGAGGGAGGCATCAAATATATATCTACCTATCTTTTTGGTATGACATTTTATGAGACAGATATATTTTGGAGCCTTAAACAGCCATTTTATAGTCTGTGATACTTAAAGCGACGCAGAAAAAGTATGCACGTTGCGTTTTGTACTTAGTAATGTTGTAGAAATATAGTGTGGGATTTTATGTTTGTATTTAGTAATTTCAGTTTATAAATCATGTTGGATTAAAACTTTCCATTCTAAAATGAACATGGAGTTTCATAAACAATTTTTTTTTTTTTACTAAAACATTCATGTAATGTAAAAATAGATCAATGTTCAAAACTAAACGCAAACTTTTTAGAAAAAAAAACGTCTGGGAGGATTTCACCAAAGACTGCAATATACATTCAATTGCGAGGATTGTGTTTTAATTTACAGCGTGAAATTAAAAAATCCCAAATAATAAATTCATGTGAATCTGATTCGGAAATAGATGGCACTCCTCCTGATTTAAAAGCAGAGTCCGAAGAAGGCCGAATTAGCAACAAACAATTTACTTCCTTCAAAACCTAAGGAGCGATATATGACAACTTATGAAAAATGTATGAAGTGGAAGGCAGAAAAACAAGCCAACAGCTGGTCTGAAAATGTATTATTGGCATATTACAGCTTTCTTCGCCACACAATGCAGTTGACAAGTTTATGGGTATTCTATGCTTCCGGTAAATCGATCACAATATCTATTAGTAATTGCCCTAGTATGAATGTAACCTTCTATATTAATTAAACGAATATGTAGTTAAACTTTCTTTCATTTTTGAGAAAAGCATTATACAAGCCTCAACCAGTAAGAAAAGCCATCCTGGCCTCGTATATAACCGGACCTCACCTGCGGTTCGGTCCGGTTAACTCATACTTGGCCAGGGAAGGCTTACTTACTGGATTCTGCAGTAATGTACTATATTAGTATTACTTGCGATTCGCCATTTCATTACTGTTTTAAAGTAATGCCGTCCGCTTATATTTACTGCCACATAACAGACGAATAGTGAATTTTGTAAACACAGATATGTACATTACATGATATGCAATTAATTTAATTGTTCTCGCTAAATTGAATTCACACCATCCGTTTGAAAATAATTTAACTTCGTAATCAATCTATGTATTGTTCAAGTCAAATGCCTGCAGTGTTCAAATCAAATGATTGAAACGCGTTTTACTAGATTTTCCCATTATCTATCTATTGTATTTCGGTGTTACAAATGGAAGTGTGAGTGACCGTTGCTTGTCATCGTGTCGTTTTATCGTGTAGTTCTAAATTTGGGAGTGTTTCTTTGTGTTTTACCTTAATAGTTCAACTTGGTACTACGAGTATTGCGTTACCACAGGGATACGCCTATTTTACGACTTACCATATTGTGTATCTACTTTTACCTGTGTCTTTTATACAATAAAGTATTTACATACATACATATATACTTATATATATTCAAGCCCGCAGTCCCAGAGGGGGTACGCAATGCACGTTAAACAAAGTCTGAAGTTTAACGTGATTAGTCAAATTAACACGTAGTGCGCTAGTGCAACTCAATCTCAATACCATATTACAAAACAAAAATGTATTCTGTTCGTACTATCTTTGATTACGAGTTCATTAGTGAATAGCCATGAACTCGCCTTCTTGAACTTGTCCGAAATAGACGCGGTGACTTCATACAACCAATAGGTACATGCAGCCACAATTCGGCCATGTCACGTAAATAAACCAAGGTTTAAGTACAATCAAACGAATGTTGGTACTGAACCAGTAGCCTAACTTATAATTATTGCTGGTGATGAAGTTCCAAAATATGTTTTTTGTTTCATGTAAAATGCAATTTATGGAGACTAAAAAATAAAGTATTGCAATACTAACGTATCTACAATATTACTTAATAAGTAATGAGGAAGCAAGATCAAAATAATCAGATTATCCTTAAGAACGGTCTAAACCCTTGAAAACTACTGCGTGTTAATAAGGCTTATAAACAAAAAACTTGTCGTATATAATGATATTAAAAATGTACGCAAAAGGTGAATGTCGTGACTTTTGCTAACAGGATCAGATTAAGATTGATTGCCCTAAGTGCACTGTGGAAGAAGCGGAATACAACTCGTCTTAATCTATATAGATTTATAACTACTTATCCTGTTGCCCTTTAGTGAGTGCTGGTAATGTCAAGTGTTTAGATATGACTGTCTTTAAAGGTCAGTGCAAAAAAATCAATACAAGTATGGAATATTTTTTGCTGACTCCAAAAAATTAAGGAGGTTCTCGATGTATTTAATAACGAGCTTCTGCCGGGACTCCGTCCGCGTGGAACTCGTTTATGTCGCAGCTCGATAAAAACTTTCACCCTCAATTTCACCCCCTTTGGGGAAGATTTCCGGAATAAACACTATCATATGACCTTCCCCGAGACTCAAACTATCTCTAAGATACCTTTCATCTAATAATGTAAGCGTGAAGAGATAACAGACAGACAGTCACATTGATTAAGTACATACCTACTTTTAAGCTGCGTCATTTGTGAACAGAATCCGATTTTTCAGTGATTCGTTGATTGAAATGATTATAGTTTGACACTAACTACACTACACACAGACTTGTACCATAAAATCAGTTACGATACAAACTTTAATTTAAAATATTGTGGGAAAATCGGGGCGGGAGTAAAGTAAATAAATAGAATAGAATAGAAATTGAATAGAATCATATTTATTCATGGCAACAGCACATACATGTACATAAATCAAAAAAACAGAAATAAAAACGATTATAATACAACCTAATACAAGAGTACAACTATTTAGTAGGAGGGCAGTGCTTTTTATTACTCTTTAATTAAGTAGTGTTATATTGGGACTTTAACCATAGACTGCGATTGAACGAATGAAAAGAATGTAATAATTGGTAGAAATTCAGTTGTATATATTGGCAACACTACACTTCTGTTTGCTACATATATTTTACGTTATGGCATAATATATGTTGCGAGATTAGCATGTTAGCTAAGTAACGTAAACATGGTCACAATCGTAAAGTTATACGTCCGAACGTAAATATATGGCCGATTAGTGAGCTAGCCGGGCTGACCACACTGTGGGTGTACCGTAACGTTACACCTTTGATGATAAAAAATATTGAAAAAAGTCCATACGTTAGTACCTCTCTAAACTAAACACGAATTAGACTGCTCAAATAGCAATCTAATTGGTGGTTAGAGAGGTACTTAAAGTACTTTAGTAAGGTGAGTCGGGGCAAGAGTATCATACTTTTTCTCTGTCTCAAATATCAATGACCAATGTAAATACTACAGGCATCGATTTCCTTCGGTCCGGAGAATGAAGCTTTTAGCGTACGTATTTATTACACAGGTGTTTTATTTTTCTAACCTGCCAATTCCCAACGGACTTAATATAACAAAGGATTTTTGCAGAATAGAGTATTTCGTAATGCATAAGGTGTAATAATTTGAGATCTAATTATTTTACATCAGCTATCAGGCACTCGAGGATAAAGCTGATTAAATCCATTAATTTAAATTACCACTCCGGCTGCGTTGACAGTGTGTTCGTGCAAGTCCACCAGATTTTTGATCGCTTTTATGAGGAAAAAGAAAGATATTTTCAACGCTTACAAATCATATCATGATATGTAATATTATAAAGAAGTAGATGGTCGTAATGTTTGTGATTCTGTAAGTTTGTACTCGAATGTAGGGGGTAATCACTGGACCTATTCATCCACTTTCAAAAAACCTTCCACCAGCATAGAATGGACCTCCGAGATGGACACTCGCGGCCCACTGCGTTCTTTTTAATATGCAGTCGGTGCCGCAGCGCGGGGGCAGCTGTATATTTTAACCAAGTTTAAAATAGGAGAAGATTCTAAATTAGTCGGAATCTTTTTTACAAGCTTTTATTTAACTTGCCCTCCCTCCCATACTAACTATGGGACAAAATCTTGCGAGTTAAATTGGACCCACTTCCCGGTGACCGATTGAGTTGAAATTTTGGGTATAAGTATATTAGTTTGGATGACAATTCAATATTATGGTACCATCGAGCTGATCTGATGATGGAGACAGAAGGTCGCCATGAGAATTTAGTACTTAACCGACGTAACCCCGTTGAGTTTGGGTTCGGTAGAAACTTCTCAATGAGTAGTTGATGATGGTGTACAGAAAAGTACAGTCGGCAATAAAAGCTTGTACCAAAAACGAAATTTTTGACAGACACTTATTTATTTTTATGTATGGTCCCCCGAATTGAAGACGCCTGGAACGATTACAAAAATTATTTTTTGTTTGAAAGGGTATCTTTCCCAGGTGTTCCGATGGCCATCGGGTCAGGATCTGTTCCTGGAGAAATCGAGGGAACTCTTCAAACAAGACGAAATACTTAATTGAACTCTGTTCAAACGTTGTATTTAAAGTAAATTATGATGTCAGTAATCTGAACTCTGTCATACAGCTACACTTTAATTGCCAGGAACCCGGGCGCATACGCCGTAGTCGCTTTCCGCTACAAACGATTCTTGGCAGTGAATGTGTTGAAAACTGTGTTGAGAAGAAGACTTTGAACTAAACAACAAGATCAAGACGATAACTATGATTAAATGTATAAGATACTATTCGATACCCACTATTAAGTTAATGTTAAACTAAACTAAATTAATGTCACCTTACGCTGATGGCGCGGAATCCCAGATTATCCTAAACTATATTTATTAATTAAGCAAACACATTACAATGCCATTGTTAGCCTTGGACGTAAAGTGCGGTTTAATACATTGCTCTTGTATGTGTACGTAGGTGCCAGTGGCGGCGCGAACATTTTCGATGGGAAACCCGGAACATTACGAAAGGGTAGGACAGAGTAAAAAAATAGTTTTTAGACAAGGCGGTGGGAATCGGCTTGGACCCCATACACTCCGCCGCTGGTACAGTCAGCAACTCACATGCATCCTACCCACTCACTTGATTTCCAATTCTAAAAAAGGTAGCCCAAATTACTTTGTTTTTTTATCAAGGCAGCCCATACTTCGCTTCAACCACAGTCACTGGTTGACAAGTTGCCACAGTCAGTTTAGGGGTGCGCGAAATTACCAACTGTGGTTGCCACAAGCTAGTGAGTAGCTCATCATGCTAAAGTATACAGTGCAGTAGTAGGTAGGTAACTAAACCGTATCAGTAACGGGGGGTAATCTCCAGAACTACACAATCAATCATTTTTATCACTATATAATAATAATAATCAATTAATCTGTCTAACATAGACTTTATTTTATCCTGCGTTCCCTGTATATCACACGCGGACAGAGCCGCGCCGGCAGTTAGTCTTATGTGTATAGATACTAATTAGGTACCTACTGTTATTATTTCTCTAAATATTTAATCATATAAAATCAGTCATTCAATGAAACTGAATATTACGTTAATGGAAGTTTGTCTGTGATCCTCAAAGTTGCATTGTATATACTCGTATAGTATCCTCGAACTGTCCAATGGATCAAAGACATCAATGTAGTCAGTAATTGACTAGCTCGACTATTCATAATAGGATTGTTACTCGCTGACATTATTAACTAAAGTTTTGTGGTTTCGTATTTCGTAAGCGATATGTAAAACGTAAAGATCACGGTCACTGAGGTTTGTTATGCTCCATTGAGATTTTTTACTCTCTAGTATAATCTAATCTGAATTGGATAATTGTGGTACCTACTGGTCATGTTTTCCGTCCGCGTGTTGCAAAGAATCCAGACGAACCGCGGGAGCCATCTCATATAGCTACTGATATATATTTATTTTTTACTCTCTAGTATAATCTAATCTGAATTGGATAATTGAGGTACCTACCGGTCATGTTTTCTGCCCGCATGTTGCTGAGAACCCAGGCGAACCGCGGACACCATCTGACATACAAGTAAAAAATTTTTTGAAATCTGATTGTTCAGAGCACAACAAAATATACAGTTATATTTGAGAAAAGTTGTTGCCTGTAATACCTAGCAGCTTAGAAGAAATTTTTAGTTTTTATTGTCTATGGAAAAACAGAAGAAGAAAATGTGTTGAGTTAGACAGTTAAAGTGAGTTGAAGTTTTAAAATAATAAATAATTTAATGAGTCAAAAGAGAGTTGTTTTCTGTTCCTGAATACCGTAGATGGCGGAAAGATTATTCGCAACACTGATGACAGGTGGTGAGTAGTTCCGGAGTATGCCTCCTACATATGTACAAACACACACAGAATCTTCCTCTATATTGAACGAGCGAGCAATGCGAACACAGTTCTCCGTTTCAGCTTAGGCCAACATTTTTTCATATGACCGGATGTCCAGACGTCCTGATGTCCGACTGTTCTCCTCTTCACGTTTCACAACCGATTCTCGTGATAATTTGTGAGCAGGTTCAATAATAATATACAAGTAGTTTTCTTTATACGAAATTGAAAACAAATGTTTTGTCAAAAATACATGCTCGTTCTTTGAAGTTCTACAGCGCACAGAACCACTTGTATTACCATAGATTAGCACAGCACATTCATCGCATACCTATATTATGAACTCACTTCTGAATTCCCAAAAGGGGTAGGCAAATCATGTGAAATTTAATTAAAATATTGGTTGCTAGACCATCGGCCACAACACTCACGTTCAATCCTATTCCTACAGTTGTCATTGTCACATATTCATCACATAAATAATATGCAACACATACCTCTGTCAAAGGTCATCACAAAATGTTCAACTTATATTCCAATATGAATAGTTTAAAACACAGCTTTTATTGTATCCAGGAATTCACGAAACATTCGCAATTTAACTCGCGGTGACAGTGTCGAACGGAAAGTCTAGTAAGGCTGTATTATTAATGTCATAAGCGAGTAAAGGCGAGTTAATGGTTATGAGCGTGGGGGGGTAGGATAGAGTTATAAACGATTTACACAGGGCAAAGTCCACTGAGTCCACAAGTACTAACGCTGACAACTCAATTAACTCTCACAAGTGACTAAGTCCGCACCTACTAGTGCTTACACAGCTACACTTTACTGTTACGCACTAGACCACTTCACTTTCCACTACTTGTTTCCAGTGTACGTCTTTTTCCAGTTCTCACCCGATACTACTCCATTAGTATCCCACTCTGAGAACTCCACTCCAAAGACACCACTTAGATCATTCACTTAAGACCTTGCTTTCTAGACTCCACATTCCAGACTGACTTAGTACCTACCGCAAACGTGGTCCCCTTTCCGAAAATTCTACACCTTATATTCGATTTGTTCATTTCATTACTCATTTGTAGGGTTAGGATTCTGGTGGCAGTTTAGCACAAGTAATGCAGTGGAGTCGCCATTGTATATTTTTTTATTTGAATAAATGAATAACTGAACGGTAAATCTTTATTAATATATAATAATATATCACCTTTGCGTTTTATTGTATGAACGTGATTAGAGTAAACAAATTAGGTTTGTTGATACATCGCATATTTTACTAGTTGTATTTTACATAATTTTTTGACGACAACTGCAATGCAATACTGTAAATTACAATTTTATGATTTTACTAGCTTTTGCCCGCGGCTTCGCCCGCGTAGTAAAAGTAATTTTCCAATAATTTTTGAATTGCTACGCCGCCTACTAACCTACTGCTACTACTTCCCCTACGAATAACCCTTCGTCATAACCCATTATGGTAAATTATTTTTTATTTATTATTATTTTTATGCCCGTGTGGTGGCGGGTTAGAATTTCACCACCCTCTTTCTTCCCGTGTGTGTCGTAAAAGTCGATTAAGAGAGCAGGGTTGAAGTGTGTTGTGTGTGATGGGCTAACAACCTAAGCAATATAACTTTTTGTCGATCTTTTATACCCACATTTATGCTAAAAGTGGCGCTGGAACATAAAGTTCATGTGCTCTGCCTTTCCCTTTTGGGAATAAAGGCGTGAATGTATGTATGTATGAACGTATTTCTGTTATTAAATTTACAGTCATGATTAATGAGAATCTGTCCTCTGAAACAAAAGCTACTTTATGTTCATGATAATGTTGAAATACCAAAATATCTCCACGAATGTCAAGTCAAATTTGTGGCCTGGACATTGCTATAGGCTAGTTTCCTAAGATGCATGATTCCATGCTTTTCGAACCAGTATTTAACATAAATACCCAAAAATTTGTTTTAATTTAACGGCGGCCAAAATGCTTAACTTATAAAAAGTAAGCAGATCTTCGTGCAGCACCTTGAATGTACTTATTACGGATGCAGGCACTTTCCCAATGTCTCCTACCCTCCCGTCCCGCCGCGCCGCCCGCACTCGCCTAGGTACCGATTGCTGACGATCGAGATGGCACCAAATACAAACTTTAAAACCTATAACCCTATATAACGCGGGTCTCGTTCCATACCTCAAAAGCTAAAATAGAACCCTTATTTATAGGATCACGTGTGGCTGTCTGTCAGTCCGTCTGTTACAACCGATTTGCTACGAAAAAAACTGGACCGATTGAATTGCAATTTGGCAGAAATATTTTCATGAATTTTCATGTCCACAACATTACATTTCAAAATCTATGTGATTTTCGTTATTAACGTCCCAAAAAACCGTAATAACAACGCCCATATTGATATTTAGACGCCACGACGTTGGAATGTAAAATCGTTGTTGTTTTCCTAATCAGCGACCCGATAAACCATAGAAACAATAGATGCCGATGTTGATTTTCAGATTATGTCACCACATGTCTCCTTTTAGGGGTTGAATTCTCAAAAAACCGGAAACACTTGTTTACTCATTTATCGTTAGGAATTATCCTGTGAATTCTCGAATAAAATTGTCTAACTAATCATTTTTCTCCATACAAACTTTGGACCTCTTTTTAACCCCTTAAGGTGTAATTATTTCCAAAACGCTGAAAGCACTTTATTTGTAAATGAATACGTAATCTGTCCACAAAGTTTTAAGTACGTAGTAGCTAAAAATAAGTTTCCCTTATACAAAATTTGGACCCTCATTTAACCCCCTTAGGGGTGGAATTTTGTAAAACGCTGAAATTGCTTTTTTTGTATCCTAATAAGTTATCTTCCTACAAAGTCTCAAGTCTCTAGTTCAATAAATAATGTTTCCCCCCACAAACATTGCATACCTATTTAACCCCCTTAGGGGAAGAATTTTATAAAACGCTGAAAGTACTTTTTGTATCTTAATAATAATATTCCTACAAAGTTTCAAGTCTCTAGTACAAAAAAATATTTTTCTCGCATACAAACTTTGCACCCCTACTTAACCCCCTTAGGGATAGAATTTCCAAAAATCCCGTCTTATCCCTTGCCTACGTCATAAAATGAAGCTCTGGTGTAAATTTCAAGTTTCTAGTCCCAGTAGCTTTGAATACTAACTTTGCACCCCTATTTTACCCCCTTAGGTGTGGAATTTTATATAAGGCTGAAAGAACTTTTTTTGTATCTTAATTAGTAATATCCCTACAAAGTTTCAAGTCTCTAGTACAAAAAATAATGTTTCACCCATACAAACTTTGCACCCCTATTTAACACCCTTAGGGACAGAATTTACAAAAATCCCGTCTTGTCCTTTGCCTACGTCATAAAAGGAAGGTCTGGTGTAAACTTCAAGTTTGTAGTCCCAGTAGTTTTGAATACAAACTTTGCACCCCTATTTAACCCCCTTAGGGAAGGAATTTTGTAAAACGCTGAAAGTCATTTTTTTGTATCTTAATAAGTAATCTTCCTACAAAGTTTTAAGTCTATATTTCAAAAAATAATGCTTCCCCCATACAAACTTTGGACCCCCGTTTTTCCCCCTTAGGGGGTGAGTTTTCAAAAATCCTTTCTTAGCGGATGTCTACATCATAGTGGCTATCAGCATGCCAAATTTCAGCCCGATCGGTCCATTAGTTTGGGCTGTGCGTTGATAGATCAGTCAGTCAATCAGTCAGTCACCTTTGCGTTTTATATATATAGATAATATAACATTGAAATAAATTTTACTTGTTTGCTAAAATGTTTATGTATTCAGGAGCTTGAACAACTTGCAACTGGAAATAAAGTTTCAAAATCTTGCATATTATTTTCTTCTCATGTTAAACGGTTGTCTAGATTATGAAAAGCATATACTATAGCAATTTTTTCCATATTACCTGGCGTTTTACGGTTTCTCAACTTGTGAAAAATCCAATTATGAATCAAGTTAGTTGTGTGAAATTTAATTATTCATTATTGGTTTATTCATTCATTCAATCAAAAAATATATAACAACGACTCCATTGCTCTTTGTTCACCCCAATGCCACCAAACTTCCCAACTTTACTCATTTGTTTTGTGTAGCATGGGCTTTTCTAGATAATCGTATGTCCACGTTTCTCGAATATTCCAAGCCCATAAATTTTGTCTTATCATTTTCCGCAAGCATAGAATATTCTATTCGTCTATTTTCTCTCGAACATTCCATGCTACTGGGCGCGGCGTTTTGAAAATGGCCTCACTATTAATTTAAAACACAAAAAGTGCTTGTCGGCCGTTGGGCTCGAACCAGGAACATCGACTCCAAGACCGCCGTGTGTGACTTATTACAACACGGCGAATTCCGAAATACCTTGCCGGAATGTCACTATGACAACAAAACTTGTTATTGACCTCGCCTTCGTAACAATATAATCCATCCATCCCCCTAGCGTTATTCCCGCTTGTGGCCAAAAGGAGCCCTGGATCCGCTTTGACACCTTATCCCAAGATTTGGCATAGGCACTCGTTTTACGAAATGTACTTCCATCCGACCTTCCAACCATGTAAATTGGAGAAACGGTAAAATAATAAAAATGTGTAAAAAAAGGGATGAATTGTACAAAATATGGTATCAAGACCAAAGTAACGCACAAAAAAGACTCCTGTATAATAAATACAGAAACAAAACAAATAAATGTATAAACAACATAAAAAATCGAAACATAAAAAATGATATACGAAATAACTTCAAAAATCAGAAAAAAGTTTGGGAAATTGTAAATAAAATATGCGGAAAAATCACAAAATCGATTGATGAAATCGTTATAAAAAACTTCAAAAAATATAATATTAATCAAATAGTTAGCAAATTTGCTAAAGAATTTAGAGATAACGTAAACAAAATATGCTCCCCTTGCGAAAAGTCAATCCTAACAGAAAGTTCATACGCCCAAAATCCAACAGTTTCAATAAATATCAAAAAAGCCACCGAAAACACAGTTTTTTCTATCATAAACCAATTAATTGTAAAAAAAGCCCTGGCATAGACGGGATACGAGCGGCGGATATTAAACATATAAACACGGAAATTACCCCTATCATCACACACCTAATAAATACCTGTATCAATACCTCAACTTATCCTGACAAGCTAAAAATAGGCATTATTAGACCAATTTATAAAAAGGGCAGTCACAGCGACACTAATAACTACAGACCCATAACGATATTGTCCTGCATTGATAAAATAATTGAAAGATTTTTTGGCACTCAAATTCATAACTTCCTGCATCAAAATAATTTTATTAACCACAAACAGTACGGCTTTCAGAAGGGGAAAAACACCTCACAACTATTATGTAAATTCACCAACGAAGTTAATACGTACCTAAATGACAAAAAACATGTACTTACCCTATTTATTGATTTTAGTAAAGCGTTCGACACACTACGGTACAAAACGCTTTATACAAAGCTCGTGCAAAATGGTATACAGGGTCCCTTCTTAGATTTTATAAAAAACTACCATACAAACCGTTTTACATCTGTTAAGATTGATAACACCTATAGTAACAAAATCCCCACAGAAAGAGGCACAGCGCAGGGCTCGATCTTCTCACCGACCGAATATCTTTTATACGTAAATGACATGTGTAACATATTCTCTGAAGGTTCTGTATACCAATTTGCAGACGACACCTGCCTCGTGACAGCTCACACGGACATAAAAGCGGCTGAAACTATCCTACAAAAAAAATTCGACTTATTGTGTGCATGGGCCCACGACGTAGGTCTAGTCATCAACTACGACAAAACTAAAGTCATGCACATACACTCCGCTCATAAAAAACATTGCATAACACCTAGAATCTTAGCGCACAAACACCAGTGCCTTCACCACATAACAACGGGAATGTGCGAGTGCGAACCCCTAATGAACGTGGACAAACATACTTACCTTGGCCTTATTATAGATAACACATTTAACTGGGGTCCACACATAAACTATGTTTGCAATAAGCTAAGATCCATACTGTCCAAATTATCCCTTTTAAAATACAAAATACCTTTTAGTACCCGCAGAATGTTATATATGTCACTAGCCGAGTCAATTATTAGCTACAGCCTAAGCAGCTATGGCCGAACTTATAAAACCTACCTAGATAACATATACAAGATACAGTTAAGCCTGGTAAAAACAATTGTACCTAATTCAATAAGGAAAATACATAAAAACGACGAAACAAAGCTATTCGAATACTGTAAAATAATAAATGTGCATGATAAGTTTAAAATGATGCTAGTGTGCGATGAAATCGCAAACTTACCTTACCTCAGAATTAGATCTAGGTCACAAAAATTAAGAAATATTAGTCTACCTAAGTATGTATTACCATCTTACAATAATACATATGGAAAAAGAATATGGGAATTCATATTACCCTATATGCTAAACTCATGGCCTAACGAAGTAAGTCAAAACATAACTAATAAGAAACATAAGTGCAAAGACATTATAAAAACTATGTTATTACCAAGTCAAAGTGCGCGCCCGAGTTGTTCACAAACAACTCAGGGAAAATAAATCTACCTCCTTCCGCACGTAATTTTTTAATTCATAACCCAACATGTTAACGAGCGACAATGGCGACAGATAAACCGTACGCGGTTTTCGCTCGCTGTTTAAAAAGCAAATGTTAATAATTTTAAGTTCTTATTTTTGGATAAATAAATGAAAAAAAAAAAAAACCCAGAGGGAAAACTATACCTTATTCGGATTAGACCGGTTTCCTCACGATGTTTTCCTTCACACGATTTTTCGCATGTTATCAGTGAGTGTATAGCGTTATAAATGGCAGTGAATGTGTTAAAAGAATATGTCCGCACCGCGCGTGGCCAAGCGCAGCCTGCGCTGCACTACGACCTAGTGCAGTAACTAGGAAGTAATAACGAGTGGAAATAATTGGGCCCGGTTCACATGTGCTACGAATCCACAATAACGCTACGTGTATGTTCCATGATGCGTGTTGCTGCTACTAGTGCTACTTCAGATTCAATTTTAATGGTCGGCAGAAGTTTTAACGATTTCGCTGAAATTGTTCTTAGTGATTGACATGAGATATAGCGGCTCTCTGACCCGTAGTATCAAGAGAAAAAGCCTGAGAAATAGTAGCTCCATAAGTTTGTAAGATTTTTGTAAACTTAATATGTTAGGGGTATACTCCGGAACCCCATCCGATTTTTTTCTCTTTTTTCTCCTTCTGAATAGTTATAGGCTGTATTTTATCCAGTAGGTTTGCCTGCGTCTTTTACAATATGTGAACGATGCTGCGCGGGCATTTAGGAATATTATGAAGAGGAAAATTCTGTGAGATTGCAGCCTTGTTGCAAGTTTGTGTGTAATGGGTAATCTCCGGAACCGCTAATGCGGTTTCAAAAAATCTTTCACCTGGGTATAGAATGGAATTTCCGGCCGGCCATAGGCTATGTTTAATCCCGCAGGTTTGCCTGAGTTCTTAGCCGTACGCGGGCGAAGTCGCGCGGGCAGCTTGTATCGTATACAAAGAAAATTACATTCTCATGGTGGTCTTCAACCAGTAATGTGCAAAAATTCATAATATTGGAGATACTAAACTTTACCACTGGGTTTTTTCAAAAAACCTATGTACGAAATACCATTTGATTTTGGGGAATAAATTTGACATTGAGAAACCTTAATTTTTTCAGCGATTTTCCGCGTCATGTAGCCCTCATTTGACAGAGCTACAATAACAGCAAGAGTTTCGACACTCAAATCGGCTTTGCGACCCATTTTAAATGATTTCTAACTTCACGAAATCTCATAGGAAATACGGAACAAAAATATTAAATGGATAAAATTTTCCGAATAATATAAAACGATTCCTTCAAGAGGTATTTTTATTGTTATTTGGTAGTCGTGGAAACAATTAAACGTTTGAAATTCAAAACATATTCTATATTTGAACATAATATAATATGATAACCTTATTTCGCAGAGTGAACTTAAACTTTTGACCGGTACTGTAGATCAGAAAAAGGGTTGGACCGAGGACACTGCCCTGTGGGACACCAAAGGGGACTAATAAGTCACTGCTGACATGATTTCCAATTTTAACTCTTTGGGTGCGGTCCCTGAGGTAGTCAGATTTCTAACAGGTCATAGCACGGAATCTCAATTTCAGCAGCCGATATTTGTAGTCTATTACGGCTTCAAGTTCCATACTTTATTGATACCTACTGTACTGTATAGACCTAAGCACCTTATTGTATAATATCCTCCTCTATAATTAACATGCATAGCCTGTCTGTTAGTGTTAATTAAGGAATAAATAAATAATAAACAGCAGAAAATAAAGCAGCTAACTGAACACGGTAACATTTTTTTAAAACGAACATCCAATCGACATGATTTGTGGGTTACAATGTGCTCCCCAAAGTTAGTAATTGGGTAGAGTTTCCTCCTCAGACCATTAAAGTAAAACATGGACGATATTTAAGTGTCAGCTAACGACAAATAAAGGGCACAGAATGTCACCCCGCGACCCTACCACCTTTATTAATGTGCAGCTTTGCTATTCACAACCTGTCTTGATTCAACTCACGAATCTGTAGTGTATTTTGAACCTGAGATTCGTCACAACTGTGCGTAATCGTAGCTCAGATTCACACTGGTCCTCCTCAGGCGAGTTGTCGGTGACCATTGCAAATACCAGCCCAGGTGCCCGTCCCTGGCAATTACGCCGCTCCACTTGTTTAGGCGTTAATAACCATCAAGACATTGTGTACCATAGTTTATCTTGATTTCATCTAACGTGGTGAAAATTTGGAATTAGTTAAATTTACTTTGAAACATTGACCATAGAAAGATTTGCTTTCAGTCGTGGACATATTCACGGGCTACTCAATAAAGTTTATACGTGAGAAAGTTATAAACGGAAAAAAAAAGTTTCCTATGTACATGAACAGTGATTCGCGATCTAAAAAAGCTTCAAAAGGTTCGAGAACAATGTATTTAATTCAAGAGAGCTTTTTAAACGTGTTCAATAGTGTTTTTCACATGACTTGTTTAGACCAAATGAAGGTGACGCATTGATTTTTCACCCTAAAAGTGGTAAGAATATTTGTGTTTATTTATATGATTGACATAATTCGGTAATTGTATTTTTTTGTGAAAATTAACGTAATTACAAGTATTTACGCTCATTCCTTCCTAAACACACATCAGACTGTTAATTGTGCTACTTAGTAAGTTGCTTGAGTTGAGACTAATTAGCATTAACACAGACGTTCCTAGATGATTATATATGTATAACCATCTCTAAAACGTTGACGGGTAACGCGCGTTCATTCCTAACTCAAATTAGAACGCCTTGCGGAATTGCACATCTGCCTCTCTCTGCCGTCTCCGTAAATCCTTGGCGTCATACCTGCATGCTTGCGTCTCGGCAATTAACAACGCCTGCCTTAACTGGATGAAACAAATGACGACGAATATTTTCATGATTTAGGCAGAAGTCGACGCCTTTATTGTTATTTACGTATTTAACTTGAAATTTCGGTATGTATGTTTGAATCCGAATGATCGATCGATTGTATAAACTTGTATTTCATTGACATTGATTGGATTAGCTGAAAGTATGTACAACAATGTAAAATACCAACGTTAATTAGTATGAAAGTAAATTGAGGCATTCGATTTGATACTGATTATTGATCTACTACCTCTACTAGGTAATACGTGGAAGGAATATAATATTTCTTTCATTTCTGTGCTTCGCAATCATGTAAAAAATCTTTGAACTGTTTGGCTTGACGTATTAGTAGGTTAGTAATGTGAAGGATGTACTCCTTCACTCGGGCATTACTGTACTGACCGCTAATATAAAAATAATAGATCCTTCACAGTACACAGGTATCGTGAAAATACCATTTCCACAGACCAGGTGAAATTCAATCGTACATCAATGTCATAATGAATCACATCCACATCCACTCTCCTAGCGTTTTGTCCCGGTTGTGCCCTTAAGAAACCCGGCGTCCTATTTAACACCCAATCCCTAAGATACTTAGTTTTTTGTATAGTATAGTATAGTAGAATATAGAATATAGAACCCACGCGGACAATCTCCATACCCGAGCATCTTACAAGCCAAACCTGACGGCCGAAGGCCCGAAGGTGAGCTTCGAGGTTCGCGAGGCCAAAGGCCGAGCTCCGCGTAGGGCCGAAGGCCCGAAGCGTCCCCTCAGTGCGCGCTCTCAGACACCCCACTCCCGACTGTCTTACAAACGAACCTGAGGGCCGAAGGCCCGAAGGTCAGCGGCGAGGCACGCGAGGCCGCAGGCCGAGCTCCGCGTAGGGCCGAAGGCACGAAACGTCCCTTCAGAGCGCGCTCTCTACGCGAGCCCGAGGGCCAAAGGCCCGAGGGGCGAGCCCACGCGGACACACCCGCCGCCGCCGCACAGTTTCACAAGCAACACAAGCGAGTTCAACGCGCCAGGACGAAATCTCAAATACCTCTTCGTTTCCCATGGTGGAATTTCACTTTCCTTTCGTTCGAAAATACAAAAAAAAAACCGTAAAGTTGGCAACCCCAAAAAAAACACCACACGATAACCGCGGTGCGGTCGCGCACCGCGCCGCAGGTAGGGTTTGCAATATTCGTCCATTTTTAGTATTCGAATAATATGAATATTAAATTTTCCATTATTCTAATATTCGAATATTTCGAATAATTTCGAATACTTGCCATATTAAACCAAAATAATAAATAACACTGTCTTAAAATATTTAAAAAACCTGAAAATCATTATAAACGAACATTTCTTAAATTTAACAGTAACAAATAGTGTAAAATAATCTACATCTGTATTTATTGACGTACCGGTAGCGTAGTGTCACTCAGGCGCGCGATTATTAAACAAAAGTTCGTTGTCGTATTTCACAAATTTTACCAATCACTGCCACAATTCCTAAAGACCAAGGTGTATAATCAATGCTTCCTACCAGTCTTGACGTACGAAGCTGAGCCGTGATGGAACCTAACGGTGGAGCTAGCCCACAGACTACATGTCCCTCAGAGAGCTTTGGAAAGGTCTACGCTCGGGCTCTTGCTGATGGACAAAGTCCCAAACGAGATTATCCGACAGAAAACCAAAGTGACTGACATAGCTCAAAAGTGTAACAAACTGAAGTGGCAGTGAGCTGGTTACATCTGTCGCATAACCGATGAACGGTGGAGTAAGCAAGCAGGTTCTCGAATGGAGGCCGCGTCATTCATGCTGTAGGCTGATGTGATCCACCACAGCTATGCGAAGCAGCGTAGAGGTTCGCAAGGAAAAAATACACCAATAGGAAGAGCTGAAGAACAGAATAAGAATGCTATATTGGTGGCTGATTTCCTCAAACCGCTCCGCCGCCTCACACAGCATTGGTGGATACTCATCCGTAAGATAAATAAATAAATATTAGGGGACAAATTTACTCAAATCGAACTAGCCTTTCCCAAGATAGACTTGCTGCGAAATTGTTTTGCCATTTGATTTGTCAAGCGTCTGTACCCTCGAAATCATGTGTCATGTATTCTTTAGTCGTATTGAACCCAGGATTGAGAAGACAATCACTGCCAGAAAGTTCTTGCGACCCGTTTAATCATGGCTGGCAATTGGTGTAACGCCACCAGCCTCCTAAGTGATTTTTATTGAATGTATATGGAAAATATTTATTTCTATACTATTCGAAATATTCATTTTATTCGAATAGTAAACCTTGTGGTATTCGAATAATTTTCATGGCGAATATTCGAATAATACGAATATTCGAATTGCAAACCCTAGCCGCAGGCATAAAACTATACTATACACTAAAAAACTACAGAACTTTACAAGAATTGTAAGTTACTAAGTAGGCGAAAACTTTATATAACATCTCAATCCTTAAGTTATTGTTATTGTTATATTAAGCTTATGCTCGTAGACATTACTGTGTTCAATCGCCACACATGTATAATACTATAAATAAGATCTTACAATTGTATGCCCTAAATCAGTATGAATGTAAAAAAGCTCTGTTAAATTGGATTACTGATCTTACTTATGATACACACACACACACACACACACACACACACACACACACACACACACACACACACACACACACACACACACACACACACACACACACACACACACACACACACACACACACACACACACACACACACACACACACACACATACACATACACATACACACATACACACACACACTATATAGTTTTACCTACTTATAATATATAAGAATAAAGCCACCTTGTGGTTCCAAATTGTATTAGTTAGTATACATAGATAATTTAATTAATTACTCACCTGCCAGCACAAAGAAACTGTTATAGTTTAAATGTACTATTGTTGAAAGAGCGGGGTCTCCTGATACAGATTCTATAAATACATACTAGGAGGTCTCAACCTCTATAATTGTAAAAACTACAATTGAGTACCTAATAAAAGACTTTTTTTTTGAGAAATATTTCTAATTGTATGTGTTATTAACAATTGAATTTAAAGTTAAGTGTTATTAACAACATGAAAAGTAAAGGAATAGCTAAAATGCCCCCCACGGTTCGTCTTCTCTAACTGGCTTATGTCCATCGCATTTTTCAGAATTCCAATGATTTATTAGGTCGAAAATTTAGGTCGGATGATTGAATAAGAATATTTTAGAGTCAAACTCAATCATAAGATTTTGCATCAATACTCACAGACTGCTAATCCCAAACAACTTTTCTGCTATAAATTTGCAAAGCTCAAGCTGTACCTAAAAGTAAAGTATGACCAACTGTTTATTTTCTCTTACTAGAATCAAAAATCTTTACCCGACTTTTTCCAGCTCAGCTGATTAGACTTATGAATCTTTCATAGCAGGTTGACCATCATTTACATATTGCGAACAGGCCTTGAATGCGGGGAAACTTTACCAAAAATTGGACAAAGAAAATAAAATTCAATTTATCGAAAGGACCTACGGCTCGGTTGGTACGGAGTAATGGTTCAACGAATTATTCATTTTCCGTTTTGTTAAAATTCTTATTTAAAATTGGAGACTGGGCTGGCAATAGGAACCCCAATGCAAAATACATTAAATAAGTAGATCCATCGGGAGTGGATTGTGGAGCTACGGTAGCCTAGTGGCTCAGGCATGCGGTTGTCAAGCGGCGGTCGTGGGTTCGAATCCCGGCTCGTACTTATGAGTTTTTCGGAACTTATGTACGGAATATTTACCGTTAGCTTTTCGGTGAAGGAAAACATCGTGAGGAAAAAACCGGTCTAATCCCAATAAGGTCTAGTTTTCTCTCTGGGTTGGAAGGTCAGATGGCAGTCGCTTTCGTAAAACTAGTGCCTATGCCAAATCTTGGGATTAGATGTCAAAGCGGACCCTGGGTTCCTTTAGGGGCACAACTGGGAATAACGCTAGGAGGATGATGATCCATCGGGAGTGGATTCAATGAGATAAATATTTCACAGTTGTAGGTAGTTAATTTATGGAAGGTAGTATATTTCTGTCTCGATTCAATTTGTAGGTATCTACTTATTTAGCCTCTTAATTTTTATTTCGATAATTAGTGTCTCACATATTATGAGTAGAATATTCCTAGGAGATTATCTAAAACACAAAACTTTCCTTCATCGGAATTTCTCGTTTCCCCAGCTTTGGACAGTCTACATTCATCTTACAGTTACAAATGCCTCCAATGTTTTAACACACCTACCAGGAACATCACCGAAAATATTCCCAGCATAAATCTTGACGACTTTCATTGAAGAATATTTCATGATTCTCACGAAAGGATTATGTAAATCAATAAATAAAATATTGCTCGAAAGTAGACGCGGGAGAAAAATTGGATATCGCCTTGAGGAAAAAGTTCCCCCGAACGAGCAGGAATTCCATAATATCGTCCAATAAGAGAGGTGACGCTCAACGAGAAAGCGATTCTAAATCTGATCCCGATTATCTTATAACAGTTTGTTAGTAAGAAGATGCGTATTATTTGGCAGTATTTTGATGTTTTGGTAAGTTCGAGAGAAACAAGTTTTTCACAATTGAGACTAAAATCTGACAGCTATAATAGATATTTTTTTAATAAGTGCCTCTAGAACGGTTGTTGTAAATATTAGTAGTCCGAAAAAATCTCATAACTAAGATTTTCGCCTCTTTCGATGCTTCCAGATCAATGGGCATTTCAATAGAAACGAAATGTCGAGACGCATTAAATATAATCACAATTATCAACGACCCTTATTTTCTCATAAAATTGGCTTACGTCACATTGTTACTTAGAAAATCGCTTTCATATTTACATAAAGTGTGCACGGTCTAATATATTAGTCATTGTAGGTACATGAGCTTCAACTGCTTTGCAAATAATGTATGGCGTCAGAGAATGGCCTACAGTGCAATTAGATGATCTCATATAGGTTGATAAGATGATAAGGGGAAACAGAGCAACAACGTTTAGATTATTTAGGAATAGGTTTACACTGCCAAATTGTAACTCTGTACGATAGTATGAAATATGATGACTGTTGTTTTTTAAATAATTTTTGAAAGAATTATTATTTCAATCACTTTACCATTATGTTTTTCAGGTGTTCTAGCATAGTAAATATATTCAGAATAACTAAAAAGATCGTCAATAAACATTCGACAAAATTCGTCGGCAACTGGATATATTACTCAATTGGTAAAGCCATCTGCCCGTACAGGAATTAAGATGACACAAAAGTGCAAATCCCGCTAGAACGATTTTCTTTTTCATTGTGGTTGACTTTTGATTTAATAATTTGACATTGTGATTTCCTTCCAAATGTTTCACTCTACAGCACCAGACAATCTAATTCGTACAATAAAGCCACTCAATTAAAAACATATCTATCTACATCTCATTCACACACAAAGCCTTGTTTCGTATCGATGATCCGGTGAATAGAGTTGGTTAAAACAATAGCCATTAACCTCGGGAACAATGTCAATGGCGCAACCTGCAATGCAATTTATGCATAAGGTTACTGACATCGTACTGGAGGTATATTTTGCTTAATTATTTCGCATCGGAATAAACAAATATTAGGAGACGTCAATAAAGTTAGTGTTTTGATTACTAGACAACGATCTTTTTATTTATTTGATATACAAACTTAAATAGATATCATCCAAGACTCAGAAGCAAATATTCGTATCAAATATCACACTATTATTTGCCCTTACCGGGGTTTTTACCTAGGACTACAGGTTTCAGAGGCATGACCACTACCCACCATTATAACAATAGTAACTATAAATCACCCGTAACTACGTAGAACAAATTGGGTTGGTACCCGATAATTCGTTGCTCTGTCGGGCAGATTCTGTCCGCTATAGCACCCCTCGTGTAAACATTGAGCACATTTCGGCTTAGGTGACCTAACAAGATCCCCTAATGGACGTTTGCTGTCGCTACTGTCCTGTTGGTTGCTGTCGGTGGCAAATTAGTGTCATAATTAAACTTCTACGGAGAAAATAAAGTTAAGTAGTCAACAATAAAAATATACTTGCTCAAGGTATTTATCTATGTATCAATTAATAGAAAGAAGAGCACGAGAGAGAGCCGAGAGGCGCCAAAACAAAAATCTAAATTTATCGGTCCATTCAAACAATTAAAAAAATCATTTTTACACATTTAAAGCAGACCGGGCAATTACTTGAGTTCAACTTCGCAATTGCATTTACTAATCTCGAATACGCGCTATTCTTCATTGGTCGTTTCGAGAATTAAATAAGGGACGCAAAATAAAACAAAAGGACCACTAAATTAAATTATAGGTACTTATAATCGTTTTAATAAGGATTAATAGCATATTAATCAAAGTTGACAAAAAGACAAAACATAACTTAATATAATGCAATAATGTAGTCCTTACAATCTGAGCTATTAAATTGCCTCACTTCATGGCATGGATATCATACACTTTAAGTATTTGAATTAACCAGATACATGGACGCCTGGCAACACATTTTTTGAGTGGTCTTAACGGCCACTGAAGTGAAAATAACTCTATCTTTACGAATGTTTTAGACTTCAAAGATCATCATCCTCCTAGCGTTATTCCCGGTAATGCCCCTAAAGGAGCCCGGGGTCCGCTTTGACACCTAAACCCAACATTTGGCATAGGCACTAGTTTTTACGAAAGTGACTGCCATCTGACCTTCCAACCCAGAGGGAAAACTAGACCTTATTGGGATTAGACCGGTTTCCTCACGATGTTTTCCTTTACCGAAAAGCTGACGGTAAATATTCCGTACATAAGTTCCGAAAAACTCATTAGTACGAGCCGGGATTCGAACCCAAGACCGCCTTTTGACAGCCGCAAACCATTAGGCTACCGTAGCTATTATTGTTATTTTTAGACTTCAAAAATATGGATGAAAATAAGTTTAGCTTATTGAAATGAAGTTGTTCTTATGTTTTTTACTTTGAAATGTTTATCCAAGTGAAAGTTTAACTAATTTAATTATATGGAACAATAAAACGATTTTTCACTTCAGTCCTAGACCTCGTAAGGCCAGATTTTATAAAGATGCGTTGGACCAAATTTCAGAACAAATTTTAGTTACGTACTCAGTCTATTTTTTTACCTTACTGATAGACATACTTACTTTAGGGGCATTAGCGGAATAATAACGCTAGGAGGATGATGATGACATAGATTTCATGCCCTTTAAGCTTTTACTTGGATAGTGAAAACTATAAATATCAAGTCACCAGCACTGGGAGCATTACCGCGTTTATCCGACATAAAACATTTGTCAGTATCGCACTTTCGTATTTCCTCGTGAAGAACGAATGTTTTATTCCCAAAATGCTTTACATGTGATAGGCCTCAAAGGCTCTTTCACTTATCTGACTTTGGAATTATTGTAATACTAGCTGTTGCCCGCGACTTCGTCCGCGTAGAACTTGTATCTTAGAAAAATGATTGGTATTAAATTATTGTAGGTGGAACCTTAATTATCGCCGACCCAAACAAAGTTCTATCATCTTATGGGATTATTTCAGAGATAAAAACTATCCTATATCTTTCCAAGGGTGTCAAATTCAGCGTACGGAAAATTTCATCTAAATCCGTTCAGGGATTAAGCGTAAAAGGTAACAGTGAAATCAGTTCATTAGTTTAAATTGCTAAATTTAAATTGAAAACTCCGTTTTTAGAAATATAAATATCTTAAGAATCATCAACAGACATCTCTGCTAAAATTTTATATTTTTTTATAATGTATTAAAGAAAGCTACATTACTCGCAATGTTTGCCTAAATCCGTTCAGTAGTTCACGTTAGTCCGAGCTACCTGTATAGTTATGAAAACCTATCTAATGCTAAAAGACGTAGAACTTTCCATCTCCATCTGCTGTCCCCATTTAACGGTGTTGTTAGGGCATACATGATTTTGATTATCTAAAATAAACTTTATAAATTAACAAAATAATCCGCAGTTTAAATGAAACATTAACTTCTTTTCGGTTATGGGAACTGGAAGCTGTTCGGTTCTGTAAGGGTCGTGGTTCTAATTTATACTTGCCTACTTCTCTGCTACCAGTCGGATTATTTATTTTAGCTTACCATATAATTAGTATAAAAGACCTATGAATTCCCTTACTTCAAAAAATACTTATTCCTCATACATACTTCCAACCCTTTTTAACCTCCTTACAGGATGAATTTCAAGAAATGTTGTAATTAGTTACCTAGTCTTTTAGCGAAGTTCCAGATCCCTTAATTAAAAATTGTCTTGTTCCCTGTACAAACATCCAACTCCTTTTAGCTAATTTTGGCGATGAGTGTTTTTAACCCCCTTATGGAATCCATTTCAAGCAGTCTAAATTATGTTGCCCCCATAGGGGATGAATTTCAAAAAAATCAGTTTTGTGGTCTTTTAAGATAAAGGCTATAAGACCGAAGTTACAAATCTCTTACTATAGTATTTTCTTAGTCTCCATCCCTTGAATGCCGTTTTAAACCCTTTAGGGGAGGATTTTTTCCAACACGCTGAAAGATCTTTTTTATTCTGATAATAATTGTTTATACAACGTTTTAAGTCTCCAGCTCAATAAAGAGTTTTGCTAATCCAAACCTTGCACCTCCTTTTAACCCCCTTAGGGATAGAATATTCTTAAACGCTGGAAATACTTTTTTATTTCATAAATAATCTTTCTACAACGTTTCAAGTATCTTACTAAAAAAAAGCGTTTCCCATACAACCCTTGCCTTTTAACCCCCTTCGGGGTGGAATAGTCTAAAACGCAAAAAGTCCTTTTTTTGTATTCTAATAAGTAATATTTCTACAAAGTTTTAAGTCTCTAGCTCAAAAACTAAGTTTCCCCCATATTAACTCTAAACCCCAATGTCACTCCCTTAGGGGTCGAGTTTTCTAAGTCACTGAAACGACTTTTTCTATATTTGAGTAAGTAATTTTTCTACAAAATTTTTACTCTACCTAAAAAACAAAGTTTCCCCCATACAAACATGTCACCCTTTTTAAAACCCCTTAGGGGTGGATTTTTCCAAAACGCTTAAATTCTTTTTTTGTATACAAATAAGTAATCTGTCTACAAAGTTTAAAGGTTCTAGCTCAAAAGGAAAAGTTTCCATCATACAAACTTTGCACCCCTATTTAACCCCATTTAGGGTGCAATGTACTAAAACGCTGGAAGTCCTTTTTTTGTATCTTAATAAGTAATCTTTCAAGAACGTTTCAAGTCTCTAGTTCAAAAAATAATGTTTCCCCCATACAAACTTCGCACCCCTATTTAACCCCCTTATGGGTAGAATTTTCTAAAAAGCCGAAAGCACTTTTTAGTTTTATAATAAGTAATCTGTCTACAAAGTTTCAAGTTTCTCTTTCAAAAGGGAAAGTTTCCCTCATACAAACTTTGCACCCTTATTTAACCCCCTTAGGGGTAGAATTTTCTTAAACGAAGAAATTCTTTTTAATATATTTTAATAAGTAATCTTTCTACAAAGTTTCAAGTTCATAGTTCAAAAATTAATGTTTCCCCCATACAAACATTACACCCCTACTTAACCGCCTTAGGGGAGGAATTTTCTTAAACGCTGAAACTACTTATTTTGTATCTTAATAAGTAATCTTTCTACAAAGTTTTAAGTCTCTAGTTCATAATATAAAGTTTCCCCCATACAAACTTTGCTCCCCCATTTAACCCCCTTAGGGATGGAATTTCCAAAAATCCCGTCTTATCGGTTGCCTACGTCATAAAAGGAAGTCCTGGTGTAAATTTCAAGTTTCTAGCCCCAGTAGTTTTGAATACAAATTTTGCACCCTTATTTAACCCTCTTAGGGGTAGAATTTTATAAAACGCTGAAAGTCCTTTTTTGTATCAGTAAGTAATCTTCCTACAAAGATTCAAGTCTCTAGTTCAATAATTATGTTTCCCCAATCCAAACTTTAGACCCCCATTGCACCCCCTTAGGGATAGAATTTTCAAAAATCCCGTTTTATCCCCTTACCTCTGTCACAAAAGGAATTTCTGGTGTAAATTTCAAGTTTTTAGTCCCAGTAGTTTTGAATACAAACTTTGCACCCCTATTTAAACCCCTTAAGAGTGGAGTTTTATAAAACGCTAAAAGTTTTTTTTTGTATCCTAATAAGTAATCTTCCTACAAAGTTTAAAGACTCTAGTTCAAAGAATAATATTTCCCTATTATTTAACCCCCTTAGGAGGGGAATTTTATAAAACGCTGAAAGTACTTTTATTTTATCCTAATAAGTAGTCTTTCTACAAAGTTTCAAGTCTCTAGTTCAATAAATGATGTTTCCCCCATACAAACTTTGGACCCCCATTACACCCCCTTAGGGGTAGAATATTCTTAAACGCTGAAAGTTCTTTTTTTGTATCTTAATACGTAATATTCCTACAAAGTTTCAAGTCTCTAGTACAAAAAATAATGTTTCTCCCATACAAACTTTGCACTCCTATTTAACCCCCTTAGGGATAGAATTTCCAAAAATCCCGTCTTATCCCTTTCCTACGTCATAAAAGCAAGTTCTGGTGTAAATTTCAAGTTTCTAGCCCCAGTAGTTTTGAATACAAACTTTGCACCCCTATTTAGCCCCTTAGGGGTGGAATTTTATAAAACGCTGAAGCCACTTTTTTGTATCGTAATAAGCTATCTTCCTACAAAGTTTCAAGTCTCTAGTTCAATAAATAATGTTTCCCCCATACAAACATTGCACCCTGTTTAACCCCCTTAAGGATAGAATTTCCAAAAATCCCGTCATATCCCTTGCCTACGTCATAAAAGGCAGTGCTGGGTAAATTTCAAGTTTCTAGTCCCAGTAGTTTTGAGTACAAACTTTGCACCCCTATTTAACCCCCTTAAGAGTAGAGTTTTATAAATCGCTTAAAGTTTTTTTTTTATCCTAATAAGTAATCTGCCTACAAAGTTTAAAGACTCTAGTTCAAAGAATAATGTTTCCCCCATACAAACATTGCACCCCTATTTAACCCCCTTAGGGGAAAAGTTTTCTTAAACGCTGAAAAATCTTTTTTTGTATCTTGATAAGTAATATTCGTACAAAGTTTCAAGTCTCTAGTACAAAAAATAATGTTTCTCCCATACAAACTTTGCACCCCTATTTAACCGCCTTAGGGATAGACTTTCTAAAAATCCCGTCTTATCCCTTGCCTACGTCATAAAGGAAGTTCTGGAAAAATTTCAAGTTTCTAGTCCCAGTAGTTTTGAATACAAACTTTGCACCCCTATTTAACCCCCTTAGGGGTGGAATTTTCTTAAACGCAGAAATTACTTTTACTGTATTTTAATGAGTAATCTTTCTACAAAGTTTCAAGTTCATAGTTCAAAAATTAATGTTTCCCCCATACAAACATTGCACCCCTATTTAACCCCCTGAGGGGTGGAATTTTCTTAAACGCTGAAATTGCTTTTTTTGTATCTTAATAAGTAATCTTTCTAAAAAGTTTTAAGTCTCTAATTCATAATATAAAGTTTCCCCCATACAAACTTTGCACCCCCATTTAACCCCCTTAGGAATGGATTTTCCAAAAATCCCGTCTTATCGGTTACCTACGTCATAAAAGAAAGTCCTGGTGTAAATTTCAAGTTTCTAGTCCCGTTTCGGCTGTGCGTTGATGGTAGATCAGGTATCCTTCTTTTATATATATAGATGACACAAAGGAGTGACGTCACGTGGAATGGGGCTACTTTGGTCATAGAATGTAGTGTAAAAGCAGAACTATTTGAAATGAATAAGATTTAATCGAATAAACAACAAGATATAATATTAGTAATTCACTGCCAGAGTTCACCCACAAGTTGTGGTGTGAGTTAAAGTGATTTCGGAGGGAACCCTATTTGATCAAAGTCGCCCCTCGAATTAAAGTATTCCACCGGTATATATGTTTGCTGAATTTACCGCTATTAATAATAATAACATTTTTATTTGATCTATTTTTACCTGTTTTCGGCTCTCAGACACGCATGGGCGGCAGCGAGAACGTCGTACCCAATATAATCTCCATTTTAACTTTTGACGTATTTAGTTGGTGCACTCCTGTTTAGGCTGAACAAAGCCAAGTGTGTGATAGCGAAAGCGCAGTAACCAATAGGATTCCAATCAAAACTCAACCTCAGTAGCCCGTTTTGGAAAGCTTTTCATATTCACAATAGGAATTGGTTTAAAATTTATTAACCACACAAAAACTGAAACAAACTTTCCGATGGCTTCATTTGTTAAAAAATAACCCATCACAGAATATCGAAATTTCATTTGAAACCCGTAATTGGATTGACTGGAGCGAGAGTCTACATAATAGGGTCACCTAGATAGTTTATCTGTGATTGCATCGTTTCAATTAACTTACATTGAAGCGGCAATATAATTATGATCATAATTTTGTATTTATTTCTATAGTTAAAAGCAAACCGGGATCCTATTTTTTCAAATTAGTAAGGAATATTCATTGATAAAACAACGCGAAGACGATCTAATTCTTCAAATTACCTATTGACACATTTCAATTCATCGCTTAGGCTTTCAAAATAAATAAAGACTATTTTTTTGGAGGAAAACAAATATTTCTTTTCGTTCTTTAAAATCTCATATGTCATACTTACTACTCGTGCAAGTAAGGTAGCTGTCTTATACTATATTTCATACTTCACGTTTATAAACAGTGTGGATTATTTCAAAGTCTGGGTACTTAATCCCTTTGGCCCTCGGATTCCATCTTAAGGCCAGCTCAGCAATGACACCATAATGTTAGTCGCCTTACTTACACAAATGTTGATAAAATCCTTATGATATCAATATACAAATAGTTACACCTGAGAAATTAAATAAAAGCTCAAAAAGTCACAATGTCGGTGCATTGACTGGTGCATATGATCTCCACGAGATCGGGCACTCGAGCGCTAGAGTATCGTATGTTATCGTCGAGAGCCCTCGGTGCGAGGGCCACTCGATCGTTCACGGTGCTCCCGCGCCGATATTGTTTGCAATATTCAGTGACAACGTCGAGGGAACTACTAAATGGCCAACTTGCCTAACTAAACTAGAACGCATAATTTGGAAAACTAATTGGACAAAATTTGCAAGTACACAGCACGAAAGCACAGTTTCCCGTTCGTTGCAGTAGTTATTTATGTGTTGGGAATAATTATATTCTAACCGATATTATTGTAAATGTTTAAGGAAGTAGGAACCGACCATGTAGATCGATCGATTTGGAACCTTTGAATTAAGCGCATCCCGTCCGTTTAAATTTGCTCCCAGATTTGCCAGCATATACCTATTTTTTAGTGTTCCTAATATAGAGTGCTGTATCCGTAAAGAAGATAAGATTATCGAAACCGAGACGCATCCTTTTACCTTGAAAGATAAAGAGTAAGGTCTATTCACGCAGGTTTGCAAGGAGTTTACAAGGTTTTTGGAACAAGTAACTAATCAAAAATACTACCTCCTGTCAAAACAGAAACATATCCAGTAGGCCATCTTTGTACAAACAACATACTACATCAATAGCCTCATTATAATAACGTAAAAAAATAATATACTGTGTAGTAGTCAATTAAGGCCAATCCTATTCATAAAGCTGTAGGTGGGCTCGTTTAATATTTATTAGAAACTTGTACAATTTTGATAAGGTCTTGAATATGGTTTACAAACTTTACAATAATCTGCAACAGTCACAATGTTTGAAACGGAAAATAAAGAAGAAAAAGGGTTGGGTCATTCGGCTTTAGCAGCTTACGTTCATATAACTTATGTCCAACAAGATTAGGCTTAACTTTGACTTTGACAATCTCGACAAGAAAGACGTGATCCTAAAGTTGTGTATGACCCGGTTACCAAGTTATAATATAGTAGCTACTTACTCCCCGTGTGTTACATTTGAGTAGCCCTGGAGATTTAGCATAGATTCGATGAAACCACAGAATTGCGATTGAAACAATTGAGCACGTCCCGCGTTTGAAGACTCGAAGACACCTGACCTACTGCACCTATTCATTATATAGATTAGTTGCATCTTAAGTTCACACAATAGCACAATGGTGGAACGATGCTATCGGGGGTTACAAAACGCACGAATTGGATTGGTGGCCAATCGTGATGGACGGACAGACATATTAATTGAGCTCTTTAGAACAAAGGAATATAAATTTTCCACTTTTCCGCCCGTGACTTGGATACGGATCTAAATAAGGTAATTGGTGGGGTTGGTAGTGATTTACTTGTGTAGTTTTTATTGTATCAATTTAGATAAAACTCAGACTGCGGGCAGGTTGCGGGAAACAAATAGTGTATACTCGTAATTAAATATTATGATTATGACTTACAAAAAGTGTTCGAGTAAAAGTATAAATAATCGTTTGTTTGGGCTATACCGCCTTCATTAGTATTCAAGACATAAATTTGATGGAAAATATGGTGACTTGTCAACTATTAGTCCAATCAGCCCGTACAGCAGCATACGTCTGATCCGAAAAAGTCTCTTACAAAATTTATTTTTTGGCAGAACTAAAAAATTATCTGATTTGTAACTTTCATCTATATTCATATGTCTGTGTATGTATGCCATTAATAAGGTTACCTATCTGAATCACTAAATTTTTTTGTCCTATTTTCATTTCGGCATTTACGATTCGACAAACTTCGTTTGCCTTTTTTTTCGTTTGTCCGACACTTTAGTTCGCGACGTTTACGGCTGGTCATTTTATGGTTTAGCTTTTGTAATTGTTTGACAAATCCATGATTCCCAATTATTGGTCTACCCGCAATATCGTTATACCGACGTAACGATTCGGTTGATAATCTGTTCGTATTTTATCAAATCGGCTTTATTATATTTGACATAATATTATTGTTTATACGAAGCACACATATGTTACTAATTCATATGTTTGTTTATGAAAATGGTTGTTACCTTATGCATTTGCAATATTAAAAACACTAGCAAAAATATTAAAATTAAACTAAGGTTATCCTCCTAAAGCTGTATTTATGGTAAATAATGTATATATCGGCGGGCGATTGTAAAAGTCGCCAGATCACGAAATTCCGAGACATATCGCATACGTAAATGAAAAAAAGGAGTGCGGACTGATAATCTCCAGCGAGTCGACGCCACCCCGCTGCGCGGGGTGTCTATTTCTGGTCTGAGGGGCACAAGTGAACCCTAACCTAACCGACCTAAGACAGAGTTCGCTTATGACAAGCCATTTTTGTCCGCCCTGATTATTGGCTCCCAACAAACACGGCCGCCATCGCGTACGCAGCGCCACCAGTGGCCAAGAAAGAAACTACTTTTCGATGTGCCTGGTATAGAGCTAGGAATATCGACGAATGCGTTGTTCTCATCGATCTGCCGTATTGTTTATCAGGGACATCGTGATAAGCCTGGCCAACTTTTAGGCATATCATGAAATGGCGGCGTTTCAAGTTATTTCTTCCGACCTGACCCATACTTATACAGTACATATGTAAGCATTAAGTAGTAAAAAAGTGTTCGGTTCTGGCTCTTTGGTGGCCGCTGCCGCGGCACGCTCGCTACGCTCGCTCGGCTCGCGCGCTGTAGGGTCGCAGTTCACCGGACACTCCTCCTCACTTCGCTCGTCGTCGTAGGTACCTACACCGACCTGCCTTAGAGTCTCAGTAAAACTACTTTTGAATTTCCCTCAAAATGAACATTTGGCTAAACGTATGAAATGCGGAAAGTAATAATGGATAAGTAAAAAATTGGCTGTGAAACAAAAGTTGTAACAAGCCAAAGCCCAAATGACTGTAGCGGTAAAAGTTTTTCGGACAACTGAAACATTTGGATAACATCAAATGGTAAATGAAAAAAGTAATGAATTGTATATTCGGAGAACTCATAATAATACGAAGGGTTTTCGGACAAACGATATTCGGTCAATAAATTTTAGTGATTGCGATAGGTTACCCATTAATAAGTATATATTGTTGACTATATCATTTTGTACTATATTGTATCGTATTCTACTATATTATCCATCCCACCTTTAGACATGTTAAAGAGTTTTTGCTTTAAATTAAGTTGCACTGCCCACATTTTATCTGCTTCGCCTTAAGGCTGACTGGCAGAGAATGCTTTATAGCATTAAGTCCGCCTTTTGTATAATAAGATAATATTCTTTTGTGCTATAAAGATTAAATAAATAAATAAATAAAAACTTTAAACATATAACCCTTTTTTTCTGATGGTTGGGGGTTGTAATCGCACATTAAAACTTCACTAATTCGACTACAGTCCGATGACTAGCAATCTACATCAGTATTACCTAACAATAAATATGTAACCCAAGCTCGCACCTTCTGATGTACTTCCAAAGCAAGCTAAAAACTAGTGTATCCGTGTCTCGAAATGTGGATGTCCGATGCCGGTGGCGCAAAACCGGTCACATTGGCACTCTATGGGGGAGGTCTATGTCCAGCAGTGGACCTCTTTCGGCTGATATGATGATCATAATTACGATGATGATGATGATGATGGTGATGATGATGACAATATTTACTTGATTTTATAAACACTCCTTTAGGATCATCCGAGTCAATAATGGACACACACGTGTCTGCCATCCATACACTAGTCGGTAAATTAGATGACTTTAAGGTTAAATATGTAATGAAAAACGTGTAACCGGATTCTTTTCATCACGAATTTGATGTTAGACGTCTCATATATAACTTATCACGTTAAAACATTAATATTTATTTATCGTTTATCTACAGGGTTTTTTGTTTAAACATGTCAAAGTTTAATTAGATAGGTATCTTACTATTAAAATATTTACCGTCCGGTTTTTAACGTGTAGGTATCTTAGTTATTTTAGTTTGGTTGAACCCAGGCTTTGAGGTACAACTTCATTTATGAGTAAGATCATTAGGTACAGTCAGCGTCATAATACATCTGTACTCTTCAGGGTATTCAAAAATATCTGAACATGCACTCTATGACTTTGACACTAAAGTAGTGTTCAGATGTTTGTGAACACCTTGACCGCTGAGATGTATGTGATGGCGACTGTCCAGATAAATGTGAGATACCTTTAATTTCATTATCAATAATTTTAAGAATACGAGTATATGTAACTCACTTTGAGTAAAACGTAATTCGCGTTTCCTGTGGTCATTATATAGTAGCTTATGTACACTAATATTATAGAGAGGAAAGATTGGATTGTTTGTTTGTTTGTATGAAATAGGCTCCGAAACTACTGGACCGATTTGAAAAATTAACCATTACAAGCCGACATTACCCCTGATGAACATACGCTATTTTTACCGCGGGAAAATGCTTTTTTCCTACAGGAAAACTGGTAAACCGTGCGAAGCCGGGCCGGGCTTGCATGAAAGGATAAACAAGAGGATTTACACTATTATGCGGATTAGGTACTACTAGTCTGACCACAAAATAACTTCAAACTTCAAATTAACTTTATTGCCATAATTTAACCTACATTACAGTAAAATCCAAAATTGACAATTATAATTTATGTATATTATCTTAAAGAATATCACAAACCAAATACTTAACTAACATTCATTAAAAATGTGTTATTTTGGCAATGGGTACCAACCTCAGCATATGCTGAACGGCTGTCCAGCGCCGATTTTCAGTTTGGCCCCTTTTCAGGTGGTCATTTCGGTGCATTATAAACTAAATAACATGCGCAGTGCAACAGGTTGTACTCAATGTGAAATATAATAGCATGATAATGTGTATGTCTGTGTGTGTGCGTGTGTGTGTGTGTGTGAGTAAGTGTGTGCGTGATGTGACGTGTGATTTGATGTTTTAATTGTATAGCAATTTGTGTGACGTTAGTATAAATAAATAGGTATATATAGTAATTAAGCTTTATTATTCTAAAAAGTGACTACGTGTATGTTCAAAATAACCCTCCCTAATTCGAAATTCCAAAGTTGTGTTTAGGTAGATAATTACGCTGAATTTTTCTATGAATATGCAAGTAATAGAAACGCCCAGATATTATATCAGGACCTAAAAAAACGGCTCTTGAGCACACGGCTGACCATCGGGCTGGCTTGTTCCTCGGCCAATCGGCATCGCCATTCAGCGAGGAAACGTAGCTAGCCATCGGCACCCTGCCGCAGAGCGCCGACCTAGAGCGCCGACCTGCAGCCAGCTATCAAAATGTCCCAGAGAAGAGGGATATATTTCATTAATTTTTATAATATTAACATACTACATATAGGGAATGCCAACTGCCATCCTGGAATAACGAAATACAGGAATCCCGGACCGATATTCTAATACCGGAATTTAAAAGGACCAATATCAAAATACTGCATTACCGGTATTTTAAAAAATCAATCAATCCTGCTTGTATTGTAAATTATGCAAAAGTTTAGATGTTTATATGTATACTTGTATAGATGTTTTAATGTTTAGATGTTTGAACTCAATCACGCTTAATTAAACGGCTCAGCCTATTTGGATGAAATTATAGTTTAACCTCTTAAGGTCCATGGGCGTAGGCCCATAGTATGAGTAGTCATAGGACTGTGAAAGGCATTCAAATTATATTCAACTGGAATAGAGCTGAATTTGTTTTGTTTCGGGCACTTTTGAAAACAAACGAGAGTCAACTCTATTTCCAACACAACGCGATTCCAATTCCAATACCATTTTGTAATATATGCTGGGCCTTAGGAGGAGCCTAGATTAAATTATAGGATAGCTTTTTCTCCCAGGTTCATGCAGACAAAACCGTGGGCGGAAGCTAGTTTTTAATAAAAAATATGAAATTTTCATGTATTTATAAAAAAGGAACGCATCATTTAGTTAAAGTAGTTACCTACATTTATTTGAATCAGTTTAGTTGTTATTTTCTGTCCTACATATTTTTTCTATTGAAGAATAATCACTTTTCCACTCTAATGTTGCTGGTGGTAGGAGCTCGATTTTGAACTGTTAAAAGGTAAAATAGGCTTTCGCTAAAATGGTTAACTTCTATGAATGAACGTAGAACAACGTAGAACGTAGCTTATTTTTAAGGTTTTGCAACACCCTTCCATGGTCCATTAAATACTTTTGTGTTTTATACACGTAAGAACTGTATATGTTTACCATGGTGCAATAAACGCTTGATTGATTGATTGAAGTATAATAGTTATTTACGATACAAGTGCCGAAAATAGGAAATTCGCAACGAGTAGTGACATATTAAAACACGACCAAAGGGAGTGTTTTAATGCAAGTGTATCGTACAACGTTTTACTGTACATATATGGCTAAGTTTTGACATATGTACGGAAAGTGCACTTTTCCGCACTAGTGCGAGAAAGTAGCATCACATGTACCTACTGTAAAATATTATGCGAGACATTGAATACCGGTATTTGTACACGAAATGAATACCGGTATACGACCCGTGCTTTGAAGACACTATAATCAACGAACAAGGTAAATACTAATAAAGGGGAACAGAGGGCCTTCCCGTTGATTGGAACAAATCACTCGATTTCCTTAATTTTACGGAACCCTAATTGAATTGGCTTGCTGTCGATAAGCCTCGGTCGACCTGCAAATAATATAGGTTTTGTGAAATTGTTATAGGGGTGATTAGGAGTAGATAAGTTTGCTAATAATATTTACTGGAATGTTCAAGATATTTCACAGTCGAAAATATATACATTTATTTAAGTGTAATGCAGATATTTATGATTTTTAAAACGTGTACAAAACATATTAGAGCCATTAGAAACTCCGTTGCCCCTTTATTCACTTGAGTGAAATGGGTACATTACATACCTACATAGTATGTTTTTCTTAATTATGAATTTTAAAACTTGTTTAAAGCCTGTTTTAATTGCATCAATTATTGAGCTCGAAACTAGCAACACTTTATTCAAATCATTGAAGCGAGATTCATTACTTAGTCTACGCTAATCAAACCTTTTGAATTTTATTCAGCACAGTAAGCATGTACGATGTAGTGGCTGGTATGGCTGTCGTAGCTAAATCAACAAATAGATATTGAATAGACACATCATAAAACCACAATGCCTACTCTGATGCTTGGTGTACGGGAGAAATATGTCTTATTTTAGTTTCCGCCAGGGCCTTCGGTGCAGGAACTGTTCAATAGATTGAATAGACAGTTGATTCAGCCATTTGTCTTCTTTTTTTTATACAACGACAGTGGCAAACAAGCGTACGGCCCGCCTGATGGTAAGCGGACACCGCAGCCTATAGACGCATGTAACAAAGGAGTAACATGGGCGTTGCCGACCCTTGATATGTTTGAGGATTCGCCGAGCCGATAACTGAAGGAACAAGTTCCCTCGCTCTCAACACAACGCCTTCTCGGGAGCTCTGGCGACCTTGCGCCCCTCCAGGAACACAACACTACTACAGAGCAAGTAGCAGTGTTATTATGGCTGTGGTCTTCTGCAAGGCGGTGGTACTTCCCCAGTTGGGCTACTCCAAATTCGAGCGGGATGACATTTCGCTGTGCCCTACCTCACCAACTCACTTCTTCGCTTGAAATCGTAATGCATATGTATCATGAAGATTGTAGCATAATAAAGCGTAACACTACGCGCGCTAACCGAGCGAGCGTGGCGAGCGTGCCCCGGTAGCGGACAGCGAAGCGCCAGATTAATAGTTTTTTTTTAATTTAATTAACTTAGTTAAAGCATTTCCTCATTAGGAAAAACTAAATTAGTAGTTGAAGTATGTTCTTAGTATATTAGGATTAACCAAATTATGACTTATGTCCATTATGAAGAAAACTGTTATGACTGACAAAATTATGACTTCAAGTCTCTTCTTAGTAATGATATTATGAAGAAAAATTTTAGGACACCTGATTATTATAACTTCGTATTGTAAAAAACCGACTACAAAACTTTAGTACATACTTACATACATACATTCACGCCTTTATCCCTGAAAGGGGTAGGCAGAGCACATGAAACTTATGTTCCAGCGCCACTTTTAGCATAAATATGGGTATAAAAAAGATTGACAAAATGTTATATTGCAGTGACAGGTTGCTAGCCCATCGCCCACAGCACAACATCCACGGCATGTAGAGCCGATGGCGGTTGGAGCGGAAAGGTTCTCGAGTGGCGACCACGTACCGGAAGGCGCGGCGTGGGTAGGCCCCCGACAAGGCGGACTGGTGACCTGGTAAAGGTCGCGGGATTACGCTGGATGCGGGTGGTGCAGAAACGATCACATTGGCACTCTTTGGGGCTTTGGGGGAGACCTATGTCCAACAGTGGACGTCTTTCGGCTGATTATTATTATTATTATTATGTTTTTTCCATATCACGGGACCATTCATAGGTCGTGGACTTTTTGAAAGCATGCGTGGTTTGCCGATGCCAACAGCGCAGAAGCCCTTTCAAACAAAAATAATCTAAAGCGAGAGATACACATGGCAGATGCTATCTTATTATTGTTATTATATATTTGATATAAAATAATCCTTTTATTTTAACCGTCAGTAAAAAATGGCGTACGTACTGAACGGCGGCATCCCTAACTGAGTTTCGTAATTGGTTTCCCCAAGACGGCTGGCGCGCTATTGACGTCCCTGTCAGCTGCAAACCGCCTGAGATTTGATTTATTACTTACTTTTCGAACGTACCTTTAATTGACGAGTGATATTTTTATTAAACTTCCTGATTGAGATTCCTGCAAAGCAATAGGCCGCTGTCAGGTTGCTGGCCGCAGTAAGCTCGATTCTCCATACAAACGTAGTTACGCTCTCGTTTTTAACTACGTGTTGGATTGTAACGAAACTTTGCATGTACAATGACATGAGGTATATCCAGGTCTGTAATTAGCCTATGTAGCTTCAGATACCTATCATAGTAAAAAAATAAGATTTTCATACAAAACTTGTTTATGCTGTATTTCGTTTGTTTTATAAACTGGAACCATATAAACTAATTACAGACATTTTACATTACATAACAGATATTACCTGATGTCATTGTATATACAAAGTTTCGTCACAATCCAACATGTACTTTTAAAATGAGGACGAAACTCCGTTTGTGTGGGAAAGTGAAATTCGGCCGAGCTTACTGCGGACTCTTAATATTACGTTGTTTAGTCACTACAGAAAATAGACGGAAGCATACCATTATAAAAAAAACAGTCACTCGAATAAGCCATATAACTAATTTATTTTATTTTACCGCCAGTATAGTAGTCATTGTTTTTCACCTTCTCTGTAAAGGGACTCGTGTATCATTATTTTTATTGTACAGTGTAATATTCTATGATTCGTAAGCCAAACGTCAATTCAATATTAACTAAATATACTGAAATCAAAGACAACTTCTCCTTCAGTTTTTTGCCAAAACATCTTCATTAGTATTCAAATACAAAACAATAGAAACCAATCATTTGTACAATGAAATGTCCGTCGCTAAACAGCCATGACCGTGGCCTCTGCTTAAATAAGGTGCCGCCTTCAGAGTAAATTTTCGCTAAAAAGGAACAAATGAAATGATTTATTGCTCAATTCTAAACCATATGCACTTATAACAAAGTGGACTTTATCGTTTGTAAACTAAATAAACGTAGTCGTTTTTCATACGTTTAAGCTTCTGTTTTTGTTTCACGTTCATTGTCCTGACTTCCTACATTGTATGACATCACATTAGTTCTGCCAAGTTATTTGTTCCGGGCCGGCGAGAAATGAAACTATTGTTGCTGCACACAGGACTGTACAATAACTGTTTGTTGGAGGCTTTTTTCGACTGTAAATATAAGTTGGTTGAGCAATTATTTTTATGTGTTAGTTAGGATACTCGTAGATCGTCAGCAGCTCGAAAAAACATATTTTCCTGTGTGATAACAGTGTGTAAAATGCGATTTTGATCACTCCGAGACACACTAGCTTTTTAATTTTGATGCCGAGCACTGACATTTCATCTTATGGGGTATATTACAAGTTCAGAATATTTGAACTTTATTGGCTCTGTCCCTTTCATTTCACTACGAAAAAAGGAATTCGTAAGGAAGGTAGTATTCCTAAACTATACATGATAAGCCTATATTGTTAGGGCTCATTATTATCTTCAGGACGAGTAGTTGCTGATTTTGCAAGAAAAGTATGTCCATGATGATTTCTTGTCCAGAAGGTTAACTGGAGGCGATCCCACGATACAGTTTCTTTTAGTATATTTTTTTGTTATCCTGTACATTTACGTCAGTTGATCAATTGTGCTGTGCACAACGGGCGTCAGGTTAGGTTAGATTCACAGCATTCGGCGCATTACGTCACGTCGCGTCCATGGTGCCACCGCATTATCTATTCCGCGCACATAAGTACAATAGTAAGTATAAGTCGTACAACATGCCAACAAATTATACACATGTCCTATCGAGAACTCTGTTCCGCACTTCCAATCATTATGAACTGGAAGAAGGCAAGTTGAGTAAGCAAATATATAGTGAAGCATGGCGGCTAGTCAGGTAAGGGCAAAGATTCCAATCTCCAGCTTTTTGCTTATCCTAGAATGTTGTAGGATTGAATTCAATTTAAAAAACTAATATGTCTACAGACAGGCTTCAAGGCTATTAGTTCTACATGTTTAAGCGACAATCATAATTATTATATAGCAACAGAGTGGGCTCATATTTACCTAAAGATGCGCACTGTCGACAGGTTCATTGAATAACTAAATACTCGTACATACATACATTTTTTGCCAATCAAACTGCTTACTCCACCAACCATGGGTTCTGGGACAGATGTAGGTAACCAGCCCACCCAATAACTAAATAAAAAGCTATAAAGTAATTGAAAACATTATACATCAAGTCAATAAAACGATGAAAGGCGAATTATTGCCTATAAAACGAACAGCGGGTGCTTCCTTAGACCTTAGATACCAGTGTCATAAAACTTTATATGTCACTTCTCTACTTTGTGGTCATGCTGCTCTTTTTAAAGCGCTTAGCGCCTTGCAAGTGTTCAAAGGCGAATATACCTATGTAGTGTGCAAAACCAAATATTGCCGGATCGGCAGAATTATTATAAAACATAGTTATAGATCGTTTATTCCCCGAAGACACAGCACACCCGTGTGTGAGAAAAGTGGAAAATAGGGTAGCTCTCAATTAGAATGACTGCGGTCATTCCTGAAATTATATTATCAAACCGCAATTGGAATGAGATTGGAGGTAACAGTTTTACATCAAAGTTTATATGATCTGACAGTTATTTCATTCCCAAACTTATCTTGGTCGAATAATACGAACATAACTACAGTGTTTTTCCATTCCAAAATAAACGTTAAAGTCGTGTTGTTCCGTGGCAGATAGTAATCAAGTCACTATTAACTTTTATTGGGTTCCCCTTTTTAGACTGAACAAGGTAGATGGGGCAAGTATTAGATATGGGTGCGTAACGATGCCTATATATTTTTTTTAATAATATTAGTCGCAATAACACTCTTTTCATATAATTCTTGAGTCATATAACAACAAGTATTAGAAATGGGTGCGTAACGATGCCTATAATTTTTTTTAAATAATATTAGTCGCAATAACACTCTTTTCATATAATTCTTGAGTCATATAACAACACTTAATATATTTACATACGATATAATTATCATTTTATATACTGGTCATTTGATATAATAACATTTAATATAACATACTTTAAATATAATGCATATTTCCTATAATAAACAAATGATATAATGCTAATTTCTTCTAATGCTCAATTAGCATAATATTTTTGGTAGACTCTAAGGCAGGTCGGTGTAGGTACGACGACGAGTGAAGCGAGGAGTGTTAGGTTGAACTGCGACCCTACAGCGCGCGAGCCGAGCGAGCGAAGCGAGCGTGCCGCGGCAGCGGCCGGCGAAGCCCCAGAGCCGAACACTTTTTACTGCCTAATATATACTTACATAGTACAATTTGCAAACCTTTATGTTTGCTCTATTTTCTTTTGATAATAAAATATTATTCTACTTGATAGTTATGACATATAACTTGTGTGTAACATGAGCATTATACCATATAATGATTATTACTAAATAAGTGTTATATCCGATGATAGTTATACAAAATAAACATATATATTTTGAGATTATAACAAACGTTTATTATATGCAATAAGTGATTATATACCTTCAAAATATATCAAATGTTGTTATAGCGAATGAAATTATAGTATTTATTTTTATACCCATCATTACACACCCCATATTAAATACCAAGTTTATTAAATATTTTTGACCATATAAAAGAGAGATCCGGCACACGTTATGCCGGCGATCAAATTGTACCCTTTGTGTCATAACTCTGGGTATATCCCGCGGCGTGTGTGCACGGTGTCCGTAGTTAAAAGTTTACGGTTTACGTGACCTGCGAGTCACAATTGTAGCTTTATCTAAGAAACATAACACTCTCCTCTGTGAAGAGCATAGAACACTTAGTTTAGTTTCACAAGCGAATAAAATTCTTTTGAAAATTATTCAAAACAGGATCACACCCATATCGGAAAATGATGTAGGACCAGACCAGTATGGGTTTAGAGAAAGCTGTAATGTGAGAGATGATTCAAACAAGTTGATACCTAGTTCCACGAAGTTTATTAGAGTCCTATATATGGTGCATTATTAGTAGTCATATAGTAGAGAGTATACAAGAGTACACAATACAAGCAGATACGTAAGTAGGTATATTCCTTATCAGTTATCACACTGCACCTTCCCCATCGAAGAAAATAAAATGCTTGTAATATAACCATGCATTTTGTTTCCTATTATATTTAATAATATCCACAAGTACCTCTTAACAGTTCTCTTATATTCTTAAAAATAATAAGGAAGATATTATTCATAACACTAACAACTAAACCTTCTGGGACTACGTGGGCCTGAGAATTAACGCTACAACTAATTATGTCCACAAGGTAGTAGGGCGACTTTTCAGCATATTTTGTTTTTGTTGCAGTGGGTGAGGTTTTCATTACATATGTCCCTAAATATAAACACTCCGATTTGTCATTGAAAGCGTTAATTATGAAACTAATTTATTTTCCTTATAAGTCACTGGATGAATACATTTCTCGTAATTGCTTATTTAGACATTTTAAAAGAAATATTAATGACACATAAAATTATATAAAAATTATAATTATCTATTTAATACCTCTCTGTGTCTCTCCATACAGTGTTATCATATCACATAGTTATGTGTATTATAATCGTTTGAAGGTCCTAGGTACCTATTTCTCTTAAGTTATGCACTTATGAGTCAGTGCTCAACATTGTCAATAATTAGTGTAACTGGCAAGTCTACATATTTAATCATTATTTCATATGTATCATTATGTCGTCATTGTAATTTATTTTTATACCCATTTAAATATTTAACATGAAGTGTGAATCTCAATATGCTTCACTTGTGGCAAAGGTACACAACGCATTAATACTTGGTCGGCCGACCTTACATATAATAATTATTTATTTGCTCAGGATACAAGGAAATTATTTACTTATAAGCGCACACATATACCATTTATTATAACTTTCAAGCAGTTCTTTTAACACATCCTTACAATTTTACTTACTATTTACTTTTATTTATTATTTAAGATTTTTTTTAAGCTTCATTTATTTTGTTACTGGTAGGTATTTAATGTTTTATTTTTGAAACTAAGTTTTGTAAGTCCACTCTGGTTTCCACTCTCACATGTACCTTTCAGTTCAGAAGTTTTAATATCGTTTATCACGATCATATGATAATAATAAAAAGGTCCTTGTCCTCTTGATTTAAATAATAGCTTACTGATGTTTCTGCCTAACACTAATAAAATCACCAGGTTCATTCAAGTTCTTTTCTGGCTGGCGCAGCGCGCCGCCAGCACGGCACGAGGCCGCACCGGCAAGGTCGCCATGTAATGTGAGAGATGATTCAAACAAGTTGATAGTTCCACGACATTCATTAGTCCTATATATGGTGCATTACAGTGCTTATATACTAGCATCATTAGTCATATAGTAGAGAGTATACAAGAGTATACAATACATAAGTAGGTATATTACGTTTGTAGGTAGGCAGATACGTAAGTAGGTATATTACTTATCAGTTATCACACTGCAAAGCAAAGGTACCAGGGAAGCAATACTCGCTCTTAGATTAGCCGTAGATAGGCGCCTAGATCTTGGCTTTGAAACTCATATCGCATTTATAGACCTAGAGAAGGCATTTGATAAAGTGAACTGGAGGCAAATCATGGGTATTTTAAGAGAAGCCGGACTAGATTTTAGAGACGGGAAAGTTATTTTTCAATTATACAAGGAACAAGAAGCTTGGGTGGAGATAGGAGATGAAAGCGGGACTTCAAAAATTAGGCAGGGCGTCAGATAAGGGTGTCCACTTTCACCGCTAATCTTTAATATATACATAGAATATGCAATAAGAAAAATCAGAGAAACTGGCAAGGGAGGGATCAAAATTAATCAGCAGAATATACAGTTTATTCGATTTGCAGACGACATCGCAGCATTTGCAGAAACACCAGATCACTTGACGCAATTAATTTCAATCATGGATACAACTTTTAACGAATTGGGTTTAAAGATCAACATAATGAAAACGAAAACGCTGACCACAACAACACACAATTCACACCACCCACCAATAGTTGTAAACAATATACCCATACAACGTGTCGATGTTTTAAATATTTAGGCAGTCTGATAACAAGAGACTCCAGATGCACACCAGACATTGTCGCTCGAGTAGTCATGACAAAAAAAGCTTTTAACTAAAAGAGACAACTCTTAAGATCCAGTCTGTCATGTAGGAGCAAAAAGTTGCTAATAAAAGAGTACATTTGGAGTATTGCCCTTTATGACAGCGAAACGTGGACAATGACACAAAGGGACCGAGAAAGACTGGAAGCGTTTGAAATGTGGTGTTGGAGACGGATGGAAGATATAAGTTGGACAGAAAGAGTAACAAATGGGGACGTTTTGAGAAGGGTAAAGGAGAAGAGATCGATCTTGAACACCATCAGCACTAGAAGGGGGAAAATGATTGGTCATTTGATACGGCACGACAACTTCTTTAAAACCATAATGGAAGGAAAGATAGAAGGAAAGATAGAAGGAAGGAGAGGCAGGGGAAGACCACGACGCAGTTATATAGTTATAGACCAAATAAAGAAAAAAAATAGCCGTACTGGATGAAAGTCTAGTTGAGTTAGTGACGTCCAAGTGTGTCGGTGGTTGTTAATTACAGTAATTTACGAGTAATACGAGATAAGGTGAATTATCGATCATGAAGCGGTCGCGGAAAATGTTATTTATGTGTGACAAAAATGAAAATGAACATGAAACTGTGAAAAAGAAAAAAGAGGATATACGTGCCAGAAATACTGTAATTGGTAAGCGAAATAAAGCGAAAAATAATATTTACACTTGCGAAAAATAATAATACAGACACTCCAAATACTACAATATGCAGACTTTCCCACTCCATCAACCAGTCACCCTGTCAAACGACGTGTGCAAATAAAATAAAATTATTAAACCCGCAGTAACTGCTACTGTAATAAAACCCTTTGTCAATGTTATAATGTATCACATAAATTCAACAAGTTGTCATAAAGTAATTCAAAATGTTATGTATCTGGTTAGTCTTAGTTAACCTATTAAAATTACTATCGATATCGATATTTTATTTTTGGGGTAGAAACCCCAACACTAAAAAAATATCGACAATGTTTACATTCAGTGCGGATATCGGGTCTAAAAGATCCGACAGATTGTTCTTTGTTTTGCAATCAAACCATTAAGTGAATCTACCTGCGTTTTGAAGATTGGTTAGGTTGTCTATGTAAGAATATGTTGATATAAATATATTTGCATGAATGGCTATAACTACGTAGATAATCACAATTAAACAAGAGTATACACAACGGATCTTTTAGACCCGTTGACGCACCAGAGTACAGTTATCCGTCGGATCTAAAAGACCCCATGTCGTACCCAGGTTAAGTCATTAAAATTATTTGCCGTAGTAAACGTGTTAACATGTGTAAACTATGCCTAATGTTCTTTTCTACCGCCTATTATGTGCAACAATGATCACTATATCCAGGCTTCATGACTCATTCCACGAATCGTGACTTTGTAATCTCAAATCAAATGGCAAAAAATCAAAAATAAATTATCTCCAAGTTAGTCCGTAATTCCGTACATGGCGGGAACTGGAAAGAGTGGTCCATAACTCCCAGTGCTTGTTCTACGCGGATGATCTTAAACTTATACGGTTCGTAAACATAGTGGCGGACCTGTTACAGGAAGATACTATCGAGGCGGTGCTTTGTTGGAGTAAAACTAACAGATTGCATTTCAACGCATCCAAATGTTGTGTTATGACTGTTATGACCTATAGTCGCGCTGAGTCCCCAATGCACTATATCCATTTCATCTTGGCGTCCTATTAGACCCTAAAATTACTTTTAATCAGCACATTATAACGCTAGTCTAATGTCCGCCATTATAAAGAACCGAGCGTTAAAAAATGTTTTATAGTTTTGTGCGTCAATCAGTCTTTGTCACATCTTGTTCTAAAGAGCCGGTTAACAATGTGTTTTGACGGTTCGTAACATCGCGAAACTGGTGACTGATGTCACAAATTTTACATCACGCTCACGGTTACTTTCCATCGAGATACATCTCTTCAAAACGGTTCGAACCGTACCGTACGAAGAGTATTATTTAAAATTTTCACGAAATTCGCCTCCTTGGTCGCCACGTCATGAGTATATTGAAACAACTGAACTCCTGATTTATATTCAGACAGCATCGTAAAAGTGGACTAAAAAACGATACCAATTTTTGATGAGCGACGACAATAACGTAGCGCATGTGCTCCGACGACAATTTGCAGCCCTAGCAGACGATTCAGACATACGTTACGAATTTCTTTTTAATTTAACTATATTTTGTAAGCATATAATAAACGCGTGGAATCACTGAGCGTGTCAAATCAAATCAAAATCAAACTAGAATACGTAGTAACGTACGTTTCGATTTGACCCCTGAATGGTATTCAGGCCGTGATTCATATTTGTGTGTTGTGCAATACTCATAGGGTTGCATCAATGTTTCCTGATAGTTCAGACGTGCCTGTTTTTAACTGACTTCAAAAAAAGGTATGTTCACATATTTGTCTCATTTGGCGTCCCACAGGGTAGCGTGCTTGGACCCACCTTGTTCTTAATATATATTAACAACCTTACCAGTCTATCCACTCTCGGAGGTTGCGTGATTTCGTATGCTGACGATACTGTAATAATATTTAATGATAGTTCCTGGGAAGGAGTATACCATAAAGCAGAGAGAGGCTTAAGCATAATATTTTCTTGGCTAAAACAGAACCTGCTTACACTGCACCTTTAAGACTAATTACATGTGCTTTTCAAAATATGACAACACGCAGCCACCAAACAACTTAGAACTAAAAATACATACCTGTAACCCAGTTTCTGGTAACTGCAACTGCACAAAAATTGGAAAAGTAGCTTCAATAAAATACCTTGGCATAATATTGGACCAAAGATTATCTTGGTATGACCATACCAAGACCTGGTAACTGGTGGTGGTGGTGGTCTGGTGGACTTGGTATGACCTACCTTCCTCTCAATTGTTCAAAGGTTAGCTGGAAGAGATCCCTTATAGGGATAAGTTCGCCTTTTTACTTTGATCTATTGTGTGAGATGTATATTCCTTAACCTGTTATTGTGTACAATAAAATGCTTACATACATACATACATACATATTGAACACTTGGGCGGGCGAATTAGAAAACTGATGTGGATTTTTAAGATTTTAAAACATGTTGCTTCCAATGTACTCCTAAAGCAGCTTTACATCTCGTTAGCTCAATCAATAATGTCATACTGCATACCAATATGGGGAGGTGCTAGCAAATCTTGATTTATTGAAGTGGAAAGGGCGCAAAGGAGTCTGCTCAAAGTTATTTTCAAAAAGCCCTTCAGGTATCCTACCACTGAACTGTACAAGGAATGTGAGTTGCTATCCATGCGGAAACTATATATTGTACTTAGTCTATAAAAACTGCACCTTACCTTAAGATTTGTACCACAAGCTCAAACTAGGAGGAGAAAAGTCAAAGTTGCTCCTATGCCAGCCTGTAAATCTAATTTTGCAAGAAAACAATTTGCTGCTCAATCGGCCCATTTATACAATCGCATCGATGCTCATTTAAATATTTACCCGATGTTGCTACATACCTGTAAGAAAGCTATCACCACGTGGATAAAGAACTTACACTATGAAGAAACGGAAAGGCTCTCATGTTATGTACCCTAGTTCAAATGTACAAATATAAACAATAAGAAGAATTAAAAAATGCACACACATACCTACGCACACATGCGCGCGCGCGTGCTCGTTCATTATAATTAAGCTTATTATTAGGCTTATATAAACTTTAACTTTATTTATTTGGTTTTTGTTACTACTTCCGAGTGATGGAAGAGCGGGATCTTCCGATACAAGCATATTATAATGCTTAATGGAAGGTTCCAACCTTGTTTGTATTTATTACCTGTGAAAAAGTCAAATAAACAATTTTGTATTTGTATTGTATTTGTATTTGTATTTGTCATTTTTTAATTTTTTATTCGAAAGAGTGTGCTCTTGAGGTGGTCCGATTGTCACCAAGTCAGGATCTGATAATGGAATCCTAGGGAAATTGAGGGCAACCCTCAAATATATAGGCGTGCATGTAGTGATTTCGGTATTTTCTGAAAGTGAAGAAGAACACAAATGACTTATGGTATTCCTCAATGAATGATGTAAAGTAGGTTAAAGATTCTAATATGATTAATTTGATTGAAGTAGCATCTAATGAAGTACTCGTAGGTACCATAGGTAGTGATTCTGAGATCATTGAGGAATCGACGGAACTCCTCAAACATTATCGGCTCTCATATATGGGGTTTAATATCTCGGAAAGCGGAAAATGTGAAAATGTTCATGTTTGTGGTGTGGCTGAATTACAACTTAAACTTTGTTTCAAAGTAAATTATTGATTTCACGAGAATATACTCGTATTACAGAATGACAAGTATTAGTTCAATAGACTCCGCCTCTTTGGTTAATAATAAAATTATAATTATGTCACAAAGTAAATTACGTATTATAACGGAGACACAAATTTTGCCTCAACGTAACCAAATTCGACCAATAATAATAATAATACCACTATCGAATTCCGTCGAAAGGATGGTCATAAATTTTCGTTTCTTAAACGGCCCGTGAACCTCGTGGTCTACGATAGTCTAGGAGATGATTTACTGTTTTGTAATAGCTATTATAGCTAGCAGCAATAAGATACCTCCTGTTGTTACCAACCCTATCAATCTAAATCAGTGCAAGTGGTCCATCACATACAGAGGAGTATCACTATACGCGTGCCCGCTTTAGATACGACTCCGCCAGACAGTTCAATTTAGAAAAACATTCTCAGTATATGGACACAAAGCCAGTTTGCCGGAATATTCGAATTGCAACCAGTTTTCCAGGTCAATGGTTGGTTAGACGGTGCTAGGCGTATTAAAAATCATTCATGGGTAATTGTGTAAGGTTTTATAACAAACTTCCTGGAAACGTAACTGAGTTATCTATTAATAAATTCAAAAACTATGTGAAACGTAAACTTATTTCTAAAGCTTATTATAGCGCACAAGACTACATGAATGATAAAACTTCTTGGGACTAATTTTGACTGGATTTATAATTTATTTATTCCGTTTGGAAAAATTTGACATTGTGTTTTTAATTAATTATTCTCGTTTTATTTATTTTTTGACATTAGATTGTCTTTCTAGAAACATTCTAGACTAGTATTTTTTTATATAAAATTTTAAATATTTCATTTAAATGTTACTTTTTATGTTTAATAAATTACTCGAAGTAATTACCTTAAGATTATGTTTCTACCTGACGATTTGAAAGTGCTTGTTACTGGGCCTACTTGAATAAATATAATTTTGAGTAAAAAAAAAAAAAAAAATTGTAATGTTAGCCCGCCGTTTTCTAGCAAACAAACAACGAACCAAGCTGACGCGTGCCGACCAAGTGCGTGCCGACCAAATTAACGTTATCCGGTCGTTAGTTAATTGAGTTAATTTGTATTTTTTAAAGGCCTTATAGATTTTAGAGCGCTAATGATATGTGCGTGGATATAAAAGTATTAAAAGAGATAAATAATATGTACCGTAAAATTACATTGAACTTTTTCAAACAGTCTCATGAATTTTGAAGAGCAAATTAACCATGAAATCGCACGTTTCTTTTTATTTATACCTCTCTTCATCTTCAAGCATTTTGTCGGCAAAGAAAAAATGCCAGCATCGTTTCCAATTACCAATTTAAAAAGACGTGACTGGAAGTTGTGAAGTTGTCAACCGGATTACCCGACTACCCCACAGCTAAAGAGGGATAATGCGAAAGCGTCTGCCCACACTTTTAAACTTTTTTGCCACCCTTTCACAAAACTCGCAAGTATAAAAATTGCTTTACTCAGTAGTTCTTTTTTGATTGATGAGTGAGGAAAATTCGGAATAAAATTAACTTTATATATATGACCTAAGTGGACTGTAAGGTGGAGAGAAGAGCGTTTTCCAAAAAGAAACACGCCATTTATTTGATAACTAATAAACAAAAATAAACTTAGTAAACAAATAAATCAATATCAGGGGACACTCTTACACAAATCGACCTAGTCCCATAGTAAGCTCAGCAAGGCTTGTCTTAAGGGTATAAGACGATGATATATGTATATATTAGATATAAATACGTACTTAAATACATAGAAAACATCCGCGACTCAGTAACAAATATTCATGTTCATCACACAAATATTTGCCCTTACCGGGGTTCGAACCAAGTCACTGCCCACTAGGCTATTTAACCAGTCGTCGTTAATAACTTTCATTAGTGAAAGATTCGTTTCACTTCTTCACGAAAGTTACCTATAGTAGTTATATATTTCATGACGTAGTGGAACGAATTCAATTTCACTTATGAGAGAAAACCTTCATCAATGTCAGCTTTATTTAATACAGTCCTGCGGGTAAACATGTATAACTCGTCGATTTTCCTTTAATAATTACTGCCCTGTTTTAATTTTTTTTCACCGATTTGTCATCCTTAATTCACATTTACGAGTAATCATCCTTGATTTAACATCCTTAAATTTAACACCGGTTTGTCATCCTTAATTCATATATTAAGGTGCATACTGACTATATGCACCTTAAATGGCAACTTTTTGCAACCAGACCGTTAAATTAATTTCGCAATCGGCATTTGTATATTAATAGCAGTACCTATATTCTCATCTAAGATACGAATGCCAAGATCGTTGCCGTTTAATGGGCACGCTTCGTGTCATTCGATCACGCGAGTCCGTGAGACCTCTTCTTGCTTCAACGGGCAACAGTGGTGACCTCATTCATGTATCATGTTATTTCCGAATTTGATGCACCACCCCTCCCCCACTTGGCTGCATGGCACTCGCAGGAAAAAACCCTCGTGTCATAGGTCCTACTTATTATGAGCGTCTGCCCGCCGAAATACAAACGGAACTGAAAATAAAATATCTGTAATCATAAATTAATATATGTAGATAACTTAAGGTGAATTTTGACATACTATTTAAATTATTATTATCTCTTTATTTAATATTTATCTTAAGTTAGGTTTTTACAATAATGATATAAAAAGTAAAATATAAAACAATACATATAAAACATAAAACCATTATAAAAACCTAACCTAGGGTACCGCCGGCAGCGAGGCGGGGCCTAAGCTGCCGGTGGTCAGGGCGACAGAGACAGGAACCTCCTGACTATTCGCGCAGTGTCCAGGAGTACCGCCTTCTGTATCTGACCCTTGATCCAGCCATCTAGCGAGAGTCTCTTGAGGTGACGGTCGAGACTCTTCGCTATCAAACCGTTCGCCGAAACGACTATCGGGACGATGTTCGTCGAATCAACATCCCACATGGCGGTTACCTCGTGAGCCAGGTCCTTGCTGGCTTTGTCCTTTTCGGCCTTCACGAGGTTCTCGTCATGGGGGATGGTGATGTCGACGAGCACTGCCTGGCGTTTTGATCGATCTATCAGCACGATATCAGGCCTATTGGCAAGAATAGTTCTGTCCGTGATGACAGATCGATCCCAATAGAGCGTGGCACGACCATTTTCGAGAACTGGCGCAGGTGTGTACTTATAGTAAGGCACTTCGGAGACCACAAGACCGTATAGCAGAGCAAGTTGCTGGTGAATAATTCTGGCTACAAGGTTATGTCTGTGCAAGTACTCGCCGTTAGCAAGATGACCACAACCGGAGATGATATGCCTGAGTGACTCCCCGGGACGGCGGCATGCCCGACAAATGTCGACCTTCAGGATATACCTCCGGTAGTTGTTCGTCATGATAACTTCGTCCGCAATTGCACAGACAAAACCTTCGGTTTCCCCGAAGAGATCCCCGAAACGTAGCCAGTTCACCGACGCGAGCAGATCTACATCGGGCCCTGTGAGGGCCTTGTAGAACCGCCCGTGTAGCTCCTTGCTCCTCCATACCGCCTTGCGGTCCTCGGCGCTCATTACTTTAAATCTGCGCCTGTTCTCGTTTGCCAAGGAGAGCGGGTTGAAGTTTCCGTCTACTGCTACTACGTCGCGATGCATCCCACACTCGTTGTTTAGGAAATAATCCCTGAGACTGTACACCTCGCGGTTGTGGAGGTCTTTGGCATTTAAAAAACCGCGACCTCCACACTTCCGCGAGATGTACAGTCTCATAACAGACGAGCGTGGGTGTAGCATGCGATGCGCAGTAAGCAGTACTCGGACTCTTCGATCCAGGGCATCCAGCTCAGTCTGAGTCCACCTTAGTACGCCAAAGGAGTAAGTAAACAAGGGCATCACCCAGGCGTTGAAGGCGCGCACCTTGTTGCCGCCCGACAAAAGACTATTAAGTACTTTGGTCAGGCGACAAAAGAAGCGCTCCTTCACCGCCCGCTTAACGCCCTCACCCTCAATACCCAATGACTGTGACATACCAAGATACTTATAGGTTTCTGCTTCGGAGATAGATTTGAGGGACATTGTCTCAGAAAGTTGCAAATTTGTTGAATTTACAACTTTCCCCCGCTGTACATGCATGACCGCACATTTATCGACACCAAATTCCATTTTGATGGCACTACTGAAGACTTCTGTTGTTTTCAGTAGTTCCAACAGGTCATGTTCATTTGGTGTAAATAGCTTGAGGTCATCCTATGGATGACAGGGAGAGCAGATGAGAAATAACCTCACCCTCTCTCCGAACCCGGCAACCTAGTCCTGAATCCTTCAGCAGGGCGCTAAGCGGATTCAGCGCTAGGCAGAACCACAAAGGACTCAGACTGTCGCCCTGGAAGATCCCACGTTCAATCCTTATAGAGTACTGCGGACCAGAAGAGCAATCTCCTCCCCCCGGTTGACGAAGGACTGTGGTCCACTGCCCCATGCAAGCGCCTAAGAAGGATCTCAGAGCTGCATCAACTTTATACAACTCTAAGATCCTCCTCAGCCATGAATGAGGCACCGAATCATAGGCCTTCTTGTAGTCAATCCAGGCGGCCGAGAGGGCCCCTTTGTTCCGCCGGACTCGTTGGCAAATGGTTATGTCTATGAGGAGGAGCTCTTTAGTGCCACGAGACCCAACCCTACATCGATTTTGAGCAGGAGCCAAAACATTGTTTGCAACGATGTGTGCGTCAATTTTTGCTCTCAAAATGGATGTAAGGAGCTTGTACAGCGTAGGCAAGCACGTGATGGGTCTGTAGTTTTTCGCTTCCGTGGTACTACCGGACTTGTAGAGCAGGGAGGTGATACCAGTTGTAAAGAAAGATGGCAGGGAACTGAGCTCGAGGGCTTGCTGGAACTGTGTTGCCAAACGCAGGTGTGAGCATCGAAACCATTTCACCCAGAAGTTGTGCAATCCATCCGGCCCAGGACTTTTCCAGTTCGGCGCCAAACGGATGGCACAACTAACGTCTTCGGGACTGATTGTAACAGTCCCCATGGGTTCGATGTCCTCACACTCACGTTCGACAACACTCATCCACTCGCCCTCGGTGTGTTCGACTGGCACCGGCCAGATACTACGCCAGAAGTCAACCATGGCAGTAGAATCCGGCTGCTGTCCGTCGGTCACACGAACATCGGTTTCCTCCCACTTTCGGTATACCTTCCTTTGGTCGCTCTGGAAAAGGCGATTCTGCTGGTATCGGTCCACACGCTCTCTGTAGCGGCGAATACGGGCTGCCCATGCATAGACTTTCTGCTTCAGAAAGTCAATGCGCTCTGTGACACAGGCCATGTAGTCGCGGGGCCTGGTACCAGTTCCCGCGAAGGCCTGGTTCACAAAGCGCATGACTCGGGGGCGGTTGTTGCCCCCCCTGAAGCAGCCGCTCAATCCGTACTTGCCATGCAGGGACACCCCCAGCGGTCCTAGGTGCACGGTCAGCGTCCGGAAACTTGACGCGAGCAACACGGCACGCCGCGATGGCCCCGCAGTACATGATTGAGTGTGTATCAAGTAAGTCTTCACTAGTCCGTATATACGGGTCTAGCAGACCGTTCAGGGCTCCCATTAACGCTAGATTTCGTCTATTCACGGGCAGGCGTGGTAATCGTGGCCTAGAGTTGTTTGTGGAACGATACCCCGTAATCGCATCTTCCAAAGCCCTCCTCAGTTGCTCATTGGTCTGGGTACTCACGCTCTGATTCGCACAGTCCTCCTCGTTGGCACTAGGATCAACCCGCGGTGCCCCCGGTGCCAGGTCGGGTGCGGGCATCGGAGCCGGCAACAAGGCGGGCGGATCCCGCGCCGAGGTAGAGGTCGCACGATCAGAGAGTGCTTCCAGTCGTAGCCGATCAAGTGTGGCGTCATCCAACCGCTTGTGCCGCTGGATGACGCGCACCTGATCCGATAGACGTTGTGCGGATACGGTGATGGTCGGTTCAAGCGCCTGAAACACAGGCAGCATCCGGACACGGTACGCGGACAGATTGGTTCCTCCCTCTGTCGCCCCATAGTAGGCGCGCATGCAGTTTTCGTTAATGGATTGCGTCCACTGCATGCGGCGCACTATACCACCGGTAGCGGGAGCCGTGGGCGGAGCAGGATGCCCCACAGGCCCCAAGCGTGCCGGCAGCGGTGGTCGCCCGCGCCGCGCAGGTGGTCGTGGCGGCGGCGGCGGCGACCCGCACTCGTCGTTCGAACTGCTGCTGCTAGTTTCGGGCGCGGTCGCAAATTCATCGCCCGATGATGACGTGCTGGACGATGGTGTGGACGACGAGGCGGGTGGGGGTGGAGGGCGTGCGTGTTCTTCCGCTAGTGCTTGACGTGTTTTTCGCTGTGATCTAGTTATCATCGCGTGCTGACAGTGACATTTCAAAAATGGGCATTTCACCAAATTGCCGTTTTTCTGGACAATTTAAATATTTCCATGGCTGTGGGATGTTTATATATAGTGGCGATACGAAATCGAGCCATTTTAACCTGATAAAACACGAATACAACGAACACAAAATAAAATTGTAAAAAACACGTCTGACATGTGACAGCGGTCTTTTTTTTTTATTATTATTATTATTATTTATTTAATAAACATAATATAGAAACTTAATTATTAACATGGTCTCACAAAACTGTCGGGACAGTTTGCCTGTGTGATCATTTTATGGATAATAACTCTTTAAAAGAGGACATGTGAATTCAAATTTAACTGTTATTATTCTTCATGTTAGCTATTATGATTTTATTTTATTTTTTTATCAATAGAGATTCCTGTAAATTAGCATTATAATATAATGTAATCTTATGCTACGTCACACCTGGCCATAATGCGAGTTTTACTGCACGCTGCGCCTACGGGAAAACTCGCATTGTGGCCAGGTGAAGACGTAAAATTTTGTACTCAACACGGGCGGTAATTCGTAAAGCCCCAGAGCGCATATTTATGGCCCTCACCTTCGGTTCGGGCCACAAACACCTGTAATCAGAGGCATATACGAATTCACCGCCCTAGTTACGTAATGTTAGATTGTGATCTAATAATAACGAATGTTATGTGTGAATAATGAACGTGTATTATTACTATTGTGAAAATGGCGTTTGCGTAGAATTGCGAATAGGAAGAAACGCTGCTGTATAAAGTCTACCATAAATCGTATGTATACCGATTGGATTTATTCGCTCTTTCATTCTAAGATTTATAATCAATCTAGCTTTGTCAATACAGTCATGACTTACCATAAAGCTTCTGACCATTGTATGCTTATTGGGTTTCTTATCTCTTCATAATCTGCTAATACTTCATGGAATCCATTTGAACAAAATGACAGGGTATACCGAACGTGATTACTCATCCGCATTCCGCATGCATATGGATAGCCTGCATGACTAAACTGAAGTCACAGTAATCTGATTAGTCAGGAGTTTTCAACGGGCGTGCCAAATGGTCTGTGAATCAGCTAAGTATCGCACGCATTGATACAAAGACTCAATAGAGTTACGATGCACTTTTCATACAAGCTTTTGGACGTCATTGCTTAGTTACAAACAAATTTCACGCTATTATCATTTTATTAAATCAATCACATCATCTTATTACCGCAAATTCTAATATAAAAGCAAGTCCCTGGGCGACCGCGCCTTGGTCGGGTGAAAATACGGAGAAACCCAATTTCATTGAAATCGTTAGTGTCGTTTTCGAGAACGTGATTACAAATATATAACGGTATTGTATTATTTTGTAACACACATATACACACATATATATATATGTATATATATATCAGTTGCATGTTTATCCCCTTCTTCCACTGCTGAACGCGGTTTGAGCTTGGTCTGGCCAGTCCTTTAAAATGGAGTCCAACTCATCCCGACATCGTGGACGAGGTCTGCCGCGTCTCCTTTTCGAGGTCTGAGGTTTCCACTTTCGTGGTGCTCCTTGCCCATTCACCGGACATGCGGCAGACGTGACCAGCCCAGTCCCGATTTAATAGTATAGGAATACGAAAATGAACCCTATAAACACTTGTTTTGCTTTCCATTCACACGATATTAAACGTTCCATTTTCCCTTGCAAGTGAACAATTTCACAGCAATAAACAGTCTTGAATACTGTTCACAAGCGAACTTGATATATAATTTATTGAAATAGGAAACAAACTGATAAAGCTTTTATACATACATACATACATTCACGCCTTTATCCCTAAAAGGGGTAGGCAGAGCACATGAAACTTATGTTCCAGCGCCACTATTAGCATAAAAGTGGGTATAAAAGATCGACAAAATGTATATCTGTATGTATAGCTTTTATATTGCATTAAAATTAAGGTAAGTAATATATGAATATTTGTTTTATTTGTAACAAGCTTCTGCCCGCGACTTTGCCCGCGTATATCGGAAATAGTGTATATCGTAGCTCCATACAAACTTTCACCCTCATTTCGCCCCCTTAGGGGGATGATTTCTGGAATAAAAACTAACCTTTATCCTTCCCCCGGACTCAAACTATCTTTACCGAATTTCATCTAAATCGGTTCATCGGTTTAAGCGATAAGAGGTAAGATACAGACAAAAAGACAGAGAGACAGACAGATACACACACACACACACACACTTCCGCATTTATAATATTACTATGGATTTCTTGTTATGATCTTATCTCTTCATCTTGTCTGTGTGAAGACTTCATACATTTTGTTTATTCTGAGACTGAATTTCAAAGCTGCGGCTGTATTTGCAATTTGCATATAACCGGGACAAAATGCAATAGCAGGAAACAAAGAAACAATGTAATAATATCTACTTCGCAGCCTTGAATCGGGCTGAAAAAATACGGAACACAACATACGAGCGTACGCTAAGAAATTGGTCTACTACTAATCGACTCTATTATTTCTCCATTAAAGTTCAAGAGTGGTAGGGCAATGTCTTAGCTTACAGAAAATAAGCGTACAAGTATATTAACTGTTAGATTTATGTAGCAGCATTGTAACGTTTAATTAGAAAAGGTACATTATTTATTACTAGTGTAAATGTAAGCAGTTTTTGTAACTAGCTTCATTCGTAATGTCAATCTTTTCCTCATCAAAATATATTCTTTTAAAAACAGAAAATGCGTTATTTTTGCTTAGTTTGGAACTAGATCGATTTGTGTAAGTTGTCCCCAAATATTCATTAATAAACCAGTTGTGGTGGCAGACATGGTATGACAAGGTTATGTTATGCCGCTGTTAAATCTCCCTGAGTGTTCCAAACCCTCGGCCTATCATAAATTGCGTAAGTTATTAAATTCAAACCGAGATATTTATTGTCAGAAACAGCCTTAAAAAAACACGTAAAATTCCGAAGCATATTATAGTCTCATTATAGTTAAAAGATTCCTCGCGGGGTCTTAGGATCAAAAAAACATAGTTTTCTCAAAGAAATAAAACACACCCAAAGTATAAGAAATTAGGTACCTATCTTTTTTTTTGTTTACCGCAAGACGTAGATCAGAGTGTCATTTAACTAAGACAAATATCCAGCCTGGTACTATAAATGGGCTATAGTATACATTTGTTGATGGTTTCATCCATCAACAAATAATATACGTTTACAAAATATTAAATAATAACGATATAAAATTCTTATTCAAATAATTTGTAGATTTTGAGATTATTGGAGCCACTCAATATATAATGTCTATTCGACATACAATAGTCTAGAATCGACATTGGCATTTCGTACAATCACGCAACGGAGATGCAATGCAGAGAGGAATCGTGATATTTTGATTTATCTACAACAACGACATTTTATTTGACATTTGAAATAACACCGTTTATTAGTGACCGATCTTCAAATATAGATCGTCAACGCACAAAGACGTCATTCTCCCTCTAGGCATAACAAGCCTTTAAGCTTTGCACGAGCACTCCGTCATGAAAGAACGGATTTTCTTCGGATTTTCCTCCTCCTAACATTCTGTTAACCCTTTTCTGTCACTTAATTCTCTGGGATTATAGCCATACTTGTCGTAGTAAATGGAGAAAAGTAGGATGTAGTGATACACCATCAATTATTTTGTATGAAGTCGACGAGGTTAATTGTACGCTATGTGGTATATTATAGAAAGTTCTTACGGCTTGCGACATGAACGGAAAGGACCTTTAATTTTGATGAAAGAAAAGTTTGCTTTATGACAACTTTTTTTAATAAGTTAAACTGCGCTCAACGTCCAACCAACCATGATTCATAGTGAAATATATTAGTTGTCGGGATCATTCGTTTCCGCAGTCGCCAGTTAGATTAGAGGACGAATAACATTACCTTGGTCTTTCTCAAGACGCAAATTGTAAGCATACAGGTTGGATGTTTTCCAAGAACCTTAAACTAAATATAATGTCATATAAGGGCAGAAGAATCGAATAGTAATGATTACACAAATACTGCAAACAAAAAAAATACATTTAACCTTCATTTATCTTTGTAGCCAGTGTCACGCAAGTAGGAACAAAAACCGGCCAAGTGCGAGTCGCACTCGCGAACGAAGGGTTCCGTACCTTACCAATACCAATTAAAATATTAAGGCGTTTGTTGTATGGGAGCCCCCCTTAAGTATTTATTTTATTTTGTTTTTAGTATTGTTGTTATTTGCCGCTAGGCAATAGAAATACATAAATTGTGAAAATTTCAACTGTGTAGCTATCGCAGTTCTTGAGATAAAGCCTGGTGACAGACAGACAGCGAAGTCTTAGTAATAGGGTCCCGTTTTACCCTTTGGGCACGGAACCCTAAAAAGCACAATGATATTCATTTGCTCAAATTCAGCATCAAATCTGACAAGTGACTAGTTTTCTATCTGTGCTTCTTTCATGGCGGACCAACGGCGGATACTTACGTACTTTGCTACCATGTTATAACCAAATATGTAAGTAGAGATAAACATTGATTTACTTTTGAAAATCAACGGCACTTGGAATTATCCAAGCGGGAGCTCTCTTATAACAAGAAGAATATGGAAATATATTGGGACTGCTTGCGAACGAAAAAGAGACAGTATGGACAAATTGGTAAAATTTTGTAAACATAAATATTCTTACCTACTCCTAAATATTTTTTTATAATTTCTAAATGGGGTGTGAAATAAACTGACATAAAACATTTATTATGCTGCAATAATTTGCTCTTCATGCAGTGGACCTGACCATCATAATTTATCGATATCGATAACGTTGCGTACTAATATTATCGACATCGATAACGTTGCGTACTAATATTATCGACATCGATAATGGTATTACGTCCCTAATGCCTTTCGTGCCATTATGTTGGTACGACATACTTCCGTATTGGACTTTGTAATGTGGTATGGCAAAATAGCTTAATAATCGATTGTGTTACCCGTGTGGTGTCGGGTTAGAATTTCACCACCCCCTTTCTTCCCGTGGGTGTCGTAAAAGTCGACTAAGGGACCAGGATTGAAGTGTGTTATGGGCGATGGGCTAGCAACCTATCACTGCAATATCACATGTGTCGATCTATTATACCGACATTTATGCTGAAAGTGGCGCTGGAACATACGTTTCATGTGCTCTGCCTATCCCTTTTAGAAATAAAGGCGTGAATGTATGTATGGTATGTATGTGTTATCATGTCAAAATCAAATAAAAATGTCTCTGTCATCCAAAACTTAGTTCGAAGTCCTGTCTCTTAGAACGCAGTGGTTTTTTTCTTTTTGTTTGTAACTTTAAATGTTTACCATGATAGACGTGGTTATACACCAATCTATCCTCCCCTTACGGGAAAGTCCATCGTTCCGTTCCACGCTGTATATCACAGATTAATTCTGTAAGATTTTCGACCAAATCTAGCAGATTATATCTATTATTCTGGGTGACTCTGATGGGTGAGCGATTCGGTTTAAAAACCTGCATAATTATTTCTATGTACAGTCGCCATCAGATATATCGGAGCGGCCAAAGTGCTCACAAATATCTGAACACGTCTCTATTGTCGAGGCATTAGAGACTTGTTCAGATATTTGTGAGCACTTTGGCCGGTCCGATATATCTGATGGCGACTGTACCACAATCAAATTGAATTCTACTTAAGTAAATAATAACTTACATACTTTTCCGTATTTACTTTGGTCGTCGCGGCAGTAAAGTTTACTCGTAAACCTTCGTCGCCTTCCAGTAATGAAAAATATAAAACATCACCCTCTTTGCCACAGCAGTCGGATAAACAAGGATCAACCCAGCGACCCAATTACATTACTGAATTGCCAGTGGAATTGCTACAGGACTTTCTGGGATAAATTGAACTTTAATTTATTGAAATTCAAGTAACGATTTCAACATTGGTTGCATTGTTTTGGGAATACGTTTTTTTGGTGTCCAAGCCAACACCTTCCATTGTTGGATATATTTATGAATACTGCGTTTAAAAATAGTCAAAATAAACCACCGGGTCAATATGTACCTAATGCATGCATGGTATTGTAAGATTGCATAGTCACATTTCGCAACGATTACATTTTTCTGAGCGGAGTACAACTTATTTATGAAATTTAGTGGATAAATTGCACAATTCCTGAGTCAGTAAAGTAGGTTTATTACGTCTCGTGGCATTACAACATTCACTGCGGGACAGTCCTCTACCCAAGCTTTGCAGATATTATTTATTTCTTATGTTATAAATTACCTACCTATTTCTAACCTCGGCTCGTACCACTGGGTTTTCATATTTAACTTTTCGTTGAAGGATAACTTCGCGAGGAAACCTGTCTAATCCCAATAAGGTCCACTCCCTCTGATCTCTTTCTCTCAGATGGCAGTAACTTTCGTGAAACTAGTGCCTATGCCAGGTCAAATTAACTATTTTTATTTTTAGAGTTCTATAATCAAAACCCTATTACTAAGGCTCCGTTGCTTGTGTGTGAGTCTTCTTTCTCCTAGCATTGTTCCCTTTTGTTTAAAGATTGTATCGTAAAGGAACCCGGGCCCTACTGCAGCTAAGTAGTATATATTATATATTATGAGATTTATGAGGTAGAAAAAAGTGTTCGTTTCTGGCGCTTCGCCGGCCGCTTCCGCGGCACGCTCGTGTCGCTCACTCGACTCGCGCCCTGTAGGTTCGCGGTTCTTCCTAAATATTGGAAATTTGATAATCGGAATACTATTTTTCGGGCCATAACACTTCGCGCTTTTGATTGTTCGGAGTAATAGAAATCTGAAAAAAAAACAATCAACATTTTGAAATTCGGTAAAATAAAATTCGTGATTTTTAGTAAGTTTGTAATCGAAATTGAAAGTCTTTGAGATTATGAAATTCAGAGTTTTGAAAATTGGAATTAGCAAAATCCGAATAAAATATTTCGGAGTATTTGGGTGTTCCCATGACAAACTTAGATACAGTGCGGGGTACGGGACCCTTCGCGACTGCGACTCTGACACGCGAAGTTCAAAAGTACGAGTAAAAGTAGCCTTTTTCAGAAATCAGAAAATTCATATTTTCTAGCTTACAACTACTTTTGAACCCGTTCAAGGAGGAGAGGAGGGAGGAAATGAAATTAAATGAAATTCTTTATTGCTGAACATGGGTGAATTACATACAGATGGATTGGTCATAAGATAATAGCTGCCAGTTCCACATGCTCTGCCGTCTTAGGCGTGCAACATTTGGCCTTATTATTCGAAATTAAAAACATCGAAATATAGATAAATAAGGTGTTATTAAGTACATTCATCTAGGCTTATGTAATCGTTAATTGAATAAAAATATTTCTCAAGTAACCATTAATGTAAGTTTTTCTTAAACATATTAATGCTCATGCTATAGAACCGTGTGATGCACATACAATAGATTTTTTTTCTATAGACAGTCAAGTAACATCTAGGCATGTATAAATAATTATCCTTCCTTGTGCATCTTTTACCGGTAGTGTTATTTACTTGGAACAAGTGCTCGTGTGCTTTGACGAATTTGCATATTTCCTTGATGTACATGCTTGGAAGGGTGAGGATATTTAATTACAGGATGCATCGTGTTTAGCCCCTACGATAGCTCTTATACTTTTTTTTGAGCTCTAAATGCTCTTATCAGTTCTACAGAGTTGCCCCAAATAATCAGGCCATACCTCAGGATGGAAGCAACGTACCCGTGCAAGATTATAAAACGTAAGTAGGTAAACTAAACATTTAACATTTGGGGGACGACGGCGGGTGCTTGAAGCAGATAAATGCTCGAGAGAGCGTGGCCAGCCGATAGCCTAAGCCTCAAAATAAGCGCCCTATCAGACCAACACTGCGGTGCCGAACAAATTGGGGTCTCAGACATGATATGACGTCCTAAAGACTATATAGTCTTTAGGACGGTTTTCTCTTTCAAATATATAATATAAGTATGTACTTACTTAATAGCTAGGTGTTTGTCTAACAGTTCAAATTTTACTCTTTAATTGCACGCCTCACACAGACAAATCTGATAGGTAGATATAAATACACCACTATCTGTAGGTTTGGTAATGTTTCATGAAGGTATCGTACGAGTAGGTAACAATATTCAAAAAAAATTAAAAAATAAATATAATTTATTCTCATAACATGATCCATTTAGTTAGTAAAAAATTACACTTAAGTACAATAATATCCCAGTATAAAAAAGGTCAAAGGTCTCCGTTACCATAAGAGTTCCGTTAGATCAACATGACGCACGTACAATCTCTGAAGTACCTGATGTACGTTTACCTGCACGTGAGGGGCCAGCCAGATGTGGTGATGACAGGCTGTTCTTCTCTACGGGTTGCATTTCTCAACTTATTCGCCTGAAATTTTGTAAGCGACAATTATAGCCCAAGCATTTTGTTTTCAATAGTATGAAACAAAATGGATATTAGGAAATAATTCATAACAGCAGCATTTTGTGTGTAACTGATATATTATCATTTTAGTAATTACGTAGACTCAAAATCCACCAAAATATCAGTCATCAAAAAAAGTCGATTATTAACCAATTCCTGAAAAAAGAGGAAAAATATTAATAGATATTTTAATTTTTGTTTTGGTTAATTTACAGGAGCTCTTCAAGAATAATAAATAAAACACACAGAAAACATAATGGATGTGTCATTTATTTTTATATATTTACTTCCCGATGGAAATTTTATAGGATTCTTGGATAAGGCATCTTAGAATAACATTTGAAAATTAAACAAACAAAAAAACGCTGTTATAAATTAATGTTTGAAAAAAACGTAATTTTCCTGGGGTATTACGTGGAATTTTTTCGCCAATACAGGTTATGGATGAAAAATAATACTTTTGAAATAAAAGACACGCGATATCTAACAGTTCATAGAGGTTAGGTGGCTACGTCTTTTATAATTACTGTAAGAAATGCGTGATTTTAGTAATGCAATTATTTTAAGAATGGCACTTTAATAGTTGTTTAATGCGATTCTGGAACTTGACAGCATTTGCTGATTATTACAGTCGAGATAAACGAAACACGGCAGTAAACTTTTTTAAGTCCCCGTGAAGAATTTTTACTTTTCAACAGTCGTAACATTTTTTTATGAACACGCCCCAGGGTGTGCCAGACGTGATAACAGGCTTTAACAAGATAACTTTACTAAGTAATTTAAGAAGGTACAGTATGGTTCACATAAGTAAATAATATGGTAGGTAAGTTTGTAGGGTGAGACTGGTGTCCATTGATGCAGTAGCTAGGCAATCTTCCAAATACGCATAGGTAATACAAATTAGTAATAATAGTGTTAGAATAAATCAGAATATAGTATATATCGCTATCACACTCGCTCTAGCATCTGATAGTATTTGTGTCATCAAAAAACGACGATTGACGACATTAAAATGTAAGTAATAACGTAACTTATTCTAGGAACATTCTCAATATCTCTACAAAGTAATGTTCGTGTTGTTAAGTATATTTTATACGCAGAACACAAGGCGTTTCGGCACTTCGCAGGGCGGCGTTGCAGATTCGGGCGTTTACAAACTTTAAGGCGCGCAATTTGAGTTCTTTTTACGCTGGCAATATTAAATAAATAAATAAATATTAGGGGACAATCTTACACAAATCAACCTAGTCCCAAACGAAGCAAAGCTTGTACTATGGGTACTAGACGACGATAAACATACTTATACAGTGTGTGGCCTGTAACAGTGGCAAATATTTAAAAGGACGCTTCGTTAGAGCATCTGAAGTAACCCCTTGTCCAATTTATTTTTATTTATTTTTATTCGGAGTAATGTTGACCTAAAGTTATGACCTCCAAGTAATGTATATTTTAGTGTTTTTAAAATAAAAAAACTACCTATGTCACCTCGTGGTAAACAAAAGACGTGAACTTGCTTTAAAGAAAAAAAAACTTATAATTTTCAATTAAAATTACCTGGAAATAAGTGCTCACACGCCCAATAGTCTACCGTTTAATTTTTTGCCCCTGTTTCAGGCCACGCCCTGTATAGAGAACTAAATACTTAAATATATAGAAAACATCCATGACTCAGGAACAAATATTCGTGCTCATCACACAAATAAATGCCCTTACGAGATTCGAACCCAAGACCTCTTGCTTCATTAATATTAGAAAGATAGATAGGAAAAAATGTAAACTAAGTGCTTATAAAAAGGGCTTTGCAGATTCAAGAATTTACGGGGTTCGCAAATTTGTGATACGTGACCTGATTAAAATTATAAAGTGTTTTAATTAAAAGGTAGGTATTTATTAAACAGGTCGGTATTATATCTTCTGATTCCATTCTTCAGTAGACACTATTTCTACATACCATATTATGAACTTAAGCTTATGTTTAAGTGTGGGTAAACAAATAGATTTTCTCGTATTGTGCTCGTATTTGGATTAAGTTATTTAGAAAATAGAGTACCGTTCATTTAATTCCAGCCCTTTGGGGCTAAAGTCACAGAATTAATGTCTATATGAGTAGAATCAATGCCTATTTACCTCCATCATTTACCTATAAGCTTCCTATCCGGAAGATTATTAACCTTTAGCGTCGGTTTTATAACAAAGATTTAAGTAATATGGAGGTCTGAATTAAAATTCCACTGAACCTTTCCAACCTCTCTTTGTGAGTTAGTAATAATATCATTTTGTATGTAGACTAACCCTTTTGTACGAATGTACATTTTTGTGGTAATCCTTCACAATATTTTATTATGCAGAGATTACTGAGAGAATGTAGCCGGCTATTTATTCAAAGGGAGACCTTACCTTTTGTGTTACGTACTGAGCTAATTTTATAGTGCCGACGCAAAATGTTTCATAAGAGGCTAGTACGAAATATTGCTGTGTTGGTATCGAGATCACGAAGTTCTATAAATATTTAATCATAGTAATCTTCGGTCATTGAGTATCATGACCCTGCGGTTTGATCCACGAGATCATTGGATTCATTGGATAGGTTAATATTTGCTTGCTTAAGGTGGTTCGATTTCCATACAAAACGTTATTTGACAATCACAGGCAAACGGCGTGATTTTTTAAGTAACTCGTGTAACTAACTTTCATAAACTGACTAGAATAATTAGAGATATTAGTTTGTGACTTTGGGAAAACGACGGTTCCCTCGGTGGGGACGCTGAAACAGTCTTGCAGGATTTGCTATTGATAATGGACAAATTTGCAGAAATAGGGCTTTCCCTTAAGAGGGGGCGCTCCGCGAAATAGGAGTTCTTAGATTGAATATTTACCTATGACAAACTAAAGCGAATGCCAGGAAAATGAACATACAGAAACTACATCATATTTGCAATCTATTTGTCTGAAAAAAACCATACAAAACCAAAATTGCCTCGATAGAAAACAATCGCCAAAACATGTCTTATTTTTACCTAATTTCAATTGTGTGCCGTTCCCGTGCATATAATTTACGTAAAAATTTAGTGTATAATAGCTCTTGATATTGCCTAGTGATTTGACGAGCGGCGTTTTTTTATGTAGTCCCTTTTCAGAATTATTGAGGTATAACGTATTTGGCGTATAGGTCTTTTTTATTTAGCGCGATACTGTTTCTCCCGTCGCGTGTTTCGTGCAGTTTGGTATATCTTCTGTTGCCGTTCGCGGGCGGAGTCAATCGCAATCGCTCCGCTGAGACGAGAGGACTACGTTCTGTGCTCTCACGACAGCACGGTGAACATAATTATTTCAATAATATTGTGACCCAGTATATTCGTCCAGTGAATGAATGTATCATTACATTCCAGTAGGGCATACAAAAAACAATTTTCTAAAACCATATCGCTGTGTGAAATGTGCAGGACCCCATAAAACGACAGAATGCCTGAAAGATCGTAACACCCCAGCAAAGTGTGCCCTTTGCCTAAGTGACCATCCGGCAAATTATAAAGGATGCGAAGTTTATAAGGAAATCCTAGCCAGAAAGGAAAAAGGAAAAAGACCAAACATAAGACAAGACAACCAACATCAACCATCAGGAAACCATGAAAAATCACAAAAGACACAAAACATACCCCAGCCGATCCACAGCGACAAAACATTCCCTCTAATTAATGGAAGTAATACACAAGGTAGAGAAATCCAACACCAGGGCACACAGAAGCTCTGAAAAATGCACATATGCTAGCTGCCTAAAAGACAGAAATGAATGTCATAATGACATCGAGCCAACACAAGTCCTGAGAGACTTCATAATACAACAATCACAAAAGATGGATACATTACTTCAACAAATCAGCTCTCTAATGGGACTGATAATTACACTAATAGAAAAGACGCAAAAATGATTGCTCTGAGAATTGCAACCTGGAACATCAATGGTCTCTCACCAAATAAACATGAAGCAGAAGCATTAATAAACTCACATGATTTGGATATACTTCTCATCTCTGAGTCACACTGCACCACCAGAAGTCTCATACAGATTAAAGACTATTATATATACCACACCAATCACCCAGATGGAACAGCCCATGGAGGTACAGCTATCATTATAAAAAAAAACGATCAAGCATTATCAACTTCCGCATTACCAGACAGAGCAACTTCAAGCCACCACCATATGTATCTACACAAAAAACGGAAACCTTAACATATCCTCAGTATACTGTCCTCCAAAGCACAAAATCACAGAAGTACTATTCACGGAGTACATTAAAACTCTAGGACACCGCTTCATAGCAGGTGGTGACTGGAACTCGAAACACACTTATTGGGGATCCAGGCTCACCACCACGAGAGGTAGAGAATTGAAACGCAGCATTGATTCAAACTACATGACCCCAGTTGCACCAAAAGAACCAACACATTGGCCAACGGACATCAACAGGTTACCCGACTTAATAGATTTCTTCCTAACGAAAGGACTAGCTGGATTATATTTGGATGCTGAAACATGCCTAGACGGGTCGTCTAATCATGTACCAGTGATTTTAACGGTCAGTACAGTAGCCCTGAAAGAAGAACAGCAAATGAAGCTGTACAACAAGCTCACAGACTGGAACGCATTTCGCGAACTAGTGGAAGACAATCTGGATTTACGAATCCCGCTTAAATCCCAAGAAGACATCGAAGATGCTGTTAAAACCTTCACCAACACCGTACAAGTCGCCTGCTGGAAAAGCACACCTGAAATGACAACCAGAGCCAACAACAGGTCTATACCGTTAGATGTCAAAAGAGCCCTGAAAGAAAAAAGAAGGCTGCGTCGCGTTTGGCATAGTAGTCGCCTAGAAGATGACAAACGAAAATTCAATAGAATGGCAAGGGAATTAAAATCAATGATCAAAGATGCCGAAAATGAGACCCTGCAAGCGCAGCTGATGACGTTGTCAGCCACAGCGTATTCTAATTACTCCTCCCTCTGGAAAGTAACAAAGAACTACAACCGTCCTCAAAATGTCAAACCTCCCATTAAGCTCACCGGTAACGCCTGGGCCAGGACCAATCAACAAAAAGCAGACATATTTGCCAGACATCTAAGCCAAGTATTTACTCCAAATGAAATGGACTCGTCAGACCTGGATAATGAAATAGATCGCGCACTAAAACATCCATTTCAAATGGACTTGCCACTAAAACCAACAAGTCCAAATGAAGTATCCAAACACATAAAGCTACTTAAGGATAAAAAGGCTCCAGGGTTTGATCTAATCACGAAAGAGGTTCTAAAGGAGCTACCAAAGAAGGCGCTAGTTCTTATCGCAACAATCTTCAATAGTATTTTGAGGACAGGGTACTATCCAAGTCTATGGAAGGTCTCACAAATACAAATGATGCAAAAGCCTGGTAAGCCCATTCACGATGTATCATCCTACAGACCGATAAGCCTACTACCACTGCTTTCCAAGCTCTTCGAAAGAATATTCCTGCACCGACTTCTACCACTACTGGCACAAACAAACATAATTCCCGAGCACCAGTTTGGCTTCAGAGCACATCATGCTACAACTGAACAAGTCCACAGAGTCTGCAACACCATTAGAAAATCCTTGGAACAGAAAGAGTATTGTTCATCGGCTTTCCTTGACGTGCAACAGGCGTTTGATAAGGTGTGGCACAAAGGGTTGCTATACAAAATAAAGACGCTCCTCCCTCACACCTGCTACACACTGCTAGAATCTTATCTACACGAAAGAATATTTCAAGTTAAAGAGGGAGACAGCACCTCAACCTTCTTTGATATAAAAGCAGGGGTACCACAGGGATCCGTGTTAGGACCAGTGTTGTACGTACTCTACACATCTGACCTCCCAGAGGTTCCGGGAGTGATCACAGTGACTTTCGCAGATGATACTGCCATCCTTGCTAGCAGCAAAAACATACAGCAAGCGTCTGAAAATCTCCAAAGAGGTCTTGATGAAATTAATAAATGGCAAAAGAAATGGCGCATCAAAGCTAGTGCAACCAAATCAACACATGTGACATTCGCATTAAGACAAGGTGACTGCCCACCGTTAAACTAGGTGATAGTATGCTTCCACACACCAATGAAGTGAAATACCTTGGCATGCACTTAGACCGCAGACTTACATGGAGGAAGCATATACAAGCAAAGAGAGATGAGGCAAAAACTTAGATATAAAGGACTGTACTGGCTGCTCAACAGAAACTCAAAACTATCCACCGATAACAAATTACTGATATATAGTGCAGTAATAAAACCTAAATTGGACATACGGGATACAACTCTGGGGTTCAGCGAGTATCTCAAATGTGAACATCATCCAGCGCCTTCAGAATTGCATACTGAAAAGTTTATCAAATGCACCCTGGTTCATCACAAATGTAGAAGTCCATAAGTATCTGAACATGAACACTGTAAAGGAGGAGTTTGAACAGAGCATCAAAAACTACAAAAATCGCCTACTAAGCCACCCAAACCAACTCGCAGTGAACCTGACCGTCCCAGATTACACCAGAAGACTGAAACGACGCGATATATTCGAACACAGCAGCGTGGAGACACGGCTTTTCCAATAGGAGCGTGTCAAAGGAGACTCGCCCCAAACGTCATCAGCAATATTACATCAAACCTGCTTATAGTCAGAATGACTGATTGCAGATACAAGAAAGAGAACAAAAAAAAAAAAAAAAACATTCCAGTAGATGTTTTGGTATATTTTGGAATAATATATTTAAAAGTCGACCTTAACATGTAGACCTTAAAGTTCAAAATACAACCATAAGATTACGCAGCGATCGGCCGGCGACCGGCTTCTTAGAATAATTTGTGCAGTACATGCAAAACTACACGAACATTTTTTCTGTCGAGCGTGTATTTACTTTATGAAAGATTATCACTATCACTACAACATAGTACCTACTCGTATAAAACAAAGTCGTTTCCCGCTGTCTGCCCCTATGAATGCGTAAATCTTTAAAACTACGCAACGGATTTAGATGCGGTTTTTTTTTAACAGATAGAGTGATTCAAGAGGAAGGTTTTTATGTATAATATAATTTAATATAGTATCCGAGCGAAGCCAGGGCGGATCGCTAGTTGAGAATAAATCCGCTTAATTTCTAAATCGATGTCCTCTCGGTCTCTAAATACGAATTCGAAGTCGCAAATAATTCAAAAAGTGGTCGCATTATTTTCATTTTTGAAATATTTGTTATAAATTACGATGCGCGTTTTTTTTTAAAGAACAACATACGTTTTCAGGCTTTTCGAGAAATGATGTCCATTTTGAATTCCGAGATGGCGGTCATTGTTTTTCGAATTTAAACTTTTGTGAGACATGTTGAAATAATACTAATACAAGGTTCAACTCACGTATTAAATGTCACTACGGGCGACATGTTTCGAACTCTGCGGGGGTTCATCAGGATGAGTGTTTTCGGGGCGGTTTCGCTTGAATCTTGTCGTGATTCAAGCGACACCGCCGCGAAAGCATTCATCCTGAAAAAGAACTCCCGAAGATTTCGAAACATGTCGCCCGTAGTGACATTATTGACATTGTTTTTCTTTAAAGTCATCACGGGTGTCGCTTTTAGGGTTATCGAGGGTGCAGATTCCAACAATTATTGCCTGCGAACTTGGTCATTTTTATATTAAAAAAAGTGAACACAATTAAGCAGTTTTTCTTTAGTACCTACCAGTATGTTCAAAATTGATAACTAAAGGGCCAGAGCGTCTCCATTGTCTCCAAGCAGGAATCCGAGATCAGAATTGAAAAATTTGGCCGCAACACTGTGGCCTGAAAATCTGACTTTCATAGACATGATCGAAGGTTTCATAATATATAACAGTTTTTTTAATGCTACTTATAAATTCACAATTAAATTCACGTATTCAATGACATGACAGGCGACATGTTTCGAACTCTTCGGGAGTTCTTCTTCAGGATGAGTGTTTTCGATGATTGTTTTGAAGAAGAACTCCCGAAGAGTTCGAAACATGTCGCCTGTCGTGACATTTAATACGTGAATTTAACCGTGGTTTTATTAGTAGTATTTTAGACATGTCTCACAAAAGTTTTAATTCGATTACGGCTTTTTTTTGCTTTAGGTTTTTACTAGCCATTGTAACCCTTACGTGATTTAGTAAATAAAAAACCGGCCAAGTGCGAGTCAGGCTCGCGCACGAAGGGTTCCGTACCATTATCTATAAAACAGTAAAAAAAGTTTATTGTATGGGAGCCCCCCTTCAATATTTATTTTGTTTTTTAATATTTGTTGTTATAGCGGCAACAGAAATACATCATCTGTGAAAATTTCAACTATCTAGCTATCACGGTTCTTGAGTTACAGCCTGGTGACAGACAGACAGACGGACAGAGAAGTCTTAGTAATAGGGTCCCGTTTTTACCTTTTGGGTACGGAACCCTAAAAAACGGAAGGTCATATTTCAGTTATAGCTCTCGAAACTCTGACTTAATAGCGAAAATAATATCTTCAAGTATAGGTACAGATTTTGTCTTGCTTCCCACTTTTTATAATAGGGATGATGACTAAATTTTTTTATGATGTCATTTGAACCAGTTTTTGGACAGGAACAAATGTTTGTATTGGAGGAACTACAATTAAAGAACATAAATACACAGGCGTGACGTCACAGCCGACATTTGTTAATACAAAGTACCTACATGTATCGTCGTATGGAAAATCAGGTTCTTAAATTGTTGTTTCATTCGCGGAATACTGCCTTTAAGTACATAATTGTTGTACAATTTTGTTTCTATAAAAGCCTAAGGATTCTATTGGTACCTTTAAATTTACTCTTGTACAATAAAAAAAAAAAATTTTTTCTAAACTTTCAAGGTTCATATCTTTTTACGATTTTAATTATATTTTATTATTTATACTTTATTACGGTAATTTGATGGTTTACTATACATTTAGCATCACTACGTTATCAATTTGAACATGAGTCATCATGCCTATTATTCATAGGTATTCATCATGTTTCATCTGACTGTCGGGGCATATACTATGCGAGAAGGAGCGGGGCAGCAATAGACGTATCAGCGCGGCAGGTGCGGGGCGCGCGGGTGATTTCTGATTTTTCCCTGGCGGTATGCCCCCTCTTAATTTCACGAAGTGTGAAATTTTTCTGCCTGACCGCCTTCCTCCGGATAGAAAAATTGAAATACTGACTAACTTTAATGCGATATTACCCAACATCTCCGTTCATTCCACTACATCACTCACACTTTTAGGATCTCCAATTTTTGATGAAGCGATCAGTTCAGTTATTAATTGCAAGTTAGACTTGTTTAACTGTACATCTGACTTACTTTTTGATATAAACCCCCATATGGCACTTTTTATTATCCGTTTTTGTCTCTTTACACCTAAATTCATGCATTTACTCCGATGCTGACCGATCTGGAAATACCCCTCTATACTTTTGTCAATCGATAATACTCTTCAAACAACTTTATCTAAAATTCTAAACGTTACTTTCGATTCGATTTCGTGGTCCCAAGCAGTTCTACCTGTAAGACTCGGTGGTCTGGGTGTTCGCGCCACTTCCGGTGTGGCACTACCAGCTTTCCTGTCTTCTGCGTACAGTTCGTTGTCCCTCGTCGGTATTATTTTAAACATTGAACAGATACCGGTCGTAGAGATCGCGAACTTGGCGGAGGCCGAGAGAGCCTGGTGCGACTTGTGCCCGGAAGCGAACGTCCCTGTTATGAAACACATCCAGAAAGTATTGGACACTCCTCGGCTCAAATCCATTCACGTTTCTTTAGTCGAAAATAGTCCAAACGACTCAGAACGGCTCTTGGCTGTCTCCTCACATGAGTCAGGCCACTGGCTTAATGCCCTTCCCTCACGCAACATAGGCACAGTTCTTGACCCAGGTACGCTAAGAATAGCTATCTGTTTAAGGTTGGGATCCAACATATGAGTTCCCCATACTTGTGTCTGCGGCAAAGGTGTGGACCGGCTGGGTAGACATGGCATATCATGTAACAGAAGCGCCGGCCGGATGTTCCGCCATGGTACTATAAACGACCTGCTGCGTCGGGCGCTCGCCACTGCCTCCATACCTTCGTCACTAGAGCCTCCTGGTATGACGAGAGACGATGGCAAGCGCCCGGACGGAGTAACTTTGGTACCGTGGAAACTCGGTAGGGCCCTGGTGTGGGACGCAACATGCGTCGATACGTTCGCACTGTCCCACATACAGGCAACACGGTCTCAGGCCGGCGCTGCGGCTGATCAGGCCCAATTACTAAAGCGCCGCAAATACTCTTCTCTAGTTCAGAGTTTGCGGCGCTTGCAGTTGAAACGATGGGACCGTGGTCAGCCGACATGAAGGCCTTCATGAGGACACTGTCGTCGCGGCTAGTCCACGCCTCAGGGCACCCCAGAGCTGGCGCGTACCTTAAGGATCGCCCTTGCGGTCCAAAGCGGAAATGCCGCCAGCGTCATGGGGTCTATGCCGCAGGCAGAACTTTTGGACGGTCTATTTTTTTTGTAATTAGTTTTAATTTTTTTGTTTCATTATTTTTTATTAAGTATTTATGATGTACCATAATTGTCGTTGTTATCTTGTATATATCGCATAGCCCAAAATAAAATAAAGTGTACTTTGGGAAAACCATTTTTCTCAAATTATTATAGTTTATACAAGTTTTTTCAAGGAAAGGGGAAATTTCGCGCAAATGGAAAGCCTTAGTTAAAGCCAAGCATTAGTTACATAAGTTACTTAAAAAATCACGCCGTTAGCCTGTGAAGTGAATGTCAAATAACGTTTTGTATGGAAATCGAACCACCTTAAGTTCATCTGTACACATTCTAAGTTTAAGGGCGGTTATTCATGTATGTTTCACGTTTTATATGGCATATTTGTAAGGTAATATAGGTAGTAAAAGTATTTCAATTTGCAATAAAATAACACTCCACCCTAACCCCGCTATTTTTCCCGTTATTGGTTGTTGTGATTTAATTGTTATTGCCGATTGTACTTCTATTTGCGTCAATGTTTTATTCGAGACGATTTTTGTGAGCTACATTTTAAGTTTATCATGAGTAGATAATTTAGTAGTTAGGAGGATACGACGAGAACCTTATTCTGCCTACATCGCCTGACCATGGGGCCGTAGACAAGGTTACAATCGACAAGCGCTAACGCCAATAGAAAAGAATAAAATGTATGGGAATGACAGATGCCGACGAAACACTTTTCGTTAACATCTGTCATTCCCATACATTTTATTAGTTTTCTATTGGCGTTAGCGCTTGTCGACTGTAACCTTGTCTAGGCCCCCTGGAACGTAGGGCTGGCTTACACAACTGTTCAAAATTTTAACTCAAATCCATGTTTAATCTTACAAATCATATTTCACTCGCAAGATTTGAACTAAACGATCACACATACAATCTGAAGTTGAGTTAAAGCTTGTAATAAAAAAAGGTAATGCGTCTGTACTATATACTTAACGATTTAAAGGCCGAAGACGTCTTGTGCTAGGCACGTGCCTAGCATAGCAAAGTTCTCATAATTCCTTAGCGGGGATGAGGAAATCCTAACTCCCTGGCACGTCGGAAGGTCACTTACGAAACTAATAGTTCCTACAGCCCCGGGGTCATTAAATCAGGGGCGAGTTCGCGGTAATTAACGATATTGAGACGGACCTGGATCATACATTGAATTTGTTGTAAAAAATTGTTAGCGCTAAAATATTATGAATGCTGGAAATATAAATTGATTAATTAGATAAATGTTATTATGATGTTCATCAATATTATATTTACAAAATAAAACAAAATTTTAACTGTGTTTCAAGCCCTGAATAAGACAGACAGTCAGAGACATATTTTCTATAAACTTTCGTATTTAATCAAGTACCTACGAGTAAAGTGAGTTATGCTCCACATTACATTATTAAATATCTACGCATTATTCAATAAGCCAGATGCCCGTAATTTAGACATCAAGGTAGTATTTTTTTATAGAAGGAAAATCCTTTATTGGTACCTCCGCGCCACGGGGATAACGCTGAAATGATGTCGGACTCGCACCGAATAAACCGGTGGTCCTCCTCGACGCATTTCAGACGGCTCTGGGATCTCCTACGGAACGCAGCAGTGCTGCCTTAAGTACCTAATCAAATATATTTAACAACAATCATAAACAGTTCAAAAAAACCGACTACGGAAAGCTACCTGAAAAAATATTCTTTTTTTGCATAGAAAAAGTATAGTATCATCATTCATCAAAATCGTTTCAGTATCTTAAACGCTACGATAGAGCACAAGTAAAAACAAACAAAGACTGCTAAAGTCCTTATATAAATTTAAACTTTGAAACTTATTTTATAAAATGCAGTTCGTTTCATGAACAAGCAAAAGCATCGCAACCCAACTGCATCCAACGCACACATGTTACATCCGTCGCAAAGTTCAGAGTCGCGGTAAGAAATTCCATTTCCTCGGTTTTCTGTGCAAATAGGTTCTGGTGAGTCGCTATCGACCGGCTCAGAAGCCATCTGTTTGAGGATTTGAAGCAAAGCACTGTTGGAAATATTTGTCCGTGATTTGTAAGTCAATATAAAGAATTTAATAGTTTCTTTAAGGAACTGTTAAGGGCGCGCGCCGCGCGGCGTGGGTAGGCCCACCACAAGGTGGACTGATGACCTGGTAAAGGTCGCGGGAGTCCGCTGGATGCGGGTGGCGCAGTACCGGTCACTTTGGCACTCTTTGGGGGAGGCCTATGTCCAGCGGTGGACGTCTCGACTGATATGATGATCATGATGATCGTGACTGTTAAGGGAGTGCCTGAAATCGTGTAAACTATGCCAAGAGATATTTTTTGGTCTTGGACGCACGAGACGAGATGGAACACTCTTCGGAACTGGTTTTTTTTGACTCGTTTCGATAAATATTAAAATATTTCTTTTTGTGAAATTATATTCGTATTTATTCCTATGATATTATAGATTAGGTAAAATAATTTTAACTCGATTTTGTCGTTTTGCTAAAGTAGGCTGAGGTAAAACACCGAGGGTTCCGTACGAATTTCCTCCTACCTTGGTGATGGATTACGTACTTTAAATAGAGACTATATTTTTATGATTACATATGTATACGTAGGTAACAAAAAACGGTTAGTTTAACCTACAAGCCAAACCTCGAAACCTCGCGAGGGAAAGGTTTTTGTAATGAACTAAAATCCGACAAAGGCTTTAATAAAACCGATTGGAAACAGAGCCCACAATCATTGCCATAAAAACACCATAAAACTTTATGTGTGTATAAACGAAAATTGCGGAAGGTAAAAATCCTGGAACAAAACAATCCACTTTATTTAACCTAAAAAGTGTGCCTGCGTTAATATACTGTCATGTACTTTGAGTTCAAATAGACTTTTATTTGTATTTGTGTATGTAGGTACCTATTATAAAACTACTAGGTAATGTATAAACTTAGTTTCAAAACGAATTAAACTCTAAAAACACTATAATATGTGTAAATATTAAGTAACAAACTTGAGTCTTAAGTTTAGGTGACTTAAAACCACCAGCGCTGTTATGAGAAACAGATTAGTAGAATTTCTTCAAGCCTTAATGTAGGTTTATCTGCGCACATATCATTAGTGCTCTAAAATGCGTTCAGGTCTCTCATTATGGATCAGTCGCATAAACTACTATTATGCGACTGGTCCATAATGAGAGGCTGTAAAATACGAGTGTGGTTTCATAAACACGAGTGTTTTAAGGCCTAATTATGTATAGTTGCATACACTACTTTATCTACACACATATCATAAGTAGTAGTAAGTAACAGCAAAAAACCAACAATAAAATGACAACAGCAATGGCGGCAATTTGATCATAATCATAATCTTATGCATCTTAATCATTTATTCATTGCTTTGTGTGTATAAAAGATCTTAAAGCTCAAGTCAAGTCACTTCATTCTAAGTTGAGATAATACAATAATTCCTTATTGCCATTATTCAATCAAATTAGGCCTAATAATTGTATGTTGTATTTGGCAACATGCTGATGTTGCCAAATACAACTAATTAGTGATGAAATTAATATCTTTACATAGTGCAAGTATAACAATATTCTGTTCTGTTTTGGCAATTATTCAAATGACACAGAAAGTTATTGACCAGAAGACTGGGTGCATACGTCATGTTTTTATAAAGACTTCAATGAAATCTAGTTTTTATACTAGATATATTTTGACTTAGAGAGACTAAGAGGGCATGTAACATCATCAAAAACTTAAACAGCTCATAATAACTAACTTAGAGTAAGTACGGCTAAACTTGCAACCATTTAAGTTTATACTGACTTAGACAGGTACCTTGGAGTATTCCTTTGGTTACTCGTCTCACAATACGGTGGATTGCTTACTTTTTCGTCTAACTTTCGCATTTAACTTTCTTGGAACACAAATAGGTGTTGTAATTGATTTTCTGTTTACTCTTTTCCATACCATTAAATGAACGGTCACATTTAATTGAAAACATTCTGGAAGTCGACATCAAAATGAAATATACTTAGTTGATTATAGCCAACGCAACGCTTACTACCCGCAATTTGTTGTGACGAGGCCCCAATTTAAGGCGCCGTAGGTTCATGGGCTTCTCTCCCTCTCATTAAGCATAAGCGTGAGCGAGATGGAAGTGCGTGCTCGGAAGCGCGGATACCATGTTTTTTAATTTTAATTTTCTGGTTGTTCAAATAAATTGATTGCTCTCAAACATGATATTGCCGATTTTTGAAAGCAACTTTAATATTTTTAGCTTTTGTGCAAAATGTGTAGCAAATATTTTAAGTGTATTTCAGACCCTTTTAGACCTATGTTCGCGATTTTTTCTATCGAGCGAAAATTGCTTAATCATGTTTCTAAACACTGATTTCCCTGCAGAAAAGCCTCAAGATTACTGTTCGTATTTTTTTAAACCATAATTTTATAAACAGACGCATTGTATTGTTTCAAAAACACTGTTCGCTTGACTTCGCTGAACCCACGGCGCCTTAAGGATCAGGTACTCGAGGTTAATTTATGTTCTCCTTATAAACATAGTAGATTACTACAGAGGACGGGAAGAAAGAGGTTGCCGGCCGAGTACATATAGACGGCCGAGCGTAGCGATTCGATAGTTTTGAGGCTTGCAACCCCTTTTCACGCCGAGGTATGTATATTGCTTTTCTCAAACATGCAATGAAATAAATTAAAAAAAACTCCAAGAAATCAAAATTTAATTTTCATAGCTGAACGCCATGATGCTGTGCCACAAATTGTGGAATAGAAATTATAAAATACCATCTTGCAATGTTGCGCCCGAAATGTGACACTTTGAAGCCCATTATGAAGAGCAGAGCACAACGTCAATATTTCATGGCATGTTTGAGAAAAGTATAAATTGTGTCAATGTATAATAATATTAATAATTATTTAAACATTCGCCTTTATGCAGCCAATGCAAGTTCGCATTTATTTCAATACTGCTCTCTGTAGTTATATGTATGACAAAATGTTATAATCTAGGATAAACTGAGAGCTTATAAAGTCGTTTGCATAATAAGTTAGTAAAACGCAAATGCTGAAATTTTTGCTCCGAAATACGCCGTCAAAAATTTTAATCGCATGCACAACTAACTAATTTTTAATGTGCGAAAAGGTATTAAAAATTAATTCTGAAAGCGTACAAACTGCGAATAGAGTGCGACACCAGCGGGGAATCATTGGTTATGCTCTGTTCAGAGCGATCCCCATTCGCTACACGCACATACTCTGGAAACCCTTAATTGGGCTTAAACACATATCGACGTGTCGTTTTTAAAGTTACATAAGGCGACGTACTAAGTTACCCTAACCCTCAAAATAAATCTTATTCGTTCGGTGTTAGTTAGGTGTTGTGTTATGTGTGTGTGTGTACATGGTGTTGCAGCTGTTAAACGGTGGTCGTGGATTCGAATCCCGGCTCGTACCAATTAGTTTTTCGAAAATTATGTACGGAATATAATTTGAGGTTTTCAGTGAAGGAAAAACATCTCGGGGAAACCTGCATAAATCTGCGAAGCTGCAATCACAGCAGAGGTATGTGAAGTCCCCAATCCGCATCGCGCTAGCGTGGGGACTACTGCCCGTTCCCTCCCATCCATGAGAGGAGGCCTGTGCCCAGTATTGGGACGTATCTAGGCTAATTTATTATTATTACTTATGAATGTTACTCGATACGCTGTGCTCTTCACCCGCGCATGGACCGGATTGCTACATTCGAATAAATAATCATATTTTCAAAACTTTTTTTTTTTTTTTAAATTTATTTATTTAAAGTACAAAACAATAAACAATGTTATGTTACTCGCCAAACTGCGATAACAGTTTGTTGGCGAGATCGCGCTCATTTTAACTAATGTTAAGTACCTATGTTAAAAACTGCCATAGTAGTTTTTAGCAGAATTCTGTACATATTTCTTTGCCCTTACATTTTTAGTTCCATATTTATTTTGTTTTAAAACCTTGTACTCATTATTAAAACGGATGATTATTTAAAAAAAGGAATCTTCGGTATTTTGAAAAGTTAACGAATACCCAATAGTTTTTCGATAGCACCTCGAAATTGTCACTTGTATTGAAATAGTGGCAGATTTTACGTAGAAAACAGTTTTAAACATTAGTTTTTACGTGGTACAGTCTGCATCAAAAGTTACTGCGCAAACGAAGACGTCAAAAGTCTTTATTAAAATGGAATAAGAGCTTTTGACGTCTCCGACTGCGTAGCTATTTTTGATGATGACTGAACCTATTTATTATAAAAGAAGCCTTCCTGACTGATTCATCAACGCGCAGCCGAAACTACTGGGACTGGAAACTTGAACACCAGAAATTGCTTTTATGACGTAGGCAAGTTATAAGACGCAATTTTTGTAAATTGCATCCCTAAATAGGAGTGAAAAGTTAGTATGGGGAATATATTTTTTGAAGTGAAAACTTCTTTAGCGGCGCTGTGCACTTTTTTGGGATGGGGAAAAACTGCTAAACTCGCGACAGGTGTAGGAGCGTAGGAGTTATTGTTGGCAATTGCAGGAATACAAAAAGCAGGAGTTCGCTTCAAAATGCAGTTTTTTAAATTGTTTGTTTTTTTTTGCAAAATTAAAATTATTCAAGTTTTCACTTCTGCCGGCACTCAGTGCAACCAGGTCTTTTTTTAAACTTTGTAGGCAGATTACTTAAGTGAAAACTTGAATATTATCGTTGTGCATTTTTGATATTTTGGAATAGTTAGAGAATAATTTTGCACGAATTGCTTTAGTTTTCAGTATCAAATCACTATCATTTATGTGGTAAAATACAATATTCATTTATTCCGCTATCGTACACATACATGACAATTTATATGACATTAAAAGTCACTATTACAATTATATAACATTAAAAGGATTATCTCTCAGAAAAATCAACTTCCATCCATAAATCTGACGTTCTTGTGACCTGACCCGAGTTTAGCATTTTTCCCCCATAACAAAAGTGCACCGCGCCGCTAAAAAAGTTTTCACTTCAAAAAAAGTAATTATAGAGAGCAAGATTATGTTATATTAAGAGATTTGTAACTTCAGTTGTATAGCCTGTATGTTAAAAGACGATAAAACTGATTTCAGAGTTTTTTGAAATTCATCCCCTATAAATTTTATGCGTGATTGATACGCCTATTACCTAAACTGTAACTTATATTAGTCAAGTGTACAAATAAGAATTGTAGACAAAATATTCGAACAGTACCAAAGATGTCGTTGTCCGTATTTCTAATAAAAACTAACATTTTGCTCAATAGGTATTCCTATACCTATTATATGCTGCACTTCTGTACCCACGCCACATTTCCCCATTAGCTTGATTGTGTATATTTTCTAACCGTCGTAGATCTGCCATTATAAGTAGATAATTATTCGCAGAATAATCTGCATGCGTTATTTAAGAAGTGCGGGCTGTGAGTTAATCGCGCCGGAAGCCTGGTGCTTGAAACAAAATTATTTGCCCACATTAGTCTGGCGGGGGTTCGCCCGTTAGCCTGGACGTTAATGAATTAAAAAGGCACGCTCAAAACAAGTATGGCGAATGTGAAGTATTCAATTCTAAATTGCTTCGTGAAAAGCACGATGGAAAACATTATGTGTAATGAGACATCATCAACATCATCCTCGTCATCCTCCTGGTGTTTTTCCCGCTTATAACAAGCCCGGGGTCCGCTTTGGCTTAGGCATTAGTTTTACGACAGCGTCTGCCATATGACCCTCAAACCTAAAGGGAAAACTAGGCCTTATTAGGGTCATCATCATCATATCATCAATGTCATCATCCTCTTTGGCATATACCTTCTTTGCTATTGATGTTGACTACTCATCCATTTTACCAATAAGCGCGACAACAATAAGTTAAGATTTTACGGGTGGTAAGATTTTCCTTAAGCTCTCCTGCTCATAGGCAAAGATTTCTTACACTCTGAAAATATTAGATCTATTAGTTTGATCCTTCGTTCAGAAAGTACTACCACATTATTCAAAATGTGATGTCTGATGTCTTTGTATATTTTCCTGTATATCGGCTACTTATAATATCAGTATAACGATGCACATATTTTACCGTCATGCGCGACAAGGATACAGATTAAGCGGGCGTCAGATCGGCTGTCAAACTTTTCCAATTTGCCCGCGCTAGTCGGCTGAAACAGAATAGCAAATGGCCGCTCGACGCACAATCGTTAAAGTTTTATTAAAGCGTTTCCCCTAGTGATCTAGATTTATTCCCTGAAATGCATTGTTGACAAAATGTCAATAGTTAGTTGCTGCTTTTCTCTCGAATTAGAATACAAAATTAGCGTGTATATATGAGCTAAATAAACTCTTAATAATCTGCTCTTATAGTAAATAGAATTGCGTTTTCAAGCAAAAAATAAGTTTATAATTTAAAACTCAAGGCCATGTTTTCTATTACTTTTATACCTACGCAATACAATATTTGTTTTGGATAGGTATTTTAACTTTTCAAGTGTATGAGTAATACCTATAAAATAGTATTAATTACTAAAGAGTATTACATTAATTTATGTTGCTTAGTTACGAGTAATGTTTGCATGTATTTATTTAGTTGTATTATCAAATATATGATATACTTTATGTTATTGGAATATTGATTTATACCCCGTTAAATATTTCGAACAACGAATTAAATATAATAACTTTTAGAGTTTATATTATGAAGTGAAATCCTTGATATAATGTAATTAAGTAAGTATAATTAGCCTTTTTATACCCGAGTGAACAGTTATAAAAAGTAGGTATGATGCAATATGCATGTTTAATTTATGTTTACTAAAAGACAGAATTTGTATCAAGATTTCAGCACTGTCGGGTAATGCTAGTACTACATAGTTGACGAACACGAATAGCTGAAACTTCATCATACTCGTAGCTGGAGTTGTATACGTTAAACCAGGACACTACGTTGCATCGTTTACGTGTTTCATGCATACGGTAAACGGCAATAATGTTTGATGTCGAAGGACACATTTAATGCACGCGAGACGGTTCGTGCGAGATGGCATGGAGGATGGAAACAAGCACGCTTGTATTGTATTAACATTTCCATTTGTTTGTTTTGAGCGGGATTCTATTGATAGTTATATCGACCGTTTTATAGAATACAGTTTGATTTTCATAACTTACTGAAAGTATCATCTTTACGTAGCCAAGCACCCCCAACACTGAATGATAGTGAGTAATATTGCACTGAATGATATTGTACAGGATCGTAGGACGTAATGGTTTGCATACCGAGTTTTCTATGCTAATTTCTATACAAAAGCCGTAAAAAAAATATGACAATCATGTTATAAGTGCTAAAAAGAGCGTGCATGGAGAACTTTGAACTTTGTTTTGTAACTTGGAAGCTATTGAATTTTTTTTTTATTATTTCGATGAGCATGTGTCGAAAGACCAGTCCCAAATCTTGTACACTGTAGACAAAATTATGCCTGTAATCGTGAGTCTTCACGTTCGACACCGTTCGATACACTTATCGCGACATAAACTCCATTATCACTTTATCGCGTTCTACGTCGGCTTTATCGCGCCATATCGTAAATATTGACTGCTTATTTCCTCTAATAACGATTGCGATCGCGAACTAGGTGTCTATTCTAAAGACTCTCTTTTGCACTTCAGTATGTGCTTCGTAGTATTGTAGGTAGTTACTTCTATTGGTCATACAATTTTCGACCTAATAACATTTTTTACATTGAAATATTGACGATTACACACCGATCAACGTTAAATATGGCGCCAGCTGCGGTTATTCCATAGAAAGCTTCCTTATACTTATTACAATTTTAACGAACACCGCTTCTTACGATTACAGACGGTGTGTAACCCAGCCATAATCTTTTAATGGTCTCATCTCCATAAAGCCTTGTGAACGGCCATTGGGACTAACTTTATCACCTTATGATTGTTATCAATCTCGTCATTTTTTACAACATTAATCGAAGCTGGCAAAGGGCATCGGAAACAAAAGATTATAGCAAACGATGACTGATGACTGATGGCCGACCGTTACTTTGCAATCGGAATAATACGAGTAAATCTCGCATCACGTCAGCAAGGCGACACGAAAATGTAGGTTCAATCGTGCCTTAATTTCCGAGGCTTATTCGGCCGAACTAAAACATGATGATGGTAAAAATCCAACTGCAGTGATGCACACGCCAAATAAGTTTAAAATAAACCTATTTAAGTTTGTGTTTTGCTTATTGCATTGTCGGAGTGAGTCTTCTTTGATTGACCGATCTCTTTATACTATATATACACTAGCCCCCTTATTCATAAAACTCAACCTCCATGTGTTCGTCCTACAGTCGTTAAATACCTGGTGTAATAAATATAATGCAGTACACGAATAGTGATCACAAATTAATCATGTAGGCAGCTCAGCGTACTTTTCACACACGCCTTCAGATATTTTATTCGACGCTGATCCTTGGAGTCTTTTCTACTTATGCCGCATTATGAGACCTTTATTTTTAGTTCATTAGTCCCGCATTCGGCTTTCGGCTGCTATCAGTTCGTTTAAAGCTCAAGTGGCTGCTTTGAGTGCATAATCGTGTACAAACTCGTGCGGATCTTCCTGGTAAATGTACCCTGTGCCGTTGCTCAATGTATCAGTGTTCGCTCATGCTCGATGAAGTAGATTTTCGGTTTCGTATGTTATTGCAAACTGCGCGAAATAAAATCTGTCAAAATTAGGGAAATGGGACTTAGTTCAAAACCATAACAATACAACAACAGTTTAAATACGGATAGAAAGCAATTGAAAACGGTTTTGTGATTGCAGGTATGACAAAACTGACTTACCACAAACAGCAATAATAATAATGATGCCTCTCAGTATCAATTAACGGCATATAGTCGGTTGCTGTTTTATAAAAATATCTTTAGTGCTTGCTGAATGCTCCTGAAACTAAAACTAGATTCATCAGCTAATAAATCATTTTTTTTAAACAATACGAATACTTGCATATGTAGGACAACATCTGCGATACTTTTTAATGAAAACACTCCCAGTATAAACAGGTGTAGGTAGTGCCCCCAGTGTATAAAAGTATCACAATTAAATAACGACCATTAACACTTTGGCTGACAAGAACCCGCTCCACGGGCTCCTACGCCGTAGTCGCATTCCGCGACATACGAGAAAACTACGGGATCGGCTACGAGCGTAGCGATTCTTGGCTGAGAACGTGTTAAGTACAATTACAGAGAATCTATATCAGAGAATAAGCCTAACGTAATGCGGATAGTTAACACATTGTTTCCTTTGTTACAGCGAGCACGAACCTAGTGGGGAAGTTCACGCAGAGCGTCCGCCGCATCGTGCAGGACGTCAAGGACGAAGGAGCTTCCAGTAAGTTCTGTTTTATAAATGTCAATAAATAATTGATAAAAAGGCGACGGCTATAAACAGTTATAAATAAAAATGCCACCGTCTCACTGTACTTTTAGTGACGCACAGCCGACTTATGAAACAAAAATGTCCATTTGAGGGATGCGTATATTTTCGAAACTAACTTTTATTTAACTCGAATGCAGTTCCAAACGTAGTGTGGAGCGTACATTCAGCCCCTACCCCTAGTGGCAAACCTTAGGTTGCTATCCCGGAAGCGTTCCCACGTCAAATTCTTCCATTCTTCTCGTCCTTCAATTCGCTCTCCTTGAACACATATTTGCCGAATATATTAAAACGCAGGGCCGCGTACATAATACATTCTGCTAATACATGTTGCACTTGATAATTAGTTGTAAATACCAGTACTTTCATCATAATTTATTGAATCAAGATTCAAATACCAGAGCAACTAGTAAAAGTAACTAATGTCTAATGTCTGTAAGTAATGCCTGCATTACTTTGCGGGAGTCCATGACATGTTATGTTACGTTACGAGAACAATAGTCCTTTGCTACTTTGCAAAAATACGTGCTAGTTTATCAGAGAAGATGAGATAAATAAAAACTATCATATATTTTAATACAGGCCATAAACTATCTTCGTGCAAAATTTCATCCAAATCGGTACAGCTGTTTTAGCGTGATTGAGTAACAAACATCCAATAATAGTGGTGAAAGTAGACACCAAGCTGAACGACACGATGCGATGTGTCTCGGGAACCAAGTCTACCCCTACACACTGATTACCTACACTGTGCCACATATCAATACTGAAAGGTACGAAATCTAACTTGAAGTAACAGAAGTAGCATATGGAGTCTGTAGATCAAACTTCGAGCTCAACTTTCAAGGAGGCCAAATATCAGACTTACTTTAACTGCTGCCTACTATTCTTCGATTTCAGTAAGTTCGCGCAATTTGACTCTTCAACTTCGTTCAATTCTTTTACAAGTAACATTTTAAACTCTACGGCTCTTCATTCTTGTTTGGTAGTATGTTATTTACTTATTTCACTGGTATTTGGTTTAGTCTTCTGAATCGTTAAACTTAAGTGGCAGTGGGCGGGGCACATAGCACGTAGAACCGATGGTCGTTGGGGCGGAAAGGTTTTCGAGTGGCGACCACGTACCGGAAGGCGCGGCGTGGGCAGGCCCCGTGGGTGGACTGATGACGTTGACTTGATGGGGTGGCGCAGAACCAACACTCAGCACTGGACGTCTTTCAGCTGATATGATGATGGTTCGATTCAAAACCTTCCAAAAAGTTAAACAACCACAGCGCAGGTTTCGTCAAAAATAAGTACAGAGTGAGAATCCGCAACATACTTCCCACTAAGAGTTCGTGTTAGTTTTATTCTCTCATCGAAGAGTTTCATCGGCTTACGCCAAAAGTTAGAAGTAGAGCCGTTGGAAAGGTGCAACAACATCATTCGAATTATAAGAAAAATCCGCTTGGAATTTTGTGACCTATAAACCCCAACTTCTTCAATCTTATGTTAAAATATAAATGCGAATATTTAACGGTAATTTATTAATATTAATTTTCATACAAAAATAATAATTACGTTGTCCGAAGTAAAGCTGATAATTGTCACTGCACTCTTAGAACTTAATCTGAACATCAAACAAATTTTGGATCGGAAACCCACTAAGAATTCTTGTTAGTTTTATCCTCTCATCAAAGAGTTTCATAGGCTTACACCAAATTTAGTTAGGAGTACAGCCGTGTAAAAGCGTTTTTAGGTATTCAGTAAGGACGAGATTAAACTAGATCCGTATCCGATTGGATACAGCTGCATCACTCTTTAAGTAATAGTTGTATTCTAAAAACTTTCATAGCTAGATAATAGTAGTTTATGCGACTGATCCATAATGAGAGGCCTTAAAATACGAGTGTGGTTTTCACGAGTGTTTTAAGGCCTAATTATGTATAGTTGTATACACTACTTTATATACACACATATCATAAGTAGTAGTAAGTAACAGCAAAAAACCAACAATAAAATGACAACAGCAATGGCGGCAGTTCGATCATCCATCATTGCGAAGGTTTTTTTTACACATATAGATATTAACTATTTACACCCATAACTAAGCAACGTATTGGACATGAAATGAATCAATATCGGTAACTCATTATTCTATAATTTTCCATTTGAATTATAAATTTAATATCATGTGTGTGTGTGTGTGTGTGTGTGTGTGTGTGTGTGTGTGTGTCTAAGTGTGTTAGTGTGTGAGTGTGTGTCTAAGTGTGTTAGTGTGTGAGTGTGTGAGTGTGTGTGTGTGTGTGTGTGTGTGTGTGAGTGTGTGTGAGTGTGTGTGTGTGTCTGTGAGTGTGTGAGTGTATGTGTGTGTATGTGTGTGTGTGAGTGTGTGTGTGTGTGTGTGTGTGTGTGTGTGTGTGTGTGTGTGTGTGTGTGTGGGTGTGTGTGTGTGTGTGTGTGTGAGTGTGTGTGTGTGAGTGAGTGAGTGAGTGAGTGTGTGACTGTGTGTGTGTGTATGTGTGTGTGCGTGTGCGTGTGCGTGTGCGTGTGAGTGTGCGTGTGCGTGTGTGTGTGCGGAGCGGCAGATTTTCCCAAGTTATGCAAGAATCTCAATTTATATAGAAAACAAAGAGTATAATAAGTATAGAAAACACGTGCAGTACTTTATACACTGCCGACGGGGCAATGTGCGTGTAAAGTATCTGCCGCTCCGCGTTAGTCCGGTGTAGTGGGAAAATCGCCTAACTTAATCTAATTACACGTATTAGCCATGACAGGATCTGTCATTTAAAGAACTGCATCAGCTAAAGCTGTGATATAAATGAGAGACGTCTGTCCCTCGTCGGCTGCGGGCCACCCTGACCGGAATGCTAACAGCGTACCCATTGATTAGTGTAGACAAGGCCTACGTGAGGGCGTCCACTCATTACGGCTGTCCCTCCGAGCCTTTTTATACCTTCCTCGGTTTCCTGACAAAGGATTCGAGATGATGCTGGGAATAAGAAATCTAGGCGCTGTTTATTCAATTATTTGGTTAGTTTTCCACCCCGCGTATTCTTTTTTGTGTAGGGTCGTGATCCCCTGTTGCCACCTTTTCTTTGATTAGAGTTTTTGTCCTTTGCATCAGTATGCATCGTGAAGTTTGGTGTTCAGCGACGAGCGACAGACATCTGAACATCTGGTAACCCTACCACTTTTGGTTTGACTACAACCATCAGTTGCTCGAGATTGTGATTGATTAAATTAGTAATCAATGAAAAGTGGATATTAATTCATTTTAATAATCTTTTTGTATAAGTATTATTTATTTTACTTGAATTTCATGTTTTTATTTCAAATAACAGATTGATCCAATTATATATTATGCCCTGCTTAGTATTCAAAATTATCTGGCTGTTACGTATTTTCTAAACTAGTAATTACATTATTTCAACAGACCTGTTTCCTGTTTAATGACATATTGTTCTCATATATTATGTGTACTGAACATATTGAATGCTTAAACAAACCACATGTAGTACAATCAACAGCAAAAAAAACTGATGAGGGTCTCAAAATTATATGTATATGCACCTACAATGAATTAAGGCAGATGTTACTGCCTATTGTAGTTTATCAGAAGTAAATTAACTCGTAATGTGTCAAGTAAATGATCACATTCACTTCTAATTTTGAAATCTAAGTGACATGCGATTCAAACAGTTAAAGGGATTCACATTAAACTGATTACTTATCTATAGAATAAGTTTTTGGAACTGCACGACCTCGCAAGACCACATTGGAATACAAGTTAGATGTTCGGTTAATCTCGGTTATATTCGTCATACAAACACGCCAAGCGACTAAATAACTCCTTTCGTGTCCGTCAAGGATTGAAATAAGTTCCTATTACCTCACTTTGAATAAAAGAAGAAACTGACTGACTGACTGACTGACTGACATATCAACGCACAGCCCAAACCGCTGGTTCTAGAGATTCCAAATTTCGCACGTAGGTTCCTTACAAGGTCTAGGGGAGCACTAAGAAAGGATTTTTCAAAATTCACCCCCCAAGAGGGTGAAATGGGGTCCAAAGTTTGTATGGGGGAAACATTATTTATTGAACTAGAGACTTGAAACTTTGTAGGAAGATTACTTATTAGGATACAAAAAAGCACTTTCAGCGTATTTTAAAATTCTACCCCTAAGGGGGTTACATAGAGGTGCATCGTTCGTATGGGATAAACAATATTTTTTTGTACTAGAGAATAGAAACTCTGTAGGAATATTACCTATTGAGATACAAAAAAAGTAATTTCAGCGTTTTAGAAAATTCTACCCCTAAGGGGGTTAAATAGGGGTGCAACGTTTGTATGGGAGAAACATTATTTATTGAACTAGAGACTTGAAACGTTGTAGGAAGATTACTTATTAAGATACAAAAAAGCAATTTCAGCGTTTTATAAAATTCCACCCCTAAGGGGGTTAAATAGGGGTGCAAAGTTTGTATTCAAAACTAAAAAAAATATTTAAAAAAATACGTTCATACATACTTACAATCACGCCTTTATTCCCAAAAGGAGTACGCAGAGCCCAGGAAGCAGCGCCACTTTTAGCATAAATGTGGGTATAGAAGATCGACAAAATCTGATATAGGTTGTTAGCCCAACACCCACAAAACACTTCAATCCTGCTCCCTTAGTCGACTTTTACGACACCCGCGAGAAGAAAGGGGGTGGTGAAACTCTGACCCGACACCACACGGGCATAAAAATAATAGGTAGTGAATAAAAAATAATTTACCATAACGGGTTTTGACGAAGGGTTATTCATAGGGGGAGTAAGTAGTAGTAGGCCGTTGCCGGCGTAGCAATTCAACAATTATTGGAAAATTACACTTACTACGCGGCCGAAGCCGCGAAAAAGCGCAAAAGCTAGTAGGAAATATTTTAAATATATCCGTTTTCAATGCCGAGTGTTATTTTCGACAATCTGATATTTTGACTCTTTTGTCCGTCACTTGACTCTTAGATATAAAATGTGTAAGGCCTCTCACAGACTGGCGCGGCCTGGCCGCGGCGGACAATAGTAAACTTGTCTGCCGATGTCAAATTTTCTATTGTCCGCCACCGCAGGCCGCGCCAGTGTGTTGCAGGCCTTATTCATGACATCGTGTTTATGACATTAAGCTTTGACATATTGATTTGTCATTTACTTTGTGTCCCGGTGTTATTATTATCATTGTCTTTTCATTACTCAAAAGAAATCATTATCATATTATCATTTTCTTTTAATTAGTGAAATGTTCAGTTGTGTAAATGAAAATTGTAAAAAGTGAAAATTACACTAGTATAATTTGTTATATCTGGGGCGTCATGCTAGAACATGTTTTAAAATATTGATGACACACTTTTGACGTTGACTGTACAGTCTGCATCAAAAGTAGGTAACTGGTCAAACGAAGACGTCAAAACTCTTTATTAAAAGAGAATAAGAGCTTTTGAAGACGTCAATTGCGCAATTACTTTTGATGCTGACTGTACAATGATTAGAGTGTAGGCCTGTCGGACACATTCTGGCGGGTATCATACTACTATGAATAATTTTGGTGGTTCGTTATGTAATGCATTTTTCCCTCGGCGATGTGATAGCTAATAGATGATTTCCAGTACCTGAATACTTTATTACTATTTAGGTATGGGGGGAATAAATACCTGGTTCAATTAATCTTTGGAGATCTTGAGCCTCCTTGCTCGTTCGTCGGCAGAGTACAGTTCTTATTATTCTCTCTTGACGGCTCGATTTGCGATCCGCGCAAGGAGGTTAAATGGCCGAAAGGATTTATGGCGTAACCAGTATGTGTAGATAGGTGCTACCATTTCAGTGGTATTTTTAAGACAATTATAATAAGATAAAATAAAATTAGGGAAGTGTTGCGATAGCTTTCAATGTTAGGTACACTCATCACCAGCCTTTATATATACCTGGGCACAGGCCTCCTCTAGGTAGAATATAATTATTATTAAAATTAATTAGTAACACAATTTAAAATGATCCGTAATTTTGTTTTATTATCCTCCTGAGACCCAGGGTACGCTTTTGTGCTATTGAATCTGGAACGTTTTGACATTCAGTAAAAGTTGAAGTCAATTTTGAAAATTGTATAAAAAAAATACGCGGGGTAGGTAGTAGGAGGAATAATGAAGCCTCAGTACCTTCCTATACCTAAAACCTACCTTCATCATTTAAAAGTTTATTTTATAGGCTATAATCCTGAAAAACCCTCAAAGTTTTGTGAGTTTCTGCTGTGTATTGTAGTAATACTGTAACACTAAAACTAACGCGATCTTTTCCCATAAAATTAGTAGACCTAGTGTCAACACTAATCAGACAAAGAATTATTGTAGAATAAAAATAACTGTTCAAGAAAACTGAAAAATGATATACTTATGTTGTTTATACAAGGGTAACCACACCCGCTGCCGCAACTAATACTCAGTTCTGAATACCCATGCGATTATCCAGGGGCGTCAGATATCGTCCCGTAGCGGGACAGCACAGCAAAGCCTGGGGCGTAATCAGACGTTCATTTATTCGTTTGGCACGCACCGATCCAATCAGTGATTAATGTCCAATGTTCAAACAACGGAGGATTTGACGTATAACGATTTGATGAATGACTTTGAGATTTCTGTAAAACTTCTTAATAGCAAAGAAAACAGTTACGCTTTACATAGAAGTCAAACTGAAGAATACAACCTGAACCTTTTTCGCAGTAGGTATATCATGTTTGTTAAAAAACACAAACTAAATGCTCTACAGATAATCTGAAAAACTAGCGGTTCAATACGTAGATCCTATGTATATTGGAGCTTTTAATTCGACGAACGAATAAAATGACCACATACATACGTTTTGCAAGTTTTATTTGAAATTACGAGAATAAAATGAATGTGTTATAACGAATAATTGTATGCGTCTAAAAATCTTCAATCCTTGAATTGATAGCAGGCTAGCATACAAATTCGCTCGTTAAGTATGAATAAGTACGTTCTTAATTGAGAAAACTGCCGTTAGGACCAGATAAATCATCCTAATATTAAAATATTATATTCGTAGTGCCGGACGATCTGGGTTTTAATTATACGGTTAGCCAATTCATACCTTAAATAGGTATGAATTGGCCAATTCATACCTATTTAATTATGTAACATTAGAGAATTTATTTGTAATTCAAGGATTTTTTTAAAAAAGCCTCCGAGCCGCATTCAAATCTTTCCAAACCGGCAAAAGTAAGGTCTCAAATGAATATTGAGAAATCGTCAGTACTGATGCGCCACCCTATGGTGCAACGGTGCCGTAAAGAAGCCTAAGTCTTCTCCCTAAGGCGTTGTAAGAAGGAACCGATTGAAATATTTAGTGGCTGAGACAGATTGTTCCGATAGCTCAGTCGGTTAGTAGCGACGGGTCATGAATGCCTGTGGTCGCCAGCTCGGAGCATTACAATAAGAAAAATCCCTTTAATTTAGAACTTTCGTTAGCAGCGTACTGCTTAATACAAAATTAGTTTTCTATTTCTTTAGGTACTTAATGAAAATCAAAACAAATATTTCATACCCGTTGCGAGGATGCATTGCATTACCTATAGTATCAGTACTTAATACGTAGGGTGCATATACTTAGTCCATAATTTCCGAAATAAATTATCTCCTAACAAACAACGTATCTGCTTGTACCAGGCGGACAGACAAAGGAGGAGGTGATCGAAACGAACGAGCGACTGCGAGGCGTGCGGATACGGCTGGACGAGAACTATGACACCGCCAAGAAGGCGCTGGTCACCCTCATGACGCGCTACAACGAGTCCAAGATCCAGAGGAACCTCTTCACCAGATACGCTATGCTGAAGGTCATGATCAAGGTGAGGTTTACCAGTCGTGTAAGTGGGGAGTTTCAAAAAAAATGCCAGATTAAGGTTAACTAAAGTGATGCTTAAGTCACATGTAACCTGTCTGTTTTGTTACTAAATGTATGCAATTCACATTGACTGTCGGTTTTGTTACTTTCCGTAACTATCCGTTTAAGGGCCCTAAAATAATGAATATGCCCAGGTGGTGAGAAAGGACTAGGAATGGATGGGAAACGCGTGACGTAATTGTAGTAGAAGAGACGGTATAACAGTGCTCTTAGATGAATGTTCTCGTCTGGATAACTGATCGTTTTTTAATCTGAAGTAACATATGACTTCATCAGATGAACTTAGGTAGAACTTATGTGTCCAATATTCAATACGACAACTTTAGTTGTAGGTTTTTGGTTAGACATACTAGTTTAAATCAAAACATTCTCATATCTTGACTAGGTGTAAAAAAGTTCTACTGATTTTTCTATATTTGAGTATAAATAAATCTGCTGTAAAGTTCTAAGTTACTGCGCTTCATTCGCAGAGGCATAACCGCAGCCTCAGCTAATTATTTGATACAATAAAATAATACGAATGCGGGCAGTGAAACCGGCAACTCTGCTCAAGCCAGTGCTACTGCCTTTGTGATATCGTACTTTATAGTTTTATTTTTAGCTGCTGGAGCCATTTAGTTTATTAAACTGTTAATTGAATTTCGCGCGATCCTTCTGATGTCGGCGGCAGGACTGGTTTTGTGTTTTGATATGTTGTAGTGTACAGTAAGCTACAGAGATAAGTATACCCCTTGCTTGTAAAACTGGACTGACCGAGTCACGTGACTGCAACATTGCATCACGTCACTCCGTCGGAGCTACCAGCCATTTGAATATTGTTTTTATTTTTTAGCCATTGAGTGTATTCCGTTCCGATTTCTTCAAATTCGAATTATTCGAACTACTTAACCAGCTAATACCCAAGATGGCCATAAACTTACAAAAAGACACCAACTCGCCGGGATCGAACGTGCGTCGTGGGCACTGCAATTTCTGATACCCGCTCAGGGTGCCACTAGGCTACTCGAACATTACGTCTACTGATCGAAATTACTTACTTGTTATTTGCATTCTCTCTATTATGCATCCTTGTCTAGCGTTAAGATGGAACTAGTCTTGTCCTTGTTTGTTATCGTATTATTGCACGTGATCGGTCAACGCATCTCGGACTGAATGAAAACGCTTCAACTATCTCTAAAATAGGGTCGTAAATTGAATGCTTTATTAGTTCTTTTTACTAATTGTATTTGAGGGTAAGCTCATATTAAAAGATTATTTTTAGAAATCTCGTAATACGTGTTGTGTAGTGTGCGTTAACCTTCACCACTTATTAATTATTTTCTTGGGAGTTTTATTAGTGTTATCATGGTTCGATTGACGACTTTTTTAAAAGCTAAAATAGTTGTTCTCTGGGAACAAAACCAGAGTATTAAGAAAATAGCCCGTGATATGAATATAACGGTAACGGCTAAGTAATTTTTGGTTAATCTACGTTTTTTTTCAAGCCTTCTTATCTAAGCTTTATAAGCTTTAATACTTATTCAAAAATATTTGTTCCTTATAAGCGTTCATATTTATTTTCTAGAGAAGAACCGTTCAGAAGTGGATTAGGAAGTATCAGGAGACGGGTGATGTGAAGTGTGATCTCCCCGGCCCACATCCTGGAGTATACACCGATGAATCAGAGAGACACCGTAACGTAATATTGTAAATATTCACACGGAGGCCCCGTTTACTACCACTCGGTCAAGTGCTCAAACATTTTGGATTTCGCTCAGCACGGTTCGGCGACATTTGCATGCAGCGAATATCCATAACTACAAACCTGCAAGGAAAATACCACTCACCGATGCCCATCGAACCGCTAGAACAAATTTTGCTGAACGTTACCTTAATTTTGATTGGGAAAACGAGATAGTGATATTTACAGATGAAAAATGTTTTAAATCTGATAAAGATGGCAGAAAGTTATTATGGAGAAGAAGTGGAGATCGTTATAACCCCAAAAATATGTTAGATTTGAGAACTAGTGGAAGAATAACATTGGGTAAGCAAATTTTATCTATGTTAAGCTGTTTAAAAAATATAATAATTATACTTAGTGTTTTCATACACATAGAATAAAAAAATACTGGAATTGTGTATTTATTGTAATTTACAGCGTATTGGGGCTGGATGTCATCCATGGGCCCCGGAGAACTAGTGGAAGTCGGTGGCCGCATGAATAGCCAGCGTTACTTGGAGGTGCTAAGGGATGTCATGCTGCCGACGGTGCGAGTCGCATACCCCGAAGGCCAAATTCACCTGGTCCAAGACAACAGTGCGGTCCACCGTCACGACTCGTCCAGGACTGGCTGTCATCACAGGATGACATTACTGTTTTTAATTGGCCGTCTAAAAGCCCTGACCTGAACCCAATTGAAAACTTGTGGGGTCAAATGGTTTTAAATTGGGACTCTAGTGAAGTCAAGTCAAAGCAGCAATTAGACCAAGAAGTCAAAAGAACGTGGGAGTTGATGCGAAGCAGTAGTGCATGTTCGAACATGGTCATGCACATGAAAAGCCGGCTCCAACAAATCATAGACAATCACGGTCACACTCTTCGATATTGATTTGTCACTGTAATTGTCCTAGCCCCATTATAATGTGATTTCAGTCAGGCCATTCGCGTCTGTTAAAATATGTGATACTTGTTTACGAGAGATATAAATTGTCAGACTGCTTCGTAGTCTAACATGTTGGTTCTCTTTCACACGTAAAAAGTTCACGATTTAACAAAAAAAATATACCTAATTATATATATGTATAATAAGTCGTATTTCTAGAAATATAATGTTCATAGACTGTACAGTATTGTATTTACCTATTGCAATTCTTATTAAACCCACATAAACATTGCTTTATTTATAATATATTATCAGTAATCCTATTTGAACTTACCTATACCTTCGTAGATTAGGATATCTACTTATTCTTAAGTGTCTGCCAAGACGATCGCCAACACGTCCCTCCGATCCAGCGGCCTTGGTCGGCACCGACCGCTGTAGTATGAAATTTTGCTGCAAACTACTGTCTGCACTTGAATATTTCTAGAAATACCTACTCTCCTACCGTAATTTGAAACAATAGCATAGATTACAGTTTTTGTTCGAAATGTGAATAATGAAAAAGATGTAACCATCTTATATCGATTTCTGTAAGTTTTACAAAATAATGTTTGAATATAAATAAATGGTTGATTAGAAACAGCTAGGCCGCACTCAAATCCGTTCAAAACACTCTGTAAATAACAGCATAACTTTATGCGTTCAGTTTTTATGCTAAGTTGAAATAATAGCAAAATAAAAATATTTATAAACATATAACTGTGTTTTTTTGAATAAACATAATTTTCAAAATTATTCATGAATAAAAACATCATAATAAATATCAAAAAATGAACTTATGGAAAATAAAAAAAAGTCGGATTCCGAGGATTCGAACCTGCGACACATGTGTCTCTAGTAGATTTCAGTAGCATAGTCGCCACTCGACCAACATGCTACTTACGTCATTAGACGAAATTATTATACCGTTTTGTGCCGGTCCAAGCACTATTCTCAGGGGGTATACTTATCTCTGACGCTGACTGTACGTATGTTGATTAAAATGCATAGGGAAGTGAATGAGGAGTGACACTAGTACTAAACTTGCAGCTTTTTAAACAGGTTAAAAACAATCATTAATTGGAGGTGCACATACGTTTTAAAACGGATGCTTTCACTAACAACCGTAAGGCAGACTTACAAATCTTCAGTTGCAGGTATCTTTAACTTGGTCAAGTTAAATGTGTTCAGGTACTAGACAGCCAATTTCAAAATGAACGAATTCGCTCTCACCATGCATTCATACTTGCTCCTTTTTATCATCATGATTATCTAGCCCAGCCATGTAGCAAGTTCCCACAAATCCCACATCAATTGGGATCGACTCTTTTTATCATCTTGCACAATTCCTCCATGTTATGAGTCATCTGAAGCCTAGTGTCCTTCGACGACTGTCCTGGTCCAAGTCATAGGGCCTTCTGCGATGTGTGAGCCCTTTTTAATCATTTGGTCGCTGTCCGTTTTACATGGCCTAACCAGCTCAATCGGTCTTCCTCATTATGTCTTGCATACTTGCATCTTGTACGCACTGACATACATACATACAATCACGCCTTTATTCCCAAAAGGGGTAGGCAGAGCACATGAAACGTATGTTCCAGTGCCACTTTTAGCATAAATGTCGACTAAATGACACTGACACTTGTGATAAAATTAACAGACAGTTCTCTCTACAATAACGTAATATTTTCACGTAAAAATGGCACTTAAAGAAAACTTCTGGTAGTTAGGAAGCACGTTTGAGCATACTAATATAATTCACTTACAAATTTGGCATACAGCCCCAAAGTTGGATATTGCCTCGCTTTACACGCCAACATTTTCTTTCGGACATCTATAATTGGATAGGAATTGTAAGTAAGTTAGCGGGGAACGTAAACGTGCCCGGGCTGCTGTAGTACTGGTTTCACACAAATATGTATTTATTGTACACAACACTGCTTGCTACAAAACTTAGTAGTTATTCATTATCTTCCTTTTAATTTGTAAAGTTACTTAGTAACAATGTAATCAAATCTTACAAGTAGATGTTCGCCTACTTCTAGATATTGGTTGTATCATGTATAATATTGATAAGATGACGATACAAAACGACATTATTTTCTACCTTTTTAGAGTTATATGGACGTCGAAAGTAATATCGCGAAACGATTGGAAAATCTATATACTCATCTACAGTTAAAGTATAACTCTGCTTTCACGCAGCAGTTATTTCGGCAAGGATCTAGGGATTCTAGGAAGTCAGTAGCGTCACATTAAATATTTATGGTTGAGCCACAGCAGGATATATGCTTCCATTTTGTTTAAACATTAAGTACCGTGTTTATGAACAAGCGCAATTTGGTTTTCTAAAAATAAGACGATGAATATGACATGAAATAAGATTCCGTCTAAACTTAAAAAATTTGAAAAAAAAAATCCGACTAGTAGTTCTTTTTATTTGCATAGTCATCAATAACTTTTTGTGAGGTTTCCAATGAGCCCAAACGCGATGGGTTTATTTTTTCTAGTTTTGAAGATGATATGGTCACGTTCAGCTGAACGTGGTCATCGAATTTACATGACCTATGCCAAATTGCAGCTCTATCAGGTACAGGAAAGTGGTAGAAAAAGGGTGCTTTCTTTAAAGAACAACTTACAACTTACAACTTAATGATTTGCCCACCGCCACAAGCCATAATAGCATCCTCTTTGCCGACTACATTGTTAATTAAATATGACGAAAATACATCATTTGAATACAATATAAATAAAGCTTTGCAGGATATAATCGATTGGTTAGACGCAAATAACCTCCATATCAATATTAATAAGACAAAAATGGTACAATTCCAAACATATCGAAGCAAACATATTCAGTTGAAGCTTAAGTATAATGATTCAATCATTGAAGAAGTAAATTCTATCTCATTCCTTGGCCTTATAATCGACCGCTATTGTAATTGGAAAAGCCATGTTGATAATTTACGTTCCAAGTTAGATCGCTTCGTATACGCGCTTTATCGTATTCGCAATGTGGTTTCAGAAGCAGCAGCACTCTCTGCATACCATGGGTATGTATCATCTCTTCTGAGATATGGGCTTATACTATGGGGAAATTCAACGGATGCAAACTTTATTTTTAAGACACAAAAAAAGTGCTTAAGAGCCATAACTGGAGCAGGACACTTGGATCACTGTAGAAGTTTATTTATAAATAAAAGAATATTGACGTTACCCTCAATGTATGTATACGAAATATGTAACTTTATCAAAAAACACCCCACATGTTTTAATACTATGACTTCAAAATCTAGAAGAGGTGTACATAGAAATAATTTATACATGCCCAAGGCAAACCTGTCACTCAGCAGGAAAAATGTCCATTACATGGCAGCAAAAATATTTAATATATATACGGATGACTTCAAGGCTCTACCATTGACATTATTTAAGAAATTATTATTCGATCATCTGATAAAAAACAGTCATTACTCAATTGAAGAGTTCATTACCAAATGCAATCTATAATAATAAGTAATTAATGTAATTATTAATTTAATAAGAATTTAGTATGTGACATTAGTTATAAATATAATGAGATGAAATTTGTATACTTTTCTATTATTTGATTTGCTTTTTTTTGTTTTTCATATGCTTATTGTTATTATTATTTTAACTACATGTCGTATGGCATATCGCATGACATATTTTAAAAGATTTGTACGCCATTTTATGGTAAAGTAAGATTGGTTTTGTTTTTATGTGACATCATTTTGTACTCTTGCTTATACAAATAAACTTTTTTATTGATTGATTGATTGATACATACTTAATACATAAAACAGTGCAAGTTAAACAACTGTGCAATTTTGGAAACAATAGGATAATTTTATCTTCCTAGGAAATAATCACGAGAATATGAAGCTACCGTTGGTTCACGCGAGGCACGTACTATCCTTCGGTAGTTAGGGCTACCTTCCAATTTCCTCAATTATATTTTTGTTTCAAAGAAAAAAAGACAACCCAATTCTATTACGGTTCAGGTGGATGCTACGTATTCTGTGTGCATGCGATGGAAACTGATTATACATTATTTTCGTTTCGAGAGGGTTTTAGTGAAATCGGTTACTATTTTTTTCTCCATTCCATGTTTATATTTACTTGTACAGCGAAGGAATTGAATTAGGTTGGAACTAGAAAATTTAAGTATGTATGTATAATGCTTACACGAAATTAGGAAAAATAGTAAATAGGACTTAATTTCGAGTTACGTCAACACTGTAAGAAAAAACTTTAAATAGTTTTTTTGGTCAAATTGACACGTTTAGCCTTGCTGACTAGCCTGCCGAATCATCTCTATATATTCTGTCAACTTAAGATAGAATGATAATTGATAATATTACACCGAAATACGTGAGTAGAACTGTAAGGTATTGCTATCCTTATCTCGTGCGCATACGTCACGTCACGATGACCGGAGTGGGGGACAGTATTTGTCCGACCGTTGCCGGGAGTGGTGGTGTGCTGTCGAGCCAAGAAACGTGTAAATAGCAACACCGGTATACTTATATAAGGTGCAAATAAGTGAACACTACAAGAGCCATGAAAGTACTTGACTAAATAAAAACTCATTAATTTACCGCAATAACACTTCTTTTTCGACAAGTATCTCCGAACTTCGGCCATAATAACTCCGTCTATAAAGGTTGCGATAAAATCACGAACGAACGATCACACGCTTCAATCAATCTATCCAGTTGGTTAACTGGGTATGGATGGGCGTGATGGTTATCTACGTTGACTAACTGCGGATCATTATTATACCGTCAAGGGTCAATTTCCACGAGATCGTAACATACCCTAGCGCTAAGTGCGAATTTAAAATTTAATTTTTTTGGAACAGTCTTGTTTAGTTGATTTTCTTGGACGACCTGCTTTGTGAATTTACCTAATACTTAATTGATAGATTTGATGTTTTTGATAGAAAGGCATAATACCGGCATACCGAAGACACATTTCTTTTTATCCTTACGCTGTTCCTCCCATTCGTTTTTCGTTAATTTCGTATTTCGTGTCATTGTATATTCGTCAGTTTCGTCATACATTCTTTATTCATCTTGTTCGCTGTATGTCTCTATCATCCTAAGTCTAATTCAGTAACTTGTCTCATTCTTAATAAATCATCGTATTTCGTCACGGACTTCCTAAAACTATATGTCTTTGTTTGTCTTTCTCGTTTTTAGTATCATTCGCACTTTATCTTTAGACACATTCGTTATCGGTCTCTCTCTTTTTTTGTCGTTCTTGGCAAATCGTCTCGTTCTCTTTTGGGCCCGTTCGCTACTCGTCCCGTAAGAGCTATACAAAATATATAATTAAATACAATATGCAATATTCATAAATACATATACATACACATTACCTATTTAAACATATACACACAAATTTATAAATAGGTAGGTATATGTAGACAAAACTTACTACTAAGAACTGCTACTTAACAGATACTCTAAGAATTCTTTATTTTATCAGCATAAAGTCACCTACAGTAGATTCTTCACAAGTGAATCTGATTGGGGAATTTTGAACTTTAAGAGGAAAACCGTTTCACAGGCGGCGCAACCTAAACGCAAAATGTGTTCTTCATAAAACCAGTAGTGTGGAGAGAGATTGCAAGTGAGAGAACGACATAAGGCCCTTAGCAGACCACGTGTTTTTTACGCGTCGTCGACGCGCGTTTCCCTACTACCTATAGCCAATGGTAGTAGGAAAACGCGCATCGTCGGCGCGTAAAAAAAAGGCGGTCTGCTAAGGGCCTAAGAGCGGATATGACGTTGCACATTCATTGACGACTCTTCGCGAGATGTTCAAAAATACATACGCCTACCAACATGTTTTGGCTGACCTTCGGAGAAGTTTTCAGCATATGTGTACATCTATAGGTATATGGCGGCAACTGTACCTGTGGGAACCTGACAACATCTCTGGTTTCCTAAATTGATCCAACCGCACATAAATATGAAGGTACTTTCAATTTGATCGAAACATTTCCATTGAATCTTTATGGGTCTCTGTTTAACTAGATATTCCCATTATACATCTTGTTTAATTCACAATTTACTGCAGTATATATACGCGTGTTAGCTTCAGCTCGCACTTGATTGTTCTACAATATCCTAATTACTACTGCGGCAATCACATAGGTACTAAGCACTCCCTGAGGCTTAATTTAATTCGGCCACAAACAATATGCATTTGCATAAGCAGTGTAAGCGCAGCAGTCTCCCGACCGGCTCATGTTAATAAAGCGGCACGGCGCGAAATTCCCTCATAAATTATTTATCAGCGCGTGAGAACGACCTTTTCGACTCGTTTTTTGATGACGCGCTGCGTGATGGAATGGTTGGAAATCGCTTTAATTTGAGACGCGTGCTTTTAATTGTTTTATTGTGTTGTGACGTATTATAATATGACGCCAACGTTTTATTCATCTAAACATACTGTATTTACTTCCCATTTAACACTTTCACTGCCAGGAACCTGCCTAGCGGGGCGAGTGGGCGACTACGCCACGGAATCGGTTACGAGCGTGGACTGTAGTGATTTGGCAGTGAACGGGTTAATAAGTCAATTTCATAGAAACAGGTTATTTAATTTCTAACGCAAAGAACGACGAAGGTGCCTGGAATGGCAAGATGCGAGAAAATAGATGCTATTTAGACCATAGCTTAAAACAGAACGTAAGTAATAATCGTAATGAAACCCTCGGGCCGTGGGGTCCCATTGCGTAAAAGTTATGTGCGAAAATCGCGAAACTTCTGGTTGACGTAACTGGTGACCGAAGATCTGGCGGCTTTCTCGCGCAACGCATCAGCATTGCAATTCAGCGAGGAAATGCCGCCATCATCCTCAGTAAAATGCCACGAGGGCCTTTTATAGATTTAACTTAGTCTTAATTTAATTTAGTGATTGTTAATTATCATCTTTTATAAAATGAATATACACCGTGGCCGTGAATAACCCGAAAGATTTAAGCTAACGATACTAGAGCCTAATTAGAGTACATAAAGTTATGTAACATATAGTCCAAAAACTCATAATTAAGGAGACATTATTTTTTTACAACAAATCAAAAGTTTAAAAATCTCCAGTCTAACACACCCTAAGGGCGTGAGCATGACGTAGCCACCTTCTTCTTTTTTCACGTAGATGTACTGACTAGACATCGTGCTCGTGCTAGACATAACTTGACACTTCTTGTCATTCATGGAATACAAGTCACGGCATTAAAGGCTTGTTCACAAAGAAGCGGGCAATTAATAAGACTTAATTTGTACTGAAATAGTAATTTAATTAAGACACATAATTAGACCCATGTTGATATAATATTATTTACTCGTACTGTTGTCAAAAATACGTGGTTTAAATCTTTCGGGTTATTCACGGCCACGGTGTATATAAAATGCTAGATTGAGGCGTTTTGTCAATTTTCGATGTTTACGACAATTTATCATATACTTCATAGATATGTTTATTCGCATATACTCGCAATAAAATACATTCATTGATTTACTGGAACACATAAATATTATTCCAGTCTCTAACATTTAAAGGTGAAGCCACACGAGCGTAATTTGTGAGCTGTGAGTCGCGTAATTTCTATTCATCATTTCCATATATCGGCAAACCGAAATATCCATCTATGGACGACCCGAATTTACGCGTCTTCAAATTCCCAAGATGGATGGGTGAAACCAGCTTGTTCTCCTTGGCTAACAACCTGACGGTATTGTAGCAGGGTGTGATTGCCCGGTTCGACTTTTCCTGACCTAAATCAACATGCCTACCGTGCTCCTTTCATGATACGCAAATTTTGTAAGAGATAGATACTGAGAAGTGAAAGCTCAGGATCTATATCCGGCATTGATTTGTTCTTTATACTAAATCCATGATGTCTGGTTATAAAAATGATCCCAGAGTAAATGATAATGATAAGACACATAAGAAATAAACAAAGGAAAGATATATTTATTCACAAACACACATATTAAACAAAAAAATAAACAAGAAAAACATGAAACAAGTGTCTCTGCAGCAGTCAACCGGACACTGGCTCAGCATTATGTTGAGGTGTCAGACAACTGCAGCGCTGATTTTCATTCAGCACCGCTTGGTGACTCTAGGAAACGTCATACAATTTAATATATAAACTACATTATTAATATATGATGCTCTTCAAATTCAGTTGGGTTGTTAATGGTCGATGTATCTAAAAACTATACCTTCACCCTTGCCGACCATCCTCGGCAATGATGCTCATAAGCATCATTTGGTAAAGTGCCCCGTGCCTAAGGGGACCTTTGTAAGGCCCCCTAGCTTCAGCCAGTTTACGGACTTAAAATAAAATCAACAACATAAACAATTAATAAAGGTGATGAGATGAGACAATACTTGGCTGTCTGTGTATTAAAAAGTTTAAGACTCAGCGAGCCTGCTTTTTCGAGTCTCTACTCTATCCATAGCCTCAAAGCTAAGTTTTAATTAATTAAGTCAGTTTAGCTTGGGTACCCGTAATCCTACAGTGCTTCGTGCCCCCAATACAAATACAAATACAAATATTTATTGATAACACCAATGTTACATGTCGGGCGGGTAGTTTAAATATGGCCCAGAAAACTTTTCAAAACTCGAGTTAAGCGTGAAGAAGGCTCAGGATCAGGGATCTACTATTCGAAATTGATGTAGGATTTAGAGGAATCGCTTGTAATCGCTAAATAATAATTAAGGATACTATCACTTTCACTGCCAAGAACCCACCTAGCGGGCGCTCTGTTCTTTGGCGCTTTCCGCTACTTAGCGGAAAAAGCACGGGGTGCGCCACGAGCTTAGCTAGTGCTACGAGATTGTTGACAGTGAACGTGTTAATATATTTTAGTTATCCTTATCATGATATTACGGATCACATTTCAAGAGGGACTTCACATAAATGTGGAACAGCAGCTAGCAACTGAAATACTCGTATTTTCCTTACATTTTCCCGACCGCAGGACGTACCGTAGCACTGGTCGACCCGCGCCGCGCACGACCCGCGTTCGGTGTGTGGATGCCTTAGTTTCGTTAGCAGCAACAAAACTTCAAAGTTCTGCAACGTTACTATCTATTATATTTTTTTACTTAAGATGAAACCTGTCTGTCTATGCATAGGTATCTATGCCTACATCTTGTATGAAAACAGTGTAACTAAGTAAATTATAACGTCAAGTTGAGTTTATATTTACATTAACCGAAACAAAGCGAGAATAGTTATTTGTTATGCAAGGCTGCAAAGTTGTTGTTTGGCGCAAGTGCTTAGTATTGAAAGCCGAGCTAGCGAAGGATTGTAAAATTGAACCATGAGCGAAGCGAATGTTTCAAAAGTACAATCCTGAGCATAGCGAGGCTTTCAAGGCACGAGACGCCAAACAATTTTGCTGCCGAGCGAAACACACAATTTTTCACCTCACCACCGCGAGGAAAATTGTAGGTAAGTAAATGTAATGGAAGAAATTTGGACCTTATACTCATTTTCAATAAAGGTTTGTTTACATCTCATCAAGATCTAGCATTTTATAATTATTAAATGTAACATAAATATTTTTGCATCTTTAAATAACCTCACGCTTACCTACACAAAAAAGTCAAAGTATTGCTGGGTAATCACGGTTTAAACTAAGACTCAAATACGCTTATTTCACTTTTTCCGCTAACTTAGCAGGCATCAAAATTCATATATATTTCTGTATGTATCTTCTGCACTAAAATCTATAAATAACCACCATTATCTTGGTTTTACTGTCTGTGGCTTTAGAACAAAACAAAATTAAATGTCTCATATACATTTTTTTTTCTTAAATTAACTTTTCAAACGGTGCGTTCCAAATTTGGAAAAAGCGAAATTTTTAGAAAAATAAAACGAATAAACAATTTTAAAATGTAAATTGTTTATTCGTATTTTATCCTTATAAGTCAGTCTAAATGTATCGTATGTACCTACTTAATTAAGAGAGAATAAGTATTATTAATTTTATTTCATCAAAATAATAACAATTTATTATTGGCATATCACCATCAGTTTCTGAACGCACCTCTCATTCTGTATAGAAAAAAGTTGGGTCTCGCGATCGACCGTCACGTTCCAAATTCAAAAACTCTTTTCACGCTAGCGGATAAAATGGTCTTTTGGGCGCAGATTTTGAGCGATAAAGCAAGCCTTTTCGAGCCGGTGAGGTGAAAACAATCTTGCCACGGTCCAAGTTACTTGAAATAATAGTTTCACAAGCTACAACAGCTGTAAGTTGGCCGCCCGCCCGTAACAGAGCTAACTTTTCCTTATCTCTGTCGCACTTGTTTATTCGAGCGACAAAGAGGGAGAGAGATATTAACTTCCGATTTTCGTGGCAGCGCCGCAGAGTAATCTGTTCATATCTTTAACATCACAATCCCAGTTCAATTTATATCGTGAGCCCGTTCTGTAACGAAAGCTCGGCATGTGTGACAGAGAGCGAAAAAATCTTATTCGGATAGAAAGTGGTACACAAAAATAGACCACCTAGTACTCCGCGGGCACCAGTGCTACGCACTACCTTCATGCAGCATTAATACAATAAAAATAACATTACACATTAAAACTAATTGTCACATGCAGATATGATTTTCATAGTCTTTTTCAAGCTTTGTGTCGTTTTGGAGCTATATGGCTCCAAATCAACATACAGCTTGATAAAATTGGTTAATGGAATGGATGGGATGGCCACATGACGTAAATATACCTACACATACATATTTTGACTGGAAGTGAAGGGTTTTCAAACTTCCGGGCATTTTTTTTTCTCTTGCTTAGCAACACTTTCTCGACCTATCATCATTAGTCATGTTGTCCTGAGTAGGTGTATTGGGAGTGGGCTTACTGACTATTAAGACAAACAGCTGTCAGCATCAGTCGCCTAGTCAGCTGCACTGCTCCACGTTTAAACCAAATTGTCTCGTAACACGCCACGCAACTTACAGTAGTATGTATTCATACATAGATTCAGGCCTGTATTCCCGGAAGGGGTAGGCAGAACGCATGAAATATAAATGTTATTTGGGAACATTATACCCAAGATGCAGTATATTCTTTCCTACCTAAGTATATATTGTTTGAAACCTAAGCTAGGTTACCTGAGCCATGCATTGTTCTCGAGACTGTTTCTTCAGCAAAAAGTGAGAAGAATCTTTGTGTGCCTACTTGCGAATTGAAGTTTAACTTATGCATAGCCAAAATTTTTCGAACAGACAATTTTTCTTTCTCTTATCGTCAAAACAATGCCATTCAAGTTAGAGAATTATTTTTTTCAATCCAATGAAATCTTTACATTATTCAATGAGCATTTTAAGTGGCGTTAACATTTTTTTTGCTAAATATGGCACGCGCTGATCGCAAACAATACACATTAAAAAAAACTATACAGACCTTGCAAAATGATGAACTAAACAAGAGCCAAGAAGAGAGACAGATAGGTACCTACGTTTAAAATCCTTTTAGGGGCAGTCGGATTAAACACAGATGTAAAGCGCAATTTAAACATGCAAGTTTCAACATTACGGGTTACCGAAATATAATGAATTCAATTCATCTACCAAATCCCTGCAATATATTGAAACTTGCATGCCATTTCTTGCATGTGTAAATTGCGCTTTACGATTTAAACGAATATAGGTATTGCATGACGTGCTAACAATTATTAATAATAATAAATACTTTATCGTGCACCACAAAGAAAAAAACCTATAAACAAAACATAAAATATGTATACAAGGCAACAACAGGCGAGAGTGATATCTTCCAGACAACCTTTAGGTAGCGGGAAATACAAAACGCACAGCAGTTAACAGGTAGGTAAGTAGTGCATAATTATTTATAAAAGGCAATCAAGGGAGCGTGAAGAAATGTAGTGTTAAAGCGTTTTTAAAAACAAGGAAGTGACTTAGCACATCTTAAATCCAACGGCAAAGTATTCCATAGCCGAACAGCGCGAAAGGTAAAAGTGACATTATAGAATTTTGAGGCAGAAGATGGAGGAGCAATAAGTTGATTATGAGAAGATCTTATAGAAGAGAGACGCGTAAAACGTTCCTTAACATAAAGGGGAGTTGCGGGGTTAAAAAGATAACCATATAGAAGGGCGAGAATATGAGAGTTGGGAACGGAATCTACCTAATGCAGAGCTTTAGGAGACGCTGAAGTTTATTTAACTGGTCCTCAGTGAGATCAAAAAAGCAAATGTCGGCATAATCTAATATCGTGAGAAAAAGGGGCAGAGCTAGCGCAATCTAATGTCAGATAAATGATGATGATGATGTCAGATTAATGTCAGACAGCCAGCGAAAAGACACTAAATTGTTAAAATATATTACTAATTTACTTTCTTAGTTTCGTATATTCCCCATAACACACTAGTCTGTTAAGAAAGACACACTTTGTACATACTGAATAAGGTCCATTTAAATTAAAGCGTAATATACATATCACTAGATATGTAAGTAACAAAGCAAAGCCGTTGGTGTACTAGGCTCTCGAGCGACTGATATTCCCTTAACACTGGTGTAATAAAACGACACTAAAACCTTTGCAATGAAAATACCAGTTTATTAGGGTCTAACGACACCCATAACAGTCCTTATTGCGAGGTTGAAAAGTCAACAATGACAGAAATAAAATGTTCTTTTCATTCTCAGCGCTATACTATGTCTACGTTTATTACGAACAGATCTTAAAGAAGTATTTTTCTGGTGATTATCCCTTTTTTCATAATCCTTCATCAAAGCTATTTAAGCCAAAAGGCTGTACATTATATTGTATGTGTAGGTAAACAGATGATGTATAATAGGAGTTTTATAATCGCAGGAACTTTTAGATAAACAATATTTGCCTTCATTGGTTCCTGTTTAGTAATACTAAAACGGAAGGTTATTAATAACTTTTAAAAACACATGGGAGATTGTCTGCCGTCAAAAATTACCGATGAGCAATAAATTCTTCGCTAGACTTTAATTTCCTTTGCCAGGGAATTGATTTTCTTGAGGAAAATTGAATTGTTGCCCGCCTTTATTGTATGTTACTTAGTCGGCTATCAACTAGCAAAAGAGTCTCAGAATGCGTACTTAATGAGAGTGGTAGGCTAATAGCGCTCTTATAATTGTTTTGGAACATCTCATCGCCCTTATATTAGTCTTAGATAAGCTTGTACGGACTCAAGAATGCTCAGTCTTATTACTTAGACTTACAAATGTATATAAGAGCATTTTATAAAACTAATTTAAGCCTCTTACTCCTACAATAACATTTACGAAGCATCGTTGGACTTAACAAAACCTGTACTTATAACAGTCTCGGAATGCGCACTATATAAGAGTGGTAGGCTTATAGCGCTCTTATAATTGTTTTGGAAGATGTCATCGCTCTTATATTAGTCTTAGACTAGCTAGTGCGGACTCAAGAGCACTCAGTTTTATTGCCTGGTCTTATATATGTATATAAGAGCAATTTATAATACTATTATAAGCCTCTTGCTCTTACAATAACTTTTACGAAGACTCATTGCACTTGGAAAACTGTCTTTATTAGAGTTTTAGAATGCTCTCTTTAGAAGAGTGGTAGGCTTATAGCGCTCTTTTAATTGTTTTGGAAGATGTCATCGCTCTTATATTAGTCTTAGACTAGCTAGTACGGACTCAAGAGCATTCAGTTTTATCGTCTTGTCTTATTTATGTATATAAGAGCATTTTATAATACTATTATAAGCCTTTTGCTCCTATAATAAATTTTACGAAGACTCATCGCACTTGAGAAAACTGTCTTTATAATAGTCTTAGAATGCGCTCTTTATAAGAGAGGTAGGCTTATAGCGCTCTTATAATTGTTTTGGAAGATGTCAACGCTCTTATATTAGTCTTAGACTAGCTAGTACGGACTCAAGAGCACTCAGTTTTATGTCTCGTCTTATATACGTATAAAAGAGCATTTTATAATACTATTATAAGCCTCTTGCTCCTACAAAAAAATTTACGAAGAATCATTGTACTTGAGAAAATTGTCTTTATAATAGTCTTAGAATGCGCTCTTTTTAAGAGAGGTAGGCTTATAGCGCTCTTATAATTGTTTTGGAAAATGTCATCGCTCTTATATTAGTCTCAGACAAGCTAGTACGGACTCAAGAACGCTCAGTCTTGTTACGTCGTCTCATATATGTATATAAGAGTATTTTATAATACAATTTTAAGCCTCTTGCTCTTACAATAACATTTACGAAGATTGGATTGGATTAGAAAACCTGTTCTTATAGCCCCACTCTCTAACCTCATTTCATTTTGTAAAAGACTTGCTAAATGCTATTGTAAGAACGTCAGACTAATGTCAGCATAGCATAAGATCACTGTAAGTAGGTCCATCTCTGATCATATTTAAAGCTGTAATAAGATACCAGCAGTGATTTAGTAAGATATTAGAGTGATATTGGATCAACATACTTACAACACAAAAGACAAGATCGATAAAAGGTGGTTTGATCTTAAATCGATTTTGGGAACACACTAATTAATTGTAGATAAGAGCAAGATTTTATTTTATGTACTAATGCTGCCAGAGCAAGGTAGTGTTGCGAACAATATTAGTGAGGGTTCTGCAGGTTCTGCTTGCATACAAGAGGTTGATTGAGGACAGTGATTAAGTCTGTGTTGAAAATGATTTTAGTGAAAATGAATCGTCGACCGAAGACGAAACTGATGATGAAAAAGATTTCGCCTTAAAACCGATTTACAAAAATGGGCGTTAATGTTTAATACACCTCATTAAGCAGTAAATGGATTGCTATTTATTTTAAACAGGAGACTAAATAATGTTCTAACAAAAGACGCACGAACACTACTTAAAACTCCAGATGCAAAGTTCACATTCGTCTTCGATGTAGTGGTCATAAATAGTGTATACAAAACAATTGTCACATCAAGAAAAACCAATTTAATAGTTTCCTTATGTTTTTATTTATTTATAACTAGCTGCCCGCCCCGGCTTCGCACTATTAATTTTCCATTTTCCCGTAAGAATGAAGCATTTTCCCGCGGTAAAAAGTAGCCTATGTTCATCAGGGATAATGTCGGCTTCTAATGGTTAAAGATTTTTTTCAAATCAGTCCAGTAGTTTCGGAGCCTATTCAATACAAACAAACAAACAATTAAATCTTTCCTCTTTATAATATTATTATTATAGTGTAGAAGAAATGTTTAGGTTTGAGATTTATGGCGTTTTTGTAATGTAAACATACTTCTTGTTCAGTAAAACATGTCACGGATGTTTTACTCAACAAGAAGTGTATTTCTTTCCAAGGCCATTTTAAATCTGTGATTTATATATTTATTTATTCATTTATTCATTGCATCATGTTGTTAACAAAGGTCTTATTAATACACTCGAGTCCAATACATGAACCCTGCTAGGGCACAGCAATATAATCTAATAGCTAACATGCATTCATTTAATTATAACCAAACATTCGTAATAAATAAATTTACCTTACTTTTAAACTGACACAATTATAATAAATAATATAGATCTTAATGAAATGGGATTAATACGGCATTACTTATTTTATAAAAATTATACAAATTGTTATTTCATCAATATAAAAGCTATAAAATGTCAATAAACGTCAATAATAATGTCTCAAAATAAAATGTCAATAAAATGTCAACAACAGTCAATAATAATGAATTATATAATTTAAATGGTTGGGACGGATGTCCTATTGATTCCAATTTGGCAAAGCATCGTCATTTAAATATTCTTCAATGGTTATAGTAACATTTTACTTGAAGTAGTTTATTTAAGTTACTTTCAAATACTTTGTTGTTTGTTCAAGTAAAAGTTGTTGTGGTAGCCTGTTTGCTATTTTAACGCATCTACAATAGGGGCCGTTTCTGTACATAACTAATTTTGAAATTGGTAAATGGTACTGCATTTTCTGTAGGACAAAAAGTTGGTGTACCTCTGCGCTGTCACCCCACAGTATTATACCGTATTTTAGCCAGGAATTCGCATAAGCGTAATATGCTGACAAAGCCGTTTTAAAGTTTGTATTTACTTTAAGCACACTAAGTAAATCGGGACAGCTTTGTGTTAATTTTTTCGATATGAGATTCCCAATTTAGATTTGAGTCTATATTTATTCCTCATAAGTTAAATTCCATTACTTCCTCTATAGACGTATCTTCTATTTTTAGCATCATTTGGAGGGATTGCTTCTGTACCGGTTTGAACTGGATAGTTTTAGTTTTCTTCAAATTCATTTCAAGATTATGGTCATCCAGCCATTTTTGAGTTTTTGTAAATATGTCTTTTAATTGGTTATTGCAATATTCATTACTCGTACAACTAAATAATAAAGAAACGTCATCCGCAAACATTATACACGTTGTGTCTAATATTTTAGGTAAGTCGTTCACATATGCTAAAAACAAGATACATCCGGCCACGCTTCCTTGGGGTATTGAGCACGAAGTGTATCGTGTTTCTGATACTATGTCTTTAATTTCCCTAGAATCTTTGCAAAAGTGGTTAATTTGTACGTACTGACTGCGATTTTCAAGGTACGATTTAAACCATAGATACGCATTTCCGCGAATACCCATGCCGTTTAACTTTGCCAACAGAATTTTATGGGAAACTCGATCGTAAGCCTTTGTCATATCGAGCAGTAAACCTACGCCATACTGCTTCTGATCCATAGTGCTAAGAATTTCTTGTACGTAATTGTAGACTGCAAGTGTAGTAGAGTGGCGTTTTCTGAAGCCAAATTGATTTTTGTTAAGTACGTTAAATTTTTCAAAGAAACTATATACTCTTTTTATCATTGCTTTTTCAAAGATTTTTATTTTTATAGGTTTTAGCTCAAATACAATGACACCAGTAATAAGTCGTCGAAAAACTCTATGCTCTATGGCCAATAAACGCACTGTTTAGTGTACTTTTATGGTTCATACATTTTTGATAAAAGCACTGCTACCACGATGTCAAATCGTCTTACTTTTTTTTAATCATCCGCTATATTGCAGTAGTACCAACTTCATAAGCAAATTCGTGTTTGTGAAGTGAAGAAAAATGCGTACGTTCCTTTTAAATGGACGAAGAAGAAAATAACTGCACTGTTGAAGAATTTGCGTGAGTAGTAATAGAACTAACGGAAAACTTACTGCCTGCATCGCAACTCAAGACACTCGCGTTTTAAGACCCTACTAATACAACAGTTGCATAAAATACTATAACATACGGATGTCTTTCTTGATTAAGTAACGGTCTATACCCATCTAATACAACTATTTCGCCACACCAACGTTGTCACTTAAATAAAAAAGTACTTAGTTTATTTGTATTTATAAGTTCAAGTGGTCAGATTAAGATGAATAAAATCGATTTGAGATTTTAATCAACGAACCCTAATTAATTCAACATGGCCATGCCATTAGTATCCAGAATGCTAACGTGAGTTTAAACGATCTTACAAGAGTCTAACAGTGCGCTGGTGAAATGCAGCTATATCAATGGCGACACTGTCAATACAAATAAAGAAATAAAATAATTAAAAGAGGATACGAAATACCATAGTTGATTAGGCGCATGAATTTTAAAGCGTAAAACAGGGTCTACTTTACAGAAAATAAAATCTACCATGCAAATTACTTATCGTAAAACAAACACACACCAGATGAAAACAAACACGTTATTATATTACAATATTAATTATACTTAATAAACAGTCACTCAAACCTTTTTATTTTTTACTGTCACGTTGCACTTTAACATACTGACCGACTCGACTCTCAGACTGTTTCAAATATCGAGTGATCCTACAATAATTAAGTACTAAATCATAATAAGCTTCTTTAGGCTCACAGTATTCTAACGTTAGATCAATATAAGCCCATGCAGGCTTACACGATCCTACAAAAAATCATAATAAGCTTGTTTAGGCTCACAGTATTCTAACGTTAGATCAATATAAGCCCATGCAGGCTTACACGATTCTACAACAAATCATAATAAGCTTGTTTAGGCTCACAATATTCTAACGTTAGACCAATTTAAGCTCATGCAGGCTTACAAGATACTTAGGCAAATGCGATAGTAGCCTAAAGCACTTAAATTCGTTTTGGCAAGATTACTGTAAAAACGAACAGCATCTAATAAGACTGATATTAGAACGATATTAAAACAAATACGCTTAAAATTGGTGCCCAAATCCAGGCTTATACGATGATATAGGATCAAAGTAAGAGCGAAAAAATTGTAGTCTTGAGACTGTTGTAGGCCTGGTTTTTGCTAGTTGGGGCTACACACATACCATAGCGCTTCGAAAGGGTGGCCCGCAAGAAATTCTTGCCAGCACGGCTATCACAAGACGGCGCGCGAGCTCTCTCGATTTTTCTCGCATTATACCTTTTATTCTAAGTTTTCTAATAAGAAAGAGACGGACTTCAACGTGGAAGTTACCACGATCAAATTTTAAACGATATGATACAGCGAACAAATCATCATCATCCTCCTAGCGTTATTCCCGGTATCGAGCCCGGGGTCCGCCTTGACACCTAATCCCAGGATTTGGCATAGGCACTAGTTTTATGAAAGCGACTGCCATCTGACCTTCCAACCCAGAGAGAAAACTAGACCTTATTGGGATTAGACCGGTTTCCTCGCGATGTTTTCCTTCACCGAAAAGCTAACGGTAAATATTCCGTACATAAGTTCCGAAATACTCATTGGTACGAGCCGGGATTCGAACCCACGACCGCCGCTTGACAGCCGCATGCCTGAACCACTAGGCTACCGTAGCTCCGTACCGTGTCGTAGATACAGCGAACAAATATATTGGAAAAATATATTTGGTGGTACTTTTGCATTATATTTGTTCTCTATATCATATCGTTTTGGCAAGTAATGTTTTGACCGCTAAGGTAACTCAGACAGCGCAAGAGGGGAACGGGCTGTAGGTCCCTGTCGATACCCCCTCGCGTAAGTTAATTATGTTTTATACACTGTGTCAGGACAGTGGCCTGACACAGTGTATAAAACATAATTTACTTTAAAAACAAAGTTTTAACCGACTTCAATTTAGTGCTCCGCCAAACCATGAGAACATTTCCTATGTTCTTTTTACAATTTACCACATGTACTGATTTCCGATAGCGATTGCGTTGATTGCTATAGAAAAAACCGAATCGCTGTATGTGGGCCGATAATATTTGAGGATTTCCATCGATTCCCCAAGATCATCACCAATGGCACTTCATTAGTTCCTATTTCAACGGAATCCTATCAGAACCTATGACGTACTTTTGCACTTTTAAGTACATAATTGAGGAATTCGATAAGTCTCCATCATCAATTCCTCGCCACCAAATTTATGATTCCGAATGTAAATACACGAGTTATAACAGAAAATACCAAAATCACTACACGCGTGCCTAATAAAATTGAGGAGTCCCCTCAATTCCTCATGGATCCCATCATATAACAGAATTTTGAAAAAAATGGGACCCACCCGGAAGTATATACAAACGAACAAAAAAAAAATTTTTCGAATCGGCTCATCAATGACCGAGTTCTGAGGTAAAAAAACATTGAAAAAAAATACAGCCGAATTGCCTCCTCCTTTTTTTTGAAGTCAGTTAAAAATTCGTCGCTCCTGTGGTCAATAGTTTAGAGCTTACGTGCATATAAGTTGCCTTAGTTTAACGATAATAAACCTTAAGTCTTTCTTGTTTTTATTTGAGTTCGCACCAATATAGTATTTTATGCAACTGTTGTATAAGTAGGGTCTTAAAACGCGAGTGTCGTGAGTTGCGATGCGAGCCTTGGCGAGCATCGCAATTAAAGACGCCACGAGCGTTTTAAGACCAAGTTATACACCGTTGCATACAATATTTTTTCTACGACTATTTTAAATAAATAGCATGATTTGACTTTTCAGGCAGTAAGTTTTCCGTTAGTTCTATTACTACTCACGCAATTTCATCAGCGGTGCAGTTATTTTCTTCTTCGTCCATTTTAAAAGGAACGTACACATTTTTCTTCACTTCACAAACACGAATCAAATCTTAAGAAGTTATTAATAACGAATAGTTATCATATTTGACATATTTCGTCTTTTAATTTTGAACTGGAACTTTGGTGGGAAATTGGAAACATGACACATTGACACCTCTTGTTTTTGGTCTGTTTTGTTCTTAATTCAACTTGCCAGTACTGTCATATTAAGACCAAGGTTTTTCTTAAGTTGGCAGCAATGCCTTTAGTACAATAATTTATTTGAAGTAAATACATTCAGTGGTTTGTTAAGTTGGTAGTCCCTAATGTATTTTATGTTTCGGCATGGCCCTCTAGATTAGTCGCGTCGCGGCCTACTCGATCGTGTCTAGTAGGCCGTGGCATAATGTAGCACTACCCAGGTTTAGAAGCGTATGGCTGCTAAGCGTATCGTTTTGGCGACAAAACAGCACGGTTGTGCCGTACTGTTATGGGGAATAGAGTATAGACTTTTCTGCAGACTTATTTTGTATGTCTTTATATTAGTGTTCGGGACTATGTAAATGACAGATAAAAGTACAGGAGTAGGAAAAATTATAAAAGATGTAGTAGATAATATCAAGATATCTTGTACTGTACGCACATAATATCTATAACGATATTTTAAAACGACATGCAAAACCAACATTCTTGGCATTGAACAGAAATCGAATTACATTAGCCAGTAGTACTATCTACCTAACGTACAACAAAATCAGACACGGTCACCTAGGTTACTTCAAAGTTATCGATCAAATTATAAGAAAACATTAAGACAATTTGGAATGGCCCAACACAGCATTTATAGCAAAAGGAACTTTGTCAAAGGACTTTAAGTACACCTAAACTCCGCCATATTTATGGAAGTTTATAAACAGAATCTCGTACTTTTTAAAGACCGGCAGAAGTTACACAATAGGCGGGCAGCTGGTGTGGGTAACGGCGGCAAAGAGAAATACTTTGCGATTGAGTTCATAACAAGGTAGTTTACCAAAGAAAACGCAAATTACAAATAAGTACTCTGATATCACCAGATTTGTCAAGATAAAAACAGTTGAGCTACATGAGAATAAAGTTGAGAATGGGAAAGAATATCAGACTTTATGGGAGCCTCTGAAAGTTGAAATGCTACTTTAAACTTTTCCGCTCCGACGAGACTTAATTATATGTTTCCACAAATGTACCCAATTTTCAAATATTCCTTGCATTCACTCCCTCGTAATACTTGTTCGCACTTAGAATATTTTTTAATTGTAGTTTATTAATGTTTTCCTTTGATATATGTATCGTATAATGGTATTAGGTATAAACCTACCTACAATACCTATTATTGTAACAGAGCGTTATCTCCGTTATTATTTAACTAGTTAAACAAATACTCGTTCGTATAGTTTTAGTCACGCACGGTACGGCTCCAGAGGAATTTCTTACACTATGGAATGAGCTTCCTTCCAAGGTTTTCCCGGGAGACTTCAGTAGGTATTGGGTTCTTAAAGAAAGGAGCGAACTGACTTTTCATTCTTTTTTGAGTCAGTCGAATCCCTGGGAGTTATAGAAACTTATTTGCCACCTCCACGAGTGATATTAAAAAAATCGTATAGAGCTTTGTTTTTTTCTTTGAGTTAGAATAAGAAGAGCTGGTCTCTATAGGTTTATTTAGTACCAGAACAAATCTTCAACGCTCATACGCGGTATAACACAATGCAATCAAACTATTCGAAAGTAAAGATTAAAACGTCTCTCACTAATACCAATATTATGTTCACAACCGAGTAAACAACTAATAACAATGGTGAAGTAACACTTCCGCTTTCACGAACCAGTTACAGCAGAAGTTGAAGCTAACTGAAATTTATTTTTAGTACAATGTTTTTATTTGGCGACCACTCAATTCAACAGAAGTTAAAAGGCGATTGTTGGCTCCGAGTGCGTACTTTAGAGACAGTGAAAGGGTAACTTAGGTTTCGTTGATTTTATTTTACAATCTAGGAGTAATATTGATGCAGGTCTTTGGGAGGCAAGTGGTCGCCTTTGATTAATCCAGCAAAAACATTCAGTGGATAGAAAATTAAACGTGAATAATCATTTCCCAACAGAGATTAACTAGCTGTTCTGGATATTACAATTGCTATTACTAAAGCAATTTTGTAACATACTGGTGTAACGAGCAAAATGAACAATCACTCTCAGCCATTGCGGCACGTGATTGATGGACGCGAGTTGTTCCTGTCGCATCGCCGTCATAAATATTAAACTCAACTAATATCCATCGTTAGAGCAAGCTATGCATTATAATTAGGCTTCTTGCATACAAAGACTAATTTTATGCGAGTAATGTGATACTGGGCAGAATGTCTTTTTGGGAATTGAAGTCTTATTAACAAATAATGGATTTTGTTGAGTACGGGAAATTATATTATTGTTTCTTTACAACCAATACCGTTTGTCTTGAGGGACCATCGGGATTCTGAGAAAACAGATTAATATTCTGATGCAATATTTTACGTCATACCTGGTCGTAAAGTAGCAATTGTCGACATTCTTTATTATACCGCCGCCGTGAGTAATGTACTCTCCGATCTAAGATGATTTTTAACCGCCGACGCAAATAGAGGGGTGTCATAAGTTTAACTTGTCTGTCTGTGTACATGTGTATCTCTCTGTGGTATCGTAGCTCCCAAACGGATGGACCGATTTGAATGCGATTTTTTTCTGTCATAGATAATTTTATCCCGAGTGTTCTTAGCCAAGTTTAATGATAATATGTTCAGCCGTTTTTGAGATATTGGACTTTGAAATTTATTTATTTATTTATTTATTCCATTTGACATTGTGGCTTACAGTGCGGTCACCAAATCGCGTACAATGTTATTTTATTTACTTACTAACTTATTGCTACTTAATTATTCATTTAAATTTATCATACAGCATAATTCAACTAAATAAAACATATATTAATAATCATTGTAAAATTCTAAATAATTCTATGTCACATCTACAAAATTTCCTATATTAATCTTTATATAAAATATTTAAAAAGTTAATACATTTTCTGCAAAATCCACCAGCACTATCACAGAATATGTCCTAGTAGCCCTCGACAGCCACTAGATTTAAGAGAGCTAACGCCCTAGGGGTGGGAGCGTTGCCGCCCTGGCGGGTGCGCGCGCGCAGCCACGCGAACAGGCGTCGCCGGCGCCGCGGCGCATGCCCGCACGCCGGCTGCTGTCCGTTGCGTGCAAGAGGAACTTGCAGGCCGATTCGTTCCAACACGGATGGATTATTAACCCTATTGTTAAGCAAGCCGTAGTAGTGTACCAAGAGCAGCAGTTTACGCCTAAGTTCTAGAGTTTCAAGCCCCACCATCCCTAGGACAAACCGCGAGGGGTACAGATAGGGATAATATCCGAAAGACCTACTATATAGGTGCCTCGCGAACTTCCTCTGAAGTTTTTCTATTAGGAGACTATATTTGGATTCATAGGGATCCCATGCTATTGCTCCGAATTCTAGTTTGCTGCGTACGTATGCGTTATACAGCAGCACAGCCACCCTAACACTCGTGAATTGAAAAGTCATCCTAATAATAAATCCTAGGGTTTTAGAGGCACTCTTACAAATATTAATAATGTGTTGACGGAAACTGAGTTGCGTATCCAACGTTAGCCCTAAATCTCGGATTTCGTCAACACGTTCCAGTTGGGTGGTTGGGAAATGAAAATGTCGGGGGTTTTTCGCCTTTCTTAAGTTGTAGTTATTATCATCGTTTATTTCGCAATACATGCAGAAACAAAATGGTGGTTTATACGCCCAAAAATGGCCATGAATATTTTTTTCCCGTTTTTAACCACTTTACTTCACTTCGTTCTCCAAGAAAGGCGAATGATGAATAAAGATTGCAAACTGAGAATGATGATGATGATTGATGATGATTCACTTCCTTTCCTTTTCCAGGACGTGATCCGTCTGGAGACCCAGTACTGGTCGCTGGTGGAGATCCCTCGGCAGGAGAAGGCGGAGACGGTGCCGGCGTTCGTGCTGCGCGCATGCGCCATCATGGAGAAGACGCAGAAGTCTGGAGAAGGCGTCAAGACCTCGTCAAAGCTGGCCGAGGAGGCAGCCGATCGTAGGGACCGGATAGAAAGGCTGAGTGGTATGTGATTAGTTATTTTCGTTTACTGTTGTGTTAGAGCGTGTGGACACCAATCCACAACAGTCGGTTTCGGATCCGACAACGACACTTTTTGTTTGGAATTTGCTCCGATAAATTACGGGGCACGTAAGCATGTTTTCCATACATTTATCCGATATCGTTACTGGGCCCGACACAGACAGTTACGGAATGGTGTGCTTAGTGGTCGTTACCCCCCGACGCAAAAAGAGGGGTGTTATAAGTTCAAGACGGTGTTATCTGTGAATCTGTCTGTGGTATCGTAGCTCCTTAACGAATGGACCGATTTGAATGCAGTTTTTTTGTGTCATACATAATTTTATCCCAAGTGTTCTGAGCCATGTTTCATGAAAATCTGTTCAGCCGTTTTTGAGATATTGAACTTTTTGTTGTTTTTCAATTTTTCTGTCGTTTCTCAGGCTCGTAAACGAAACGTAATTATAGAAACTTTTTTTTTTATTAAAGCCTTTGCTCTCTTTGGGCCTAACGGATCGTTAGCAGTAAGCTAAGTCCGAGTCCATTAATTATTTTCTCCCTTTTCTCCCATTCAATGCGATTTTCTCTTTTTTTGAAATTGTAAGTGCATGTAAATAACACTCGTGGTCTTTACGTAGGTATTTCTTCGTGTTAGTATATATATATCTTTGTTTTTTTGCTCACATTTAAGTATTCAAATATAGTAAAATACAGCGGCATACCGCACTGAGATATACATTACCTAGCTGTAAGGGAGATTGTCCCGGCTACAGGCCAAGTCGAACAATCCTTGCTGAATCCTTAGGGAACCTTTATTCTCGCAATATCTTCGTATAGAAATTCCTATTAATTTTCTTTTATCTTTCATGCGCATTGCTTCTGGAATGTAATATATACGTTAAACTTTTGCCGTACGGAAGTAGAATCCGCCACGGAGACGGTCGGATGGATTACGATACGGGGCGAGCAAGCAATAAGTTTCTAAGTATTTTCTTGTTTGGCAATTTTCTCTCTCTCTCTAAATCCCATTTGTAGGATAAAATCCATACACATATTAATTAAATTATTTAGGAATCGCTACCGGCTTTTGCTCTCGATATTTACATACTTTTATCCGAAACTCAGAATGTTTAATTAGAAAAAATGGAATACTCTGTCGGTAAATCACTTTGTTTGCAATATTTGCATACTGAATATACTTATACAATAAAGGTAAAACGTCTGGGAGATTGTAGCTTTGTAAGTTTGTTTGTAAATACGGGCCACTAACCACTAATCCGATTAAAAAAATCTTTCACTTGCGTAAGAATGGATTCTTTGGATGGACATGGGCAATATTTATTTTATCCCCCGGGTTTGCCTGCGTTCCTTGTAATATGCGGTCGAAGCGGGCTGCTAGTTTACTATAAAGAAACAGATCTATTCTTCCTGAAAAATTAATCGTAGAATATATGTTTTGTTTGCATAATGGGTACTGTTTTTTAGAATGAGCAAAGAACACAATCTTACCAACCAGGCTGGTAAATATTCACGTACAAAATGTTTACTCAAATGCCAACTAAGCTCCTATCTAATAAAGGCTCAAAAAAGCGAGCGTGCCACTCCCGAGCTTTAAACATTTGGCCAGCGCCTGCAGCGCTCCACTCTTGCAAAAATAAAGTGTTGCCGTATGGACATTAAATTTGCCTAAACCGCCTCCGATAACAAGGCTGGCCCAAAGCCAACTTTTAGCTTTCTAACGTTTGTTGAGAAAGTGGATCGTCCCGGTCTAATAGCAAAGCCTAATTGCATTCCGACACCGCTCGCGTTACATTCTTGATTGTGAGAACGAAAACTAATTGAATTAAAACCGAATGAGTTTGTGGATCCCGAGTAAACAATCACGTAGACGAACCCAAAACAGTTGTTTATACAGGACCGGCAACGTCAACCGGCAAACAGTCTCCAACCTTGAACATGCGTTCAAGCCTGTGCCTGAACCTGTACAGCGGTTCGAAGCAAAAATAGTAGATTGTATGACAAGGGTCTAAAGTAAGCCATATTACCACGAGATGGATATTTTCCCGAACGAAGTGAGGGTAAATAGTTCGAGGGGTAATATGGCTTTTAGACCAGAGTTATACACTCTACTTTTCACTTCGACTGCGAGAAAATAGTAAAAACAAAGATTATCCAACTACAATAAACAATTATACCAAGGCGAAAAGATTGTTCAATTTGGCGCCATTATTTTTAATAAACTGTTTTGACACAGATACAAAATATTCACAAGACGAATAAACGCCTCTGACCGTCTAATAGCGGCGTAGTCTATCCCGCTCAATCTTCATAGCTTATGTAATGTAATTACATCCACCAATCACAACTCTTCAGTTGACTCATGTATGCAGTTAACCACGCTTGAAAAACACCCAATGTTTGAATTGAATTCTGTTTCCTGATTGGTCGATTTTAATGTCTAGCTGTATTCTGGTTAGTAGATAGCAAATACTAATGTTTTTTTTAATAGTTGTGATTGGTGGATGTAATATTGAACTGTTGTGAGTGGTCAAATTAAAATATTTTATAAATCATAAATATGTATACATATTTTCCCTAGGGGCTAAAAGTACTACTTTAGCCCCGCTTGCCAAGTCTAATATGATGCACTTTTTGAGCATGAGAAGTGAAAAAATATAAAAATCGCCCGCAGTACCCACCCCTTTTATGTATATTTGTATGCATCTATATGTAGATGTCGCAAAAAATAAATATTAACTTTGAAATCCGAATTGTATATAAAAATCACCTGCCATGCCATTTTCAGATATGACAACATCCCAAATAGAAGCCGAGAATACGCAGATGACAAATGACTTATACCGCCTTCTGAAGAAGTACACCGGGTTAAGAAATCTTATAAGAGAATTAAAGGTAAGTTAATAAAGTCCCTAAAGTGAAGACAAGACGACAAGCTGGAACTTGACAAAGTCGGATCGGAGACAAATGTTTGACTCTGACACTAAACATTTGTTCAAACGTTATTCAGTAGCGGTTTCAGCATTTTGCTACAAGTATGAAGCCAATAAGCCCAGCAAAATATACAGTAGAAGCAATAAAATTATACTATAGTCGATCAATATTTTCCAAGCTGAGCCAAGAGCTTAGTTGAGAGAAATTTCATCATAGTCCTTACCCTTACAGCGGCTCTTATGAAAGCAATGCAAGTAAAGCCTGAGAGACGTGTCATTGACGATGCGATACAAATCGGGTCTTCCTGCGATAAGCGTCTTTTGTGCGCGGAAGCTTTGTTCGCCGATGTCTGCCTTTTCTGTGTCAACCGCTCGTACCTAGACGTTTTGCACTGCATATTTTTTCGGTAGATAAGGCACCATTTATGGCCGTTTAGATTGAGCACATTTTACATGATTCCGTCATCAATCTCATCATCCGATAGGTAAACAGGCCACATTCATTTATTTCATTCAATCTATTTCCAGTCGGAGTACGTCAGTTCCAAAGTGTACCCTATGTTCCCACGGTACACGATGCTCAAGGACATGATAAAGGACATCATGCACGACCCTGACTACATGGAGGTATGCCACGAAATCGACCCATAGCGCGGGGTTCGCAAATAAATGAGGCGCTCTTTCAGCGACCGCGCGCGGTCGAGCCGTCACTAGCCGGAGACGAAGGTCAAAATCAGGAGGAAACTAATGGTCCCGAGAAGTCAACACCCTGAGTTTGGTAAGGCTGAAAGTGGTCACATTTTTGTGACGTGCAGTGTGCGGAGCTGTAGTGGAAGCGTACGGGCTAGCGGCGAGTAGAGTGGCGAGTACTCGTTTATTTGCGATTATTTGTTATTGGACTTTGTTTAGTGTAAGCTTAGATTCGAATTTAGTGTACTCGTCCTTCAAGAGCCAGTGAAAATTATTCTTCGTTTCTGAAGTCTTCCTTTAGATCTTTATATAAGCTTAGTCTTCTTTATTGCTATGATTATATATTATCTTTTTTTAAGTAATGTTGACTCAACTTTGTCCGTTTTTGCATAGTGAGACCTGTATATGATATAGTTACAGTTATTAATTATTAAACGTAGTGACACAATGTTTACATTAAACGTAATATTTATTAATTAATAGCAGCTAATGTAGGTGCTTATTATTTTGTTTTAATATTTATTTGTCATTATGTAAATGTTGCCGAAATTTTAAATTTTGGTATGTTTTTTTGTAAGATGATTCCCGGTTTTGAATAAAGGATCATGATAATTATAAATCTTCAAGCCATGATTACAAGAACGTTGTGTAGAATATAATTCATGTCTATCTACTATGCTATAAATGCTGTGTAGTCATTGAAAGCTTTCCTGTTGTAACTTTACATAATCACTACCTACACAATATGCATATTTATTCGACATATCATACTCTATACTATACAAATATTCAATCATCTACACGTATCTACAATCTAAGAAACTTTACTATCATATCTTCATAATCACAAATTAGTAATTACTTAATATCTAGTCATAAGAAATGTTAGATTTATTTAAATATTATAAATGTGCGTGCAAGTTTGAAATGCCATTGTATGTGTTCATCATTAAATAGATACATTCATTTAGGATGAAATAATATGTACCTAAGTAGTCGTCTTTATTATTATTTTGTTTATCATCCTGATGCTATTTGGGTACCTAGCGAAGGTCCTTATCTTCTTTTCTTCTAATCTTTTCATAAACTGATATTTATTCGATTTGTTGATGCTTTAATCGGCGGCGCGACAGCTAAGCCGCAGTTATGTAGAATAAAGACTTTGTTTTTGGTAGTAACCTTGTAAGTTAGTGTTATGTTTATAATTGATCAAACAATTATAATATTCATATCATGTGTGAACGTAAGCGACATGAAATTAATGATTTTGGTGCAAATGATAAATTACTTGCGATGTGGTCGTTGTTTAGGTATAAAAAATATTGACAATTCGAGTAGGTATTTCTGTAGTTAAAATAAAGCCTAGTCATCCATCGTTCGAGCGGACACTCACTGTCACTAGCTTAGGACAGGATGAATACGATATAAATTGCAATTTTCTGCAGAAATGCGTTATTGAAACCGTCATTAACTCAGTGCAGTGCGTTCATGGATTTGGAGAATATTTTGTATTTGATACCATTAAGTTTATCGTTGGAGTGTTGATGATTTTAATAAAAGAACTTTAATAATTTAAAAGCTGTGATTGTATTTTGATTAGATAGCTTGAACTGTGTTAGTTATTAATTATGCTAGGGTCTACTTTTATATTTTCTCTACCAATTATATTTCACATATTAACATTCTACTTCAAACATAGTATTGAAAAGGTAAACTGTCCTCACCGATTTTGCATATTTAAGCATCGCATATAAGTACTTTATATAGCCATGACTTTATGTCACAAATGTCACTGATGAAATGAGTGTTGTATTGAAATATATTTGGCATATGCATTGCAAGTATCCCTCCTGGATTGATTATATTAAGTACTTTTAAATTTTGCAATATCTGACACGAGTTTTTTATAGCCTTATTATTATATATATGTATGGATGGAAAAAAAGTAGTCCCTGGCTCAATCTCAAAAATTTAAAATAATTAATTGCCAAATTATATACTTGTTCTTAATATTATATCCATCTAGGTAAGCGGTTAGGCTCAGTATAACTTAAATAATGTACTTATTAAAATAAATGTTAAACATGAAAGCGAATAGTGAGGCAGATGCAGTAGATTTAAGATAGTGCGAAACGTTGTACCTAATGCGTATTGACTCTGGATGACTCTGGTATATTGGTGTTCATATACATATAAAACTAATTGTTCATATACTATGATGTCTATGTATGTCTTTGATGTGTTTAAATAAGTATATTTATTTACCCATATGGTTGTCGTCGTGTATTACCTAGAGCACCTACAGAGAGCATATACCAAGCTGTTTATTAGAACTATTCTTTAAAAATAACACATGTTCCATTGTTAATTTTTTCTTTTCTTCCGAAAAAACTGTATTAAATTACTTCCAATTGCAACATCCTTGTTAAAATAATTTTTATTCCTTTTTTCTGCCATACTATGTATGTTCCTTGAATTTTACGCTATTATTGTAAAGTAAGCAGTAAAGTAAAACTACTTAGCTGATCTACGCGGGTAGAGCTCACAATGATTTACGGGTGACTTTATTTGTCTTATTGCATATTTAGTCAGGTAACTTTTATACATCTGTAGGCATTGCTGATATGCTTTCTTTACTAGTCAATATACCAAAGTTATACCAGAATCATGCTTCCCCTAGTAAATTATATATATAGTAATGTCCAGACGTCCTAACCATTCGTACATTCCTAACTCAATGCATAAACTAATTATTATTATTACCTCTAGTAACTCTCATCTAATATTGCTTAAAAGATTTAAACATGCAATTGTCCTATCATGTCTCATAAATTCAGATATAACCGAGTCGACGAAGGTAGGCTACTCAACTCATAGCCCGTATCTAGATCTACGTTTTGGGCTTGTTCAGTTTTTTTAGAGATTCTATTGATGAGCATTGAAACCATAAGCATCGAAAAGCTATTATATCAACCGAAATCAAAACGCGCGCAATGTTTCTGTGGTAATGGCTAGTCATAGTATAATACAACTTACACCCACGGTAAATTACTAACTTCTTGGAAGTACAAGCGGATGATTGACGTTCGTCCAACCAGCTAACTATCCAACGAACTTCGATCATTAGCCACAACCTGAATCAATCGTTCCGCAGCCAGAGCCAAGCAGACACAGGAAGTTAGACCGCCGGTTTACTCAGTGTGCGCACATAGGTACATTGACTTGAGGTTTGAGACGAAACGACCCCCTTCGAACGCGACTGCAGTCGTGAGTGGTTCGTAGCCAGTTTCGATCCTTTTTGTAATCGTACGAAACCTGACCCCGTATAAATCATGGTCGTCCTTATCACACGATAAGTGACAAGATAGAGCGTCCGTCACTGGCTGTCACCGTTCGATAGAACAGATACGGGGACGGTAGTGACCTTTATTTTCATACCTACTTCTTCTAGGTGTTTACCCTTTGAACATGAAATATTTGTCCGCGCCATGATAAGTCACCAACGCGACGGAGCGGAGAGCCAATGGGACGAATTAAAAAAATGTGGCGTCGCTAATGGATGACCTTCTGTAAAAAAATGGACTGAGCAAATGAACATGTTTGTTAGTGGCCGACATTCAGATGTTTACCCTACTTGAGACATTGATACGGGAAATTGCATTATCAAGCTTTCTTAAAATCGGATAATATTTTCTCTTTCTTACTATTTCACTTAGCTATAGGAATGGAAGATCCTTCGTCCGTTTTATAGTAGCTTAGTGAGTTAGAATTTCAAGTCACAGCTACTCATCTAAAAATACATAGAATAGTATTTAAATACACTTATTCACAGCTTTCTTACAGTCGAAAATCGTACTAACGCTTATTATTTAATATAATAATGTCAAAATATTTATTCGAGACAAAATCAAAACAACACATAATTGAAATATTTACAACAAGCATGGGTAAAAAAAAGAAACGGGTATTTGTATGTAGAGTAGGGTTAGGTGGCGATGTTGGGTAGAGCTGCCCCGTCGTTGAAACCGAAAAAATGTTACTATTAGTCTAAGTATGTAATGTTTATGTTATTGTAAAGTACCTATGCAATTTGTTGACTAGTATTTTGGCCGCCATTGTCACAGTATTTCACAAGCATACACAAGCTATAATTGTGTGTTTGCTTTTGTGTATGAACCATGCTACCGAGTGTGGTTTTTTTGGAGCTCTGTTAACCCGAATGGTGGTCAAAGGAAAAGAATACCTAATAAGTATAATAAATTATATGTAGGGGAGAGTGGGGTTCAGTGGGTCATGGGTCTCAGTGGATCGTTTGCTATAGCTTTGTATGTACCTATTGTACGAACACACATAAGCGCTCGCGACGTTGCCGCTCTGGCATGCCCGCATCAACCTAACCAGTGATCCGGGCAGTGTCTGAGCCGGATTTCGCGTCGCGGAGGCCCCGTCACAAAGTAAGAGCGAAAGTGTTTATTTACTTACGTGTTTTTCAAAAACGTTTAGTGTCTTATTGGACTCATTATGCAATACTTTTGTTTAAATTTGATGTTCTCTAATACATGAAAAATAATGTGAATGGTTAATTTTAATGCCAAACTAACTCAATATTTTTCAATGATTTTTAAAGAAAACAAGTGTATATGGGGAACGGCGGATCAATTTGGAATGGGTTTCAGTGGATCGTGATCCAGTTTATTAAATACGGTGATTTCGTGATTAAGAGACTTAAAAGACTTTGTTAAAGTAGTTACATTGAGTAATGTCTACTTACGAAATATTTTGATTGTTTTTGTTTGTTCTAACAATAATACATTTTATACTCAGATCCAGTGAACCCCATATGATCCAGAGTACCCCAATACTGATCCAGTGCAACCCATTAGTGGTTCACAGTGAATCAACATCACTTTTTTAAAAAAAAGCTGGTTCTTACCACAAAACAGCCATTTATGTAATTTATTTATATAATTAGATAAGTGTTCTAGGGTTTAATTAAGAAACTAGCCCTTTTTAAGTGAAAGTGGGACCGCTACATGAGTCACAAAAAAGTGCTCCACTGAACCCCACTCACATGATCCAGTGAACCACATATGATCCACAGCACCCCACTACTTACATACTTCAATCCAGTGTAACCCATTAGAAGGTCACAGTGGATCAACTTCCCCTTTTTTTTAAAAAAAGGCAATTTTTTGGTTTATTTACCACAAAACAGCCATATTTGTCATTGAATTATAGAACTAGATAAGTGTTCTAGGGTTTAATTAAGAAACTAGCACTTTTAGGTGAAAGTGGGGCCGCTACATCAGTCACAAAAAAAGTGCTCCACAGAACCCCACTCTCCCCTACTTACTGTATGTAGGTACTAGCTAGCTGGAGATGTTTGGCGTTTAGATATTTAATATTGACATTACATTACCAAATTGTACGAGGTCAAACTATTCTTAGCGCCTTTAGATTACGGTTTTCGTATGAAAAATGTAATACCTATAGAAAATATGATTTATTTTTATTTTTATGTGGCAACCGTCACGAATTAAACAATAAATATTCGTTGCATTTGAACACAATATTATTTAGGTAGATACATTACTTACATCAACTGATTTGGTGTTAAATAAGAACCTACCTACTTGTTTTCACTTTAGAAATTTTAACTGAAAAACCAGTGTACGAGTAACAACACGTTGAATATCCAACAGGAGCGGCCATGAGTCATTTTCTATACATAAAAAGTCTGCCGATTTTTTTGCGGGAGAGGGGAACGTCAAATGTATGCGTAACTTGAAAATAGCTACGTCAGATAAACGTCAGTCCATACAATGTGTATGACCACTGGTCATATATTTTTGGCAGAGGGGAACGCCTGTCAATGGCCGCTCCGGTTGGTTTAATGCTCTAAGTTGACTATAATAGACGCAGCAATAGCTAAGTATAAGTACCCAAAGTGGAAAATGTATATATATATGAATGCTCTTGTTCTAAAGGATCTAAGAATGGATTACCTACGAAACTGTAATAACATTTAATAATACAGAATACTGCCATTGAATTAGAGCCGATACCTATGGTCTAGTTTTAGAGTCATTGTTAATCGCGAATAAGTATTAAAATATGAACAGAACACATATCTTATGGCCTGGTGTAATGGATTCGGTCCGCGGCTTGAGTTAAGGTTGGTACTCGTACTTATATTCCATGACTTTTTTCCACATCGCCATTGCTTTTTCTTTCTAAAGTATGGTCCTTAATTTTTTAGAACATTCGGGAAGTCGTATCTGATCCTCCGTATTAAAATTTCACTTTTTTAAAGATTCCCACTTCTTCATTTTATAGGTATGGAAAAGCTCAAAGTATTAAAAATAATGCACCGTGCTGTTCCGATAACTTCAGAGATGACCATTTCCTTCAAATCAATATTTTATCTTTTTGCGTTAATTCTCATTGTCTTATTCCTATTTATGTTAACCCTAAACTTGGATTAGGTATAAAGGTTCAACTCGGGTGCGCTCCGTGCGCTGAATCCCGAAAAACAAAATCAGAAACATACAAAAAAGTAACGAAATGGTGCACGCTATGTTCCTTTAACATAATAAGGATGTTCCATATTGATGGCTGGCTGTAGTCAACATCTCTCGTGCTTTTTCATCACAATAAGAGTGAGAATCTTCGGAATATCCCAGCCAAAGAGCCTGAAATTTAGAACAATAAAAATAAATCATATTCTGCTTTAATTTGCCAATCAGTGAGACTGACTTGTGGTCGGACCATAAAATTGAACCTGTAGATTATTTTTGATGAGAAAAATCTGTGTCGTCGTCGTCTAATGTACGTTTCCCACCGAACGGGTCGGGCCGGCGCGCATTATATTAAATGCAAAGGAATTTATACATACATACAGTATACATATTTGATTACAATCAATCCCAACCGACAGCGTCGGTAGCTGCCGCCTTGCAGTGGATGCACGATTCATTCAACTACAATTCAAATATGAAATGTACCTACCAATAAGTAGGTACATGCAATGGAATTTGAACCATCTATACAATAGTATAGACGGTTTAAATTCCTTTGCATGTAATAGAATGCGCGCCGGCCCGACCCGTTCGGTGGGAATCGTAAGTACATAACGTAGCAGCTTTATGTGTGCTTCCTTGCTTGGTTCTGTAGTGTAATGTTGCACCTAAGAGTTGCACCAACTTATGTATAATGACGCCGGCAGCTGTAATTACATGATTTGATGGTTTGGTGCAACCAACCCATAGCAGTACCTATTTGCAAATATCGCTAAACTACTTCTAGATTGTGTGTGTGAAAATTCTGCAATCACGCTAAGCGAGTTTGGCGGCCCTACTTAATTATGGATTTTCGACCACCTACCCACCAAGTAGACATCTATTATATCTATGTAAGTACTTGAATGACATATTTCTGTACGTTTTATGCGTAGGATAGGGTATCAATATGGTATGATGTCGCGGATAATTGTCTAATTAAATGCTTTGTTATATAAAATGTAATACAATATTTTTTGTGCTAAAATGTGGTTTTACTGTTTTTACACTTTACAAAAAAAAATATAAGTTTTTCCTACTATTGAAAATAAGTTTTGGGTTTCAAATCCATAAAAAAATTGGTTAAATTTAAACTCGTTTAGTTTTAAAATAATTATAGAATTATTATAATCGTCGTTAATGAGGTGTTGCCTCAACCATTTATCCAACTGAAGATCTTTAAAAGAGTGCTGATAGAACAATATAGAAAACTGACACCAACCGTGCAAACCACGCGGTATAAATCAACCTTTTACAGTATGACTTTGTAACACCATCTATGGCATATTTAAAGAACTAAAATAACATACCGGCGCGCTCTCTAGCGTCAAACGTCGGAACTCACGTTATGCCCCTCCAACTACAATATACACCACAACTCGACAAGTGAGTCGCGAGCTATACGACGTGGTTTACGTTTGCGCCGCTAGATGTCACTAAATACAATAACAAATATCAGAGTGACCAGATCCAAAAATATATTATTCAATCGGGAAATTTTGTATTGTCCTTAAAATAAGTTTTAGTAATATTTACTTAAAACTTAACCTATTGCCTGTTTATTGATACTATTGCCCAACATCATCATCATCAACGTTATCGTCGTAAAAATCATCATTCTTAGCCTGTAATGTCCTACTGTGCTGGGCATAGGCCTTTTTCTTATTAGGAGCCAGGAGTGACCCGTGATCTGTCTAATTTTATCAACATATCGAGCTGGCGGACAACCGACATCACTTTGCTTGGCAATATGCAAATTTTTCTATTTAGAGTGACTTAAATTTTAGATTTTCTCAGTCAGACCGATCGCCCCGGCCGGCTTCTGATAGTCTGACTAGCGACCCGTGTCAAGTTTAAAACGTAAAATATGATCTTAAGCTGATAACGCCGACTTACTCCTTATACTGACAAAAAAAAACTGAAAACGCATTAAAAAAAAACTTACATGTATCTATCAAACAATTATGTATGTGCGGATATTATATTAATGAATTACCATGACACACTAATTTAAATTATTTATATCACTATAGTAACTGACGATTGAATGTTTAATATTATTTCATTATGATTCAAGACTTGAGGCGTAAATAAATATAAGAGAGCCAATACCGTAACGATCAAAGCCTACGCTTTTCATCCAATGTTTTTCTTCACACTTGTGATGAAATAATCCATTTCATGGGATGAACACAAAACAGCAGAACTATGTGAAACTAAATAGACATAGTCGAGTGCATCGCAAGATAGTATACTAAGACACTGCTGCGAATGAAAACAATATAATTGAAGAAAAACGGATACTGTGGTCTAAGTCGCCCCTCGAATCAAAGTATGCCATGCCACCGTAATCGTAATAAGCGCCATATTACGAGCAAGTGTATGAGAAACTAAAGTAACATTTTTATTGCAACTATTTATTTAATACTTATTTGCATGCAATGAAAACTATACCGTGTATCATTTATAAATCGACCTTATGTAATACATGTTTATATTTTTATGCGGTGTTTTATTGTTAAAATGTGGAGCGGTAATTTTCGCTGCATTACTGGCAACACCAAGAGCCGCGTTCATTCATTTCAATTTCAATCGGCCGGCAGCTGGGTTGCGTAGAGGCTGTGGAATGTCGTATACCGTTATGGCGGGATCTCGTGAAATAAAAGTTTCCTTCAAACTTTATAAATCAAACAACTTCAATAAAATGTTGTTGTAATCACTGAAACTTTACAAAAACTGCATAGTACTTATCGAATAGAATAAAGCTACATCAGTGAAAGTTCACCGGTCAGGATGTCGGTTAATTCAAAGTGGCGGTTACCTGACGTTTTTTGTGTTGTGTGTTGAATGGATGACGGAATCAAGTTAAATTCGCGCGGGGATGGGTGAGTAAGTGGTTCAAGGTGTTTTGAGACTGTCGCGATGCCTTTCGTGCAGCGTGTGGTGGAACCTAAGTTTCTGTCGCGGACTAGTTTACGTGACGAGGATGGGAGGCCTAGGGTCACCGACGAAGAGTTGCAAGCGGTCACGAACTGTACCCTGAGCAATGCTTTGAGGCAGCTCGCGTCCCTCGTGCTTCTAGCCGAGGATATCTTCAGCGAGCTGACAGCGCAGCTTCAAGGGATTACTGAGCGGTCGAAGGTCGCGCAAGCTAAGATTGAGGTGATCAACGACATCGTTGAGAAGTTTGATCCCAAGAAAGTACCAGTCCGTGAGTATCATTCTCTTCATTATTTTCATTTCTTGGTTAAGTAAGTATTTTGTAAAGCAACACGCCACAGGCAGTCGGGTTGCCATAGACGCGAGTCGAGCTGCAATTTACAAATGCATAAGTACTGGCAGTACTGCACTCATAGGATAGGTATGTCATGAATAGCCACTGTTCTTCACACTGCTAAGGTATCTATTACATTTTTCGCATTTCTTAAGTGGGCAACGAAAAGGACAATAAAAGTATAATGATGATTATTTCAGAACAAATTCGGTCATTCACCTCGTAGGTAGTTACCAAACCAAAGTCGTGACCTCCTAGATTCCGAGAATTTGCCGGTCGTGTGATAGCATATTAAAAGCCAGCTCCGCCCGCGTTTTACAGAGATCCAAGGCGGAATCACAGGATAAAATACAGGTGGCCTATGTCTTTCCTAAAGGGTCATTCTACACACTTTAGCCGGTTAGCCCCTTCATACAAACTTACAAATCTATAACCTTACATTTTTCCTCTTAAATATTAGTAAAAATAAAAAGTAAAAAAAATATTATGGGTAGGTATATGAAGTATTAGAAAATTTGAGTAATGTTGATTACTAGGTTTACATAGCTAATACATTTACCGAATGAACCTAAAATTTTAGGTTCTTATCGCTTTTATACCTACCTAAACTTAAAACTGGTAGTATTATTAGCTGTTTAATGGTCTGTCTGTCCTTCAGTTAGCACGCACGCTACGTCGATATGGTACGATAAAAGGTGTATATTTCATTTTTGCCATTTACTAAGTTGTTCTTATCAATTTCACACTTCTATGTAATAGATACATACCTATATACATTAACTATTAGTATTATTTCTTACCGGCGGCACTTAGTACATATAATATATATATATATATATATATATATATATATATATATTATAAACCTACGTGTCATTTGTAAGTAAATATGACTTTAAGTACCTAGGTGCAGTTATAAAACTTTAGAATCATTACGATATTCTAAATGAATTTAATACCGTCCCGTCCAATGCTGCAACTTTGCTAACTAGGTGCAAAATTGCCTTTTTTAACTTCAATTACATCCCAAATTAACATTTATTTCTTAGTTGCAATAATGGCAGCTAAAGCTCCATTTTACTGGCAACCGGTTTTTGCAGCAACACTAATCATTTTCCAACCAGTCTCGAACCTTGCCGCAAAAACGGGTTGCCAGTAAAATCGAGCTTTTGCTGCCATTATTGCAACCAAGAAATAAATGTTAATTTATCTGGACATGTCCAAAAATAGTTTTACCCAATCACGCTTTAACGGCTCATCCGATTTGGATGATATTTTGCACGAAGATAGTTTATAGCCTGTATTAAAATATATATAGGATAGTTTTTATCACAAACGAAGCCGCGGGCGGAAGCTAGTCCATATAAAAAGGGTGGTAACCTATTGATAATGATAACCCTGCTAGTCTAATCAGACTATAATAATGAGCTAGGCTGAATGGAATGACCTAATATTAATTAATCGTAGTCTTATCAGTCAATAAACCTGGCTTCACGATATTTGACAATATCATCGCGAAAATACTGGAAACCTACTCTCAATTCTAGAGCAACAAATCGGGGGAAATATCCAGCATTCGAAAAGTATGTGGGATAGACATTATAAAATGTCTACCACACAATGCTGAATATGTAATTTAGGTCCTTTATGACCATAAACCTGCTTGGTAAACTAAAACACCCATAAGGTTTACATGCCCGGGAAGGCCACTCGTCAATTAAGCCCTCAAAGCAACAAAAAAATCGCGGAAGTGTTCACTTCGCCTCTAGGAAAGGTGTTTCTGAAAATGCCTGCGCTTTTCCATTTCCAGTAAGCCCATGCACATGCATGCCCGGCACTCGTTAATTAAGCCTTCTTCAAAAGTAAAAGAACAAAAAATACAAGACGTTAGTTTAGTAGTAGTAATTAACACGCTATTGCACAAAAAAAACAAGTACATAACAGAAGAAACATTTGTATAAAGGCGAAGTTTTCCCTCTAAGAAGTCTCTTCCAGTTCCAGCTAACCTGCTGCTAACCGTGTTTAGGTACCTACTTTACATTGTAGGTAAAGTAAGTACGTAGTGTCAGCATGCGTAACTTTTAGATTTAGAAGATTACAGAAAAACTCTCTACCCTAACTCGTCTTAAGTGACGTAGGTATCTAATTAAGAAACTAGAAAAAAAATACAACCGAATTGACCACCTCCTCCTTTTTATTGAAGTTGGTTAAAAAACCATTCAATTTATTGTATTAACCATGATGCACGTCATTACCCATAAGCGGCCACGACCACAACTACCAAAACCCTCACATCACATGTTGCCTCGGAGCCATAGACAACGAAAGCCTCGGACATTTGTAAATTAATCCAACGAATAAAAGAACACAGACTCATTATCTTGTACTCTTGAAGGCGCCGACACTAAAACGTACACTCGAGTACATTTTGAACTAAAAAGATCGATCTACATATTATTTATTACATTTGCGTCGTAGGTATAATCGTGGTGTAAACTTAAGGAATATTTCATATGATCTTAGGACATTCTTTTAAAATATGTAATTCCGTTTCACCAACCATCAAAATATATATGTTTCTTAACCTTACATGTAATCGGATGTACCTAATACCTACACTTCTTTTTCAGCGTTCATGCGTCCACAATTATACGCATCTCCAATAGTCTTCCTTTTAGTCCCAATTGCAATAGCTAACCCCCATAGCAGCCTTACTTAAAGTAGAAATGCTCTACACAAATGGCTGCGCCCGCCAGCAAACACAAATCAGTTCTTATTCCGAAATCTTATTAAAAATATCAATGTTATTAAGTAATACTCGAACGTAAACGTTTTCAACTGTACCACCGTGATGCATTGCTGAACGCTATCTAAAAACCTGTTTGGGCATTCGGGTCTGCTATGGGGAAAAAAACTCCCAGATTCCGACGCTGGGCACAAAAACTTGAAGATAACTTCCCATCCAATGCCACAGGATGCGCGCTGTTGACCGCTCGAGCATTCAGCAGGCGAGACGCGAGAGATGTATAAATTGTTTTTACCACCAGAGCCCCGTTGCGTAAAGTGTTAATTGAACTACAAGAGGAGACCTCTTTTCAACCCCTTTTACTAACAAGAGACTTTAGCTTGTATAGCCAGTCACTGACTCAGCTATAATATGTATATATTAATATACCAAATATATGTTAATAGAAAGGCATACTTTAAGCTAAATAACGATATATTTTGCGTACCATTTGACAGAGTCCACTCACACTCAGCTATAAGCAGCAGCTAAGTCTGTGACGGGCTTAATATAAGTTAAAGGGCGTTATTCAATAGGCCCAGCTTGTTTTGATTTGTTACAAGTCATCCATATTGCTGTAATAATATCAGCACATACCCATATCAAAAAGCGATAATAACGCACTCGACAGGTGAGCATTTGATAAGTTGCAACTCTTCTGTTGCATGTGAAGGATTCCATTCGATGGCTGGATTTCATTCGGTCCATTAGTAAGTACAACTTGGAAAAGTTGAAAAAACCCCGACATTTCAAAGTCCAATATCCCAAAAACAGCTTAACATATTTTCATGAAACATGGCTGAGAACACTCGGGATAAAATATCTATGACACAAAAAAAACCGCATTCAAATCGGTCCATCCGTTAGGGAGCTACGATACCACAGACAGATACACAGACAGACACGTTAAACTTATAACGACCCTTTTGCATCGAGGGTTAAAAATGGCATCGTCTCGTAACGCAGTACCTACTCAAAGCTACTATAAGTAGCTTGGCCCGATGGTTCTTAATCTTTTTATAATCTGGGATAACTTCCGAAAATTTTGTAATCTCTGGGCACTAATGGCGTCTTAACTTTTATAAAAGTAACCAGGTATTTCTGACCACCAATGGACTCAATTGAGGTTCCTGAGAGTCCAATGTCTCATGTACATTAGTGTAAATAAACAGCTACTTCACGTCATCATATGTGATGATGATGATGATGATGATTTAACTGTAGGTACTCGTTAGTCATGAATGGGTTACGCGTCAAAAGTTGTTTCATAGTCTAAGTGCTTGGATTGTTTTTTATTATGGAATGTGATGTTGGTGCTTAAACTGCTATAGACTACTCTTAACAAAACGCATGACTATGTTGCAGAGAAAAATTGTAATTTATCTTAACATCGCCTGCCAAGATACAAAGAGTTTCAATTTGAAAGTTTCTTAAGATCACAAGTCTCCGAATCAATTACGTTCCGTGAGACTTCATTCACGATTTACATAAAGTCATCGTAAATCTGAACACCTCCATCGTTTCACCAGGCAGTGATTGGAATCCAAAGTAGAATTAAGTATTTCAATATCCAGCCGTCTTATTTCTAATAAACTCTGATAACTTGATTAGTAGTTACTTTCAACGGTACCCGTCACGATCACTCCTTACCCGTGGTACTACTGATGGTACTACAAGTAGTACCACGGGGATTATTTTTTGCCCGTAGTATACTACTATCCTGTCTAGTAGTACACGGGAGATTTTTCATTACCCCTGGTCCTACATATTTTTTATCAATTATTGGTAACGGTGAACTAGCTCCACAAGTCCGTGCCCCACATATGGGTCACACTAAGAAACAACCAGGTACGCTGTCAGATTTGCTGGATATACGGGGGAATTGACATATTAGTATGGGGACTGTGAACATGTTAACCATATAGTAAATAAATATAACAAACAGTTTCGTAGTATGCTCATGCTAGAATAAACGAGTGTTGTAGAACCTTTTTTCAAATATGTACTGGTTAGTTTAAAAAGTTTTAATCCAATAGTTGTGTACTGTCAGTTAACGTTATTAAAATAGATTTCCATCGGTAATTAAAAATCTCCCGTGGTACTACTAGATAGGATAGTAGTACTACGGGCAAAAAATAATCCCCGTGGTACTACTAGTAGTACCACCAGTAGTACCACGGGAAAGGAGTGGTCACGATAATGTATTTCAAATCATAAATAATGTATCCAAGAAAAAGAAAGAGGCAACTTTTAACAAGCTCGAGCATTTTAATAAAATGCTTAATATCGCAGGGGTAAATATAAATGAAGCCCTTGGGCGGTCTGCATTAATCTTATCCAGACTTGTGAGATGGTGTTTAAAGGGGAATATCCACCAGAGATGTGCGAAGCTGTGTTTTCATATTTGACACCGAGCTTTCATTTCAAGCATGTGAGGTGTTGAAAAGATATATGAAAACACATTTCCGCACATATCTAAGAGTCCCCAGTGAGCACGTTGCAATGGTCGCACATTATTAGGTAACTCCTTTATAGGTCCCATTATAGGTATAGATAAAGCCAAGTGAATAGTGTTTTACAAACAGGTACTGTGAGTAACATACGTTCACTCCGACAGTTACGTTCCACACCCGGAAAGGCTCAAACAAGATAAACACTCGCGAGGTTTTCTTGTCACCGACAATATGTCATCGTCCAAATACATTTTAGAAAGAATAACAAAGTACTTTTCGAGTTCGAGTAAACAAACAAAACCAAGTGTCCTAGATGACCTGACATCGATTTTAAAGCGTAAATGCCACGACTCAGCTTAGTACCTTTCACCTGGACGATAAGAGCTAAACGATGTTTTACTCTTTGTCGTTTGGCTTGACCTTTTAAGTTTATCACTGACTTGAGTGTTTACCAAGTCTTGTTTTCAATACGAGGAATTTAATCAAACGTCGAGGAACATTGCAACACCATGCTGGAATCAATTACAATTAGATAAACAATTGCGGCAGCACATTCGAACTGTTACGGCAGCTTTACCACGTTTGCGCAATTGCTATTAGGTCATTGCCCGATAAACTCCTTATCAGGAGACTTACTATTCTTTGAGACAAAGAAACGGATACGAATCAATTAATGATCTCAAGCTTCCAAACAAAAACGATGTAACATAAGACAGCTTGAAATAAATGACTAAACCTTGATTTATTTTGTTCCTCGTAGAATTTTACATAAATGACTAGGTGGGTCGTACACAAGCGATCAAATGTCAGACATGTTGTATGGGCACAGACAGAGAGTACTGTGACAGCACAATATGCGATAGGTTTCCCATGCCTGATTTATCTGCGCGTGAGAAACGTTCTTTGAAGCGTGTACACTTTCATCAATACACCCAATAGTCCCCCTCGCCTGGAGCCCAAAACCACTTCAAACCTTAATAAGAAACACACTCAATCGACTGTACTTTTCCATGCTGTGAGTCTATTCACTACAAAACAAACCCGTAAATTCTTTAGCGTAATGTGCCCACAGTAACAACATCTCCGGAGGTGGTCCTAGCTTGTTCCAATTTCAAATCTGACATTAATACTTGTACTTAAGCGGTTTATGGCCAGTATATCTGGTATTAAGGAGCTTCATAAAACGAATTATGAACAAAACCGCGTCTCTCGCGACCTTAACACTCAAATAACGATAGAACGTACGATAGTGTCACCATAAATCACTGTTCTCCTTAAATATTATATGGGAGGAAATTATAGAGAGTGTTTCCGTGGCCCGCATCTCGGATAAGGAGAAATTATATTTAACTGGATAATACTGAGCGCTGTACAGTCGTACGCGAGACAACACATTAATTTCTCATAAACAACAATTTATCCTCGGTAAAGCTAAAAAAATATCCCATTCTAATATAAGTACAATACATATAATTCACTCTCATTTCTTTGACTTCAACATCACATAGAAAGCATATATTCGCTTCTCATTTTCCCATAATGGAGAAAACATGTTAACTGTAAACAGGAAAGCAAGAAAGCATAATTAAAACCTGTTAACTGATTCATTATATTCATTTGTGTTTTATATGGCCCTCTATACCGGACGAGATGCGTTCTCTCGATAAGAGGGTTATTAGCTGGACCAGTTGATTCCTACACTAGATTCTAAGTGGTTAATCTAATGCCAAGATAACGCTAGACTAATAATCACTATCTGATCATCAAGCCGTTTCCCCTCTTCGAATTTAAAAGGCAACTCCAAACAGTCTTATTGCGAGCTTTTAGAAAAATTGCCTTGGTAAAATAATTATGTGGTGAAATCAGATGTTGGTAATTCGGTACCTTCTTAACTGATAGTCAAATCAACAACTTTTTATGAAACGATACCAACGCTCCGATAGCATGAAGTTTGTACAGAAATGGAGGTTAGTGACGTCACAGGTTTCTATGGTCAAACAGCGTTTTTTTATGTACCTACTAAAAAACAACTAGAGCATAAAGGTTTCTGTTTTCCGAGTGTTTTCGTAAGTTTTTTTTGTCGGTGCCAAAGCAAATAGTTTTACTGTTGTCAAATATCGTATTACTCCTGCCCATTTCAGTCTTGAAATAGCAGTCGTCCAATAAATATTAAGTTTGCTTCGGATGAAACGTTATCGCTCGTCAAGCAACGTCATTCTGTCTATCATAATAAGGATCTCAACGTATACGGGTCTTGCGTGTTTAACGAGGTTTCATAGGCGGACACGCCAAATGGGACTTATCGCTAAAGTAGTCTCAAGTGGGTTTTCGAAATTGCGCTCAGCTGCCCTTGTTGACAAATAGGTTTTAGACCGCCGCGCCGACCGTGACAGTGAATTTACTTTTAACTGTTTGACCCAGATGATATTAAAAGATTATCTATTACAAACATGCTGCCCTTGCTATCCACTTTGAAATATCTTAACTTTGAACATATTTATTGCGTTGGGTTTTTATTCGTTTCTGTTTATATTTCTTCTTGAATTTCAATTTCTCCTCAATATCATGAAAAAATAAAAATAACGACCATAATTATCCTCACTTACATGAAGTATATGCATCCCGTTTACTGAATAAGGCAAGCGAGCGCTTGCAAAATAATAGTGTTTCTAAACCGTACCTAGTCACCTATAAGTCTAATGCCACAGGCATCGGTGTCGCCTTTCGTCCCCGATATTCTTGAGGCTTTCCTAGTATAGCGGTGTTACCTCGTAGACTATTGAATGTCCACAGTACGTGTTAAGAATCGGCTAGACCCCTTTCTTCGACTTCAAAAGCTAACGTGATGTTTTTCACCCAAATTGAATGAATTATAGTCGTGCTTGCAATTTAGTTTACGTTATTATATTACAGTGAATGGGTTTTTAAAACAGGGTAGCGTAACGGAAACTTAAGCAAGGCTTAGCTCGTAATCTGATCGGCAGCTTAAAACTAACGGCTTCGAACCTAATGCGTTATGCCTGAATAAATTACGAAAAATAATACCTCACAGAGGCTTAGTGCGAACTGTAAACCAATACGGTACGTCGAGTACCTAAAGAATAACCGGAATATTGCGAAAGAAGCAACTTTATAATTTGCGGTTAAATATAATAAACGTATTCAAAGTACGTCAAGCACTTACAGCCTAGTTGCGTTAGAGTTTTATTATCTCACTCCACAAATAGCAGACGACAAAAACCACACTTAAGGAGCTCACCCCTCTCAGTCTTCATTGTGGGAACTCTAAACAAACAGGGAAGCATTTTTTGTCCTCCTATTCTTAGAAACAAGACGTCCAGGTAGGTCGGTACTAATTCGAACCTTTATGCGCGCTAATGATAAAAAATGCAAATTGTGGAACCCGGACGGAGATAAACTCTGCAACGATTACAAGCTTTGTTTTTGCATCCTGCATTCTTCTCCTGCATGTTTACGCATGCAATTACATATGTGCGCCATAAATTAAGCAATGATATCGAATTAATTGTTTTAATGAATTGCTGTTTTGATGTTATTTTATCGATTTAGCTACGTGTATAAATTATTATAGTTATTAGTAGGTGATTAATTGTCTTGAGATACATTTCAAAGCGCCGCGCGTAGTTTGTGATTATAATAGGTAATGTAATTTGTAGTTAACGATCCAACTAGGTGTTGATGCCGGGCGATTAGTTAGGTAGAAAATACATAACTTATTATATTCAACAATATTCCCACAGTCATCCAATTGCAAGTTAGCTGTACATAACATGCAGCGTATTATTCAATTGCCATATCGCATTCCGTGTACAATGCGTTTATTTCTGAGAACGCATTGAAACGTCGCGTCGTCTGCATTTCGCTCGTTGAAATATTTAAAGCGATGTAATTATCCAGTTAATTTAATAATACATGCGTAGAACAATGGGTCTATTTTAATTCTAGTTCCTGTGCTGCAGCTGTGACAATGACCTTTCAAAGCCCACGCTAATTATACACCGTGTTCTACGGGATAGGTGCCCGACTTGCTATAGCCAGAACGGACGTGCAGCGGTATCCAACGTTACTTTTTGTAGATACTAGTCACTCCGTGCATGCTTTCCGAGCTTCGAGTATTTATAATGAAACTCACAAATAAGATCATCACATCAATCGTCAAACGGAAAACTAATAGGTGTAGACATGAAACAAACACCAACCAGAAAAGGAATCGGAATGTCTTATTCACAAACTTTGACATGTAACTTTCTTCTCTGTATCTTTAGGACCAAAAACACATACACAACTCAATTTGGTAAAAACATGTCATGAATGCGACTGGTTCATTCAAATACAAAAGCAGATTTATCTCATGTGACAACGGTTGAGTTCCAGAGCAGGTTTAGGCCTGACAAATGAGCTGTATACGATTATTTACCTCAAAAAATCCTCTGAGATTTGCGAGCGGTAAACAAAATGATCAAATTAGAGTTCGACGATGCTCATAAGCTCATAACGCAGAAAGTCGGAAGACTGGTAATAAATTCAGCGCGCCCTCCTGTTACCGACATACGGTGCGTTGCTAATATACTTATCGAATATAATTTCCTACCGAACGGTATAAAGTTAAGCCCGAATTATGAGCTTCAGGATAATACTTCAATTTGATTAGTCGTAATGTAATTTGATTTGTCTTGATTCTACAAATACATTAGCTATATTAAAAAATATGACTCCTGCAGCGAATATAAATACGGATCACGAGGAATTCAAACCAATTTTAATAAGGTAGGGGTAAAACAATACGAGTATAGTACCTTGGGGAGACGTCTAATAGAAATTAACGGTAACTTTCACATTCAGTTCCTTTCCCCTGTCCTGTAACCACAGTAACAAATTTGCTTGAACCTTCCCCTTCGACGCTTCCTCTATTGACGAGGGTATGTACGTAATCGATGTGTTTATTCCTTTGGGCTTTTAATTTTCATGTTAATTAACATATTTTTTATCACGCGATCATATGATAATTTATGAAAACGCTCTACGGGGCGAACCTTCAAATTTAAGGCCATTGCCGCGCCTAAATAATTACATGTTTCACAAAATTATTACACCCCCAACTAGGATTTCTGGAAACATTTCCGGGATTACAGGTTAGCAAAACATTGAGAAAATAAAAATCTGTCGACCCGGTCAAGAGTCGAAACTAGCACCTAGTAACGGTAGCAACCAACATCCTACCATTGCGTAAATCGGTCGCCCGAATTTATTGAAGACGACTTTGACACGTTTTAGTAACATATTTGGTGAAGCCCCGTAAAAAACAGGGGAGCGCGGCAGCTGATCGGAAGTCCTGCCCTTTGTTCGCCTCTCCACCGCATTATTTGTCGTTCGAGGAAGGAAGGAAGCGGGGAATCTTACCTATATTGATCTGACTCTGCAACTCGTATTTTGACTTTAGGTAGCAAACAATTTCGGCGACCTAACATCGCAGGGGAGTAGCCTTTTTTATTTTCAGCTTGATCACGATTTTTATGTTACGCGCCATTGTCCCTTTACGAAATATCCGCGTTTTTATCCACACAATGCTGGAAAGTTCCATTATTCAGAATATTTCGGGCACAATGGCGGCTATCGCGCGCGCGCAGCATGTGATCCACGTCGAGATCGATTGTTCGCAATCCAGAGGTGGTTATTCAAAAATTTGGCTTTTGTCGCGCAAAGTATAAAGATAAAAGAGTACTACACCTATGATATCCGCCTTTCAAACTTTATTAACTACTTCCTGCCGCTCCTTGCTCCGTTTATACATCCGACATTTTTTTCGTTCGACGCTATTCTAGTTCTGTGAGAATGGATCATTTACAAAATTTCATTGGTTTTAACCTGCTGGATTGACCAACATATGTTTCATACGGGAACACCCAAATACTCCGAAATATTTAATTCCGAATTTGCTAATTCCGATTTTCAAAACTCCGAATTTCATAATTCCTAAGACTTATAATTACGATTACTAAAAACACGAATTTCATTTTACCGAATTTCATAATGTCGATAGTTTGTTTTTCCGATTTTTATAACTCTGAACAATCAAAAGCGCGAAGTGTCATTGGCCCGAAAAACAGTACTCCGATTGTAAAATTTCCGAAATTTCATTACTAATTCGGAAATCTGATATTCGGGATAATGAACTTCGTGTTTTCAATAATCGGAATTTTATTTCTTCGGAATTATGAAATTCGGATTTTTGAAACTACACGAGGAATAAAAAATCTGATAATTACGATTCTTATTTCCCGTAGAGAATAGGGTTCTGCCTTTTCTCCGAAGCCCCCTGCAGTAAAAAAAACCACAAATAGTCGTAAAAATGGTATTATTAGTAGGTTAGGTTAGGGTTAGCTTGTGTCCCTTAGAGCGGAAATAGGCACCCCGCAAAGCGGGGTGACGTCGACCCGCTGGCGGTTAGGTTGCATTATTGCATTAAGTCTGCCTTTATACGCCCAGAATTCTTTTTTTTATAATCTTCTTATTCTTAATCTTTTTTTATTATATATTTACGAGGATAATGTGTTGTACACAATTTGCTCACGATATTCTGTATAGGAATTGCTTGTAATTCGTTTTCCATCTACCCATCTTCCTATAAATAGTTAACTTGTTCCTTATGAATGATGTCGATTAATTGTGTGTGTATTCATGTGATTTGCTATTCAGTTTCTCCACTGCAGGCGTTTAAAATGCGGATCTTAGGTACTTAATTCGTGTGTGTTAGCTGCTGTAGTGATACTAGTGATCATAGACGTTGGGGGTTATTTTAATTATTCATTTGATAGTTATTAGTTACAGGAATTCGTAATTCTGATTTTTCGGATTTTTGTTTATTCGGGTTTATAATTGGTCGGTGTAATGATATTCGGATTTTTGAAAATCGGTATTTTAATAATCGGAATTCGGATTTTTGATATTTCGGATTATTATTCCGTCGGACTTCTTATTATTCGGGGTATTGAAATTCGGAATTTTGATGATCGGAGTTGTAACCGTTTAGACCTTTTGAAATTTCGGATTTATGAAAGTCGGATTTATGAAGAATCGGAATACTTATATTAGGAGTTTTAAAACATTCGGAATTATGAAAATCGGTATTATAAAATTCGTGATTTCGACTATCGGAATTTAGTTAATTTTTCGTATTTAGGTATGTAGTGTACCCGTTTCATACAGGTTATAATTTTATATCTCAAAAACTTGAACCCATAAAAAACATTCCATGTAAAAAATAGTAACTCTTCCACTGTAATAAGTTGTGAGATATTTCGTTGAGCCAAGTCAGGCATTCTTATTAATTTTTATTTGCTGATGATGATGATGATATATGCCCTAAGAGCTCTTTCCCACTGACGTCCGGTTTTTTGCGGGATAAGGTTTTCTGCAGGATTCTGTTTTAGTAGTATACGTGCTAATATAGTAACGTTTACACGAGCATTCCATTTGCAGGATAGCTACTTTAAAAATGGACTGAATGGCTTCGAGAAAAGGATGGTACGGCCGTGCCTCTTTCTTTTGGTCGACTTGGCGGGGGCACTGCCGTGCCCCCATATTATAACCTGATAGCCTTCACGTTCCAATGTCGTAAGCGTGAGCGATATTAGATACACCGAATCTCGCCTTCGAGCCTCGTTCCCTTTGCTTCGTTTCAGTCTCGCATATCGAATTACGACTTTAATTCCCGAAAAATAATGTAATCGATAACGCGTCATGGCCAGCTATTAAAGCAGTTTAGCTTAATCAAGGGACAACATGCTCTGTTATCCCGGTTGGTGCACCATCACGTGCAGTAACAATAATTGCTTTAATAGCTGCCACGGATTGCGGTGAGCCACGTGGCGGGGCGGGTGCTCTCGAGCGAGACTTGAGTTCTGTGGCTTCTGCAAATAGCGTTTATTGCTCACCAACCACCAACTTATACGGAAGGATTGAAATAACGCTAACATTAACGAACCGACCGCCAATAGTGCCTAGATGAGTTATGACCACCGCGTCGGTTACTACAAGTCTTCCTACATCAAGATAGCAGTCGCATGTTCGAGTAACTTAATTTATGCAGCAGCATGACATAACACGTGTATCTAAAACCAGCTAGCATATGCATTCAATCTGATCTAACTTATAATTGTTTCTGTTAATGGTCCATTACGATCGCATGACGTAAAACGAACCCCGATCGTACAACTACGCTAGACGGAGAATATTACGATATCCTGCATCATAACATAACATCCTGCGATGCTGCTCGTCATTTAAGACATATATTTATTACATGACCTCCCAGTAAAGGCTTGGTTTTTCATACTCTTGGAGAGAACTGTAAAAAAATGTTCGTTTGATAAGTTATCGTATGACAGGATCACGATTCCAGCGCGGGTTTATCGAAGAGTTGGCTTTTAAAAGAATCTTTCGCATTCAATCACTGGGTTGCTGTATAATATCATTGCTTATCTCAGCTGTGATATTACATTCCATTTCTATGCGGGGATTTCTGTCTGTATAAAGTTGATTTAGCATGAAAATTGTACTGGTTAAAATGAAACATTGTTGTTAACGGAGAATGAAAGTACAAGGTTACTTATACGTATCTTCCATGTTGAGAGAGGTCGTTAAGCTAGCTTGCTATTTGGTAACGTGCAGCTGTGTTCAGTAAAATACGGTCAGTTCGAGTGTCTCGGGTACGACATTACCAATTGACTAAATTTCGTAGGCATCATATGATGAACAGCTCTATTCCGGCCTCTTTTCTTTTGTGTCTCTGAATTGTCAATTTCATTCTTCTGAATTGTTAATTTAATCTACAACTCTTCATAATAACAGATAAAGAATATAGCAATAAATGCACTTCTATATTTGCATTAAGGAGTGAATTCAGCCATGTTGACCACTCTAAATTCTTGGAGTTCATTCGATTATTATGTACCTGCATCCAGTATGCATATGAGACACAGTGTACTGTTACGAGGCAATCTAGCTCGCCTTAGCCTAGAGCTTCTTTGAAATTAATCAAGTTTGCGTACACGCAGCAGGCACCGTTGCGCTCATTAGCGTAGTGTGTTCACACTTCGCCCGCACGAGGCGACCGGCCAACATGAGACCCGGCTGATATGGCAAGACCACTTCTCATCCATATTGCAAGCTCCCGTCCGATCGGTTCATTTATATTGCAGGCGGATGTTGCGGTCTTGGGCTACTTCGGGTCACCTTTTAACTGGATATTTAAAGAATTTGCGAAAGTTTCGACAGTTATGCTAGCTCCACACAATAGTTGAAAAACGCAGTGGCTCACAATCAGATTTTTGGACATACGCCCTTTCTTTCACCCTCTGGCTGTCCTTTCACATTCCATGAATGTGTCGGTCATGTATATTATTAGATAATATAAGTAACATTGATTGTGAAACAAACAAAGTAGCTGACGGATATATTTTGATACCGAGAAGCCTTAACATTCGAAATTAACGTTTCTCGAATTACCAAATTATTCATTCAGAGCGCTGATTTATTATGCAGCATGATTTTTCTGTTTAGGAAGGGTCTCGGCCATGTATTTCGTGATCTATGGCAGACATTTTTATCGTAAATACGGTGTAAGCGCCTTCGTTAGTATTCCACAAACGCCCATGAAGGCTTTGCTATCGACTTTGAATGGGACAGATTGCAATCGTTATTCAAATGTAAAATGTTAGGATGGCCACGTGGTTTTAACCACTGCCATTTAAGTATAGGTATTTCGCTGCATGGGAGGTCATTTTGAAAGGGGAAATGGATTTTCGCTTCGCACGAAACCATAAAAAATTCAACACACATTTGCGCTATCGTATTTTATCGCAATGCATCCATATGAATCATGGACATTGTAACAGCCGAGTGACAGTACAAAATAAAGGTAAAATGGCTGATGGGACAACGTATGGTTTAGATAAGGATGCACGAACGCGCCATAATGGCAGTAAACATGCCGCTTGGTGATATATGCACATTATGCACTGACACCGACTGTATATTTTCATAACAGTGAAGATTGATCTCTCCTTGGATTGTTATGAGAGTTGACACTATCGGCAGAATACTCAAAACGCTGTCTTATATATCATTTGGAAACATTTAGGTATACAATGTAGTTCCTAATTATTCCACTACAGGTGTATATTAATACTGTTTAAGAACACTAAAAAGAACGGCATATCATTAATCGTAGGGAAACTTTCGATGGAAAAACATCTAATACGAGTAGTTATATTTAAAAAAATCAAAGCTGAAAAAAAGGCTGAACGCCAATCATTTGATATTTAGATGAGACCATCTTTGTTAATTTAAAATCTCTAATAAATTGTTGTGATATTGGTTCACCTAGAGAAATCGTGTTATAGGTACATACATTTTTTTTTATAGGAAGTACCTTCTTTTTGGACACCACATGCAACTAAGAATTTGTACCTAAACACAGCCATTTCTCTAGTTGAGGAAAAATCTCGAATAACCATGTTTTTCGTCAGGTTTTTAAGTGTTGCTCGGTACTAATGCATATCTAAATTCATCATTTATCACCTGCCTCGCCCGGCCGGGTGGCGGCAAGCTCGCAAGCTCAGCAAATTCCCGGCGGGCGCGGTTGTGCAGGGAAATTCAAGTGGTCTCCTCACAGCCATTTACTGGCATTCTTGTTGCTTTTAGATTTTACGAGCGGCTTTTGTTGCAACAAAACTTGTTTCTATAGTGTTTTTGGCATGGAACAAGGGGAACCCAAAATTTTAATTACTTCTAGAGTTACATCATAAATATCTTCTTAATATCTTTTAATTCACTGAGTTGACGGACACTGGGAGACGCCATAGACATAACTATATAATTAGCACGATTACGCCCTGGCGCGATTTTTTAGTCTGTCAAGGTGTAGTTTAAGGTGGTTCGATGACCATACAAAACGTTTGCAATTCGCAGGCAAACGGCGTGATATTTTAAGAAACTTTATGTAAGAGAAAAATCGTTTTCCTAAAGTATCACATGATAAAATAATTTTTCAAATTATTCTAGTTTATACAATTCTAGTAAAGGGGGAATTTCGCGCAAATGAAAGCCAATTTATGAAAGTGTGCTACATCAGTTTCTTAAAATATCACGACGTTAGCCTGCGAATTTCAAAACTTTAACTGCCTAACATCACAGCGATAAAATCGTTCATGAAAACCAACCGATATGAAACTTTATGCCTTTTGGTCTTTACCTAGTAACAACGGAGCCGTTTTGTAAATTTCATCAGTTGTCATAAATTACCTGAGCGTAAGTTATAACTTCATTTACTTCCTTTTGGTAACCTGCGTAATCGCTATAATCCATACATACTCGTATAAATGCCTATGTCCTGACTGACTCACTCATCAACGCACAGCCGAAACTACTGGGACTAGAAACTTGAAATTTACACCAGGACTTCCTTTTATGACGTAGGCAACGGATAAGACGGGATTTTTGGAAATTCCATCCCTGAGGAGGTTAAATGGGGGTGCAAAGTTTTGTATGGGGGAAACATTCTTTTTTTAACTAGAGACTTGATACTTTGTAGAAAGATTACTTATTAAGATCCAAAAAAACAGCGTTTTAGAAAATTGCACCCCTAAGGAGGTTAAATAGGGGTGCAATGTTTGTATGGGGGAAACATTAATTTTTGAACTATGAACTTGAAACTTTGTAGAAAGAATACTCATTAGAATACAAAGAAGTGATTTCTGCGTTTAAGAAAATTCCACCCCTGGGTCGTTCTTCTTTTTAACCGACAATGAATCGTCTTTTTTCTGTTTTTTGCGTTTTTCAACTATTGATAATGATGGTTTTAATGTTTGATTTTAATAAACGTTGCATGTATTTTTTATTAGGACTAATTCATGATTCTTTCCGTGGCGATAATGTTTTTTTCTTTATGATAGTTTAACAGAAAATACTGTGGCAGAGTGGTCGTTTTCTGCGGGGACCACATTTTGGATTACCACACTGTCACGCGATTCTATGGAAAAACCACCATAATGAAAAAACATTATCGCCACGGAAAGAATCATGAATTAGTCCTAATAAAAAATACACGCAACGTTTATTAAAATCAAACATTAAAACCATCATTATCGTTGAAAAACGCAAAAAACAGAAAAAAGACGATTCATTGTCGGTTAAAAAGAAGAACGACCCCCCTAAGGGGGTTAAATAGGGGTGCAATATTTGTATGGGGGAAACATTATTTTTTAAACTAGAGTTTTGTAACTTTAGGTTATTTTTATAACGTGGGCTAGGGACAAGAAGGGATTTTTGGAAATACCTCCCCTAAGGGGGTCAAATAGGGGTGCAAAGTTTGTATGGGGGAATCTTTTATTTTTGAGTTAGAGACTTGAAACTTTGTAGAAAGATTACTAATTACAATACAAAAAAAGCCATTTCTGCGTTTAAGAAAATTCCACCCTTAAGAGGGTTACATATGGATGCAAAGTTTGTATGGAGGGAACTTTATTTATTGAGCTAGAAACTTGAAACTTTGTAGAAACTACTTATTAAAATACAAAAAAAAAAACTGCGTTTCAGAAAATTCTACCCCTAAGGGGGTTAAATGGGGGTGCAATGTTTGTATGGGGGAAACTTTATTTTTTGAAGTAGAGACTTGAAACTTTGTAGAAAGTTAACTTATTAAAATACAAAAAAGTAATTTCAGTGTTTAAGAAAATTCTATCCCAATGGGGGTTAAAAAAGGTTAAAGGTTTTGTACGGGGAACACGGGATTTTTTAAAGAGATGTACTGTCTCCATTTCTCGATTTCCAGTGCTGAGTTTAAGATTGTTTAACAGCCTTACGATATTTAACTTTTTTTTAAATCTCGCTCATAATAACTAAGATCCCCATTTTCTAGCTCCAAATCCATGCGTCGCTCTATATCTAGCAGAGTCATTTTTTCCAAAGATTAAAATTAGATTAAGGCATCAGGTAACTGACGGAATAAGTAATAAGCATTCTGCAAACAATTCCCGTAATCTGATTGGAAAATCTTTAAAAATTCTTTAACAATCGCATATCAGTGTCTGCCACTATTTGAAATGTAATATGTCTAGACCATTTTAATCTTTGTCATCATTAAAAATCTACGCGGACGAAGTCGCGGGCGGCCGCTAGTATAAAATAACTTTGTAAGCCTTATTGTGATATTGGTGAGTTTGAAAACTGTCTTACGTACTAATAACTTTCAATAAATTGTAGTGACTTCTCTCTGCTTCAAAAAACACTCAAGAGTCGCCTGGGTAGTCAACCTTTTTGTAGCCTCGCTACCAATAAATCTCCAATGATCTGGATAGAATAACAACATTAATCGCATATGTGTTTTTCTTAAACGTACGTCGTGAGAGACAATGTTTTTCTCATAAACTGTAGTACTCTTAACTTGTCATCACGGTAACGTGCAACGGTTACGTTTAAAGTTAAATTTCTAACAGGTCAAATAGATAAAAGAATAAGGCAATTTTAAGAAAAAAATAACCAATAATGGGATCTTTAAGTTCTTAAGAAATATGCCTGAAAAAGTCGGCATAACGGTAACTCTTTGTCCGGGTTCTATCTAAAACCGAGGAGCTTTGACCCAGAACAAATATGTGGCTAGAACCATTGCCAATATTCAAGACAGAGTTAAAAAAAAATACTTAAGTACTTACAAATGTTTTTATTCCCTATCAGATTGCTTGACATGCGATAGTTTATAGTTATAAGATTTCATAATATACATTTAATTAAATTGGGATTGACATGTAATAATTGAAATTGTTAGAATAATTTATTGTGTTGACATTGAATAATTGTATAAAATAAATAAATTTTAAATAATCGTAGAATGTAGACTCTTTTATATTTTTTTATTATTATTATTATATTTTACAATAATATTAAGTTAGTATGTTGCATGTTTTTGTATGCTATTTCGACTTTCGACAAAGTGAGTCTCCGTCAGCGTGCGTTGTGTTAGTGATACTATCTTAGGATACTATACCTACATGAAATTGACGAGTAATATTACCCCGAGTTCAAACTTATTGCAACTATGTGTTACACCTACCTTTTACTTATTATCGAACTACAATAACTTGCTAAATTCACCGAAAGTTAACTTCTGCAAACATACTAGGTCAATACACCGCTCACAGCTAAAACACATATTTGTGGCTTAATACACAAGTATAGAATAGGCCAATAAACAAAAACAAATGGAAAATTCAATAGAAAACGTAAGAATATCGCTTCTAACCGAACTATGTAATGCAACTGCAACAACACGAATATTTTTTTCACAACACAACTCCAAATAGGACATTTAAAACAAATTTTCGCAAACAAACAACCCTGACAAATTAGAACGCCCCACGTTACAAGTAATAATCACAGCAAAAGGGACTTCTTTCATTTGCCGCATGTAACTTTGTGCCGCACGATCGTTTAATAGGCGAATCGTGATTACAATACGCCGATTGGCTGAAATTCGGCGGTAGCGCAAGCGTGATTGGTCACAATACGAGTATTTGTGGCCAATCACGCACAGCGCTGACGCTGACCGACGAGGTCCGGCGGCCGGATTTGGAAGCATGTGTGGGTGTGAATTGCGTAAACGTGTGCGCACTGAGCAAATCCGTACATAGTTCACGGACGATATTTACACAAGCGCACTGTGAGAGTGTGTGCCGTGGCTTAGGCGCCGTTCGCGGTGCCTGACCTGCTGTGAGCCAGTCTGATTCGCGCGCAAATTTAAATTGCAGCGCGTGTCGTTATGTAAGTTAAGAACTAGATTGTTTTAAAAACTATTATAGTATCATCATAGAGAAGAAAAATATATGTGGTGGAGTTATTTTGGAAGGTAGGCACTGCCTATTTGCCTATATGGTACGCACGCCACTGTGCCTAATAAAATTGAGGAGTCCCCTCAATTCCTCATGGATCCCATCATCTAACTGAATTTTGAAAAAAATGGGACCCACCTGGAAGTATATACGTACGAACAAAAAATAAATTTTCTTATCGGCTCATCAATGACCGAGTTCAGAGGTAACAAACATTGAAAATAAAAGAAAATAAAAAAATACAGCCGAATTGAGAACCTCCTCCTTTTTTTTGAAGTCGGTTAAAAACCGGCAGGTCGATCACGTAACGCATTGTACGCGCGTCGGGTAGATCTAAATAAACTGTCTTAACGCGCGTTAAAAGTTACGTGATTACCCCTCGGGTCAAAATGACATATGTAGGTACCCAGTTGGCCACCCGAAAGGGCTTGCACGCCATTGCATTGCTAGTGGCACTGAATTGTACCTTGCTAGTAGTAACCGTACCCATTCTAGAGCAGTGTTCTCAGACAAGCGCTAGGCGAGGCGACGGCGACGCGAGCGATGTGATACACGTATTTCAGGCGAATATAGAAAACTCACGCACAATTCCAGTCAATAGTGTTTACTTCGTAAACATAGGTACATCAATCAGAGGTGTATAGTAAGTAATATTGTTCCACTATGTTCCGCCTTTCGGCATCTAAGGCTTAGTAACTTACACAACACGTACGTAACATTACTTTACTTAATAACAGTTTAATTATGCATTTTTCTTTCTCTTTTCTACAAGTACGACACATAGGTGACGTACGTAGGTCTCCTCAAAAAAAAACTGCCTACCCTAAAAGGTCGAACACACAGCACCGTCGCGGGCGCGCGGCGCGCCCGTCGCGGGCGCGCCGCGTGATATTTCCCTACAAACCGCTAGCGCGGTCAAACAGGCTGCGCCCCGCCGGCAACGCGCCCCGCTTCTGCCACGCCCCGCCAACAACCCGCGACGGTCGCGCCGCGCGCCCGCGACGGTCGCGCCGCGCGCCCGCGACGCTCGCGCCGCGCGACCGCCGCGAGCGCGCGGAGTCAAATCAGACTTTTCGGATCCTATCCTACGGGACTGTTATTTTGTATTTTTTTTATTTTTATTACAAGCTTTTATTCTACTTGCCCTGTTAGTATGGGACAAATCTTGCAAGTTAAATTTGATCCACTTCCCGGTTTCCGATTGAGTTGAAATTTTGCACGAATATGCAAATCGCGTGACAATGCAATATTCTGATGATGTGGAGCTGATCTGATGATGGAGCTGGAAGGTGGCCATAGGAACTCCGTGTTAGTATGGGACAAATCTTGTAAGTAAGTTAAATTTGATCCACTTCCCGGTTTCCGATTGAGTTGAAATTTTGCACGAATATGCAAATTGCGTGACAATGCAATATTCTGATGACGTGAGCTGATCTGATGATGGAGCTGGAAGGTGACCATAGGAACTCCGTGTATGTATGGGACAAATCTTGCAAGTTAAATTTGACCCACTTCCCGGTGATCGATTGAGCTGAAATTTTGGGTATAAGTATAGTTTGGATGACAATTCAATATTATGGTACCATCGAGCTGATCTGATTATGGAGACAAGGTGGCCATGGACATTCAGTACTTAACCGACGTAATCCCGTTGAGTTTGGGCTCGTTAGAATCGTCTCTATGAGTAGTTGATGATGGTATACAGAAAAATACAGTCGGCAATAAAAGCTTGTACCAAAAATGAAATTTTTGTCAGAAACTTATTATTCAATCTGAATGCTTCAATTCCATACGTGCAATCCTGCACGGCACAAGACAAGTGATAGCTGTGCTGGATTGCACGTATAGAATTGATGAAAAAGCGACAAAGGGAGATGAATGACCTCGGTTTTCCGCTCTAACGCTCGTGGGTAACATGCGCTTTATTAGAAGATACTATAGAGTCATGGTCAAAAATAGACCTTGTGAAATGGTATTTTTGTAATCTACCTACCATATTTAATGTACTAATCAAACATGCTCGGAAATGTACCTGATGCATTAATATCACGAAATGAGGACAATCATGGTTAAGGCTCCCTACATTTCTTCTTGGCTAGAACAAGTCTCGTTCCCTCATTCGCCAACATACACAATGGTCAGTAATGACGATGACGATAATGAATCGACGTAATAGTAGGCCTGGTAATAAATTGGGTATGGTGTCCAAATTTGGAGAGTAAATAAATTAGTGTTCGGTACACACGCACACATACTTCGCGAATGATGGAGAATGCTTCAATCAGGGCCGCGCCGTTGTAGTGTTCGCTCGCTCTCACTCCGCTCACTCGCTACGTCAAAGGAAGCCGCCTCGCAGGTATGAAGACGGCGAGTCGCCAGTGCCACGATATCAAAAGGAGCCGAATAAGCTTGTAACTAAGTACCTACTAACCTAGTGCAGTTTAGCAACTATCATCATACTTATAAGGTATATTTTAGGCATAGTATAGTGGTATTCAAATATTCGATGAAGTGGGATGAGGCTAAAAACACATACCTAACTATCTATAATATTATTACTTTGTTTATACAATATTGTCTATTAAACTGTAACAGAAATACTTTGCATACATAAAACATTGAACTATAATGTACTACGTACCTACATAGAGACGGCACAAACAAAATCTGGCTAGCAAGCACGGCAGTGCGGGGGGTGGGGAGGGCGGCTAACTAGTCGTTGTCACCGTCGCAGACGCGACACATTTGTTTCCGGGTACGGGAACGTGGACGATACATTTAATATCAAGAATTAATATCATTTAATATTGATATTGATATAGTCTGTTTATTTTTAGTTTATAAAAAAAAACAATTTTAATTAGGTTAGTGTATTACACTTACCTCTGAGGTACCTATGTTATGTACAGTCGCCATTAGATATATCGGAGCGGCCAGAGTGCTCACAAACATCTGAGCAGGCCTCTATTGTCATGGCGTTAGAGTGCATGTTCAGATATTTTTGAGCACCGTGGCCCCGATATATCTGATGGCGACTGTTAGTAGATATACTTCTTCTTCTACTTTCTTCAAAAAACGCCTTGCCGCCTTTGTTATATATACAGGGTGGAAAGTTAAAACGGGGCAGTAAGGGCAGCTACTAGATCCCTTGCCGCCACGCAAAAATGTCATTGGGATTTCATTCCTAACTTTTTAAGTGATGACAATCTACATTCACAGATTTTTGAAAAAAGTACAGTCAGCGATAAATCATCAATTTTGCCGATTTTTTTTAATGCCATTCGATCCCATTCCTATTAAGGATCAAAATACTCTTTGGGACCGACTAAGGTTTGACTACTAGAACGCCCAGAAATCAAAGAAAACTTTTTCCATACAGTTAATATATCGATAAACATTCGTGTTCTCTCCCTTCGAGTAGGTATATCAAAAACGCACGCAAAATACCGGGCCCTTAGTAATAAGGGTCAAGTCGGAAGAAATAACTTGATAAACAAAATGTTTAAAGTATTTAAAGAACACACATATACCGAAGTAATAATAGAATAGTATAAACTTGTTTGTATACATTTTTTACCATAAACATAGCTTTGGGAGGATACACTTAGTTTAATTTCAAACTTTTTGCTAATGTTTTTAAATATTGAAAACGCATAAGTAACAACCATTATCATAAACAAACATATGAATTAGTAACATTTATGTGTGCCCCGATGGTGCCCCGTATAAACAATAGTCTAGTGGCCTGACAGATGAAGCAATTGTTTTATTTTGGAATGTAGGTATTAATTGTGATTGTAAATAAATAAACAAATTTCACAAATTTGAGTAGGGTAGGCAATGTCTTTCTGCTTTTATGTAGTGCACGCCACTGATGTTAAGGATTTACGGTGGTTTTCTTTCAGGGCCCATAGATTTTTCCACCCTGTATAGTTTAGTGTTAGCTTAGCAGTATTTTAGCAGAGTTTTCTTTCTTACCCATACCAAAAATAAAGTACCTAACTACTTTCGTTACTACAATCATTTGTAGATATATCTCGTACTACAAACTACTTACTCTGCTCTGCTAAAAGGACACTAAACTACTTTAAGTAGGAAATCATCTGTTAAATTTGTCGTCATGGTTTTATAATGATGACATTTATCATCATTATAAAACATTGAGACATCAAACAGAAATTTTCTTAATTCTTGGCATGTTTTAAAATATGTTAATTTAATTAATCGTTTACCGCTCACGCCATTATTACCTACACCGTTAAAAGTCGCATTTTCCTACTAGCACATCGTCGACGACGATATACATATTACAAATAATCTGCGTAGGTAATGTAGGTACTTACCTATCTAATTCGCATCTTGGCTTAGGGCACAGAAAGCGCGACCTTGAAAGCGAACTCGGCAAAGCACTGGTTGCGTGCCGCCGCTGCGAGCGAATCTGATCGTTAACACACGCCGAAAGAGTTCAAGTTCAATTGTAGAAATTAAAGATTTGTAGAATTAAACAGGACCATGCATATTGTTAATTTATTGGTTTTACGTGTAAAAAAATTTCGTATTGCATCGTTTACAGGTTACAGACAATAATATTGGTATGTTGACGATTATAAACAACTATTATTATTTTTATTTAAAAAAATCGTCGTTTATTTGACAGTATTTCTTCATACCTAATTCCGGGTCGAAAGTTTTTAAGTTTTTAAAATATTTATTTAATGACGGAGAAAAAAACACAGGCTATTATAAATTAATGTTTGGCGAAACCGTAAAATGACAGCGAGCGGGTCCGCGATGCCGGGACGCGCTGGCGGGTTGATGGCGCGAGGCGCGCGGGACAAGCGCTTGACACGCGCTTGACGCGCGCGCGTCGAGCGCGCGTTGCTGGCTTGTTGATGGCGGGAGCCCAGCGCGATGTGCGAGTGCTCTGTGTGACCGGCCGTCACGCGCGCGTCAAGCGCTCGTCAAGCGCGGCTACCGCCCCGCTGGCAGTTTGTCCGACCCTTAACTAAAAACCCTATGCACGCCACTGATTAGGCACAGGCACGGGTGTAGTGATTTTGGTATTTTCTCTTATAACTCCTGTATTTACATCCGGAATCATAAATTTGGTGGCGAGGAATTGATGATGAAGACCACAGATGACTTATCGAATTCCTCAATTATGTACTTAAAAGTGCAAAAGTACGTCAAAGGTTCTGATAAGATTCCGTTGAAGTAGGAACTAATCCCCCATGGGTGATGATCTTGGGGAATCGATGGAAGTCTTTAAATATTATCGGTCCACATACATACAGCGATTCGGTTTTTTTCTATAGTAATCAACGCATTTGCTATCGGAAATCAGTTCATGTGGTAAATTGTAAAAAAAAAATTGGAAATTTTCTCGTGGCTTGGCGGAGTACTAAATTCAAGTCGGTTAAAACTTTGTTTTTAAAGTAAATTATATAAAACTTTAACCAGCCTGCCTGCCGCTACCGTTTTCTTACTTGATTAAATCTTTAGTGATAACCTAGATCCACACGTGTTTTAATTGGTACATGTAATGTGCTATGTGCAGTAGTAAAATGGTGTTCAGAAGAACTCTGCTGCAAACTAATTATAAGCTTGTTAATTATATGTAAATATGATATAAAAAAACTTATCTTCATGGTTTAGATAGCACGAAGGACACATGCAGCCTTTCGAATTATTTTACGATCACTTCACTTGTAGTAACTGCACGTACGCACCTTTTACGACGGTTTAAGGTCGTGTCGAATTGTCCTATTTTTAGACATGCATACCTCTGACTACTACAAACATGAGTACTGTACACTTAATACAAATCTCAACAGAAGAGAGATATTGAGGTCCACGTGTTGTCTAGACGGAGGTAGCGCGGTGTGAACGAACTCTAGCACGCTGCGTTACAGGTTTCGGGGGTTTCGTGCGCCGGAGCGTATTGGCGTCCAAGCTTCATTCACTAAACTCCCGGCTATTTTTACTTATGTAATTACAATTGGGTGGCTTTGACGTAAGCTTCAAAGAATGTCTTTATCCGTTCGCAGTTCCTTTACAAAATGATTCGAATTTACAGTGAAATCCGATGGACCTCTTTAGAAAGCGGTCGTGTCGTATAGGTACTTAAGTTCCACTAGAGTCACGGCCCATTTTCGGCTTACATATGTATGTCACTGGAATAGGAACGTGTAGTTTGGTATTCCTCGTCCATATATGATCAACAAAACTACACTGTTTATCGTAACCAACCGCACCAAACAAATTGCACGTAGAACCGATGGCCGGTGGGGCGGATAGATTCTCGAGCGTTGACCACGTACCGGGAGGCGCAACGTGGGTAGACCCCCCCACAAGGTGGACCTGGTAAAAGTCGCGGGAGTCCGCTGGATCCGGGTGGCGCAGGACTGGTCATTGTGCCGCTCTTTGGGGGAGGCCTACTCGTATGTCCAGCAGTGTACGTCTTTCGGCTGATATGATGATGATGAACCGCGCCGAAAAGTTTGAAGTTAGGACTAAAATATATACGCCTATAATAAATGTATACGGTTTATGATCCGTTGATGCTTGTTTCTAATACCAAACCAAGCTGCAGTGGATAAGCAGTAAAAAGAAGTTATAATTAGTATTAAAAAGAATCGCCAACACTACTCGTACCTCGATAAGAAACAACAATTTAAATGTTGACTCGTATATTGCATATAACTCACCTGCCCCAATCTGCACCAATGAAAGCAGCTGCTGGCGAGTTAGTAGACACGCGATGAATATCATACATTTCTTTTTATCTAGTTAGGTGCGAGACTGTAAACTCGAGCTGGAGAGTGGAAGTCAGTTCTCTAGCGTGTTCGGGTCAATGTGTAATAGGTATTCGAGATTCCATACAAGTGATATTGACGTTCAATGCAATCTCACCATCAGGCTGCATCTCAATGCAATAAAAAATAAAAATAGTATTTTACTTATGCAATCGTTATAGTATGTTTATGTATGCTTTTTCAGCTGAGTGGCCTAATTAAGGTATGAGACTTAAAAAGCTAATTGCATAACTATTGTATACAATACTTTTTCTACTAGACAACTGAACTAATTATACAAACTTGGCATCTATTGAAAATCTAAGCTCTGCTGAAACGAAGGGCAGCCAACGGCTTTTCTTTTTGTCGTTATGTCCTTTAATTTTCTTTTGTACTCAAGACGACGCCCTCTTGGTCAATTTCACGTCACGTCAATTTCATTATGGTTCAGTAAATGCGCCACGTGATTGGTCGAATTTATTTTAGTTGTCTAAACAGTTGTAAAATGTTGAGTTGGGACTTCCATAGTAAAAAGTATGTGATTTTAGTTTGGTGTTCGAAGTCCTAAATCAAACATTAAAGTTGACGAGTATAAAAATGTATATTCCACCACAAAAACAATTAATAAATGTGATTAGATGAGACTTAACCATATACATTATGGCTGTCTGTGTATTGAAATGGTTGAAGAGAGTCTCTACCACAGCCTTAAAGCTAATTAATTAAGTCAGTCGTAGATAATTGTACCTCAGTATTATGTTCAATAGATTTGCAGATGAATCGACCAATAGATTCATCCATTCATCTACAGATCCATCGCAGGTAATACTCTAAGGTTGCCTGGGTTACGAATCGACAGAGCTTTATGACTTGTGTCACTCCTCTGGAGCTCCAATCGTTCATAGTCTACGGCGTCTGCTTACCATTAGGCAGATCGTGTGCCAGTTTGCCACCGTCGTTATATAAAAAAAAACATGATATAGTTATTAACGATACAAGTGCCGAAAATAGGAAATGAAACGCAACGAGTGGTGATACATTAAACAACGATCGAAGGGAGTGTTTTAAATCGACACGATTTGCGAATTACCTATTCGCACATGTATCGTACAACGTTTTACTGTACATATGGCTCTTTAAAGTTTTGACACGTGCACGGAAAGTGCTCTTTTCCGCACTAGTGCGGGAAAGTAGCACCATATGTACTGTATAGTAAATAAATTACATTACAATTAAAGTAGTGATTCGGCAATCTCCAAACAGGCTTGTCTTCAAAAAGTCCTTACAAAATTTATTTGCTGGCAGAACTAAAACATAATCTGTCTGATTTGTAAGTTTCATCTATATTCATATTTATGTGTATGTATGTATTCATATTGTTATATTGTATTATATTATATGGTATCGTATTTTACTATATTATTCATCCCATCTTTAAACATGTTAAAGAGTTTTTGTTTTAAATTAAGTTGCACTGCCCACATTTTATCTGCTTTGCCTTAATGTTGACTGGTAGAGAATGCTTTATAGCATTAAGTCCGCCTTTTGTACCATAAGATATTCTTTTGTGCAATAAAGATTAAATAAATAAATAAATCTGTTTTTTTTATCAGAAACATTGTATCGATAAATGTGGAGCGATACAGGCTTAAGTAACGATTTTTCACGACAGATAACGAGCGCATAATATATCCTTGATAACTTGTTGATAACAGTGTAATGTTTGCACGTAGGTACGTGCTTCGTAAATATCATTTATCAGCTACTTTACTACGGTCATTATCTCGTATGCACCTTACAGTGTATAATTACAAGCAGTACATTACGTTCCTGAAGATATAAATCCCTAATAAAAAAAACTACACCTTATCAGAATATTCAGAATACAAAATACAGATATTTATTTGTAAAAATACATATTACAAGTCTAATAAGTACACATGATCGACTAACTTGAATTGAAAAAAGATACACAGAAGTTTACATTCAATGTATCCAAAACTTTTAATAAGTTAAAGGCAATATTGAAAATAGTCTCCAATCAACTGTCATTGATTCTGATTATTGGACCACTGAAAAGCGAAATATTACGTAGCGTAGGCATCATTCAAAATTCAAACTTATAACCAGAGATCGGAAAAAATTGCGACATTGTTTGCAATTATGTGGACATGACTCCAAAAACAATCAAAATGTTATTCAGTTAATTAATTTTTTACTTGACATATAATTTGATTCCTAGTCAATAAATACAAAAGTTTGTTGAAGTATATAGGTTTATTAAAAAAAATTGTCAGTATTTTTTCCAAATTTTCTGCTGTCAGTCTATTTCTTTCTACATCGAAAACATACTTAAGTGCTGAGAAACTCCGCTCGCAATCCACTGATGTTAATGGGGCAAATTTCAGTAGTTTTATAGGAATATTATCATTCCAGCATAATTCAGAATTTACTTTCTGTTGTAAGTTCTGGGCGATAACCTCAAAATCGGGATTTCTGTTAAGTACGGCTTTCATTTTAGCTTGCAAACGGTTACCTACTGCTCCTGGTCCAGATTATTAAATATAGTTGTTATTTTACTTAAAGTATGTTCGACAGTATTTGAAGAAGACTCTAATTTTTTTATTAAAGCCAAAATGTATTGGAAATGTTGTGAAATGAAGGGTAAATTGTCAACGACATCATCCGACTGCATAATCTGTTTACATTTGCGGACAAATTCACTATCACGATTGGGAAATGTTTCTATAACTCTCTTTACTGCTGCAAAATTATCATTATAATAACATGCCTCTTGGATCCAAGTACCCCATCGTGTGATTACGGGTTGTGGTGGCAAGGGAATGTTTGGGTTCATTTATTTCAATGAATAATTAATTAACATTTTGATAAACAATGTCGCAAATTTTTCCGATCTCTGCTTATAACCGTGATATCGAAGTAACATCAATACCACGGGGCATGTCCGGAAGCGATTAGTGATACGCTAAGCGATAAACACATCCAAACTAGCATCCACAAACTGTTGGTAAACAATAAAAAAAACCCCGTAATCCCCGTCACTGTGAGCAGCTGCCATCACGAATCAGTGCAGCTTACCCAAATTATTAAAAGCCATAAAACGAGTCCTGATAGAAGGGTGACTACCCCAACTTACGTGTCTAAAACCGCTTGAGCGTTTTATTATTTCGAAGTGTCCCAACCTTATCGATTTAAAGCCACGTTGCACCTATGATGCTACTACCATAAATTGGTAAAATAACACAGTTAGACATTCATTTCAAAACCACAGTAATTTTCTCTACAAAAGCAATGTCAAAAGAATTTGGATCGTTACCGCTTTTTATATCTTAACGCTTCTTCCTTAATTTGTTTTTAATTTCATACAAATTCGCTTTTTCAACTCGTGCTGTTTTATTATTTCTCATTTTAATAAACGGCCATAATCGCGTATTCTTCTTGACGAGGAACATTACCTATACATGTTTAAAATTAGGTAGGTATTATCTACGACGAGTATTTTTGTCATTGCGTGATAAATTATAGGTTATTTTATACCACAGCCCAACCTTGAAGTGGTTACATGGATTACAAAATCGAGTAAAAAGAAGACACCGTTTCCAGCAGGTATCCATAATTCTACTTCCTCAATTACGAGTATAGTCTTAAGTATAGGCGTAAGTCTAGGGGACCATTAAGCTGTCCTCACGATTACTCCCGCGTATTACAAGGAACGCAAGCGAAGTCGTGGTATATGGCTAGCCTTACTCCATGCCCCGAAGGCCCATTCTATATACTGAGAAAACATTTTTTTGTAATCGAAATGATTACGAGATTGACACTTAACATAAAAACTGACAAAGCTACAAACTTTTCTGATGTATAACATCGTATATACGCATTTCAGTTTCCAGTATATAAATATAACTATATTCTCAACACCCCATCCGGGTAACAACGACAACGGAATGGAGACGCATAGAATGGGCCAGCAACCGGCCAAAGCGCGACCGTTACTCTGCCACCTGCGGGCGTCCCCTAGAAAAACGCACTAACTACACACCAAACCAGTACATGCTTGCTGCGTTTCTCCCGGTATGACGGACGGCAGACCAGACGCCTTGCCCACTGAACCGCGAGCGACGTGTGCTCACGTCACGTGTGTGTGGCCGTATAGCCACTAGTGTTTACAAAGGGTCCCAAGCAAATCGGACGAGCATTGAGTTATTTTGAACTGCGATGAAATGTTCGTTCCGAACCATTAGGCTTGGGATGCGCGGAGCACAATTGGAAGAGCAGCTAGTTTGTAGAGTGCCACGGGACAAAACGAAATTATTCATAGTATTAATTGTGCTTTCCGTACACACTTGTAAATACATCATCATCCTCCTAGCGTTATTCCCGTGTAGTGCCCCTAAAGGAGCCCGGGGTCCGCTTTGACACCTAATCCCAAGATTTGGCATAGGCACTAGTTTTACGCAAGCGACTGCCATCTGACCTTCCAACCCAGAGGGAAAACTAGACCTTATTGGGATTAGACCGGTTTCCTCACGATGTTTTCCTTCACCGAAAAGCTAACGGTAAATATTCCGTACATAAGTTCCGAGAAACTCATTGGTACGAGCCGGGATTCGAACCCACGACCGCCGCTTGACAGCCGCATGCCTGAACCACTAGGCTACCGTAGCTCCACACACTTGTAAATACGTTATTAATTATTATCCTTGTGATGTCTTCCCGCTCAAATAACCCGCGTGCAAAGGATTGTGTCTAATTGTAATTCCCATGGAAACTATTAAGCAAAATAATACGTTTGATCATTTCATTATTGTGCAGATACTGATATAGTTTTCTGTAATTTCCCAATTATTCACAGAATATTCGGTAAAGTCTCTGTAGTGACATGAGTTCCACGTTAATAATAAACGTACACGATATAAGTGTTATGTAACGTACCTGTTATGGAGCAACCTTTATGGCCATAATTAAACATTAACCCGATGCACCGTTGCAATCGTTAATCGCCAGTCGAACCGCCAGCGAGATAAGCATATCGATTCGTGACGACCGATCACATTACGACACAGAAACCTAACACTGTGACACTAGCCACCGGCTATGTCTGTTTGCGCAGCGTTTATCTTTTGTAGGTTGGTTTCGAGTTCTCGCATTCGACCTAGTTCCAAGAACGGTGACAGCTATATCTAAATTGATTCCAAACAGATTCATAAGCATAACGTTCTTTACGTTTCATATTCAACTTAGTCCACTTGGGAAGCAGGCAAATGTATACAAAGATTCTGCTCGAGGGAATTGAAATGTCGCAGCAGTGAGGCGGCTGTGGCACGCTAGTGTGAAAATTAAATATCTGAAGCTTAGATATACCAGAGCGACCTTTTGGAGTCAATTATAATATAAATTGCAGCACGTCTCCATTTGTATAATTAGTATTTTGTCCTCAAAATTAACGTATAAGCTTGGTAATATTCACTTGCGTCGCAAATATTTTCGTGAATTTTGACGAAAAAGAAATGAAGTATAATATTATGTTTCCGCCGTCAACATGAATGTACGTCATATGGAGACGCGTCATACGAAATAGGAATATTAATTTATTCAGCAGGGTGTGCGACTGCTTACGAAATATTCGCTTCCCTGCGATTCCAAAGAAAGATGCTGGAGGACGAAATCATGAATAAGTAATAAAATCCTACCGCTTATTAAGAAATTCTTTATTTGATCAAGATATAAGAATACTAGCATGTAAATGCTAGTATTCTTATATCTTGACGACGTGTAAGAGAAGTCGAGACGATATTTTAGAAAAAGATTACGCTATATTGAGGCTCAGTTAAGCGACCGACGACGTTAGGATGCAACGACACATCATTGTTCGATTCTCTCTGAAAGCTGTTGATTTTGACAGGGAATCCGGGAAATATGGGAATGGAATAGCATCGTGCGTGACACGGCGCCAACGAAACCCGAGTTATTGTGATGTAAATAAGGTTTGATCACGTACAATGGCGCGTGGGAAGGGAGTGGGCAGGACGGCCCTTTGCTCGCGTATAAACAGCACCACCCTGTCTTACCATTACCACACGCGTGCGTGATTCCTTGCTTCTGATATATTTGGGATGCGACAGTAGATTACCTCTAGGATCACTAGAGACGGAAGCCGACAACAACATTTTAATGTCAGGTTGCGATGCGTCGGCATGACATTACCAAAGAACCCGTGCGGCTTACTTAACTGACTAAAGTTTCTGAGCCTTCCTTCCACGAGCTTGAGGAATGCATTAATTAAGGGTATTTAATACATTGTCGAATGCCATTCGGTCTCGAAAATGTATGCCGACTACGGTTTATACATTTTTGCACGACTGCACGTTCCTTTACCAAAGTGCAGAGGGATCAAAGTATTTACAGTTGCTTTCGAATTTTTACAAGTCAGCGCAGCGTGATAATTAGGCTAGTGTTCATGTGTCGCTGACGGGTGTAAGGTTGCTTGCATTCAAATGGACAGAGAAAGCAAACATTCAGTCAGCGCTTCACATAATGCATCTCCAGAGTGATACTTGACACCTTGCCCTTCATTACTGAGCCCGAGTCCGTCATAATTGTTTGTGCCTGTGAAGCCCGCACAAAAGAGAATTAAGAGCGTAGCGGGGAAAAAGTACCAAAATAATATACATCACTTTAAAAATAAATACGAGTATTCCGTAAAAAGGAAAGTTAAAAACGTTACAAATGTGTGTCCAATTAGTTACATTCGGTTTAATAATTCTGACTGGCGAGCGAGGCAATACCCGAAGATTGCTGCAATTTACTCTGTCTCATATATTTATCCAAATTTGAAAGAGTGCAGCGGTGCACCGATAATAATTGACTACATAATTCATGCCACGGCCAAGTTCAGCAACCTCGTATGCAGATCGCTCTTGATTGACAAATTGACCTTTTCATACAAAGTAGCGTCCTGTGAAAAATTGAATCAGACTTCTGGCACGTACTAGAAGTTTAATTCAATATTTGGGTTGTGTTTCCTTTTAACATGTAGGCCAACGATTATAAGACTATCTTATCTAATCGTAGAAGTGCGGCCCGTTAGTACACACACATTCAATAATGGTACGTTATCTACATAAAGTATACTTATTATAACATGCACTATCGCTACAGGTCGACCATAAAACAAAAGACTACAAAGTACTGCCGTAAATACAATCATAGTACCTTTTTCGCCTGAATGGCGATTACAGAAGGGAAATGTTTTCACGAATTACGTGAATCGCTCAGCCTTATAGGGTGCCGTCATTTAAGTTGTCTTCAGACCGGTGGCGGTACGGTACTTACATCTTAAAAATGCTTTTACGTCATTACGATAACTGCTTATAATCACACTGCGTCACGTCAGTCATCTCGGTAAGCGCCGATCATAACATTATAAACTTTATTTTATTTAAAACGCATTCTAAATCACTATATATTGTCCTTAATGACTTTATTACTTTATAGCATCGTATCATAACTTTAATCAGTTTAAGAAGAAGATTGAATCGCTCGGACATGTAATGAGTTTTCGGATTAGATACCAACTGGAGGGTGATATTAAACTGTATTCAATTTTCTCATCCCGAACGTGTCTCACCTGTATGAAGCAATTAAAGTCTCGCGTGCTGGCCAAAGGCCGTAAAGTTTAGGAAAAATCGATATGGCATATTCGTTTGGCTTATTATATACAGCCGAGAACAGTTACACGCGTAGGCGACCTGTGGGGTCGTGTCGAGGCGCACTCGACGACAGACCTCTTGAGAAACTCCTACGCATTCTATATTGTAACGTGTTTACTCTTCATACTGTAACTCTGTAACATTACCTACCTTATTTAAATATAAGCTTATAAACCTAACAAATTATTACAATTTGTTCATTTCGATCGACCTATTCATCGATGGGTACAACTTTTGATACTACCCGGAAGCTTCGTTGTAATTCGATTAGAAATGTGGCACGTCGCTTTAGTTTGGACACAAAGAGTATTCCACATATTCCAGTCGATGCTGTGACTTCCCGCGTGTTCGGGGTAATTTCTGCGAACGAATTGAGGAAAAAGTTCGTCGAGTTTGTGGCAAGTCACCCCATCGTGTCCAAAATAGCTCGGTGCGGCTTGAAAGGTAATCAAACTACATGACATTACACGTGCAAGGTGTGAACCGAAGTAAAACACGTATTCCGCCCTTCATTATTTTATTTTTAGCTCAAACCGTGAAGATAATAAATACGTCTTTATTTTCTAATGAGAGCCTGTAACAGAGGCAAAGTTATTATTGTTAAACTGAAGTATCTGGAAAATGTTGTGGTGTGGTGTAGGGACGTTGTATTTATTTATTTTAAATTCAGGTTTCTGCACTCGCGGACAATGAATACGGGTCGGTAAAATACCGTCACATTTCCTAAAAAGACCTTTTAATTAATATAAATCAATGAATATGATCATTTTTATTTCATTTTACATCTTAACTACAAAAAAAGTACTTTCTATAAACAACGTTACTAGGTTTAAATCGGACTCGCAGAAACCCATGTAAAAAATAACGTTAACGCAGAGAGATATAGCAAAAATCTTAATTTTTGGATGTTTATATTTTTATGATAGAATCCCGGATATTGCTAATACAGTTGGTGCTTAGGCCGTGTAAATAGGCAATTTAGACTATGCGGTGATGAGCGGAGCCGAAGGCAAGGTTACGCCGTAGGATAAAAGACAAACCAAATATGCAAATTTTGAGAAGCTGAAACTGCTTACCTTAGTTGTCCGAGTGACTTGGAGCGGGCGTAAGCAGAGAGGAGCGGCAGGAGTAACTAGCACAATCACTATAGGTACTTATTAATAACAATCTTATTATTCGTAGATCAGTTTGCAGCGGAGAAAATATGAAAAATTATGCGTTGACGTATGTAACTGAATGTTTTTTTTTATGACAGCCAGAACTATGAAGGCGGTGCGTGTAAGCAGTCTCAACAGCTTTTTTAAGAAAGGAGGCCAAAAGGGATTTTGCTCTGACGGCGTAACCAGTTGGGTATTATTAAATAATAGTATATTATGTAAATAAAACTAGTGTTCAATATAAAAAAACTCATTACGGTTATTTAATTTAGGGTAACCCGTATTCATTGACCGCGAGTGTATTTTAGTCGAGCTATACGGGTTACTTGACTAAGGTAATTTTCAGTAAAATTTCATATTTTCTCAATGTAATTTCGCATTATGTTGAAGAATAGTAACAATCTCAATGAGTGAAGGCTTCCAACTAATTCGATAATTATTTCAAGTGGATGTACTTTTGCCCTGACAATAGGAATCGTTAGAGCGTTTTTGATATAATTGCTGTTCAAATCTTTTCCTCAATCTGCACCGGCTGCTGTAAAAGTTACAAAGTCGATTATGGTTCAAACAAGACCCTTGTAATAACAAGCGATGCAACACAATTCGATTTCAATCTCAAACATTCAATCAAGCCCAGACAATACCGAGTCAAACTTCGATTTATTGGAGTACGCCTACATTGAAGAAAACCGGTACGGGCAAGTTTCGTGCCGGGTTAGCCATCGAATTTTTATTCCAATGCCTCTTGAATGTTTCGGATATAGAAACCAGATACCGCGGCGCTCTATTGAGGTTCCCAAAGCGATGAGCTAGAGCGGCTGGAAGGGCAGCGTAGGCGTGACTTGCATCGAATCATTCCATTTAAAATGTTGATGTTTACGCCTGGTTGGGTTGAACATTGCTCTGTGAGTCGACGTTAGAGCATCGCATTGTATTTAGGAATGTATCACAAAAACTTCAACAATTTTATTCGGCATCATTTACACTAACGAGAATAAACTACACTGAGATCCTACGCGGCTTGAACAATGGCGCAACTAAACTACTTTGTAAAGTATAATACTATAGTAGTTCAGTGTTTAGTTCGATGGTTTATTTTATAGGACCCCGTCCGCCGGCGCTTGCGGCGCTCACGTCACAACAAAACAAACACCGCCTCGTGTTTAAACGAACTTGAACCCAATTGATCACTTAACCGTATAAGGCTGGCAATTGCTTAATGCCGCGTCCTGTCAGTCGGACAACGCAACATAGACACTTTCGATCTCTGTATACCTTATTAATAGTCTAGGACACATGTTCCCACGACACGAGCTTCGTGTCATTGGATATAACATCAAACATGTTGTTTCTAAGGATCGTTTTACATAGGTTTTACGACATGTGTTTAGTATCTACCGAATTACGCAAAGATATAATATTGTTTTCCTTGTTCTAGAGTTATCCTGTCTAGTGAAATCTCTTTACTAAAGAAATTTTCGAAGATGTTTATTGGATCCCTTCAGATCATTATTACATAATAACTGTGGGTGGCATAATAGCCGCTCAATTTACTTTGTTAAGCTAAACTATCCTGCATGGCTTGGTGCGTGAAACGACTACCAGATCATTTCCCGAGCTTACAAATAACGAGCAGCTCGTCTAAATCGTGCCCAGAGGCGTTTATGATATTAAATAAAAGGCGAGTTTGCCGCCGCGTGTAATCCCTTCCATACAAGTTACGGACTTACCGAGTGACAGTGAAAACATTAGTCTACATTACATAAGAACAAAGACAAAGTATGAGTTCAGCCTATTCGGGGACGACAGTAAGAACGGTTAAAATTAATATGGCGGCTGAACCGCTCGCTCGGAAATCTCTAAGAAACAAAACACACATTCAGCTTTATAACTCTTCTTTTGTTTAGTAACTTTGTCTTATAATGAATTATTAAAGCAACTTTAGATATATTGTGCTCGAAGTAGCTGTTCAAGTTAATTTATTTGTTTTTTCCTGAGAAAATGATGCGTTTTATGCTTCGCTCGCCGAGTCTAATGGCTCAACGAGCCTTTCGATACGACACTTAAGGCAGAATTGGTCCTTCGCAATTCCCTAATGTTTATTTTATTGAATCGTGTTGTAGTACAGTAACCATTTGTTTTGTAACCCACAAACACCTTACGAGATACTACGCTGTGAAAGTAATTATATTATTTGTTCTATTGACTCTGGTTAAATGTTCCGGGTTGGTGTTAAAGTCTAATTCCCATTGCGTTATTTTCTTCGACTAGCGGTTCACGGATAAAAACGGATTTAAATCTTTGTAGTTTTCGTTGGTTACATATTTCTAGATAGGCATCGTAATGTATTTGTAGCAAGCAACGACTTGACGTGTGGGATACCAGCATACAAATCACATGTCAAATGTCTAAATTCATGCCTATTAATAGTCTGGTTGTTCACTTGCTTTTCAATTTAAAACGTATTGATGTATTTAACTGAATGTAAGCGTACACGTCACTTTAAAAAAAACTGTCTAGGTTCGCCTATGCTCATAATAAAAATAAGCGTAATAAAGTGCCTTATATTCTCATCACAGTCGCAGTAACGCCATTAAAGAGTCCAAAACTTAACTGTTGAAGTACCTAAACTTCACTAACTTCAATTACAAATAGAACCAACATCAGAAATAAAATATATAACGAATACGATATCCCCTGGAATCGTTTATAGCCTAAGCCCGCGGTATACAAATATTGACTGGCAGGAGTAACCACCCGGAAAATAAACATGCCTCCCTTAAGATTTGAAAGCCGTAGAGGCCTACTGCATTAACGCTGAGATTCAGGCTGAGATGTCCCAAGGTATATATTGAATTCAAGTTATGATTGGAAAAGTTTCCGCCTCATCATATTTTTTGTTTATAGTTTAATGATTATCGGCGGAAGGCAATTCCAGAAGTGTCGATAAATTCGGGTGTTTCTTAATTCTCTAGTGAATATATATGTTGAATTGAAGCACAAAAGCACAACGCATATCCAAAACAATAAAAGAATAACATATATAGACGACTAAATTCATTACACTTTACTTGTTTTCTATGTATAGTGGTGTATAAGAGGAAGTGTTTTATCATTTCTGATGCCGCATTTGTAACAAATCTCCCCTAGAATTATCATTTCGATGCAACCGGTACCTTTTAATATCCAGGCAACAGATGGCCTGTGTTATCGTAAAAAAGTTTCTATTACCGCCAAAAAGAGCGCTCTACCAAATGTCAAAACGTAACAATGCTTTAAAAGCACTGTTATTCTACATAGGGTTAGTAATTATGCGGTTATGCCACCCTCGTGCACTTTAACCGATCTATTCCATGGTATATTCAAAGCCGCAGTTATTATAAGGCATAATTATTAAGCGTATTAGTAAATCTAGTTGCACTACTATTAAAACTATGATAGGAGGAAAGGATAAGTGCCGATATGATGTCGTAGAAATTCCTTAGGGTCTCCCCACACCTATCGACGCGGAATCGGCGTTAGCCGATCAAAAAACTTTTTATGTCCACGCAATAAGAGCGAAAAAGACGTTGATCGGCTCGGCCGACGCGAAGCGACGTCCATCAACGGGATTACGAACAAAACACGAGGAATATAGTAGAAACCACTCGGCGAAAGCCGATTCCGCGTCGATAGGTGTGGGCAGACCCTTAGCCGTATGTAGGCTTGTCAAAATATACTGGATCTGCACCAAGTTATTTATAACGTTATAATAAATACAGTTGAGATGAAATGGATCTAAGAACGGCCAAAATCTCTCTTAAAAAAACTGAAGTAACGTTATTTGTGTAATGCACATTTGTTATACACTATAAAGCCGAAATCTGGTTATTGATAGTGACAGTTGCATCTTTACAAAGGCAGGCCATGTGGCGTAGTGAGGTCATTGTGATCACTGCAACAGAGAAACAGATGATAGGTGATAGTGTTATTGTATGACGGATAATGCACGTATCAGCCAACACAATAACTTTTATAATCCGCCGCTTTTTACCCCACAATATCTGCCCCAGCACGTGTCCCGAATAGACGTATGCATAATAATCAATGCATTAACTAACAAAATTAATTACGTCATAACATGTAAACTTTGAAGTTAATTAGAAAAACACTTAATTGTCTTGACTGATGCTATTAGTTGTTTAAATTTGGGGAAGGATGCGCTTGAAGTGGTTTCAAGTGGGACTTAATATATTCTAATTTCGTCGTGTTCACGGTGTTTAGGTACCAAAATGATGGGGGTCTAAATGATCAGTGCCTTCACGATATTTGTGACCGGCCGGGCGCAACCACAATTCGTTTTAATGGGCCTCGTATCGTCAGCGAATGGCCACTTTTTCTTTTCTTTTCATATCATTGCCCGTAAAAGTCGCCCTCTCGAAAGTTATCAATGTTATTATCCTCGACAAAAACGTTACAGTCGCGGTTGCAATTATAATCTCGTTATGTTCTGTTCCGAGTCTTAATAACACGTGTTATTCGCAGTTCATTTTATTTAACACAAATCCCCTTCTGTGATGTGGGAAAGCTATTGTGATTTCTGTATAATGAGTAGAATGTAATTTAATGCACTGCATTAGTGGGCTGCGTCATTATCACGCTTATCACTTGAAAATAGCTTTTTGATATTCGCCAGATGGTATCCCGACTCCCCTCCGAACGGCGTCACGCTTCAAACAGCGTACTTACCTACGCCTAACTGTAAACCACTTTTCCCAATTTAATTTCGCAGGATACATCCGTAATGGTTGTGTTAAAATTCAAGATATTTATCGCCTGAGGCGCGATATCCCTTTAATCCTTCACTGAATGTTTTAGAAACAAACTCGATTCAAAGCGTAATTTAGTTGTTTAGTGGATTTCATGATTACACCGTCATAAAATAAAATCTTTGAATGTCAATAAACAGAAAAATGACATGCTTATTTCGTAAATAATTAAGCTTTAATTTTTTTTCAACCAGTGCGTTCAATCACGGAACTTGCAAATTGGCCAGCATCTGTCCTCAACGTGTGAGCAAACATCTGTTGTGTAATGATGCCCTTAGCTTCGTGACCTATTGTGGCCATTATTTATCTATCAGCGGCCCTCACGTTTAATTAGGACCTATTCACTTATCGCCGCATTCCTATTTCGATCGGTATACATTTTCACGCTCGCCTGCGTCGGCGCCGCTCCTGGTAACAATGCTTCATTGATCGACGATTAGAGTTAAATTTTGTTCCACTGCACGTGCAGTCCAACTCTTAGTTAACACATTTGAATTGCTCAGAGGAAAGAGGGCCCGTTGATGAAGATTTATTTAACCACCGTGTTATCTAATTGTCCTTACTTAGTAAAAAAATATATTTACCTCGTAGAATATCATCGTCCGACGAACGTAAATAATAACGCGAAAGTACTTTATTTGTTTCGCGTTCATGGAAGCGTAATTCCTTGGAGCGAAAAGAACAATATATAACTTTGGGTATAAGGGTGTAAGTAACACGGTATTTTAACCTCACCCACTCGTAAATCATACAAAATACTCGCATGGCTTCACAATCGAATTTGTAAGCATTTTTCAATTATCCGTCGTTGACCACAATGGCCGAACTTATTGGTCTTTTCGTTGTCATAAACAATTTGTACTGGGGGATCATATTTACGGAGCACGGTAAAATGGCTCTTGTATAATACACCTAAGGTATGTAATAATGTTAATTTCATTGACCAAAATTGATCCCGCAGCCCTGTTCTGTAGGGGGGTCGACCTACTTGAATAATTCGATTGTTACCGCCTGCATTCTAAAGCGACTTATGCAACCGCTAAAACAATAAAACGGTCATAAAATCTTTTTCTGTACCTTTTTGATGACGTGTACTTTGTTTTCTTTTTCAGTTGCTTGTTCGAATTAACTTTTGTAATTTAAACTTTGTCAAAGTTTAATCGAATCTTTTTATATTTCAGGTAAGTATCAGCGTTGTACATATCAAGTTTTCAACAAGGAAGATAAGTAAATTGGCAACATTTGATGCAGAAAGTTTCACAATTTAAATACGTCTTAACCGGGATCTTCCGTTTTGATCTCGGAAACGTTTGCGATTGAGGCAAATTTCTCAATTCATTCTCTTATGTCGGCTTAATTAAGGTCTGTCTATCCACTGACCTTTCATTTGTACAGATGGGTCCCGACGACCTTATTGCGAAGCAAATTGCTCTCTGGCGCTCCTCGCTTGCTCCTTAGCAAGAGAGCTTTTCCGAAATGATTATTTACGCAGCTACGTCTATGCATATATGCATAGACGTAGCTGCGTATAGCTATCCCATGCATTTACATTGCTGCGTAGTTTTGTCCGCGAGCGTCTTCTGTACATAAATTTGGACAGACTTATCTTTCGGTATGTCCAGCAATTAATATTACAAGTATAAAGCTCGAGTACAATAAATACTGGCTAGAATCGTAATTATTTATAAACTTGCCATAAAGCGGATTCTGACAATTTGCCTTTTAATTTTATGATAAACTTGAGCGTAGGATAACGATTCCCCGAGTAAATAAAACGGTTATCTTAACGGTTACGGTGTTAGTCACGAATGGCGGTTTTATGAAAGGGCGAGCGTCGGATCTGTTTATCTGTTTGTGTGGACAAAAGTGCAGAGTAAACATCGGCGCGCTCGCAACCTGACAACCTGAAGAGCACTTCACTACTCCGTACAATTGTTTGCGATATGGCAGAATGAACATCAGACACTTACTTGTACAATGACAACAATGCGAGCGCATTTGCGAAAATCCTTTATAAGATATTTCCTTTAAATATTAGTAATGTCAGCAGCTTGAAAGAAAAGCGGAACTTTACAACCATTTCGGCGTATTCTCGGCCTTTGCTCATTCCGGCCCTTGATTTGAGTGTAGTCTTTTAAATTCAACACGCGGCAGGCGCCTCGATAGGCGAATTTGTCGAGTTTAATTAAAGACCTATCGAACGGGCGGCCGGAGCAGAATAGTAAATGTTTAATCGAAAATTAATTACACCTTGCTTCAATTACACTGCCTTTGCTCAATTTAAACCGAAATCCTTAAAATATGTCAGGAACAACCGCTAAAATGAACAACAAGCCATACATTTACAAGCACTAAATAAAAAGTTCCAAAATTATACAGTTCATATCTTGATATAGCATGAATAAGACTACGGTTGCTATTCCTAAAGATTAACAAGATGTAGTGTAAATCCCCTACAAAGTCCCTTTAGCAGAACGCTCAGTTAGGTAAACACCCAGTCTTTGGAGCTTTGTTGTGACTTCTACAAGAGTAGTAAAAGAGATATGTTGCAAGTTCGCAAGAACTTATCTTATGAGCTCATTACGAACCCCACTTTATTCCCTTCTGTAATGGACATAGCTCGCCACTGACTTGTTCGAGTTATGAAGCTTATGGGTTATAAAACGTGCCCGCTGTTATTTCTGTAATTTTACTACTAAGCCCACACTTCAAAAACGCCTAGCACACATCAGGCAAGTGATTTTTATCGGCTATCAACTCAGAGGTTAAAATGTTTAACTACTGTCTTTAACTTTATTTACATCGTGTTCGTTTTGTTTTTATTTTTCTTCTTGCTCCTTCAGTATGCGTATTCATGTCAAGTCAATTATGATAATTATTATGTCAGTCATTTTAAAATCGTGTTGCCGTGCAGACATTGCGTTTGACGGAACTTAATTAATGGATGTCGGTTTCCAACATTGCTCATTTGCTCAGTCATCGCATTGTAATTATGTAAGACAAATATAACTTTTAAATTAGAAACAACTCACTCGGACAAGGAGACACAATATCAAAATAAATCCAACGGAAATTCCAGCGGAACTAATATTCCTTTCACGTTTAATGATTCATCGTGTCGCGAAAAGTCTGTGTTTAATTTCAAATACTAGGGCTATTCTTTTCGATTTGTTTATTTCAAGATTTATTAAATTAAGTCTGATACTCGATATCCGGCAAACAAGGGAATGACGTACCGGTCGATTATCTAACTTCCTTGCCAGTCTTTGTACAACGTGGCGACACTTCCGGGTTGCAAAGTGCCCTCTGCCCGGGAGCTCGCGCCGGAAAACTTGAATCGGCGACTACACTTGCGACTTCCGGTTTGAAATGATAACCGAAGAAACCCAGCAAAATCCTGCTACCAGGAAGTCCTAATTTCACGCTATCTTCATGAAAACGTCTCGTGGTTTCGCTCACAGGACATTAGCTTTTGCATTCATAAAAAGTAAGTACATCGCAGTTCCAATAAAACATAAACCGATTAACGAGATGCAAGTGTGTTTTGCTACAGAATTCAGCAAGTCGATCGCGTAACGCTGTGTACAGTCACGTCTATAAACATGTACTGCCGTCATAACGAAAAAGGGCACATCTAACATTTTTTGTGAAATTGAGCTAGATACATATTCGGAAAGCGGAAAAAAAGGCGCGTCTGTCTAATTTTTTTTTATTTTTTCCTATGGAGTTATTAGGAATTACCATAAGCATAATAGGCACAACTACTCTAAATATCCATATTTACTAAAAATAAAAGGCATGTTCTTTTACGATTAAAATTAAAGGGCACATATTACAATTGTGACTTATGACTTAATTATTTCTTCAAGTAGCACTTAGTTAAAAAGGCACTTTTTTGAGTGATTTTAAAGAAAAGGGCATATGAGGCGAAATGTGCCATTTCAGTTTAGTATTTAACAATTTTGAGCCGCTTGTCGCTTTTAAAATAAAAGGCACAACTACCCAGACGTGTCTTTATTATTTAATGCACTGAAAAGTGAACTGATTACGGGAAAAACTAAACGCGTCAGTTGTGCTATTTCTACGCTCATCCGGGTTCCGGAAGTACCCTACGGTAGGGTTACCCGAAACAGTTACCAATTTAAAACGATATTATAGAAAAATTAAAAATATATACATCTCCATGAATTTATATAAATGTCCAAGATTCAAGAAAGTAAAACGGATATTAAAGCAATTATAATAACAACAATAGTACATGTATGTATTACTACAGAGGCCGGGAAGTAAGGGGTTGCCGGCCGAGTACATATAGACGGAGCATACCGCATACCGAGGCCAAATAGTTATGAGGCTGGGAACCCCTTTTCACGCCTAGGATTGTATAGATCTTTTCTCAAACATGCAATGAAATAATTAAATAAAAACTCCAAGAAATCAGACTTTAATATCTAGAGAAACTAAAGGTACCTTAACTAGAGAAAAATATAACTACCACAATATTTCTTCTTTCGTCTCTTGCTTCGTCAGTGTTTTCGTCGGAACTCATATTAAATAACAAAATCAACAACGCACAATAATCCAATAAAATAGAATTACAGAATGAAAAATATCAATTTTGTTAGTAACTAAATATAACCCTACCTTATTTGTTGTGTTTTTTTACGCTGTATGGATATACGTTTAATGTCATCAATTGTTTTGTAGCGTAACTATATTTTGGCTGACGAGAGTTTTCAAAATACTTCAGTGTTATTTTTTAAAGAAACACACTTACTTTTTTTGCGATTGAGGGTTGTTTCAAATTACTTACATCAGTCGGTGCATTGTTAACAGTTCTTGAGTGTCTATAAAATATCACAACGGATTGCTTTAACAAAAACCTACTAACTACCTACCGACTCGCAACAAAAAACGTCACCTGACATTCGCATAATATTTATTTCGTAAGCCCAAGTTGTTTTAGATTTTAATAGATGCCTATCAAATCTTTAGTTTAGTGAAATTATTTACTTAAATTGTAGAATAAAAAGGCATAAGTAATGAAATATGCCTTATTTTCCTAATAGAATATCCAATGGGTTGAATATGTTAGAATCAAAAGGCTCATTTGGTTAGTTATGCCTTTTATATGTTGCAATAGTATTTTCGCTCAATTTAATTTACTAAGTAAAAAATATTTATTCGATTTATCTACAATTTCTTTAATCAAAATAAAAATGTATATACACAGTAGCGCAGGTTTATTGTTTAAGAAAACTTCCTCATCCAAAAAATTTTTGAATTGGACGTTTATATATATTTATTTAGTAAAACACCAAAAATCATTCAATCTCAATTTTTGCGAGTTTATCCAAATGTTAAATGTGCCCTTTTTCGTTATGACGGCAGTGTACACGTTTACGTACGGATGTCAATGGAATAACGTTGAAAATCGTATACATGTTTATAGACGTGACTGTACGCGCGTCAGGTAGATCTAAATGTCACTTTTAACCCGACTGCCGAAGGAGAGGAGGGTTATTGTATGGAAAAATTACAGCTGATCTAACGCGTTAGCGCGTTCAAAACGTTACGTGATTATTTACCCCTCAGGACCAAATAGATATCGTTAAATGGCTCACCGATTTTAGTCAGAAAAACAAAGGAGTCCGTCCGTATGTGATTCAAGCGGTAAAGACTGTTCTTTGCTTTAGCCGGCCAGGCCTAGCTCCTTGACATGACTACCCGATCCCACTCGGTGACTATCTTCTATTGAGGGTGCAATTATGTCTTCAACAGAACTCATTGAAAAGGATTTTCCAATTAGGGATGCTCATTGAATTAATGAGCGGCCTGCACGTTGATAAAACACCTCTCTCCGTCATTTCAACGTTATGAGAACCGTCATTAAGATAAATATTTCCCCTTGAATATGAATTTTGTGCGTCTCTTATCTAATTCTGTGTCATTTTCTCTGTAAAATTGTCCAGCGACGTCTTTCTTGCTACAATAATTGCGAATACTCAGTTTTATTACGTAAGTTATTCGCTGTCGTTTGTTTCTAAAGAGTTCGTTTTAGCCTCGGCAGTACAGAACTAAACACCTCCTTTATTCGGAGAAATAGGCGCGAATAGAGCTGTAGCGAGTAAACCATAAATCTTCTCATTGTTTTGTCAATATTCATATGGCAGAGGGAAGTGGTTGCTCCGGTGACACCATGGGTCTTCAATGGGAAATCTCACATAGGCGCCTTAGATATTGCGCTTAGCGGAAAGCTTATTGTTTGACGAGGATCCCGGAAATTTCGCGTGTATTTAACGATCTGGGTGACAGTCCCTCGTGAAACCAACAACTTCGTGGAACATTTTCGAACAAGACAGGCGTCCAAGCCTTGCAGCCAGCTCAAACAATGGGACCATAACTTAACTAAGCGAAAAGCTAGCGTTGACAAGGGTAACGTCCTGTTGTTATTTACGTCTCGTTTCTATCTGCGCTAAAGTGAAAAATACCTCTCGAAATAGTTTTTCCATTGGAGCATCCATAAGTGCGGTTTAGGAGTTTTTTGTGGATTTAAAATAGGTACCGCTGAAATTCAATCGTCATTATAATAATCGACAACAGAAGTCTGTTTATTGTTAAATAACATGAACAATTTTTAATGTTGAAGCAAAAATGTCAAGTGCCAATTGGTTATTAAGAATTGGAAGCTTTAGTATGGTACTTATATGTAGGTATTTATACGCTGGATGCTTTAGATGGCAGCATTGATTTCACTGTAACATAAATCATCATCACATCTTTTAAATTTGGCTTCATTCGATCAAGCAATGTGTAAAATAAGTGGCATGTAGCGGTAAATTAAATACAGTAATTTAGTTTGTGAGGAAAAGTTGATAAAAAGGTGTTCAATTTATTCTAATAGCAAAGTTCAGAGTCAGCCTTAGAAACTTGCCTAGAAATTCCATCAGCAAAAAGACTGTCAGTCATTTCCGCGAGATACGTCTGCTGATTTCTGCGTATGTTAATCATATGAAAAGAATACCAACATCTATTTTATTCCGTGCAGTAAATATAATAATTATAGTCGAAAAGATCGGCGTTTGTAACCAAATTGTTCAAATATCTTTAAAAGTTATACATCACAAATCTACAAGTTGTAACCACAGCTTTTGAAAGTTTTGTTTTAATAATTTTAATAATTAATATTAATAATTAGCTATTGATAATTTTTGCACTTACAATTTTCTTGCGGAACAATGAATACTTGTCTACTCACCAACGGTTAAATAATTACCCTAAACTCATAAGTATATATTCATGTGTGCGATAGTTGTAAAGAAATTTATAGCTGGCTTTGTTCTGAAATATGGCTTAGGCCAGCGACACTTCCAAGAAGCTGATATCTATTGGATGACATGATATTATATCGTCAACTTTCATGTTAACACACTTCGCAGAATTAATGTCCGTGGTATGAAGTTTGCGTTCTTAATCGCTACAGATTATTAGAATCCTGGAGTATGTAGACCACAGATATAGGCAAGGTTTTATTGCCGACTGTACTTTCCCTTTTGGAGTTCCTTCATTATGAGTATAATTACAGACCAGCTTGGTAACAATATCATATGTAATATTTCATCTTCATCCGACATAAGACATACCTACTCGTAACACTTATACAAAATGTATGCAAAACTCCAGCTCAATCAAACATAGAGAAACATATTTTAACTTGTTAGTTATGATTACAGAAAATTAAATTCATGAATATTTGGGGATAATCTTACACAAATTAACCTAGACAATCAAAAACTCCATGAATCAGAGGAACAAATATTCGTGCAGCTCATCACACATATAAACGACCTACTGGGATTCGAACCCAGGTAGTCAGGGTTACTACCAACTAGGCTAAAATAGTCTTAAAATACGAGGGTCGATCGAACCTTTTTAATGAAATGTTGTATAACTTTATGTAGTTTTATTTCATGCCATTTCACTTTACGGCTCATGTGCACATTTGCGGCTAACTTTCAACTATCTGCTTCATTTTACAAGCAGTTTGAGTTTATTACTTCCTCTAAAAATAATTTCTAATTAATCTTTTGCCCTATGGACAACAGACCGGTCTATAAAGAATTTAATAAAAACTCAAGTGACATGCGAATAAAAGCCGTAGGAAATAAGATCTCTCTTTGGTACTCGCTGCGGAGTATTTGAGCAAATCAGTTTTTTTTTAATTTTATGAAAAAGTCCGTGTTCGTTATAAAAAAAATATGGAATAATACAACTGTGTATTTAACTTGTTGCTTCTGCTTTCACTTTTTTTGTATAGAGTATGTATATTAAAATTCTTTATTTCGGACAAACAAGTACCCATAGAGTTAGTAAATTAATATCTTAATCTTGTGTTAGTATTTATATATAAGCAATTGCAATAATAATAATAATATAATTATTTATTTCGGAATAAATCCATAGTGAAGGCAATAACTAAGTTAGTGGTAGTTATTAGTATCGGGCCACACTTTTCGGGACGACCGCATAGCCTAGTGGGTAGTGACGCTGCCTACGACGAAGCTGAAGGTCCTGGGTTCGAATCCCGGTAACGGCAAATATTTGTGTGATGAGCATGAATATTTGTTTCGGAGTCTTGGATGTTTTCTATGTATTTTTTTTTTCTATGTAAGTATTTATATATATTATATATATCGTCGTCTAGTACCCGTAACACAAGCCTTATTGAGCTAACTATGGGGCTAGCTCGATTTGTGTAAGATTGTCCCTTATTATTTATTTATTTATTTATTAGCCCTACACAAAACTTAATCATGGAACACTCCAATTTGTCTGCAACCGTATTCAGGATGCTGTTGGAGCTGTGCAGTGCACAGCTTATTAGTAATATACATATACACAACTCCACCAACGTATCTATATTACAAATTGCGCTAAAAATCTTATAGTACTTACCAACTTTAAAGGTTTTATTACCACTCTTCTATCACAGTACTCGTACTTCGACTTCTTATAGTAAGTTTTTGTTGATTTTAGAACAGGAAATTATACACATACCTATATCACAATAACGAATGGTTGTCTAAAAAAATCATTAAGCCTATTCGAGTTACTTGAACTGCTCTTAAGGACCGTGCACATTTGTTTCTACCGATTTTATTCCTAAATTTGGAAATTGAACATATAAATATTAGCAACAGTGAAGTGAACTAACATTCACAGTTGTGAATGAAACAACTTTGACAGATATGTTATTAGCAAGATTGGTTACAACAGCACATTACTTTTTTCATATTTGGTTTTCTTTTCTTCATAATCGAATGAGAGAGCGATGCGAACGAAATTCTATGCTTCAGCTTGGTCCGAAAATTGTGTCCAGATGTCCCGCTTACAGCTATAGCATTTCTCAACCGATTCTCGTGAAATTTATTGAACAGGTTCGTTAATGAAGTAAGTATATATAATAATGACACATTTTGAAAAACTGTTCTATAATGTTTAGAAACATTTATTATGTACAACGAATAAGATTTTTCAAGAGAATATAACAGATAGGTAAGTAGGAAAAAAATGCATTTTAGTTTTTAAATTTCAAATTGCCGCTAAAACGCTTGTTAGTGTCATGGCGTCCCGATTGACGTCACGTTTGTATAAACAGAACGCAGACCTTTAATATTTGCTACCTAGATCGCTCAATTGCTCATTGAATGAACATAAATTAAAAAGTTTACAAGTCTTGCGCGGCCGTGCGAGTGAGACAGCGGGACAATGACTTATGAAGATCTGACAGATAACATGGTTCTATCCCTGTCTTACTATTCGTTCAGTACGTAAGTTTTCTCTGAAATCTGTGGTAATGGCCGTTATGGGTATGTGTTAATACAAACGTGACGTCATTCGCTCTGATTGGTGTTTAACATATCATGGCGGGCGTCCGTATTTTTCAGTTTAATTTTATGAAAATAAATAATAGTCTCTTACTTAATAAAAAAATATGAGCAATTTTCGAATTCTATGATTAAAATTTCACTAAGAAAATACCATATTTTAGTGGTTTTCAATTACTGTCATCATGCCTATTCTTTGTAAAATCAGTTTTCGAAATAGTTTTTTTTAAAGACAGAACCCCTGTTTACTACTATTGATTTGATAAAGGAAAAAGATTCTCCATTCTTTCATTCTATTTCATACATTTTCTGTGGCTGAAAAAACCTGCAAATTGTATGGCAAACCAATTTTTCTTTGTAATGATTTAGAGCAGGAAAAGCATGTTCAGCACACTGTTGAATAAATTATAAAGTACACTTTTTTTTAATACGCCATTGTACAATAGTACATTGTGATACAAGTGAGGTAGGTTGATAATTACATCAGAGGCGAAATTGTTCACGCGAACCGCAGGTGAGCGTGATAAGGAAGCCGAGGATGTAATTATCAAAGCTCACGCGTATCATACGACGTTTTTCAACACATTTTGCGAGGAAAAAATCATTTTCATAAGATGAAAATGTTATAGGCCTGCCAAATTATTTACTTTACATTAAGCAAATCATTACGATGACAACAGGTTTTTACTCACAATTGCACATCGCCAAGAATTTCCAGTGGCGTCCATTCTATTTATCAATTTTCTAGTCACCACGAGTCAACATTTTTGATAATAACCAAACACGTTTATACAAATTTTACAAATATTTGTGAAATAAATAACCTATCAAAATATAACCTATATTGTTTTTTTTTTTTTTTTAAATTCGTCCATTCGGACAGGCTAAGACCATGGGCCATACTGCCTAGTCTTCAGTAAGTATAATTTCATTTGATCGAATCCAGTAATAACGTCTTCAGTAGTTTCAAATCAGAAGTCTCTAGTCCAATAAATATGTCTTCAGTTATTTCCAATTCATAAATAACCTATATTGGCACCCAACAGTTTTTTTTTCGTGAAGTTTGCGCACACAAATCTCTAAACAGCCAATACAAAATAAAATTATATTTTCATTTTAATATGTTATCTGTATTTAATTCATGTAGAATGTTATGAAAAGTGAATAGTTTTACTAAATTAAACGTTTCCATATCATATACAAAAAGAAATAGTCAATTAATTAACAAAAAGTATTTAATTTGTTTAGTCGAGTAAGAATCCATTTGCCGAAAATTAAAAAAAAAGCTGTACATTCTGTACAACCTGGTTAATTTAAGAATGCACCGTGTTCATGCATTATATCTTGCTGCAAGGTGCCAACGTGACTTAATCGGGATATAACCATAACACACAAGTGTTGTAAAGTTATAAAACACGCGTTTTTAATATCCAGGATTATGAGCCTAAAAGCGACACAATAAGAGGTACGTTACGAGTAATTGTGTTGAAAAGTCCTTTACATGAATGGAAGTAGTTACCAATGTGGCCGGCCTTCAAAACGTTCCGCCGAATGTAGCTGTGGCCTTGTGTTTCTAACCGATGATTTTAGTCACGCCACTCGCATTACGAGCACAACCACTAATCCGTAATACGCTGAGATGAGGTCTTGAGCTCATTGGTTATTAGCTTGTTGAATGGCCGCTCGGTATAGAAACATTACTAAGGCTTTATTGTCTATGTAATTGACTAATGTACACTAGAGAACACTAAACTCATGGTTACCTGTTAAGCCTGAATCACACATGCTGGCGCGGCTTTTTTTATAAGACGGTGGCAAACAAGTGTACGGCTCGCCTGATCGTAAGCGGACACCGCAGCCTATAGACACATGCAACTCCAAAGGAACACAGAGGTAACATGGGCGTTGCCGACCCTTGATATGTTTGAGGATTCGCCGTGTTGATAGCTGAAGGAACAATTTCCTTCGCTCTCAACACAGCATCCTCGGGAGCTCTGGCGACCTTGCTCACCAGGAACACAACACTACTACAGAGCAAGTAGTAGTGTTATTATGGCTATATGGCTGTGCCCTACCTCACCAACGGCTCAGCGGCTTGTTATTAGCTATCAAATTTACTATTGATCGTCACCTCAGGCCGCACCAGGTGATTCAGGCCTTAGGGTGAATATCCACCAGCGAAGAAGCTGATCGAAGCTGTGTTTTCATGTATTTGACAGCTAGCTGTCACTTGTTGTGAAAGACAACTTCGCACTCGTTTCTGCTGGATATGCTCACCCAATCTGGCAGATATTTATTAAGATCAGTTCTTAGTCACCTTTTATTTACTGCATGGGCTTAATATCCGCCTCTATGTTTCATCGATAGGGGTGTAGACACTAAATAAAACAATCAATAATGTTGTATTTTCTCGAAAAAGGATTAAAAATGTAGTCAAATGGAGAAAAAAACATCGCAGGATGTTACATAATCACAAAGTTATAAGTGTCCAAGGTTTTAAGAGGGGTATGTTCTGTCCCTTTTCCGCAAAACGCACACCTACATATGAAACGATTGTCATTTACTATGACGCTCGCAGATGGTGACGTCACTATCTGCGAGCGTTTTCTCTCTAACAAGCAATATGAAAACGGTTGTAGCTTCGTTAATCTTTGAGATATCTGAATGGGATTTTCGTCACTAGACATATTTTTTGCCTTCTTTATTTTATAATAATTTTAGTCTACACCCCGCATTGTGTTCAAAATACATTTGCAAGAACATCATCTATTCATACATTTAATTTAATAAAGAAGGCTCGGAGCATTAAATTTTTCAATTTTTCCTTTCATTTAAAAATGTATAATTTAATAAAGAAGATTGTGTAAACATATTACAGCAACGTCTTGGTAAATGTTAGTACGAGCCACGCCATTAGAGATGTGAGACTTGGACAGCGTCATTAGCTATGGCATTGACCAAATTGCTTTACAAGAAGAACAAGAAATAACTATGCAAGAAGATACGTGACTCAACACCTAAACTACAATATCTGGCAGTGTATACTGGCCCATATTGAAATTGCCGTAATATATTGTACTCTGCAAGTTAACGTGTTATGCAAATAATAACCCAACTTGTTCCACTGTAGTGCAGTTATGGGACCGCAATCACTTCTGCCTCTTGCTGTGACTACTTCATTCAATTTAGGGTCTTTTCTGGAACTACATAAAATAGTCTTTTGCGTGTATTGGTTTCGTAGTCTTGAGAATATACCATTTCTCGACGGAAGCCCGTTATTGGCACTATTAGTGCTATTAGTCGTTATTTATTTTGTTTGCGGTTTCAGTCGCGTCTACGACTCCGCTTTAGGATTCATTGGTTTTACTAATTACTCTCGAACGTGATTTAGTTTTATTAACAGGCTACTGGCAATGTTAAGTTCAACTTCTATAGTTAGAACTGACGCTGTTTGCGAATATAGGTTCCAGTAGATATTTTTTTTAACAATGCGACCTCTAAATAAACTATCACTTGATCATATACATATGTGCCTCTTATGTTATTTTATTATAATATATTTTAAAACATACTCTGTATTGTGGGTTTGGAGCCCGCAACACTCTTACGTGTTGGCGCATATACCACTTTAGCGGTGCTAAAAGTAAACTTTATCTTGAAAAATCTTCTTAACGTTATTCACTTCTCCAGCGGGTGTAATAATCGTAGTCAATGGGTGCATGCGGGGTTAAAATGGGCTAGATAAGAACATTCACACCACAAACTGCGGGTATATAATCTTATTTAAATATATTATCGAGTCTAACACAAGTTTAACCCGTCAATGGTGCCACTAACAGACACAAACCGAGACTTGGCAGAGTAAAAAGAAGCTTGTATAACTGTGATATATTTTTTAATTCCTACTGTGTTTTTAACAGTCAAGTTAAATAGCAACTGAAATGCACCATAGATACTGACCACACATAAACTTCCCGTGTGATCTTATGTGACTAAACGCATTAAGCGCATGTTAAAATTTACTCAACATTACAGCCTTTTTGTAAACTATTATTATAAATTACAACGAACTTGGCATATGATTACTTTAGCGGAGCTTTAAACTATTTGCGTCCCACGCGCGTGACTCACGCAGACGGCGCACAGACGAGCAAACAAACAAATACTCTAATGATTTCCTAAGTCCGCAACTATCGTGGGATCGCTCTTTATGCCCTATTCAGGCGGGGTTACGTGGGACACTTTCGTAACCTAAAGGTTCGGACATGGAGGTCGATCACGTAACGCATTGTACGCGCGTCAGGTAGATCTATCTGTCACTTTTTATAAGGAAAAATTACAGTTTAAATTGTCCTGACGCGCATTCGACACATTACATGATTACCCCTCAGGTAACGCGTAAAAATAAGACTGGTCATTGACATTGTTGGTCTTTAGTAAATGACCAATGATCAGTGGGATAACTAAAAATAAAATAATAACTAATAATAAAATATCTAGATGTGAATCGACTATTTCACTTAGCTGGTGAAAGCCAGCCACAATATAAATACCTATCTCAATCTTCTTAACAGAAAATTAAAAAGCCAAAATCATGAAAAAGCCGCAAGCTGTTTGCCGGCTAACCTCTAATAATATGTTGAATATATAAAAATCATAATATTCGGATACGCAGTGTATGTAAAACCTTACTGGAACTGCCTCTCACACCCGAGTTTCTCACGTGCTAGGCTTTACGAGCGACTTATATTTCACAATGACTAATGTTCACAGTTCGGTTGCTATTACTATGTAGATAAATAAGTGCAATCATTACTTCCCAGTGGTTATTACTTCCGCGCGATGATGATGGTTTTAACAGATTACGTCATGGTAAATTGCAGGTAGGTAAATGCTTGGGTACTTTGAAATGGTTCCACATTTAATCGTTAGAGATTACTTCGAAGGAGACGCTTTTTGAATTAGATTATTATTGTTGGACTAATTGGCAATATCAACCAAGCGACCCGACTGCATTTCCGATATGTTCAAAATACGAAGTGCACTACTAAATACGAAGTGTACGTGCACTGCGTAGACACGTGTCTACGCAGTGCACGTGAATTTTGTTGATCGTTCAACTCCGAATATTGTTATTTGTACTGTGCCTGTTATTGAATTTCAACGTTCCAAGTCACTTTAAATATAATTCACTATATTTAAAGTGACTTGAACTTGATAACGCCTCCGCGCAGGCTCCTGGATTACAAAGATACCAATTTCATAAAAGACTTTCTACTTATCTCCGAGAGTCGCATAAGCCACATTCTACAATTTGAAACCCTGCTATAGGACAGCGAGCTTCGACAATGAGTCGCCTCGCGTTGAGAGATTAAACCGATGCCTCAGCGGATTGCCCCACTTACTAAATGCCTCTAATATCCTGCCATACCAATTATCCTCTTGACATCTGACCGCTTTCTTTATGCTAACAACACGTTATGTAACATCCTTATTTTGTTCAGTACTAGTGGCTTCAAAAACTTAGATGGTTGATAGATGTTAACTGAAGTATTTCGTGTTTTGGGCAATAGGTATATAGCCATCAGTTCTTTTTTGTTTCATTGGTTCCAAATGGTCAAGAACACTACAATGAATTCGAAATTGAAAGTTTTCCCACACAGTAGGTAAATGTATCGTGTCGTGTCGTGCGTGTATTACAAAATATAACATTTCTTAAATTCATACCAATCAAATATTCCGTGCTATTGTTAGAACTGTATTTGCAGAGTCGAATTCCGGCGTTCTCTAATGATCACTTACAAGTATCCATAATTGCCTATGAGAACCGTAATTTTCCCAAGTCACGATTATCTGGCATTACATTATAAAGTCAATAGAAATAACTTTATGCTGGTTCTATCTTATTGTGGAAATAATTGTTTCGATAATAGCGTAAGAACAGTATACATTTCTTCCTAAATTTTAATTTCAAGGGACAAATAAAATGCTGCGAAAATTTCGCAAGTTTTGATTTATGAATGTTTAGGATTACCGTACCTAAATAAACAAAGTTTAATTAGTAGGTAATTTAGCTAAAGGTGTACCTACAGACTTAGTTGCTTTCTAAATTTAACCTGAATAATCTGTGACTTTTGCATGATTTCTAGCGAAGTGTACAAAATACTTAAAATGATTTTTCAGTGAGATTCAGACGTTAACTATATCTGAGATTATTTGAGTGAGATTCAGACGTTAACTATGTATATCTGCCATTATTTGAGTGATATTGAGACGTTAACGATATCTGAGATTATTTGACTGAGATTCTGACGTTAACTATATCTGAGAGATTATTTTACAAAACTAGCTTAGTATGAAGCGTAGTTGCGTTATTTTATTGATCTTGATTTTCCAAATCAATACCCCGGTGATTTACGTTTGAACACGATCGTTTTAATGATGTCGGTTCGTACTTCGAATGAGCTGGCATGATTTCAGCATTCCTTGCCTCTACGAGTTGCACCTGAGCCGGCCCATTGTGTCCTAGACCCGTCACTCCTCGTTGGACAGCACACTCAGCCGTCTGGAACACTTTCAGACCTCTAGACTCAAAATATACCAATTCATACTTTAACCACTTGAGACAAAGACTATAATTGCAGCTAATGTTAGGTTGCGAACTTACTGGGCGCAGCCTGACGTATGCGTGATATTTTCAAATGGACAGGCGCAGGCGATGGCATAACCCGACAGCCCTGCTGTGATATAAATCGCATGCGAGATATTCAGGCTGATGTTTAAAATCTATTCAAGTGAGAATCATAACCGGTTTGCATTCTGCATACATCACTTTTCTTCATAACATAGACTTATTCATTTTACAGTGCTGTCTTTTGTTTATGCAATGACGAGGAAGCGCTATCTGCAATCAGTTCATTTGCTCGAGTACAATCCCTTAAAAGGCACTCGGGGCTTCTGTCAAGTGTCGTTACTCCAGTAAACCGGATTGAAACTCTCATTTCATTCCCATTCGCTGTTCAGTTTGAAATTATTAATTCGGAGCTCGCTCTGTTTGCGTTCCATTACCCGCTGCGGGATTGCTCTGATACAGAATGTCGTGACGACGTTAATCTAAGAGAGATAAGCATTCAACGCTCTCTAGATAAGCGAAATTAAATTATTGTTAACTTCCGTATGAAAGATATTAGAATATCTAAGAAAATAAGAAACCATGACATGACAATCTTGACGGCGCGAGATTACAGTCTTATCAAACAAAGTCAAGAATCGTTGCATTGCGCATGGAAGTCGTGTCGTATCTTCCTTTACTGATATGTAATATCCTAATATCCGACGAATTTGCCCCGAGCACGCCCGAGGCACATTTTTTCACTCGTGATGTATGCTATAGCTACGTCTGCCCAAAGCATTCATTACCATGCCTCCGCCCGTCAGTATAAAGGCATCAGGCGATAGCATCTTACGGTTTTTGAAATGAGCTCTGCCAACCGCAGCTTCGTTAATTCAATCACGACTACAAATTAACTGCCGCAACCTAAGTATTGGAGCTATTGCATACCTAAGAAACCTTTGGTCCCATGTTCTCCACTTTCAACCAATAGATTCGACTAATCCACACTTAAGATACAGTGAGATATTGACGTCGAAATATCAGTTTATGTTATCCGGAGATTTATGACTGTATTTTTTTTGTTAGGCAACGGTAAATACGAAAACTCGACAGAAGAGACGAGAGAGAAAAAATGAGTGATATTTATTATACATGCATGTATGCAAGCATGTGAAGATAATAGCGCAGATCTATAAACTATAGACGCACGGTGTATCCCTTATTTTGGAGGCAAATTATCCAGAATCTCACGAAACGCGTCACTGCCACCCGGTATGGAAATTTGCCATAAGTTACACATTACATGTAGAAATTCACGCCTTTTCCACTTCGCTCTACTTACTGTGATGTCCTCCTTTAACTTATTCAATTAAGTATCTTTTCTGTTTCTAGTTACATTTGGGAATGCACGTTAAAATCTAGTTTAGTTTTTTTTTATAATGATTCCCAAATAATAGATGAAGACTGGGTACCATTGTTTCAAAAGCTTAGACAAAATTACTTAGGTACTAAAACATCCTGTGATGAAAACCTATGAATAAATGCTGAAAGTGCCTTTAGCATAAAGCCAAACTTAAGTCATCCTATGCCAATTCTACAGGGCGTCATACCAGGAACAAGGACCTGCTTATCGACAGCCCTTGACATGGAAAGGCTTTTTTGCCATCGAAATTCACCAGCAAAAGCCGTGGATGGCGATCCTCAACTTTTAACTTAGCAATCGATCTATTTTCAACCGTAACACCGTTCAAAAAGGTGCAACTTAACATAGGTGTAAAGCTGTCCCACTCTGTGCCCTGAACACTTTGTTCGTAAAAGCATTCCATCCATTGTGATTACAGTAGCCCTAGAGACTCGCAATACCCAGGGCATGTATTGGTAATGCGGTAGTGTTGATATGCTCGTCACGTCACTTCCGTATGAATATCGGAATAATTGGGAGGAGAAATAAGTTGTCAAGAGAAATCGAATACTTTTGGTGGTTATTATTTAAGGTCTATATTTTCCGCAGTAAAATAAATTATAAATACCTACTTAAATGAGTGGAGTTCTCTTTTATGTTTTGGTTAAAGCAATGTCCATACCAGCTTTGAGCTTAAGTGCTTTCAATGGCTAATTTCTTTAGTCAACTCAACACTGTCAATCTTCAGCACTGGAATATATACCAATATATACCTATATTAATTATTAAAGATCCTAGCTTCACCTCCACTGGAACGATGCGAGATTATTTAAACCCTTTTGGTAAATAATACGTCCTCCTTCATTGGATATTCGCGGTATCCCGCGCACGTAACCCGTAGCTTGTAAAATTATGTTATTTTGTAACCTCCGGGCGGCTGACAAATTGCAATCTCCGTCTAAGAGGAAAAGCGAGAAAACTCAATCTAGATGAAATAGTTTTGAAGCTATTCGATAGAGTTGTTTGGGGCAATATATTTGCCCCATATTTTCTCCGATTCTCGATATCGGAAAGGGAACTTCGTAAGTCCTGATCCCATGTTCGTGATTGAAAAATAAGAGTTAATCTCGGTCATGCGTCAATCGCTTGGAAAATTCGCCAGCGGCCAATCACAGTTTGATGTCTTCTTTATGTCTATTGGCTTGCCTTCTATGTTTACTTTCATGTGGGAATCCACATGAAAGTAAACATAGAAGGCTCGTTGGTGTCTTGACTGCAATTAACCATTAGCTAGTAGAAATCCGATGGTGGCGGACCACACAGACAACGCCCGCTGCCTGAAGCCACTCGTGAGCCATAAGTCCTCCGACCGCCCGCACCACAATAAAGACTTTCCCACTACGAACCAATCTCGGTATGAAGCTATAAAATCATTTTATTTGTTTCTATCCAGGGCTAAGTCGCTCAATTGCTGTGGTACTAAATTTTGACATAAATACAGGCTTTTAATAAATTATCACTAAATTAAAAAAAATACGACAAATTCTAGTTCGCAGTTAGTATTAGATAGCCTTTAGCCCTTAGAAACGAGATAAACCATGGACTGCTAGGATGATGACGATGTAATTTAGGAATCAATGACCTTCTTACACTTCTGACAGTAACCTCTAAATAAATGGATGTATTTTGATATCATTCTACAAGCTTGGCATAAAAATACATTCATTTCATTCGAATTTCAGAAGGCAGTAGCTAAATTCTAATAGAATATCCTAGATAGCTAGGTAGATTCTAAGCAGTAGATTGTTCAACTGCTTTACTTCAGTGGCATAGTATCCATAGATCTCCATTCCCGTCGGCTCTACATGTCTTATGCAGACAATTAGACCGACAAATCACTGGCTTGCCTACGAAAATATCTGTCGCCACGTAACTGTATCAGCATACCAATGCCGATTAATGTCACATAAAACACCGAATACCAGACTTGTGGCCAAGCAGCGCTTCCAACATTCATTACATTGGAAGTACAGCACACCGTATGCCGGAAGCCGGTCGCGCGTGGTCGTGCCCACGTGATTGACAGCTCACGCCAGAGGCAACATCTATCCGCCTCGCTTCCCTGTGAAATACCGCACGTCTGCAAACGTTGTCTCAGCCGCGACCAACTCGTTACTCGAGCGTTTCAAATTCAAACAACCTGTAGCTAGTTTCCCCTTCAGCGTTTATAGGTTTAACTTTGACGTGATTGTACTTCGTATATTGATCTTTATGTGTGAACATTCATAACTTTAATAAAGCATGTTCTTTTTACAAGCTTTTATTTAACTTGCCCTGTTAGTATGGGACAAATCTTGCGAGTTAAATTTTACCCGATTGAGCTGAATTGGTGGGTTTAAGTATAGTTTGGATGACAATTCAGTATTATGGTACCATCGAGCTGATCTGATGAAGGAGACAGAAGGTGGCCATGGGAATTCAGTACTTAACCGACGTAACCTCGTTGAGTTTGGGCTCGTTAGAATCATCTCAATGAGTAGTTAACAGAAAAGTACAGTCGGCAATAAAAGCTTGTACCAAAAATGAATTTTTGACAGAAACTTATTATATTTCGCAATATCCACCCTTTTCATACGAGTCTTGTGACAGGTGATTTCATCATGACTTACTGTACGAGTATGTTGACATTGCTGGCTTGAGCTATCAAGTCTTACAAGAATAAAGGCTGGGCATCCGGTCGGGACTGGTCCATTGACACAATTGCTACCGAATATGGTATCCCATTGATTAATGATCTACTTTTTCATATATCACACTTAACTCGTTATGAAAACACTGATTCGCATGTGGTAAACCAAGCATCTTGTCCTCAATAACTTCGCCATATTGGTCGGCGTGAAGTTTTGACCCACCCTTATAAAGGTGATTAAATTATAGGCAATGGTTATAATTAATTCTGGATCTAGAGAATTGAATCAACCGCGTCGTTATTGTTTCGGTAAACTGCACGAACTTATACCTGTCGTTTAAAATTATAATACCGAGGTCTATAAAATGTAGCGAGATGTCGTTAAACCGTCGTTATAAATTATCTTACAAGGCGGCCTCATAAGGATCGTAATTTGAGAAGCAAGTACTGGGGCAAGTCGGCTTGTGTTACACTCGCTGCAAGTAATTAACGCAAGCGCCTTATCATATTGTTGTAGTGAAAATTTAATGAGGTGAAGGTAGCCATGCCCTTACGGACAAATTGAATCAAACCCGCTTGGGTTGGCTTCAAGAAACAAAATGCTAAACGGACCGATAAACATAAACGAGCACAAAATGTACCTAACAAGGACAGTAACTGTAAAATAGAGGATTACTTGCACCCATAAAATTTTAGCGTCAATTGAAGCCTAACTGTTACTCGCTAATGGAAAGTGTTAAGTGTACCTAGAAATCTGTAACGTTCCATACTTTTTAACTTTCGGTCTGCGTTATCTAGATAATGTTCAGTTATCTCGAAATAAATTAGTTTACCGTATTCTACTTTCTCCTTTAATTTTTTTAAAATAATGGCTGGCCGCAATTAACAAATGGATCAAGTGAAATGAAACTTGTGGCTGAAATAACTCGAATTTATGTCTTTATAAATGCTACACAATTCATCGTTATAAGAAAAAGTAATTTAGAGTTAAATAAAACGATGATATGTAGGTATGAGATAACGGCAGGGCTTTAACTATTGTGTAATATAGCTAAAGTGATCACCGTATCACGGATGCAGAGCTAAGATCAGCAATTGTTATAATTACTGGCGATTATGGCGCCTCATACTTCCTCATAGCCAGGTCGGCGCTTCGGTGCGGAACAAGTAACAGATCATGTGCCTAGTAAAAACTATCTCAAAGCGGAAGCTATAAGGAGAAACTGCAAGGAACCCTCAAAGGCTAACTAGCCTAAATTTATAAACAGCTCCATCAACAAATTTTAATTGCTATGAACATTCCATCAACTTTATTAAAAAGCTTCCTACGGGGTAACCAAGTTTTCTTCAATATAAAATCTGTATATCAAGTATCCAGTTGTGTGGTTATATACATAATGCTGTTTATAATAAACATGCTATGTAGGAATGTGGATTCGAAATTAAATTACACGCAAACGAAATATGCGATGCTCAACAAAAGTCATTGAGTATCGTTTTACCCGGCACACGCGTATTCCGCAAACCACTCAGAGCGATACCCAGCTCCAAGAGAAATAAATCGCTCCTCATTCCAGAGCCCGATTTGGCGAAGCGGCTTCCGTAACCGTCTCGTTACTCGCTGATTTATTAAACATTGTACTCGGAACTACGGGTCATATATGAATATGAATAAAAAGCACCGTTGGCTTCGCGCATTCGGCCGACAATTCGAAACAAAACCAGAAATGCAGCGTGCCGTAAGCTGATCAAAAACAATATATGGATGGTTTTTTTTAAATGCATTTCGAACTGGTGCTGTCTATGCGGGAGGCCTCTGTGCTCGGATCCCCACCATGTAAGGTAAAACCTGTAAAGCCTTATAAGATTAACGGACATTGCACTGTCCAGCTTATGATCGGAGCAAATGAGTCGGAAGTAATTCATCCGTATTCAGTTAAGCATTTTAATATGAACACATGTAACATCGCATTAGAAAAGGTGGGAGGCGTTTTTAACTATATAAACTTATTTTGTACTTATGTTTCGGTACGAGTACGGGTACCTGCATAAAATTAAACTGACGGTATCAGACCGTAACGCAAATGGGTTAACAACCTGTATATGTCTACAAACACGAGTTTAGTTAAACACTTGATCAGTATTGTGCTGCATTTGGAATATTTAATAGGGCTACACGCTAAAATAAGAGCACAGTTGTTTCTTGCCGAGAGGTAATCTACCTGTTGCAAAATTTCAAACAGTAGCACAATTGTTTACGCTTTCCCAACTAACATCATTTATAAATTACTTACGTTACCGTTGATGATGTGATAAGCAAACAGGGTGTGCTTTGTTATAATATATTTAGCTTTCTGTCTACTGTTACGTGTACGAGTGCATTCTCTATTTAAAGCCATTTTAATTATCACACAACGTAAACCCGCCCGACGTGATTAGGTCAATCGGTGTCGATATTACAAACATTTTTTCATGTGGTTTATTTTAAGAGTTCCTGTACGCGGTTTTGATGTAGACTTCACATAGTCACTGATTCGTGGTTGCTTTATTTACGGTTCGAGAGATAAGATTTTATTGACCGACTGAATCATAAGCTTTAACGATGATATTGGATCATAAACTGAAATGAAAGAGCTTGCTTCATTTGATTTTATGGTTAAAATCCGTGTGTGGACATTGTTTCACACGTTTTAATGTATAAAGTTCACAGGTTCTTCGTACATTCCACGCTTGGAACAGACAAGCTGTAAGATGTGAAAAGGCCGAGGTGACGAGCATGCTTGTTTGAGGGGCGAGGCGAGAGAGGAGTCAAACAAAGTCCGCTCTTCAAAGCCGTGTTTGTTCTGTGTTTGAACAACTGACACCGCTAATGCAGCAACACTGCTCCGCCGTCACTTTGGACGCAGTTCGCTACAGTGAGTGTAAATTAAATCTGCAAACACACGTGATGCTTTTGCAGAACTTTGTGTCTGAGTACTTATTAGACGATTTGACAATGTCTAGTCACTCTATTTTCACACGTTGTTTTGTTTCTCTTCAATATCTAGTACCTAACGATTCCAGAAAAGATCTGTTGTTAGCCTAATCTATTCGCAATCGTCTCACAACAACTTGCTGATCCGATGACTAATCGTCCAGATTATGAAAAGAAAGTACCACACAACATTAGTGTCATTTTGAATATACTTTCGGAATAGACCGCTACTCGGACATTTTCAGAAGTACCTAATTGCTTTCGATTATTATGCACTATATTCGCATACGGGTGAGGACCAAATTCTTGGCCAGTAGTTAGCTCCGTTAATTGGTAGTAGTTAAAAATTCCGTTGTGACACGAAAATTAACCATAGAAAATGTGTGGCTAACTACTGGCCAAGAATTTGGTCCTCACCCATACACAATTTAATATCAACTATCTGTTTTTTTTTGTCAATATAGCCACCCAAATGTCTATTCTACGCTCCGATTCTTACTTATTCAACTTATATTTGCAGACATAGTTTTCCGAGTTACTGTTCTATTAAATTACCTTTTGTCACCACGAGCGCAGCTGCGGGCGTTCTCTTTGACAGCTGGGAATTAAAACCGAGTTATATTCTTATCGGCCAAGGTAACAAAGTAGCTAAGTGAACTAATTGACGTCTACGTCTAAACCAGGCGACGATGGCAGCTTGTCATATCTCGTCGTGCTTGATTAACTTTCGGAAAATCTGGCCAAGCGTGGCTTCCATAGCAGAAAGAATATAAAGCGATGGGTATTTCACCGCTAAGGGTTTTCGTGTGTAAATTTGAATATTGAAAGGAATGAGATATGTTCATACTTACTTACATTAAGGACGTATATTCCTGTTCCCTGGTTTCTAAGAAATGGGTTTTGTTTTTTATCGGTTCTGTTACATATTCTGCAGCCGGCGAAACCCTCATCCATTTTTACTGCCCATGTTGCGGTTATCTTCTCGGGTCGTTGCTTAATGCGCGCGCGCTAGTATCTGCTCTTAGCTTCGACCACAACCTATGCCCCCATTTCATGCCTATCAATGGCACTCTATAAATCTGGACGAAATATTCCTAAAAGCTTTTAGCGGTACGGAGATTGCAGAAGACTGTGATAAAGTATGTGTTCAGAATTTGAATACAGAGGAACGTGCATTTGAGTTTATAAAAGATTCGTTTTAGTGAAGTTTGTATCGAGATTCCTGCTTGTTCGTGTCTTTTGGTACAAACTTCCGCTTTTGTTTTGTTACTAAAAAAATTAAGGTAACAAAAATATCTGAGCGCAAATCGTATTCGACTGTTATTAGTTAACCAATTGAGCGTTAAACATTATTTTCGCCCACGTAGATTTCCGATTAAAGTTAACCGACATCCTTGATTTATGTAGGCACTTCTCAACTTTATTGGCCCTTACAACTTCGTGGCAAAGCCCTAAGGATATCGGAGGTATTTAAGTTTGATGCGGTTATATGACTTGTATGTCACAATTCGATGTTTTACGACGCCTAGGAACCGTTGAATAATGTGCAGCTATTTAGGTTATGTAACTTTTTGTTTTGTTTGTCATTGTGACGTGATAGCGGTCTGCCATGTTAAGGAATTTATAACTAAAGATCACTCATCTGTCTGCCTATATGTAGCAACTCTAATTTATACCCGAAGAGCTGCGCGCGGCTTCGCACGCGTATTGCAAATAAAATATAGGGTATAACCACCCAGAAAGCACATTCTACACGCTGGTGAAAGAATTTTTTAGATCGGGTAAACGGTTACGGAGATAGATTACCCGAAACATACAAAGTTATTAACTTACAAAGCTACAATATCTAAGACTTTTCCTCTTTGTAATATTAGTAAAAATAACAGAACATTTGTAGATACAAATTCATTTTGCCTACAAAATAATCAGCATTTGTAAAATACTTCGACCTATAATTATTAGTAACATAAAGCCCTATACATTTTATAAACACTCACAAATCCACAACCAAGACGAGAGCTATTAATTTGACGTATAGGCTTCCTTAGCGCGCGGGGTCAGTGACCCGGCGCGGGCGCACCTCGTGGGATGCTGGCTAACCGCCGCAGCCTGCCATAGTTCCCGGATGCCCGGCGAGCTAGGAAATACCTAAACTATCTTTACAACCTTTCACGTACAGGCGCGGAAAGAAAGTTGGCATGGATGTTATTGTCTAGAGTATTTATTTTTATACGCTCAATCAAATGTTTATGACAACTGTCGTAGAGAAATGTAGAGTGTAGAATGACAGTGAGTGAGATGATGATGCAGTAACATAAGTTACTCTCAAACTTAGCGATAGCTTAGCAATCGGCGACTGAAATATATTCCTATTTGATGCATTTATGAGTAGTTGAGTGATTCCTAGTTTTCATTTATAGCTAAATGTAATGTAATACTGATGCTAAAAGTATAGTTACTCGGTAAAAAGTACATAATTTTAGCACAAAAATAATGGCGGAAATTGACCCGCCGACCCTTTGTACGTAACGCAAACCGTCATACGCTAAATGGTTCGTGAAGCAGCGGAAGACATAAATTAGTGCCTACAACTATATGTATATATCGTTTGCCAAATATACGCTATATGCACGTGAATGTATGAATAGTTATGTTTTAAATTTAAACAGAACAACTTGTAAACATAACGAGCGATGCATTTTTGCTTCGAGTGATTAGTGATAGTAATGGGGGATTCTGTGGAGATCTCATTTCTATACAAAGCTACTCAGTATATACCTATGTAAATTTACACTTATTCAGAAAATAGATAAGGAAAATATTATGTAAAAGCTGCACCAGTTTGCTTTTCGTTAAAAAAATGTTTAACCCCCGACGCAAAGAGCCCCTCTCTTTGTTATAAGTTTAACGTGTCTGTGTATCTGTTTGTAGTATCGTAGCTCCCAAACGGATGGATCGATTTGAATGCGGTTTTTTTTGTCTTAGATAATTTTGTCCTGAGTGTTCTTAGCCATGTTTCATGAAAATCTGTTCAGCCGTTTTTGAGATATGAACTTTGTAATGAAAATGTCGGGGGTGTTTCAACTTTTCTAAGTTGTAGTTATATGACAGGCATTGCATGCCTAGTAGGGCCTAGTATTAAGAGTCCGCAGTAAGCTCGATTTTCCATACAAACGTAGTTACGCTCTCATTTTAAAACTACGTGTTGGATTGTAACGAAACTTTGCATATACAATGACATGAGGTATATCCATGTCTGTAATCAGTTTATCTAGGTTTAGATACCATAGTAAAAAAATACAGCGAATTTAAGTATTTCATACAAAACTTGCTTTTGCTGTATTTCGTTTGTTTTATAAACTGGAACCATATAAACTAATTACAGACGTAGATATGGTTCCCCTCCGTTAGCCCTAATAATTTCATACCTAATTTTACTAGCCCTAATTTCATTAACCCTAAAATCACAAACCCGAATTTTCATTGTTCCTAATTATTCATTAGCCCTAATTTCAGTATCCCGAATTTTCATAATATCTAATTTCTCATGACCGAATTCTCACTATGACTAATTTTATTTGACCGATTTCTTCCTAGGCCTAATATTGCAATGCCTAATAATGACTACACCTTATTATCAATGTCTCTAAAATCACTAACCCGAATCTTCATTTTGCCTAAGTATTTTAGCCCTAATGTCATTATCCCGAATTGTCAGTAGTACTAATTTTATTTCACTGTATAGACATCGGATTACCCAATCCGATGTCTATCTAGCTCACTCTTATTAGACAGAGAAGTATCATGCGAGAAAAAATGAGAGAGCTCGTGCGCCGTCTTGTGATAGCCGTACAGCAAGTCGACGCCACCCCGCTGCGCGGGGTGTCTATTTCTGGTCTGAGGGACACAAGTGAACCCTAACCTAACCGACCTAAGATAGAGTTCGCTTATGACATGCCATTTTCGTCCGCCCTGATAATGCACGATCCAATAATCCACGTCCACAAAAACTGGACACGGATTATCGGGCCGTACATTATTTGGCCGTGCATTATTGGCTCCCATTTTGACGAGATTAGGACGTCTATCATGGGACGGCCGCGACATACGCCGCGGTAAAAAGTAGCCTGTTCATCAGGGATGCATTAATTAGTACTAGTCAAACATTAGAGCAAAAGTTAATAGGTCAAGTGATAGTTAGGTGTGACGAAATTAGGTGTAGTGAACATTAAACATAGTGATCATTAGGCACATTAATCATTAGGCTTAGTAGTCATTAGGAAAAATGATTATTAGTTTCCAATATATTAGCACACTTGATGTTTAGTATTAGGAATGATTAGGAGGTTTGAAATTAGGCGCAGCAAAGAATTATGCCATATAAAATTAGTTATCCGAATATTAGGGCTAATGAAAATTATATCGAACGTTGTTAGGTGTAATGAAATTAGCACTAACAATATTAGTTTAAGTGGGGGTGACCCCGTAGATATACCTCATGTCATTGTATATGCAAAGTTTCGTCACAATCCAATACGTAGTTTTAAAATGAGAGCGTAACTACGTTTGTATAGGAAGGTGAAATTCAGCCAAGCTTACTGCGGACTCTTAAACTACAGTTATAAAATCGTTACGCAGCTATTTAAAAATCAAGATTGTAGCAATCACATCATACTAGTAGCTTAGGTAATAAAATAATCCTTTCGCACAAATGCCACTTTAGTAGTTGGCATTCACGAACTGGAATAGGGGTCTCGGCAAGAAAATGATAATTTTTGTAGCTTAGATACGCTCACTATCGGGCTCCTTGGCATTACGACTAACTGCTGAATTAAACAATAATAATCGCCAATGCGTAGGTTGTACTGGCTAGGAATTGTGTCGTGAGAATTCCAGGCATAAAGAAAATATACTGCTCAACTTTCGTACACCTCGTAACTCGTATTCATCGCAGTGCTACCAATCAATTCATGTTACTGTCACCGGCCCATATCCTCATACTCTATGCATCCATTGTGCCATTGCTTGTTACTACGTCGTGAATGCAGCTCTGAAACTAGGGACACGTCGTTCCAGACCCATGAGTAGGCGGCGAATCGTATTGTGGAAACTTTTCTTAGGAATGACGGAACGAAGTTGTAGCCCACCCCACACAAAGAAGTCTGAAGTTTCTTTACATACGGGTAATGTAGTCCGTGCTAGTTTCTTCCTCGTAACAATATTGTTGACGAAACTGTAACGTGTGCTGAATTGGGTTTCAGTTAATAATGGAAGTTAGAAACAATATTTGAATAAGTTATATGTCGAATTAACTAAACTTTCTAACATTAATCAATACAAATCGGAGCGGTCTCCGCAACGTATATTATATTACTTAATCAGTTGAGGTTAAGCTACGTAGAGGTATGTGTAAAATACTTGTGATATCTAGTCGAGTACTGTTCGATTATCAGAAATAGTACTGTGGGGCCGCTCTAGTTATCGATCTGCTAAAATATATTTTAATTGAACCTGTCCGTCAGTGGTGATTAACATACCGTTCTCGCTTTTAATTAAATTGAAATTAACGGTGACGTTTGCAAATTATTTTTTCCGCTAAATTAAATGCTAAACCGAAGTTATGGTTTTAACTTTTAACTTTACCAAAGCTCCTCCTTTATCAATTAAATGAAGTCGAACAAGCGTTAAACCATACAATTGAGTTAAATCGGCTAGGCTAATAGGCTATACTGCAGTTAGAAACATAAATGCGAAATCGGTGGCACTACTGGGCAGTGGTTTATTTATCCGAGCTTTGTTAGATTTAAAATTTATAAGTTGAGCTTTAACGAGCCGCAGATAGTATCGTGCTCCTGCGCAGTTATACGTGCTGATAGCTCTCTGGATTAACCGACAGCTTCGTCGCAATTCTTCATTATACCCAGCCTGAGACAGTATTTTAAAGTGCAAAGGAACTAGTCGTCTCTTTTTATTCCATACGAAAATTGGTACAATTTGTTACCATTATGTAAACGCTCGGTGTCTGTCACAGGCACTTTGATGGTGTAACCATAGTTAATTATAGTTGGTACTCATGAAATTATCCCGTAAATAATGAAAAGTACATGTTGTACATACACAACAATTTGGCCAATTAAAACCAAACAAGTGTATACCATTGTGTAAGAAACTGAATGGAAATTGAATAGGTACCACCTTTAAAAAAATATATTTTAACTCAAAGCTTAATAAGCAGCCGAACTGATTCCTGACATTCTTCTTGTTCAAAGGCCTCTTTATATTTTCAAATAAAAATAGAATATAAATTATTTCATTTGGGTGAAAAGGTGAGATAACTGCAAAAGGAAAATCATCACTACAAGCAAAAAAGTAGGTACTTAGATTTTAACTTTTTCGTAAAAGACCTTTTAGGTACTGATTTTACACAAAATACATACAGCAACAATGGGGTCAGGTTGCTGAATAAAAATGTAACAAAAGAAAAAGCGCATTACTCTTCCCTAATTTAGGTTAAACTCGGCGATCCTTTATTATATATGTTTACGCATTTCTTGGTAATTTGTGTAGGAACAGCTAATGTTGTGCTATAATCATTAGAGCGAGGGAGGCGAGCCGCCCTTAATTATAATTCATTACCTTGTACCTTTTTGCAACGCTCTTTATATCGAATATTAATTTTAATAAAGGAACACCTACTGCATAAAAGTACTGTATTGGATTTTCTTGTTTAATAGAACTTCTAAAGATGCCTATACGTCCCCTAAAAATGTTTAAAACTAAAACACGTATCACGTCTCATATCACTTGTGATTTGAACATAGTTATGATTAAAAGGGCTCACCCAGATAGTATGGAGTTGCAGGTAGGCAGGTACCGTAATTTAATTCCAAAATAAAATCAATCATTAATCCTATCGGATAAGGAACTTACGCACAATTAGCCTCGTACCTACTTACATAACAGTAAGTGCATCAGTAAAACGAATACATACATTACACGCGTCGCCGAGCCCCGAGCTCCGACGTCCTGCGCAAAACCTCTAGACCGGGAGTCCCGCAAACTGCAATCGTCTGTCATTTGAAACGGCTTGGGTGGGTCGTGCATACCCCGAACACGTCCATCTGCATGTGTGCGTTCAAAGCACGCATACAGAAATCAATTTTATCCACGCCCGCGAATACCGCAACGAATCGCATTACAAGCGGTCACTGACATTTCCCTTTATTAACATGAATATATTTTTTTTATCCTAGTTGCCATTACACAGCGAACCGAAACCATCACCATCACTCATACAGCAACGCTATCTTACTGAGAACACGCGGATATTTGGCTTAAGTCCTATAAAATTCGTTAAATAAGACCGACAATTTCATTGCTCGTACTTTGCCAAGTTTGGACCGATCCCTTTGACCGGATTAACGTTCGGAATCCCACGAAATTTTGTTTCTCGGGATAGTGAGGTCGCGCCGATGACACGATTTGCCGCATGCGTATAAAGACCGCTACTTTACAAATATTATATTGCCCAGATCCTTTCCTTTTACCCAATTTATTGCTTTAGTTGCTCCTTGAGAACCCTTTACTACAGATATTCTCAAGTGGGCTGGTAAAATCTGTTTATAGTCCTTGTAAATTCAATCTAGCCTTATAAACCAATATAATTAACGGAATATCGAGCTGGTAGATAGGTATAAACATGGGCCGATACTTTTCTAATGGGCAAGCGCATCCAGGAGTATTCTATAAAGTTAATAAGGAGGCGATTATTTTCTCTCCGACCATTTTTCCTGCGATGCCCGCAGTTGCGAGAACCAGTTGGCGGGCGCTTCCTGGTGTTGTCCTTAAATGGCCCTGTACATCAATTGATGCGTGTAATTTTCTCCATACAACTTTTTGTCGCGGACAAATCCAACGGAATAGACAGCTAATGTTTATTGCATAGGGTTCCCAATTCCCATCCTTGATATCCTGCTCTCTTGTTTTTTGTAATGAAACGTTTTACAATGGTATGTAAGTAGCAAGTACCGTATTTCCGGAAGGCGTAAAAAGATCTAAAATACCACTAGTGAAGTAGTGGTAGAATCTTCAGTTGATTATGGACTCGTGCACTTGTCATTATTCTTTTTTACTACCTACGCGTATACCTGGAAACATATGCATTTTATAGTAAATTTCCCGCGTACCCTCTTTAAGATTCACATTTTGGCACTGACTCAACTTTTATTGTAACATCTCGAGCACAGGGTTGATCTTGCTTTCTGCCTTCCTGCAACGCAAATATATTAAACCCGTCTCTCACATTCCGACGGGTATTATACGAGTACGTCGCCGTTTTCTACGGTTTATTTAACAAAATAAAAGCATTTTCCTCCTTTACGTATTCAAAAGGTAGAGCATAGAGTAAATTGATAAAATGCAGGTCGTTACTTTGAATTATCGACTCGTTTGAAGGTAGCAACCCTGGGTAGCTCATCCAGAATTCAGAAGGCGCGTCAGCTGGTCCCGTGATTTATTCTCGAAGCGTCCGTGAAATCTACTCCTGAGCGTTCTCGGGGAGCGTAAAAAGTCTTTGCTATACTTACACTCATTACACAGTGATTGGGACGTAATTGAAAATTTAGAGTGCTCTCCAGAACTCGGTGGGCCTTGCATTCTTAGAACAGGTGCGATGCCGGAATCGAGAGCTTTCTCATTCGTGTTATAAAATATATTTCAATTTCGTCACGTTACGAAAAAAAACGGTATTATTTGCAGTAGATAAAGAGTAGATAATTTACCACTTAAACTATTGACAAAAAAATTGCCCTTGCCAGGGATCATAGGAATATTAATGAGGGCTTTTATCGCAATGTATTCAGTAATTATTGCCTCAATGGTTGGATTATCGCACAGGCCGCTGAATTTCACACCATTCTTAATTAGAAGTGTTTCACGCCCGACTGCCTCTAAATTGATCGCGATTGAAAACGAGGCGTAGACAGCCATAACCGTTTGTTTTTGTTAAAGCGTTCAAACAGCTTAATGATTTTACTGTGATACACGATTTTCATGGACGTTTTGTTTACGTTTAAAATCTGGTTTTATTTAAATACCTGAGGAAAGCTAATGGTAACGAAAGTATACAAGTATGTAATCACGTTTAACGAAACTTTTGTTTTAAATATTATGCATTTTCATTATATTTATAATATGATACGAAATTTGTACATTTTTGTATATAAATTGAAAAATTTGTTTCCAGACCGTCTATCGAAACGTACGTTTTCATTCCCCGTCAAATCCTGCACCAATGCCAATGGTTTGCTCTTATCAAAATACCATTTCTATACAATGTTTCCTATATTATTCCAATCCCAACATTGGGATAAATATTTGTTTGAAAGGAAACAAGCACCCTGTTTGGTTTGGGACTTTTCCTTTACCCTTTACGGCTTCGTCTCATATTTCGTTGCGACAATTTGATAGCCAAGTTTTATTGATCAGTTTTTCCGTAACAATCTAATGCAAGTATATCAGATGTTCGTACTGGCGTGTATTACACTACACTTTCAATTGTTTCTCCCAAAGCTTTCACTCGTTCTTTATCCTACCTGTGGCCGGAATAAGGAAGGAATATTTTATCTGTACTGTAGAAGGCTAGGTATCAACATCAACGGCGAGTACATCACTCGCCTTCTGTTTGCTGACGATATAGTAGTCTTGGCAGAGACCATGGTAGACTTAGTGCGATCACGATGGTCGATGACCTGAGCAAAGCTTCCGAGCTTGGTTTACGAATGAACATGGATAAGACAAAGATCATGTCAAATGCCCATGTAATATCAACTCCCATTACAAGCGGACAAATTATGCTCGAAGTTGTAGACGATTATGTACTCGTATACCCAGGACCGACTGTCCAGTTATGTCGGTCCAACTTCGAGAAAGAGGTCAGTCGTGGGTCGTGGAATCGGGAAGCGTTCTGGAAGCTACTTCGTCCAATATTCCGCAGTGTCTCAAGACGACATTGTATGACCAGTGTGTGTTGCCATTGATAACATATGGCACTGAAACGTGGTCGCTTACTATGGGCCTCATAAGAAAGCTCAAAGTCACCCAAAGGGCAATGGAGAGGGCTATATTGGGAGTTTTTTTTGCGTGATCGCATCAGAAATGAGGCTAGCCGCAGCGGAACCAAGGTAACCAATATAGCCCTCCGAATCGCTAAACTTAAGTGGCAGTGAGCGCCGTAGAACCGATGGCCGTTGGGGCGAAAAGGTTTTCGAGTGGCAACCACGTACCGGAAGGCGCGGCGTGGGTAGGCTGCTACAAGTAAAGGTCGCGGGTGTCCGCTGGATGCTTGTAGCGCAGGACCGGTCACATTGGCACTCTTTGGAGGAGGCCCACCAATGTCCAGCAGTGGACGACTTTCGGCTGATATGATGATGATGATTTTGACTCCCACCTTGTTAATACGGGCATAATTTTATGTATTTGGCGAAGTTCTTCGCAACTGCTGTGATATTCAGGTTTGTGCCTTTGAAATGTGATATCTTATCCTTCTCTAAGTTTTATCTAAGTTTCCCGTGCAGCAGTGTCATCAATGAATTTATAACTCGCATCGTAAGTCTAGTCCGTTGCTCCTCTAAAACTTAACCTAACATATTGAATTTACGATATAGAGTTGTATGTTACGAACTACACGAAAGTTCTAATGTCCTATAGGCACAAACACATTTATTTAATTTTGATTTCAGTTTAATCTCGTATATCATCAGAATAATATCATGTAAATATTAAAATAGCGGTTATTATTTATTTAATCTATTTGCACAAATTAAGAAACATGATCTACCGGTCAACCTTAGGTATTACGTGTTTACATCCACTTCTTTTTCCGTGAGCACATCCTTTAATTCCGTGGATAATGGTTCCATTTGACGCTACTTTACAGTATAATATCTGTCCGATTTACTGGATGTAGAAATTTCCTTTGGGATATAAGTTGCTCATTGTCAAACTTTGCTTATTTAACTTATACATACTACAAAATGCCTACAAACCGGCATGCGATCAATATCTTAGTAATTACCAAAATATGATATTTTTATTCTCTTGGTCCAGAATCCAGGCCATCAATAGCGGGAATGCTTGGGCAGCGTCTTTGATGTTGATAGGCAATCAAGACCACTTCTCTACCAAATGTATTTTATTAATCAAGCACAAAGATGCTTAGATCATATGAGGATCTATAAACCGATCATAATAGATCAGTATGAAATGTGATCAGAGAACGGCGGCAAAGTCCCCTGAAGGCCACTCCCAGGTACTTTAACTACTGGTACTACATAATAAATCCCCTTTGCCGTCGCCGCGCGCGCAGGTACTGATGTTTATAGCTCACACTTCGTACTCTATAATTACTAACTATTTAAAAAACGAGCCTTCAAATACTCTGAACGAAAAAAGACGTAAAATGGTTCGATAGTTAAGTGGTAGGGAACTTATCACAAATGTACCCTTTATAAAAATGTTTTTAAAGGCATATATTCTACGGTTAACTTATAATTGCAATACCTAATAAAGCATAAGCAGGCACATCTTGCAAAAATTGTATCTAACCAAGTTCGTACAACCAAGCTACGTGTACTAATGCAATTTGCCCCCGTCCCTCCACTATTTACTGCCAAATAAAATAAAAGGTCACACCAGGTCAATCGTTACGTTACGATATACTACTCATACCTACATCTCTAACCAAACGCGTCTATATAAAAAAGTAATCTGGAAATTTTCAGAGTCATTACCCTCGGGTATCACGGAGAGTATTGAGGGAGCGTAAACTCCACCAATATCCATTTCTGCTGTGCATTTCGAAAAAGTACCATCCACCAAAAACTTTCATTGACTTATACCACTTTTAAATTTTGCGGTTGCCCGCTTGGGCTGACGCCAGCCTACGTGCTTTGTAAATAAACACTGATCATGTGTTACTAGGTATTCACTACTTTGGAACTCAAGTGGGTCCCCCTTATGTTTAAATAATAAATTGCCTGAACAACGCTTATAGCCAGTACGTGTTCAACCTGGCCACAGCTTTGAATGTGTGTTGCTAACTTTTACTAACTACTTTATGAATAGTTTACATCCTCCATCGATTTTTGAACAGATTTTTAGACGGTGCTGCATTATATTCCAAGGTACACATGGAGAAAAAAAGCTGTCGCAGTATAATAATATTCTGTCTTACCATATTGCATTTAGGTCAATTGATAAGGATGATTTTTCATTCCCACAAAAATGTTTCAAAGTTGTGTAACCTTAAGAACTCCAATTCGGTGATACGCGTTAGGTAGTAAGAGGCCATTCTGTGAAAACACTTGTGTCCTGATTTAACGTCCCATACGTGTCGATAGTGTCCCGCTGTAAATCTTCGAAACAATAAAAGTGTCTGCTTTATTGCTCGCTAGTAATTCCTACTTATTTAACAAACACTAGATGGATTATTTCGGCACTTCGTGTCATTTGTTAGGGTGGTTTTATGTTGCTGCACAGTTCAGATTACAGTCTATAAATAAAAAAGTTTTCAATAATGTAACAACAATGTTTTCAATAAAGTAAACAAACAAAGCTATTTCATAGTAAATGCTACGAAATTTACGTGAACGATACATACCGGTATAATTAGGAACGACTGTCGTCATCGTCAACGTTACGCAGAAAGTTTTAATTGGTCACATAAATAGGCGTTTCTATTGAAAATTTAGCGGCCATTCTCCCAATAACAGTGGGCCCCTTCTGAGCGAAATGGAAGTTGCGGTACTTAACTAAAAGGTCCACAATGTCGTCGGATGCCTGCTCTGCGTGTGACAGTGCTCATATGTGACCGGCGAAATCCATCCTCCTACAACCCTCGACCCTTCGCCTTCGGTCATAATAATAATGCGGCGGTACATGCCTTCAACTTTTAGGTTTACGTCCATTGTAAGAAATATATCGCCGTCCCCACCATAGTCGGAGACATTCGCATAATTTTTTGCTTTAATTTACATTTTGTTTGCCAAACAAGGATACGTCTTTGTTAGAATAGGTCTATTAGGCACACGAAATAAACATTTATGGTAAACAATTTAATACGCCATTTACGGGGAACTTTGGAAGTAAATCATTTTACCCTGAGCTGTATAATGAACTTAATTTAATAATTTCTACAGTGTAATTACTCACGTGCAAGCTACCTACCTCTCATCCAAATTTTAGGGTCGGGCAGTTTTACGCGGTTAATTTTGCATTTAAAGGTTTTATTTTAGAAATAGAATTTACAGGCACCTATTTTAAATATGATGTCAACGTTCCGGAGTGCGTTAAGCTTTATACATTTTATTGTTTATTTATTAGCAAAAATATACATATCACTTACAGACTAGTCCAACACATGATAAGTATGTACACGATTTGGTTAGCACTGTTGCTCTATATTTTTTCATCATCGTAATAGTTCATTCTATCTTATTCTTACATTATTGTAGAGACTTAAACAATGTGTTTAATTACAAACACTTTCATGTATTCTCGAATTAAACGCTGTGGAGCCAATTTCTAATTACCTACACATAAAGTTTAATTCTAGTCCTGGACCGCAGGGACGCCTTTTAGTTTATCTTGTGGCCGACAAAATACAACCAAAGTGCACACTTCCCCCAAACTTCTGGCCAAACCCTTAAAGTCTTCAAGGGGCCAGTAGCAGGTACACAATCTGTGTACTGTAAATTTATGCAATCTCCTTATTTCAAAGGAACTGCTTAGAATAGAGCTGGTATCAACAATTCATGAAGACGCGCCTTCCTTTCCTTGCAAAACAAGTGAATGTCTTATTATTTGTCGCTGAATCGACGTTGCGCGAAAACAATATTTATGAGGCGTCATTACTGCATCATGCAAAGCATCTGTTTATGTGTATATCCAACAGACCCAGACTCTCCTAGCGCGCAACCAGACTTTCTTATAAAGCTTCTTATCTTATCTTTGACCAAAGATTTTTTCATATATCATGTATTGTGTAAGAAAATTTGCTGCTCGGTAATTATTTTGAGTATAAAAGTGAACAACATTGGGAAGAAGTCGAATAAAAACCGAAGAACCTGGAATAAGATTCAGATAACGAATAACATTGTTTGAAAGGCTTTGTAATGCCTGGTTGGATCGCTTTTAACTTGGTACACCTGTTGTCTACATTCCCAGCAGGACATCTTTAGCGAATTCCCGTCGAGTCTACGTCAGTAACTGATTGAAAGGCAAAGATTTACGCCGCGACAAATGAGTCGGGGCTCACGGCATTTGTTGTGATTCCCAGACGATCTCGAAATAGATGGAGTTACTCTAAATGGCGTATGTCTTGCTCACATTAATTACATATTCGAATGCCAGAACACCGTGAATGGTTATAAAGTTTGTATAAACTTCTAGTGCTCCCAAAACATTCATTGCAATAACGGTCTAAGGATACAATCGCGGTTTTAAGTTTAATTCAATTTACATAATACTTCTTGATTTCCATTATTTTACATAAACGTGTTTCCTTGCACAACAGTCTCGATCCGACTGTCAAAGAGAGCACACATACAATATTCAATAAGAGGACCCAAAGTAGCATATTTAACGTTAGTGTTATGGAAATCCTAATAACAATAGTGCTATAAACTCAGCCCAATGTACTCCGCTCCCTGTGTTTTAATCAAAATGCTAATACATTCCCGACTTTGCTACATACTTCAATTCACTAAGCCAAGTAATTGGATCCCTTAGGTACTGTCAGGCTTCATGGTAATGTAAGAAAAAGCTATCCCTTGCACCATGAAAATTAATGCTCCTCAAGAAGCCTGCCAGATTACGACTTAATCCGACACGACATACATGACTGTGGTTTAAAAAAGTTAGGTCTTAAATTCACCTTAAGACTTTTTTTTGGCACTTAACTAACTTAAGTAATTTTAAGCGCCCCTTGTAAGTTATACGGGGCAACCGACTAAACCACCGATAATTGTATTTTTAAAGCTAGTTATAAAAAATATTTCTTCATAGATACCTATACAGAGAGACTTCACACAATGTGTGCATAATTCAATGAAACATTGACTAAGCACGTTATCCAAGTATGATTGGGATAAAGATTTAATCGCCACTAATGACATAAAGATAATATATATAAGAATCCTTCGGAATATTATCCTCGATGAATCATAGGACATTGCAAACCAAAATAGAGCTAAGCTAAAACAAAACCGCTGAGTTCGTTTCTCGATAAATCCTTTTATTCTACAAAGCAGTGGATCAACTAACCTCGTTTGGTGGGCTAGGAATCTTTTCGCAAGTTCCTAAGCCATAAATTGACACGGTCGATTGCGTGCGAATTACTTCTTAGAGTTCGCCGACTCTTTATCCCTTATTGAAGACGGAAAAGTATTTTATTCACTTCAAGTTTTCTACGGGCTGACTTTGATTTCGAAAATGACTTAATTAACTTGAATTTGAAGCAGGGACACTTACAATAAAACTCGATATAAACTCATTTAGTCCACGTCGCTAAATTTTCTAAAAAGAAAAATGTAATGTGTATATCCCACTGCGAAAAGCAAGAACTCGTTCCAGTGCAAATTGCACACAAGTGTAAGCGCACATACCTACAGGCAGCGGCCTTGCGAGGCCTTTTCAAAGTCGTGACCCATAGGCCTTCGCCTCCCGTAGGCAATGGATTATCCGAACAACGCCCGTCATGGCACAAGAATCCTCATCGAACAACTATGAGTTCGAATACTCGAAGAATAAAATACGATATTTGCGCTTTCTACATACGCATTCTCGATGATACTCACAACATTTTAAAATATGGAGCAATTTAATATTTTATTTTATGCTATTATCATTTTATGATCCGCTCAACGTGTATGGGTGTGAACGTTTCAATGCATTTCTACGACTAGGTACATACTTAGGGTTAATATTGCAGCATTATCAATATGATTTTATCTTTTTACACCTGAGCGCAGATTCTTTGGTGGCAGAGGAAGAATAACTCAATTAATACTATCTTCAAGTCTTAATTGGGAATAAAGGCGCTCTTGCTGTTACGACCTGTTAAATAATAGTAAGTTATCGCTTCATGAAACAGGCCACTGGCGAGGAGACTAGCCAACAAATGGCTGGTAATGAGAATTGCAACGGTAGTTTCTGTTAGTTGGTAAGGGTCGCAGACACCACCCACGTAGCTGCTGCGCGCGCGCCGTCCCTCAGGGAGCCAAGGCCGCCCCACAATGGACTCCACTTGTGCGGCTCTTATTGCGATCCACACTATTCAATATCGCTATCTGTTTTATTTGGAACTAGTTTCCTGAGGGCAGTACCCTTTAGCGCACGCTATTCACAGAGGAATTCCATTTGCAACCTTTATGGGGTGAAATTGAATTGACTGTGGAGCTGCGAAGATTCAAACGTCTTCATCCATCGCGTTGTTTGCCGTCTGTGAGACATGGCAGTATCAAATCTATTCTTCGTGAAGAATTTTGAACTTAGAATAAACTGCATTTTTACGGGTATAAAACTGAAATCAGATGTTTCCTACTGCTACGATACGAGCTCATGACATATTTTGCTATAAAATTATTTCAGTTAAAGTTTATTCAGCAGCTGTGTACCGGTCCAACAGCCAGCTTATATCACCGCCAGCGGAAATTTATGCTCAACTGCCTAGTGCGGAATGCGCGTTATTGCACTGACCGCACATGCAAATACAGCTATATACTAACGTCGGAAATAGATGAACGATGTCTGGAAGTTCTATTGAATTAGAACAAAAGGTCCGCTCCGTAGGGCTCGGGTGACTTCGGATTCCAGACGTTTAGTTTGATTAAATTTAATCGGTTAATTCCGAGAATCCAATTAAGTAATATCATTGAATACCTCTAGAATACAAAACACTCTCAATTCAATTAGAAACGTCTGGTATTTCAAGAATGGATATGCTTGCAGTGAGGCTGCATGATTTCCTAATACGAAACGTGTATATTGAAGTACCTGACATTTATCTAAGTTCATTTGCAAAGATCATCAAGATCGTTCCGAAAAGTTGATTGCATTAGATAGGCGCGGTTACAATTTAAAATATTACAGGTACAACATACTCTAAATTGAATTAGTTGTGTGATTACATCGGTGCTAAGTAAAAAAAGTAATGGGTTGGAGTAATGTATACCTTCTGCTCAGTTTCATTAGGTTGTACATTAGACTGAAGCACCAGTACTGAATCGTAATTTAAATAGTTTTTGAAATTATGCGTATCTTCACGGCTTAAGTGTATTTTTTTACATCCAAACACCCGAACATCCTAACTTACGCAATTATAATATTAGTAAGATGTTTTGAAAATTGCAATACTTTCAGTTTTTCTTAATAATCCTACAGCTGCTTTTATTTACTTTATAGTGTCAGTGTCTATTAACTGCACGTAGTATGTATAAAGGTCACACGGAGACAAAAACAAAACTGTCCTTTTCCTGTAGTCAATATATGGTAAATATGGTAATATATGGTTGTTCATTAGACTGAAGCACCTAACTTAAATAGTTTTTGAAATTATGCGTATCTTCACGGCTTAAGTGTATTTTTATTATTGTGAGCTTGGAAATCTTCCTAATCCCACACTTAAATAACGTATATTACAGCCTACCGGGCTTGATTTACAGCGCTGCTGTAAAATATTTTATTGCTATGACTTTAACCACGTTTCCCTTGCTTATCAGTAGCTTAGGTTGCCTGTGTTACATTCTTAACGTGAACCTATGTTGGCTTGATCCGTATTCTAATTGCCTAATGACATTTAACTCCCAAGTAAGTGCTAGTTTCCGCGCGCGGCTTCCTCTGCGTGTACTCCAGGCAAAATACGGTTTTGAAAAACATTAATTTATAATTGCGTTTTTTTTGTTGATTTCATTATAAAATGTTATTCTAAGATGCTTTATTCAAGAATCCGGCAAACTTTCCATCCGGAAGTAATTAAGTAGATTTAAATAAAGCATGCGTTGTCGTTTTTTGTACGATTTATCTTGAATATTAAAGAGCAAATGTCATCATCATCATCATCAGCCTATATACGTCCCACTGCTGGGCACAGGCCTCCTCTCATGTATGAGAGGGAACGGGCAGTAGTCCCCACGCTGGCCCATGCAGTGCGGATTGGGGACTTCACATACACCTTTGAATTTCTTCGCAGATGTATGCATAATGCAGGTTTCCTCACGATGCTTTTCCTTCACCGAAAAGCTAACGGTAAATATGAAATCATATTCCGTACATAAGTTCCGAAAAACTCATTGGTACGAGCCGGGATTCGAACCCACAACCGCCGTTTGACAGCCGCATGCCTAAACCACTGGGCTACCGTAGCTTCTAAAGAGCAAATGTAAATGAATCAAAATAAAGACAAAAATATTTATTAATATTTTTTCTGACTTTTCTGTAGCTAGTTAATTTATCATTTTTTTGATGTCTGATATTTTGTTGCATTCTGTCGCTGGGTGACTATTTAATTGATAATAAATCCGTTACACAGAAAAAATAAGCTATTATAAATTATTTCCAAAATTGTCATTTTTCCATACAAGTTGTCAGTTCATTGCCTGGACTAGTGGACCCGGGATAAAAACTATCTTCGTGCAAAATTTCATCCAAATCAGTTTAGCCATTTAAGCGTGATTGAGCAACAAACATATACACCCAAACATCCTAACTTTTGCATTTTATAATATCAGTAAGATGTTTTGAAAATTGGAATACTTTCAGTTTTTTTTTAATAATCCTAAAGCTGCTTTTATTTACTTTATAGTGTCAGTGTCTATTAACTGCACGTAGTTATTTATAAAGGTCACACAAAAACAAAACTGTCCTTTTCCTACTGTAGTCAATATATGTAGGCTTGCGTGCAAATTATGAAATGCTTTATAGAGTCAACGTTTATGCGGATTAATATAAGCGTCGAACCAAAAACTTCGCCAATGTACAGAAAAAAAAAGCGGCCAAGTGCGTGTCGGACCACGCACAACAAGGATTCCGTGCCTAATAAAAAGGTCGTATCCTTACTGAAATCATATGGCACTTACATCCTTTTCTTTAAGTAAGGCGGTTTTTTAGAAATATCTCGAAAACCTTTGAACCGATCTTGTTCAAAACAATTTGCATGATTTTCTTCATATTTTTGAAATACACGGTTCAAAAGTTAGAGGGGAGGGGGACACAATTTTAGTGACTTTCGGGGCGATTATCTCCGACTCTTTTCACTTAATCAAAAAAATTGCTTAGAAACCTTATATTTATTTTGGAAGGCCTATCGATTGATGTGCCACACGTGGGCATGCAATTTTTTTTTTTGAGTTTCTATTTTATGTATGGAGTGCACGCCTAAAAAAAACTTTTTTTGTAATTTCATTACATAACTATGTAGCGGTTAACAAAATACACCTATCTTCAAAGTTTTATTCAAATACACCCTATAGTTTTCGAGTAAAATTCCTGTGACATACGGACGGACAGACAGAAAGACATGACCTTGCAAAAGGTAATTAATAGCATTAATGAACTATAATAAAATTCTATATTACAATCCCAACACATCATTTGGAAATGCGCTAATTGTTGACAATTTTCATCATCATTCATTTTTGACCTTATATCTCGTAATACTCGTTTTATAGACGTCGGTGATCCTGAGAGTGACGTTCAAAACCTAGGACCGTTTTAATAAAATCGACAGCTGATCGCTACTTGACTGTACGCTTACATTACATCGCAAAAAAGAAAGTATTTAAAGTAAAGACAGGTCGAAAATACAATTATTTATCAAACTGAATCTATTTCAAGGAAACTAAAATGATTTCTTTTTATGGACTCTGTCGGCTGTACTATATGTACTTACGGAAATCTCAACAATTGTTTTGTATATAATATTTGTACAAATATTTGAAACTGTTTATTCCCCACTTGTAAAATAAAGAAACCAGATGTATTTGTGCTTTCTGTTGAAATAAATAAATTTTATAACGCGACCATTCATTCGCTTAACGCTAAAGTTTTGACGTGAGCAGTCAAGCCACATTATATGTCACAATAAACTAAAACGTATTTAATCTTTTGATGTTGGTTTGCTAATATGGTGCTTAAGGTCTAAAACACTGAGTTCTTTTTTTATGAAACATATATCTTGATGCAGGTTATAATTTAACGCTATTAGCAACTACTGAAGTGTAGCTAGAGCTGTCATTCTGGGGCCATGAACCTAGAATACTATGGACGGGCTGTACGTGTTGCCACGGTGAGGGACGGAAAAGCTCTTATGCAGCTAAATTAAGAACCGGTCCTAAAATGGCTGATGACTTGTCATAAACAACTTACTACGGGACGGGTAATGGTTTGTGTGGCACAACTTCATACTAAATCATTTGTGGTAAATAAAAAAAAGTGGAACTATGACAAGGACAATGAATGATATTCCCCTTTCTGTCACACTTATAGAGATTTGTATGCTACCAGCTCGCTCGCACGTGGTATTATTATTACCATAGCCTGTCCAGAGTATTCTTCGTTCATGTTCTGGGGCACATTTCTTGGCATATTTGTTTGACATTCTGCATCTAGTTCTATATACTAAATCAAAGGTTACCTACTCGTACAGATAACGGTAGTCTAACTTTTTCAACTACACTGCGTGATACTGATAACGGTAATAGGAATTTTTGGATAGATATTATAAAGCATAATGTAGTGCACAGCACTACGGTGGTATAGTTCAGTCCCACCCTACACCCAGGGGTATTGCTAGGGGTATGGTGGGTCTGACATGAAAAAGGTCATATCGTTACTGAAAACTTATGGCACTTACGTCCTTTTCTTTAAGCAACGCAGTTTTTTATAAATATCTCGAAAACCTTTGAACCGATCTTGTTGAAAACAAAGGGGTTTGGGTAAATGTGTTGTCATATTTTTTAAATGAGCGGCCACTCGTTAAATTGGTACCTATATTATGATAGACCTATTTGATACAAACAAATTTTGTTATGAAATGTAATACCCTAAAATGCATCGGAGCCGCGAGATATTTGCAATACATATTTCTGCAGGTCATAATGAAAAGTTATAAACCAAACTAAAACATCTCAGCTCCGATATTGTTTAACGCGTTTATTTATATATATATATGCGTATTAAGAGGTCCTCTAAAAGATTTTTACACAAACATCCGCGGCCGCTGCAAAAATAAAATGACAATTTTTCTCTTACAAAGTTACCCAATGCCCTTTCGCTGGTAGAATTTAATAATCCCTATGAGCATGATTTTTTCATATTTTTAAAATACACGGTTCAAGAATTAGAGGGGGGGGACACAATTTTAGTCACTTTCGGGGCGATTATCTCCGACTCTATTCACTTAATCCAAAAAATTGCTTGGAAACCTTATATTTATTTTGAAAGGCCTGTCGATTGATGTACCACAAGTGGGCTTGCAATGAAAAAATAATTTTTAGACTTTCAGTTTAATGTATGGGGTGCACCCCTAAAAAAAATCTTTTTTTGTAATATCATTACAAAACTATGTAGCGGTTAACAAAATACACCCTGTCCTCAATTTTTTATTCAAATACACCTTATGGTTTTAGAGTAAAATGCCTGTGACATACTGACGGACAGAGAGACAGACATGACGAATCTATAAGGGTTCCGTTTTTTGCCATTTGGCTACGGAACCCTAACAAAACCTAAATCCTTGTATCCCATAACCAATTCTTTCTTCAACTTTTTATCAACATCCCAGATCTAGAACTCATTTGTGTAACGTATTACTTTAATCTGTTATTACATCACACAAACAACATACGTAGGAACTATTTCGTAGTTGATTGTGCACTTGATTGATCCCTACAGAGCTCTCTAGAACCTATCACATCATCAGCCTATATACGTCCCACTGCTGGGCACAGGCCTCCTCTCATGTATGTATATCTCATTGTTGTATACCAATCTGTATTAAACAGCATCAATCACGTCTCTATTTCAACGGAATAATTATTCTCATTGTATATAATAGCGCTTAATTTATTTTTTCTTCTTCATAATTTGAGCATCATTAAACTTTAAATACCCCTTGACAATATTTTGTTAAAGCCATTTTGTTTAACCCATCCTAATCTGTCACGAAGGTCTACGTATACATTTTATTGGGCGTAATTTCCCTGTCACAAAGCGTATTAAAAACCAATTTTGTGTGGAGAAAGTAGTTTTTAATAGTTGCCGTAAGCAGAGGATATGAAATGATCTACCGCAGTTGCGAACATAAATCCGATTAGTGAATTTCACCTTTATTATACCCTGCCATTTAAAATTGTGACTAATAATCGCTATTTCCTTTATCTCGGAACCATGTCTGATTATAAGCGAGTATTTCTACGGTAAAGATTTATATTATAACCATATTTCTCACCGAGATAATATGCCACTTTGATTAGCTACATTATTTAAAAGATAACCCGTTTCGGTCAAGCAATTACAAATACGGCGTTAAGAATAAAAAAAAATACTTTCGTTTAATATACCAGCAAGTGCAATCTTTTGGTTCCTTTTTAACTGTTTTCTATGTTAAAAGAAACTCAATGTTTGCAAGAAATATCGTTTCAGTTGCTTATTTATATATTTTCGTTGTTACAGCGGAGGCAAGCCTGTCAAACTTTGCGCTCCGCAAAGTTCACTACACGGCGAGCAATCCCCTCAAAAAGGAATTGTTCACACCTGATACAAGGTAAAATTTGCATTATTAAGTACGAGAAAAAAACGGCTATGATATAAATCATATACCTGTATAAACAGGTATCGCATGTTTTTTAGAAATCCCTCAAGGGACGCGTTGCGACCGCAGCCAGGCCAGCCATCCTCTCTTAGCTGCATTTTTGATGAACCGCAATTTTAGTGTCACTTTTAGATTATGAACGCGAAATTACACAATATTATAGAGAGAGACCCAGCCGTGTTCATCATATACGTCTGTATCACTCTCAACTGATGCATAGACCTTAACCGCATCTCACATTACAGGCCAACCTGCTTGCGCAATTTGTACGAGAAGGCGACCACGGACCGGCTGTCGGCTTCCATCCTTGATCAGCTGCGGAAGGACTCCCAACACTCCCCGTATCTTCTCTGCACTCCCGTGCTTGGCTCGAAGAGGCGACGGATTTATCAGAAAGTCGACGTGGAAATTGAGACTCACGTTGTAAGTACATTTCTTAGAATAATAACGACAATGTGAAGTTCCCAATCTTCACTGGATTAGAGAGGGCCTGGGCCCAACATTAAAATGTAGGGTATGTGATCGCGGTTCGCTGGTTTACCTTGGTCATTAACACTGGTTTAAGAGTCGTGAGGACACTCCACTCTCAATACAAAACGTAGTTTGGTTCTCATTTAAAAACGGCAAGCTGGAATAACATGAAACTTTGTACACACAGTAGTATCCAATATATTTTTCACACCTTTCATTCGGAAAAGTACGTTTTGCTCCACGACGAGAGGGACCAAAACGCTACTTTTCTGTTCAAGCTACTTTTTTAATTTATACATTGGCATTGGAACATTTGTACGCAATTTGCCAATTGAACACAGATGTTAATAAAATAATCGATTGTAATTTCATCGTAGTCGATTCAAAACGAACATATTTCAAGTTTTAACTCTAACAACGTTGCATAAAAATTTATAAATATTTCGTAATATTTATAAATTAGTAAGATAATTTAGATATATTTTAACAATAGCTTTTTTTAAATTTCTTCATAGTCGGTGTGAAAAATAGTATGTGTCACTCGGTAGCAAAATTATTTTCGTCTCGGGCGTAAACACTTGTATCCCTCACTACGCTCAGGATCCTACGTTAGAATCCCTCGCTACGCTCAGGATTCTATTGTAGGATCCCTCGCTACGTTCAGGATTCAATACACCGCCCTCGCTGTAAATATACTATTTTGCTCCCTTGTGACACAAATAACTATTTATAACTAGGTCGGACACTAGATTGTGTTGGTACAAATTAGAACAGAAAAAAATGGAGACCGAATAAGATTTTCATCGAACGAGGGAGCGAACCAAACGAAGTTTTATGCTCCAGTACGCTTACCATGAGTTTGACAATGACGGCTTACGCTAACGAGTATCGAGTTTTCTATCTGTGCATCTCTATTGCACTTTGACAGTACGAGCGGGATGCACATATAGAAAACTCGATACTCGTTAGCGTAAGACGTCATTGTCAAACTCATGGTAAGCGTACAGCTTGGGCCGAAGATCGTTTGTATGTCCAGATGTGCGGAGGTCCCGCAGTTCGCCTCTACAGGTCGCATTAAGTACGCAACTGATTCTCGTGAAATTTTGTGAGTAGGTTCGGTAACTATATTAAAAAAATACAGGCTCGCGAGTTCTGCAGCTCACAGAGCTAATATTAGTAAACTTCTTTTTTTTAATAAGAGTCATTCTTCTTTGGGGTGCCAGCTTGTGTCGCGCGTGCTATGGACTAACATTGCTGAGGGTGAACAATTGACTTTAGCATAGTAAGTTCATTACCGCTAACATCCCATTAGGGCACTTCTTGTTATCTTACCAATTAAAAAAAAACCATGATAAAAACATGCCACGTCATATTATCCAAGGTAGTGTTTGACAAACTCTACTATAATTTTTAAACAAGTAAGTATAACATGCCACAGACAACTAGACATAGATATTTGAACACTCAATGAAATAATTTCAGCCGTCAGTGGTCGAACACCTACGGAAATGGACGTCAAAAGAAGCTGTCGGCGATGTGACAGCGTTCCCGGACGCGTCCATGCGCATCCAGAGCTCGGTGACGTTGACTCCCGACGAGCTGTCAGAGTGCGGCTCGGGCGACGACGAGCCCATCGACCACAGGTTGCCCAGCCCTGAGGAACAGCTGAGAGTCATCGCTTCCAAGTAAGTACCTACTCGGAAAAGTAGTACCCGATTCATTCTTAGTCCTACTGTACTTGGAAACTTTTTTACAGTACATATGCTACTTTCTCGCACTAATGCGGAAAAGAGCACTTTTCATGCATATGTCGAAACTTTAAAGAACCATATGTACAGTAAAACGTTGTACGATACACGTGCAAATAAGTAAATCGCAACTCGTGTTGATTTAAAACACTCCCTTCGGTCGTGTTTTTAATTTATCACCACTCGCATGCATATGCATGAAAAGTGCTCTTTTCCGCACTAGTGCGGGAAAGTAGCACCATATGTACTGTAAATAACTATATCCGTTCCCATTTTGACTGGTAAATAATGCAGGGAAAGGAAGCACTTAAACCCTTAATACAAATATAGAGTAGAATATATTTTCATACTAGGCTAATGTTTCGCTTAGCTTGTGTAGCGATTATCGTAAATAGATCAGAAATCTAACAAGGTTAATTGGTTTTAGATCACATCACCCTACTATTTTTATTTCACATGATACAAGTAGCGCGTATGTGTTTGGAAAAACATTTCTAAATGGGTTAATTTAAAAACAAGCAAAGTCACTTTGACTCCTATGCTGACTAGAATAACAGATTCAATTTTAATTTCAACTCGTAAATATTGTACATAATTTGTACTCCTACTTTGACAGATTTCCCCCGCAAATGGTTGCGATCGACACCTCCGGCAAGTTCTTCGACAGAATGTGTAGCTCGCGCAAGTCTCTGCATATAGAGAGCGCCATCGGTGAGACGGACACCGTGAAGCGACGCACGCGCACGAGGAAACCCCGCGGTAAAAGACGAAACACCATATCGGGCACTGATCAGAAAGAGCTTAGAGAGGCTATAGCTGGGTAAGCTTCTAGTTTGCACCTACACCAACTAATAAATTACATTATCCATCACATAAACCCATAGTAATAATCACCCCTTTACGTCCTACTCGATAATGTAATCTATTAAAGCGTCCATTAACGACAATAACCGCTGAGCACAGTACTGTGTCGACAGCTTCAATGATGTTCTTGTTCAATTCTCTAGCACTTTTAACAAATCTTTGATAATTTTGTGCTTCTGTGTATACATTACTGTAACATTGGTTGTCATTGTTTCTTTCATCGTTGACGGTCGTCAAAACGAGGACAATCAATTAATTGTGCACTTGAACACTAATTGTTCATAAGCTTTATGATTAATAAAATCTTTAAGGAACGCCGATGTTACGAGACTAAGAAGCGTTCTTTGTGTATTACAACTATAGGTTGCCTTATGCGTGTGACTAATGCTTTGCTTGGTTTGTTTTATCGTAGCGATACATCAAATGGGGTGGCTTCTGAAGAAATCGAAGATAGTACTGTCATCCGGTCGCGATCTAGCGATCTTCTTAAGAAGAGTCCCATTGACCCCATATCTAAGAAAGGGCATTTCAATACTCTCAAACAATGGGGTAAGAGCAGATTGAAAATGATCGGCAGATCCCCAAGTGCAAGCAGAGATAGCTTTAAGGATTCGCTAAAACTGGACAAGAAAGACGCAAAGTCACCGACTAGACAAGAAGATAAAGATGTACAGGAAACGGTCACGATGCGTAAGAAACGTCAAGGAGAAGAAGACAGGAGAACACATCAAAGATGTGCCTCGTATTCCTCTTCTGAAAAGAGCATAGGTATACCGGCGGCACCAACAACAGCGACCATTAACGTCGGTGTGAAATTACGTGGACCATCCGCCCAAAGGAGGCAAAGACGATCAGGGATAGGCAAAGACGAAATACACTCTTCAAGCGGCAACTGGTCAGCCAGCTCAGAGTCGGGTCGAACTAGTATTGGATCAGAAATAACATCCACCACAGTGCCACCCAGAAGTTCAACTTCGGCTGCAACCTCTAATAATTCTCTGAATTTCCATCACGGGCCACCGAGCTCAATCATTAGTAGAAGAAGATTCCTTAATACCTCTGGATCGGGCAGCGTTACTAGTGAAGGGACCCTCACGCCTGATATTATCCATGATTTACACGAGGATTTAGAAACCAGCTCCGAGTTCTCTTGTGATGCAGAAGGGTACTTCACCTCATTCCATATGGATTCCGGATTAAAGACTTTGAGAGAAGAAGAATTATCCCCTAGTACGCCAATGCACACCAGCAACGCACTCTCTAACTCGAGTAACAGTCAAACTGCTGAGAATGAGTATGAACTATTTGGTAAAGGGTCGACTAGTACAACCACAAGCTCTGCTGGAACTGTTTGCACAACTTTAATGGCAGCTGGAAGTGACAGGTCTCTAGTTATCGGTCCAAAAGTTCCAGAAAGAAAGAGTTCATTAACAAAATTAAACCGTGGTAGAAGCAACAACATTCAGAGCGCGAATGCTAGTTTAGACAGAAGCAAGAACTCCTCATTTTCAAAATCTCCGTATAGCAGCCTTAGATATAACCCTAACCGTTCATATACGGATAAGCCTATTTATAATCATTCTTCGCCTGAAATCAATCAAGTGCCAACTTCTACAATTACTATAACTAGAAATGTTGGCAATAATAGAGAAATGACAGCCGTAGCCGAGATTCATACAGAAACTGATCTTGAAAGTGCTAAGAAAAGCACCGGCACCAGTTCCCCAGATTCGGGTCATAATACATCTAGTTCTCCAATCGAAGACTCAGTGTCCAGTGCTCATGGGAAGAATAGCTTATCCGAACAAGATTATTCGGAATCATCCGATTTAGAAGGAACAGACAGAATAGAAAGAATTAGATATAAAACTACAATAAATAGCTCCAGAATTCCATCACTCTGTGTCATTACTCCAACCAATTCCGATGATGAAAGTGAAACAAGCAACAAAGAGATTGATGTTTGTAAAAAACCAGATGTAGAGATAGAAGGCGCATTCAAGAAATCAAACAGTAGACCCAAACTAGATCTACCAGTAGAAGAAATACCGAAAGAACCAAAACACGTTACTGAGTTGACTAAATCAAGTAAACCTCATACACAAATAACTTTAAAGCCTTTTAATAGTTTAATGTCTAAGCTTAAAGGAGTGCTTCCCGCTAAGTTGACAAACAAAAAGTCACCTGTGCCAAATGATAGTACTTTGTCGGACTATGTTTACGACGCTGGCGATTACGTGACAATAGCTGATGTTAAAAATAATAATCAAAAGCTTTGCCTAAACAAAGGTATGTATGGAACAAATGATATTGTAAGGAAAAACTTACAAACAGTTTTATCCGGAAAACTACCGGACACTGAGTATGTCTCTTTGAATGAGTTACCAAATTGCCTGAGTGTAAGTAAAGATTACTTAGAACACGAAACGCCAACGCCTGCACTGGAAGAATATCAAAAGAAAGGTGCTAAAGTTACTCTAGACTCTCAAGGCCAAGTTATTTACTCATCTGATACGCTCAAACGAAGAAAAGGAGCGCACACTACTTTTGAACCGGGACCATTTGTTCAGGAAATAGATGCTACCAACAGTGTTGTACAAAGAGAAATAGCAGATGTCATTCAAATCAAAGACGAAACTGACTTCCCTTACGAACCTCCACCACCCTCAAGCAAGCCTACATCACCGCAACTAGGAAAAGTAATTATTAAAGCGCCAACAGTTCCGGATGGACCAGTAACAACAGAATTTGTATCTTTACCGACTCCTAAACCAAGCACGATTATCACCGCTACGCCTATCACTGAAACACCTTCAACTCCAACAATTCAACAGCCACCTATGGTTGTCTCTAAAAACCCGCAAGATATACCGCGAGTAGTAGAAGTAATTCCTAGGCCCGGGGCATATGTTCATATTCACGATGCGGAGGGCGTCAGCTTGTCTCCGACGAAAGATGATTTAGCAGGTAAGAATAAAATCACTACAAACAAAGAATCTATTAGTTCTATGGTTAATACTAATTCAAATCAATTAGGAACATCACCTGGAATAAATGACGACATCATTCCATTTGTGCCCAATTTTCAAACACCAATTATGTTACAAAATAGCAAATGTAGGCATGAGTTAAACAAATCCTGTAGTAAAGTAGCAGAAGTGTTGAGAATGTTTACGATTAGAAATAACATTAATAATAATGACTTTAGTGCTCCAGGTAGCGAAAAATCATTGACTAATAAAGTTAAACGTAGTGATAGTTACAAGCTTGCCAATTCACCCCTAATGCCCATTAAGAAGCTACTGAAACTTGAAAGTTTTAACAGTAACGCGAAGAAAGTAGATTCCTTAGAAATGATTCAAGCTGAAATTAATGCGGATTTGTTACGCGAACAAATTAACTACCCAGCTTCTGTGTCGCCCAAACTAAGCCATAGAAGTTTTTCTAATGGTTCTGAAAATTGTGAATATATTAATAACAGCAATTCATTTGTTAACGATAGTTTTGAATCGCAGTTATCTGCGTTAGCGCTAAGCCCTTTCACTACTCCAATGCCTAAACGGCATTCTGTGGCGTTCGTCCCTGATAATAGAGATACTTCAATGGATATTTTATCTGCTATTTTGGACTCTGACCCTGACGATGTTTGTATACTGCACTCGCCCCCGACGTGTCCACTCTCTCCGACTAAAGTCACTGTACCTGGAGATAGCTCAATGCATCGAGCTCGTATATTATCTGTTTCTGAATCAGAGTACGGTACTGAAATATGGTAGTATTTACGTATTTTGTAGTATTTTTAGATATATAAACTTCAAACTTATTATAAAGTTATTTGTTACCTGAACATTTGTTGGTACTTGTGAAAATAAAACGCTTTTAGATAAATCAAGCAATGAAGCCAACATTGTATTAAGTATTAGATGAATTTGTGTAAATCGATTATTTAGATAGTTAAGTGAAACAAATGATTTACATGTAGGTGATCAATTCCGTCCTATGAAAATTAATTTTAAATTTCGTCTTCCAAAAGTTTTTGTCTTGTGAATACTGTGATATGAATATCTTTATTTTTGATGCCTAAATTAGGATGACTTTTAAATATTATCATATTTACACTTTAAAAGAAGCACTGTATTTTTTTTTATTAAATGTTGACACGAAAATAATGCATGTGGTAGGTTCCATTACTGCAGCCGTGCTTACGACTGGTTCACGATTTTTCGTTTGTAAGTGCATGGTGTGTTATTCTGTGTTTTTATCTTTTGTGTTTTGTAATTAATTTTATTATAGAGTAATTGTGAATTAACGCACTGATTTCATTTGATTTCACTCCTTCAGCTCCTCACCTCATTCACTTTAGCCACAGCACTGAGCTCTCAATTTAAGAAACAAAAGTTCTGTTTTGAAAACTCTTAGAATATGGAATAAAAGTTCTAAAACAGGATTTTTCGCAATTAACCGTCTTCCAATACCTAATTCGCACCGAATTGTAAATACGTTTCACTGGATTTTATTAATTACGTTTGTGGGACACTTAACCATTAAAAGGGACTAATTAATTAACCAACTAGGTCGTTCGTGATTTGATTGGACTCCGTCGCAATCAACGTAACACCACTAATGTAATATTATATTATTGCCGTTTTTATAACGAAGAGCGTTATGAAAATGTAAAAATTCAGGAAAACCTGTCTTAACAACACCCAGTCACCGGATTTCGCGGTTGTTGTGTAACGGTGCTCAGTCCCCCTAATTGCACTCATCCCACATGGCTTGCACAGCGGAGATTGCTTCCACTTTGTGACATTGTTAACACGAAGTTCTTCAAAGGTAAAGTTTTGTGTTGCTTTTTTGGCATGACTTAATGTTTACTATGCATGAAAAGTGACTCGACTAACAATTTTACACCCATCACGTCACGAGCTAACACGGAGTTGAGATGTGGTACTTTGTATTAATCATGTCGTTAATAATAATATTGTAAATTATCATAACCCCGACCGAGTATGCTAATTCAAAGATAGAATAAAATACCATGCACTTCTGTAAATTCACGTTACTAATTTGTCATTGTTTTCACGAAACATAGATCAGATACATGCTGATCATGTCAATATTAACGCAAGTCATAGTCTGTTTCATATAAGTAATGGTTGTTCACTGTTGTAGAATTCCGCTGTATATATGATAGAAATTACCTAGCTCTAGGCTTATGGGATTGGTGTATATTGGTGCCGTTATTATGTACTAGTATTATGTATTATGTTAAAGTTTTCAGTCGCATCTATTGCTATGATTAAATATACCTTTTGTAACTCTAAATATGACATAGCAAAAACATCGATTTGAATGTAGTGATTTAGTTACGTCTACGTATTAATTGCCTGTTTAAAAAAATATCATAATGTAATTGGTGCTACTTATCATTAAGGAAGGTGACCTCCAACTCATTGCCTGTTCTTTATATTCCAGACTGTCGACATTCCAGTGCTGACACGCCCCACATGAATCCGCCGCTAAATCGAGCCCAAAAGGGTCAGAGAATTGAATTCAACACGAACAATCCCACCACGTACAAATATCATACCGCCCATTTACGAGGCAAATATGGAGTAATCAATTATGAGAATCCAGCAAAGCCACCAGTGAGAGAAGAGCCAGTGTTCTGGACACTTCCAAAGAGAAGCACCCTAGAACCGACCGCTCGACGACCGATCACCGACGCCAGAACGGTGTTCAACTATCCCGCCAAAGTTGCTACTGTCTCTTCACGTTTAATTGAAAAGCCAGGAAATTCTCAACCCACCCAGCCCAGCGACGACTCAATTAGAATATCACCCATAGATCCGCGGACAACGGGATCTTTCAAATCTTCTACCCCTTCCAACAAAGAAAACGTAGTTGACCTCACTTCTAAACTTCTGTCTCCAGTAAAATCGACTATGACGAACGAGGAACTGTATGCAGTTATACATAAGAGTAAAAAGAAGCTTAATATAAGAGATGGCGCTGAAAGATCAGAATCACCAGCGTTGTCCACAACTAGCTTATCACCAGTAAATTCTGAAACCTCGTTGTACCTTAAAGGTAATCAGCGTCACCCAGAGACAGGTTATCTAGTAGACCCACGAAATAGGAATAGTTGGTCACCAGCTGAAAGACAAAATGTCATCATAGCTCCGAGTCGAGGCTTTGCTATGCCAAAACAGGAAACCACTTGTGCCGATAGATACGGCCCCGTACCGCAAACTTCGAGACTTGATTTCAAGAAGCTACTCTTACAACACAGCGTAAAATTAAACACACTAAGCCCTCAAACTAAATCTAACAAACTCTCTGCAGTCGAACAGCTGAAGCTTTCGAAAGAAAAAACTGAACTGCAACCTCCTCCTGCTAATAGAAGTAAAATTAATATCCTCGATCTAAGCGGATCTCCTAAGACATATACACAGAGAAAAATGATAAAACTAAATCCTCAGCCAGCCTCACCCGGCAGAGCAAACGTTTTAATCAAAGAACATAAGAGTTCACCCAAAATATTGCTCTCTCCGAAGTCTCAATGGCGTTTCTCAAGTCCTCGATCAGATGTCCTCTCTACGCCTATACCAGAAGCTTACAACGAAGACGACAACTCAAATAGTTCTGCCGAAAAGCATGATACTTCGCCAAACAATGTGCCGTGTAAAACAGTGCCTATCCTAACCAATCAGCATTTCGGTGCTAGACGAAACCTGATTCCGATAAATGAGAACACTCTAGAAGCCGATAGCGATTTCTTGGAACCAGCCGATCAAGGGGTATTCCCACTTGATTCTGATTTCGGTAAATTACATGGGCGGTCTCGGACAGAATTATTGCAAGCCAAGCGAGCTGAATTCTTCAACAGCCCACCAGATTCGTCTCCACCTAAATTTACATCATTCAAAAGTCCTACTGCGGGACCCTCCGAATCTCCGCGAAGCAAATGCTCCCCCGACCGAGGAAAGACGTCACCCACCACGTTAGAAACAGCATTATGATATTTCTACTAAGGCATTGTAAACATAAGCGGTGCTTGGTATTTAGTTTTTACTACAAAACAAAATTGATAGAAGCTTTATTCTAGTCTATTGCTTAAAGTGCCATTTGTGCTGGCACCAATGTACCTATCGCCTACCAGTGACTACTTACCGCTAAAGGTAAGCTCTTTAAGCTCAAACAAAATATTGTTAAATGATATGGTCTTGAGGGGCCAATGTTTTATGAACTGTATTGTAAATAGTTCAACTTTACGACTACTTAGATTTAAATTCGTTTGTAAGTATTTATTGAGTACCTTAACCAGTACTGTTCAAGTAGTGTTTAAAACTTTTTGAAGTTATTAGGATACAATTTTAATAAAACGTGTTAAATAATTGGTCCTTTGATTTTATTTTTCCCTTTGTGCTGAAGCACTAGTCTACTAGATGATTTTATTGGTGGTAATAAGATGTAGGCACCTACATAAATAATATTATTTTATCTCTGGAATTGTATTGGGTGTAAAATTACACACTAGCTTTTACCTCCGTCAGGAAATAAATTACGGAATTAAAAGTACCTGCGTCCTTCTCTGAACTCAATCTATCTCCTTATGAAATTTCATCTAAATCGGTTTAACTGTTTAGAAATTAGGGTGTTTCCCATCCGCCCGATCGTTCGATCGATCAAACGATCCCTTGAGACTTTTTCTCGGTCGCCATTATAATCTAACAAATGGCCAAGGGTGTTAAAGAATAGTTATTTGTTATGCAAGGCTGCAAAGTTGTTGTTTGGCGCAAGTGCTTAGTATTGAAAGCCGAGCTAGCGAAGGATTGTAAAATTGAACCATGAGCGAAGCGAATGGTTCAAAAGTACAATCCTGAACATAGCGAGGCTTTCAAGGCACGAGACGCCAAACAATTTTGCTGCCGAGGGAAACACACAATTTTTCACCTCACCACCGCGAGGAAAATTGTAGGTAAGTAAATGTAATGGAAGTAATTTGGACCTTATACTCATTTTCAATAAAGGTTTGTTTACATCTCATCAAGATCTAGCATTTTATAATTATTAAATGTAACATAAATATTTTTGCATCTTTAAATAACCTCACGCTTACCTACACTAAAAAAGTCAAAGTATTGTTGGGTACTCACGGTTTAAACTAAGACTCAAATACGCTTATTTCACTTTTTCCGCTAACTTAGCAGGCATCAAAATTCATATATGTATATCTTCTGCACTAAAATCTATAAATAACCACAATTATTTTGGTTTTACTGTCTGTGGTTTTAGAACCAAACAAAATTAAATGCAAGTATATGAGTTTTTTCTTAAATTAACTTTTCAAACGGTGCGTTCCAAATTTGGAAGAAGCGAAATTTTTAGAAAAATGAAACGACATTTTAAAAATATTTATTCGTATTTTATCCTTATAAGTCAGTCTAAATGTTAATATTTCGTACGTACCTACTTAATTAAGATAGAATAAGTATTATTAATTTTATTTTATCAAAATAATAACAATTTATTATTGGCATAACACCATCAGTTTCTGAACGCACCTCTCATTCTGTATAGAAAAAAGTTGGGTCTCGCGATCGAATCGACCGTCACGTTCCAAATTCAAAAACTCTTTCCACGCTAGCGGATAAAATGGACTTTTGGGCGCAGATTTTGAGCGATAAAGCAAGCCTTTTCGAGCCGGTGAGGTGAAAATACCATTGGGCCGATTGGAAACACCCGTCGGTTAAAAGGGGAAATTGTCCGGTCGACCGTCGATAACATGCTCAGATTCAAGTAAGTACATAAGATACCGACAAAAAATAACCAGACCGCGTCACAAACACCTATATTGATTCTTAATATTAAAATGATAAGGTGCAAAATTCAACAAGACTGACGTTTCATCATCATCATGATATCCGCCGAAAGACGTCCACTGCTAGACATAGGCTGACGTTTACTAACATACAGTCACGTCTATAAATATGTATACGTTTATGTTATGAACGTACCAATAGTTTTAGATAAAATGATTTTACAGCTTAATTTGTTGCTAAATATGAAAGGAAAAGATAACAAAGAAACGTAATGATAAATACTCTAAAAATAAACGGTTAAGTACCTACTTAAATACGAACTTAAAGTGGAACATAGAGCCTTACTTTGCTGAAGTCGGTTAATATGCATATATTGCTGCGTGATCTATTAACTAGGTACTTGCCGATTGTCACTTTTTCTACACTACGACGGTAGCAAACAAGCATAGTCTTCCCATGGTAAGCAGATCCCGTAGCTGCGTTTGCAGAAGAATCACAAGCGCTATATAACGAACCTTTATTAGGGTTCCGTAGTCAACAAGGAACCCTTATAGATTCGCCATATCCGTCCGTCCGTCTGTTCGTCTTCGGCTTAGCTCAGTAACCCTTAGGTACACTAGAAAAACTGTACAAAAATGACGATGTAGCTAAGACAGACAGGCAATTACGGAACCCAACACTACGCGTGGCCCGACACGCACTTGGTCGATTTTTGATTTGAGGATTCGTCGTGTAGCAATAGCTATAATAGATGACGAACGCGGGTCCCTTCATCCTTGAAAGCCACGGCTGGGACATGCGTTACCGTTGAGAGATGCGACCTGTAGAGGGAACAGCTGGACAACCGGACATACGAAAGCAATTCTCATGGGCGTTCCGCGTACAGCGACATCTATCTGCAAATGAAGTAAACTATTGCGCGCGAGCTTAAAGTATGGAAGACGATTTTTATGGGATAATTCTTTATTGCGTGAACCGATTTTCACCGTTTTTACTTTATTTGAAAGCACGTCATTTTATTGTGATTTTGTAGAAATTACAGGTACAATAAACACCTGCTCATACGGTTAAATTACAAACTTAGATCAGAAATTAAATTTGTAATTTTTTTTCAAAAACTATTCAACCTATAGAGTTTTCTAAATAAATTTCGTAGAAAGTTTTTATAAGTTCTACTTTTGAGATTTTTTCATATTTGTAAAACCTAGCTATGGTTCAAAAGTTAGAGGGGGGGGACACATTTTTTTTTACTTCTGGAGCTATTATCTCTGAAAATATTAAAATTATCAAAATAGTTATTTACGATAGGTACAAGTGCCGAAAATGGTAAATTCGCAACGAGTGGTGATAAATTAGAACTCGACCGAAGGGAGTGTTTTAAATCGATACGAGTTGCGAATTACCTATTCGCACGTGTATACACAATACATCGTACAACGTTTTAATGTACATATGGCTCTTTAAAGTTTCGACATATGCACGAAAAGTGCTCTTTTCCGCACTAGTGCGGGAAAGTAGCACCATATGTACTGTAAAATTATTTTCTTAAACCCCTATTCATTTTTAAATACCTCTCCAACAATATATCACACGTTAGGGTTGAAATGAAAAAAAAATCACTCCCCACTTTACGTATAGGGGAGGTACCCTAATAAAACATTTTTCTCCACTTTTTATTTTACCACTTTGTTGGCGTGATTGATATACATATTAGTGCTAAATTTCAGCTTTCTAGTGCTATCGGTTACTGAGATTATCCGCAGACGGACGGACAGACATGGCGAAACTATAAGGGTTCCTAGTCGACTACGGAACCCTAAAAACTCCAAGAAATCAAAGTTTAATTTTCATGGCTGAACGCCGTGATCCTGTGTCAAAAATTGAGGAATGGAAATTTAAAAAGACCACCTTGCAGGCCTAGGCCTCCAATTTTGTGAGAGACCCGTATCCCGGTCTCTCGTCTCGCTGCGCCCGAAACGTGACACTTCGAAGCCCATTATGAAGAACAAAGATGAAGAACACAACAAAGAGTAGGTACTATGAATAGATAGAGAGAACACAACGTCAATATTTCATTTCATGTTACTTGCGAAAAGAGTATTTATACCTACTAGGCAAAGTATATTTCACAAACTATCTGTCAAGCAGACAAAGGCGAGCTGAATTAAATACTCTGAAAGAAATCAGTACCTATATTTAAACATGTGGTATGTCAAGTTGGCTATAATTATGGCTAACTCTGTAGGCACCTACATAGAGTTTACTCGCCCCGTGGTGGGGGTAGACCATGGTCTACTGGTTCCAGTGGCCATTACCTCGGTCTACATCTTCATAGGAAGCCAACTCATTGCCAGCATGTTCAAGCATCAACCATCTCACTTTTTCCAATGTTACTCCTTAATCGTCTGTACGTTTATCGAAATTGCGATTTTTATTTTTATGTTCAAGGAGTACCAAGTTCAATTATCAGGAAAGGAACGTAATGAAAGTGGAAAAGTAGTCGTTAATTTATTAGTAATAGTTTTGATAATCCTGCTGTTGTTTGTGGAATTGTTTGTGATGTTGATGAACATCTTTATGGAGTATGCGAGAGGTCCACGGGGTGGTGACACAGAAAGAACACAATTCAGTTTTCGTACAGCTGTAAGAAACATTTTAGGCGACTGTGCTGGCTAGTTCTGCTTGATTTATTTAACGTTATTTTCTATGATTATATAAACCAATTATTCAAAGAATTAATGATGTTTCTTTATTTCATTACACTCAAGTATAAGAGAACTTGGTAAGTAGAATACAATTTCGGTTAATCTCCCCTTGGAAGTTTTTATGGCATAAATTAAATCAATATAACTTAAATTTTAAATGCCTGTTTTAACAAAAGGAAGAAGGTTATAGAGAAAAACACAATTTATATAATTTACAAATATGTATTGTTTATTTATTTATTTAGTCTAAATTAAAAAACCCTTAAAATATACAGGAAGTGAAAACTGTTGAAACATTTTTAGAAAAGTATTAATTTAGCAAGATTATTTCACCCGTAACATTATTTAAAAATGAGTAGTGTTGACTGACTTGATGTCAAAGATATGTTTACACTTTTGCATTGACATTGTCTGTACATTGCAGTCATTCATTGAAATTAAGGAATTCATATTGATCTTCAATATAAAAGTTAAAATTACCTTTAGGGTCATATTTAATATTACCCGTTGCCTGTGTAAAACTCATAATAGGTTTAGCATTTTTTGATGTACTGCAATACACGTGTTTGAAGCAGTTGCTTTAAATTTTGAATAGCTGGGTACACACTTGGCACATTTGCTGTCCAATGAGACCTTAATGACTCAGCATGTCCACAGTGAGCCAGCAGCCTTGCTAAGGCTGGCCAGTGCTGTAAATGCTTGCCCAGTGTGTACCCAGGTAATCAAATAGCAGTCATACTGATTTTAACCTTTAGTATGCCTTGTTTCGGATCTGTCCAGCTTACAACTTAAACTTCAAGGTCCCAACCAGAACTGTTCAAACTTACGACTTAAAGTTCAAGGTCATGATGAGATTGAATTTTTTGACATTGGTATACAAAAGGTTAAATCAAAATAATCTCAGAAATTAAGTAAATGCTGTCTGTCATACTCTAACTGAAACCAAAGATGACTTAAATATATCACACATTGCATCCAATATATTATCATTGAAGTTGATATTGAGAGCCTAATTGAAACAGGATTAACTTTCGAACATTGTTGTTAGATTTGGATGTCATATGAACAAATAGGGAAAACAGAATGTGATTTGAGGTTGTTTCGTAATCACTGTCCATCACTAATTTTAAACTATCACTGCTGCTTCATAGGTGGACCATTCATTAACGGTGGTCGCATCTGGCCCATGTGACCCATAGGGCCCATGGGGCCCATGCCCATCATCATTGGAGGTCTCATACCCATCATGGGCGGCATAGGGCCATGCGGCCCCATCATCATGTGTGGGGCCATCGGGCCTCCGGGACCCATGCCCGGCGGCGGCAGCATGCCGGGCGGCCCACCCGGCGTGGGCACGGGCGGCCGCGGCCCGCCCGGACCCATCACTGACGGATCCCATGGTGGTGGAATAGCAGCACCCTTACCGCCGAACGGATTTTGCGCAATTTTCCCAGCTTTAAATGCAGCCGTCGTGGCATCTATGAGATGTTGAGCTTGCTCCTCCATCCATTTTTGATAGTAAAACTTCACGTTGTCCTTATGCTTTCGGCCAGTACAGTGTGTTTTTCTCACGCTGGGGGAGTCGTGAGTTAGATATGTATCACAATAGTCGCAGTAATACTTTGGCATCTTGAAGTACACTAGAACTTTCTATACTCTGCCAAACAATCAAAATTCAACCAAAAATTAAACTGGACAGAACGCTTGCAACAAGCTAGCAAAACACGCACGAATGTCAGTTTGACAGATGCTTTTTTTTTTTTTTTTTTTTAAATTCGTCCATTCGGACAGGCTAAGACCATGGGCCATACTGCCTAGTCTTCAGTAAGTATAATTTCATTTGATCGAATCCAGTAATAACGTCTTCAGTAGTTTCAAATCAGAAGTCTCTAGTCCAATAAATATGTCTTCAGTTATTTCCAATTCATATGAACAAATCTAGATATTGAGTCATCAGTATTATCAACATATGTGTCAAATCCAAAAAATAAGTCTTCAGTTGTTCCAATCCAATTCATGAAGTCAAATCCAGTAATAAAGTCTTGAGTATGTTCCAATAAAAACGTCAAATCCAATATTTAGCTCTTCAAAAAAGCTTACACCTCATCCAGACATTCCAAAAAGTCATTTGACCAACAAAATATAGGTACAATGCTTCAATAAAAATATATACAATTTTAAGCAAGTTTTAAATTTAGCGTCATATTTACAGCATACACACAGTATTATGTACAAAATTAAACAAAGGTAAATAAGTAGACGACTCCTTCAACAAATCAGTTACTGAAAGCGGGATTCGATTAGAAGCTCCATAAATCTCAAGCAACTCATCCATCAGCACTAGGCGCTGAATGCCAAAGGATGAGCAACTAAACAGAATGTGATCTATAGACTGAACCTCTTGCTTTTGACAATGATCGCAATAAGGGGAAGAGACAAAGTTTTTACGATGGAGATGAAAATTTAAACGACAATGACCAATGCGCATACGAGTAATTATGGTGTAAAACCTACGATGCATGTAAGTTTTAAACTTACAAAACCAAGGCTTACTATTAACTTGGTTATCTAACAAAGCATACAAATGAGCCTTATTCTCAACTTCTGTAAAATGATACCAATGTCTTCCCCAAAGAACAGTCATACGCTGTTTTAGATTACTTATAATATCAGAATATGGCAAGGTCACAGCTAAGTCCCTGCTGTCGGGAACCAGGGACAAGTCAGATGCATTAGCAATAGTTCTAGCTAGGTAGTCGGCGTTTTCATTACCAGAAACTCCTTTATGAGACGGAACCCATACAAAATCTATTTTAATACCAATTAAAGATAGTTCTAACCATAATTCTTTAATGGAAAAAATTAGATAGCAAGTGCTAGCATTCATTTTGTTACTCGATAAACTTATTAATACACTCATACTATCGCTTACTATGACCCATTCTTTACTATATTGATTATGTTCATTAACATGTTTCAAAGCAAATAAGATGGCAGTTGCTTCAGCGGTAAAGATACTTGCATTTTTATTGATATTAAACCCAATACCTTTATTAATTTCAGGTTGATAAATTGCAAAGGAAACAGCATTATTATTTTTGGCACCATCCGTATAAATAAATTTACAATTAGACCATTCTGACAACAATAAATAAGCCTCCTCTTTGGAAGTTAGCTTTGAATCTATTACAATTTTTATATCGGGATATTTACTCTTAAAAGAGCCTGTGTAACAGGGAAGAAGGTCATTATCAAGATGTATATTTAACTCCTGCAAAGAGTGAAAGAAAGAAGTAAAATCCTGAAGAACATACATGTGCCTTTGAAAAGGCGCTGATTGGAAATAAATCAAGTTGTGAAGAAGATCGTTCTTAGGCAAGCTGTATAACTTTAAAATAAATCTTTCTTTTAAATAACGAAATCTAATATGAATAGGAGGAAGATTCGATTCAATTTGCATAGCAGCGATAGGACTAGTTTTAAATGCACCCAGTATTGTCCGCATACATTTGTTTTGTATTTTATCTAATGAATTTACAATTTTATCATCTCCAGCAAAACATAGAAAACCATATTCAAAATGACTTCGAACTAGAGACTTATACAAGATTAACAAAATTTTGGGGTCTGCACCCCATGAAGTGGCGCACAGCGATTTTAACACATTGTATGCTTTGTTAGCTTTGGTTATAATACTGTCAGCATATTTTATCCAGGAAAGTTTTGAAGTAAATATAACACCTAAAAACTTTATTAGATCATATGAAATAGGCAGTGATATGTCATTGTACAAAACTGTGGGCAAACACATGCTTTTGCGACCAAAAATAAAAACTTTGGTTTTAGTCGAATTTACATCTAAGTTCAGATAAGCAAAGTATTTATGTAAGTTGATTAATGCCTCATTAATAGTCAAAGCTAATTGATTTAAATCAGATCCTGACACATAAACAACCAAATCATCTGCATACTGCAGATTTTTAACCTTTGTTCCTAGAATAAGATTTAGTCTCCTAATGTACAAAATAAAAATTAAAGGGGATAAGATACCTCCTTGACAAACCCCTAAAGAAGATAATCTTGGGCCATATAAGTGATTGTTAAATTTAACAAAAACCTTCCTGTTTGTTAAAAACATTTGTAAGAAATTTATTATTTTGCCAGGTAACCCTATCATTGACAGCTCTCTACATAAAACGGAAATATTGACACTGTTAAATGCACCTGCAATGTCAAAGAATACCGAAAGAAGATACTGATTATTATACATGCTGTTAAGTGCATCAAGTTGCAACTGACAAATACTCTCACGAGAAGACCGACCTTTACGAAAACCAAACTGATTGCAGGGTAACAGACCATTTTGTTCGACAAAAAATTCCAACCGTTGCTTTAGAAGCTGTTCAAAAACCTTTCCTACACAAGATGTGAGTGCTATAGGTCGATATGAGTCGGGTAACAATTTATCTTTATCAGGCTTTAAAATTGGGACCAAGCAATCTGTTTTCCAATCATCAGGAATTAAGTTTTCTTCCCACAGCTGATTTAATATGTTTAAAAAGGTCTTTAGATTTTGTGAACTTAAATTTTTCAGTAAAATATATGGTATTCCATCAAGACCAAAGGATGTATCTCTTCTTGAAAATAGGGCAGATTTAAGCTCTTGCAAAGAAAACGGTTCAGTAAGATACTTATCATTATCATTTTCTGTGTGAACATAATTTAAAGACTCATTAAGCACAAAATCAGGAGTGTATTTCTTAAGAAAATCTGATATCCAACTATTATTACTAGCGTGTTTTGAAATGAATGTTTTATTAAATTTCCGCATGTAATTCCATATTAATGTCAAAGGAGTGCACCGGTTAAATGAGTTACACAGATTTATCCAACTATTACGCCGTTCAGTCTTAAGAACAAGCTTTTTAAGGGCTCGAAGTCTTTTAAATTCTATATAATTCTCTTCACTAGGTTCACTTTTAAATTTTATATAAGCATGTTTTGAATTAAGTACAGCTTCTGAACACTTTTGATTCCACCAAGGCAGCCGGGGAAATTTCAAAGATTTTGGTGTACACGTATTAGAACTATTCAAAGACCTATGTCTAGGGATGGACTCTACAGCAGTAGATCGCAAAATATTACAAAACAGATTGAGCGCATCTATCGAAGACATATTTTCAAAATCAATATTAGCCATACAAAAATCAACTGATTGCCTGTACATTTTCCAATTCACCTGTTTGTAATTTGGGTGAATGGGCAAATGTACATTATTACATATTGGATTACTTTGTGAGCTATTTTCATTACCAACTATCATTTTTATCATTACAGGCAAATGATAACTGCTGCCAAGAGGACAATCCATAACAGACCAATCACATGAAAGTGCCAATGATGGAGAAACGAAAGTTAAATCCAGAGCATTAGGACGCCAAGAAGAAGAACCAGTTGTAGTAGTTTGACCATTATTTAAAAGAACCAAGTCATTGCCATCAATAATATCTAAGACATCTCTACCTCGAGGCAATGTATCAACACAGCCCCATGACATATGATGAGCATTTAGATCGCCTCCAAAAAGCATTGGCTGCGGAATAGATTTTATCAAAGCATCAAATTTACTTTTATTAAATGGGGGATCAGAATTTGATGGACTATAAAAACTTACTACACTCAACTGCTTGTTGTTTATAATTATTTGTACACAGATATTTTGTAGAGCATTGTCAAAATAAGTTTTAATATTAGAATATACTATATTGTTATGAATAAGTATTGCTACACCATTATGTTTATTACCACAGTCATTTCTAATGACATTGTATCCTTTAATTGAAAATTTTTGATGTTGTTTTAACCAGGTTTCAGAAATTATTGCTATGTGAATGTTATTTTCATATAAGAATCTAGTAAAGATTAGCCTATTGCTTATTATACTCTGAGCATTCCACTGCACTATGTTCAATATGTCCATAAAGAAAAAAATTAAGGTTGTTTCCTGAAAATGTTTTTAAGTGTTTCTTTTATATTGTTAGAATTGATTGGCGTTTCTTTATCAGCACAAATTTTAACTATAGCTTCCACAAGTAGATTCATAAATCTGTCAGATTTGGTCAGATTACTTAGATGGGTGTCAATATATTTTGAGCCGAGCTGCGGAAATGCAACGTCACAAAACAAATCGGAATATTTAGCACTACGTGATTTTAACTTATTTTCCTCAATTTTCTGTTTTTTAATTGGACATGCAGCAGATATAGCCACGTGATCCCCACCACAGTTTGCGCATTGTGTTTTAACCTTATTACAATTTTTGAAATTATGAGGTTCAGCACAAATTGAACATACTTCATTATTTTTACAATACTTTGCTATATGACCAAATTTCATGCAACGAAGGCATTGCTTTACTGGAGGAATATAGATCCCTACTTCGTGCCTCCAATGGTCAAGTGTTACATATTCAGGCAACTGTACAGAGGCAAAAGTCACGGCAACCGTCTGAGTTGGAACCATTGAGACGATACCCAGCGTGTCTTTTACCCGCCGCATAAACCGTCTTACGCTTATCACCTTTTTACTGGAAGCTATTAATTGGAAAATCTTCTGGTTCGAATAATCAATCGGCACTGAAGTGAGAACACCCGTAACCTCGGTCTCAGATGCTGGGATTGAAGCATTCATGTGAATTTCATTTAATAATTTTTCATTTTTTAGGAAGACATTGGCGTGATTTGGGAGATCGAACATAATCCCAACTTTGTATGCATTAATTGTTCTTAGATGCATCACGCCCGACACGCAATGCTTTCGGATTGCATTGGACAAAGCAAGTCTATCTTTGTCAGAAAATTTGTGGCCATCCTCTCTGTGATTCAGAAAAACAATAAATTCTTTCTTAGCTGAATTTTCGTCGTACAACCTGTAATAACTTTTGGCCCTGAAAGGAGTATACTTCTCTTTGTCATCTTCTTTAGTCTTCTTTTTTGCAGGTATGCGCTCCGAGGGCGCACCTGTATCCGCATCAGAACTACTTTCAGATTGAAGATCTGGCTCCGGCTCCAAGCCCTCCAACCGAGAACGCTTTCCCGTACGCTTCCCCATGACTGGGGAAGCGCACTAAACCGATAACCAAATCAACTATGAATTTAAATTAAAATTAAGACTAAATATGTACAAATTAACACTTAAAATTAATTTACAATAAAATATTTTATTAAGCGCGCCTATCACTTTCAACGTTCCCGCCAAAACTCCGTTTGACAGATGCAGTATTGCCATTTACAATATAGATAGCGAGCTTTGGCAAGTTCCAAACATAACTTTATTAATTATTTGTATAAAATTGTATACATTTAAAATAAATCAATAAATACTGAAGTGATGATTATCACTAACCGTGTATAATATTATTATCATATTTTTATAATCGCTTTAATGATAGTCAGCGTGTCGGTGCAGCACGGCTCTCACAAGACGACGCGCGAGCTCTCTCGATTTTTCTCGCACTATACCTCTCTTTCTAAGTGATCTAATGAAAAAGAAACGGATTGAGCGAGAAAAAACGAGAGAGCTCGTGCGCCGTCTTGTGATAGCCATGCAGAGGGGCTACCGGCAGTGCTACCTAACTGCACCGTGGGAACTAAGATATATACCTACACTTTGGAAACCGAGGTCGGTTCATTCAGCCAGTTGGTTGGCACACGCGCTCACGGCCGGACGCTGCTTATGCGCACAGTTATAGATATTGAAAATGACTTCGTTGCGAATAAATTCGGTTCACTGCAGCGTTGTGGGGTGTGACAACAGTAAAACAAATAGACATTTATCCTTTTTTCTCTGCCGACTGACGATGACAGATTAGTAACTTACCTACCTATTTACTTTATATGTATAGTTACCTAAGTACTAATTAAGTACGGATAATTGAATCTTTAATACCTATTTCAAATACGTAATTAATTTGTAGACAAGTTTACTCCGCCACTGCCATGATGTCCAAATTATTTAGTTGTTTTCGTAGATTTAATGTTTATGTTTATCCCTGTATAACAGCAATTGGTATAATAGTTTACTTAGTAAGATTCGCACTGCAGCTTAAGAAAGGGCGTATACATCGTTGTGCTATAGGGACTTACGACTTTTTGGAAGGGCTGGAATTCACTCGCGAGGATGAAACACGTAATCAGAATATTTTAACACAATACATTAAAACTAATTATGCCTAGTGTCTACTTTCATGTTTGTAATGCTACTTGTAAACTATTACGTTATTCATATACTTACGCTATAAATAACGAAGATAGAAGGTTAGGTACCTAACAAACTTTATTTCGTACTGTCGTCCGGGTATATTAAAATTAAGTTACCTACACAAAAGGTTTCGTTTTGTAATATCTGGTGGTACCTACATTCAAACTGTCGTATGTCTTAACCATAGACAGGGTGAGCGATAGGTAACATGGCTTCAATTGTATTTAACATGCTGCGTTGATATGCTTGTATGCATGTAGGTATGTAAGTAACTATGCAGTTCAGATACTGGCAGTATCTCGAGAAACCCCGGATATTTATATATACCTGTTTCCTTTTTAGGGTTCCGTACCCAAAGGGTAAAAATGGGACAATTTGCTTCACCATAGTGTACTTACACATTATAATAGAAATTTGTTTTGTAAAATAATTTAAAAAGTAAACCGTTTTTTATTTCACTCAACTATTAATTACAAAATCATTTCTAAGCGGTGTCAACCCTAGCGTCGATTGGCCGGCGCATGCGGGCAACGACCCGCGCGTTCAAGGTCGCTCCATTGTTAAATTTCGTAGGCACTTAAAGCTGTAGGTATTGGCATTTTTATTCAGACTTGAGTATCTGTTCGTAGAACTATTATAAAATCTGTGCTACCGGGAAATGAAAACGAACTTCGTTTGTGTATCTCCGTCTCTGTCGCACTTGCTTAGTTCGAGCGACAGAGACGGTTTTCACTTCGCGGTAGCCCCTCAGTGCACAATCTTAGGCTGTTTAAGCCTCACGGTCTGCCGCTTGATTATAATCGTAGAGACCATTAGAAATACGCTATAATGTTAGAAATATTTCAAATTTTCGCGAGTACCGAGTAGAGTGACTGGAGAGTGGAGTGAGCATAGAGGAAATTATTATATACTTAGATAGAGTCATCAGCTTCCTTCATCTACTAGTGCCATCTATGGACCGACTCTCGACTTATCTGTATCGAGTTATTCGTAGAATAACTCGATATAGATATATACATCACGATCTTCCCCTACACCTTAGGTGTAGGGGAAGTACCTACCGCAAAAAAACAAGATTTTATTCTTCTGTTTTGTCGGAGTTATTGGTTGATATACCCATGCCGAATTAGAGTTGTCTAGAAGTAATGGTTACTGAGCTAAGCCAAAGACGGACGGACTGCCAGACGCACATGATGAAACTATAAGGGTTCCTTGTTGACTACGGAACCCTAAGAAGCGGGAAGATTTCCCGCCTCTTTTTTATTCGTTTTATTTTGACGTTTGCACGTTGCCGCCTTTAGGCGGATTGTTGGTTTAATTTAGATATTGCATATTTATATTAGCTATTTAACAAGGGATATTAGAAGGCAAATAAGTTTTGTTTAAGAGGCTTTTCTGACGTATTAACAAACCAAGACAAGTGGACAAATCTTTCATTAAACTGGAACGTGGATTCAAACAATGACGATTAATTATTATTAAACCTTCTTCACCGTCGGAAGCATTCCAATCAGTCCACATTTTATAAAGTTTAGTAAAATGTGACGCTAATAGTTTCGACTAATATTTTCTACAAACCTTCCTAGACTAGTGTTTTTTTTTTAAATTTTATTTATGATCTTGAAGAGCTAGCCCACTAGGTTAGGGAATTGCTCGGTCAGAGTCGCAGTAAGGAAAAACACAGTGTGGTGCTTACGTCGTGTATTGAAAAACCAAACTAATTATCAGACAATGATGATCTGGATATCCTTATAAACTTACGGGAGTACTTGAGAGCTGCTTGGTATTGCTTACTGTTTGCAGGGCTGTGTCTAAAGATTAAAAGAGAGGGGCGCGTTTTTTTTTTTTTTTTTTTTTTTTTTTTTTTTTTTTTTTTTTTTTTTTTTTTTGAACCTGACTGTTGCTATAATAGGACGGACCCAATATAGCGGTCGAACTGCGTGGTTGGAGGGTGGCCTGGGGAAAATCCAGGGGAAGCCTCCGGCACGACCACGCGGGGAAGTTTGTACACTGGAATACTCTAAGAGTTTGCGCTCCAGTGAGATTGGTTGAACGGTATCAACCGAATCTGGGGTGTGAGTGGTATCGAACTACTGGGAGTTTTATCGCTGGTTCGCTAAAACCTAGCCTAGCTGAGAAGAGTCCAGCAAGAAACTCAGCTAGGCCCGACTTGCGTCGGACTGACTCTACCCGGTATGCGGCGGTACCGGGACGAAAGCGGACTGTATGTGTCTGTGTTGACTCGCGGTGGACGTCCCCGCCGGCGGGAACGCTGAAGTGTACGCGATGTGTTGGACGCCGAAAGCGCAGCGTTCCATCTTTCGATGGACGCTGTGATTTCGTCGTCCGGGTCCGTGAGTGTGTGCCTAGGACGCCGGACCGTGCGGCCCCTAATCAGTGAGCGCCGAGTAACGACAGAGGGGGGAGGGATGGGGACGTAGTCAGCAGCCTTCCTAACTAACGGATTCCTATGGTGGGGAGCGTTATCAAAATAACGTCTGGCAGCCTGCTTAAAGAAACCATACATGGTGCTAATCTCCATGTCGTGGTGCAGGCTGAGGTTCGATTGGTACCACGGGGCACCAGTCGCCCTTCGGAGAAAACGATTCTGAATGACCTGAAGCGGCTTGAGCGATGACATAGGCACGTGAGCGAATGCTACACTTGCATATGTCATGATTGGACGAACACAAGTCTTGTAGAGTGTCAGCTTATTCCTAAGTGACATTTTACTAAACTTGTTGATCATCGGCCCTAGCCTTCCTAGCACGAACAACGCGCGGTTGCGTACCCTACGGATGTGGCTACGGAAAGTCAGTCTCCTGTCGAGGGTCACTCCAAGATATTTGGCCTCGTTGACCCAGGGGATGGGTCGGTCAAACATCTGGATCGGAGCCACCCGCCTTTCTGTACTAATGCAGTCCGACGGATGAAAGACTATTGCAGTGCTTTTCTCCGGGTTGACTTCGATACGCCAAAGATTAAACCAACGACCTAGGTCGGAGATTGCCTCTTGGAGGTATCGCCGGATAGTAGCGTACTTACAATGAGTCGTAAAGAGCGCGGTGTCATCCGCAAACAACCCCAGTTGCACCTTAGGGTGCCTGGGAATGTCGTTTGTGAATAACGAGTAGAGAGTGGGAGAGAGCACGGAGCCTTGCGGGACTCCGGCCCGGATGGGGTGTGGGTCCGAATACGTTCCCTCCAGTCGGTATCGAAAGCTTCGGTCACTGAGAAAATCTCGTATTGTGAGTACGAGTCTGTCCGGCATTCCGAGCTGGTATAACTTGTATACAAGCCCGTTATGCCAGACCTTGTCGAAGGCTTTCGCTACGTCGAGAAAGATCGCACCGGTCTTGAGCCCCTGGAAGCGAGAGAAACCATCCAACACGTGCTCCGTGACGCGGTGCACCTGTTGGACGCATGAGTGTCCGGATCTAAAACCGAACTGCTCATCGATGAGGAGGTTATTCTCAGCCGTAAATCTGAGAATTCTCGTGAGAAGGATCCGCTCATATAGCTTTCCAAGGGAGCTAAGTAAGCTGATCGGCCTATAAGAGGCAGGCGAGGTCCGGGGTTTGCCGGGCTTCGCTATCCCTATGACCGTTGCACATTTCCACGCGGCTGGAAAGTGAGCATTGGTCAGTGCGGCATTGAAGATGCCGACCAAAAGGAGGAGGAGGGTTTCGGGGAGAAGTTTCAGGATGCGATTGGATAGACCATCCGCACCCGGAGCCTTCCTAATACGGAGACGCCTGACAAGGTCACTGACTTCCTTAACCGACACCGGTAAAATGGGTGAAGTTACGGGGAGACGCGATCTCCTGTCCACCTCGGAATCGACCCTACTAATGTGGGCTTCGTCGGTGTTGAGGAGGTTGGGCGAACATTGGGACTCTAAACTACTCGCAAGGCATTCGGCTTTCTCACTGTCCTCGAACGCGGGGGTTGAGTGATCCGGTCGATCCAAGGGAGGGATGGTCCAACAGGCATCGGATTTGAGAGATCTCGCTAGTTTCCAGTAAGCCAGGTGACTAGGCGTTATCTCCCCCATCAGATCCCTGAACGAGTTCTCCCGAAATTCGGCAATTCTCTGTTTGGACTCGTTAGACAAGTCCCTCAGGATTTGCCGATTTTCGGCAGAAGGGTGATTTGAATAGGTACGTATGGCGCGATTTTTCCTTGTCACCAACTCTCTCAGTTCCGTAGGTAGAGGTCGGTTTTGGATGTCCTCCGCCGACACCTCCCTTGAGGCTTCGCTTCGAACAGCGTTGAGGTAGTTGGTGAAAGAATCGATCGCTTGGTCTGTCTGTTCGGTTGTAGTTATATTGTCTGGGATATCTCTAAGCAGGGGGGAGTCCGTCTGTAGGAGACCTGATTGTACCTTGTCCCAGTCCACGAGTGTCCTGGTTCGAGGAGTACTATTGGGGTGAGGGCCTAGTCTCAAGAGGACTGGCCTATGATCCGAGTCTAGTTCGTGTAGCACTTCTATAGAACGCAGAGTTAACGCTACGTTCTTTAGTAGAGCTATGTCGAGTATGTCAGGTCGGTGGTCTACGTTATGAGGGAAGTGAGTCGGCTCTAAGGGAGCGAGGAGATCGAAAGGGAGGCTATCGATCAAAAGGTGATGAAGCCGATTGCCGTTGGGATTGGATGCTACGCATCCCCAGCTGATATGCTTACTATTTAGGTCCCCGGCCACGATGACCGAAGGACCTAGGGAGGCTAAAGAGTTGAGGTCAGTCAGAAGTAAGTCTCGTTGAGGTGAAAGGTAGGTTGACGCAATCGATATCGGGGGGTGCCCCTCCATCGAGATGCGACAGACCGACACTTCCATATTAGTCAGGGGCGGTGGATTGAGACTTATGCAATGTAAGTTACGTTTGTAGAAAATGAGCGTGCCCCCGAATGGCCTACCATCTTGCCTATCATCTCTAATCTGAACGTATCCAGGGACGCGAAAGGCTCTAATGCCGGGACGATAAAAGGTCTCTTGGACCAGAAGTAAATCTACTGAGTGATCGCGAAGGAAGTTCATCACCTGGTCCTTCATACCCCTTAGACCATTGGCATTATAAATGCCAATGGTAATCGAAGCAGGTTTAAGCTTCTGGGATGTACTATCCATACTAATAGGCACCGTTAACCTGGCTGCCGCTTGGTGCGGCGAGATAGCGAGTAGCTGATGCGAATATGTGGGTAGACAGGCCGCTCGCCACCTCCGGTGGGAGTACCTGTACTAACTGCATAAACGCATAGAGTGGGTCCATAGCGGGCCGGCCCGCTTGACTGGCGGCGGGTCCCCATACAGAGGGGCCCGCCTGGGATTGGGGTGCAGAAGGCACCGGGCGGGGACCTACGGCCGCTGAAGGCGGCGGGTTCCTAGGGGCTCCTAACCCTACGGCCGGAAGGGCGGGGAAGTTTTGCGGAGTGCTATGGGGAGCACCCCGGCCCGCGCTTTGCTTGCGCCCAGAGGGAGGCGAGGACTTCGACTTTGCCCCGGTGTCGCGACTCTTTGGGCGGCAAGGGCATCCCCCATAATTGGCAGTATGCCCATGGGGGAGCTTGCGACCCAAACAGTTGCAGCACCGTATGCCGTTCGGGTCCTTGCAGCCTTTTGGGCGCTCGCAATCGCGAGTCGCGTGATCCCCAGCGCACTTGACGCAACGGGGGGGAGAGTGGCAGCCACGGGCGCCGTGGCCAAACCGCTGGCAGTTGTGGCACTGTGAGAGGTGGGTCCTCTTTTTGGGAGTCTCCACTCTCACCGCCATTTTAAGGACCTCCTTAAGGGAGTGGACGGCTTTGCGCTGGTTCGGGTCGGTGACTATTAGTACGATATCGTACTTCCCTACTTGCTTATTGTAGAGGCGATGAACCTCCCTGACGGCGATCCCCTTGCGTTTGAGGTCCGCGGCTACCTCGTCCTCCGGGATATCCTTGTGGATTCCCCGGAGGACGGCCCTGTAGCCTTTCTCCTCGACGGTCAGCCTCCGGTTGTAGGCCATTGACAGCTCGTCGAAGAGACGGGTCAGAGCACGGTAGTCCTCGGGTCCCTGGACCGTGATGCGCATCCCTTCCAAGGGCGGTTTCAAAATCTCCGAACCGACCACCCGGATGCCACGCTGACTGGCTATGGCCATGGCAGTGTGGTATCTATGTGTGTCGATCAGGACACATGAATCCGGCTTGTCCGGGTTGCCTACCGGAGTTGGCTTGCTGGGGGCCGAAGACCCGCCGTCCGCTGCCAGAATGGCACTACTGGCCTGAGGGGCCTGCGCAGAGGGCGCCTGGACGGCGGGAGTCCGAAGGGCTTTCTTCGCCGGCGAATCGGCCCTAGGAGACTTCGGCAGCGCACGTTTGCCCTTGCGGCTGCTGCCTACTGTTGTCCAGACTGTCGTGTCCATGGTCATTTCCTCGTTCGAGTAGAGGAGGTCGCGAGTCTGTTCGTCGGTCAGTCTGGTCGTGGAGAGACACCGAAGGAGGGGGTGGGGGGGAGAGCTGGAGCGTGGGACAGTGCGTTCCTCTCGCATGGAGGGTCGCCTCTGGAGGGAGCGAGAACGCGATTGTCTCACGCTTAAATCCGCTTCGGGGGGGGCCTGAAGGGCCGGAGGGCTGGCTGGGGCAGACGCGGCTGCCTTGGCGAGTTTACTTTTGCCCTTACTGGGCGTTTTGGCCTTAGGGGCCTGGGTAGGGGGCGAAGGGGTCGCTGCTGCCGCCGACGGCGGCGGCGGCGGCGGTCCCATGGTGGCCTTAGGGGCTTGGGCGGCCAGAGTGGCCGTCGGAGTGGCCGGACGGGCCTGGAGTTGCAAGTCGAGACTTGTCGGGGGGGGAGGTTGTATGGGAGCCGCCTGGGCAGAGTCAAATACCTCGCCGCTGAGAGCCAGCTTGAGCTGTCGGTTCTCAGCAGCGAGGCGATCGATTTCGGCCTGCATAGCCCGCATGACTTCCTCCATCCTCGTGATCCTTTCTTGCAGCTCCATCCTACTTGGTTGGTCGGTCGCCGCTAAGCTTTTCCTACGCCTAATATGAACCGAAATGCTATCCTGATGTCGGTGTCGAGTTTTGTCCACTTGTCCGCCGTGTCAGTGTCAGCTATGTGTCCTAACACGAAGGGAAGAGTCGGACTGTACGAATTACTGGGCTTCGTGGTGGTATCCACCCCACACTGTGACTTAGTTGGCACCGTTAGGATCCGTCACTGTGTAGCCACTGCGAGCGTGGTCTTTCTAAGGGACAGAGACCCGGGTCTGACTTGAGAAAGTCTTAACTAACGGGTAGTCACTGACGTGTCTAGCCCACAGCCCCGAAAGACTGCGACCACTACGAGCGTGGATTTCCAGAGGGGCAGGGACACGCGGGTCGACTGGAGACTTATGAAAGTCTTAACTAACACACCCGATGCTTCCACGTGGTAATTGCGATAATCACCGCGCGGGGGAGCGATAAGAGTGAGCAGGTAGTCGGAGAGGATATTCGGGTTAAAACAACAATAGGGCAAGAGCGCACCGCTAAAGCACGACCTCACTCGACCGCTGCCGTAACCGGAATGAGAGGGGCGCGTCAGCGCGCAACGATATTTATAGAACGTTAAGCCGTGCACACAATACAGCTAGTGATGTTATAAGAGTGGGTTCGCACGATGCAATTTAACACTTCCCCTCACAGCTTATAACGTCACAATTACATGCCTGTATACATATACAAAGTATTACATTACATGCACAACGAAGTCACAGTATGTGTATACGAGCATATTCATCTATAGGTTTGAACTAAATATAATAGCAATTACATTAGTTAACATTGCCAAGAATGCTTACCTACATAGACTAACTCTATTCATACACATTCGTACAATAACATGCTTAGAGGTACAAACAACATTCATGCTATGAACAAACTTGAAATGTTTACTTGAGCTCAGCGGTTTCGTAAGTACATCGGCTATCATTTGCTCTGTTGGTAAGTATTTAATAGTTATGACATTATTGCATATTAAGTCTTTTACATAATGATACCTCACATCTATGTGCTTAGTACGTTTATGAGAGTACTCTTTAGCTAGCAACAATTTATGTGCACTTTGATTGTCATTAAACACAGTTATGCTTGGCATCACACATAGAATTTCAGACAGAATATTCTTGATAAAACATAAATCTTTACATACATCATTTATCGAAATGAATTCACTCTCTGTAGAGCTAAGAGCAATGCAGCGCTGTTTCCGCGACTCCCAGTTAATGACATTTGAACCTAGTTTCACTACAAAACCAGTATAAGAACGTCTGTCAGTATCATTTGCCCAGTCCGCATCTGCAAATGCTGTCAAATTCAATTCTTTACTCTTTATGAAACATATCTTATCTTATATCTTATCTTAAAATGCGTTTTGCTGCAAGCCAATGACTCTGATTAAAGTTGGAATTATACTGACTTAAATGACTGCATGCATATGCAATGTCTGGTCTAGAACAGACCGCTAAGTACATGAGAGACCCTAGAAGTTCCCTATAATCATAAGTCTCATCGCATAGAGGTTCACAATCATTATCAAATTTACAACCTAAAGCCATCGGAGTCGACACCGATTTACAATTTTCCATATTAAATCGTCTAAGCACCTTTCTTATGTAATCACTCTGATCTAATTTTAGCATGTTGCCCTCCCTTATTATGTTAATACCAAGACAGTTCTCAAGTTCCCCCAAATTCTTGCATTTAAATTTACTTTGCAAAATATTAACAAGCTTATCTTTTAAAGAACTGTTGTTTGAAAAAACATAAAAATCATCAACATATAGTGCGACGATAACTAGACTATTTTCATCTTTCTGTATGTAAATACAGGGTTCACATTTGCTTTGTAAGAATCCATTTTCACATAGTATTTTATTAACTTTAGTATTCCAAATTCTACTAGCCTGCTTAAGACCATAAATGCCTTTCTGCAATAAACAAACTTTATTTTTAATATCATTATCAAAACCTGGAGGTTGTTCCATGTATATTGTTTCCTCAAGGTCACCATTTAAAAAAGCAGTAGTGACGTCTATATGATCTATGGTTAAATCAAGTTGACAAGCTAAAGAAAAAAGTATTCTCATAGTACAGTGTCTTACGACTAGTGAAATGTATCCTTGTAATCCACCCCTTGAATTTGTGTATAACCCATGGCAACAAGACGTGCTTTAAATTTCTCAAAGTTACCTGAAGCATCATGTTTAATTTTCTCTCTACATAAGGGCCCATTTATTGCCTCCTTGTAAGATAAAGGTACACTTACATTAGGGTTATCATTGGATACGTTACTCGCAACCAAGGAGTAGTCGGACGTGTAATCTTCATATCGTTTGGGCGGCTGTGACCTTGTAGAACGCACGGGCCTAGTGGAACACACAGCAGATGAACCAGCCTCAGGCACACCTTCCCCTCGACGCGACGGTTGCGGCGACGATACTACAGACTGCAGCGACGAGTCGCGTGACCCCGGAGAATGGCAGCTTGACTCTGCTTCGTTCTCGCTCCCAGTGCAGAACTCGTCCAAATCTGAAACATTTATGGAAGAATCATTAGTATTATGACTAGATAATTTCAGTTCACTTGAAGGACTAGAAATTATAACTTCATTAATTGGACTAGGAATTTGATTTACATTAATTACATTATTAATAGTTTGACTAGAAGATTCATTAGTATTAATAAGACTAGAATTATCATTCAGTAAATTATTAATTGGCATTTCATATTCATAAAATAAAATCTCATTGTCATCTATATTAAAATTCAAATGATTAACTATATCTTTGTAAAATTTATTCTCTAAAAATACAACATTTCGCGACAGAGTCACTTTATTGGGGTTCAGAGGGTCTAGCAGTCTAAAACCTTTTGTAGTTTCGCTGTAACCAACAAAAATATAAGGTTTGCTTCTGCAATCCAGCTTGCGACGTTTCTCTTTGGGGATCAAGGAGTAAGCTATGCAGCCAAAGACATGAAGACGACTCAAATCAGGTTTGGTTCCAGACCATAGCCCCTGAGGAGTGTGTCCCGACAATGCACTTGTGGGGCTCCTATTTTTCAGAAAAACAGCAGTCATAACTGCTTCCCCCCAAAAACGCTTACCAAGCCCCGCTTGAAATAACATACATCTAGCTTTGTCTAGAAGAAGGCGGTTTAATCGTTCCGCTGCCCCGCACTGCTGATGGCAATAAGGCACACTTTTCTGATGAATTATTCCCTCTTTTTTAAGAAATTCAGTAAAAGTTTTATTACAATATTCTTTTCCAAAATCTGTACGAAGTATTTTAATTTGCAATCCTAACTGTTTCTCTACTTCACATTTGTAAGTAAGAAAATGTGTAAATACCTCCGATTTACGTTGCATCAGGTATACGTGACTCTTCCTGGTATAGTCATCCGTCATGGTGACCATGTACTTTGCACCGCCAAGGCTGTCCTCCTGCATCGGACCGGCTACGTCGCTATGAATAAGCTGCAAGGGTTGACTAGCACGTGTAGCCTCGCCCACGGGAAACGGCAATGCGACTTGCTTTCCAAGCAGACAGGCTTCACACGGAGCATCAGAAGAAACCTGAAATTCAACACCAGTTGCAACATCATCTCGTAATGCGCACATACCTTTAAGGTTAAGATGACCTAATCGTCTGTGCCAAAGCTCAGCCGATTGTGAAGATGAAGAGGCAGCAACATTAGCACTCTGTGTATCTTGCCTGTTACACAAGAACATGGAAGAGTGCACTTCCTGCAAAGTACCTATCTCGTCACAGTTACCTTCCCATTTGTATAGACCATTCCTATTAGATGCTGAGGTAATAAGGTTGCCATGAATTTTACAATTATTACTATAGACTTTACAATTATCTTTGGAAAACACAACAGTATACACTTTTTCACACAATTTGCTAACAGAGATTAAGTTACAAGATAACTTTAGAACATAAAGTACCTTGTTAAACTTAAACACTCCTGTCGCTACGTTTAGCTATGCTTTTGATTCTATTGAAACCTTGGTTTCTGCCTGAGTACTAGCATATACATAACGACAAGACATCCTAACACAAATGTATGTCATTGACATGCATTTGCCTAAATACAAACGGGATAACGTGTTTCTAAGTATTCATTCTTACCAGGTTCTTACGAGTATATTCAAACTTTCATTCTCATATCCTTTCCGTTCTAATTTCTTGTTGATGGAGCTTCTTGCTCCGTACGATCATACATGAGTGAGAGGTGAAGTGATTTCTCTTGATTCTCATTCTAATCACGATGCTGATTATATTCTTGTTCTATTCTGATTTCTTTCTATTCTTACGTATTGGCGGGAATTCTGTTCCCGCCGCGGGCCTCCACAACTCCCCTTATAGCCCGCCCCTGTCCTCTCATAACCATTTGGCATATTCTTGGCTATTTCTATTCTGTATGTTCCTCTTACTTGAATATCCCTTCATCTCTCAACTCATCCTTCTAATAATACACATAAGACTCTCACCGGGATCCCCAGCTGTCTTCTCTTCTATTCTATCCTCTTGGGTACTTACTGTTCATGTTTCTATTTCTTACTTCTATGTTCAGCGTACCTAATATGATGAACATTAGCGTGATTGTAGTTCTCCCACAATCCATTCTTTCCTGCCTTGCTAAACATATCTCTCACTGTTCGACATTTTCCTATATCTTCACATAAATACTACGATTGATACAGTTGTCATTGACTACTGATCAATCCTTTCCATTCATATCTATTCTTAAACTCGTTCACAATAACTCTCACTCTTTATTTCTATTACGGTATAGCTTTTATTCGAGATACAAAAACTAATTCCTTTTGGTCACCGTTACATCCATTTTTTCTGTCTGACCGTTCAATTCAAAATCCCGCCAGTGTTGACAGTTGAGTTCTATTGAGTCCGTTTCAGACATATTTTTACCGGCGTTGATCGATGATCGCGTTCGTCGCGACACTCCCGACCGCCGGGCGAATCTGGACTGCTGCCAGTTCTCCAGTCTATAGGGCAATCCTTACCTTACCCTTACTGCCTCCGTTCTTTCTAGTTTTTACACATTATTATCTAGGTTTGTTTTACAGGAGCAGAGGCACCAGGTATCTCTACCGTTTTAACACTATCTTGGACCACAACATTTCCATGCACCTGTGTAATGAGCTCTTTGGTCAGAGCCAGTGGTTCTATTTAAGGACTTCCAGTTCTTTTGGGGGAAAGGTGTCGGTTCTTTTGACTCTTGTAACATATACTGGTGTCCAGCATCTTCTACTTCTAAAGGATATAAATGTCATAAGCAATTCATGAAGTTATTTCCTCAGTCAGTCTTTATGCTCCATCAGTTCCTTTCTCCATAGTGGTGACCTTTCCCACTTTCTATTTTCTGTGTTCTTTGAGTCACTTTGATTTGGACTAGGTATGTTGGCTGGGCATTGTTTCGTTTCGGCTTCTTGTGATAATGTACCAGCATTCTCTTTCATTTCGGGCAAACTACACATGTATTGTTTTCATAAACATTTTTTTTATAATTCTTCTAGAACCTATACACTAACTCTTCTTCCATATTTCTACGAGGTTTTCTTTTGCCACTGGAACATATTGCATCATATTGAAGGCAAGAAACGTATACCATAAGTCGGTGATTCTGCTAGCTTGAATAAAAAATCTATGTCGAACCGGTTAGAGGGTTTTAATTCATGTCATCTTCAATTTCTCCAATGACTGTCTGTATTCAGCGATTTATCCTTCCACCCGGCTGTCTATCTTAGGTGAGTTTCATACAACGTTTACTGTGCCAACCATTCTCGTATAAGACCCTCCATACGACGGGCTTAGTCAGAGAATAATAATAAATTCCCACCTTATTGACGCTACAATACACCTTTGACGGCACTTCCGCCGTAGCTGAATAGTATCGCAATATTGGAAGCACTCAATTCTATATGCCTCTTGCTTACGTCATTTTCCTCGTAGTATGCGAACTTCCTACCCTTGTCATATCACCAACTACTTCTACATCAACAGTAGGTACATTTAGTTAGGCAGGTGTCTAAGCAACCTTATTTCTTCCTTACAGTTGTATGTACTTTTAAGGGCACTCAAGCATCACTAACTGCCCCGCATCTTAACACATCCATACTCGTCAATAACTAAGTATTTCTGGATAGACTGGAACTTCCCGATAATTCCTTAGGTCCACGACGTGTTTTTGTGACCTAAAGCTTCTTCTGCATCGAACCACCATTCTTCTCTTCTGGGGTCATTCTTTTTATTTCGACCCGATATATCCATCTTCATCTAATTTTCCCAATCTCGATTCTAACTCCACAAAATGAGCTGACTGGCCATATTTATTTTACGTTGGCCAGCCCTGCCTACTTAGCGAGAGGAAATGTGGTCCATTGAACCACAATTCTTCCTTTGAGTATAATAGGCAGATCGGGTTTCTTAGATTAGCTAAATTTTATTCTATGTTTTTTCCCGCAATCATTCACTAGAGAACGGCATTGATAAAGAACCAATTCTTTCACTACTCTCACCAACCTCATAAAACCCACAAGAATCGAGATATGGACACGTTCCATCATATGTTATGTTATGTTATTCATTTATTTATACCTTACACTTTATTATATTTTCTGTATACGATGAAGCGCCTATTTTTTATTTTATTTTGCTCCATTTAAGATATCCTCGGCCTTCCGTTTTTCTTTTCCCTTCTATTTTCCTTCTTCTGACAATATCGTTCCCATCTCGATATTGATTTGATTTCGACTGAGTCGTCATTACCAAACAATAATAACTGTTCTTGATCCGGACTTAGCTCCAGTTTCTTCACAAGCTGTAGTATTGTGTAGCCTACAAGGCTATACATTACTATTCTTTGTTCGGTTCTGTTCTTTAGTCGCCTCACCTACCCTTGCCATTCTTTGCACAGTGTAGCCGGCCCGTTGTAGGATGCTTAGAGCTAGCATAACCCCTCTCTCCACTATTCTATATATGCACAACATTCTTTAAACAAGTATTCTTATACTTCAATTGGTTGAGACCTTCTACTAATTGGATCACTTCAACTTTAAACAACCAACTCTCAGGTATTCTATTTTGTCAACATCTGGTAAGCCGCTATTCATGGACTTAGCTTTGAACCAGGTTCCATTATACACTTTGGTAGTTTGGCTTTGCTAGTTAGCAATATTGCCCTTTAAATATTTCCAAATTGTTGTTCTGTTTCGGAACAGGGACATATAAACTTCATTTTCTCATGTGATGTTCTGCTGGCTTTGGTTAATAAAAGTATGTAAATTATATTTCTTCATAACGTTTGACACTTAGTTTATGGTTACATTCGTACTTCAATTCTATTTCTTTAAGCAATTTCCATTTATGTCAGCGCATAACACAAACCAACTTCATTCAGGAAGCGTAAAGCTTAATTTCTTCCTTAGTTCCTTACTTGATTGTACTATCGACAGCACAACTAACCGACCATACGTGCACTTTATGTGCATTGTATTAAAGGTTCTATATAAATACAGGACGGTCAGTTATCTGCGTTGGCGTTTGTCCTTTGATGTATTGACAGTACAATTAATTCAAAGTGAATGGAAAAGATTTCCTGCCTCAGGACATTTAACAATATTTGCATGCTAGTATTACCCAATACAGATAGCAGAATAAGATACTTATTGTCATATAACTAAGGACACTGATATACCTACTTATTCTAGGCTAATAACGATTCTATTCTATTCTATTCATATCGATGTTTCTTGTATGAATTCTTGCTATGTAAACCCCAAGTAAGATAAAGAAAAGGAAAACATATTTTACACCTGAGTCCATACTAGGATTCCTAGGCTATGGACCTTCTTAAACATTATCCTAACTATAATTAATACTTTATTTATGAGCCCGAACTAGGATTCCTAGCATAGGGTCCAAAACAAAAATGTCGAGATAAAGAAGAGAGACTTTTAATTCTAACGAGACCACACTAGGATTCCTAGGCTAGACTCTTATCACGTTTTTCTACCCAGGTATGGGCACACATTTAACTTCTTAAATGTGTGTACTGTGTAGGTTTCTAGGTGAGTTTCTAGGTCTCTACCGAACTGTGAGTTTCTAGGTCTCCACCGAACTGTGAGTTTCTAGGTCTCCACCGAACTGTGAGTTTCTAGGTCTCCACCGAACTGTGAGTTTCTAGGTCTCCACCGCACTGTGAGTTTCTAGGTCTCCACCGAACTGTGAGTTTCTAGGTCTCCACCGAACTGTGAGTTTCTAGGTCTCCACCGAACTGTGAGTTTCTAGGTCTCCACCGAACTGTGAGTTTCTAGGTCTCCACCGAACTGTGAGTTTCTAGGTCTCCACCGAACTGTGAGTTTCTAGGTCTCCACCGAACTGTGAGTTTCTAGGTCTCCACCGCACTGTGAGTTTCTAGGTCTCCACCGAACTGTGAGTTTCTAGGTCTCCACCGAACTGTGAGTTTCTAGGTCTCCACCGAACTGTGAGTTTCTAGGTCTCCACCGAACTGAGTTTCTAGGTCTCCACCGAACTGTGAGTTTCTAGGTCTCCACCGAACTGTGAGTTTCTAAGTCTCCACCGAACTGTGAGTTTCTAGAACTCCACCGAACTGCGAGTTTCTAGGTCTCCACCGAACTGTGAGTTTCTAGGTCTCCACCGAACTGTGAGTTTCTAGGTCTCCACCGAACTGTGAGTTTCTAGGTCTCCACCGAACTGTGAGTTTCTAGGTCTCCACCGAACTGTGAGTTTCTAGGTCTCCACCGAACTGTGAGTTTCTAGGTCTCCACCGAACTGTGAGTTTCTAGGTCTCCACCGAACTGTGAGTTTCTAGGTCTCCACCGAACTGTGAGTTTGTAGGTCTCCACCGAACTGTGAGTTTCTAGGTCTCCACCGAACTGTGAGTTTCTAGGTCTCCACCGAACTGTGAGTTTCTAGGTCTCCACCGAACTGTGAGTTTCTAGGTCTCCACCGAACTGTGAGTTTCTAGGTCTCCACCGAACTGTGAGTTTCTAGGTCTCCACCGAACTGTGAGTTTCTAGGTCTCCACCGAGCTGTGAGTTTCTAGGTCTCCACCGCACTGTGAGTTTCTAGGTCTCCACCGAACTGTGAGTTTCTAGGTCTCCACCGAACTGTGAGTTTCTAGGTCTCCACCAAACTGTGAGTTTCTAGGTCTCCACCGAACTGTGAGTTTCTAGGTCTCCACCGAACTGTGAGTTTCTAGGTCTCCACCGAACTGTGAGTTTCTAGGTCTCCACCGAACTGTGAGTTTCTAGGTCTCCACCGAACTGTGAGTTTCTAGGTCTCCACCGAACTGTGAGTTTCTAGGTCTCCACCAAACTGTGAGTTTCTAGGTCTCCACCGAACTGTGAGTGTAATGGTCATCACTTATCCTGCAACAGTGAATTTAATTAGTCAAAGTAGTATTATAACGACTTTCTTAAGATTTTCATAACCTATGGAGCGCAGCGCTGGCGTTATTATTATTTTACCAAAACATTGATTTGGATTATTTTTCTTTTATATTCAAATAACATAGTAGTGCATTAATACAGGCACCTATAGTAATACAACCATGAGGTAAGGTCTGTATGTTTTCATGTTTGTGAGTAGGGGTAATCCCCGGACCATCCATGCAATCTCATGAAATTTTTCTCCAGTACAGGTATAATGGACCTTAGATATAGGCTGTACCTTATCCATCATATGCAGGCAGAGCCCCGCGAGCATATATTCTAATTCTAACCAATCTTTTTCATGTGACCAAGCTGAATTTACTCAGGTAATATAATCCAATATTTCTTAGTCTGGGACTGGTAACTTATTGTAAAAAATATTTCTACATGGGTCATTCATCTTCTTTAAATATGGAGGTCCATATACCTACCTACACATTCTGATAAAACACAAACTTTCTTACTTTTCTACATCAGAAGCAATATTAAAAATATCTGTGGTTTTGAAATGGATGAATTTAAACACCCATAGACCAACAAATATTTTAATCCTTTTATTTAATTTATATGCATATACAATATGACTTTTCTTTTAGTCCACATATTTAATTGCACATCAATGTAATCAATCATCACATCAAATCAATATTAATAACCAAACAATAAATAGAGTATCTCTTTCTACATTATTCTAGGTCAGTGCGCTAAATTTTATTAAAAAATTCTTAACAGTTCTAAAACTTATGTTCATTGCAGATCCCAATGAGACAGGTTTGAATAGGTGTTTCCACTTAGACATTTGTACATATTTGGAACTGCCTTAAGCCACACATCCACCATGGTTCTAACTACTCAGGAAATTCATACGGAACCTCCCGAGCCAAAGAAAGATGCTTTTTCTATTTTCTTTATGCTTCGCTCAATCTATTCTTAAATACAATTTTCGCTCAGCACCTCCACCAATTTGTCGCTACGTTTAGCTATGCTTTTGATTCTATCTTGATTCTAACGTGAGGCAATTCTGCGTAAACCTTGGTTTCTGCCTGAGTACTAGCATATACATAACGACAAGACATCCTAACACAAATGTATGTCATTGACATGCATTTGCCTAAATACAAACGGGATAACGTGTTTCTAAGTATTCATTCTTACCAGGTTCTTACGAGTATATTCAAACTTTCATTCTCATATCCTTTCCGTTCTAATTTCTTGTTGATGGAGCTTCTTGCTCCGTACGATCATACATGAGTGAGAGGTGAAGTGATTTCTCTTGATTCTCATTCTAATCACGATGCTGATTATATTCTTGTTCTATTCTGATTTCTTTCTATTCTTACGTATTGGCGGGAATTCTGTTCCCGCTGCGGGCCTCCACAACTCCCCTTATAGCCCGCCCCTGTCCTCTCATAACCATTTGGCATATTCTTGGCTATTTCTATTCTGTATGTTCCTCTTACTTGAATATCCCTTCATCTCTCAACTCATCCTTCTAATAATACACATAAGACTCTCACCGGGATCCCCAGCTGTCTTCTCCTCTATTCTATCCTCGTGGGTACTTACTGTTCATGTTTCTATTTCTTACTTCTATGTTCAGCATACCTAATATGATGAACATTAGCGTGATTGTAGTTCTCCCACAATCCATTATTTCCTGCCTTGCTAAACATATCTCTCACTGTTCGACATTTTCCTATATCTTCACATAAATACTACGATTGATACAGTTGTCATTGACTACTGATCAATCCTTTCCATTCATATCTATTCTTAAACTCGTTCACAATAACTCTCACTCTTTATTTCTATTACGGTATAGCTTTTATTCGAGATACAAAAACTAATTCCTTTTGGTCACCGTTACATCCATTTTTTCTGTCTGACCGTTCAATTCAAAATCCCGCCAGTGTTGACAGTTGAGTTCTATTGAGTCCGTTTCAGACATATTTTTACCGGCGTTGATCGATGATCGCGTTCGTCGCGACAACTCCACCCACTGAAATGTCTCCGATGCCTTCCGCAGTCATCGATTCATCATTGGCTAAAGTCACTTGGCTTCCTCCATGCGGTAGGTCCCGGTAATTTGTCATCATTTTCCTGTCATTACATAGGTGATTGGAGCATCCCGAATCAAGAAAAAAAGATGATTTCATAAAGAAGGCTGTTGCAGCATCATCAGTTGCCTTTTGGCAGCGGTTTGCGAGCGGTTCCTCAGCTTGTCTTTCCTGTACTTGAAACACTTATTTTTGATGTGTCCCGTCTTCCCGCAGTAGTGGCATACAAGTGGTTTTGTAGCCTTTGCTGTACTAGCTGGACGATCCCTGGACTTTGAGAACAAAGCCGCTTCCTCAACAGATGTACCTGCCTTCTTCCGAGATTCCTCCTGAAGCAATCTTGACTTGACCATGTCAGCGGTGAGATCTTTGTCAGCAATGTTGGCAGTCTCCAAATTGCTTACCAACGCGTCAAACTGCTCCGGCAGCCCACTCAGTAGCAGTTCAACAAGCTCCTTGTCTTCAACTGGTTTGTCAATGTCAGCTAGCTGGTGCACTAGCGACATAATTGTCTCGATATAGCGTGACATATTATTAAATTGAGAGTACTCCACCCTATGCAGTTGACGCAGCAGTTGTACTCGCCTGTATAGACGTTTGTTTTCAAAAACTGCTTTGAGGTTAGACCAAGCCTCCTTGGCGGTCGACGCCGTGCGTATGTGCTGCAGACAGGGGGATGACACGCTGAGACCGATGCGAGCAAGAGCACGATCCGAGTGTGAAGGATCCGCGTCCGTACCTTCCACTGCTTCCCATAAGCCGTCGAGTGTGAGCAGCATCTTTATTTGAAATTTCCATATTTGGTAATTTTCGACGCCTCGTAGTTTTTCTACAGATGTACTGGAGTAATTTGCAGTCATTACTTGTCCCTGGTTTTCATTTGACATCTTGAACTTACTTGCATGAAATTCGGCCACGCGGTTCGACCGACTCGCCAGATCTGTCAATACCTTATATACGACGATTCCAAAATTGAGAGCGATGCCGACGACGAATACCACACCGATTTCTTGATGCAGATAATGACGAAACAGCCAACTAATGTGTTTAATAGTATCTGGTGCTCATAACCTCTTGAAGAGCTAGCCCACTAGGTTAGGGAATTGCTCGGTCAGAGTCGCAGTAAGGAAAAACACAGTGTGGTGCTTACGTCGTGTATTGAAAAACCAAACTAATTATCAGACAATGATGATCTGGATATCCTTATAAACTTACGGGAGTACTTGAGAGCTGCTTGGTATTGCTTACTGTTTGCAGGGCTGTGTCCAAAGATTAAAAGATTGATTAAAAGAGAGGGGCGCGTCAGCGCGCAACGATATTTATAGAACGTTAAGCCGTGCACACAATACAGCTAGTGATGTTATAAGAGTGGGTTCGCACGATGCAATTTAACACATGAAACCAAAACCCAATGGACTCTAATAATATTAGGTAATATTTATTAGTTGGTAACTAATAACTAATATTTTATTATTGTAGCTTCGAGAAACGCAGACTAGTAAACTTGTAAAAAATATTAGTCCATGGACTAGTATTATTAGTCTAATAAGTTTCGAGAAATAGGGCCCTGAGCTCATCTTTTAATAATACTAATTAAAATTATGGAAATAGCTCTATCTGTCGAGTGAGTCTCACACTAAAACATGCAAATTTTAATGTATGGGAGCTGTCAAGTACTGAGTGAAATGCCCCAAAGTCTGCCCGCACGTGTGACTGGTGTGCTCGATTGATTCGATTGGTTTTTTTTGCATTATTGAATTTACTGTAACGGGAGCACGTTTCATTCTTAGATCTCATAGAGTTTCCACGTTATCAAATGATTTAATGTGAACATCATTATGTCGGATATGAAATATATATTAGTTACCGGAGGAGTGATAAGTGGCGTAGGGAAAGGTGTAATCGCAAGTTCTTTCGGCACAATTTTGAAAAGCTGCGGCATTGATGTGACTTCTATTAAAATTGATCCCTATATTAACATCGACGCAGGCACTTTCTCTCCATACGAGCATGGTAAGTGGGTCCTTTTAGCCTGTACTGGCGTCGCGGAAGCTTTCCATAGAAACTGCGCTGCCTCGTAGCACGTCTATTTTTGTTTTGTAGGTGAAGTTTACGTATTGGATGACGGCGGAGAGGTGGACCTTGATCTTGGCAACTACGAGCGCTTCTTGGACATCACCTTGCATAGGGACAACAACATAACAACCGGGAAGATCTACCAGCAGGTGATCGAACGCGAACGCCGCGGTGACTATCTCGGCAAGACTGTGCAGGGTATGCATACTTCATTCTGAAATAATTCCATTTCAAACAATATAATATACTTTGTGATTATAAAGTCGGTTAAGGTTACTGTCATTACAAGGCTGAGATAGTTTATTACACCGCTAGAAAGTAAAGAAAGTAAAAAGAGTAATTTTAACAAAATTAGGTATTCTATAAATAATAATAAAATACTAAATGTCACCAAAGCAGGAAGTTTAATATTTTTTTAAATATGTAATTGGGCATTTTAACTTGTTAATAAATTTATTCATACTTTGAATTACAGTAATTTTTATTTTATTTTAAATTTATTTATATATTAGTTTAGAAAAGTAATGAACGTATTTACTTTATCCCCACAGTGATTCCGCATATAACTGATGCTATTCAAGAATGGGTGCAACGGGTTGCACACATCCCGGTGACAGCCGAGAACACTCCTCCAAGAGTCTGCATTGTGGAACTCGGTGGCACAATAGGTGACATTGAGGGCATGTCATTTGTGGAAGCCTTCAGGCAATTTCAGTTCCGAGTGAAGAGGGAAAACTTCTGCTGTGCTCATGTGTCCCTAATACCGATGGTGAGTGCAATAACTTGAACTTTTGCTTGTAAATCATGCGTTTGTGAGGACTAATTTCTTGATGTTACTAATATTCAAGCTATAAACTATACTTGCGTAGATTTAGAATGGCACATCGTCATAAGATTGTGATAACCACCATTGTAATAATTCCAAACGTCACAGTTTCACTTCAATTAGATGTGATGTTATTTAACACTTGAGTCGCATCTAAAAGTCACTTTTAAAAAAAAACACCATTTACTCTCATTTTATGTGTTTCACATGGGTACTCCACTGTTTTGACACTGCTCTAAATCATTCTCTTAGCCAAACCATGATAAGTCATGACCTGAGAAAGGGAAAGCTAAGAAATGCAAGGTATAGGCCATGACATACAAAGTCGTAGCGCACTTCCAATTCATCTCATAATATTATTTTCCATGTACAGTCAGCACCATATAGTTAGTAGCAGCCAAAGTAGCCAAATATATCGTAACAGGGTGGTTACAGTAATAAACATGACACACATTGTGTACCGAATTATTTGGCTAGTTTGCCTGTTACTAACTATATGATACTGACTGTACGGTCAGAAGCAGACAAATTTGAGCCCCCCCTGCATACAAACTTCTATGCAGAGGGGTCATATTTCTCTGCCACTGATTGTAACATTGATGGAGTACTCGCCATGTCAGTGAGCCTATGGTCGCAGGAAATTATAAGCCACTCCAAGCATGTTCCTAATAATCAACTCGCATAACTATAATGCATAGTAAAGCTTTTGATGAGCGAATAGTCTATGATTATTTTGTTATTTTCCCAGACACGACCATTTGCTGCTTTTGGACAACAAGTACAGTTAAATGTTTGGCATGCATATGCACTTATTTGTTCTGCATTTAAATATTGCACAAGTTATAGATTATTTACTTAATTTAAATTTAGTAAACAGTGTAGGTTAGTGCTACATAATTGTTGGTATGTATGTTTTTATGTAAGTATGTAGTAATTATTAAAAATACCGGTTGGTATTGGCTGTATGTATCCAATGTATGTATTGTTCGCAGAATGTTGTTAGCTAACACATGTTTTAAACTCAATGAGTGTAAATGAAAAGGGTGGGTTTTTATCTGAAATCATTGCGGGATACTAAAATGTCTAGTCCAATTATGAATGGTGGATGTAGTAACGTAGACAATCTAATTAGGACTGATGAAAAACTAACAATAGCTTTATTGTAATGAAATATTTGTTGCACAAGTTCACCAGGAATAAAGATCCCTTTGTTTTTAAAAACATTTATGCCTAATCTAAATTTGCATGTGTTCATTATGCACATTCATACATTGAAAACATTTATATATTATGCAACACTGCACAATGCAATGGTATGTTCATTGTAATATATCATTGCGTGCTAGTTTGAATCTTATGCTAACACTTAAAAGTTGCTTTTTGTCTGATCACGCTCAACAGTTGGGCTCATGTTTTGTAAATATTGTTACACATTCGTAACAGCACTATTTAAATTACCAGAAACTATTTTAGAATATAAATAGAATCTGCAAAACTTTGTAGATGCCGTTTCTATTGTTTATATTACGTCATATAAAGAAAGAACAAGAACTTAAAGCTTGATGATTTGGTCTGATTGATGAATTTTACACAGTCATCGTTTTATATTTTGCATTCTAGTGGTAGAAACGACTTTTAAATGTTTTATTATCCTTTATAGCCAAAATCAACAGGCGAGCCGAAAACGAAGCCGACACAGTCATCGGTGCGAGAACTTCGTGGTTTAGGCTTGTCACCTGACCTGATATTATGTCGGTCCGAGAAACCCATCAACCACACGGTGAAGGAGAAAATATCTAACTTCTGCCATGTCGCACCAGAACAGGTGAGAATTCAAACATTATTTTAATAAAGTTCCGAAAAAATAAGAAAAACAACGACTAAGGAATTCGTAACCCTTATATTATTAACCCTGTAACATCATTGTAATACAGTTGAAAAATAATGAAGTTCTTCGAAAATCTCTTTCTTTAATACACAATACAATTTACAGTACATATGTTGCTACTTTCCCGCACTAGTGCGGAAAAGAGCACTTTCCATGCATATGTCAAAACTTTAAAGAGCCATATGTACAGTAAAACGTTGTACGATACACGTGCGAATAGGTAATTCGCAACTCGTGTCGATTTAAAACACTCCCTTGCGAATTTTATTATTTTCGGCATTTGTATCGTAAATAACTATTGTACAATTATTGAGTGGAAAAAGTGAAAAGCACTAGTTCGCGAAAACCATTTTTCCCCACGCAAAACAGCTAGGTAAACTAGCCCTTTTTGAGCAACTGTATTAAAAGTTTGACCTCAAGCTCTTTCTTTCTAATTTTGCAAACACCTTGCTTCTTTTATATATTTTTCTTACTAAGAACGTGAATGTATTTGATTGTGGTGAGCCTTATTATTATAACCTTTCTTTATAGGGAGGGTATAGTATAAGTTATTATAATAATTTTGGCCAAATGGGCCTTCAGTTTGCCATTTGGCAAAGCTCTCCGCCAGTGATGTCCGTCTTAGCTACTATTTATTATTATATGACTTTGTGTAGGTTATCTGTGTCCACGACTTGACCTCAGTGTACCACGTACCCTTGCTGATGGAAGCCCAGGGCGTGGTTCAGTACCTGAATGAGAGGCTGCAGCTCAATATTTCCATGCCAAGGCCGGGCAGGTGCGTAGAATTGCGGAAAATAACTTGTTAATACACGGTGTTCCCGTGAAATTCCGTTAACTTCGGCATATTGCAGAGTACATTCACAGACATTTTTTTTTACAGAGTTATTTATTGTAGCATTAATATTGGTTAAATCTTCAAATCTGATAAAATTTAAATATTGAATATCTTGATAACAGTAAGAGTTAAGTTAAGATACAGTCAAGTGTAAAAATATGGGTGCAACTTGCTCATAAATATGTCCCATAACTCTTATGTCAGCGGATTAAGGTTTTGGTACTTACATATTTATGAGAGGATGTTATCGATACGTATTTTTGCACTTGACTGTACTGCCTACTGTCTTGGAGAAATTAACTTTATTTGACCTATGCCCCCTTGCAATTAGCGGAAATTGTCAAAACCACATAGTATATGTATTTAATCTACTATACATATCGTCGTCTAGTACTCGTAACACGAGCCTTACTGAGCTTACTATGGGACTAGGTCAATTTGTGTAAGATTGTCCCCTAATATTTATTTATTTATAAAAGTGCTAATTTGAAGATAATATTTTGCCATGAAAATATCAATTTCACTAGCTTTTGCCCGCGGCTTCGTCCATGCGGTTCTCGTTTATACTGTAGCTCGAATATATCGACTCCCACTTCATACCCTTAGGGGATGGTTTGTGGGCTAAATATTATCGCGACACCAAATTTCATCACAATCGGTTCAGCGATTTAAGCGTGAAAAGGTAACAGACAGGGTTATTAAGCGTTTATAATATTAGATATGGCGGAGTTTAATGTTACACGATCTTCTGGATACATTTGATCTTCGGTAAAGCTATAAATAGGATGTAGCAACACCTTAAAATCAAGACTACGATCTTCTTAAGAGTGAAATCAGCAAAGAACAGGGGACTTGGTGTCACAGCCCCCAAATTGTGTTCAGCTAAAACCACGATTGTTTAGTGAAATTGCTGTTTTCACGGCTCGATTTTACCTACAATACTCAAGCTAGTATTGTAATCATTAAATAGACTTGTTATCTATTTAGGCTTCTAGGTAGATAACATTATTGAATGTAACTCATTTGAAAGCAGGCAACTGAGCTGCAGATTACTAACCTACATATTCCCATTAGGTTAACAGCCTATTATCTTTTGACCTCAATGTCATTATTTTTTTCAGATTTATGCAAAAGTGGCGCAATCTTGCCAAACGTGTAGACAATCTACGGAAGGAGGTCAACATTGCTCTAGTGGGTAAATATACTAAACTAGAAGACAGCTATGCTAGTGTAACCAAGGCTTTACAACATGCCTGCATTGCTGCCAGTAGCAAATTGAACCTTACATATATTGAAGCTGTATCTTTGGAAAGGCAAACGAAAATTGATGACCCCGTCAGCTATCACAAGGCATGGCAGGACCTATGCAAAAGCGAGTAAGTAAAACCTTTTTTTTATATAGAAGACCGTCCATCGTCTGATTTTAGTCTCACCACTTTCACCTGATGGTAAGCGACGACAGCACGTCTGTCATGGGACGTCCGCGACATACTCTCGATTTTCTCGCACTAACGTCTTGTTCTAAGTGTTCTAATAAGAAAGAGACGGATAGTGCGAGAAAAATCGACAGAGCTCGCGTGCCGTCGCTTGATAGCCGTGCTGAACCGCAAGCTCAATGCTCCATTAATAGCCTATTCACTCTGGTTTTGAAGGCACCTAGATCGTAGTTCTCAGGCAAACCCTTCATCTGTGAGGGAGCAAATTCCATCAACATTTGTTCATTTTCGTTTGGTCGAATGTAAGGTAATTACATGCTTATTTCGCGATCGATAATCGCCCGTATAATAAAGTCTAATTTTACTCGCAAGTGTGACAATAGGTATTGTTAAAATAGGCGATAGAAAACACTTCTATCGGGGTTACTAACTTTCGTTAGTAGTTCGTTCCTTATCAACTAGTAGCATTTAAAAGGGCTGATAGGTATTGAGTTGTTGATTATGTCTTTCGTTACGGATTATATTTTGTCACTGTTAAAGTCATCAAATGCGCACAGTCAAGGGCACCAATATGTACACACCACAAAGTCTCAAAAATATGTAGGCAGACCTTATTTCTGCAACAATACATATTTATGATTATGAAACTTTGAGTGAATAATTGGTGCCCTTGACTGTAGCTACTGTTACAGGGATACTATACTTTCTTGACAAAATAAATTGATCAAAGGCCTGGACAATTCTTTGGGGGAGGCCTATGTCCAACAGTGGACGTCTTTTGGCTGATATGATGATGATGACAGACAAATTAATCAAAAGCATTAATTGCCATTGTCTGTGCAAAGACTATACAGTAGCTGGTGTGACTATAGCGAAATCTCTATACCACTAATTATATTCGTAGCACTCGGATCGCTACTTAACACAGTGCTGCTTTTACACAACTCAGATCGAATACAGACTACTTACAAACATTGGCGGTCTTCTTGATTTAATTGTCCATGACCAAAGACTAAATAGTAGATTGTACAACAAGTGCATAAAACGCACCACTTTACGCGATTCGTTTATATGGATATAAAATCGAGTGTAAAATGGGTTTTATGGACGAATTGTACACTACTTTTCAATTTGATTGCGAGGAAATGAAATGAAAATTAAAAACTAAGTTTATTTCATGATATTTATTGTGTACTCTGGCTGTTGGTATCCTTGCCTAGGTCTTAGCCTAGACCATAAAAAGCGACTTTAGAGCATGAGAAATGTTTTTTTTTTCAGGTCAAGAAAATTATCATTGACATTTTTATTTTCCTTTTACAGCGGCGTCATAGTTCCCGGAGGTTTCGGCCAGCGAGGCATGGAAGGCAAAATCGAAGCCTGCCAATGGTGTCGAGAAACACAAAAACCTTTCCTGGGCATCTGTCTCGGGCTGCAAGCGTCCGTCATAGAGTTCGCCAGGAATGTCCTAGGATTGAAAGGAGCTAACAGTACCGAAGTTAACCCGCAGTGTGAGGATAAACTGGTGGTTGACATGCCTGAACATCATCCGGGTAACATGGGTGGCACTATGAGGTTGGGGAAGAGGAAAACTTATTTGGAGCCCGGTTTAATTAGTAAGTATTCCTTTGTTTTCTTCTAACCTTGAATGGAGCCCTTTAGGTTCTCTTAAAGGGACGAGAGCCTTCTATTCCTTCTGTGTGGGCCACCATACAAAGAACTATGGTTCTAATGCAACAACGAATTGAGATTCCTCAGAGTCGCAAGAGTCCATAGGTTACTGGTATCGGTTCATCATGAGGCAGGCTGTATGCTTATTAGCCACAATCGCAGTATTAAGAACGGCACAAATTAACAATAAGTGACAGCGCCGGCGGGATAAGAAATCAAACATTCCTGTCTCAAAAAGGAAGTAGAAGTAGTCGTAAGAATTATGTGTGTGATAAGAAAAAAGTTTACTACGCAATCTTATTATAGATTTTGGTGTAATGGGGTTGGCAACTGTCAAATGTTTGACTAGATGGCTCCATCATAGGTTTTACCTAATCGCTAGCCTTTTTCTATGGGATTTGGCTTAAACGGCTTGATTCTAAACAAGGAAATTCCGAATAAAAAACAAGAATTTGACAGTTTTGGTAGGACTGACGGTAAAACCTATGTTGACGCCATCTGCAAATACCTTCGCCCGGCCAACCCCATTTGAGTCACAGTACAGTTAAAGTTAAAATTAAATACATTTAAACTATTAGAATAATATTTACTGCCCTGCTTGTTCAATTTGAATGCTGTTGCACACCTGTTATTGAGATACAGTTAGGACTTGGTTCTTCTATTCATCTCTCTGTGTAAATGTATAGGCCTTGTAATTTGTTGGTGTGTCAAATAAATAAATAAATATGTATTGTTTTGTATAAATTGCAGTAAACATCAGACATGTGTACACTGTATACATACATATTGTCTAACCCATTTATCTGAATAACAGGTCAATTGTACAAACGGGACGTGATCGAGGAGCGTCACAGACACCGGTACGAGGTGAACCCGGAATACATCGAGCGGCTCGAGGCGGGCGGGCTCCGCTTCGTGGGCAAGGACGAGAGCAAGACCCGCATGGAGGTGGCGATGGTGGAGAACCACCCGTACTATGTGTCGGTTCAGTTCCATCCGGAGTATCTGTCGCGCCCGCTGTCACCCAGCCCGCCTTTCCTCGGGTGAGTACAGTTATTAGTGTTATTACAATAAATATAAATAAATATAAATATATATAAATATAATAAATAAATATATGGGACAATCTTACACAAATCGACCTAGTCCCAAACTAAGCAAAGCGCGTACTATGGGTACTAGACGACGATAAATATACTTATATTACTTAAATACATAGAACACATTCAAGGAACAAATATTCATGCTCATCAGCTCATCACACAACTAAATGCCCTTACCGGGATTCGAACCCGGGACCTTCAGCTTCATAGGCCGAGTCACTACCAACTAGGCTGCGGCGGTCGTCAAATAATAATTGGAGATGGATTTGCAAAAAGACTATCCTATCTATTCGTTCCTGTACTCCACTCGATCACTGAAAATTTTTACTGACCCCGTATCATGGTCGGCCTTATCACGCGACAAGTTTTTTTTTTTCTTTTGTTATTTATCTGCAATCAGTAATACTATAAGCAAATTGGTTGAAGGCTTCATAGCAAGTCGAGTGTGTCCTCCAGTGAGGGCATCTACTCCTTTATATCATCCAACTAGTAGGGTAATATGTATTTTCTTTTGAGCCTCTTTCCATAGTCTCTGGTTGTCAGCTTTACAGCAAGCTCATTCGGGTGGCGTATCAGTCTCTCTTTGTATACTTTGGTTGCAACGAGTATTTCTTCCTTCACTGTGTTCATTTCTAGGTACTTGTGGATTTCAGAGTTGGTTGTAAACCACGGAGCATTGCATATGGACCGCAGTATGTTATTCTGCATTCTTTGTAAAATTGAGATGTTGGAGTTACTGGCTCTACCCCATAGTTGAATACCGTACATCGTTTTAGGATGGATTTGTAGATTAATAGTTTGTTGTCCGTAGATAGTTTACTGTTCCTTCGCAGTAACCAGTAATAGTCTCGGAATCGGAAACGCAGTTCTTCTCTCTTGGTTTTTATGTGATGGTTCCAGGTGAGTCTTCGGTCAAGATGTAAACATAGATATCGAACATGGTCCTGGTGGGGAAGTATGGCATTTTCAAGTGTGACTGGTGGGCAATTACCTCTCCTCAGTGTAAAAGTAACCTGTACAGATTTTGATGCACTTGCCTTTATCCTCCATTTCTGTAACAATTTTGTAATGTTATCTAGGCCAGTTTGTTGCAATGCTAGGGTCTTTGTTGCTTGCAAGTATGGCGGTATCATCAGCGAATGTGGCAGTTGTAATACCATCAGTTTGTATCGTGGTCGGCCTTATCACGCGATAAGTGACAAGATAGAGCATCCGTCGCTGGCTGACACTGTTCGATAGAACGAGACTGACACTCTATCTTGTCACTTATCGCGCGATAAGGCCGACCATGATACGGGGCCAGGTAAAGATTAGTTCAGCTAAGTACCGATGTTACCTAATTTGTCTATATTTTGCCTGTCTTGTGTACAGTTAAGTATATACATATAAATAAAATAATATACTTATTTCGATATAGTCAGCGGATTACCCTTAACCGGATAACCGGCAATATATGTATTACTTAGATGTAACAAAAAAGCCTAGCATTTGTCTTACTCCAAAATCATACACCTCTATTGCTTTAGATAGAGACTTTATTATGTGTACCTTTAGCCGAAAAAAGCTTTGGTGACGATGACGTGTTGACTTTATACATTTATTTTTATTCCAGGCTGATACTCGCGTCTCTCGGGAAGCTTAAAACCTACATGTCGAAAGGGTGCCGCCTGAGTCCGAGAAACCAGTCTGACGTCAGTTCAGGTGAGCGTGAGTTACACTGCCAACCTGTTTTATTCACACTGTTAGAAATGCATTCGCTATTGATTTTTGTACGCATCGTGATTGTTTACGGATGTGGTGAGGGTTTCGGTTGGGAACTCTCCGAAAATCGGCCAGACCCGAAGTATCAATCAATTAGGGTGAGGCCAGACGGGCGTAATTTGTGACCTGGTATACCCATATATATGGGTAAACCGAAGAGTACCAAACCGAAACCCTCCGAGATTATTTTAATGTGACAGTCTTTTTACAAAAACTTTCATTGGAAATAGAATCATTTACCTTGGACTCTAGAGTTGCCATTTGAATAGACTACCTTGATGTATATAAATCAAAATCAAACATTAATGTACGATTCTCACCGAACGGGCCGGGCCGGAGAGCATTCTACTACATGCAAAGAAATTTGAACAGTGACTAATGAAAGTAATGAAGTCTCATATTGATGTATATAAACATGTCAATTATTTAATACAATACCACTTCGGCTACACAGTCGTATGTACGAGTTAGCCCGATGGAAAAATATTGTTCGCTACATACCGGGTGGATCAAAAATGGGATGTGGACCTACCAAGGGCATGTTCGTTAGCGTATTGCGATTCTAAAAATTACAAAATGTTTTTTTACATTGAAATGTTTGTTTTTTTTATATTAGTCTTTGTTTTTGTTGACATTGCTAGTGTATGACAACAAAAACTTAAAAGCTGTCACCTGCATGTCAAAAAACCTACACAAAACATTTGTTTTCATAACACAACTGTGCGCGCAGCGGTTGAAAATGAAATAAACCCTCCTACCCTTCACCCTCGTGGGGAATGTAGTCATACACAAGCAATGTAAATAAAAATATCAATGTAAACAAAAAAAAATAACATGCGCTACCGAGTAAGCCCGTGGTTGGTTCACACCCCATTTTTGATACAACCTGTATACTATTTAGTGTATTTTTTTTTCTTTTTTTTTCTTGCGTTTTGCTTTTATTTTATTGTATATTTAATAGGTGTCTTGCCTGTCCAATAAATAATTATTATAGAAGGAGTCATCAAAAAAACATATAAAATGTGTTAAACAACGTGTTGTGTGTTGTTCCTTTAATTGGATTTGTATTACGAGTACTATGTAAGACTTATATCATGTTTTTGCAGCTGTTGGTACTCCTTAAGTATAAATATATAAATAACGCAAAACCGTTTAAGGGTATTATAATAGGCATTTTTTAACACGTTGTAAATAATATGGTTGTTCTATCTTTATAGACGAAGAAGACGACGTATCCCTCTCCTCGCTAAGCCTTACAGAAGAAAAAACAACGATTGAAAACGGGAATACAAAGCAGGTGAACGGAGTAGCTAAGTAAGTTCTATTGTACTTAAGTTTAAGTAGTTTTTTTCTGTTCATTAATAAGGAATCAGTTTTTTTCTAAATATTTCCGTTGCTAATGAAAGTTAATGTAAGCTTAACATTTTTTAATGTTTTGTTTTTTTTGACGTTTTCTAGTCAATATTATACAGCATAATGTGGATTTTTAGTTAATTATAACACTAAGCTCGGATACAAAAGCATAATGGTTACTGTTACGTATTTTAAGCGATATTTTATTAGTATATTATGTTGTATAGTATTCGACACTTTCCAAAATTATAACAATAAACTATTGAATATTATATGTTACGCACATGAATGAATATTTTTTTCGTGCATTTATAAAATACATAAATGTTTTCCATCTATTGTTTATTTTTGGTGCCAACATAAAATTGATATACAAACTTAGTTTAACTCAATAAATACGTGTGACAACGTAGCCATATTTTAAGTTTAAGTGTATTTTTTTATTAAACTGATTTTTATAAGGTATAGGAATATGACGTCACAGTTTTTTAAATTGCGCTTAAGAATCTCCTTACAGCTCGTATACTCGTTTAACTTTTATTATTCATACACCTTAACATATCCAATATAAAGTCTTGTTGAAAATGCCATAAAGTTTTCTATAAACCAATAGAGATTTATCTTTAACTCTGTTAATCTTCAACTCTTCAAAATATATATCAAGAATACGAGATTCTTGGAATGTTGCTCTGTTTCTCGAAAATCATTCGTGTTGTTGTTTCCCAATTGTCCACGCGATCAAAGATTTGTGTGAATCATTGTATTTACATATCAAGTCTTCCCTCGCTTCACAATTTCCATTGACGATTGTTACATTGTGCTACTAATTTGGCAAAGACATCGATTAAACCTGTCAATACCTTTCGTCATCCAGGACTCCCAAGTAATATGTTTTACGTCACACCTGGCCATAATGCGAGTTTTACTGCACGCTGCGCGTACGGGAAAACTCGCATTGTGGCCAAGTGAAGACGTAAAATTTTGTACGCAACACGGGCGGTAATTCGTAAAGCCCTAGAGCGCATATTTATGGCCCTCACCTTCGGTTCGGGCCACAAACACCTGCGATCTAGGGCATTCACGAATTCACCGCCCTAGTTACGTAATGTACTATTAATGTAAGCGTCTAAAGAAATTACTATGTTTTTAGAGTTAAAACAACACATTGTGCATTGTAAAGTCATGTGAAATATTTTCATTTACTACTCTAAGATTTAAAGTATAGACAATTGATATCGTAAAATAACGCTAGTTCATCACATCAAACCCTTTATTACTTGTTAGGTAAATTGAATGTTATTTTTTACTAAGTTGTGATTGTTATTTGTGATGGTGATGTTTAAAATATAAATGTTTGTGATTACATGGCTGTTGTAATGCGCTATTGAAGATGTATATAAAATATTTCTTGAAATATATAGAGTTTAGCACGGTTTGGAATGTTCTAGTGACAGACTAACATATTTTGTAACGTGGTTATTGTAATGAGAATTGATACGTAAAATAAACCATTTTAGGTAACGAAATGAATGAATCTTTTGATACTAATTTGTTGTTGTAAGATGACATAGATGACATGTTATTACTGAACCAGTGCAAATAACATTTTGCTACGAGGTCGGTAAGAGATCCTTTACGTACCTTGTCGCACTCACTATTGTTCTAGGTAAATTAGAACTATTGGAAGCCCGACGACGATGGTCGAGGGCGTTGATGACTCGAGTTGGTAGAAAATATATTTGCAAAATTAATACTAATCATATAATAAATTACAAAGTGACAGTAGTCAATTAAGTCGAATTTGGCTTCAGGCGCGAAATGTACAAAGACCCTTCAACTTGTTAATTATTGTTTTTAAATTTAGATTTATTTATAAATAGATTGCAGACCACCGTAATTGACTTGGTCTCCTTGCTTTATAATTGCCGTACAGGTACAATTTAAGAGAAAAATCATTACGCTCATGAGCGTAATATAGGCTATTGTAACTGTGTGCCTGCGCGTTATGAAGCACTTTACGAGCAGGTGTGATGAAAAATTACATTACAATTTAACCTGTGTCGTGTGTCTTTAAAATATGCAATTACTTAGTTTTGGGTGTTTTGTTTTTCACATTAGTTGAAGTAGAATAATGGAAAGGACCCAGCATGACTATGATGGTCGCTTATATGTTTTATAAATACAATCTCTCGTCACTTTATACCACATTCGACCCCCTTATACCGGTGGACAAAATTATCTGAAACAAACAACAGTACTGAATGTCAGATTAATCCTCTCAACTGCATTCACATGTGGCGACTTTGTGCGGCTGAAATTCTGTAATTGCGCCATTACGGGTGCTATTTCCACAGCCATCAAATTCTACCTAGTATGTTTTAATTTATTTAACCTTTGGTATGCTAGGATGTAAATCCTCGTTGAAACAAAATTGCGTTGTACAGTCAATGGCAAAATGAAGAAGATCGCAGTATAACTGAGTGCTGTGGATCCACGATCCAGCATACCAAAGGTTAAGGGACAAATAAAATTTAAGGCATGATAATATAACTAAAACAATACATCACTATCGGTTTTACACTTATGGAGGAATATTTTAATGCATGTAAAATTGATTTCGTGGAAATGTCTTCATTTCTATCAACTTAGGCCCCAATTTTGTTAATTAAAGTAAATGTCTTAGGCACATGTTAGAACAAAACCTTTGTGGTGCCTATTTTTTTTATAAATGGGTACACAAGCATTCCATGAGTGTTGATTATTCAAATACTTGTAGTATTAATGTTTCGCTTCAATAAATGATGTGTTGCTGTGCAAATGTTGTATTATTTCCGTCTATTCATACCAGAGTGTGTCTAACCAACCGCGTCAGAAACTAGTAAGCTATTAGTACCTAACCTACCCAAAGAAAGGAAGCTTTTTCAGGCAAGTTGTCTCGGACACAATCATTTCCCTTCGTAGGTGCAAATTAGTTAGATTGACCTGAGGGCCTACCGAAAACGAACGGCGTTCGTGTATCTCAGTCGTTGCTCGAACCAGCAAGTGCGACAGTGAGGGAGATACACGAACAAAGTTCGTTTTCGTTTCGCGGTAGGCCCTCTGTCTATTATTATACAGAGTGAGCAATCCAAATCGGCGAGGGGAAATAAAAAATTACAAAGAGCTACCATTTCACAGCCTTTTGCTCTATAAAATACCAATTAACTATTTTCTGCCCGCGACGCCGTCCACTAGGAACTCGTTTATATCGTAGCTACTCAAAAATGTTCACCCCACTTAGAGGGTGATTTCTGGGATTAAAACTATCCTTTGTCCTACCCATAGAGGAAATTATCATATACGTCCTACCCCCCACGAACCCCCCCTTAAAGGACAATTTCCGGGAAAAAACTATTCTATGTCCTAAGTACAGCAGTAAGTCCGAAGGTATAGACAAAGTTTGTCTATCTCTATACCTTTATCTAAATCGGTTCAGCGGTTTAAGCCTATAAAGAGATAACAGAAACTTTCGCATTCATACTTGCTTCTGCCCGCGTGGCACTCGTTTATAGCTACATACAAACTATCAACCCCCTAGGGAATGATTTCCGGGATATTAACTATCCTTGAGGAGAAAACTCAAAGAGTATCCCTGTCTGTAACAAATTACATTTATATCGGTTCTACAGTTTAAGCGTAAAGAGGTAACATACATACAGACACTTTCGCATTTATAATATTAGTATGGGTTTGTACTGAACCTCAATTAAGTTAACTAGAGTCTATCTGAGCAAGCAAAATGACTTGTCTACATACCATCTTATGCTTTATGGATCGTGCACTTCAGGATTTGCCATTCACCATTTATATATTTTTTTTACAAGAATATTTTTCTCTTTGGCTGAGTAAACATGGAGTAAACTTTGCCTTTGCTTAATTTGCTTTGTGCATGAATGAGTTTTAAAGTCGTATTGTCAAATTTGACAATGACGCAAAAATGTTGCTAGTTACTAATGAAAATCGTATGTTCAGTTTAATTATGTAAGATCACATCGATTTTCTTTAATATTGTCACTTCAATATTACTGTAGAACTTATAATTTCACTGTAAAATATACTAAATAATAATTGCCTCATCATGTCAAGTGAAGGCGTAATAAATCTTAATTCTCACTAATGCCGCAGTGGGGTTTGCCGAAGGCTTTTTCGGGACGGTAAACTACGTCAATAGGGCGAACGAAGTTCTATGTTTCAGCTTCGGCCGAAAATCGTTCGTATGTCCGGTGTCTGTCACGCTGTCCGGCTGTTCTCCTTTACAGGTCACATGGACAGGCTCGCGTTTTCGACAGCTCACAGAGCCACTAGTTATTAAAATGAATACACTCAGAGACCCGATACATTTTAAGTACCTATTCTCTTTGTTTCTGTACCTACAACTAATACTACTACTAGTTTTATGGACGAGCGGGTTTGCCTCTGACAGGTACATAATACTTACTAGGTAGGTAGTATAACGTTTTTTATTTTTATTATTTCACACATCTCTAAGAATTTTATTTTCTTAAAGATGATGTTTAATTGAAAATCCTTATTTGCATGTGAAAGAGCCCTTGTGGCGTATTTGCAGCGTATATAATTTGATTTTCAATTTGTTAGTTTAAACGCGTTCACGAGGCAGGTAGCTAGTCTGACAAATGAATACCCTGCTTAACACTCGCCCATACACGCTACACACGCCCGCCTACTCTGTCGATAGTGTTGATAAATAACATTACCGAAATATTAATGAAATAATTTACTTTAAAAATTGTAATTAAGGTTATGAAAAGAACATTGTAAAGCCTACATTCAATATTTTTCTAATTATTAAGTAATAAAAATAAAATCAATAAAGAATTTGGAGATGTGTACGTAAAAGGAACTAACAGACATGGAATAAACCAATTTTAAAATAAAGTATTTATCTGTGCCACATTTCAATATATGTATAGTTACCCATAGTTTCAATAATAATGGGACAGGGACCCGTTTCACTAAGCTCCAAGTTATAAATTACAAGCGCAAGTCCCTTTCTATCAAAACGTATTGAAAAGAGACTTCCGCTTGGAATTTGTAACTTGTAGCTTCATGAAACGGGCCCCAGTAGGTAGTACTAGTAAGTAATTTTATCTCGATACTCACGGTAATAATTTTACGTTACCTTGCAACACTGCCAATCGTTAGTGCATTTTTAGTGGTTATATTCTCTTTGGCTATTTTGTGCTGGTCTGATAATTCAGGAAACTATTCTGAATAATCTGAGTTTATATTTTCAGTCAATAAAATCATTAAACAAAGTAATTTTTGCGTTTGGTGGTGCGATGAGTGTCCATTGGACAATACCATGAGCGTTTTAAATAATCAGTCGTAATTTTAATTATTTGTTTTGAAACTGCCTCAGGATGGTGTTCGAATCCATTGTAGTGGATGTTCTGAATAGGTTTCTTGGGGATTATGTGGAAAATTTGAATCAGTCCCAGTTAAAGTTGGGAATATGGGGTGGTAAGTGTTTTTCGCGAGGTTGGAAATGATGTCATGCCTAACCACACTATTATGCGGCTATTTAAGATATACAATGTTATTTTAGGTGATGTTGTGCTGGAAAATTTGAAATTGAAGCAGAATGCGCTCGAGGAGCTAAACATCCCAGTTCAGACAGTGTATGGACATTTGGGTAAGTTGCATTTCTATGTATTTATTTTTTGTTTTATTTGCTAGAGTGGTATGTTAGGATACTTTTTAATCAATCATTGTGGCATAATTATATTAGTTTGTTAAGTCTATTGACAGTAGTAGAAATATTAAAAATATTATTCCATTGACGATGAAAAAAAAGTATTGAAGGAGTCCTCTGTTTCTCAACAATGTGGAAGTGCGACCGCCAATACATTGTTTAAAATGTACCTACAATACTTTAACACAAAGAAAAAAATATTATGTAAAAATATAATGTAAACATGTAATTTCTTAAGACATGGTTCCTAAGTTCCTAATCCAAAGGATATACTGCTATACTTATGCTGCATTCTAAATTGATTGAATACTCTCTATATCTACACCCGTGATACATTCAAGTAAATTAATCTTTTGAATACCTAATGGTCTTTTATTCAATATTTAATGCATTTTTTACCACCTACGTTTAACGATGGTCAGTAGGGTTAACTACTTAAAATCTATTGTTCCACTACCTGATAACGCTACCCTACTGGTTGCGGGTAGCCCAAAGGTTGACCACTTTGGCACTCTTTGGGGGAGGCCTATGTCCAGCAGAAGACATCTTTCGGCTGATATAATGATGGTGATGATGAACTACCTGATAGTCAAACTGCCACCAATAATCCACATATAATAGTTAAAAGATATACACACACATTATTACCCTAGTTTTTATTGACAGTTTATATTGCAGAATGCTTTCCAATTTCATTACTTATAAAGGTAGAGTGGCTCCAATGGGATCCTTATTATTTTAATGGTTTATTGGATACAATCTATAAGTAATTAAGTAAGTATAACTAAATAGTAAATATGATGACATGATGGTCTCTGTCCATATTTAGTAGAATAGTCTCATAGGTCCCAGAGTATGTTTAAGACTATCCTCCGTTAGGCATAGACAGACATAGATAGGCCCCTTCACGTTAGACTCGATTAGAGATCTTAAAAGAAGCAGTTTTTTTATAATTAAGTACATACAAATTGATTTTTATGTTATTGAACAATTGGATCTGTTCTAACCAAATTCAAATTATATTCAAGCTGCCCGCGCGGCTTCGCCCGCGTATTGCCAAGAACACAGGCAAACACGCAGGATAATATATAGCCTATAATATAACCATCCAGAAAGTCCATTCTCTGGAATAGGATTTTTTGGAATTGGATTAGCGGATCCGGGTTTACCCAAAACATGTTTATTTGGGAAAACAGCGGTACAATAACACTTAATACTCTGGCAATAGGATATATGTCGACCAGCAAAGTTAACACCACTTAATAATTTTTAATTTTGAAACTAGGATAGTAACCAAAACCAAGAATATGAATACTTACTAGTTGAAATTTAAATTTAAATGGAGAAACATACCTACAAACTTATTAAGCTAAAATCTCACACTTTTCCTTATTATAATATTAGTATATAGATAAGATAAGTTGTATGTTAAGTTATTTGTATATATAGAAATTAAATTAAGGCCTAATTTGATAACATCTCAGAAGAATGATAATGTGAAATTAACTATTTCGTAATTTTTCCTCTGTTAATCTTATTAAATCATTAATATTATTCACAAGCATTGTTAGACAGATTACTCCACTTTTTTTCCAATCATTGAATGATACTTATCGGAATACAAAAGTTCAACATTCAACTGTTTCATCAAATAGAGTATCAGTGTTAATAAGGTTAGGTGCCACTTAGCATTCTCTCTGCACAAACTCACCTATATTTGAGCCATAAACTGCCCAGACTGATGACATCATGGCTTCGAATCAGACATAGTATAATGATGTGAGTGACTCACACAAATAAAAACTATCAAGGTCAAATGCTGACCTTACTGCATGGTGATAAGATTCGGGTTTTGCTTAACCAATACAACATAAATTGTGGAATTAATTGGTTTTTATCATTTATTTATTGTTTAGTGATGATGTTTGGGAAATGTCATTAAGGAAACGGATAATTCAAGGTTATGTTGACTGCATAAAAATTAAGCAACTAGCCATCACTTAGTATAGACTTATATTACTATTGTAGTGGCTTTCGGCCTGCAAGAGCCGTTATATCACTGCGACCATTGCTGATCGATTGTGATTGTGATCGCTACTTAGTATATACAGTTCTTGGTCAAGTCCTGCAAACTCGAACAATAGGGGTGGAGACACTAAATAAAATAATCAATAATGTCATACTTTCTCGAAAAAGGATTAAAAATGTAGTAAAAAAAACAACGTAAAATGTCAAATAATCACGAAGTTATTGGTGTCCAAAGTTTTAAGAAGAGGTATGTTCTGTTCCTTTTTCGCATGAAGCGACTTCATATGAAACGATGACGCTGGAAGATTGTGACGTCACTAATGGACGACAACGCCACGTCGTGTTCTGCGCCGCCGTCGACGCGGCCCGCCGCGCGACGCGGAAGCCTCGCGTATCGTGACGTCACACGCCGTTTGCGTTTTCTCTCTAACAAGCAATATTAAAACGCTTGTAGCTTCGGAATTCTTTGAATGGGATTTTCGTCACTAGGCATATTGTTTTGCCTTCTTTCTTTTGGAGCAATAATAATTTTCGAGTCCACCCGTATTGCAGGATTATGTTGAACTCAAGTAATTTTATCTCCTTTGGCCACATGATGTGTTGGCCCAGAATGGAGTTAGTATAGAATAGATAGACTAACAAATCGATCTTATTATATTTATAATACGTTAAGACATATTGCCTCTATATTGTATGCTAGCTGCTCGGCCCAGCTTCGCACGGATTACCCCTCATAATGTCAGCTTCTAATGATAAAAAAAAATTTCAAATCGGTCCAGTAGCTTCGGAGCATATTCAATACAAACAAACAATCAAATCTTTCCTCTTTATAATATTAGATTATACTAGCAGGCTATAATATAAACAATAAATTAATCTTTAATTAGGATAACTCAAATTAACATAAACTATGTTAGTGCAAAATTTCATCCCAATCGGTTGAGCCGTTTAAGCGTGATTGAGTAACAAACATCTAAACATTCAAACTTTCACATTTATAGTATTATAGTGCATGGGTTCACTGGTGTGTTTGGAGGGGGAGGCTTGAACCGGCTGAGGCAGAGTTTTCGTTTGGACTTAGGTCTTGGGGTGGAACTCCTAAATCCACCAGTGTTCCAGGTCACAAACCTGATTGAAACAGTGCTTTCTGTTGGGCGCCAGGTGTGTACTCGTAATATAATATAGTACAAATATTACAATCGGCTGTTGAAGTCAACCTGTCTCCCTCCATATAAGTTACTATTTTTGTGCTATTCTTTGTCTCTTTATGTCTAGCCACTTTTTTGTGGTTTTACCATAGTAAATTAATCATTATCTTATCTTATTCTATTATCCTTGATTTGTTTAATGTTTACAGATTTCACTGAGTGATTCATGCCCCTCAGATAAACTGATTACTACCGTTTAGGAAACGAACACCTTTCTTTATCTTAAGTTTGTATAAAAAACCTAACTGCGTCAATATTTTTATTGACTACAAAAGATTCTTAATCATGATCATAATAGGATTTCTCTATTACCCACTGCAGATAACATGATCGCATTTATGTCCGACATAAAGCATTCATCCCACTCGCTCTTACACGCTTGTTAGTAAGGGACGAAGTAAGATGATTATTGCACAAAAAAATATAATACAGTTCAAGACAAAACGTAAAGGCTGATGCATAAGAATCTACAATGCAAAAGTGCAGGAGGTTCCCGCAGTAGGCTAGCCCTGCATCGCGGGAAACCAGGTTCCTATTTGGTGATGCTAATACTATTTTTTACAAAGAGTTATGTTAATTTTGTCATGTTGACATGAAAATTAAAACAAAATGAACAAGAACGTTCACAAATAGAAAGAAAATAAATACGTGTAATAATATGAGTGGCAAGGAAAAATGTACATTTTAACTAACAACAATTTTTGTAAACTACCTTTATTAGTATGCTTCAGTCTCGTAACCAAGCGAGCACAGCCAGTTGAAAACTAGCCTGAATAAATGAATGCTTTATATTGCTCTCAGCAAGTTGACCGTTTTTATTGCCATCACAGGAAAACTTGTACTCAAAATACCATGGAAGAATTTGTACGGTGCATCGGTAGAGGCGTCTGTGGAGCGCCTCTTCTTGATAGTGAACCCTTCGGCTGAGGTTGTCTATGATCCTGAGAAGGAAGAGAAGATGGCGCTGGCCTCTAAGCAGGCGGAACTGACCAGGGTCGAGGAGGCGAAGAAAAGGGAAGCTGAGAAAGGTAACGATTGATCTGGAAAATTCTAATGGAATGCATGATAAGCCATCAAAAAAGGCTGTTGTCCACGTTAATCCCCTAGCCTGATCCCCAACGGGAAAAAAACAGTTAGGTTGTTAGGCGAACTGCGACCCTACAGTGCGCGAGCCGAGCGAGCGAAGCGAGCGTGACGCGGTAGCGTCCGGCGAAGCGCCATAACCGAACATTGGGTGATTGAGGTCAGGTGATTAACGTGGATAACTCGTAAAATAGTGACGATGGCGACCGACAAGGCCCCTCTTAGATTACTACACCCAGTGGGCCCTGGGCAGTTTATAATATTGTGTCGCTTAAGACAAACTAGGGTTCCGGTTTTCAATGCGTTCAGTATGAGGTCTTGGAGTCTCTAGCATGAGGTTTTAGTGTCCATTGGGATGGCAGGGCCTCCCTAGACTAGTTCGTGTACTGGCAGGAGCCAGGGGATCTCATAAAGAGCACACCTGTCTTGGACTTCTGGGCCGGTGTCCAGTTGGTTCAATAGGAAATACGTCGCTGAACACGTCTTTTCTAGTCACTCATCACAGCCCTGTGCTAGTTTTATCCAGCCCCGCTATTCTGTTACTTGTTTTAACCTCACCTTACCGTTCACCCACAAATATATCTTGACGTCACGATACGTAGTGACTAAGCGTATAGGTAGGAGTGTGGTTTCGTTAGGGGTGACGGGTGCGGTGAGGCGCGTTCAGAATAACAGCCCAGCAGTGAGGAGTAGCGGGCGGGCCTACGCTTGTTCTTGTTATAATTTTAATAATGTACTCTGCCTGCATAAGTAAACGATTAGTCGATTAGCGTGTTTTTCGACTCAGCTAATGCTAATATTATGTTGAATCAACTAGGCGAAAAGGAAATAGGAAGAATAACTTAGGTATCTAAATATTAAGTCCTTACCTCTGAAGTTGGCGTTTTATTCACAGATATTATTTTGTACGTAATTTATTCATTTCTATTGCAACGCCCAAATTATTTTTTAATTTCAATATTAGACTATGGTGTAACAAAGGTTTTAAATACAAATAATAGGTTGTAAATTTTTGTTTAGTGTCTCAAATTAAGATATATATGTGTAACGTAGCTTGAAAGTTTTCTTTATTTTGGTTTGAATTTTTGGTTTGCTGAATAATCCGCAAAATTCAATGTATGAAAATCACAGTTTTCTCTCTCTCCAAACAAAACGCTAATTTCATAGGTAAGGACCCAATATCAGTCATTTTCACTCCAACAAATTTCAAATAAACATCAATTTCAGACCAAAACAAACTTGACGAGACCTTCGTCGAGAAGCTAGTGACGCAGATCATAAAAAACGTCCAGTTGAACATAAAGGACATCCACATCCGCTACGAAGACAGTGTAACTAATCCCAAAGCGCCGTTCTCCTTCGGGATCACCCTCCACAACCTCTCCGTCCACACCACTGACGAAAACTGGAAGCAGGCCGTTATACAGGACGCGGTCTCTAAGATTTTCAAGGTTTGTTATACGAATTTGAAAGTCAAAACTGTAATACTTCACACGCGGTTCACATCACACGGTTCAACTCACGTATTTAATGTCACTCCGGGCGACATGTTCCGAACTCTTCGTTTAAATTCGATCAGTCAAAACTGTTTTCTGTCTCACTCGGAAGTTATCTTTGGAGGGAGAGAGAGAGAGTAGATAAGTCTTAACGAACTGACACCTTAATTTTTCAATGGGCGACGTTTAAAAGCGCTACACCGTAGCACTTAGAAAGTACATATTCCCAGTATTATAATGAAAACTAGGCGTAGCCTTCTCCGTCAGCGTTTGACCGTTATGAAGACATATAAGTTATAACTGAAGTTGGTATTCAATAGTATTTTATATATAATATTTTATATAATAACAAGCGTTATGTAACAACTGTAAAAAGTTGAGTTGAGAGCTCCATCGAAAAAAGTATGTGATTATAGTTTGGTGTACGAAGTCTTAAGAGTCCGCTGTAAGCTGGATTCTCCATACAAACGTAGTTACACTCTCATTTTAAAACTACGTGTTGGATTGTAACGAAACTTTGCATGTACAATGACATGAGATATATCCTATGTCTGTACTTAGTTTGTGTAGCTTCAGATACCATCGTAAAAAAAATACAGCGAATTTAAGTTTTTCATACAAAACTTGTTTAGGCTGTATTTCGTTTGTTTTATAAACTGGAACCATGTAAAGTAATTGCAGGCATAGATATTCCTCATGTCATTGTGTATGCAAAGTTTCGTAACAATCCAACACGTAGTCTTAAAATGGGAGTGTAACTACGTGTGTATGGGAAGGTGAAATTCGGCCGAGCTTACTACGGACTCTTAATTCAAACGTTAAGGTCGTCTGGTATTAAAAAATATATATTGAAAACACTCTCATTTAGAACTAAATTACAGATATTAGATTTAGATGGCCTAGCAATTTACTGGAATCCAACGACGGAGCTGTATGCAAAACACGCAGAAGACATGATCAGGACGAAACTGTCAACCGAGATTGCTACAAAGTCGTCGCAACCTTCGTCTTATAAATATGGTAAGAGAGCCTTATTACGTTGCAATAAGGTTTAAAATGGTTAATTCACTTGAGCGATTACATGACTCGGCAGACGATGGCAGGCGACAACCGCTGGCAATACAATTGATTATTTATTTACAGTACATATGGTGCTACTTTCCCGCACTAGTGCGGAAAAGAGCACTTTTCGTGCATATGTCGAAACTTTAAAGAGCCAAATGGACAGTAAAACGTTGTACGATACACGTGCGACTGGGTCACCCCCACTTAACCTAATATCGTTAGTGCTAATTTCATTACACCTACCAACGTTCGATATAATTTTCATTAGCCCTAATATTCGGATAACTAATCTTATGTGGCATTATTATTTGCTGGGCCTAATTTCATACGTCCTAATTTTTGCTAATACTAAACATGAATGTGCTAATATATTTAAAACTAATAATGTTTTTTCCTAATGACTACTAAGCCTAATTATTATTGTGCCTAATGTTTACTATGTTTAATGTTCACTACACCTAATTTCGTCACACCTATCTGTCACTTGACCTAGTAACTTTTGCTCTGTTTCACTACACCTAATTAATGCATATTTCTTCGAAACAGTGAGCTTTTCGGGTTTTCTTTGAATATCATCACACCTAATCTCGTCAATATGGGAGCCAATAATGCATGGCCCGATATTCCGTGCCCAGCTTTTGTGGACACGGATTATTGGGTCGTGCATTATCAAGGCGGACAAAAATGACTTGTCATAAGCGAACTCTGTCTTATTTCGGTTAGGTTAGGGTTCACTTATGTCCCTCAGAACAGAAATAGACATGTCGACTTGCTGTAGGGTTATCACTAGGCGGCGCGCGAGCTCTCTCGACTTTTCTCGCACTATACTTCTCTTTCTAAGTTTTATAATAAGAGAGAGACGGATAGACATCGGATTACCTACCTATTCTTCTCTTATCATCAGCAGCTTCTCTTATCTTATGGCAGGTCAGTGTAGGTACGACGATGAGCGAAGCGAGGAGGAGTGTTAGGTAGAACAGCGACCCTACAAAAGCGCCAGAATCGACATAATACGAAAAAAGAAAAACTCGGTGAAATAAAATTAGTACTCCTGACAATTCGGGATAATGACATTAGGGCTAAAATACTTAAGCAAAATGAAGATTCTGTTTAGTGATTTTAGAGACATTGATAATAAGGTGCAGTCATTATTAGGGTTTGGGATATTAGACCTAGGAAAAAATCGGTTAAATAAAATTAGTCTTAGTAAGAATTCAAGAATTCGGTCATGACAAATTAGACATTATGAAAATTCGGGAAACTGAAATTAGGGCTAATGAATAATTAGGAACATTGAAAATTCGTGTTTGTGATTTTATGGTTAAACACATTGAAATTAGGTATGAAATTATTAGGGCTAACGGAGGGGAACCCGTGCGAATAGGTAATTCGCAACTCGTGTCGATTTAAAACACTCCCTACGGACGTGTTTTGATTTATCACCACTCGTTGTGACTTTCCTATTTTCGGCACTTGTATCGTAAATAACTATTATCGTATGACTAATGTTTCTCTACTTCAAAGATTTACAGTCTTCAAGTACGCTACCGCGTCTTTGGTTAATGTTGTAATAGGACTTTGAAATTAAAATGTCGGGCGTTTTTCAACTTTTTTAAGTCATTATTTAAAGGGTAGAAGCAAAGAGTTTTCAAATCGAACAAAACAAAACAAATGCAACCTTATTCTAGTTTAGAATTATATAATTTCTATTGAAGTGGAGGATGGTTTTTAACAGACCCTTGTTTTTTTTTCAACCCCTTTTTTCTTTCAGCGCTTGGTCCAATCAATGCCACAGCGAAACTAAAACTAAATCCCAAGCCAGAGGCCGATACCCCCAAATTCAGTCTTCCCAAAGTGATATTGAGCTTGCACATGGAACAACTGTCCGTGAACTTGAGCAAGAAACAATATCAAGACATGATGCTGCTCGCCGACTCTATGGACAGAATGAACAAAGGGGCACCTTTCAGGTACATTTTGATTTCCAGCTGTTCCACACACACACAGTAACATTTTGCAGCGTTTCAGCCCTGGATCACCTGTCTAAGTCACCTTTATCGGTACTGTATCGCGGTAGTAGCGCTGCGAAAATTCCCATAGTATATGATACAGCGAAAGAAAAAACCATAGACGTCTACGCTGCAAAATGGGGGACGGGGTGTCAAAAGGATGCCAGCTGTTTAGTTCCAACATGCACATACTGGGTTTTAGGCACATGTTTGGGCAGAAATTTGTAAGGAGCTCGCATTCTATGGTTTTTAGGGTTCCGTACCCAAATGGTAATAAAAAGGGGACCTTATTACTAAGATTTCGCTATCCGTCCGTCCGTCTGTCTGTCACCAGGGATAGCTAGACAGTTGAAATTTTCACAGATGATGTATTTCTGTTGCCGCTATAACAACAAATACTACAAACAAAATAAAATAAATATTAAAGGGGGGCTCCCATACACCAAACATTTTTTTTTTGCTGTTTTTATAGATAATGGTTCGGAATCCTTCGTGCGCCAGTCCGACTCGCACTTGGTTGGTTTTTTTCGTTAGCTGATATGTTGCGAGTACGTACGTCAAATTTTCGAACATTAACGTGGTATTTAGCAACCCCCTTATTCTTCTAAATAATTTATCACTGTATATGAGAAGCGCTTTTACGAGTAACGGGTTTCATGTTAAGTTTTGAATGAAGATGATGGACTAATGTTTTTATCAGATGAGAAAACGGACGCCTGCCTAATAAAACAGTCTCACATTTTATCTCCATTATGCTATGATATTAATATAAATGAGATACAAATTTTAAGTAGAACCAATCAACATATAAGTTAGTTTTTCAACATGCTAAACTGGTTCTTTAAACACTCATGTTTATTATAAATAGACATCCGCATTTTTATCATCATTGACTCTAATATAATACTGACTGATCATCAAGATACAAAATGTTTTACTTAAGACGTCATACATTCCATAGGTCAAGAATCTTGTTTAGCTAATTGCATAGGCTGGATGCACCGTTATACAGTGTATTTTAAGTGTGACGCATAAGGTTTATTTTCGCTTGTTGTTCATAACTTCATAAGTGTTAGTTTTAATGCGCATTGCAAATATTGCGCGCTGTGAAGTGACTTGACTTGGCAAACCATGAAAGTGTCGGCAATATTGTCATGCTATTAAGTTGGTAAATAAACCATAAGTCAACGTCGGTGATATATTATATTTTTACCCTATCAAAATGAGCAGTAAAAGTGTAATAATACCTTTGACGTTGGTTTTAGTTAACTGCAATGCCGCATACAACGTCCTTAAATTTCATTTTTTATTGTTTTGCCAATCATTCGCACATCTACTAATATTGTCTCATTTGATTTTATAATTTAGTTTTTATCTCTAATATCCTTGTAAAAGTGCCTTGCAGTGCTTGTGGCTTGCAGAATTATGTTTTTTTTTTGTTGATTTTTTTCTGCTAGACAGAAGATTAAAAGGCTGCCCTGGATAATAGGTTACTGTGTAACTATTTGCATTAACTCCATAATCTATGTACAGTTCATTTTTGACGGTAAAACGAAAGATAGGTAGGTATTGTATATTATCAGTATGGCAAACCTAAAGTTAAATTGAATATATCGGACGGTTTTCGGCCTGTTAGCGACGCTTGACAGAGCTGGTACTAATGCGTCGCGTCGACAGTGTTTTGTTTGCATTTAAAACAAATGCATCCTGTAGCTGACCTAAATTTGTGTTTCGATTTATGTGAAATTTTATTTGATATCATATATAAATATTATTTGCTTCAGGGTAAATATATTTTGCATGATTCAATTGAGCTTTGCAAATAATAACGGCTTATCGGCATGGCATTATCGGAGCTGAAACGTATAAAATGCGTTTATACGAAATTACTGTTGAGTAGTTTAAATCTGTGCAAAAATTCTGAAAAACTACCTGGCGCTTCAGAAAGTATGACCTTGGGCTCACATTGGCCTTAGTTAAACTGTAGCCGTAGTAACCGTAAAATTAAACTGTTACAGAAAATACCGTCCGAATCTACGCAACTACCGCGGCCATTACAAAGAATGGTGGCACTTCGCCTACAAATGCATTCTAGAAGACGAAGTGCGTCGACGACGCAGGAACTGGGAGTGGACTCACATGCTGACACACAGGAACCTATGCAGAGACTACGCTAAGGCGTATCAGAGCAAGCTGAGTAACAAAGGTCAGTTGAGATTGTGATATGTTGACAGCGAAGTCTCTTTGAATCTCCGGACATACCGCGGTCACTAGAAGGAGACTTCGCCTACGAGCGTATTCTAGATGAGGAGGTGCTTTATCGCAGGAACTGGGAGTGGACTCACATGCTGACACACAGGAACCTGTGCAGAGCAAGCTGAGTAAAAAAGGTCTGTTGAGATTGTGATATGTTGACAGCTAAGTCTCTTTGAATCTCCGGACATACCGCGGTCACTAGAAGGAGACTTCGCCTACGAGCGTATTCTAGATGAGGAGGTGATTTATCGCAGGAACTGGGAGTGGACTCACATGCTGACACACAGGAACCTGTGCAGAGCAAGCTGAGTAAAAAAGGTCTGTTGAGATTGTGATATGTTGACAGCTAAGTCTCTTTGAATCTCCGGACATACCGCGGTCACTAGAAGGAGACTTCGACTACGAGCGTATTCTAGATGAGGGGATGCTTTGTCGCAAGAACTGGGAGTGGACTCACATGCTGACACACAGGAACCTGTGCAGAGCAAGCTGAGTAACAAAGGTCAGTTGAGATTGAGATATGTTGACAGCTAAGTCTCTTTGAATCTCCAGACATACCGCGGTCACTAGAAGGAGACTTCGCCTACAAACGTATTCTAGATGAGGAGGTGCTTCGTCGCAGGAGCTGGCAGTGCACATACTGACACACAAGAAGCTGTTGGGATTATGATGGTGTTAGTTAATAGCCAAGAGTTACTATAATCTGATTACTAAAAACTAGTCGATAAATTTAGAGATAGACTGTCGAAGCCTTAGAGGTTGTTCCGGGTCAATATGCGAATCTTATGTCTTGGCTGTTGCAATCAGTTTTTTTTGTGGTAACACTTCTAACAAAGTCATGTTTTTTACAGGCAAAGCAACACAAGAACAACAGTGCCTGCTGGACGAAGCAGAAAAGAAGTTGGACTTGCTCAACTTGGTAGTTATTAGGCAAAGGATTGAAATGGAGGTATGTTTCTGTAATATAATTTGATTAAAGTTTTACGATTTTAGTTTTTTCTTAGGTATGTACTTTGAGGTGTTCCGATTGTTTGACGATGGCGTTCTTCTTCGTCTGTCATTTCGTCTGCTTGTTATCTTACTGAACTGAGACCCGCATAAATTTGGTATCTTAGTTACGTGTCCATAATGTCACCAAATGTGTCATTCTCAAGGAAAAGGTCCCCTTTGTTGATGTCAATAAGGATGATTTCTAATTGCGCCTTATTGACACAGCCATGGATTTTTTGTGTAAGGCGGCAAATGTATTTCCATTACCCATTTAAGGGGCTACCCGAGGTTTCCATCGATTTTTGACAAGTTTTGAATCGTATCTCCTACTTTTGCACTACAGATAGAAGTATAAATCAAACGGTTATCGGTTCTTCAATCTTTTATCTCCATTTTAGTCTACCGGATTTTGAAACAAATGGATACTTAATTTTGTACGATCTTTTTAAACATTGTCTAAAATAACACTTATTTTGTATCTCTATTGATGTGAAAGATCTAACACATACGAAATCTACATATTTGGGTTCGTCTGTGACGTCCCTAAAAACTGGTCTAGGGTTTTCATTTTTAACCAATTAACACAAAAGTTATGGCCAGAAACCGGTTTTTTGGCCTAAAACTGTTCAACTTTGATGCCAAATATCTCGAACACAATGAACTTTGAAGTAAATATGGGATACTATATTGCTTAAAGCCGTTGTTGTTAACATAATAAGCTAGAAAAATCCTAAGAAAACTAAGAGATTCAGATCGAAAATACGATCCCAGACGCCAATAATGGGAGCCCCTTAAGGGTTAAGGGGCTACCCGAGGTTTCCATCGATTTTTGACAAGTTTTGAATCGTATCTCCCACTTTTGGACTACAGATAGAAGTATAAATGAAACGGTTATCGGTTCTTCAATCTATTATCTCCATTTTGGTCTACCGGATTAGGCTGCTTTTTTAGTGTCTTCTTTTATTCCTATTCAGTGGAAATTATTTTGATGTAACGTATCAAGTATAAATTCAGGGGTCAATGTACAAATTGAACTAGCCCCATATTCAGGTCAATTGTTATATGCTTGTTTGGGCTTGTTCATAAATTAAGTCGTTTTTTGCCAATTTTTAATCAACCCCCCTTCTCCACCCCTATCATCATCCTGTTATTCCTTGCAATTGACCCTCCCCGCCTAATAAAATAATAAAATGACTATCGTCATCCAATGGCCAGACCCCCCCCCCCCCCCCCCTATTTAGAAATGACGTAATTTATGAACAGCCCCTTTGTCGTGTGTCAGGTGGAGAGGCTGGGCAAGTTGGAGGCGGAGGCGCGCAAGACCCGCGGCTGGTTCAGCGGCTGGTGGGGCGGCGGCTCCAAGGACGACGAGCTGGCCGAGGGCACCGCCATCAGTGAGTTGCGATTACCGTGCGGCACCATCATATATTATACAGGGTGTATCAAAAATGGGGTGTAAACCGGTCGAGGTCATGTTCGATAGCGAATTGCGGTTCCAAAAATGCATCATTTTTGTTTTATGAACATTGGAATATTTGTTTTTCACCCTCATATGTTCGCGGGTTAAGGTTTCAGTAAATATTTATGAGAGAATCAAATCGATATTGATGAGAGGGAAAACGCTCTATAAATTGCAATATTCCCACCGCCCTGCATCTGTCTCTTATCTGACGATTACGTATGTTTTATGTACGACAGTTTTAACAACTCTGGTGGTGTAAATGCTTTGCTGGTTGGTAGCTAAATATGGCGCCGGCAGGCGTCATCCCATAGAAAAGTCAAGCATCCCATACAATCAGATTTTGACGGACATTGGCGTTGTGAAACGAATTTTAGTTTGTAGCTTCACCAGTGAACTCAAACCACATCTTAATGATAGGATCAAATGCTTATATTGTCATGATTTATTATTAGTCAATGAGTTTTCTGGTATAGGTGCTCGGAGCGAAACAAGAAAGAACTCGGTATGGGATAACCATAGTAAGAATCTTTTCAAAAGCATGCCTAAGTGTGACCCCTTTACCCAGAATAATGTTTAATTTTTTTTAACAAATTTTTGTGCCAATTTCCGACCCTTTAGTTAGAACCTATTGACCTTTTATAATCACTCAGACTGTTAATTGCTTTTTTATAGCAATCGTCATCACTTAACACATATGAGTCTATCCGTTCGTTCCCATGTTCCTGGATCGGGTTCCCTGATACGTCTTTAGTCCTTAGGTACTCATCAAGATAACGTTGATAATTATGATGGAATACTGCCCATACACTCTGATCCATGAGAGGAAGCCTGCCCAGCAGTAGGACGTATATAGATATAGGCAGATGATGAAAGATGAATGAAGCGCTCGGTGCCGCCTTTTGGCGCTATGCTAGCAAAACCGTGTCAGGGATCCTGACGTGCTGTGCGGTGCCTTATTTCCCCTACTATTTAAGATTACCAATTTCGAATTTTAAATTTCCAGTGAGACAATTCCAAAACGCAATGACGACTGATGAAAAAGCGAAGCTGTTCCGCGCCATAGACTACCAGGAGAACAGCGCTCCGTTACATTTGCCCGTGGAATACGTGGCAGTCGAGACCTGCTTCCGTCTGGACCGACTGCAGGTGGCTGTGAACGATGATAAGGAGGTGCTGAAGGCCTGTGTGGACAATGTGGTGGTGGAGATGGGGCAACGGCCCAGTGCCAATGCTATCAGGTCAGTTCAACATTTAAATAGTTCTAAAATCCGTAGGAGAAGGTGGGAGTCTGCCCAGGACAGGGATGTGTGAAATAAAAAGAGGGAGGCCTTTGCCCAGCAGTGGGACACTTAAGGCTCTTAATAATAACTTAATAATAAAATCCGAAAAGTGAAGACGTTTGGCGCCACTGACTGCCAGGATCACAGCGCATCGGTTAGTGGTGTTGAATGATGGATAAGAGAGTCCTAAAGGAATACGTGATCGTCGACCGGCTTCCGTCTAGACTGGCTGCAGGTTGTTGTGGATGACGAGGAGGAGGTGCTGAAGGCCTGTGTGGACAATGTGGTGGTGGAGATGGGGCAACGGCCCAGTGCCAATACTATCAGGTCAGTTCAACATTTAAATAGTTCTAAAATCCGAAAAGAAAAGACTTTCGGCGCCACTGACTACCAGGATCACAGCGCATCGGTAGTGTTGTTGAATGATGGATAAGAGAGTCCTAAAGGAATACGTGGCCGTTGACCAGCAGATGAGAAGGATGTGCTGAAGGCCTGTGTGGACAATGTGGTGGTGAGAATGGGGCAACGGACCAATGGAAATCAGGTCAGTACTTTTATACATTTCCATTAACCCATCATATGTGTTAGGGACTGATTAGTGCTTTTGAAAATAGACTCTGTGAGAGAAGCGAAAAATTTGTAATCCTTCAGCAACGCCAGTGTCATAGTATCCGAGAGGTTAAGATACCGAAATGCGAATTCCCAAGGAAAAAGCGAAGTTGTTTGGCGCTATTGACACCAGGAAAACAGCGCAACAGTAGTGGTAATGAATTATGGGTCAGAAAGTCCTAAAGGAATACGTTGTCGTCGAGACCTGCTTCCATCTGTTCAGGTAGAAAGTAGCAAAAAAAAGGTGAGAAGCCAAAATGTTGGAGTACAGTGTAGTCTAGAAAATTGAAACTAGATGTCGATAGTAGTACGCGCACTTTGGTTTGTATAACAATAAGTCAGGGTAAATCTTAGGTTTTTTTGAGGAAACTTTTTCGGAAAACGTAATTTATTAGTCGACTTGAACATAATGAGTGATTTGCTGTAAGGTTGCAGGTTAAGTTTTGTTAAAAAATTCACGAGATTTCGCTAGCAGTGCTAGTCGGGCTAAAACGATAGACCTTCCGGTTCGAGTAATACTGAATATTCGTATTATCGTTTATATCATTAACACATAGAATCCATAATCCATTGTTAAAGTGTTATGCCTTTGAAGCGTATTAGGTACAAAGTTATAATTAAAATGCAATTTTATTTACACGACTAGCGAAAGATGTCGCTAGCGGTACATGTACTTGAGTTATTTCTACGGCAGTTTCGAATTTTTGACTGCAATTGAGATTTTTTTGTTACTGGCGATTCTTTAATTAATATGGATAACATATTTTAGAGTTGCAGTACTATTTGAGTACCAACTGTGAGCCACAGTAAAACCGCTGATTAACAGTTTAGTTAAATTGTTCACTAGATGTCGCGAGTAGTACGCTTACGCGTATAAGGTGAAGGCTCTAACGATTCGAGTTGTAGTCTGGAATTTTGTGTTGTTCCAGTTTTTAATACGGAGAGTTCATAGTCCATTGCTAAATTATATTACATTTGAAGCGTACTATGGACAAACATATTATTACAATGCAGTTTACTTTACACTGCTACCACAAGATGTCGCTAGTAGTGTGTGGTGTTTTTGCGATAGCTTCGAGTGAAATTTACGATTTTTTAATTGACTTTGCTTTGATACGTTATTCTAGTTAGGATATTATAATTTTATATTGAATATAAACTTGAAGACTGCTAACAGATTTGTTCATTCGTCACTAGATGTCGCTAGTAGTTCTCTTAATTGAACTCATGGTGTGAAAGCACTAACAATGAAATGTTCTACTCTTTCTCACGGATCATAGTCCATTGCTAAAAATTATTAAGTATTTATTGTTATTATACATAGCGGGAAGCGCCTTCGAGCTGGGGACCGATTTTCGACTTTCGAGCGCTCGACTTTTTCATTCGAAAACTGGCATAAATTATGAAATGCTATTTTGAAATAGCGATAGAAAATTAAGAAACGAGTGGTATTGACCACTCGTATTCAATTCTATTGGTAGAAAGTAAGTCCCGGCCTGTTTGATACTACAAACGTATTTACTTTCATTTGATTTTCGATCGCTCGAAAGTCAAAAATCGGTCCCCAGAGCGCCCACATGGGTTCCTGGAACTAAAAGTATATGGTGTCACATTCCAGGGTGGATGTTCAAATGCAAGCGTTCACTGTGACTGGCGTGCAGCAGGGTCTCTACGAACCACAGCTCGTCACGTCTAAGGAGGTCACCAGTGATGTCAACCTTCTCAACGTCTCATTTGAGACAAAACCATTGGGTAAGAAACGTCAAGGAGGAATTTATTGTGTCATAGTTATGTGCTACTTGCGAACTACAACAAGAAGCTTTAAGTACAGTAAAGCCCACCATGAGCCAATGTGAACTCACTCAAAGTTTCAAAAATATGTATACTACAACCTTATTGTTGCAGAAATAAGGTCTGCTTACATCTTTTTGAGCCTTTGTGGTGTCACATATTCCTGAATAACTAAACCTTTTTAAATTGAGTTTGTGTTTGTTCTCTTTGTTAGTTGTTTTGGGTTAAATATGCCATTCAATTAAATATAACTATTTTATAATGCTATGTGGTGCGAGGTTATAAGATACGGTGTTGAGTTAGTTACAAAATCCACTTAGGGATGGCGCTAGTAGTCTTGTTCTAGCGCTTTCTATAAGTAATTCGTTGATTAATTCTTATTTAAAAAAGAACGGTAATAACGGTGTAAAAAGAGTGTAATCAGTACTAACTCAGTCATTACGGTATTTACGACTATAACATATTTATAGTGCTCAAGAATACTGGCAAAAGGATTTCCAAAATATATCATAGATGTCGCTAGTTGTATCTGAGGTTACGGTAACAAGACTATACTGCAGATATGTATTATGTTTGAGTACACTAAATTAGTTGGGCATTTAAAATAAGTAGTTTTCAGACTGACCACGTTTGATTTCAATGACTACGATAAAGAAGTAAATGAATTTAAATTGTTAGGAATAAAAATAGATACAAGTTATAATCTACAAAATATAAAAGTGTGCTAAAGGTCAACACAACCTGCAAACTGCCTTGTCAGCATATTTCGCATTCGCACATGCAAGGCTCCCGTACGGTGTAATTCTGTGGGGGCCAGCACTGATGTCCATCAACTATTTGTGATGCAGAAGAAGTATATTCGCATACTTAACAACACGCAGATACCGAATAACTGTCGGCCGCATTTCGCTAGTATAAATATTCTTACGTTGCCCTCTACATACAAGAAAGTAAATTATAATGAATGATAATTAATTATGAACTATAATAGTACATTATTGCCGTGGCCGGGAAGGAGGCAATTGCAGGCTGAGTATTTGTTTAAACGGACGAGCCTGCGACTCCGTTTAATTACAATACGAAACCTGCAATTGCCATTCCGGCTGAGGCTAATATAGTGCTTTTCTCAAAAATGGAGAATAAAGAATACTAAATTTATATAAACTTTAAATATCGTTGCACAACGTGAACATATTTACGATTTGCCGTTTTTTTAAACATAATCGCAAGTTATATTTCCACCAAAAAACGCAAACTATTTGAGACAGATACAAAAACGTAGTGTTTGCAACAGAAAAATACAAGTTGAATTGGCTGAATACGAGCTGTGCCGTCTTTTATATGCCAGGTTCTACTTTAAAAATTTGGTACTCGACAAATAAAGGAATTATCTCAAACATGCAATGAAATGTCGTCGTTACATGCGTCATAACAGGCTTCGAAGTATCACATTTCGGGCGGAACAATTCGAGAGAACTGCAAAGGAATTTCGTACAAAATTGAAGGCCTAGGCCGGGAAGTAATTATTTTTTATATTTAAATATGCTGTCTTGTGTTCATGAACAGGCTAAACAGCTGAATTATATATTTTTTATTTTTTTCTAGTGGCTTCAGCCATCTGGTTATCGGACCAAAAATATCCGCGTTAATGCCTATTACACACGAACTGATATTCAGAATACAAATCTGTGTGATTTAATGTGTTTATGAATAAATTTAAAATATTGTCTGTTCGTAAGACACCAGAGACCATAGACAATGTTTAAAATCCTCTGCATTTATTTTATTTATTATAGATTATATATTAAGATTCTCATTATCAGTTTGTGTATAATGGCCCTAATAGGGTCTATTCGAACACTACACACGCGTAATACGGACGACTTCCGTAAAAAAAACATTATGGAGGGATTGGAGGGAAAATTAAGTCTTTTGTCGTGTAGCTGGATTTTATATTTGTGGTTGATATTTATAAATAATATTTCAAAATGAGTTCCGGTGATAACAGCGACGAAGAAACTAATTGTACTCCGCCGGAATTGAGAACGGAGGCCGAATTAGCAATGAATGACTTGTTGCTGCCAAAATCGAAGGACAAATACATAAATACAGGTTGGTTTTTGAGTGGTGATATTTTTTATTTCATTGCATATGTTTGAGAAAAGCACTATACATGCCTAGCCGTGAAAAGGGCTTGCCGGCTTCGTATCCTATCCGGTCTATACCTACTCACCCGGCAAGCCCTTCTTTCCCGGCGGCTGCAGTAATGTACAATTATATATAACATTCCAGGCGGCCTGCAATGTTTTTTATTGTTCAATTTAGATCGGACCTTAAACTATACACTACCTTCCAATATGTAGCGAGTTATGTTCACTTTGCGGGCCATTTTTGAGAAATAGTACATTACTACAGAGGCCGGGAAGTAAGGGGTTGCCGGCCGAATACATATAGACGGCCGAGTATAGCGAGGTCGGATAGTTATGAGGCTGGCAACCCCTTTTCACGCCGGGGTATGTATAGTGCTTTTCTCAAACATGCAATGAAATAAATTAAAAAAACTCCAAGAAATCAAACTTTAATTTTCATGGCTGAACGCCGTGATCCGGTGCCACAAATTGTCGAATGGTAATTAAAAAAGACCATCTTGCAGGCCTAGGCCTGCAATTTTGTATGAAATGCCATTACGGGTCTCTCGTCTCGCTGCGCCCGAAACGTGACACTTCGAAGCCCATTATGGAGAACAAAACGTCAATATTTCATGGCATGTCAAAAGTAATAATAATCATAATCCCAACAGCATAATAAAACATGATAAATAAGTTTGTAATCTCATGCCCCGAACATAAGTTTCAGAATGCGGTTAATTTCATTTAAGTGCTGCTAGCTGTAATTTTAAGAAATACCCTGGGCGCTAACAGGGTTCATGTGTGAACTTAATTCAACACGTATTTTGTTCCGCATGAGAACTATAATAAATGAACTATGATACAATTTCATTGTTTACAGACGGAAAGTGCGACCAAAGAGTGCGAGTGTCCGCTCGGCCCTTGCAAATAATTTACGACGCGCAGACCGTTATTGAGATTGTCAACGTTTTCAAACCGGAAACAGAATCTTCAGCTTTGACAACGTAAGTAATCATGTAACTATTTAATTTCAACTTGTCTGAATTAGAAGTATTAACTTCCCAAGCCGGCCTATGATGCCGCCACTAAACTATTTTATTTTATACAACTTTACACGGAACTGACAAGATTTTGTATTAAACGTAGTTTTGCTATATGATCAATTTGATTTTCAACAAAAACAGACTCAAAATCCTGGTCATTAAGGTATTAGATTGATATTCCTTACGAGTATTATTATGTTCAGTATACTTTCTATTTCAGTTGTCAATTTCTGCTTATTATAAATATAATTCCAGTATGCAAAATATTTCCTCTCAAAAACGAAGGGTTTAGTTTCAACATTTGCCGCTAGATGTCACTGTTCCGTCCAAGTCGATTGGTAGAACGCGCTGTTAAGATTTTTCCTGCAACAACGACCCTCTTGGCGGACCGCGGTGAACTCATACTTACCTGGCATAGGGGACACCGTGATCATGAAGGCGGTTCCCCCAGGGCGAGACTCTCCCATTGCACTGCGGTTGGGTTGACCCTTGCGATTATCCCTAATGTGGATAACTCGGATGCGTAATTTTTGGTAGTGGGGACTGCGTACGCGCCGTCCCCCCCTTTAAACGTGTCAATTGGTCGTAGTCTTCTAAAAATTGGAGTATATATATTTTTCTCCAATGTGCTCGTAAATGTTGGCCTTACATAAATAGTACGTGAAGTTCCTCGTTACTGACGAACGCAGATTTAAAAAGTTTAAAGTCATTACTGTACAGTTTTAGCGGCCACGGGACCGATTTTTGACTTTCGAGCGCTCGAAAATCAAACAAAAGTAAATACGTTTTTAGTGTCAAAATGGCAGACTCGTACTTTCTACCAATTGAATTGAATACGAGTAGTGGTCAATACCAATCGTTTTTCAATTTTCTATCGCTATTTCAAAATAGCATTTCATAATTTTTGTCAGTGTTCGAGTGATAGAGTCGAGCATTCGAAAGTCAAAAATCGGTCCCCAGGAAAGAGTATGAAATTCCTTTACTGTATACTTTTTTACCTTTTAACTATATACTTTGGCTAAGACAAATCACTACAAACGGCCAAGTGCTCGTCTGTTTAAGGACCTTGCAATTTGTCACAACAACTTGCGATAGTTCGACTGGTTAGTAGTGTATGGCTGTCTCTTTCCAACGATTGCAAGTTGGTGTGACAAATTTTATCACGCCCGTTTGTAGCCTGCTTTAAGTTTCCTTTTTTTAATGGTCATAGACAAAACGCGTACTTTTGAAAGCGATCGAAGTGACGTTTTTAAATATTTCTCAAATAGTTTCAAATGAAGTAATAAAAATATTTAACGAAATGAAACTCACAACGAACTGAAATGCATTTAGATTGGCATCCCGTTAAATCTTTAATAATTTTAATTGCATAAATCATTTAAGATTTGTAACCGATTCTAATGGTTTTAAAATTTGTATGTATGCCAATTGAAACTGGCACTATGAGTCGTGCCCTTGCCCTATACATACTTTTAAAAAATAAGTTGGGCGGGAACTTGATAGGTTATTGATATACTCGCTATTTTAAAATTATTGAAAATATTATTTGATTTCCTCACATTTTTGGAGAAAAGCACTATATCTGCCTTGGCGGGAACGGCAATTCGTGGATTTCGCTTCATCCGACAAAATCAACTCATCCACGAATTGCTACTTCCCGGCCGCTGCAATAATGTACTATTATATATTATGTTGGTTGTATAAAAGGTATAAAATATAGACATCGGAATGACCTACATAGCCTATGCGTCCCATATCACATTGCGTTTACTTCTATTGAAATCCCATGTTATAATTTGATTATTATTGTATTGTATAGGACATGTAATGGAGATTTTGACATATATTTAGAGCATTTAGAATTATTATTGACTAAGCTAACTGACGAAAATAAAAAGTTTCTCATAGTTGGCGATCAAAATGTTGATTATTTATCTGACAACAGTTCAAGGCGGCAGGTCGAAGATGTACTAAATTGTTTCGGTTGTGTAAACACCGTGAACTTTGCCACTCGCAAAACAGCTGATTGTGCGTCATCGATTGACTGCGGAATAACAAACAACCCTTGCGATTATGTCAGTGTATCACCTGTAGACACCGCTATTAGTGATCATAACGCGCAGCAGTATGTGATCACTTTGACAAAAAGAGTACAAAAAAATAAACGTAATGATATGATACAACGTCGATTATTTAATAGTGATTCAATATATTTATTTTATTCTGACATTTCCAATTATAATTTTAATTTTATCTATGATAGTACTATTGACATTGATTACAAATTTAACAAATTATTTAACATATTGACACACTATATTGGCATACACTTTCCGATCAAACCGATGCGATTAAAAAAGAAGTCGAATGTTCCTTGGATGACTGACGAGCTGTTAGGATATCTACAAAAACACAGTGACCTACACGAAATCAGACGTCAATATCCCGATAACCACCTCATATCTGACTGTATTGAATATTACTCTAGTTTGATTAAATCAGAGACACTGCGAGCTCGTCAGACACACATCGAAACTAGGCTAAAAGAAAGCCAAAATCCTACGAAAGAGATGTGGAAAGTCTTTAACGAAGAGATACGTCTTAAAAACGAAGTCGCAGAGTATATGTTTGAAAGACCCGTTAACTAATTCTGACGTATGTTGTAAAGAAGTTCCCAATAAGTTTAATTCGCATTTTCTAAACATAGCTGCGAATTATGTTATAAATAGTGATGAGACGTTGTCCCAACAGTACATATACATACGTATACAAGCACCTCGGTGGCTCGGACATTCCCTTATTTACCCTTCCCTTCGTTACGAACGACATCATGGACAAAACAGTTAAGGCAATGTTAAAGACTCGCGGAACAGCTGATGTATATGACATGACATCCCAAGTAGCAAACAAGAATAATGATTAAATCTTACATTTCTAAACTTTATCTAAAATAAGAATAAGCTAAATTTAAAAAGACTCAGTTTAGTAATTTTAATCTTAAAAACTAAAGAGTTTTAAGCTACCGCCACTTTAGCAAGTCAAGAATACCTAAAACCTAGTTAAATATTTTAAAAACTATTTGGTGTTAAGTATGTCTACAAATTAGTCTAAAAATGTGTTTTTTACTCAACTCAGATTATTTGAAGACTCATTTAAGATTCAATGGTATAATTTAAGTATCAGTTTAGAATCACAAAGTAAAAATTGATTTTGTAGATAAACTTAAGATATTGGTTACACCAAGCTCAAGGGTCACTTAAGGTAACTGTATTCTTTTTTTATTAAATTTAATCAAGTTTAAGTGAAAATAGGTTTAACGGGACGTTTTTCAACAAACTAGAACCAATTGAAGATGGATGAAATATTTTTTTTTAAAGATGTGGTGGCTTTCGTCGGCGTGCTCCGAAATATAAAAAAAATATCGTCCAATTGTGTGCGACCAAGTCATTCAAACGGCAGTGCGACGAGTGAGACTTTGTTATCATTAGTACCAAGTACATCTTCGAGTGAGGCTTTGGTATCATTATTACCAAGTATACTGTAGATCACAAGAAAGGAGATGATGACGCAAGATGTGGAAAATGAAGTAGCAGCACTAGCAGTACTAGCTTCTGCCCGCGACTTCGCACGCGCATAAATTATGGTTTAGTTACATGGTATTCTTATGTTTTTTAACCATACTACATGCTGAAAATAAAGATTTCATTTCCATATTGATTTCATATAAATTATGTAGCTGTGACATTAAATATATAATTTAATGATTTGCACACCTGCTCGCAGGCATTGGACACTGTGCGCATCATTTTTGTAATAACCCTATGACTGTATCTGAAGCAAATAAACTTTCTGATTTCTGATTTCATTGATAGTGCGTGTAACAGTTCAAATCTAAATAACACCCTCATAAACTTGCTCGTCAATAATATTCTATAGATGCCCAAAGTATCTTTTTAGAGAGCGCTCCCTAAGCGAGCCCTAGGTTCGAAGATCCTAGGGCGAGCCCGACGGACACTCACTATCCTAAGGTGTCTTGCAAGCGAGACCTGAGGCCAAAGTGCCGAGCGGTGAGGCAAGAGAGGCCGAAGGCCAAGCTTTTCATTGGAATTAAAGGCCTAAAGCAATCTTTCAGCGAACGGTCTTCTTGCGAGCTCGTGGGCCTAAGGCCCGATCCCCCACGGATACTCGTTATCTCCGACTTCTCCGAGTAACTTGCGAAACCTAAGGGCCGAAGTTCTGGAGGTAAACGGGGAGGCAAGCGGAGCCAAAGGCTGAGTTTTTCCTAGGAATGACAGCCCCTAAGCATGGTTTTAGAGAGCGGTCGCTATGTGAGCTCGGGGGCTGAAGGCCCGTGGGTAAGCCCCCACGGACACTAACTATCCCCAGATGTCTTCGTATCCGTAGTATCCGGAGACCAAAGTCCAGAAGGTGAGCGGCCAGGCAACTTTTCGTATTAATGAAAGATCCAAATCAAGCCTTAAGAAAGCACTGGGGGCTGAAGGATACTTATATCATACTAACCCCAGGTGGCAGCGAGGCCAAAGGCCGAGCTTTACGTTGGAATGAAAGGCCCACAGCATCCCTTTAGAGAGCGCTCTCAATGCGAGCCCCTAGGCCACTCATTATCTTCAGGCGTCTTGCAAGTGAAACCTGAGGCCCAAATTCCCAAAGATAAAAGGGGAGCCAAGGGAAGCCGAAGCCTGAACATTTCGTAGGAATTAAAGGCCTATAGCATGCTTTTAGAGACTTTTAGAGATAAGCGGCGTGGCAAGCAAGCCCTCACGGACACTGACTATCCCGAAGTTGAGTGGCGAGGCGAAGGGCGAAGTAAGTCCCGTAGATAAGTAGCGAGGCAACCGAGGCCAAGGGCCGTGCTTTACGTTGAAGTGACAGACTCCAAGCATTCCTTCAGAAAGCGCTCTTAATGCACCCCTATAGACGGACACGCATTATCTCCCAGTGTCTTGCAAGTGAAACCTGATGGCGACGTGGGGGATGTACACTTACTATTCCCAGGTGTCTTGCAAGCGAAATTGCATGTAAAAGTTCGGAGAGTGAGTGGAGAGGCAAGCAAGGCCTTTTCGTTCTATTGTAAGGCAACCCTTCTGTGAACGGTCTCAATGCAAGCAATGACCTCTAAAGACACTTATTATCTTTCGGTGTCTTGTAAGCGAAACTTGAGGACCAAAATCCCGAAGGAAAACGGGGAGGCAAGCGAAGAAGAAGCGAAGCGAAGGCTGAGGTTTTCATAGGAATGAAAGGCCCAAAATTATATACCTTTAGGGGGCGCTCCTGATGATGCGCATATTTCAGAAAGTCACGGGAGTTTTCTACATTCATAAAATTGATACCATAGATACTCAATTTTCCGCGGAATGCCGTTTTGTCCAAATTGTATACCCACATCCCTTGACGTTGGTGAACTATGATAATTCTTTTCCTTCAAACAACTTTAGATGACCTCTGACTTCATAGCAAATATAGGAAGGCAGAGATCAAGGTTGCTGGTTTTTCAATATAAACAGCGCCGTCGTAGGTATCCGATGTATAACAGTTACTATCAGTGGAGGTATCAACCAGTTTTGGTTAATATGTAGTGTTTACCACTATTTTACATCCCGGGTTTTTTCACGTTTTATCTATATTTTGCTTAACGTTTGAATGGGGTGTTCTTCTTACTTTCTAGTCAAGTATCTTGTCAATTTTCAAGTCTTTAGCTCATACATTTTGACCCCATTTTATAACCCCTTTGCCCCATTATCTTAATATTTTTTATAGCCTATGTGTTGTCCGGGAGTTTTCTCGTCAGGTTAGCAAAGTTTGCATCAAAATCCGTTCAGAAGTTTTTACGTGATACGCGTACAAATAAACAGACAAACAGACAAAAATTCTAAAAACTTTTGGATCGTGTTCTGTTATCGATTCTAAGCATCCCCAACAAACTTTTTCTCGAATGTATCTTCCATGTACAGACTTTCGGCCGTCTTCAGCTTTATTATATGTATAGATTGATAAAAGATAGAAGATTATGAAAGTGCAATGTTGTTGACGTGTCAATGTCATCCTTTATGCTTGGTTGAATTTATGGTTTGTTTTAAACACAGGACAGGATATACAGAATAAATATATCATAAGTATTATAAACTTAATGGTTATTCTTGCATAAACATTTACCGTAAAATGGACGGCAACTTGCATTCATTAAATCAAACTAAAGATTTGATAAAGAACCATTAAGTATTAAGTAGAACTACACTAATTCGGTTTTTAGTATAAGTTAAGTATCTATAATATCTCTAAACCGGTACTACTATAAATGCAATTTTTCTATACTTTATCTAAAATAACCTTAAAAAATCAGTATCGTCTAAAGTCATACTTCGCTAAGAATAATAAGACTAAACTCCATTTTACTTTTGGTAAATAAAAAAAAATAAAAAAATTCCGACACTAATTCATAAAAAATAAAGTACATTGTAGTTAGATTTATGTAATAGCAATAATAATTGCATTTATATTGCAAACATTTACAGAAAAGTAGTATTCTGCGCTGTATGTAATCAAATTTTTAATTTAGCAACCTAATATTCCTAATTTTTATTGCTCTTTTTCCAGTATATTTGGTAAGCCCGTCTGTTTTATAGCACTTTCAATCAATTTTACACGATAAACCATCATGCGTTATAGTTTTTAAATACCTATAGGGACATTACACGGTCATTTCTAAACGTAATAAATACTTAAGTAATCGCCATTTTGATAAAACTTCAGTGAATTCTCTCGTTAGTAAAAGAGTTCGCCATATTTTCTAAAATACAATTCCATGAGTAAAAAAAGTTTTAAAATTTTATTTGTTAAGAGATGATCGAATTTGTGCAACTCAGTGTTCATAGTTTTAAGTAAGTATTGTAGATATCTTTAAGTTTATTTCTTGGCCTTAAGTCAACCTTCAAGATATCTTCAATTCGAAGTTTAGAGATCTGTAAAACCCTCATTCTTAAGTAGGGTTTAAGTTTGTCTAAATAGTAGTATTAACTCTTTCTTGAAAATTTCTTAAATACTGTGCCCACTTTGTCCTAACTGAGTCTTGGGGGATATCTTCAAGATATCTTCAGGGACATAATGGTTTTAGCCAAGACAACAGCAAGAATTTGTCTAATTGTCTTCAAGATATCTTCAATCCCTTTTTAAGACATTTGATTGCTACTTGGGATTGAATATTATTTTAAGTATTTGGCCGATTATATCCAATATTCTGTTAGTTTTAGTGAACAATATGTTCCAAACTGGTACATACCCAAACGTGCTAAAAAGTACTAGAGTATGTCCCGTTTATAAAGGAAAAGGCGATAGGTCTGACGTAAATAACTACAGACCTATAACCATCGTACCTACAATTTCCAAACTAATTGAGTCAATTTTATCATCTTTCCTTATGATGCATCTTGAATCGAATGAGTTGCTCACAGAAAATCAGTATGCTTACAGGCATGCAAAGTCTACTACCATGGCGGCAAATAAAATTATTGATTGTATCATAACTGGACTTGACGAAAGATACAAAGATAGCCGGCATACTATGCGATTTATCCAAGGCATTCGATGTTATTAGTCACCAATTATTATTGTCTAAATTAAAACATTACGGTATCGATGGTTCCGCCCATCAGCTGTTTGCATCGTTCTTAGGCGACCGTAAGCAAGTTGTCAAAATGTCAACCAACGGCAAAACACTTGTTTCTGGCGCTGGACAGGTCTGTCTGGGTATTCCGAAGGGATCAGCGATCGGAAATACGCTATTTTTATTATTTATTAACGATCTTCCATCGGCAATCACGAGTGGCTTATCTGTGCTGTTCGCAGACGACACTACAGTCATAGTGAGCGCGAAATCTTATGAGCAGCTCGCCATGAAGATTGACGAGGCTTGTGATCAACTGCAAACATGGTTTTCGTCAAACGGCTTACTCCTTAATCTTTCCAAGTCGATGGTAATGATTTTCTCGGGTCGGATGACTGCTCTACCCCCATCTGTTACCAATGGCCCAATGCCATTATGCAACGAGTGCAAATTTCTCGGCTTTACACTAGACTCGAACCTTAACTGGAAGTGCCATGTTGACCAACTATGTAATAGACTGAGTGATGCTGTATTTGCCCTGAAAAAGCTGCAACCATTGATACCACGAAATTCTTTAAAATCTGTTTACGTTTCTCATTTTCACTCGTTGATGTCATATGGTACAGTCATTTGGGGTAATTCAACTGATGCTAAGCGTGTGTTCTTACTCCAAAAACGTGCGCTTCGATTGCTGGCTGGAGTAAAAGAAAGTAAGAAAATACCATATTTTAGTGATAGCGGGTAGACCCGGACCCGCCAAATTGCGAACTGAACCATCTGACGAAGCATTCAAACGTCAGCTGAGAATCTTTTTATTGGAACATCCATTGTATTCTGTATGTGAGTATATGGACATATAATATATTTGACATGTTTAATTTAAATTAAATTGTTTTATAATTTGATAATGTTTCTAGTTTTTATTTTGACGATCATTACGAGATATCAATATTTATGTTCTTTATTTTTACTGTATCATTTTGTATTATATTATGTCAATAATAATGTTGTATTGTACCTGTGACATTTCAATCGATTAATATTCATCATTTGACGATCATTGAATAAATTCGTGTAAATTAGCTTGAGGTTAACTTATAATGTATATTTATTTTATGAAATAATCTATACTAATAGATAACTGAATTAAAACGGCAGGCTGGTATAATCAATCTCGAAGTGTAGTGCTAGTGCTAGTGTACTCAGTCACTAGCAATAAGATCTGCCACAACATAGCACGCATAAATATCTGACACGACTCTATGTCTAATGCCATAAGGACGTGTCAGATATTTTTGCCGGCTTTGTTTCGACAGATATTGATGCCGGTGACTGTACCTATACAAAGTTTCATGTTATTTTCTAGCATGCTGTTTTAAAATGAGGTTCTAACTACGTTTGTATGGGGGGCCGACTTGTGTCGAGCTTCCTGGGGACTCTTAATCTTAGATTAAAATCCGAGATCTCTGCCTACCCCTCTAGGGAAAGGGCACAATTATAAATATTATAATAAGCATGATGACAGTCAATGAAAATCACTAAAATATGGTATTTTCTTACTGAAATTTTAATCATAGAGATCGAAAAATGCTCATATTTTTTTATTAAGAGATTATTATTTATTTTGATAAAATTAAACTGAAAAATACGGACGCCCGCCATGATATGTTAAACACCAATCAGAGCGCATGACGTCGCGTTTGTATAAACAAATACCCATAACGGCCATTACCATAGATTACAGAGAAAACTTACGTACTGAACGAATAGTAAGACAGGAATAGACCCATGTTATCTGTCCGTCATTGTCCCGCTTTCTCGCTCGCACGGCCGCACAAGACTTGTAAACTTTTTAATTTATCATCATTCAATGAGCAATTCAGCGATCTAGGTAGCAAACGTCAAAGGTCTGCGTTCTGTTTATACAAACGTGACGTCACTCGGGACGCCATGACACTGACAGACGTTTTAGCGCCAATTTTAAATTTAAAAACTAAAAAGCATTTTTTTCCTATTTAACTATATTCTGTTGAAAAATCTTATTCGTTGTACATAATAAATGTTTCTAAACATTATAGAACAGCTTTTCAAAATCTGTCATCATGCCTACGTACGTCGTTCATTTAAGAGTCCGCAGTAAGCTCGATTCTCCATACAAACGTAGTTACGCTCTGATTTTAAAAGTACATGTTGGATTGTACGGTCGAGGAAAATGAATGTTTGGCACGTAATTATTGCCAGGCAGTGGACACGATCCTCAACCATCAACCACTGCCGGCAAAAATACCAATGATCAATAATAAATATTAATCAAAATACAATATCTACTACAGTCAAATGTCCTTGTCACGCAATCACTAATTAATCCATACACTCGATTTAATTATCTCAACACGGACGCAACCAAATGTCAGGTAGTCCCAGACCCCTATTCTCTGTACATTGCTGGATCCACAAGTAACCTAGCGACCACCTTAACTTCTAGAACAAGCAATGTATCAGTGTCAGGTGACAATTGTCAAGTTGGTGAAATAGGGGCCAGGATGTACAACCGGCTATAGTTTGCTCTTCTCCATATGTGCGTCCTTGCCTTGATGTGATCGGGAACTAAATTACTACGAACTATTTCGCGACCGAAACAGTAATTTACTTATTTACATATACATACAATGATTAGTACAAATAGGCCGCGGTGACGTCATACTTCTGAGTCAATTACTTTGAATCGTTTAGTCTCCCGCCAGCGAGGTCCGTCTGACTAAATGTTTTGTCTATGCATGTATTTCAATTGTACTTGCTCCTATACAAACATTTGTTCCTCTTTAAAAAACTGTCCGAATGACATCGAAAAAGACCGAGTTGCACTCCGGGAGTGCCGGCAGAAGTGAAAACTCAGACACATTAAAAGCTCAATATCACTAGTTATAGGAGTCTTACATGCAATGCAATCCATTCTGTATGTATTTTGACGACAATATTAATTTTAATGTTTGCACACGAAATACTTCAAAGGATGTTTGACCTAGCGCACTACGATTAAGGTTCAGTTTCGAGCAACGACTGTCTTGACGTGCACAGCGCCGCTCCCCCCGCCCCCAAGCCTCGCCGCTATAGAAGTTTTTATTGGAATTAAATTTGAATAGGCTGTATTGAATGTGTCATTGTCTATTATAAAGCTAGTACGGTATTTGGCCACGTGTGGCGCTAGTGGTCGGTGTCAACTCATTCGGGCACACACGTTATACTTACTGGGGTATTTCGAATTAAACGAATGTATTCTTATTAATCTGCTTATTATTTAATTGGTTATGGGCCCAGCACGCTTCCACTGCGCGTGTTGGATTAATAAAGAAAGACAGTAAAGTAGTGTGCAGTGTATCCGCGATTAAAAGAATAAACTTACACGGGAAGCCATTTTTTTTTCATAACCTAAAAAAATGGAGGTTACCGGTAAAGTGGACAAATTCGACGGAAATAATTTTAAACAGTGGAAATTCCAAATTAAGTGTGCATTACGTGCTAGGGGGTTGAATATCAACGAAACCCTGACTGAAAAGAATGCCGCACAATGGAACAAAGACGACGGTATGGCGATGTTTATCATGACGTCTGCCATGCAATTAAGTCAAGTTGCCCTCATCGAGAATTGCGAGACAGCGTTAGAGATGATGACCAAACTCGAATCCATCTACGAGCAGAAGTCTGAGCTTACTAAAATGATGATCCATGAAAGATTTTATAAGTATTCAATGTCGTCATCTGACAGTATCGCTCAGCATATAGCGAAAGTTGAAAGTTTGGCAAAACAACTTAAGGAAAGCGGAGAGAATATCAGTGATACAGCAATCATGACTAAGATTCTCGGCACCCTGCCTCCTAAGTACAGATCTCTCCGCCAGGCATGGATGTCACTCCAGACTAGCAGTCAAACTATAGTAAATTTGACTGCACGGTTATTAGATGAAGAGGCTAGTTTGAGTGTAGAAGAAGAGAATGAAACTGCTTTGTTGGTAGCTAAACAAACCACAAAGAAGAGAGTATCCACTTCTGCAAAACCAAAAGAAGATGTAAACAAAGAGCGGCAGGGTCATCGTTACCCATGTTATAACTGTGGTAAACGAGGGCATTTTGCCAAGGAATGCCGTGCTCAGAAGAAAAGTCAAGAACAAAAAGATATGTTGGCTTTCAATGTTGCACACTGCGAGTGGACGGAGCAAGATGAAGACAACAAATGGATACTAGATAGTGGTGCCTCGGCTCATCTTTCATATAAAAGAGAATATTTCACAGAGCTACATAAGTACAATGGAACACCCTTGAAACTTGGAAACCAAGAAGTTGTGGAGGTGGTTGGTCAAGGAAATATTCTTATCTCGAAATGGGTCGACGGTCAGTGGGAGACTAGTATCTTGAAAGAAGTTCTCTATGTGCCTAAACTCAAAAGAAATCTATTCTCGGAAGGAGTTGTTACTAGACAAGGCTATGAAATAGTAAAAAAGGATAGTGAAGCATTTATTTACAAGAATAATGAAATGGTAATGTGCGCCTCCTTGCAAAGTAACAATTTGTATGAACTTAAGGTGAAGACAATTTTAAACCAGTGCAATTTAGTGCAAAAGTCGGACTTGAAGACTTGGCATGAGCGTTTAGGACATTTAAACGTCAAAGAAATACAGAAAATGTGCAAGAATAATGTGATAAGTGGAGTGGACCTAACAAACTGTGACAGTTTTGTGTGCGAGGGTTGTGCCTATGGAAAACAAGCTCGGAGACCATTCCAGAAGTCCAGCAGAGGACCACTGCAGCCAGGTGATGTGGTATATAGTGACCTCTGTGGGCCCATGAGCGTGCCCTCAGTACAAGGTATGAAATATTTCGTTATTTTCAAAGATGGTGCCACAGCTTATAGACATTTGTACTTTCTTAAGAACAAAAGTGACACATTTGAATATTTCAAGAAATATAATGCCATAATTAAGAATAAGTTCTTGCATAGTGTGCATGTGTTGCACTCAGATAATGGTGGTGAGTACAAAAACAAACAATTTAAAGAATATCTTGACAGTGAAGGCATCTCTCATGAGTTAACTGCACCATACACACCCGAAGAAAATGGTCGAGCTGAACGAGAAATGAGAACGATCATGGAAAGTGCTCGGTCCATGTTGTATGCTCGAAATGTACCACTCAATCTGTGGGCAGAAGCAGTTAGCTGTGCAGTTTATCTGTTAAATCGTACATCTTCAAGCCAAACGCCAAATATGACACCTTATGAACTGTGGACCAGTACAAAACCCAGTCTAGATCATGTTAGGGTATTTGGGTGTTTAGGTTATGTCCATGTACCGAAGGAACTAAGAACAAAGTTGGAGAGTAAGAGCCGGAAACTGATGTTGGTAGGATATGATCATACAAATTACAGGATGTATGATCTAGAAACCAGAAGAGTGACAGTGTCAAGAAATGTTGTTTTTGATGAACAGAGCTCACTTCCTATACAAAGAAATGAACTTGAAGTTACACTTAGCTATGGGGAACAGAATGAAAATGTAACAGAACAAACAGGGACTGCAAGAATAGAACCGGTAGAGGTAGGAACAGTGGAACAGGAAGAGATAGAACGGCTTCAAGAGGAAGAGCTTGAAAATACTTGTTTGGAACACCCGTCAATCCTGACTATTTCTTTCCCATACTTAGTTACCACCTGGAAATAGCTCTCTCTGCTACGTATGTCTACTTATGTCATACGAATCGTCTATCCGACAACAACATCTTTAGATAACGAATAGGTATAGTTTACTAGCCATTCATAACACCGGATTTGACATCATAACGTTAACACGTTATCAGGCTGCAAACGAGATACCCTGTATCCAAATAAATGTAACATTGCACGCCTTAGGTCATGTGCGTTCCCGAGGAACGCACATTTGAATAGCCTACCTAAAGATAATACCTGAATAGTGACTCTGGGTTGACCACCCTTATCAGGTCGTGCTTAGGCTTGCATAGCCTGCTGTGTAAGTCGGCACAAACCTAACCAGACCGCAATTTAGTTTTCACACAGATTGACCCACATTGTTTTTAACGTAGATTTATTTAACCTTGTTTTTGTAGTAGCTTCACGTCAATCTCTTTAGTAATTCTGTTTCAAAGGCACTGCGCCTACCCCTAGTTAAGTTGACATGTCTGAAAGACATTTCGTCATATCGAAAACCGTTCGTTCATACTCATATTTGTACTAGTATTCGTAAAACTTACTTATGTAATCAGGTTCACACGTAAATAAATAACTAACGATTAACTGTAGCTAAAAGATTTTATTAAATTGTAATTCTGCATCACTATACATAACTATTAACATAGTGAAACCTAGTCTGTAAGCCCGCTGTTAGTCTCAGTATCAATATTAAAATCTTAATTGTTCATACTTTCTCCTAAATTGGACATTCACATGGTAATTTCTCGAAATAGAATTGAATTATATACATATAACTTATATCTTGTCATTCCTCACGTAATTCTGTATTATAAAAATGCAACACAGCATTTTGAGATAATTAGATATAATTAGTGTTAAGACGTAAGCACTAAATCGATAATGAAAATGATGTAATGCATTACCTATTTTGGAAAATAAAAGTTGATCACTTCATGGTAAGCGAATTGGCTATATATATAAAAAATGGCTCCCGATATTAATTCCATTCATCACCTGCAACTCGAGCCGAAAACATCTAGCCATCTCCCTCACCATCAAGCCCTGAGAACCAGAGATTGTTGTTTTCTCTTTCCGTCCTGCGGATTCCACTCCTAGAGAAAGTGCGACCGAATAGAAGAGGTCTCACTTTCTCCCTCACTCTCCAACTGCCTCGGTACGCCGTGGCTAGCGAAGGCGTGTCGCCGTGCCTGTGGTTTGGGTCGTCTATGCCGCGTGGTGGCGGACCCAAAGTTATCGAAGCCAGAACCCGTTCAACGCACGACCGCGCTGAATAATGGTCCTTCGGAGGCCGGATCACTGAAGCAGAAAGCAGCTCAAGCAAGAATATTTCGTGCGAATTCATCGAGTTTCTCAATCGCCGTGCACCGTACTGAGAAGATTGACTTTTTAAGAAGTATCGTAATCCGATTGTCGTCGTGCTTCTTCAATCCACGGGCACCGCAGCAAGATTGACTTTCCGGAAACGTCGTGAAGCAGCCGCAACGAGTGTTCATACGTAGTGCATCCTTTTATGAAGCTGTTAGGGAAGAAACAACAATATCAAGGCTGAAAAAATTAAGAAAAATTCAAGAAAGAAAACAGTGTCGTCAAACTATATCCTCAAGCAAGTCCAAGCTCGAAAAAGAAAATCCTCGTTATAACCTCACACGAAACAAGAAAAAAAGAATAAAGAAAAAACAGTGCCTATCACAATAAATCACTGTCACCGTCATCGAAGTTTCCAGCGATAAGAAAATTCAAGCCTCAAGTAAGAAGAGCCCTCAACAGGGATAAGGAAGCAAGAATTCTCAAAAAAGAAAAGCCTTCCAAAGGCCAAAGAAGCCTCAAGAAAGAAGAGCCCTCAACAGGGATAAGGAAGCAAGAATTCTCAAAAAAGAAAAGCCTTCCAAAGGCCAAAGAAACCTCAAGAAAGAAAAATCCCGAACGGGACTTAGTGCTGCGAAAACTTCGAAGTCGAAGAAACAAGCCGTCGTGTGAGTAATTTTAAATCCTGTTAAGTGCCGAATTTTGTCGATCTTCGATGCATACTGGCAGGTGGCGTGGCTCTGGCCTAACGGTGTCAACCAGAGCGTAAACACGTCTTAGTGCGGTATATCGAGTCGGTATCGCAGCGCACTTTTCAGAGCGTTTATAAGTACTCGGCCGTGGCTGGTATGTTGCTATGTGTTGTTAAGCCACAGGTTGGCAAGCTGAAGGGCGTGACTATCCCCCACGTCATAGAGCATTAACAGCGCATAGTATTCCTCTGCCAGACGGTACCTTTACCCATCCAATTTCCCTACATTCCTATTCTCAATCGGCATCACTACGGTAGTACGCCGAGCGAGCAGCTAGGGCCGTTAGTGTTAGGTAGGTAGGATGTCAGGAAAGGGGGTAGGGCCAGTCACGAGGTCGGGCAAGCAAAAGAAGATGGACTCAGAAGAGGAGCAGAGCACCAGCGGCGAAGGATCCGGAGGTACCGGCGACACGTCGTCGTACGGCACCACTACATCGCAAGAAACGAATACCTGGAGCCATGGAACCAACACCGCGGAGCAGACGACCAACACGGCATCGTTGAACACACCGGCGTGTTCAAGCGATACGGACCATAGTTTTCCGTTAGATAACGAGTTAGGCAACACGGGTGCAGACGCGCGCGGGATTCCCGTTTCATTAGTCAACGGTCAAAAGATAGGCGCGATCGAAGCAGTTAACGCGAGTTTAGGAGGCACGGCGCCCTCACGCGTGCAAGCCGTAGGCGCGAACGGATTAGGTGCGCATCCAGTAGGCGTTCCTAGGCATAATACGTTCGCGGCCGAACAAGTAGATGCGAATTTAGGGGGTCCGGCCGCCCCACGCAGCCAAGCCGCCGACGCGAATTTAGGAGGTTCGGACGCCTCACGCGACAAAGATACCGATGCGAATTTAGGGGGCCCGGCCGCCCCACGCAGCCAAGCCGCCGACGCGAATTTAGGAGGTTCGGACGCCTCACGCGACAAAGATACCGATGCGAATTTAGGGGGCCCGGCCGCCCCACGCAGCCAAGCCGCCGACGCGAATTTAGGAGGTTCGGACGCCTCACGCGACAAAGATACCGATGCGAATTTAGGGGGCCCGGCCGCCCCACGCAGCCAAGCCGCCGACGCGAATTTAGGAGGTACGAGCACCTCACGCGACAAAGCCGTAGGCGCAAACAACGCGGGCGCCGCATTTGAGGAATTTTTTCCGCGTAGTGTTTCCAGAGTCGGTCCAGTTGAGGAAGGGCACGATCGAATTTCATCCGGGTTAGGTATTAATTTGGAGGAGCACTCTAGGGCCGAAGATGAGAGGTTAGTTAGGTTGCGCGCGGAGGCAGATTTCCGTGCGTCACAGTTGGATCAGGCTAGGGCCGCAGCGTCGTACGCCGCCGCTAGGTACGAGTTAGTGCTAGCGGAGAGCCATCTTTCGGCTAGGCATACGCCGTCACCCACTTTTAATAGTCAACCCAATGCGCCTAACGCCTTACCCGAAAGGGAAAAGCCCGCTCGTAATATCTCACCGCGGAGAGAGCCCCATACGACCGATAGGAATCGCGAATCGAACACTTCGACGAGCGAAATAAGCGCTCTGCGCGACGCTATAGTACAAGCTATCAGTATGAATAGGACTGACAGTCACTCTTCGCCCCAACCGACGCAAACGTCAAATAAGTACATAGGAGACTTACCTTTCTTTGACGGCAATCCCTCGGATTGGATATCTTTTAAAAAAGTATACTTAGACACCGAGAACGCTTTCTCGGACATAGCAAATATGGGTCGCCTTCGCAAGGCCGTGAAAGGCCAAGCACGCGACTCGATAAGAGCTATCTTACACACGTGTAGCAACCCGTACGAAGTAATAGATGCGTTAGATAGATCCTACGGGAAGCCAGACGTAATAATATTAGCGGAAATTCAAAACGTAAAAAAAATGCCGCGTATGAGCGAAGACGGCCGCAATATTACGGAATTTAGCAACCGCGTGTGTAACGTAGTCTCGTCCATAACTGCGCTGAACAAACCGCAGTACTTATACGCACCCGAATTGGTCAGTCGTATAGTAGAAAAATTAAATAACATCGTCAAATTCGAATGGTATAGGTATAAATCTGGTCACGAAAACGTACCAGAACTACTCGCTCTGTCCCGGTTTTTAAAAGAATTAAGCGTTAATTTCAACTCTATGTTCGCGTACGAGCAAGCAAAACAGAAATCGCACGGGCGATCCCGCCAGGTTAATAATATTAACACTAAACGCAATTTTAGGACAAGAGAAAGCTCTACGTCGTCCCAGGACGCAGGGGATCAAAGCGACTTCTACGACGATAACTCCGTATCAAGCCGCGACCTCCGCGCATCCGAGTCACGTAGACATAGGAACGTAAGTTACGAAACCGAAAGCGAGTCTGAATCGGAACGACACTACATCGCGACAGCGAATAGGCGCGCGACTCGCGATAAGCGCACCAAGGGCGGTAGTGATAGGAAACCTAAACCACAACCGGAAAAGAGTAGTAATTTTGTTAGGAAAAACGATGACAATCGGCAAAATAAATGCATAATATGCTCCGGCAGTCATTCGATAGTTAATTGCGCCGATTTTCTTAAACAAAACATCACCGACCGATGGGAAACGGTGAAACGATTTAAGTTATGTTTCAAATGTCTAGGCGATACGCATCGATCTAATTCGAGTAGGTGTCGCTACAAAGCCTGCGGCAAGGGTGGCTGTGAAGCAGCTCACCACAACGCACTACACGGCAGAAGTAACTTAAATCCGAAAGAGAACACTATCGCGGTTAGGGAACACGTTAGCTCAGTAAATTACACCAACCAATCACAAGCGTATTTAAAGATAATTCCGGTAGAATTAAGCGGTCCTAAAGGTTCGGTATCTACGTACGCATTGATGGACGAAGGCGCGACGCTTTCATTGATTCAAAAAGACGTGGCTAACGAAGTAACAAACCCCGGTAAACGAGAAACTCTCTCTTTCGAAGGAGTAGGAGGGCACGAGGTCGTCGACCACGACTCCTCTCGTGTCAAACTTAGCATTCGCGGTACGTCCAGCAGTGAATTTCACGATCTCACGGCGCACACGGTCGATAGATTAAATTTAGCATCACAAAGCGTAGAAAGGACCGTCGTGAGCAAGTGCGATCACTTAAGACACTTACAAGACGAATTGTGCTACGAATCAGCACAACCCACCGTACTAATAGGACAGGACTCGTGGCATCTAATAGTATCCAGGCAAGTATGCGAGGGCGGTAAGCAACAACCCTGCGCGTCTCTGACTCAATTAGGATGGGTTTTACACGGTATAAACGAAAGACCTCGCAGATTAAACGGCTCAGTTAACCACATTAAACCTATATACGACAGTCAAGACCCAGCTCTAGCTTTGATACGCGAACACTTCAGTATAGAATCATTAGGCATCGAACCGCGTAAACGAGCGAATGACCCCGAGGACAGAGCTATGCAGATACTAGAAAAGACGTGCAAACGATTACCCGGACAAAACAGATTTGAGGCAGGATTGTTATGGAAAACTGACGGCGAGACGTTACCTGAAAATAGAAATCACGCGTTAAAACGGCTATACTCGTTGGAAAAAAGATTAGATAGCGATTCTGCACTTAAGAGCGAATACAATAGACAAATGAACGACTTCTTGGACCAGGGCTTTGCAGAAAAGGTAGAAACGAACCCCGACTCGTCGCGAGTATTTTACTTACCGCACTTTCCGGTATTCCACAAAAAAAAGGGTAAAATGAGACTAGTTCACGATGCGGCGTGTCGTACGAGCGGCAAAGCGTTAAACGACGCTATTCTGTCGGGCCCCGACCTGATCCAATCGTTGTTCGGAGTTCTTATAAGGTTCCGCGAGGGCAAAATAGGAGTAATATCAGACATCAAACAAATGTTCCTACAAATAAAAATGATTGAGAAGGACCGCGATAGTCTACGATTTTTATGGCGCGGGGATAGTAGAGACTCACCTCCCCAAACGTACAGAATGACTTCGTTGATATTCGGTAGTGCAGCAAGTCCGGCAACAGCCATATATGTTAAGAATAAAAACGCAAACGATTATCGCGATACTTACCCCGAAATAGCTAAACTCGCGGAAAGGAACTTCTACGTAGACGACTTTTTGGGCGCTTTTAACACAATAGAGCAAGCACAAAAAACGATTAGCGACATGGACAAAGTGTTTAAAAAAGCTTCGTTTATACTATGCGGATGGGCGTCCAACGAACCCACAGCTTTGAATAACTTAAAAGACGTATCCACGGAACTTACTACTACCTTAGGTAAATCGGACCAAGAACGAACTCTAGGACTCTTATGGAATCATCGCACGGACAACTTAGGTTTTAACCTGAACCTGCAAAACACACCCTCAGACGTAGTAAAAGGGTTAAAGATACCAACCAAACGACAGGTCACCAGCGCTGTATTTAGTGTTTTCGATCCAACCGGTCTAGCCACGCCCGTAACAATCCTAGGTAAAATGCTCATACAGGACTTATGGAGGGCATCCTGCGACTGGGACGAGGCGATACCCGACAACCTGAACAAGGCATGGCGCGAGTGGATAGACAGTTTAGACTTGTTACAAAACCTAGCCGTACCTAGATACATACCTAGATCCGAGGGACCGATTCAGTTACATGTATTTACCGACGCAAGCGAGAAGGCGTATGCCGCGGCCGTGTATTTAGTAACGATCGATTCCAAGGGCAATGGATCATCACATTTAATCAGCAGCAAAGCTAGAGTAACACCTCTAAAGTGTATCTCTATTCCCCGCCTAGAACTTCAAGCCACGATACTCGGTTGTAGATTAGCAGACTCGGTAAAACGCGAAACCGACTATAAGATCAGTCAAACTCACTACTGGACCGACTCTCGAACAGTGCTCGCCTGGATTCACGCGGACCCTAGAACGTTTAAACCATTCGTAGCTCATAGGTTAGCCGAACTAGAGACCTACACTAGACCGTCAGACTGGCATTGGGTACCTACGAGCGATAACGTAGCTGATCTCGCGACGCGCGGAATAAAAACCGATTTCGACGTAAACCATCGATGGTTTTCGGGACCTCAGTTTATCTTGGAGACCCCAGACAAATGGCCCAAGCCAAAAGAGACTATACAGCCCATAATCAACACAGGCGAAGAACGAAATCTGGTTAACACGGTTACCGCTAGCGAATGCACAAAGGAGACATACTCACACCTACCCGATCCGAAGCGTTTTTCTAGATACATCCGACTTCAACGTAGTTTAGGTCGTATACTGTTAGCCGTCGAATTATTTACGCGGAAACGAACAGAGAACACGGCAAATAAAGATTTAAAATCACGACATCTACTTATAGCCGAACACCTGCTATTGCGACGATGTCAAGAGGAAAGCTTCGCCGAAGAATTTACCCGACTACGTAACAACGACAATGTCTCGAAATCATCTAAGCTACACCGACTAGCAGTAAAGATAACCACAGACGGATTACTCACACTCGACGGAAGGTACAAGATCAACAATGCTACCAACCAGAGACAACCGATAATATTAGACATAAAAAACCATATAACACAATTGATCGTACATCACTATCACGAACAATTTAATCACGGCAACCACCATACCGTGATTAACGAGTTACAACAAAAATATCATATTATCGGTCTGAGAAGCCATCTACGCAACGTCCACGCGCGATGTCAATGGTGCAAAGTGAAGAAAACAAAGCCGGTAAAACATCAACAAGGCGACTTACCACCAGAACGTCTTATGCACCATCAACCCGCATTTACAGCCACAGCTACGGATTTTTTCGGACCTATAAAGGTTACCATTGGACGCCGCGTCGAGAAACGATGGGGAGCTTTGTACACCTGTCTAACTACCCGAGCAGTACACATAGAAATAGCTAACTCGCTCTCGGCCAGCTCCATGATACAAACCCTCCGACGCATGATGGCAAGGAGAGGTACCCCTACCATCCTTTTCAGCGACAACGGTACCAATTATATCGGGGCCGAACGTGAGATAAAGGAAGCTCTAGACAGCGCTGAATTAAGCAATTTTCTCACGAACAAACGTATAATTTGGAAAAAGATTCCCCCAGGGGCACCGTCCATGGGAGGCGCATGGGAAGTCATGGTGAAATGTATCAAGAACGCTCTATACTCCACCTTGAAAGATAAAATACCATCTGAAGACACGCTCCACACACTCTTATTGGAAGCCGAACATATAGTAAACTCGCGACCGTTGACACCCATTAACGCTAACCTAACGGAAGAACAACTTACGCCTAATCACTTCCTTATTCAACGATCTAACGGAATGATACCTTTCGGGTCCTTCAGCGACAATAAAACGTTAAAAAACACCTGGCAGGAAGTGCAGCAGCTCGCCGAAAGATTTTGGAGAAAATGGCTAATAGAATATAAACCCGTTTTACTACCGCGCAAACGGACCGCAGATCGACCGAATTTGAAGCCCGGCGACGTCGTCTTAATAGTAGACAGTACCCTGCCGAGAGGAACCTGGCCCCGCGGGCTCATAGAGAAAGTTTATCCCGGACCCGACGGCAAGGTACGCGTCACAGAAGTGAGAACAATTGCTGGACTCATACGTCGCCCGACCTCTAGACTCATCTTGATAGACTGATTAGACTTATCTCGATAGATTGACTAGTTTGGTTAGCATATGTTAGTACTTGCGTACGTGGGGGGGACTGTTTGGAACACCCGTCAATCCTGACTATTTCTTTCCCATACTTAGTTACCACCTGGAAATAGCTCTCTCTGCTACGTATGTCTACTTATGTCATACGAATCGTCTATCCGACAACAACATCTTTAGATAACGAATAGGTATAGTTTACTAGCCATTCATAACACCGGATTTGACATCATAACGTTAACACGTTATCAGGCTGCAAACGAGATACCCTGTATCCAAATAAATGTAACATTGCACGCCTTAGGTCATGTGCGTTCCCGAGGAACGCACATTTGAATAGCCTACCTAAAGATAATACCTGAATAGTGACTCTGGGTTGACCACCCTTATCAGGTCGTGCTTAGGCTTGCATAGCCTGCTGTGTAAGTCGGCACAAACCTAACCAGACCGCAATTTAGTTTTCACACAGATTGACCCACATTGTTTTTAACGTAGATTTATTTAACCTTGTTTTTGTAGTAGCTTCACGTCAATCTCTTTAGTAATTCTGTTTCAAAGGCACTGCGCCTACCCCTAGTTAAGTTGACATGTCTGAAAGACATTTCGTCATATCGAAAACCGTTCGTTCATACTCATATTTGTACTAGTATTCGTAAAACTTACTTATGTAATCAGGTTCACACGTAAATAAATAACTAACGATTAACTGTAGCTAAAAGATTTTATTAAATTGTAATTCTGCATCACTATACATAACTATTAACATAGTGAAACCTAGTCTGTAAGCCCGCTGTTAGTCTCAGTATCAATATTAAAATCTTAATTGTTCATACTTTCTCCTAAATTGGACATTCACATGGTAATTTCTCGAAATAGAATTGAATTATATACATATAACTTATATCTTGTCATTCCTCACGTAATTCTGTATTATAAAAATGCAACACAGCATTTTGAGATAATTAGATATAATTAGTGTTAAGACGTAAGCACTAAATCGATAATGAAAATGATGTAATGCATTACCTATTTTGGAAAATAAAAGTTGATCACTTCATGGTAAGCGAATTGGCTATATATATAAAAAATGGCTCCCGATATTAATTCCATTCATCACCTGCAACTCGAGCCGAAAACATCTAGCCATCTCCCTCACCATCAAGCCCTGAGAACCAGAGATTGTTGTTTTCTCTTTCCGTCCTGCGGATTCCACTCCTAGAGAAAGTGCGACCGAATAGAAGAGGTCTCACTTTCTCCCTCACTCTCCAACTGCCTCGGTACGCCGTGGCTAGCGAAGGCGTGTCGCCGTGCCTGTGGTTTGGGTCGTCTATGCCGCGTGGTGGCGGACCCAAAGTTATCGAAGCCAGAACCCGTTCAACGCACGACCGCGCTGAATAATACTAATGGCCAGAATAGTTCATCTGTTGACAGCACATATTCTGATGCAAATGAGCATGATGATACTTATGAACCATCGCAAGAGATTGACCTAGAAGGTTTAAATAATGATATGCCATACTTCTTGCGGCCACGTAGAAACGTTTTTGAAGCAAATATATTAGAATATGATATTCCACTGACTTATAGTGATGCAGTTAACAGTCCGGAGTGCAAAAGATGGTTGCAAGCAATATCTGGAGAGTTGGATTCTCACACTGAAAATGACACTTGGAGTTTTGTTAATCGAGAAAATCACCGAACTATTACTTCGAAATGGGTCTTCAACATCAAAAGAAATAAAAATGGTGAAGTGGAGAAATATAAAGCTCGCCTTTGTGCTCGTGGGTTTACACAAATCCAAGGGATTGATTATAGTGAAACCTTCTCGCCTACCACCAGATACGAGTCAATAAGAATATTACTAAGTTTTGCTGCCCAATACAAATGGAATATAAGACAATTGGATGTGAAAACAGCATTTTTGTATGGTGATGTAGAAGAAGATATATATATGGAAGTTCCTGAAGGAGTGAGAGCACCGCCCAACAAAATATGTAAACTAAACAGATCCCTCTATGGGCTTAAACAGGCATCAAGGTGCTGGAATAAAAAGTTTACTGACTTTTTAGTGAAGTTTGGGTTCAAGCAGTCACAGGCAGATAACTGTGTTTTTGTAGGTAATTTTGAAGGACACAAAGCACTGTTGATTTTGTATGTTGATGATGCTCTAGTTATGTCAGAATCAGATCGAGTTTTAAACTTAATCATTGATTATTTAAATACATGGTTACAAATTACTGAAACTGAACTTAATAAATATGTGGGTTTGGAAATAGTCAAGAGTGATGACTCCATCTCTATTCATCAGAAAAGTTACATTGAACAGATAATAAGAAAATTCAATATGAGCACTGCCAACCCATGTAACACTCCTGTAGATGTGAATGTGCCTATACAAAACAATGTAAGCCATGAGAGTGTTGAAATTGATTTTCCATTCCGAGAAGCCATTGGCTCATTGCTGTTTTTAGCAAATGTATGTAGGCCGGATATATCTTTTGGTGTAAACTTTTTAAGTAGATATATTAACAGTCCTAGTTTGCAACATGTTGTTCAACTGAAACGGATAATCAAGTATCTAATGAAAACAAAAGATGTTTGTATTAAGTATCAAAGTCGGGAAAGCTTGCTTGGATATTCAGACTCAGATTTTGCTGGGGATTTGGACACAAGGAAGTCGACGACAGGTTACCTGTTTATGTTAAATGGAGGTCCTATTTCTTGGGCCAGTCAGAAACAGCCGTGTGTCGCCTTGTCAACGTGTGAGGCTGAATTTATGGCAAGCTGTGAGGCAGCCAAAAATCTTTTATGGCTGAGGCAATTTTTAAAGGATATTGAGATTGAGCAAAATTGTACAACTTTATGTATGGACAACCAAAGTGCGATTAAGCTAATTAATAATCCAGTTTTTCACAAGAAAAGCAAACATATTGATGTGAAATTTAATTTTATTCGTGAGAAGGTCCAACAAAAGTTGATTGTAATAAAGTATGTGCCAAGTTCAGAGCAGCTTGCTGACATCTTTACAAAGGCTTTGCCTGCAGTTCAATTTACAAACCTTAGAGACCAGATACTTTCTGTGTTGTAATGTTATATTGTTGTCAAGAAGCTGTTCTGTTAAAGTTAGTGATGTTGTTTTGTTTATTGTGGTTACTGTATGAGATATATAGGTCAAATGAACGATATTGAATTCTAATGAAATACATGTCAAATTTAGTGGGAGTATTGGAATTAAATTTGAATAGGCTGTATTGAATGTGTCATTGTCTATTATAAAGCTAGTACGGTATTTGGCCACGTGTGGCGCTAGTGGTCGGTGTCAACTCATTCGGGCACACACGTTATACTTACTGGGGTATTTCGAATTAAACGAATGTATTCTTATTAATCTGCTTATTATTTAATTGTTTTCACTTCAGAAACCGTAGGAATCATGGCTATTACCTAATTTTCAGGTTGCAAGCCGTCGCTGAGAACAAGATATCGGATTTGAAAGAGAAGTCCGCTCTAGGAATGCAGCACGCGGTCCAACAGCACTCTTTCGTCGACCTGGACATCGATATAGCGGCGTCGTACATCGTCGTCTCGCAGACCGGGAAATATAAACGGTAATGGCATTACTTTTAAAAGTTCAACACACCCATTTTAATTTGCATTTATTATCTTTGACATTTTGTGTTCGTCAATGCTTTCTTCGTAACATACAAGGTGTACCTGAAATGGGGTGTGAACCGATCAAGGGCATAACAGGCATCGTGTTCTGATAAGACAAAACTAAGAGTTTTTTTAATATTTCTATGGAGCGTTGGGCGACTGGGGCGACCTGCTCTATACAAATGTAAAAATAGTTATTATACAAGTGCCGAAAATAGGAAATTCGCAACTCTTGTCGATTTAAGAAGCTCCCTTCGGTCATGTTTTAATTTATCACCACTCGTTGCGAATTACCTATTCGCACGTGTATCGTACAACGTTTTACTGTACACATGGCTCTTTAAAGTTTCGACATATGCACGGAAAGTGCTCTTTTCTGCACTAGTGCGGGAAAGTAGCACCATATGTACTGTAAAAATAATTTTAGTTTTGTCTTATCAGAACACTATACCTGTTATATGTCACACCCCATTTTTGGTATACTCTGTATGTCTTTCTAACAAATGTATAGGTCGACCGGTTAACTCAGTCCTCGCTTGCGCGGCGCGCGGGTGCAGGAGTAGGACGATAACGGGGCGTGGGTGACGTGCGGGAAGCAAAGCCGCGCGCCCCCCTTATCGTGATACCAGGCGAGGACTCAGTTAAACGGTCTACCTTTAACTGGAACTGTGTTTTTAACCCGTGTTAAAACTCCTTAAATCTCCGTCCCTTCAACTATCTCCACTTAAAAATCACGTCAATTCGTCGCTCCGCTTTGCCGTGAAAGACGGACAAACAAACAAACACACACATACACTTACCCATTTATAATATTAGTATGGATAAGGGGGTATCCTCGTTCCTACTGATAAGTGTTAGTGGGTTAATTTACTGGCTGTCCTTGGATAAACATTACCACAACTTTTTATTGGGCTATTTTGAACTCATGCACAAAGTATTAAAGAATAACAAGAAGGATACGTTCTCTAATATCAGGTTCCTCAAGATAAAGTGAGAAGCATAGCTTCATATTGCTGTGCATCCATAAGGTGACAGCTCATTAGAGCCACCCGGCGCAGGTAAATGTACTAACTACGGAGTTGATGCAGTGAGCGCATGCCCGTACAAATCCATATAAAGAATACTAACCGCTCGAGGCGAGGCGGTGTGGGTCGGGCGCCGGGTGGCTCTAATAAGCTGTGACCTTTACGCGTTCTAGTAATGAAGTGAAACATTAACCCCAAATTCCATTAATATTATAAATTTGTGTGATTTCAGAGAGGAGCCATGCATAGTGGTAAAACTTGGTGCCATAAATATAAAATCTGAACCGCGAGATGAGACACTGGACGTGCACAAATTGTACAAAGAGGGTTTAGCGGATGATCAGATCATACAAGAGATTGCTCGCCACAGCTATGACAAGTTGGACCTTCAGCTTACTGAGATGCAGGTACGTTTAAAGATTCTGTAAATACATTATTAAAAACGAAATACTCTTCTAATCCAATAAGTTTGGGCCATTTATGTCCGTACATAGTTGTTAATATTGACTACGATAATTGTTTCTCTCAAATTATAAAGTACCTTTCGTTATGTTTGACAGTATAACATGTACAGTCATATAGTTAGTAGCAGCCAAGGTAGCCAAATATTTCGGTCACGTCTTTATAATAAGGGCACAGAATAAGTAATAGTACAAGTACAGAAATTGCACTTCCTAGCAAAAACGACGTTTAGGCTATATATTGATAAATACCAGTCAGTCTATAACAAATGTACCTTTAAGTCAAAAATATACACAAATAATAAACCGGAAAGTAATTGGATAACTGAAAAATTAATAAAGATGTCTAACAAAAAGAAAGATCTCTTAAATATATATTTAAAAGACACATACAACAAGCAGAACGAATTAATATATAAAAGACATAGAAATAGGACTAACAAAAAAATTAATAATGCTAGAAATAACTTCACAAAAAGGGAAATATTTAATAACTTCAAAAACCCTAAAAAAATGTGGGAAATTATAAATAGACTGACTGGAAGAATTGTTAAAGCGGTGGACGATGTGTTAATTAAATCCTTCAGGCTAAAAGCAAAACAATTATCGAATAAATTTGCGATTGACTTTGATAATAACGTTAAAAAGGTACTGACATCGTGCGATGAGCCATTACTTGACGAAAAAAAGTACAGTAATACTACTAGTCTGTCAATTCGAATAAAAAAAATTGATGAAGAGAGCTTACATAAAATTATACTACAAATCGACGACAAGAAAAGCCCAGGATACGACAAAATAAGGGCGAAAGATATAAAATACATCTCGGAACAAATGACTCCGGTTCTCGTACACCTTATCAACCAATGTATCTCACAATCTAGATATCCTAATAAATTAAAAATAGGCCTCGTAAGACCCATACATAAAAAAGGCTGCTACGCAGACACAAATAACTACAGACCGATTACAATTCTTTCATGCATAGATAAAATTATAGAAAAATACATTGGAAACACAATAAATAGATTCCTATCAAATAATGGCATCATCCACGAAAAACAGTTTGGTTTTCAGAGAGGGAAAAGCGCATCGCAACTTTTATCACAATTCACAGATGTAATAAATAATCATCTAGATAAAAAACACCATGTACTTGCTGTGATGATAGATTTTAGTAAAGCATTTGACACCTTGAATCACAACACATTATATAGAAAATTGAAGCAAAATGGTATACAGGGTCCTGTGCTGGAACTCATTAAAGACTATCATACGCACAGATTTAATGCAGACTTTGATAATAACGTTAAAAAGGTACTGACATCGTGCGATGAGCCATTACTTGACGAAAAAAAGTACAGTAATACTACTAGTCTGTCAATTCGAATAAAAAAAATTGATGAAGAGAGCTTACATAAAATTATACTACAAATCGACGACAAGAAAAGCCCAGGATACGACAAAATAAGGGCGAAAGATATAAAATACATCTCGGAACAAATGACTCCGGTTCTCGTACACCTTATCAACCAATGTATCTCACAATCTAGATATCCTAATAAATTAAAAATAGGCCTCGTAAGACCCATACATAAAAAAGGCTGCTACGCAGACACAAATAACTACAGACCGATTACAATTCTTTCATGCATAGATAAAATTATAGAAAAATACATTGGAAACACAATAAATAGATTCCTATCAAATAATGGCATCATCCACGAAAAACAGTTTGGTTTTCAGAGAGGGAAAAGCGCATCGCAACTTTTATCACAATTCACAGATGTAATAAATAATCATCTAGATAAAAAACACCATGTACTTGCTGTGATGATAGATTTTAGTAAAGCATTTGACACCTTGAATCACAACACATTATATAGAAAATTGAAGCAAAATGGTATACAGGGTCCTGTGCTGGAACTCATTAAAGACTATCATACGCACAGATTTAATGCAGTCAGCATAGCGGGCGAACAAAGTGACCTAACTCCGGCACTGTGCGGTACAGCACAGGGATCTATACTGGCGCCAACGGAGTACTTACTGTACGTTAATGATATGCACAAGATATTCCGGCATGGCTCTGTGTACCAATTTGCAGACGATACCTGTATAATAACAGCCCATAAGGACTTAGAGAACGCTCAAGATATGATGCAGATTGAGTTCGACCTTTTGTGCAAATGGGCGCACGATCTGGGTTTATCGTTAAACTACTCTAAAACGAAACTAATGCACATACACTCGCCATATAAAAAAGTGAACGCTACGCCTAAGATCGTGGCCCACGAACACAAGTGTCTACACTTATCTAAAGCGCTATGTAACTGTACCCAGCTTGAAATTGTAAAGGAACACACTTACCTTGGATTAAAAATTGACGACAAGTTTAACTGGGGACCACATGTAGATCAAGTATGTAAAAAACTTAGGTCTATATTGTCAAAACTATGTATTCTTAAACATAAAGTTCCTTACAACACGCTTAGACTTCTATACATGTCCCTGGCTGATTCTGTCATAGGTTATGGTATAGAAAGCTATGGAAGAACCTACAAAACCTACCTAAATAATATATACAACCTACAGATACGTCTACTGAAAACAATTGTACCAACTAAAATTAAATATATAAATAGGAAAAATTACGAAAATCTATTTAATCATTGTAAGGTGTTAAATGTATTCGACAAGGTGGAACTGGCAATTATAACGCAGTACAATAACAATATAACCAATTTAAAGAAAATAACAAGACCGAGCCGTCTTCGTAGCTTATCTAACCACCCACACACCACATTTGAGGTGGGAAAAAGTAATAATGAATACGGGAATAGGGATTGGAGTTGTATCCTACCTGCAATATTAAATAGATTTCCGGACGAGTTAATACGTAACATTGAGGGTAAAACGTGTAGTAAAACACGTTTGATAGTCAAAAGGCATCTGTTAAAATTAAGTCGTAAACTGTAAAGATAAGTACTTATATTAGTTTTAAGGCAGGCTCCTTAACTCAAAAAATCTTTTAAAATTAAGATTAGTAGTTAAGAATGTAATTAAACCCCTATCTTTTATTGAAATAAACAGTTCAAATTTTAAATTTTTTTTTTTTTTTTTTTAGGCATAAGAAACGTGCCTACTCTGTGTCTATCGTATAACTTGTATTCATTCACACACGGCACGTGTAGAGCTAGGGCTGTCACGCCAAAAATACATCAATGAAGGCAGAAAATGCTCACCAGATGCCGCTTGAGTAAAGTGAACCGATATTAATTTAGTACATGCTACTTCACATACAATGTATGTATGTCAGTGTCATTATGAATAACACCACACATAAAATTGATCTGCCACTTCTCTATTCTCTATTAACTAATTCTAGGTATTTAACTTTTGAAGTTTTAATTCGTAATTTAATTCACAAGTAAGTTCAAAAATCATAGGTACCTACGGTTTTATGAAGATAAGTACCTACTCTGTTTAGGATTCCGTAGGTACTTTTATAGAAACTTTTTAAAGAGTATATCTTGCTCTAAAAGTTGCGTTTTCGCTGGAAAAGTGCTCCTTACACAAAACGACGTGACTGCCACGATTTTCCTATAACAATACGTTTTTCTATATAAGAATCGGAAAGGTAGACAATATTTGGTAAAGTGCTGCATATAGGTTAGGAAAGGAAAGGATAGACAACAGACAAGACACACTTGTTTAATAAAGATATTTTAATTACAACCGAGCAGCTGTGGCGGTTTGTTGTTTTCAACATGTTGTGTGTGTGTGTGTTACGAAATATCTGGCTACTCTTATGTTATGAATATGACGCTGATGGTACAGTCGATGTCAAAGATATGTTTACACTTTGGCGCCTTATTCCATTGCAATAATATCCACATGATCCTGACCCTTCTTGTTCTAACATGACGTCGCTACTAAACCATTTTATATAATTTTACACGGAACTGACACGATTTTGTATTAAACGTAGTTTTGCTATACGATCAATTTGCTTTAAAAAAAAAACCGACTCATAATCCTGAGCATTAAGGTATTCGATTGATATTCCTCATGAGTATTATTATATCTAGTATACTTTCTATTTCAGTTGTAAATTTTTGCTTATTATAAATATTATTCCATTGTGCAAAACATTTCCTTTTAAACGAAGGGTTTAGTTTCAACATTAGCCGCTAGATGTCGCTGTTCCCTCCGAGTCGATTCGTATAACGCGCACAGTAACACTAGAAGTTAGGTAATAAAATCCGTGGAATAGTACTAGAAGAAAAACATATTAGTCTTGCACACAATGAATAACAAAAGTGCAATGACATATAGAATATAGAAAAAACAAATATCAAAATATTGCAGGGTGTCAGCACAGTAGTGTCAGTGTTACAAAAACTAACAAGAAGGTTTAACACCCCCCGGTAATAGGATCACCCTGTATATATTCTTATTATATTCGTATATACAAGTAAAAGAAACATATCAAACACACACAGTACACATAGTAAAATGAGCACTAGAAATATAAACACCCTGTATATACACCTGCTTATCATAAACCATGTACACCTAATCTAACCTAAACCTAAATAATTTGTATACTTGTAGCGTTTAATTTTAGCCAAAGGTTTGGTCAGAATGTCGGCGATCATATCATGAGTTGGAATGAACTGGATATGAAGGTCGTGGTGTGCTAGTGCTTCTCGTATGAAATGGTGCTTGATGTCGATGTGCTTGGTGCGGGCGTGATACGTGCTATTATGTGCAAGTTTGATGGAACTTTGATTGTCAGAATGTATGGTCATGGGATGACTAATGGCGAAGACTTCATGAATGAGGGTTTTGAGGTAAATGGCTTCCTTGCAGGCTTCTGCTAACGCTATATATTCCGCCTCTGTGGTAGATAGCGTTGCGATAGCGCGACAGTGCGTTGTTTGCGCGCTTCCAAGTTGATTGGCCCTCCACTCATCATAAAAACATATCCTGTGAAGGATCTTCGATCGATGATGCTATTGTCGAAAACCGCGTCCACATATCCCGTGACATACTTTTGGCCTTTCAGAAATTGTAGTTTCATGTCCTTGGTAGCTTTGAGGTACCTGAGAGCTCGCTTTGCAGCCTTCCAGTGTACCCTCCCGTTATGTGTATTGAACTGGCCTGGTTCCAATAGCAATATACATAAGAGATCTGATGAGCTCTCTATAAGGAACATCAATTTCTTCTTCTTCCTTAGGTAGGTCTAACTTAAGGCCTGGTTCCATTGGTGTGGTGACTGTAATGGCGTCGATCATATTATATTTTTCCATAAGTTTCTCAATATAATTAGTTTGATCAAAAGTTACGCATCCTTGGCTTTGGGTAACTCTCATACCGAGACAATCTTTAACAGGTCCAAGATCCTTGACTGTAAACATCTCCTGTAGTTCGGTCTTAAATTAGATCTTCAATTTTTCGCTATAGGTCAGAACGAAAAAATCGTCGACAAAGACTGCTACTACGAGTAAATCGTTACTGTTCCTAGTGTAGTATATGCAGTGCTCTGTTGAGGCTTGGGTAAGCGATAAGGCAGACATTGCGTCTTATACCTTTTTATTCCACTGTCGTGGAGCTTGCTTTAAGCCATAGATCGACTTTTGTGTAAGCAAACTTTTTGCTTTGGAATCAGAGGTCATCTAAAGTTGTTTGAAGGTTGAGTTGAATATCATAGTAGAAGTTATCTCGAATTATCATAGTTCACCAACGTCAAGGGATGTGGGTATACAATTTGGACAAAACGGCATTCCGCGGAGGATTGAGTATGGTATATATTATACTATGGTATTTTTTTTTAATGTAGGAAACTCCCGTGACTTTCTGAAATATTATTGGGAGCGCATAAGGAGCGCCCCCTAAAGGGATATTTTAATTCCTACGAAAACCTGAGCCTACGCCTCGCTTCTTCTCGGCTTGCCTTCCCGTTTACCTTCGGGATTTTGGTCCTCAATGAGTGTCTTTAGGGGTCATTGCTCGCATTGACACCGTTCTCAGAAGGGTTGCTTTGGACCTCACATTACAATGAAAAGGCCTTGCTTGCCTCGCCACTCACCTTCGGAACTTTGGCCTGGAATTTCGCTTGCAAGACACCTGGGAATAGTCGTCGAACGTCCATGGGGGTCAACCCAACTTCAACGTAAAGCACGGCCTTTGGCCTCAGTTGCCTCGCCACTCACCTACGGGACTTACTTCGCCCTTCGCCTCGCCACTCAACTACGGGATAGTAAGTGTAAGAGACCTAGAGATTGTAAGTAACCGTGGGGGCTTTCGGCCCTCGAGCTCGCCTAGGTAGTGGTCTCTATATGCCTTTAATTCCTACGATGAGTAGCGTAGGGGCTCGCATTGAGAGCAGTCTCTAAAGGGATGCTGTGGGCCTTTCATTCCAACGTAAAGCTTGGCCTTTGGCCTCACTGCCACCTGGAGGTACTATAATATAAGTGGCCTTCAGCCCCCAAGTGCTTTCTTAAGGCTTGATTTGGATCTTTAATTGTTACGAAAACTTGCCGGGCCGCTCACCTTCGGGACTTTGGTCTCCGGATACTCCGGATACCAAGACACCTGTGGATAGTTAGTGTCCGTGTGGGCTCACCCATAGGCCTTCAGCCCCCGAGCTCACATAGCGCCCGCTCTCTAAAAGAATGCTTAGGGTCTGTCATTCCTACGAAAAACTCAGCCTTCGGCTCCGCTTGCCTCCCCGTTTACCTCGAGAACTTCGGTCCTGTTTCGCTTGCAAGTTACTCGGAGATAACGAGTATCCGTGGGTGATCGGGTCTTAGGCCCTCGAGCTCGCATTGAGGCCGCTCTCTGAAGGATTGCTTTAGGCCTTTTATTCCAATGAAAACCTCGGCCTTGCCTTACCGCTCGGCACTTAGGCCTCAGGTCTCGCTTGCACTCTGTCTCGCAAGACACCTTAGGGTAGTGAGTGTCCGTCGGGCTCGCCCTAGGGTCTTCGGACTTGGGGTTCGCATAGGGAGCGCTGTCTAAAAGGATACTTTGGGCATCTATATGTTGCAGGGAAATGGTCAAAACAGAGATTTGATCAAATTTCTAAGGGATATGATCAAATCACGCAGGATGTTAAAATGGCCAATCCGTTTTAACATTTACCTAATACAAATCAGTAATTTGATCAAATCTCTGAATCTGTTTAGTGAAATGACGAAATCGGACAAACAGTGCAACTCGTTTTTTCATTTCACTAGACTTGTTTAGTGATATGATAAAATCCCTGAAACGCGTCAGTGAGTTGACGAAACTAACGCGATAAAGATTTTTCCGCTCTTTTATAAAAAAAATAACCGCGAAGACGGTGGCGGGAGCGGAGCACCCGCCACCATCTTCTAACCTATCCGCCATCCGAGTCTAAGTCCCAGAACCGTTTAAATGACTAATGATTTAGGAGCCAATATCTGCGAGTTAGTTTCGTCAATTCACTGACGCGTTTCAGGGATTTATCAAATCACTGAACAAATCTAGTGAAATGAAAAAACGAATTGCCTTTTTTGTCCGATTTCGTCATTTCACTAAACAGATTCAGAGATTAGATCAAATGACTGATTTGTATTAGGTAAATGATAAAAGGGATTCGCCATTTTAACATCCTGCGTGATTTGATCATATCCCTTAGGGATTTGTTCAAATCTCTGTTTTGGTCATTTCACTGCGACATTTATATTATTATTGACGACCAATTTTATGAGGGTGTTTATTTAGATTCGAAGAGAATTTGAACTGGTACGCACAATCTATGAAATCAGAAATCAGAAAATCATTTGCTTACAAAAATGGTGCGCACAGTGTATCTAGCCCGCGAGCAGGCGTGCAAATCATTAAATAATATATTTAATGTCACAACTACATAATGTATAAGAAATCAAATGTCAACTGTTATAAATAATCAAAATATCGAAATGAAATATACCATAATTTATGCGGGTACGAAGTCGCGGGCAGAAGCTTGTAATGTATATAAAAAGACGGCGTATCACGGCTACGTAGGCATAATAAAGCCGGCTACTCACACACCTGCCGCAGGGGCAATATTGGAATTGACAAAATTTCATATTTTCATGTAGGCCATTTTATGATTTAGTTCGCTAGAAAATGTTTTTTTAAGCGACACGTGTTTTTTTATTTCTCCCTTAATTGTAATTTTCATTCAAAACTATCTAATTGAAAAGTAGCGAATTCCAGAAGTTTGTAAGTAAATTATGACGTCAATACTACGACTCTGTATGGCAGTTTGGACACCTTTCATATGGCAGCCATAATACTGACGTCACACACGGTGAAAACCACTTTTATACGTTTTCGCGATTTTCTTAAAAGCGAGTAGGAAAAAAACACAGAAAACTACTTTGTTACGTTCAGATAACATAATTACCGAAATGCTTTTCGATTCAGGCGCCATTACATATTTTGAAATATTGTCAAATGGACCCTTAATCGCCTCCTTAATTGTGATGTGTATAGGCAAACAGGGGCAATTTTTGCGGCAGGGCGGCAGGGGCGCAAACCTTCCTAGCTCCCTAGGTTGTATCTACCGCCCTGATAGGTAGCCGCATGTGTAGTACGATTGGGGCAATTCCAGTCTGTTCATTGGTGACAACCGAGCGGAGTGCACGTGTTACAATGGACAATAAAGAGCGTGAAGTTTGGGCACGGGTAATAGACGTGTACAAAGACCGGCCCCACATGTGGGATTAAAAAAACAAACAATATTTTAATAGAGACATGCGAAATCAAACTTTCCAATTAATGTTCGTAGCACTTAGTAGTAGTTCGTCGGTAGCACCACAGAAAGTGCCAAGACTATACCAATCCTTTGGTGTTTCGACAATACTGGAGCCATTCTCATGGACGTGCGCTCAGCGGTACTATCACTTATACACTGAACGGCAGGCTTGTGTGTAGAGAACAGCCGAATTGCTCCGACCGCCGCGCGACCGGTATTGCCCATGTGGCAGGTGTGTGAGTAGCCGGCTTAACTAGTTCCCGAGTAATAGTCGACCAACTTAATGTGTACTTGGAAAGCCCAACTTTCGTACAAATTCGACCGACGCAGCCGCCCCATTTTGTTGGCGCGCGCGTGACGATGAACAAAGATAGACAGGCAACTAGGGAACTACACTTCGCGTGGCGGGGCACTCTCGCACCTGGCCGGTTTTTTTTACTTGTTTTGTTAGCTTTCTGTAGTCGCAATTTAATCAGATAATCACAGAATGTAATTATACCTTTCCAGATAGTTATAGCGCTACGAAATGAAGATTGGCAATCAGCTATAGCGTCCCATGAAGCAACCCAGTTGCATCTACTGCAACCCACGAACTTGGTGATCCAAATACACAAGTGTTTGATAACTGACGACCCGCGGCTGCCCAAGATTAGAGTTAGGGGAGAGTTGCAGAAAATTGCTATAAGCGCATCTGAAGACAGGTATGCTTTTTTGCAAGCTTTATATTAACTTGCCCTGTTAGTATGTAGGTATTTATAGGACAAAATTAATTTTTGTTTTTAAGCAGTAACCCTGCTAACGAAAATTATAAATTTTAAATGAAAGGAAAAAAAAACCGGCTCGGAGCATTAAATTTTTCAAATTTTCCTTTCATTTAAAATTTATTTATGGGACAAATCTTGCAAGTTATATTTGACCCGCTTCCCGTTGACCTATTGAACTGAAATTTTGGGTGTAAGTAATAGTTTGGAATTTGGATGATAATTCAATATTATGGTACCATCGAGCTGATCTGATGATGGAGACAGAAGGTGGCCATGGGAATTCAATACTTATCCGACGTAACCCCGTTGAGTTTGGGCTCGTTAGAATCGTCTCAATGAGTTGTTGATGATGGTATACAGAAAAGTACAGTCGGCAATAAAAGCTTGTACCAAAAATGATTTTTTTGACAGAAACTTATTATAGTTTCTAGTTTTATGAGATGTGTACACATTTACGCGATCTCCTCTGGCACTAGTCTTGAGAGTTAGCGCTCGGCCGAGCCTTTAGAGAGACCATTAACTGAGGAAATTTTCAGATTTAAGAATTCTAGACTAGTATTTCTGTCACGCTGATGTAGGTGGGACCGCGCGCTAGTGCGATAAGGAAAGCTGCAGCGCCGCCTAAGAATCTTAAGTGAAAAACTGAAAAGTCGAGGTTTCGCTCTCGATTGTTGCCTCCGAAACTTAACCAAGCGTAATAACGTTTTGGAAACTGAATAAGAAAAAAATATTCGAAGTTATTAAAAAAAAAACCTTACTCTGCGGTCAAAAACCTCGGAGGAAAAAGTCGAAAACATACCCCTAATGTTTCCTCTTCAAGACGCGACCCTCTAAAGTCTTCTCAGCACGGCAATCACGGGCACGCGCTCTCGCGATTTTTCTCGCACTATACGTCTCTTTCTTATTAGAACACTTAGAACAAGAGAAAAATCGAGAGTACCGTCAAACCTTAGGACTTTGCCGTTCGGATATAGCTTTGCCCACCCCGTCACATTTCACAAAAACCGTAATATCCCAACACTAGCTGAAGATGTACACTTTTTTATAATCTGTTATTGAAAGCCAACTATGAAACGGACAACACTAGCCGGCTGACCGGTCCGTACCTGTCGTCAGTTGCGCGTGAGCAAGCTTTGAGTACAGACGTGTTTTTTTGCGGGCCAAATAGTACTCGAAAACTTTAGTTGTATCTCGGTAACGGAAACTCGTACAGGTATGTGTTTTTGACTGTGATTATTATATAGTTAAATAACGTCATGGGTGGGAGCTTATCTCTGAATGTTTATTAGTTTTGTAATTATGGCGATGGGCAATGTCATAAGCAGATTTTCGGCTACTGAATATGACTTTGCCCGGCCAAATTGGACCCTTAGGGTTGTCACCCAAAAGTTATTTTAAACAAGTTGGTTTTTACATATGTTCGTATGACAGGTTGATCGTACGGACCGCTTCGACCCGAGTAGGGTCTATCTTAACTGCACGAGTAATTATTAGGTGCTTACCTATGAAATTGTCGTTTGTTATTATTTTTTTAATGATAACTGCGAAAAAAGTGATTCTAAAGCTAATTGATATTTTTTTACGTTTACCTTCTTAATGACAATAATTGTTACAGTACAAACATAATCACCATAATTATAATGCATTTATTTTTAGAATGGACAACTTGCACAAACTGTGCTAAACTCATAACTCTACCTTTTAACTTTGCGAAGTCGGGTAAAATCAAAACTGACAACCCTAGCACTATGAGATTTTAGTATGGAGAGTGCAGGATTTCTGTTTGTGACTTTGCCCAGTTCAATGTTGTGAGAGCTATTGTGCTTTAGGGAAATATTATCAGATGAAACTAAAATATAACTCTTCTGCATTATAGTCCTTAACTACACTAAGCATAAGTTTGAAAATGCCAGAGCAAGAAACACTTCCACAAAATGGGCAATGACGTAATTTTTTAATTTTTTTGGCCCGGCACTTAGATTGCGATTTTCCCTAATAAAGACGCTTGTTTTTGAACTAGAGTCCGGACGTATGTAAAAAAGGGCCTACAAAATTGTATATGTTACTAATAAGTTTTATAAAATGACACAATAAACTAGTGAAAAATACAAAAATTTCCAAAAAGCGGGCAAAGTTATACGGTTTTACGGTATGTCGCGGTCGTCAACGATAGTGTTAGCTTTAACGGCTCGAGTGTTCAAGGTGCTAGGAGGGTTCTTTTACAATTAAATATTTTATAATCAGTAAATTAATCTAATGTTTGATTTCAGATTATTGACACTATGTGAAATATTAATAGGAATGCCTCTGCCTAAAGCAGAAGAATCTACACAACTTAAGGTAGATCCAATGAACTTTTCAAATTTTGAGAGTTAACAATTTTAATTTTAATTATTTTTTTCCACGTTCAAGCTATTTTTCTGGCGAATGGGATATATTTTGTCGGGTCGGACTTTTGATGCTTCGACGCTCCTAAATGAACTTGGGTTCCCTAATCAATGGGTAAACTTTAATACGATGATAATTAGCGATGGATAATATCACCTTAGAACAGGCATGTCAACCCTTCAAGGGTGGCCCGAATCGCAATTTTTTTTTTGTGAGATTAGCCGCTTTTGAAGGATTATGTTAGACGTGTCCGCCCTATTAGTACAAGTAGTTATCTGCATTAACATATGTTACAGAAATTTAGATTATTTTATTTCCGTTTCTTTCATTTTGTTTCATTTGTCCTATGATCATACTGTAGTTATTGTCGTTTACCTTGACCGATTAGAATGAGGGTTTATCAGAATGCGAAATGGCATCAGCTCGCATTTGCTGCCAGCTGGTGAAGTGTTTTCTATTAAAACCCTCACTGCTGCAAGTCCTAAATTGCGCCTCATTTTAATATATACATACTGGTGCACTTTATTGTCGTATTATATTTTTAATGGACGAGTCCCCTTCGGCCGCCGACGAAACTAACGCCACGTAACGTGTGAAGAATTATTTATCTTACTACGCAACTAGTTCGTACAAATTTTTTTTTTTCTTAATACGAAACCAGTTACGACATTTTTTTCGGATTTGGCCAGTTTTGACGGATCCCCGCTACGTGGGACTCCTATTTCTGGTCTATTTGCCAGATTTGCTATGTGAAGATAACTAATAAACCTTCACCTAACCTACCTAGTGTTTCGCGATCCTAACAGGTTTTCAACAAGGAAGAAGAATTCTTTGTACGTAACTAGTTTCGTAGCAAGAAAAAATATTCTTCACACGCAACTGGTTACGTGGCGTTGGTTTCGTACGCGGCCGAAGCTGACGAGTCAATACAAGTAATAACCTTGGATTTTGTAAATCATCATTATTATACATACAAGTAAGTTCGTATAAAAACTGCGTAAAACCAGCATAAGACAATATTAATGTTGAGTTCATTTTCAGGCAACGGAATCGAAAGGGTCTAGTTTGTCTCTATTGAAATATCTGGACCCTGTTGAGAAACAAAAGCGAGACACAGCGCGCTCCAAGCGCAAGGAGGACGAACAATCCGTGCAGTTGACTGAAGTTGAAGCGATATTTATTATGAATGGTAAGTTTCAACAGTAAACAACAAGGACTATTGGTGACCCCCTTTTATATTGATATTACGTCTGCAAATGGTAAATAAGCGGCCAAGACCCGTCGAAGTTAGTTCCAGCATTAGCCGCTAGATGTCGCTGTTCCGTCCAAGTCGATTGGTAGAACGCGCTGTTAAGATTTTTCCTGCAACAACGACCCTCTTGGCGGACCGCGGTGAACTCATACTTACCTGGCATAGGGGACACCGTGATCATGAAGGCGGTTCCCCCAGGGCGAGACTCTCCCATTGCACTGCGGTTGGGTTGACCCTTGCGATTATCCCTAATGTGGATAACTCGGATGCGTAATTTTTGGTAGTGGGGACTGCGTACGCGCCGTCCCCCCCTTTAAACTTGTCAATTCATTATTTGGTTCAATGTATATAGAATGGGTGTCTATCATTTTATCGAAACGCATAACGTCGACATACATTTCGTTGTATTCCTTGTTCACATAATCCTCAATTCATAGTTTTTTATTTCATCGAACAACTTTTCATCGTTAATCGTTTCGAATTTGTCTTAAATCGTAGCGTAACGATTCATCGAATTTACTTTTCATAGAATAGTCAGTTGTGTATAGTATTAATTTATCGCAACACGGTTCAATGTCGTTACGTTCCATATATGTATTTTTGTTGCCACGATCAATATTTCATTTTTCTACCAAGCTGTTTACCTATATGTCATTTCGTCTAAGTATATAACACCTAATGGATAAAATGGGTCCACATTGACTCATATATGATGTAGACGTAATATTAAGCCTAAGTAAGTACATAATATTTAAAAAAACGGTTCTGGCGCTATAGGATCACAGTTCACCTAACACTCCTCCTCGCTTCGCTCGTCGTCGTACCTACACTGGGCTGCCTTGAAGTAGAATAGGAAGGTAATCCGATATCCAGAGCGAGAGGTGGGTAGGCTAAGAGCTCTATGTATACGTCCAAAGTCTCGGTGAAATGTACCTACTCAGTTCGTTGAAAGGTAAATATTATCAAATGACAAACACTGATGAAACGATTTTCTATGTAATAAGAATTTTGGGAACTGTAACTTATGTTAAAACAAAATTATAGTAACGGCGATTCGATGAACGACTATGTCGATGAACAAATAAAATATTGAAGTGAAATTCGATGAGTTCAGTTTTGTGTAAATGGTAATTCGAGCAAATGTATGAGCGATCTAACGAAGTTCGATGAATGATTCCTGTGTGATGATGAAATTCTGTGAATAGTGTTATGGGAAACGATAATCGATGAAGCTATTTTCGGTAAAATGATGGATTCCCATATCCAATATTATCCATGTTCAGGGAGCGTGCATTCCATGCCGATGACAGGCGTATGACGTCAAGCTACATACAGGATGGAAAAAGTTTGAAAACAGCAAAGGCATAACGAACGTTTATTTATCCGTACCTAATAATGGAAAGTGGGATTAATCAATGATTAATCACTGTTATCTAATCAACCTATCTATAGTTATAAGTGCTCATTTCATTTGCATGCTAGTATGTAGCTAAATATGTGATTGTACCGGAATATAATCTAAGTTACCACCATATTGTACCATATTTATAGCAAATAAAGATTTATCTTATCTTATCTTATCTAACCTCTTCCGTTTAAGTAGATCTAATATATTGACACTTGAGACGGACATTGAAAGAACTTTATCTGACATTGTCACATCAAAGTTTACTCTTTGTCACAAATAGGAGACGTGCGGAAATAACATTTCAGTTAAATTTAATAAGATCAGGAAACTTAAGGCTTTGCTAGTGGCCAAAGGCGCCATGCAGGCTATAAAATTATTGTGCCAAATAAATCCATGTTTAGTTATAGATAATAAACAAATTGATTGTTCCTGCTATCAGCAATGTTTACCACCAAAAGAAAGCAACATTAAACACGTACGTTTACGGTTACTAAGTCGTGTCACTACGTTTTTTGAAACATCCTGTGTGTTTATATGAATACGTCATTATGACGAAACCGGCATGAAATGTACGTCCATGTTACAATAAGTTATGAAAGTCCAAAACCGAGTTCAAAGTGTGATAAGGTACAGTCACAAACATTCATATAATTTTAATTATGTTACATCACAGGAAAGTACATGTTTGCCAGCTTTGTTACGGTGAGATATGTTAATATTAGTAGAGGGATGGATAGGATGTTTTAAGTAAAACCAAACATGGTATCACCGAAGATGTTGTATTCTCGGAAGATTAATCGAAAGACCAAAGGTATACATTAACTTAGTATAGTACTTATAGATAGTTATTGCTTACTTGCTTAGCACTCAATTACGTGCGTCATATGTTGCAGGGCGTAAGGATAATTTACCGTTATTGTGTGTATATGTGTTAATTAGAAATATAGTACTACGGCAGATTGCACCAACATTTTACTATAAGTTGACCCATACCCATGAAGGCTTTGTTTTATACTTAGTATAAGTACAACTTGAATAGTAAGTTTACCGTCACAACTTGTCTGATTTTATTTGCGTTCTTTGAAAGCGGCATACTTTATTTCTTTTAAACATAATCACAAAATATACCAACCCAAAACTTCTGAATCAATTCTCAATATATCCTAACCTTTGGTGAGGCAGGGCTCAGTGAAATGTCATCCCGCTCGAATTCGGAGGAGCCCAACTGGGGAAGTACCTCCGCCTTGCAGCAGACTACAACCATAATAACACTACTACTTGCTCTGTAGTAGTGTTGTGTTCCTGCAGGTGAGCAAGGTCGCCAGAGCTCCCGAGGATGCGTTGTGTTGAGAGCGAGAGAATTTGTTCCTTCATCTTCCACCACAGCGAATTCTCAAACATATCAAGGGTCGGCAACGTCCATGTTACTCTCTTGGAGTTGCATGTGTCTATAGGCTGGTGTGTCGGATGGTAATCAGGCGGGCCGTGCGGTTGTTTGCCACCGTCGTTGCATAAAAAAACCTTATTTCTAGAACTCGTTCTCAGCGTGAACCGCAAGAAGACATCGAGCAGCCAGAGTTACGAGAAGTTCCTAGTGTTCTCGCTGAACATGCTGGAGCTGACGGCCACGCAGAAGACCTTCCTGCTGGCGGCCACCGTGCGGCTGGGCGCGGTGGGCCTGCAGCACCACCGGAGAGGGAAACACGCCATTCAGATCATTGACACGCCTGAAGTCAGCAACACGCTTCACCAAAACACCGCCCATTCTTTGTTTGCGGTCACTTATAGCAACGTAAGTAATGGCTCTAGCCGAACAATACCGTTTTAAAACGTGGGAAATGTATACAATGGAAGTTATGTCCAAAGATAATATTTTATAACCAAACGTTCTAAGAAACGGGGCTTCCAACAAGGTTTTGGATGACAGTGACAATGTCATTTGACTTGACATGGCAACTTATTCATAAATTTGCATTAAGGCGCCGTAGTTTCAGCGAAATTAAGCGAACAGAGTTTTTGAAACAATATAATGCGTCTGTTTATAACAATATGGTTTCAAAAAAATACGAATAGTAATCTTGACGCTTTTCTGCAGGGAGATCAGTGATTCGAAACATGATTAAGCAATTTTCGCTCGATAGAAAAAATCACAAACGTTGGTCTAAAAGGGTCTAAAATACACTTAAAACATTCGTAACAAATTATGCACAAAAGCTAAAAATATTAAAATGGCATCTAAAAATCGGCAATATCATGTTTGAGAGAAATCAGTGATTACATTTTTATTTATTTGAACGGCCAGAAAATTAAAATTAAAAAACATGATATCCCCGCTTCCGAGCACGCCCTTCCATCTCGCTCACGCTTATGCTCAATGAGAGGGAGAGAAGACCATGGACCTACGGCGCCTTAAACATTACGTCTGCAAATGGTAAATAAGCGGCTAATACCCATCGAAGTTAGTTCTAACACTTGCCGCTAGATGTCGCTGTCCTCTCCAAGTCGATTCGTAGAACGCGCTGTTAAGATTTTTCCTGCAATAACGACCCTCTTGTCGGACCGCGGTGAACTCATACTTACCTGGCATAGGGGACACCGTGATCATGAAGGCGGTTCCCCCAGGGCGAGACTCTCCCATTGCACTGCGGTTGGGTTGACCCTTGCGATTATCCCTAATGTGGATAACTCGGATGCGTAATTTTTGGTAGTGGGGACTGCGTACGCGCTGTCCCCCCCCCTTTCGAACAAGGTTTTGGATGGCAATGTCATTTGACTTTGACATATTCATAAACGTCGTCGGATCCACTGTATGAACAGAAAATATAATTTTTTTACTTTATCGACACGTAACTAAATAACAAAATGAGTGTAAATATTTCGTGGCAGTTAATTTTCACACCCATTTAGAAATTATTAATATTCAGCAGTATGTTTATACATACTGACAAAATTTCACTAATTTGTCCATATTATTGTTATTATTCTGGTAGTAGCTTCCGGGCTGTGAGAGCCCTAGCTTATATCAGTGCGACCATCGCGGATCTATTGTGATCGCCACTTACTACAATTCTTGGTCAAGTCCTGCGAACTCGAAGAATTTGAATTCCTCTGCACTCTGTTGTTTTTTAACTTTGTTAATTTGTCCATAACTTTTTCATTCGCAAGGAGTCCCAATGACTCCATGCAAAAAGCGGCACCTTTTTCCTGAGCCTTGCGACATAAAATATCTAGTCGACCATTTTTTGTAATATTTCTTGTTACTGTGTAGGTTGACAAAAAATGCCCGGAATTCAGGAGTCTCTACGGATCTGTTGAGCAACTGATCGAGCTGGATTTTGCCACCTTAAGAGTTCTGCTTCACCTCGAAGGCTTGCAGGAGATACTTGTGATCGTTAACGAATATCAGGTATTTGTTGAAATGTATGCTTTGTACAATTCGTAAAAGAGCCTGTCCAGACGAAGCGTTTTGCGCGCGAGAGCACTCGCGCGCTTCAATTTGTATTGCGTCCAGATGCTGCGTTTCTACAGGGGAGGGACTTAGCCAAAAAAATATTCCGTATCGAATTTATGGCGCTCCATTTTGAACCATATACGTCCACTCGCCACGGACTCGCGCATAGTACTGAACGGTCCAATGGCGCCAGAGTATCTCGACTCGCGCGGCGCTCGCGCGTATAACGAGCGGGTCGAGAGTCGCATTGGACGCGTTTTACGCGCGAGAGCACCAGTCTAGTACTCTAGTACCTCGGGTACGCGCGAGTACCCTCGCGCGCACAACGCTTCGCCTGGACTGGCTCAAAGAGTTCCTTTTTCAATATAGATTTTTTCGTAGACGCGGTTGCATAATCTCCAAAGCACTGTTGATCGGACAGCGAATGCGGGACCGTTGGAGACCATTGTTGAAGACGAGGAATTAGCTGCAGTCAAATCTAAAAGTAAGTTGCATCGCCTGCTTGTGCATTTATTTCGATCATAATATTAAAATATGTATAGTGGACGGGGTATCTCACTGACGTCTTTAAGGGTTGAGTTGAACACAGGCCCGCAGTGCTAAACGCGTCGGCTTGGCGAGCGCTCGTGACTAAGAAACGTGTAAGGATTCGTAATATGTCGAGCGATATTCGACCTTAAATCTTTAAGGTCGAATATATATAAATAAGTTATCTATCTATCTATCCATCTATCTAGATGGATAGATAACTTATTTATTTGGCATTTTGCAACAAAAAAAAATAAAAAGCATACGGAAAAAAAAGAAACAAAAAAAACAATGATAAAAAAACAAGTAAAACAATTGTGGAACGGATAAAGAATTATAAATTAAAACTAAGACAAGGAAGGTATTTGTGCGTTGCAATAATGCCAAAAAGGTACTGACTCAGTTTTACTTTGCTCGTGTGAGCAAGCACTGATATTCTGCCAGCACCTCGGGTCAAGATGCCGGTGAAATATTAGATCAAATAATAATAATAAATAAATAAAGCTTGCAAATAATATCGAATTAATAAAATAGATCTGTGTGATAGGTGAGTAATAAAAATAATAATAATATGTAAAGTGTAACTATGTGTCGACATGGAGTGTATATATGAAAAGAAAAACGTGTGGTGAGATGTGTGATGTCTCTTAGAAGCACGCCTATATAACAAAATCTGAGATCAAAGATGTGTGTGACCCGTGTCGAACTCCATTTTAATGTCTGAAACTCCCCGTTTTATACAGAAATATATCACACTGAGTACAGCTTGACAGCATTTTTACTCTTACATTTTCGGGCGTACTATACCTGAGCGGTAGGCGTCACTGAACGGTATTCGGGTAGGGTTCGGGTTGTATAAAGTTTAAAGTCGTATTATCATTACGCATAACTGCAAATAGTCATACATTTATGCGCATAACGTTTTTCCTCATAATGTTTAAGAACATATTGTGTAAAGCGCATAAATTTGATGCGCATAAAATGATTTATGCATACTTTATAATGCACATAAAGTGGTTGCTCATAAAACAATTTAACCATACTGTATAAACGCATAAACTACAAAAAGCATAAGCCTATGTTTTTCTTAGTAGTAAATGAAGACCTCGAACCAGAACAAGTAAGTTACAAACAAAGCAAGGAACAAGCAAAGGGCGGTCAGTATAAAAAAATAAAATTTAATAACAAGTTTTTCCGGTCTTTTATAAAAAAATAACCTTGAAGAGCAAAGCTCCCGCTTTCTTCTTCTAAGCTATCCGCAATCCAAGTCGGTTTTGCCACTAAGTCCCTGTTCTCCCCTGCCTCCGCGTAAACTTGAACTTTGTACACCACTATCTTGGCGTTGGTTGATCTCAGAGAAAAGTTTATTTGACGCCCACCCTTTGTATTGTTTTTTGAACAAATCTCAAATTTAATTATCATCAATATTATGGCTTGATAAATGTATGACATTTACAATTATTACTAAAAATTATTATGACTAAATAAATGTATGACATTCTACATTATGGTTAAACCAATTATGACTCCGCATAATTATGACAGGGAACAATTATGCCATAGTATAATTTATGCCAAATAAATAATATGAGCATCAACTTTATGCGTAATGTTGTATGACAATCGATATTATGACAATAGTTGTTATGCAACTAGACGGCCACCCACGGAATTCAGTCACTTAATCATAATCTGAATCTCCGAAGAGCAAATAAAACGGTACACTTTGTGCAGAATTTCTACCAACGGGTCGACTATAAAGAGAACAATACAGCCAAAGTTGCAAAAATATGTATACATGACTTTAGTGTCTGAACATTAAGGTATACATATTTTTGCAACTTTAGCCTTATCGATCTCTGTGTATAAAGGTACAGTCGATCGCCTTATCGATCGACTGTACTTTTTTTTTTGCTCTTGAGTGGCAGATACTGAATTCAGTGGCTGATTCCGACTATGTGAGGCCAGCCTTATTTTATTAAACACCGTTTATATTTCCAGCGAGTGTCACTAAACTGGCACGCAAAAAGCAGGTGGAGACGATACAACTGAAAGTGAACGTTAAAATAGGCGCAGTAGAGATCGAATTTGCAAACGACAGGCGGAGCTTGAGCTTAGTCCAACTCCAAAAGGCTGCTGCTGGCCTAATACTTAAGAGCTCGTATACTCAAGTGGATTGCGCTATAGCTGACTTAAATGTTAAGGATTTAAATCCGGTTACAAAACATACAGATGTGAGTATATCTATAGTAGGTTTTCGTCTACTTCTTTATTAGATTTTGTCCACATTAGCAGGGGAGGCTCACTCCGTAATTTGGTAGCACCGCTACAAGTACAGGCCTACCGGCCCCGGGGGGTATGTTAGCGCTACTACGGCACGCACGGGTTGTATCGCAGCGCGTTGCTTGCGATATAAAGGAATGGCCACGTTTAGGCTCATTCGTAAACCCTAGACAGGGGATTTCTTAAACAGAGAAATTTCTGTACGTACTAAATTTTATTCCGTGTTATTAGCCTAATTTATGGTTTTAATTTTGGCTCTTTTCATATAATCATACTCATAATCATAATCTATTTATTGTCAAGACTGTACAAAAGCTCACATTTTATAATGATAGTTCCAACAGTTTATCCATTTCGAACGTACAATTTACAGCTTTTAAATTTCCAAGCTATAGCTTGGAGAAGTATGAGCTTACTGAAATGCGATGTACCCAGCACGTCTATCATGGGACGGCCGCGGCATACTCTCGATTTTTCTCGCACTATACCTCTTGTTCTAAGTATTCTAATAAGAGAGAGAGACGGATATGAGGACAGTGCTAGAAAAATCGAGAGAGCTGGCGCGCCGTCGCGATTTCTCTTTAAAAGTATTATACCTAGATATTTATCTGAATTGTGTTTCTATTTAAGAGTCAGACTAGTGAGTGTCTTTGGCATTTCTTAACAAACGTGTTTTTTTCAGTTCTCACTAATACAGATACTAACTTACCAATTAATCCTTGAGGTCATCATCCAAATTCCCAGGTTCATAGAAAAATAACAAAATGGTTCTAGAGAATGTAAAGCGAATATTTGAGCAATAGCATTTTAATTTTTTGTGTCTTGTTGGTTTAAAAAAAATATTTCACAACCACTTGATTCAAATTTTGTTTATTTTTGCATGAAGTGTCAGAAAATATATATATATATATGTATTTGTACTTTTAAAGATATTAAAAGTGCTGGGTGGTGACGTGGTGAACGTGCAAGTGGTGATGTACAATCTGGAGCAGGGGGCCTCCCTCAGCGACGTGAATATGTCGATCGACGCGCAAATAAACTGCCTCAGGATTGTCTTCCTCAACTGGTTCGTCGCCTCCATGCTGGTACGTTGTAATTTTTTTAAAATCATTCGAACTAAGATATATGAAACAAACACACGTTAGGAACAGTTTTATACCCCAACGCAAAGAGAGGGGTGTTATAAGTTTGATCTGTCTGTGGTATCGAGCTCCCTAACGGATGGACCGATTTGAATGCGGTTTTTATGTGTCATAGATAATTTTATCCCGAGTGTTCTTAGCCTTGTTTTATGAAAATCTGTTCAGCCGTTTTTGAGATATTGGACTTTGAAATGAAAATGTCGGGGGTTTTCCAACTTTTCTAAGTTGTAGTTATAAATAATATACTCTAGGCAGCCCATTCCTTTTGACAAAACTACTGCTGATATGTAGATGGCGGCACTAGTCTATGATGCCAGCTTAGACTATTAACGCCATCCATATATAAGCAGTATAAAACTTATCTAGTCTATGATGCCAGCTTAGACTAGTAACGCCATCCATATATAAGCAGTATAAAACTTATCTAGTCTATGATGCCAGCTTAGACTAGTAACGCCATCCATATATAAGCAGTATAAAACTTATCTAGTCTATGATGCCAGCTTAGACTAGTAACGCCATCCATATATAAGCAGTATAAAACTTATCTAGTCTATGATGCCAGCTTAGACTAGTAACGCCATCCATATATAAGCAGTATAAAACTTATCTAGTCTATGATGCCAGCTTAGACTAGTAACGTCATCCATATATTAAGCAGTATAAAACTTATCTAGTCTATGTTGCCAGCTTAGACTAGTAACGCCATCCATATATAAGCAGTATAAAACATATCTAGTCTATGATGCCAGCTTAGACTAGTAACGCCATCCATATATAAGCAGTATAAAACTTATCTAGTCTATGATGCCAGCTTAGACTAGTAACGCCATCTATATATATAAGTAGTATAAAACTTATCGTCTATGATGCCAGCTTAGACTTGTAACGCCAGCTATATATAAGCAGTATACAACTTATTTATTTCTTAATTATCCTAGCAGAGACTTTGGATTCAGAGATCGATTCACGCTTTTTTATTCATAAAATTAAGTTCAGTAGTTAGAATGTAAAAACACCACAGTGAGTAAATTATAGTTAATCGAATTTGTTCTTGAATAACGAAGACATCATATAAATATAACTATGAAATGTTCAATATTTCAAACAAACCTAACAAATATTATTAATTAAAACTTTCGCTGTCTTACATACATTTTTGGTTTCAGCTCATAATTCGCTAATGATTTCAATTGATTGTATCATTATGGTTTACTACCAAATTTATATCGATACATGTATTATTTTCTATTTTCCAGGAGTTTTTGAACAATTTCCAAACAGCGCAACAAGCAATCATAGAGGCGTCTTCGCAAGCCGTCGAATCAGCCCGCGCTAACGTGCAGAATGCATATGAAAACTCCACAAAATTGTCATTGAAAGTGCGGCTGGCTGCCCCAATTATTGTAGTACCTGAGAACTCTAGAAGCAAAAAGGCTTTGCTCGTCGATTTGGGTCGGATGACGCTACAGAATAAGTTTGTGGATTTGAAAGTGGAGGTAAGTTCAAGCCTGTTACCTAACAGTGACGATTCGCTGTACATTTCTGGGCCTTACGATTAGCTGGACGAGATCTATTGGAAAATTATTATGTTGTCTTTGTACCTGCTGTATTCCACCTGTTTTATTACAAGCTTTTATTTAGTTTCACCTGTCCCGTTGTCTGTCTGTAATCAAATCTTGTTTGAAAAATAAAAGGGCTATGACGTCGGCGCCTCACTGGATGATAAATTATAAGAAAACGCTTATTGAATGACACGTGTCTCACAAGTCTCTTATCTAGGAAAATTTCGTTCAACCTACAGAACAAAATCAAATAAATAATAAACTGCCATCTTTTGTAGCCTACAGCGAGAATAGAATCCGCGCTCACTGATGCCAGTAAAATGATTGAAGGCTGTGAACTTTTCAAGTAAATACAGAGGTCGCTAGTAGTAGTGGCTACTATAATACCTACTAGACATTATAATTATTTTTTTTCTCTCCAGAACGTCCAAAACAAAGTAACAATAGACGAATTGACGCTAGAACTAGAGGACATCAAGCTCTCCTGCGTGAGTCTCGTGGACAACGCGATGGACGTGAAAGACGAGCGGAAACTACTCAAGCCCACCAGCTTCAAGCTGTTCGTCAAAAGGAGCCTGTCTAGCTGGTACGGGCCTCTGCCCGATTTGGACTTATCGGGTAGACTGAAGACTATTGCGGTGAGTTTCTACAAATTATCACTATCACTACATAGCATAAAACAAAGTCGCTTCCAGCTGTCTCTCCCTATGTATGCTATTTAGATCTTTAAAACTACGCAACGGATGTTGATGCGGTTTTTTTTAATAGATAGAGTGATTCAAGAGATTATTTATCCGAAAATGATATAACACTTGCCTTGGTGTGCATAGTTTCAGAAAAAAATGGCTTTAAATAAAGCGCGGCAGAGTCGAACTCCCCCCCCCCCCCCCCCCCTCTAAATGCGGGGTGGCTCTCAATGGCTCCCGGTCTGAATCCACTCAAGACCACCTAAGGATCAACTGTGCCAAGTTTCAGCGCATAGTCAAAAAGTGCAAGGTTCCCATACAACGAGTAAAGTTATTTTCCGATTTAGACTCGGAGCAATGAAACATGAGGAATCAGTATTCCATCAACAAATCAAATTCCTGATCAATGCCAGATATTTCAATCAACTTTAACAAATGGTTTACTGATAATGAAACTCATCTGCGTACTAGCGACGCGTCCATTTATACTCGTATTTATATAGAACAACGTTTATTTATTTTTTCCAGATCAAAGTTGGCCATAGTGATTACAGGAGTATAATGAACATTCTGAACCAAAACCTTCAAGAAGGCCAACAGAAAGACGCAAAGATTCAAGCCAGCGTGCCTAAGTCCACTTCTAAAACGGCCACTCGAACCATAAGCAAGCAAGATGCGCGAAAAGTAACTAGTGTTACTTTAGAATCAGGAAAAGAGGCTGATGTCAAGAAACCGAGAGTCACCATTAAGTTTTCGTTCACAATGGACAGTTTCGTCATCGATTTGGTGAATACGGCTGTCTCTGTAAGTATAATTAAGATTCTTATAAATATTAAAAATTAGGAGGCAATCTTACACAAATCGACCTGGTCTCAAACTAAGCGAAGCTTGTACAATGGGTACTAGACGACGATATACATACTTATATAGATAAATAAATACTTAAATACATAGAAAACATCCATGACTCATGTACAAATATTCGTACTCATCACACAAATAAATGCCCTTACCGGGATTCGAACCCGGGGCCTCCGGCTTCGTAGGCAGGGTCACTACCAACTAGGCTACAGAGGGCGTTAAGGGTATCATGTATTATGGGTGCATTTAAATTGCAAGCGAGAGTATTAGCAACAATTTGTGTATCATGAAATGGGAATACGCGTGATAAAACGGCATAACATGATTAAGATAGCGGTTCCCCCAGGGCGAGACACTCCCATTGCACTGCGGTTGGGTTGAACCTTGCGATAGTTGCGTTTATATCTAAGGCACTGGTCCCACCGCCGGCGAGTAGCGTGTATTCTCATAGTATTCTTAACTCGCTTGGGCGAGTAACTCGTAGTAACTCGCTTACTCGCCGGCGTTGGGACCAGTGCCTAATGTGGATAACTCCGATGCGTCATTTTTGGCATTGGAGACTGCGTACACGCTGTCCAGCCAAGAAAGTTTATTGGACTATTGAAAGATCTTGTTAGCTATGCATTTTTTCAGTATTAGGGACACAACTAAGATGAAATATCAACTAGCGACCTAGGCAAACCCGTGGGGTAAAATATAGTCTGTGTTGGCTGTGTCCACCCAGAAAGTTCATTATATGCACTGGAGACACAATTATTGCAATCGGAACAGTGGTTCCGGAGATTACCCTTACATATAAACTTCATCATCATATCAGCCGAAAGTCGTCCACTGCTGGATATATGCCTCCCCCAAAGAGTGCCAAAGTGATCGGTCCTGCGCCACCCGCATCCACCCAACTCCCTCATAAACTTTTTATTTTATTTTTAAATAACGACGGTGGCAAACAAGCGTACGGCCCGCCTGATGAGCAGACACCGCTGCCTATAGACGCATGCCACTCCAAAGGAGTAACATGGGCGTTGCCGACCCTTGATATGTTTTGAGGATTCGCCGTGTTGACAGCTGAATGAGCCAATTCCCTTGCTCTCAACACAACGCATCCTCGGGAGCTCTGCTTACAAAACTACAATCTCAAAGAATTTTCTTCTTTACAATATAGATATATATATGTAAACGTATAGGTTTCGATAAATACCCATCAATCATTGATGATATGATGATCAATGTGTATGTTGTATTACATATGTTGTTTGTACAATTTTTAGAAGGCCGCAGATGGCAGTGCACGTGACCATGATAGCGAACTAGCGCGATTCTGCCTAGCCCTGTTCGCCGTGAAGGGGCGTATGTTCTCAGACGAATCTATAAACACTTCTCTGCTCCTCGTCGACTGCACTCTGGACGACACCAGGCCCGGTAGAGGAGCTAAAATAACCAGGTATGTCTACTTTTCCGCCCGGCCCGGCTTCGCACGGTTAGTGCGTAAAGTGGCTTATTGAAGTTGTCTTTCACTATGGCGGTTTGTTTACATAGTTAGCAAATTCTATTGACGGCCACTTTAGGAATGAAGGTTTTTCCCGCGGTAAAAAGTTGCCTATGTTCATCAGGGATAATGTCGGCTTCTAATGGTAAAATAATTTATCAAATCGGTCCATTCGTTTCGGAGCCTATTCTAAACAAACAAACAATCAATCAAATCTTTCGTCTTTATAATAATAGTGTAGATATATTAAGAAAAAGATATAAGTACACGGGCATTACACTATAATTGTTTTTACGAGTGAGTACCTACGTTTGTGACGTTTAGACGCGGGTTGCACCGTGATCTCAGATAAAGTGTATAGTAATAATTTAAATATGTACACAAAGCAGGAGAGTTCCAACTGTTATATTATACGCAAGCAATGTAAATAAAAAAAACGAAAAAATAAACAAATGCATTTTTGGAATTGCAAAACGCTACCGAACGTGCCTTTGATCGGTTCGCACCCCATTTTGATACACCCTGTATACTTCTGCACGGTTACTACAAGACCGCACGCGAGCTGTGTTGCGGCGAGAAAGACTACCTTCTCTTTCTATGCGTTCTAATTAGAAAGAGATGGATAGTATATTTCGCCGAGACAAAGCTCGCGCGCGCGGTTTGTTCTGACCGTGCTGTAAAGTGAAGTGTAAAAGTGAGTGTGTGTATTTTTAAGGTCAATAAGTTTACTAAAAATGTAAACATTGAAAAGTTGTATTTAAGCAATGCTTTGTTTATATAGGTATTTAGAGCGTCGCCGGGATGCAGGGGACATGTACGACGATACGAGGGAATCGCCCTTAATGGATTCTGCTGACAAGATACGGAGCATGATCGATATCACGTACACTATCAAGAACCACGATACTTACAGTAAGTTAAATTAATTTTGTACTAAGCAGGAACGCTGCTAACAAAATTATAAAAATAAATTAAGGAAAAATTTAAAGATTTAACGCTCCGAGCCGGTTCCCTACCGCGTTGTAAGAAGGAACTGATTGAAAGATTTAGTGGCCGAGACAGATTGTTTCGATAGCTCAGTTGGTTAGTAGCGACGGACCATGAATGCCTGTGGTCGCCGGTTCGAATCCGGCTCAGAGCATTCAATTTTACCTTTAATTTAAATTTACAGTAAGTTCCTTGATCAATACCTTAGTTACAGGTCGATTCACGAGGGCTGGCATGAATGAATTGACCGAAAGTAATGTCATTCGTCACTGTGAGTGCCGTTCTTATACAGGGTCCTCCTAATATTATGTAAACATGTACCTAATACGTTTTCGTTATTCAAAAAAATATTATATTATTATAATCTGCACCAAGTATCATGTTAATCCTCTTAGTAATTATTATTAAAGTCCTTTGTAAATAAACGTATGTATATTTTTCCGACTTATTTTTAATGTCAAGAATCGAAAGGCGATGGCTTCTTCGAACTGTTAAAAAAATAAAAAAGAACAGAGAGCAAAGAGTATGCTATTCTCTAAAACACAATTATCATAATCACTTTTTGCATCAACCTGTATTTAATAATTATGTGATACATTATCATTCACTCGTTCGATTCATTCGTGCCAGCCTTCGTGAATCGACCTGTACTTGTATATATGGTACAGTCGCCAGCATTAATATGCTGTAACAAAACGGTGAAAAGTATCTCACACGTTCTAACGGCCCTAGAAATAGACGTGTGGCAGAATTAATGCGCGCTATGTTCTGTTTACTAACTAAACGTTGTCGTTTTTTACAGTCGACATAAGAGTATTCAGCTTCAACCTGATCCTGGCCATGGACTTCCTGAACAAGATCGCGGATTTCATGAAGACAGGTCTGGCTGATAATTCAAAAGACTCCGACGAGGATATTGTAGACATGACGCCCCAAATCACGAACAAGTCGGACAAAGCTGTTGACGCGTTCCCGGTGAGTAAAGAACCTTCTGATCCCAATAAAACCGATCCGAATTTCATCAACAGCAACAATAATAATACCACTGGTTAATCTTTTTTGCATTGATATACAGTATGTAAACTTACTAAAACCATTTATTTAAATCCGGGCATATCTAGGTGATAAATAAGGTTGTGGTACAAAAATTATTAAAATCCCTACGCTTTTTCTACAAATTATAATTTGTAATACCAAAATGAATTTATGATTCTATAACATCCTGTATTATTTGTTTGCAATTGTTACACGTGTTTTCTGGCTGTCAAGTCAAGGTCAAGTTCAAAACATGCAACGTCAGTTAAGGTAAGGCTATGTGCACACTTACAATTAAATACGACGTGGCTCAATGTGGCGTACGCGGTACATCGTTAGCCGTTATTTGAACCAAGTGACGGCGAGGCGGTTGTTTTCGTGAACGCTACGCATCAAATAGGATTTTGCCGGGCACGTCGCATGATTTTGTTAAAAGCTTGTACACTCCGCAGCTTCATTTCTTCCTCCGTTCTCGACTTTTTTGATTGCTTCACCCAACCCCAGAAGAAAATAATCGCAAAAAATCATCTCGTTTCAAGGAAAATGGATGCTGTTGATCCCGTTTTAAAATTTTGTGGACGGCTGTATGACTAATATCATAGAACCGCCCTGCTTTTCTAGTGCTGATGCCAGGATTTTCTGCAAAATGGTTTAAGATCCTTTCTTCCGCTCTGACGTCAATACGAGGACGAGGTCCACTACTTCTAACCGGAACCGCTCTTGCATTGTTACGCAGTCTGGTAATCGCCCTTACAATTATACGTGAGTCCGTTGGCCGTCTCCGTTGCAGAAATCTCTCAGCGTACAATTGAAGAGATGCCGCACCATTATTTCTGCATTCCCCGTAAACAAAGAATCATATACACTATCTCTTCAGCAGTAAAATTCAACGGCATCATGAATTACATGTTTGTTTGCAATGAAGAAACGTCACATTGAGAATTAATCTTTTCATTTGATTAGTAACCAAACTTTTTAGGTGGAATAATTAAGAAAAAAAATTGACAATAAAGTGACACCAGTGAAATTCAAATGTTATAAATGCCATGGATTGATTATGTTTTTCATAGTAAAATCGGTTTTAGTAATGCTAGTCATTTCCTACGGTTTCTGAACGCATTTTAGAGCACTAATGATATGTGCGTAGATAAAAGGTTTTTTTAACTCTAATTTCACTAAAAACGGGCAATTAAAATTCAGGACATTTACAGGTCTTCAGGTGTTTACTTTCGTATTTTCACCTACGTAAAAAACTAAAAGCTTTTAAAATCTACATACATTAATAGAGACAAATATTTTTTATCAAGTTACGAATTTTGATAAAAAAATTAGTCGCGTGATCTTGACATGCCATAACTAGTTATATTTCAATTGTTAGTCATTATTCTTCTGATTATTATTATTGAATGTTATTGTATGTCATTGACGATCACAATAGGGATTCCATCGTGCATATGTCGAAACTTTAAAGACTTTTTTTTTCCCTTCGCAGTCAGTAGCGTTGAAAAAGAAGCCAACAATGAGCAACCAGCCACCGGAGCCGCCGAAGCTGGCCATGATGACGGTCAACATCAAGATTGAACAGCCCGACATCATCCTAGTCGAGTCACTGGAGCAGAAGACTTGCCACGCCTTAGTTCTTAATGTGAGTGTTGAATACACATACTCATAGTCATAATATTATATAAATATTCATCATCATTAATTTAAGAGTTATCCTCTTGTCGGTGGGGTACCTTTTTTGGTTTTCCCTTTCTCTCTGTTGTACGCCAGCCCTTTGATTTGCTGATACGACACGACACCAACCTTTTCCTTTATTTGGTCTATATAACTGCGTCGTGGTCTTCCCCTGCCTCTCTTTCCTTCTATCTTTCCTTCCATGATGGTTTTAAAGAAGCCGTGCCGTACCAAATGACCAATCATTTTCCCCTTCTAGTGCTGATGGTGTTCAAGATCGATCTCTTCTCTGTCACCCTTCTCAAAACGTCCTAATTTGTTACTCTCTCAGTCCAGTTTAGTCCTGCTTAAATATAATATATAAATATTACAAGTCCCATAAATAAATATAACACATAAATATGACACTCGTACACAAAATCGAACTAGCTTCATAATTACCTCAATAAGGCTTGTGTTATGGAAAGGTTCTAGACAATGATATATTGAATAGATGTAAATACATAGAAAACATCCCAGATATAAAACAATATTCATGCTCATCACACAAATATTTGCCCTAACCGGGATTCGAAACAAGGACCGTCAGTTTCGTAGGCAAGGTTTACACTTACCAGGTCATCAAAATAAAGTGTAAATGTTCTGCATAATAGTTATAGGTACTTATGCGAAGAGGGCTATATTTATTCCAATCAAATTTCAATGCTTTTTTAGGGTTCCGTAGCCAAATAGCAAAGTAGATGTATTCTGTGAACCGCATTAAGATTTTCACACAAATATATAAAATAAACAATAAGTTTTAGGGGTTCCCTATACTTAGAACTGAAACCCATTTTTTACCCATACTTGTAGGGTATCTATGGATACTGTGGATAGGTCTTCAAAAACGATATTGAAGTCTAATATCATTTTTTTCTAAACTCGAGGGACACTTCCAAAGTGGTAAAATGTGCCCCCCCCTGACTTATAAAAAAAGATAATGATAAAACTAAAAAAAAATATGATGTACCCTGCAAACTTCCACCGAAAATTGTTTTGAAAGAGATCTTGTAAGTAGTTTTTATTTTAATACGTCATAAATGGTAAACCGTAATTTACTTTTCATTCAACGGATAATGGTACGGAACCCTTTGTGCGCGAGTCCGATTCGCACTTGGCCGGTTTTTTTCCGTGCTCATTTCAGTAAGTTTACCATAGCAATAGTAGATTTTTAACCGAGGGCTAAAAGGCACCCATTTCTGACGAGATATTTTGGCGCTCGAACGAAGTGATGAGCACCAATGGTTCGAGTCAGAAATGGGCGACTTTCACCCGAGTTAAACACTCTGCTTTTCATATCGAATACGAGGAAAGTAAACATTATCCATTATCGTGACGAAAAATAATACTTTGTCCCATCTCACCTGTTCTAAAGATAGAGGCATATATCTGTCTCGATCGCGCTTATCCTATTATATGATTTAATGACGTCACTCACGAGAAAAAAAATGGTGCTTGGTGTTTCCGGTTTCGGTCACATGACATATGAGTAGGTAGATAATAAAACTACGACTTTAATTTTGAAATTCAAAATATTCGTTATGTTTTTATAACCAAATAGTATTATTTTCGTATATCCTCAAGTCAAAACTATATAAATAACATAATTTCATTATTTAATTGTGATAGACGAAAATAGTCTGTTCGGATATGTGTATTTATTATTAGTATTATTTGAAGAGTGGCTGTATGCGTTTCTGCCTTAGCTCACAAATGCACAACTATAAGTTAAAAAACGGCACCGACCTAAATATGCTATCCTTTTCAATAAAGACAGCTTTCTTTGGGAATATCGTTTTATGTATGTCTGTAAAAATTTATAATCATTTACCCGCAGAAATAAGGAACTCGGACATGCCTGAATTTAAATACAAACTACATAAATTTTGCTTAGATAAATGTTATTATAGAATTAATGAATATTTGACATCCGTAAAATAATAAATAATTTTATGTAATACTTAGTAATATTGTAAATCTTAAGAAGAAATGAAATCATAATGTGTATCCGATTATGATATTATTGTAAACTTAACTTAGCTTCAATTTGGAAATTTGCATGCTTCTTCAAGTGAAATGTACGCATCCAAAATTATTGTCCACCTATGTTCATCACTACATTTGTGCAAATAAACATATCTTTATCTTTATCTTAAAAAAGGTCTGTGGGTGTATTCCATTTCCACCACTTCATGAAGCCTAGTGAATATTTTAGCTAAAATTAAATTAATGAATTTACAAGATAAACATATTTTATATTTAATAAAATAAATTCCATGAACTAGTAAGAATAAAATTATTTCCCTTTGTCAGTGGCGGGGTAAGTATTGATATTTATTAGAATTAGTTCCCGCATAGTGCTTGTAAGGCGAGGACTAATTGGAATACACTACTTTTCTGCACTAGAGCAGAAACGTATCACTTTCAGCACACTTTTTAGAACAACAACGACCTACTTTCAGAGCATGAGATATGAAAAATATATTCCACACGCTCAATTGACGTCACAAATATTCGTTAAAGATAGTCGAGGAGTATATACTAGTGGCAGATAATTTAGATCGCCTGATTGAAAGTGACTAAACCCTGACTTCATTTCAATCCAAATGTCTTCTATAAAATGTTCCCACTAAAATGACCACTTAAACGTTTCTTTCCACCCAGATGGAAGCCCGTTTCAAACTGCGCAAAACGGACGAGCGTATGGTGGCCGACGGCGGCATCTCCGGGCTGCAAATGGTTCTCCGTACGCTGGGCAAGACGGAGAAGGACCCGCGCTACCTGCTGGAGCCGGCCACGCTGTCGGTCGCGCTGTCGCAGCCGCCGGGCGCCGGCATGCACGTCGACGTGGCCGTGTCCGACATCAAGATCACCGTGTCGCCTCGTAAGTGTATAGGGTCATTACGTAACTCTATAGGGCATCTCTGGGCTGCAAATGGTTCTCCGCACGCTGGGCAAGACGGAGAAGGACCCGCGCTACCTGCTGGAGCCGGCCACGCTGTCGGTCGCGCTGTCGCAGCCGCCGGGCGCCGGCATGCACGTCGACGTGGCCGTGTCCGACATCAAGATCACCGTGTCGCCTCGTAAGTGTATAGGGTCATTACGTAACTCTATAGGGCATCTCTGGGCTGCAAATGGTTCTCCGCACGCTGGGCAAGACGGAGAAGGACCCGCGCTACCTGCTGGAGCCGGCCACGCTGTCGGTCGCGCTGTCGCAGCCGCCGGGCGCCGGCATGCACGTCGACGTGGCCGTGTCCGACATCAAGATCACCGTGTCGCCTCGTAAGTGTATAGGGTCATTACGTAACTCTATAGGGCATCTCTGGGCTGCAAATGGTTCTCCGCACGCTGGGCAAGACGGAGAAGGACCCGCGCTACCTGCTGGAGCCGGCCACGCTGTCGGTCGCGCTGTCGCAGCCGCCGGGCGCCGGCATGCACGTCGACGTGGCCGTGTCCGACATCAAGATCACCGTGTCGCCTCGTAAGTGTATAGGGTCATTACGTAACTCTATAGGGCATCTCTGGGCTGCAAATGGTTCTCCGCACGCTGGTCAAGACGGAGAAGGACCCGCGCTACCTGCTGGAGCCGGCCACGCTGTCGGTCGCGCTGTCGCAGCCGCCGGGCGCCGGCATGCACGTCGACGTGGCCGTGTCCGACATCAAGATCACCGTGTCGCCTCGTAAGTGTATAGGGTCATTACGTAACTCTATTGGGCATCTCTGGGCTGCAAATGGTTCTCCGCACGCTGGTCAAGACGGAGAAGGACCCGCGCTACCTGCTGGAGCCGGCCACGCTGTCGGTCGCGCTGTCGCAGCCGCCGGGCGCCGGCAAGCACGTCGACGTGGCCGTGTCCGACATCAAGATCACCGTGTCGCCTCGTAAGTGTATAGGGTCATTACGTAACTCTATAGGGCATCTCTGGGCTGCAAATGGTTCTCCGCACGCTGGTCAAGACGGAGAAGGACCCGCGCTTCCTGCTGGAGCCGGCCACGCTGTCGGTCGCGCTGTCGCAGCCGCCGGGCGCCGGCATGCACGTCGACGTGGCCGTGTCCGACATCAAGATCACCGTGTCGCCTCGTAAGTGTATAGGGTCATTACGTAACTCTATTGGGCACCTCTGGGCTGCAAATGGTTCTCCGCACGCTGGTCAAGACGGAGAAGGACCCGCGCTACCTGCTGGAGCCGGCCACGCTGTCGGTCGCGCTGTCGCAGCCGCCGGGCGCCGGCGTGCACGTCGACGTGGCCGTGTCCGACATCAAGATCACCGTGTCGCCTCGTAAGTGTATAGGGTCATTACGTAACTCTATTGGGCACCTCTGGGCTGCAAATGGTTCTCCGCACGCTGGTCAAGACGGAGAAGGACCCGCGCTACCTGCTGGAGCCGGCCACGCTGTCGGTCGCGCTGTCGCAGCCGCCGGGCGCCGGCGTGCACGTCGACGTGGCCGTGTCCGACATCAAGATCACCGTGTCGCCTCGTAAGTGTATAGGGTCATTACGTAACTCTATAGGGCATCTCTGGGCTGCAAATGGTTCTCCGCACGCTGGTCAAGACGGAGAAGGACCCGCGCTTCCTGCTGGAGCCGGCCACGCTGTCGGTCGCGCTGTCGCAGCCGCCGGGCGCCGGCATGCACGTCGACGTGGCCGTGTCCGACATCAAGATCACCGTGTCGCCTCGTAAGTGTATAGGGTCATTACGTAACTCTATTGGGCACCTCTGGGCTGCAAATGGTTCTCCGCACGCTGGTCAAGACGGAGAAGGACCCGCGCTACCTGCTGGAGCCGGCCACGCTGTCGGTCGCGCTGTCGCAGCCGCCGGGCGCCGGCGTGCACGTCGACGTGGCCGTGTCCGACATCAAGATCACCGTGTCGCCTCGTAAGTGTATAGGGTCATTACGTAACTCTATAGGGCATCTCCGGGCTGCAAATGGTTCTCCGCACGCTGGGCAAGACGGAGAAGGACCCGCGCTACCTGCTGGAGCCGGCCACGCTGTCGGTCGCGCTGTCGCAGCCGCCGGGCGCCGGCATGCACGTCGACGTGGCCGTGTCCGACATCAAGATCACCGTGTCGCCTCGTAAGTGTATAGGGTCATTACGTAACTCTATAGGGCATCTCTGGGCTGCAAATGGTTCTCCGCACGCTGGGCAAGACGGAGAAGGACCCGCGCTACCTGCTGGAGCCGGCCACGCTGTCGGTCGCGCTGTCGCAGCCGCCGGGCGCCGGCATGCACGTCGACGTGGCCGTGTCCGACATCAAGATCACCGTGTCGCCTCGTAAGTGTATAGGGTCATTACGTAACTCTATAGGGCATCTCTGGGCTGCAAATGGTTCTCCGCACGCTGGTCAAGACGGAGAAGGACCCGCGCTACCTGCTGGAGCCGGCCACGCTGTCGGTCGCGCTGTCGCAGCCGCCGGGCGCCGGCATGCACGTCGACGTGGCCGTGTCCGACATCAAGATCACCGTGTCGCCTCGTAAGTGTATAGGGTCATTACGTAACTCTATTGGGCATCTCTGGGCTGCAAATGGTTCTCCGCACGCTGGTCAAGACGGAGAAGGACCCGCGCTACCTGCTGGAGCCGGCCACGCTGTCGGTCGCGCTGTCGCAGCCGCCGGGCGCCGGCAAGCACGTCGACGTGGCCGTGTCCGACATCAAGATCACCGTGTCGCCTCGTAAGTGTATAGGGTCATTACGTAACTCTATAGGGCATCTCTGGGCTGCAAATGGTTCTCCGCACGCTGGTCAAGACGGAGAAGGACCCGCGCTTCCTGCTGGAGCCGGCCACGCTGTCGGTCGCGCTGTCGCAGCCGCCGGGCGCCGGCATGCACGTCGACGTGGCCGTGTCCGACATCAAGATCACCGTGTCGCCTCGTAAGTGTATAGGGTCATTACGTAACTCTATTGGGCACCTCTGGGCTGCAAATGGTTCTCCGCACGCTGGTCAAGACGGAGAAGGACCCGCGCTACCTGCTGGAGCCGGCCACGCTGTCGGTCGCGCTGTCGCAGCCGCCGGGCGCCGGCGTGCACGTCGACGTGGCCGTGTCCGACATCAAGATCACCGTGTCGCCTCGTAAGTGTATAGGGTCATTACGTAACTCTATAGGGCATCTCCGGGCTGCAAATGGTTCTCCGCACGCTGGGCATGACGGAGAAGGACCCGCGCTACCTGCTGGAGCCGGCCACGCTGTCGGTCGCGCTGTCGCAGCCGCCGGGCGCCGGCGTGCACGTCGACGTGACCGTGTCGGACATCAAGATCACCGTGTCGCCTCGTAAGTGTATAGGGTCATTACGTAACTCTATAGGGCATCTCCGGGCTGCAAATGGTTCTCCGCACGCTGGGCAAGACGGAGAAGGACCCGCGCTACCTGCTGGAGCCGGCCACGCTGTCGGTCGCGCTGTCGCAGCCGCCGGGCGCCGGCGTGCACGTCAACGTGGCCGTGTCCGACATCAAGATCACCGTGTCGCCTCGTAAGTGTATAGGGCCATTACGCTGGTTACGTGACCACCTTCGCTTAGCGACCACCTGAAGGAGAAGGTTTTTTCTATTGAAGATAACATCAATTCTACAGACCCTATTGAGACAATTAGTTGTTCATGCATTTTTTGTTGTTTTAGAATATAAATATACTAAAAAACCTAGAAAATATCCTTTCAGTTCAGCAACTCAGCTAAGTGGTCGCCAACCGGCACATGAAACTAGGTGGTCGCTGACCGGCGAAATGACCCTACTATACTTGACGCCGTACATAGATTCCAAAATTATAAACATAAATAACATAAATAGCATAAATACTTCCTAAATTATAACCAAATCATTGTGTTACTAACCCGTGCTAATTATAAGATTTCATTGTATTTGTTATTTATTTATTTATAATCTATATGGATCGTAATCTATGGAAATAATTGATAACCTTAAAATTGCCATTAAAATGATGGACGTAGCTAAAAATAGGCTACGTCCATCATTGGAAGAGTGTAAGTTTGCCAGTGTCGGTTTTTTTTCAGTTTAATGTCATTTTTTATGTTATAATTTTGGAATCTATATACGGCGTCAAGTATAGGCAGGGTTCCAAATTATCAAGATAATTACGCTTCTTAATAATTATCGGATAATTATCTCACCATTATCAGAACCAGATAGGTAGGGCTGAGCTGTAGGCTACTATCGGGGTCCACAGGTGGTGGATAGTGGAATAGCCATCAGATATGATGGTTAGCTGCGAATATATAGAATAAGCAGTCCCCAACCACACAGCGGCGGAACCAAAAGGATGTAGCGGGATAACCGGTGGGGCGGTTATCTCATCAAAAAGTTACAATATCTAAAGACGGTTCTGTGATATGGCGAGTAAATGCCGCCATTAAATAAGCATTCCCTTGGTGTTAGGCAGCAGTGGCACCAGTACTGGCAGGGGGCCGAAGATGGGATGTCTGGATGGGCCCTTGACTAGATATTAGGAGGCGAATACCCTTCGGTTCCTGAACTGCGGTGTGAAAGGCAAGGGGGAAACCATCACACTATTCCTCCCTATTATGGAGCAATTTATGGAGATGTACAACAACGAAAATATGGTTCTTGACAACGGGCTTCCACGATGTAGCATGCCGTGGCGGTCCGAGTCCGGCAGGGTCAGGAGCAAGGCTGACTCGGTCGTCATCCTGCGAAATCCTTGTAAAATTGGGACGTGGAATGTGAGAACGATGTTACCTTCGGGGAAATTAGAAGAAGTCAAAATAGAGATGGGAAGACTAGGAATAGACATATTGGGTTTATGTGAGACGAGATGGGAAAGTAGTGGAGACTATTGGTCGGATGACTATCGAATAATACATACAGGAGAACAACGGGGTATCAACGGGACGGCGATAGTTTTAAACAAGAAATGGGGCAATTTAGTGGAAAATACAATTCATTTCAACGACCGGATAACAGTTGTAAAAATTAAATCCCAGCCCAACGATATCATTATTGTACAAGTCTATATGCCTACTGGTAGCTACTCTGATGATGAAATTGAAGATATGTACAACAACTTGGACACAGTCTTAGATGCAGTACAGGACAAGGATAATTTGATAGTGATGGGTGATTTCAATGCTGTGGTAGGAGAAGGAAGAGAGGAAAATATTGTAGGGAATTTCGGATTGGGAAAAAGAAATAAAAGAGGTGATCGACTAGTGCAGTTCTGTAAAGAAAACAATCTATTCATTAGCAACACAATGTTTCAACAGCCAAAACGGAGATTATACACCTGGAAAATGCCTGGCGATATTGGTAGATATCAAATAGATTACATTATATGTAAAAATAAACATAGAACTCTTATTCAGAATTGCAAAACATTGCCTGGAGCAGACTTGAATACGGACCATAATTTACTATGCAGCTCACACAGTTTTGGAATGAGAAGAAATAAAAGAAAGAACAAGCCAAAGTCCATAGATCTCACTAAGCTTAAGGATATAAATAGTAACGGTAAAGTGCAATATAGTAACAAATTAGGTGATAAATTAGTGCAATATAAGAATAATAAAATTGACGTTATTGATGAACATAGCTTAGAAATAAGGTGGAATAATATACGTGATGTAATGATAGATACTTCAGAACAATGCCTAGGAAAGGAAAAGATAGTACCTCGAAAGGCATGGATTAGTTCTGATATAATAGACTTGATGATAGAAAGACGAGAATTTAAACATAAAAATAGTATCGAAAGTGTGAATAAGTATAAGCAGTTGACAAATAGAATAACCACATTGTGTAGAGAAGCCAGGGAAGAAGAAATAGTTAAAACATGCGATAGCATAGAATCCTTAATTAAGAAGGGGAATATGAATCAAGCTTACCATATCATCCGTCAATTAGGAAAAAAGAGTCAGACAAAAAGTGCTGCTATCCTAGATGAACAGGGTAACATTTTGCTAGATAGCAAGGATGTTGCAGATCGGTGGCAAAGATATTTGGAGAAGTTATATGACGGTGAAGGCTTAGCTAGCAACGACATAGAAAAGGAAGAATTAGTGGAAGTAGATGATGCTGGTCCAGAAATAATCAGAAGTGAATTTGAAAAAGCCCTTTCTAGTTTACAAACTGGAAAAGCTGCTGGTAATGACAAGATTTACGTAGAGTTCATAAAATACGCAAACTGTGATATACTTAAAGATGAAATTTATGAATTAGTTACTAAAATGTATAATATCGGTCACGTCCCTACTGATTTTTACACTTCTAAAATAGTTACTTTACCTAAAAAGGCGAACACTTTAAAATGTGAAGAACACAGAACACTAAGTTTAATATCACAAGCCAGTAAAATATTACTCAAAATTATACAGAATAGAATTAGACCGCTAACTGAAAACTATCTAGGACCTGACCAATATGGATTCAGACAAAACAAAGGGACGAGAGAAGCAATATTAGCCTTAAGAATGATTACTGACAGAAGAATGGATTTAGACCAGGACACACACATAGCATTTATAGACTTAGAAAAAGCATTTGACAAAATTAATTGGAAAAATATGATGTCAATCTTGAAGGAAGCTGGATTAGATTATAGAGACCGAAGAATTATTTTTGAACTCTACAGAAATCAAAGAACTTTAATTGAAATAGGAGAAGAAGCTAGAAAGGCGAAGATACGGCAAGGAGTTCGGCAGGGTTGTCCACTTTCGCCTCTTATCTTTAATGTGTTCATAGAGTGTGCCATTAGAAAATTAATAGAGTCCAGAAAAGGGGGGGTTCATTTCAATGGGAAAAAAAATTCAATTTATTCGTTTTGCTGATGACATTGCGGCTTTTGCAGAGTCATCAAATCAGTTAGAAGAATTAGTTACAGATATAAATGCAATTTTTGAAGATTTTGGACTTAAAATAAACATTAATAAAACAAAAATGCTAGTAACCTCAAAAAGGCACTAGGCACTACAGGCACTACACCAGACATTATCGCGAGGATAGCCATGGCGAAGCAGGCTTTCAATGCCAAGAAGAGCCTGCTCAAAGCCAGAATAGCAGGCCATATTCGGAAGAGGCTTATAAAAGTGTACATCTGGAGCATAGCGTTGTATGGAAGCGAAACGTGGACAATGACACAGCGTGACAGAGAACGATTGGAGGCCTTCGAAATGTGGTGCTGGAGGCGAATGGAGAGGATTAGTTGGAAGGATAAGAAGACGAATGAGGAGGTGCTTGAGAGAGTGAAAGAGAAAAGAACGTTGTTGAAGACCATTGAGAACAGGAGAGGCAGGATGTTGGGCCACTTGTTACGACACGATGATTTTATGAAAACCATAGTAGAAGGGAAGATAGAGGGAAAGAGGAAGAGAGGGAGACCAAGAAGATCTTTTATGGACCAAATAAAAGAAAAAGTAAACGGCGCGTCGTATCAAGAGGTCAAAACAATAGCTGAGAACAGAGAGGAATGGAAATTGCTCCACCGACAAGATTTTGAATCTTAAATATAATGATGAATCAGAACCAATGAAACTCGAGTTCGCTCAACTTTGCATAATCCGAACTGAATTCTTTTTGTAAGGGGAATCCCCACTGCGCGGCACTTCACATTGTCACTTCGTGCGTTCGGATAGACGCAAGTGCGGAAATACACGTTCGAATACTTCGAATACAGTTCACTTTCACGAGCGCAATTACAATTATCCATCTGTTATTATCACGATAATTATAACGATAATTATCATGATATTTATCGTGATAATATCCTTTCGAACACACAACTAAGTAGAGCTCTCCGGCTTGCAAATGGTGCTTAGGTCGCTCTTCATAAGCGTGTACTAGGGTTGTTTCAAAGGTGGTTTTATTTTATTTTATCGGAGTTGAAGTAGGAGCTAGTGTCGGGCAGCCTTCGTGAATGTGAGCTTCGTGACGCGCGTGTGTGAGATACGTAGTTCCCAGGGCAATAGGGCAAAACATCGTCATCATCATCATCATATCAGCCGAAAGACGTCCACCGCTGGACATATGCCTCCCCCAAATAGTGCCACTGTTGTGACTGTTAAGTTGGCAACGGTGTTGCCTTACTTCTGCCACAAGCGGATTTGACAGATGTGCATTCCACCTTATTATCTGTGCTCGGTGGGAAAAATATGTAAAGCAACTCTCGAAATAAACAGTGTTAAATTAAGGTCGTGTATTAATTAATTACCGGCTAGCTAATCCCAAAATATAGGGATATGACAGCCACAATGACCGGGCCTGCGCCCCCCCATCTAGCGGACTCCCGCGACCTTTACCCGGTCATCATGAAATATATAATTTAGTCTAATCTAATTGACAACATTTCAAAATATGTAATGATGTCTAAATCGAAAACCATTTCGATAATTATCTTATCTGAACGTAATAAAGTGGTTTTCCCATTATTATTCTTACTCGTTTCGGAGAAAATCACCTAAATCTGTAAAACGCGGTATACCCCGTGCGTGACGTCATTCCTACGTCTGTTAGTGAAATATGTGGACAGGTGCCATAGAAAGACATAATAATGAGGTCATGTTTTACTTACGACTTACGACCTATTGGAATTCACTACTTTTTAATTTTGATATTCTTGAATGAAAATAAACATTTTGGGGAAAAAAAACACGTACATACCTTAAAATTTCATTTTCTATCGAACTAAATCATATAATGGACCACTTAAAAAAATGAAATGTTGTCAATTTCATACTGAATGCATTGGAGCACCAATAATTGTGTATAGCAACAAAAGAGGTATAGCGATAAAAGGTACACTGCTTCCTGGCTAAGGGTTAATATGAGGCAAGTTTGTTTTGTGTCTCCTTAATATATACCGCGGCTTATATTCTCCATTAATTTGAATGACGTATTCACAGATATCATAGCCCTGTTGAACCGCGTGATGGCAACCATGACCAGCTCCGAAGAAGACGAAACTCAGCACACGGACAAGATTATCTTCTACGATAACCTGTGGAATATCACGCCTTTCAAACCGAACCAATATTGGTTCTTGAAAACAGGTAGGTTGAAGGTTCACGATATGAAATTGCATTTTATAGGTGCCGTTTTAGCCTTACTCCGTTCCCACTTGTCGGCTGTCGGTGCCTTATACAAATTGGTGTCTGACAAGTGTGAATAGCTTTATATAAAATGCTGTGCCACTGGGACGACCGATTAAAATCCGGACCAACATCCGACATAGTAGGAATGCTTGTGTATAGCGTTGTTTTATGTTAGTAGAGTACTTACAATTCACAAAATTCGATTCGAATCACACTCGCATAATATCCTCTTGCCGCGTAAAGCCTAAAAGGCTCTTCAAATGAATTTATACAGGTGTAGCCACCAAATAAAATAACAAATAATGCAGAATTTTCTCTAAAAAGGATTCAAAATATTGTCAAATGGCGAAGGAAATAAAGCAGGGGATTAAATAATCACATAGTTATAAGTGTCCAAAGTTTTAAGAGGGGGTTCTGTCTCTTTTCCGCAAAACGCACCTACATATGAAACGATTGTCATTTACTATGACGCTCGGGGATCGGGACGTTTTCTCTCTAACAAGCAATATTAAATCGGTTGCAGCTTCGTATTTTTTTGAGATATCTGAATGGGATTTTCTATTATTTTGCCTTCTTTTGGCGTGATATTTTATTTTTGAGTCTACACCCCTATTGGATCAGGGTTGGTATTGTTATGTTTCGTTCGATTTTAGAAATCTCCACTCTATTTGTCTATTATGGTAGACTCAAATTTGATTGCTTTTTTTTCCTGTATTTATTTCTGGCACACATTTATTTCTGGCCATACTTACCCATATATTTAACGATCGCTTATTGGAGATATATTTAAACCACAGGCAGTAAAAATCTCTAATTTTGTATATACGGTGATCGAACCAAATGTTGTTTTGTTACGTGACAGCATTTTTTCAGGATAACATGTTTGTTAAATGACCATAAACACCTGTTACAGAACTAGCAGAAGAAGCCATGGATTTAGAAGAGCCGGAAGAATTAGCACTGCCAGCGAAACCTCCGGGTAACGAAATCTGCCTCCTGTCCAGCCCGTCTATCATTCTCTCGTTAGAGATGCAGATCGGTACTGAGACGATCCCGGTTCTGGTCATGCAAGCCTCGCTCAGCGGGCAGGTCAAGGATTGGAGTTCTGACGTAAGTAAAATAAGGGGCATTTTGTACTAACAACGTTGCACAGTGTTTTATAGGAGCCAAAAAAGTGACATCCCCATTTTATTAATATCCGGGTGTCAGAAACAAGATTTTCAAAAATGTTTATCTCAAAAACTTCACATATTAGAAACGCGGGTGTTTTAATTTCGCATTTGTAATAATCTAAACTACAGTAATTTGTTATAAAATGGGTATGTCACATTTTTGGCTCCTATAAAACACTGCGTTGACGACGTTTTTTCTTTTTGCTAAGGAAAATGTATTATGGATAAGGAGCTACGATATAATCGAGTTCCGCATATATAAGCATAAATATGGCTTAATTTTTCCTTTAATTTAAAATTTATGATTTCGTTAGGAGCGTTACTACTTAATACAAAATTAATTTAGTATGGGGTGGCGCATCGTTACTGACGATTTCTCAATATAATTTGAGATGTTGGTGCCGTTAAGAAGCTCAAGTCTTCTGGTAGATGTCGCTACACGTCTGGGAAGGAACTGGTTGAGAGATTTAGTGGCCGAGACAGATTGTTCCGATAGCTCAGCTGGTTATTCACGACGGGCCATGAATGCCTGTGATTGCCGGTTTGAATCCGGCTTGGAGCATTATATTTTCCTATTTCTCCTGTAATTTATAATTTAGCTAGCAGTGTTACTGCTTAATACAAAATTAATAAATATGTCTTGTTGGAAATGTTAATTCATGGATCTGAGATTCTCTGCACTTAAACTTTACACTGTCATATACCGTTGTCCTATAGTATTTATAAACTATACAGTTCTACCTGGAGTCGACGTGGGCGATGCAAGTGTCGTACTACAACCTCGGCCGCGCCGTGTGGGAGCCGCTCGTCGAGCCGGTTGAAGTGCTGAAAGACTACGCATACAAACATGTGCCGTGGGAACTCAAGATGGAGGTAACATGACCTAAATGCCTGCAGGGGCTCGATTTTATTTCAGAGGGAGGCAATAAATACTTGAACTTTTCACACCTGCTATTCAGAAATGAGTAGTTGTTGCGCTCAAACGAAGGATCAAAGTTGTACTTTTCTTTCCTGGTATTGTGTGTTTAATTTAAAATGTCCTCATAGAAGGTGTGAAAAGCAGTATATGACACTCAGTAAAATTGTGTCCATCTCAAAATAATTTACTCACCCGTGGGTGTTAGTATAAAAAGGCTCCGGTCGTATATTTATCATCAAATACCTGCGATCTGGGACTGGCCTGTGGGTAGGCCCCCCACAAGGTGGACTGATGACCTGGTAAAGGTTGCGGGAGTCCGCTGGATGCGGGTGGCGAGGGACCGGTCATTGTGGCACTCTTTCGGGGAGGCCTATGTCCAGCACAGCAGTACTGGACGTCTTTCGGCTGATATGATAACCTGCGATTTGAGACATTATTTTTGAGTTGAGTAGTGTATTATTGCGTAACACGGTACAATATAATTAATGCTTACATAATATTTAAGTGTGCTACAAAGGACCGTAGTATCGGATAGTGTCATATTTTCTCGAAAAAGGATTAAAAATGTAGTCAAATGGAGAAAAATCAACACAAAAGGTTAAATAATCACGAAGTTACATGTGTCCAAAGTTTTAAGAAGGGGTGCATGTTCTGTCCCTCTTTTGCAAAACGCAACTGGAATATTGTGACGTCACTAGAAGACGGCAACGTGCCGCGCCCCGTCGTGTTCAGCGCCGCCGTCGACGCGGCCCCCGGGCAGCCTCGCGTAACGTGACGTCACACTGTTTGCGATTTCTCTCTGTAACAAGCAATATTAAAACGGTTGTAGCTCCGTCATTATTTGAGATATCTGAATGGAATTTTCGTCACTGTTAGGCATATTTTTTGCCTTCTTTCTTTTGGAGTAATAATAATTTTCGAGTGTACACCCCTATGTCCCCCCCTCTATCGGTTTGCAGGTGGTGATGCGTCCGGCCGTGGAGCAGAGCTCCATCGACCTGGCGGACGAGGCGGCCAACGCGGCCGCGGTGGCGCACCGGCAGCCCAACAAGACCGTCACCATCTCCAGCCAGGAGACGCTCGAGATCACCATCACTAGGAGCGGGATGGAGGTACACCAACATAACTACAACTTAGAAAAGTTGAAATACCCTCGACATTTTCATTTCAAAGTTCAACATCTCAAAACCGGCTGAACAAATTTTCGTGAAACATAGCTAAGAACACTCGGGATAAAATTATGTATGACACAGAAAAAACCGCATTCAAATCGGTCCATCCTATAGGGAGCTACGCTACCACAGACAGACACGTTAAACTTATAACACCCCTCTTTTTGCGTCGGGGGTTAAAACACATTTCAAGAGTCACCACCTCTGTAGCCTAGTTGGTACGGCTACGAACCAAGACGTCCCGGGTTCGAATCCCGGTGAGCAAAAACGATTTGCTTGTGTGATGAGCACGAATATTTGTTCCTGAGTCATTGATGTTTTCTATGTGTTTAAGTATTTATTTATCTATATAAGTATGAATATCGTCGTCTAGTTGTACCTGATGGGTTTAGGGTGCAAAGGAAACGGTAAGTTGCTCAGTTATGTAATGTATTCTGCCCTCATAAACCAAATAGCGGTATCTCAAAATGAAATGTCATTGTAAGTTATGTCATTAGTCATAGATTTGAAATTGCATGTTCCAATGACATTTTATTTTGAGTATTCGAGACTAGAGGCTCTAGTATAACTTTTAACGCAACAAAACGTTACGACCGCGTCAAATCCCATACAAATTGAGGGTAGAACGCAAACGCGATCGTAAAGTTTTGTTTCGGTAAAACTTATTCTAGAGCCTCAGGAGAGGAGCATACAGCGGACTTCTAGCACTGAGGCAAAAATGAAAAGAACGCTGACATAAACAGCTACCATAGAGTAAGGATGTATTGCGTTTACAGAGTATCCAACAGTACCATATAGTACAAGCTTTGCTTAAGAAGTTGGGGCCAGGTCGATTTGTGTCAGATTGTCCCCAACAGATTATTATTATTATAATTTGTAAAGCATCAATATTGCAATATTTCAAAATTCTGAAAGCCATCTTTCGCTAAATGATCATAATACGAACGCAAATGGCTTGATGGAATCCTTCAGCGGAGTATGATTTTCGGAATTATGAAATCGGGATAAATATGCGTTCGGATAAATAACTCTACGGAAGTATTTGTCCCTGAAGGGCACACTTCAACTTAATACAATTCTCCGTCGCCCACGAATGAATTCACTCGAATAAAAATAATTTATGATCAGGTAACTAAAACGAACTAAAGAAGTCATGGACGTAATGGTTAGTTTGCGCTTAAGTGCGGAGTGCGCCCTGCCTCGTGTAACGAAGTAATGTATCTGATAGACATAGCTTTATAGATAGACCGTTTAAATTGGTCCTTGCCTGCGCGGCGCGAGGATGCGAGGGTATGACGATAACGGGATGCGCGGCGGGCGACGCCGGTCGTTCTGGTCTACCTATAGTTTAGATCTCCTTCTGTCCTCTAGATATATAACCCAAGGTAGTCACCGTTCCGCGTAAATTGACGAAAAAAGATCGCAGTATTAGTTGCAATAAAGTGGCTTATGCCTTAGCTCTCTAATAATATTGTTTTCGTCTTAGGTGCTGACACTCCTTGGGAATTCGTTTTCAGCGGCCATTGCTGAAACCACAGACCAGAGCGGCGGAAGTGTTTTGGCGAAACTGCATGATGTTAAGGCAAGTAAAACGTTTTTTGTTTCATTTTTCAGGCAGATCAATGTTTATTAATTTATTTAATCTTTATTGCCCAAAAAAAGAAGTTATGTGTCTGTTGCAACAATTCGATTTTGATTAGATTAAAAATGAAAGTAACTTTATGATGACAATTATCGATTCACATAACATATACAACATATACAATTCCTGCTATGGTCATTTGAATCTAGTAGCACAGAAAAATAAATTGAAATTCATTTGTTCGAATAACCAACGCAAGAAAAGAAATGCTACGAGTACCTACTTCATTTGTTTTACGAAAGGTGCAAATAGGTAAAAATAATATAAAATTTTACCTTCCAATAAAATTATTATTATATTTCCTGAAGATGTCCGGGATCCCTTCTTGAGAGGGCGTCAGTGCCTACGACCGGAAGTAGCCGTTTGCGTCAAATGAGTCGCTCCACTCCATCGCTGTGACGTCACATCCGCCCCTGCTACCTGCGAACCCCAGAACCTCCGCCCGCGCTCGCCGCCATGTTGGCTTTCTCATTGTTGCGGAGGAAATGCCGTTGGTAGCCCCCAGGAAGCCATTACTGGGATCCCGGACATCTTCAGGAAATATAATAATAATTTTATTGGAAGGTAAAATTTTATATTATATGTTCCGTTTGATGTCCGGGATCCCTTCTTGAGATCTGTTTGTTATCTCCTGGTGGCGAGTAAGCGGGCGCACACGCGACAGTAGAAATTGGAATTTCCCTAAAGAAGGAAACTAGATTGCTTTAGTGGAGTTAGATTCTAACGGGCACTAATAATTATAGGTTAAATAGATTCGATATAAACGTCTAAAAGAAGATTCAAGTTGCCAAATAAAAGCGTAGGCAAAAAGGTGCTAGAATGTCGTTAATTTTTCTTTTCAGTCATGTAAGTTATTGAAGTAAATTGTTGAGTTTAGGTCTTTAATTACCTAAAGTTACCACATTCTAACCTAATCAATGTTTTGGAAGGGAGCGGTCTTCCAGGAACATTGTTTTGAAGGTATTCTTGAACGAGGCGTTCGAAGATATCCTAGTGATCAACAGTAGGTCACACAATAATGGTCATTGCAGATTTATGAACAAGAATAATAATTAGTACTGAATGCAGTACGCGAACATATTTGACAGAAATAAGTGCGCATGGGAGGAGGTACCTGGCTGTTAATCATGTACCTGGAGTGACACAGTGGCAATTGGATCCATGCAGGCTGCAGGCGTGTATGTACCGATAATAGGCGAGCGCCAGCGTGACGCCCGGAGGAGTATATTCCGCTCCGACTGGCGGACGTGTCACCTAGGAACTCCCGCACATTGTGAACCTTCATCGGCTACGACTTGCCTCTTCAGGTCTGGCCAGTAGAAGAGACTGCGCCACTTGGAAGCCATAATGTTAAACAGACCCAACGTGGTGCCGAGGTGATCTGGAGCGCGAGGCACAAGTTTGGAAGGTGGCTTAGGTCATGTCTTAAATCCAAAAGCTGTTGAACACGTCGTGACAGTAGGCGCTCGAGACTTGCGAGTCGATCGAGATGTATCGCCACAAAAGTGGGTGCCGTCCGAGGTGAACTTTAAAGTCGATGGCCGGGATACCGTATACACCGTATATACCGATAATCAGCGGACGAAGATTTTTTCCCCGTTGGCTTCTGGGCGTTACCGACCATGCAGGTAATATGGGACCAGTGTTTCCCGTAGACGGTTCTTTCCGGCCAGCAGTTTGCAGCAGGAACAGGCGTACATGCTGCTACCTCCGTCCATTTGTAGCACAACATTCGTTACAATAAAGTTAAGACTTTCTCACTTACGGTTAAATGCGGGTTCGTTATGCCGGTCTACTATGGTAGAGTCTCTTATACAGCAGACAGGAGACGAGAGAGAGTGCATAATGCTCTTCGTAGTCTCGCAGGTGTAGTCAGAGAGACGACCCACGGCGCAAAGTTTGCAAAGTTGAGACGATGCCATCCAGTATGAGACTGTTCAAGGCGACACAGGCATATAAAATCGCGCCGTAGAGTTTACCTTATCCCTCGGCACCAGGAACTCGACCTCCATGACAAGTGGTAAGGGCTTACGTATACAACGTTTTTATTACATAAAATTATATAACGGAAGGCGTTTATACAGATTATGAGTCCTATCAAGAAGTTGGACTTTATGGACTTATGGGCCTTAATTTTTTGCAATGTCTACGGCAAATACATGAACTTCTACGAATGATTTCTTTGTTTCATTAGAGATCACTTCAATTGGTTTGCAATAAGGATGTCGTCCATATAGACAATTAACAGAAAGCCCTGGGATTCCAACAAGAAATGTAAATAGTGTTAATTTCTTTTGAAAGTGCCACGAATAATTAATAACTACGTTTTATTTATTTATTTATTTATATAGGAAGATCATCAGCTTAAATATCACACAGTAGCTAAAAACAGTAGTGACAGTTAGCTAATAACAGATCCTCACCGATAGCGTGATGAATATGTAAAAAATAAGTGAGCAAAAACCAAACGAAAACACAGCGCTTTTGCGTCTTGACACGGCTACATAATTTAAGTACTTATTTCTAAATAGACTAAAAAGAAGAGTTACCTACTTAAACCATTTCCCTACCTCTACCGAAAAATTGACGACTAGGCTAGTAAGGGTAGGGTTTTAGGCTAGTAAGTAGGCTACTAAGTTTTAGGCTAGTTACTAGAAGTACTTTAGTTTTGAAAATCTTATTTGAAGAGGATTTTCTGTGTCAAGATTGTATCGGCAGAGGACCCGGATATGGTAGTGTAAAAGCTTGTGCATTGGAGAAGTCGATAGACAGCACAGTATAAAAGGGGTTTTTGAACAATAGGAAACGTATTCTAAGATGATATTCGAAGTTTCCAAGTATATGCAACTGTTTCGGTAAGACAGTTCGCTTAGAATTCACGGAAGTCATTTTCAATAGTGGCATTTACCCGATTCAAGAGTTCGCCTTAAGAGCGAAATCTCGGGCTCGCTTAGGAGCGGCAAGTTGTTTTGTCCCAATTTTGTTTATTAGACCTCTGCGAAAGGTTTGTCCTTATAGAGCAGAACCTGAGTGGGAGAGCGAAAGCGAGCTAAGAGACGATATGAAATCTGTTTGCCCACCTTGTCGATGCCCTCATTCTCCGCAGGCACAAGGGCAGTTTGACGGGGTTGAGAAATATATATTCATAGGTCGGAGACCCATCCGATACCCCTACCACTTACTTTTTAACGACCGTGATCGTTTCGCGTGACCCGACTGCAAGGTACGTTGTGCCGTGACGCGACGAACGTACAAAACGAACCGTGTGATTTGATTGATCGTCAAATAGGTCAGGGAGCGCAGGGGGTCCCAGCATGCGGCGTACTGGACCAATCGGGTATTATTGAGGACTTCGGGCTTCATTCTAATCGTTAGGTTGCACCGCGGCACTCTGCGACTGCTGGGTCGCTCGCTCGCGCCAGAACGCCGGGTAAGCGTAGCTGCTCGTCGATTATTACCTCTGTGAAGCCCGGAGACGTAAGTAGTTCTACCGTACCGCTGTAGCGCGGATGGCGGGCGTTACCATCATGGCGAACAGGACTGCCATGGCGGCCAGCGCCTGAGTAGCGGACAGCGCGGACATAGCGCACAGTACCGCCGTGACAGATAGCACCAGAGTGGTGGACAGCGCCAGTGTGGCGGACAGTGCCAGCGTGGCAGACAGCGTCAGCGTGGCGGATAGTACCAGCGTGGGCGAATAGCAGCGCCATGGCAGACAGCGCCGGCATGGTGGACAGCGCCAGCGTGGCAGACAGCACCAGCATGGTGGACAGCGCCAGCATAGCGGCCAGCGCCAGCATGGCGGAAAGCGCCAGCATGACGGCCGGCGCCAGCATGGCGGCCAGCACCTGCTTGGCGGATAGCGCCAGCATGGCTTCCAGCTCCAGCATAGCGGACAGCGCCAGCGTGGCGGACAGCACCAGCGTGGCAGATAGTACCAGCGTGGGTGGATAGCACCGCCAGCACCGCCATGGCGGACAGCGCCAGCATGGCAGACAGCGCCGGCATGGTAGTCATCGCCAGTGAGGTAGACAACGCCAGCATGTGGGGCAACGTCGCCGTGGTTGCCAGCGCCAGCGAGGCCGGCAGCGTCAGCATGGCTGGCAGCGTCACCGTGGCGGAGAGTGTCACCCTGGCGATCAACGCAGGCGTGGCTGACAGCGCCGCTCTAGTGGACCGCACCAGCGAGGTGGGCAGTCCCAGCATGGCGGGCGACGCCACCAAGGCGGCCAGCACCCACGAGGCGACCAGCACCAGCGAGGTGGAAAGTCTCAGCATGGCGGGCGATGCCCCCAAGGCGGCCAGCACCAACGAGGCGACCAGCACCAGCCAGGTGGAAAGTCCCAGCATGGTGGGCGACGCCACCGAGGCGGCCAGCACCAACGAGGCGACCCTTACCAGCGTGGCGGACAGTCCCAGCGTGTTGGGCAACGCACCGCGGCGGCCAGCACCAACGAGGCGACCAGCACCAGCGAGGCGAACAGTCCCAGCGTGGCGGGCAACGCCACCGAGGCGGCCAGCACCAACGAGGCGACCAGCACCAGCGAGGTGGAAAGTCCCAGCATGGCAGGCGATGCCAACAAGGGCGGCCAGCACCAACGAGGCGACCAGCCACAGCGAGGCGGAAAGTTCCTGCACGGCGGGCAACATCACCGAGGCGGCCGGCACCAACGAGGCGACCAGCACCAACGAGGCGGACAGGTCCAGGTTGGGGTGTAGTAAAGGATACGCAGGACTTAGAAGGTCATAGGCTAGTCATTTAAACGGTTCTGGGACTTTCGGTATCAAGAACAGACTCGGATGGCGGATAGGTAGAACCGACTCGGATGGCGGATAGGTTAGAAGACTTCTGTGGCTCTTGTTTTTGTAAAACGGCGGAAAAAACTTTAAATTAAACTTAAAAGTTTTCAAGTAAGAGATGCTTATTATGAAGTTATTCGTTATGTAAAAATCATGGTCATAATAACACCACCCACATCAAATTTTTCCCAAAAGTCCCGCGCCTCCCTTACCGCGGACCCTTTGACCCAGCTCCGCCGTGGCGGACAGAGCCAGCGGCGGGCAGCGCCATCGCGATCGGCGTCGCCGTCGTGGCGGACGGCCCATGGTAGGAGGTGGCTCCACAGTGGAGGACGGCACCAGACAAGGGGTGGCGCCATTGAGGCGGACGACACCAGATACGGGGGTGGCGCCATTGAGGCGGAGGCACCAGGGTGAGAAGTGATCGTTGTCGGCAGCGGCATCGTACCGGACTGCCGGGTAGCACCATTACATCATAACGATTGCTCCACCGCAGCGGCCGGCGCCGGCGCGGCGGCATGCGGGGCACTTAGGATATTGTTATGTAACTGACTCACCGAACGGTTCGAAAGATATTCAAACCTCCATTCCGGGCACGACAATGTGACTTGAGTCCCGCGCTCGCCCACGCAGGCTCGACTCGCGGCCGCGGGGCGCTTGGACTGCCTGCGGGGGCGCGGGTTGTCTCCCCCCGCGCGGCGCCCGTCGGCTGCAGAAAGATGATCGCGAAGCGCGTTCCTCCTCCTCCGACGCGGAGCGACTCTCGATGTTCATAATGCGAACCAAAACACTCGCGAACAACGAAGTAAAAAATATTTTTTTTACAAAAGAGGGTAGTCCGATAATAAAAGTTATCACTCGCGATTCCCTTTTCTTAGTTATTCAGGACTCCCTCGAGTTTAAAGTTATCTGGATATAAAGAATCGAGGCTTAGAATTCCTCGTTACACAATTTATAAAATAGCTACGAAACGTCCGATCTCTACGGCAGACGACGCAACAATGAGAAAGCCAACATGGCGGCGAGCGCGGGCGGAGGTTCTGGGGTTCGCAGGTAGCAGGGGCGGATGTGACGTCACAGCGATGGAGTGGAGCGACTCATTTGACGCAAACGGCTACTTCCGGTCGTAGGCACTGACGCCCTCTCAAGAAGGGATCCCGGACATCAAACGGAACATATAATAGGATTATCTATAACTTTGTATTTGTTAAGAAACTGTAATTGTCTGGGCCATAATTAGAATACTTACGCTCTTTATTTCCGAACTCAGTAGTCCGTCTATTCCTTACTTCGCATTCAACAACAACATAGCATTTCCTGTCTTGTGACACAATATACTATTTCTCTAACATGCAATAAAATATTGACGTTGTGTTCTTCATAATGGGCTTCGAAGTGTCACGTTTCGGGCGCAGCGATACGAGAGATCCATAATGGCATTTCATACAAAATTTGAAGCCTAGCCTGCGAGATGGTGTTTTTTAATTTCTATACCACAATTTGTGGCGCAGCATCACGGCGTTCAGCCATGAAAATTAAAGTTTGATTTATTGGAGGTTTGGATTATTATTTATTTATTTCTTTGCATGTTTGAGAAAAGCACTATACATACCTCGCCGTGAAAAAGGTTTGCCAGCCTCACAGCTATCCGGTATATTAGTACTCGGTAAAGTCTATATGTAATCGGCCTGCAACCCCTTACTTCCCGGCCTCTGTGTAGTTATGTACTATTACGTCACACCTGGCCATAATGTGACTTTTACCTCACGCGTACGGTTAAACTCGCATTGTGGCGAGGTGAAAGCGTAAAATTGTGTACTCACCGCGGGCAGTAAAAAAGAAAACCTCTATCGCATGTTTACAACCCTTGCCTGCGGCTCGGGTCACAAATACCTGCGATTTCGGGCTTTCTTTCTTTTACAGCCCTTGGTAAGTAATGTACTATTACAGAAGACTAGACCGGAACATTACGGCGCACCGTACGTGCTCCACAATTGCACGGGGCTCACCGCCAAGCTCCTGCTGGAAGACAACTACGACTTCACCGTGTTCCTGGCTGATGGCAAGAAGGAATCCGATTACAGGTAAATCCTAGTCGCCCTTATAACCCAGTAGTACGGCAATTGGCAACATTTAGTGTTTAGCAGTGACACAATAGTTTACTGCTATATAAACGCATATTGCTTGTGTCAGCGATAACTTGTGTGTATAAAATAGGCTACACAGTTCATTAAAGTGTCTTTACTTAAACGTATGCTGTTATATTCATTTGTGGTGAGAGTACCAACTGACAAGCTGTCGACCTTCATGAAGGAGGAGATCTGGCCGAAGGGTGTAGTTTTCCGTCGATTTCGAGGCCGGTTATTTGACAACCAGAACTTGCGTCGCGCGTCGCCGTTTTAAGGTGTATTTGTGTTATGTTATATGTTTTGTATATTTTTATGTATGTTAGTCTGTAAGGTATTTGTAAATATGGGCCTTGTTGCCTGACTCAAATAAATAAATATCACTTCGTTCACCACGCTGCCCAAGTCCACCATCAGCAACATACATTATCACAACCCGGTATGAACCGGTATTATTGTCTGAACCTTTTCAAAGCGGTAGCCCTTATTGCCGTGGTTTCTGTGCACACTCGTAATAATTAAAAAGGGATTCCGTCAGATAGTCAAATCAGCAACTTTTCATGAAACATCAAAAATGCTCCGTTAGTATAATGTTTTTAGAGATATAGGAACACGTGACGTCGCGATTTTCGATGGTCATACCGCGTCTTTTTTTGATCCTTATGTATTTAAATATCTATAAAATAAAATTGCAAAAATAAGTTGCAGCTGATGTATGTGAAGTCCCCAATCCGCACTGGCCCAGCGTGGGAACTATTGCCCATTCCCTCTCATACATGAGAGGAGGCGTGTGCCCAGCAGTGGGACGTATATAGGCTGATGATGTGATGTGATGTGTGATGTTTTCCGAGTATTTTCGTGAGTTTGGTTTGGCGGTAATGTAAAAATTATCAAATTTCCCACTTGTCAACCACTGTACGAGGGTTGTTTGATAACTACCCGTTTATGAAAAAATCAATCAGTCGTTTTTCTAAATATGCATTTATTTTTCTACGTAGTCTCCTTTTAACTCTTTACATTTATTCCATCTATACTCAAGCTTCAATAAACCATCTAAAAAGTATGATTTCGGAAAGTCATTAAAATGGGCCTCTGTGGCGGCAATGACTTCGTCATTTGATCTAAATCGCTTACCACCGAGCCATTTTTTCAGGTTGGGAAACAAAAATAAATCGCATGGGGCCAAATCTGGAGAATACGGGGGGTGAGGCAATAGTGCGTATCGTAATTGTTTAATTTTGGCCATCACGACTCTGGACGAATGAGCTGGGGCGTTATCGTGATGAAACAGTACTTTTTTCTTCTTTAAATGGGGTCCTTTTTCCTTCAACACAGCTTCAAATTCATCCAATAAATTGGCATAGTACTGCCCTGTTATCGTTCTTCCCTTTTCTAAGTAGTCAATATGTATAATACACTGCGAATCCCAGAAAACGGTGGCCCTGTCCTTTCCAGCCGATGGGACGGTTTTTGCTTTCTTTGGAGCAGGTTCACCCGGTAAAATCCACTGCTTTGACTGCTCTTTCATTTCCGGGGTATAGTGGTGATCCCACGTTTCGTCTTCGGTCACAAAACGACGCAGAAACTCCTTCGGGTTACGTTTGAACACTGCTAAACACTGCTCCGAAGTAGTCAGTCGGTTCCGTTTTTGCTCCTCCGTGAGTAAACGCGGCACCCACCTCGCCGATACTTTCTTCATACCCAATTTTTCTTCTAATATGTTTTGTACTCGCTCAATTGAAACGTTTACAGCATCAACGATTTCTCGAAGTTTAATTCGGCGGTCGGCTAGAACGATATTTTCAATTTTTTTAACCATATCGTCTGTAGTCACCTCAATTGGGCGGCCTGGGCGATCCTCGTCAAAGACAGTTGTTCTCCTTCGCTTAAACTCGTTGTACCAGTATCTAACGGTTGTCATAGAAGGAGCATATTCATGGTAAACCGCCTGCATTCTTACTTTTATCTCATCACATGTTTTCCCTTCCAAAAACAAAAACCTAATTACAGACCGATACTGTTCTTTCTTCATTTTAACAATTTTACATTCACGCTTCCACTGAATCGCTGTCAAATGAGAAAAAAAAGAAAAGCACGGTTTTTTTTTAATTTTCCCGCCTCTGAAGAATGGCTTAAAAAGATAGTATACATATGTTCGGCCAGTGATATTAGTACATTTAGAAAACGGCTACATATCAAACAGCCCTCGTATTGCTAATAGTTATGTTTTTATCAGGTTTTTTTAGGGTTCCGTACCAAAAGGTTTCTAGGGCTCCGTACCCAAAGGTTTTTAGAGTTCCGTACCCAAAGGGTAAAACGGAACCCTATTACTAAGGCTCCGCTGTCCGTCCATGTGTCCGTCTGTCACCAGGCTGTATCTCATGATCCGTCATAGTTAGACAGTTGAAATTTTCACAGACGATGTATTCCTGTTGCCGCTATAACAACAAATACAAAAAAGAGAATAAAATACCATACAACAAACGTGACTTTTTTTGCCGTTTTTATAGATAATGGTGCGGAACCTTTCGTGCGCGAGTCCGACTCGTACAAGTGTCATTGTAGAAGGTTATCACGTCAGGCAACTACAGTAGTTCCACAAATATAAGTTACAACGATGTACCTGCCAATCATAAATCTTCAACGCCCATTGGCCAATATTTTGCGCGCGACGCCGGCCGCTCCGGCGCCCGCCATTTTGTCTGGACGCCATGAGCAGGAAAGCATGAGTTTACTTGTCATCGCATATTGTACCTTACGTATAGTATAACTAGGTGTTTAATTTAATGGCCATACGTTCGATTTCATTCGGTACTTGTCAGCACTCGTCGGCGTGGACGAAGACTGCCGATGTAACTTATATTTACGTCACACCGGGCCATAATGCGAGTTTTACTGCACGCTGCGCGTACGGGAAAACTCGCATTGTGGCCAGGTGAAACCGTAAAATTTTGTACTCAACACGGGCGGTAATTCGTAAAGCCCCAGAGCGCATATTTATGGCCCTCACCTTCACAAACACCTGCGATCTGGGGCATTCACGAATTCACCGCCCTGGTTACGTAATGTACTATTGTGGTACTGTACATAACTTATACATGCAGCAAGCAAAGTTTGGATGCTAAGTTTAATTCCAGGGAGGTTGTGTTCGAGACCGGCGCCAGCGTGCCGCTGAAGCTGAAGCGAGGCGGGCTCCACGTCATGAAGTTGAACGAAGCTCCGCCACCGCTTTCGCTTAGCGTTAGAGTAAGTAAATACATACATACAAGATTTTTTATTTGACGCGTTTTTTTACATTTATTTTGTATGGAGCAGGTCGCTTCAGGCGGCCAACGCTCAATACAAATATATTATTTTTGGTACACTCTGTATAATCACGCCTATTTCCTGGAGGGAGATCCAGAGATCACTAATTTGCTACGATCTTGATAAACCTTTCTTGTTTCATTGACTTTCATTACATTAGAGTTCGAGTACGTAAGCTTTCTAAGCTATTTAAGTTCATTTTAAAACTTTTTGATGAACGTTTGAGATAGACATGAACATTCATTTCATTCATCCTCCTAGCGTCATTCCCGGTAGTGCCCCTAAAGGAGCCCGGGGTCCGCTCTGCCACCTAATCCCAAGATTTGGCATAGGCACTAAGTACTAGCAGATAGACCTTCCAACCCAGAGGGAAAACCAGACCTTATTTGGATTAGACCGGTTTCCTCACGATGTTTTCCTTCACCGAAAAGCTAACGGTAAATATTCCGTACATAAGTTCCGAAAAACTCATTGGTACGAGCCGGGATTCGAACCCACGACCGCCGCTTGACAGCCGCATGCCTGAACCACTAGGCTATCGTAGCTCTCAATTTGAAGTTAAATCTTCACGATCTATTTGTCTGCAAGTCTCCGTATCCTGTTGTATAAAAATGTGATGGAAGAATGTCTTCCCTTCAATGGATGCTCCGTTAGCTCGGCTGGGACTGTAATCACCCCCGATTCAAAACCCGCTCGAGGGAATAAACACTGTTTGAAAAACACGAGATGTTTGACATGAGGGTATAACTTTTTAGCACATTATTTCATGGACGATAGGATAGGGGTTCGACGTCAGCGTAGACTATACCTGAAACCGTATATAGATAAAAAAAACCTTGAAATTGCCATTAAAATTAAAAAAAATCCGACACTGGCAAGTCAAAAACTATCTATGCCCATCTTTTGGAAGGGTGTAAGTTTGCCAGTGTCGGTTTTTTTTTTCATTTTAACACTCACAACCGGACTAAAAATGGAAACATTCACCAGAAACCGACAGAATTCGCTAGACGTGTAAGTTCATACTACTGCCCGCCTAGCGGAACGTGTTTATGGCAATTGTAAGGTTATTTTTTGGTATCTATATACGGCGTCAACAGTGGGCTCACTTTTTTACAGATAGTAGAATTAGAAGAGCAAGTGAAAGTGCCGGTGGAGAGAGCGGACAAGCGCTACTTCCCACTCGGGCGCAAGCAGTCCGGGTCGATGGACAGGAGCGCGCCGCACGTGTTCCTGCACGAGTCGCGCGGACTCATCTCCGACGTCGTCATGCAGGAGGCCGCGCTGCATATATACCTGCGAAGCGTTGTCCAGGTAACCGCCTCAGACCAACAAAAAAAGATAGACAGAGCATCACGAATAACCTAGTGAAGCCGGTCTTCAACCGAGCCAAATAAGTTTAGCATACGCTCACCGCACACATAAACCAATTAAATTGCACAAAACTCTGAATAGACGATCTTGAAAGCATTGCGACACGTGCTGAAGAGTTTTGTGCAATTTTGTTATTGTATGTTTGTGTGAGCGTGTGCTTAACTTATTTGGCTTGGTTGAAAACCGGCTTCACTAAGTTATTCGTGATGCTCTGTCTATCTTTTTTCTTGGTCTGAGGAGGCATCAGCTGGCGTTTGGAGCTCTGGCGACTTCAATTAAACAACACCGCATACCTACCGAGCAAGTACTTGTGTCATTATCAGACATAGTTGTCTATGTCTGATCATAAACAATACAAGATTTATTCAGTAAACAATACAAAATTGTGTTTGAATTTCTTACAGCTAACAATACAATTAATAACTACGCTCTAATATCTACACACACACGGACACACGCACTTGGTCTGTTTAAAATATTCAATTAAGCTCGACGTGAAATGATAACTTGTTATTTATGTTCTTATATCAGGAAGAGGAGATTTATTCCGAGAACAATTTCACTCTACCTACTCTCTGTCAAATATTTCGTCAACACTATGACGAGATCAGAATTTGTACCGAAGCCTAGGACTGCCACAATCTGGCTAGGGTTAGAAACATTTTTTATCGATACTTATGACTAAAAAACTTAAAGAATGAAACTGTCTAGGGTTCAAATTCTTCTTCGAAATCCAAATCAGTACACACAGTACGTGAATTAGTATCCGTTTTGTGATAGTAAATATCCATAAATTTTTCAATATTGTGCGATTTTTCGTTTGTTGCTTAATTATGAGTAAGTCTTAGCATGCTTACAGGAAACAATAAAAGTAAAATAATGCCGTAACTTTATCGAAATCGATAAAAAATGTCTTTAACAATAGCTAGATTGCGACAGTCCTATGTTTTTCGTAAAAAATCCGCTCTGATCATTATGTCTGCGGTCTTTATGCTGTTCCGGAACCGGATGGTTTTGTTTGTTATGTAAATACTCGTAATATGTTGTGATTATCATTGCCTGTAGTCTCCCACTGTTGGGCAAAAGCCTCCCTCGGCGATAAAGAGCTAGAATCCTTTTCAAAGGAATGGCTGGCGACTGCTCGAGAGGCGTGAGGATTGAACAAAATCCACATAACTAAAAAAAAAGACCGGGTTGCACTCCGTGAGTGCCGGCAGAAGTGAAACCTCAATGACATTGTAACAGTTTTCGATCAGGTCACGTGTCCGTTTTAAGAATTTTCAATCTGTCGAATCTTACGGTCACGTGACATCTTACGTTCACGTGACCTGTTGCGAGTTTAACATTTTTTCCCCATCACAAATGTGCACAGCGCCGCTAAAGAAGTTTTCACTCCAAAAACAAATCTCCCTTAGGTGACGAACAGCCTGTCAGTGAACGTGTCAGTGTACTACATGACGCTGAGCGGGAACGAGGTCCGCCTCCTGGGCGAGGTGAAGCCGGGCGCCATCTTGAGGTTGCCGTTACAGGCCGTGCATACTCCGACTGCTGAGATATTCTTCTCTGTTGAAGGTAGGAACGAGCCAAGTTAATTAAAAATGTTACTGGCTACTTTGTGTACTAATTACAAAAATGGTGCCTTAAGTTCACAGCTCAATAGAGCCACCCCGCGCCCGACCGGCACCGCCTCGCCTCGTAAATGTACTAACTACGGAGTTGATGCAGTGAGCGCATGCCCGTACAAATCCATATAAAGAATACTAACCGCTCGAGGCGAGGCGGTGCGGGTCGGGTGCCGGGTGGCTCTAATGAGCTGTGACCTTTACTATCAGATACCGGAATTATCGTGGCATTTTTGAGTGTAGTGACTTCTCACAAGACTTTTAATCTATCAGTTCCGTATGTACGTAATTTCAAAATAGATGTTGAGCAACTCACTGTCCCATGTCATCATCATCATATCAGCCGAAAGACGTCCACTGCTGGACATAGGCCTCCCCCAAAGAGTGCCAAAGCGACCGATCCCCACCCGCATCCAGCGGACTCCCGCAACCTTTACCAGGTCATCAGTCCACCTTGTCGGGGGCCTACCCACGCTGCGCCGTCCGGTACGTGGTCGCCACTCGAGAATCTTTCCGCCCCAACGGCCATCGGTTCTACGTGCTATGTGCCCCGCCCACTGCCACTTAAGTTTAGCGATCCGGAGGGCTATATCGGTTAACTTGGTTCTCCTGCGGATAGCCTCATTTGTCCCATGTAATTGCAGGTAATAAATTGTATTCGCCTTCCACTGTATCTGAGGATCTCCAAATAATTGAGGAAACGTTCATCATCTTCCCAACGTTTTTCACGGTTGCATCCTATTGGAGCCCGTGGTTTCCTTTGGCACTTGGCTATCTGAAGAATCACTAACACATAAAAAAAATATTCGTAAAGGTATTAAAGTATATTACGTGAATATCGATATAACAAAGTCGATGAATGAGGAGTCACTATGACAGCTCAAAACCGCCACTATAATTCAGGACTGTTATTATTATTTAAAGCCCTTTAATACGTGTCAAGCAAGTAAATATCCTATCCCTACTGCGAATCTTGGCTAAAAATGAAGTAAATCTTACTATAATAATATTATAAATGCGAAAGTTTGGATGGTTAGATGCTTGGATGTTTGTTACTCAATCCCGCTTAAACGGTTCCGCCGATTTGGATGAAATTTTGTACGAAGATAGTTTATAGCCTGGATTAAAATATAGGATATTTTATTTCCCGGGTCTACGCAGACGAAGTCGCGGTCGGAAGCTAGTTATTTATAAAATGTTACCCGAAGACCTGTATTTTATTTTTTTGCGGGGCAGGCGTGTAAGTGCTGCCAATGGTCAAACTAAATTGTTTTCCTCCGAGATAAAGAGGTAATAAGTGAAAAGTCACGCTCATTCAATATTTGTACAGCATTATGAATGAGATTAACTTACATAAAACCCTTCCGTGTAGCCCGCACAAGTGCCGATGGCGATACGCACGGTAACTATGGGGCATAACATTATTATATCCGTTATAAAACCGCATGTATGTGCTATTTCCATTCTGGTTCTATTTGTCACGTGGCGCGTGGCCATCATCATCATGTGGACACTTATTTATAATTTAATAAGTCATTTCTGTATAATTCCGCAATGCATTTCGTTCAGTTGTAAACTTAAATATTTAATTTGCAATCGACACCTTTCTTCTGTGACGCCCTATGTTTTATATTGATGCTTTCGCAACCGCTCTGTTGCCTGGAGTGTTTAGTATCTAGGCAGGCAGTAAATACTTATGTAAAACTTGTTTACATTTGTGTATTTATTGACAAAGATTTTTTTATTTAGTTAGTCGTGTTCACGTTTCACGTAAACGTACCACTTGTAATCAACTTCTGTGTAACGCCATCCTCTGTGGTGAGCCGCGTACACACTGGGCCAACAAACGGCTACCTGTCTCACTCTAACAAATAGCTTCAACCCGTGAGTATTCAGAAAATAATTCGAATCTATACTTCCCTCTCGCTTGGTCTTACACGTTCTTATACCAAAGGCAACGAACCCGAATACTGTTCTAACAGCTCGCGGACTGAACCACATAAATGCTTCACCTTCGTTGGCCGTTCGTTTGCTCAGTGTGTTTACGACTTTATGTATATGTTTCGGTTACTCCTGCAGGTTTCACTGTTTCCGTCTCGCCCTTCATTTGGCGGGAGCTGCAACAGGAAGTGAGAATAGCGAAGCTATTGCAGTGCGATTCGAAAGATAAAACTAGCGGTGAAAAGTTCTATCTCAACGTGAGTATTTGTTTCAACAAGTAAATAAGTACGGCGATTTTCAACCTAAAGTCTAGAACCCCGGTGGGAAATATTATTTGATACTCGTATAATACTTTTAATTACACTTATTAATTAGCTTTCCAGTAGAGGAAACCATTGTGAGGAAACTGGACTAATCTCAACAATGTCTAATTTTCCCACGATGGGCTTTGAACTTAGCACAGTCAACACGTTCGCAACCAAGAACGCACCTGGTAGGCACTCGTGATGTTTGGTCAGATGCCGGCCGAGCCCGCTAGGCGGGCAGTAGTATGAACCTACACGCCTAGAGAGTTCTGTTGGTTACTGGTGTATTGTTACATTTTTAGTCCCGTTGCGAAAGTGATAAGATATAACTGGTCAAACTTGTTCGACCATGTATTTCTTTCTTATCCAATCGTATAAATGCTCTCTGCTTTGTTTTGTCAGAGTGTCCGCAAACGTTAAATGTATAATTCCAACTTTCTATTTCCAGGCTATAGGCACGATGGAGCAAGTATTCTTTGAGAACACGAACCGACACACATTCGCGTCCTCCTGCTACGATATAGTTCTGAAGCCCGCTGTGAAGATGCAGAACTGTCTGCCAGTGGAAATAGTGGTGTCGCAGCTTGGGCTGCACAGAACGCAGACGTTTCAGCCGGGAGAGATGTTCCATCTGTCGCATCTGTCGCCGAACAAGGCTTCCATCGTCGTTATGGTAAGATCATAGACCGACAAACATTCGCGTCGTCCCATGTTAAGAGAATACAGATCGACACACATTCGTATCCTGCTACGACATTCATATGTTTTGATTAGTTCAGAAGTTGTCTGTGAAAATGCAGAACTCATTCATGTTTGTCGTCGAACAAAGCTTTTATTAGTGCTATAGTAAGTAAAATACTTTTACTAAAACGCAGTAAGTACTGTTTTTGTATCCTAATAAGTAATCTTTCTACAAAGTTTCAAGTCTCTAGTTAAAAAAATAATGTTTCCCCCATACAAACTGCGTACCCCTATTTAATCCCCTTAGGGGTGGAATGTTCTAAACTGCTGAAAGTACTTTTTCCTATCTTAATAAGTAATCTTCCTACGAAGTTTCAAATAGTTTCCCCCATACAAACTTTGCACCTCTATTTAACCCTCTTAGGGATGGAATCTTCAAAAATCCCTTTCCTACCTCATAAAAGGAAGATCTGGTGTAAATTTCAAGTTTCTAGTCCCAGTAGTTTCCGCTGTTCGTTGATGAATCAGTTGGGAAGTCTTCTTTTATATATATAGATCTTTTATATAATAGATAAGCATTCTATCGGTAGCATTCAATTTCCTTTTGGACCACAATTAATAACATATATTTTTAAACTTTGATGTCTCCTACATAGTCTATATTATTTATTATATATTACAGTTTCTTGTGATAAAACTGATAATTTAATACATGGTTCCTACTACTATTATGGTTGTTACTCATTCACGCTTAAACGAAAAAAAATTATGATGAAATTTTGCAAGAAGATAGTTTATAGCCTGGATTAAAATATAGGATAGTTTTTCTCCCGGCTCGAAGTCGCGGGCAGAAGCTAGTCTTGTAACATAAATGATGACACGACGAAACTACCCAATTGAAACCTCGTGTTTATTACACCTACAGATACAAAACTACCTAGACAAATGCTGGGTATGCACCAAGAACCTTCCCGACAACGAGACCGAGCTGTCAGTGTGGTCGTTCGAGTCCCACGACAGCCCCGCCGTCATGACCCTAGACCTGGGCATGCACAGCGTAGACTCGGAGGGCACGCAGATCCTCTCACTCTATTGCCCTTTCTGGATGTTGAACAAGACTGGACTGACTCTATGCTACAGGGTGAGTACTTGTGATTTTACATAGGAGACAGAGGCGTCTCTAGCCCATGTAGCGCCCGTGTGCAAACATTACTCTACCGCCCCCTAGTAAGCGCGCGGTCAAAATGGATTGGTAGCGGGCGGCGCTCGGCGCCCCCTAGCACCACTGCGCCCGTGTGCAACGCACACCCTGCACCATAAGTAAAGACGCCTCTGATAGGAAACTATCGTGAGTATCAGACGTATTCAAATATGGTGAAATTGGGTTACTAAATTCGAAAAATGACTACATGTTTCGAACCGATTCGCGGTTCTCGGTCATGAGTTCTCCCGTTTTCATTATATTTGAATACTTGTCATTATAATTGTATTGGGATGTTAAAGATTGTAGTATTTTTTACATATGATATATTTGTTTATGGACGTTGAATTTTTATGCTAATAATTGGTTCACGTCTTACGTCTTTACTTGACATCTTTTTTCACTTCTAATGCAGCATGTTAGAAAGACTTAAATTTTGCTACCGATGTTCCTGGTTTACTTGAAGTACCTACCTAATTTATGAAAGGGGTTATTATATAATATAACATAGCAATGTAATAGATCAGCGATGGTCGCAGTTATATGTATAAGGGCTCTCACAGCCTGGAAGCCACTACTAGAATAATGAAATAAACAATCTAATTACTTATTTATTGTTAAAATTACGTATTAAGTTACTAATCAGGGTAGGGTTTTGTGTACGTTTTATTATGTTTGTGTTGGACAAAGTGTCGTCTAATCCTATACGAGAAGTAGAAGGGTTAGAATGTTAGTTATTAACATTAATGTATAGATAATTTATGGGGCAGTCCCCATAAGAGTAAATTCCTTCTAGTGATTCACCGAATCGCATTTCACCTAGAGCGTGGTTTATTTTTGCTTGATGTCTCGATTGTCTATATTTCTAGCTGCTAGTTTTACTCGCATTTCACCTTGATCGATTCGGTGAATCGCTAGTTACGAGGAAATTACGCTTTTGGGGTATTGTACTATCAAACGATTGGGTTGGATGCTTAACATTGGTAGATTTGTTTATTCCGTTGGCTATCTGATTTTAACTGTGTTATACTTTCGTTGATTGGGAAATGAAATATATATACGATTATATGAATTACAGTTCTCAATAGACGATTTTAGACACTGTATCTATCTATAGTGCGTTAATCCCTGGCACATATACTTTTACCTTCAATTATATCGTATTTCGGTGTCTATTTAACCCATTGGCTGATATACTAGTCAGTATAGCCCTGTTGTGTAGTTTGTTATTGAGCAACGACCAAAACGATTGGCACATTGATGATTGCAGAAGTCAAAGAAAGCAGATAAAGATTCCTCCAGCACTCCCAATCAGGTATCTCTGACTAACAACAAGGCTTGAACAATGTTTTATATTTTTCTATTTGGCTTTACCTATTGTTTAGCGTTTGTTAATCGAAAGTAGCTTTGTTGTATAGTATACTAATGTTAAAAGGACTAGAATTAGTTTATTTGATTTTTGTGATTGATTAATACAACGGTTAACTAGTCCTTCGCTTCTATGGTGAAAATACATACTTGCACTGTGCATGAATTCGGGAGGATTGCATTTGGAACCAGTTTCATTAACTTATTACCATTACCATTCATTACCAGTTTCAGTTGTATAAGTCCTAGTCAGAAGTTTGTCTCGCATGCTCAGTGGGGTCATCAGATAATCCTCAAATTAGATTGATATAAAATTGCCTATTAGCAATATAAATTACAGCTAAGAAAAGTTCGACGGTTTACAGTACGCGGTTTATAATAAGTTAGCCTCAAATCCCCCTGTACACCCGGCGAACCCCTCTCACACCTCTGCGACTCTTGTAGCTAACATCACACACGCAAACTTATGTGGCGCGTACTACTTTCTTCTTGTAACAAAGTATAGTACGCACCGGACTGCACTGTCTTATAAGAAGGAACTAGAAATTGCATACTATATTGCTCCGCAGCGTACTTGAAGAGGCTTATGTTCAATTAAGCAGTGGGGATTGGAGGCTGCACATTATAATGATATTTGTATTACACGTAACATGATTATTGCAGATAAAACACACATGTTGCGGGAAATATCTTAGACGGCACGGATGTTTGCCGGTGAGTGTGACGCTTCAGAATGTAAATAAAGACCTGGGCACACTGGATGCGTATGCGTAGACGTGCACGTGCACGTGCACGTAACGCGGTGTGACGTGTCGTAAGGGGATTCATACTTTACAACGCCAGTGCACGTGCTGGAAACGCATACTTGCTGCAAATGCATGCGTTGTGGCTCGCCCTTAAACGTAAAGTCACTCGTAGCACTTTTTACTTGGTTATATGGGTCGTGTTATATTGGGTCTGGTTTATGGGTTGTTGTTTTTATGTTAAGTTAAAATTATTAATTAGAGATGGAAACTGACGTTGGCATCATTTTCAAAATTCTCAATAAACGAGCCGAAATTAGGTGGTACGCTGTAAATAGCCCTATGAGGCAGAACGCAACGCGATCTACGCTTGGTACTTTAATTCCATAAAAAAGTATTTGTTTGTTACAAAGTGCTCAACTTAAAGAAAGAACCACAATAACCACATACAGAAGGTATATAGTATAGGGACGGGATGGCTCCCGTGGAGCTTGTACGGTTACCACAACGTTGTGTTAACACGAATGTGGGAAACAAAAAAGATGACAAAGACAACAAATAATAAATCACTATCTGACCACAGAAACTATTGGTCTTCGCTTTTTTTGATAAGGAAATTATACACGAATAGTTGTTGGCTTCTCAGCAATAGGCATGATGACAGTAATTGAAAATCACTAAAATATGGTATTTTCTTAGTGAAATTTTAATCATAGAATTCGAAAAATGCTTATGTTTATTTATTAAGTAAGAGATTGTTATTTATTTTGATAAAATTAAACTGAAAAATGCGGACGCCCGCCATGATATGTTAAACACCAATCAGAGCGCATGACATAAACAAATACCCTTAACGGCCATTACCACAGATTACAGAGAAAGGCAGATAGGCCCTAATAAATTAGACGTTTACTATACATCCGGTATCTTCTCACTTACGTACTGAATGACTAGTAAGACAGGGATAGAACCATGTTATCTGACAGGTCTTCATACGTCATTTCGTCATTCATCGATTTCAGACTTGTAAACTTTTGAATTCCTGTTTATTCAAAGAGCAATCGAGCATCTAGGTAGCAAACGTCAAAGGTTTGCATTCTGTTTATACAAACGTGACGTCACTCGAGACGCCATGACACTGACAAGCGTTTTAGCGCCAATTTTTAATTTAAAAACTAAAATGCATTATTTTCCAACTTAACTGTTATTTTCTCTAGAAAAGTCTTATTCGTTTTACATAATAAATGTTTCCAAACATTATAGAACAGTTTTTCAAAATGTGTCATCATGCCTATTGTCTTTCTACAGGGAAATAGGTCTTGTAGTATCATCTTATCTCATCTTCTTAGCGTTATTCCCGGTTGTACCCCTAAATGAGCCCGGGGTCCGATTTGCCACCTAATCCCAATATTTGGCATAGGCACTAGTTTGCCGAAAGCGACTGCCATCTGACCTTCCAACCCAGAGGGAAAAACTAGACCTTGTTGGGATTAGACCTCACGATGTTTTCCTTCTCCGAAAAGCTAACGGTAAATATTCCGTACATACTTTCCGAAAAACTCACTGGTACGAGCCGGGATTCGAACCCACGACCGCCGCTTGACAGCCGCATGTCTGAACCACTAGGCTACCGTAGCTTCTTATAATATCTAAATGAGATCTATTAACTCGAAACTGGAAATTCTGCAGGCTACCGGCGACAGCGTAAGAACTTGTGAATACTAAAGAGGTAGATTGTAAAGTTTGTGATAACCTATTCATTGTTGAATTTGGGAAATGAACTATGGATTACTATGACCCTACTGTAACATACTTACTTTATTTTGATCACATTACGAACACTAGCTTTATTTTATTTAATAGCCATCATTTATTTTAACTGCATGTTTCGCATGAATGTATTTTAATTATATTAGTATTAATAGCAAGCACATATTTGCTTATATAATAATATAGCATCATTTATTATTCCCTACTGAAATATATCGTTATTATTTTTTGACAGACTAGTCTGTCAAATTAATATAAGGAGGTCCCTATAATGCACTCTTCGTCAGATTTCACAAATGGCATGTATTAACTATTATATTTATTATTTCTTAAACTAAAGGGGCGTTATAGGGGGGAGGGGGGGGGGGGGGGGGGCTCTCTATGGTGACATATAATCTTCGATTGGGAATTAAGCTATATAACCCCTTCAATCTTCCACAGCAACTTCCACCGCATTAGGCACAAAAGCGGGCTTATTTGCTTCAGAAATACCTTAGAGTTTCTACTTAAAAACGCTAACGAAACAAATTTGATTTCAGAACATCGACGATACGGGTAATGTGATATTCCATCCAAAAGAATACAAGGAGCCGATTCTGTTCTCGTTCCGAGCGAAGAATTTCTTCGGCAAAAAGAAGGCGGCTATCAGGATAGAGTTCGGGGAGTGGTCGGAGAAGTTCTCGCTGGACGTGCCCGGCAGCTCGGGCGTCATCACCTGCCGCCACGAGGGCAGGTCCTACCAGGTAAACTAGAACTTCCACACAATTTGTAGTATTGGCGTAAAGGTCGATTCACGAGAGCTGGCATGAATGAATTGACCGAAAGTAATGTCACTTGTCACTGTGAGTGAATATCCTAATATTTTGTAAACATGTACCTAATACGTTTTCGTTATTCAAGAAAAACTTAATTATATTATTATAATCTGTACAAAGTATCATATAATCCTTTTATGAATTACTACATTCTGCCCGCGACTCCGTCTGCATGGAACTCGTTTATATCGCAGCTCCATACAAACTTTCACCCCCCCATTTCACTCCCTTAGGGGATGATTTCGGCGATAAAAACTATCCTATTTCCTTCCCCGGGACTCAAACTACCTCTATATCAAATTTCACCTAAATCGGTTCAGCGGTTTAAGCGTGAAGAGGTAATAGACAGGCAGACAGACAGACAGACACACTTTCGCATTTATAATATTAGTATGGATTATTGAAGTCCTTTGTAAATAAAACGCATGTATATTTTTCTGACTTATTTTTAATGTCAAGAATCGAAAGGTGATGGCTTCTAAGAATTGATAAAAATCTAAAAAAACAGCATAGCATTCTCTAAAACACAATTATCATAATCACTTTTTGCATCAACCTGTATTTAATAATTATTTGATGCACACATAGACATTATCAATTTATCACTCACTCGTTCAATTCATTCGTGCCAGCGTTCTAGAATCGACCTGTACAATGGTCACTTCTCGCGCCAAAAGCTATTGAAAGAAAGAAAGAACGAAAAGAAAGAAAGATACAGTTATTCACGAACACACAGGACACACATATTAAACAATAAAATGAACAAAAAACAGATAAAACATGAAACAAGTGTGTCTTTGCAACAGTGAACCGGACACTAGGCTTGTGTAGTACATGTACTAAGAACTAAAAGACCTAATTCCCGACACTACTAGAACGAACTATTCCGCAACGGTTCTGCTCTTTAGTACGTTTAGTTCACCCGGAGCGATAACCAGAGAGAGACATAGAGAAGAGCGAGCGCGCACAAGGTTACCGGACACTGGCTCAGCCGTATGCTGAGGTGTCTGACACTTGCAGCGCTGATTTTCAGCCAGTACCGTCGGTGACTCACGGATACGTCATAAAAAGTATTAAATAAAATACCTACATTATTGGGCAGGCGAAGAGCACTTAAATACAAAGTGAGATAATACATGTACACACTACCGAGATGCAGCTATTGCTTATTTTATTTTATTTCGCTGAGCGATGCCAGCTTACGTTGACTGGGTATTATGATCTGTCAAAATCAATAGGGGCTAGACTCAAAATGTATTATTACTTCAAAAGACAGAAGGCAAAAAATATGCCTAACGACGAAAATTCCATTCAAATATCTCAAAAAATTAAGCTTCAACATCCGTTTCAATGTTGCTTGTTAGAGAGAGAAAACGCTAGGGGATCGTGACGTCACGATCCTCGAGCGGTAAATGGTAATCGTTTCATACGTTTTTGTATAATCCTGTCATGCTCAAACTATATTTTTTTCTTTAGGTGGCAGTTACGAATCAGCTGTCGTTCAACAGTCTAACCAAAATGGTGATCTTCACGCCATACTTCCTGATCATTAATGAGGCGGCCTTTGCGATCGAGTATCAAGAGCTACACCGCTCTGCCGATCCGTGGAGACAGGTATATTACGCTGTTTTATTCCAGCTGTTCGATTGCGCAACGTTTCGTACGCACGTCAGGTAGATCCAAATGTCATTTGTGGTGTGGGGAACTGACAGTTGAGAAAAGACGTCCACTGCTGGACCAATGGCCATCGGTTCAACGTGCACTGTGATACTCATTTTCTCTAACATGCAATGAAATATTAACGTTGTTTTCTTCATAATGGGCTTCGAAGTGTCACGTTTCGGGCGCAGCGAGACGAGAGACCCGTAATAGTATTTACGTCACACCTGGCCATAATGCGAGTTTTACTGCACGCTGCGCGTACGGGTAAACTCGCATTGTGGCCAGATGAAGACGTAAAATTTTGTACTCAACACGGGCGGTAATTCGTAAAGCCCCAGTGCGCATATTTATGGCACAAACACCTGCGATCTGGGGCATTCACGAATTCACCGCCCTAGTTACGTAATGTACTATTAATACAAATTTTACAGGCCTAGGGCTGCAAGATGCTCTTTTTTATTTAATTTCCATCCCACAATTTGTGGCACAGGATCACGACGTTCAGCCATAATAATTAAAGTTTGATTTCTTGGAGTTTTTTTAATTTATTACATTGCATGTTTGAGAAAAGCACTATACAGACCTCGGCGTGAAAAGGGGTTGCCAGCCTTATAATTATCCGAGCTCGCTACGTTCGGCCCTCTATATTTACTCGGCCCATTAATTCCCAGTAATGTACTACTGTATTTATTATGAACTAGGTGGAGAAGAACTCTAGCGCCCCCTTGTGGCCGGCGATGGAGAAAGACGAGAAGCTTCTATTGCTGCGCGTGACTGGCAGCACGGAACTCACGCCAGCCTTCCTGTACACTGAGCAACACAGCTCTTGCTTGAAACTCGCTAATCAGGTAAGTTGGACGTGGTTGCTAAATAGATGCTAGCTACAAAATATCAGTTTTGAAATGTACTGGAAAAAAACGTGTCTTTTGTTTTGGCCAGAAGTTTCCAATTTGAAATATTATTTGTCGCGGGGTTAATCATTTATACTAAACCATTTTATCTTTCAACTACAACGCAGACATTTTACCTGAATACGGAGGACTACATGTCGTGTATACGTTAGTATTTTCTTTTAAACCGAACTAAAGAAAAACCACTGCATTTTTTCATAGCATGTTTAAAAAAAATACTACTGTTTTATTGTAGATCAAATTAGATACTTCTTGGGTCAATGAACTAATTCCAGTTGTTATTCTGCCCCGTAAGCCAGGGACAATATGACAGAAAATCTTAGACAAATGGTTGCAAAATGAACTTTAAACATGATTAGAAGATTGCCCGTGAAAAGTAAAAAATACCTTTTGGAGGTATTTTTTAAGTTTTAAATAGTGACTCAGGATACCGAACCATTGCAACTAGTGACACAAAAAGGTGATTTCTCATCTTACAAAAACATATTTAGAATCAAGGTAGTTATAAGGCAGAGCGGCACAGCGGTTGTGGTCTCGCTATAACCTGTTTTATTTCAGAAGTATATTAATGTATAACTGACCATTTCGGTTACCTGGCCAGCAGTTACTAGTTTTTTACAGAATGGTGTATCGCTACAGTAATAAACTATTCTTTTTCTCAGTATGGTATATAGTTAAAGTAACAGACTGTATTTTTTTACGGTGTAGTTTCAAAAGTTGCAAACTTTTCTTTTTCAGAGTATGTTTTATAGTTATTATTGAAACCTGGTGGATCGATAGGGCCCGGTTCGCACGAGCGCTTTCTTAACGGGCGTTAAAAAACGTTTACGGAGTTCCGTACGCTAAATTAGAATTAACGTTCAACGCCCAACGTCGAAAATCGAACAGTGCTCGATAAAAAAGCGCCGCGCTTTAACACAGCCTTCGCGTTTGAATAAATACGTGGTTATCAATTTGTGTCATACGTTTTTTAACGCGCGTTGTTAAAGCGCTCGTGCGAACGGGGCCCTTAGCCGTGTATCCATTAGAGGCAGCCTCGGGCCGAGCGGCTGCCTCGCTCCGAGTCTGCACAAGTGGAGACGCCGCCTCAACCTGAGGCGCGCCGCGACACGAGGCAAATTCGGCGCCGCAAGCCGAGCCATATTTTGTCGGTCTTTTTGCCGTGCTCAAAGGGGCCTCAGTATGAGGCGTGCATTTCATGGATACGGGCGTGTTGCCTCGCATGTTTGTTTTAAACTGGCTCGGAAGTCGCGGATCACGATGAGGCGTGTTGCATCAGCTTGATCCGCAACGTGCACCGGGCCTATGCCTCAGGCCGAGCAGCCTCGACTTGAGGCTGGTTGCCTCTAGTGGCGGCTGCTCGGCCTGAGGCTGCTCAAATGGTTACGCGGCTTATGAGTATCAAACGATCATTTGTACAGTACGGTGGTCTGCACGTGGAAGTGCAGCTGAGCGAGGGCGGCACCTACATCACGGTGCGCCAGTACCGCGACGGGCACGCGCCGGCGCTGCTCATCAACTGCTGCCCCTACACCGTCACTGTCTACGAGAAGGAGAACGTCAATGTCAAGTGAGAACTAACACTCAGTCTGTTTAACTAAATACGGACATTACTAGGTTCCGGCTCCTCTTGCGTTGCTTTTTCTCCATTTGACTACATTTTTAATCCTCTTTCGAGAAAATATGACATTATTGATTATTTTATTAACCTTTCGTATGCCGTGTCCCGGATCCGTCCAGAACGGTTCAAACTTACAACGTTATCTTCAAGGTCATGATTTGAATGGTTTTTTTGACATCGGCATACGAAAGATTAAGTGTCTACACCCCTTTTTTACCCGCGTGAACGCGCGATCAAACGATGTATTCGGACGATCCCTTATACCATTTACTTGGGGTCGGCACATCACATTTTTTATTCATATCTCTCTGTTAATCGTCATTTCATTAATTACTCACCTCTTTTCCCTTCATGTCGTTTCTCACACAGTCCGTCCACCTTTTACTTATCCTACCTCGTCGCGTACATCCGTCCACATTTGGAGTGAAATGATGAATTCCCTGTTTTTTATTTGCTCCAATCAACGAGTTAAATAGATCTAAAGTTAGTATTGTCGACAGGAAAATCCCTACAATGCAGAAGATGCTCTACACGTGGGACAACCCGGCCGGGACGCGCACGCTCATCTTCGAAGGACTCAACAGGAGGGAAATCGAGAACGACTTGAGACAGGACGGCAAGGGAGAGTTTTCGTAAGATTTTGTTCAGTAATAGTTCTCTAGAATCTGTTAAATTTAGACTACTGTGCGTCATATCATCAGCATATACACGTCTGACTCAGCACATGCCACCTCTCATGGTTGAGAGGGAATGGGCAGTAGTCCCCGCGCTGGCCCAGTGCGGGTCGGGGACTTCACTTCTTTGAAATTCTTCGCAAAGTTATGCTGTCATATCAACAGTCAATAAACTTACGTTTGGAACTTTGGTAATAATCACTGTTGGGGACACGTTTCGAAACTCTGACGCCATACCCTGAGCGCCGAACGTTTATCAACCAAGTCATCGCCACGCAAGTTTTAAGTGGCAGGTAGGCAGTTGCAACAATGACAAACTTGAGTTAGAGTCATTGGCGGCGAATGGATTAACCCTTAACACGTTTGCAACCAAGAACCCGCCTGGTAAGTTACTCGTAAGTTTCCGCTAGGCGGGCAGTATTATACAGTGTGTAAGTCTAATACGAGCGAATCTCTTAACGGTGGTTAGTATAGGACAAAGTAAAGGTAATTAAATAACATTGACTTAAAGTTGCAACAATAATATTGTCCATACAAAATAATTCAGCCCGCAATGTAATGCAAACACACTCACGTTAAACGCTCGTTGACAGTTGCTAATGAACATTTGACATTTCGGTACCGCAACCATGTTTACAGTACATTGCTGTTGAGAAATTTAAAAAATAATAATTATGGGGTCGTAATGACCTGCAACTTAAAAAAACCTTTAACTTCATGACTACACTAATGAATACTATGTCGGATTTAATTTATCGCCCGTATTAGACTTACACACTGTATACCCACATGCCTAGCGAGTTCTGTCGGTTTATGGTATATTGTTTCATTTTTAGTCCGGTTGTGAAAGTGTTAAATTGGCAATGTGAAGCGTGTGTCACTTAGAAAAAAATGCTGACCTTGATTTTTAAGTTAATTTATTCCTTTTTTACTAGTATCTTATTAATTGTGGTGTCGTTAATGCCAGAACAAAATAAATTCCGCCAGGAACACTAATCAACAAATAACAGTGTCGTAATTTGTACGCGACGGAAACATGTGCTGAGAGAATTACGAGTCAAAAACAACGGGTACTACATTCCGTTGTTTTTTTTGCGTAGAGGGTAATTCTAATTACTACATCGACGAAATTATGGCTGGATAAAGGAATAAAATAAAATCTAGGAATTGTTTTTGCTTGGTTTACCAAAACTGATGTTCCTTTTATTAATAAAGTGTAATTTTCGTTCATTTAGTGCTTTAGTAAGCTCTTGGCGACGTCACAAAGTGTTTTACCGCGTAGCTGGCACTGTAACTCGTGTGGTACATAGGTTTTCCTGAAAATTGAAAAACGTGTTTTTTTATTTTTATTGGACATCTGGGACTACAGTTAGCTTTATCCTACCGGTTTATTTCAGATATATGGGGCAACATCAGCATTCATTGCTTTAGTGTAAATAATCTACCATACCGAACAGTAAAATTAATACATATATGCTACTATCAACTAGGCTACACCGGTCGCTAAATATCCGATAGGTATTCAAAGGACCATGGGCAATCCGAATAACTTTACATGGTTGTAATAGTAACATCTGGCCAACAGCATCGACAGCCAGCACAACATCTGGTGGGTGTCGTTCCTCGACGGGCTGCAGCGCGTGGTGCTGTTCACGGAGGACCCCATGCTGGCCAGCGGCGCGTACATGGTGGGCGAGGCGGAGCTCGTGGACATGGAGCTCGTGTTCGCCATACACGGCGTCGGACTGTCGCTCGTTAACGACCCCGAGCATCTGGAGCTCATCTACATGACCATTTCCAAGTGAGTCTCTACCACAGTTATAGATATACACTAGATAACTCAAACACCTCAATCAAATTCGTTTGTCGGTCTCTGTACACGCTACTACAATAAACTACCTGACCAAATTTTGACTATGTCAGAAAATAAATTTAAGGCAATTGTAAAAGCAAACGCTGGAAAAAAGAGCCTATTATAAACTCAGCGAATATCTAGACGATAAGGACATATGGGCAAAGGCCATCGCTATTATACCGAAGGTATATGTAAATATATAATACTGTTTTAACCTCTGACCTTCAAAAAGTGTTCTTTAAGAATTTATTCTGAATAAATGTTTTTTATACCGGGTGTGACGTCACACGGGCGAATTAGTGATGTGAATTCCCCGTTGTCCGCGCAAAATCGATTCTGCAATAAGGCATTTTTTTATATTCACGGACTTTTATACCACAACACGCGCGCGGAATGTCAGTCGGAGTGCCAACTCGGAGACCGAATTCGGACACGCGAATAGTAGTAGTAGAGACCACAGATGTCTATCTATGTCTGTGGTCTCTACTATGCGTCGCCACATCATTGCATCAGCTGAAAGAAGGCCACTGCTGCATTCATATATGCCTCCCTCAGAGTGCCCCAGTGAATGGTCCTACGCTAGCGGACTCCCGCGGCCTTTTACCAGGTTTTGGTCGTGGGCGGTCTAACAATGTGTAAAGAAGATATTAAGTAGACGTTTCCCAGCTACTCCGCTCTATCGTATTTATGACGGTCGACGCAGACGGGGCCGACCTAGACGGTGATGGCGGACTATGTATTCTTCAGCAACTGGGCGGAAGAGGCACCTAGCAGGGACGCATGGAGATCACGGGGAGAGGCAAAGGCCTAAGGGTAAAGACCCAGCAGTGGGACACACAATTGGCTACAAAAAAATGAAACTATCAAGAATCTTGTTTTGATTGATAACATGAACGATAAATGCATACTTTTATGTGTCCATCAAACTACTCCTATTTCAAACAATTTGCTTTGAACAGGTGTTTATTTGCATAATGTAAAGTTGGTCACATATTACGTGTGTAAGAATCATGGTTGGATTCACCTTTTTCTAACTTGATTCACGAATTATTTAATCCTCAATAGCTCCGGTATAATATGGGAGCAATGCAAGATCGGCGCGCGCCGCTACCGGAAGATCGAGGGCACGAAACTGCAGCAGTACGAGGAGGCCTACCAGAAGTACTTGCTGGAGAAGATGATGCCTGACCCCGTGTCTCCCGTGCACGTCATCGATGACAAGATTGAGGTAACTGCTATCGTAGACTATAATACCTATTATTATTTATTATTGTTGTTGTATTGTGGGCCTTGATATGCCGCTTCGACCAGCAAGTGATCTATTGTGGCAGCCCTTTGTTTTAGATTTCACCGTTGCCTCTATGAAATTCCAAATTCTTTGGGCGGTGATATGTTGTACCTCTTCTGGGTGCACAATTTGCCGCCCTAGGTAGTTACTTCTTTTGTATTTTTAGATCTTTTAGATGAACCGCAACCCTACAACATCTAGAACCGAACACTTCTTAACTCCCTAATAGTTATAACATATTATATAAGTACAATTAGCAAAGCGGGATGTTTCGGACTTTTGTTTAAGTAGTAGGATTTAGTATTGGTCGGTTTGATGATATTCGGAATTATGAAAATCTGCATTTAAAAGGGTAATCGGAATTCGAATATTTGATATTTCCAATAAACAGCTGCCAGGAAAGTAGGGTTAGGTTAGAACTGCTACCCCTACACAAAACAATTGCTACTGTAGGAGTATATAGTAAACGAGCTTTAGATGTTAGATTAATTGTATAATATATGTTTTAAATCTTAGATGTTATGAACATTATACGCTTTAATTGTTATGAGATATAACAACAAAAGTATAATATCGTTATACTTTACGAATGGAGAGAGGAAGATGTTGGAGCGGATCCTCGCTTCCCGGATCATTCGGCATTTAGACAGTACGGGCCCCAATGTGTCCGACCGCCAGTTCGGCTTTCGAATTAGACGCATTGGCCTTCGAGAGTTTTGTTTGGAAGCAGCGGAGAGATGGGAGGGGGTGGTGGCTAGGCTTGTGCGTTCACTAAACGGATCGCTCCGAACTAGTACAATCGTACAAAAGTACTTGTTAATTAGTGGACTGTAGGTTTTTCGGTAATTAAACTAAAATGTATGAAGCTAGTGAAACAGACCCTTGAAGGAACTTAAAAGGAACTCACCGTTGCAAGGAGCTGCTGCGGCGATGCTCCTTCGTCAGGTGTAGGACCCTGGGACCTGGCTCGTACTGCACTTACCCGATTTCAAGCATACCTGGCACCTGAGTATACGCAGCTGGTCAGATGTCCTCCTGTTTCTTCAAGGCACTTAATATATGTTATTGGTAATGGGTCTAAAATATAACTCCAAATAAATAGCTGGACTATTCGCGCGGAGCTCAATTTTGGGCAACCGAATTTCAAAACGACAACGACACAAGTCACTGGACAGTTACTTTCGAACTGTCAAACGCGGGCATAGAATGTTGCCAGATTAAAAATGGTAACTCAAAACTTAACAGTACTAGTTCGGACTTTTAGTTCACTAGTACAGTGAATATCTCAACAGATGGTAGGTCGAAATATAGTCCTCTCGCTTCTTCTTCTTAGTTCGGACGCGGACATGAGCGGTTCCGTTTCATTCCCTCTCGTTCTGTACTACTTAATCGAGTCACTTGGCCACTCGGAGCTCGTAGACGTTCCGTTTCGGTTGGTCGATCGAACTAAGAGCAGAAACGTTACGGAGCAGTTCGTTCTAGTACAGTGGCGGGATCTAGTACATCTGAGATCTTAGTACATGTTCTACACAAGACTAGTGGTGGCGGTGTCATTAGACATCGGCAATGCGTGGATCCCTCTCGTATTCGGTAATTGGGGAGGCGCTCCAATATCATGGTGTGCCTTCCTACTTGAGGCGCATAATAGAGCACTACCTCACTCAGAGGGTAGTGCTCTACGAGGAAAGAGGAGGGCAAAGAAGGTCGAGGCCCATGGCCTGTGACGTGCCCCAAGCGTCCGTACTACCGTCCGTCCCTTTACTATGGAACCTAGGGTACGATTGGGCTATTAGGGGTGCCCTTATCCCCCGAATGGCTGTCATCTGCTGCGGGGGGCGTCGTGGTGGAATGTTCGCGATCGCATGGCGTCCCACTTAACGGCAGTGCGGATGACGCCGGTGTGTTTTTAGTGGGTATGCTCCTCCAGTTACCATCACTCGGATAGCGGCGGAAGGAGAGAGTCCCACATAATGCCCAAATAGCCCTGCCCTGGCCCGGGGGTATGGGTAAAGCATGTTCACACTGACAAAAAAAAGGTAGATGTCGCTAAGGCGATTTGTCGACCGAGCAAGATTGTTCCGATAGCTCAGATCGAATCCTGTTCGGAGCGAAAAAAATCCTTTTCATTTGAATTTTACTCTCTAACAAGATTTCTTCACAGGTGAACTTCGAAGAGATGCGCGTCCTGAAGCCCTCGCAGCGCCTCCTCCGCCGTACCCTGGAGCCAGGCCTGTGGGCGTCCATCGGCATGACGGCGCACTCGCGGCGGCTGCACGCGCGCCTGTACCGCTTGCAGGTGGACCAGCAGCTGCCGCTCCCCACCTTCCCCGTCACGCTCGCGCCCGTGCCGCCGCCTCCCTCGGTCACAACGCACGACACAGGTTCATACACTCAGTACTGAAGCCCTGGCCGCGCCTCCTCCGCCGTACCCTGGAGCCAGGCCTGTGGGCGTCCATCGGCATGACGGCGCACTCGCGGCGGCTGCACGCGCGCCTGTACCGCTTGCAGGTGGACCAGCAGCTGCCGCTCCCCACCTTCCCCGTCACGCTCGCGCCCGTGCCGCCGCCTCCCTCGGTCACAACGCACGACACAGGTTCATACACTCAGTACTGAAGCCCTGGCCGCGCCTCCTCCGCCGTACCCTGGAGCCAGGCCTGTGGGCGTCCATCGGCATGACGGCGCACTCGCGGCGGCTGCACGCGCGCCTGTACCGCTTGCAGGTGGACCAGCAGCTGCCGCTCCCCACCTTCCCCGTCACGCTCGCGCCCGTGCCGCCGCCTCCCTCGGTCACAACGCACGACACAGGTTCATACACTCAGTACTGAAGCCCTGGCCGCGCCTCCTCCGCCGTACCCTGGAGCCAGGCCTGTGGGCGTCCATCGGCATGACGGCGCACTCGCGGCGGCTGCACGCGCGCCTGTACCGCTTGCAGGTGGACCAGCAGCTGCCGCTCCCCACCTTCCCCGTCACGCTCGCGCCCGTGCCGCCGCCTCCCTCGGTCACAACGCACGACACAGGTTCATACACTCAGTACTGAAGCCCTGGCCGCGCCTCCTCCGCCGTACCCTGGAGCCAGGCCTGTGGGCGTCCATCGGCATGACGGCGCACTCGCGGCGGCTGCACGCGCGCCTGTACCGCTTGCAGGTGGACCAGCAGCTGCCGCTCCCCACCTTCCCCGTCACGCTCGCGCCCGTGCCGCCGCCTCCCTCGGTCACAACGCACGACACAGGTTCATACACTCAGTACTGAAGCCCTGGCCGCGCCTCCTCCGCCGTACCCTGGAGCCAGGCCTGTGGGCGTCCATCGGCATGACGGCGCACTCGCGGCGGCTGCACGCGCGCCTGTACCGCTTGCAGGTGGACCAGCAGCTGCCGCTCCCCACCTTCCCCGTCACGCTCGCGCCCGTGCCGCCGCCTCCCTCGGTCACAACGCACGACACAGGTTCATACACTCAGTACTGAAGCCCTGGCCGCGCCTCCTCCGCCGTACCCTGGAGCCAGGCCTGTGGGCGTCCATCGGCATGACGGCGCACTCGCGGCGGCTGCACGCGCGCCTGTACCGCTTGCAGGTGGACCAGCAGCTGCCGCTCCCCACCTTCCCCGTCACGCTCGCGCCCGTGCCGCCGCCTCCCTCGGTCACAACGCACGACACAGGTTCATACACTCAGTACTGAAGCCCTGGCCGCGCCTCCTCCGCCGTACCCTGGAGCCAGGTCTGTGGGCGTCCATCGGCATGACGGCGCACTCGCGGCGGCTGCACGCGCGCCTGTACCGCTTGCAGGTGGACCAGCAGCTGCCGCTCCCCACCTTCCCCGTCACGCTCGCGCCCGTGCCGCCGCCTCCCTCGGTCACAACGCACGACACAGGTTCATACACTCAGTACTGAAGCCCTGGCCGCGCCTCCTCCGCCGTACCCTGGAGCCAGGCCTGTGGGCGTCCATCGGCATGACGGCGCACTCGCGGCGGCTGCACGCGCGCCTGTACCGCTTGCAGGTGGACCAGCAGCTGCCGCTCCCCACCTTCCCCGTCACGCTCGCGCCCGTGCCGCCGCCTCCCTCGGTCACAACGCACGACACAGGTTCATACACTCAGTACTGAAGCCCTGGCCGCGCCTCCTCCGCCGTACCCTGGAGCCAGGCCTGTGGGCGTCCATCGGCATGACGGCGCACTCGCGGCGGCTGCACGCGCGCCTGTACCGCTTGCAGGTGGACCAGCAGCTGCCGCTCCCCACCTTCCCCGTCACGCTCGCGCCCGTGCCGCCGCCTCCCTCGGTCACAACGCACGACACAGGTTCATACACTCAGTACTGAAGCCCTGGCCGCGCCTCCTCCGCCGTACCCTGGAGCCAGGCCTGTGGGCGTCCATCGGCATGACGGCGCACTCGCGGCGGCTGCACGCGCGCCTGTACCGCTTGCAGGTGGACCAGCAGCTGCCGCTCCCCACCTTCCCCGTCACGCTCGCGCCCGTGCCGCCGCCTCCCTCGGTCACAACGCACGACACAGGTTCATACACTCAGTACTGAAGCCCTGGCCGCGCCTCCTCCGCCGTACCCTGGAGCCAGGCCTGTGGGCGTCCATCGGCATGACGGCGCACTCGCGGCGGCTGCACGCGCGCCTGTACCGCTTGCAGGTGGACCAGCAGCTGCCGCTCCCCACCTTCCCCGTCACGCTCGCGCCCGTGCCGCCGCCTCCCTCGGTCACAACGCACGACACAGGTTCATACACTCAGTACTGAAGCCCTGGCCGCGCCTCCTCCGCCGTACCCTGGAGCCAGGTCTGTGGGCGTCCATCGGCATGACGGCGCACTCGCGGCGGCTGCACGCGCGCCTGTACCGCTTGCAGGTGGACCAGCAGCTGCCGCTCCCCACCTTCCCCGTCACGCTCGCGCCCGTGCCGCCGCCTCCCTCGGTCACAACGCACGACACAGGTTCATACACTCAGTACTGAAGCCCTGGCCGCGCCTCCTCCGCCGTACCCTGGAGCCAGGCCTGTGGGCGTCCATCGGCATGACGGCGCACTCGCGGCGGCTGCACGCGCGCCTGTACCGCTTGCAGGTGGACCAGCAGCTGCCGCTCCCCACCTTCCCCGTCACGCTCGCGCCCGTGCCGCCGCCTCCCTCGGTCACAACGCACGACACAGGTTCATACACTCAGTACTGAAGCCCTGGCCGCGCCTCCTCCGCCGTACCCTGGAGCCAGGCCTGTGGGCGTCCATCGGCATGACGGCGCACTCGCGGCGGCTGCACGCGCGCCTGTACCGCTTGCAGGTGGACCAGCAGCTGCCGCTCCCCACCTTCCCCGTCACGCTCGCGCCCGTGCCGCCGCCTCCCTCGGTCACAACGCACGACACAGGTTCATACACTCAGTACTGAAGCCCTGGCCGCGCCTCCTCCGCCGTACCCTGGAGCCAGGCCTGTGGGCGTCCATCGGCATGACGGCGCACTCGCGGCGGCTGCACGCGCGCCTGTACCGCTTGCAGGTGGACCAGCAGCTGCCGCTCCCCACCTTCCCCGTCACGCTCGCGCCCGTGCCGCCGCCTCCCTCGGTCACAACGCACGACACAGGTTCATACACTCAGTACTGAAGCCCTGGCCGCGCCTCCTCCGCCGTACCCTGGAGCCAGGCCTGTGGGCGTCCATCGGCATGACGGCGCACTCGCGGCGGCTGCACGCGCGCCTGTACCGCTTGCAGGTGGACCAGCAGCTGCCGCTCCCCACCTTCCCCGTCACGCTCGCGCCCGTGCCGCCGCCTCCCTCGGTCACAACGCACGACACAGGTTCATACACTCAGTACTGAAGCCCTGGCCGCGCCTCCTCCGCCGTACCCTGGAGCCAGGCCTGTGGGCGTCCATCGGCATGACGGCGCACTCGCGGCGGCTGCACGCGCGCCTGTACCGCTTGCAGGTGGACCAGCAGCTGCCGCTCCCCACCTTCCCCGTCACGCTCGCGCCCGTGCCGCCGCCTCCCTCGGTCACAACGCACGACACAGGTTCATACACTCAGTACTGAAGCCCTGGCCGCGCCTCCTCCGCCGTACCCTGGAGCCAGGCCTGTGGGCGTCCATCGGCATGACGGCGCACTCGCGGCGGCTGCACGCGCGCCTGTACCGCTTGCAGGTGGACCAGCAGCTGCCGCTCCCCACCTTCCCCGTCACGCTCGCGCCCGTGCCGCCGCCTCCCTCGGTCACAACGCACGACACAGGTTCATACACTCAGTACTGAAGCCCTGGCCGCGCCTCCTCCGCCGTACCCGGGAGCTGCCGGCTTCGCGCGCTAAATTTTGGCCAATGGGCGTTGAGGATTTCACCCGCGCAAACGCGCTGCCTTATGATTAGTTAAAATGTTTTCTGCGTGGGTACACCGTTGTAACTTATATTTGCGGTACTACTGTACCCTATAACCTGCTCCATCTCCTTTTCGAGTTCAGAGGTTTCCACTCCGTGACGCTCTTTGCCCACAACTGACTCGGAATGCGACCTATTCCAACTTTAACATGGCCGCTTTCCGAGCCACGTCTTCGATTTTAGTTTGAGCGTAGCGTGGTGTTCCGGACACAGGACTTTTTTTGCGTTGACGGTATGCACTACCGTCTAAAACCCCAGTGATTTTCCAACGATTATATTAATTAGTAGCTCCATTAACACTTTCAGTGCCAGGAACCCATTTGGTAGTCCTGTTTTCCTCTACAAACGGTTTTCGCATGTTATGAGCGCAGCTACGAAACCGTTGGCACTGAATGTGATAATGGACCACTGGTTATTCTCTTTGAGCTATTGATTGGCCTGCTAATAGTCTTCTGACTTTCGCATAACTTTTATGATTACCTCATTTCTGGGGTTCAACTGAGTACATTTTACAGGAATGAAGCCCTTCATCGAAGTGTCCATTGTGGAGCGGATAATGGAGCATAGTAAAGTCCGTCAGTACAAGTACTACAAGGTGTTGATCCAGGAGTTCCACGTGAAGGCGGACATGGGGCTGATCAACGCGCTGCTGGGCATGTTCCCGCAGAAGCTGCTCACTGAGCAGGAGGCGGTGAGCTCCTATAATTGACTTTATGTCGATAGTATAAGATACTTTTTTCCTTGTCGTTATATCAACTCAACTCAAACTCAAAATGATATTTATTCTAGTAGGCCCAGTAACAAGCACTTTCAAATCGTCAGGTAGGAACATAATCTTAAGCTCTTCTTATCTATAGTGAATTGCAAAATGATTTATCATCATCATTACTTAAGAGCCTTGTTCTTCTTGGCTTCGTCATATGACTCGACATCAGCTTGAATGATTAGGCAATTTAAAATCTTAAATTAGTAAGATTAAGCCTTTGTCGCCGGAAATGTGACATTCTTAAAGAAAGAAACATTTTTTAACCCCCGACGCAAAACGAGGTATAACCGCTCTCTTTGCGTCGGGGGTTGTGTGTATTTCAGTATGTGGTATCGTAGCTCCCTAACGGATGGACCGATTTGAATGCTGTTTTTTTGTGTCATACATCATTTTATCCCGAGTGTTCTTAGCCATGTTTCATGGAAATCAGTTTATCCGTTTTTGAGATATTGAACTTTGAAATGAAAATGTCGGGGGTTTTTCATCTTTTCTAAGTTGTAGTTATTTATTAGAAGTAAATTGGTTGGTTCTGAATTATTTGCAAAATATGTTCACATTTTTAGCAGCATAACAATGCAATCTATAAATATGTATGACGTTGACTGGGCCATTCCTAAATCCCGAAAAAAATTCAGCTGGAATCCTTCCAAACGGACCTGGAAAGCGCCAGACAGCCCCTAGAAGAGCTAGCGGCGATCGGCGTCGCGTCCGACATTAAGAACTTCTACGACAACCTGCACCTGTCGCCGCTGAAGGTGCACGTGTCGTTCTCGCTGGGCGGCGCCACGCAGCTGCCTTCCTTCATCGGCACCGTGCTGCAGAGCATCGGCGTCACGCTCACCGACATGAACGATGTCGTGTTCAAGTGAGTGGCTTGTGCTGCAACATGGGCTAGGCCAACTTCCTGCTAAGGCCCGACGCCCACAATAGCCGCGTATCCATTTGAGCAGCCTCAGGCCGAGCAGCCGCAACTTGAGGCAAACAGCGTCAAGTCGAGCCTGCTCGGCCTGAGGCATAGGCCGATCAAGCTGAGGTAAGACGCCTCATCGTGATCCGCAACTTCCGAGCCAGTATAAAGCAACACGCGAGGCTACACGCCCGTCTCCATCAAATGCACGCCTCGGACTGAGGCCCCTTTGAGCACGACAAAAAGACCGATAAAATATGTCTCGGCTCGCGGCGCCGAATTTGCCTCGTGTCGCGGCGCGCCTCAGGTTAAGGCGGCGTCTCCACTTGCGCAGCCTCGGAGCGAGGCAGCCGCTCGGCCTGAGGCTGCCTCTAGTGGATACGCGGCTTATCGGCACGGCATGGCAAGGGATCCTTCGGGCAGTACAAATGATTGCCGAGGCGTCCTTGGGCATGCTTAGGCACGTGGATTTTATATGCGCGATCCATGCGCGATGTTGCCATGCCATGTCGATAGTGGGCGCCGGGCCTATATCGCGCCTACTGTCTCACTTACACACGCAAACACACACACGTACACAACTCCGAAGGGTACACTGCATAACTCCGAAAAATCATTCCGAAAGCATATTTTTTCCGAATTTCATAATTGGATGAAACGTTCAGGATATAATAGGTACTAACCTAACCTAACCTACTCGTCTGTACGATTTCATTTAATAATCTGCGTCCATATTTTCGTTGAGCGGTAAATGGCGTTCGGAATTCTGAAATTGCGGAATAGATTATTTGAGAACAGTGAAAACAATTTGTTTTTTCATTAGCAACGGATAAAAATGACTAAAATACTGGGAAACTATCAATCTTTCATTTAAGTTGTCAATTTTTAAGAAAATTAGAGCATCGACCTCCTTAATACAATTAAAGGTCACAGCACATTAGAGCCACCCGGCACCCGACCCGCACCGCCTCGCCTCGAGTGGTTAGAATTCTTTATATGGATTTATACGGGCATGCGCTCACTACATCAACTCCGTAGTTAGTACAGTTCCGAGGCGAGGCGCAGGGTGGCTCTAATGAGCTGTGACCTTCAAATGCATCATGTTTGACATGTGTCTGTAGTATAAACCAATTTTCAGACTGTCCTACTACGAGCGCAAATTCGAGTTCCTCTCGCAAAAGGAGCTGATCTCGCAAGTGTCGAGCCACTACCAGGGGCAGGCGATAAAGCAGCTGTACGTGCTGGTGCTGGGTCTGGACGTGATCGGGAACCCGTACGGGCTCGTCGTTGGGCTCAAGAAGGGCGTCGAAGACTTGTTCTATGAGCCCTTCCAGGTATGCTATTCTTTGTCTGAAACATACTGTAGTATTCTTTATGTAAAGTGGCAATTACACTTCGTCGTTCGCCGCATGCTGCATGCGGCGACCGCAAAAGTGTTACCGCACAGATTAACATGCATATCAATGTACAAAACATATGATTAGTTTATGTGTATTTGTTACCCAGGGCGCCATCCAAGGCCCAGGCGAGTTCGCCGAAGGGCTGTTCCTGGGCGTGCGCTCCCTCGTCGGGCACACGGTGGGCGGCGCGGCCGGCGCCATGTCGCGCATCACCGGCGCCATGGGACACGGGCTCGCGGCACTCTCGCTCGACAAGGTATCAATAGGCAATATGTGCTCTTACACAAATCTACCTAGTTCCAAACTAAGCAAAACTTGTACTATGGCTACTAGGCTATATTCATACTTACACAAGGTGTTTTTTTAACCGTCTTGGAGCCGAAGCCCAGTTAATGTATACATTACAAAGAGCTTAGAATTTTTTTTTGTTTTATTTTTAATGTGTTAATATTGTTTTTTTTTTGTTTTAATTTTAATTTTAATCATCCAGCCGGGTGACCGCAGTGACCGCTAGCCACCATCTTATGTAAAAAGGTACGAAATCTAACCGGGTGAATGACTTCGCACCGCGCGCCATACAGGATTTTAAAAACTTGATTACCTTTTATTACTAAAAACTTACGCTTCGCGGGAGTCCGCTGGATGCAGGTGGAGCAAGACTGGTCATTGTGTTACTCTTTGGGGGAGGCCTATGTCCCGCAATGGACGTATTTCTGCTGATATGATGATGATGACTAAAAACTTAACGATTTTTTTTCACGAATGATTAGTTCGTTTTGGATACTTTAAGTGGCATTCGGCTCTAAGACGCTTAAAAACGGTAAGAACACGTTGTATAGATAAACAAATACTCATAGGTAGGCACTATAAGAGCGGCCGCCACAAACTGCGGATGACTTCTTTCATACATTTTGTTTAGCATCAGCCTACACCGAACGTTTAAGTCGCCGCGTTCGAGCCACGAGTTGCGGGAGTACTACGGCGCTACCACGAAAATCGAAACTCGAAGTTCGTATACATGCATCCCTGTCACTCGAGTAAATAAGTGCAATAGATATGGAAATACCCGAACTTCAACTTTCGAATTTCGTGGTAGAGCCGCTGGTAGTACTAGTTGGCGCGTTTAGCGGCTACTAGTGACCGTAATGTGTATCAGAGAGGTCGCGTCTACTGGCCCCTATTTCACAAACTTGACAATTATCACCTCACAACGATAATCCTCCGTACATTGCTGGATCCACAAGTAACCTAGCGACCACCTAAACTTCTAGAACAAGCAATGTATGGCGAATTGTCAGTGTCAGGTGACAATTGTCAAGTTGGTGAAATAGGGGCCTGGCCGTAACGTGTCGGAGCGGGCGCGTTTAGTGACGCATAGTAGTGGTCGTTATGTGCGGCCGCTCTATCTTCACTAGTTACAATACAATCTGGGTGCAGTGGGTCGACAAGGTATTGATCCCGCGCAGGTGGGTAGGAGTGCTTCATATTTATGTAAGCTTGTGGAGACGCATGACGGAACGCCATGAGTCCCGCTGTCGCTCGACAAGTTCAGTATTGGTCCTGCCTAGTCCACTCCTCTTAAAAGGAAAGGATCAAAATTATGTTTAATGTTTTATCACATTTTGGATAAATGTTATTGTTTCCTGCTGCTATAAAAGAGTTTATTGTCCAAATACTAGAGTTTTGATAGGTATATAGATACACTACAAAAAAAATGCGTATTGATAAACCGCAAGTTTAATTTCACGGTCGTTGTAAAAATGAAAAAATCAAGTTTTTTAAAGTTTATATATGTGTCTTACTTTTGTCGCTACTCATGTATTAATTTGTAAATTAACCAGGACTACCAACGTCGGCGACGGGACAATATCAACAAGCCTCCAGCGAATCTGCAAGAGGGACTTGCGAGGAGTGGAAAAGGCCTTGTTATGGTATGTATTCCTTACAAAACCCGTCATCACACGATACCTTTGACACTGAATCCAACAATTATGTAAAAGATTATGAGGCGATATATTATTTTTCTAGGGCATGTAATCGTAGATAAGAAGTTTATAATCTAAACACAGTATTAATGTGCGACTTATTATGCTGGTTGGCGAAATATATCTGGTTTCTATGGTGCGAATGTTCTGAAAGGATTTCTGTTCGGTACAACTTGCACACAACACACAGCAAAACTGTTACATACACAACAACATTATAACGTCGTATTTTATTCTACAAAAAGTAGTTAAAACAACTACCAAGTACAACCACATCAGACAGCATTTACTACACATGCGTTTCTTCTGTAATCAATTACAGATTTATATCGGGGTCGATGCATGGTAACTTTATTTCTAATCTTAAAACATTGTAATTAAACAATCGTTTATTTCTTATTCTATAGTGCCGCTGTTAATTTAAAATATACGTGCACAATGAAGCGCCGACTTGATGACCACAAACTATTGAAAAAAAACATTATGTACTCGTGAGCATCTTGATATAAAATTAATAAAGTTACATATGTTTCTGGTACCAACGTCATTTGGTTCGTGCTTGAAATAAATAAAGCATTGACAATCCTGTTATTGATAAATACTAAAGAGGAAAACATAAAAGAAAATATTCACAATGTCCTGCAACTCATTGAAGTATAAAGAAAATAGCAAAATCGTAACACGCGCACGCGTTTCATTCAATACCTCTACTTGATACCAAGTACGTTAAGTAAGTGAACAACACTTTTCACATATTCATCCAAGGAGAAAAAATGGTTTTTTTATGTTTTTATTTTGGATATTATTTTCAAACATGTTACATTGATATATGCTACCAAACCATCGATAATATAAGTATCAGAAGAAAGTCACACTAGCATTACTTCGTTGGTGTCAGGAAAATATCTAGGTATAAAAATTCAATATGTAATTGTACTTAGTTGGAGAAAACCGTAGTATGTGTATATTTCCATCGATGTGTTTGTTGCTGATGGACGGATTGAACCGTTCCACATATAAACAGAAAAACTTACTATACATAAATATTGTACAGAGTTAAGGCCTTACTTATATCTAAGCTTTATTTATTTCATTGTGTAACGAATAATATCCATATGGCATGACTAATTGTCGTTACACAACGGGAAAAAATAAAACGCAGATTAAGTTAAGACTTTAACTATGTACAATGTTTTTGTAATTTGCAATCTTCGACTATAATGTACGATTCCCAACGAACGGGTCGGGCCGGCGCGCATTCTATTACATGTAAAGGAATTTGTACCGTCTATACAGTAGTTACATTTCATATTTGAATGAATCATGCATCCACTGCGAGGCGGCGGCACGCGGCGGCTACTGACGCGAATCAAATCAAATCCGAAATCAAATCAAATCAAAACGAATCAAAAAAATCAAATTCCTTTGCATGTAATAATACGCGCCGGCCCGACCCGTTCGGTGAGAAACTTACATAAGACTTTTATTTTATGTGTGCAACCGTTCAACCTGTTTGTGCGTGAAGCACTTCGACGGAAGCACACACAAACGGTGGTTTTCTCCAAACATAATTCCATATAGAATTTGATTACGTAACAGGGGGCTATTTATAAATTACGTCATCGTTTTTAGTCGATTTTAGACGCTCCCTATCATCATCCTGTTATTCCTTGAAATGGACCCTCCCTGCCTAATAAAATGACTATCGCCATCCCATGGCCAGCCCCCCTCCCCCTCTATTTTGAAATGACGTAATTTATGAATAGCAGACAGGCACACTGCCTGCGTCGCTTCATGAACTTTTACATATGGATAATGTGGTTAGGTTACCTTGTGTTGTACTCCAGGAAAAAAACGGTTTTATTTATAATAGTGTTTTTTTTGTTAATTTCATTTTAAAATATTATTGTAAGATGGTTTATTCAAGAATCCGACAAACTTTCCACCCGGAAGTAAGTATGTAGATTTAAATGAAGGATGCATTGCCATTTTTTGTATGATTTATGTTGAATATTATAGAGCAAATGTAGATGAACTAAAATAAAGACAAAAATATTTAATAATATTTTTTCTGACTTTTCAGAAGCTAGCTAATTTATTATTCTTTTGATGTCTGAAATTTTGCCGGATTCTGTCGCTGGGTAACTATTTAAACGATAATATATCCGATACGCTATTATAGCTATATAAGCTATTATAAATTATTTCCAAAATTGTCATATTTTCCATACAAGTTGTCAGTTGATTGAGTGGACTACTGAGGTATTGAGGACCGTACATGTGACAGGGCGTGTTCGACGGCGTGACGGGCGTGTTCACGAAGCCCATCGAGGGCGCGCGCTCGGAGGGCGTGGAGGGGTTCTTCAAGGGGCTCGGGCGCGGCGCCGTGGGGCTCGTGGCGCGCCCCACCGCGGGCGTCGTCGACTTCGCCTCGGGCTCCTTCGACGCTGTTAAGAGGTCACAACACAACACTATCACCCGCATACTTCTTCATAATAATACTAATCAACTCCGCACAACACTATACGGGTGCTTGCTTATCATACTACTAATCAAGTGCGTTTTTCTAACACACCTGGGAGCGTTCAAGTATTACGTAACGCAATATTTGGACGCCGTAACGTTATTCTGTACTCCCCTCTAGTAAAACTTTTCGTGAGCACTATGTGACCATTTTTACCTAAAAGTCACAATCATGTGCCGGTAAGCACCGGAAGCCATCCGAATTGCGGTACATCTACGGTGACGTACAGTTTTTTAAATAAGTTATTATGTTTATTTGATTCATGTTTTGAGGTGTGCAATAAAGAGTATTTGTATTGTATTGTATTGTTACGTAACGCGTAGTTCAACGCACCTGTAACGCATCGTAACGTTTTACACGACCCCCACTTCCCTCAAGTTCGTTACGTAATACTTGAACGCTCCCTAACCTAAGACGAAGTTTATCCTCTCCCTAACCTAATACGAAGTTTATCCTCAAATATACCGGGTGGAAAGGCACGACGATCCTTCCCGCAAAGGGGGGTTAGTTTAAGTGATGGAAAATCGATTCGTAATGTTAAGATTTTTTTTTACGATCAATTATTAAAAATAATAAAATTAATTAATGTTCTTCTGTGACAACCCTACTATTACTATACGTACTAATTATCGTTTATACGTATTGATAAAGGTCACTGACTCTTGTGTAATTGTTAAAATGTTACTGACCCTAATGAGGGTGGTAACTTGCAGTATTTTGCATTAAAAGTTAACTGCCTATAACTTCAAAACGGTTATGAATATGAGCCTAGTTTCTTTAGAGGAAATACTGTACTCAGTCTAAACAATCCCCCTTTTGCGGAAGGGATCGTCGTGCCTTTCCACCCGGTATGCTAAGGGCAAATTTATTAAAATCGTTCCAAAATGTTACGGTTTCAAAGTAAATCACTTTTATAGCAAATACTATTATTAAAGCAAATTATATTATAGATATCGAAGGTATCAAACACTAACCATCAACCTACAATCCTCTATAAACCGTGTGCTACCTTTGAATGTTGTCGTTTTATGTTGAAATGAAATGCATGTTACATTCCGAGTGAGTGATTTATCATGACGCTCCTGTGCTTGGTGTGGAACGATATGAGTGAGTATGCTTAATATATAAATGTATAAATAAATTCTATGTCGACACGCAGATGATAAGTAAAATGGGCGCACTAACGAAACCTGTTCTAAATAGACCTGTTATTTTTTCGATGACCTTTCTTCCATGTGTTTGAAGGTCACTAGATTCGAGAACAGAACATTTTTGACGGTATATATTTTGAAAATGCCCTTGAAAGTTAAACTGAAAATTTTAACTGATTCTCTGTTAGAATTATTTGTCTCATAGTAATGTCGCAACTTTGATGAATTTGATGTGTTTGAGTTTTGCATGATAAAGTGGCGAAAAGCTTGTTTGTTTGCTTTGCTTATTACTAATTGAACCTAATACGCTCTAGGGTTACATTACACACACACACGCGATATTTTTATCATATGCATATACATATATTTATATCTCGACTGCCTACCTAAAGTGATTGCGTTTATGTCACACAAAGCTATTGTCTCTCTGTCTTTCTTTCAGCACATACTTGCTAGTAAAGGACGAATGCTTTATGTTTGACAGTTTGTTAGTTACATTCGGGGTCATCCATAAAATACCCCTTCTTCTTTTCGTTACTTTGTCACACCCTTATATGTCATTCAGTCCGCTAGATAAACGTTAATTTTATTATTTTGCATAATTCGAGACAACGTATTTATATGAATTTATTTATTTATCGTATGGCAAATCAGTATTATGAAGAAATCGTTAGACACTTCAACGTTACTACGTCTTCGGTGTATTGTGTAATGCGTAGGTATTTCTTGGATGGCCCCTTGCGTAGTTAATCCGGTGCGCTATGGGACTTTTTTGGGTTGTATGATATTTCTAGTCGCTTCCCTGGAAGATTAGTATCAGGCTCTAGGCTCATATAATAAAAATATTATAATCCTAGAGAGTAAACAATATTTTTCACTTAATTAACCTCGGGAAGACGATGCCCTTTTCCGCTTCGTATATGCCCACAATATCTGCGCTTTCGCAGTTAATAAGTAGCTTTTGGAAAACGATTTTTCAGAGAACTATTACAAATTGTGTTTCGGGAAGTGCGTTTCGCTAGTCACTGGAAATATGTAGTATTTGAGAAGCATCGTCGTTATCAGGGCCTGATTTAGATAGATAGATAGATAGATAGATTTATTTATTGGTACTAATCATACACTGTCAACATTAGATTAGAATTAAAATTATGCTCTAAATGAATTATATTAAAGTCAATAGGTATATAAGTTTTCAATTATCGAGTCAGGAATTATTATCCAGTGCCATTAAAAGTTACAATAGGTTGCAGTTAAGAACAATTTTTATCGTTTTTTTTTTTTTTTTTTTTTTTTTTTTTTTTTTTTTTTTTTTTTTTTTTTTTTTTGTTTTTTTTTAGTTACTTTTAGTCATCAAAGAACTCGTTTACTGTGTAATAAGCCTTCATCGAGCAGTACATTTTAAGCTTGTTTATAAATTGACGTTCCGTGTCCACGTTTCTGATTGCCTCTGGAATCTTGTTAAAAATTTTAGCGCCTATTATCTTGAGTGACTTGCCAGTTTTCTGTAGTCTATGCGCGGGGACGGCCAGACCAGGTTTCCTCCTTGCGGAGTTACTCCTTGCTTTGGGGAACTCCTCTGGGTTCCTTCTTACGTACTTACCCACCTCGAAAATAAAGAGTGAAGGCACCCCACTTATTATGCGAATAACTTTTTTTTGCAGCAAAAACGGTCTGTCTCTGTCAGCCGCCAGGCCCTATAAATCTATCCCACTGGTTAGGTGCGTGTGGAAGTAGGCATAGTATGCTGTCATTAGGTTTTGCTGTGTTAGCGTCCGCTTTAGACGCAATATAGCGTAGTAGGCGGAGTTCAGTTTTGCGCATAGGGTGTCAATGTGCTCCCCCCATTGCAAACCTTTATCAAACGTGAAACCTACATAACGAGCATGGTGCACCGGTTCGATTCGATCATCATTGACAATGACATCGAGTGTCGACTGCGGTAAACAGCTAAGTGAAAAATGTATCAAGTTCGTTTTTCCTATATTCAATTGCATGCCATTGACGTCGAACCAGTGTTGTAACTTAAGTGTAACATCCCTAATATTACTCTGCAGTTCCTCATGATCGCATCCTTGCACAATCGCACAAATGTCGTCTGCGTACATCACAAACTTTACGATTGCACTAGGGAATGGCAGGTCGTTCATAAGCAATGCAAATACAGTATTTCCTACGTTGGAGCCTTGGGGAACTGATCTGTCACCGATAGATCCTGACACGGACCTGTCACCATCCACTTCTGTTATTTGGCTACGATTTGATAAAAAGGACTTTACTATATCTAGGGCCTTGCCGTATGCCGTAGTGTTCTAATTTCACAGCTATAAGTTTATGGTCGACGAGGTCAAATGCGCGAGAAAGGTCAAAGAAAATCGCGGCAACTCTTGCCTCTAAATTTTCCAGGACAGTTGCGAGTAATTTGCGCGCTGCGCTCACTGTAGATCGGCCCTCTCGGTAGGCGTACTGCTCGTTGCTGAGTGCCCCATTCATGTTGAAGAACCGAACTATTCTGTCACAGAGACCCGTTTCAAAGACCTTGGAGACTACGGGTACAAGGGATATTGGGCGGTAGCTTTTCATAATGTCTTTAGCACCTTTCCCTTTGTAAACCGGAGTCACCTTGATCTTCTTAAGCGAGTCTGGGTAGTAACCATTTAAAATGGAGTCATTAAAGTGCTCACTTAGTTCTTGAATGAAGTTATTAGGTAGTTTGTGGAGAATTGAGGTCGGGAACCCATACATGTCTTTAGTTCCCTTCGCTTTAATTCTTTTGATAATATTGAATACCTCCTGAGCTGTAAATGGTGACACAAACATGGTGGACGCCTGCAACGGGCAGGTGGCACGCAGTAGAAGCAACGCATCCCCCAGGCACGGGCGCGCAGGGGTGTCGCGCACCACACTCAAGTAGTGCTGGTTGAGCGCGTCAGCCAGCTCCCGGCTAGAGCCGTGCTCACCGCACACCGCTCGACGCAGCACACCCAGCTCAGCCCGACCACCTACACGGCTCTTGTTAGTCTCCATTTTAATTATGTCCCATAAGGCAATGGTTCTGTTCGAGCTACGAGCAATTAAATTGTTCATAAAAGCCTTTCTAGTTTTACTCAATAGACTGTTATGCTTAAATTTGTAGTTATTTATAAACTGTGTCAGACTAGCATTGTGCGGATAAAATCTCGCTAGCATCCCTAAATGCAAAAGAAATTATTTGCTCCTCGTAGTTTCCTCATTTAGCCATAACTTGTCCTTCGGTTTAATAGATACTTTTTTAATTGGGCAGAAGATCTCGAATTTCTTACGAAAGTGGCCAAATAGTATTTCAAAGCTATTATCATCACCTAAACGCGGCGACCTAGACCAGTCTGTGTACGCTACGTTATCAAGGAACTGTTGTACTTTGTTGGTGAGTCTTTTTGTTACGTACTGTGTCTGGTTGTTTACCTTTATGATTGACAATACAAAATAGACCGCACAGTGGTCACTTATACATGTATCTAGTGGGTACCCACAGGCTAATAAGGCTAGAGCCTAGGGCGCAAGGACCAAGCAAGGGGGCGGCGGGGCGCGGCACTGAGCTGAGACTTACATTTGATAGTTAGCTTAGGGCGGTCAGAACTCTAAATCAGGCCCAGCACGGCTATCACGCGACGGCGCGCGAGCTCTCGATTTTTCTCGCACTATCCGTCTCTCTCTTACTAGAACACTTATTGAACAAGAGGTTGTTTTTTTTGTCTCTTTGATTTTACCCGAAAGTAGCAAGCGAAGGATACGGGCGACTGAATCCGCTATGTAAATGATTTCTAATGGAATAAGTGATTCTGTGTATGAATGATGAGTATGGTTGTAATGGATGATGAATGAACTATGTGCCATTGAACTTTTTTAGGTTATTAACTATGGAGGTGGCGAGTAAAAAGAGGCTCTTGTACGTTCTTTACGAATGATTTCCTGCAGGTTAAGTATATGGTTCTATATGGAGATTATGACAGGTGATTTCGAGGTTAAATCTCTGGTTTGTGAATTTCGGGCAGTCTTTTAAAAGGTGGTCGACGGATTGTCAGGTGCTTCCATCGTACGAGCAAAGGTCATCTTGAAGTGGTATAGGTAGGATTTGTGGTAGCCGTGTCCTGTGGAAATTTGGGTAAGATAGAATAAGATAATGGTCTTGTTTCGTAGATCTTGAATAAGAACTATAGTGCGAGAAAAATGGAGAGCATGGCCTATTGTCCACTTAAACCGCACGTGATGTGCACGCTTTCGTCAATTGACGAATGCATGACAAGCGGCTAACGCGACGTTGCCGCTCCGTGGACACAGTTTTGAAGGTTTCTACGCAAGAGGCAAGCGTTCGTCTTGCAATCGTCAATTGACGAAAGCGTGCGGATGACTTGCGGTTTATGTACGTTTCCCACCGAACGGGTCGGGCCGGCGCGCATTCTATTACATGCAAATCAATTTGAATCGTCTATACAGCAGATACAATTCATATTTGATTACTATCCCCACCGACCGCGTCGGTAGCTGCCGCCTCGCAATGCATGCACGATTCTTCAAATATGAAATGTAACTACTGTATAGACGGTGAAAATTCATTTGCATGTAATAGAATGCGCGCTGGCCCGACCAGTTCGGTGGGAATCGTAAATGACATGGACAATAAGCCGTGTTGGCGTCCCATGATAGCCTCGGGTGGTGGTGGTAGGGTATAGCGGAGGGCATGCGCGGCGTGGTGGTGATGCCGGCACGCGGCGCGGCACGCGGCGGCGCGGTGGGCTTCGCCAAGGGGCTCGGGCGCGCGTGCGCCGGGCTCGTGGCGCGCCCCGTCGGCGGCCTCGTCGACTTCGTCACGGGACTGTGCACCGCCGTTAGAAGGTCACTGCACTTATACGGCTCTTAAACCTCTCTTAATGGGGTTCCACGACCACACTGAAACGTGTTTTCACATTCGCACGATAACGGCGTGATATTTTTAGAAACTATCTTTCGTAAATTGGCTTTCCAATTGCGCGAAATTTCCCATTTCCTAGAATAAACTTGTATCATCATATCAACCGAAAGACATCCACTGCTGGACATAGGCCTCCCCCAAAGAGTGACAAAGTGACCGCTCCTGCACCGCCCGCATCCAGGGAGCATCCCGCATCTTAGTTTATCTAAGAATAAACTCGTATAAACTAGAATGAATGAGAATAATCGTTTTCCCAAAGCATAACGTGGCAAACTAATTTCTTAAATTATTTACAAGTTTATTCTACGAAAGGGGGAATTTCGCGCAATTGGAGTCAATTTGAGAAAGTGTGTTACATAAGTTTCATAAAATATCACGCTGTTAGCCTGTGAATGTCAAAAAAGTTTTGTATGGTCGTCGAACGACCTTAAGGTGGCGGTTCGCGCCGCGACAGAGACAAGCGCCCGAGGCAGAAAATCGCGACCGTCACTTATCGTTAGGCAATGGATAAGCGGCAGTTCCGGGCGAGATAGAGACGCGAGATTTTTTGTCTTTGCCTTGTCGCGGTCTCCGGGCTCGGTCTCGGTCTCGGTCTCGGTAGCTAGTCTCTGTCGCAGCGTGAAGGTCGCCAAAACGCCCCTCCGACCGAGCAACCTTGGTCCGGACCGACTGCTTAGGTATGGGTCTTCTAATAGGGGCACATTTTCCTGCAAGTTTTGACCGGCAACTATTGCTGTCTTACGCTGACTTCGCACGCGACAAGATGCACATACTTGCCGACCACACATCGCCGTAAAAATGTTTGTTGCCCGTTTAGAAGGCCTCTTACGTATGACATTTTGCTGCAAACAACTGTCTACACTCTTAAATCAAAGGAAAAATTGAAAAATGTAATGCTCCGAGCCGGATTCGAACCGGCGACCACGGGCATTTATAATTTTCGTTAGCAGCGTTACTGCTTAAAAACAGAATTAACTGTCTACACGGTCGGTCGGACTAAGGTCGATCGGTCGGAGGGGCGTGTTGGCGACCGTCTAGTAGACGTTTTATTTTCATCAGTACGGTTATGCAGTCTGGTAGCTAGAATATCAAGACGTAGTTACATTATGTACGAGCCTTTACAATTCTTTAGCTGGGGGCGGCGTATATTTATATAGATGGATATGTAGGATTTTACGCATTAGGGGCCATCCTTAAAATACTCTAGGCAAGGTTGTTACCGATTATGTGTTTATCATCGATTCACTACGGTACCCTTTTTCCAAAGTAATACTTGGTTGGTTGTAAAGACCACGTTTGAATAATTATTAAAATTATTTGACATTCCTAGTGTTCGGTGACGTAATTCCTTCTCCATAAAAATTAAAACGATAAGACTATTCATATAATTTGGTATTTAGTTATGTGGTTATAAGAATTAGTTTGTGAGCATCATAATAATTTTCTGGATAACAACACCTTCGTATCCTTCTGTTAACGTACTTATATATGGCTTCTTAAACTTTCGAATAACAAAACAAAGGTCTGAGTAATACAAGATCTGAGAAAAAAAAAACACTCCTTTCCGAAATTTGGAGTCATATTTCTGGTTTTCAAATATATCCGTTATTCAGAGCGCTCCCGAAATAGTTTTGGCATGTACCAAAACTGGCGGATACTACTACTCCTCTGGCGACGACCCGAAGTGTGTCTTGGCCTCCAATACGAGTGCACGCCACTGATCAGTGGTTTCTCGCCAATCGCCAGCTTGGAGATCGCGAAGATCCGCAACCACCACATCAACCCATCGATATCAGGGGCAACCAACCGGAAGTCTTCCTATAGGCCTACACTCGTAGGCTCTTTTAGCTGCGCGATCGTCTCCCATTCGATCTAGATGACCAATCCAACGAAGTCTTAGCGACTTAGTTACTCCGATGGTGTTGATGTGTGTGTCCTCAATTTCAATGTTCTTCCGATTTCTCGAACTGCCGACGAATGGCACTCTGGCTCTTCGTTGGGCCGAGGATTTTGAGGACCTTTCTTTCTGTCACCAAAAGCTTGTTCTCCATCTTGAGTTTCAGTGTCCAGGCTTCACAGCCATACAACAAAACTGCTATAATTACAGTGTTGTAGATGCGGATCTTTGTTAGTCTACTAAGAAGCCAGGACACTAGAACTTTATGCAAGGCGGAGCTACAACGTAAGGCGTTTTGTTTGTGGATATCTATTTCTTCTTTCCGGGTATAATTTACTCACCCCTTTAAACACAATATCTCCAACAACAACAACTGGCGGAAACCTATTTTTATAGTATCGATTTTTTCGAACGACTGCATTCCCATTATGCCTACTGTACTACATTAAGGGTTCTTACCCTTTTAGGAACATTTTATGTAATATAAACTTGTATGCTAGTTTTGGGATATGATTATAAATAGCACCGCTTTCGTTTTTAACTAGCTTGCTCACGCTTTGTGGTATTGTACTCGTATGTTGCTAATAACGCTAAATTATGATGTAAGGCAATTTATATTAGTATTATATAAAGCTTTTATAAATAGTGCTCAGCAACAAGGTAAGTTTTTTCCCCGCAAAATATTTGAGTGTCGTTTACGAAAGGTAGTAACCAGCGTTAACATCTGCCACAAAAAAGCAGACACATTTCTGACACGACTTCTATTGCCTTACAGGCGAGTCAGATATTTTTGCCAGCTTGGTTATGGCAGATATTGATGTTGGTAACTGTCAATGGTACTACTTAAAGTGGTTCGATCACCATACAAAACGTCTTTTGACATTCGCAGGCAAACGGCGTGATATTTTAAGAAACTTATGTAATCATCGTTCATAAATTGGCTTTCCATTAAAAGAAATTCCCCATTTCTTAGACTAAACTTGTATAAACCAGAATTATTTGAGTATAATCGTTTTCGCAAGGTATCACGTGACAAACTAATTTCTCAAATTATTCTATTTTATACAAGTTTATTGGAGGACAGGGAAAATTTTGCGCAAATGGGAAGCCAATTTATGAAAGATTGTTATATAAGTTTCTTAAAATATCACGCCGTTAGCCCGCGAATTTCAAAAGACGTTTTGTATGGTGATCGAGAACCACCTAAATCGAGATGATTTTGGGATTGAAATAGCTGGCAGTTCATATAAACTTTGACGTATTAATATGGCAAAACTGTCACCAATCCCATCATAATCGCAGTTTGATATAATGACGTCATGTTTGGTCCAGGGCGGCTGACATGTCCGAGGAGACGACGAAGCGGCGCGCGGCCCGCTACCTGCCTGCTGACACGGGCGTGCGGCCGTACTCGCGCAGCCACGCGGAGGGATACAAAATGCTCTCTGAATTGGAAAAGGTACCACAACAATTTATTTTATTATCGCTTGGGAGTTCTGTTAAAGGGACAGTCCACGAAAATGTCGCCTTCGTCTGCTGTCAATACCACCAACCTTCAAATTAATAAAGGTTCCCCTAGATTACCCTAGACAATTGTCAATTTTGTATTTATGAGAATGTATAATTTAATGTGCAATTTTTTTATGTGTCTGCACTACTTTCGAGTATCGAGTCGAGTATTTACTCTGAACCAATTTAAGTGTCTCAGTTTGGCCCTGCGGTTTGAGTATGACTTATAGAGAATGCCATTGGTTTTGTGCAATTAAGTTTAAATAAATAATACGACATAAGAGCAGTGTTACGTCCACAAGGAAAATAGCGAAAGAATAACTTTTAATAATCATTACTATACTCCCAATAGGGCAAGTTCGTGGGCACGGATTCGTACGAGGCCCACGTGTGGGTCATACCCAGCAAGGAGGTGGTCATGTGCACCGGCAAGCGGCTACTCTATCTGGAAAAGAACGTCGTCTTCGGCGGCTGGCAGGTACGTACATTTCTACTTCTAGTACCGTACATTACACGCATATATTTATTTTTCACGCCACTGCTCGGAAATGTGGCAAAAGATGGTCAGAATACAGGCTTCAAAGCTGGGGTTAGGTGGACATCCCACAAACAGGCCAACTGTTGAAACTGTCCAACAATGTTTTTGTTGGATAATTTGAACAGCGATTGTCTCAACCTCAGCTCCCCGTCTCCTTCGAGGTCTTCACCTAGCGGCTCGGACGTCGAACCCACTCGTCCATCTATTGCCTACTTCCTAGCCACAATGTGTTTGTACTATTCAAGAAGAAACGTCTATGAAATTCGAAGCCACAAATTCAGAGTTGAGCTTGATTTATTTTAAAATCGAACGATACCAAACAAATGCAACTCTCTTCTGAAGAGAAGGATGCCGTTTAATAGGCGTTTGGGTGGCTAGACGGTTAATTTATGTGATATAGCACCTTAACACTAATGTAATAAAGTAAAAATTCAACGGGCCTCCATTCCGCGGTAGAAGTCGAAACCCAATCTAACATGTTGATAGGTCGCGTTCTTCCATTTTAGGATTCATAATTAGCAAGCGAGTTTATAGGAAATTCATTCAAATGAAATAAAATTTAAATAAATTCATTAGGAGATTTTTGTAGTTACATCTAGTGTTTTTTTCTACTTAGATGTAGTTTCTAACCATAGCGTTGACGGATTTGTAAATTAAGAAGAAATTCGCAAACTAATAAAAATGTTGTAGAATGTAGTCAGGCTATGCCACCCACGCGGAAGCACTAGGGTACAGGTCGACACACGTAAAAAGAGCCCTGGCGGCCATATAAAAAGTATGGCCGCCAGGGTTCTTTTTACATGAGTCGACCTGTACTCTTAGGTATTTGCTACTTTCTAGAAACCTTAGGTTCTGATTGGTGTACTGATACTTCTTCTCTAAAATATTTAGTATGTGCCCTAGCGTTACACCATTTATTAGATGATCGGTATCTTGAAAATACTCGCGCCATCGTAGACGCCGGCTTCGCGGTATGGTATATGGTATTAGGTCTAATAATAGATAGAACAATTTAAGATTGTATTATGTTCAGACGCCCTATAAATATCATGGCCAATTCGAATCAAAGTGCCCTCTGATTTCTATTCGAGAATTTTGCTTTGACAAATAACATACAATGTAATAGTTCAGTACGAGTACAATATTCTACACGCCTACGAATACAATTACAACACCGAGTCGAATAGGAAGACGTTTAGGCTTCCACATGCCTAAATATATTTACACAACGGTAAAAATAGGCATGGTTAACTATTAGTGTATTAATAGCCTATTACTGCCCTAGAACCCCGTCCACTTCTCAAAAATGTAAAACAAACAGAATTAGTTGCTACTTTTGCTATTAAATTAAAGTAGCTTAATTCAGAACTGGGGACCGATTTTTGACTTTCGTGCGCTCGAAAATCAAAAGTAACTAAATACGTTTGTAGTGTCAAAATGACCGGCACTTACTTTCTACCAATAGAATTGAATATGAGTAAGGCCGTTATTTCTTGTACCTGATTAAGCAGTTAAAAATTTCCACTTTTTAATCACTTCCAGTGTGTTACGCCAATTGACAATATTTCAAAATATGTAATGACGCCTAAATCGAAAAGCATTTCGGTAATTATTTTATCTGAACGCAATAAAGTAGTTTTCTGTGTTTTTTTCCTGCTCGCTTTTAAGAAAATCGCGAAAATGTTTTTCACCGTGTGTGACGTCAGTATTATGGCTGCCATATGAAAGGTGTCCAAACTGCCATACAGAGTCGTAGTATTGACGTCATAATTTACTTACAACCTTCTGGAATTCGCTACTTTTCAATTTGATAGTTTTGAATGAAAATTACAATTAAGGGAGAAATAAAAAAACACGTGTCGCTTAAAAAAACATTTTCTAGCGAACTAAATCATAACATGGCCTACATGAAAATATGAAATGTTGTCAATTAGCCATATAAATACATACATAATATATAGAAATAAGGGCCTTACCCTTTTAAATTTTCTATAGCTAGTTCAAAATAGCATTTCATAATTTTTGTCAGTTTTCGAGTGAAAGAGTCGAGCGCTCGAAAGTCAAAAATCGGTCCCTTGATCTCTAGAGCGTCGTCAAAGTATTTTGTTAACCTGCAATATTGGCGGCCAGTAATGTTGTTGTACGACAATTTGCCCTATTATTAAATATACGAGTAGTTCGTTACTGAAGATGCATGTTGAATGCAGAAGGTCATTTCAAAAAGACGACGTCCGATTTTAGTACATTTTGCTGAGGCAGGGAAATAGCAATTCGTGGATGACTTGATTTGCCATTCCAGTCGAGGCAGATATAGTGCTTTTATTGCAGATATTGTGAATTCTTTTCGTTCTTGCTAACCAATTGCCGAAAAGGCAAGGCGAGGGCATCAATTCACATACCAAGGGTTTTCCACGCGACACATAAGTATTGAATATCAAAACTACTGGCAGGTATCCGATTAATTGCCGGGTGTTTCTACTTACATATTATTTTTTCTCGAGACAACAAAACATATTCTAAGGAACAGTTTCACCTACCTGTATCGTAAATCGTAAATCTAAATATTTAACAGTCAGTCTATGGTAACATAAATAAAATGCCTCAGTTTACGCAATACCCACAACGATTAAATGAGTTATGGATTTCTAAACAAGGTTGCGAGTACCTTGGGTTCAGAATCCCGGAAAATCAACAGGAAACACTGACAACTGAGCATATTAGCAGATCCTTTTCACCCCCCTTGTATGCATTATGTATCACATTATTGCATCAATGTCGTCTCCGATAACCAGAACCAGTGAACTTCCTACACCTGACCTACTTTTATCACCATTGTATTATTCTAACTCTTGTAGGAACTCGGCCCCTTTAAGGATAAAAGGCGGCGTGGAGTTGAACGAAACGATTTACTTTCTGTTTGGTTATCGTACACAAGTAACATAAGACTACTGTACGAGCTAGCTATCGTACATCGTATCGCATTTAATATACTATTGCCTTTACAGTCGAATATGATGACATGGATGACATGCGTAACCTAGATTATTGACTTATTATATTTTAGTGCATTAAAGAAGCTCATTAACACCAAACGTGTGTTAGTTATTATGACAATACTCCTGACATTTCCCATCGTATCCTGCATACTCTGACATACAACTGACATACATATTGACATCTTGACAGTACGGTCATACAGAACCGTACATCTGGTCCTTCGAACTTAGTAGTGTTCAGTGTTCAGTGTGATTTGCGTTTCAGCTTGGTTGGCCTCCCACAAGCGGGTCTCACCAGCTAAGTTGAGCATACGCGACTTCGCACCGAAAGTTCGTGGATACTAGTTACCGTGACAAGCATTTGGATTGACATTCTGCTATCATTGACAGTGACATTCTATTGTGCAATTTGGTGACATTTTTATATTTGACACGTACGTACGTAAAAGGAGACATCATGGATGATTACGATCGTATTTTGCAACGGCAGAGGGAGATCGTCGAAGCTATTCAACGCGTTGAAGCTAATTTCAAGAAGGATTCCGATTCAAGGAAAACTGACGAGTATTTGCGGACACGGCTTCAAGCTTTGGAGACGTTATGGGAAGAATTCGAGAAGAACAACATGAAGCTTCTTGGCGCACCTGACCAGACTGGAGAGTATTTTGTGGAAAAGGTGTTTCAACAAATGCAGATACTTACTGACAAGGTTCGTACGATCCTATCGAACTATCGCTTTGGGGAACTGTCCACCCCTAAAGCGAAAGAGGCTGAGCAGCAACAAACCAGCAAACTTAACGAGTTTTTTAAGGAACAAAAGGCCAATTTCAGAGCCTTTCAGAGGCTATTGAATTATATTGACGTTGACAAGATAACCGAGAAATGGGAATTAGAAGATGAACTTCGCAACTTGCAAACTCGCTGGGAACACATTGACACCTTGCATTCGAAAATTGACAATCTGCTTCTGGGCTCAGATAAAGATTACGAGGAGAGATATTCTGTATATGAGAAGAAATATCGATTGACAAAGAAAGCTCTGAACCAGAAATTATCTGCAACAACTCATCTGTACAAATCTACTCCGCAAATGGAACTTCCAAACTTTTACGGGGATTACTCACAATGGCCTACATTCCTCGATTTGTACAGGTCTGCAATTCATGACAACCCCCTTCTGTCTAAAGCGCAAAAAATGCAGCATTTGAAGGGAAAATTAAGAGGAGAAGCACTGCGCCTCGTTCAGCATTTGTCGGTTACCGCTGAGAATTACCTTACCGCATGGGATCTGTTGTACCATCGCTACAACAACCACCATCTACTGTTCTCTCGGCAGATAGAAATATTTTTAAATCAACCTACAATTTACAAGCAATCGTCGCATGACATTAAGAAACTGCATGACACTACCATGGAGTGCGTACATGCCATACATAATCTTGGCATCGATACGACTACCTGGGATCCACTACTTGTTCATCTTTTGACTAAGAAATTGGATCCATTGACATTGAGCGACTACAAGGAGTCTCGCAAAGAACCGCGGGACTTGCCTAGACTGGAAGATTTTACTGCATTCTTAGAGACAAAATTCATCGCACTGGAGCCTGTAAGCAAGAGAGAACGAGAGCCCGCAGGGTCATCTGCATCCAAAAAACTGACATTTAGACCGAAGGATACGGCTTCCTACGCACCACAAAGGACATCGTACAACAAACCAAGTTCATTCAACTACAAAAGCAATGTACTTTGTGTATTGTGCAATGTAAATCATGCAATTTACCAATGCAAGAAATTTGAATCTATGTCACCGGACGTCAAATTGAAAACGGTGGCAAAATACGGAATGTGCAAAAACTGTCTTTATGTACATGAACGCAATGTGTGTAATTCTACAAAGACGTGCAAAATTTGCCATGGAAAACATAACACACTGTTGCACGACTCGGTAAATGAACTCGAAGCGCAGGGATCGAGGCCGGCGTTCGTGCCTAAACAACAACCGCGTCAGCAGTACAATTGGGAACCGTCATCAAATCACGTTGCTAATTGCAATGGCGAAATTTTATTGACAACTGTACTAGCACGTGTACGAGCAAATGACAACACGTATGTGACACTTCGCTGTTTATTAGATCAAGGATCACAAATTTCCTTGATTACTGAAAACGCTGCCCAGCGGCTGGGGTTGCCCCGGCGCCCGCTGAAGGGATCTGTAACTGGCATCGGCGAAAGCATCACAAAGATCAAAGGGAAAGTTCAACTAGAATGCAAATCGATTCATAATGACCACACGTTCACTACTCATGCTCTAGTTATGCCAAAACTAATCAACAGGTTACCCAGCTACTCATTTGACAAACCGAACTTTGCACACATTCAGCATCTTCAACTCGCCGACCCAGATTTCAACGTTTCGAAACCTATTGACATTTTACTTGACGCGAAGGTTTATTCTGACATTATAATGAGTGGTCTCGTCAGAGGAACAGCTCAGCAACCAATTGCCCAGTCGCTCAACTGTAACGTCGTTATCAATAACGTCCAAGATATCGCCAACTACTGGGAGATGGAGGAAATCAGCGAGGAGCCTACTGCAACACAAGAGGAGCAATTTTGCGAGCAACTGTACACCGCTACTACGCGACGGTTGCCTGACGGGAGATACGAGGTGAGCCTACCTATGAAAGAAGGATTCGAAGCAAAATTAGGTCAGTCGAAATCTAAGGCACTGGCTCAATTTAATCACCTCGAGCAACGCTTGACAAAATACATCAAATTACGTGACAGTTACCAAAAATTTATGGAGGAATACCAGGAGTTAGGTCACATGGAAGAGTGCCGAACAAATAAAGATCCTTCATGCTTTTTGCCTCACCATAGTATCCAAAAATCTGATTCGACCACCACCAAGTTAAGAGTCGTCTTCAATGCATCTTCCCGCAACTCCTCAGGATACAGCCTGAACGACCTGATGGAATGTGGACCCAAACTGCAACAAGACATTCAGGACCTCTTACTGAGATGGAGGACCTATGAGATAGTTTACACTGCCGACTGTGAGAAAATGTACAGATGTATCCTTATTCAAGAAGATCAACAACACTTGCAAAAGATCGTGTGGCGAAGTCACCCACAAGACTTCCTGAAGGAATACACGCTCTGTACCCTGACATACGGAATGAAAGCAGCGCCGTTTCTTGCATTACGGACAATGGCTCAACTAGCCGTTGACGAAGCTGACAAATATCCTTTAGGCGCAAAGGTCCTGCAAAAGGATTTCTATGTTGACGACCTGCTAAGTGGATGCAATACCATTGAACAGGCACGAGAAACGCAGCATCAACTAATTGGCATGCTCCGAGGCGCGGGGATGAACTTAAGAAAGTGGGCCAGCAACAAGCCACAATTATTATCTGATTTATCACCAAACCAAATAAATCAATGCATTGTTGACATCAAAAACATGACACCTACAAAGGCGCTCGGATTGCAATGGAATCCTATAACTGACACTTTCATGTTTCTACACGCTGACAAACAACGAAAAACGAGTAAAATGACAAAACGGATATTATTATCTGAAATATCCAAAATCTTTGACCCCCTTGGATGGATATCGCCTGTCACTATCCGAGCTAAACTATTGTTTCAAAAAGTTTTCCTCACTGGCATCGAATGGGCCCAGGAAGTGCCGCCTGACACCAAACAAGAATGGATTAAGATTCGGGACGACTTGCATAACATTGACAAACTAAATATACCCCGATGGATTGGAGACACCACTAAGACGATGACGGTTCACGGATTCTGCGATGCATCCGAGAAGGTATATGCGTGCGTCATATATCTTACATCAATAAATGACAAGGGTGACGTCATCACAAGAATGATTGCCGCAAAGACCAAACTTTCACCTAAAAAGAAAACCTTGACATTGCCTCGACTGGAGTTGTCCAGCGCAGTACTACTGTCAAAACTAATGTCAAAGGTAATTAAAGCTTTGCCGCACAATAATATACCCGTTTACGGCTGGACGGACTCATTAATCGTTTTGGGCTGGCTACAAGGAAACCCGACGCGCTGGAAGACATTCGTGGCGAACCGTATATCACAAATTATTGACATTATGCCGTCCAAATGTTGGAGGCATGTAAGCTCGCAAAATAACGCCGCTGATTGTGCAACACGCGGCTTATCTACCAGTCAATTGATATCCCACTCGTTATGGTGGGACGGTCCTGGCTTTATAAAACATGACATTCCTGACAACATTGACAAGATCAAGCTACCCCAATGCGAGGTGAAACTGAACCCAAATCCAAAGACATGTGCCGTTCTTATCACATCATCAGTCATCGAAGATTTGCTAGGAAAATACAGCTCATTATCTCGCATAGTACGAATCACATGTTATGTATCACGTTTCATAACAAACCTGCGCCACCGCAGTGCGACGTATGCGCAGACGGCAAGACGCCAACTTGACACTTTAGGCATTGTGCAATGTACGCCAATGACCACAAATTACTTGACAACAAATGAAATTGACAATGCATATAAGGTTATTTCGAAAGCAGTGCAAGGGCAAGAATTTGCAAAAGATATTCATGACATTCAGCAGAAAGGTACGGTGAACGCGAAGAGTCCCCTGCTTAACTTACGCCCTTATTTAGACAAAAGAGGAGTATTGAGAGTCGGTGGACGACTTCAACATGCACACCTGACAGAAGACGCTAAACATCCCATCCTTTTACCCAAGCATTCCAGATTGACGGAGTTAAGCATCAGCCAAGCTCACCTGCAGACGCTACATGGCACTGCCGCCCTGACCTTAGTTGCCCTTCGACAAAGATTTTGGGTGCTAAGTGGAACACGCATGGTTAAGAAATACGTCGGCCAATGCGTAAAATGCTTCCGGTACAATACGAACACAAGTAAACAATTGATGGGAGATTTGCCAGAACCACGAGTGACCCCTTCCCGCCCCTTTACACACACGGGGATTGATTTCACGGGACAAGTAGAGCTGAAAGCCAATAAGGGAAGAGGTATAAAAACAACCCGTGGGTACATTGCAGTCTTCGTATGCTTCGCTACTAAGGCCATTCACCTCGAACTTGCGTCGGACCTGAGCACGCCAACATTTCTCGCTGCATTCAAGAGGATGGGTGCCAGGAGAGGAGTACCCCTACACGTTTACAGTGATAACGGATCGAATTTCATTGGAGCCTCACGGGTCCTGAAGCAGGAAAAGGCGGAAATCCTGCAAGTTATGAACAAAGATTTTTTGGAAGACGTCGCTGAGATGGGCGTAACTTGGCACTTCAGTGCTCCTTCCTGGCCTAGTGGAGGAGGTATATGGGAGGCTGCGGTTAAAAGCACCAAGCATCATCTGAAGCGCGTTTTGGGAGATCAAAAACTGACCTACGAAGAGTTTACTACTCTCTTGACACAAATAGAAGCATGCTTAAACTCTAGACCGCTATATGCATTAACAGACAGCTCAGAAACGGATTACCTGTCACCCGGACATTTTTTGGTTGGAGGTCCAATGTTATCGTTACCTACAAATGGCAATGAGACAACGTGCGGGATAACAAGATGGCAATTGACAGAAAAGATGCTTCAAAGTTTCTGGAAGAGGTGGTCATCGGAATACTTGCATCATCTGCAGCTAAGACACAAGTGGCAACAACCAACAAAAAACCTGGAAAAGGATGACATCGTTCTCATCAAAGAGGACAACTTACCTCCTGCAAAATGGGCAATGGGACGTGTGACAGAAACACATCCCGGCAAAGATGGTTATATCCGAGTTGTGACATTAAGAACGAAAGGAAAACATATTCAACGACCGGTAATCAAATTAGCCCCATTACCTACACAAAAGCCGGAACAAAGCAACTCAATTGATATCCACGCGAAACCAGACACCGAGTCTCAGAAGGTACATCGACGCGCACGAAGAAATAAACAAAGTTTTATGACATCAATGTTGCTCTTGCTTCTGACATGTGCGTTACCAGCGGCGACCCAGATACTGCAAATTGACAAGATTGACAATAACAACACACTATATTTTGACAAAGTTTCGGACATTTCGATCATACAGGACGAATGGAAGATGGTTGCATTTTACAATATGACGACTTATTGGGATAGCATATGTGCAATAGAAAACTATACTGAACTCATAAAGAGAAGATGCAACGATGACTACACATGTGCCCCAGTTATTGCACAATTCGAACACGAGTTAAATGAACTTCGCCAGTACAATACCTTGCTGACAAGGCAGCATAATGTTAACCGACAGCGCAGAGGTCTAATCAACGGAGTTGGCTATTTAGCTAACACATTATTTGGCGTATTGGATGACAGATTTGCCGAAAAATATGACAGAGACATCGAAACTATTGCAAAACGAGAAGACCACATATTCAAGTTATACAAAAATCAAACCTCCATATTAGAAGCACATAACAACATTCTGAAACGAAATGAATTCATTATGAAAAGTCAATTTACATCGATTGCCAGAACCCTCCATAACCTGACAGAAGACATCAACCAAGCACAAACAACAAGTTTACGCATATTAAACTCATTCTCGTTACTATCGTCCATGGTAGCCGCAAATGTCATCATTTCTAATCTAAGAAGAATTCAGGATACCCTACTTGACACCATAACTGACATTTATCACGGACGACTCAATGTGCACTTATTACCTCCAGAACAAATACAACAACAATTAGAATTGATATCGGGACACCTACAGGGTGATCTCACCGTACCTGTTGACAATATTGGAGATTTATACGGACTACTACACATTCAAGCCAGAGTGACGCGAAAATCTTTAATAATGGAAATACGTTTACCACTGCTAAACCATAATCAGTTCGAGTTAGACGAGATTATCAGCATACCACGCAAAAATGGAAACAACACGTTCTATACATCAACTGGCACCAAATACATAGCTATCAATGTGAAGAAAGATACCGTAATTCCAATGACAGAAACTGACATACTAGCGTGCATCTCTCACAAAAATAATCACCGGTTATGCCCATTAAATCATCCGGTATAGACAATGAAAGTCGGCGAATCTATCTGTGACATGCAATTAATGATAAACGACGATAATAAGCCTTATTGCCAAGCGGCAGTAAAGAAATGCGCTAACAGATGGATCAAGTTGCATGCTCGTGATACATGGCTATTTACGTATTGCAACGAACACCCGATACGAGTGATATGCCCTAACGGCGTCACTACACAACAATTGATCGGCACTGGCCTGGTCGTAATCCCATCAGGATGTTCTGTGAGAGGAAAGTCGTTTGCCATACACTCGCAACATGACTACAAGAGTCAAATATATATACAGAACTCATACTTGGAAACTCCAAAAATATCTCCTATCAATGACGTAATTAAAACGTCGTTGCCTGAAGAGATCAAGCTGTTGACAGAAGATCATAACTCTGAATTTCTGGACATAAGTCAGAAAATAAAGGCTATGAAAGAACAAAACTTGGAACAACTTCCTAGAAATGACAACACCCATTACATCGTGATCTACGTCATACTGGGAGCTATTTCATTAGCCATTACGACATTTATTATTTGCAAATTGAAACGTCGTTGCCAGTTGAAACGTGGTCAACCCGACACACCACTGCAAGAGGTATTATCAGCGGTTGCTCCAGCCGGCCCTGGAAAAATGAATACTGTACAGCAGCGAACAACCACACCCAATACAGACATCCCAATGACGCCTCAACCGCAAAGGAGAGTTAGTTTTAAAGAATTAGGTTTAGAACAATATTTTTGACAATACATTTTAACATTCTATTATTAGTTAAGACATAATTTTGTGTTTAGCTAATTGCACTCTATTTATCTAGGTATTTTCGTTACTATGTATTTTGCCTTTTGTGTTTTTTCTTTGTAAGTGGCAGTATGTACGAGCTAGCTATCGTACATCGTATCGCATTTAATATACTATTGCCTTTACAGTCGAATATGATGACATGGATGACATGCGTAACCTAGATTATTGACTTATTATATTTTAGTGCATTAAAGACGCTCATTAACACCAAACGTGTGTTAGTTATTATGACAATACTCCTGACATTTCCCACCGTATCCTGCATACTCTGACATACAACTGACATACATATTGACATCTTGACAGTACGGTCATACAGAACCGTACAACTACATCCGCAGTTAAATGGTTTTTTTACCTATTTACATCGTGGGTAACTTTTAGTGTACTAGTACGTGTGTATAGAACAGGCAGTAGAAATTACTGTTTTTTTTAATGTAGTGTTTTTAGTGTAGGTAGGATCCAAACTAGTAATAATGTATAGTAGGATAAAAATCCTCCTGTCAAGTCACAGCTGTCAGACATAGGAAAAAACAAATAGTGATAGGTTTATGTCGATACAAATATGTCGATATAACGTTGTACCTACTATAAATCTGATTAAAACTGTATTTATAAGTCGTAATAGTAATCATAAGTCGTGATAACTCTCACACTCAAATATCTACTTGCGTAATATTAGGGATAAACAGTGTAAATCGGACATTTACAACACGTCTCAAATTTGGTATACAATGCAAAACGAATGCTGTTATTACATTACAGGCGATTGTGGCCACTTCCATTTAGGTTTAGTAAAAAATTAAAGAATTTCGTCGTCGTCGTCAACGTAAATTTAAGAGCCGGGCTCTTGTCCGTGGAGTAATCGCCACTCTGTTCTTCTCTCAGCCACTGTTTTGAGCTCTTGATACGACATTACATTAACTTTCTCTTTGGCTTGGTCCATAAACGCACGTCTTGGTCTTCCCCTGCCTCTCCTTCCTTCAATTATAGTTTTTATGTAAATGTCATGTCGTATCAGGTACCCCAACATGCTTAGGATTTCGGACGTTTTTATTACGACACTCATTTTTGTTGACGTATATATCGCCGGGCACGTCTTGCTCGCGAGTCATGATATCGAATTTTTCATTATATATACGTGAGTATATAAACGATACACCATTATTTTTTCTGTGGCGCAGGACCGGTCACTTTGACACTCTTTGGGGGAGGCCTATGCCCAGCAGTGGACGTCTTTCGGCTGATATGATGATGATGTTGATAACTTTTATATCTACAGTTTAATTAGGAATTTGAATTCATAAAGTAGGAACCTACCTTGCATAGTCCGTCCGTGTCAGTAGTAGAAAACAAATGTAAGAAATAAATAGAATTAGTCTCTCAGCTGCCTTCCAGTGTCACGGATGGTGGATCAGACTATATAAATCTTATTCGTATCGGCAAATCATACAATAATAGCCCAAAGATCTCTTTAGAAACCAAATTTCTATCAAGCTATTATTTACATAACTTTTACACAAGTACAAGAATGATGACAACACTAGTATACAAACTGCTTTTGCTAAACCTCTTGTATGAACTGGATTTTTTAAAAATCGACATTAACAGCACTAGCGAAACTGTTGCAACATTCGTGTGCAATGAACTGTCAAGTTAATTCGCCTAATTAAGGCGCCGTAGGTTCAGCGAAGTTAAGCGAACAGTGTTTTTGAAACAATATAATGCGTCTGTTTATAATAATATGGTTTTAAAAAAATACGAATAGTAATCTTGAGGCTTTTCTGCAGGGAAATCAGTGTTTAGAAACATAATTAAGCATTTTTCGCTCGATAGAAAAAAATCACGAACATAGGTCTAAAAGGGTCTAAAATACACTTAAAATATTTGTAACAAATTACGAACAAAAGCTAAAAATATTAAAATGGCTTCTAAAAATCGGCAATATCATGTTTGAGAGAAATCAGTGTTTACTTTTTTATTTATTTAAACGGCCAAAGAATTAAAATTAAAAAACATGATTTCCGCGCTTCCGAGCACGCACTTCCATCTCGCTCACGCTTATGCTCAGTGAGAGAGAGAGAAGACCATGAACCTAAGGCGCCTTAAAAATCCTACTTTAGCTTAGTTTGTATATGAGTTCAAATCTCGGTCGCGCCGTATAGAACATTACATTCTTTATTATGTAGACCAGCCAGTTGAAAATACAGTTTTCTGTAATATAGTGTTTTTTTACACGATTGCTCAACGAAAAGGAATGTAATGTTTTTGTGTAGGCAGCATAACTGGTAACAATGTATGTTAGTTTGTATGAGTTCAAATCTCGGTCGCGCCGTATATAGAGCAAATATAATTAAATGAGAATTTCACCACCCTTTCTTCCCGTGGGTGTCGTAAAAGTCTACTAAGGAAGCAGGGTTGAAGTGTGTTTTGGCGATGGGCTAGCAACCTATTACTGGGATATCACATTTTGTCGATCTTTTATGCACAAATTTATGATAAAAACATAAGTTTCATGTGCTCTGCCCTATCCCTTATGGGAATAAAGGCGTGGATCTATGATTGAATGAATTAAATTGAATGCAAAAAGGTGACTAATAAATGTGGACAGGAACCTAAAGAAACAGATGATAGTTTAAGAGAAATTATAAAAAATGTAAAATTAATAGATTTTAAGTATAGTAAATGACAAATCGGAAATCTAGGTTCTCGATTCGGTCTTAATTTTAAAAAAAGTAGCTTCTCATTAAGAAATAAAGAACACATTTTAAGAGAAATTATAAACAAATCCGAATTAATCGATTTGTATATATAAAACAAATAACAAATCGGAAATCTAGGTTCTCGATTCGGTCTTAATTTAAAATAAATGTAGCTTCTCATTAAGAAATAAAGAACTCACTTATTGTTTCTGTCAATGTCGTCACATAATACTTACACTTATTCTCGCTCGTTAAAACTACATTTAGTTTTAAATGCATGTACTAATATAGCTAAAAATATGATTGAATAAATTCAGTGAGTTATCGTTAAACAGAAGGGTGCCCGATCGACCGTTCGCCCCTAAATTGCTCGAAACTACCGAAGTGATTTGAGCTCCACGTGAGCGCACTCGCTGCTGGGCGCAACCTTTTTGAATCAGTTCAAGGTCAACGCTAAATAGTTCACACCCTTGGATATATTTAGAAATTCACTCCAAGCTTATAATTTCACAGATCCTGTGGACGTACCTCTGGTCGGAGATTCCCGAGGTGCCAACGCCGGTCAACAAGGGAGTGTACATACCGACCACGAAGAAAAAGGTGCTAGGGATGTTCCCGAGCTCCGGGTCCGGTAAAGTGATATTTTTAGTCGACGAGCAGCAGAAAAAGTACTTGCTGGCGCAGTGTGAGAGGCTGATGCGCTCACGTTGACATGAAGAAGTAGAAAGAATGAGCCCGACTGAATGGTTGGCAGAATTCTTTCTACTTATCTTTGATTTTCGCACCGTGATGCTTGCAGTCGCCTATCACTTTAACCTCCACCATCTCAGCCCGAAAGGCTTCCGCTAACTGTCGCTGTGCTTAAGTGGACTCTTATTTCATATCGTGTATCAATGTGTATATTTTCATTGTATGAAGCTTGTGACCGTGTGTTTGAGTAATTTGATGTAGTTTTCTTACAAAGACTTGCGTAAGATGTGTATTGAAAGTGAATTGATTTAAATCCTCAAGACCTTTTATTACCAGTTAAATGTAGTGCCTTGAGTTATAGGCTGAAAGTAAAAAAAACTCGCTACACGACACACTTATAATGTCGATTAATATAATTATGTTTATCCTCATTTTAAATTTATATGGTATTTGCTTATTATTATGCGCTTGTTATGCTTAAAATCAATTCTTAACCTCTAGCGCCTAGTCATTTTCATATATTCATTTTTTCAGTCATTATCATACTTAGTAAATAATCCTTTTGTGAGCACCCTTCAGTTATTGTCATGTTCCATCCTATTTCTTGGTACACTGTAATTGTCTATTACCAACTGTAATAGACACATTTGGGTGTGGATACATAGGTGATTTACTGTACAAATTGTTATATTATAATGCATTTATTATAAGCTTTTAACTGTTTTAAACTCAATTTGCTACAATAGTTGTCTTCTGACAAATCGATGATGGTTAAGATGTGGTCTCAATTGTACTTTTACTGATGGTAAATTAGGAACTATGATTATTGTTTTGTTAACAATTGAATTTTATGGGAATGTTATCATTATTACATTTACCGATCATATCGTTTATCAATCAGTTATATTTTTGAATATGTTTGAATGGTTGATATTATCCTATGAAATCTCACAACTGTACTATATATACTTGGTATGTATGTATTTTCTTGGTATTACATCACTTTTTTGTTGAGGCCTAATAGTACAAAAAACTCGAATAGATTTATAATACTCCATATAAATGAATTAAGTACCATGTTCAAACGTTTGTACATATTTATATTGTAAATGTTGATAACGAAGGCGTTCCAAATAGAAGTGCCTTAATATCAGTGTTTATATTATTGTCGATAGCAACCATTTTTTTGAATAGTGGTACTCAGAAAATATCATTTATCCGCAAGTCACTAGTGCTGCAGTAATTAATTATACTATATCCAGACCATTCTACCAAAAACGGACTCTTTGTTGCGACTGTTATCGTTTAATAAATTTTATATGTGTTTATCGAACTACTTACAATAGTGCTTCTAAATGAAATGTTGATGCAGCCTTGATGCAGCAGGTGTAAAATTATTATTAATTCGTAGAATTTTTACTTTGTTACAGCATTTACATATGTGTTGTCATGTCGCTCGTGTAATCTTTATACCCTACTTATTGCACAATTTGTTAATATTTACTTTACTCTGTCAAGCTTGTGTACGATTGTTTCGTAATAAATCTAAGAAACATTGACAGTGTTGTATTTTATTTAACCCACTATTCTTAATTCAATTTATTTTATTAATTCGATATGAGGAAACCATGGACGTACACTAATCTGGACTGAGTACTGCGATTAAAAAAGCGTAGCCGACAGAGAAGTCATACTAGAGAATTGCATCTCGTTCTAATTAGGGTGACCAAGTACCTATGCGGATATTAGGATTTATAAAAATTCTTGTTTAGAGAGTGATGAACTGGTAAACGTGCCGGGAATCCTCTGGATGCGCGTGGTGCAGAACCGTTCGCTTTGGCAAGTAATACAGTCCAAATAAATTATTCTTGTATTACAAATAAATAAAACTCACGAATAAACTCCTAATAAAAACATCATGTTCCTACATATATATTTTATTTAAACATAAATACATGTTTACTAACGTCCGTTTGACACTTAGCGGACTTCGGTCTCGTTTAGGGCACAACTGGGATTACCGAGAATAACGGTAGGGGAGGAGGACGATGATGATGACATTTTTACTAATGTTTACTTATGCCCGCGAATCCGACCGCGTGGAACTGGTTTATATCGCTCCATACAAACTTTACCACCCCGTTTCACCCCCTTAGGATCCCCATCATCCGATTTCGGGGATAAAAATGTCACTCTCCGTTCATTCAACTATCTCCACTTAAAAAATCACGTCAATTCGTCGCTTCGTTTTGCCATGAAAGACGGACAAACAAACAAACACACACACTTTCCCATTTATAACATTAGTATGAACACAGTATAGAAGAATATGGAAGTATGGATAGTACATTTTTAAAATATTAAATGAAATAATTTAACATAATTGCTCTGCCGACTTATCTACGACATTGCATTCTCACACCGGCCCAAATCATAGTCACCCTAATAAGTTTGGCATATGGTTTTGTCGTTTTATCGTAAAATAAAGCAAAATGTTCCTTACCTATGAAATGATATTCCACAATTATTAAAGCTTTCGCTTTTACATCCCTTTATACAACATATTTTCACCATTTTTTACTAAAACAAGGCAACAAGAGTCCAATGACAATATTTGAAAAATAGATGTCAACGTTGGGGATACAAGTCGATATTTAAAATTACCACTTGATTACCTCAATATTTAATGCGTTACCATGTTTTAATAAGTAAATTAAAACTTAGGTATAAAGTAACATCTCCTATATAATGTCGGCTCGTAATTATGAGCAGGTATTTTTTTTCAGTATAATTTAATACCTGTTAATACCACTATATCATTATTATTTTTACATTGGCAACTCGTGCGAGTGGGACACCATCCTCGGGTTGGTTGCTCTCGCTCGGAACGCTTTCTCTAGTAGTCTTTTATCATACAATTGTGTACCTACCTTGGTCGGTAATATGGTTCAATTTTGATTGACTAATAAAACTTAGTACTCAGTCCAGATTAGTGTACGTCCATGGAGGAAACCTAATTTAGTTCGTTACTTTTTTTTACCCGCGTTTGCTTAGCCACATGTCCATGCTATGAATATGAATATTTTCTTTTATACTGTATTCTATAAATGAAATGAAATAAATTAATTTTATTCGGCAAGTAGGCCATAATGGCACTTTTACAAGTCAAAGTTCTACCAATGTTTCTGAAAAAGAAGACCCCTGTTAAGAAGAAACGGTGAAACAAACTCAACAGTCAGTCATTTTTTGCCAAAAAAGCTTATTAAAATGATAGTTCTTATCCTGCATGTGTTGTTCTAGAAGAACACATGTCCGAATAAGCTATATGAATGATGAAGCTATTTTGGGCTCTGGTTTGGGCCATGCAATTCTGTCAGTGAGATAGTGCTGAACCCTGTAATGGGTAAGGCCGTTATTTCTTGTACCTGATTAAACAGTTTAAAATGTCCACTTTTTAATCACTTCCAGTGTTTTACGCCAATTACAGCCTTGACAGCCGCGTGTTAGCCTTTGACATGTATGTTTTTTTCAAGTAATTTTCATTCATCGATAGGATTTAATCTATAAAAAAAAAGTTTGGACTATTAAAATGAAAAGTAACCTTGTTCTTGAAATCCCATGTAAATTGTAATACTCGTTGTTAGGTACTAAGGGAGTTATAAAGTGTTTTATATTCAAACAATAAAACGGATATTCTCGATGATAGCTTACGTCGCCTAAGTAATGGCATCCCCCGCTTTAGGGACGTTAAAATTTACGAAAGCCTCATTTAATTTAATACTCCCGTTTGAATCAAAGCTACACCCAATAAAAGAGGTTGTAATGTGCGCCTGACGCGTTATTGTTGACGTACCTAGTAGACAAGTTTTCGGTCAACCATGAGGGTGAACTAAGTTGTGTTGCGTGCCACTTTCTTAATTTTGTAGACAAGATATCATTATTTCATACCTGGCGACTTGAGGTTGAAATTTCTTTGGGATTTGGGAGAAAAAGATTTTTTGTATGAAGAACTTAATATGGCGACAAAACTGAGTTATCAGAATCCCTCTAGTGCCTGATGACGCGCCGCCATGATGTTAATCGTCATATTATGCTAGGGTGGGCGCGCTGGTGACAATGACTTAAAATTACCGATATCATCTACTGAGGTTGCATCTGGGCGTCTGCCAGAGATACTTTTTATTGGACTTGAAACGTTAACTACCCTGACTTACCTAACCTAACCGACCTAAGACAGAGTTCGCTTATGAGAAGCCTTTTTTGTCCGCTCTGATTATTGGCTCCCAACCATCTCCCAACAAAGACGGCCGCCATCGCATACACAGCGCCACCAGTGGCCAAGAAAGAAACTATTTTATGATGTGCCCGGTATAAAGCTAGGAATATCGACGAATGCGTTGCTCTAATCGATCTGCCGTATTGTTTATCAGCACATCGTTATAAGCCTGGCCAACTTTTAGGCATATCATGAAATGGCGGCGTTTCACGATATGCCTAGGAATTTCGTGATTTGGCGGGTTTTACGATCGGCCGCCGATCGGACAATGGCTTAAATTGTTCCCATGGGAGTTATAGATTTTCATAACTCTCCAGGGAGTTATGAGCGTGTGTGTGATCTGATTGGCTTAAGCAAATCTAGTTGGCCGCGCGCCACTATAATTCTGCTCTGTGATTGGTTGAAAAAAATCTAGATGACGCGCCGCAAGAATATTACCTGCTGTACTGCTCTGTGATGGGTTGAAATATTGAAGCTGCGCGCTCCACTCGCACTGGTCTGGAAGTGAAGTTGTCAATATGGTAAATTTTTGATTAGTGAGGTTGTATGAACCATTCGTTTTTTCTGTCTTTTGTAGTTATTATTTTCTCGCAAATGTTATGAAAAACATTGTGTATAACACGGGCGTAAGAATATTGCAAACTCGAGTTATCAAAAGGCCTCCGCCTTCGGCGTCGGGTTTCTGATAGACTCTTGCTCGCAATATTTCACTTACGCCCCTCATTAAACAAACAATGTACTATTATTTGGTCAAATCACTAAATTACTCTACCTACACGGTTGATAGTTCGTGTTCGAGTCGTAGTAAAGCTAAGGGAACTTTAACATAAGCGGTGGATATAATTTTAGATGTGACTCGATGAAAAGCCGGCGACAGTAACGACTTTGTATCGTCCGAGCCAGCTGCTACAGCACAATGACGCCCGACGCAACTATTATCGTCGCTGAACCTGGCACTTCTGGCACACATTAAATACTTTGAAAGCAAAGTATTTAATGTAAGGTATGTATACCTACCTACTTCTATTCCCAAATGAGATGACTTATCGGCACCACAGTTATTTTAAAATTGCCATTGGTTTTGATACCCATGATGTGGAGTATCGTTGGATGGCTTGTTCAAAAATATTATGGGTTTTTCAACGCCATTTTTCAGCTCAGTGATCCGTTTGCGTGATATTGGGCTGTAAAGCCCTAATTTGAGTCAAGTATAAGTATCCCTTCTGGCTAAATGGCTACGATCTACTACTGGGAATGTGAACATAATTGGGACTGTAGTAATAAAAAAAACTATCACGGCTAAGTAGGCAGGCGTGTGCATCTAAATTGGAAACATGAACTGGAGTTTTTCGAAAGCTTTATTGCATCAGCATGCTGTGCCTTACGGCACAGAGTATACAGGGTGTCTCATTTAAATCGGTCGGTATGGGAAAGTCTGAAACTATAAGACATACGAAGATTTGTTCTTAGGAACCATGTCATCGATTATAATAAGATAAAAACTGCATTCATACATTAAAAAAACCTGCACTCAGCTCGGGAATCGAACTCGGTTGATTTGGAAAAAAAAACTTACACTATTTCTATTTAGATACCTATCGATTATGTACCTATGTCTTAAGCAGTAAATTTCACTATGAAACATGATGTCTAAAATGAATAAAATGCATTGTTTTCAAATTCTTTAATTTATTTTCGTGCTTAAGTTTTCGAAATGACCACCATTTTTTCAATAGGTGCAATATTCAACACGTTTAGGTGCGTTAAATAAATTAAATAATAATTAAAACAATGCGTTTTATTAATTTTAGGCATCATGTTTCATAGGGAAATTACTGCTTAAGACATAGGTACACAATCGATAGGTATCTAAATAAAAATAGTATAAGTTTTTATTTCCAAGTCAACCGAGTTCGATTCCCGAGCTGAGTACAGGTTTTTTTAAATGTATGAATGCAGTTTTTCTTCTTATTAAAATCGATGACATGGTTCCTAAGAACAGATCTTAGCATGTCTTAATTTCAGACTTTCCCATATAGTGGAAGCCCCACAAGCCCAATTTCATAAGAAAGTACAGTTTAGCCGTTTGGCACGCGAATACTAGAGGTCAAAACAATTTTTTTGACCCGCAGTTCCTAAAAAAATTTCCCTTAGGGGGGGAGTGCCGAAACATTTTTCTTTCTGTATGGAAAAAAAAAAATTCAGAAACCAATCGTGTGTAGTATCATATGAAAGGGCTTTTTGAGGCGATCCTAAAAATATGCCACATCATTACATTTTAGCCATATTTTTTTAATTAAAACAAAAATAATTTTCGAAACATACCAAGTTTGGGCTCCTCCAGACACGATATGGCTGATTTTTTTTAAATTCAGATCACCACAAATGATACGCGATATCCTAATATCTAACCTCAAAAAAGCAATTTTGAAAATAATTGCATTAAGTATTTTTTTTTAATTTTTCAATATTACCTTTTGCTGCCCAAACTTGGTATGTTTCGAAAATTATTTTTGTTTCAATTAAAAAAATATGGCTAAAATGTAATGATGTGGTATATTTTTAGAATTGCCTCGAAAAGCCCTTTCATATGATACTACACACGATAGATTTCTGAATTTTCTTTTTTTTCCCATACAAAAAGAAAAATGTTTCGGCACTCCCCCCTAAGGGATTTTTTTTTAGGAACTTCGAGTCAAAAAAATTGTTTTGCCCTATAGTATGTGTGTGCCAAACGGCTAAACTGTACATCGATTTGCGGTTTTTTTAAGCGTAGGGCTACCACTAATACTGACCGATTTAAATGAGACACCCTGTATAATAGTTCCACGAACTTACGGTGTCCCCGGGAGGTCATGGGAATTGAGCAGCTCAAGACAGTCTATTATTGTTTTTCGGCCCAATAACACTTTCTGCTTTTCATTCTTCGGGGTTATAAAAATGGGTTAAGAAAGCCATGCAATCGAAATTCTGAAATTCGGTAAAATAAAATTATTTTTTTAGTAATCGAAATTGGGAGTCTTAATAATTATGACTTTCGGAGTTTTGAAAATCGAGATTAGCAAATTCGGATTAAAATATTTCGGAATATTTGGGTGTTCCGCCGACACGCACTTGGCCGCTTTCTTATTTAACGATCGGTAGTCTGCTATTCTGTTACGTTTTGTTTTGTGTTAACCTAACCACAATATTTATGTTTCACGCTATACAAATTATGACACAAAAGCAGATAACAGTTAAAAAAAATATCTGGACATTGAAGGCATTACCTATCGTAAAGGGTACTTACTTTAAGCGGTTAAGATTATCATTTAATACATTACCGTATACCTGAGCCAAACGTCTAATAAAATATAGTTTCCCGATTTCAGGAAATGAAGACACTAAGTACGAGTATGTTTACTTAGACAATATTAGCATACCTATCTAGTTATTCCCGTAAAGTCCTGGAAATATGTTTAAAGGAAATGCGCTAACCATTACCATTTGCAAATGCAGTTCATTGCAGTTAAATCTGAGTATTATATCGGAAACTACTTACCAACTGTGGTCCATATGTTAATTTTAAAGTAACTTTGCTGTCAAGGGGAATGTTTCAGTAAATTCTTGTTGATTGTAAAATACGAGTTTCGAGGAAGGAGGAATAATAACGTTTGTTGGAAAGATGGTACCTAGGTACCTACATGCCTACCAATTATGCACCTTAGTGTTCCGATGATCATTAGTAAACAAGATACCATAATGTTTTTTGTTTATTGGGGACAATCTTACACAAATCGACCTAATCCCAAGCTAAGCAAAGCTTGTACCTACTAGAAGTTCTAGACAACAAAATACATACGTATACGAGTATAAGGTGCCATCGAATTAGGTACCAATATTTTAAGAGGTGTTACATTACATCAAATCAATTATCTTTAAGTAGAAATTAAGATAACTTTTTATATGATATTTTTGTTTTAATTTTCAGAACAAAATAAATAATTTAAAATTTCGTTCAAAAATAACCATCCTGTGTATTTAACTGACAAGGTGTTTAACACTTGCTGTCAAGTGAACATCGCTGCGTGTGACACACGTCAATGATTCGCGGTAAAATTGTTAACTATCTCATTAACAGGGTGTTTTTACGCAGTGATGTTGTTTCCTTATTGATCTTCAAAAATTAACACAATCTATTAAATATTTCTTATAGACTCCTAGAGACGAGTACTATCAACTCTAAAAGTATTGGTACCTAATTCAAATGCACCTTATATATGTCGCAGGGAAATGGCCAAAACGGATATTTGAACAAATCTCTAAGGAATATGATCAAATCACGCAGGATGTTAAAATGGCGAATCCATTTTATCATTTGCCTTGAATAAATCAGTAATTTGATCAAATCTCTGGAATCTGTTTAGTGAAATGACAAAATCGGCCAAAAAAGCCAACTCGTTTTTTCATTTATTTTTTAGTGAAACGATGAAGTCTGTTCTCTACTGTAACATGGTTTAGGTGATTTGATCAAATCTCTGAACTGGTTCAGTGTTACTCTACAATTAAGTTTGATCAAATCTCTGACATGATGTTAAAAGGGTCGGCAACGCCCATGTTACTCCTTTGAAGTTGCATGCGTCTATAGGCTCCGGTGTCCGCTTACCATCAGGCGAGCCATACGCTTGTTTGCCACCGTCGTTGTATAAAAAAAGATGTTTGAGAGATTTCATCAAATCACTAAACAATTCTGGTGAAATGAAAAAAAAGAGTTCCCTTTTTTGGCTGATTTCGTCATTTCACTAAATAGATTCAGGGATTTGATCTACTAACTGTTTTTTTAGGCAAATGATAAAATGGAATGGCCATTTTCACATCCTGCGTGATTTGGTCATATCTTTTAGATATTTGTTGAAATCTCTGATATGATTTAGTGAAATGGTGAAATATAATGTCGAAAGCAAGTAATAAAATTGTTTGTTAAATCAGGATTCTTAATCGAGTACAAGAATAGGTGGTTGTAAACCGCAATATAATCATTTTAAGGTGGTTCGCTTTCCATACAAAACGTTCTTTGAGATTCGCAGGCTAACGACGTGATATTTTAAGAAACTTAAGTCACAAATTTTCATAAATTGCGTCTAAGCCGGTCGGTGCCTAACACACAAGGGCGAGAGCGGGGAGCGGTAAGGTGTGACAATCAGGTTTGACACTGACACAAAAACAGTCATACCTACATAACAGCCAAATAGTGTTGTCAGAGTAATATAATTCGTTCGGAAACTGTATGAATTACGATTACATTACGATTACCACAACAGAGGGCACTACTGACGCACACTCAAGAAACGCATTATGCCCCCGAAATCATCGAGAAAGGTCTGCAAAAAATGTGTAAAGGAAATTAAATCGCGAACTTATTTGAAATGTTCGCAGTGCTTGGATTTGTATGATGTTTTATGCACCACAAATGTAACATTAGAAAGATTTTATCTGATGAATACAGATAATCGTGGGTCTTGGAAGTGCCACTCATGTTATGAAGTGGATAGGCTAAACTGCAATTCTGATGGTACTAATAAGACATGTCAGCGAAGCTCATATCGAGAGCTAAGTACTCCAAAACGGAAACAAACGAACGTAAAGGTGACTACCAGAAAACCTCAACCTGTTTTGGAAAGGCTTTGTCTCAAAAATCGGACTTCCCCGAACTCTGAAAATGATTCCAATTTGTCAACTTTCTTGGACACCACTTCACAAAGCCTTCCTGATATGTCCAATATGGAGGATCCGCAAGTTATGGACCTTAAGTTAGAAATAAACACTCTAGCATGTCAACTTCAAAGCGCACATGCTGAAATCGACCGTTTAAACACTGAAATTATGGAGTATAAAAAAATCGAATAAAAAATAAAAAAAAATAAGAAGAAAATAGATATTTACAAAAAGTTACTCAGTGAAAATGGATCAATTCAATCTACGCGAAAATCGACTCCCTCAAGAACTGAATTAAAAATTCGTAGCCCTTCCCCTTTTTCAGAAGAAAATTGAAGCCAAACCCGCCCTGAGCCTTTCATAACTGATCAGCCTCCAGATATGGAGACCAACTAACATTTCTGCAGAATCTTCCTCGGACACTGGGAACTCGAAGAAAATTGTATTAGAGAATGAAGAAGCACAAGGAAGTGATTTTAAACAAAACAGCCGTCACGACAAAACAGTGTCTCATCAAACAGGAAGAAACTGGCCATACTAAGCACAAACAGTAGAAACAGAATTTCTAGTATTGTCGAAGATGATATCTCGTTAAGTGACTTTGACTGGTGCCATTTTTTAACCCCCGGAGGAGGAATAAAGGAAAGCCTGCGGCAAATTGAAAAGAAAATTACCACGTTTACACGAAGTGACTACTGTGTAGTTATAGTCGGTGAGGAAGACTTAGAGCAAAACGATGACTACCCCGGCTTAGTCCAACACATTACAAAATCTTTGAGTCCTATTGTTAATACAAATGTTATTGTAGTATGCCCTACTTACATTTGTGGTTCATCTATATTTAATTATAAGGTAGAAATGTTTAACGCCATGTTACGTAGCGACGTATTCTTCCACGATAAACATTATTCTTTCGACTCCAACCTCGACCTTGATATGTTTTCAAGCAGGACGGGGCGCCTTAACAATCGGGGAATGTCAAACATAATTCGCCATCTAGGATTAAGTATTTATTGCCTTAAATTTACAAACAAATCAAGTTCAATCAGAACTAGAACCAAGGACACAGGGAGGTAAACGTAAACAAAGGAAAATTTCAGAATATTTTAAAGTAAACACCCCCTTGATACAGTGCTCTACTAAAAGCGACAAACCAAACAAAGGCTCTATTTTGTATTACTTCCCTATCACAAAAGAGAGAGAGGAGACTAATGTGTTTTTTCGACCTCTCAATAAATAACAAACAGCTAAGTAATATTAATAAATTTAATAGCAGCGTATTAAATATGATCGACATGTCAAAGGCTTTTGATTGTATTGTAAACGATACTATCTTAAATCAGTTGGAGCACATTGGGATAAGGGAATTGCTCTCAAATTGATTAGGAGTTACTTATGTAATAGAAAACAGGCTGTTATTATAGACAGGTATAATAAAGACTCTAAAACCGTAGAGCAAGTGCTGTCATGTTTTGAGCAAGTAAAGTTTGGGGTACCGCAAGGAAGTGTGCTTGGTCCACTCCTTTTTTTGGTACATTTAAATGAGTTTCCCCTTATAGTCAAAGACCGGTGTGTGCTGTAAGCTGACGATGCTACGGTATTTTTTTCTTGTAACCGTTCGCAGGAATACTTCAGTGACAACGTAAACATTGCTCTGACCAAGATTATAAATTGGCTTGCCCTACTCAATCTTAAATTGAATCTGAAGAAAACCAAGCTCTTTCAGTTTAGGAACTATAAGACTAATCCTATTTCATTAAATGTATCAGTAGCAGGTATTACCGTAGAGGAAGTTAGTAGTGAAAGGTTCCTAGGAGTTATGATAGATTTCCATCTAAATTGGAAGGCTCATATCAGTCAAATAAATAAGAAAATTTCCACCAACTGCTATGCGCTTTCAGTCCTAGCGGAAACCTGCTCTGAAAATATAGTTATTAGTGCCTATTATGGAAATATATATCCGCTGCTGACCTATGGGATTATTTTCTGGGGAAATTCTGTGGATGTAAATAAAACGTTTGTACTCCAGAAAAGATACCTCAAAACGATTTATCGTCTAAATCCTAGAGATTCCCTCCGTGAAGTATTTAAACGAAAAGGCTTCCTCACATTAACAGGGATATTCATATTGGAAGTAAGCCTGTTTGTAAAAACGCAGCCAAACTACTTCACAACATTAACTGCCACAAAGAAAAATGTTCGAGCACAGTACAAATATGATATAAGATTGCCAAGGGTTAAAACCTCCATTTATAATAAAAGTAGATTTATAATGGCAATCCGAGTATTTAATCAACTCCCGATGTAACAACTAAGCTATCGTCGCCCACCCCGGAATGAAGTGAAACCCCTACTAAAGCTACCCGACATGAAAACACTATGAAAACTAAAGCCTATTGAAGAAGCTGCACGCCGAAGCTCGGAAATACTAAATAAATTACTCCCGCAAAAAGCTGATCAAGTTATCATAAGTTCTAACACTAACCTCTATTGTAGCTTGCCCTCTTTTTCCTTACTTAATAAACCTATTTTTCTTGCGTGCTTTTATTACGAATACCTGAAGATTTGGCCAAATGTGATCATCTAGTGGTAGAACCCTGAAGTGTTGTGTACCGTAATAACCCATGTCCTTTTATGAAAGCATGACAGGTTTTGGACTCTTCATTAATATAATTAAAGCTAGTCTATTCCGTACATTATATGAATCTATCTGAACGCTGTTCTATGCTACTGATCTCCTATTTTTAGTTATAAAGAAGTCCTAAGGTTTGGAAAATTAATTCGTCCGCTGTAGTTTATTATCGTTTGTCAATTATTAGTCAAATTATGATTGTAAATACTATTTTCTGATTATAAATATTTTTATTTTTGGGTAGTAAATCCCCTACCACCTATTACACGCTCGGTTGGACTTGGAAGTAGCTTTTATAAAACATAAATCAAGATTATTTATTTGAACCTAAAGTAAACTAGTCGCTTGTCCTAAATACTTGTATTTTGGAACAAAGGTTCTATCGACGGGTTGTGTGGTCATCTTGTACTCACACATACTACTTCTCAAGTCTAGGATGAGGAATGAGCGTCCTATCCAAGTTACCTTCCTAGCTACCTATGAGTTTAAGACTCTGAGAATGAATCTACCCAGTGTCTCAAACCTAGCGGTCAGTTTCGAGAAGATACACCGACATAAACTCGACTGACATCTTTTAGTGTTAATAATTGTTGTATTTACAACTCACATGGCCAATATATACCTAGACCATTCTATACCTATGGCCATTGGAGTAATGCCAATGCAAACCGTACCTTACATGTGAAATATTTGTCCTAAATCGTACCTTAAATGAAGAGAGTCCACTCACAACAATAAATTGCCTTGAGTGGAGAATATCTACTCATAATATTAAGATACTTTAAATGGATTTGATGAACTGCTCTGCCTGTCATCAAAACCAGAATTATTTCATCTTTCTGAAGCAACCCTGATATCTCAATGTTATGAATAGAAACGTTACCTTACTATGATGGTTGATAAATGCCACACCTTTATAATACTTCACATGCATTCCACGGAAACTTGACATTCATTTAGATTATTTATTATTATTGAAGTAACCTCAGCTATCCTTACTATGTGGTCTTCATGAAAACCATTCAGAATAATGACTAGTTTTAGCTAATCAAACAAAATATTGGAGTATCTTTCGTTGTAGTAAATATAGTTATAAACCTATCATCCCATAACGCGTGAATTTATCCCTAACGTCTACCCCACAGTCCCTATTTTGCTTACTCCTGGAACCATACCTTAGTTCAGAAGCAAGAATGTATCCCTATTGAAGCTGTAATTAGTTCAGCCGGCGAAACTGGGGCCGTAGACAAGGTTACAATCTTACAATCGACAAGCGCTAACGCCAATAGAAAATAATAAAATGTATGGGAATGACAGATGCCGACGAAACACTTTTCGTTAACATCTGTCATTCCCATACATTTTATTAGTTTTCTATTGGCGTTAGCGCTTGTCGATTGTAACCTTGTCTAGGCCCCCAGAGGTAGCAACCTATCAGCCTGTGTAATTCATCTCCCCCCGCTGTGCCCGAAGGCTAAAGGGAATACAGCGAGTAAGATGCACTAACTGGACATACGGATGTTGATATACAGGGTGGAAAGTTAAAACGGGGCAGTAAGGGCAGCTACTAGATCCCTTGCTGCCACGCAAAAATGTCATTGGGATTTCATTCCTAACTTTTTAAGTGAAGACAATCTACATTCACAGATTTTTGAAAAAAAGTACAGTCAGCGAGAAAATCATCAATTTTGACGATTTTTTTTTTATGCCATTCGATCCCATTCTTATTAAGGATAAAAATACTCTTTGGGACCGACTAAGGTTTGACTACTAGAACGCCCAGAAATCAAAGAAAACTTTTTCCATACATTTAGTATGGAAATCCCAAAGTGCAAGTAGTCCTTTAGTTAGACGATCATCAAATTGTGTGGAGACGGAGATAGATAGATATAAGTACATTTAAAACTGAACGACCCCTCGAGTAACCGATCGATTTCAACGAGCGGAGTAACCTCCTGTGCTTATCACATGAATGACCAAGCCACGTCTACGTCGGCGGTTAGTTCGAGAGACGTGAGGGCCCCGGTTAAGAGGTTTCGTCTCCTGTGCTGATAAAAAGGTAGACGCCAGATCACACCTCAAATCTGGTAGCAAAGGACTCTGGATCAGGCTAATTGACACCGTTATACGCTAGCGTGATCCCTCAGGTATACTGTAAACCTGGACAGTGTTCTGGCTGATTAGGTAGTAAAGATTAACCCCAACTAAGTCTCGAAACCAATCATACAAACATGTACAATTCCAGGGTTTAGGCCGCCTGGCATTAAACACGCTTGATTAAACTATATAAACCTCACAGAATATATCTGATAAGGCAGATACAGCCCTGACCGAGTTCCGAAATCACTAACCCCATCTAAACTCCGAAAACAATCACACAACCATGTACAATTCCAGGGTTTAGGCCGCCTGGCATTAAACATGCTTGATTAAAACTATATAAACCTCACAGAACATATCCGATAAGGTAAATACAGCCCTGACCGAGTTCCGAAATCACTAACCCCATCTAAGCTCCGAAAACAATCATACAACCATGTACAATTCCAGGGTTTAGGCCGCCTGGCATTAAACACGTTTGATTAAACTATATAAACCTCACAGACTATATCCGATAAGGTAGATACAGCCCTGACCGAGTTCCGAAAACAATCATACAAACATGTACAATTCCAGGGTTTAGGCCACCTGGCATTAAACATGTTTGACTAAGCTATATAGACCTCACAGAACATATCCGATAAGGTAAATATAACCTAGGCCCTAACTCCACTTTTGAATTTACAAATCACTATAAATTTAAGAACCGTAAATGACTCATAATTATGAAGAGGGTTTCCTCACAACGACAAGCCATTCACCACAATAATGAAAACACACACCAATAAATTCCCAGCCTACAACCAGAGACACTGTCAGTCCGAACGATGAGAGTTGAATGAATCGAATAATCCCGAAAACTACGCCGGCACCGCCTTTTATACCCACCACCTGCGCGGAGAGTGTGACAAGTGAGACAAGTGAGACAAGTGAGACAAGTGTGACAGTGAGACAAGTGAGACAAGTGAGACAAGTGTGACAAATGAGACAAGTGCGACAAGCGAGACAAGTGTGACAAGTGTGACAAGTGAGACAAGTGAGACAAGTGAGACAAGTGTGACAAATGAGACAAGTGGGACAAGTGTGACAAGTGAGACAAGTGTGACAAGAGAGACAAACGCGATATGCATCACGTGGCCACAAGGTTTAGGACGTTGGTAGTATCTTCAATTTCCTGAAACCACCTTAATCCTTTAGTAATAAGGTCGAATTCCGATTGTAGTACCAGAGCGCACAGCGTAAACATGCGATATGATTTGCCTCACGACAAAAGGTCGTATCGTCCCCTTTCATTTAGCTCCTAATGCTCTAGATATTAAGATTGAAATTAGTATGTCCCCTACGTTCCCGAATGCCGACAGATTACCTAGAATAGAGATATTATTTGGGAATCCATGTTTTTCTTTTATTATTGTAGACCGTGGTTATAATATACCCTTATGAACCCCGCTACCTACGATTAATATGTTAAACCAACTCGTACACTAATATCCTTGAATAGAATAAGCTTTTGATACCGGCTATTTATCCCAATGAAGACTGCCTTAATTGATTTCCCTTTTTCCTTTTGATTATTAAGTCCACTTCCCAACTTTGGGTTTGAAATATAAGTTTGTCTTCCCCTACCCCTCTATAACGAAACTATATAACTTTAAACACTCCGACTCATATCAAGGCTCTGGAAGGAAACTCTTTTAAGGCACAATTAAAAAGCTGGCTCATATTAGAGAAGACATTCTATAGCTTAAAAGAGTTCTTTGAATTTAGTTAAATACTGTGTGAGTACCTATTACATTTTGTTTGTAACATTGTTAGTCTATAAGCATTATAATAAAATTGCATGCCCGGCAGGGTAACTGTTGAAACCTATACTATGAATATTATGATCTATGTACACAGTTTGCAATAAACGATTCTTATTCTTATTGAAAAACAAACCATGATTTAGGCTAGGTAGTATGCCAGGGGCATAATAAAGTTTGTTAAGGTTCTTATGCTAGGGACATCCAACTTACTTTAACAGGAAATAGTACATTACTTATCAAGGGCTGTAAAAGAAAGAAAGCCCGATATCGCAGGTGTTTATGACCCGAGCCGGAGGCGAGGGTTGTAAATATGCGATAGAGGGCTTTCTTTTTTACTGCCCGTGGTGAGTACACAATTTTACGTCTTCACCTGGCCACAATGCGAGTTTTAAATTACGCGCAGCATGCGGTAAAACTCACATTATGGCCAGGTGTGACGTAAATAAATAAATTAAACAGTTTTTTATCATATCACAATGCAATAAGGCGTTTTAACTTGTTTCTGCTGTTGACCTATGTTTTAATTAAATGTCGCATCGCATTTAACACTTGTCAGTTGTTCTGTTGTTATTGAGTGAAATTGTATGAAAGTTTCATAGCATTATAACTATAAATTCCAGACAGTCAGGGTCGCGAGGGGCAGCCGACAAAACATCTGTTCAACAACAAAGGTCTAGACGACCATCACAATTGTCTTAAATTCCAATTAACATTCTTAATGAAATCCGTCACGTTCTTGATTGTATACGAACAAAAAAACTTAAAAATGTTATTCATTAAATGTTTATTAAGAACTAACGAAATTCCAAATTTCGATGATAGTGGTCAATTGAAAAATTAGAGCAATGGACGGACTCCAGATGTCGTGGGTTCAAATCCCGCTCGTGGCGAATAAATTTTCAATTTTCCACAATGATCGAAATTTAGAAATGTTATTCTTGTCATGGCTAAGTATATAACATTCATAATTTTTAAAAGACAAGATTTTTCCCGCGACTTCATCCGCGTATACTCGTAATCGTATTTTCACACCACATGCTCGACAATGCCGAATTATAGGTCATGTAAACCCTACCGAAAGCAAGACATTAAATCCCTTGGTATTAGCCGGGTTATAATGTTGTACTGAATTTCATTATAACCCGCTGGTTAATAATATGATTTCACTTTTCATAATTCTTATTACTACTAAATGCATAAAGTTTAATTTTGCTAAACACAATTTGTCCTAGGCTATGGCCTACTTGATTTGACAAAATAAATGAAGTTTGACTCCGTGTGAACCCCGGTCCGGAGGAGCGCGGTGTTCGAAATTCGAATTTCGAATCTAGGACCACGGCTTGTGCTTTCGAATTTGGAACGTCGCGCGCCTTCATTTGTTCACGCGTGACGAACAAATCGAGTTCTTGTAGGTGCCTATAGAAGATTTAATTTCAAAAATAATATTGAAAATGTCGAGTGATGAAAGTGTTTTGACTCCTGAGTTTATCAAATTAGACAACTCAACCTCAATAAACGTACCAAATAAAAACATTACCTTATCTTTCCATAATTATTGGACTAACGTGTCTAATGTTACTATGTACTTTTAATTTGCTAAATAAACATTATTTATCTACTGAGCCTGTTTTTTTGTCTCGCATAAGGTTTGAAAAGTAGAGTATACACCTCGGGGATAAGACTGTTTTAGTCTTGGGCGGTTGAACCCCTCACTGCACTCAGGACTCAGTCTTAATTCCCTCGCTTCGCTCAGGAGTTAAATTATGAGTCCTTCGTTACGTTCGGGATTCAATTCGCTCCCGTGACATAAAACAGTGCTTTATCCCCTTGGTGTATAATCTACTATTAAGTTAACCGCGTACAAAATCTAAGAACAAATATGCTTTTAGATTTCCTATTGGCACAGCATCAATTATCGCACTCCCATAAAAAAACTTCCACTCGCCTTTCCTTTAAGGGATGCTTTCCGGGATGAAAACTTTTTAATACAGGTAAATGTCCTTCCCAGTGTCAGTTTATTTAAAGTGGTTCGGCGGTTAAACGTGAAAGGTATGTAACAGTTATACTTACATTCACATTTATATTTAATTAGTTTAAAATAACAATATGGACATTATCATAATATGAATTACAAATCAAGTCGGAATACAATGGTGTAAAGAATGATAAAATTAAAATACGTAAAAATAAATAAAAGTAATACTACGAGTACATCCCGCTCTGCGTCAAGCCCGAACCAAAGGTCCCCAAAATGCTAGCGGCATTGCCTCGCTGAACAGCAATGGAGACCTGTTGGACGAGCCATGACCCGGAGCGGGGGTCAAGGCCCCTGTCCCTTAATCGTCTGCCTAACTCCTTGCACAGCCCGAGAGCCTCACTGCCCCAGGGCCCAGCTGTCTCCACGGCATCCGGAACGAAATCATAAGTCGGTTCCAAGGCAGAGTACTTTGCGTGTTTGAGCTTGGCGGCATTTTCGGCCGCCGAACCAGCTGACTTAATTGTGTGCTTTAGATGGGACGCTGCAAAAGTGCTAACACAAGTTGCATCCCATAGGAGGCACCGCCCTCTCTGCCAGGAAACCAACGTCAACCCGTCCGGTCTTTTTCCGTCAGTCCGAGACAGACCCGGGGGCTCCAGGATGCACGGTACGTTGGCGGACACCATAGCCCGACGCACGATCTCATTGATAGAATGGTGTCTAGGGAACCGACCCGCACATCTTTTGCAGCTTAGCCCGTGGTGGCCATTCTCCTCCACCATTGTCCCACAAACGCATCGGTGCGCTTCGCATACCTTGCTCCCCAGCCTTAAAGCAACTGCTATCCTCAGGGAGTCGTTGTCGAGCAAAGTGCCGAGTTGAGGGGAAGGCAAGGCATGCAGCCACGCACCGGATTCGGGCTTTGTGAGAGCCTTGAGACGTGCTAGGTCAGTCCCCGAGGCATCACTCAACAAATGAGAAAACGTTTGCTGACATAGAATATCGTCCCATCCTCTTTGGACCGTTAATCTATCCGGATGATCATTGGACGGACATAGTGTCGCCCACTTAGCCAGGGCCTCGGTTACGAATGGAACTCGAATGCTGCTGCCATCAAATGATAATATTCGAGCAACAAGATCCGACGAACCATGTGCCGACGCTAAAAAGGCTACCAGACCTATGTCCTGGACCCGACGCACGCCCAAGCCACCGTACCGAACTGGCAGAGCCGCCTGACACCATTGTTTGTCATCTAAACTCACATTGAGTATTGACTCTAAACAAGATTTAATAGTGTCATCGAACGATTTCAAATCCGTGTCATAAAGCCAAGTTGGAGACGTCCGTAACATATACACCATGCGAGGCAGAGCAAAGCAGTTTCGCAGCAAGATAAGGGAAACATGTCCCGACAATTGTGTCAAATGTTCCTGTGCCGCCGAAAGTGCTTGTCTTTTGGCTTGAAGGGCCGAACTAACACCCTCGGTGAAAATTGGAGCACCCAGTAAATTGAAAGAATGTTCGTGTATTTGTCTAATGCCAGGTAAAAGTGACTCTATTTCTGCGAGAGAGTTGGTGTCTAAAAAACTGCAAGTATAAAACTCGCACTTAGACGGGTTTATTTCAAGACCAATTTTCTTCAAGGCAGGTATCAATGTTTTCAAGTCGTTTAAGACCACTTCTGGACTTCCTCCTATAGTGCCATCATCCAGATACCACACGTTAAGGGGCGCCTTTAATCCAGAAATAATCTTTTGGATGCCGAGACAAAACATCAAGGGCCCTAATGGGTCGCCCTGCTGGGCACCAACTTGCGACTGTATTAAACTGCCTGAGAAGAAAAGATTACTTGAGGAGGCGTAACATTGGTAAATGAAAGGGTAAAGAGAAGGAGTTTGCTCTAAGGTTTCGTTGAGAATAGTGTCCCTTTCTAGGCTATTGAAAGCGTTTTTGATATCGATTTTAACGATTATGGTATTGGATGATCTGCGATGTAAAGCAAAAGACCGGGTGGCATGTATTGCCGCCTCACAACCAAGTCTGGTACCGAAGCCCATTTGAATTGGTTGCAGATAGTCAGACATAGCTTCTCTAACAGATTGGCAACAGAGCTTAGCCGTAAGACGACGAAAAAAGCTGCCCACCGCAATTGGTCTAATACCACCATCTTTTTTAGATAAGGCACATAACGAAGCACCATATAGGAACGGTCTCACCTCCAAGTTTAGCATACCTCTCAGTAAAAAATTGCATAATTTTGTGAGTGTGTTAATTTTGTGAATGTATGTTATACTAAATATCATTATATCAAATGATCATTATATAAAATGATAATTAAGTTATTTGATAATATATTAAGTGTTGTTATAGAACTTGAGAATTATATAAGATGAGCTTTATTGCGAGTAATATTATATCAAAAATATTTATAGCCATCGATACGCACCCGAGAATATTTTCTATTTTAGAATCTATTCTACATTGCTGTGGCAGCACATGTACGTACTTGTCTGCGTATGATGACTCAGAGTCAGTCTTAACACTTTCGCAACCAAGAACCCGCCTAGCGGGCGCCTACGCCGTAGTCGCTTTCCGCTACATACGAGGAAAACTACAGGATCGGCTACGAGCTTAGCGCTACGTGTGCTACGCCGAAGCACGTAGTCAGTGATTTTCGCTCTGCAGCGGAAATTTCTCGTAGAGCCATGTCTCATGTGTGAGTCATTGACCTTGAATTTGGAATCAGTTGGGTCCGAACGTAACGGAAACATTTGTGTGTGTCGCGGTCCTTAATATTATATACCTGAATGTATCCCCTTAACTGTCACTTCCAAATTAAACTAAATAACTAAACGTATTGGATTGAAAGCAAAGCTCTATTCGTTACTCATTATGCCTGTCGACTATGACTAAACGTGTTGATTTGCAATCATCATCATCATCATCAGCCTATATACGTCCCACTGCTGGGCACAGGCCTCCTCTCATGTATGTTGATTTGCAATACGAACTTTTAATTTATTGAGTGCCATGTGTGCCTAGCCGACGAGTGCTACGTGATACTATCGTTTTTCGCTCTATAGCTATGTCATTAGTTAAGAATCGTCTTAAACATAATTAGAAACTGCAAAATTACCTTGTACACTTCACAAAGACAAGAGTGACACTACGCGGAGCATAGAAATTGATCTCTCGATGTGAATGTTTTAATACATCCTCATACTGTTCGAATTTTATGCGGTGTTGCCACGCAAAGCTATACCTACGCACACCCTATAAGTAGGCATTGCCTATAATTATAAGTAGGCATTGCCTATCATTATTAAGTACCTTGGGATTTCACAGCCACGATAGAAAACGCCTCTCTGTTCTAGTTGTGCAACGCAAAGTAGAATACGTAGGTAGTATCTAACGTAGGTGTTCCCACTTACCCTGAAATTGATTCACAGAAATATTATCAATAGTCCCATCTAGCCCCTGCTAACGCAAGCTGAAACCTGCGGCGCCCATTCTAAGACAGTTAAATTCAGGTAAATTGGCGAGTGGTTGCGACAACCCACAATTTGCGACAAGGAATCCGCCTGTCCAGAACACACCGAGCTCTAGAGTTACATAGGTTCTCAAGTTTAATTCAGGATTCGGAATTATTCGCTTCATCGTTTTGTCTCCGAAATGCAGTTATTAATAAAACTTAAAACGAGTTTCTTTAAATAACCTTATGGGTAGGATTGAGTCCCTAATCCTACAACTACTAATATTATAAATGTGAAAGTTAGGATGTTTGAATGTTTAAATGTTTAGATGTTGGGACAAATGATATTTTAATGTATACATAAAGAACACACATATAAGTAATAATTAAATAGAAATCTAAGACAACAAAATACTATATAGTTACATTATAAATTAAAGCAAGCTTAAACATAAATACTAGATAATCATAATAAATAAAAAAACAAAATTGTTTATAACTAAAAATGAAAATGATAAAACGGGAAGTTATAAAAAGAATCAACAAAAAACAACAAAGAATCAGAATTTAGTCGATCTTTTATACCCACATTTATGCTAAAAGTGGCGCTGGAACATACGTTTCATGTGCTCTGCCTACCCCTTTTGGGAATAGAGGCGTGAATGTATGTATGTATGTATAAAAAGAATACCGCCTCTAGGAGGTCAGACTGGGACATGGACCCCATTACGCTGGCAGCATTAATGTTAGGATGTTTGTTACTCAATAACGGTTTGGATGGAATTAGTTTGGAAGATAGTTTATGGCTTAGATTAAAATATAGGATAGTTTTTATCACGGGTCCACGCAGACGAAGTCGCGGGTGGAAGCTAGTAGTAAATAACTAGAACATGGTACGCGTGATAATGATACTTTTTTTTTTAAATCCCTTTTATTTATCTTATTTTACACATACACGAGTTCACGTCTCCAATGCCTCGACTCCAGTGTCGAGGCATTGGAGACGTGTTCAGATATTTGTGAGCACTTCGGTCACTCCGATATAGCTGATGGCGGCTCGACTGTACGATGCCTGACAATTACAATGTACCCTACTGAAATACACGGTACAATTACGATATACAATTATATGAAAAATCTAAACAAATCGTACCTACCCACCTGATTTTTTGCTCTTGAGTGTGTTTATTGGAACATTGTGTCTATCGATGCTCGGTGTAGGTGATGTATGTGTAAGTATATTATAATGTTTCCATCATCATCATCATCATCATATCAGCCGAACGACGTCCACTGCTGGTTGTTTCCATAATCCAAGAAATTACTTTATATTTATAATCGAGTCATATTCATAACCATATAAGTAGATTTTATATTAGTCTCTACGTGTCTCTACGTATTAGTCTCTATCGTTGCAGATATAACAATAAGCGATAAGACCGCCTGTTGTTACCTCTATTTAAATTTATGTACTCTTGTAACATGTTTTTCTTATGTTGTGGTGCAATAAAGAATATATTATTATTATTATTATATATATATCGACCCAAATGTCGACAAAAAAAACTGAATATATTTTATGACTGGTTAGCCGGATGAGCGTGTCACCAGGTGATTACACTCTAGGTACCCGTACATCTACTTACCTGCTAAATCTTTTCTACCTAGTAGATAGGAATTAAATTTGATTTGTTTTACACATTAGTGTCATATAATTATTCTTGTTCTTTACTAATTATAATTACTTAGTATTGGGTGACAATTGCGTGTGTAAGCGGTAGAAGAATGTGTGTGAAATACACGATACAAACTTTGAAATGTCATGAGTGACGGTACAACCAAATTACCAATTCGTGCCAGCCTGTTAACCTGAAACCTGTGTTACCTTTGATTAAATAAAAATTAGTCAGAGATACCGTATGAAAGTGTCAGCTTTTTCTATGTGAATAGTGAAATGTGTGGGCATGATAAACGTTTTTCAAATATGTTGTAAGTACCTACAATATACTTAGTTGTACCGTCGAAAGCATCGAAAATAAAGGAAAATTTGCCGTATGTAATGACATAAAAAAAGACGTTACTGTCATGGATCGTGACCTGAACGCGTTTAATTTGTACTAATGGAATCACGAGCGTCGACGGTTTCTTTCCCGGTCGAGGAGGCGGATTATAACCAGGTACTTACCATTGCCTCAGTCAATAAAGACGTTTCTCATTAACCCGCCTGTTTGCGTAGAAATTTACTTATCTAATTAAAACGATCGTGTAATTAATCCTAACCTCGTTGAGAGCCCCGTGAAAACTTAAAGAAACGGCGGGTATTTATAAGGATTTATATTCCATTGCGCGAATTTTCAACAGAATTGTCGAGATGGATTATCTCTTGTTAAAGATTTTGAATAATTGATAAGCAAATCAGGATTACATTGTTATCTTAAACATTATTTTAAATTTCTTGATATTTTCCCTTAGAAATTAGCATTCTTTTGTAATGATGTATTGAGCGGAAAAAGTTTGCTAACGAAATTAAATCTACATATAAAATATTGATCTATGATTTCCCTACAATAGTAAGAGCCTAGTAGCAGGCCTATCAGACACATGTGAGGCGTTATAATAAAGATTGACCCAAGTAGTTAAAGCATTCTATGAACAATATTGAAAAATGTATGGAGTACTTTTGTTCGGGATGTAGCTTACCTTTAGATTAACCTTTAAGAGTGATATTAAATGGTATCCACTCTTCTTCCCCCTTCGGGATAAGCATCACGCCCTCCCGCGTCCCCTAAAGTGTCAACGAATGCGGCTTTTTCTTATTAAAAAAAACTTAAACTATACACGACCAATGTGTAGGGTGGAAACGATCGTTGATAGATTGTTTTCACATTTCACATTCGTGGTAGTTTGATTTCTCAAAAATTCATACTTCAAGGGCTCCCGTCAAAAATCAACGAAATTTAGTAGTTTTAATTTCGACACTCGTCCTCAGTTTATTGAAAGTAGCTTTCCAGGTGCAGATATGGGAAAGTTTGATTCCTGTTTAATATTTTTGATATTTAATAACTTGAAAAATGTAAATACAGAATTAATTATCCATTTTTAAAGAAAGGTCTGCAAAAATACAAAACCCGACATCCTCATTAAAACTTGATGCCAAATATCTCGAAAACAATGAACTTTGAAGTACATATGGGATACTAAATTGCTTAAAGCCGTTGTTTTTAATATACATAATAAGCTAACATTAGAAAACTAAGGGCTTCCATACGAAGCCCCTTCACAGAAAATATATTTATGGCCAAAGTAAAGAATAGAATAAACTCTTCACATTGCTTTCCTATTTTAAAAATGTATTGTATTCGGATCAAGAGCGGTTGTCGTAACGGTGCTGGGTTGATTTGATGTCTATTCGATAATCCTTAATGTAAGTTAGTAGCGGTGAGGTGTCAAGATTTTTCTTCTAGAGCACTAAGGAAGTAGGCAAGTCGACAGAAACCGAGATCTTCAGGCGCCACGCCACTTCTAATAATAATATTCTGTAGTGTACCGTTATGAATAATGAGGGTACCTTAATCTAAAAATTCAAGCTACAAATGGGTAGGTACAGTACGTGGGAAGATGGATCGTAGGAGTTGGGCAAGCAGCCTGCTTAGTAGAATGCTCACGCGAATCAATTCTTCAAGATGTCAGCGTTCACTTTATATTACGGGACTAGAGATGGGCGAGCGTAGGCTATTTATATTATTCGTTGAAATTATTCTTGATCGCGGCACGTCATCTCGCCTGTCCCACTCATTTTCTGTTAAATAATATACCATAAAAAACATTCTATTTAAAAAAGAGGCCAACTATCGAAACTCTTCCACCGTAAAAAGTTGTGAGATATTTAGTAGGACCAAGTCTCAGGTATTCTTATTAATCTTTATTTGCTAGCTAAATAAAATTCTGCGACTAGGCAATCATAATGTTAAATATCATAAAATGTTATAGTCTTGACGATCATAATTATTTTTTTCTACTTCTGTACCGTTATTTGTCATTTATATAGGCTTTAGCTGAAATACAATGACACCGATAATAAGTCGTCGAAAAACTCTATGCTCTATGGCCCTAAATAAACGCACTCTTTAGTGTACTTTTTTGGTTCATACATTTTCCATAAAAGCACTGTTTACCACGATGTCAAATTATCTAACTTTTTTTTAATCAGCCACTATAATGCAGTAGTACCAACTTCATAAGCAAATTTTTCGAAATAAAGAGGTTTTAATTACTATCAAATATTTGTAAAACATAAATTATTTACCAAAATAAAAATAAATTATCATGTATTGTGTGTAAATATACATATTTTCATACATGAGAGGAGGCCTGTGCCCAGCAGTGGGACGTATATAGGCTGATGATGTGATGTGATGTGATACATATTTTACCAATTTTAGTATTATTTATAAATATAAACCGATCCCCGTGTGGTGTCGGGTTAGAATTTCACCACCCCCTTTCTTCCCGTGGGTGTCGTAAAAGTCGACTAAGGGGCTAGGGTTGAAGTGTGTTGTGGGCGATGGGCTAGCAACCTTTCACTGCAATATCACATTTTGTCGATATTTTATACCCACATTTATGCTAAAAGTGGCGCTGGAACAAACGTTTCATGTGCTCTGCCTACCCCTTTTGGGAATAAAGGCGTGAATGTATGTATGTATGTATGTATGTATAAACCGATCCAATTCGGTTCGGATCCGGATTCAGTTTGGTTCAGATGGCAAATGCAAGGAAATTAATAACAAAACAGACCATAAACAAGAGGTGTCGATGTGTCATATTTCTAATTTTCCACCAAAGTTCCAGTTAAAAATTAAAAGACGAAATGTGATAAGTAACTATTCGTTATTAATAACTTCTTAAGATTTCTTTCGTGTTTGTGAAGTGAAGAAAAATGTGTACGTTCCTTTTAAAATGGACCAAGAAGAAAATAACTGCCCTGCTGAAGAAATTGCAAGTTGAATTGAAGTCCATTATCTATCTGTATTTTGCAATTTACACTTTATTGCAATAATTAGATGGTTCATGATCCATATCGCAACACTACGTTATGAATTTTAACATGAGGCAACTACCCCATTGCATCATCAACTGTGTTTGTACGCAAGTTCTAGTATTACAGCCGTTGGCAAACCTTAAGAGGCCGCATTAAGCTCGGCTGAATTTCACCTTCCCATACAAACGTAGTTACGCTCTCATTTTAAAACTACGTGTTGGATTGTGGTGAAACTTTGCACATACAGTGACATGAGGTATATCTATGTCTGCAATAAGTTTGTATGGTTCCAATTTTTAAAACAAACGAAATACAGCTAAAACTAGTTTTGTATGAAAAACTTAAATTCACTGTATTTTTTTTATTATGGTATCTGAAGCTGCATAAACTAATTACAGACATAGATTTCATTGAACATGCAAAGTTTCGTTACAACACGTGGTTTTAAAATGAGAGCGTAACTACGTTTGTATGGAGAATCGAGCTTGCTGCGGACTCTTAAATAAAAAAAGTCCTCATATCATACAACATTAGAGTTCGTCTTCGTTTCTTCTTTTATGAAGGACATCAAAGTGAAACATTGTTCTTCAAACATAACAATAGTTTTAGCGTGTCAAAATGGTTTCTCTTCAATTCGCATGAAAATAGATGCACGATTTTTCTAATGCTATATACGATAGAGTGAGGTGAGTAATTATGCTAATGATTGATTCCTAGGAAGGTGTGAATTTTTCACATGCGGAATTTGTAGGTGCATGAGTCATAAATTATGACTCATAATTATATACGAGTTCAGATTTGTGACGACAATTATGTATTCAATTCGCATGAAAAAATACTTTTTTTTTTCAATGAAATGATGATATGCATGAACACGTTATCCAATTGTGAAACAAAATAATTTTCACTTAATATGTATGCTTAATTTTCGTCACAAAACTGACACTGAGCTACGCACGGTAATTGAAAATGCCTAATAGGTACCTACGTATTGGTTGTTTGAAATAATGATATATTTAACGGAATAAACAGTCGAACGTCCTCGATTTCAAAAAACAAGTTCGTGTTAGGGTAGGTACTAAGAAAGTATTACTAAGAAAGTCAAAGCACCAAACCCATCTTCGTATTAAAACATTTTTTTTAAAGATTTTATAATACAGTTTGAATGGAAAACGAGGTAGGCACTGGCACAGATACAATCAAAATGGTGGTGACGCTATCGCAATCACAATATTTTATTGCCCCACTGCATCGTTTGCCCGTTTTTTCTATTCGGCAAAAAGCGCGTTTCTCTCTAACTACGAAATTTACAGGATTATCATAAAACAAACCTAAGGTTCTACACGATAAGTATTTAAAAATAATCAAAAACTTTGCAGCCTTTTATTTGGATTAATTCTGACAAACGATACAGTTGGGAAATGAAATTTAGTGACTGCGATCTATTAAAATAATAACCGTACGAATAATTCGTAATATGTTTGCACATTAGCAAAAATACGTGCCCACTGCAGCATAAAGTGATTTAAAAAATCTAACAATAAATGACACATCAGCTTCCGAGTATTTGTGGCCATCGCCACCCTAGTCGTATCATCTAATAACACGCGGTACGCGAGCCCTATTCGTCGTGCACCTTACCACGGGCTCGCAACACTACAGGTGGGTTCATGTTAAATTATTCATACTTATACTGGTTTGCTCATAGGAATCATAACTACGTTAATCAATACATTGCACCGATTTAAAATGATAAAAATCTGCCAAGTGCGTGTCAGGATACGCGCAGTGTAGGGTTCCGTAGTTGCCTGTCTGTCTTGGTCATATCGCGCGCGCCAACTAAATGGTGCGGTTGCGATGGCTGAATTTGTTACGAAAGTTAGCCTTTCTAAGTATATTTTAAGTTGGTCGACTATTAAGTACCTACTCAGTAACTACATATGCCTACTTAGCCACCAAACTTTCACACCAGGTTCGGCTGTTAAAGTTAATACCATCACAGAAATATTTAACATTTCACCCAAATGCCAACTACGGGTTCAGTCAAACTGAATATTTAGTGTTTAAGTCAAGCCCCAGATAATTGGCTGTCAGTTGTTAATCCCTGGAATCCCAACTGAATTTGGATAACAGAGAACCAAATAGATTGTAAATAACATAGGTAAGTATATAAATTGTAATATGTGATAATTGTGCTCTTTTCTTTGCATATTGTAATAAGTACTTCTTTATTGGCTCATCATACTTTCTAACTTTTCACCCGCCTGCCTCTAAAGGAGGGTTATATTTTCAAACGTATGTATGTATGTATATATGTATGTGGACAAGAATAATTCCATTTCACGGGTTTGATGGATTTCTTAATCGTGGGAGTGATTTAGGTTTTAAAAAACAGTTGGCTTTCTTGAAAAATCTCTTATGTCACATGCAATTGACAACATTTCAAAATATGTAATGACGCCTGAATCGAAAACCATTTCGGTAATTATGTTACCTGAACGTAATAAAGTAGTTCTCTGTTTTCTTTTTCCTGCTCGCTTTACGCAAAACGTATAAACGTGGTTTTCACCGTGTGTGACGTCAGTATTACGAATGTCATGTGGAAGGTGTGCAAACTGCCATACAGAGCCGTAGTATTGACGTCATAATTTACTTACGACCTTCTGGAATTCACTACTTTTAAATTTGATAGTTCTGAATGAAAATTACAATTTAAGGCGAAATAAAAAAAACACGTGTCGCTTTCAAACCAGTTTCTAGTGAACTAAATCATAAAATGGCCTACATGAAAATATGAAATATAGTCAATTCACTCTGTGAACTGTTTCATGCATCTGGGGACTATCCGTTTCAAGATAAAAGCGTTACAATATTTTCGTTATACTTATCCACTGGTAGTGGTAAATGAGATTATGTGACACGTGCGATGACCACGAGATTACGGTTGCAATGCGCAAGTATGGCGCCGCGTGCAGCACTTTGCGCGATGGGGCGGCTTGTATTTACACACCTGACTAATGTATAAGGTATGCACAATCAAAACATATTCAAATGCCCACGTAATTTATTTTTCACACCACATGCTCGACAATGCCGAATTATAGGTCATGTAAACCCTACCGAAAGCAAGACATTAAATCCCTTGGTATTAGCCGGGTTATAATGTTGTACTGAATTTCATTATAACCCGCTGGTTAATAATATGATTTCACTTTTCATAATTCTTATTAATATATGCATAAAGTTTAATTTTGCTAAACACAATTTGTCCTAGGCCATGGCCTACTTGATTTGACAAAATAAATGAAGTTTGCCTCCGTGTGAACCCCGGTCCGGAGGAGCGCGGTGTTCGAAATTCGAATTTCGAATCTAGGACCACGGCTTGTGCTTTCGAATTTGGAACGTCGCGCGCCTTCATTTGTTCACGCGTGACGAACAAATCGAGTTCTTGTAGGTGCCTATAGAAGATTTAATTTCAAAAATAATATTGAAAATGTCGAGTGATGAAAGTGTTTTGACTCCTGAGTTTATCAAATTAGACAACTCAACCTCAATAAACGTACCAAATAAAAACATTACCTTATCTTTCCATAATTGGACTAATGTGTCTAATGTTACTATGTACTTTTAATTTGCTAAATAAACATTATTTATCTACTGAGCCTGTTTTTTTGTCTCGCATAAGGTGTGAAAAGTAGAGTATACACCTCGGGGATAAGACTGTTTTAGGCTTGGGCGGTTGAACCCCTCACTGCACTCAGGACTCAGTCTTAATTCCCTCGCTTCGCTCAGGAATTTACTTATAACTCCCTCGCTACGCTCAGGAGTTAAATTATGAGTCCTTCGTTACGTTCGGGATTCAATTCGCTCCCGTGACATAAAACAGTGCTTTATCCCCTTGGTGTATAATCTACTATACCTTATTGCGTTTCCGCATTTTTTTTATATTATTAGCGTGGATTTGAAATACTTGATTCATATAAAGACCTGAGCTCTTAAACGAGCTTGCAGTCTGCGGTTTCCGTCAACCTGATAATACGCGCATTGATCGTGAGGTGACGGGCGTATTATATGATATATGCAATTTTAGCACTCGTCGCTGTGGATCAGACAGACTTGACAGATCAGAACGTGACGGACGTGTTATCCACAGGTGTCCTCAGCGGAAGGGATTAAATGGCTTGCATTAGATCGTTCGATCTACGAAGACGCGCCCCATTCCTCATTGTTAACTTATTTCTCTTATGTCCATCGCATACACAGAGCGGCCAATTTCATAGACTGAACACTCCATTTTATAACGAATTTTTGTCTCACTATCTAGCAGACCAGAAGGCTTAACCTACACGAGTTGGCATGATATGCATGTTTTACACGCTGTGCCAGAGGCGTGTCGTGGGGTCGATGTCTCGGGCCGCTGCACATTCGCCTATTAATAGGAAGCGGCGCCATAATCATATTGACCCCGGCGGGCCGTCTACCCAAAACATACACGTACCTAACTTTCATGAATGCGGAAACGAAGCACTCATGGCATTTGTTTCCCCGAATGTACCTCTGCCCAATTTTGTTGCAAGAACCAAAAGCTTATGCTTTCCAAATCTGCTGTCTCGATTTGTAATCATTCAAAGCTCACCCATCCAAAAACTTACCTTGGAAAATATTGCTTAACCTCGCTTACCATCACCGCAAGGCGGTCGCCGCAAAAGAACGCGTAATAAATTAAAGAATTGTAGAAAAAAGTAATATGCTTCCGTTACGAAATATAAATTCATTTCCAGTCCTTTATTCATTTATCTAGAAAGTTCAAGCTTTTAAGGAAAACGGAAGAAGAGCTTCCTTGCGATGGAGCAAAAAAATGTTATGATAAAACACGCAAAAAAAACAAGAAGTCTATGTTCTTACCTAATGATAATGGGTCAAAGTGTAAATAAAAATAAAATACAGCGTAGGCGTATCAAAACGTATTCGAAAACATAAAAAATAGGGTTCCGTAGTTGCTTGTCTTTCTTAGTTACATCGACACGCGCGCGCCAACTAAGTTGAAGTACATTTTAAGCTGGTCGACTATTTACTCCGTAACTAGTTATGCCTACTTGGCCGTGATAGTATTCCTTTTAAATTCATTATATATACAGTCAGCATCAAAAGTAGTTACGCAAACGAAGACGTCAAAAGTCTTTATTAAAAGGGAATAAAAACTTTTGACGTCTTCGATTGCGTAGTTTTTTTTGATGCTGACTGTACTACTGCCACGATTTTTTCACTTCCCCAGTAGTTGCCATTGGAGGGGACACATGACTCGAATAAAATTTAGGGCTTTAAAGCCCAAAATCTCGCAAACAATTCACTAATTTGAAAAACTATAAGGAACCCTAAACAACACCCGTCTGTTTACGTAAAATCTCTACGTAATGTTTTTATAGCTTTTCATATCAAGGGACGAAATGATGGATGAGTGAAAAGTGTTCCGTATTATCACAGTATGAGATCTGGAACATAACCCCTACCCGCCCTGGCATGAATTACCGTGCCAGCTGGCATAATGTACGCACGCCTACATGTCGCCCATTCATGGCTATATAGCTATTGCCATATGGCAAATGTCAGGCACATGACTAAATTTGTGCAATTTTCCCTGTTCGCAATATGTAATCTTTGCTAGTATTCAGGGTTTGTTGATTCAAACTGACCGAGGCAAAAAAATATAAAAAATGAGGATGTTAAAAGGAACGACGGCGTTTTAGTAATAGTTTTATTATCCCTTACCAGTTGACAACCGGTTCCTCATGGTTCAAACATGAAGTCTGTAGGAATTGGTGTATTGGTGTATTATATACACCAATACAGATCGAATGCGGATAGCGAGTGTTGTTAAAAAAAAACAAAGCTAATTAAAGTATTCGACAAATGAGACGGTTAGTTCTATGTATTCCTATTATTAATTTATCCCATAGAAAACATTCAATTTAAAAAAGAGGCCAAGAATCGAAACTCTTCCACGGTAAAACGACGGAACTATGAAATATCTCGCAACGTTTTACGGTGGAAGATTTTTTAATGAATCTCACTTCTTTTTTTTAGGTTACTGTGTTATCAATAACAAATTATGAATGCTGTCTTGTTCTTGCTTTTAATTTTTTGTCCCATTCACTGCAAATGTAAACTTTGTAACCCTATACAAAGTACCTAAATATATCCTATATGGTTGGTGTATCTAGAAAACTGGACCTAAATTGCATAATATTTTAGTTTTCCCTTGATTTAAGTATACACTAAAGTAGGTACTCTAAATACTAATTGTATTCTAAATTTGAAGCTTCTATGTTTTCTAGAAGTGCCTTAGAGGTTTGATGATCGGTCAGTGAGTGAGTGACAAAATTAAATAACTTTTGACAAGTTATAATTCTTAAGCTACTAAATCAAGTTGAATGAAATTTGAAATATACCGTGTTTATACAATGCCTGCTTGGTTACTGAAAATTCAGGCTTTGAGTTTTATCCACAACGAAGTTATAGGGGGTCGAAAGTGGCCTGAACTGCTTCAAGAAAAGGATGGTAGGTACGGCCGTGTCGCTGTTTTGCTCGACTTGGCGGGGGCACTGCCGTACCATAAGATAAAAAAATATGCCTTCCTTTGTTGCCAGGCATAACAATATTTATCATAATTATTTGCGTACATTTAAAACGGTTATATCACTCATATTAGGTGGCAAACGTGGCGTTCAATAATCCCAATTTCACTGGATTCAATAATCCCACCTTGTGCAGCCGCATACAAACTTCATGGTACGTTACACTAGTTGCACGGCCTGTTATAATTACCTAATTATTGTCAGGTCGAGAAGCACTGATCTTATTGGAAATCATTGGAGTATTTGGATTATTATGGACATACTATATACTCGTATGATTACAGTGTTCGAGATTTGGAACTGGTCTTATGACACATCGCGACACCCATATAACGTAAATTCGCACTGCGTATCGAAATAATAAAAAGAGTTTCAATAGCTTCAGAGTTACAAAACAAAGTTCAATCTCCATGCACGCTCTTTTTAGCACTTATAAAATGATTGTAATATTTTTTTACGGCTTATTTGTAATGAAATTAGCATTGAAAACTCGGTATGCAAACCATTACGTCCTACGACTTTTTCTTTTTAAATTTAGTGATACACTGCTTTAATCGATTCGAGTCTGTCAATTTAGAAATAAATCGATATGAATCAAATAATTGTGAATAGGAAAATAACCATGTATTATTTAATTACTGTCACTTTAATACGAAACAAAATCACATCGATCGAAATTGATTTGATTGTTCAAAATGTTGCGTTTGAAAATATGGCATTGATTTCTGCACGGCGAGCGAGCTCTCTCAATTTTTCTCGCACTATCAGTCTCTCTCTTTACTAACAGGACACTTGTGTTAGCAGACGACAGTGTATAGGCTCTCTATTTGATTTCCTAAAAATAATTATTACACAGTAATCAATCGATTCCTTTTATTAGCCATCATCAATCGTAATCGGTTATTATGACAATCGATTTATTCTAGCCACATCACTCTTTATATCATATTGGAACTGTCATAAGACCAGTCCCAAATCTCGTACACTGTATGATGTTTGGTCATCATATATTTAAATTATATAATAATAAAATGAGATTTCAGACGCAATGCCATAAGTTGCATCGCTCTCATCACACATCAGCGCGACAATGTCAAATTTGCCATGCACCGGACGCGCTGCGCAGCGAATTTGGTCCCACGTGGACGAAAGCAAATTACATTCACCGTTGCGTTTTGATGTTTGTTCACTTGCAGGCCAGACAATTAATTGAATTATAAAATGGCATCAAATATAACGACCACCAAAAATGCTTTGATACCCTAAGCTCTTTTACCAAAAAATATACTGAACACCAAAAATAATAATTTTACCATTACAATAGTACCAGCTATTTTAGTAACGACTGCACATTAAATTGTATTCGAACACCAAATTTACTAAATGATCACCAAGTCTTTGCGACCAAATTAATACAATACTTCTATCTAAATAACCCACTATGATTGCCGTAAAATATATGAATATTACCAAATAAAGTATGATGATGCCAAATTTACAAGTGCTACCAAAACTCGAATCAGCGCACCTTACTTCCACGTTGTCTTGTCTGTCCTGCCCCTAGAGTGTATATGAAAGCCCGCGGAGCCAGTAGGTCGTGAAGGAGGTCCTGAGTTGAACGGGGTGCACGAGGCCCAAGTGAAGCGAGCGGGGGAAGGTGGCGAGCGAAGCGAGCCGGCGACCTCCCGAGCGGAGCGTAGGTCGAGTGCGCACGTGAAATGAAGGGCCGACGAAGCGAGTTTCTGGCGGACGGCGGGAGACTGAGTCCCAGAAAAGAAAGCGGGGCTCCGTCGAATTTAGGAAATTATTTTACTATTTACTCGTATTATAGCATTTTCTTTAATAGGATAGTAAGATGTTATAATTTGGGTTATTATTTCACATTAATAGGAGATACAATTTTGATGATCATTTAACTATTTTTGGATTAGCAATGGTTTATTAGGATAGCATTTTCTTTAATAGGATAGTAAGATGTCATAATTTGGGTTCCTATTTCACATTAAAATGGAGATAAAATTTTGGTGATCATTTAGTATTTTTGGCAGTAAAAAGTATTTTTTTGGCGTTATATTTTACTATATCTGGTGGTCCGTTAAACATATACCTTATAAAATGTCTTTATTATGCTTATTAATTTAAAAAGCAACGACCAAGAAACTCACCAAGTTTTTTTTATTTTATGCGTGTTCCCGTTTAATTTACGTCAGGTGACAGGAGTGTCAAGTGTCATGGTCAAACTTAGTCGCCTGCCAGCGGCGCTGAAGACAAAAAAAGGAATTTCAAGATAAGTAATAAAAATAGCCTGATAAATCTACAAATATATTCACGTCTAAGATTCGCGTTGTATAAATTTTAAATAAGGGTAGTGACTGACGGTTACTCGATTACGACCCTGCTGCGAGAGAAAGACATAACCCACTTACGCTGATTTGGCTTGATTCCGGCACCTTTGAATGACGTAATTGTAAAAAATTCTTACGAAATTTAGGGCGTTACGGGATTTAGCAATCGAATTTTACTTGTAAGAAGGCCAGGCGCGCAGTACCATTTTGTGTGCGACGCGATTATCGCACGACAAAAAATCATAGTGCGCGCCTGGCCTACGAGTCTGAAGGTCGCTGTAATTGTTGATTTATTTATTACAATATATGTGTCTTTATGTTTTGTTTACAATCGTATAGTTGCTATTAGCCACGTGAAAGAAAAAATCGTGAGGAAACCTGAGAATAGAACTTCAAAGATATATGTGAATCCAAAATATTAGATGATTTTTTTTCAATTATGTATCCTCTCCGTTTCCTAAGTTTATGGTCATCAGAAATCGATCTCTGAAAACTTAAAACCTTTTTAAGAAGAATGACTCGCATGTTATTGGCTGACCAATATTTCAAGTGTTTGTCTAAGCACATGAATAACCGTTTCGTGAGCGTATATTACCCCACATAAAGGTTATATTACCTAAAATACATTACATTTACAAATAACTTCAACCCGTAAAAGCCATTAATGGAGAACCCATAAAATCATGGAACGCATTCATAACTACATGTTACGCTTAGCCAATAACAATAATTTTACGTATATTCATTCCATGGCTCTCTTAACTTACGCTCCACCGTGTATGAAGTACACGGAGCAAGCAATGAAAGACACACATTACAAAAAAAATATTCTATGAAATATAAGTATATTATACTCTTATTGAGTGTAGATTTGGACATAAAATCTCAAGGAATACGTCAACAAGTCTTGGCAAGGAGGGCAGGAGGTATTGTTCGTTGGTAATCGTTAATTCTTGTTAGGTACTACCTCTATCGCAGTGGTCTGTCTGTATTTAAGCACACCTACACTACATACATACATACATTCACGCCTTTATTCCCAAAAGGGGTAGGCAGAGCACATGAAACGTATGTTCCAGCGCCACTCTTAGCATAAATGTGGGTATAAAAGATCGACTAAATGTGATATTGCAGTGATAGGTTGCTAGCCCATCGCCCACAACACACTTCAACCCTGGTCCCTTAGTCGACTTTTACGACACCCACGGGAAGAAAGGGGGTGGTGAAATTCTGACCCGACGACACCACACGGGTCACACCTACACTGATTAACCTAATTTCAATAACCTACGTATGAATGCAAATACTGAATGGACTGTTTATTCTGAAGAGAAAGTAATTACATACTTACATACGAACGAGTCAAGTTAATATAAAGCTTGTAAAAAGAGCGAGGTCTGTTACTTTATGAGGGTAAATAAACATACTTTAAATGTCCTTGACCGTAATTGTAGTAAGGGTTATTAAAACACTGTAAGTTAAGTACCTACATTGTTGTCGTTACGTCTTATGAGGTTAATTTTGTACCAAAATGTACTTGTACCTACTTGTTTTAATAGAAGAAAGTATAATTTAAACTTCGTAGGAACAATGATTACACTTCAACATCAGAGGACTAAGTGTATTGACTTAGGTATATATAAAGGAAATAATGGTTTAAATGATTTTATTGGAGATTTTGAGGCAAAAGGAACTTCAAAATAAATATTTTAAATAACTTGAAATCTATTAAAGGTCATTTCATAAAATTAAATTAAATGATGTTTGTCTGATTCTATCCAACAACACTGGCAAGAACAATAAGCATCTACTTTATTTGAACACCACGACAGTGGCGAACAACCATATGGCTTACCTGATGGTAAGCATCCACAGTAGCCTATGGACGCTTGCGACTGCAGAGAACTCTTTCAACAAAGCGCATCCTCGGTAGCTCTGGTGACCTAAATTACCACCAGGAATACAACACGACATACCTACAGACCAAGTAGTGGTGTATTGTAGTAAAACGATCGCAATTTTCTGTAAGGTTGAAATACTTCCTTTAGAGCTACTTTCCAGAAGACTTTCCGCTGTGCCCTACCTCTCCTCCTTGTCGAGGCTTTAACATGCAATCTTCGTATGTTTTTAGTATGTTCGTATGTTCGTATGTTTTTTTTATGTTCAGATGGTCACATGTTTTTCGTGTTCACATTGTCGTATATTTTTCGTGTTTAGATGGTCGTATATTTTTCGTGTTCAGATGGTTGTACGTTTTTCGTGTTCACATGGTCGTATGTTTTTCGTGTTCAGATGGTCATATGTTTTTCGTGATCACATGGTCGTATGTGTTTCATGTTCACATAGTCGTATGTTTTTCATGTTCACATGGTCATATGTTTTTCGTGATCAGATGAATTGAAGAGATGAAATTGCGGAATTTCAACGTAGTGACCTACTGATATAATTATAAAAAATGTCTACCGAGTAGGGGAAGAGGGGGGACAGTGGATCAGTTTTTGTTTTGAGGCACATAGCCCAGCAGATACACACTTTATGTCCGTTTTCTTGTCCTCATATTAATAAGGGGTTATTAAGGCATAAATAAAATGCACTATAGAAGGCACACAAATGGAACTTTAGGCCACAGAATGACTTTAAAAAAAAATGGGAATTGGTCCACTGTTCCCCATGCTCGGGGAACCTTGAATCAGGGCATTGGGAACTATGGACCATAGGGGGAACACGGGATCATATGTATTAAGTGACATAAAATAACGTCATAAATCAACAAAAGTTATGTTTTATTATAGAAAATATAAATTCATAAAAGAAAACATAAAGACAATACTTTATGTCATCAAAAAAAATACTTATCGTTAATTTTAATATCACTCATTATAATCTGTAATATTGGCACAAATGTCTTCCTACAACATAAAATCACAGCAATCAGGCAGCCATATAGGCAGGTTTTAGTTTCACTAGTTTACAAATAATCATAAAAATATAATATAATCAGTCTAGGCGAGGTAGCCACTTTCCTAGGTTTACATAGTACCACTGGACCCATGTCCACTGCTCCCCACAAGGAGATGGCCCAGTGTACCCCATAAACCGTTAAAGTAAGAATAATTCACCAAAAAAATTAAATATATATTATTACACTCAAAACACCAATCAACACAATTTGCAATCACAAAGTAACAAGATAAAACAAAAACACATTCAATAACACGCTTAAATTTGCCTACAAACATTTTCAATGAATATGTAAAATAAATTTTACGTACTGTGTTGTTCGACTGGCAGAGATAACGCACCCTCCTTGTGCCTGAGCTCGCGGGCGACTGGCGCAGTGTAGGGCCTGTCGAGGCGAGTTTACAAACACGCGTTGGCGTTTGAATGTGTGCGTAAACGATGGCGCTAGATAGTTTTATTCACTGTTCCCCGTGATCCACTGTCCCCCCTCTTCCCCTACCTATCATATGCCCGGAAAGGGTAATCACTGTTGAAACGCTATTAAAATTATACGTATATTCCTGACGTATACCTTTTGTACACACTTTTATACAATAAAAACCAATATTTTCCATTTAGGTACGTACCTAAATATAAATAATAAGTAATTATGGTGAAGGTGTGTTATTACGATATCATTTATTGGCTCTGATCTTTAAATCATGTTGAATAAGGTAGCTACGACACCTATGTATAGATTAGGTAAATATGTTACTGTCTGTGTAAAAAAAAACATTGGTAAACAGAGTTGATAGATTTTTAAATGACACCTTTATTTATACTGTATTCCTACTTATTCATCCGTTAAGAACGATAAGCAAAGAATTGCAGCTCGATCGCACTGTGGCGCTAGGGAGCGAAACAGATTTCAATAAATTTGCAATAGTGGAAAGAAAATGTTTTTAAGAAGGTAGTACAGCGGTGTGGTAAAGCTTGTTTACTCATATATTAGCGGAGATGCAGACGATTTTGTTAAAGAGGAATCAATGCATTTTTATAAAGATGTTGTGTTGTGTTAGTGCGATTGGTAGATCACTAATATCTGCCATAACAATGACCGCATAAATATCTGACACGACTCTATTTCTAGGCCCAAAGGGATGTGTCAGATATTTTTGCCCACTTTGTTATGGTAGATATATTAATAATGCTGGTGACTGTAATAAGTTGCAAAGCTCCTGAGAGTGCGTTGACGACGGTGAAGAATGTGATTACCAGATCCCGAGGCTTTGTTTGTGCAGATGTCTGGATGTCCACAAGTCCCGGTTTCCCGCTCTTCTCCTCTACAGGTCGCATTTTTCAACCGATCTTTCTCGGGAAATTTTGTGAGCCGGATTTCGAACTACAATAATTTACTTTAAAAACAAAGTTTTAACTGACTTCAATTTAGTACTCCGCCAAGCCACGAGCACATTTCCTATTTTTTACAATTTACCACATGAACTGATTTCCGATAGCAAATGCGTTGATTACTATAGAAAAAAACCGAATCGCTGTATGTGGGCCGATAATATTTGAGGACTTCCATCGATTCCCCAAGATCATCACCAATGGCACTTCATTAGTTCCTATTTCAACGGAATCTTATCAGAACATGTGACGTACTTTTGCACTTTTAAGTACATAATTGAGGAATTCGATAAGTCATCTGTGGTCTTCATCATCAATTCCTCGCCACCAAATTTATGATTCCGGATGTAAATACACGAGTTATAAGAGAAAATACCAAAATCACTACACGCGTGCCTTATAAAATTGAGGAGTCCCCTCAATTCCTCATGGATCCCATCATCTAACTGAATTTTGAAAAAAATGGGACCCACCTGGAAGTATATACATACGAACAAAAAAAAAATTTTCCGAATCGGTTCATCAATGACGGAGTTCTGAGGTAACAAACATTGAAAAAAAAAAAAAAAAAAATACAACCGAATTGAGAACCTCCTCCTTTTTTTTGAAGTCGGTTAAAAAATATAGGTATAAAATGCTCGTGAGTTCTACAGCCCACCGAGCCAATAGTCTGTAGCTACTAATCCTTAGCCCTATAGTGAACAGTATTCTCGAGATAATAAATATCCTATATCGTTCTTTGGAACTCAACACTATCAAACTGATATAAATGCGGCGCTTTGTGACTCAATCACGCTTAAAAGGCTGAACCGATTTTGATGAAACTTTGCATGAATATAATTTATAGCCGGGATTAAAATATAGGATCGTTTTTATCCCGGGTCCACCCAGACGAAGTCGCGGGCGGAAGTTAGTAGCTCAAAAATGTATGCAGCGGTTTCAACACGAGAAGATTTAGGAAGAATTAGGATAACAGGCGTCAGTTAATTTCCCATTTTGTAATATTAGTATTGACGTACAGATTTACCCCAATCTGGCTCTCTGGTAGCCCGTTATCACCCATAAAGTTGTTGTTTCTATCTCACGTAATGATGTGCGATAAAACGCCCACCGCCTACGAGCCCAGCGTATAATGCCGACATAAAAAACCAGAATAAGTGCGTGTAGTTCAGCTCAGCTTACTAATTAGGCTGCCAATAGACTATATCGCACTACACTTGTTAATTGTGTATTTATCGCAGACTTTTTAAAACCGATCGACGATCGTTCTCAGGAGGCCTAGACAAGGTTACAATCGACAAGCGATAACGCCAATAGAAAACTAATAAAATGTATGGGAATGATATATGTTAACGAAAAGTGTTGCGTCGGCATCTGTCATTCCCATACATTATATTATTTTCTATTAGCGTTAGCGCTTGTCGATTGTAACCTTGTCTACGGCCCAGTTCTACGTGCTTTGACTGTCTTTTGGATATATTTCAAAACTCAATGTTTACATTATGTTCCTGTAGAGGCCCGAAAAACCAACTTACCAACAAGGGTTGGAAAAATTCCGAAATGGTTTGAAATCACCGTTCAATTCGAACTTTTCTCACTGTTCACTTCACGCGGTAATAGTTGAGAATCGTTGAATAAGACAACGCGTCTTTTACCGCGTCACTGTGCTTAATAATGGAATGATAAAAAAATATATATTTACCGTTAACTTTTCGGTGAAAGAAAACACATGAGGAAACCAGCATACATATGTGAAGAGCAGTAAAAGTTTACCATGCAGAAACTTCCGCACCTCGAGCGGGATTTGAACCCGCGACGTCTGGAAACCGTACCGTCATTGGTGACAAGTAAAAGCAGGACAGTATGCTAATTTCTGGGAGCGAAACAGAAACAATAATGTTGAGGTGGGTGGTCATGATTATATTCGACAGGCTTTTCCTTAAGTACTTACAACATTAAGGAGGTCATTCATAAAATTTAAATTTTCACAATTTGTTATTTACTACAACAGGTAGGTCTACGAGTCTATGATTAGTCGTTGTTTACATAGTGTACCAAGTACAATATGACTAAACCAAAATCGGATTTAGGTCAAAAAAAGGTAATAAAGTAGACATTAATTATTCAAAATATGTAAGGAGGAATTTGCAGAGAAAAATCTAAATATATAAAAGAAGAAACTGACTGACTGACTGACTGACTGACTGACTGACATATCAACGCACAGCCCAAACTGCTGGGTCTAGAGATTCCAAATTTGGCACGTAGGTTCCTTATAAGGTGTAGGGGAGCACTAAGAAAGGATTTTTCAAAACTCACCCCCTAAGGGGGTAAAATGGGGGTCCAAAGTTTGTATGGGGCAAACATTATTTATTGAACTAGAGACTTGAAACTTTGTAGGAAGATTACTTATTAGGATACGAAAAAAACAACTTTAGCGTTTTATAAAATTCCACCCCTAAGGGGATTACATAGGGGTGCAAATTTTGTATTCAAAACTACTGGGACTAGAAACTTGAAATTTACACCAGAACTTCTTTTTATGACTTAGGCAGGGGATAGAACAGGATTTTTGGAAATGCTATCCCTAAGGGGGTGAAATGGGGGTCTAAAGTTTCTATGGGGGAAACATTATTTATTGAACTAGAGACTTGAAACTTTGTAGAAAGATTACTTATTGATACCAAAAAAGTACTTTCAGCGTTTAATAAAATTCTACCCCAACGGGGGTTAAATAGGGATGCAATGTTTGTATGAGGGAAACATTATTTATTGCACTAGAGACTTGAAACTTTGTAGGAAGATAACTTATTGATACAAAAAAGTACTTTCAGCGTTTTATAAAATTCTACCCCTAAGGGGGTTAAATAGGGGTGCAAATTTTGTATTCAAAACTACTGGGACTAGATACTTGAAATTTACACCAGAACTTCTTTTTGTAAATGCTATCCCTAAGGGGTTGAAACGGGGGTCTAAAGTTTGTATGGGTGAAATATTATTTATTGAACTAGAGACTTGAAACTTTGTAGAAATATTACTTATTAGGATACAAAAATATATCATCAGTGGTTTATAAAATTCTACCCCTGAAGGGATTAAATAGGGGTGCAAATTTTGTATTCAAAACTACTGGGACACCAGAACTTCCTTTTATGACGTAAGCAAGGGATAAGACGGGATTAGTGGAAATGCTTTCCCAAAGGGGGTGAAATGGGGGTCTAAAGTTTGTATGGGGGAAACATTATTAATTGAACAAGAGACTTGAAACTTTGTAGGAAGATTGCTTATTGAATCAATACAAAAAACATCTTCAGCGTTTTATAAAATTCTACCCCGAAGGGGGTTAAATAGGGGTGCAAAGTTTGAATTCAAAACTAATGAGTCTAGAAACTTGAAATTTACACCAGATTTTCCTTTTATGACGTAGGCAAGGGATAAGACGGGATTTTTGGAAATTCTATCCCTAAGGGTGTTAAATAGGGGTCCAAAGTTTGTATGGGGGAAGCATTATTTTTTATTCTAGAGACTTGAAACTTTGTAGGAATATTACTTATTAAGATACAATAAAAGTACTTGCAGCGTTTTATAAAATCTACCCCTAAGGGGGTTAAATAGGTATGCAATGTTTGTATGGGGGAAATATTATTTATTGTACTAGAGACTTGAAAATTTGTAGGAAAATTACTTATTGATACAAAAAAAGAACTTTCAGCGTTTTATAAAAAGTTTTTGTAAGGGTAACTTTTTTTTTAGCTACGTACTTAAAACTTTGTGGACAGATTACTTATTACTTTGTTAATAAAGTACTTTGTTAAAAAGGGTTAAAAAGGAGATACAAAGTTTGTAAGGGGAAAAAAGATTAGTTAGACAATTTTATTCGAAACTTCACAGGATAATTCCTAACGATAAATGAGTACCTAAACAAGTGTTTTCGGTTTTTTGAGAATTTAACCCCTAAGAGGGGGACATGTGGTGACAAAATCTGAAAATCAACATCGGCATCTATTTTTGGTGTATCGGGTCGCTGATTACGAAAACAACAACTGTTTTACATTCCAACGTGGCGTCTAAATATATGTCTATATGGGCATTGTTATTATGGTTTTTGGGACGTTAATTACGAAAATCGCATAGATTTTGAAATATAATGTTGTGGACATGAAAATTCATGAAAGTATTTGTCCCAAATTGCAATTCAATCGGTCCAGTTTTTTCGTAGCAAATCGTTTGTAACAGACGGACTGACAGACAACCACACGTGATCCTATAAATAAGGGTTCTATTTTTGCTTTTGAGGTATGGAACGAGACCCGCGTTATAGGTTTTAAAGTTTGTATTTGGTGCCATCTCGATCTTTTTTTTTTTTTGAACCGGTTCATTTGCCAAAGCCCGGAGGCTGTGTCGGCTGATCGTGGCTGGCCTGTGAGTAGTCGCCACTATGGGGCTACCCGACTGCCGAGAAATTTAAAGCGCGAGCACTCGAGGCGCGCGGGCGCCTCGAGGCAGTGTGAGAATTTAATCATTGAGTGTTAATTTACATTTAAGTTGTTGTTTATTTCAAATCTAATGTGGAGTGAGTGTAGGAGTGGTGCCATCTCGATCGTCATCAATCGGTTGTACGTAGGCGAGTGCGGGCGGCGTGGCGGGACGGGAGGGTAGGAGACATTGGGAAACTGCCTGCATCCGTAATAAGTACATTCAAGGTGCTGCACGAAGATCTGCTTACTTTTTATAAGTGAAGCACTTTGACTGCCGAAAAATTAAAACATTTTTTTTGGTATTTATGTTCTTCAATTGTAGTTGCTCCCATACAAATTGTTGTTCCCCTCCAAATACTGGTTCGAATGGCATAGAAAAAAATCTTAGAAAACAAGCCTATTGCAATGTCAGCCACAAATTTGACTTGAAATTCGTGGAGATATTTTAGTATTTCAACCCGACACCACAGGGGCATAAAAATAATAGTTAATAAAAAATAATTTTACCATAATGGGTTATGACGAAGGGTAATTCATAGGGGAAGTTAGTAGGAGTACGCCGTTGCCGGCGTAGCAATTCAACAATTATTGGAATATTACACTTACTACGCGGGCGAAGCCGCGGGCAAAAGCTAGTAACTATATATATGTGTAAAACCTCTAAGCTTTCCTCTCTTCAAACTATCACTGACCTGGCCACTACACTTCAATGTTAGATAATTATCAATGTCATGTTTCCTTGCGTAGTCTTTTTTGTAACAAATAGTAGTTTTACCAAAGGTAATAACCGATAATATTTGAAGAATCTTCAAAGAATCGTTGCAATGTACTCCAATTGATCTGTAAGGCCAGACAGTATTATTATACCTCCTTCGAAACAGTTAGATTCGTTACAGTCGTACAAGTTGATTGTTTGGTATGTATTTTTATCGAAGCGGATATCGAAGTCAATAGGTATGTGTCAAAAAGTTAAAAGACAAAATGCATGACAAGTTTTGTGCCGTCAAAAGATGCCTTAGCTTATACGTCTCGGCGAGAGTGATATTTGTTTTTATAAATGGTTTAATTCGTTATTTCGTAGTTAATTTATACGCTTACTGACTCTAGCAAAAAGATCCTCGAGGCTGCCCTTATATAATAACATATTTTACGTCACACCTGGCCATAATGCGAGTTTTACTGCACGCTGCGCGTACGTAATTTTGTACTCAACACGGGCGGTAATTCGTAAAGCCCCAGAGCGCATATTTATGGCCCTCACCTTCGGTTCAGGCCACAAACACCTGCGATCTGGGGCATTCACGAATTCACCGCCATAGTTACGTAATGTACTATTACAGTAGGTAAATATGGTGCTACTTTCCCGCACTAGTGCGGGAAAGAGCACTTTCCGTGCATATGTCAAAACTTTAAAGAGCCATATGCACAGTAAAACGTTGTACGATACACGTGCGAATAGGTAATTCGCAACTCCCTTCGGTCGTGTTTTAATTTGTCACAACTCGTTGCTTATTTCCTATTTCCGGCACTTGTATCGTAAATAACTATTGTAACACCAAATTTTTAATTCAACATTATTTATACCTTTCTACAATATAATTTGGTAACATTGCATACAAATGATCTATTTAACATGTTCGTATCCGCAAACAGTCCCTCATGACGGCGGGAAGATTGACTAAGCGTATAAATCGCCTTTTAATTACTTTTTGCGTAAACATTTGTTTAATCGGTCTGAAGTGGGCCGATACAAGTGATTGATTATAGCTGTAATTCGATCAGTTTTCAATTACTAACATTAGGACGGCCGAGGTCTGAAATAAATCAGTTAAATTCCTAGCTTAAAAATTAATACAGGAAAATATTATGATGGGGTAAGATTACACATACTGTTGGTAACCTACTTTATAAATAACACCGATACGTGATGCACTAGGTTACTATTCAATAGGAAAACAAATAGGTACTTATAAACTAAAAAGTAATACTAAAAAGTATTGAACCATAAGCATTGTAAGTGAATTGTTTTCTTTTTTTTTTACCTTTTCGCGGCGCGCGCCCTAAATCCCACGGCTGCCATATTCCGTGAACCTACCGCTGAGGTAGTAGGTACTGTAAAGGTTTCAATCGGTACCAATAAAACAACAATTGATCAACAATTGAACAAAAGTGACAGTAGAGGCAACCCCTCCCAGCACCTTTGCCCCGTCGGCTCCACTAGCCGTAGAGCATATTTATTCCTGTACACTACAGGTAGCGACGCGCATACATTTCAACTATTAACAAATTAAATTAGTGCAGTGTTTTTTCGTGTTATCCAACCAGTGCTAAGGAAGACTTGAATGAATACACCTGAGAATGATTAATCGTAAAAAAATGATAAATGTTACACTCGAATTTTAGTTATAGATTTCTCCGAAATTGCATTCAGGGAAACGCCAACAGCGATGCACATCGCACCAAAAACATGTATCTTATACGTTGATCCTTTTATTCCTATAATTTCTGAAATAAAGATACAGCTAAGTAATATACTGCTGTTCGTACCCTTAGAATGCGGATCCCCTAAAAGACAACCTTTGAAGACGGATTAACGGATCAAATTACAAAAAAACACAATTATTAAATTAGCTTACAAGTTTACTATAGGTAGGTATATATCATTACCATACGATAGGTATACATCGTTTCCAGGTAAATATAACAATTGCGATTAGGTAAGTCGTCACCTCCGCTGGGAAATAGGATGTTTTGTTGAAAAGGTAAATCAATATCGCCCTTTTTCTGACTCTGCGAGATGTTTTGGACGAAAATATATTTGGTAAGATCTCAAATAAATTGATTACAACCATAGCTGTGGTACGATATTTCGTACCACACGATTTCGTACGAGGCTTTGAAGGGAAAAAATACAGATATCAAATCAAACTAAAATTCAAATCTTCTTAAAACATAGTGAATAATATAGTTGAAATAAAATAAATTTTAAAACATATATAGAAAGAATTTATGAAATTTCTTGTACTTGTTATTTTATCGCTGACGAAAGATAATGGAATGTAAAAAGAAAAGTATGAGTTTTTTGAATTTATGGTATGGTACTGAAAATTATAATTTTAGCTGTTATCGGTTGAAGACGCTGACTAGCGACCCGTTATCCATCCATACTCGTACCATTTATACTGCATGTCAATACAATATAATTGGTATTTGTCATATTTTAAAAACGACTTTTGACTATATGTATGCAACCAATTAACCTAGAGTGCTAGGGTTAAGCTCAAATTGTAGCAAATTTAGCTATCTTTATTTATTTGATTAGAAGCAAGCATACTTGAAAAACGCTTCTTTAGAGTAGTTTTATAAACTAACCTGAAACAAGTGCCGAAATTTCCCAGTTTTTCGAGTACCATGGGGGTAGCACAGGGTTTTCAGGGTTGCAAACTTGGGTGTAAACTACTCTCAATTAACCTAACAACATAAAAAAAATCGTAGATACATGCGCGTTTGCGAGGTCTGATGTCGATTTTGACTGGCCTATACACAACGATTATGCACCCAAAAGTTAGTCCTTACTAAACAAATACTATTTACATATATAATACATTCTTAGGTTTAGACATGATTGTGTCAATGGCACCAATACGATTGTTATAAACATCGTTAGCAGCATCTCAATTAAAATGCTACAAGTATTAAGATTTCTCTTAACGCTCCGTCAATCTATAAATACGTTCCCGTTTTCTGTAAGAGTTGTTGTCGTTTCAGGTTCTGCAAGTAGAGACAAGAACGCAAGAAGAGTGATGCATGTTTTACCCACGAAAACGTGACGACTACGACAACGGGACGCGACGAGGACCGGCCTGCTAATATGGCGCGGCTGGATGCATACAAGTAGGGACGCTTTTGAAACGCTTAACCCTTACAGTATATTCGCCCTATATCTTAATTTCGTGTTCTAGGCTTAACCGACGTGAACTTATGAAGTAAGTCACCAAGGAAGGGTTTTTCCATTGACACGATTCTACCACTTGCGTATACAGGTTGAGTGCGTGTGTCTAGATCATAACTAATCATTGAGATGAAGTTTGTAAAGTTCCGAGTTGTTCACGCGGATGCTGAGCGCCGCCCTCGGGGGGGCGGTGGGCGGGTTTTCCCGGCGCCTATATAAGGCTTGCATGCCTCAAAACTTAGTTATTAGAACCGATGCGCGCGATCATAACGGGACAGGACTCGCTCAGTGTCTTCCCGCGCTCCTCTCGGCTCTCAGGTAAGTTTGATAGCGTAAAACTTTACCGAGCCGAAAAATATTCATGAAAATGTGGATATGTGACGGGTTAAATTAAACGTGACGGGTACACTTATCCGAGTTTGTACTTTATTGTGTGATTTTTTTGACTTACGGATATATGTAGGTAGGAATTTCAGAAATACTTATACAGAATTTGAAGATAGATGGAAGCCAAAAAATATTTACGATATAGACACGACGCGCGACGGTGAAATAATTATCAATGTGTCAAACTAAAGTTGTTCTCCCGCGATGCTTGTTTATTGCCTTTGCCCAGCAGTGGGGTAAATAAGTCAACATGTGATAATAAATAGGAATTGCATCAATCAAGAAAATACGGGTGAGAATTAAAAAAATGTTTAGATACTAAGCACTAGAAATTCAAAGTACTATTGTAGGTGGATTTATCTTTGGGTTCCCTTCAGTGTTTGTGACCATAGAGTAAACTGGGTAACAAAAATATAATACCCAGTACAGTACCTATTTAATAAGGTATATACGGGCGCCTAATAAGGCCCACCTTAATTTCAAAGCCATGAAAATAATAACTTCTCCTTTTTACAAACAAATAAAAAAATTAAACACCGCAATTTTCTTTGCATTATCTATCACAGAAAAATCCAATAAAAAATGTTGATTCCGCCCGGTGGTAATACCCGTCATAAGCTGTTTAAACTGCACTGTCGTCTAAACTGGTCGTAAAATTAAATCCATACAAAAAATGACATTCCAAAATTTTGGAAGCGGACTTTTCTTAGAACTACGAAAATTATATTTTATAAAATACGAAAATAACTTATTATACCAGAAAAATAAACAGAAATGTCAGATTCTTTATACAAGCCTGCAGAAATCATATTTTTTTATATCAGTTATTTATCCAAATTATTTTTTACCGGTCTTTTAGTTAGGGATATTTATCCTTTATATATATCAGATAGATTCAGATATAGTCTTTAGATATATTATATCATTCAGTACAACACAACGGCAACGAAGTGTCGTAAAAAAACAGAAATCAATATAACGTAGTGCAATGTGTTAACACGACACCAACACAGCAACATGCGTTTCTTTTTTTATGGCAGCGAGCCTTGTTTTTGGTTGTAAACGCATATAGGTATGCGCGAAATGTGAAGTGGTTGGGACAACTTTTTAAATGTGGGACCGCCTCATTAGGAGCCGGGCCTTCCCTAGGTGCCTACCTTACTAAGCCTCCCCCAAAGAGTGCCATAATTATAATGTATCTAGTTCTATTTTATGGATTGAGGAACCACCTCTACGATCTACGTATCTCTCTTAATTGATTTGAACGAATCGGTTACTCGGATCGAAACGATGAATAAAACTATAATAAGTTAAATTATGAAAATATTTATATTTTTTGTATCAAAAGTAATATCCCCCTAATAGTCCCTAATAGGCCAGCAGCACTGGGACAACCATATATTTATTCTCTCATTCATGATGCGCGGCCGGGGTCCAGCCGTGGGAAACATAGTGATGATGAATTGCTGATACTGCTGATATAAATAAACCAGATAAGTTTACAAATTGAAGAAGAATACGGTAGTTGACGAAAGTAAAAATTAATTAAGTATTTAGAAATTACAATAAAACGAACTGAAGAAAAGCCCGGTTTTATGCCTATCTTTTTTAGTGAAAACCTAACTGACCGTGGCTAAAGATTAAAATATTGGACCCAAAAAACAACAGCTCAAGAATCTTTCGCAACCGTGCAGTGGAAGTCGAATAAAGCAGCCATTTTTATTATTCGCAGATAAACAATAGCTATAATAAAACGGGCGCCTTGTTTGCCACAATAGTCAATATCAGGTTCTATTTACCGATAAACAAGAAAATTTCATTTATCTTCTTTACTCGGAGCATACGATCGACTGCGACTTACTTCGAAATTAGCTCAACCTCCATGTCATCGTCAATTCCCATTTTGCACCAAAACAGAGGGCCTACTTACTAAAACGACTATTCAAATTTGATCGCCTTACCTGGCACGGCATCGGCACCCATCTCGCATCGCAGGTCAGCCTAAATTGTTAAAGTTGTTAATATACAAATTGGTACTCGTAACGATGAAGATAGTAACAGGTACCAGTTTTTAATAAACTTTGCTGTATCTAATGAGTAGTAGACATTCAAAAATATTCTTCATTTTAATTAGTAATCAAGAATACAGTTTATTCCAATATTAGTCCATACCATACTTTTTAACGTTATCTCAATAGTATTTAATCTCAGTATAAACCCTTATGCCAGTTTGGTTTCATCAGGCCTAAAATTACATATTATTCAGATTTGTCATGCATCGACTCGGCTGGATATCGGTGAAGCGGCTTTATAGGATAGGTTGATTTGCGCTACGCAGACCCGTGCCAAGTACGAGTGTCGTCCGGCGCTCGGTCAATCAATTCTAAATACATTTGGTCGTGTCGTGTGCGAGCGTCGGCCGACCGAAGTCCAAATCACGTAACACACAAAATGACACATTCCTACGAAGTAGTAACATTGTGTTTAGTAGAGTTATATTACTCCTCGTCTAATCGTGCAGTCATCAACGTAGTGCCAGTCATGTGTAATTTGTTTTATACTGCATATAGGGATCATATTCGTAATGTTTAAAGAGAACTTGAAAAATGGCGGCAATTTGAATTAGTGGCATTTTGATTATATCACTTCCTAATGCGTATTGCATATACATCGATTTCATCAGAACCTACTAATATTATGAAAAGGTAAAGTTTATGAGTTTGTATGTATGTAGGGGATCTACATATATTATATCCTATTTGAATAATTATTTCACTAGTGTATAGAGAAGGCCTACGGGGTAGGCATATACTACATTTTACCCCGCATCCCCACCAGCTTTTCTTTGTAATACGCGCGCAGAGCTGGGTGGAGCTGGATGGCCAGTATATCTATAAATATCAACAGCGAAAGTTATCACGTCACTGGTGACATCGCAGCTATGTTACAAAATAGACCACACAGTTGCCATATCACGAATACACATTTAAAAGTCGTGAACACGGCCTCAGTGTTTGTAGGTTGAGGGCCCTTCAGTACTAAAACTTGATTACACAGTAAAACATGTTTAGTACTATCCCCAAGTCAGATGTAGCCTAATACTGCGGTCGTAATACGGTACTTTCGCATTTCTTCCACGTACTATTGGAGACGATCCATTCATTGCTATAGCATGGTTGGTCACGAGTTGGTGGTGGTACTCGTAATGCTGATAATAAGGACAAGAATGCTGCTTGCGGGTAGCTGTTCATGAAATCGCAATACGAAATTAGATAAGATTTATTTGCAACCAAGTACTTAAAACTAAGATACATGGACCCTGGAAGGGTGTAGCAACAATCAGGTAACTTATACTATGTACGTAATTTTTATCTAACTAATATCGATATTATATAAATAAATACCTATTGATATAATTAAAAAATACGGCACAAACACACACACAACACAAACACATTATAAACTTGTATCTTCCATAAATTTGTGTTACCAAGAGTAGTATTCGACAGCCGCTTGGATACCAGTGTTCTATGGCCAAAGTCGCGAACGGTCAGTATCCGAAAGACATTTTGTCATTAAAGTTAAAATAAATTGATGGTAGCCGATTTCCTTATTAAGGCGACCGTTACCCTCAAAATGTTGTACCATTCGCTCGCTAATATGAGCTCGTTATACTGTGCTCTTCGTCCGCGCACGGACCAGTTAACTACATTTAAATAATTTTGACAAATCAATTTTAGCTAACCATTCGATGATTTGTGAAATATGACTAGTTATTTTGAAGCAGTAAAATACTCGTGTGCGTGCAATAAAATAGTTTTCACACCTTTCATTCGGAAAAGTAAGTTTTGCTCCACGACGAGAGGGACCAAAACGCTACTTTTCTGTTCAAGCTACTTTTTTAATTTATATGCCAATGCGCCAATTGAACACAGATGTTATTAAAATAATCGATTGTAATTTCATCGTAGTAGATTCAAAACGAACATATTTCAAGTTTTAACTATAACAATGTTGTATAAAAATTCATAAATATTTCGTAATATTTAAAAATTAGTAATAAAAATTAAGATAATTTAGATATATTTTAACAATAGCTTTTTTTAAATTTCCTCATAGTCGGTGTGAAAAATAGTATGTGTCACTCGGTAGCAAAATTATTTACGTCTCGGGCGTAAACACTTGTATCCCTCACTACGCTCAGGATCCTAAGTTAGAATCCCTCGCTACGCTCAGGATTCTATTGTAGGATCCCTCGCTACGTTCAGGATTCAATACACCGCCCTCGCCGTAAATATACTATTTTGCTCCCTTGTGACACAAATAACTATTAGATACGCATGACTTAGGAGTTAAAAATAAACGCGATCTTAAAAAGTTGGCAGGACTTTTTGAACAAGTTAGCCTTAACTTTTAAGGAAAGCGACTTTAGGTGTGGACCAGTGACACGTGGAAATAAGTTTTAAACTTCTCATGGCTTTGGCTATTTTTCGAATTTTTCATAATGACATCGGGTTAATCTCGTGACACGGTCGCCATGATGTTTTCCACCACAATTAGGGTCTACCCTTGTGTTACCGACAAGCTTCACATCGAATGTAGGTTTCGCAGAATTTTCTTTTCATCGAAAACCCAATTCATAAGAAACGGTTAACTTTTCAGGATTGTTATAGAAAAAACCTAACCGAACTTAATGGGTCATAATGAAATGACCTTTTAGTTGTACCCAAAAAATAAACGGTTTCCGTGTAAAAAAACTCGTTGATATGACAATTCCGTGAAACAATGCATTCAGTGAAATGTTTGTCGGTGAAATAAGGGACAGTTAATGATGACATCGCTACGTCACATGTAGCGACACACGTAGCGATGTGCGCGACGCGCCACATTAACGATTGGAAATGCAACATGATGAACGAAATCGAATAAGGGAATATTTAATCCACAAGAGATGTATGAAGCTGAGTTTTAGCTAGGTTTCAATGTACGAAAAAAAACATCTAATATCGCCATCTAATACTTTTCGTCATCGTATATTTAAGATCACATGTGACGTTGGCTATAACTTGTAAAATCCCGTCTGGTCGGATGCGAACGCATGTGGAATGTACAGAAGAAGTGAAGAAGGGGTGTTATTCAGAAGATGTGTTATATTTATTTTCTGCATTTAATTTTTGCTATTTGATGTGAACGAATTGCTGCTTCATTCTCAATCTACTACCATATACTCGTAGTACCTACGGCAAGTTACAAAAGTAAAAAAAAAACAACAACTGCCTTTTCATACATTTAGTGCAATCCAATGGAAGCCATACCCGTTTTTTTGTCACATTTCACCCCTTTCAATGCTTGTCGAGGGAATTAATATTAAACGAGTCTTTACTAAGCCAGTACCTACAAAATAACCTTCTTTTTACCAGGGACCCTACCGTCCCCTAATTATTTTTTTTTGGGAGAACCTATTCTTAAAAACACCCTTTTTATGCGACTGACGTCTACTTAGCAAAAACAGTTTTACTCGTATGCATCGTTTTCATTTTCTATTAAAACTATTATAGTATGCGTGTTTTCCGGATATAATGGATTTACGGGGATGATTTTCGGAATACCAAGGACTGTACTGAAGACTGTATTATTTGCTTTTGATTATCTGTATACCAAAGTTAATCTTAAACCGTTAATCACAAAAAACAGCTAAAATCAGTCTCAATTGAAATACTAGGGAGCTACGATGTTCAAACACTGATATACATTTTAAACTTAAGTATGATTATGACACTCCTCATTTGCGTGAGGGATTAAAAGTGCAAACCTTAAAATATTAGTATAATCATTAATAATAGACATGTTCATGGTTGGCTCTTTAAAAGAGTAATTTAATACACAAATACACAAAAAGCGTGTGCTCTTCATTGTGATCCCTGTATATTGCTTTCTCCCTAGTTCTAATAAATGTACGCTCTAGTCGCAGCAATATTCATTAGAGTCCCTCTGCAATTCAGAACAATGTAAATATACTCCTGTCTAGGAAGAAGGAGAATATGTGTTTTTTTTACTTTTGGATGTGCGCTATATGTGGGTATCTTTCAACCCTTCGTCTTGCATAGCGGACGTTATCTTTCACAGGTTTAGCCGCGGTGGAGTGAAACCTTATTCCTATTCTGTAAACGAAATCTATTTTGAACTTCTTCCAAGCTCTGATTAGGATCATCTCATACCTTGAACAGTCCGTAACAAACCGTTACAGATATATTACAAAACCTTTTCCGTAGTCCACGTGATGTATGTCATTGATAAAGAACTAGCGACCCGCCCCGGCTTCGCACGGGTACTATATTATACATATAATCCTTCCTCTTGAATCACTCTATCTATTAAAAAAAACCGCATCCGTTGCGTAGTTTTAAAGATCTAAGCACACATAGGGACCAGATATCGGGAAGCGACTTTGTTTTATACTGTATAGTGATTTGACAAGGAAAACTTTTCTGACATCTTCACATCACATGTACACTTCGTTCCTATTTTGGTACCAACATTGAATGCCATTATCGACACCGTCGTCCGGTCATAATATCGGCTAAATAAACAATATTGATTGTGGCAGTTATTTTCTTACCTATCAAGTTGTTGCCCGTTATCCCCTGAGTAGCGGCTACCTTTTTACTTGGGTAGATTCATTATTTTATCATATTTATCTAGTCGTTGTCAAATGTTCTATATAATATATGTTTGACGACCGCTTTAGCCTAGTTGGTAGTGAGCCTGCCTACGAAGCAAGACCACCTTTTATAACTGTATTCTGACAAATAAAAATTTCTGATTTCTGGGTTCGAATCCCGGTAAGAGCATTTATTTGTGTGATTAGCACGAATATTTGTTCCTGAGTCATGGATGTATTCTATGTATTTAAGTATTTATTTATCTATATAAGTATGTTTATCGTAGTCTAGTATCCATAGTTTTGTGTCCATTTGTGTAAGATTTTCCCCTAAATATTTTATTTATTTACGAAAAAGTCCTGACTGACTGACTGACTTACTCATTCACTTAAATCAACACCCAGCCCGAACTGTTGCACCTAGAAAGCTGATTCTTTCATAATAGGTAGCTTATATGTATAATATACGGACCCCCTAAGAAGGGATTTTTGAAAATTCCACCCTCAAGGGGGCAACAAGAGGGTTGAAAGTTTTTTTGGGGATGCAGTAAAATTTTACTTATTACAATACAAGTTTTTTTTGTTGGGTTTTTTTATTACCCACCCCTAAGTTAAAAAGGGGTGCAAAGGTTGTATGTAGGAAACAGTTTTTTTGAGAACCCGGGGAAACATCGCGAGGAAACCGGTCTAATCCCAATAACGTCTAGTTTTCCCTCTGGGTTGGCAGGTCAGATGACAGTCGCTTTCGTAAAACTAGTGCCTATGCCATATCTTGGGATTAGGTGGCAAAGCGGACCCGGGGCTCCTTTAGGGCGCAATGTTATAAATTATATCCAAATTGAAGAATAATTTCCGTGTTAGTAATTAATTAGTGACAACATTTAAATTGTTTCCTAACCACACAACAAATTAACATACCTACAACACGTTTTAGCATATGGACCTGTGGACCAGGTTCGATTCCCACTTTATGGAGGTGGTTTCAAAACATTTGTATCTGAATTTTATTTATTCCAACATCAATATGTTCCTAATTGTGAATATATTTCATTTTATAATTATTCTCACTCTTTGCCCTATTTGGACTGTTCAAGTGTTAATTCTGCACACGATACAAGCTGGTTTAAGGGAATTGATACGGGGAGCCGACCTCGCCCGGTAAAAAGAAAGTCAGCCATTTCTATTTACCGTAAGGCGAAAGTCATAAAATATCAAAATATCAAATCGCCGGGGACGACGATAGGACTCCCGAGAAAAGGCTAATGTCATGTGGAATAGTACATTATTTAACGAGGGGCGTAAGCGGAATATTGCGAACAAGAGTCTATCAGAAGCCCGACGCCGAAGGCGGAGGGCTTTTGATGACTCGAGTTTGCAATATTCTTACGCCCCCGTGTTATACACAATGTTTTTCATCACATTTGCGAGGAAACAAATACATTTTAGAAGAAATTAATGCAAATCGTAATAAAAACTGCAACATGTCAGTCGTCCATTTTGTTGAATTTGACGTGAGGCGCGTATGGCAAAGACCCTTCGGTATACAGCCACGATTTAAAAACACTTAAAACGTTTTACATAGACACTTAACTACATATTAAACATTAAATTGCAGTCAAATTTAATATAAAGATATGTTTTATACATATTAAAAGTTGGTTGTAGCAAACTTTTGAAGATATGCAATACACCTTGGCTGTTTGAAAACATCCTCAGTCCGAAGTGAAGTATGAGTGGGTTCTATATTTTAAAACTAAACTTAACATCCCGTGGGAGGTAAAACGGCTGTAACTGCTCTGTACGCACGCAAGTAAAAACGCCGTTGACGAGCAAGTGTGATGAAAACAAACAAATGTGTCGAAGGCGAAGAAATGACACAAAACACACGTTTTACGTTGTTTTAAAGGTGTCTGTATTTATTATGGTCGAATTTCACGATTGAAATTTTGTCGTTCGACGTTCAACATATGGTTTCTGCCCGCGACTCCGTCCGAGTGGAACTCGTTTATATCACAACTCCATACAAACTTTTACCCCCCCATTCACCCCCATATATTTCGGGGATAAAAATTATCTTATCCTCCATCCCTTCAACTATCTCCACTTAAAAAATCACGTCAATTCGTCGCTCCGTTTTGCCGTGAAAGACGGACAAACAAACAAACACACATATACACTTTCCCATTTATAATATTAGTATGGATTAATAAACATAAAATAAAAATTGACAATACACATTAGCAATTCGAAAATTTTATTAAATTGTAATTTTGTCGATGTTATTTTATTGACGACTATAGAATAACAAATGTTATTTTCTAGTCGACACATAGAGCATCGTTCAGGGTATCAATATACGAGTAGGGTATATGCTGTGTTAATTTGAATTTAAATAAGATTATCATGACTGAATCCTTTCGCGTAAGAAAGGACTGCTTAAGGAATTTGCAGTTTAATCAGAAGTACCCACAATGTTAAAATATTCACCATAAAGTAACACGAAATGTTGTTAAAGTATTTATACATATTGTAAATTTCATTATCTCTTGATATCTAAAGGTGCAAAAGATATTTTAAACAGTACGATAAACGAGTTATGTAAGTACCTATCGTAATATCTGCCAAAACTGCTCGTATTCTCCCCTTCATTATTCTCAAGAAAATATTATGTGCTCGCCACTAAAAAGAGAATTTCGTAGAAACGTACTCATATTTTTGTAAATAAATTTACTTAAGACGCTGCTCTGGTAAAGCGTAGAAAAGAATAAAATTCCCGCGGTTTTCAGGAAGATGTGTCCGCCCCGTGGGAGTGGGGCCTAAGCCTAGTGTGAAATAAAGTGGCAACACTTGTACAATTTTCTTCGAAAAATGTTGGCTGACACGACTCGACATTACCTTCGTGTTGTGCGTTTGTCAACAAATTGGTAACGAGAGCAATTTACAACAAGTGACTAAATCACACATTTTCTTACATTTTTCAATAGTTTGTATTGTAAAAAAGAAAAAACAAGAGAAAGACCACAGAAAAAATATGGTTAAAATGAATTGAGTGCTAAAATTACTTAATAATATAACGGTAACTCCCACTCTAGGCTTTATAGTGGCAGACTTTTTTCATTGCTTATTTTGAAGTGGGAAATGTACGTGCTTGAAGAAAAGACTGAACAGCAAATCAAGTACAACTTAGTTATATAATTAATCACATCCTTAACTCTGTGATTTAGCAAGATATGCTTTTAGTTACTTTCGAACCCATAAAAAATATTTCATACGACTACTATGCGTTCTCAGCGTAAAATGTTTGCCAATTGTCATTTTTAGTGTCGTATTTCCATCCAACGATGGAACTTCCCGAACCTATATTAAAATATATATTTTGATAGGCAAAATTTCTAAGGCTACGCCGTTAACTTAACTGATTTGTAAACTTAAACTTTTTACAGTTTTCCAAAACTCAATTAAGGTGGGTAAAATATTGTTCGCACGTAGCTGCTTCGTAACAATAATAATTTACAACACTCCACCCACCTCTAGGCGTTAGAAAGCACTCTTGAAGATAAAGTGCCATTAAGCAATTTTGAGGTCCCGTCAAGGTATTTTAAAACATACATTTGTTAATTTAGAGGGGACCTTTAGCAACGTTTACGTGGTCATTAATTGGTTAAATGCTAATTAGAAACAGCTTGGTCATTACTTGTAAGGTGGCTAATCTTTTTTTGGGGATCTTTGCTTCTTCTACTTACTACTACAACTTCCCTTCCTAGATTTTTAAAATATTTTTACGTTACACCTGGCCATAATGCCAGTTTTACCGCACGCTGCCCGTACGGTAAAAGTCGCATTGTGGCCAGGTGATGACGTAAAATTGTGTACTCACCACGGGCGGTAATTCGTAAAGCCCCAGATCGCATATTTGTGGCCCTTACCTTCGGTTCGGGCCACAAACACCTGCGATCTGGACCATTCACGAATTCACCGCCCTAGGTACGTAATGTACTTATTACCTAACACTTTTTAGCGGATATTGATGATTTATTAAAAAGGTCACCGACTCCCACACTTAATTAAATACAAGAATGCCAGGATAAAATTATACAAAATTAAGCCCATTTAGCAAAAATTTATTTTGGTAGTTAAGGGTTTCTTACGATAAAATAAGTTGCCTAATTTGTCATACCGATCATTTTTCATTAGGCTTTTCTGCCAAAAGGCTTTGAATTAAGAAATAAGCTTATTCAGTCCTTTCGCAAGGTTTTATAATCACTGTGTCTCGACACCTCCTTTTGCAACGATGCTATGCAATGATGAGAGCAAACAAAACAATACTTGGAACTGAGAGCGTATAATAACGGTAAGTAAAAAAGAACGTATACGAGTTAACTCTATTTTAATGTATGACACGTATTAAAGGTACACTTATAAAATGAAATTGGATTTAAGTATTTATTTACCTATATACTTATTTTTATCAAATCAAATCAAATCATTTATTTCGGAATTGTTTCCATAATTTGTTAGTAATAAAGGTCACAACTACTAACAACTATGTTCGTAGGTATTATATTACTATTCACAAGTCGTCAGTTGGATGCCCTATGCAACCTATCCCAGTGGAATAGGAAGGGACCATCTAGGCGCGCCGCCACCGTCTCAGGCGCCTCAGCAGGGACGCGACACGCTTACGCATTGCAAAACATCCCTGATGCACTGCAATGGCGCGGCAGCCCCAACAGCATCCTAAAACCATTATTATATTGGACGCGTAGGGCGCTGTAAGCCTTTTGGGTATAGTTGATCCATAGGCTGCAGGTGTAAAAGGATTTTATAGTCGTTATTGTTTTAGCTAGGGACTAGGTCAATCTGTGTAAGATTTTCCGTATTTTTTTTTTGTAAAGTGTATGTATGACTCTCACCCGAAAATACTGTACCTACAGTCGACAAGCGTAAAACTCGTATATTAATAACAGAAGCACTATAAAGTAGAAATATTAAAAGTAAGTTATTCATTTTTTAGTTGGGCTTAGGGATATTATATATATATTTCCTGGTTCAACAGATTTCTTTGGCCATTCAGCGTGGTAACGCCGCCAGTGTCATGGGAACTTTTGGACCACCAGCGATCCGGGGCGGTCCTTTTTGTTAGTTTAGGTTATAACGTGTTTTTGACGAAGCCTGTTGCGGATTCTATCATTGTTAGTTAAGTGCCTAGGGGGATGTATGTTTGTTTGTACGCAAGATGTACGTTTGTTTGTACGCAATTGACGAAGCCTGCGTTGCGGATATCTTATGGACCTTAATCATTCTATTTTCATTAAATAAATGCTTTACTAGTTATTCATTTATTAACCTATTTAATCAATTTCGTACAGCACTCACTGCCATTTTCTCCAAATTAACAAGGCGGACGTGCCACAAGCTACGCATATTGGTTGACCTTCTCTTGTAATTAAATCAAATAAAAGTATACTCGTACGGCTAGTTAATTAGCGGTTGCCCGATCAAATCAGTGTAATTATTGTAATTACCAGTCAGCCTATCATAATATCTTATTAAATGAATAAAATTAAAGAAAAATGGGAATAGTGGATACTACCTGGCGTTTCGTCGACACTAGGTATCTCGTGCTGACCAGTGTTCTCAATAAATAAGACATTACATACAGCCGTGTCTACCCAAAGTTTTATATTTACACTTCCGGATTCTGCCCAATGTTCTCAATAAGTCACATATTCAAAATTGCCGCCTAGTGGCCGCACGTTTCGCATTTTGTGATTTTATTTCGTTGTTTCTGATTGGTTGTAGTGAAGACCAATACTTAATCAAGGCCTTGCATTGAACTTGTACTATTTCTCCGATCAGTATCACGCCACGTGTCAAAGATGGCGAAACTTTATACGAGAGGTAAGTTTCATGCGTATTTATCTCAATCGTGCATTTATTTTTGATGAATCTTATGCTTAGGTAATACAAGCTTCTGACCACGACTCCGTCCGCTTCGAACTCGTTTTTATACTGTAGCTCCATACAAATTTTCACCTCTCATTTCATCCCTTATGGGATAATTTCCGGGATAAACACTATCCTATGTCCTTCCCGGGACTCAAACTATCTCTATACCAAATTTCATCTAAATCGGTTAATACAATCTTTGCACCCCTATTTATCCCGTAAGGGGTGGGGTTTTCTAAATCCCTTCAATTACTTTTCTCGTATTTGTAATAAGGAGTCCATACAAAAAGGTTCAAGGCTTGAAAGTGTGTATGGGGACATACACACTTTCAAGCCCCTTTTTACCCCCTTGAGGGTGACATTTTCAAAATTCCCTTCTTGGCGGGTACTAACAACCTACCTATGGTGAAAAAAAATCCTTTTTTTGAGGTCACTTATCGAAATGTAAGAATTATTGAGGACATTAGGCAGAACTTACTAAATTAATGTTTTGTTTTTAGTAGCTTCCGGACCTAGACCCGGGATAAAAGCTATAATATATTTAGATCCAGGCTTTAAACTATCTTCATGAAAAAAATCATTCAAATCGGTTGAGTGATTTAAGCTTGATTAAGTAACAAACATCAAAATTTTCGCATCTATAATATTATATACTTAGTCTGATGGTATTAGTTGATTGTGAAATCTGGTTGCATCCAATGGAGATAATGAAGATCCACAATACATGCCTCCGCGCTATCTCCTGGTCAGCTCTAGTGACACTAGCACTGACACGGCGTCTGAAACTGACGAGTTGCCTAAAGGTACTGCTTCAAATCTTATCAACGGATCACTTAGACGCGGCAGAGGTAGATGTGGCGGCAGACGGGGTAGCCTATAAAGTGGTAGACGTGGTGATGGCAGAGGATTCCAAGCTGGATCAACTTCATAATGGTTTACCAACCAATGTTCTTAAAAAATAAACAAAAGATACCGACTTCGAAGCTAGCTCAGTAAATTAATAAAATAAAAAAGCTTTTTACATTTAACACAATTTTTACAACAAAAACGGTCTAGTGGGTAGAGCATATCAAAATTAAATTGTGCTTAATAGATGCATATAGATGGCGTCGTGACAATAAATAAATAAGTAATAAATAAATAAATATAAGGGGACAATCTTACAAAAATCGACCTAGTACCAAACTAAGCAATCTTGTATTATGGGATATAACGGAAATATTACGGAAGCAAGTAGGATCACTGATGCGCCGAGTGAGGGATACTTGGTCACAACCGCCCCGTGAGCAGCATTTGGAGAAAATTGACTGCCCAGTTGTGAAACACCTGGGTAGGATACCTATTTACAATGTTAAATATTAAAACATAATTGTACATTATACATAAATTATGATTATATTGTATTAAAAAATGTTATCAACAATGCTATGGATGTTTTATCTGAAAATAATTGATTATTACTATTATTAATTAAGGATATTGGGAAGAATCTGAAAGTCCCATAAACAAGCCTTGGGCAGGAAGAGGCTAAGGCGGACGTGTGTGTAACATATGTGAAATAAAACAGTTTGAAAATTGGTTAAGGTTTATTCTGTACAATCACAACCTTTAGGCTACTTATATACTTTGTTTATTGGTATATTTTTTAGTAATATACAGGATATTTTCTTAATTCGCACACTTGTAAAAAAGGTTTCACTCGTGGGTCGCGCTTTTGAATAAGTAAGTACGTATAAATCACGTAATTCATTTACCTGCCGTATTTCACCTCGAAGGGTTACATGCTTCCTTTTGCGACACATAAATAATGATGGACACAAATTCTGAATTTATAAAGCATGTGGGTATGCACAATCTAAAGACCGCACAAAATACGTAAAGATTTGAAAGATACCAGTTTTTCCACGCTTTGTGCATTTTCATTTTACAGGAAGGCATGGGCTCGTTATAAATTACCACTGACAATATTATTTAAGTAAGTATTCAGTGCATTTAATTCAAAGATTACCAGAGCAATTTCAAATATCTAAACCCATGCGTCCATACATCTCGAGACTGCTGCATCCTGCCCAGTAAACGGAAAGCGCAATTGCATACTAGAGAATACAAATGAATTCACTTTATAAATGTTTACTTTGTTTATGGAATTGCACCCGAGCAGACTGTGCCGTACTCTACGAGTACATAGACACATCTTCGACTATGACAGCCCGATCTAACTGCGATGTTTAAGGTAACGGCGCCTATTACCGGGGGTATCAAATTCGGCTACCATTACCGTGGCATTTTCAAATACGCATTTTAAAAGCAAACCGTTCGATTTACAATAAAACATACTTTACACAAATGAAGCCTAATTTAGTTGACTAACGGTCCTGTTTACGCAAATGTGTGTGAATGAAATAACAAGCACGCAATCCGTCAGTTTCTGCGACGGCGGCGTAGGAAGAGGTTGTGTCATACAAACGCATGGCGTCACTGGTAAGTATACCCGAATCTTATTTATTATTTCACGCAATACCTATGACAATTGAACAAATGCTATGGATTTTAAATGGTTATCTATAGTTTTCTGCACAACTTTTGCGTACTCGTTATATATTTTTTGGCCTGGAAATTAATTTAAAATGGAATATAAAATACAGCGGTGATAGTCGCCATTTTTAGTTGGGGAAACTAATACCGTGGCATACCACGGTAATAGTTAAGTCGGCGATTTACTTCTTTGGGCTTTATCTTTTTTATATGCCATCGATTATTAAATCTCTTACAGCTATTCGAATCTTGATCTATTGACGCTATTAAAGAACTATTTCCGTGGTATGGAAAGTATCCAACAAACCCTTAATTTTTAACCAAAACTTTAGTACTGAATCTGCAGTTTCTATGGAAACCCTTATTTTGTCATGTCGTTTAAATATTGTAATAATTAACTATATTTACTTACCAGTTATGTGATTTTGGTTTTATATCAAGCTTGTAATATTTATGTTTGATTTGTAATGAAAATACAATTGTATCCTAAAGTTTTATGGATCGGAATTGGATTATACAAAACTCCAAATTAAGTCTATTACCGATGGTAAGATCCCACAACAATCGGTAATAGTTACTATGGGAATTTTTTACCGACCCATTCAATATTTGTTTGGGTCGGTAATAGGTTAAAAACAAGTATCTATTACCGAGTGACATTTTAGTTTTCTCTTTAAAAACATCACATCTAGGGTTCCCTTCGTACAAATTCATTTGATAAAATTGATTTCTCTGGTTCGTATTATTAGGATGTGTGGTGGTGGTGGAACGGAGATAATAACATATCCAAGCAAAATTTGTAAATTAAATAAAGTCCTAAAACATTCAAACAACCCGGAAACGACACATAAGTATAGATAAAGGTGTTACTTACCTACACAAAACGCAAAATATTGTTTTCGAGTCATTTAGCCTGTTAGTATGCTCAGTATTGTACTTATTAGGTGTTTTATAATACCCCGTATTTTATTTATTTAATCTTTGAATACAAAATACCGAATCCATAGTATAATGTAATGTAACTGTGATTTAATAAAAGGTAGTCTTTACCTACTATGTATGCAAGTAGTAGTTATTTTTATAACCAGTGGACATCATTTTGTTGATTTAAGTATGTTTTATGTTTTCTTTATTTTTATATAGTACGGAACCAAAGTCATGAATATTATTTTAACCCTCGATATTGGGTGCCGAATTGTGTATCAGGTTACTATTACCGATGGTAGAAAATTGCTGCTTTTTGTACCCTCGGTAATAAAAGCTAATTTCGCGGTAATAGAATCACATCCCATCCATTACCACGGTAATAGAAGATTCTCCTTTCGTGGTTTCAAAAATTATTTTATCAAATATAATAAACTAAAATTGGTTCAAAAAGTTACGACTCTGAAAGTTAAATAAACACTTCAATAAAAAAAAAATCTAGGACGTTAAGGAGCTTTCATACCCATCATTTTTTATAATCATTTGAAAACTACCTCGTGTACCACGGTAATAGGCGCCGTTACCTTATGACCGCTAGGCGCCAGATTTATCAGTGTTCTTTATTGAATGTTCCAAGAGGTCTATTCTCGCATGCGTTAGCCGATGTTTTGAAATTGTATGAATCCTCGGTGCACTGATAAACTGATAACACGGCTGATTTTGAATTAAAAACGTTTTGGATTGGTGGGTGCTATTTACAAAATCTGATCTTCAGAACACACGGAAGATGAGCGGTACTTTAATTAGTGTTCGTCGAAACGAACGAAGAGTTTAGGTCTAGTAGCTGGGCCTTGCCGTTTTGTATGTAGTATTGTGTATTTTATACCTAAAATAAACTATGTCGAGATTGAGACCCAGAGGTATGTCAATGTCTGACGAGGGGGTTGCATGACATGAGTCATGCAGTCTGTTTTCGCCGAGGTACATATGCACAGGTTGTTTGTCTCAAACGATGAGACGAACTAGTTTAAATAAATTGCCCGAAACGTTTGGTGTGTTCGTTACTCTGAAAGAAAAATAACTTTTCTACGACCTCTCTTTCGAATCAAACGGTACACTTATTTATTTACACGCAACTTTCTCCACTCGATCACATTCTTTGAAAGTATTTACACGAATACATTTGTGCAGAGTTTATTCAGTTTTCCCGTTTTTTAGAGTTCCGTAGTCAACAAGAAACCCTTATAGTTTCGCCATGTCCGTCCCTCTGTCTGTCTGTCTGTCTTCAGCTTAGCGGCTAGGCGATATAATTCCATATAAATCAATTATTTTTGCAGATGATATATCCTTTATTATATCATCAAATAAGAATAAAAATATCGAGGAACATGAATGTAAAGTAAATAACTTACTTGACAGTGTTATCAAATGGTGAGAGGGACATGACTTACAGATTAATATTAATAAAACTAACTATGTACAGTTCAATACAAAAAGAGGTAAAAATGTAAGACTAAATTTACAATATAGGAATAACAAAATACAAGAAATGCAAAGCGTTCTTTTTTTGGGACTTACTTTAGATAATCATTTGGACTGGCAAGCACAAATAAAAAAGATCGGATGTAAACTCAATAAATTTGTCTATGTTTTACGTAAGCTAAGGCGTACTTCAGGTTTGCCAGCCACGTTAGCTGCATATCATGGATATGTAGGCTCAATTTTAAGATACGGGCTTATTTTATGGGGAAACTGTACACATTTTAGCACTGCATTCATAGCACAGAAAAAATGTATACGTGCTATTTGCGGCAAAACCCCTTATATATCATGTAAACCACTTTTCAAAAAACTTAATATACTACCCCTACCTTGCTTATATATACTAGAAATCTGCATGTTTGTAAAGAGACATATGCATCTTTTTCCAACAGCTGCAACCAATTCTACTAGAATTCAACGTAATCCTGGACGGTTGGTTCATAATTACGTTCCAAGGACAAAATTGTACTCAAACCAATGCTTTGTAATGTGCATGAAAGTTTTCAACAAGTTACCAAAATGTATACAAGAGCTACCTCTAAATAGATTTAAAAATAAAGTATGTAAGCTCCTAACTGAAAGGAACTATTATAGTATAAAGGATTACCTCTCTCAAAATATTGAAAAATAAGATTCCGAAAGATATTTGCATGCTAGTATTTAGTACAAATAGCAGAATAAGCTACCTTTTGTCACTTACCGCCTATTGACACTGATGTACCTACTTATTCTATGCAAATAAATTCTATTCTATTCTAGCTCAGTAACCCTTACAACTAGAAAACTGCAATTCGGCGTGGGTATATAAACCAATCACGCCGACAAAACAGTAGAATAAAATCCTGAAAATATTTATTTTTAGGGTACCCCTCCCCTACATGTAAATTGGTGTTTTTTTTCCGTTAAACCTATAGTGTGGGGTATCGTTAGATAGCTAGTTCAAAATATTATGGGTTTTCTAAAATTATTTTTCAACTCGTTATGCGTCTGCGAGATAATGGGATTTAAAGCCCTAACCGGGCCTTTTACCGTGTGACTGTAGAGTTGCTTTTTCACGGCACGTTATCTTCAATAGAAATAATTTACTTTAAAAACAAAGTTTTAACCGACTTCATTTTAGTACTCCGCCAAGCCACGAGAACATTTTCTATTTTTTTGACAATTTACTACATGAACTGATTTCCGATAGCAAATGCGTTGATTACTATAGAAAAAAAACCGAATCGCTATACGTGGGCCTATAATATTTGAGGACTTCCATCGATTCCCCAAGATCATCACCAATGGCACTTCACTAGTTCCTAGTTCCTATTTCAACGGAATCTTATCAGAACCTGTGACGTACTTTTGCACTTTAAGTACATAATTCGGGAATTCGATAAGTCATCTGTGGTCTTCATCATCAATTCCTCGCCACCAAATTTATGATTCCGGATGTGAATACACGAGTTGTAACAGAAAATACCAGAATCACTACACGCGTGCCTAATAAAATTGAGGAGTCCCCCCAATTCCTCATGGATCCCATCATCTAACTGAATTTTGAAAAAATGGGACCCACCAGGAAGTATATACGAACAAAAAAAAATTTTCGAATCGGCTCATAAATGTCGGAGTTCTGAGGTAACAAGCATTGAAAATAATAATAAAAAAAAATACAGCCGAATTGAGAACCTCCTCCTTTTTTTTGAAGTCGGTTAATAACCTTGTCCTTCAGGTGGTCGCTAACCAGGTGGTCGCGTAACCGGCGAAACGACCCTATACATTGGTGTGCTATAAAAATAATCATATTTACGATTATTTACGAGGGTAAGCTATAATAAAAACCCCAAAAGCCCCTTTTAAGTCCGCATTCTGTGACAGACGGGCAACTACGGAACCCTACCCTGCGCTTGGCCCGACACGCACTTGGCCGCTTTTCCCGTTTTTAAAATTATTCTCTATTAAAGTCTAAATAATTATACACCCTAGTACTGACATTAGGTAACTTGATTATAGAATAAGAATATATTTATATTAAATACTCGCTCTTATCCTAAAAATACAACTCGGCGTATTTTCATTTCAAATGTTCCTTAACATATAATGTAGACTAGAGGACGTCTGGAATTCTACTATTTATTTTTGAAATACAATAATAGTATTCTGAATAAGATTCGGTTCAAGTTCTTATTTTTAAGAACTGTACCTACTAGTATTTTAGACATTTGTAACGAGCTAAAATACAAAAGGTCTATCTCTTGTAATTTAGAAGTTCCTTATGACCATTTTTATCTATCATTATACCAGATCCAATTTGTGGTACAATGATATCGTATCGCCAATTATAAGCTTACAATAACAATAAATATGCCAATGTTTACCTCCATAGGATATCCGATTAATCCGATAGCCACTACTTAGAGAGTCATTTAAACATTTAGAAACGGACAACTTATTTTTTTTGGACTCGTAAACTTAATTTCATATACGCACGTTATAAGTTAAAATTACAAGGCTTGTTAGACGAATACTAATGAGTTATACTTTCTAGCTTATTTTAAAGTTGCACACCAGAAGTTTGTTGCTGGTGTGGATACTAGGATATTTTGTGCGGTTTGAGCAGTAGCCGGGCACATTCGCGGGAAGTGATCCGTCAGCTTTAACTTAAGTCATATTTAAATCCTGTCTACATGTTCCATTTTCTAAACATCTTTAGCCCATTGATATCTCGTACTCTGTGAGTACAAAATGTATAATGTATGTATTAGTTAATCTCTTCTGGCAAAAAACAATATCACAAATCAAAGTACGCCTTCCATAAATAGGATATAGTCAGTTTTTTACGCGTATCATCGGTATAATGTGTGAACACACCTTTGTGGCTGACACTTGTGGTTTATTTCGCGGGCTGATAACCAGACATCTTTGTGTTCATCGTTGAACGCGTTCAACAAGAAGTACTCGAGACTGCCAGTCGAACAACGGACTATTCGCTCAAACCATTAAATTCTCTGTAAAGTATAAATAATACAGACGAATAAGTAAAAATGTCTGCAAAATCATTGCAAAGGTAGCATCAAAAAATGTACATCTTATATGATACAATGTACATCTTATATGATACAATGTCAAGAAAAGGGACAGGAAGAAGCACCTGATGAGTGTTACGAACATATAAGGAACGGTACAGGCAATGCTCACTGCCGAATAAAGCGTGCTGATTCGTGCGTGTGTGTTTAAAGTTCGCTAGAGCTTAGTTTAATTCATGTCAAATCAAACTGCGTTGATCCGACTAAATGCGGAGTACATACCGGGTACATATCGGGCTTGGGAAAACTTATTTAAATATGTTTAGTTGGTCAATGGTTGTTGATGACTAAAGGAACTTAATCAAATGTTACAGTATTGAAAAAAAAACCTTGCGAGGTATAGAGAGTAACTATTGCGTTACCGCTGATAACCGAATGCCTGTTAAAACTAATACCATATTCCTTTATGAAAATAAACCAAAGCATAGGAATTGTTTTTCGCTCGGAGAGGTTAATTTGCTAGTAATTAGAGAGCATACACCATGAAACGACAGACTAAGTAGGTATCTCTTCATTCTGTATCTTTGTTTTGTATGATGAATGCTCGTGAATAGGGCTCAAGGGCTCTAGGGTGTAAGGCATGAGTGCCTAATGTGATCCTTGAGCATTACCATTTCAACTTTGTATACAATAATTAACCTATTTATTGCTTGGTTTTAATATTAGGAAACAATCAAAGACGAACAACTCTCGCCCCAGACTTAGTTTTTGTATTACCTAAGGATCAATAAATACAGATGCACACAGATAGAGACAAACGTATTTCAACGGCATTTTAAGTAAAATAGGTCACATCATTCATCACACAACTATTAGCCTTAATAGAACTCCCAGGAGAGCGTAACGACAATAAAATGTTCGTTTGATGAAATTGATTGATATATGTACTGAAATATAATTGACATGTTATATTTTTTATTCTTAACACAGAGTTTTTTTTATTGAGTATGAGTACGAGTATATTATATAAACATTAAATACAAAAAGTAAACAAACATGTATACTAGAAACAAGAAGAGGATGGTGAAACCAATTACGGTTTCGTACATTTTTTCATAATCATAATCATAATCATTTATTTGCGTAAATTTTATTTGCGTTTTTTGTGCTTGTACGCTTTTGCGTATTTGAGTTCCCAATAATCACACGAGGCTCATCACCTATTAATTAGGTCAAATGAAAACCGCAGAGCACCGTGCACGCTGAACACTCGAAAGATTTGAGCCGATTATGTGATGGCTCTGAGGTTTCAGTATACCAGTGAGAAATGTGTTTGCAAGGCACTGCATTGTTGTTACTTCGATCAACAAGCGGTTCGCACTAATTTATACTAATATTATAAAGCGGAAAAGCCTGTGTGATTGCAGTTTTGTAAGATTGTATGTTTTGGGTAGTCTCCGGAACTGCTTCTCAGATTCAGAAATTGATTCAAATGCGTGTAGAATAGAATTTCTGTATAGTTATAGGCTAATCGCGCGGCTTTGCCTACATTCTTTGTGATAGGCGGGCGACGAAGCTAGTAAAGTTTGTGAGTAGCCTTGTGAATTTATATACGAGTATAAGGGGTAATCTAAGGAGCTAACTCATCTGATTTCAAAAATTAGAATGGTCCTTTGAGATGGGCTTAAGCCAATATTTTATCCCAGGGCTTCATCTGTTTCAACCGAGACATTTTGTTTTAGACCATGTTGGTGGAATAAGCGTACGGCCCGCCCGATGGTAAGCGACCACAGTGGCCCGAACTTCGTTCGTTTATAATCTAATGCATTAGCCTAAACCAACCTACCCGTCAGTTTATACTTTGTCTCATTTGCAAGAATAGTTAGTTTATAAGTAATCTTATAAACTAACTATTCTTGCAATTTTACGATGACATGTAGTGTTTTCCTGAAAATTCCCACAATATACAGTCCCTCGGGCAAACCTCAGCAGGAAGCTCATTTCACAGCCGGGGCGTCCACCGGAGGAAATTCCTCTGAAAACGTACATACAACGTACTGGTGTCAGTATGAATGCGGCGAGCGTCGGTGGCAGAAAATAGAAAAAAAGTTAAAATTGCTTCGGGTTTTAGTTGGAAATAGATTTCGCATAATATATACAACATAAGGATTAAATATTGTCACTCAATTCTAAAGATCATACGACACCCCAATTTACTCTTTTATTCGTTTGCGGAGAAAATAATCCTTGATGTTTGGGCTAGGTTCAGTATCCGTGTGAAGGCGCCGTGTGGTCGGCGCTGCCTGTAGTAATCTGATTATGTGTGCGGTGATTATATAATCCGTGCTCGAATATCGGACTCGTCTCTAGCTTTAGATTCGGGCGATTTGTGGAACGAACTAGACCCAGACAAAGCAAAACTTGTACTGTGTGTACTACAAATGTTAGATAACGATATATACTCGTGTACTTATACAGATAAATAAAGAATTCATTACAAAGAAACGTCTAAGATAACAAGTATGTTGTGTTCATTACACATATAAAATAAATGCCCTTTCCGGGTTTCGAACCCCCGCGCCGGCTCTTCAGGTGGGGTTACTACCGACTCCTCACTACCTCATTATCGTATCAACCAAAAGACGTCCACTGCTGGACATAAGAGTGCCAAAGTGATCGATCCTGCGCCACCCCCACTACTTGATTTGACACAATTAACTTGCTTATGAATAAGTTGTTCACCAATATGCTTGATAGAATCGAGTCATAAACTTAAGGAAAGGACAGTGTAGTGCTTGTTGATATGTACATGGAATAATATTAGTGGTCTCAACTAGAAAACTTGATATTCACCCCACAATCTCTGAATATTAAATAACCCTTTCAGCGCCAATCACAAAATACAATATTATTTGGAAACGAAAATCGGCCGTAGCGCTCTAACCGCTACAGCATGTGAACATTGAGCTACGGGCTACGGTGCCGCGCTACGCGTAGCGTGGTGGGGAATGGCTTCAGCGTTCGTAATTGACAATTAAAAGGCGCCGTAGGTTCAGCGAACTTAAGCGAACAGAGTTTTTGAAACAATATAATGCGTATGTTTATAATAATATGGTTTAGAAAAATACGAATAGTAATCTTGAGACTTTTCTGCAGGGAGATCAGTCTTTAGAAACAAGAATAAGCAATTTTCGCTTGATAGAAAAAAATCACGTCTAAAAGGGTCTAAAATATTCGTTACAAACTGCACAAAAGCTAAAAATATTAAAATGGCTTCTAAAAAGCGGCAATATCATGTTTGAAAGAACTCAGTGTTTACTTTTTTATTTATTTAAACGGCCAAAAATTTAAAATAAGAAAACATGATTTCTGCGCTTCCGAGCACGCACTTCCATCTCGCTCATACTTATGCTCACTGAGAGGAAGGGAAGAACATGAACCTACGGTGCCTTAACCACAGGTATTTGATAGTAAATCGAAAAGATTTTTTGTGGTGAGTATTACTATGCGAAATAAGTTTTTTAATACAGTTGCTCAAAAAGTGGTACTTTTTGTGGCTGCGTAGCGTACGAGAAGCTCAATTTCTCGAACTAGTGCTTTTTACTTTTTAGTTCCAAACTATACTTTCGAAACGCAGTAATTTTATATTAGATTTTTTACCCGATGGCGCTGATTCCAATATTATGTTGTCACTGTCAGTGTCATTTGTAAAGTATGGGTTCCTTCAAAAATAACTTCGAAGCAAGCATGTTTTATCGCAATGATATATTAATTTATTATTTTTCGCAATTGTATTAAAAAACGTCGTTTACAACACGTGTGAAATGTCTTTTACCACTCGTACCGAGTCTTGCCACTCGCTTTCAGCTCGTGGCAAGATACCTCGGTACTAGTGGTAAAAAGACATTCTTTTCACACTAGTTGTAAAATGTACTAAATTAGACCATTATAATTTTAAAGCCGTAATATCGATTTTCCGGTAGGTATTAAATAACTGTATATAGATAAGAGAGTAAAACTTAGGGAGAACATTGAATTCCTAGCAAGATTTACCTTGAATTACATTTGAATACCTAGCAGTGAAGTATGATAAAAGAAAGGACAGCTCTGCATTCCTCGACTAGCCATTCTTTACTCAGAGCTATCATTAAAAAAAAACTATTGTTTGCGAAAGAGTTTAGCTCGGTTTGCACTCCGAATGACGTCTACGACGCTACGCCGTAGAGCTTGCTCTAGGAAATAAAGGTCACAAGTTTATATGGATATATAGAGAGCTTTCACTTTCCTTGTTGTTCGGTACGGATCTGTTGCTATGGCGGGGAACGTAATTGAAAATGATGTTTGAAAAACATTTTCAACAGGTACGAAGGAAATGAAGTTTAATTGGCTCAGCTATAAAGGATCGAGATAAACAAAATAGTCTCTGAAAATTTTAAAGAAGGAGGGTATTTTCAATAAAATTGTTCGAGCCTTGGATATTTTCAATGGATTTACGTATATTTATTTTTTATTATTTTATAAGTATATTATCATTGTGTAGTAGCCATCATTTGGGTCTAGTAGGTTGACTTGCGTAATATTGTCCCCTGTATTTATTTAGTATCGATAATGTCATCAAATACACACAGGCAATCACGTAAAAACAATCTAATGATTGCTAATGCATCGCCGAGAAAAAATCACTTTAAATTGTCACAGTCTACTATAAGAAAAAACAATTACAATAGAAATGTTTAAATAACTAGTCAAATGATTCGCCCCTTCCCTACTAGATTCAAAGCTTCAAATCTAATGACATTCTTATGGAATACTCGACAGAAGGCAACGGTGAAAATGAAATTTCTTTGAACAAATTTAATTTGAAGGTAATTGCGTGATGGCCCCGGTCGCCCCACTGATGCGAAATATATAAGACTATAATATTTTTTTGATTACGTATAGGAAGTCAGAATATATCCGTTTTTAAAACCTGCTATGGAATAAGAAATAATGCACGTGACCGAAAATTGGCAGAGGATTTATCTTGTATTTGAAAATATTATGTTTACAAATAATTTACCTACATCATTACCTTTAAGTTTCATTATCATTCATCAATTCTATGAAATAATTAGTCGTGATTAGTTTATCAGATAATACAAATGGCTATCCATACCAACGGAGATCTTTAAAGCGAATAATGGATCATCTTGATATTATCATTTGGAAACGATTTGGTAGTGAAAACTCTCACGAGTATAGCGCTCACGCAGCGGGTTTGTGGCGCTGTGAGTGTTAACTTATATTTGTTTTGAAGTTACCACTGCACAGACATTTTTTTGAACTTGTTGGCAAAAGGAATATCGGCGTATTTTGTTTTATATGTCACATGTACAGGATGAATGTCGTGAACAAAAATATGTGTTTCTTAACTTCTGTTTAAACATGTGTACGGGACAATAAGCAAAAACATGTAAACCTTGTTTGTTAATTCGATATTTAGTCACCCTAATTGCTACTTAAACTGTCACTTTGAGCTACACACCAAATCTTGTCGAATAGAGCCACCATAACGTTGGGGTTTTTGCCATTTAAAATTATTCAATTATTATCTTTAAAGTTCATTGTTGGATTCTAGAGTTAATGTAATTAATTTGTTTTAAAATACTGCGATCGATACAAAAAAAAACAGTTTCTGACTCAGGCTTCACTGTATTGACATTATAATGTCATGTAAATAAATGATAAAAGTAGGTCTTATACTTTCTCGTAGGTTTAGGTCAGGTCGACGGCCACCTGTCTCTTTAATTACTGAAGAGTAGTAGAACTACGAATCCTATCATTTGAACTAATATTACAAAAAGGCCAAAATACTAATAAGAGGCTCAGCCTCAACTCTCAAACCTATAAGGTAACCTTAACCCTACTAATATTATAAATGCGAAAGTTTGGATGATTGTTACTCAATCACGCTGAAATGGGTCAACCGATTTGGATGAAATTCAGCACGAAGATAGTTTTAATACAATATGGGATAGTTTTTATCCCTGGTCCACGAACGCGAAGCTGCGGGCGGATACTAGTGTAACAATATAATGTAACTAGAACACAAGTTATAACATTAAGTATTAATTGACATGTAAAATTAACTTCAATCAATTATTGAATTGAATTTCGAAGCTTGTGACTTTGTAAGTTTGTAAGGATTTTCGTCGATAGTAATCTCCAGAATGCATCGGTAAGAACATAATATGCTATATTTTATACTGCAACTCCATGTGCATTCTTTGTTATAATTATATTTGAAAATATTTCAATAAACCGACTATGGCAACCGTTTTTTATCAATAGGATTTTATACAGAAATCCTTTTAAGTTTCTCTTATTCTTCAGCACAAGCAAAATTGGGGTGGGAAATGGGCAACTTGCTCGACATAGTAAAATAATCTGGTTTTTGTAAGTAGCTCTATAACAAGTAAGTTGTTGCGCGTATATCTAGTAATCTACGAGTTTGCTAAGCGATGTCGAGTTGTATCTTACGATTGATACTAAAAGCGGTTTACGAGGAAATTACGCCGCTACGGCCATAACTTGTTTTACTGGACCGCGGGACACTACGGATGCGGTCCATTTTAAAACCTTGTTCTTGGATGGCACTCTTTTAGATAAATTAAAGCTATGACGTAATTAACGCATTCACTGCCAACGATTTCGTAGTGCTGCGCTTGTAGCCGATGCCATGATTTTCCTGCTAAGTAGCGGAAAGCACCTACGAAGTACGAACAGAGCGCCCGCTAGGCGGAAAGGAAAAAATAACTTGAAAAATGTTTAAATAGTTTCCATACATGTATATAAAAATACACAGTTATACAGTACCAACCCGTAAAATATCACTTTCATGTCGATTTAAATATATTTTATTAGTATTTCCTGTAAGATATTTCTACTATTTTTTTATCTTGAAAAGACTCCTGAATCGAAAAAAAGTTATAGCCACATGATAGGTAGTTGTTTCGGACAATTTTCCTGATTTCTCAGACAATATTATATAATCACAAACATGTTAAACACATACATACGCTCGAAAAACAAGAGGTGATTGGCCTGTACCTACCGTAGATTTCACATGTTAATATTTTAAATACATTATATTGACCATTTCTGTGATGGACGAATAATTGTACCATAAGTAGTACGCAAAAATGTTAATATTGCGGCTATATTTCATGCAACCTTACTCACGTTTTGCACGTGTTGTTTTCCAATTAGATATAAGTATTCGGGAAGCAGAGTGACACTTGTTGCGGAGGGTACGGAGTACTTCATGTAAGCCCCGTACATACGCGAGGGTTGGTAAAAAGTGCTCAAATTCCTAAGTCGCGTCTGGGCCATAATTCTTAAAAGTTCCCAAACGAAATTACTTTGGTGCACATTTTTCTTGAAGTTACACTGTTGCTTGTTTGTAATTCGTTTCTTTAATTTATCCCGGGATCCTTTCAAGTTGTTCCCTTGTTACGTTTATGTAATTAAACTGTTGCATTAATTACGGCGCCGTTTGCGTAAGATTTGTAGGGTTCTGTAGTCAACAAGGAACCCTTTTAGTTTCGCCATGTCCGTCCGTCTGTCTGTCTGTCCGTCTTCGGCTTAGCTCAGTAACCCTTACAATTAGAAAACTGCAATTCGGCGTGGGTATATAAACCAATCACGCCGACAAAACAGTAGAATAAAATCCTGAAAAAAAAATGTTTTATGGTACCTCCCCTACAAGTAAATTGGTGATGCATTTTTTTTCTCGTTAAACCTATAGTGTGGGGTATCGTTGGCTAGCTTGTTCAAAAATATTATGGGTTTTCTAAAACTATTTTTCAACTCAGTTATGCGTTTGCGATGTAAAGGGATTTAAAGCCCTAATTTTTGTTAGAGTCATGTGTCCCCCCCCCTGTCGGCTAAATGGCTACTACTGGGGACGTGAAAAAATTCGTGGCAGTAGTACATATAATGAATTTAAAAGGAAAACTATCACAGTTAAGTAGATATAACTAGTTAACGAGTAGTAGACATAAGTAGTTAACTGGTAAGAAATGCACTTAATTTCGGGTGCATATACATTGTCATTGGAATTTGAAACTTTTACCGTGGACGGTAGAGTTGCTTTTTCACGGCACGTTATCTTTAATAGAAAAAACCTTGTCCTTCAGGTGGTCGCTAACCGAAGGTGGTCGCGAAACCGGCGAAACGACCCTATACATTGGTGTGTTACAAAAATAATCATATTTACGATTATTTACGAGGGTAAGCTATACTCGTAATAAAAACCCCAAAAACCCCTTTTAAGTCCGCATTCTGTGACAGACGGGCAACTACGGAACCCTACCTTGCGCGTGGCGCGACACGCACTTGGCCGCTTTTTTCTGGACAGTTGGTTGTTTTAATGGAAATATTTTAATTGGAAATTGTTAAAAATACCTTTTTAACGAGCTGCTCTAAGTTAACTTATGTCATACTAGCACAGTTTAGGTACCTATATTAAATTAAAATAACACTTCAATACTGTAATTATTACTATAACCATTACAGCAGGGTTGCAAAAAGGAATAGGACTATTTAAAAGTAATTATATCGTTAAATCTGTATCTGGAACACTCAATTTACTATAAATATCACACAAACCATGCTAAGTTTAATTAGATACATTCTTCGTCATTTACATTCAATCTATTTTGATGCAAACCATCGTATAACTGGACACAGGCCTAACTATTGCCAGAACAAAAATGAACACATGTTATCCCAATAGAGACATGGTTTGTGTTCGAACAATCAATGGCTAAAGCTGATGGAAGAGACTGATCGTTTTTAATAACAGAATAGTCTACTTATCTATTATATTACCAACGTTCTTGGCCTATTTTTTCAGAAGGACTAAGGCCCACACCAGCGAACGAATAACACATAGAATGTGAGGTCCTTAAAAAATTCTATCCAAACACGTGCCTAAAACCCGGTATGCGCATGCGCATGATCGAACTAGACGGCTGCCTGGCATCGTTTTGACACCCCGCCCCCATCCCCGCATCATTATGCCATTGCAATAGCTCCCATTCTGTGGGGCCATTTGACGACCACTTTAGCCTAGTTGGTAGTGACACTTATTATTTATTGCGGCGCTACTTAGACTTCTATGGTTTTTACGTTCGCTGGCCCACACGTGCTAGCTAACACGAATGCGCGCGCGTTGCAAAAACAATTAATAAGCCTCTGTGAGCATCTCTATCAAATTTTAAAGCAACTTCCGACACTAACTACCAGAAATCGCATTGGCGAATTTGCTTGCCAGTGTGTAAGTGCCTGTGGTTACAAATGCGTAGTTTGACGTTCGAAGATTGCGTATTAATAATAAAAATACTTAGCTGTGCACATTCCAGCTCTTGTATATCGGAGCCGCGTCCGCCGGTCATTGTCTGGCCCGATGAGATCGATTTGCGGCTCCGACGGCTTGTCCCATGATCCGACACAGTGCACAGAACACCCACTATACTATACCTAATCCGGCGCTAATGACATGATAATAATTATTTGTTCAATCTTAAGCTGCTTGTCCACTGGCGAAGCGAGGATTAACTAGAAATGGCACTATTTAATGGGCAATAAAACAAATGACTGCTTTATCGCCAGTAGTATGAAATTTTCCGATTCATCATGCCTCGCTTTGCTAGTCCAGAAGCTTGTGCATAATATTTGTTTATACTACGACAGTATGACAATACGGCCAGCCTGTTTAATAATCTGATTAATAGTGACTGAATAATAGTCTGATTAAATACGAGATGACAGTCGAATTGTGCCTCATATTTCTTCTGATCAGGAATCTGACTGAAATAAAAATTTAATTTTTACTTTGGAGGCACCGTAAATAAAACTCAAGCGTCACTTCCAGCCTATTTCGAGATAAATATCACGGTCTTTGACTCAACGCGGGATGATCTTATTTCAGTGAGATAAAGTTTACAAATGGTGACTAAAAAGTGTGTCTTCGTTTGTGCAAATATAAATTCTTTGTTGCTAAATCCTATTAATTTATTTCGCTTTGGTTTCAATGGTCGTTTCTTCGATCAAATATTTATTATTCTAAGCATTTTTGAATAGTCATTAGTGCTTACAAAATTAGCTATCAAGTCTGATAGAATAAAGGTACTTAGTTCTAATATATGTGCTGTGCATCATTAATCATAGCAAGGTATGATTTACGCCTGGTGCCGCGTCTCTGAGGCGGAGCAACTTTTGATGCAATAAGATGGCGCAGAGTTTTATTGTATTAAATAGTTATGCACATGTTTCATACTATCTTTTGCCTGCTTTTACTTCATCCTCGTAAACGTACTTTCACTCCCTATTTTATTCCCTTGGGAGATGATTTCTGTATTGGTATTATTAATTTCCGCAATACATTTTTTTTTGCTTTGCCTTAAGGTTTGACTGGTAGAGAACGCCATATGGCATTAAGTCCGCCTTTTGTACGATAAGTTTTCTTTTGTGCATCAAAGTTTAAATAAATAAATAATTATTCAGGTTTAGTTTTTATTACATACATACATACATACATTCACGCCCTTATTCCCAAAAGGGGTAGGCAGAGCACATGAAACGTATGTTCCAGCGCCACTTTTAGCAAAAATGTGGGTATAAAATATCGACAAAATGTGATATTGCAGTGATAGGTTGCTAGCCTATCGCCCACAACACACTTCAACCCTGGTCCCTTAGTCGACTTTTACGACACCCACGGGAAGAAAGGGGGTGAGTTTTTATTGTTTTTATAAAACGCACAATTTTTCCATTGGAGTCGTACAAGCAATTTCTGTGAACCTGAAAACAGAGTGCTTTCCTCCATCCAAGTAGCAACGTTATGAACTTATAGAATTTTGGAGCTAGGCTGAAGGATTTTCTTTTTTCCGGCAAAGGAACGAAGATTCCAATTATTTCCTAATCCCCAGAAATTACCAGCGAATAAAGATAAAGTAAATTAATGTACGGGACATCCCATCCCTTTTTACTAAAGTGGAGATGTTGTGATGTATGCTATGCGAGAGACATTTTGTCGTAGGAGCAATGGGCGTATTGCAAATACGGAGATGAAGTCTGTGCAACATAGTGTGCCATGTCCCGACTGTCCCGCGTAGTTGAGTATCTCAACGTCGAATACTACTCGTGCTGTCTGTTTTCCGTGAATGCCACGTAGCGTTTGTGCCTGAATGAAACTCTTCTATGTTGACCGAACAAAATGTCACTTCATTGACAAGTGTTTTGTTACGTCGAGCTGAGTGACTGACAGAGGCACTATAAAACTAGCTTCTCTTCATTTTATAAGAGTGTATTGTAGTTGTCATATTGGTATAGTGGTTTTATCTCACCTGTATAGACAAGTATATTATAAACCTTCGAAGGGGAATGCCTCTTCACACACGATTCTCCGATTACGAGTGGTTGTTAGAAATCGTCAAGTCATGTTATGTTAGGTACGAACTTAAAGCACAGACAAAATTTAGGTATACTTTTAGCTTATACTAATATTAGAAATATATATATAAAGAGAAAACGTTTGTGCCTTCAAAAATGAAATGTAAATAAGCTGTATTCTAGCATTATTTGTAATACATACCCGTCTTATAATTATAAATAGAGACAGGCTGTAGTTTCAACCAAAACCTTCGCTTCACTCGTGATCTTATTTTGTCGTTTTTTGACGTGGGCAGGTTAAACTTTGGCCACAGTAGTTACAAATATATCCTACTAATATTATAAATGCGAAAGTTTTGATGTTTGTTACTCAATCAAGGTTAAACGACTTTGACGACTTCAAACACGGTTAAACGATAAACCGATTTGAATTAAATTTTGCACGAAGATAGTTTGGATGGATTAATATATAGGATAGTTTTTATCCCACACAGAAGAAGTCGCGGACGGAAGCTAGTCACTTACATAAATAAGTTTGTTTGTACTGGCGCCCAGAACTCCGCTTATTTTTATCAAGCCGGCGAGTGGGGCACCCACGCAGCTCGCAGCGAGTGGCTGGGCTGAAATTGACGTGTAAAACATTAGCCGGTTACACTTTTCGAACCGATGTTATTGCCGGTTCACGTAATGCTGCATTTGCATAAAATATTCGAAAATAAATAAATAAACATATTTCAACTACAAAAAAAATATTTTAAATATTATATTTTTGTTCCCGGAACTTTGTCGTCGTTCAAACGTTTAAACAAAACACAACAATGAATTCCCGGATCATCTGGCCGCACACCATGATGCATATGCTATATGCTATACAACAACTTAAATATTTCTTTTTATGAATAAGTTGATTAGGAGCCCTACTACATCATCATCATCCTCCTAGCGTTATTCCCGGCTGTGCCCCTAAAGGAGCCCAGGGTCCGCTTTGACACCTAATCCCAAGATTTGACATAGGCACTAGTTTTACGAAAGCGACTGCCATCTGACCTTCCAACCCAGAGGGAAAACTAGACCTTATTGGGATTAGACCGGTTTCCTCACGATGTTTTCCTTCACCGAAAAGCTAACAGTAAATATTCCGTACATAAGTTCCGAGAAACTCATTGGTACGAGCCGGGGCTCGAACCAACCCGGGAGCCCTACTACAATTCGCGGTTAATTTGTCCTCCGCAGACGATAACTTTGTATCTTGTTTGCAATTATACGCTCCCACTTACCCTAAATTGGTTTAAGGAAAGACTTCCTCATTGATTATCTCATTTCGATGTCGTCGATCATTCCAGAAAAGTTGTTGACCGAAATCGAAACGCGAAGTTGCAGAAAAGTTCCGAGAAGCCGCAACAGAGATATAATCTTCTTGTGGCTTCATTTTATTGTTGCCTGCGCTATAAACAGACTGTAAAAAGTGCTTTCTCATACCAACTATAGTTTCGTACAATGTTTAAATTGACATATTCACTACACATACTTTTTCATCAAATACTAAATTAATAATAATAAGTAGTATAAAATACCAATTAAATTGAAAAGTAACTGATCAATATTACAAATAAGGAGGTTTGATTATTCATTATTTTTATGACATACGGATGAAATGCATAAAAACCTGTCAAGTAAAAATATTAGGCCTGAAGCAGGCCTGAATCATACTCACGTGGCCTGTTTACACATGCCTGTATACCGCCGTGTAGGCCTGTATACTCATGTTTACACATGGACAAATCATTAAAGAGGTTCACTTTATAAATTATTATGATAACAATCAAAGCCGGCGCAAATTCGTTTGATGATACTGTTACACCTAATAGATCCAAATATTTCATGTTTAGAAGCTGTGACGTGCCCCCGCGATAATTTAAAGGACTACCGAAGTGGAGCGTATCTTGTTATTTGTTTTATTTGTTGATCGGCATCGTGAAACGTTTCAAAATATTTAATAATTTGAATGAAGATATAATTAAAACTTCTAATCACACGGTTCAACTCATGTAATGTACTTGATATGGGCAGGGAGATTTAGAGAATTAACACCACCAATGCATTGCTGAGACTGTCTTTATTTTTTTATCTGCCCTACCCTCCTATTACACATGATCAAGGGCAATGTGGGTAGCCACAACCCCTTTCTTTTATAAAATTGTCATGCATTAAGGGGCTCCCATACGCCAATGACCTTCGATCTGAATCCCTTAGTTTTCTTATGTTTTTTTAGCTTACTATATTAACAACAACGGCTTTAAGCAATATAGTATCCCATATTTACTTCAAAGTTCATCGTTTTCGAGATATTTGGCATCAAAGTTGAACCATTTTAGGCCAAAAAAACCGTTTTCTGGCCATAACTTTTGTGTTAATTGGTTTATAATGAAAACCTTAGACCAGTTTTTAGAGACGTCACAGACGAACCCAAATATGTAGATTTCGTATATGTTAGATCTTTCACGTCAATAGAGATACGAAATTAGTGTTTTTTTAGACAATCTTTAAAAAAATCATACAACATTAAGTATTCATTTGTTTCAAAATCCGGTAGACCAAAATGGAGATAAAAGATTGAAGAACCGATAACCGTTTGATTCATATTTCTATCTGTAGTGCAAAAGAAGGAGATACGATTCAAAACTTGTCAAAAATCGATGGAAACCTCGGGTAGCCCCTTAATACTAACACCTACTAACACATACTAGGTATATAGTATAGGTATATTTCATTTTTGCGAAACTTGAAATCGAACATGCCTCATCTAATATTTTCAGAATATCAGGGCAGTTTAAATTATTTTTTATATTTTTTTTTACATTTCGAATTAAGACATTTGAAATATTGCTTTCCTTTAAGTAAGCATTATTTAAATTATTAATTTGTTTTCATTTTACATAATCCTTTTGCATACCTCCCTATACTATTATTTACATACAAGCATCGAAATATTTACAATATGTAGATAAATAACAAAGTTTTGTAACAATGTTCAACGAGCATGCAAGGAGCTAGAGCTAGAGCAACTATTTATTTTTAACACCTACTGTTTGTTTACATTAGTGTAGTTGATTTCGGTACCTAACCTATTTTAATCAATTATTTTGTGAAGTCCTCCGAAAAACACCTTTAGCTCATTCTAGTTATCTATCTAAAATTCCAGCTACATATTTACCAGTAACTATAGGTATAGGTACCAAGGTATACACTTAGTTCGGAAGTTGCGTTGTGGAAGTTGCGTTGTGGAACTTGTGGACGTTGTGGTTCTTCTTCATCCTGAAGAAGAACTCCCGAAGAGTTCGAAACATGTCGCCCGGAGTGACATTGAATACGTGTGATTAGAAGTTTTATTTTAACATGTCTCACGAAAGTTTAAATTCAAAGATATAGTCAAATACATTGTGTTTAGACAACATAATATTTCGTCACCGCGGACGCGATAGCGCTGACGCCGCTGACCACTCCAAATTTAACTAGTTCATTAGCCTGTATAAATATATTTTACTTACTTGCACTTTACATGTATAGAATACAAAGATAATTTACTAGGTTTTACGTATGTGTGCTATAGGTGAATAACTGTATATAAGGTAGAAGCATTTGTAAATAAATCAGATACCAATTGTCCGTTGGTGTTTCACTACCTTCACACCCAACACCTCTGCTTGCTCAGGGCGAATCGGTCACTTGAGTCTGAGTGATCGGCAACAAGTATCCATCCACTTACCTTATTCCTCACCCGTAGGAATCCGTCTGTCACTGATAGGTCTCCCGGTGACAGATATCCTTGTACTAGGATAAGTTAGGGCTAGGGAAGTAGGGACATAGGCTGCTAGGATCACTTGCTATCATTGCCCACCCTATCTTACAAAGTCTGTACAGGCACATGCAACGCTTGAGTACCATTTCATTCCATATTATTCAGTCCACTAAGAATCCAGGTATTCGGCCTATGCGTGTGACTGTACACATTGTACCTGACACTTTTGTCAATCCGAGCTTTTTTGTGGGTTTACTCGAGAGTTAATGCTCGTACTCTCGTTGATGGTTCCACCTTCTGACTTCATTATCAGAGTCCATTTGATGGTACTAAAATTATAGTATTGTGTTATACTTATTTTATGCATACACTAGCAAAGTTTCCACCAGATACGAATTGGATTAAAATCAACATGCAATATTTGATAACATTGTTACATACGTATATGCATACATAATAAAGTTACAATTGAAGTTAATAAGTAATATAAGCCTTGTAATAAGTTGGGAGAGGTTAAAACGGGTCTACTACATTTTCGAGGAACTTAAATCGCAAAATATGTTTGCGATGCCCGTACGCAACGCACACATTTTAGCAACGTAAACTGCCATTAAAGTGAAAGGACTATCATTGACTATTTAAAACGGTTGAATCATCATACTCATATAAGCCGAAAGACGTCCACTGCTGGGCATAGGCTTCCCCAAAGAGTTCCCAAGTGAGTCAACGTCTTGCCCCACCCGCATCCAGCGGACTCCCGCGACCTTTACCAGGTCATCAGTCCACCGCAGGAACGGTAGAACATCCACAAGGTCTACACGCTGCGTCTTCCGGTACATGGTCGCTACTCGAGAACCTTTCCGCCCCAACGACCTACTGCCACTTAAGTTTAGCGAGCTGAGGGCTATTTACCTTAGTTCTGCTGCGGATAGCCTCATTTCTAATGCAACCGACCACTCAGTAAATAATAATAAACGAACTCCCAGCTGCTGCGCCGCGCCTGTGTTTATTCACACAAACTGCATATTCTGGTTCTACGAATGCAGTGAGAGTGTGCGAGTACCGCGTCCGAGCCCCCATCCACGCTTTCCGTCAATTTAGGAAGGCTTGTAACTCTCTGACAATTGACAATTCAAACTTCGTTTATAGGTTTTCTTTTATTCAAAAATTGCAATAAATTCAAACTTATCCTCGGCACGGACGGCATCTAAAAACTCATTTTTTGTGATTAAAACTTGGTCGATTTAAGCCGTTTCTTTGATAAGAATAATGGTTTTTTTTTAAACCGAGACCTATAAACCTAAAATATATTATGTGGAAGCGATCGACATAAAAGTGATTTGTTAACGTTTAGTTAGTGGAAACCGTTTTCTCCTGAAATGGAAATTTCATCAAAAAAGTACGTAGGTATTGTCAGTGACGAGCTATTACCTGGTGCAAAGCTATTCTTTCGTCTTAAGACCATATGTACACATGGAAGGCAATAAACCATTTGACATTTGAGAACTTTGTATTCTACCGGAGACTATAAAATTCCTAATACTATAAGTAAGTAGCAATTGCGGAATACAAGTGAAAATTATGCGCACTGGACTATTGCATGGTGGCGGTACTAACTTATGAAGTCCGGGTGTGTTTATTTATTGCACAAAAGAACAACTTATGATCCAAAAAGGGATACTTAATGTCGTAAGCATTCCATGCCGTAAGCAGTTTACATTTACGAAGATGGGTTAGTTAGGTTGTTCTTGTAAGTATACATCCACTTTAATAAAAATATGTCCCATTGTCCTCCTTCATGAATATTGGCAGTTAATCGGGTCAATATGATCTCAAGGATAATGTGAAATGGAAAAAAGTCAAAAGGTGCACGAGAGTCGCAAGTTCGCAACGAACCGAGAATTATGAATTGTCGGGTCGCGCGACCGAGATGGATGCGCTCATTAGTTGTTGTGGATAATGAACGTCACTGGAAGGCACGTTACACCTTATTATGCAGTTGCTCTTGCTTAGGTACACCTTTATAGTAGTTTTTTCCTTATAATTCAACAAAGTTTTCATGACACATCGTGGTTTATAATTATAATTATGGACTATCACCTAGTATTATGAATATTTATTTGTAGACATTTGCATATATGACGGATGCCAATGTGAAGGCAAATGTTACTTTCAATATTTTGTCTCACTCAATCATATCAGCTGTATATTCTGTACTCTTCGCACATACACGGAATATTGGCAAAATCGGTTTTAAAATAGGCTTTGGTCAAAACGAGATGTGAAAAAGTGCGACACAAAGAAAGAATCGAAACAAACAATTCTTCAATAGGTTAAACATATTGTATTTCTGCAACCGCGTTGCAGTTTCATCCAAGCGGAAGCTAGTCCGACAAACGCTTGGCCTCGGGTATTCCCGAAAAATCTTCCTAACCAACAACCAACCAATACTGCTAATTAGATGCTTTTTTATCTAAATAAATGTACTTATTTCAAACACGTTCAACAACTTCATTATTAATTGAAGGAAAAACTCGCAAACTAAAATTCATTTTTTTTTCATACATCTCCAGTCCAAGATCTGATTAAAATCAGTTGATTTAAAAAATCATTTGACCTCTTTGTTTGAGCGGGCAACTGACGCATTATTAATTTCAGCCAGGTGGGCCCCAATTACCGGTAGAGAGAGGCTTAAATAAATATTTGTCGGACAAAATGACACACCAAAAGTACCTAATGGAGCCGGCCTGATCAGCCCGGTGTTTCCGGTTCGATTTCCGGGCGCTTGTTATTCTCATGAATAATGTCACAAGTAAAAGGAAATGTAATTTTGCCAACGGACACACGATAATTATGGTGAGCGTGCTTCATTTGTGCTCATACGCAGGATTTGCGTTAAGTATTTTACTTTATCTTTTGCAACATATATCTTACGAATACCTTTACCTGACCTACCTGAGATGACAGATGCAGGTTTATCAGTTGCATATTGAATCGCATCTTTTTATACAATTGGAGTAGGCGAAATACATTTAAAAAAGACTTGAATTTTTTGTAAGCAGAGTTAATACTTGTTGAAGGCAAAGTTACGATAAATAGTTTGCGTGGAATATTCATTGCGCAGGGCACAGCATCGGCATCGGCGTGATGACTTCGTTAAAAGTTCAGGCGATTTTTTATGAATTTTCCGGACTCGTTAACAAGGCAACTGCTACTTTTCTCTAGTAACCGGTTTATATTTGCCTGTTATATTTTTATCCATAAATAATACATATTATGAAGAGGAAAAGTCTGCGAGATTACATTGCTTTGCAAGTTTGCATGTTTTGGGTAATCTCCGGAACCGCTTAACCGATTTCAGAAAATCTAGATGCGTAGAATGGACTTTCTGGATGGCTATATATATTTTGGATCCCGTGGGTTCGCCCTTGTTCTCTGCAATACGCGGGCATCAAGTATTCCATATTTATAAGTGTCCGTAATTTGTTCGTTAAAACGTAAATCATGTAATTAGAGTCGCTTATCAAATTGTCCATCTACAAATAATTAAATGACACTGAACTAATTGAGCGACTAAATTAAATTAGTTACGTCTGATTTGTACCCAAATTAGTGGTAAAGCCTTCGGGTTCTGAATTCGCTTAACACTTATGAATATTCAGACCGTAGATTTGGGTTTTAGGGTTCGCGCAAATGTCTCGGTGGTCACCGTGACCGTGGCCGCGAAAACTTCACACACGTCATTGGTTTGTGGTGCAGTAAATGTGAATTTATCTGGAAACTAAAACTTATTTCTTAAATTTGAAAAGTATTCGTATATCTCGGTAAATTATATGTATTTTTAGATACATATTTAGAGAGTTGAAAATGGAATGCAGTGCTCTGGCAGAAGAGTCGTTCGTTGGGTAAAGAATGGTATTTGAACATTGCCATGCCATGGTTTGCGTGGACAGGGCAGATTAACATGTAAATTAACCACAGGTGATATTAACGGTATGACATAGATCTACCGCTGTAAAATATCTCGGAGTCCGAAACCTGTGCCATATCCACGTAAAACAATCGAAGTTCAGTTATGAGGAACTACAACTACATATTAAAGTGAGCCAGAATACTTATTCATACCCATGTATAATTGTAATCTGTTTTTCTGCCCTCAAATTTTATTATCAAAGACAGTTGTACACATTTCATTCTAAGAAAACTGTCGAGTTTATTTAAATTTAAGTCTAAGATTGCCTAATAAATTCGTTTTCTACTCCATTACTTCTGAAAATATTGATAAATAAACGTCTAACTAAACCTTTTATATACATACTTTCAAGTTTAACTCTATTGAGTACAAAGTAGTTCAAAGTTATAAGAAATTTACGTAAAGGTGACATTGACACATCTTATTTCCAAAGACAAGTGACTCTCGAGTGCTGCTGGAAATTTACTTAGTTTTGACACCTCATTATCTGGTTGCATCGTGGGGATACGTTGAGATGTTGCAATACATTTTCAAAACAGATAAATATATTTAAAGGATGCTCGGGGGAGTCAGAGACTTCGACTTGTGATTCCAATTATATAAATCTTTAGATAACCAAATATGAAAATCTGACGACCGCTTTAGCCTAGTTGGTAGTGACCCTGCCTACGAAGCAAGAGGTCCTGGGTTCGAATCCCGGTAAGGGCAAACATTTATGTGATAGTTTAAGTATTTATATCCATTATATATATCGTCGTCTAGTACCCATAACACAAGCCTTACTGAGCTTACTATGGGACTAGGTCGATTTGTGTAAGATTGGTCTCCTTATATTTATTTATTATTTATTATTATTATTTAATTAAAAGCGTTTAGAGTCGTAACGTTTGAGCATTCAATTCAATTCATATTTGCGGGTTGCTGCAAAATTAACTGAGAAAGTACCTCAGCTATAATACCTTAGGAAAACGTGAAAGCAGTATCCTAATTGTATTGTGGTTGTCATACGTGCCTTAATCTTAATACACCGCGCTCGTGACACGGACCGCGTGAGACGGAAAAAATAATGGAACATATAAAAATCACTAACATATGTATAGTAACCTAATACCAGTGCACTGCTAGTATTTTCGCGTTAAATTTATTTTTTTATTTGAGCTTTAAAAGCGAGCTAGACCGTCTTTATCATTGCATTTCCTTGTCCGGTCAAGATGTAAGCTCTCGGTAAACAATATTGACCTCCTTTATTACTAAAAATAACTGGAACTTTGCATAAAAAATAGGTTGTTAACGTTAGGCGATGGACAATGAATTTTATGATTTCATATTTTAATAGTTTTTATTAGTTATTCTGAAATCGAAAATAAATATACAGCCTGCCAAGACTTTATTCAATGTGTAACAAAAAATATTATTGGAGCAGTGTATCTCAGAGTACTGAAAGGGGATTTGAATGAATAGCACATTATTGTATAGAGGTCCCAGCCGAAGGACTTGAACCTCGAAGGTGCCAGTCCATCTATTGCTCTTTTGGCAGCGACATTACAGTGCAGTTCACGCTTACTGCGAGGAAATTGCAAATAATGAGAAGTATGATTCTAAATCAATTGAAAGATCATAATACTACGACGGAGAGCTGTCGGTGCCCGCCCGAGCTGCGGAACGCGCTTGCTGCTCTGATTTATTGAATCGCTGTTCCAACTGGACTAAAAAAACATAGGCCTTTTTGAATTCATAGAAGGCCTCAGTTTTGAACCCTCAATTCTGACCATCAATCGCTACATTTCCGACCAACGAGCAAATAATATTATTTACGGCAAAACTTGGATTTGGTACGCGTTTTGCTATTGCGAATTTAAATTCACTTTTATGCAACAACTTACTTTACAAGCCTTACTTGTCTGATGAAATAAAAATGTATTTTGAAAACATAGTTTTAACCGAGTTCGTTTCAGTACTTCGCCGTACTTGAAGATTTCCCACGATTTCTCGAAGATTCTAACATCAGATCCTGACCGCATTACCACGGGACAATTTGGAAAGTTTTCGATACCTCGGGGCACATACATAAAAATATACGAACCTTCTCCTTTTTTGAATTCGGTTAAAAATCGGTTAAAAAAGGGTACTTTCAATGAATTCAGCATTTCTCTCAAATTAAGCACATTGTTGTAATTGGGCCACGCACAGTCTGATCTAGTCACGTAACGACACGAATGGCCCGGCCTAATCCCGATCTGGACTTGCCCGTTCCCGTGCCGAGTGTGAGCTCGCATAATCGCTGACAGATTCCCGTGTTTACCCAAATTTTAATTCATGCCCATCACGTACTCAATGATATAAGCTCAAATGAATTTGTTGTCCAGAGGGTCGGTTTGAGATGTATGGTACGCATTTCTACGTGATTCTGATTTGAGTGTGCTAACGTTTAAGAGCGGTTTCAGACTAGCCTTTATTTTTGCGTATATACGCTCGATTTTGGCATACGCGCTTACACGCGCGCTACAATAAATCGAACACGCGTGTACGCGCTTATTCCTGCGTGTTTGCTCGAAAATTGCTGAATGGGCATGTTCTTGCTCGCGCTTATGCGAGCTTATATGCGCGTCAATGCTCGAAGAAAACAAATCCGCACGAGTGTGCGCTACACGCGCTTTAAAAAAAAAGTTTATACGACCGTTTAAAACGCTAGTCTGAAACCGCCCTAACAGATTCACTGCCGTAGCCGATCCCGTGATTTTCCTCGCATATAGCGGAAAGCGACTATGGCGAACGCGCCCGCTAGGCAGGTTCCTGGCAGTTAAAGTGTTAAGATCGAACGCGAGATACACAGTGACCGATTTATATTTTTATTTTCCGCCAGTATTCGATAAAATATTGCCATAAAAGTTCGGAAGAGTTCGTGGTTCTATACAAAATTCGGTAATTTGCATACAGTGTCCTAAAAATTATTCCATTTTACTGAACTTACAGGATTTTCACTTGATTTTCATAACTTAGCGGAATTTATAGTACACGATTTGAGCTTTTCCTATGATAATTAATGACCGATTTTTGGTTTAGTCGGAATGGCATCCTTTTAAAATCTAGTTATTACAAAAATCGTTTCTTAAAGAGAACCTATTGGAATAATTATTCATTTTAGAGGGCTACGATTACGGAGTAGCACCTGCTACGCTATTCGTAGCGCACAAAGTACGGAGTTCACTTTGACAGGTTAATGAAGGTACGAGCTACATTCTTTATAAAAAAATACATTATTTAAGCACATAAAACTAAAAATGTCTTGATACTTAACATTCTAAATTTTAATGGATAATTATCTCGCCAATTTGGTAACGCACGAACCATAGCTTCTTTTCAAGTTATACTTATCAATAGATTTACAAAGTTTTTAGCACGAGGGCTCTATACAGGGTGTCCCAAGAAGTAGTGATATACTGAAGCTGGGAGGGGAGGTAGAGGACCTAGAGGGCTATCTGAATCACCCCCATGTATGTTCAGCGATTTTTCGTATTTTCGGAGTAATATCTTTTTTTTTTGTTTCACCTATCGCCGAGTACGATGAGATTTTTCAGTGGCCAGAAGGATTCAGTGAATTTAAAAGTTCCTGAGGGTAATGGACTGCGTCTTCAATGTTAGTGACGGTGTCGATCGATGTGTAGTTACTGAATTACAAAATTAGAAAAATAAAATATGTTGCTTAAATAATGTGGTTAATGTACTTGATTGGAGGTTTTGAGATAATCATTAATTATGTCCAGCCCGGCTTCGCATGGTGGGTGCAATCGTTCTGAATATGCGCGTACAGTACTCACATACATTACGGCGATTCATTTTTATTTATACGTTTAGAAATATAGATTGGGCAGGCAAAATATATTCTTGTCTGTGAAACCATGGAAATACACATACAAAATTTCAACCGGCACATGCCGACAGCAGCGCCACCTACCGGGTCCAATTGTATTTTTAAATCATCCAGGAAACCATCGAAATACCCATATAAAATGTCAACCCAATCGGTTCAGCCGTTTAGTGGTTGACATACCGACAGCGGCGCCACCTACCGGGTCCAATTATGTTTTTTAAATCATCCAGGAAACCATCGAAATACCCATATTCAATTTCAACCTAATCGGCTCAGCCGTTTAGAAGTTGAGTACGTGAAAAAGATAAGTACGGAAGGATAATTCTTACTACCCGGTGTCCTATTACCCGTTTTCCCCAAGGAATGAAGGATTTTCCCGCGGTAAAAAGTAGCCTATGTTCATCATAGGATAATGTCGGCTTCAAATGGTAAAAGAATTTTTGCAAATCGGTCCAGTAGTTTCGGAGCCTATTCAATACAAACAAACAAACAATCAAATCTTTCCTCTTTAATATTAGTGTAGATGATCCATAAAAATAGTATGAAATATTTCGATATAAATACGAAGGTGATAATCAAGCTAACGGTCTGCAGTCTCCGTCACCTATGGTCTGAGGAATCACAAGCGCGCTGCCCACCCTTTATTCTTTTGAGGATTTGCTGTGTTAACAGCTAGAGACAAATACAGATTCCACACTCTCAACATAACGCATCTTCCGGAGCTTTGACAAGCTCTTATATACTTACACATCCTTTCTTAAGATGCAATAAAGAAATGCAAGAAATGATAATAAATTCGGACGATGCAATTCTTTTTCATCAATGGTCACATTATTGCTTCCATGAGAATAAAAACCTGATCATAGAATGCGCTTAGAATAATAAACTAGCAAAATCGACGCAATTATCTAAAGTCACCGCTTGGTCGCCATATCACAACGCTGTTATTAAAGTCACCGCTTGGTCGCCATATCACAACGCTGTTATTAAAGTCACCGCTTGGTCGCCATATCACAACGCTGTTATTAAAATACACTTGTGCCCCAGAGTCATTTAACTACTCACCAAGTCCTGAAAGCGGGCGAAGCTCCGCATCTTCCACTGAGATTATTATTTTCTCTTTTGCATATTCAATATGCGCAATTAACGCTTTCTTTGTATAACTTTCAGTCAATTATTATATCAAAGGTTTATGCATGCGGCCTCGGCTGTGATGAATTCAAATTAAGTTGATGCTGTGGAACACTGGCATAGTGCGAGGCAAGGAAGACTTCTTAGCCCGGAATTTTAAACTTTCGTGAAACATTTTGAAATAATAGGTACTAACTCACGTATTAAATGTCATTACGGGCGAGATGTTTCGAACTATTCGGGAGTTCTTCTTCAGGATGAGTGTTTTCGCGGCGGTGTCACTTGAGTGATTAAAGCGACACCGCCACGAGTATTATCAACCGGTCCCTTAAATATTATTGATGCAGCACTTACAGATTGATTGGGTAAAGGGTTGTGACTCCTCTGTTCGCGTGACTACTCGTATGTGCGAACGAAAGTGTTACTGTCCGGGGGAGTCCGGGAGGGGTACATTTACATCTTAGAGGTGTGCAAGAGCAGAGCTGGCATGCGGGACAGGCCTGTCGTAATACGATATATAATAACATTAGGTACGTTTAGACACTCATGTGGGATATTTCCCTATCGCAATACTGAAAAGTTTTGTTTCCTAATATTGAAAAGAACAATGTTATGTGTGATTATATATAAATAAATAAATAATAAATATTAGGGGGACAATCTTACACAAATCGACCTTGTCCCAAACTAAGCAAAGCTTGTACTATGGGTACTAGACGACGATAAACATACTTATATAGATAAATAAATACTTAAATACATAGAAAACATCCATGATTCAGGAACATGATTCGTGCTCATCACACAAATAAATGCCCTTACCGGGATTCGAACCCAGGACCTCTTGCTTCGTAGGCAGGGTCACTACCAACTAGGCTAAAGCGATCATATGATTATGAAATATATGATAATATTTTGTCAATATTCCCCGTGAACAAAACACCCCCCCTCTTTCTTCCTGTCGACTATAAAATCCTCCACTCCTTAAGTCGCTCGGGATTCTTGGGTTTGTTATCAAAATTAATAACTTAATTCCATAATTTCGGTAGTCACAAGAGGGCAGGTATCGTAACTATTTATTTTCCCGGGAAGTTTCACTTGAAAAGGCCTTTAGTTTAAAACCCAAGTTTACAAATTTCAATCGAAATTCCAGAGAGTCTGCGTCGGCCAATCGGAGTTAAAAATAACACGAGACAAAAAAATAATAATTTAGCAACTTGTTTCGTTACGATGTTTAATGCGGAATGTCGAATTTTGTGGTTCAAGAAATGTTTGTTTGATTGTTTGAATAACGGAGAAACTTCAATGGTGTCCGTTCGAGTTGACGTTGGGAACCTAATTGAGGAGAAAGTATATTCTTGGAAATGCATTTAAGTCGATACTAAAACTTTATTCACAGATTTACGTAATTTAACTGTACATTTGTTTGATTTCAGATCTCCTCCAGTTTCCTTCTCTATCAGGTACGTAAAGCCATCTAGTCGTTCTTTATATTTCTTTGACGGTTTACCTTTGTTTTACTGACAAACGGTCCATCGAATGTATGTTTTGGAGAATTTTCGTTTCATTAAAAACCATTTTTTAAACCGTTTTTTAAACTTTTCAGGATAAAAGAAACATACTCTAAACTAATGGGTTCTACACAATGACTTTCTAGCTGCACCTAAAAAGTTAACGGTTTCCGAGTAACAAAAACTCGATGAAGTGAAAATTCGGCGAAACAGTGCATACGGTGAAACTTTTGTCGGTGCAATAAGGGGATACGCTTTGACACATGTTGTTTATTGATTTATATGTTTTATTAAAAAAGCAACAGCTTTAACATATAATACTAGTCTTACAATTTAGATACAACTGTTTAGCCAATAATATTCTTAATGTTGAGTTGTGAAACATGTTTGCCCAAATAATAAATCCAAGTTATTCGCAAAGTTCGTGCGACATTCTTCAAAGCTGCATTGTCAGTGCCACTGAAACCATTATCAGGTCAAAGTCGACTTGCTAAAAGTACTGTCACAGTGCGCTCCATAACCTCGCCTAAGACCATTGTCCTAGCGCAGGATACTTGTTTGTTAATGCAGTCATGTCCAACGCCAATTATTTATGTAAAACCAGCGTTTGCCTAGGTAATTGAATGCGTGGCGCCATTCATAACCGGACATGTCACAATATGAACATACTCCTAGTAACTTCAAAACACATGAGGTCGTCTATACAATACCTTCTGATATTGTATTCAGTTTCCGAGATATTGAATCATTAAATAAAACAAAAATCCGTCTTAAAATCCGTGTAAATAGTACGTTGCAGTTAATTATTATGTCTGAAAGTGTGGTGCGGCTCTGGTGTTGAGATTAAAGCACTTTTTATAATTATATGAGCCCGCACCAATGTTCCTCATAATTTACCCATACTTAGTTACTTACTCCGCACCAAAGTGGATCTTGGCGTCCGATACGAGGTGGCGCCAGAGCGCCCTATTCCGTGCGATCTCCTCCCAGTTTTCTGCGTGCAGGGCGCGAAGTTCTTTATCTACCTCGTCCTTCCAACGATATCTAGGCCGACCAAAGGCTCTTCGACCGCTCGGCCGTACTACGTAGGCTCTCTTCACCGCATTCTCTCAACATGTCCAAGCCTGCAGTCTTGTAGATTTGATTTCTCCTACGATGTTGGGCTCGGACACCATATCTTCTAGTTCCTGGTTTTTGCGGATTCTCCAGCTACCATCTTCCCTTTGTACTGAGAGAGAGACACCCAAGATCTTCCAAAATATATTCATTTCGGCAACAAGTAGCTTGTTTTCTTCCTTTAGTGTCACTGTCCACGATTCTCAACCATCATTAAGACTGATCTAATGACAGTTTTGTTGGTCCGGATCTAAGTTCCGGCTCATGACTCACTTTGTGAAGTCCTGCCGCACACCTTAGAGCGCCCTGGATACGAAATTAAATTTTCTATTCTCTGTTGCTTACATCCGGGTTTTCTCTAGGCTCTAAGTTTCTAATGTTTCTGTACCTCCGCATATGTACATATTCCGTCTTCTTTTTATTGATCTTGAGAGCGATCGTTATGGCTTCATCTGCTGGAGCTTTTGCCTTCTCTGGTACAGTCGCGCTGTTTTCTCCCAGCAATGCAGGGTCGTCTGCGTACCCAATAACCTTATGTTGGCCGTTTAACACTATTCCGTCGTCTAGTATTTTCTACTTTTCTAATGACGTGTTCGAGTACCAGGTTAAAGAGCATGGGTGACAACTAGCTTCATCGTGAGCACAACATGGGTGATAGACCAGTGATGACATGATTAATTTTACCCGCAACTTACTCACACCAATAGCAACAATAATTATACTTAGAAGTTTTTCGGGGATTTTGAAGCCTCTGAGAATAGAGAAGAGTGACTGTCTGTCAATACTGTCATAAGTTTTAGCAAAGACAACGAAGATATACATTGAATTATTGTTAAACAGGGTGCTTCCTAGTCTTTATACTTAAACACTAACATGAAGCCTGTTATTATAATAACAGCAGAGGATCTATAGCAGTTACAATTTAATTGGGAGAAACACACATTACAATGGGAGTATAAACTTAAATTAGGAGCTAGGACAAAACGTCTTGTACAAAGATATCAACCGGATCATCAATCATGTCTGAAGTTACCAGACATGACATAAACTGTCAAATACTGCCCGTCATGCCCAGACGATTGCAAGTCAAATATAGAACACCACGTACACACACCTCATTACAAAAAAAGCCCATTTTGATACCGTAAGGCGAGATTTGTATATATCATGGCATTTGCAATACAAATGAATTCTGTTCAAACCTATTTTTTAAGAAATTTACCTCTACACGTTTTCCATTCTGACCCCTAACCACACAAATATGAAAAGCTCGAACCGCTTCAGTTCAATTTAGCGCAGGAAATGCAAACAGCTCTTTTGCCAATATTCGATATTTCCATTAAGATTGGGAGCGCTAGGAAACGACTAAATAACACCAGTGTACCTACAACAGCAAAAAGCAGTGGCTTGAAAATTTTAAGTGGATACTGTACTTCTCACGTTCCCTGTTTGTTATATTATAATTGCAAATCACGATAAATAATTTCATATTATGTGAAAACAAATGTCAAAAAAAAACCAAAAATTCCTCGTAAGCAGTTTAAATACGATAAAAAAAAATACAAAACTTTTCAGATTAGCAACAACCGGACTTGTAGATAAACCGGTTAAAGCGCATCCCGCCTCGGTAATGAGAAACTGATGCAGATTATATATACTCTGTCAGGTGTTGAATAAACTAAGACTACTAGAATTCCACTTTAACACTTGTGATACTCAAACATCAACATTTCTATAAAGTTAATATATATATTATATATTTCTATAAAGGTAATCTTTCCAATTCTCGGGATCAGTTCAAATAAGATTATAAAAAATAAAATAATACGCAATGTCACACCAAATTTTTTATTGAGTTCTAATGTCAGATGTATTGTAAAAAACCAATATGTAATCACAGAGTAAACAATTACTGGCGGTACATTGGCATCACATCAATCCAGGAAACAAAAAAAGAACAAGTATGGTCATTGCAATGTAATTAGGGCTCTGAACTTTTGATTAAAAATTGCAAATAACAAATGGTTTCAGTCTATTCTACTTGTAATACCTACTGCTTCCGACTCGACATTACCTATAACGGAGTCGGAAGCAGTATTACAATTTATAGTCGTTTGTCAATCGATAATTTACTAATCTGCATCAAAAATTCCGAGCCCTACTAATAACTCATACAGTAGGATTAAAAAACATAGTAAACTATAATTGGGGATTGCGGCAAACCGCCTGTAATCGCGGTGTTGGTTAAAATCGGAATCAGATACAATAAAGTCGTCATAATATGTGTTTGTGTATGATTAGATTATCATTATCAAAAGAGGATATTTTCGCAATTACCATTTGACCTATTTGAATTGAATTTCTGCCATAGTTTTGTCACAGTGACGTCTCCTTTTGTCACAACTAAAATGAATAAAACTATTTGACGTTAATTCTAAACAGTGTATGGTGTAATTAAACTTTTGGCAACGTTAGGGTTCGGTTATAATAGTATTTTATGCAACTGTTGTATAAGGAGGGTCTTAAAACGTGAGTGTCGTGATGTCGAGCATCGCAATTAAAGACGCCACGAGCGTTTTAAGACCAAGTTATACACCGTTGCATACAATACTTTTACTACGACTCTTTTTAAATAAATAGCATTTGACTTTACTTTACTTACTTTACTTACTTACGCAATTTCTTCAGCGGTGCAGTTATTTTCTTCTTCGTCCATTTTAAAAGGAACGTACACATTTTTCTTCACTTCACAAACACGAATCAAATCTTAAGAAGTTATTAATAACGAATAGTTATCATATTTCGTCTTTTAATTTTGAACTGGAACTTTGGTGGGAAATTGAAAACATGACACATTGACACCTCTTGTTTATGGTCTGTTTTGTTCTTAATTCAACTTGGCAGTACTGTCATATTAAGAAGAAGGTTTTTCTTAAGTTGGCAGCAATGCCTTTAGTACAATAATTTCTTTGAAGTAAAAACATTCAGTGGTTTGTTAAGTTGGTAGTACTTAATGTATTTTGTTGTTACATTAATGTTGATCACGTAATACTACCCAGGTTTAGAAGCGTATGGCTGCTAAGCGTATCGTTTTGGTGACAAAACAGCACGGTTGTGCCGTACTGTTATGGGGAATAGAGTATAGACTTTCCTGCAGACTTATTTTTTATGTCTTTATATTAGTGTTCGGGACTATGTAAATGACAGATAAATGTACAAGAGTAGAAAATAGTAGTTTATGCGACTGATCCATAATGAGAGGCCTTAAAATACGAGTGTGGTTTTATGAAACGAGCGCCAGCGAGTTTCATAATAGGATCACACGAGTGTTTTAAGGCCTAATTATGTACAGTTGCATACACTACTTTATCTACACACATATCATAAATAGTAGTAACTAACAGCAAAAAACCAACAATAAAATGAAAACAAAAACGTACTGAATTGACGTTTCGTATCTATTACTGTTTTAATATCTATGGATATTAGAATAGAGACCCACTTGAGTTTTGACAGCGGTTCCAAATTTAAACTCATAACGATACAAAAATCTGTACTGTAACAACATTACCTGAGTACAGATTTTACCTACTACCACAGACAAGAAAGTTCTCATAGTAAAATCGGTTGCAGTAAAATGCTGGTCATTTTCTACGGTTTCTGAACGCATTTTAGAGCATTAATGATATGTGCGTAGATAAATATTATTACTTTACATAATATGGCTCTTTTACACCTCACTCGGGAATGGTTCCGAGTTGTGATTGTTTTAGTTAGATAATCAGTCCGAGCTCTGATCATCGATCATGAAGTATTCATTCGATTGAATAAATCATAAAGTAATCAACAAAAAAATGTGTCCCCTAGACTAGCACATGTCCTAAGATACACATTTTTTTTCATTTAAATTAAACACATCATTTGACATATCACACAGAACTTATATAAAAGACTTCATTTTTGGTTGTTTATTGTTCATATGTTTCAATACTCAGGAGACACCAAACATCCGAGTTTGTTTGTTGTGAGCTTAACCTTCGACAACATTGCGATATATCCGTTCCAGAAAAAATACTTTCATTTGAATTGTTTGATTAGTTTAAAGCATATTCACAGATGATTCTGTGATTCAATTTGTCCAAAATTATTGATAAAACACTGCTCGTTCTTATTCAATTGAAAATAAAATGGTACCCTCGGTTTGGTATTGTTGTTTAAAATGTATTAACGAAAGTAAAATAAAAATAAACAAGATCATTTATTGACCAATACGTACGATTATGAAATTAGATTGATAAAGAACCCGTTTTAAGACATGTAAACCGTTAGTTCATAAATTACGTGACTAAGATTAATGATTTTGTAAATTTATCACTAGTGGCTCTGTGAGACACCGCGAGTCTATCTTTTTTCCAAAAAGGTATTTTTTTATTCGAAAAACTGAATCCACCAAAACATCTATACAATTGAACCTGCTCACAAAATTTCACAAGCATCGGTATAGAAATGCGGCGGCGGAGAGGAGACAAGCCGAACAGACGCCGGATATACGAAAGATTGTTTGTCCAAGCTGAAACAGAGAACTTCGTTCGATTCGCTCGCTCGTTCATCAACTACTTACGTCCACAATGAGTACTTTGACTACTACACATCACTTTTATCAAAAGAGCTTTTCGACCCAATTACTTACACACCGTTATAGGGCCCTTACAGGCCTTATTGTGTAAGCCCTTTAAGATGAGTATCACGTCAGTAGGATGTGTTAACAATCCGGAACGTACCTTGAGCAAGCGAGTCGTTAATAGCGTACTTCACTCCTCTTCACTCTTTCTGCGTCATTGTGCTCGGAGTGTCTCATTCATGAACCGTCATTATTCCGGTCTATTTACTTGGTTTAAGCTCTATTTTCAAACAACATTCGCAATTCATGGATTAATGTAATGATTGTTTACGAACACGAATATTATGGGACAATGCTGGAGGTCTATGAGATTTTTTAACGAGCTTTCTTTCTCATTGTTCGCCTTTCTTTGTTTGACTAGTAGTGTTTTGTACTGAAGCTAAGAAAAAGTCATTTTTAAACCATGACGCGACGTGGCGTAAGGGCGGGTAAAATATTGCAGCCTCATTTTCATTACTAAAGTACTTACGGGAAAAAGTTCAGTCGTCTAGCGCCAAAAGTGGAAAGCTATCCAAATATTGTGCTTTGAAGTAGACTGCTCGTTTCTAAGTGAACTGAATTCTTCGCGCAGGTACTCTAAATGCAATTTGTGCGAAGAGTAGCATTTTGTTGAAAACACGTAAGGAATTTGTAAAATTGCAAACAGTGGACGTCGTTTATACTGAGGAATTGTGATGAACATTATTATGGATTAATTAATTATATGAGTTTAGTGAGTCCTGACTTGAATTACAGATAACCTTTGGATTTATTGCATTTCCGTCTTATAATATGTACGTTTATAATATGCTAGTATTTAATAATGTTATTATCAATTAATATATTTTTATATCTATAAAATTTAATTATAATAGATAACCCGGGCGAAGCCGCGGTATAAAATATAACCTTTATTATTGTTAGATACTAATATCTTCCGAAATTCAATAGAATGTTAGAACTCTTTTATCAATATTGGGTCGCGTACACATACCTCTTTGGCTAAGTTCGTAGCATATTCGCTTCTGTATTATTTGCGCGCTCGTGTCAGAACGATAAGTGGCAGTCTTGGAAGCGAACAAGCTAAACATTATTTAAATGCGAACCAGATAAGAAGCGGCAAACAAAACGGACCTCCTGCGGGGCTACCACAACCGACGCCGCGCCGCGACGCGCGTCGAGTTAGATCCCCCCATCTTATCCTAACACACATTACGAGTTAGATAAGAGATGCTCAGTCGCGAGACAGGCGGCTGACCAGAAAGTTGTGCTAGACGTACTGGTCCTAGTTCAAGCAAGCGCGGGTGGTCGAATCTGCATGTTTTAACTAGGTTTTAGATAGATAGTGTCAGCGGAAGTTCAAACACATGCATTTTTAGCTTTGGACCTGCCAACACAATAACTGTGACGTGATGACACTACTGCACCGCTCGTCGCGGTCGACCCGAGGAAACTTAACTTGTCAACTATTTAGCTTTAGCGGCCTGCCATCCAACAGGATTATCAATAGTAACGAACAACTTTGCGCTAACATAATTGTTTTCGGATTTATAGACATGGAAAAAGGCGTTGGCACGAGGAAACTTGATTTAAAATATTTAAATAATTTTCGGTACATCGAAATACCTTTCATACCTTTTTCAGCGATTTGCCGAAGTTCATACGTTTGCAAGTACGAGTGGTTTTTTTTGGACTAGCACTGATCAAGTGATCACTAATGAAAACGTAAACTGGCCCATACGCATAGTAAGCAAGGTGACCGCCATGTAGGCGAGTATTTTGCCTGTCACGTCACCGAGTGGATAAGCCAGTACTTGTGCTCGGGTTTGATTAGCCGAGGCAAATGCCGTCACCTCCGGATTTTACGGGCACGTGCGTTTTATTACCTTTATTGCTTTCGATCATATTGTTTCTTTTACTCTCCTCGTAAATGTGAGCGACGTAATTATGCTTGGTGCGTGATGCTACACTTTGAGCGAACAATTAAATGGTCCTTTACAACATGCTTTTGGTAATTATCATTTTAGGACTTTGAAACACGGTGTACAAATTATGATAATAAATATGTACCTGAGATATATTTTAAAGGATTATTTGGTCTTATTATCTTTTTTGTCATACCTACTGCATGGTATTCATGAGGAGGTAACACGACTTATAAATAGAAACATCTTAGGAACAGCAAGTGAAGAAACAACAAACTTAATTGGAACCCGGCAATCACATAACATACTTTGAAAAGCTGTTTATCTAGTTTCTTGATTTCTTACTTCTGAATGGAATAGATAGCTCAAAAGAAAAACTTAACTACTAGGTACCTACTTGTATAGTATTTTCCTTTGGACTATTCAATTCTGGTTTTAACGTTTAGTTAACCGCCCACCATAGCCGCCAACCACCATACACGATCAATTGGCTACGCATTTTGAATCAATCGTAGTAAGAATTAGATTAAGTAGGTATTTTTGATTTAAAATCTAACGAAACAAAACAAAGCAACTCTGTTCCTGTTTATATCTCATTCCGTGTGAAATACTTAACATTAAAAATTTTAACTGACAACGTCTACGTTTCTTCGTTTTCTAAGAATACCATAAAGAGACTTGTTTTACTTATTTCGATCATTAAGGGCTTTTCAAACAGTACTAATGTTGTGTTGTGTTTCAAAATGTCTTTTTCTCGTATTGGCATAGCGATTATCGCACAATTGTTCGAATAATTGAATATAATTGAATAGGGTGAAGAATGATGCTAATTCCATTAAAGAGAAGGATGCCTTCGAAAAGCTTTTTGGGTGGCTGCGGCTAGAGGATATATTCCTAATGCAGCTAATTACAAGTTCAAATGGTCATACAAATTAAGGTTTTCTAACTGTTTGAACAACGGATCCCAAATAACGTTGATTTTGAACGTGGACAGCTTATTTAATAGACACCGATTCTATTTCAAACACTCAAAAGAAACGATAAATTATAAAGATTAAATAAACTCTTCATGTATACTTGTTACTTACTTTAATAATTCTTACTTTTTTTAGTTTTTCATTTACAATTTGGGAACATCTCTCGTAATATAAAACCTTCATTCTTTTTATTGAATTTTCAAGTAGGTACTTACTCCCAAATAAACATTTTTATTTGCTCATTCAACAATGAATTATTAATTATATTTAAATATTGATTTATAGTATTAAATACTCATGAAATAACCTACATATATAAACGTAAATATCCTGATTGACTAACAGGCTTATATTATAACCAACGTCCAGCCCAAACCGTTGAACCTGCAAAGCTGAATTTTTCACAATAGGTAAACTCCACCCGCAAGGGGGTAAAAGGGGGGTTAAAAGTTTTTATGGGGATGGAGTACAATTTTAAGTGAGAGACAAACTTGGGGGATACGCTTTTATTGAACTACAAAATTGAAAATTCCTTATCACGACGCTCAGACCAAGAAAAAAAGACAGACGGAGCGTTACGAACAGTCTAGTGAAGCCAACCGGTTTTCAACCAAGCCCCATAAGTTTAGCACACGCTAAACATATTAAATCGCACAAAACTCAAAAAAAATGATCTTGACAGCATTGCGACACACGCTGAAGAGTTTTGTGCAATTTTGTTTGTATATGTGTGCGTGAGCGTGTGCTAAACTTGATGTAGCTTGGTTTTGTTTGTATGTGGTTTGGCTTCACTAGACTGTTCGTAACGCTCCGTCTGTATATTTTGTTGGTCTGAGATCACGATACAAACAAGTTCCACGCTGACGGAGTCGCGGGCAGAAGCTAGTTAGGGTATATAAATGTTTTACTGAGATCAGATGGTTTTACGTATGTAGGTAATAGTACAGATGAACTATGTACTACTTGGAAACAAATAAGGTAAAATACTTAATATTATGTTTTAACAATTTAACATATCGGAGTTATGTAGTCTATATGTCTATGTCTACATAAGTATATGTAGACTTTTTGCTCATTCAAAAATAGTACGACATAATTATCATAGTTGGGTTGCCGCCAGCTGCCTCAAATCTACAATTTTATTTAAAAGTTTAGATTTTATTATTTATTAATTTCAATTTTAGGTTCCATTTAAGGTGAATAATCATGAAAGATGCGTGAAGATGTGTTTTCCTATCTTCGACACTTCGCATGCTAGACGGCTAGGTGTCCCCGTTATGGTTAGATGACGCGTGCAGCGACGCGGGGCGCGGCTCGACACGCGAATATGAGATCTCCTACGCGCGTACGTCAAACGCTCCCATAGTTCGCCATTCGTTTTGGTTTGCGCGAGTACCTGCGCTCCGCTGCGTAAAGAAGTAAAATTCGTGTTTTCCCTGGTTGTGATAAAAAGTTGGGGTTTGGGTTATCATGGTGACTTCATTAGCAAAGGGTAAGTAAGTCACACGAAATGATGGAACTTTGAACTTTCATAGATAAATGATTTCATAGCCTACTTTTATTCATTATGAAAGTTACTTATTTATTGATTATTTTATTACTTACTCGCGCTTTGTTTCTGGAAAAGAATTAAGCATTCAAAATAGTAATTCTAAAGATAGTTCAGGGTAAGGTACCTAAAAAGTATAAAAAATACTAAAGAGCAGCAGACTCTCAACGCCTTGGAAAACATCTTTAATTTCCTTGAGGAGGAAAAGTAAACACTGTCTCTCTACGTATTCAAGAAAAAAGGTTATTGTTATAAAAATACTGAATGTATAGTTTCTTCAAAGTCTTTCTTGCTTCACAACACATACCTTTAATCAATTTAAAAATGAAAAAGTTTTCTGGAAAAACGGCAATTTTATAGAATTTTTGTAAGTATATTACTTTAAGGGGCTCCCATACGCCAATGACCTTCGATCTGAATCCCTTCGTTTTCTAATGTTTTTTTAGCTTATTATATTAACAACAACGGCTTTAAGCAATATAGTATCCGATATTTACTTCAAAGTTCATTGTTTTCGAGATATTTGGCATCAAAGATGAACAATATTATGCCAAAAAACTGGTATTCTGGCCATAACTTTTGTGTTAATTAGTTTAGAATGAAAACCCCTAGACACGTTTTCAGAGACTTCATAGACGAACCCAATTATGTAGATTTCTTATATGTTGGATCTTTCACGTCAATAGAGATACGAAATAAGTGATTTTTTAGACAATGTTAAGAAAATCATAGAAAATTAAGTATTAATTTCTTTTAAAATCTGGTAGACAGAAATAGGCATAAAAGAAGAACCGATAGATAGCCATTTGACTTATAATTCTATCTGTAATGCATAATTTACTTTAAAACAAAGTTTCAACCTACTTCAATTTAGTACTCCGCCAAGCCACGAGAACATTTCCTATTTTTTTTACAATTTACCACATGAACTGATTTCCGATAGCAAATCCGTTGATTACTATGGAAAAAAACCGAATCGCTGTATGTGGGCCGATAATATTTGAGGACTTCCATCGATTCCCCAAGATCATCACCAATGGCACTTCATTAGTTCCTATTTCAACGGAATATTATCAGAACCTGTGACGTACTTTTGCACTTTTAAGTACATAATTGAGGAATTCGATAAGTCATCGGTGGTCTTCATCATCAATTCCTCGCCACCAAATTTATGATTCCGGATGTAAAGACACGAGTTATAACAGAAAATACCAAAATCACTACACGCGTGCCTAATAAAATTGAGGAGTCCCCTCAATTCCTCATGGGTCCCATCATCTAACTTAATTTTGATAAAAATGGGACCCACCTGGAAGTATATATGTTGCAGGGAAATGGTCAAAGCAGAGATTTGATCAAATCTCTAAGGGATATGATCAAATCACGCAGAATGTTAAAATGGCCAATCCATTTTATCAGTTACCTAATACAAATCAGTAATTTGATCAAACCGTTTAAATGACTAATGATTTAGGAGCCAATATCTGCGAGTTAGTTTCGTCAATTCACTGACGCGTTTCAGGGATTTATCAAATCACTAAACAAATCTAGTGAAATGAAAAAACGAGTTGCCTTTTTTGTCCGATTTCGTCATTTCACTAAACAGATTCAGAGTTTTGATCAAATGACTGATTTGTATTAGGTAAATGATAAAATGGATTCGCCATTTTAACATCCTGCGTGATTTGATCATATCCCTTAGGGATTGGTTCAAATCGCTGTTTTGGCCATTTCACTGCGACATACAATACAATACAATACAATACAAATATTCTTTATTGCTCACCAGACATAGTAAAAAATAAAAAAAGAGGTAAGTTAAACATAAACAATGGTAGACAACAGGCGGACATATACATACGAACAAAAAAATATTTTCGAATCGGCTCATCAATGACGGAGTTCTGGGGTAACAAACATTGAAAATAATAATAATTATAAGAAAAAAAATACAGCCGAATTGAGCACCTCCTTTTTTATGAAGTCGGTTTAAAAAGTAGGCGATACAATTCAAAACTTTTCAAAAATCGATGAAAACCTCGGGTAGGCCCTTTAAGAGTTTTAATCTCTTTTTAGCCCCCAAATCGGACATTTCACCTGTTGCAATGCAACATACGCTTCAAAAGAAAAAGTCAGGATGTCGTGTCTACTAAATAATAACGATACATACGGGGCTCGACGGTCCACAGACCGTTTCATTTTTCGAAATCTAACTTATGTAAAAATATTTTTCAGATTTATCTAGCTATATTTGTTTAACCCTAGTGGTTAAAATGTCAAAACAATTTGGTAAATACGACGACGTTGTTGCTTAAAGCAAAATGCTGTAATACTAAAATGTAAAATGTACTACTTCCATGTCGCTACCTTTTCGCGCTATCAGAATTCAATAACACAAGTTTTCTATGAATTACTTATACGTATTATACTGTTATGTAATTAAGGATTTACTAACGAACTCAAATAACATTATACAAGTTGTACAGATTACGCCTGGTCACAAGGCCTTGACTGGCCGACCTCCGGTCGTTACATAAATTCGTGCTGAACGGGACTGAAAATTACATTAAGAGAACCCTCATTCCGCTAGAATCACTACCCTAAATCACCTCTAAAAACTGTTGCGCGCTGCATTCTCGGCGTCGGCGCTAATCGGATACGACTGGTCACCAATTAGGTAACTTTTCTTCCTAACTGATAGTTAATGAATAAAACTGTGTACGTATGTTATAACTCACTGTGTACGTATGTTATAACTCACTGTGTACGTATGTTATAACTCAAAATAACCAATAGGTACAATGTCTTCATTACTTTAACATCCCAATCGCATTCCAGTTATCCCATTTAGTGCCAATCATGAACACAAATACATGTGATGTGAACATTAACCCATTCAAGGCCAAGGCCTCTATTTACGGGTGATTTTCGCTACAAAGCGGATAAATGCTGCTACGCGCTACAGCGTAGCACACGTAGCGTTGCTTGGCCTGCTTGAGAGCGTAGTGTGGCGCTGAATGGGTTATGTTTTGACCGCTCGTTTTTATGACCATTGTGTGAGCTTGGAACCCAGCAAGCGAACATCGTTGAATTATCATTGGCATTGAAAGCGACGAACATAATTCTTAATTCATTACTTCTGGAACACACAATACAAACGTCGGCTCATCAGAACAAACACTACTATACAGACAACGGGCGGCGTGGTGTCGCCTAAAGCACCCCGCACCATGACATTACCTATTTTATTTCATACTCCCTATACATTGATCACTCAAGAGGAGGTGCAAAATGAACATTTATATATGCTACATAATATTTCAAACAATTATTACAGCGCACTCCACACGTTGCAATTAAATAATATATGCCGGCCTAAATTCGGGAAAGCGTGTGTTATTAATATACGCAGGGTATGTCCTCATTATTCTCAGATACACACATCAACCAGGCGTGCTGTTGTAATTTTGTTACGAAAATTTAATCCACGTACCGCAAAGTTGTGGTCACAGGGCCTAGATTCAGAGCCAAACGTACACGAAACATTGTGTTTTACATTTTTACTACAGGAACTTGGCTCCTGTCTAAAGACATTTAAATCAGAATCGTTACAATATTATCTTCAAATCTATTAAAGCACATACCAATTTGCTAGCGAGAAATGTGTAGATACATTTCACTCAGCCGGATTTAGCGTCACTCGTCATGACTACATTAATTTGAACCTCGCGCTTTGTAATAAATTCACATGCCACGAAATTATACATGGAGTCGAAATGGCAAATATGACTAACGTTAATTTGATAAAGGATGATTGCTGTTTCTGTTTAAAACTTAATTATGAAATGGTAGCTGCTGGAACGTTACTGTTGATTGATGAAGGTTTTTGAAAATCTACAATCAAATTGTGGAGTTAACATACCTATTTCTTCAATCTTCTTTAATTAGGGAACTTTACATTCGACCCACGCCTGAAAACCTAAACAATTGTTGGATTAAGTAAACAATTTATTTTTGATTTCTCACCACTTGCAGCGCAATTTTTGCACCGTTACCGATTTTAAAACTTATTTATTCTGATTGCTGATGCACCTCAAAGCGCTCACTTATCAAAAGAATTATCTCAAACCTTTGTGCGATTCCCGATAGAATTTCTAGGTTTTCCAGAATTTCAGTTCATCATCTAGCTTGTAATCTTCAGCGTCAAAGATATGCTTTTCCGGGATTATTTTGAGCTGCATTCTCTTCAGACACTGAATGTAAAAGATTCTTAGATTATTCTCAAAACTTGTACCGTGCTATTCCGGGATATACCTATCTAAATTCAATTAAAAACTCATCAAAATCGCCTTTGATATCAAATGATACCACCTGAAATAACGATATGTGCTCAGTGTGAAGCCAGTGTACCGTTTACCGTAATGGGTCGTATTCCCTTTTTCCCGCCGGCCGCGCGCCTGGCCGGTTGGCGATCGACGAACCATACTTTTTTCACGTTTCTACTTCCTCCATGAAAGAGGTTCATTACGTGTGTTTTCCGTTAAGCTTATTTGAATATAATTTGTTTTCTTAAGAGTTAATGGATTTTTATGTGCATTTGAATTAAAGAGGTGCGTTGTTTAAGGCTAGATTTGACCAAACGGGAAAATGAAATAATTTTAAATAAACTCTATTTTTGATTGCTCTAATTGTATTTATTCATAAACGTCATGTTGGAAGTCTTTTTTTTAAACGTATGGCTAGAATTTACGAACGCTTATTTCGATTTAGTGGGTTTATTATTAAATTAGTCACCATCTTCCTAGGGTTTTTTTCCGAAAGCGCCCTAATCGAACTATACTTTTCAATTATCAGTAATAAATTGTGTGAAGGATTCAGGTTACATGATGGAACGGTTGAAAATGATTTATGTTTCGCCGTTTAGTGGGTTTTACAATTTGCTTTGTGATTATTGATTAACCATCACCTGTCATATTATAATTTCTGCAAACAATTATTGAACACCAAAATTAATATGTGACTCATCATCCTCATCATATCAGCCCAAAAGAAGTCTACTGCTGGACATAGGCCTCCCCCAAAGAGTGCCAAAGTGACAGGTCCTGCGCCACCCGCATCCAGCATATTATGTGACTCAGTTGTACAAAATAAAGGTAACCCTTATATGCCGCCTCATTTATTAGTGTCCGGCGTAGCATTAGTTAAAATCAGTTTAGAAGCAATTAAACTCAACTCATAGTTGCAGGCGCGACACAACGGGCATTAAACAGAACGAATTGAGGTCGGGGTTGAGGTTTCGCTGGGAGAGCAGTCTGTAGGCCCCCAGTGTCCTAAGACATAATAGCCACAAGTTCAACAAGAGCCTCGTAACTTGTCACACCGCGGCTCACATTTTGGTTTTGTCGCTTTCGTAAAACTAGTGCCTATGCCAAATCTTGGGATTAGGTGTCAAAGCGGACCCTGGGCTCCCTTAGGGGCACAACCGGGAATAACGCTAGGAGAATGATGACTACGTAAATTTAAACTTAGTTTATTTTAAGTATCCTACATTCAGCTAAACATTGAAATTCATAAAGGCAAATGAGAAAAATATTTTGTTTGTAAATAGTTTTTATTTCAAATATAAATCTCTCTCTCTCTCTCTCTCTCTCTCTCTCTCTTTATCTCCGTCCTTTCCTTATTCTTGAGGATCGTGATCACTGTTTGCAGCCCTGTTGATGTGTCTCCATCGGTCTCGATCCATAGTTTCTTTACAAAATTTCTTCTTCGAACTCTGACTTTCCACTCTTTGGAAGTGAGGCGCAATTTTGAAAAATCAACTCAATTTTGTTTGCCGTGTTTTACGAGGAGAGTCAGATTGCCTAGAACTAGTGGAATAATTTGGGAGGCTGCACGTTCCAGAAGTTCCACGAATGGCTCTTAGACCTCGTACGCGCCCGCTTTTAGCAGTGCCTCCGGCTTGCACTGTGTCACACAAGAACTCGCCGCGGCTCCGTGCCCTGATGCTGCTAAATGCCATCTTGGTATCAACACCCTAGTGTGGTCTGCTTGCGTGGCGATGGACAGCTAGCTGTAGGCAGTGTCTGAAGTTTTCTGAGATGAAGGATGATAGGCTATCTCGTGTACGTCGTTGATTATTATTATTATTGCTTTGTTCCTTTAAATTGATGTCTCGTTTCACAGTGTATTAGACGTAAGTAATCTGCAATGCTGTGTAAATATTTAGGTAAATAACTAAATAGTTGCCCTCACTGCTTCATGACATTTACTTGAGGATGTGGCCTGATCTGACCGTCTAACTTGGCGTGCGTCCTCGGGCCCTTTTGCCTTCAAATATTTATATTATAACTCATAACGGTTCTTAGATTAACCAAGGCAATGATTGACCACTGCGTTGGAAGTTGGTGACAGTGATATCACAAAATTCAGGACCTGCCCCCTATATCCACCAGCGTCGGCGTATTTTTGACGGCATTAGTAAATTTGAATTTTTGCAGCTCACTATCTACATGTTTGAAAGACTTCTTAAAGTTATTAAATACACTTCTAGTTTTTTCATAAAGATACAAGTACTGCATTTCAGGTATACGGTATAAAACTTAAATACGTTCGTGGTATTTATTTATGATTCATAAAGAGTATTAAAGCTCTTTTATATGACCTCGTCCGCACAAACATAAATTATGAGATGCTTAGATACATTTAAATAAATTCGCTTGAAAAATGCTCAGACCAAGAAAATATACAGACGGAGCGTTAAGAACAGTCTAGTGAAGCCAACCGGTTTTCAAGCAAGCCTCATAAGTTTAGCACACGCTAAACAAATTAAATCCCACAAAACTCGAAATAAATGATCTTGACAGCATTGCGACACGTGCTGAAGAGTTTTGTGCAATTTTGTTTGAATATGTGTGCGTGAGCGTGTGCTAAACTTGATGTAGCTTGGTTTTGTTTGTATGTGGTTTGGCTTCACTTGACTGTTCGTAACGCTCCGTCTGTCTTTTTTTCTTGGTCTGAGGAAAAATGGAATCAATTCAATGGGAAAAGCGTTTAATTTGCAATAGATTGCGAAATGACAAAACTGGTCATCGACAGAGAGAAATTCGAAATGCTATTCTGTAGAATTGCGGTTGGATGCAGCGGCAAAGGCTATGTTCTATCAAATCTTGATTCTGGTTTTGGAAGCAATGCAATAGAGAGGCTAGTGTTTGACGGAAGCAGGATGGGTCCCTGTTTGGTCGAAACAGGATGCTTCCGCAATAGGATCTAAATATGAGTATCCTTTTGCTTCTCAAACTAAACACTTTACTCGTGATATATCCTACTTCTTACTAATATTATAAATGCGATGTAAGTTTGGAGGTTTGTAAGCCAATCACGCCCAAACGGCTCAACTAATCTGTATGAAATTTTGCACGAAGATACTTTATAGTCCGGACGAATATATAGTTTTCATCCCGGGTTCACGCAGGCGAATTCACGGGCGGAAGCTAGTAAGATAATACAAACATGCACTGTTTTCATCATAATTGGATACGCGTACGGCCACCGGTGATCTATATATATAAATGTAATGTAATGTCCTGACACTCCTGACTGACTCACTCATCAACGCACAGCCGAAACTACTTGGACTAGAAACTTGAAATTTACACCAGTACTTCCTTTTATATTGTAGGCAACGGATAAGACGGGATTTTTTGGAAATTCCATCCCTAAGGGGTTAAATGGGGGTGCAAAGTTTATATGGGGGAATCATTATTTTTTTAACTAGAGACTTGAAACTTTGTAAAAAGATTACCTATTAAGATACAAAAAAGTAATTTCAGCGTTTTAGAAAATTCCACCCCTAAGGAGGTTAAATAGGGGTGCAATGTTTGTATTGGGGAAACATTAATTTTTGAACTATGAACTTGAAACTTTGTAGAAAGATTACTCATTGGGATACAAAAAAAATGATTTCTGCGTTTAAGAAAATTCCACCCCGATGGGGGTTAAATAGGGGTGCAATATTTGTATGGGGGAAACATTCATTTTTAAACTAGAGTTTTGTAACTTTAGGTTATTTTTATAACGTGGGCTAGGTACAAAACGGGATTTTTGGAAATACCACCCCTAAATAAAGGGGGTCAAATAGGGGTGCAAAGTTTGTATGGGGGAATCTTTTTTTTTGAGCTAGAGACTTGAAATTTTGTAGAAAGATTACTAATTAGAATACAAAAAAGCAATTTCTGCTTTTAAGAAAATTCCACCCTTAAGAGGGTTAAATATGGTTGCAAAGTTTGTATGGAGGGCACTTTATTTTTTGAGCTGGAAACTTTAAACTTTGTAAAAACATTACTTATTAAAATACAAAAAAAGTAATTTCTGCGTTTTAGAAAATTCTACCCCTAAGGGGGTTAAATGGGGGTGCAATGTTTGTATGGGGGAAACATTATTATTTGAACTAGAGACTTGAAACTTTGTAGAAAGTTAACATATTAAAATACAAAAAAAGTAATTTCAGCGTTTAAGAAAATTCTATCCCAATGGGGGTTAAAAAAGGTTGAAGGTTTTGTACGGGGAACACTGGATTTTTTTAAGAGATGTACTCTTAATTAACTTGTCTCCATTTCTCGATTTCCAGTGGTGAGTTTAAGATTGTTTTCACAGCCTTACGATATTCAACTTTTTTTTAAATCTCACTCATAATAACTAAGATCCCCATTTTCTAGCTCCAAATCCATGCGTCGCTCTATATCTTGCAGAGTCATTTTTGCCAAATATTAAAATTAGATTAAAGCATGAGGTAACTCACGGAATAAATATTAGGCATTCTGCAAACAATTCCCGTAATATCATTGGAAAATCTTTAATAGTACATTACGTAACTAGGGCGGTGAATTCGTGAATGCCCCAGATCGCAGGTGTTTGTGGCCCGAACCGAAGGTGAGGGCCATAAATATGCGCTCTGGGGCTTTACGAATTACCGCCCGTGTTGAGTACAAAATTTTACGTCTTCACCTGGCCACAATGTGAGTTTTCCCGTACGCGCAACGTGCAGTAAAACTCGCATTATGGCCAGGTGTGACGTAAAAATTCTTTAACAATCGCATATCAGGGTCTGCCACTGTTTGGAATGTAATATGTCTAGACCATTTTAACTAAGAATAAAATTCACTTACCTATTTAAAATCTTTGTCATCATCAAAAATCTACGCGGACGAAGTCGCGGGCGGCCGCTAGTTTGGATATAATTTCCAAAACTATTAAGTCAGTAGTAAGTAAGGAGTAAGCACTTAATCCGATGTTAAAATCCAAATAGTATAGACTAATCATGGAATGCCACTTATTCTTGTTCGATTAAATTCAACGTTTCCAGTTATTTCCCGTTGAAAGTAAGTAATGTAAAATAGTACTAAGAGGTGTATGTTACGGGCGAAATAGCGTGGGTAGAATTAGTTACGGGCGAAATATGCCATGCAAAAGTACATAATGCCACTAATTTTATTACCGCTAGTCACTAAATGAGACACTGAAGCTTGCTCAAATAAAAAAAAATTAAAAGGTTGTCTAAGGTTTGTGGAGCAAAAGTATTTCAGTACTTTACTTTACACAACTAAACTGTATTCTAAATATTTTGCTAACGTATTTTCATTGCGTTTTACTATTTTCTTCGTCTTGTGAGTTATCCAACCAGCCAGAGGCGTGGCATTTTACCAGGGGTTGATTAAAAAGCCTGCAATCACCTCGTTTGTCTTCCATGACACCAAACCGTCGGACAAACTTTCTGTTAGTTCGCTTGATTGCGATCACTTTAGCGTTTACCTTTAAACCATCAATTCCATTAACCATTTTACCGTTTCAATAAAAAAAACAGCGAGTTGTATAAGAGATACAACCGTTAATAATAAGTGAATAAGTCTGACGTTGTTGGTTACCTCTTCTATAGCTCCAAACCACAAAAAGATATGATGAATGAGAAACTTAAACACTTAAATGAGAACCTGTTACAATTCAGATTAAATAATTTCAAACAAATACAAGTATGGAATTGATACTTTCGTGACATAAAAATTGTACTCAACATAAAGGTTAAACTTACGAACCCTTCGGGAGGTCTATTCCGTGGGATTCCGTGTCGGGGTTCTGCGTTCCAGTTTGCGGGGGTACACACACCGTGAGAACCTTTTAGAAGAACTCCAAGTGCCCACGTTGCCCGTAGTGACAATGAATACGTGAGTTAAGAACTATTATTATTAGTATGAATAAAATTACGAATAATACTCGTAATCGTGTGACAGTGATAATGCTGTGACCATCCCTAACATTAGCTGAAGTTTTGTTGTACATTTTCTCCTGTATAAGGGATCAAGTTCTACACCGAGTAACTGCTGTGTTAAGACGTGGAATGCTTTGACTTAGTGTGTCTAACGTGTACCGTGTCAAGAGCCCCGTGACTGCAGCACGGCGAGGTGACGAAGCGGGACCTTACGTCTACATTATCGCGTTAAAGGCAGGGCAACGGTAATTGTTAACGGTCTCTGTTTATGTATGTAATCCATGTGTTCTTGAGCAGCTTTCCATGAACACTGCATTGTTACTGATAACCCCATTACCAGCCTATAAAGATTAGGATATAGGACTAGGACTAGGAATCCGTGGCACATATATTGATATACAATATAACATAAATATAAATTATGTAGGAACTTCTTATAAAAGAGAGAAAAACTGCTTATTTGGCGTATTTGATTTTCGGTCACAAAAAAACTGTGGTCTTCTTTTAAAACAATTATAAATAAAAAAATATCAATGAAACTCTAAAAATCTATGTATTCTCTCCCTGGTGGCATATTAAATTTCAGTGACAATGGGCGCTTCACTTTAGTTTAGATTTTTAAAGTGATGGTTCACTTCGTGAACATTGCTTTTAAACCTTTCCCCGACTACGATGCCGTTTTACGACGACTGAGCACCATATCTTTGCCTGTACTAAAAATACAAGCTATCTTTGTACCAGTTCTCGTACAAATATGTTTATCGCTTCGCCCTGTTATGTAGGCGACTGTATAAGGTTGACTTCCGTTACCTACTATCTAGATACAATCTAACTATTTATCGACCTTAGACCAAATCCGCTAGTCAGCTAGTCACCTGTTAACTGGCTATTCGTGTGCATGCGACCGCGTAATGGTCTCTCAGGCGATACTTACTTTGGAGGAGGTTCTCTTGAAACAGATTATGCATATTGTATTCAGAGATTGCGATTCCTGAGGGCCTTTGGTGTGCTTATAGCAAGGATTGAGCGATCATTGACCTTGCAGATAAATATAGAAGATTCATTTTCAATTACATAAAATGTGTATGATTATTTGTGGAAGAACTCTAAAGTTTTAACTTTTGCCTATTGCTCGTAACTGTAAAGCCCATTATAACGTAACATAGTATTTCATAAGTACCAACGGTAAATAATTGAAAACCAAAAATTTTAATTCAGCAAGTTAAACGTGCTATACGATTTGTATGCGCACAAGTTGCTTTTTGGAGCAGTTTTGCTATTTGGATCTACAGTTAAAACTCGTTAAATTATTTTTCAAATTGAATAGAGAGCGTTCTTACTAACTATTTTGGGGCAGCAAGATCGTTACAGCGTAGTACCTACGTAAAACAGGCGGGGTCAATTGGCCTAACGGGTGGAAACTTAAAATTTAAGTTTATATGGGTGCTCCATATTACACTTCATCTTCCCACAACAAGTCGAAGGCAACCTTCTTCGCTTTCCAACCAGGGTTATTGTAACAACGACGCGTCGATAAAGTATAGTGCACACTGCTGCGCAACATGTGTCAATTTAACGCTTGGTAGATCAAAGCCTAGCAATGAATTAACCCTGCGCCCGGCCGCCTGCCGTCAAATAAATGTCAATATCATGGGAAAGCTTAGGTTAGCGCCGAATATGTGGTTGCGAATTGATCCTTATCAACGTGTCAACAAACATGATAAAAACATAAGCCATTTTGCTGCTTTGGAGCACAATTCCTAATAGAATAGTGAGTTTTATTAGCAAAGTAAAGCACTACTAGGTAATTTAAGTTTTAAGTCTGACATAACTTCCCCTTGTTCTCATTCGAATATCGATATTAAAAATCTCCGCACAATCACTTTGCTTTATATTCATAAAATGACTTTGAAATATATTTACAGCCCTTGACGTATAATGTGTTGAGTGTGACTTTCTGTGAACTTTTTTTGCTACTATTTTACGCCATTTTTTCTGTGATTATATATATCTCTATAAGACGTGTAGGCATATAGTGTTATATATAGGAAGTTATTTATATTCTATTCTATTCTATATGTAAGGGGCCATTCATAAATTACGTCATTTTTTTGGCGATTTCCTTGAAATGGACCTTCCCCGCCTAATAAAATGACTATCGTCATCCAATGGCCAGCCCCCCCCCCCCCCCCCTCCCCCTATTTTGAAATGACGTAATTTATGAATGACCCCTAACGCGTTAGATACACGTATTCTTATCGATACATGTAAAAGATTCAAAGATTTATTTTGCGCGGAATGCAGTTACATAGTTATTACAATTACAATATCATAGTCCAGTGCATTCAGCCTGCGTGCAGGCGTCCAAAACATTTTGTTGAGGAGCGTTATATTCCATAATAATAATCATAAAAATTAGCATTAACAAGTAAAAATTATAATAATAACAGATGCAAACAAGAATAATAATGTCAAATAATAATGAAATACAAAATGTCTGTCAGGTTCAATAATGGAGAAGCGGAGAGTAAATTAACATGTCTTAACATGTATCACTATTTATTGGGCAGTATTCAATCATCGTTTGATCTACAAAGTTGAACTGATGATGAAGACCACAGATGACTTATGGAACTCCTCAAGGATGAAAAGTAACTAGTAAAGTGTAAATTCTGAGATCCTTGAGGAATCGACGGCACTCCTCAAATTTTATCAGCCGTGTATCATATAGTGACTTTGATTTTTTCTGTAATAATCTAATAATCAACGCATTTGCTCTCGGAAAGCATTTCATGTGGTAAATGGGGAAAGGAAATGTCAAAATTTTCATGTAAAAATATGGTTTCGTAAAGTACAGAATTGAAGTCGGTTTAAAGTAATAATTTACTTAAAATACAGTTTATACTCGTATTAATCTGTATACTTTCAGTAATAATTTACCAAAAAAAAGTCAAATTATCACTTCCCAAAACATTTTTCGCAGAATTTCATTTGCCAAATTAACACTCGACAAATAATTCTGACGCAAACCTTATGTTTGGCATATTCATGTTTATATATCGTTTACCAACTGGTACTTTGAGCAAATTTCATTCAGTCAAATATGATAGTTGGCATAATATGTTTTAACCAAAAAAAAATAAGGCAAATGATTTTTATCATCAATATTTAATTGACCATTTCTATTCCGTCGGTTAATCAGCAGAGGAACTCTTGACAAATCAGTTGCATCTTTATTTCAATGGTGTATGAGATACACAATAAAATAACGTTTTTTTTTGTTAAGTGGGTAGGGAAAATTAATTTGTGTAGATGTAATTCTAACCTAACCGCCAGCGTGTCAACGTAACCCAGCTTCGCGGGGTGCCTATTTCCGCTCTAAGGGACACAAGCTGACCCTAACCTAACCTACCAAATAATACAATTGTTACCATTGTTTGTTTTTTTACTGCTAGGAGGCTTCGCCCCCCAACCCCCCCTATTTTGGCTGCCCTAACCTAATTTAACGCCTTTGCCTACCGACCTACTTAGCCATGTTTTTTTTATTTAAGGGACGGTCCCCGTTTTATTAATAGTATTTTGGTAAAATGTCATAACCTCATAACCCAAACAATCGTGATTTTTATCTATTTATAGTTTGCCATAACATTAACTTGACGAAATGTTTATTGTGTAATGTTTTTTTGCCTTATTAAAGCATTTGCTAAAAGAGCACATGCCATAACGTAATTTTTCGTAATAATATTTTGCTGAATAAAAATTTGACGTAATGAAAGTATTCGTATTAAAATTGTGCCAAAGTTTGCATTGGCAAACAAAATGGTTGTTAAAATTTGTTTGGGATATGAAATTTGACCAAAATAAATTTGGTAAAACAACAGGATCCCCAAAGAATAATTATTATTATTGATTGATATATATATACCTTCTTGAGCGTTAGGTAAATCTAATTCACCCTGAAGATTACTTAATCGGTTATTTATCATAGTAGTCTGTTATTATTTTTATTTCTTATCATTTAAATAAAGAAGTACGTCATTATATAATATATAAACAGAAAGTAATTTTGAACAGCTTACAAAGCTTTGCAGAATTTGTTCTTGAGACGTTTCCCGTTAGTAAACTTTAGAAGTTTATTTAGGGAAGGTAATAACCCAGGGAGAATGCCATGCAAAAAAGCTATGTCGCAGGTCAGCAATATATTTATAAAACTGGAGATTTTCCATCGGTTATAAAACAAATGACTATTTACGCTCATAGTATGAAATCAACAATTAATGGTGCTTCTCCAAAGGTTGCCAACATATGACTAGACTGAAAGTATAAAAACCACAATTACCCGGTTAAGCCTTTGCGAAAATATTCGTAAAATGTCTTCTGATTCAGCTGCCGAGTCTTACTCTAACGAGCTCCAATATGCTTACCCCCTATACCTGATTAAATGTCCATTTCACACACATTAAGTGTCAATTGTACTGTATTTTCTTTTTTGTCTGTGTGTCTTTTGTGTAGTGAATAAATGTCTTCTTTCTTTCTTTCTTTTCTTTATTTCATAACGATGTACTTAAAGTGGACAGGAGTTTGTTCCCGCTTTCATTATTGAGACAAAATATTCATCCAAACAAAATATGAAAACTTAGACTTGTTAATTAGGCATACAATTCTAGCAATCCCTATTGCTGAAACAGACCAGCTTAGAATAAAGAACGCGGGCAGTGCCGTGAGGGAAAATAATAGCCTACGACAGTTCCGAACGATCCTTCTACAATACATATCGTCATCTAAAAATTATGCACCTCCCAAAATTATGAAACCGAAAATGTTGCAGAAGGAGTTGATTACTCGTATCAACTAAATAATTATATGTAAGTCATTGATGTACGCCGTTTTGTCATTTTAAGAATAGCTCTTCTTCCAAAATTACTTTATAATTAAAGTCTCCAGTACATTCTTGGAGAATTCTTGTTCACTTTCGTCTGGCAAAGTTATGCTCACTGGTTAGGAAACAATTTTCTACTCTCATGCGACAGAAACATTTTTATAAAGCCATAATTTAATTAAAAATGATGTTCGTTAGTAAGCGTATAACTTGAGAACAGCTAGAGCGATTTAATTGTTCCGGTAAAATTATAAATGTACCAATTATTCCGTACTTTTGTGCGATAGGATAGGCGACATAAAGACACACTTATTTCTCTTTGTAGACTGTACATACTTAATACATTTTGTATCTATACTTGGATGTAGGTAAGGATAGGATCATGAATGCCAATACTAGTTTGAATATAAAACAATGACTTATGTTATGAACATTTTGTATATTAGCGCTTGCTTCATGTGCACCGTAGTGTGCTGGTTCCATTGATGTTTATGAATAAGAATATGGTACGCAGATATCTAAATATATAAAAGAAGAAGCTGACTGACTGACTGACTGACTGACTGACTGGCTGACTGACTGACTGACTGACTGACATATCAACGCACAGCCCAAACCGCTGGGTCTACGGATTCCAAATTTGGCACGTAGGTTCCTTATAAGGTGTAGGGGAGCACTAAGAAAGGATTTTTCAAAACTCACCCCCTAAGGGGGTAAAACGGGCGTCCAAAGTTTGTATAGGGGAAGCATTATTTTTTGAACTAAAGACTTAAAACTTTGTAGGAAGATTACTTATTAAGATACAAAAAAAGCACTTTCAGCGTTTTACAAAATTCCACCCCTAAGGGGGTTAAATAGGGGTGCAAAGTTTGTATTCAAAACTACTGGGACTACAAACTTGAAATTTACACCAGACCTTCCTTTTATGACGTAAGCAAGAGATAAGACGGGATTTTTGGAAATTCTATCCCTAAGGGTGTTATATAGGGGTGCAAAGTTTGTATGGGTGAAACATTATTTTTTTTACTAGAGACTTGAAACTTTGTAGGGATATTACTTATTAAGATACAAAAAAAGTTCTTTCAGCGTTTTAGAAAATTCCACCCCTAAGGGGATTAAATAGGGGTGCAAATTTTGTATTCAAAACTACTGGGACTAGGAACTTGAAAATTGCACCAGAACTTCTTTTTATGACGTAGGCAGGGGATAGAACAGGATTTTTGGAAATGCTATCCCTAAGGGGGTGAAATGGGGGTCCCAAGGTTGTATGGGGGAACATTATTTATTGAACTGGAGACATAAAACTTTGTAGGAGGATTACTTATTGATACCAAAAAGGTACTTTCGGCGTTTTATAAAATTCTACCCCCAAGGGAGTTAAATAGGGGTGCAAAGTTTGAATTAAAAACTACTGTGTCTAGAAACTTGAAATTTACACCAGATTTACCCTTTTATGACATAGGCAAGGGCTAAGACGGGATTTTTGGAAACTCTGTCCCTAAGGGTGTTAAATAGGGGTGCAAAGTTTGTATTGGAGAAACATTATTTTTTGTACTAGAGACTTGAAACTTTGTAGGGATATTTCTTATTAAGATACAAAAAAAGTTCTTTCAGCGTTTTAGAAAATTCTACCCCTAAGGTGGTCAAATAGGGGTGCAATGTTTGTATGAGGTAAACATTATTTATTGAACTAGAGACTTGAAACTTTGTAGGAAGATTACTTATTAGGATACAAATAAAAATATCCTTGGCGTTTTTAAAATTCCAACCCTAAGGAGATTAAATAGGCGTGCAAAGTTTGTGTTCAAAACTACTGGGACTACAAACTTGAAATTTACACCAGAACTTCCTTTTATGACGTAGGCAAGGGATAAGACGGGACTTTTGGAAATCCTATCCCAAAGGGGGTTAAAAAGGGGTGCAAAGTTTGTATGGGAGAAATATGATTTTTTGTACTAGACTTGAAACTTTGTAGGGATATTACTTATAAAGATACAAAAAAAGTTCTTTTAGCGTTTTAGAAAATTCTACCCCTAAGGGGGTCTATTAGGGGTGCAATGTTTGTATAAGGGAAACATTATTTATTGAACTAGAGACTTGAAACTTGCTAGGTATTTTACTTATTAGGATACAAAAAAAAGTATTTTCAGCGTTATATAAAATTCCACCCCTAAGGGGGTAAAATAGGGGTGCAAAGTTCATATTCAAAGCTACTGGGACTAGAAACTTGAAATTTACACCAGAACTTCATTTTATGACGTAGGTAAGGGATAAGACGGGATTTTTGGAAATTCTATCCCTAAGGGAATAAAGTAGGGTGCAAAGTTTGTATGGGAGAAACATATTTTTTTGTACTAGAGACTTGAAACTTTGTAGGAATATTATTATTAAGATACAAAAAAGTACTTTCAGCGTTTTATAAAATTCTTCCCCTAAGGGGGTTAAATAGGGATGCAATGTTTGTGGAGGGGAAACATTATTTATTGAACTAGAGACTTGAGACTTTGTAGGAAGATAACTTATTAGGATACAAAAAAAGTAATTTCAGCGTTTTATAAAATTCCACCGCTAAGAGGGTTAAATGAGGGTCCAAATTTTGTATAAGGGAAACTTATTTTTAGCTACTACGTACTTAAAACTTTGTGGACAGATTACTTATTCATTTACAAATAAAGTGCTTTCAGCGTTTTTGAAATAATAACTCCTAAAGGGGTTAAAAAGGAGGTCCAAAGTTTGTATGAAAAAAAAAGATTAGTTAGACAATTTTATTCGAGAATTCACAGGAGAAATCCTAAGGATAAATGAGTAAACAAGTGTTTCCGGTTTTTTGAGAATTCAACCCCTAAAAGGAGACATGTGGTGACAAAATCTGAAAATCGACATCGGCATCTATTGTTTCTATGGTTTATCGGGTCGCTGATTAGGAAAACAACAACGATTTTACATTCCAACGTGGCGTCTAAATATCAATATGGGCGTTGTTATTACGGTTTTTTGGGACGTTAATAACGAAAATCACATAGATTTTAAAATGTAATGTTGTGGACATGAAAATTCATGAAAATATTTGTGCCAAATTGCAATTCAATCGGTCCAGCTTTTTTCGTAGCAAATCGGTTGTAACAGACGGACTGACAGACAGCCACACGTGATCCTATAAATAAGGGTTCTATTTTTGCTTTTGAGGTATGGAACGAGACCCGCATTATATAGGGTTATAGGTTTTAAAGTTTGTATTTGGTGCCATCTCGATCGTCAGCAATCGGTACCTAGGCGAGTGCGGGCGGCGTGGCGGGACGGGAGGGTAGGAGACATTGGGAAAGTGCCTGCATCCGTAATAAGTACATTCAAGGTGCTGCACGAAGATCTGCTAACTTTTAATAAGTTAAGCATTTTGGCCGCCGTAAATTAAAACAAATTTTTGGGTATTTATGTTAAATACTGGTTCGAAAAGCATGGAAAAAAAATCTTAGGAAACAAGCCTATAGCAATGTCCAGGCCACAAATTTGACTTAACATTCGTGGAGATATTTTGGTATTTCAACATTAATGTTCATGAACATAAAGTAGCTTTTATTCCAGAGGACAGATTCTCATTAATCATGATTGTAAATTTAATAACAGAAATACGTACATACATACATACATACATTGACGCCTTTATTCCCAAAAGGGGCAGGCAGAGCACGTGAACTTTATGTTCCAGCGCCACTTTTAGCATAAATGTGAGTATAAAAGATCGACAAAAAGTGATATTGCTTAGGTTGTTAGCCCATCACCCACAACACACTTCAACCCTGCTCTCTTAATCGACTTTTACGACACACACGGGAAGAAAGAGGGTGGTGAAATTCTAACCCGCCACCACACGGGCATAAATATAATAGTAAATAAAAATTAATTTACCATAATGGGTTATGACGAAGGGTTATTAGTAGGGGAAGTTAGTAGTAGTAGGTTAGGAGGCGGCGTAGCAATTCAACAATTATTGGAAAATTACTTTTACTACGCGGGCGAAGCCGCGGGCAAACGCTAGTACGTTATATAAGCCATGTCCTTTAGAATTTTCCCGCGCGTATTTTTCAAAACAAACGAAAACATTGTGCAACATGATCTTTTATTTTTCGGCAGAAAATTCGTCTACATGACTACGGAAATTTACGACTAGCACGGAACGTAAAATTTTGAGAGTGAATGGATTCCACAAATATCTACTCGACGGAGCAGCTCATTGTTCAATCTTTTATGCATATTTATGGGCACATAAAAATTAGGAACGCCTTGTCAGCTACTTTATCGATTGAGTTAGGGAAAATAAATTTATGGACAAAGGCTACGGCATTGACGGTTGGAACATATCTCGTGGTTTCGAGAAGACATAAGATAAGCGGTAGTGTAGGTAAAATCTATGGTGTGGCCGACACATAAAATTATTCGAAAAATAGACTACCTAGGGTCAAATACAGTAAGTGAACAGTCGCCTACCGAGAAAATAGCTCTCCTGCTTGCTAATTTCTATGCAAAGCTGTTTTTCTCCACAGACTTTATTTGACGGAAATCCAGGAACCTGAAACTTCAAAACAATATTACACGTGTCTGTTATATGAGTATTGAAGTCTTTCATAGCAAGATTGACCTTTGCTGGCTTATAGATATACGACTCATAACATTGCTATAAATATTTATTAAAACATTACCAAACTTGCTGTCGATGTCGTCCGATCGGATTTTCGTGTCGTTCTAGATGTCGCGTATAATAAGTAAAAACGTACAAGTCATTCACTCGTGATAACACCTGTTTGAGGCCTGATATAAAATTTACAGACGATGGTTTATAAATTCCTAATTATATCCTACTAATGTTAGTAACTACATTAACGTTCGTAGGTAACATATTATTGAATCTTCAAACTTCAAAATCAATATATCGGAAAAAGCCTACGTACTCCTCTAGGAGTTATTGTATATAAACGAAAAAACTAATTGAATAATTATGATTTAAAAAATAGAGGAGCTAAGTCCGGCCGTGGACCTTTGAACTTTGGAGACGCCTAGACGTCATCGCAAAATCGCTACACAGCCACCTTTTCGCAATGAATTCTTTTCTAAAAATTATACGAAACAGTGATTTTTGTTTTCTTCTGATTTATTTTGTTGTATTTCTGAAAAATAATCCCCAAATAACTTATTTTTCCCGGCTCCAGGAGTGGCCTAAGGCCTTAAGTGGTTCGACCTTTGCTCACCCCACGTGCCACATGTCAGGCCATTATCAATATTGCATTAATTAGCAACAGCAGTTTGGAAGCGACTGCTTAATTTAAAACAACTTGGCTGTTCGTTAATTACATAAAGCTAGGCATTCACCCTAGATATTCCATCGATTGTTGCATTATTGTTTATGATGACTATCGATTAAAATTATTATTTATATTTAGTCTTATCTATTTTTATTTCTCTTACGTTAACGTTAACGTTAACTTCAAATGTATTACTAAAACAACCCTATATTGTTCATAATAACATACTATGACTAAGTTGAGTTGCAGACCAATCACCGGGTGAAGGGACCCATTGATTGATGACTCAAAATTATGACGTCGAGTTTTCATAAGGTTGGCGGTCCCTAAAGGCCAAACGCAATTTATTTTCGCCATTCATGAAGGTGGCCGACCGATGACCATCGCTTTTACTCATATGATCCTTACTAAATTGAGAAGCAGTTTTTAGCTTACCGTCTGCTCATAAATAAATGTATTTTTTTTCTTCTTATGGTAATTACAGTAATGTAGATTAAATTGATTATGCAATTCCAAGAATAATTTGTGTTGAACGACTCATTTGTAGCAAAAGAAATTAACATTTTCCACCCGTATGGTATAAGTTCGTTACATGGAAAACAAGTAGTTTATTTGACTTGGCATAAACAGATCGGTTGCAATTACTTTTAATAATTTCGTTTGTTATTTAGTATTCGTTGCATTTTCATTTAATTTAAGTCGGTTGGTTATATTCTTTTGTACATATACTTATAATTCAACATCTGCCTAAATTACCTATGATGCTACATTAAAAAGAATAGTACCTATGCTAATAATACTGCGTTCTTATTACATGCAAAAGATAGTCAATACTTATAGCAACATACATAAAATTTTGCTACCTACTACAATTAACAAAACTAAAGACTATCTAAAATAGCATATGAACTGTCCAGCAACTTCAGAGACCCGTAAAAAGTAATTTCTCAGCCAGCGGTTGTAGCGAGGCAAAAGCTAGGTACAAGTTTGTTATTCAAATTAGTGCAACCAAATTAGACTCGGATCATCCGGGCAAACCTTTATAGCAGTCACCAATTACAACTTGCAACTGCCGTTTAGTTCAGCATTGCATTTAGCATCTAAACACATATTACTATTCCCTATTAGTTTAACTATAAACTGACTTTTCTCTTCTTAAATGAACCTGAAATATTCGTGTATGGATGTCCGTTAATGTTGATCGAATTTATCTTACTTTCGACAGTTCGACTTGATATATATTTTGTTTCAGTTGGCTCTTGTGTGCCATCTGAAAGTGTTGAAAAAAATCTGGGTAAATTAAAGAAAACGCATTTTATTTGCCCATAAGATGCCAATACCTGGTATCCATATCACATTGAGCCTTCAGGTGAAAATCCACCAGGAGCCTGTTTCACGAAGCTACAAGTTACAAATTACAATCGAAAGTCTCTTTCTATCGAAAGGTATTGAAAAGAGACTTCCGCTTGTAATTTGTTACTTGTAGCTTCGTGAAACGAGCCCCAGGGATCTGTAAAGTTGTGTATTTCACCTGGACACCCAACATTTGACACCTAGCAGTCATGAAAGCATGCGAGGGGTTAAATATATGAAAACACATCTTACCCCTCTAGCGAAACACGTTACTGTACTAACGGTAAATAGTGAAAATTTTAGGTTTACGGGTAGGTTTAAAGATCATTTATTCTCATACATTTTTGAAGTGAAAACTTCTTTAGCGGCGCTGTGCACTTTTTGTTAAAAAATGTTAAACTCGCGACATCGCCGATCGCATCGCATGATCGACCGAATCGACAAATTGAAAATTCGTAAGACGGACACGTGACCTGATTTAAAAACTGTTACTTACAATGTCATTGAGTTTTCACTTCTGCCGGCACTCCCGGAGTGCAACACGTTTTTTTTTTTACAATTCACTTATTATGAGAACTTATACGTAAACATATACAGGGTGGAAAGGCACGACGATCCTTCCCGCAAAAGAGGGATTGTTTATGTTGAGTACTGTATTTCCTCTAAAGAAACTAGGCTCATATTCGTAAGCGTTTTGAAGTTATAGGCAGTTAACTTTTAATGCAAAATACTGCAAGTGACAACCCTCATTAGGTTCAGTAACTTTTAACAATAACACAAAACAATAATCTAACTAACTATAGATAAATTGAGACTAAGGGCAGTTATACATGCAGAATATAATATTTTTGTGAACATAAAGTGTCATATTACACTTATATGTAGGTAGATAGTACGTAGTAATAGTAGGGTTGTCACTAAGAAGAACATTAATTAAATTTTATATTTTTACTAATTGTTCATAACAAAAATCTAAACATTACGAATCGATTCTCCGTCACTTAAATTAACCCCCCTTTGCGAGAAGGATCGTCGTGTCTTTCCACCCGGTATACTCGTATGTTAGAAAGTATAAGGTGTAATACTGCACAACACTCCGAACGCATTCAGCCGGTATATATTGTCAACACAGCTAGAAGATCCTTGCGCCAAGTTGTAAGGTAACGAAATCATTGAGTTACGTAGACTGGAAGTGGCATAGCGTATTTGCTTTGTAGGTACGAGTATTTCGTTTTGTCACTAGGTGATAGGATATGGATAGGTGGTGATATGATATCGGTGGTTATATTGTATCGGTATTTATGATATCGGTGGTTGATATTGGTGATACGATATATGCTTCTCAATTTTCAAGTGTTTAACTCATAGATTTGAAGTTCCCATACAAAGTTCAACCCCATTTTTTAACCCCTTCGCACCATAATCTTAATATTTTTTATAGCCTATATGTTGTCCAGGAATTTTCTCGACATATTAGTAAAGTTTGCATCAATTTCCGTTCAGCCGTTTTCACGTGATGCGCGTACAAATAAACAGACAAACAGACAAAAATTCTAAAAACTTTTGGATCGTGTTCTGTTATCGATTCCAAGTATCCCCATCAAAAAAAAATCGAATATCTTCCATGTACAGACTTTCGACCGTCTTCAGCTTTATTATACGTATAGATTAGTTTTGATTCTGTTTATAAAGTAAGTTATTTTAAAGCCACTCATTTAGTAGATTGGGGTCACTTTGTACTTCCGTTATGACGTGTGTGGTTGTATTACCAAAATAAAATAGGCTTGTGTCATTAGTGTATAGCGTAATATCCCATCTTAGGCCCACTTATTATTTTATTTTATATGAGACGACATCGATCGCAAGCCATGGCTGTCTCGTATATACTTTGTACTGGCTGTAGTCGAATAACTTGTAAACCCATCTCGTATTGGGGCAATGGTGCGGCTAGCAACTTGAGTTGGAGCAACTCTAGACTCCACTTTAATCTTAACTCACTCAGCGAGTTCTAGGTGGATCACTTGGAATTCATCGTAATGTTGTGATTTAAATAATAATCCTAGCGGTGGGCGTATTGTAGAGAGATGATAATGATGCTGATGATGATTATGATGATGATGATGATGGTGATGAACTTAGAATTATATATTTTTCATACCATATCAGAAGATAGATTTCGTTAAGTATCTACTGCGACTAAGATGTCTTTATTAGTCATCACTACGCGAGAGTGATTTTATGTATTTCTTATTTATTTTTATTTTCTTTACATTTCAATGGAGTGATTATGATTAGATATTCATATCATTCGTAACATCATATATTTCGGAAAGATAATGTCATTTATCAATATCACAGGGATCTATTTTTAAGATCCACGAGTTACTTTGTTGATCAAAGTATATTTTACAGTTTAGGTATCATTTGGAACGGGCAACGCGTTGTTTACGCCGCTTTATCATTTTGATACTAACCTAGATATTTTCAAATAGATTATAAACTGTTAGTACCTATAACCTCAGCCTCAGTTTCTAGTACCTACTAGGTTACATCGAGATGTTCTTAAGTAAATTTATATTTATACGTTCTTTACGTTAAAATAAAACGCTGACAAGAATTTATCATCAATACAATTATTAAAGCGTACTAATTTTACCCTGCCATTTGGTTTTATAATAGTATTTTATGCAACTGTTGTATAAGTAGGGTCTTAAAATGCGATTGTCGTGAGTTGCGATGCGAGCCTTGGCGAGCATCGCAATTAAAGACGCCACGAGCGTTTTAAGACCAAGTTATACACCGTTGCATACAATACTTTTTCTATGACTACTAATTTTAAATAAATAGCATTTGACTCTTCAGGCAGTAAGTTTTTCGTTAGTTCTATTACTACTCACGCAATTTCTTCAGCGGTGCAGTTATTTTCTTCTTCGTCCATATTAAAAGGAACGTACACATTTTTCTTCACTTCACAAATACGAATCAAATCTTAAGAAGTTATTAATAACGAATATTTATCTGTTTCGTCTTTTAATTTTGAACTGGAACTTTAGTGGGAAATCGGAAATATGACACATTGACACCTCTTGCTTATGGTCTGTTTTGTTTTTAATTTCCTTGCACTTGCCATCCGAACCAAACTGAATCCGGATCCGAACCGAATCGGATCGGTTTATAGTTATAAATAATACCAATAATTGGTAAAATATGTATATTAACACACAATGCAGGACAATTTCTTTTTATTTTAGTAAATAATTTGTGTTTTACAAATACTTTATAGTAAATAAAAACTCTTTATTTCGAAAAATTTGCTTATGAAGTTGGTACCACTGCAATATATTGGCTGATTTAAAAAAAGTTACATGATTTCACGTCGTGGTAAACAGTGCTTTTATGGAAAATGTATGAACCATAAAAGTACACTAAAGAGTGCGTTTATGGGTCATAGAGCATAGAGTTTTTCGACTACTTATTATCGGTGTCATTGTATTTGAGCTAAAGCCTATATAAATTACAGATAACGGTACAGGAGTAGAAAAAAACATTTTAACGGATTATAGCGATTTCCACCCCTTTTCAGTATTCTTAGTCAAGGAGTAGTCTATGAAAAACTAAACTAATAATGAAATGCATAAAGATAAAATGCTTTACAAAAAAAAATTGATGAATATTAGCGCTAACCGAAGACATTACTTGTCGTTGTCCGAGAAAAGGGTCCTCAGTGCCCAACTGCAATAACTTCCCTTTTTCATCAATCTCTTAAACCTCTAAAATATGTTTTGTCAAAAAAATACATCATCAGGTATGGCGAACGTTAAACACAATACTAGGTCAGAAACGACACGTTGTTACGTAATAGATACACTGACCCAATTTCACGATGCAAAGAGGTCCTAAACGCCGATCCTGTAGATTTAGAGGCTCTCAAACTGTCGATATTAGCTAAATGGGGATCAACAAGTAGGCCAACGGCTGCATTTCGGCCCCTGCTGCGGCCGCCACAGAACACAGATCTTACATTTAAGGTCGACAGAGCTTCTGGCCCCGCATCATGGTCGGCCTTATCACGCAGTAAGTGTCAAGATAGAGCGTCAGTCTCGTTCTATCGAACGGTGTCAGCCAGTGACGAACGCTCAATCTTGTCACTTATAGTGTTGAGTAGCGCGTCTCTTGCTCTTAATGGAACGAAACCTCAAATCAATAAAGGGTGGGCAACACGCTCATATTTCTTCTGCAAAAGTAAACTTCTGAAGGCCGCGGTGGCTGCTTATACCATCAGGCAGACCATGTGATTGTTTGCCACCGTCGAAGTATAAAAAATATAACATTCGATAGATGAATTATAAACGTGTTACCAAACAAGAGAGACCGGGAATCAACCTGGTACTTCTGGTTCAACTTTTTGTGTCTTATAACAGCGGACGCCCTGGCCCCTGAACGTACAACGGCAGATCATCAAGAGCGTGTGGTAAGCGCTAATGAAGGCCTTTTGCACCTCCGGGGTGTCATAGATCATAGATAGGACTTCAACAACAACTGTTGCATTTGTAAACACCTCATCAAACTATGTATGAACATGCTGGTGAATTACACAACACTTTTTTCTAAATCATTTTGATTGTTTTCTTTTTTTTATCCATACTAAATGGGAAAGTGTGTGTGTTTGTTTGTCCATCTTTCACGGCAAAACGGAGCGACGAATTGACTTTTTTTAAGTGGACATAGTTGAAGGGATGGAGAGTGACAAAGGATAGTTTTTATCCCCGAAATCATCCCCTAAGGGGGTGAAATAGGGAGAGGGGGGGGGGTAAAAGTTTGTATGGAGCTGCGATAAAAACAAGTTCCACGCGGACGGAGTCGCGGGCAGAAGCTAGTATACTATATTATTACGCGTATATAAAATATGTAAGTGAGTAAAAGAAGTAACATTCAAATCAATCAAGATGAAATGTTATATAGCAAAAAGCTTAAGTCCCTGTAAAGGATATAGGAATAAACATAACATACTACATGCTATGTTTATTCCGGAGATTGAAGACATATCGAAACGAGAAAATTTTAAGGGCAATGAATAAAAATAAACAAATTATGTAGCCTTTTTAAGTTTATATCCTACTATCGTTGTACATTTACGATAAGCGCTTGCCGTACAGCAAAGTCCTGTGTTCTGCGACCGACACGTTGCCGTTTCAATCGTGATGCGATCAATCACGCTTATCACGACACGGTGACGAGTCGTCGGCGTGACGCGTGTTAACTTCGCGCTGAAAGCACGCCAATGTTACGCTTCTACTTTTAACTCATTAACACGCCTGGGCATTAATATTTAAAATGCCATATGGCTAACGCAAAAGTTTTTGTTTAACTACAGACTCTTCAGAGTGAAGATAAAAGTTATTTAACACGCTTTATTTCACTTGAATTATATATTATTACTTATTTCGAAAGTTCGTTTTGGGGAATTATTGTTGAAGCACATTTTCTTCTAAGTTAATCCTCAGTTGTCATCAATAGTTACGATACTGGTGTTATGAGAATAATAGTTTGTCGAAACCAGACTGTAAAATTATGCGTACATAGTTTTTTTATAACAATGTGTCCCGGGCAATCCATTACTTCGAATCGATCACTCGCTTAATATTTGGCTTCGCGTAGGAACCTCAATATCGTTTCCATTTATTCGCTATTACACAACCTGCTGGTCGATCGCGTAACGTATTGTTCGCGCATCAGGTAGATCTAAATGTCACATTTAGTATGGAAAAATTACAGTTGAGTGGTCCTAACGTACGTTCGAAACGTTAGGTGATCAGTTGATCACCCCTGCAGATCAATCACGTAACGCATTGTACGTACGTTAGGTAGATCTAAATGTCAATTTTTATATGGAATAATGACAGTTGGATCTACCTAACGCGCGTTCAAAACGTTACGTGACTACCCCTCAGGTCCCTATTTAACCATGTTCAAAATTGTCACTTAACAATGACAGTTCGTCATACATTGCTAGGTTGACATGTGACGATAGTAACAAGCGACCGTGGACTGCGAATCATTGACATATAATAATATTTTAACAATTAGAGAATTGTGTTGTATGCGGTGTGCGTATTGCTGTTGTTATGAGGAATTATTTACCGTCATTTCTCCCGTGCATAAATCAAAGTAGATAGTTAGATACCTTCCACTGACTAAGGGTGAATAGTCGTATCACTAGATATGTGCGAAGCTGTATTTTTATATCTTTGACTCCTAGCTGCCAAGCATGCAAGGTGTAACACATCTGCGGACATCTCTTTTTATCCAAAACCGTTAGTTCTTGAACCTCACATACCAGAAAAGTCCTAGACGTGGCTGTTGCAACTCAAGGGCGAGGTAGACTCCGGTTAACCAGCCCGTCTATTCTGTACCTTGTTTTAAGGCTCATCTCAACGCTCTCCCACTAATATATCTTGACACTGCGATGCTTAGTAACTAAGATAGAGGTGGTTTCGTGACGAGTGACCGGCGGGGTGAGCTGCATTATCGCGTAGCGAATAACAGCCTGGATGGCAGTAGTGAGAAAAGACATGGAAAGCGGGAACAAGACCAGGGACGACCCAGAACCGACCGGCCTGGCGACGCATGATTAGAAGGGCCGACCCCAAGTGAATGGGAAGGAGCCAGGCAAAAGAGAGTTAGTTCTTCAACGGTTCGAGGTTCTTATCCAAGTATTGTGAAGTAGTGAATGTACCTGTATGTAGTGAACCTGTAATGTTGTTACAGACATGTCCCGAAGCTGCATTCTCGTGGTGGCAGCGTGCGGGCTCGCGGCGATCTGCAGGTTGCCCGGATCTACCGCGCAGGCGCTTGCTCCTCAATATGACTGTAAGTACCTACGTAAATACTTGTTCGCTGCGGCAAAATTACACCTGCCAGGCTTGCGGTCGTGTACGCCGCTCCCGCATTGGCTGACACAGCCCTGAGAGACGTTGTCTACCTTCTTGACACTTCTTGTTTAGTCTGTAATAGATTTAAAGGCCATTCATGATGATATAAATACAATTACCAAAAAGTTAATTTTGGCATGATTTGACTAGTTTTTTGGTAGGTATTGAAAAATTGTTTATCCGCTAAAACTATGAGGTTGGGTTATTTGTTAAAATAAATGGTTGTTACTCAAATTAGGTCAATCCAGAAAAAAGAGGGATTATTCATAATCATACAAATACTTTGTGACAGACATAAAAACGAACCACACTAGTTTCATTCTAAGTAACTACAGATAATATTAGAAACACTCATAACGGCTAATGCTTCACCGGCAAGGCCTCTAGGCTCTTAAATTTGAACGATGATGACGATGTACTGGATTCTGTTGTTTCAAAACACACATTGAATGCATTTTAATTACGAATGAAAACATGTGTATTTTGTAGGCCTGATATTGTTTATTACTTACTAGCTTCTGCCCGCGACTCCGTCCGGGTCGAACCTCGTTTATATCGCAGTTCCATACAAACTTTAACCCCCCCCCCCCCCCCCCGGGGATGATTTCGGGGATAAAAACTATCCTATGTCACTCTCCATCCCTTCAACTATCTCCACTTAAAAAATCACGTCAATTCGTCGCTCCGTTTTTCCGTGAAAGACGGACAAACAAACAAACACACACATACTTTCCCATTTATTATAATATTAGTATTTATTTATTATTTTCAGTAAAGCACTTTACAATGACTTAAAACTAAATACAACGTCCCACAAAACTGTTATGGATATATACTTTCTCAAACACCAGCATCGGATGCCCTATAGGAACGATTAAGTGTAAAGTTTCATGCTTTTGTAAAGTAAAGTAATTGTAAATTATTTATGACATAATTTATTCAGAAATACAAATTACTCTACTGATTGCTTTTTAAGTACCTAAAGAAGATTTTCCACCAGCGATAATTATCAACTGTCTTACTTGTCGTACAGTCGAAGTCTCCGATATGTATACAGACAACCTTTAAAAATAAAAAATATCTACACATATGTCTTATGTCTTATGTTAGATATTTTGAAAGGTTGTTTGTGTAGATATTGGAGAACTTGAGGTTGCAGGTACAGCTGTCTATTTAACATAAAAAATATATCCTAGAGATGTCCTGTTTTTACAAACAAGATAGATTCAAGATGGTATCACGGCGCAGGTGGTCTTAGAACCCTAACTTCAGCAAAGTAGCCATGAAAATTTTAGAATGGGTTAAAAAATTATCGGCTACATATTTACCTAAATTTAGCGGTCGCGTTGTGGCCTAGACGTATGCAAGTTGACAAATTCTTTTATTTCCAGCATTTCAAACTAAAAAATTTCGTCAGAAAATTATATAGGTACCTATTTAAATATGATTAAATGTTATCTAATCTACCAGTAATTCATTAAACTAACGAAGTTTGAGGAGGAAGTGGGCGTAAAGTTTTCTCCTAAACATAAAATATAAATGTAAACTAGCAATTTTTTGCTTTTAGATTAGGAACTTAAACAAAGAAATGATCATACAAAGTATATTTTTAGGAAGCTATGGGAGTTTGCTTAACTTATTCGGATATTGTTCCAACTTTAAGTAAACACATATGTGAATTTCCGATCCCTATGTATTAGCCAGTATTCATCCACATAGCAATTTGGTAAGGAAAATGTGACGGCATCACTTTACGGAAAGGAAACCATATAGGCACTTGGTGTCGCCGTAAAAGCTATCTAAGTAAGAGACATCAACGTTACTCACTCAAAAGTAAGGGGGCTCGGAAGAAAATAATGACATAAAAAATAAAGACATCTTAGGGTATATATCCACCACAGTATTCAGCTGTGTTTTGTATATTTGAGACCTTGCACCTTTAGATTACATTATTTATTTCATGATAAAAATTACATTACAGATTTGCATACATTTCAAAAAAATAAGAATTTTTATCACGATCGTCAAAAACAGAGAAAAAATAAGATAATATTAAGACAATGCAAACAAAATTTAAAAACCCAAAATACGTCAACCTCTAGGTATGGTCATTCTTTCCAATATTTAGTGCATCAGAACACAATACATTTAATGTCAAAATGTGTAAATGTTTCGTCAGATGGTTCCTGTCCTGTCTAAGATCAGTTGGCAGTCGCTCGTAGTAGGTAGGCCCTATGACACGCGGGTTTTGTTGCCTGCAAGTGCCATGCGACGGGGAACTGTTCTCAAACGCCCAGTGCGGCGGAGTGTTTTGCCAATCGTATTTACGGTATCGAAACAAGAAAGATTGTTCCTTACGAACATTATTATTTCGAATACATAGAGTGAGTAGTGCGTCATAAATGTCATAATACCGTCTTGGAAGCTAGGCGTCACTTGTGTGGAAACATAAGTTTTCCTTCTTAAAGATGGATAGCTAGGATGTTGACATTTTAACTCATATGTCATGGCACAACATTTGTATAGTAATTACCTAATATTGAATCCCTAAACGGATGTCGTTGGTTCATAGTCTCGGAGCCCCTTGGATTAAGTTGTAATAATCAGAACCGCGTTGGGTTAAGTCAACCTTAACATTGGCTAAGAATCACGTATCTCATTATAACCTACACCTTCCAATGTCGTCTACGATGAACTTTGTATGAGTACAGTAGATATCGTATAGACGTAGGTATACGTATAGGTATCGTACGGTCGATGTCAAAGTGATACACTTTCGCACCTTACTTCTTTGTAATAAGGCATTAAATGTATACGTACTTATACCAACTATTATACGGTTAAACTTACGTATTAAATTACGTCACTAAGGGCGATATGTTTCTGTAGAAGAACACCCGAAAATTTTGAAACATGTCGCCCGTAGTGACATTTAATACCTGTCTACCTAGACAGGTGTTTCAAAATTTTCGGATGTTCTTCTTCTAAACTCAGGTGAGTTTAGCCGTATAACTGTTTTTATGGCTTTAAATTATGTCCCACGAAAGTTTAAATGCGATGTCGACCGAACCATGAATATGACCTACAGTTTGAAACCCAAACAGAATTTATCTATATATATAAATGCCTATGTCCTGACTAACTCACTCATCAACGCACAGCCGAAACTAGTGGGACTAGAAACTTGAAATTTACACCAGGACTGTCTTTTATGACGTAGGCAACGGATAAGACGGGATGTTTGGAAATTCCATCCCTAAGGGGGTTAAATGGGGGTGCAAAATTTGTATGGGGGAATCATTATATTTTTAACTAGAGACTTGAAACTTTGTAGAAAGATTACTTATTAAGATACAAAAAAAGTAATTTCAGCGTTTTAGAAAATTCTACCCCTAAGGAGGTTAAATAGGGGTGCAATGTTTGTATGGGGGAAACATTAATTTTTGAACTATGAACTTGAAACTTTGTAGAAAGATTACTCATTAGAATACAAAAAAGTGATTTCCGCGTTTAAGAAAATTCCACCCCTAAGGGGGTTAACTAGGGGTGCAATATGTGTATGGGGGAAACAATATTTTTTAAACTAAAATTTGTAACTTAAGGTTATTTTTAAAAATAAGGGATTTTTGGAAATAACTCTCCTAAGGGGGTCAAATAGGGGTGCAAAGTTTGTATGGGGGAATCTTTTGTTTTTTGAGCTAGAGACTTGAGACTTTGTAGAAAGATTACTAATTAGAATACAAAAAAAGCAATTTCTGCGTTTAAGAAAATTCCACCCTTAAGAGGGTTAGATATGGGTGGAAAGTTTGTATGGAGGGAACTTTATTTTTTGAGCTAGAAACTTGAAACTTTGTAGAAACATTACTTATTAAAATACAAAAAAACAAATTCTGCGTTTTAGAAAATTCTACCCCTAAGGGCGTTTAAATGATGGTGCAATATTTGTATGGGGGAAACATTATTTTGTAAACTAGACTTAAAACTTTGTAGAAAGATTACTTATAAAGATACAAAAAAGGGATTTCAGCGTTTTAGAAAATTCCGCCCCTAAGGGGGTTAAATGGGGGTGCAATGTTTGTATGGGGGCAACATTATTTTTTGAACTAGAGACTTGAAACTCTGTAGAAAGATTACTTATTAGGATACAAAAAAGTAATTTCTACATTTGAGAAAATTCTACCCAGAGGGTTAAATAGGGGTGCAATGAGGGAATTTTCTTTTTTGAGCTAGAAACTTTAAACTTTGTAGAAAAACTACTTATTAGAATACAAAAAACGGCAGGCAGCGTTTTTGAAAATTCGACTTCGAAGGGGGTTAAATAGGGGTGCAAAGTTTGTATGACGGAAACTTTTCCTTTTGAGCTAGAAACTTGAAACAGAAAGATTACTTAGTAAGGTTACGAGAAATTGAAAGAGCATTCAAAGCTCAAAAAAAATACATAAGGGCATTAAGTTGTATTTCAGCTAGAGAGTCATGTATGCCTGTTTTTAAAAGGCTCAATATCCTCCCCTTGCCATGCATGTACATTATAATAAATAGATTTGCATGCCTACTTTTATAAGGTATTGACATTATATGTACATTATTTGCCATTTACCATACCATCTATATACGTACATAATTTTAAGCAAATAAACAAATTTCATTTCATTTCATAAGATACTTTAAAAAAATTCTACCCCTAACGGGGTTAAATGGGGGTGCAATGTTTGTATGGGGGAAACATTATTTTTAAAAGTAGAGACTTGAAACTTTGTAGAAAGTTAACTTATTAGAATACAAAAAAAGTAATTTCAGCGTTTAAGAAAATTATATCCCAATGGGGGTTAAAAAATGTTGAAGGTTTGGTACGGGAAACACTGGGGTTTTTAAAGAGATGTACCCTTCATTAACCTGTCTTCATTTCTCGATTTCCAGTGCTGAGTTTAAGATTGTTTTAACAGCCTTACGATTTTTTTTAAAATCTCACTCATATTAACTAAGATCCCCATTTTCTAGCTCCAAATCCATGCGTCGCTCTATATCTTGCAGAGTCATTTTTGCCAAAGATAAAATTGGAAAATCTTTAAACAATCTTTAACAATCGCATATCAGTGTCTGCCACTGTTTGAAATGTAATATGTCTAGACCATCTTAACTAAGAATGAAATTCACTTACCTATTTTATATATTTGTCATCATCAAAAATCTACGCGGACGAAGTCGCGGGCGGCCGCTAGTTTATTTATAAATGCAGCGTGATATGTGATATGTGTATATTTATATACACTACAATATAATTACAGAACCAATTACAGGTTCGAACTTTAATTTTAATTCTATACGTAGAATTAATTATTTAGCCGTTGAAGACGACCTTTAATTTTATGTGCCTAAGTATCTAAAACTTTGATTAAGTACTAAGTATGTTAATTTATGTATGATGAACACGTGCTAAAAACAGGCACTTTTGTACCTCAGCGTATTTTAACTCTGCCATCACGAGAGCTTTCAAGTTGAAACTGTAATTCTTGAATTAAATTATCAATGGTTGGCTGCGGTTAGCACCGCTTACGGCGGTTTGTTTCTTCAATAAACATCAGTAAACTCTGTTGGTACTTACTTACTTCTTTGGTATTATTTCAATAATTTCGGCTTTTTTGGAAAATTGTTACCTAAGTATAAGAAACTATTGCAACGAAAACTGTATGCAGCCGGTGAACTTGAAACGCCCAAGGGGTAAAAATAGTCATAAAGAACTCAATTTAGTAGGTACGAGAGAGCAAATAATAAAAAAATCAATGAATGTACTGCCAACTTTTCTTATTTAACTTCGCTTGTTATATTATGTTTGATTAAGTCAACAATCAATTTCTGTTTTTATGTTGGGGTGAAATGTTCACTACCGCCTTACCATCAGGTATTGTGTTTGGTCTCTGGAGGTCCTTGATGTTTTAACAGCATAGGAAACGTTTCACCGGTGCGTAAACGCGGTCTCATGCTTACTAAACGAAGTGACTATTTAGAAGATATTTTGTATCGAGCAATGACTTCGATAGCTCAGTTGGTTAAAAGTGATCTGGCCAGTCTGCCGAAACTTTGCAGATTTGAATTCAGCTCGAAACAATTTTTAGGGTTCCATACCTCAATCAATCATCAATAGGAAAAAAAGGAACTGTAACCGGGTTACTTCGTTATCTGCATGTTTAAGTTATTGTTCCCTTAAATTTCATATGGTTTAACTTAACGGGTGGTGCCATATCCATCCATCCAGCCTGAAGGCAATGTCTACCCTACAAAAATATTTTTAAGAGAATAAATTGGTTTTATGAAATAAGAGAAGACTGAAATAGATTTGCAAGCAAAAAGAAAACATCATCGGCGATATACCGCGGACGGCTGAGTCCACTCCAGTACAAATATAAAGTTCATATATCTTATTGTCGTTATCGTGTATTGCTTGCCGAACGAAATATTTGTTGTAAGTTATTGCGTTTGAATTTGAAATTATGTGATAGGAGAATTTTAAAAAACGGTCAAGTTATAAATAATTTAATAATGATTGATGACCTAATTTAGTGTGTTGAACGTTTATGAATACGGCCATAAATATTTATTTATATACAACTTGACATGATGACAACTTAGCAAGGCATACAACGTAGGTACAATTCGCACCATAAGTTTGCGTCTGTACAGGCCTGTTATTCGCTACGCGCTAATGCGGCTCACTCCGCCGGTCACCCGTCACGAAACTAGACTTCTATCTGCGCTTAGCTAGTAACCTACGCATAGCGGTGTCTAGATATATATGTGGGTGAGCGTTGAAGTGTGCTTAAAACAAGTTACAGAACAGGGGGGCTGTTAGCTACAAAAGCGTCGCAGAGGTGTCGTAGGTAGGGATCGGACGATCGAGTGCAGGCACAATGACAGGTTGAATGGTGTTTGGGATCGGCAGTGACAGACAAAATAAACCTCCAGGTTTAATCACTGTCTGAAACTTCAACAATTCATCCGAAACGAAACAAACGTATTTAGCTAAAACAATGGTTTCATTTGCATTTTCTATTATGAATCAAAGACAGTTAATGCCAGAAGGAACGACCGTTTTATTAATCGTCATTGTTCCTCAGGAATTATAGCTAAAGATCTATTAAGCCAATCATTACCTCGGATAAAGTAATTACAATGGTTCTAGATTACGTTTACTGAAAAGTTTTGTAATTACCTTTCCCTTGAGGGTAATCGCGGTGAATCTTTTACGCGTTACGACATAGAACTTTTTTATAAGGTAAACATTAAATTGGATATGCTTTAAAATTGGTTCGCGATTAGTGCGCCAATCCAAAGTGAGTAGTCGCTTCAAAATGCTTTCGACCCCACAAAACTGTTTACCATCTGGTAAACAGTTTGTTCAAAAGCATTTTGCTTTCAGAGACTATTTTCATAGTAGGTATATTAAATGATGCGGTCACGGTAAATTTTTACATGAGCTCAATCGATGTCGCTTTGAGTGGAAACAAAATAAGTACTTAAGTTCTTTGTAAGGACTAGGTACCTACTATCAAATGGCTTTTTAACTTTAATGGTACTATAATAAATCCAGAACATGCCATCTAGGCATGTATTTTGTGTTGCGTTTGAGATATACAATAAGTAAATACAAATCAAAACAAATTAATGCAAGCAAATAACTAAGTTAAATTCTAGTCGCTAAGTAAATTTAAACAGTGCGAACAACGTACAATACGTAGTTGATACAAGGCAGTAAGTACAAATTGTAGCAGAAATGTTTGTAATTAATGAAGTTCCCAGAAGCAAAACTTGAGGAGAACATCAGCGGATTCTAAGTGTTCCTACGAATAACCTGGATTGTTGTTGTTGTGTCAAAGGGTTAAGTTTAAACTCGCGAACAAAACCGAAACGGTTACTGAAAAACCACTCTTTCACTCGATTAAGAAATCCATGTTGTTTTGAGAGTTTTTAAAGGTAACTCTTAAATTGGCAAGTCGTAATATTCCTATCCTAATTGATACATGGACAAGTAAGCTTCGGCTTGAAAAGTCCAAAGCCAAACAAAAGATTTTGGTCGAAAAAGTCGGTGTAAGACAGAACAGTGTCAAATTAATAAAGAAATAGTCGTGCACATGACACAGTAATGTATTTACACCATCACTCCCAAATTGAACCTAACATTATGTCTTAACTTAAAACATTACAGGGCGTATCGTTAACACATCGCCGTCATTTCAGATTGAAGACCCTGCACGGCTCACTGACCATATTGCACATTCTAACCCCCTATCTCTTCACTTGGTTGTCTGTCTTATCTAATACCCTTAGACGAACTTAACAAGGCCCATTATTGCTTGTTAATTTAACCCAGGGCGTCAGCACTGATTCCATTACCCGTAAACTCGTTGTTTGTTAACTCTTTTGATCCCAATTTAGTATGATTCCGAAAGTATTGAGATGAGCATGTATATGTATGTTACGGCTAAAGTTCTGTAGGATGTCTAAGCTTTGCAAAGTGTACTCAATATATTTTTAACTTTACTCTTTCTTGATTTGTGTTTTTTAAACTTTCGGTTTTTTAAGTTAGTGAGTTATAACTGCGATCAAAAAGAAACGTAATAGTAGATTGTTAACCAAGGGCTGAAAGGCACTCAGTTTTGACGAGATATTTTCGCCAATGGTTCGAGTCAGAAATGGGTGACTTTCACCCGAGTTAAACACTCTGCTTTTCATATCGAATACGAGGAAAGTGAAAAAAACACAGACAGAAATTTAAACATGTGTTTCTTCAAAGAATACAATTCAAAAACGACAGCCGCCATTATCGTGACGTCATCGGAGCCGAAAGAATAGTCCCATCTCACCTGTCCTTAAGAAAGAGGTAAATATCCGTCTCGCTCGCACTTATGGTTATATGGTTTAATTCGGTCACGTGACATACAGATAATACAACTACAATTTTAATTTTGAAATTAAAAATGTTGCTCACTATTTTACAACCAAATAGAATTATATTATATTTAATCAAATAAATTCCATGAATTAGTAAGAATAAAACTATTTCCCTCAGTGGCGTGGTAAGTATTGATGTTTATTAGAATTAGTTCCCGCATAGTGCTTATAAGGCGAGGACTAATTGGAGTACACTACTTTTCTGCACTAGAGCAGAAACGTATCACTTTCTGCACACTTTTTAGAACAAAAACGACCCACTTTCAGAGTATGAGATATGAAAAATATTTGTCTCGCTCGCGCTTACTTATGACGACACTGACGAGAAAAAAATGGTTGTCGGTGTTTCCGGTCACTTGACATATAAGTAGATAATGAAACTACGACTTTAATTTTAAAATCCATAATATTTATTTATGTTTTTATAACCAAATAGTATTATGTTCGTTTATCTTATAGTCAAAACTATATATATAACATAATTTCATAATTTAATTGTGATAGACGAAAATAGCCTATTCAAAGATTTCCATACTATTTGTATTTATTACTAGTTTTAGTTGAAGAGTGGTTGTATGCGTTTCTGCCTTAGCTCACATGCACAACTACCTATACATTTAAAAAAAAGGTTTTGTGTGTATTCCATTTGTCACCACCTCATAGAGCCTAGTGAATATTTTAGCTGAAATAAAATTAATGAATTTACAAGATAGACATCTTTTATATTAAATAAAATAAATTCCATGAACTAGTAAAAATAAAATGATTTCCCTTAGTCAGTGGCGGGGTTAGTATTGATATTTATTAGAAATCGTTCACGCATAATGCTTATAAGTCGAGTACTAATTGGAGTACACTACTTTTCTGCACTAGAGCAGAAACGTATCACTTTCAGCACACTTTTTAGAACAGCAACGACCCACTTTCAGAGCATGAGATATGAAATAATTATTTGATTTGAGACGTTTGATTTGTTTCTGACTAGTATAATCATAGTAAAGGATGAAGTTTTAACAAGCACACATAGTTGTCTAGAACTTTTGTTTTCGCTCCCCAAAGCCCTTCCCCAATAAAACTTACTTACTACATCAGTTAGTTAACTCTCTTCATTATGGTTTAATTAGAAAACTTACTTCTCACATTTTGGCGACATTTTTGTATCTTTATATCCTTTCATCAATAAAAGGCTTGTCGCCTAAGCTTTTTTTTACATGTTTGTATAGGGGCAATAACAATTACAAAACATACATACCAAAAAAATGATTCAAAGATGGACCTCGCTGGCGGCCGCCGAAACGATTCATACTAATTGACATAAAAGTATGACGTCACAGTTTGCTATTTGTACTAATCGTTGTATGGAAAATCAAGTAACTTGCTGTTTCGGTCGCGAAATACTGCGTTTAGGTTGGCATACAATTTTGTTTCTATAAAAGCGTAAGGATTCTATATTTTGATAGCATTAAATTTACTCTTGGACAATTCAAAAAATGCATTTTTTTGTAAACTTTCATATCTTCTTATGATTTTTATTATATTTTGTAATTTATACTTCACGACATGGCAATAATTTTATAATTTAGCAACAATAAGCTACGTTATCAATTTAAACATGAAGAAACTACTATATTGCATTGATTGGTTTTAACTTCATTAAAATAGACACAGTATTATTCTGTATTTCGTATCATTTTATGCATGTGGTTTCACAAAATACTAGATTAATTTAATCGGCCGAGTGTGGCCGGTGGACGTCGTTGTGTAGTGTAATGTGCCGCTCCCGGAACATTCCCGAAAATTCATGTCTTGTATGGGGGAAATTGGGCTGAGCTGGGAATATTCAACAATTTTTCCCATACAGATCTGAAATATACCCGGCACATCACAGTAGCCGGAAACGGCACATCACTAAACAGTGATAGGCATATGGTTTGCTTATGTCATAAACTGGCGAAAAATGTAACGATGCATTTTTTACGGGCCCTACCTGTAGATATATGAATTTAATATTTATTACTGCATACAGTATATAGCTTACTATAATATCCTTTATTATTGAGTAACAGGTTAGTGTAAACTAATGATGGTAACTGCATCAATATACCGTGTAAGTGCACCTTTGCAAAGTCACTAGATTATCTATTCATTTAGATTATTTTACTTTAGATATTATGTATAAATGCAATTAATTCAAACGAAGAAAAGGCGACAACCTTCAGATGTCCTCGATTCATTCAGACAAAGTGTTCGCATACATCTCTCTCAAGAGTGACGAATATAGGAGCAAGGCTCGGCCGGCAGTTAACCCCTATATGTTACACACAATGAATTATTATGTAGGCACATGACGACCTGAATAATCGATATGGCATGTTTGAATATAGCGAGAGAAGGGTTAATCTAAGCTGTATATTGGACAGTTATGTAGGTTTTTCTTAATCTCTGGCCTGTAGGAGGAAGGTTACCTATTAACACATGTAACATTCATTGCCTAACTTATAAATGAAAGCTGTCTACGTCTATTTAATATGATCCCATAAAAACTATTCTATACAAAAAATTCGCCAAGTCTCGCATATCTATAACGCTACATAGTTTCAGGTAAGTAGGCAAAAAATAATAAATGCAGTAAAGTTGTGCAATTTCAAAAATGCAGAATTTTATTAAACAGCCCAAGAAAGATTAATTAGATTGCTTGACTTGGCTGTACGTAATATCTCATCACTTTTTACGGTGGAAGAGTTTCCAGACTCGGCGTATTTTTTACATGGAATGTTTTTTTATGGTATCTCACTTCTTTTTGTAGGTTAATGTGTTATCAATACTTATATACAAACTATACCTACATATATTTATGAATGCAGATGGAAATAATATTTTTGCATAGACTTTGTATGGAAATGTTATTTAACATGCCCCCCGGGCTATCTTAGGCGGTACCTTCCTTATACCGCTCGTTTCCAAAATGCCACACGATACACGACCTATGAAACCTCTCTTACCTTTCAATGTAAATCTCCATTCTCAGAATATGTACTTTCCCAAAATGTTACATTACCTATCCAGAATAAATCGGTTCTGGAATATTTTCTAATTTTATGGTAGTATTCGAGTTTCCATTAGGTTTGGGAATCGGGAACACTTCGGGAATTGGGTAAAATACTATTTTAGGGAATGTCAATACTCGTATAATTTTATGTGCTATTCTTTAATCGTTTGGTTTGAGACGTGGAATGCTATGAAATTAATTTAATTGAAAATATTTTTTCATTAGACTGGGGCATATACGATTATTGATTACTAACTTGCTTCGTAAAGCGCCTGTCAGTTGCGCCGTTGGTACACACACTGATCCTAGTTGCTGACCAAACTGATCTATGTTATTGTTCAATGTCTGAATTTGCCAAAGTATGTTTGTGTATCGTGTGCAAGCATTATATAATTAGGTTAAGTGCATAATTTAAGACACTATTGAATCAGGGTTAACATGTAATATAACTTACTGTTTTGGAATAAATACATAAATAAATAAATTATGGACTCGCTAGGGCCGCGGTTCAATCGAAGGCTGTGCACCTATATTGGACAGACGACGCGAGACGTGTGGTGCCAGGCGAGTATGAAAACGCTCACGCGTCTATATTTGGGCGACTTCTGACGCGTTCCCTAGGTGCCGTAGGTGCAGCTAAAAAAACGTCAGATTTTGATTCGTGCGACATCTCTTGCGCGAACGATATGAAAGAGAGAGATGGCACAACACAACACCATTCCAATCTATTTTTTTGAGGATTACGCATCTCGTACAATTTTAACAAATTTGTGTATTGTCACCAGCATCAGCAGCAGCGGAGAGCGCGAGCGGCTGGGAGGCGCTAGGCGGTCTGTACGCGCTCCTCGCGCAGCACGACGCGCTGGGCGGGCATGCGCTCGCGCGCAAGTCCGTGCGCTCGCCCTCGCGCCGCCTGCGCTTCGGCCGCCGCTCCGACCCCGACATGCCGCCACAAGCACCTGTGAGTAGCATCACGTCACATCACTAGTAGTATAGTAGAAGTAGTGGCTGGGGAGCCGCTATAGGCGCGGTATAGGCGCGGCGCGCGGCTCCTATATAGGTACTGTAGTACGACGCGCTGGGCGTGCCCACGCCTTTGCGCCTCCTGCGGTTCGGCTGCGACTGGCTCCACGTTACCTAGCTCCTAGCGACCTAGCTGACTGTTACGTCTCTTGGCAAATATAGTTTTGCCTTGCCCGTCTGTCCGTCCGTCTTCGGCTTAGCTCAGTAACCATTACTCCTAGAAAACTGTGATTCGGCATGGGTTTCCTAAAACCACTTTTCAAATCAGTGATTCGTTTGCGAGATATTGGGCAGCCCTAATTTTTGTTCGAGTCATGTGTCCCCATTCGTGGTAATGTAGTACATATAATGAATTTAAAAGGAAAACTATCACAGACAAGAAGGCATATAAGTAGTTATCGAGCAATAGTCGACCAATTTAATGTGTAGGTACTTGGAAATAACAATTTTCGTCAAAATTCGGCCGACGCAACCTCGCCGCACGTCGATGTAACTAAGACAGACACGCAACTACGGAACCCTACACTGCGCGTGGCCCGACACGCACTTGGCCGGTTTTTATTTAATGTGGGTGGTATCTGTGAAAGGGAATATGACTAGAAAACAGTGAATGAAGTGATGATGGGTGATAGAGAGGTATGGTAGAAAGAGACAGGCTGCGTCAACGACAAGTACCTAAATAGGATAAGGGCAAACAAATGATGATATTACTTACCAAGTAATTTATTAGTTATCGTGAGTAATTTTAACCTAACGTGTTTTTTTATTTAAAGATCGCATTTTTAGAACTTTTTTTTGCTCTGTCCGGCGCGACACGATATCCCAACCCAAGTTAAGGAAAAGGAAATATCATTCATTGTCCTTGTCATAGATCCACTTTTTTTTATTTGCCACAACTGATTTAGTATGAAGTTGTGGCACATAAACCATTACCCGTCCAAATTGAGTAGGTTGTTTAGTCATCAGCCATTTTAAGACCAGTTGTTAATTTAGCTGCATAGGAGCCTTTCCGTCCCTCACTGTGGCAACACGTATATATTATTGATCCATGGTGCCAAATAATCGAACAAAATTCAGTGGTTTACGGAGAGTAATTAATTCAGTTACAGTCAAAGGCGCAAATACCTATGTATTCACTCAAAGTTGCATAAAATCTGGTCACAAGAAAAACTTATAAAACTGGGTAATAAGTTAAATTATGTTCTCCTTGGTAATACCTAAGTGTAAGACAAAATCCTGATGCACGCTCGACAAAACTCGAGAATTTAAAGTCTTTGAATAATTAAATGTATAAATAAACTCCAAGCAATGGGAACTTCTGGATACGATTATCACGTATATGAATATATTATGATTGTTTCTCTACTGCAAGAACGAAATACTCTCTAAGATATGCGCATAACAATTCGCTGTATTCAGGAAAGCGTACGAATATATTGCAATTTTTTATTTTGTATTTTATGATTATTTATAGTACTAGCTTCTACCCGCGACTCCGTCCACGTGGAACTCGTTTATATCGCAGCTCCATACAAACTTTTACCCCCTCATTTCCCCCCCCTTAGGGGATGATTTCGGGGATAAAAACTACCCTCTCTATCCCTTCAACTATCTCCACTTAAAAAATCACTACTATTCGTCGGTCCGTTTTGCCGTGAAAGACGGACAAACAAACACACACACACATACACTTTCCCATTTATAATATTAGTATGGATTGCATATGTACCTAGAATATTTAGATGAGCAATAAAAAACGTCTACGTCGATATCATAATAATATCCGTGTACAAGGTTTAGGAACATTAATTTGTAGTCATCGGTAGTTAAATCTTCAATGGTATTTAACTATACAGTTTAAGATTCCTAGAAATTTTACGACAATAAGTATTACTCCCGACGACATGAATTGGCAGAAATTCACAAAATCGTAAGGGATTACGACTGAAATTAAAATAAGATATGGGTGGATTCCAAGTTACATACGTTTTACAACAAGAATAAAGGCGACCTTCTATTGTTAGTAAGTCGAAGTTGGGTATAACTACCTACCACAGAATAATATAATAGTAGTACATAAATACAGTGAACGCTAAAGATATACATTTTTCGCCAGATTACATTGGAACAAGGTGCAAAAGTGTAAAAATGTCTTTGACGTCGACTACATTAAATCGAGACAACTATACAGTATGTTTACTAAGCAGACGTGTCGCTACAGAAATTCTTAAATTTCGATCAAAGTAGAAAATGGAAAAAATATTCGCCAAGAGCGGGATTTGAACCCGTGACCCTTGGAATCCGTCCATCGCTATTACCAACTGACCTACCCTGGGTCCACCTAGTGGCGAAAAATATTTTAATCCCTTTCACTCTTATAATTAGCCTCCCGGGATAAAGTGTGATAAAAAAGGTCAGTTGGCAAGAGCGATGAACGGATTCTAAGGGTCGCGGTTGCAAATCCCGCTCGTGTCGAATATTCTTCTCTATTTTCAACTTTGATCGAAATGAGGCAACTATAGTCGTGTTGGTTTGTTTCTTTTTTATTGTATGTATAGGAAGGTTACAGTATGTTAGGCATTTGTTTCCTGAAAAGTAAAGATTTGAATAAACTTTGATATGGGACATGGGAGTATACAGAAACCCGACGGCTTTTTTAATTAACACGCAAACTTCAGGGCTAGCGGTTGTTTTGTACAGCAAATTCGTTTTGTACACGTGACCTACGGAATGCATTAAGAATTTCACAGCAGATAATGTTTGCACTCAAGGGAGGTGTCCATCTGAGATGAATGTTGTATGTTTTGTGCACTTGCCTCCATGCACGCAGTTTAGTTTAGAGTAAATTGATAACAAAACGAATGTGAAATCTATGTCTTATATTGACTTGCAGATAATATTGCTTAAGATATTTATTTGTTGACAAAAAAATAATAACATACTAAGCTAATAGGTACGTTCGTTTTGTTAAAGCTGCCAGCGAGCGATTCACTTATGTGTGCTCGAATCGCCTACAACTTACAAACAAGACCCTCGTATTGCTGAATGGATTTTTCCGGAGTCCTATAGATCTGGCGGATTTATACAATAATGCGATTGTGGGCTTCTAGCTTACCTACGCAATTTAATGTATTGCAATATGTTTGATGTTCAGTCTGTATGATTATTATAATTTGATTATAATTGATTATGAAGCTCGAGTATACAAATGAAGCTTGAAGAGCTGAGGAATTCACTTGGAAGGGAAGGGATCCATTAAGGATACATAATTAGGTAATCACCTGGTAATAACAGTAGCAACCGAAGCAAATGTAACGTAGAAATATGAACGAGCAACATGATATATTAATATTATATATTGACATTTCGCCTCGCCGGGCCCCTATTTCACCAACTTGACAATTTGTCACCTGACAATGATAATTCTCCGTACATTGCTGGTTCCACAAGTAACCTAGCAACCACCTTAACTTCTAGAACAAGCAATGTATGGCGAATTGTCAGTGTCGGGTGACATTTGTTAAGTTGGTGAAATAGGGGCCTGGTGTCTCTTAACTAATAATACTTGTGTTACAGAACGTGATATGATGGTTACACAATATTAGCGTAAAATTTAATTACCTGTGCCCTTTCATGCCCGGTAGGCAATAACTGCGGTCTGTGTTCAGTAGTATTATTTCATACGGCATACGGCTCTCGGATTACGGATGTTTGATTGCCGAACTTTGTCTATTTCACTTGATGTTAAATAATTATCAAGAGACACAGTTGTTCTATTTGATTTTAATTTGAATTACATGCAGATGTATAAGCTGTAATATCGTCAACTAAAAACATGTTGAGTTGTTACATTATTTTATGCTGAAAGTTCACTATGACTTACTTAGACTATGGTCTTCGTAATGGATAGGAGTCGCGTTGTGTTTTCCTGTCTAATCAGCAAGATAGAAACGATTAATACTTTTTTTTTCAACACATTTGCTCGGAACGTACCTCTTGTTATGTCACTTTTAGGCTTAGGTATAATCCTGGGTATTACACACGCGTGTATTACACACCGCAAAGTCTCAAAAATATGTACAAAGATCTCTGCAAAAATAAGGTTGTTGTATACATAATTATGAAACTTTGAATGTATACATATTGGTACCTACCCTTGAGTGTACCAGGAGCACATAACCAGCGAGGTGTTTGTTGCAGCTGGATGAGATGGAGGAGCTGCTGTCTCTGCGCGAGATCCGCCAGCCGGTGCGCCTGCGCTTCGGCCGCCGCTCCGAGGAACACGCCGTGCCACACATCTTCCCACAAGAGGTACACAATCATCATCCTCCTAGCGTTTTTCGCACGTAATTCCAAGCTTAAACATTGACAAAAATGTTGACTCAACAATATATGGACAAACCCAAAGCGGCTGCCATCTGACCTTTCAACACAGAGGGAAAACTAGACCTTGTTGGGCTTGGTTACTAGTAGACAGGTATGTGGTGGTACTCACGATATTTGCCTTCACCTCGTATCCATACTAATATTATAAATGCGAAAGTGTGTCTGTCTGTCTCTCTGTTACCTTTTCACGCTTAAACCGCTGAACCGATTTAGGTGAAATTTGGTATAGAGATAGTTTGAGTCCTGGGGAAGGACATAGGATAGTTTTTATCCCGGAAATCATCCCTTATGGGGGTGAAATGGGGGGGGGGGAGGGCTGAAAGTTTGTATGGAGCTGCGATATAAACGAGTTCCACGCGGACGGAGTCGCGGGCAGAAGCTAGTCGTGTATAAGTCTTTTTTGAAAACCCAGAGATACAAGCCACGGGCTCGTGCCCGTGGCATGATGTTGAAAAGCACCGGCCTTACCGCTCGTTTTTAAATCGGATGAGTAGTTTTGGGGATTACACCCTACATACAAACTTACAAAGTTACACTCTTAACTTTCACAGACTACCTTTGTATTATTTTTTAAGCAACTATGATTTGATACGAAATGTGCATACTTAACGCGAGTGAATACAGCAGTATTTTTTGTTTGTATATAATATGTCGTATATATACGAGACGATATGAACAGGAAAGATGCGTGTGATGAGTTGACGGGCGATAGAGAGGTATGGAAGAAAAAAACATGCTGCACCGACCGCAAGTTAATGGGATAAGGACACGCGAATGATCATATAATATGTCGTATATGTTATCACAAAATGTACCTACTAGTTTGGATGTTTTTATTTTAGTCGTTGCTCAAAAAGCAGGCCACGGGTCGATAGTCTGTGTCTCCGATATCCTCGTAAAATGTTGATGTGGCGTAAACCTCGCAATAAGATTATTCCCTCTAACAAGCCACTATTGACACTTTTACGGTAATTCACTAGTTTTATAGCAAATGATTCCATTTCCATTTTACTTTATATGTCTGATTAGATTAGTAATAATGTTGAGAGCGTGTTTTAATTAGACTGAAGTACTTACAAATGCTTTGTTTTAAATCATAATCAGAAAATAAATTCACGCTGAACCGATTTTGATGGCATTTCGAAGATTTTTGGGGTCATCAGCTTTTTATTCAGACATTTACCCCCACTTTACCCCTTACCTAACGAAATGGGCGATATAAGTAGTATGCATTGGAGTTCGATTTACTACTCCTACGCGCAAGAAATAGCAGGCAAAATTAATTTAAATATTTTACTTTTATGATACATTTCCGAATACAAACCTGGCGTATCTCGTGGTTTTTGTCCCCTGAGTCACGCGATTTAGTATTTTAAATAACTTTTCAAACGAGGACATAAGCCAACTGTCATTTTCCCATACAAAAATGATTTGTAATCTAATTAGTGACAAATACCTTACGAAGCACAATAAACCAGCTGAACACACATTACTGAATCAAACAATTTCGTTAGCTCAATGTATGCCAATTTCTTTTGTAATGTACCGAGCCAAACTAGATATTTCTTTTATTTCAACTATTTACAGTGACATATTGGAAACAGAAAATATAGCTTAATAAAACAGACATTACTTTCTGTGAAAGCTTTACGACCTACGCATATGTATTCTAACTCCATAGAGAATAGAGCTGGAAACATTTTTGGATGTAACACAAATAAAATAGGGGGACTAGTTCTGCAAACTCAAGCTGAATTACAATAACCACACAACAAGAAATTCTTTTCATGAGACTGTCTTTCAGCTACGAATAAAATATTATAGTTATTATAATTTATATTTGCTCTACAGTGTGTAAGTCTAATACGGGCGATAAATTAAATCGGACATAATAATAATTTGTTTTATAATTTGATAATGTTTCTAGTTTTTATTTTGACGATCATTACGAGATATCAATATTTATATTCTTTATTTTTACTTTATCATTTTGTAGTATATTATGTCAATAATAATGTTGTATTGTACCTGTGACATTTCAATCTATTAATATTCATCATTTGACGATCATTGAATAAATTCGTGTAAATTAGCTTGAGGTTAACCTATAATGTAAATTTATTTTATGAAATAAAGAAATCTAAATCTAAATCTAAATCATAGTATTCATTAGTTTAATCATGAAGTAAAAGGTTTTTTCAAGTTGCGGGTCATAACGACCCCATAATTATTATTTTTTAAATTTCTCAACAGCAATGTACTGTAAACATGGTTGCGGTACCGAAATGTCAAATGTTCATTAGCAACTGTCAACGAGCGTTTAACGTGAGTGTGTTTGCATTACATTGCGGGCTGAATTATTGTGTACGGACAAAATTATTGTTGCAACTTTAAGTAAATGTTATCTAATTTTAAACCTTTACTTTGTCCTATACTAACCACCGTTAAGAGATTCGCCCGTTATTAGACTTGCACACTGTATAATATTCAAGATAAGTCATACAAAAAATACAATGAATGGTTCATTTATATCTATCTAACTATATAATTACTTCTAGGTGGAAAGTTAGGGTTCTCGAATATTAAAGCATCGAATTTAAACTTTCGTGAGACATGTTGAAATCATACTAATAGTTACACGTTTCAACTCGTGTATTAAATGTCACTACGGGCGACATGTTTCGAACTCTTCGGGAGTTCTTCATGAGTGTTTTCGTGGTGGTGTCGCTTAAATCCATGATTTGAGCATGTCGCCCGTGGTGACATTCAATACGTGAGTTCAAACGAGTGATTATTAGTATTATAGACCTAAAAAACGCTTTTACAATGTAATGTTTTAGTAAACCATATTTTTAATAGGAAGCAGGCGGTGTGATTCTAACCCGATTTCACACGCGGTCATTGCATCCTTTTTTCTTTTTTCAGGAGCAGGACCGCTCCGCCCGCGCACCGTCTATGCGCCTGCGCTTCGGCCGCCGATCCGACAACAATATGTTCTTACTGCCCTTCGAAGTATGTATTTTGTGTGACCGAACAAATGATTCGTTCTATGTTTGTATTCTGAGTATTTTTCCACTCTTTATCTTTTAAACTTAGCAAAATAATGTTAAAAATGTGGCAAAACACACAAGGCCTCCGAAGCGCCGTATGAGCACAAACAATCATTAAAGAAAAACCGGACAAGTGCGAGTCAGACTCGCCCACAGAGGGTTCCGTACTTAATTACAAATGTTTGTTTTCAGATTTGTCCCTGTACTGGTACTTGTAGCATAAGACGATATTACTTACCAAATTTCATAGTTCTTGGTCAACCGAAACGGTGTCGAAATAATCGTTTTTGGGGCACAAACAGTCGTATTTCTTTTTAATTTAACTTAGCAGTTTTTTTTGCAAGTTCAAGGGACTGTAGATTTGAGTACTCATGTTTTTTTATTTGTCGATATTATTCGATACCTCCAAGCGTTCCCGAGATAAAGGGTCTTGAAAGACAGACAGACGGACAACAAAGTGATCCTATACGGGTTCAGTTGTTTCTTTTTATGGTACGGATACCTAAAAATTACAAAACTACACTGCTAAGTTTAAGGGTGAGCTTGATATTTTGGCAATTTGGTTCGATCGAATCTTTTAAACATGTTGTAAAGCTTCGTGCCGCCCACAATACAAACAATTGGTCAGGTATAGGCGGTTGGCATTTTGTTTTGTAATTAATCTTAGCAAAAGAAACACGACTTTAAGTTTCACAACAGGTTTAAATTCGTTTGCAATCAAATGTTCACTCTGTTGTAGATTGGGCGGTATAAGGTTAATTCATATCCGTAATTTAATGGTCCTTTTATCGCATTTTTAGGGTATCCCCAGACTATTCATACCAACGATGGCGTTACACTATCATTATCGACGTAAATCTATTTAAGTAAAACTTAATTTTATATATTAATATGGTTAAAATGTATACGTTTGTATTACTACGAACGTATACATTATGCCTATATTAACGTATGCCTAGAATTACAATTAAAAAATTTCAGTATTTTGTAATAGTATTCATAAAATTGCAGTCAGTAAAAAATGTAAACTTTTCTTAAGATAATAAACGCCTAATATTTCTCATTAAAATTTGTGTGACGACCCTTCCTCTTCGCCCTCACTTGCCACCAAGGTAGCGAGAGGCTTTGACAGGAAGGTATGGCAAAAGGGTCCAACTTTGCCAACGACATTGAAACTTATTTATATGAATTAAATTCCAAAGAGTGACAAACGGATGAAGGTTTTAGATTGACTTAGTTAGACTTCGAATTCCTTTCCGCAAATAAATGAAGCACTTCACTTGAAAGTGAGGAAATTTTGCCAGAAATACCTAGTCTCGCTCGCTATTAGAGGCTACTTGAATGAAATTAACTACCAGTAACTACGCTTATGTACATTCCTGTCCTAAAACTTGTAGGCTACTGTACTTCTCCGACGCATATTTGTACACATTGTCATCTGAGTTTGATTTTGATTTATCACTGTCATTTCAATGTATTTCGGGGGCAATTTCTAACACGTTAGTATGCCGTGCGCGACGCGCGCACGAATCACATTGAAATACGAATACGATGCGAGTCAACAAAAGTAGTCCTCCTTTTTTTATACAACGACGGCGACGGTGGCAAACAAGCGTACCATCCGCCTGATGGTAAGCGACACCGCAGCCATCCAGCATAGACACATGCAACTCCAAAGGAGTAACATGGGCGTTGCCGACTCCTGTCTGATGTGTTTGAGGATTCGCCGTATTTCTTCGCTCTCAACACAACGCAACCTGCGGGAGCTCTGGCGACCTTGCTCACCTCCAGGAACACAACGCTACTAGGAGTGTTATTATGGCTGTGGTCTGCTCCAAATTCGAGCGGGATGACCTTTCGCTGTGCCCTACCTCACCAAAAAGAAATCTCCTTCATGAAATTACTTAAAAATGAGACAACATACATACACCCAACAGGGGTAGGCAGAGCACTTGAAACTTATGATCCAGTGCAAAAAATGAGGCAAGAAGTTGAATTATAGTGGTAAGTAGCTAATTATTTAAAATGCTAAAAAGATGTGTTATTTTCCAGTCGACTCTGCCAAAGGAAGTGAAGGCCAGCGCGGAAGAGGACAACAGGCAACAAGATTAGGCGACACATCCGCTCTAGCTAATAGACATACCATCCACACAGTACCCGTAATGTAACTAAACATAAGGAAATATTTACCTACGACGTACATTCTACGTGTCAAATATTAAATATCAATTTTTAAATGTTATTCTAATACTTCGTAAGTTTGTGTACATAATAATCAGATAATTGAATATATATTAGTTAGTTATATTTATATTTATATTAGTTATGGAGTTGACTCAGTGTCCTTGGTTCTGTTACTATTTATTAGCTAGATCTATAACTATGCTGTCGTTTCACATTTGTTTTAAGTTCAGCTTTATTGAGTTTGATAAATGTCATAGTCGACAGTATTCTAGTCAGTGTTGTATTAAGACTGTTTTTGTTCAAATTTCTTATGTTGATCTAACGCATAGTTCATAATATAAAGCAAATATACTATTTTTCTTACGAAGAGTTGTACATTTCAAGAGCTGGGTAAATGTAAAACTGCTTCGTCCGTAGGTACTACTAATTTAATTAATATAATACTTGTCATAGCTTATCAAAACAAACCGCTAATGTTATATTTTCATGTCATGGAAAATTTGGTATACTAAATGTAGTAAAACTATGTTAATTTTGTATAGATATTATAGTGCAATTGATGAGTTGAAATATAAAACATTGCCAATATAAAATATGGAGTTTTGATGACCTCATAATTATTACTACTCTTTAATCTATATGGCGTTGCGAGTGAATAAACATCACTATAATCATTCGTCATATTTTAATGTCCATGTAACTGCCACAAGCTCGTATATTAGGAGGACAGTGACACTAAAGACGACCTTATTCCTTTATACTAACGTTAACTTTGACGCATACGCGACGCGACATATAGACTAGCCGCGTATGTAAAAGTCGTCTCACGAAATTACTTTCCTGTTTTTATTAGCTGTAAGTAATCAGTTGAGAAACCTTATTTGTTTTGTGTGTACGATATAATGAAGTTCAAGATCAAGTGAGGGTCAGAACACCATTATACATACAGCCAAAGCCCACATTAGAAGTAAAATTAAAGTGGTTTTTTCTGATGTCCGTCAAAGCAATTTAACATCGGTTCAGTTCTCGGTTCGTAGGAGATATCTCGAAAAAGACAGCGGATGTCGGACTAGAAACCATATTCCGTATTCTCCAAATTTCACCATATACAGGTATTTTTACTTCCAGTGTTCGAATGGGACGAGAGATTTTATTAGCATTAGAACTGTCACTGGCCGAATGGTGGAAAATAATGGAATATGAAAAGTTCATGAAAATAAATACAAAGATCAAAATATATATATTTTTTATTAAAAAAAACAACATGTTACTTACAAACTTCCAAATAACAAATTAACAAACAACATAGGGATAACAAAACATGGAATGTACATACCGACCATTTATTCCGTTATACGCAGGGGACTAGGGTTGAAAACGTCTGCAAATGGATTCCATCCGCCATAGCAATCGCATACTTCAACACATAAATGGTCTCTTCCCATAATCTGCGTGGCAGTCCTCAGGGTTCCCATGAGTATAGTCAACGCTTCTGGATCCATATCCGCTTCGATGAACAAACTGTACAAGTTGCAGCACTTCTCCATAAGCGCCATGATATTCTGTTCATCTGCCTCATAGTCCGCTAAAACACGCTGATATTCGCATATATGAACGTTCTCCAAAGACGAACATTGACATACAGAAAAGAAGATCATCCCGTAATCTATATCTTCTAAAGTTAGCTTCAGGTTCTTTAGGCTCTTGGTCAGATGTATCGAGTTAAGCAGAGATAGCGTGCAGGTAGCGTACGAGCCTGGCCGGCCGCGGTTTTCAACGTATACGTCAAGAGTGTACAGCTTTTTGCATTGCAAGAAAAGAAAGGTAAAGAAATCGTCTTTCGTACAAATGTTGCTTATACTTAAAAAAGTTATGTTCTTCATTGATTTTAGTTCCGGTTTTAGCGTAACGGGTCGATTCCATCGTACCACGGAGCCCCGTCTGCAAAAATCTGTCAGGGTAACATTTTCGGGTAAATTATCTAATAATTCATTGAAGGTGTCGCATGAGTCTATGCAATACCAATGGCTCGGGGCTTCAGTAATTCTCATGGGCACCATAGTATGCATGCAAATGTAAGTGGGAAAATAGTCTGTTAATTCACTCGAAACATTTCTGAAAAACTCGTCATCAAAAACTGTTACTTCTTTATTCCAAGCTTTAAATATAATATTCCCATCCAAAACGAAATCTAAAGGTAGATGAGAACAAATATTAATTGTCAAGTCAGCACAGTTCAGACCAAACATTGGACTGAAAATGGGTGACACGTAGATGTATATTGTTTCTAAATACATTATAAAGATGTATTCTATTTTCTTGTAGTCCAAATTTGATACACCTCTCAAACTCCTGCAAGTTTTATGTGATACGCGACAGTCACGAAAAATATAACACAAGTGTTCAAAATGTATGTCAATACTCTCTGTGACATCAATTGATAAGTGATGGTGTTCCTCGACCTCCGAGTAATCCCTGTAGTTATCAGCAAGGGTGATTTTCAAATCCTTAGTCATTGGAATATCTTCCATAAACCTAAGCGGAGACTCGGAGTCATAGAACTCTAATACGACAAAGTGAACACTCTCAAATATTTGTTTCTTAAAAATGTCCGAACATTTCTTCCATATCTCATCTTTGTCATGTTTCCGAGGCCATTTAAAGTAATTTATGCTAATATTCTTTAAACTATCACAACAAAAGTTTTCCACGTCAGGTAAAAATATCCTAGTAAAGGTAACGTCCAAGGTTTTCAGATTGGTACACTTCTGTAAGTAAGGGAAAAGTTGCTCAGCGGTGAGATCTTGAATTCCGCTTAAATTTAGTTCCTGAATGTTCCCGGCGTAGTCTTGGAGAGCGTCTAAACTTAATGTCTTGGATGCGGCGATTGTGCTCCTGGATATATTTACCTTCCTCATCAGACATGGCGCAAAAAATTGCTTCAACTCAGTTATACCGTAGACGTTTATTTTTGACTTCGTATCCAAATATGTGAAAATCAAAGTTCCAATTTCTACAGGTAGATGTAGTATATTCATCTGAGATCCGATAAAATCTAATATAAAATACTTGTAAAGTAGGTACCTAATCTGAAGTATTATATGTTAAGAAACAATTTTGACAGTGACAATAGAATTTGTTGAGAATAGGTTTTTTGCGCGAGGTTTGTAAAGCTTTCCAAAACTGCAGGTACGTACTACAACCCTCTCTTTCGTACCTTTGGCGTTTACAGTCTTTTCATAACAGCTTGGTTCCGGTGACAGCTGTAAAAATCTCAGACTAGAGATGTGAAAGTATGGAAACTTGAGTCGATAAAAGTAGTCATTTAACAATCACCTGTATATAGCAACGAATGTCATCATGAATTCGATTATAAAGCTAAGCTTGTAGAGGTACTAGTTTTGTGGCGACATTTATACCTGGGAGAGCGAGGTACATCCTGCGAGGGAGAAAGCGGAGACAATGCATATTTTTGGACGGGGTGTTTTATAGTACCTGTTGAATTTGCACAAGATTAAAAAACTAGTTTTTACTAAGCATCTGTGAGAATTATGTATGTACTTGATTCTAGTTATGGTATTTACTTCGATTATTAACTATATGTAGACAAACAAAATCATTGTATTGTACATGAATAAGTGTTTATTAGTTTAATAAGTCAATCAAAAAGAAATTCAACTTTTCGATTTACAGTCTCGTTTTTTCATTTAGGCGGATTAATTTATTTTTATTTTCATTTGTGGTTTTCCACTTTATAATCAGGTAAGGATAAACTGACTTTACAAGATTGTTGGTTACTTACCATTTAATAAGTACCGATATAAACAAGATTCACCATGGCCCATCACGTTTAGTTTAGAAGTCTCTAGTGTTTCGTTACATGAATATTACGTTTACTGTTGAATTGTATTAATTGATAATAAAAATCTGGTTGGTCAAATTTCTTTCGTATATAACACGTTCTTTAAGTTCAAATATTTTACGGCAGTCATATTCAAGCTGCAACTGAAATATTACTCTTCCATATTTTATTTAGAACGCAGCAACATTTTTTGAGTAAACGAAACGGTGCGTCAAATGTCACCCGCACAAACCAGTTTTCAAAAGACTGTATTGATCTATTGATTTTTGAAGGCCTATCGATTGATGTTGATGTGCCACACGTGGGCATGCAATTTTTTTCTTTTGAGTTTCAATTTTATGTGTGGAGTGCACGCCTAAAAAAAAACTTTTTTTTTAATTTCATTACATAACTATGTAGCGGTTAACAAAATTCACCTATCTTCAAAATTTTATTCAAATACACCCTATAGTTTTCGAGTAAAATGCCTGTGACATACGGACGGACAGACAGGCAGACAGACAGACATGACCTTGGAAAAGGTAATTAATAGCATTAATGAACTATAATAAAATTCTATAATACAATCCCAACACATCATTTGGAAATGCGCTAATTGTTGCCAATTTTCATCATCATTCATTTTTGACCTTATATCTCGTAATACTCGTTTTATAGATGTCGGGTGATCATGAGAGTGACGTTCAAAACCCAGGACCGTTTTAATAAAATCGACAGCTGATCGCTACTTGACTGTACGCTTACATTACATCGCAAAAAAGAAAGTATTTAAAGTAAAGGCAGGTCGAAAATACAATTATTTAACAAACTGAATCTATTTCAAGGAAACTAAAATTATTTCTTTTTATGGACTCTGTCAGCTGTACTATATGTACTTACGGAAATCTCAACAATTGTTTTGTATATAATATTTGTACAAATATTTGAAACTGTTTATTCCCCACTTGTAAAATAAAGAAACCAGATGTATTTGTGCTTTCTGTTGAAATAAATACAATTTATAACTTATAACGCGACCATTCATTCGCTAAACGCTAAAGTTTTGACGTGAGCAGTCAAGTCACATTATATGTCACAAGAAACTAAAAAGTATTTAATCTTTTGATGTTGGTTTGCTAATATGGTGCTTAAGGTCTCAAACACTGAATTTTTTTTTATGAAGCAAATATCTTGATGCAGGTTATAAGTTAACGCTATTAGCAACTACTGAAATGTATCTAGAGCTGTCATTCTGGGGCCATGAACCTAGAATACTATGGAAGGGCTGTACGTGTTGCCACGGTGAGGGACGGAAAAGCTCTTATGCAGCTAAATTAAGAACCGGTCCTAAAATGGCTACTAAACTATGACAAGGACAATGAATGATATTCCCCTTTCTGTCACACTTATAGAGATTTGTATGCTACCAGCTTGCTCGCACGTGGTATTATTATTACCATAGCCTGTCCAGAGTATTCTTCGTTCACATTTCTTGGCATATTTGTTTGACATTGTGCATCTAGTTCTATACTAAATCAAAGGTTACCTACTCGTTCAGATAACGGTAGTCTAACTTTTTCAACTACACTACGTGATACTGATAACGGTAATAGGACTTTTGGGATAGATATTATAAAGCATAATATTATAGTGCACAGCACTACGGTGGTATGGTTCAGTCCCACCCTACACCCAGGGGTATTGCTAGAGGTATGATGGGTCTGACATGAAAGAGGTCATATCGTTACTAAAAACTTATGGCACTTACGTCCTTTTCTTTAAGCAACGCAGTTTTTTATAAATATCTCGATAACCTTTGAACCGATCTTGTTGAAAACAAATTTCGGTGGTAGAATTTTATAATGCCTATGAGCATGATATTTTTTCATATTTTTAAAATACACGGTTCAAAAATTAGAGGGGGGGGGGACACAATTTTAGTCACTTTCGGGGCGATTATCTCCGACTCTATTCACTTAATCCAAAAAATTGCTTAGAAACCTTATTTTTATTTTGAAAGGCCTGTCGATTGATGTACCACATGTGGGCTTGCAATGAAAAAATATTTTTTGACTTTCAGTTTTATGTATGGGGTGCACCCCTAAAAAAAATCTTTTTTAGAAATTTCATTACAAAACTATGTAGCGGTAAACAAAATACACCCTATCCTCAATTTTTTATTTAAATACACCTTATGGTTTTAGAGTAAAATGCCTGTGACATACTGATGGACAGACAGACAAACAGACAGACAGACATGACGAATCTATAAGGGTTCCGTTTTTTGCCATTTGGCTACGGAACCCTAAAAATCTAAACAAATAACGTATTCCACAATAGTCTCAGAATGATAGAAAACGTTAAAACAAAATATTTCGTTTTGGAAAAAGAAATATTGTAGGCAATAGAATGTACCGACTGTCAGCGTCATTTTAGATATGTACTACACAAATTAACTCACAGTTAAGTCTTAATTGGCTGTTACTTTTTTGCAATTTCGAGGTTGGTCCCATGGGAAAAGTTGTTCAGTATTATAATCCTATTCGCTTTTAATCACCCAGTATAACCAAGTAAATGTATGGCTGCCACCAGGCTACGTAGCAGCTAGAGTAGACAAATATGTATATAATAACACATCCTTTGTATTTAATGTATTTAATAACACAACCTATGGCGCCCAAACTTGGTCATTAACAGAAGCCCAAAAGTCCCGACTCAAGATTTGCCAGCGAGCAATGGAACGCAGCAACTCGGAGTTCGGAGGACAGATCGGATCAGGAACACGGAGCTGCGTGCCAAAACTGGCATCGTAGATGTGGGTGCTAAGGCCGCGAAGCTAAAGTGGGACTGCGGGCTTAGCACACCAATCTATCATATGTCACGCGATAGAGGATATGATTTTTATCGAACGTGATACTTTATCCCAAGCATACAATATGCCCCGTCGACAATTTGTCGCTTAACCCACGATATGTGATATGCCTGACAGATTGTCGCGAACCCCACGACGCGTGACAACTCTAGGCATAGAGCCTATTTCGGTGATATTGGACGAATGCTTGCACAAGAATAGGATGCTTTATTTATTATACCACTAAATTAAGACGATTTAGAAATGTATGGGGTTTAATACTCTTAAGTTACTTTTTAAAATGTACGGTTAGAGATACATTTCAGAAATGGGAGGTCAAAATTGGTATGGAGTTACGACATAAACGAGTTCCACGCGAACGGAGTCGCGGGCAGAATCTAGTAAATAGATAAATAAATATTAGGGGACTTAAATACATGCACGCAAGCAATAATGGTGGGTACGATAAATAGCAAGTCACTCCATTTGTCTACTTAATCACTCAAATTACCGATTCACAATCGTCAAAATAGAGTTATCCAACTTTGACAGGAATACATGACAAATGATATCATCTACGGTAAAGGCTATCCGTTACCGATTTGCATAACATGGTACGTTGTTAATGTGATAAATTATCGTAATTTGACGTCTCAATTTAGTTTATTTTATCTAAGTGCGTCCGAGGTAACGATAAGCTATATCGGATGCAATAAAACTTGGTTTTCAGCAAAACTACGAGTGAATATTCGATTTTCTAGTGACAATAATGATTAATTTTGTATAAAGCAGTAGCACTGCTAAAAAAAAATTAAAGAAAAAATTAATGCTCCGAGCCGGATTCGAACCGGCGACCATGGGCATTAATGGCCCGTCGCTACTAACCAACTGAGGTATCTGAACAATCTGATTCAGCCAATACAACACACTAGTAGCTTTTCGGTGGAGGAAAACATCCTTGGAAACATGGGTTGGAAGGTCAGATGGCAGTCGCTTTCATAAAACTAGTGCCTATGCCAAATCTTGGGATTAGGTGTCAAAGCGGACCCCGTGCTTCGTTAGGGGCATTACTGGGAATAGTGCTAGGAGGATGATGAAAAACCAGCACCCGCGAGCCATCCGGTATGCCAGCAGCCCGTTTGAATAGCCGGAAGCCGAATTCATAATTCTTTATTGCAACCATGGTACAGTATATAGATGTCACATATAATATACAATGTCTCACATGGACCCTGTTAGGGCACAGCATATCTATAGGTAACTTTTAACATATTATTCTATTAATTGTATTGTGTGTGGCAAATGATTATTAATTCTGTCACATATACATACATACATACATTCACGCCTTTATTCCCAAAAGGGGTAGGCAGAGCACATGAAACGTATGTTCCAGCGCCACTTTAAGCATAAATGTGGGTATAAAAGATCGACTAAATGTGATATTGCAGTGATAGGTTGCTAGCCCATCGCCCACAACACACTTCAACCCTGGTCCCTTAGTCGACTTTTACGACACCCACGGGTAGAAAGGAGGTGGTGAAATTCTAACCCGACACACACACACATACATATATTATATATACATATATAGAGTGCGCAAGGAGATGGCACTCTAATATTTGATGAATTGGGCCTCATTACGCCGACGGGTTGCCGTTCCATATAAAGGTAACTTAGGTATAATTGTTTCTCGAATGAATCAAAGTCCGCGAGTGACCATTCTCACTCAGACTAAATCGATTTTTTTTAATAACAGAGGAAACCTACAGAAACTAAAAATATTATTAAGAAAATGTTCTTTGAGACCCCCAGTAAGTATACCCAGATATACATAATTAATTATTAAGAATAAAAGTTAGGAAATAATCTTAAATGATAAAGATTGTACTAACCCACCATGTTACTGAATTCTACATAAAAATAAAGCTCAAACTATTTTTATTAAATATATTTATTAGGATAGGATACAGTAGGTACAAACGGATGTCACAAAGTTACAATTTTATCTTATCTATTATAACTTCATGGGCAAGGCGGACGGCGCGGGCGCAGGCGCCGACGCGACGTAGGCAGCGGGGATACCGGCTCGTGTCGGCTGCAGCTCTTTCAGATCTTGCTATGGAACCCTAAAAACAGAGCGTGGAGAACGTTTTTCATACAAAGTGTCTAATAACCTTTTTTAATTATTGTCATAATTCTTTTATAGTTTGTGGCAACATAGTCTAATTTCCGACCTAGCGGCGGATCCCATTATTCCCATTATCTATACAAAACAAAGCATCATGCTATTCCAGATTGCCGTTTTAGAATGACAACAAAACTATGTTTGTATGAAGAGCCGAGTGTTCTGGAGACACTAATCAAGACATATATTTATAAGAAAGTTATCACAAATGTGGGTAGGAAATGGGAATTTATCACAACCCGTTTCTCCAAATGAGTTATTTGCCTCAATTTGCACTATATGAAATATTTATGGTTGTTAAAATGTAAAGTACTGTACCAGTACCGGTCGTCATCATCATCATCATCATCATCATCATATCAGCCGAAAGACGTCCACTGCTGGACATAGGCCTCCCCCAAAGAGTGCCAAAGTGACCAGTCCTGCGCCACCCTCATCCAATGGATTCCCGCAACTGGGGGCCTACCTACGCCGCGCCTTCCGGTACGCGGTCACCACTCGAGAACCTTTCCGCCCCAACGGCCATCGGTTTTACATGCTATGTGCCCTGCCCACTGCCACTTAAGTTTAGCGATTCGGAGGGCTATATTGGTTACCTTGGTTCTGCTGCGGATAGCCTCATTTCTGATGCGATCAAGCAGAGAGACTCCCAACATGGCCCTCTCCATTGCCCTTTGGGTTACTTTGAGCGTTGTGTTGCCAGTCATGACATATGGCACTGAAACGTGGTCGCTTACTATGGGCCTGATAAGAAAGCTCAAAGTACCGGTCATGTCAACAACCATTTTCAAGACATTGTTTATAGGAATACTAGATAATCCGGTGTCCTTTTTTCTGCTGTAAATACTTAATTATATTCAAACTTTGCTTTCTGACATCACTACGGATTGCTTTCATTATATTTATTGTATTTTTTCTTTAATCGTGAAGTATTTATAATGGCTCATTTACCTTTCGGGCTGTTCGGTCGTGGAATGCTTTGCCGTTGCATATAAGGTGTGCAAAATCTCTTCCTATTTTCAAAAATCTGTTGAAACAATATTACCTGTCTCTCCCTTAAGTTGCCTTTTATGTATTGTATGTATGTATGTATGGTTGTATATATGTCTGTGTATTTATTAATATATTAGGTATGTATTTTTTTTTTTTTAAGTGTCCTGTTTAGAAATATTTGAAAGATTGATGTGTTAGTTTACTCTTCATGATGAATTCCTGCACTACCTGTTAAAAATTCTAGTTTAAATGTTTCCTGCTGTACAAAGGTTGTCTGGAAGAGATCGCTTCAAAGCGATAAGACCGCCTGTTGTGTCCATTATTTATTAAGCAATTTTTTTGTAACCTGTTTGTCTCTCTTGTTGTGGTGCAATAAAGAGTATTTATTATTATTATTATTTTATTATTTCGTCTTACTTGCTGTTTGTCTGACATGGTGACATTCGATAACTTCGGACATATGTTGTCAAAGAGAAAGTAAAAGAAAATAAAATTAAATGCTAGTAAAAGAAATTAATTCCAAAAAAATTCACAATGTGGCTAGGCACATTGCGGATTTAAATGGAAACCTAGGGTCAAAAAGAAACTTATCGGGCTACAGGCTAAGAGGCATTTAAAGTTTTATCAAGAAGGGGGTTATTATACTTATTATACAAAACATAGCATAGGATGAAACTAAATAAGGATAATAGAAATATATATATATATATATATATATATATATATATATATATTTATATCTTATCGTTATATTTATATTTTATTCTTTTATTCTTTTTTTTCTTTATTCTTTCTTTAAAGAAAGAAGAAAAGATCTATCTACCTCTTTTTTATATTACATCGTTGCTCGGTAGTAAGAAGTACTTACATCTCATAACGATTTCATGATATATTCAATCTCTTAATAATTGAATCTTAGATAATTGTTAATTACTTACGGTTTTCCATGCTGCCACCGACTTTTCAGGGCCGAACTCCCTCAGCGTTCTGCCTGCTGTGCTGGAGGCTCTTTACCAAGATTGACGAGAGGCCCGCCGTGAGCGCCGTTTGCAATAAGCGCGTGCGTCGCCATGCACTCCTCTTTTAAACCGGAGTGCAACGGCTGAAAACGTAATCATCACACAAATAAGTAAGGCGACCAACGTTGTAATAATGAACGAACTTATTTTGTTTTACTTACACTTTTGGTGGCATTTTTCGCAATATTTCGTCGTCATGAAAACTAAATTTAACTTATATACTGTATTAAACTGAGATAACCGGGAATAACGCTGTAGTATTCTTGGGTTTCAAGCAACATAGTCTTGTTTTTAAAATACAAGTAGTAAAGTAATCAGACACCATTTTATTTCCAATTTCCATATCGAATGTCAAATGTCAGTGTCACAGATAAGATAATCCTGTAATATTTATTAAGTACGACTTACACTGTAATCGTTGTACGCTTTACACACTTAACAAACGCTAGGAACCCAGTTAGTATAGGAACAGTAAATAAACTTCGAACAAGGGTACATCGCTCGCTCGGCTGCACAGATGCGCGCGTGTGACTCGGGCGGGGCCGCGCGGTTGATGTGTTCGCTCGCTTTCACTCGCTACGTCAAAGGAAGCCGCCTCGTAGGTATGAAGACAGCGAGCCGCCAGTGCCAGTGCCTCTATTTCTTTGCTTTATTGGATACTTACCTATAACAATTGCTGTTATTTAAAAATGTGAGATCTTAAAGTAGGTTAGATTTTACATGTGTCGACCTGTATGCCAAGCCACAAACGTGACACAGCCCTGCGCATCGAGCGAAAGTAGGTAACGAACGCTCCTAAACGGCCTCTGATTAACTAGGGGAGAGTGGGGTTCAGTGGGTCATGGGTCTCAGTGGATCGTTTGCTATAGCTTTGGATGTACATAGTACGCACACACATAAATGCTCGCGACGTTGCCGCTCTGGCATGCCCGCATCAACCTAACGAGTGATCCGCGCAGTATCTGAATCGGAGGTCACGTCGCAGAGGCCCCGTCACAAAGTAAGAGCGAATTTTTCAAAAACGTTTAGTGTCATTGGACTGATTCTGCAATACTTTTGTGTAAATTTTTCTAATATACCTATGAAAAATAATGTGAATGGTTCATTTTAATGCCAAACTAACGCAATATTTTTCAATGATATTTGAAGTGAAAACTTCTATAGTGGGTCTGAGCACTTTGGGGGGGGGGGGGGGGGGGGGGTTGATTATGGGCACATAGTTCTAATTTGTACTTTATTGTTAACAATATAGGGTCGTAACAAATTTTCCGTATAATGCTGTTGCCTGTTAGCCGATTCGACTTCATTCAAAACTGAAAACTATTCGTAAGAGTATAAGGCCGTTAAACACTTTGCAGTTGCATAGGTATTGTGCAAATAAAATTGTAATTTTGTCCACGTGTCCTTCACCGTTTTGTTATTGAGAAAATTCAAATAGTTCGAATTTGGACAAAGCTTTGAAAAATATTTGGCAATGGCAAAAACAAATTGGTAGATTTTAGATTTAGATTTAGATTTATTTATTTCATAATATACAATTAACAATATAAATTAAAGCTAGCTTAATCTATATGAATTTATATTATGATCGTCAAAGAGAATTAAGAATTATAATAAAATGTCAATAAAATTCAAATTATAGTCACAGTAAATAAATTACGAAGATATCACATAAAGATCGTCAGATAACAGAATATACATTAATAAACGAAAAATAAAAATACAAATAACGATATAATTTACGATGTCAAAAACAGTGATAATATTAAAGTTTAATGTCCATAAATTCCTTTACCGAATATAATGCGTTTTTCAATAAAAAGTTTCTCAGTTTGCGTTCAAATGTTTCGTCAGATGACTCTGTTCGCAGTTCAGCGGGTAGTCGTTCGTAATAGGTTGGGCCTATCACTCGAGGATGGGGGCGCTTTGTTTCACCTATTTAAGTACGAAAATGTTCGTCATAAAATTTTACGCCATAATAATCGTTAGTTCTAATAATTCTTGATCCTAACGATCGTAAGTCATTACCATTCGAAGTCATAATGACAGTAATCATAAGTTTCACAGGTCCTAATTTTTATTTTCCTAATTTTTTTCGTCATAACACTCACTTGCCCGTTTTATTTCAATTCATAATGACACTAGTCATACATTTTTTAATCCTAAATTTGTTTTTCATAATATTTCTCATCATAAATGTTACTTGGCGTTATCGAAGTAAATAAACGTGTGGCTTTTATCGCTAGGTACAAGACGAGGTCACAAGACTCTAGCTAGACGTCTCTACATTGACACATCGACTCTACATTGACTCTACATAGACTCTACATATAGACTCTACATCGACTCTACATATCGACTCTACATTGACTCTACATCGACTATACATATAGACTCTATATCGATTCTACATATCGACTCTACATATCGACTCTACATCGACTCTACATATTGACTCTACATCGACTCTACATTAACTCCACATCGACTCTACATATAGACTCTACATAGACTCTACATTGACTACATATTCGCTCTACATCGACTCTACAGACTCTAGCCGCCTGTCTGTGCGGACGTAGCCTAAGGCAGGTCCGTGTAGGTACGACGAGCGAAGCGAGGAGGAGTGTTAGTTGTACTGCGACCCTACGCGCGCGAGCCGAGCGAGCGACCGATTTTTTTTTCAATTTACTTAGCGAAAGCTTTTATTCATTAGGATAAACAAAATTAGGAGTTAAAGTATGTTCTTAGTTATGATATTAGGACGAACAAAATTATGATGTATGTCCGTTATGAAGAAAAATGTTTTGATTAACAAAATTATGACTTCAAGCAAGTTCTTAGTAATGAAATTAGGAAGAAAAATTTTAGGATTATGACTTCCAATGATAGTGACAGAAATTTAGGAACAAAAAAGTTAGGACGAAAAAAATTAGGACTAGCGATGATTATGACTAAATTACGTTAGTACAAAAAAAATAGGATCACGAATTTTATGGCAGCCAATATGGACCCTGAGGATTCCTACGTGAAAATGCCATGCGACGCGGGACCGCGGTATTTTATTTCATCGTCTCCTTCATCAATTTTGCTGAGTTAAGTTGAACTATAGCGTACTACTAATAGGGTTGTTATGAAATATATTGGCACGCAGGGGGAGGGAGGGGGGAGGAAGGGATTTTTTTAACAAAATTAAAGTTATTTAAGTTTTTACTTCTGCCGGCACTCCAGGAGTGCAACCCGGTCTTTTTTTCTATAAAATACGTGTATATGGGGAACGGCGGATCAATTTGAAATGGGTTTCAGTGGATCTTGATCCAGTTTATTAAATACTGTGATTTGGTGACTAAGAGACTTCTTACAAGACTTTGTTATAGGAGTTACATTGAGTAATGCCTACTTACGAAATATTTTGATTGTTTTTGTTTGTTCTAACAATGATACATTTTATACTCAGATCCAGTGAACCCAATATGATCCACAGTACCCCAATACTGATCCAGTGCAACCCATTAGTGTGTCACAGTGAATCAACATCAGTTTGTTTTAAAAAGGCTGTTTCTTGCCACAAAACAGCCATTTTCGTCATTTATTTATATAACTAGATTAGTGTTCTAGGGTTTAATTAAGAAACTAGCACTTTAGGTGAAAGTGGTGCCGCTCCATCAGTCACAAAAAAGTGCTCCATTGAACCCCACTCTCCCCTACTGTAATATTCTTCTATACTGTGCTAGGAGTATCGTGATATTACACCCTTACACCCAAAACTGAAAAGGCTTAATAACATTTCTAGTTAGTACTAGAAATGTTATTAAGCCTTTTCAGTAGTGGTTATATTCTCTTTGCCTCTCAGTTTAAAGGCATTATAGCAAAAGCGTCCTATTTATGAGCAAGCAGTCATCCAATATTACCAACAAATATATAAAAAAGGCTTTATGGCTAGAGTTTTTGATGCGCGACCAAATGTCACTTACCGTGGGAAACTGTCAAATTATCGACGGCTTAATCTTCTCATAAATAAAAAGGTCCGGTGCCATGCTCGGAAGATGTACAAAAATGTCACAATCGATACGATAAAAAATGCCAAATTTGTGAAATTTGCAATGTCAAATATTTTGGTTTTGGTTAAATGCGTCTCTTCTAAATTTAGAATAATGTTGTTAATATTTTGCTATTCCTGCAATGAATTGTGGCAAATATGAGTTACGGATCAATAAAAGGAAGTGCTTTAAACGCTGGGCCGAATTAAGCGACCCGAAAGACAGCTTAAGAGGTTAGTTTGTATACTATTTACCAACACATTCTATCAATAAAAACTATGCTTATTTACCGAGTTTACAACTATGTTTCTTCTTTTTTCAGACTTCAAGATTATGATAGAAATAACAATTTTATGGAAACAAAGAAGATGAAATTAGGCTAAGTGTGCTGCAGTTCTAAGAAAGGGCTATTATATGATGACAAATCATTAATCAAATGAGATACCAGTCTGAAAACACGAAAACAGAAAGATGTATTGCTGTGTAATCAGTCCCAAATGGTTAAACTAACATTCCTTGTAAAAAAACCAGGCAAGTTGAACATACTTACTTACATTCATTAGATAGCATAAGTAGGTAAATGTGCTAAGCCTTTAAGTTCTAATATTTTGGCTAAATGCAAGTTTTGTGTACTTACCAAATTGTGTGTTGTTACACTATATTTGGGTTTCTGGCTCTCATACATGATTTCCAGTAGTTTTTGTTTGAAAGATTTACCGCAACATAGAAACTTATCTTTTCTCAATCCTATTTTTATGTACTTTATTTTCTAAAGTAGGTATATTCAAGATGACTATTTATATATATGTCACACCTATTGATCCATAATAATATTATCATACAATGTGACACATAATAACAATCCTTTGCATCAAATATAAATACCTGTAGAGATAATTCTCTTTTTGGTGCCTAGTCAATATTTTCCCCCTTACTATTTAATCAATAAATTTGATGGTAGGTAATTGACAGTCTGGTTATCTCAAACCATTATTTTCCTCATTACTTATCAATTATCTGTGTTATCTATGTAAGTTAATACATATATTAGAAATATTTGTCTACTGTAGTGTGAAATATATATCAATGTAGTCATATTTCACCGATATTACTTGTAAAAAACGACTTATCATTAACAACTTTGTAATTTAAATGATATTGGAATAGGTAAGATATGAATAACCAGTCAACTGTGGATTAGTGAAATAAAATTGTTATTTACTTTGACATTATAAATATACTGTAGCCGCTACTCTGTAGTTTTTTTTAGTATCTGTTTTTAGACTAGGTACTGAAATATTAATCAATTTGACTCCCATACCATTCAATTTTATTGGACAAAGAGTGGCAAACAATCATATGGCCTGTATGGTGATAAACCTTGAATTGGTAAAGTTCGAATTGAGGATTCTGTGTTAATAATTGCAGACAAATGCAAGTCTCTTACTCTCATCACACTGGGAAGTCTGGCGACCTAACCCACCATCACAAAAGTCGGTCTATTAATATTATTAAAAATGTACTTAACAATACTTTTATGTTTCAGAATGCCGGATGGTGGAAATGAATCCTAAATTTTAAAACACCTAAACATTAAAATTAACTCAAATCTACTCAAAGGTTGACTTGAAATGGATAAATCTGCGTTTGTTCTTGCAAATTGTATAGGTACCTGTTGAGTTTATTTTGTACAATAGAGTACAATTGAAATAAAAGTAATAAATTCAATGTGATTATTATATTGTGTATTTTTTTATACCACATCGTAGGCAAACAAGCGTACGGCTCGCTTGATGGTAAGCGGGCATCGTAGCCTATGGAAGCTTGACAATTGCGTTGCCGATGCTTCTTCTATGTATGTACTTATTCTAGAAAGGAAATCAACAAAGCAAATTTCTTTTGTGTTTTGTAATACTGTGTGTTGTGTCATGAAGTTTGATTCTTAAAATTTTTGAGGATTTCTTTAAAAAAATGGTTGTCATGCATAAGGTTGAGAAGGTAGAGGGCGTTAGTATGAATTGTCTTGTCCTCCGTCTTGAACCTCACCTTTCAAACATTCCATATAGGCATATAGGTGACATAATAAGGAAAGGAATCAATCAATTCAAAGGAAACAGTAACTTGTTCATATATATTTTTTACATTACATTTCTGAACATATGTGATGTTTTGAGTACCATCGGTTGAAATCTTCTTTCCTTCCTTTGCTAGTAGATCTGAAAAGAAGATAAAATACAGGTCATCAGTAAGCTGAAATACTGAATGAATGAATATTTTATTTGTATATAATATAGGGACATGTGCATGTTAATTCGGGTGGAGCCGCGGGGACAGCTAGTCTATATTCTTGTATACTATTATTATAAAGAGATGAAATTTGTAAGATGATGGCTTTGTAAGTTTATTAAATAATGGGCATTCTCCAAAGCTACTCATAGCTACTTACTTTTTCTCTCTTCACCAACACGGCATTCATAAGACGGCGACCGAGCGCTCTCGATTTTTCTCGCACTATCTGTCTCTTTCTTATTAGAACAAGAGATGTAGTGCGAGAAAAATAGAGAGTATGTCGCAGCCGTCGCATGAATCGCATAATAGACATGCAGTACCTACATTTAATCCCGTGACTCCGTCTTGGTTAACAGTAATACCTACGCGAGCAGAGCCGCGCGCACATCTATTTAGTCATTTAGAAAATGATCATTATCTTAGTCACCAAAGTAGGAACTGGACTAGGTACAACAATGGTATGTTGTAACTCTGTTTACAGTATAGGTACTGCAATGTGGACGTTGGATGAAAACAGACTGTTAAGTATTAAGTAGGACCACTTAATTACATATACACAATTGACACGCTGGTATTCTATCTTGCAAAAGTAACTGCAATTTTTCACAATATCTTGATATTACAGATGCTTTTCACGCTCAAGCCGCTGAACCGATTTAAATGTAATTTGGTATAGAGATAGTTTGAATAGAGATGTGTTATAAATGAGTTCCAAATAGCATTACTTACCGTAAGTACCGCTTCGATAAGAGTGTCATCCTTTTACTAATGATAAGTATGCAGCGAAATTTCTGGTTCTCCAAGTCCAAGGGCTAACGGGCTAACAGCGTTTGTTGACGACTCCCTGGAGATATTTCACCAGCACCATAGCACACTCATCACAGTAACTATAATATTATTGTCACTAGAAAATCGAATATTCACTCGTAGTTTTGGTAAAAACAAAGTATTTAGCTTATCGTTAATACTTCGGAAGCACTTAGATAAAATAATTAAAATAAACTAAGTTGAGACGTCAAATTACCACATAACCACGTACCATGTTATGCAAAACGGTACCGGCTATCATATGTCACGTACAGCTGTCAAAGTTGGATAACTCCATTTTGACACGTGCAGCCATGTTTTGAATCGATAATTTGAGTGATTAAGTAGACAAATCACGTGACTTGTCATTTATCACGCCGTGATATGTGATAAAATACAAGCCATACTAGCCATGCTGGGCTGGACATGTCTGCCGGATGCACGCGGAGCGATAGGCCAAATTAGCCACCGAATGGCTTCCAAAAGATGGCTTCCGAGGTAGAGGCAGACCGAGAAGGAGATGGCGGGACGACCTTGATACGTTTTGTGCAGATTGGCGAACACTGGCACAGGACCGAGACGAGTGGCGGAAAAAAGGGGAGGACTTTGCCCAGCAGTAGGACACAATATAGGCTATAAAAAAAACACATCCTTTCTCCTACAGTAATCATACGGACGTGTATATCCGCTATATTTGGCTACTTTGACTGATACTAACTATATGATCCTGGACGTTCTCGTACAGTAATGATAATCAAAATCATCCACAGGCGAAGCGAGGTGATGCGGGCGAGAAATAAGAAAAACATTATCGTTTATCGCCACTACACGTGATGTGAGGTCAATATTCTTAAATCAAAAAAAATAGGAAGGAATTGCCACAAATAAAGTGAAATTATCTTGAGCCAAGATTTATTTCTCTTGATTCGAGAAACTCATCTCAGAATTCAGTGTTCGAATCCCGGTAAGGGCAAATATTTTTGTGATGAGCACGAGTATTTGTTTCTGAGTCTTGGATGTTTCCTATCTATCGTCTAGTACCCATATCACAAGCCTTATTGAGCTTACTAGGGGACTAGGTCGATTTGTGTAAAGATTACGTATATACATACATACATTACTTTCACGCCTTTATTCCCAAAAGGTGGGGTGGGCAGAGCACATGAAACGTATGTTCAAGCGCCACTTTTAGCATAAATGGGGGTATAAAAGATCGAACAAATGTGATATTGCAGTAATAGGTTGCTAGCCCATCTCCCACAACACACTTCAACCCTGCTCCCGTAGTTGTCTTTTACGAAACCCACGGGAAGAAAGAAGTGGTGAAATTCCAACCCAACACCACACGGGGATGCGCAAAGATTGACCCAATATTTATTTAAGTATTTATTGATTCAAATGCCTTACCTAGTACTGACATAAACAGATGTTTACATAGCCGAGCCGTAAAGGCCTAAACTTAAAAAACACGAGAAGTATTAATACGTCAATTTCAATATTTTTCTATCGCTCGTATCAAAAAGCCCTCGTGCGTGGATATTGCCGCTAATGTCGAGGTAAATTGCGAACATGCTCTTCAATGCATTTAAATATGCCCTCGGGGCTACTTCCCACTTGGCTGATGTGACACCCTAAAGTAAGTATGCTGTTATATTAAATGGATAAAACGAATATATTTAATGCTCATAAGAGAATCTAATAGATTTCTGAATATTTGATGATTATCAGATAATTAGCTCAAGATTTTTAGGGTTTAGATGGGAAATCCTAAGGAAATACAAAATTAAAAGTTTCAAACGGAATAGGAGAGAATGATTATGAAATGATTTTAGCCGGGTTAGAGAGCTATAAAAGAAGACTTTCAAGATCCATTTCATTTCACTATGTTACTTAGTTATAGTACGTTTATTTTTGACTTTTCATACCCGTGAGTTAGCCTTGTTTACTTCTAGGGATTTCAAATGTAGGTATAGCAGTAGTAGTAAGTTAGTGCCTGAGATATTTAACTTTGTGGCAGTCGGAGAGACGGCCAGACGAACAGAATCGCACCACAAAAATCTAAGTAAGTGTACTAAAAAAATAATATTCAAATTATCAACACTAATCGGCACTGCTTAGGTCGCGGGTCCGCTGGATGCGGGTGGCGCAGGACCGGTCACTTTGGCACTCTTTGGGGGAGGCATATGTCCAGCATTTGACGTCTTTCGGCTGATATGATGATGATTATAATTTATTTATTTATTTATTTAAAAAAATAATGATGAATCGGCATGTTTTAATGTGTGCAAGAAAATATTTATTGCAACGCTTTTCGAAATTGTGGAGTTCGAAAAAAATATCAGTACCTATCAAGCAATATTGTAGTGTTGTAATATAGTACATTACGTACCTAGGGCATTGAATTCGTAAATGGTCCAGATCACAGGTGTTTGTGGCCTGAACCGAAGGTGAGGGCCATAAATATGCGATCTGGGGCTTTACGAATTACCGCCCGTGAATTATTACTACTTACCGTACTTACGAACACAATTTTACGTCTTCTCCTGGCCACATTATGTTCAGGTGTGACGTAAAATATTTTACGTTACACCTGGCCATAATGCCAGTTTTACTGCAAGCTGCGCGTAAGGGAAAGCTCGCATTGTGGCCAGGTGAAGACGTAAAATTTTGTACGCAACACGGGCGGTAATTCGTAAAGCCCCAGAGCGCATATTTATGGCCCTCACCTTCGGTTCGGGCCAGAAACACCTGCGATCTGGGGCATTCACGAATTCGCCGCCCTAGTTACGTAATGTACTATTTTGTCACACATTGAAACATTTAAATCTGCAATCATACTGATATCATTATTTGCTTACAAACTTGCACGTACCTACTTTGTAAATATTTTGAGAAAGCTTCCTCAAGAATGCATGACTTTTACGTCGCCATGGTAGTTAAAAACAATGTTGTATTTCATAACAACTATGTATGGAATAGTTAATTTGTTATTATGTATAAACTTAAGTAACGACGCGACACATCATTACACGATAAAATTAAAGCTTAACTTTTAATAAATACCTGCTTACCTTAGAACTTCAATGTTTTTTATTGAAAAATTGCTGGATCTTATACTACCCGACAAGGTAACTTTACAATGCAGGTATTCCGTTTTCAGTAGGTAGTCTTAATACAAAACATTGTCGTTACTGTGACGTAATAGTACATTGTGATACAAGTGAGGTATGTTGATAATTACATCAGAGGCGAAATTGTTATCAAAGGTCACGTGTATCATACGACGTTTTTCAACACATTTTGCGAGCAAAAATCATTTTCGTAAGATGAAAATGTTATAGGCCTGCCAAATTATTTTGTTTACGTTAAGTAAATCATTAAGATGACAACAGGTTTTTACTCACAATTGCACATCGCCAAGAATGTCCAGTGGCGTACATTCTATTTATCACTTTTCTAGTCACCACGAGTCATCATTTTTGATAATAACCAAACACGCATAAACAAATTTTACAAATATTTCTGAAATAACCTATAATGGCGAGCAACAGTTTGGTTTTTTCGTGAAGTTTGCCCAGTGTGGGCACAGAAATCTCTAAAGAGCCAATACAAAATAAAATTTTAATATCGTTTTAAAATGTTATCTGTATTTAATTCATGTAAAATGTTATCAGAAGTGAATAGTTTTACTAAATTAAACGTTTCTATATCATATACAAAAAGAAATAGTCAATTAATCAACAAAAAGGATTTAATTTGTTTAGTCGAGTAAGAATCCATTTGCCCAGAATTAAAAAAAAAGCTGTACATTCTGTACAACCCGGTTAATTTAAGAATGCACCGTGTTCAAGCATATATCTTGCTGCAAGGTGCCAACGTGACTTAAACGGGATATAACCATAACACACAAGTGTTGTAATGTTATAAAACACGCGTGTTTAATATCCAGGATTATGAGCCTAAAAGCGACACAATAAAAGAGGTACGTTACGAGCAATTGTGTTGAAAAATATTTTTTGTCACACATTGAAACATTGAAATCTGCAATCATACTACTGATATCATTATTTGCTTACAAACTTGCACGTAACGTACCTACTTTGTAAATATTTTGAAAAAGCTTCCTCAAAAATGCATGACTTTTACGTCGCCATGGTAGTTAAAAACAATGTTGTATTTCATAACAACTATGTATGGAATAGTTAATTTGTTATTATGTATAAACTTAAGTAACGACGCGACACATTATTACACGATAAAATTAAAGCTTAACTTTTAATAAATACTTGCTTACCTTAGAACTTCAATGTTTTTTATTGAAAAATTGCTGGATCTTATACTACCCGACAAGGTAACTTTACAATGCAGGTATTCCGTTTTCAGTAGGTACTCTTAATACAAAACATTGTCGTTACTAGCAGTTGATTACAGGTTAACGACAGCTACAATAAGTCTAGCCTGGGTACTGGGTAGCGTCTTGCGGCAAACGCGCCCGTCAATCTGTCAAACGCAGCTCTCCCTGATATAAAGTGGAATAATCAGGATAATCGATTTATTATCTGTTTACGACTTTTGTAAGTTAGTACGGATTTACACTGGAGTAGTCTTGCAAGTTGCATTTGCCGAGATAGCTAGAGTAACGGTTTGCTGAAGGTGAAATCATAAGAGTGAGGACCAAATTCAATTCATGAGAAGCGTGAAGACATGGGTTTGTTCTCTTTAGTCTGCTATTTTCTGTAATTATCTTAGACACTACCTAAATTAAGCAATTATTTTTACAGCTAATAAAATTTAAGGCTCATACCTATCTTTAATACGATACTCCTGATATTTATGTAAGAGCCTTATTTACGGAGTAACTTGTTTATGTAATGCATCACGCAGTTACATAATTAGATTGGCGGTGTGTTATGGATATTAAAAGAAAACCTACCCAGTTAACATCTAATTTCTCCCAAGCTCCACCTATGATAAAACCTGCCGTCAAAATATACAGTATTATAGCAGGGGAAAATTTAATATCTTCTTGTAGGTAACTGTATTTGATGAGTGATACGTCCTTAAATACTTTGTATGTTGTGTTATTGTTTTGTAAACATTTTTTTTCCAGAGTGCAGTTCCCGGACAACCAAGTGTGTTACAGTGCCGTAGGTACTGACTGCACGTTTGCATCACGATCCGCCCACCTTCATGAAACGCATCATATCGGCCGTGAAACATTCCTCCACCTGCCACGCTCCTACACGTACTACATATTACATATCATGTTGCAACCGGCTAAAATTAACATTATTTATTTACTTGTGCTGTCATAACGTAAGATGATGTCAGTGACATTGGGTACGGGGAATATCCCTCTTACTATGATTACCAACGGCCTTTAAGACTATTACATTACTTGTAAAACCAGTGTCCAGAAGATAGAGAAGGGAGAGAGATAATGATGTGTATCTATATCCGTAGCTCTAATTCTAAGCAAACACACTTCCCCCGTTATTCATAACATTCAGCAAACTCCGCAAATACACATGTCAAAGTGACAAATATAGACAAACGAACTTTAATGGTATTTGAACTAAAATAAGTTTGGTGAAGATGTATGAATAAGGGCATTTAATTAGTCATTCCAAGTCCAGACGGTACCGTTACACTACGGTACAATAATGGTAATTGCTCCACTAATTGCTCACTCTTACTCATCCTGCAGTGAAAACATGTATAAAAATAAATAGTGGTGCACTTCGTGATGGAATTGTCCGTCACTAAAATAATAAATTACCGAAATTGCCCAATAACAGCTTAATAAGCCTTTTAATAAAGACATATTGCGCAAAAGAAGGCTTGTACCTAATACAGGTAAAAATAAAAATTATTAACTGGCCCATAGCAGGAGCAAATAATAAAAAGGTCGAGTAAGAAATTGTTCTCAACCTTCGTAAAGTTTAATACCTTTATTCCGAGCATGATACGAAAAGGTATTCAATAATTCTGTAAAACAGAGTACTTGTACATTTTTGTTGCAATTTCTCCGCAACACCTATATTATCTGGCACTGGCCTGGCTCTGGTTATGCAGAGGCATAAGATAATCTTCTTTTGAAGCTAAGCTGTTTATGCCGTCAAAATAAACTAGTCACGATTCAAGAGTCATTGGACGAAACTGAAAGAATCTGCTATAGACGTCTAGTTTATCACGGTTGTTGTGGGTAAACTAAAAATACCCGTGTTTGAGTAAACTTAATCAAATTTCTCGCGATAGCGGACGTCGGTGCGCATTCGCGGTCGGGAAGCCGTGGTTCCCACATACCAGTGCGTGTTGCCAGTTGGATACCTGCAACTGTACCTGTTGTGAGACGTCAAAAGTAGTTCAAAAATATTTCGATCCATAAATTCATTCAATTCCTTTGAACCGAGGTAAGTCCAGAATTATCGTTCGATATAAACGAATAAGAACTTTGTTTTATTATTTTTGCTAAAAAGAAAAACGTGGGACTAGAAATGTAATGCTGAAACACACTTGAGTCAACACACTTGGACTATGAATAAAACATGTGGCTCAGGCTACAACACAAGGAAATTCGTGACTCAATGTTGTCCGCGTTTAGTTAACTTAATTAATTCCAATGCAATTTAGAGTGGAATTAGATTTAATTTAACTTCCAAAGATTGGTAAACTGTTTTGATTGGTACCGATCACAATAACTTTCAGTTTTTATATTTAATAATATTATATTCTTTGTTTTCCTCAAGATAATGAGCACCCACGGAACTTTTCAGGTGTGGGCCAGCGCGCGCGGCGTGGGCGGCGATTCCCGCTTCAGTTAGAGACAGGCGCCCAAGCCGCTCGCACGAACCTGACCGCCGCACAAGGTACACTGCACTCCGTTCAATTCGCCGCTTCATTAAAACCATAGCACTAATAAAAGCTTCGTTTTGTTTTTCCACCGCTAATCACCTGGTGGCCTCGACATCCATGACTAACTTCAGGTGTTCAGTTACGAAAATAATTAACCGTGACTTCACGGGATTGAAATTCGTTACGTTTCCGCGCATAATATCGCTGCGCCAGCGTCTAGCTTTCTGCGGAAACACGCTTCAGGCGGCCATGTTTGAATATGAAGCGTTGTGCACTGAGAGTCGAATATGTAGTTAACTCGTCCTCCTGAACCCGAGAGAAAGATGCGTTATATTTCGCCGCAATACTCATATAATGCTTACTTAGACACAAATAAAATAATAAATATAGGTGCACCATGCCAAGTGTCATGTAATGTCATACCTGTCATCGATATACATTATACCATCATTATACATATGTACATAACTTTAAATCTAGAGACAGCATTTCATGAACGCGTTGTATAAATAGCAGACATGTTATTCTTGTGCACCGTATAACTGTTCCGAATTACTCGCCGGAATTATTTTCAACCTTGATGACGGTATTGTTAACCTTGTTCTTCTAGAAAACGACTTCTCTGGCCTCAGAGCTATTGGGAATATGTGTTCCGTCTGTCCCGGTCCAAGGATAATTATTGTTTACTTTTCACTATCTATTTTTAACAAAGTTTACTGCAAGGTGTATCAGACAATGCTGTTGGTAAAATGGAATTATTAATTTTGCTCTTAAAACAAAAGTAGCCGGATTGGCTCGCGAATATTTGTTACGCAGGCGAGCAAGGAGTCCAGAACGAAAATAGATAATCTCTCGTCGTCCACTTATTATACCGCAACTCCCGAAGAGCATTATAGCACTGTTTGGCTACACCCACGTACTTTTTACATTCTCCTATTAAAATGCGTTAATTGTTAAGACGGGTGCCCTTCGCTTGGTCTAAAATTTTATGTTCTAAAATTTTTTGGGCCGAAAATGTTTAGTAAGTATAATATTTTATGGTATACTTATTCTTTAGCGTGAAGATTTTTTTGCATACATATTTTTTGGCCTAAAACATGTTTGACCTAAAACTGTTTAGTATATTTTTTTATGACTAAAAGGCAAAAAGTATAATATTGTTAGGTATGTTTATTCTTCAGCCAAACATAAAACCAAAATAAACAATGACTACTCTACTACTCTACTCACAGTGAAGCCTAGATAAATGATGAATAGAAATTGGTTGTAAGGTACCTAAAAAGAAACCTAAACCTACCTAAAAATTTTATTTATATTTTTATTCAAGTATAATGTTGTGTATGGATACTATATTACTGAAAGTGAGTTACAGGGCATTTTATATGTGCATTATAAAATATGGAATTTAAAATTTGCTGCTTTATTTGGCATTCATTCAAGGAAAAGGGTTAATTATTTAATAATTATTATAAATAATTAAAAATACTTAGCGGTGATAGTATGCATTGTTGCATTGATTACATATCTGGAACTTTGGCTATCTGTAATAATCGAGTGAACAAACGGATGAGGAAGTGATGTTAGTGCTTGAGTGTATGATTTACTCAGAGATGATCAAAGTAAGGTGATGAGAGAAAAGGGCGTGCAGATTTGAGGGAAGTTTTGTGAAAATGGGTTGTTGCAAATAGACAAATGTTAGATGGTAATCAACCTGGATTTGTTGGTATTTGGGGGAATCAAAATAACACTTTAGTCAGTAAAATCTTATCTGTAGGTTAAGAATCGTATTACGATTAGCCCGTTCCATGGGAGTTTTTACTGACTACATACTGCACAGAAGCTAAGACTAAATGGGTATACATACCACATTTTGAAGAAGGATATTTGAACTCAAAATGGATCAAAAATGATTTGTCAATGTATATTCATTTAAAAAAAAAAAATTATATGCATTATTACCAAATTACCTATTTTTAAGTTGATAGTTTTCTTTAAAAAAATGAACTTAATAACTATTTTAACAGATATTTGCATAATTTCCTTTGTCGATGGTGAAAGGTTATCTTTGGAAGGATAACGGTGGTTTAATTAATAAAAGTAAGGCTACTTTTCATCCTATTTTTGACATGTTCATCTTAATAAAGGAGTTGTGGTACAATAATTGGCATACAAGTTTAGTTTCTTTCTCTAAAATATTATACATTTTTAGATAATTATGAATAATTATCGTAGTTAATCGCATTTTGAACTTTAATGTTCTGATGGTCATTTCATTTTATTGCTGAAATAGTATTTAATGATGAATGGTGATGTCGGGGCATTGAGGTGATAAATTGGCAGGTTAACTAGGTTTATAAATGGACATTTTATATATTGGGGTGGAAATGAGTCTGAAATCAAATATCTGATTCAAATATGTGACACTCTCCAAGAAAACTTGATTGAAAAAAGTGATGACGTATCAAGATTTGGTTCGAATTTTGATTAATGAGAAATGAACATCTCAATGCTTACATAAAGGTTTTTTCTGGTTTGCGTGGAGAGTTTTTGTAGGATCATTCATATCCGAACAATGTGGATGGAATTGGAAGATGCCCAGCCAGGTCTGAAAATTCAGTTTGATACTGCAAACTCGGAACGATAGGTTCTACAGCCTCACAACCTGTACTTCGGGCAAATGGGAAAGAATTGGGTTAAAGATATTCATGGGTCGTTGCTCATATACTTACTCAAAGCACCTAAACTATTTTAAAACTAGGTAAGGTAGGTCGGTAGGCAAGGGCGTTAAATTAGGTTAGGACAAAAAGGGGGTCGGAGGGCGAAGCCCCCGCAGTAAATAAACAAACAATCGCAACAAATGTATTATTTGGTAGGTTAGGTTGGGGTTACCTTGTGTCCCTTAGAGCGGAAATAGGCACCCCGCGAAGCGGGCTGACGTCGACACGCTGGTGGTTAGGTTAGAATTGCAATCTCTACACAAATGGCAAAAACTTCTTTTTGCGTTTTTTTGTTTTGGTTAAAACATATTTTGCCAACTGACATATTTCACTGAATGAAATTTGGTCAAAGTACCAGTTGGTAAGCGAGATATTGCTTGGCAAATGACATTCTACGAAAAAAAATTGGATGGAATGATGAAATGGAAAAGTGATAATTTGTCCAACATTATTTGGTAAAACATAGGTAACCCAAATGAATAAATGCGACAGTTTGGATGCGATTATTAGTGACACCAATATTCGGAATACCAATTTTATGCCTAAAATACATTAGACCAAACAATGTTCTTCCAAACAAATGTTAGACTAAACAATTTACGGCCAATAAAATATATGCAAAATAATTTCGGCTCAACAATTTTCGACATAAAAAACAATCGACCAAAGATTATTAGACCAAAAAATATGTGCCGAAAAAAATATCGGCCAAAAAATTTTAGACCAACAGATATACGAGTAGACCCGTTCACGAAATTTCAGTAAAAGCAATACACTAATGAGGACATCGGAGCCAAACAAACGTTCAATGAACTCACTCAAGTGATAAGTACCAGAAACAGTTTGAATGCAAAACAGTTATAATGTGAACTTTCTTTTAATTTAACATTTAGGTATAATATCTATTCTACTTAGGCCTGCAGCTTGGTCTGAATATCATTTAGTAATATGAACGTAACATACGCAATTAGAGCAGAAAACAATTCAAAGGATTAAAACAATTGTCAAAAATAATATGGAATGTAATAGGTACAAAGTAATACAAGTATCAAGACTACCTATACACAGGTACTTTAACTGCTATTAAATAACTAGGCTATTTACCTAGTAGGTAAGGTATACATTTTCTAAATTAAAGTTTAATTTATCCTTGAACGTTCCATCATTGCTAAGTTTCGAAATTGAATTAAAATGAATATGAAATGGGATATATGCAATCAAGTGGGCACTTACTTCGCAATATCGAAATTCCTAAATATCTCGTTTAATCTTGAAAAGCCATTGAAATGTAAAATATCTACACGTAGATACGTACCTAGTGGTAAAAAATATTCATACTCCTACCGAGTGGTCACTCGCACATAATCGCGATAGAGATTTGCAAAAACATGTAAAACTAAAATATATACATATACATATACTTTATAAAGAAAAAAAACATATATGTATTTAGTTATTTGCTCGTTAGTGTTATTTTTGTTATTTGTAACGCTGTGCCTAAATACTTGGCATCTATTCGACACTGATGACGATGTTCTTAACTTCTTCGCTTCGCTATGCAGGTTCGGTCGAGTCATAACATTTTCGTGCATGTCGATGATAGGCGTTAAAAATGTTTAACTAAACTCAGTTTCACGCAGTCTCATTTCCAGAGACAATAACACCGGTTTATTTTGCTAGACGTGTCGTACTTAATGACGGTCCGGAGAGCTTCCGCACATTTTGCAATAGCCGTCTCGCACACAAATAAATCTGTTCAAACTGTTCACACCGCGCTCAGTCGTCGTTCGCTTTAAATATGATTGGGATAGAGTGGGCATGATGTAATGTATTAGATGTTAACGCACGTGTTCTCTGTCTCTTAATAAATTCTTGATAGTCCATCTAACTTGATACACTTACTCGTAACTTAAGGTTTCATAGACACCGACCGAATTAGTTCAATTACAAAATGAGTATAAACAACAATTCATTAATATGAAGATAACCTTCTTAAACGCCCAGGTAAAATTATATTAATTACTATTTTAAAACAAGTAACTGTGTTTGCTTTTACTAAGTGGAATGTCGTGAAAAAATCCGTATGGTGGAGATTATTTCATTTCAGACGTCGCGCGTCACAACTTATTTCATTTCCAGTATAATTTAGCAAGAACTTAATAAGAACGAGGAATTCCAGTTAGAATTTATAAAACTGCAAAACTTTACGAAGGTGGTAGATTAGAAGCAATAATGCGCGATTTAGCATAGCATCCGGAGCAATAGCCAGTGCGTGTCTACTATCTCAGGCCGTTTGTCTTCGATATTGCGTTGTACGAAATGACGCTAATATTGAAAAACTTATTTGCGCAAAGCTGCCGTATCTCTAACACATAATTCGGGAAAAATATGATACCTAGTCGTCGTACGAGACGGTGGGGCTAATAAAAACGCAATAAGATGGCAAACCTGCCAACCCCGCGGCGCGAATCTTACGAGAGTAATAAAATTATCTCGTGAGGAGGATAGAAATTGTTCACATCATTTTAAGTACTGATGCTTTGCATTGATGTTACAAAGGATATAAATGTCCCCAACTGAAATGATGATTTCAATACTCTGACAAAACCTAATATCGACAACTAGGGCCTCATTTCGGTCCGTTTTGCATTTCAATATGTTTTACACGCTCGGTCTAATCTGACACTTTACCTCGACGCGTGTGGAAGGGAGCACGCCAATTAGATTGAAAAGAGATTGGGATGCTAAACGAAGAACAAAATAGACCTCTCGGTTAACAGTGTTTTAGTAACTCACTGCTAACCTAAGCCTAGTTAATTGTTTTTATACAAAGGGTCAACGGTTGGACTCGAACCGGCCTAGTGTGAAGCGATCACCATAGATTATGACTTTCATCTCTACGCGTTTCCTGTGCATTCTTTGCGGACACTTTAAATCGTAGGAATGGACTTAAGACATACGTTAGGCATTCCAAATTGATTTTAATATGTTTTTACCCGCTGTTCATGTTCTGTCGCTTTTAAAGCGAAGGGTGTGTACCTAATACATTGAAATCAAATTGTGGTAGGTATAAAGGTGGCTCACAGTATAAACCTGACTAGGAAAAGTGTTCGTCGGCCACATATTTCGCCGCTTGTTTATTGGCATTCAGTTTCCTACGTGATTTTCACGGATTTTTACGAATCACCGTTATCCTTAAAGCCTGCAACCTGCAACACGCACTGGCACGGCCTGCGGTGGCGGTCAATCTAGACACGCGGCAGCGTGTCAAGCCAAGTTCAAGCAAAGGAACTGGCTAGCCAGCGCGGAGTGTAATATTACACGAACCACTTGGTGTCACTTTTGGCCCTTCTATAAATCAAAACTTCTTTAACGTAAACACATAAAACTACGTGTGTTTAATTATATCCATAAGGACATCTAGAAGCCCAAATTTCATGAAGCTAGCTCAAACGGTTATAAAGATATGAAGGTCAAAAAGTCGTAAATTTTAGCACTGACTGACTGACTGACATATAGTAGGTACCTAAAACCTAACCTACTTCCAGGTGACCTAGAAGGATGAAATTTGGAATCCAGCTCGGTAATTGTGTGTTAGCGTAGGAAAAAATCTAAAAAGAAAAAAAAATAGGGGGGGTCCCCATACAATTTTTAATTCTTTATTTGTAGAATTGGAACCGTTACAAGCATATATTTGAAACTATCCCAATATAAGTATTATTATATTTGCTATATAACAGGTATATAAAAATAAAGTTGAGTCAAAAAATAAGTGGTATCCCCATACAAAAAACTTGTAATACGCGCTAAACAACCGGCCAACGGTGTGTCGTCGGCGGCGCGGGGCACCATTAATTATACACTGCCTAGTTTTCTTTACAAAAAGTAATGATGTCCCACCAAAACATAAATGTAAAAAAGGAGAGCCAAGTTCAATACAAAAAATATGCTTGGCTGTGTGGGCTTCGCCGCAATAAGAATGGAGATCTAAATTAGTGCCAAGTTCTATGCAAAATCCAAATATGTATATATAGGAACAAAATAACATTATGAACAAGTATTAAACTCTATTTCTTTGCTTTATTGGATACTTACCTATAACAATTGCTGTTATTTAAAAATGTCAGATCTGAAAGTAGGTTAGATTTGACTTGGCCAGTTTTTATCAGAATTAAAATGTGGAATAACTTTATAAATTGACTGATGTAATGAAAACTGGCCAAGACAAATCTAACCTACTTTAAGATCTTATATTTTTAATAACAGCAATTGTTATAGGTAAGTATCCAATAAAGCAAAGAAATAGAGTTTAATACTTGTTCATAATGTTATTTTGTTCCTATAAATACATATTTGGATTTTGCATAGAACTTGGCACTCATTTAGATCTCCATTCTTTTTGCGGCGAAACCCACACAGCCAAGCATAATTTTTGTATGGAACTTGGCTCTCCTTTTTTACATTTATGTTTTTGGTGGGATAGTTTTGACAGCTAATGACAAGTTTACTATTGACCGCAGCGGCCAAGCCTCACCAGTCTATGAAAGGCTTTACGCGTTACATGTCTATGAATCGGGTATCTATCATTTTATCGAAACGCATTACGTCGATTTACATTTCGCCGAAAACTATTCCACGAATTTCATTTCGTTGTATTTCTTGTTCACATAATCATCAATTCATAGTTTTTTATTTCATCGAACAACTTTTCATCGTTAATCGTTTCGAATATGTTTCAAATCGTAGCGTAACGATTCATCGAATTTACTTTTCATAGAATAGTCAGTTGTGTATAGTATTAATTTATCGAAACACGGTTCAATGTTGGTACGTTCCATATATTTTTGTTGCCACGATCAATATTTCATTTTCTACCAAGTTGTTTACCTATAGGTCATTTCGTCTAAGTATATAATAAATACCTAATGGATAAAATGGGTCCACATTGACTCATATACGCTTCGTATACGATGTAGACGTAATATTAAGCCTAAGTAAGTGATATTAAAAAAACGGTTCTGGCGCTTCGCCGGCCGCTGCCGCGGCACGCTCGCTGCGCTCGCTCGGCTCGCGCGCTATAGGATCACTATTCACCTAACACTCCTCCTCGCTTCGCTCGTCGTCGTACCTACACTGGCCTGCCTTAAAGTAGAATAGGAAGGTAATCCGATATCCAGAGGGAGAGGTGGGTAGGCTTAGAGCTCTATGTATACGTCCAAAGTCTCGGTGAAATGTACCTACTCAGTTCGTTGAAAGGTAAATATTATCAAGTGACAAACACAGATGAAACGATTTTCTATGTAATAAGAATTTTGGGAACTGAAACTTATGTTAAAACAAAATTATAGTAACGGTGATTCGATGAACGACTATGTCGATGAACAAATAAAATATTGAAGTGAAATTCGATGAGTTCATTTTGGTGTAAATGGTATTTCGAGCAAATGTATGAGCGATCTAACGAAGTTCGATGAATGATTCCTGTGTGATGATGAAATTCTGCGAATAGTGTTATGGGAAACGATAATCGATGAAACTATTTTCGGTAAAATGATGGTTTCCCCTATGAATCTGACCCCTCTTTTCTTGAATAATTCAGTACTGTGTTTTAGCGTGACTGAAACGATTGCTCTACTTATGTTTTCGTTTGCATTCCAGCGCTGAACGAACGACAAGATGGCCACCGGCCCGAAGTTAGTGCACAAGCAGTTCAACTCGCCCATCGGGCTCTACTCCCAGAGGAATATCCAGGAAACGCTCAATAAGCACCTGTCGAACCTTGACAATGGAGGCGTCGGGTTAGTACCACTTTGTTCTCGTTTAAACAACTACAACTAAGAAATAATGAAAACCCCAGACATTTTCATTTCAAAGTCCAATATCTCAAAAACGGCTGAACAGAATTTCATGAAACATGGCTAAGAACACTCGAGAACTCTAAAATTATCTAGTTATGACACGAAAAAACCGCATTCGAATAGGTCCATCCGTTTGGCAGCTACGATACCACAGAAAGATACACAGACAGACACGTTAAACTTATAACACCCCTCTCTTTGCGTCAGGGGTTAAAAAAGTACAGTCGAGTTCAAAAATATGCACGGACTAAGTGGTCAAAAGTATGTGAACATGACTGTATCGATAGTGCCTCTGTAAGCAGTAGAAGTCGCGAACTTTCTCCATATGATAAATCGGAAATCTAACCCCACAAAAACAATTATTATCATTATTGAACCTGCTCACATAATTTCACGTCAATCTGTTGAGAAATGCGACTTGTCGACATCCGGAGATAAGAAAGAATTTAAGCCAAGCTGAACCGGAACTTGGTTCGTTTCGCTAGTTCGATTAAAGACATAAGGTTGCTCGGACACTTTTCAACCTTTGGGAACGTACAACTATGTAATATGTTCTTTTTTATATACGACTACACAATTAACATAACACAAGCCCTATTGAGCTTATTATGGGGCTAGTTAGATTTGTGTAAACACCATATAATGTTATTGATTTCTATCTAAATGTATTCATAGTTTGTATGATTGAATGCGTAATAAATAGGTTTATTCATGTTAGAAACTCGGGCAGTGTCTAATCTAAGTACCTACCTGACTCAAAGGACATCGTATAAAGGATTTTGTATAGGGATACAGTGCATACCGAAAGTAGAGAAAGTAATCTACGTAACGAGTCAACCAAAGTGAGATTGCTCTTCAGGGAGTGCAGCTCTTATCTATGTTAACGTCTCAGGGCTAGCTGAAATAATTAGTTCCCCTAATAAGGTGTTTAATTATAAGCTTTATTACTGCAATAATGCATTAGGAAACCTCATAACTAATCTAGTTTAACTATTATTCAAAGTACTTAGTTCAAAGTTAGTATTCACATTGTATCCACATAATTAAGGATACACTTAGCACATCCAGATGATAACATGTAATAAAATATTTTGAATAATTAGCTCACTTTTAAAAGTCTTCAATTAAACATATTGATATTAAACGACCATGCTTCTAATGCAATAAACAAACCATTTAATTCTTAATGTACCTACCTAATGGTTAATTTTGTATTAAGCAGTAACGCTGCTAACGAACTTATAAAAAAAATTAAAAGCAAACAAACCTATTTTTAAAAAACTTTTATTTAAACGTTCTAAAAAGAAGAAAATAAAATTTTCCTTTTAAATTTTAACTATGAACTTACAACCTCATTATACACAACTTATATGGTCATAAAAGCTTGTCGCGATGATCAATATTTAATTAATTGAAATTTTATTAATTTAAACTTAGCAGTCATCATAAGGTTAATTAGGGCATCATATAAGTTGTATATAATGAGTTTGTAAGTTCATAGTTAAAATTTAAAAGGAAAATTTTATTTTCTTCTTTTTAGAGCGTTTAAATAAAAAACATTTGGTAAGTTTTTTTTTTGATTTCAATTTATTTTTTACTTTTTAGTTAAGTATTCTAAATATTTTCGGCAAGCCCTTTCATTTGATACCCATATTGTAGAAGTGTATTAAAAATAACTATAACGCCATCTTGGATGGTCCGCCATATTGGATTTAGAATGACGTCACATTATTTTTCGATTTGCTCTCAACGAGCCCTTTCATTTGATACCCATAATATATGTAGAAGTGCATTAAAAATAACTATGCCGCCATCTTGGATGGTCCGCCATATTGGATTTAGAATGACGTCACCTTTATGACAATGACGTACCTTATCGTGCATTGTCATCCAAATTAAACGTGTATACAAAATTTCAGCTCAATCGGTTGAAGATATCTACTTCAAAATTTAGTTCAAAGATTCCACCCGAACAAATTACATACATACATTGCAAGTTAAATACACGTTACCCCTGCGTGGTGCTAAAAGTGCAACAACCTCTACTGTCTTTTCCAAGGGTATACTCTTGCTTGCCAGAACTTCATTTGCCCGAATTTTATCTGCCGTAATATACAACTGCCATAATGTTGTTTTCTATAATTTTGTATGCCATACTCATTGTTTACCATAACAAGTATATGCCAGAATCTTTGTTTTCCATAATATCAATATCAATAATCTCATTTTCCATAATCATTGTAATCCATAACTATCACATGCCATAATGTCATTTGTCATCCATCTCAACATCCATAATATTCTTATGTGATCAAGTGGGTACGTATTGCAATGTCTAATATTAAAAAAAAATACCTCGAACCTATCCGCGATCCGAGTCGGTTTTGCCACTAAGTAAAAATGAACTTTTCCCTGAGATTACCTAATGCCAAGATAGTGTTGTATCGTAGGCAGTAGGGAACAGGGGCTTAGTGGCAAAACCGACTCGAATCGCGGATAGGTTAGAAGACGGAAGCGGGAGCTTTGCTCCCGCTTTCGTCTTCGAGGTTATTTTTTTTTATAAAAGAGCGGAAAAACCAGCAAATTAACAAAGATGAATCCGAATGCATGTTTTGTATGGCGTTTAAATATTCTATTAAATAATATTATTGCAAACAATAATCTGGAAAACAATACGTATGGCATTCGTATCATTATGACATCCAATATTCGGGTAAACAAGAGTATGTCAATTAACTATTATGGTAAACGAAACATTCGGGCAAATGAAATTCGGGCAAGCGAAGTTCGGGCAAATGATTATTATAGTATATGAATGTCGGGCAAACAATAGACAACCCTTTTCCAAGATCTCACGGTTCTAAAAAAATTGCCATACGATAAATAAATAAATAAATAAGTTGAATAAAAGCTTTACAAAAATTGAAAAATTTAATGCTCCAAGCCGCAGATTACACGCCTCCTTAAGGCGTTGTAAAGAATGAACTGATTGAAAGATTTAGTGGCCGAGACAGATTGTTCCGATAGCTCAGTTGGTTAGTAGCGACGGGCCATGAATGCCGCAGGTTCGAATCCGGCTCGGAGCATAAAATTAATAAAATGTTTCAATTTGTGCTTATATTTTTTACATTATTGTTAGTGTAAATAATATACCTAATGTAACTCGGCTTGAGGTAGAGCTAGAGAAAATAAACGCATTACCTGACTCATGCGCATACAGATGGAGTCACTCAATACGAACTTACGAAGATAAGCGGATGGGTTATTTTACCGGCAAGTGAACATTGATTCGGTCATGGCTATTTATAATATGGAGAAGCATATTAGTGACTCAATTCAGAGTCGACACAATTCTAGAGGTATAAGCAGACAACCCAAATATTGTTGCTTTTTCGGCGCATCATAGTGTTGTTAACGAAATTGGTATAAACAATTTCAATCCTTAATGTCAACTTTAATCAATCAATTTGATTGATATTCACCACAATTAAGTATCCATCCTCCTAGCGTTATTCCCATGTAGTGCCCCTAAAGGAGCCTGGGGTCCGCTTTGACACCTAATCCCAAGATTTGGCATAGGCACTAGTTTTACGAAAGCGACTGCCATCTGACCTTCCAACCCAGAGGGAAAACTAGACCTTATTGGGATTAAACCGGTTTCCTCACGATGTTTTCCTTCACCGAAAAGCTAACGGTAAATATTCCGTACATAAGTTCCGAAAAACTCATTGGTACGAGCCGGGATTCGAACCCACGACCGCCGCTTGACAGCCGCATGCCTGAACCACTAGGCTACCGTAGCTCCCAATCAAGTATTGACATTGATATTGAGTTCACCACAATTAAGTATACTGCACCGAAAATGCTTGCAATTTACGATGTATAGTCAATTTCTCCAATGTCTATACAGACAATCTTTCAAAAATATCTACACAAGCGCCTTATGTCAATAACAATAAAGACTGTGTATAGATATTTTGGAAAGCTTGTCAAAGCTTGTTGTGCAAACTCGACTTATATACGGTTATAGGCTAGACTTGACAAGTGTATGTTAGGGTTAGGGTATGTTAACATTGTTAAGCTCTCTTTATTAACTTCTCATGGTATGGATTGAATTTGGTATTGAGATAGATTGACTTTTATATTGTTATTCGTATTTTATTATTTATTATATGTATACTTATATAGGTATATACATAGGAACCAACAATTTTTACCTGCGGCAAAAACAGTAAACAAGTAAAATTTGCTTTTTAAACTGTGACCAAACCTCGTTTGTCCACGTCCATAAAAACTTTCTTTTGTTTACAATTGGGTTTAGGACGGCGGAGATGGAACACAATTTATTACGTGCATAATAATAAATCCCATTATGTTATTAGTCCATTTACAGATCTCTACTACCCAATTATAAAGAAATAATGTGTGTGAAATGTAAGTTTGTACGTAGATGTTCACTAACTCACCCAAACACGGTGCATAAGCAAAATTCGTCTCTCCTGTGGTCGATAATTAAGAGCTCACGTGCACATAAATAAGGTTTTTATAGAATAGTAATATAGAAGAGGAGACGATGTTTATGCGGATTAAGAGTCCAAACAAAAATTAGGCTTCGTAGCCCTAAATTTTTATCATGTCCACAGGAAAGACGCGAACATAAATCTGCGTATGACCGTAGCAGTCTAGTATATAGAATGGACATTCAGAAAACAAAGTCGCTTCCCGCTGTCTGTCCCTATTTATGCTTAGATTAGATTTTAAAAAGCGGCCAAGTGCGTGTCGGACCACGCGCAGGGTAGGGCTCCGTAGTTGCCCGTCTGTCACAGAATTCGGACTTAAAAGGGGTTTTTACCCTCGTAAATATGATTATTTTTATAACACACTAATGTATAGGGTCGTTTCGCCGTTTACGCGACCACCTTCGATAAGCGACCACCTGAAGCACAAGGTTTTTTCTATTGAAGATAACGTGCCGTGAAAAAGCAACTCTACCGTCCACGGTAAAAGGTTCAAATTCCAATGACAACGTATATGCACCCGAAATTAAGTGCATTTCTTACCAGTTAACTATTTCTTATAGTTATGTCTACTTAACTGTGATAGTTTTCTTGCCTTGTACTACTGCCACGAATTTTTTCACGTCCCCAGTAGTAGCCATTTAGCCGGCAGGGGCACATGACTCGAACAAGAATTAGGGCTTTAAATCCCATTATCTCGCAAACGCATAACTGAGTTGAAAAATAGTTTTAAAAAATAAATAAAAATAAAAATCTTTTATTTCGTGTAACAATGGACACATATTTTGTTAGTATTATGCAATGACTTAAAAACTAAGAGTTAATTTACTAATTTACTAAGGACGTTTAGAATACCCATAATATTTTTGAACAAGCTATCCAACACACTGGGTTTAACGAGAAAAAAAACATCACCAATTTACATGTAGGGGAAGTACCCTAAAAAAATGTTTTTCAGGATTTTATTCTACGGTGTGATTGGTTTTTATACCCACGCCGAATTGCAGTTTTCTAGTTGTAAGGGTTACTGAGCTAAGCCGAAGACGGACAGACAGACAGACGGACGGACATGGCGAAACTATAAGGGTTCCTTGTTGACAACGGAACCCTAAAAACTACGCAACGGATATTCATGCGGTTTTTTTCAATAGACAGAGTGATTCAAGAGGAAGGTTTATATGTATAATATAGTACCCGTGCGAAGCCGTGGTGGTTCGCTAGTTATTTATAAGCACTGAATTACTCAAACTTCTTTTAAGTAAAGGAAACTTCTGGAATGCTCTTTGACTAGTGTTTCCCCTAATGGGCACCTGTCCAATGCGAAAATTTCACATACGCTTGAACAATGCAATAAGATAAAACAAATAATTCACCATACAGCATGTTGTAGAATATTTTACCCGGCCAGTTTCAAAATTCGCTGGTTGTTAGTACAGTGTAGACGTTAAACATCAGTTTAGGTACCTACATTTGTTCCCTTAATGACCGAGGTCGAAACGTGCAAAAAAAATATTATTTGGACAATTGCCGGAAGTACAGTCGAGGTTTGTAACTTTTGGATCTTAAAATTATAAAAAGTTGTGAACTTATTCATTCCTTGACTATTTTGATTGATGTTTGATTAACCTAAGGCATTTTCGGACTTACCGCATAACACCAGTTCTAGAACTTAGATGTTCATTTGTTATTATGAAATATATTGACGACTCCGTAACAGTTACTCTAAGCCTGAGCCAAAGAAAAGTCACCTGAAATCCAGACCACAATTTACCACTTTTTAAGGCTCCGTAGTCAATAACGAACCCTTATAGTTTCACAATGTCCGTCTGTCCATCTGTCCTTATGCGGCATAGCTCAGTGACCCTTCCTACTAGAAAGCTGTAATTCGGCATGGTGATATAAATCAATCACGCCGACAAAACGGTAGAACTGAAATGTAGAAACAATGATGCTCAGAATCACGAGCTGTTGTGGGAGAAAAAAATAGTACATTATTGTCGAAGCAAGGGAAGTAGGCAATTGCTGGCTGAGTATTAATTTTAAACGGACGACCTTGGGAGTCCGTTTAATTTAATACGAAGCCAGTAAATGCCCTTCCAGCTGAGACAAATATAGTGCTTTTCTCAAAAATTGTGCAAGAAAACAAAAATGTATTTTCTGAAAATGATAAGGCATGCATTTCTTCTCGCCGCTTCCAGAAATTGTCGTACGCCTTCCGATATCTGTCTTTTGGCTTTGCAAATTACCAACAAATTACACTTAAACAAATAATCAATAACTGAGCTTGCAGCTTCTTTTAAATCTGGAATAATCTACACGTCATTTTTCTATATTTTCCGTAAAAAGAATTAGCCACTGTAGGTGATAAAACAGAATATTTTTTGCATTGCCGCCTTTTATTTTTTTTAATAATAAGTTGGGAGTGTATTTTTCTTCCGAAAGCGCCATAAGTTATTTGAGACAACTAAAAAGTCGCGATGAGTCACAGCTACTGATCTTGCGTTTTGGCTGTTTAGGACCTATGCCTTTTATTTATATGGCGGTTTCAAATTTTTAAAAAGTTTGTACCACGACAAATAATGGAATTTGTATGCAACATTGTAGTCGAGCAAAATCGAGCCGGCAAGGTTTTTTATTTTTTAAATGTTGACTAACCATAAACTATGCACTTCACGTCCTGATTTTTTACCAATAAAGTCAACATTGCCGATGATTTTTGAGAAAAAGTTCTTTTTTAACTGATAACATCCAAGTTTTCACTTCTTCCGGCACTCCCGGAGTGCAACCCGGTATTTTTTTACCTTTCGTGTTGTTTTACCTTACCACCCATACAATGTATTATAGGACGATAGGGGAAAACTTTAGGTATTTTTTTGTCGTATTTCCTATTAACAATTGCAATTGTATGACCAATAAATAACCGTTTCTCAAATTAAATGCTTCTACATTTCCTTGTAAAAACGAAGGATCAAAATAGATCGCAATTCTAAGTGGAAATGTATATTCCTACTACGTTAAACGCCATACGATTAAATAAATAAGTGGAAATTACATTACTATAACTTCCATAAATTTTATTTGAGAAACGGTTATTTAATATCGGTCATACAATGTTAAACAACGTTTGAACTGAATATTGATGTATTTAAATAAATCGGTAGCGGTATCGTGTCGGCACAGACGTGGCTGGCTTATAAACATGGTGAAGTTATGGTAGATATTTATCGAGAAACTAATAGTATTAAGTCTCCAGGAGCCGGAAACGGATTCAGTTAGCCTAGCTTCCGTAGGCTGCAGTCGCAAGAATGAAATGACATTGAAAAAAACTCTAGTTAGTGTCTTATCCTGGGGGTAAATCTGAGAATTGTGTCAGTATCATCATCATATCGGCCAAATGACGTCCACTGCTGGACACAGGCCTCCCCCAAAGTGACTGGTCCTGCGCCATCAGCATCGAGCGTACTCCCGCAACCTTTACCAGGTCATCAGTGGGGAATCTACCCTCGCTGCGTCTTCCGGTACGTAAGTATATTGTGTGTCCCATTCCAATATCATTTCAATGTGTTTCGCGGGCTCGTTGTGACCCGTTCGCGCACGCTGACGAACGGCAAACAAAACACGATCCTATTAGTCTTGCAAATTCAATAGGTAGTCCATTTCTCACAACTAATCAATTGTAAAAAAAAACCAAATATAAACCGATGACCTTAAAGAACAGTATAATTACAAAATGAAACAAGAGAGTACGCACTTTCGTACCGTTTATATTTTTCAGTTATTATCATCTAGTCTCTTTGTGAATGAATTAAAACGGGCTGTATAGGTAGGAGTACTTTTAAAATAAAACAAACGCCTACTTTGATGAAAAAGAATTGTAAACAATCCTGAGTGAAAGACGGTAGCCGGGTGTGCAAATAAATTTCGGGAGTAGGTACTCAGGAATACTGGGAAATCGAAATTAAGAATTGAGATTAAACGTTTAAAAATGTCTTTCATCTAGTTTGTTTTTCGGTACAGTTTTAATTAACCTCATTAGTACGCTGGTTGGCAGCAAATACTCGTTTTGTTGTTGGATTAAAAATACGACATATAATGTTTTTAGGTACGTATCACTTTTTGTTCACCTGCATTTCACATCATTGCATGTACAGAAACAATACAACATGACTATTGGACATTCAACTCTATGTACTTATTAATCTACTATGGGTGCTGGGAGTAGGGCCCTTCGTGAAATGAATCTTTGAAATAAATATAAGTATAACCTTATCATATCCACTGATTAACTAATCAGTTAATGTGTCCAATCGACGTGACAGCGACATGATAAATTAGCAAAGGTATATATCGGCATATCATATCTATCATCAACCTAACTCTCAGTTAAATAAAATGATAAGTAAATAAATAATGTCTACCCCAAACAACACCCGCTAAACTGCATCCCATTGAGGCACTCGGCCGAAGATAAACAGGGTTGGGCCGATTTTGAATGCCGTTGACCGTTCAATAATGGAACTCTACCGGGCCACTGACATTTACGCGGTTGAAATATAGCACTGCACTCACTGGCATTCCGTTACAGGCATGCCATCAAAGCGACGCTAAAATAAATGCAATACCTACCCGAGCCGGCGAGTCTTCAAGATCGTATGTACGCAAATTTTAAACGCGTGTCAGTCCTTATAGGTTCGTTATAGTAAGGGTTGGGTAAGGAACGTTGAAGTGGTGATATTTATTCGTTGTAAGTTATTTTAGGTACTGGTAAACAAATGTAATGTTTATAGGAAATAATGGCATTTTACCCCCAGAGATCTTAGTTAATCCTATAATGTGTGAGGCGATTTAATATTAGTAGGTACGCGTCCAAAAAGTGGAGGACTATTTTTTTTCTGTTTTTTCGGTTCATATTAATAATCGTAAATATTGTGCTTTCAATACATTTTTATAAATATGGTTTGGACTCATTTTAAATGCATTCTCATAAACATATTGTTTGGATTATAATCACTTATTAAATCATCATATCTTTATTATACTCTGCCTACTTATTTACTTTCGACATTTTTATGGCAGTAGTATGTCTTCTCACGTGTGTCGTAGTTTCTATTTAATAATAGTCTTGCTCTTAGGCATATTAATATCTGCATACCTCATAGCACAGTATATCGTTGACAATATTTATAACCACGGTGATTACTAGAAACACCATAATTACATGTATTTAGAAAAGCAGTGCAGCGGGTCTTCGTGCTCATCACTAGTGATTGCCGGCATGATAGTTAATCAACGATCAGTTTTCTGCCGTGAAAAGACAAAAAAGAATAAATCAAGATAAGCAAAATAGGAAGAAGAGGTGCGCGAGCGCCAGTAGCAAATCGCGGCGCGGCGCGTACGGCGCTTTACGTGCATTCGCAACGCAACGGAACAAACAAAATATACACATCAACTACTAATAATTTCCTATGACCGTTTACTAGCTCTCAAAAATATATAACTAGTCTATATTTAAAATCCCTATTGGATAAAGAAAACATTTTTAATTTATTGGGGTGACATTCAGCCGTAATCCACCCCGCGTGACCACACCTACCCTGAGTCATCGTTTGGCAAATAATCAGGCTCGTCATAGGGATTAATCATTTGGCGTTTGTTGTTGTCCATATAAATATTTCAGTGGTGATCGGATTGAATTAATTACTGATCAGTTTGCTTTCAACATGGCTACGATCATCGAAACAAATGGGTAAGCTTTTATTTTTGTGGCTCGCTCGTACAACTTTATAACAGGCAAGCTAAATGTAGATATAAAATGACGTTTATTTATTTATTTACTCTCCTTCTTCTGTACCAAAAAGTAGAAACTGCAAAAGAATAAAAAGACGTTTGTCTGTAATAAAAAATATAAATAAGTGACGATGCATGTTTTTATACCATGTCGAATCAAATTATCTTTGTTATCCGAACTTCATAAATAAGTTCAAATTATTAGAACATACCGATTGTTATCGTGAAAAAGGTTTCTTCTGATTAAAGTTGCCTCCTAGTTTATTTCAATTGATCTCTTGTTACCTACTGATTCGTGTTGACATAAAATTAAACGTGATGGCAATTTACGAAATTTTAAATTAAAACTGTTAAGTTCAGAGAATGGGTATAAAAAACAAAAGTTATTTTTAATATTTAGATTTATTTCTATTATAATATAAATTAAGGCCAGCTTAATCTATATAAATTTATATTTATGGTCGTCAAAGAGAATTAAGAATTGTAATAAAATGTCAAGATAAAATTGTAATAAAATTAAAATACCAAGATAATATCACATAAAGATCGTCAGATAACAGACTATACCATAATAAACGAAAACTTTAAAAAAATACAAATAACGATATAATTTACAATGTCAAAAACAGTGTCCATGTCCATTTAATGACCAGTTTAATACGGTTCTTATTCTCCGTGCACGTTTATTATGTTGAAAACATTATTACATTTAAAAAGTATAAGAGTTGGTCTAGATTACACGGTAGGTAACTATTTGTATGGAATTCACAAGCCTGATGAAGACTCTCAGGGCTGCTGCCCTGGTAATCGGTAAGCTCAGCCAAAAAATAACTCATTTAATTGGTATTATTTTTAACCCCCGACGAAAAAAGAGGGGTGTTATAAGTTTAACGTGTCTGTCTGTGTATCTGTCTGTGATATCGTAGCTTTCAAACGGATGGACCTATTTGAATATATTTTTTTTTGTGTCATAGATAATTTTATCCCGAGTGTTCATAGCCATGTTTCATCAAAATCTGTTCAACCGTTTTTGAGATATTGGACTTTGAAATTAACGTGTTTTTCAACTTTTCTAAGTTGTAGTTACAACCTTTTTCGTTGTTTTTAACTTCGACAAACTCGTTTAATTGCTATAGAATTATCTCCCTTCGTGTTTATATTCATATATTTGTCATCTACGTTTACCCTATTTAAATAAATAAACTAAAATATAAATATTTATGGCCAGAAAAACCTACCTTGAATTTTATTACTTTGATTATTTAATTTCGTGGCATTAAAATAGATAAACTTATAATTATAAAATACATTTTTTGATTACCACACCAGAATTTGGCTAGCAACAAAATAATTATCCTCCCATTTAAGTGACGTCAGAATTTGTCGTACACCATCATCTTTGTTTAGTATGTTTTAATGAATACTTTCATTAAAACAATTTGTTTAAATTTATTCTCCGTATTAATGAGTATTGACATAGTATATAGATAGTATGTAGTTTGTAAATACTTTTGGAGATATAGTATCATAATTATGAAAGTATCCAGATATAAATTTAAAACACTAATTATTAAAGTACTTTCCAAGTAGGTATTTTTATTTTATTTTTTCTTCCTCTCTCTCCGGCTGATTGACTTTCACACACACACACACACACACACCGACACACAGATACACACACCATACACATATACACACTATACACAAAATAAGAGTTCTGTTCGTCTCATCATCATCACCTGTTGCCCTCCCTCTTATTAATTGTTAATTAACCAACTAAACAATAAATTGTTACCTATCACCCTTATTGACACAGATTGAATAATAACAATACAAACCAAATAATCCAATAAAGTCCACACTCAGACCTAATCTAAATATATAAAAGAAGAAGCTGACTGACTGACTGACTGACTGACTGACTGACTGACTGACATATCAACGCACAGCCCAAACCGCTGGGTCTAGAGATTCCAAATTTGGCACGTAGGTTCCTTATAAAGTGTAGGGGAGCACTAAGAAAGGATTTTTCAAAACTCACCCCCTAAGAGGGTAAAACGGGGGTCCAAAGTTTGTATGGGGGAAGCATTATTTTTTGTACTAGAGACTTAAAACTTCGTAGGAAGATTACTTATTAGGATACAAAAAAAGCACTTTCAGCGTTTTACAAAATTCCACCCCTAGGCGGGTTGAATAGGGGTGCAAAGTTTGTATTCCAAACTACTGGGACTACAAACTTGAAATTTACGCCAGACCTTCCTTTTATGACGTAGGCAAGGGACAAGACGGTATTTTTGGAAATTCTATCACTAAGGGTGTTAAATAGGGGTGCAAAGTTTGTATGGGGGAAGCATTATTTTTTGAACTAGAGACTTAAAACTTTGTAGCAAGATTACTTATTAAGATACAAAAAAAAGTACTTTCAGCGTTTTACAAAATTCCACCCCTAAAGGGGTTAAATAGGGGTGCAAAGTTTGTATTCAAAACTACTGGGACTACAAACTTGAAATTTACACCAGACCTTCTTTTTATGACGTAGGCAAGGGATAAGACGGGATTTTTGGAAATTCTATCCCTTAGGGTGTTAAATAGGGGTGCAAAGTTTGTATGAGTGAAACATTATTTTTTGTACCAGAGACTTGAAACTTTGTAGGGATATTACTTATTAAGATACAAAAAAGTTCTTTCAGCGTTTTAGAAAAGTCCACCCCTAAGGGGGTCAAATAGGGGTGCAATGTTTGTATGGGGTAAACATTATTTATAGAACTAGAGAATTGAAACTGAACTTCTTTTTATCACGTAGGCAGGAGATAGAACAGGGTTTTTGGAAATGCTATCCCTAAGGGGGTGATATGGGGGTCCAAAGTTTGTATGGGGGAACATTATTTATTGAACTAGGGACTTAAAACTTTGTAGGAAGATTACTTATTGATACCAAAAAAGTACTTTCGGCGTTTTATAAAATTCTACCCCTAACGGGGTTAAATAGGGGTGCAAGGTTTGAATTCAAAACTACTGGGTCTAGAAACTTGAAATTTACACCAGAACTTCATTTTATGACGTAGGCAAGGGATAAGACGGGATTTTTGGAAATTCTATCCCTAAGGAGGTTAAGTAGGGGTGCAAAGTTTGTATGGGAGAAACATAATTTTTTGTACTAGAGACTTGAAACTTTGTAGGAATATTATTATTAAGATACAAAAAAGTACTTTCAGCGTTTTATAAAATTCATCTCCTGAGGGGGTTAAATAGGGATGCAATGTTTGTAGTAAGTAACAAAAAAGTTTCCCTTATATAAAGTTTGTATAAGGGAAACTTTTATTTTTAGCTATCCTACGTACTTAAAACTTTGTGGACAGATTACTTATTCATTTACAAATAAAGTGCTTTCAGCGTTTTGGAAATAATTACACCTAAAGGGGTAAAAAGGGGACCTCCTTTTTACCCCTTGTAAAGTTTGTATGGACAATAAAAGATTAGTTCGAAAATTTTATTCGAAAATTCACAGGATAATTCCTAACTATAAATGAGTTAACAAGTGTTTCCGGTTTTTTGAGAATTCAACCCCTAAAAGGAGACATGTGGTGACAAAATCTGAAAATCAACATCGGCATCTATTGTTTCTATGGTTTATCGGGTCGCTGATTAGGAAAACAACATCGATTTTACATTCCAACGTGGCGTCTAAATATCAATAAGGGCGTTGTTATTTCGGTTTTTTGGGACGTTAATAACGAAAATCGCATAGATTTTGAAATGTAATGTTGTGAACATGAAAATTCATGAAAATATTTGTGCCAAATTGCAATTCAATCGGTCCGGTTTTTTTGTAGCAAATCGGTTGTAACAGACGGACTGACAGACAGCCACACGTGATCCTATAAATAAGGGTTCTATTTTTGCTTTTGAGGTATGGAACGAGACTCGCGTTATATAGGATTATAGGTTTTAAAGTTTGTATTTGGTGCCATCTCGATCGTCAGCAATCATTACCTAGGCGAGTGCGGGCGGCGCGGGGGACGGGAGGGTAGGAGACATTGGGAAAGTGCCAGCATCCGTACTAAGTACATTCTAGGTGCTGCACGAAGATCTGCTTTTTTTATAAGTTAAGCATTTTGGCCGCCGTTAAATTAAAACAAATTTTTGGGTATATTTATGATAAAATACTGGTTCGAAAAGCATGGAAAAAAAATCTTAGGAAACAAGCCTATAGCAATGTCCAGGCCACAAATTAGACTTGACATTAGTGGAGATATTTTGGTATTTCAACATTATCATGAACATAAAGTAGCTTTTATCCCAGAGGACAGATTCTCATTAATCATGATTGTAAATTTAATAACAAAAATATGTACATACATACATACATTCACGTCTTTATTCCCAAAAGGGGTAGGCAGAGCACATGAACTTTACGTTCAAGCGCCACTTTTAGCTGAATGTGGCTATAAAAGATCGACAAAATGTGATTTTGCTTAGGTTGTTAGCCCATCACCCACAACACACTTCAACCCTGCTCTCTTAATCGACTTTTACGACACTCACGGGAAGAAAGGGGGTGGTGAAATTCTAACCCGACACCACACGGGCATAAAAATAATAGTAAGTAAAAATTAATTTACCATAATGGGTTATGACGAAGGGTTATTCATAGGGGAAGTTAGTAGTAGTAGGTTAGTAGGCGGCGTAGCAATTCAAAAATTATTGGAAAATTACTCTTACTACGCGGGCGAAGCCGCGGGCAAAAGCTAGTACTGTATAATTTTCAAGGGAGTTCTGTCATTGGCTATGCATATAGTATAAAACACTGCTAGTAAAAATGTTTTGTGAATGCTGTTGAACTTCTAAATAAATAAAATAAAAAAAGAATTGTACCCTCAATTGGTCTGCATTGCCCAAAGGTTGACTGGTAGGGAATGCTTACGGCATTATGTCCGCCTTTTGTACAATAACTTGTTCTTTTGTGCAATAAAGATTAAATAAATAATAAACAGTATAGGGGCTTTTTCTATTCGGGTATGTTTTACCGCTCAATTTCCACAGACCCGTATTAACACATCAAAGTTTCTGTCTATTACTGTACCTACGTTGCGACCCAAACTCAATCATATCATATACCTCACTCGTAATATCATCTTGTTTCTGGTTCAATTAATTTTCTCTTATATCATGTCGGCAAATAAGTTCACGGTAAGTTTGTGTAAACAGATATTACTTGTATTCTGGCATTGACACCCGATCACATTGCCTTAAAGGTATACTAAGGTGAGCGTAAACTCGATTTCTTTATATGGCAGAAGATTGCATAAGTAAGATAAGGCACAAACGGTTATACAGTAAGGATAGCCCAATGTCGCTTAGGTATGTGTTGCTAATGTGAAAGGATATATGTTTTTACACGTGTAACTGTTTTTAATTATGTTTTAGATACATATACTTATAAAATTAAAATACAACGATGCGCATGAAATTAGCGTGCAAAGCACATTGAAATGTGTTTGAGATCGGAAACGACGAACTTTGAGTTTGTACGTAGGTAAAGGCAAGGCGTCAAATTATGTAAATTACTTGTATTAGTATTTATCTACAAGTCCATGATTGTGGATAAATAGGGCTTCAGTATCCGAGCGTAGAGATATTTTTATGACTTTCTAGTAAAGATTTATTACAGCACGCCTTGAGACATAAACTTTTATACACAGCTAGCCACTTTACGTGAACAATAATGTGCTTGTACGCAAATTACTAACATTTTACGATTCCTCAACGGTACGTTATCCAAGTCAACATAAATCTTAACTTCGCGACATTTTACAATACGTGTCAGCGAATTTTTTAAGCAGTTTTATGATAATCAATTGTGCCCGTTCTCTGGTCTGACATAAATTCACACATAAGGCCGGCTAGGCTTTAAATTCGGGAACCGGTTAGATAAAATAATTAATGCCATTGTTATCACCAAAGGGCGGGTTTTTGGGGACGCCACTAATAAAACTGTCACTTGGGCATTACCGGGAATAACGCTAGGAGCATGATGAACCCATTAGACCAAATTCTTCTCTTACAAAGGTTACAGCTACACGCCAACTTTTTTATACATATTAGTAAATATGAACCTCAGTTGAAAATATGAAGGTGACTTTGACAGGCCCCATATCACCTATATTCGTTTTGGCCTGGCTTAACACGCAACATCATTAGTTGTCCTTGGCGTCCAAAATCTATCTTGTAATGTACTTTGCAATGACATCGTGGGTTTTTAACCAGTTAATACGTTTTGTCGATATACCTATTAATAGTGTTGTGGAATGTCTCAGGCGCAGCGTAGCGTCCATTATAAATACTCCAAGATATCATTGCATTTTGTTTCAAATTAAATTATATCGAAAGAAAATTAAAACTAGTCCCTCTGTGAGCAGCAGAATTCGCGAGCTAGTCGTTTTAATTTTTAAAATCGTAATCGATTCGTAGATTCTGTATAATTACTGACCCGCTCACGCCGGACCGACACCGGACATATGAAAGATTTTTTCTCATGTTGAAGCGAATATTGTGTTCAACGTGGTGTACACTAATTGTACAGTAAAGTAATTATGACACCAAATTTTAAATCAAAGGAAAAAATTTAAAAATTTAATGCTCCGAGCCGGATTCGAACCGGTAATTTTCGTTAGCAGCGTTACTGCTTAAAAACACGATTAAATATGACACCGGTAGTTCTCGTCGACTGTTGATTATATGTCTGCGTACGCACTACGCACCATCGCGTTCACAAGTCAATTAGGTAAGGACGGCAAAAAACTATTTCCTATCGCCGTAACGGTCCGGTTCACATGCGTGGTCTACCACTGCGGAAGTACTTCCCTACTAACTCTCAAACAAAATGCGTGTGGGAAATGGTAACTTAGATAGAGCCTAGTTTGTAAAACGACGATATCAACGGTTTAAAAACTTAATTAAACCTAATGATGGTTGTTACCTCAGAGCACAAAATGTTGTTACTGAAGTAGAATTATAGGTAATATTGGTTTTTAGTCTCCGCGTATTGACATATTAATATTAAGACAATTTTTTAATTGTCTCTACCTATACGTCGCCGGTAAGGTCATAGCTCACTATAGCCACCCGGCGCCCGACCCGCGCCGCCTCGCCTCGAGCGGTTAGGTATTCTTTATATGGATTTGAACGGGTGCTCTCACTACTTCAACTTCGCATCAACTCCGAAGTTAGTACATTTACGAGGCGAGGCGGTGAGGGTCGGGCGCAGGGTGGCTGTAGTGAGCTATGACCTGTATTTTCATTTTACTTTCACACCGTCCCCATTTCTGGAATCCATCCTCCTTAACGACCTACTTGTATATGTAACTTAACAAATCGCTCAGTAAAGTGTCTTTTGTTCCTTCTTCACAAATACAAATGTCAATGTGACAGATAAAGACAAACGAATTTTAACGGCGCGATATCTAAAATAGGCTTGTGGGACGTTGTGAACGCTGTACACCTAAACAAGGTATTAGAAGAAAATCGTAGCTTTTAAAATAACGTGCAGAATTTTATTAGGCTTTTTGACCCAGAAAAATTACTTGAAGTAATTAAGATACCATAAAAATGATGACAAGCGACAGCAACACGGCAAAGACGCCGTCAACAGACGTTTTACGAATAAAAGCATGTGATTTTTTAAATCCACGATAACTACCATTGTGTACTTGTCATGCGTAGTCGAACGTCCCATTGTGTTTTTTAATGAGCTTAAAACACATTGAACATTATTAATAATTAAGGAATAGAAATGTCTGTTGATCATTATAAATGTATTATTTACCGTGTAAACTAGCATAATGAACAGTTGTTATATGAAAACTTGCAAAGTTTGAATTGTTTGTTTTCTTCTTAAGAAAACTTTTTAATAAATGTTTTGTTTTCAAGCTAAATGAACAAAGGTGTTAAGCCGTAGCAAGTTCTGGTGTTTAATGGGTTAACTAAATATAAACTTATCGTACACTAGCTCTTTAATATTCTTAAATACGCAAACCTTACCAATCTGAAGTTTTAACTTTGGTACTTATTTAAAATATTTTTGGACCGTTCCAACGTTTTATTACGAACTACATTACAGTGAAAGTACCTACTAATACATTTGTCAATACACACTATTTGCGAGTTGTTGAATAAGTAGGCATTGCGTATTTGTGCAATACTTTTTTTCATACGCATTCCACAGCCAATATATAGCGAGCACAATTTTGACAATACCGGGCTATAGAATATTGGCTTGGAGATTGTATGACAAAGTAACATCCCGTCAATTTTGATATTTTAATAAACCGACATCTCCGCAATGTCTTCAATTCGAAATAACAAAACGTGCTAACTCAATTTCCACGAAAAAACAACAGTAGAAAGATCGCTCCATTTAGAATAGGGAAACTGAATCAACAACGCTTCTGCTTTGTTTCAGTTTAGGTTTTTGCGCTGGTTCCCACCGCTAACTCACTCTATAAACAAACGGTGTAACTATCATCCACCGCTTTAGAAAAAAATCTAAGACTTTGTGAAAGTGTTTGCTAATAGAAGCCAGAGTAACCGCAAAATTATTTAGAAGCAAAGAGCCTTAGAACCCTAAAAATTTCAAAAGCGATAGTTTTAGATAAGAGAATACTTAGGTATTGTAAGTTCAATACAAGTAACCTTTGTTTTCCGTCATTTGTACGTGATGAAAAAAACATTAGTATTAGTTTACTAATCAAGTTCTGGATAAAGCATGGCTTTGTTTGTTTTATCTGATAAAACAAACAAAGCCATGTGAATTCTTTAAAACTTTTCTAAAATTATTTTGTAAAGTTTGAGAAAAACGGGATAGGGTCTTTTCCTCCATTCAATAAAATAAACATTCAATAAATTTCATCAGATTTTAAAAAAATATTTAAAAATATCCTATACAGTTCCAAAATATGTACGGTACTAGTTTGCAAATGCGACGTTAAAAACAAATGAATTGCAAACCTCCCGCTCCCGTGTAAATAAAAGAGAGATATATATTTATAGTTCATCGCTGGCTGTTCACACTGCCGGCTAGTACTCTCTCTTCAATAGTTGATCGCAGCGATAAAAGCTATCATCGATGAAACTCGCCCAGCGGTACTCGTCGATGAACACTTAGTGATCAGAGCGATAATTCTATCGTACTAAGCGAGTGGTGCTAGTAATTGCCCGTCGCACTCGAACACTCGCTTAATAGCCGAGCGACAAAAATATCGAAACTATACACTCGCTTCTCGCCGCTCGCCCACTCGTGACTAGTTACTAGTTCTACTCGTTTATCGCTCGTTGCCGGCGGTGAGACAAGTGCCTTAGGATTTGTGATATTTGATTCCATTTTCGTTTGATTCTCGTAACGTATAACGATGTAAATGGATACTACGTGGAAGTTCTCGGCATTCCTCCAATTATAGACACGTTTAGCCTTCAGTTTTAAAGGTAAGGTAAGGCAGTGTTGAGAGACAGTGTAATGTAACTGAACCAAGTATTATATAAAGATATAATCAGTGTTGACTTGCAAAAGTGCTATAAAAATGTGAATAAACATAAAACCAACAAAGATTATTCAAAAAGCTCGACGCTTTGCTACTCTATCAATCCAGTCACTTGACAAATAGTATATTGTCACTATGATCTAGCTTAGGTTAACCTAGGGGTGGAAGTTACGATGGCGGTCACTTTCATAAAACCCTTATTTACGCCAACTCCGCGGGCCTATACTAAGGGGATCCGGGCTCCGTCAGGATGCATCGGAATAACACTAGAAATAAGAGAGGATTTTTATACATATTTAGTAAGAATTACATTGTTTAGCAGACTGGCTCATAAAAAATAAAAATCTTCATAAATATTCTAAATCCCTAGCGATCCAAAAAATTACCTACGTGTTCGTAGTATTTTCCTTGTACTTTGAGTACGGCCTTGCCGATAACAATACCTCGGCAAACATATCATGTAACGTTTATCGTATCTCATATAAGCAATGATATTACGTAAACAGTCATAGCTCGACTAAGAACTTTGCTCTGAAGATTGTGATAAATATGTGAATGAGTTGATAACTATTAATAATAGTTTGTAACTTTTCAAATGGGAGAACAGCTTTTAGCATATTTTCAATTTCGTACAGATTTTTGGAAACGGTTGATTTTTGTTTTGTGTGTCGGCAAACGTAGTGTAGGGCGGAGCTAGGCGGAGCGATGACATTCGTAAGGCAACTGGCAGGGATTGGAAGAGAAAAGCTGTAAACCCAGCTGAGTGGCGAGTCATGGGAGAGGCACACACACACACACAGTCCAGCAGTGGACTGACATAGGCTGATGATAATTATACAATTCTCTCATATCCGAAAACTTTAACTGTCTATCATTTAAAACATTGTTTAATAAGGAATGGACGATTTATAATTTGAGAAAAAAAATACGGAAAATAAAACTTATAAATGCCGATGCCCCAAAATACATATTGGGGAATGTAATGGTTTGTGAAAAGTTAGTAAACCGATCGATTCGATTTGTTACAGGATCGACTTCAGCAACCCCACTACTGACAAGCCGGGCAACCTCGCCAACTCCGCCGTACTGCGCATGCTCGAGGAGGAGGAACGCGGGCGCAGACATCCCGGTGAGTTTCAGAACACTAAAAGCGTTTATACACGGCGACTTTTTGCAGCGATACAAACGCACGTTTCACGAACGCGCGACTGTACCGTGACAATGTGACAAAAGCCATACATTGCTTACAGCGTATCGCGTTTATATCACTGCCAAAGTCGTCGTGTGTAACCGCTCTTATTAGTAATAAACTCACAACCTAAATTATGATTTTATAACAAAAGTATTTTAGTAGTAAAGTATTAATACTTATTTACACAATAATCCTTAAAGAAAAGTACAAGTCACAGTACAGTATTCTGAGCTAACTTGCAAAAAATGGTATTCGAAAGAGCCTTTTTAATGAACATATAAAATTTTAACATCGGCTCATTTACATTGTTCGTCCGCCTCCTGCATGCGAAACATTGCATGGGCAGCGAATATGGGCCCCATTGGCAAATTAACTGGACAGTTTTTTTTATATAAATCTAAAATTTCCTTATTTTGTGGCTTTTCTTAACCATGCACTAGGATTATAATTTTAGCATTTTTGTAATTAATTCCTTAAAAATATAGAAAAATATCTAAAGCAAAAATTAATCAATTAGCTGTCCATACCTGCTTACTAACGCTTTACTAACGAAACCTGCTTCGCCAGAGATTTTCGCAACGCGAGAACAAGCCATAGAGATTACCAGGGTACACACCACTCGACGCTTCGATTCTTCCTGGCCTCCACAACGCACGGTGTCGGACCACGTTTGGGATGGGCTACTAAACGCAAACGGACACTTACATACACACTTTATGAAGTTTACCGAAGGCAAAGGTATATGGTATCTGATTTAATACAATGTCGTGCATTTTATCATCCATAATTTCACTACTAGTATTTACCGCAATCGTCATCTATATATATAAAAGAAGAAGTCCTGACTGACTGACTGACTGACTGACTCATCAACGCACAGCCGAAACTACTAATGATAGAGAGTTGATTTTTGCACAGTAGGTTACTTTTATAACGTCGGCAAGGGAAAAGACGGGATTTTTGGAAATTCCACCCTAAGAGGGTTAAATAGGGGTGCAAAGTTTGTATGGGGGAAACTTAATTTTAAGATACGAAAAAAGTAATTTCAGATTTTGAAAATTCCACCCCTAAGGGGGTTAAATAGGGGTGCAATATTTGTATGGGAGAAACATTATTTTTTGAACTAGAGACTTGAAACTCTGTAGAAAGATTACTGATTAAAATACAAAAAAGTAATTTCTGCGTTTTGGAAAAAGCCACCCCTAAGGTGGTTAAAAAGGGATGAATAGTTTGTTTGGGGGAAACTTTTTTTTGAGCTAGAGACTTTTAGAACGATTACTTATTAAGATACAAAGTAATTTCACCGTTTTAGAAAATTCCCCCCCTTAGCTTTTTTTTCAATCTCACTCATAATAACTAAGATTCCCAGTTTCTAACTCCAAATCCATGCGTCGCTCTATATCTTGCCAAAGATTAAAAGCATCTGACGGAATAAGTATTAAGCATCCTGCAAACATTCCCGTAATCTAATTGTAAAATCTTCAAAAATTCTTTAACAATTGCATATCAGAGTCTGCCACTTTTTGAATTGTAATATGTATAGACCATTTTAACTAAGAATAAAATTCTCTTACCTATTTTAATATCTTTGTCATCATCATCTACGCGGACGAAGTCGCGGGCGGCCGCTAGTTTGACATAAAAGTGTTTTCTATGAAACTGTATGTTTCAGAACAATATGAATAAACTTTGTATAGGGCCCTGTAAGTTTGGTTAGGTTAGGTTTGTAACAATTCTTAAGAGCTTACAGTTTCTGAGAAATACTATATACTTAGGACAAATGACGATTGTGGCAAATAAAATTATGGAGTTAATTAAGACCCAAGTGATCTACGAGGATTTCATAATTACATATACACGTTTGATGTCTCATGCCTACAAAACAATTTTGCATGGGTTTGAATTAGTCAGAGAGGAGGAAAGGTGTTCCTCGTAAATAGTCGTCATAAACATTTTTTCTTAAAGAAAATCGTATTAAATATTCCTAATTGAGGTTCCAATCGTAGATAACCTTTACAGATCGATGGTTACACGTCGCGATCACTACAGTTGATAGCACGAGAGATGAAAGTAGACTGATCGTTTCTATAATGAATCACTGAACTCCTAATGAATGGAGACTATTTTTGCTAGGGTTGATTGTCCGAGTATTTGGTGTCCGAGACCTTCCTTTGTCCAAACGTCAAGTGATATTTGGCCACGGGAGGCGACGGTGATTGTCCGGTTCGGTTCGGTTGTGGGTGAATTTGGCAAACAACGAGTTTTTACGCATAATGTGTTTGTACCTGGTGTTGTTTCTGGTAGTTCGCGAACGACAACGAGGGAATAACGACTACCGACATGCCTGAGGCAGTGATTATCGGTAAAGTTTATTTTTTGCTCTGTCTGAGTACGTGCTGTGAATATTTTGCTTTTAAGAGTGTACAATTTTAAAACTCGTGGTAGGATATGGTACTTCAGGAATATTAGTATTTAAATGTTCGTCTAGAAGATTTTGAAAATATCTATGCGACTGTTTATTGCCATTTTTCTTAAAGATGCCAACACCAAGGCTATTTCATAAGTGTTATATAAACAATTTTTCAAATTTTAAAGTACTGTAAGGATTTTGTAGCCTGCCTGCACAGATCCAACGCGGAAACTATAAGTCATCACTTGTCATCCATGAGAGGCAGCAGGACGCAACATGGATTATGACGATGAAAATTAGTTTTAGTGTTATGAAAACAAAAACGCTATAAAGTAAGCGGAAAGTCACTCTATAAAAATATTGTACGTGATTAGTGTCTACTATAAACAGGTACCTACCTATAACAAGTTTGAGAGCTATCAGTTTTTTTTTAGACATGATCTTGGGTTTTACTACCTGTTTATTGAAACAAAACCGAGTAGCTACCCCAAACTGTACTGAAATTCAAAACTAACAGTTAACATTTGTTTTAAATCGCTTTATCACGCACTGCTAGCATTCTAGAGCCAAGATTTATTTCCTAGCAACCAGGTGAACACATAAGATCGTAAAAACTGTTCTTTTAAAAATAATAAAGTGTTCTTCGTTGACGTAACCACCTATTTCCGATGTAGTCTATTCTTGTGGCGCGTCACAGTTCATGAATCAATGTCTTATTTTAAGAAGTCGCTGAAAACACATAGTCTGACAAATTGTTATTTACCGGTACGCGGAAACGTTGGGTATTGTTGATTTTGTGTGTTGATAGTATATGAGGTCAAGTGAAAAAGTCAGTCTTGTAAAAAAATATGTTCTCAACCAAACATCTTCGGTGTAGTAATATTTTATAAAGAGTCCAGCTATTTATCTTTAAAAAATATATCGTATAAAAACTGCACTGTGTTCTCTCATCTTCCAGATCACCACTTATAAAGTTTATACAAGGATTACAAAGCACGACACAAGAAAAATATATAAGTAATTAACCGTCATTTATTAACTAGCCTCGCTTGAAATCACCTGAGTTTTCTTGGTAATATGACCAAACTCCCATGTAAAATTTATTAATATTATAATATCGTCTTCGTCATTTTATTTTTAAAATGTTTACGTTCCGCAGCTAAGAATGTCGCTTGCCTGCGAGATAATTAAGTGGCTAAAACAAGTTAATAACAAATTATAGTGATCGCCGGCGTGGTTATGTTATGTAACCCGTTACAATTATGTGCAATCACACACCTCAACGGCCAAAGTAATTGCAATCACCACTTAGCTACAATAAGGCGCTCTATAATCGAACTGAATTAATTAACCTTCACGTTATTTGCCAGTTTAATTTTATACCATAAGGTCTATTTAATTAAGGTACATTTCTGCCTATATTTTCTGTTCCTTACTTATCACCATGCATTTCTGCGCCTTAGCCATTGAGCCAATGCACAATACAGTTAGATTGTAAGCACAACCCAGTAGTATAGCAATTGTTGGTCATTAGGAGTTGTATATGTATGTATCAATAAATTGATAGTTTTGTGAAGTGGACAGTTTTTGACATGCGGCCAATCACAGTCAATTTACTTATCTCCGTAGCCTTACGGACCCTAGCCTAGCCTTTACACGAACCCGAAACCATCGGACATGCCACTGGCTCGACACCAAAGTGAATGGCAAGTAGGTATAACAAATCCAAAGTGGTCATCTTGCCATTAAGGTAAACGTCCGAGTGCTCGACGCTGCACTAGTATATATGGCATGGGTCAAAGTGACATGGCTTAAATTCGAATGAAGAAAAATCCTCTAAGTTCGAATTTAACCCATGTTGCTTTGACATAGAGTGCCCATGTCATATACTATTACTGCTTCGAGAACTCGGAGGTTTCTTTATATTCCAATGACAAGTTTGCTAATGTGACAATAGATCTTACATACTTTCATAAAGATCAGCGTCTTGACAGGTTAATCATTGTACACTTGCACGGACATATCGTATCACAACGTGTACTTATTACTCAGAGTCAGGCAAAGTTCCAACTCGCTCGACCAAAAACGAAAGTATTGTTCTCCGCATATACATGCACCTTGCACTTCAAATAATTAATTCTAAGTTTAAAGGTCAAGAATTTATTCATGCTATTATCATTACCATTTAAAAAAAGTTACATAGATAATACATATGTCCAAGAAATCATTGCAATATAGTTTAACAGGTAAATTACTTTCAGGTGACAGTTGTTACTTATCTATTTAATTTTCTGCCTTAAAAATATTTTATGTGTATGGACGGAAATGGATTAAATGCATCAATCGGTCCAACGTCCACTTAAAACCTTGCACCTGGTCTGCCTGATGGAATTTTCATACTCGTACTTGGTGAAGAGTATTGAAATGAAATGAAACCTGGCGGCACGGCATCGCCCCCGACAATTCGAGCGAAAGAGAAAAAGTTGTGAGATATTACGTAGAGCCAAGTCTGGCATTCTTATTAAACGTTATTTGCTTGCGAAATAAAATTTTGTGACCTGACAACACCAAATACTACATAGTTAAAGGTATGCAAAAAATATTAAATACACTAAAATTGTGCGCGTTAGGCCAAGTTAACTGTCATTTTGCATATAAAAAGTGACATTTAGATCTACCTGACGCGCTTACAACGCGTTACGTGATTGCACTGCTGATATACCTACTGACATTTTGTAAAATTATGTTTTGTCAGGCTGAAGAGTTGACATGCGCGACCGAGATTTTTCATAGACGCGTCGCGTCGTCTGCTTTCTTATCGTCTCTTCCTATTATTTATAAATTAAATAAATAAATTTGCACTTCTCATGCTCAAAAAGTGCATCATATTAGACTTGGCAAGCGGGGCTAAAGTAGTACATTTAGCCCCTAGGGAAAATATGTATACATATTCATGATTTATAAAACATTTTAATTTGACCACTCACAACAGTTCAATATTACATCTACCAATCACAACTCCCTAAAAAACATAAGTATTTGCTGTCTACTAACCAGAATACAGCTAGACATTAAAATCGACCAATCAGGAAACAGAATTCAATTCAAACATTGGGTGTTTTTCAAGCGTGGTTAACTGCATACATGAGTCATGTATGCAGTTAACCACGCTTGAACGTTTGGATAGAGCTATAGTCGGTCAGAGGCGTTTATTTTTTTGATTATTGTAAATTATGGAATGAAAAACTCCTAATGTTTGAATAGAATTCTGTTTCCTCATTGGTCGATTTTAATGTCTAGCTGTATTCTGGTTAGTAGACAGCAAATACTAATGTTATTTTAAAGAGTTGTAATTGGTGGATGTAATTACATGACATAAGCTATGAAGATTGAGCGGGATTGACTACGCCGCTATTAGACGGTCAGAGGCAGACGGGCAGAGACGGAGGAGAGGATTCGTCTTGTGAATATTTTGTATCTGTGTCAAAACAGTTTATTAAAAAGAATGGCGCCAAATTGAACAATCTTTTCGCCTTGGTATAATTGTTGATTGAGGATGGATAATCTTTGTTTTTACTATTTTCTCGCAGTCGAAGTGAAAAGTAGAGTGTATAACTCTGGTCTAAAAGCCATATTACCCCTCGAACTATTTCCCCTCACTTCATTCGGGAAAATATCCATCTCGTGGTAATATGGCTTACTTTAGACCCTTGTCATACAATCTACTATTATACTGCAAATAGGCCGCAGCGGCGCTTTTACAAGTTAAATAATATAAATATGTGAGTAAATGTAGTTACTATATTAATCCACGCTTCTTTGGTAGACTTTGATAAATGATAACAAGGTGGCCTAAACGGCCTAGTCCCACATCAGCAGTACTAAACTTGTAAATATCTGCATGACTAACGTTGCAACATGCAAGTCACCCGTGGGAGGTGTGTCGAATTTTCAGCGAGTCCGTCATCGCGAGAGGGAGACGGCGGCTGTCCTAAAAATGTGGTATCTCAAAATATAATATGCCGTAGATATTTGTGCACACCTGGCTCGGGAGCCAAGTAGTGAAACAGTCTCCTGACTAGCCGGTAGGCCCGGTAGCCGTGTGCTTCCGATCCAGACTTGTGAGTTGACTTTTGACTTTCATATTAAATTATCATGTTTCATGTAAAGTGCATGTATAATTAATTAGTTGCTCTATTTTAAATTATGTGTTATACGTGAATTAGTTGGTTACCGTGACCTGAAAAGACAATGACTTTATATAACTATATATAAATTAAAGACCAAAGTCATGTTGTTTATTGAACTGAAAATGCACCAATCTCGATATAGGGATTGTGTTTTATACATTACTAAGGAATAAATACATAAATGAATTAATTGTTATGCATCCTTCAAAATATACAATTTTCTACTATGGAAGTACTTACTTGAATTTCTTCATTACCTCTTTACAATAAACTAGCTCTTTACAAGCTTATCCTCTTGGTTGAACCGCTTACAATGAAAGATCAAATTACATATCTGGAGAAACCACAAAAACTAATCCATCGCTAGGAGACCGCCTTTGCTTTATGGCTCTACCAAAAGCCTGACTCATGAAAATGGGGAATCTGTATGACATGACGGTGACGCGTCTCGCGCTTCCATACTTAATACCCAAGCAAAGTGTATATCTACAATAATTAGGAGGCAATAATGTCACCGGCTTTTGTTTTCACATCGTTTTCATATCAGCTGCGACGTGGCTGCGACCCATTCGATCACTTCATGACCTTCATGTGTTTTTGTTTTGGGTTACAAGTTTAACACGTGGCACAAAGGGATCGTGAACGGGAAGAGAACGTTAAAGGAAATTAAATGCATCCAAATGTAGGTACCTTGTGACAGTAACTTACTGAAGTGAGAGAGCAGGACTGTTATTCGGAACAGGCTAATACGCTTCACCTCACCCGTCACTCCTATCGAAACTACCCTCTAGCTATGCTTAGTTACTACGAATCGCGTGGTCAGGATATATGTAATACATATTACAAATACATATTTGCGGGTCAACGGTGAGGTGAGATTACAAACAAGTTACAGAATACCGGGGCTAGAACTTCTTATATCGTTGTTAGGTACTATTAAAAGGTGCACAGCCCCAATATGCACCTTCAATCTTAAGTCACATCAATAAAGGTGATAGCTAAAATGTCAAACATTGAAAGGTTTACCTGACATGTAGGTTTTTAGTTAGTATAGAACGGCTATCACAAGTCGCGACGCGAGATAAGATGCGACAATAGCCGCCATCTTGCGTCTACGAGTACACTCGTGTATGTGTATAAATCCTGAACTGAAATTGAAGACTAGCGCATCATGTTACGTGGAGTTAGGGAGACCGTGAACATTAACAAGTTACGGCGAAATTAGCTAGAAACCGGTAGAAGTAGTCTGATAACTGACGACCTAACGATTTATCTGAATTAAGACTTAATTGTATAACTAGCGTGCAATCTGGGAGGCGCAGTCGACTGCAAGGATATTATAAATACACTTTTGCACCTTAAGATATTGTAATAAAGCAAAAAATGAAACCTTTTCTCCGTCGAATATTAAAATAGTAAATAATCTCAACTGCATACAAATTTTTGTCTATAGTCCTCGCTTCTTACCATTTTCGCAATATGAACTGATGAACGTTTCAATGAATTGAACGGATATGAAATTATGATAAATATTTACTTGTAACGTCTGTCTGTCAAGTCGTTGTTACTATGCATAGTCTTGACTCGCGTCTAATCGAAGAACTCTCAAGTTATCGGTCGGTAATGTTCGTCATTTGCTACTAACTTTATCTGTCACTCCAACCCACTGACGCGTTTCAGGGATTTTATCAAATCACTAAACAAGTCTAGTGAAATTAAAAAACGAGTTGCCTTTTTTGTCCGATTTCGTCATTCCACTAAACAGATTCAGAGATTTGATCAAATTACTGATTTGTATTAGGTAAATGATAAAATGGATTGGTTATTTTAACATCCTGCGTGATTTGATCATATCCCTTAGAGAATTGATCAAATCTCTGTTTTGACCATTTCCCTGCAACATATATTTATTGTCAATCCAGCTCGTACAAACAGTACGCTTACCATGAGTTTGACAATGACGGCTTACGCTAACGAATATCGAGTTTTCTATCTGTGCATCCCGCTCGTACTGTCAAAGTGCAATAGAGATGCACAGATAGAAAACTCGATACTCGTTAGCGTAAGCCGTCATTGTCAAACTCATGGTAAGCGTATACATCCAAATCGATTGTTATTGTATTCGTCATGTAAAAGGCACGACTAGATTCGGAGCTTAAACTTGTCCGAACCGACCAACTCGCATAATTTCCATCATTAAAACGTAGTTAATAATTACGCCCAGCATCTGGCTTGATTATTAACCGATTTCAATTTGGATTAAAGGATTTTCAGCAAAAGATTTGAGAGCGTCATTAAATAAATAATAGGTAATTATTCTTTTGTTTCCCTTTAAATCGACGTAAAGGACACGACTAGCTTCTTTCCTACTGTAGGAACTAGGAAGGCACCTGTAAGTACTCATTGAAAATGAACGACGATGAATCGGGAAACTACTCGTATTATATACAATATCATCACAGCGGGAACTATGATTGTAGAATATATTTATATCATTATATCATTTGTACAGCGAAGGATTGAATAGCGTAACATAATTAACGTCATTGATATTATCCTTCGAGTAATCAATAGCATGTTATTAGCAAGTTTTACATACGAGACGTACGAGCAGCTTCTTAGAATTTCGTTATTTTTCTTCTACGATCTGGACACTGGCCAAGCGGTTGGTGGCCGAACTAATTTAAAGCGAAATGTCTCATAATAAGTTCAAAGTGTTGAATACTGTAATGGACCCAGATACCATCTCAAAACTCTGATTGTTTCCCGAGATATATTTTAAACTCACCTATTTTTTAAATGAAAACTTCAGCGGCGCTGAGCACTTTTTGGGATGGTTAAAAATCGTTAAACTCGCGACAGATTTTGTGTGAGAGATTCGGGACGAGGCTTGGGGGCGGGGGGAAAACGGGGGTTTGACTAGGGGCACATAGTTCTAACTTGTACTTTATTGTTGTTAAATGCAAATTCCGTTTTGTTTTATCAAACTTTTATATTTTGCTGTTAGACTATTTGTAAGAGTATAAAGCCGTTAAACACTTTTTGAAATTGCATATTCTGCAAATAAATTTGTAGATTTATCCACGCGTCCTTTACCGTTTTGCTATTGAGCAAATCCGAATAGTTCGAATTTTGACATTATTCCTAAAGAGATAAAGCTTTGAAAAATATTTGGCAAAGGCAAAAACAGATTGGTATTTAATTTCATCGTCTCCTTCATCAATTTTGCTCAGTGAAGTTAATTATAGCGTACTACTAATAAGGTTGTTATTAGATATATTGGCACGCAGGGGGAAGGAGGGAGGAGGAAGATAAATTATAAAATCGCGTGAATATACAACGCGATATCATGTTAAAAAAAACCATGCGATTCATCAAGCGGTGACTGATTTAGCGTGAGCAACGGTAAAGCAACCTAACTGTAACTAGGAAGGTAAAATACAAAGCTATACAATACATATTCTTGTTTTAATTCAATATTCTCTGATAAAGTAGTTTTTTCGGGCGAATAATTATGACATTACACGACATTTTGTTTGCGTCGCAACATTTTCAGGGATTACGAATTCAGTAGAAGTTGTGTCTTTCTCTGTGTCTTTACCATTTGATGAGGCAGCTCGACCATTGGGATTGGGCATAAATTCATACTTATCATTGAGAATCAACAAAGTAAAATAAAAAAGAAGTGTTTGTTCTAGTAAAGTTAAATAAAATGTTTTCTTTATTATCTTGTTTCAGGTCAGAAGAAAGTAGTGTGGCCGCCAGTGCCTGAAACCAACGGGTACCACCAGCTGCAACACCAACAACAGGTGAACAGCTAATGATATTGCAAAGATTAAGGGTGGGTATCCACTAGAGCTGCGCGAGGCAGAATAAGAAGGGATTAGCAGTTTTTTCCTCGCACACGGCTCTGCTGCCTCGTACAACTCTGTTCAATACTCACACCTAGAAGGAAAGCCTGATGGTGATCCCATTTAAGTTTACTCTCTAATTTCATGGCCAAAAGGTGCGCTTTTGATTTTTAACGAATCCTTCCTATCCCGGGCTATAATTGTTTGTTCGCAAATCCTAAATGATGACCCACATATGGGTCGGCGGGAGAGGAGCGGTACGACTGCAGACAGGGCTAATCAAGTTTCATCTTCAAACCTTCGACAATTATTAGAAAAAAATACTTACGGAAAATGAAATGCACAATGTACATACATACTTATTTTTGCACCGCGGTTGCGATCTGGGTTATCTTTACAGTCAATATAGCGCTGTGTTCGTCGACAAGTATCTTTGTTTCTTTTCTCCAAACCTGTAGTTGTGTAAGAGAGATAATTTTTTCGAAGAACGCAGGGCGCAGGGCGTTGTAGCATGGATGCAAATACATTTAATAATTGAGTGTGGTGGTGATATATATTGCATGCGTAATTTAAGTAACTATTTACTTACGTTTTTATATTGTACATACATATACATGTGCCTTGGCCTGGCTGAATATTTACATACTTAGCGCGGCCGATCCATTCTCGAGAAACTACGATCCAAATTGACTCAAAGTGTATGAAATTTATCGTTTGTTTCAAATTTCACTTTACGTAAGCCGATGACGATGATGATTACGTGCGACGGTATCAGTTAATTATCATTATTACAAAAAATCCAGTCGACAAACCAAAGCTTGTACCAAAATTATATTTTTGACAGGATGTTATTTTTAGTTTCGTTGGGTTGATATGATATGTCCTCGCGAGTTTAGTAGGTACGAGTACGTACTCGTAGGTAGCTTCGGACCTAGCGTTATGTGCAGTAGACTCGAGTTTATCGAGAAACTGGTTGATAAAGTGACCTAACTCACCAGGCGAAAGGTAACACAAACTGACTTTTCCAGTCTCAACAGCAGAGTCCCGCGTACAACGCACAGCACTCCCCCGCCGCGCCGCGGTCGCAGCCGCAACAAACCCCACCCCAGCCCCAGTACCATAACCCACAGTACCTCGAGCCCCAGTACAAGCAGCAGCAGAAGCCACAGTACCAGCAGAACCCTTCGCAGCAGCAGAATCCTTCGTACCAGCAGAACCAGTCTGCGTACTGCGACGGCAGGCGCCAAGAACAGACAGGGTTGAGTAAGCTGATCCCGTTTGGACCTGGGGTTTGCGCGACTCCGGCACCCCAGTACCGACAAGGGCCACCCTCTCCAGCCGCCGCCCCTCACACACAGCCTAGTTCCCGCTGGGGCCCTGTTCCAGCCCCCCACTCTCCCCAGGTAACGCAGCAATGTCATAATCACGGGCTGCTCTCAGCTGTCCGCATCCCGCAGTTGCGGTGAACTCTAGGTGGTATTAGAATACATTTCACCACGACGACGGGGTGCGGGAAACAGCCGAAATAGGGAATAAGCCTTCATTACCGCTGTGTTAACTCATTGTTTGAAGTCCGCTCCACATTATTTGCTTCAAATTTCGAGAATGAGTATGCGTTATTGGTAAGTATCAACTTACCAATAAGTTGGGTATGCTATTTCAAATGTTAAGTAGTGGTTATCATAACACGTTTTCCTCTCATTGGAAATGAATGCACGTGCTTATTTGGAGTTGTTTTGTATCTGTATATATTGAGAAACGCGCTGTGCATATTAATTCAGATCTGATCGTTCATTGTATTTGAACGTTTCAGGCACGGTACTCACCAACACACAAAAGCTGTTCTGTGTTGAATTCTGAGTGTTTATAATCGCTTATCGTTTTAATGCTTATACGCTTTTTTTGAATTTTATTAGGCATCGCTCTCAGTTCATTTATTTTAATAATTTGGAATTAATAGATAAGACTTGTTTTGATATTCGTATGGGCACGAGCTTTTTTCAAAATTGATTATAAAGTATATGTCAAATTGCTGATAATATGTAGGTAGAAATGGATTGACACCCCTTATTATTAGTAGTTATTACCAACTTGATAAAGTCGTGATAAAGTCCTATGGATTTCTTAATATTTTTATAGATGTTATATTCCATCGTTCATTAGAATCTTATTCTGTTAAACAACATTAGATTTTTCTCGGCTGAAACAGCAAAAAGCAGTCCATAAAATTACACGAGTAAAACTCATGCATAATTAGGTAGGCAGGTAACTATTTCGACGCCCTATTGTTCGTCACTTTTTACTCTCGCTTCTTTCGTTAGAATCGAATTAGTTCCCAAACCAACACATTCGCTGTCAGGAACCCGCCAAGCGGGCGCTTTCCGCTACTCAGCGGGAAACCACGGGGTCGGCTAAGAGCGTAGCGCGTAGCGATTCTTGGCAGTCAATGTGTTAAGTATGGGCTCACAACCCCTGAATTCAAATCTTAATTCTAAATTTGAATTTATATCTAATTCAGTTAGCAAGAAATTGCGCAAACATTGAAACTGAATGACATAGGTGCTAATTCAAGATCGGCATTTCGCAGGCGTACCCACAACAGCAACCTCAGTACTCGCCTCAGCAGCAGTACTCCCCGCAGCAGTACTCAGCCCCACAGCAGCAGTACCAGCAGCAGTACTCGCCGCAGCCGGACTACCCGCCGCAGTACTCCCCGCCGGAGTACCCCCCGCAGTACGAGTACCAGCCCCCGCAGAGGCAGTTCGAGCCCCCACCGTCTACCATAACACTTCGCCAGCAGACCCCTGTGCATCAGAATCCGCCGCCGGTGTTTGCTAGCCAGCCCGCCACAGCGTCTTTCCAAGGTACCTATGACAATTATATTTTTTAAGTTTATTAGGAACATAGTTTTTAGATCGGCACTAACTTCAGCGTATTGTTTTTAAGTTCCTTTAGAGAACACAATAACTATTGTATGAGTGTTATGCTCGGAAAAAAAAACACTGACAAAAAATCCCATGATGATATAAACTTAGACACGTCGACAATCATAGCAAAGGTCTTTACCCTGCTGAAAGCGCATTTTCGCGAGAAGAGATGCATCCTTAGTGACGTCACCGAGTAAAAATTAAAAATGTTATATTTCGTTACCAAAAGTAATAAGTATTATTTATTTAACAAATAAGAGTTACAAAATGGAGCATCATCACTATACAACATGCTTTGTCGCAAAAATGTCCGAAAAACGTTAATATTTCCGAAAATGGTGAATTGCACTGAATGAAACCTTAGCAAATCTCTTATCTTATAGCGTTCATTATGAATTGGCGATTTTCAATGATTTCAATATAACTATTTAAACAGGTGCTAGAAAACATTCCACGACGTCGGAATTTTAAATTAAACCTTAATGCGCAATAGATATTTAATTTAAATAGCTTTATTTAAAAGTTTGCACCTTCCGCACCTAAATCTTTAGAGGAAGCTATTCCAAATCGCGTAAAATACTTTGACGGCGTCTTTCCACTATATAACATGGACGGGTCCGTAGTATATTGTCTTTAAAATTGCGTCTGTGCACTTTATTCCTAGGTTTATACCGCGTTGACGGTTTAGGGAAGTGAGCGACATAAAAGATTCCATTACCTTTAGAGGTAACATGGTTTATGACTAGGAAAGATAGTATAATGTGCGCTTAAAATTAAGTTCGGATAGCTACTTATACATTTGGGTTCTCTATTGTATAGGCATAAATTGTTTCCCAAAGTGTCACTTCCCTAAACTTGTTTCCCAAATGTTCATTTGGCAAAAAACCATTAGTCAAATTATTGTTTCGCATTTTGTCATTTTGCATTATCTTCTATGGCAAAATATTACTTCGCAAGTTATTGTTTGGCAAAGTTTTATAAAGTCAAGTTTCATTTGGTCAAACGTATTATTTGGCAACACATACGTTTTCCAAATTATTGCATGGCATTTATATCCTAATTGTGTAGTGCATACGAAATGTATTTGAGTGAGATTACATATTTTGCTAAGTCGGTACTTTTATAATTAACATACAAATTATTACAAGGACTATTATTTAAATTAAAATAGTTGGCATACTCCGATATCCATGGCAATTTTTTTAAGCTAACCTAACCGCCAGCGTGTCGACGTCACCTCGCTTCGCGGGGTGCCTATTTCCGCTCTGAGGGACACAAGTGAACCCTAACCTAACCTACTTATAATACAATTGTTACGGTTGTTTGTGTTTTTACTGCGGGGGGGCCACGCCATCTGGCTGCCCTAATCTAGTTAAACCCCCAGTTTGTGTAATGTTTTATTTAAAATTCATACAAAATGAATCATTTGCCAAATAATATTCCCTGGACAGTTATTCTATTAAATAATAAAAATTGGAATAATCTGGTTATGAAATAAAATTACACCAAACAATATTTTTTCAAATATTTGCCAAAGTTATGCTGTGTGAAGTGTTCGAAATGAAAATTTGAGCAAATGTTATGTTTGGAAAATAATATTAGCTCAAACAAAGTGTTTGCTTAATAAACATTTGTCTTATTAACACTTGACAAAGCAAAATGATGCCAGATGATATTTTGACCTAATGAACAAAATGCGAAACAAAAATGTGCTATTTGTACGTTTTGGAAATGAAACTATTGCCATAAGTTTTGTGGGAAGTGAAATTTGGTGAAAAATATTTTGCCGAAACGGCAGGATACCCGAAATTTGCTACGACTGTCAACCTTGGTAGTAGATTAGCTGCAAACACTGAAAACCTAGTCACAAAAAAATCTAAAAATGTTTATCTGGCAGGGAGATTTTTGACTGTGAAGTATACTGGAATCGGGTTATTTAAGTGGGTACATAGGATGGGAGCTCTCAGCTACGTTTTGGCCTAAATTTACTTTGTGTGTATTGAATGCCCTGTACGTAACTATCAGAAACAAAACCTAAATTAGCAGTATTTTTGTTGAACCAGGTACGTCTTAAATGTTAGTTAAACAATAATTAGTACGAATATCTCTTTTGGTACAGTCACCAGCAATAAGATCTGCCACAGCATAGCACGCATAAATATCTGACACGTCTCTATTTCTAATGCCATAAGGACGTGTCAGATATTTTTGCCGGCTTTGTTTCGGCAGATATTGATGCCGGTGACTGTACACACAACCCTTCATTGTGAACAGTACAACCTAGTCGAAATTGATCAATATTCCAATATTTCAAGAGTAAGTCTATTTTAAAATATCAAATACTGTCATTTTAGAACCAGCTGGGTTATCATAAATTCTCATTGATAACGAAATACTTGGAAGTGATTCTAGAGAATTAATAAGTTCCAACGAGACAAAATGAACAACAGCCGAAAGTTATTTATTTATTCAAAACATTCAAGTGGCTGTCTGTAATCTAAGGTGTTAAAGCTTCTAATAATTAAGGAGAAGCTCTGTTCGGCAAATCAACTCTTGATTGTGTCTGAAGTTATTGTAGTAAATAGAGGAGCGGAAACATGACTTGGGTAATAAATGGGAAATTACAAAACTTTGGCGTTACTAACTGCCTTGATGTTGGTGAAATTGTAGCCAGTTTTAATTCGAGATCTTGTCCCTATGTTCATGAAAAGATCGCTTTGTTTTTTGTTCTGGTACGTAAAGGTAACTGAAGTGTGAAATGTATCTCTATCCAACTTATAAACATAAGTCACGGTTTATCATTGAATTGCTGACAAACATTTAATCGAATATTATTTCAAAGACAACGTTTCAAGTATTTTCATTTCATCGACAAGTCATTGCGTCGAGGACTCGATATTAGGCAATTTGAACCGAGGTCTTTAATTGGTCGTTGACTTATTTCAATAAAATTCATGTCATGGCTTTTCATTTAGGGTTTTTTAATTCATTTTTTTTACATGGAATAATATTTATTCCGCATAAAATTATTTCGGATCTATATCTGAATCCCTAACGCTTTATAACCTATTTTTGCCGTGCAGCTAGGAAGGCTCTGAACAGATTGAGGACGGGAGTTGGTCGCTCTAAAGATAACCTCTAGAAGTGAGGAATCAGATCAGGAAATAGCAACGTACTCTGCGAATGTGGCACCGTTCAGACGACTCAGCACATGACGCAGTGCTCCCTGTGTCCGGCTTCGTGCACTCAGGAAGACCTTATGAAAGCTACACCTCGAGCGATAGAGGTAGCAAAATATTGGCAAAACAAAATTTAGTCTAAGTTTTTTTTTTTTGATCCCTTCACACGAGAAAGAAGAAGAAGCCGTGCAACGAGTCGACGCCACCCCGCTGCGCGTGGTGTCTATTTCTGGTCTGCGGGACACGATTGAACCCTAACCTAACCGACCTAAAACAGCGTTCGCTTATCACAAGCCATTTTTGTACGCCCTGATATTTTTTGTAATAAACGATCTACACCAAATGATTCTTAGTTTTATTATACATACATATTATACATTTTGTATGTCACGCAATTAACTACATAATTTGAATAATGTATAAATGTGCTACTGTACATGACTGGACACATAAAATTGTATTTAAAAAAATGTCGAAGAAATGAATTGCAATGTTTTGTAGTTGTGCCAATTAAGATAATTTGAAACTAATCAGCGGTGAAGTAATATTCGTTGAATAGTATTTCTACGTAGTAAGATAAATTTAAATAAGTATAAATAAAATAACGCCAAAATAAGTAGTTGAAATAAAATAACGCCAAACAATATTACTAGTACTAAAGTTTCGATGAATCGTTGTCGATGAAATAATATTCGATGAAAAGGTTGTCGACAAAACAAGGGTACCTACACCCATAAGTCACACATGTATGGGAACCACATAACTATTGAATCCATGTATGGGAAAAGTTTTCCTCGGAATGGCACTGTTCTCAACAGCCTTTTGTAAAGAACAAACGATAGGGAAAACTATGTTGAGGCCGCGACACGTTTGATGTCCCCGTATCTTTGTAAACCAGGAGTTCCATTGCACGTCCAATGTAGGGACACTACATTTTTTTACTTGGCCATTTTGGAGCTTTAAGGGTCCCTAATTCTTTGCAAATGCCCACGATATACCTACCTAATAGTTGTGGCACATAATACCGCCATAACATCATATAAGTATAACTTAGAAAAATTAAAAAACCCCCGACATTTTCATTTCAAAGCAGAATATCTCAAAAACGGCTGAACAGATTTTCATGAAACATGGCTAAGAACACTCGGGATAAAATTATCTATTACACAAAAAACGCATTCAAATCGGTCTATCCGTTTGGGAGCTACAATACCACAGACAGATACACATATACACATAATACCCCTCTTTTTGCGCCGGGGGTTAAAAACTACTTAGTACCTAGCACTGTGAGCCGTGAATCTCGCAAAGCTGTCTTTATAAAAAAACCTGTTTTGAATTACGAAAAAGTGACTCGATAAAATATCTATATAATTACCGACCCTGCTCACAAAATTTCAAGAGAATCAGTTGAGAAATGCGAGCTGTAGAGAATAGCGGCACAGACGCCGGACGGACAGACAAACCATTTTCGGCCCAAGCTGAAGCATCAGCTTCGTTCGCTTCGCTCGCTCATTCGAAAATCTAATATTAATTCTGTTGGAAGGACTTAAATGCTCTATTACTTACATGATTAGGATTCACACAAAACCTGCAATACAAAAATAGCGAAGGTACTTACCTATAGATTCGGTACAGACAGATTCGACTAATTACAGAGTGATGAACAAACATTGTGTTAGAAGCCTTTATTTCCATAAGTCCATGCCGGATGCCGGAGTCAAAATAGTACATTTCGATGCTAGTGCGGAAAGTACGTCATTACGGCACGAGTAAAGAACCTCCTCCTCGTGACGAGGAAAGAATGACATTTCCGCACGTGTATCGAACGACGACGTTTTCTAATACAGTTGCGAAAAAATAAGAACAACAACAAGTAAGGAATTCGATACTTTTATACTATTAATTCTGTAACATCATTGTAAACCAGTTAAAAAATAATGAAGTTGTTCTACAATATTTTTTGTACTCGTTGATTTATCGATTATTAAGATTTCATAGAGAATACTGCAACGTCACTCTTTTCATCATTGAATAGTCTATGTTACTTCCAAAACAACCGAAATAACTGTTTCGATACGCTCTACGCAACCGAAAAAAATTGAAAATAGAACTTCGTATTTCAATAATATACATGTGTCCTTGTTTAAGGAGACTCGATCAGATACAAAATTGCCTATCTATGGCGTTTCGGAACGTAGCAGCGTCGCGTCACCTGTCAAAAATCTACTTAAACTTGCTGCTGTATCCAGGGCATAAAAAAAACTACGCTTTGTGATTGGCTAGTATTTAGCCAATCACAGCACAGTACTACAAAATTACGGACGTCGGTGGTGTGATTATCTATGGATTATTTTATGTGAAACAAGTCGGATATTAGAACTAGACTATATAGTACTTACGATATTTGGTTTTCTTATGTACTCGTATTAATGACTTAAATTATTAATTTTAATGAACTCGTACAAAAAGTACTGTTCACAATAGTGTCATAATCAAGCTTTTTAATATCGTACCTTACTCAGGCCACTCAGCAAGCTTCGTGGCCTAAACACGGTACTCGACTAATAAGCTTTCTATTATAACACGATTGTGAAAAATACTTTTTTTGAATTACAGTTCTATCTTATTTTTTTTTACACCATATTTAATGGTAGGTTCAATTTGTACAATAATTGAGTGGGCAAAGTGAAAAGCACTTGTTCGCGAAAACCAACTTTCTACACGTTAAACAGATAGGTACGTAGAGTAGCACTTATTTGAGCAACTTGTAATGTTTAAATTTTCACTTGGATGTCGAAGAAAACAAGGGAGCTCACAACATCTGTTTATTACAAAATGCACCTCAAGGGGTACTTAGCACTAAGATATTATTCTAGGATTGGTTAGTAAGGTAAATAACTCTATAAGCTAGATCTCCTAAGCCTGTCGGCTCGCTAGGTTCATTCGTAGGGTAACATTCGGTCTCGGCTAGATTCAAGGGGGAAACCGAACCGCCTGCCGCTTTCGAAACGTAATATAATTGGGTCGGGCTTAGCTGAGTCTCTCCGGGAAGGCTCCGTCGCAGCTAGCGGGGCACCTGCTGCTCCGTGGAGGCTGGCCCACTATCGGCCCTGACCACACACCTCCTGTAAGGATGCCGTTCGTATAAGTATATGATTCAGGGGACGGTGATTTCTTACATCCGGTAGCTTAAGGGGTTACAGGTTTTGAAACAGTCGAGAGCGGGGCCTCAATAGAATATTCGATCGTTCCCAGTGGCGGAGGGCTGGGTCCAATTTGGTAAAAGTACGATTACTATCACTATGTAGGGCCTACTATCGGATTGAGAGCTTACCTGTTGGAGGATAATTGTCCCACTGGGCGGCGAGAGCTGACAAATGTCAACTCCTGGAGCGGCTTCGGCCGCGTCACAGCGATGTCACCGTTAGTTGACCAGGGTGAGCTGAAATACCACAATACAACCACACTATAATATTGCTCCACGCGGACACAGAGTTCAACGAGTAATCTTTTCGATTTACTAGGGAAATCGCCTGGTATGAACCGCAGCTTACCCGAAGTAAGGTTATAGGGTGAGGTGCCCACCATGTGCACCTTTTGACATCACTTTTCTCCCGTCCCGCGCTGTGCCAGACCTAAAACATTAATGAATCCAATGAACTTGTGATTGCCCAGCAGAATCCAACACGAATTACGAGGAATATACGTACGGAAAAATAAAGAAATTAATTAATCCACGGGATGTCGGCTTCCAGGCGGAAAGAAAAAAACAGAGTTGCCAGTATCGAATTGTCCATGCCGATCACCCAAACGTCAAACGTTGGCGTGTACCATTTGAACAAATAAATTATGCAGGAGCCTGAAACGCTGAAAGGAGACCGAGTAGCGACAAATCATCAAATACTACGATCTATAAATGCCGGGATGGTTTATTTTAGAACCGAGCGGAAACCCAATTTAGCATTCAGGCAACACTGAGTGAAGTAAGTCTGTTTGAGACACCGTTTTAATCGACGATCCAAAACAGAGGCGTATTTCCTCGACGAAAATACAATCATATATTACACCCCCTTTTCTAGGAGAATTTTACGAAGGGTGAACACCAAACGAGTAAAATTCCAGCTCGCCCTCGAGCTGCATAGAATGCCTCGTCGCCACGAGAAGGCATGCATATAATACTTGCTAAAATCTTAACTAAGACAAGGATCCCCGACCCAGAATCACAAGTCAGTACTACCTTGGCATCAAATGAATCCGCGTGGCCGACGCTGGAAGCAATTGCAACTAGGCCTACGGTAACCACACAACAGAAGCGTGGATAATCTTGACTAATAAGTACAGCCTAAATAAATCAGGTTTCAGGGAACGTTCCCTCACAAAAGTATTCTATTGTAGTTTTGCGGAACCAGTGTTTCATGGCCCGACTTGACACTGTTAACCAGAAAATTTAAAATCCCCCCCGTCCGAAAAAATGTAGGTATCACTCCGTGTAGGGTAGTGAACTGATGCCACCTTTAGGCTATAGGAACAAGGCATGCCTTGTCCTACTCCATGGCCAGATTAATGACGGTTAAGAAGGACTAGTGGTGGCGGGCCTGTCCTGGAATCAGTCGATCAATATCAATATTAAATGTACGCATTAGTGAGTGTTCTGTATCACTTGGAGGCACTCGAGTCCTCGCAAATGGGTGTGTCGCTGTATACCGGCTAAAATGTGTTTAGCGCTTGTAAGTGTGTGATGAAATATTACGCGGTTAGAGTTAGGCGTACGTGGGATCCTTGTCAGACGTGACCGGAGGTCAACGGTCGCATCTTCATCCGTCTCAAGAATCTAACCGGTGTTGTTCCGACCCAGAGCGGGTCCGGATGCACTTGCAGGTCCTGGCTTACAATCTTTAATGTGCCATTTACCCAGAAGTTTCCCGTCTTCGTTCTCAAGTTCATAAACTAGTGGTGAAAGTTTCCGGATCACTCTACACTTCTCATATTTTGGTGCCAGCTTCGCAGCGAAGTATTTGTTCGCATTACTTTGCTTGTAAGTTCTTTTCCAAACCTCATCACCAACCTCAAATTCGATGTCGCGACGCTTGTCGTTGTAATATTTAATATTTCGATCATGCGCCTCTTGTAATGCCCTTTTAACACGTATAAAAACATCCTTGAGAACTGTGAGTTTGTCAAGGTAGTCGCGTCTAGAAGAGAATACAATTTCCTCCACGCCTGTGGCATCACCGTAGATGGTGCCGTCAGGAACCGCTTCTCGTCCGTGGGTCAACAAGAACGCACTATAATGTGTCGACTCATTTATTGAAGTATTCATGGCAAATTGTATCTCCGGTAGGTGTACATCCCAGGTACGGTGGTCCGCTTCGACAAAGCTCGAAACCGCTACCATTATTGTCTTCTGGTACCGTTCCGTAGTGTTCACTTGCGGGCAATACACCGGCGTAAGATGTATCTCTGGTATGTTCCTTTTAGCAAAAAGGCGTTGTACATCGCCGCCTGTGAAGTAAGTTGCATTATCCGCTATGATAGTCTGGGGTATGCCATGAATCATAAATACGTGGTCATCGAGACGCTGGGCTATTACCTTCCCTGTGGCTCGACGAAGCGGAAATAGCATGCAATACTTACTGAAGCAGCATACTACTGTTAGTAAATAAGTATTTAATTTCCTTGATGGTGGTAAGGGACCAACCAAATCTAGACTTAGACACTGAAATGGCCTCGAACATTCCTTCGCATGGCCCATGAAACCAGGGGTAGATTGTTGACTGTGCTTGTACGCCGCACATACAGAGCAGTTTGCGACGAAACGTACTACATCTGAGTACATTCCCGGCCAGAAGTAACGAAGTTTCAACCTTCTGTACGTCTTCGCAGTACCGAGATGAGCCGCCATTGGAACAGAGTGATTTTCGCGAAGTATTTCCTCCTTGAAATCCGCCGGTATAACCTCCCTCCATTCAAAGTCCTTTTGTAAAGCATTTCCCGACTTAGTATATCGGTAGAGGCGGCCGTCTTTTATCTGGAAGTTTGGACAGGAGGTGGGGTTGTCTTCGCAGCGTTTGCGAACTTTTAGGTACCACGTATCCAAAATGAAGTCTTTGTTTATTAAACATAGAGGTACGGATCTCGACAAAGCATCCGGTACTACATTTTCTGTGCCTTTACGATGCTCAATGACGAAATTATAAGGGGATAGGCGACAACCCCATCTCTCCAAGCGACCCGTCGGGTTCTTTAAGTTAAGGAACCATTTTAGACTGGAGTGGTCTGTTATTATCTTAAATTGTCTACTCCCCTCTAGGTAGGGTCTAAAGTGCTGTACTACCTCGACTACCGCAAGAGCCTCGCGTTCCGTAGCAGAGAAATTCCTCTCCGCTGAGGTTAAAGAACGACTGAAATAAGCCAAGGGGTGTTCCTCGCCTTGGTACTCTTGAGTCAATGTTCCACCTATCCCGAAATCCGAGGCGTCGCAATGCACTGCGAAGCTTTTTGTGAAATCTGGGTATGCCAGAACAGGAGCGGTGGTCATGGCTTTTTTCAATTCGTTAAACGCAATGTCAGCTTCTGAAGACCAACGAAAAGGTGGGGCACCTTTCTTAGTAGAGGTAAGTTTGTTCAAAGGGCCCGCTATATTGCTGAAGTTCCTGATGAACCGTCTGTAATAAGACGCTGTTCCCAAGAAGCGTTTCATCTCCTTACGGTTCGTTGGCACTGGAAAATCTATTATAGCCCTGACTTTATCGGGATCGGTCCGTAATCCATACTCGTCAACAATAAAACCTAAGTATTTTAGCTGCTTTCGAAAGAATTTACATTTGGTTAGGTTAATTGTAAGGTTAGCTAAGCGCAACCGTTCAAGGACGGTGCGTAAAAGGGTAATATGTTCTGCGAACGTTTCCGAGGCAATGACTATGTCGTCCAAATAAATAAAAATGCGACCATTATACTCCGGCCCAAATAAAACGTCCATGAGGCGCTGCTGAGTTGCAGGCGCCGAAGTCAGACCAAAACTCATGACCTTGAAATGATACAGGCCACGCAATGGCACCGTGAACGCTGTCTTTTCCCTGGACTCCTGTGAATCTAGCGGTATCTGCCAGAAAGCCGATTTCAAGTCAAGAGAAGACAAAAATTTCGAATTTCCCAATTGGTCTAAGATCTGGTTAATATAAGGCAAAGGATAGGCGTCATGCTTCGATACCTCGTTTAACTTTCGGCTGTCGAGGCAAAAGCGTAAGGTACCGTCTGCCTTAGGGGCCATGGTAACCGGATTATTCCATGGACTCGAGCTCGGCTCGATGACGTCTAACTCCAACATTTCATCCACCTGCCTATTTAATTCCTCCAGCTTGTGGGGTGAAAGTATGTAATAACGTTGTTTAATGGGCTTCGCGGCCCCCGTATCAATAGTATGGGAAATCAAATGAGTTCGACCCAAACCTTTCGATTCCGATGAAATGGTCTCAAATTCTTTAAGGAGAGACTCCGCTTCTGCTTGTTCTGCCGATGTTAATGATTCCAAACCCTGTAAACACCTAACTTCAGAAGTAAGAATGGGGGTGTGGGCCTCATCCGACAAAGAGCAGTCCTTTCCTAGTAGACCCAAAACCTCCGGTGCTATCTCAAAGGCCTTCCAAAAGTTAATGCCGAACAAGAGCCTTGTCGAGACCCCTGGAATTACATAAAACTTGATTATCGACGTCCTATCAGCCACCACTACTGGTAGGAACACGTATCCGACTACTGGGGATGACGATCCGTTCGCAGTGATAATATGATCCAAATCACTGGACTTGTGAACTGTAACGACTTCCTCAAAATATTTCCTGGCATCCCCTCCTAAAATTGAAATTTCCGAGCCAGAGTCCAGGAGTCCGTTGTACTCCATATCGTAAATCCTCACCTTCAGGTAGGGCCGTAAATCTTGACCATCTATCAAATCAGTTGGCTTGGTCTTGGAACATGAAGAAAAAAACATTCTAAGTGTCGACAGCCAGCTTTGCCAGTCCGCCGCGTCAAAATGTGACGTGCGCGGAAACTTTGTCGCGTCTGTAGAGACGTCCCTAAGCGCTGCATCTATTTTAGGCGTACTCCCCGTATTAAGTTTACTAACTGGATCCACTTTGTCCCTCCAGGGGGGTAATGTTTGGGTATGATTTATTTTCGCATTAAATTTTGGGGGTGTTTCTTGGAGGTGTATTATTTTATTGAAGATATGTTTACGTTTTTGTGGGGGTAACGTTTGGGTATGAGTTAAATTTGAACTAAATCGTGGGGGTGTTTCTTGGAGGTGTTTTATTTTATCTGATGAATATTGAATATTATCATCCGTTATTGCTAAGTTGGTAGTCGGTGTTGAGTACGTATTATTTTTATTTCCGTTCGTAACCGTTAAGGTTTTAGTTTGATGTGGTCGATGTTCAATGGTATTACGGTGATAATTAGTGTTATAGAATGTTAATGTTTGTTGACCCCCAGTATGTGGTGTTCTGTTTTGATGGTTGTCGTTACGCAAATTGGTATTGTCATGCTGCTGATCTGGGTTCTGATTAATTTTTTGAAGCCTTGATGTCTGTGGATGAAGGGGAAAAAACGGGGTGGCGGGGAATCGATTGTTAGGGGGGTTAATGGGCATCCAAGCGTTAGTAGGCATAAGCGAGGGTATGTTATTATTATTATTATTGTTAGTGGGTGGGGAGCGCTTTGGGGAGGGTAGGGTGGCGGGGGTATATTTGTTAGGTGGGTTAATGGGCATCCAAGCGTTAGTAGGCATAAGCGAGGGTATGTTAGTATTATTATTGTTGTTAGTGGGTGGGGAACGCATTTGGTAGGTTACATGTGATGTGGTAATGGCTCCACATGTACTGGGTAGGTATTTATTATAAACGGTGGGATCCATTTGTGCAATGTCTGTCAATGTAACTTTATTTGATATAGGGGGGTTCTGACCCAAGTAAGTATTGGTGAATGCAGGTATTTTGTTTGTTTTAATAAATGTTTTAGATTTTGTTGTAGTGGTAGGTAATGTTGGTACATTGTTTAAATGCAGTGGAACACTGGTATGGTTTTGGTTATAAAATATTTTACGTTTATTGTTTACAATGGGACATGGTTTATGTTTAGATACTGTTTTATTATAGCTGTGGAATTTGGCCGCCATGTCCGGCCAATTACTTAGTTTTTTGTAATGGACATGCGGTTACAGTTTGTGCAAGTTGCCGCGGTTACATTCTGTTCTCCACAACGATAACAAATCAGCTTCTTTGGGGCCCGACATTCCTTAAGTGTGTGTCCTTGCACTCGGCATTGAACGCAAAACTTCGTGGCTACCTCTACGGGTGCCGACTTTGATGTCAATTTGACTGGGGTGCCCTTATAACACAAATCATTAGCCAGTGACTTTGAGTTGTCGGTGCTCGGCTCTGTGAATAGCTTAGCGCGTTGACTGGCGGCTTCTAGCTGTCGACACCTATATTTTAATTCCGCTAGTGTAGTTATGTCCTGTAAAGCCAACTGCTTTGAGTAAAAAGGTCGGATGTTATGCATGACTGTACTCAATTGCTCGTCGCTTGAAATCGGCTTGTCTAAACGCGCGAAATAACACTGCATGACACTTATAAACTCAATTATACTTTCCTCAACCCCTTGAGTTCGTGACCTAATCTCATTCAATAGACGTTCATTAAAGTCTATTGGCAAGTAGTCCCGTAATAATAAGGATTTCAAATCGGCCCACGAGTGTACCTCGTCTTTTATGCCCTCATACCACGATAAGGCAGTACCGGTAAAGAGTTCGCAAGCTGACCGGGTTAAACTCGTTTCCGGGATGTCACGCGATATCCTCAATGCTTCTAATCTATTTAAGAATTGTTTGATGCACGTTTTCCCGTCATAAGTAAGATTTAGTTTTTGTACTGCGGCTGGTTTAACCGCGGGGGTCTGTAAGGTAAGTGTGCCCTGAACCGGGCTTGACTCCAGTGATAATGAACTTTTGAAATTGTACAGTATATTATCTAAGCGGGCGAGCAAATTGGTCAGTGAGGTGAACAATTCCGAATAAGTCTTATACTCCGACTCAGGGAGACTGAGTCGTGTCAAACGGTGGTACAGGTGATGTGCCACCGCTTGTACCCTATTTAAACTTTTCAGGGAACTCCGGCTCCCTGCCAATTCCTGCAACTCCTCCTTTAATTTCGTCAACTTTGACGAAATCGTTTCAAGTTCCAATTTGATATCGCCCTGGAACTCCGCTACCTCATCCGTAGGTATTTCCAAATTCAACTTTTTCACCTGGGCCCTCAGTTCAGCCACGGTATCCGAAGGGACTGCCAGCCTAATGGCTGCCTCATAGATTAGTTCATCTTTCCTTAAAAGGTTAAATTGAATTGGGCGTTCCGCCATTGTGATTAATTATCGATGCGTTTATCCTACTAAGTGATAATAGCTGATAAGAGAGCTTCCCCAGGAGACACGCTAATGTAAAAATATTTTAATTATTTCGGTGGCGGTAGCGGTATGGTTTTACAAATGACCGTAAGTGCATGAAAATACCTAGAAATACAATTGCTGGTAATCTCAGCTTAAGCAATAATTTCTTAATTATCAAGTCTCAACATGTACTCAACATTAATGTATAAATATGTTCTCAAACATTCACAGATACCAGTGGTAATGGTAACTATTAAGTTTATTATTTAAGGTAGGTAGGTTACACAAGTATTATTTTCAGTTTTAAGTACAAATATATAGTATTGCCCTCCAGTAGAGAGAGCTTCTGTGGATAAAGAGCCTTGTAACACTTATTTAAATGGTTAGTAATGGTAAGTATTTAGTTTATAATTAGATTAGGTAAGTAAACAAAGAAGTATTTCCACTTTCAATTACCTACACACAGTATTGTCCTTTTGTAAGCGAGATCCTCTATGGATACAGAACGTATTACATTACAGTAACACTCATTTACACAGTACTTCAATTTAAAAATGAAGGTGCAAAATGAAGACGGTTGCACACACGGGAAAGGCGGTTCGGCTGTTAACCCCAATTATGCCAGTTTATAGAGCGATGACCTAGAAACTTGAGACCGAATAACCTGCTTCGGGCGCCATGTAATGTTTAAATTTTCACTTGGATGTCGAAGAAAACAAGGGAGCTCACAACATCTGTTTATTACAAAATGCACCTCAAGGGGTACTTAGCACTAAGATATTATTCTAGGATTGGTTAGTAAGGTAAATAACTCTATAAGCTAGATCTCCTAAGCCTGTCGGCTCGCTAGGTTCATTCGTAGGGTAACATTCGGTCTCGGCTAGATTCAAGGGGGAAACCGAACCGCCTGCCGCTTTCGAAACGTAATATAATTGGGTCGGGCTTAGCTGAGTCTCTCCGGGAAGGCTCCGTCGCAGCTAGCGGGGCACCTGCTGCTCCGTGGAGGCTGGCCCACTATCGGCCCTGACCACACACCTCCTGTAAGGATGCCGTTCGTATAAGTATATGATTCAGGGGACGGTGATTTCTTACATCCGGTAGCTTAAGGGGTTACAGGTTTTGAAACAGTCGAGAGCGGGGCCTCAATAGAATATTCGATCGTTCCCAGTGGCGGAGGGCTGGGTCCAATTTGGTAAAAGTACGATTACTATCACTATGTAGGGCCTACTATCGGATTGAGAGCTTACCTGTTGGAGGATAATTGTCCCACTGGGCGGCGAGAGCTGACAAATGTCAACTCCTGGAGCGGCTTCGGCCGCGTCACAGCGATGTCACCGTTAGTTGACCAGGGTGAGCTGAAATACCACAATACAACCACACTATAATATTGCTCCACGCGGACACAGAGTTCAACGAGTAATCTTTTCGATTTACTAGGGAAATCGCCTGGTATGAACCGCAGCTTACCCGAAGTAAGGTTATAGGGTGAGGTGCCCACCATGTGCACCTTTTGACATCACTTTTCTCCCGTCCCGCGCTGTGCCAGACCTAAAACATTAATGAATCCAATGAACTTGTGATTGCCCAGCAGAATCCAACACGAATTACGAGGAATATACGTACGGAAAAATAAAGAAATTAATTAATCCACGGGATGTCGGCTTCCAGGCGGAAAGAAAAAAACAGAGTTGCCAGTATCGAATTGTCCATGCCGATCACCCAAACGTCAAACGTTGGCGTGTACCATTTGAACAAATAAATTATGCAGGAGCCTGAAACGCTGAAAGGAGACCGAGTAGCGACAAATCATCAAATACTACGATCTATAAATGCCGGGATGGTTTATTTTAGAACCGAGTGGAAACCCAATTTAGCCTTCAGGCAACACTGAGTGAAGTAAGTCTGTTTGAGACACCGTTTTAATCGACGATCCAAAACAGAGGCGTATTTCCTCGACGAAAATACAATCATATATTACAAACTGTACTTCAACTTTTAAAAAAATACTTATATATGTCTTATATTACGAGATGGTTTTATAATGCGGCGTTCGTTCAAACAAAACTTAGATAATACCTACTCAATTTTCATTAGGTAAGTAGGTACTTATTTTATATCAACCGATAATTTTATATATTTACAAACATTCATTGATATGAAAGAGGAAAAATTCCTTACGTGAGTCACATCATATAATATCAATAGGGTATGATCAAAGGGGTAGACGGACTGGAGGGACAGAGCAAAACCCACAATTTTTCGAAGTGTTTTCAACGGGATCAAAATGGACATGTATTACCTACTAACATAAAAACAATTTATTTGGAATGTTTCGTTGAACTGCGACATTTACAAAATGTTTGAGAATATTATCTCATTTATCTCAGTAGGTAGGTAAGGTATCATAGATACTTAGTATGTGTTAGCTTGTGTTTTTAGAGCACTATGATATTAGGGAGGCAAAATATCAGTGAACAGTCAAGTGTAAAAATGTGGGTGCATACGGTACAACTTACTCCTAAATATGTTCCATAGCTCTTATTAAGGTTTTGGTACATATTTATGAGTGGATTATAGCGATAAGTATTTTTGCACTTGTCTGAACTATTTTTAAAAACGTATGTGCAAATATTATATTCAGGATACGACCGTGTTAAAAAACCCCTGTATCCATATGAAACACTTATGCGTAATCGGAGGTCATAGTCCTCCTAGTTCACTTGTGCCGTACCTACACACCTGCACCTTTTTTATGAATTACCTACTTAGATACGAGTACGTACGAGTGCTCACCTAAAAACAGTTTATAATAAAATAATAAAATATTAAGTCAGCAAAACTGCATTTCAAAAGATTAGCAAATGCTAAGACGCTTTTAAAAGCATATTTTCGTTTATAGTAAAATAGACTACAGCCAATAATAGGAGATGACTATATTCCCGAACGAAGTAAGGAAAAAAAATCGAGGGGTAAAATATGGCTTATGATGACCAAAACTATAGTGTGTGTCCAATGTTCACAACGATTGCGGGAAAATAATCCACCCACAATTAATAGTAAATTCCAAGGCAAAATTTTAAGAAGATTTTAACATCGTGGTCAGCGTGTCTCGACGGGATCAGTTATTACCTGTCTTATGTAACTAGTAGTTACCATAAATAAGAGTGTAATGTAGTTACTCGTCCGGCAAATAATTATTGAACGCTAAATGTAATTTTGTTTGGGTCTCTTCAACGCTGCATGCACTCAGCGTCACGTATGGACGTTACTGTACTAATTCCTGGCGTAGTATCGCGAGGCAAATGCTCTAAGGAAATCATTGTCCACTAAGGAAATAATTTACGATTAATTCTTATTTTATGATCAGGAGGCGTCAACATGCGTGGAGACCAGAAGTGGCCGCCCCAGTCGGTGCGAGAGGCTGTCCAGGCCGAGAACGAAGCGAGGGTCCAACTCGCCAAGGGTCCCGCATGCAGACCTCGCAAGGTACCACATTCGCTTATCTTAACTTTAACATACTTAGAAATTAAATAACATTGCCACATCAATATTTATATTGTGTAGTACAGCAGGTCGATTGCATAGCGTTTCTTTACGTTGAGTGGATCTTAATATCATTTTTGGGAGGGAAAATGACAGTTGATTTCTCCTAACGCTCGTTGTAGTATTTTATAGAAACGCAAAAATATCGCGATATATTTTATTTCAACCTGGGCACTATCATATATTACTCCACTTCACCGCCTGTAGATAACGTACAACTTATGAACGAAAATATACTGTTTAATACTTCATTATTAGATGCGCCTGTTATTCGAATCCTGAGTATTACAGCGTATATCAACAGACTATTGCCCTAATAGGCCAGTCATATCGAACATTGAAATCGCAAGAGTACCTATGCCACAAAGGAACAAACAGTACAAACACACATTAACATACATAAATTAAATTACATTTGTTCTCTAGAGATCGTGAATCGTGATAGTAAATTATTCATCAATCGATTTGTTTTAATCTTGCGAGCGTCGCTGAAGACATAGCAGTATACCTACTTAATCAAAATTCAAAACGGCGGCTACCAAACGCCATGTTGTAAAAAAGAAAGATTTAATACATCGTTGAATAGCATAGTTTAGGACAAATATTGAGAATACCAAAACAAGTGCGAAAATTATGTGATTTTTCGAGTGCTGCAAAGTTAGCAGAGGTCTTTCGAAGCTGCAAACTTGCATATACGGTACTGGTATTGGTCCTTACAACATATTAAAAAAATCACAACTAGCCGTTAGCTTGCGGCAGGCGCGGGACACTCCGCGATTTACGTTCATCGCTACAAGTACATGCCGGTGCCCCAACGATGGGGTACCGGCATGTACAGGTCGATTCACCAGAGCTGGCACGAATGAATTGACCGAAAGTAATGTCACTAGTCACTGTGAGTGGCAGTGTGAGTGCCGTTCTTATACAGGGGCCTCCTAATATTTTGTAAACATGTACCTAATACGTTTTCGTTATTCAAGAAAAAAAAATTGGTTTATTATAATCTGCACCAAGTATCATGTATTCCTTTTAGTAATATTATTAAAGTTTTTTGTAAATAAAACGTATATATATTTTTCTGGCTTATTTTTAGTCTCTAGAATCGAAAGGTGATGGCTTGTTCGAATTGTAAAAAATCTAAAAAAGAACACAGCATGCTCTAAAACACAATTATCATAATCATTTTTTGCATCAACCTGTATTTTATAATTATGTGATGCACACATAGACATTATCAATTATCATTCACTCGTTCAATTCATTCGTGCCTGCTTTCGTGAATCGACCTGTACTTGTGCGAGCGACTTGTGAAAGCGATGAACGTCGACGTCGTCGTCGACGACGTCAGAGGGCCATAAATCTTAATGTTTTGGCTGAGAAAAAAGCGCCTTTTGTAAAGGTCAAAGGAGTGTCCCTTCTGTACTTGCACTATTACCTATTCTGTGCTTGTGGTTTTAGCGATTTGACTGGTTGAATATGACTGCCCTATACCTAACACACGCGTATATAATAACATGTGCCATGTTTTGGCAGTTAATTAATCAGTGACAAATTTACACGGCTAGCACTGCTAATTGGATATGGTGGTTAATGTTCCGCTCTATAGTTAACTTGTATACTGATTACCTTGTATTACCTAGTCCTATATGAATTTAATGTTATGAAAAACGTACTAAAGTACCTAAGTTTGCCGTTTCAGTATTTTCGTAATTTTTGTACATTCACTTATTTATTTAATTTTTAAAACAAGGTGAACAATAGAGAGTTCATGACCTTTTAAATTAAGAGTATTCACAACCCTCACGTTAAAAAAACGTTAGATATATAGAAGTTTATATATCAACAGTTACATTAGCTTATAAGACAAGTAGAGCTATGGAGATTTGCAACTGTGACCGCAAAATTATTTATCAACAGTATGATCGTCAGACGTATGGACTACACTTTTGCTACACTATTACTCAGTAGGCTATTGGAGATTGATGCATTATTTTATAATTACTTTATAATTTACTTTAGTTGCAAATATGGGTAGGTAAGCGCCTAAAAATAATAAAAGGAATGATCTAAGTACATACACTAAAATTATGTCAATGTGTAATCTTTGTAATCAATATTTTAGGTAGTTAGATATAGCGTCTGTGGTAGGTATATTATTAACAGATTGCATGTTGTATATGGGTAAGGCCGCGAATTTTGACCAATTTGGACGTTTCAAATTTAACATGCTCATAAAAAAAAATTGGTAACACCGAGAGGTTTCATTTTTTTTTAATTAAATTAAGCGATAAAAACTGTCAAGAACGCAAGTGACATAATTGATTTAAATCCTTTCAAATAAATAATAAAAATATTTTTCCGTCCAAAACGTAACGAAAGTTGATATTTTTTTTCTACCCTGTGTACTTAAAGCCCTATTATTTTCACGATTTTCAACTTTTCATGATCATGCTTTTGTTTAAACAAAATTTTATGATATGACGATAGTTCTACCGATTGCTAAACATTTTTATTTAAATAATTTATTTGTTTTATCTTGCATTCTTTTATGGTACCACAATTCCACGTTTTCGTTACGATTACTTACGTGACGCTTTATACAGCTAGATTTATAGCCGATTGTGGTAGAAATTCGTTTTTGTGCACTGGCAACTCATATTCTAGTAGGGCGACACCAGACAGAAAACCTAAACTCCTCAGTTTGTTCATAAATCGCGGACGAAAGTGACGAGGACAAAGTTTTTTTAAATACCGCTAATAGTGCTTGTGTGATTTAAAGGGTAAGTAGTGATTATTTTTAAGCGGTAATTTTTCATACGATAGGTTAATGTTATTCATGCAGGTGGCATGTATTACTATATTCTAAATATCGTTATTTCACCATGATAATAAATATTTTTTCAAAAATACGTTACACTTTCGTTACGAATACGTTGCATTTTGTAAAAATGCAACGTATTCTTTGTGTAACGTGACGAAAACATGTGGTAAAGGGAAGTGCACACAGATAAATACGAACTAAAATGAGTTTTTATTTTATTTCCAAATACAGTAAGTATTAATTTGAAATTGTAGGTATGTACAGTAGGTACAGGGATCAGCTAGCACGAGAGAATTGACCAATCCATCTACTATCCATATCCATACTAATATCCATGCTAATATTATAAATGCGAAAGTGTGTCTCTCTGTCTGTCTGTTACCTCTTCACGCTCAAACCGCAGAACCGATTTAGGTGAAATTTGGTATAGAGATAGTTTGAGTCCCGGGGAAGGACATAGGATAGTTTTTATTAACGAAATCATCCCCTAAGGGAGTGAAATGGGGGGGGGGGGTGAAAATTTGTATGGAGCTGCAATATAAACGAGTTCCACACGGACGGAGTCGTGGGCAGAAGCTAGTATTATTATAAATGCGAAAGTTTTGTGTGTCTGTTACCTCTTCACGCTTAAACCAGTGAACCGATTTAGATGAAATTTTAGAAGCACATTAAAATAGTTTTTATCCCAAAAATCATCCCCTAAGAAGGTGAAATATAGGGTGAAAATTTGTATGGAGCTACGATATAAACGAGTTCCACGCGGACGGAGTCGCAGGCAGAGCTTCTGCGTGGCTTCTGCCCTGGACTCCGTCCGCGTGGAAGTATTTAATCGAACGAGCGAGCGAAGCGAACAAAGTTCTATGCTTCAGGTTGGGCCAAAAATCGTTATGTCCAGTATCTGTCCCGTGTCCATCATCCGTCTGTCCGTCTGTTTTCCTCTATCGCATTTCCCAATCGATTGTCGTGAAGTTTTGTGAGCAGAGGTTTTCATTATAGATTTTTTTGTCCAGTAACTTTTTTGAAAATGAAAACCTATTGATAAATATTTAGTTAAATTTTTTAAAGCATTTACTTAATTTAAAAAAATGCTGTCGTGAAAATATTTTATTTTTAAGTATTTTTTTTTTTAACATTAACCAGTGTGATCTAAGCTTAACAACAACTTATGTTACGTTTTATAGTAACGTCACGTATTTTTTTTATGTTAGTTCTATGTCACATTGGTCAAAATTCGCGGCCTTACCCATATATTATTGTGACGATAATACTAAATTCCTACAACGCACAATTTATTACATTTATTTTGCACATACTAAATACAGCTCTGTAAATAAAAACTGCAATAAAAAAAACAATATAACAGAAGAATATTCACTCGCTCCCAAAATACCAGATTTATAAGCACCAATTTCTGCACTCCCACTACACTGGACTAGTTACAGTCTTTCAGTTTAACCTAACAAATTGTCATCACCGTCATCAGCCGAAAGACGTCCACTGCTGGACATAGGCATCCCCAAAGAGTGCCACAATGACCGGTCCTGCGCCACCCGCATCCAGCGGACTCCCGCGACCTTTACCAGGTCATCACTCCACATTGTTGGGGGCCTACCCACGCTGCACCTTCCGGTACGTGCTCGCCACTCGAGATCCTTTCTGCCCCAACGGCTATCGGTTCCACGTCGACATCTACGAACACATTGTACTTACACAATACTATTCCAATGGGTACCTAAACACGTAACTTTTGTAACGCACAAATACGACACTTGATATTTCCTAACGCTCGTTCGAAAAATTACGCAACAGTGGCATAGCGTACATACATACGATTGGCATGATTCCTACGGTTTTTTTTCGATGCCATTTGAACCAGTTGTTAGAGAGGAACAAATGTTTGTATAAGAGCAACTACAATTTATGTACTGTATGTATTTATTTATGTATTACTGCAGGTGATAATTTCAGGAACATTCAATGTGTGGGCCTAACTTTATCTAGTAAGGCCATTGCGGTTTCAAATACCTACAGGCGGCAGGCTGTATACTATTCTACAAAGTATAATGCGCTATTGCATTACGCTGAATCGATAAGCTCACTTATTTCACTGAATATTGATATTTCGGGAATCTACTAAACAGCATTGGAATTCTGGTGATTTGTGCGTCTAAAAACGCCACGCTGGTATTTTGCGAACAACTGATTTACCCTAATATAATACAAACTAAATTATGGGCAATAAACTCCCACTGAAAATAAGTTATACTAACACAGCTGTACAAATTGAACGCATCGGATGTTTTCGTTTTAGCTGCGGCAATATTCGCTTGCCGAGCTTATCGCCAAGAACGAGGTGTAGGCGTTAAACAAGCTTTATACCTGTCGTAAGTGTCGGCGATTGGCCACACGGCCGTGTGTCTATCTCAATAATACTGCGGCTGTGTAGCTCGCAAACGGCGTAAGGGTTTGTTCTTAAGTACGTCATAGATGACCATCTGACCAACTGCGATTATCGGAATAGAATTCGCACGAATCGACACGATCAATGATGACATTAAGTTCCCAAAGTTGAGAAACTTTCGAGTGTGGCAAATTAATTTTGCCCCGTTCCAAAACCGTCCGATGAATTTAGTACAGTCTTATTTAGCATGATGTCACCATTTATCTTGCGAATCAGAAAGCGCTACGACAGCACAGTCCCGATAATGAATGTTCGTGCTGCTGGTTACATTTCCCGAATATTTCGATAGTAGCAAATAGACCGTTTCTTTCCCGCCTTAGTCTACCCTTTCGTCGTTTGAGATTTATACTGTCGTTTTCTATTAACATCGGCACTTATGACTTGGAGTTAGTCCGTAGCGCAATTTCTATCACTCGACGTCATGTAACGGACATAATCAGACATATCTACTGTGACATTCATTCCTATACTTTAAGCTTTACGTCGTAGCCCTTCGAGAGCGGTGCATGGATGTTGATTTAGCTAGGTATAAGGTACTGGGTAACACACAATGTATTAATTTTTATATCATTCGTTTTATATGACAAATACTGTTTGAGAGAAGTCAAACAGCATGTTTTGGATCTATCCCACCTGTTTAGAACTCACTTTAATGCAAATACCTTTCCACAAAATACATTTAGAGTCTTCAACCTTTGATTTTTTTATTTAAACAATATTGGCCATCACTGACAGTGATATTGTTACTAGAGCATATTATGACCTAACAGACCGGCTGGTTAAAAAATAAGTACACGAAGCTGATACACGTATCGAGCTCGCAATATCTTTTTATACCGTAAAATGTCTCGAATTTAACAAGCGTTTCTCAACTCTATTACAGGTCAAAAAGGACTACTCAGGCTTCTTCGCACAACACGCCCTCAACCAGAGCTACCCCGGTTATCGCGCGCCCCCGGGCACGCAACACTACGAAGACATTTCGGGCCGATCTTCTTATTAGAAACATTAGTGTTACTAACATTATAGCATAAGGCAGAAGACACACTACGTTAATAGCCACGAGAGAAATGCTTGTAACGTAAGAGAAACAATCGTGTAGACTCAGAACATATGTTACCTAGGAGTTCCCATAGACAAGAGAAAAATCTTTAAAGTATACCTCCTTAGAAGTTATGGGACATGGCTGCATTCGACGGCAAGAGTTGTGTGTATGCTGTTCACAGTATCATTAAGTTCACTTGAATGACTAAGTAATATCACTATATTCCGATTAACTATATAGATGTTGACTAAGCCAAAACGTGTCTCAAACTTAATAAGGGCTGATAGGCTAGGCAACATATTAACATCCAATTTCACAAATCACTGGTTCCCAAAGAAGATCACGTGAAGGAGTAGAGTAAGTACTTGTATAGACTTTAGGTATAAAGTCTTGAAGCATGTACGCAATTGGATTACTTGGAATCAAAAATTTACTGTACCATTAATTATCGTATAAGTTTAAATTAACCACATTGACCTGCATAGGTAAGTATATTAATTAGTTTTTCGACAATGATTTCGATGTAATGTGCGGCTTACTTGAAAACGCGAAAATAAAATATGCCCTTTTAAAATGCTTATTAATACCAAATGTATATAATTGTTTTTTTAAGCAGTACCTGTAGAATATTTTTTAAACCGTGCTTCGCCAAAATAACATTAGCAATCTGATTAAAAATCATTTGGCTGGCTAAGCTAAATTATGCGTATCTACTACCTAGTCATTGAATGAGATTACAAAATATTTTGTATATAATTTGTTGAAATTACCTTATCGATTTATTTATTTGGTATTTCATAATCATAATGTATATTTTTAAGAAATAAATTATTTCAAAAATCTATTTTATTTCCCGGAATGTCTCAACTCAACGATGGATAGATAGTTCTGAAAATTTTAACCTGTAGTAACATCAGAATATCTGCGAAGTGGACGCTTTTATTTCCACCCGTCCCAACTACAGACTAGGATAGAACCATGTCGCTGTATACACTGTTTTCACACTCGCACTGAAATCCGTTGTGAAGGCTTCAACTTCTACTGCCCGGCTATCGCGCGCGAACTCTTTCGCGAAAGAGATATACTACTTACTAGTCAACACTTAGTACTCGTACACGGGTAGATTATACAGGGTGTTACATAATTGGTGATACAAAATAGCAAAATGTGAATCTAGCCATGATTCTGAACAACTTTTACTATGGGACCAACTTTTTGTTATGCCCTAATGGATGGAAGTATTTTATATCGAATTAAGTACGGTAATAAATATTTCGCGAATGGGTTGGCTTAATCCTGGCCAGGCTATTAATGAAAAATTCAAAACTGACTTTTTTATACATTGCACTGAATATGAAAGTGAAATTGAAAGTATGAAGCCTTTAGAATATACAAACGCTGGATAGTCTATTTTTTTCCTGGTCTAACTATTGGGGTGGCAGGTATAAACGGAGTACCTATGACGAAATATACGTGGATCACAAGAGACAAGTTTTGTATTTCAAATCGGTAATTTCAAGGATTAGCGGTCAAAGAAACCAGAGCTGACTTTATTACGAGAGTTTAATATATAAGAACGGTTACGAGTATTACGTAATGAACAGAAAGCATTTATTTCGGACAATTACAGATCCATATTATATTATTATTACTAATGTTAGTGGAAAGTATAATTATAATTGGAATATATACATGGACATCCAGTGAGCGAAAGGCTGTCCATCCTCCCAGCTATCACCTTCAGTAGAGCGTTGGCGTTGCCCGTACGCGTCCGGCCAGGGATGCCACTCGCTTGCGCAGAACGGCTTGGAAACCATCGGTGCACACTTTGGTCATACTCGGAGACTTTTAACAGTGCTACAAACGCGTACGCACTTGTTGGGATAACTTGTGTAAAGTGGGTGTGTCCTTCAAGACAATTTTGATTTGATTTTGAAGAGGAATGATTTGATTGTTTGTTTATATTGAATAGGCTTCGAAACTACTGGACCAATTTGAAAAAATATTTTACCATTAGAAGCCGACATTATCCCTGATGAACATAGGCTACTTTTTACCGCGTGAAAAGGCTTCATTCCTACGGGAAAACGGGTAATCCGTGCGAAGCCGGGTCGGGCAGCTAGTAAACAATAACTAGAAGGAAGGAACTGACGCACCAAATAAAACTTCATATTGTATGAAAATATTATATTATAGTTATATTACATAGTGTACAAACCACACCGCTTCAGCCAGGCTGAGGTGCACTTATAAATGCTTTAAAACAATCGCGAAGATAGCCGAACAGTCCGCATGTACAACATGTACAATCTACACCAATTTAATGTGAGCAACGATAACAACGGCGCTTCGATTATATCAAGAACTTTAACAATCAATACAGATATATTCATAACATTAAACAGCAAAATAATAACATTAGGTTCCTATTATCGCATTCAAGAGCATTAGTACATTAGTTACATTACTTACCTTGTGGTAAAATTAAGAATCTCTCGTATTGCAGGAATTTGACAGCAGAGTCGCAGGCAAGGGCGATGAATAAGCTATCGGGGGCTTTCTTTATGCCCGTGGTGAGGACAAAATATTATCTCCCGCCCTGGCTACAAGTGTGACGTAAAATGTATTACCTTTAAAGACCTGCTAAATAATCCTGTAGATCGTAGCTTCGACAAAATATGTACACGATGCTTTTAAAAATACATTACATAACATGCCATTAAATTGTACTAACTTATCACTGTTGCTTGGCATTTTATACGGGAAGTAGGCACTAAAAAGGCCACTGGTTGGCACAACTATTGCCTTGAAATCTCATAGAACGGGCCAGCACGACAAAAATAGGTTTCCCTTAAGCTTGATGATGGTTCGAAGCGCCCGCAAACAAAATTGACACAAAACAAATGTGGTATCCTATAATATCACAGTGGTACCCAGTGTTCACTATCTACGCATTTTCTACGACTGTGTCTATTAATCCTAACTACACAAGGCTCTACATTTCATTATTGTTCTTCTATTATGGATACGTTTGAGCAATCCATGGTGAAAACGATGTTAATTTACTACATTTGACGGACGGAAAGACGTTCTACACGTTGATTACGAATTACGCAGTTTGCAAAAAATAAGTCAATTTGGGCAAAGTAAAAATATTTTAGACATATTAGTTTATCGTCGTTTCCATGGACTCTCCAAAAATTGAATTTAGAAAGGCCAAACGATTGGTCACGCCACCGATTCTACCCCTTTTTCTACTTATTACAGTGTGAGAGAGAAGGGCGATTGCATGTCTCGCGACATTCATGATGGCGGCCTGTTGGCCTAGCCCTTCAAAAATAACTCAACAATAACATTCCACTCAGTCAACAAATTACAATTATTATATATTTATCAAACAAACGAAACGTAAACAGACAATAGTTACATCACTTAACAAGGACTGTAAAAGAAAGAAAGCCCGAAACAGCAGGTATTTGTGACCCGAGCCGCAGGCGAGGGTTGTAAATATGCGATCGAGGGCTTCCTTTTTTATTGCCCGTGGTGAGTACACAATTTTACGTCTTCACCTGGCCATAATGCGAGTTTTACTGTACGCGTAGCTTGCGGTAAAACTCACATTATGGCTAAATAAATATTAATAAAGTAATAAATATTATTAGGTATTTCTTAGTTGTCAAAACCGAGGTAATTGCTCGATTTGTATGGAAAACCAGTGTAAATTTTAATCTCAACATAAACTGCAATAATTTGCTACCATGTTTTAAAAAAAACGTTTGTTCTTTGCAATAGCATCGGAAGGAAACTGAGAAACAGTTATATAAAATTAAAATAGCTCGGCTCTAAAAATATATTATGACCACATAAATAATTTTAGAAAACGCAAATAAAACCTATCCAAAATAGCATTTGGAACGTTACCTTACGACACCAGGGTTCTGCTTATTGAGAGTTTCCGCGGTCTTTGCCTATCATCACACTAAAGAGAATCCTTGCGTTTGCTGGATCGCTTGGATGAGGTGATACTTGAGGCGTTCCTTAGTCTTGTACCGAGGCAAGTCCAGCAGATTGAAGCACGTGTGAGCTACCGGGAAGTACCTGTCGTCAGCTACCGGCTGGATCCTAATCTATAAAATATTTTGGAAATTTTATTAAAAAATTACACTTCATCCGTCCACGATACAGGAAACTATGACAAATGGGCTACTAATCAAACCTGTAATGTTATTTACCATAATCATCATTTGCCCTAAGTATTTTTTCTCAGAAACTGGCAACTTTTCAGGATTGTTATTTAGTTAATATAAATTGTCCTGAAAACTTGTGGTTTCAGAAAAAATACTTTTATGGCAAATTATGATTATGGATATCGAAGGTATAAATAACTAAATTGAAAACGCGGCCGTTTATAATGTTAAATACCACACCTAAATCAGCTGAGTTGTTTAGTTGTGCTGTTGAATAAAGATCCTAACTTACATGAACCCTGAAAACATTTCATTCCTTTGTTGGGACAGTCGTGTAAAAAATCGCGGCAACCTTGTGAAAATTACAGAGTTGCTATGCAATAGTTTGTAGTAACAAAATGATATAATAATTTAAAATATTTAGCAGGTCTATCTATTCAACACTGATTAAGAATAACAAATTCGAGATTCAATAAAGTACTTTGATTTCTTTTACTGTCTTTTTACGAAACGTGTCAATAATATGTCGGATTACTTACTTTGATATCTCTCATGCCTTGAATGGGAACCCTGTCGCTACCGGTCAAAAATAACAGGAATTTCTTCTTATCTTCAAGGGACAATTCGTGGAACACTTCCCAAAACCATCTACGACAGGAAAACACAATAAGCATGTTTATTGAATGTTTCACTAAAATAGAACAGGTTGAAAATCTTAAGGAAAACCTTTCTTGGCAATTCTTTATCATTGTCCCTCTATCTTCAGATGTTCAACAGTCCACGGTTAAGATGTATACATTTATTAATGGAATAAGGACTTGGAAATATTGGATGAATTCTGATGAATTTACTAGAAACACTGACATTTGATCCACGATCTTTGTCCAAAGTGCGTTGTGTCTGACTTTTTTAAATCAAAATGAGAGACGCAAATACAGATTGGACAAAGACCTTGAACCAGTGAAATATGCAAACGTCAAAGAATTTTGATGAAATAACAACCTTAAAATTGGACAAAGATACTGTTACTTATCAAAATGAGATTGATTAATTATTGCGAATAGCAAATAGTATAAAAAACTTGAACATCTCCGATGCATTTTACTTTATATCATTTCATTTCTACAACGTGATCCATGAAAAAGTAGTGTGACAATAAACTGTAACGAAAACCTGATATGATGTAAATGTATTTTTCTCAAACATGCTCTGAAATGTATGCGTTAATAGCACGAAATGAAGACAAGAAGTTTCTTGTTTATGGCTCCCTAAACCCCCTCACTGGCCTTGGGCTAAGGCCAAGAAGTAATGTATGAAATACCTAACTAAAAACATTATTGTCCGCTACTCTAACTTTTTAAATTTGCTTACTAATTAAACTGACAAAGGAAAAATTACATACTGCCAACCACCACTAGACTCTGTAAGCAGACTTGCGACATAAAAAAAACGAAATCTATGGTACTATACTTATGTGCGGTTAAACATGGTGCTTGAACGGCTTGTTGAAACGGCACGTTCAAAAAATAAAAAAGGCGGCAAATTACACAATTGTTTTCTGAACTTTCGTTCCGATTGTAATTTCAACAAACTAGTATTTAATTGATTACCTTGTAGGTATTTATTTTAATTTTAATACTTCCCCACATCGTTTGAGAAAAGCACTATACAATCCTCGGCCGGAACAGGGATTGCTGGAATCGTATACCCCAAAGCTCCTCCAGCAATCCCTTACTTCACGGCCTCTGCAGTAATGTACTATAATTTTACCAATAAAAAATCGGAATCTGAATCTGAATACAAAATATGTTTGTTTTGAGTATATCTATCATAATCTACCACTTAACGAATGGCCGCTCATCTAAAAAAGTGTCAAAATTTTTACCCAAACCCCTTTGATTATATTTATATGTTACACATTGGACAATGATCTTGGACAAGTGGAATACCACCCTTTGACGTAGACTGGATGAACGCGTGCAAAAAGGCAATCGTATAAAATTACATATACGATACGAATTACCCATGTTTGGAAAAAAGACGCACAGTGGGTTGTAGCATGGTTGACATTTTATCAATGACCGCTGTCGATAAGATCCGTCACGTTCTGACAAATATGCGAGTGCCAGAGTGACGGATGTCATCCACAACGATAAGTGATATAATTTACTTTCAAAACAAGGTTTTAACCGACTTCAATTTAGTACTCCGCCAAGCCACGAGAACATTTCCACATTTCTTTTCCAATTTACCATATGAACTGATTTCCGAGAGCAAATGCGTTGATTATTATAGAAAAAAAACCAATCTCTGTATGTGGCCCGATAATATTTGAGGACTCCGTCGATTCCACAAGGATCACCTCTGGCACTTCATTAGTTGCTATTTCAACGGAATCTTATCAGAATCTGTGCCGTACTTTTTTGTACTTTTAAAATTAATTGAGAAATCATCTGTGGTCTTCACCATTATACACGACAGTAAATAAACGAGTCATAATAAAAAATACCAAAACCACTACACGCGTGCCTGATATAATTGAGGAGTTCCCTCAATTCCTCATGGCTCCCAACATCCAACTGGATTTTTGAAAAAAATGGGACCCATCTGGAAGCACCTACATACAAAAAAATACGAATCGGCTCATCGATATCGATGACGGAGTTCTGAGGTAACAAACATAGAAAAAAAAACCCAACCGAATTGAGAACCTACTACTTTTTTTGAAGTCTGTTAAAAATGGCAATCATCTTAGGTTATCTAGTCTTACTCACCTCGCCTGTTGGTCGTTTTGTGAGTACCCGTTCTTATATTCGCAGTTGCCTTCAAACTGCTCCCAATCGTACTCTTCATTGCCGATCACAACGGACATGAGCTCGTGCGATCTGAACAGCTTTATTATCCTGCCACCGCACACCTGTTCAACACATTATGAACTTTAAATCGATTACGATAAAGCATTATAATGCGACGCGTCGGCAGGTGGCTCAGCTGACAGCCCAGATGCGATAGTGTTATTCCCGAACTGCGAATCAATTCTTGTGGCAATTTGACCTACTAGCTTAGACGGTACATTCATTATCTACAAAACTTTTACAATCTTTATAAACAGAAACCAACCCCTTCGGAAGTCGAACGGTAGTAAAGAAAATGATAATACCTTTTGTTTCTGAGATTAGTGTTCCTGCTCATATAATTCCTAACTACTTCGATGGTGGTCCTGTCTACAAAGAAAGGGATTTTGGAGCGGTAGTACGAAAATCTAAGATTTATCGATCCATCGTTCGATCTCCAATTTCGTACGCAGAGCCCGTATCATGGTCAGCCTTAAGGCTTGGCCAGACACAGGGCGCGACGCAGGCGGCTTTAAATACATGCTAACAGGTTAGCGACGTCAAACAGACTGCGTCCCGCCGGCATCGTGCCCCGCTTCTGTCGCGCCCCGCGCCCCGCGCCGCGCGGCCCCTTGCGTCCACTCGGCGCGGGCGCAGCGCAGCGCGGCGCGGACGCGGCGGCACGCACAGCCGCGCTGGGTCACATCAGTCGGACGTTAGACAGCGCGCGGTGCGTAGTGTGAGCGTAGCAATATATTAATCTCGTAAGAGATCATAAAGTTACATAAATATGACTCTGATCTATGGCTTCGGAAGGAATGAGAGACCCTCCGTGCGCGCATGCTGTGTCCGGGCGTTGAGAGCGCGAGGCCGGCGCCATCCGCGCGCGGCCTGTTTGAACAGGCATCGCGCCGGCATCACGCGGCGCGGACGTCGCGCTGCGCCACGCCATGTGTCTGGCAAAGCCTTTATCACGCGATAAGTGACAAGATAGGAGCGTCGTCTCGTTCTATCGAACGGTGTCAGCCAGTGACGGACGCTCTATCTTGTCACTTATAGCGTAATAAGGCCGACCATGATACGGGGTCAGAATGTCGATCTTCGTGACTTACTGTAACATGTGACTACTAGGTACTATAACACTATTCAATGGGACACTTGACTCACCTTCTGAAAGCCCTGGTTAAAAGCCTTGAACTGATTTTCTACGGACTTGTTGAGCAGAAAGTCGACGTATAGCTCGATATACTCGGCCTTGTTCTCGAACGTGACAGAAAGATTCTCGCCGTTCTCTTTCAAAGGGTGGACTTGTATTTGGTCGAACACCACTGTGTTTACGGCGAAGCACAGACTGAATACCTGTAACATAATTTATTTCAATAACCATGCTAGTAGTTGGCACCGAACTGTGAACTCACGATGTACTCTTTAATCTTTCGGATGCTTTGACACTGACAGTGCGGAATGATTATATTTTATTAGTTTCTGTCATAGAGTAAATTTTCAGTAGAACTGATTAGTCATTTCAACAACCATTTTACCGATTAGGCTAAATTTCAAAACAACATGATTTGTTTCTCATTAATTTCACGTTCCGATCTACGATACTCGAGTTATTGTCGATCAAACATTTATACATACATATATACAAACGCCGGATTGTTCTAGTGGACCTGGGGAAAGGTTCATTAATTAGGGAAGCTGTCAACGAGTTAAGTAGGTGAGCGAACACTATAATAGTATGCTATGTTAATATGAAGGGGCTCTACAGAATGCTTTAGGCCCAGTTGGATATGTTGGGCATTATTAATACTCAAATTCTTGATCTACCATCTATACACCGTGTTTTTTAACGGTCTTAGAGCCGAAGCCCAGTTAATGTATACATTACAAATAGCTCAAAAAAATTTTAGATTGTTTTTAAATGTAAAATTGTTTTTTTTGTATTAATATTAATTTTAATCATCCAGCCAAGTGCCCGCAGTGACCGTTAGCCGCCATCTTATGTACATAGGTGCGAACTCTAACCGGGTGAATGAACTTTGCACCGCGGGCCTACAGGATTTTTCAAACTTAATTACCTTTGATTACTAATAACTTAACTAATATTTTTATTTAACGTATGATTAGTACATTTTGGATACTTTAAGTGCGCTTCGGCTCTAAGACGGTTCAAAAAACACGTTGTATGTACCGGACGATACAGTGGAAAGGTAGTTTTAAATTCCTCTGGTTCTATATAGAGCCAGTCATTTGTTCTGTGCTTTTAGATGGCATGTCAACCGTACACATATAAAAAAGTTAGTTTATAAAACGTACGTCTTCAACATCCTCGTCTGGGTATTCAAGTAGACTCTTGAGGCTGTTGGCTAGAGTCGGATAAAGGTCCGACAAGTCATCCAGCATGATGGATTCCCCCAGGATCTTCTTATACAACACCAGCGGGAACGGCACGTAGATTATTATTGAGTTGTATATTGCTAGACCGTAGATAGCACCTACAAGCAAATTATAGAAAACTTAGGAGACTTCAACAAACTGTCTGGACGAGTCAAAGCATTCAACAAATTGGACGAGGAATAGTTAGGGTATGCAATTTAATCCAATTTTATTTAATTAGTATGTTAGTTACATTTTCTGTGTAAAGCTTGGTCATTTCAAACTTCCGGTAAGAGTAAGTTACGTCCGATCAAATCTGTTTATATGGGAAGTTGAAGGGGACAGCTGCTGACGCCATATTCAAGGGGATGCCTTGATTCGAGTCGACCACGCCCCCTTGACAGAGACACTCTTATGCCTTCCACTCACGATAAAAAAAGAGATGCAACACTCTTCGGGAATGGCTGTTTTGGACAAATGTCGATAACTTAGTGACGTTTTATTTACCAATATTTAATTGAGATTTTAGATGAGATAAAATACTATAGTATTAACTTGATTTTGTCATAAAATAATGTATTTTTTGAGTGGCCAGTGGGTAAATAAAAGAAAAAAAAGATTTTTTTTCCATCAAGGAATTTTTTGGCAATCATGTATCGATTAAATTAGACAAACAATCATATCGTCAAGAATAAAGAAGTAAAACCGGAAGGAAAAAAACTACAATACACGCCACAAACGTTTGCGTCTCTGAAGTTAGCCCCAAGTCGCCTCCCGTACACCCGTACACCCCCTCTGGCACCTTTGTGACCTGGATAAGCTAGTTTTTAACTACGTCCATCATTTGGAAGAGTGTAACTTTGTCAGTGTCGGTTTTTTTTTAATGGCAATTTTAAGGTTATTTTTTTGGAATCTATATACAGCGTCAAGTATAGTAGCTAACACCACACAACTTATGGGGCGCGTACTTCCATCTATCCGTGTACATGTCACACGTTACTAACCAATCAAGTAGTACATAACGTCGTCTTCGAATGGATTGTTCGAGAACCATATCATGTTCGTTTCCTCCGATTGCTTGAACATTCCGTACACGGGGTCGAAGATCTCTTTGAGCAGAAGCAAGAAGAACTCCTTTTTCACGCCGCCTGCGTCTTCCGCTTCCTCACCTACGAATTCTACCTGGAATAAAACAAGTTATATTAACTTTTTAAAAACCCTTCGATTTTTGGCAAATGTGTCAAAATAGTTAAGATAAAGTTACTTGATAAAGTGACGTGGCGCGATGTCGACACAAGAAACCAGTTCCTGTCAAGAATTACATTTTTGAGACAAGCTTTTATTGTATAATTGCCTTTGCACATTAATCAATTCGTCGTCAAAACGAACCTTATAACGATGGTCTTTCCATCTTTAATTTAGATGCTTTATCGTCATCTTCTGTCGCTCTCTTCAGACCAGCTGAACCTTATTCAATCCACCAGTGCTGAGAAAAGCGATGAGCAAGGAAAAAAATCACAAATAGAAATATTGAAGCTAGCAATTCTGTTGGTGTTTTTTCCTGCTGTGCGCTATGCTAATAATTAAGAGGTCTGATACTTGGCACATCCGATAAAAAAAAATCACTGGCATATACAATGGACGGACGTTCGGGACTGATATACGCTATATTTAATCCCACGGCTTTGCCTAGGCGCCGCGAGCGGAGCCACGCAGACAACTTGTCATCAATAAACTAGAATACGCTTATGTACGATTCTCACCTAACGGGCCGGGCCGGCTTGCATTTGAACCGTCTATACATATTTGATTACAAGCCCCACCGACCGCGTCGATAGCTGCCGCCTCGCAGTGGACGCACGATGCATTCAAATATGAAATGTAATTACTGTTTATATGGTTCAAATTCCTTTGCATGTAATAGAATGCGCTCCGGGGCGGCCCGTTCGTTCGGTGAGAATCAGAGATTACGCAGAGTATACTCACTTTCAGCGGTTTCTTAAGCTGTGAACTGTCGTGGTTACTGATCTGCAGCATCGTGTCCCTCACTATATGGTTCCTCGACACAGTCAGGTTAAGGAATTGGTCTCTCTGGAACTCATAGGTAGGGTCCATGAAGATTCTGGTAAATATCTGAGTGGCGGCGCGCGTCACCGCCATCTGCATTTGTAGCTGCTGATCTATCTTCAGAAGAAGGGACTTGCATTGGACGTCGAACAGGAAGGCGTAGTTGCACATGTGCGGTGATGATGACTGAAATTAAAAGTAAATATAAATAAATACACGCATTACAATAATATATACGACACAGACTTGGTTGCTGACAGCATCTCAAAAGTCCAAACTCGGGGTTTGCCAGCGAGCCATGGAGCGCAGCATATTAGGTGTAAAATTCAGGTTTAAGATCATTTATTTTCAAAAGAAGTTATTTACATCTGCACTTATATGAGAGTTACATTTGTAGTTACATGATTATAAATATCTATCACTAATTTATCTTAGTCTACGCTGCTAATGCACACCTAATATCGCATATATGCAAAATGTAGGAACATAAAATTGAACAATTTAATGGATCGTGTCCGGAACACCACGCTGAGCTCTAAGACTCAAATAGTCTACGTAGCTCGAAAAGCGGCTAAGAGCTCTTTCTTACTGACGTCCAGTTTTTAGCGGGTACGGTTTTCTGCAGGCTAAAGTTTTCTGTAGTATGCGTGCAGTATCCCGCAAACAGAATGCTCGTGTGAACGTTACTATATTAGCACGTACAGTCACCAGCAGTAACATCTGCCACAACATAGCACGCATAAATATCTGACACTCTATGTCTAATGCCATAAGGACGTGTCAGATATTTTTGCCGGCTTTGTTTCGGCAGATATTGATGCCGGTGACTGTACACTACTATAACTGCAACTTAGAAAAGTTGAAAAACCCCCTTTTCTTTTCATTTCAAAGTCCAATATCTCAAAAACGGCTGAACAGTTTTTGATGAAACATGGCTAAGAACACTCGGGATTAACTTATCTATGACTAAAAAAAAACCGCATTCAAATCGGTCCATCCGTGTGGGAGCTACGATACCACAGAAAGATACCACGTTAAACCTATAACACCCCTCTTTTTTCGTCACGGTTTAACAAACCGGTCCAGCCGTTCTTGAATTATTAGTGATGTAACGTGTCTGTTACATCACTAATAATTCAAGACACGACGCGAAACGAGGAAACTACTGCATAATACAGTCGGTTGAAAACTTCTCCAGCTATCACGGAGCAAGGCACTCGCTTAGGTAAATGAAATAAAATGTAAATGTGGTGGCATTTCTCCTGTGTTTTGTTTATAACACCCCTCTTTTTTTCGTCGGGGCTTAAAAAAGGAATCCAGCAGAAAACCGTATCCCGCAAAAAACTGGACAAGAGCTAAATTGAAGTGGGAGTGGGCTGGGCATGTGGCCATGTCGAGTGAACTGTGAGCCAAGGCCGCCACTGACTAAGGCCGCTAGCCGATATATCAAAACGGAGACGCGGCAGGCCTCGCCGGCGATGGCGGGACGAGCTGGACTCGTTCTCAAAAGATTAGCCACAAGCTCAGGATCGAGAACACTGGAAACGGAGGGGGGAGGCCTGTGCCCAGCAGTGGGATACTACAGGCTCCCAATAATTATAATACAAATACAAATACAAATAGTTTATTGATGACACCACGTTACATGTCAGGGCAGTGATAGCATTCGCTCGGTGTACTCCTTGCATTTCATTAAATTGTCAAAAGGGCCTTTACGTGTTGGCTCAGTTGGTACTTTGCAGGTACCTAGCTCCACGCACGCCTCCCAAAGGTCCGGGACATAATTGTCCCGTGAGCGGGAAAGACATGATAATAATACGCAAATCTTTCTATTCCACAACTTAAACTAAACTTGTGCTATGGGTGCTAGACCATATAACTACAACTTAGAAAAGTTGAAAAACCCCCGACGTTTTCATTTCGAATTCCCGAATTTTCATGAAACATATCTAAGAACACTCGGGATAAAATTATCTATGACACAAAACAAATCGCATTCAAATCGGTCCATCCGTTTGGGAGCTATTTCTCCGTCGGGGGTGAAAAATACTTCAAAAAAATAAAAAATAAACCTCCAAGACTAGGCAAAGCTCAGAGGAATAGGCAGACCACCCGCCACTTGGTGAAACAGCATCAAGAAAGAGATGACTTACAAGTCTTACAACCCAGAACAGAGTCAAACATATATCAAGATCGAATGTAAAGGAAACAATCAAATGTCAACCTTTCGCCCCCGACCACGACATTGTGCGAATTGCGGCGCGGCAAGCGTTTTATCTGTTCATTTGCATTGAATAGTTGGTTTGTTTTTGGTTTAGTTACACGCCATTGCGTGTAAATTCATTAATTAGAAAATCCACTAGCCGGACATACCGGTAGTTTCTCGTAGTTAGAACAAGGTCTAGGTAGTTAATACTACATACACTTCACTTACCTCTTGATCCGCTAGCCAATTAATATAGTCAGTTGCGATGTCCACGTAATTAGAAAGATCTTCGATATAGAAGCACTCGGCAGGTATCTTTGGTTTCTTGGGGTTGGAGAAGTTGATTTTGTTGAGGGAAGACAATGTATTTAAAATTTGGACGAGGCTATGACTGAAGTATAGTTTCTGAAATAAAATCATATGAGTTCAATACATTTCTATTAAAAAAATATATAATTAAATGTAAACCACGATAGGGATGATGACATCCATAGAAATAATACAAATATAAACAAATTAGATAAAACTGGTCAAAAAATACCGCAAACAATTGAACATTTTGGAAAAATTGAAAATCTTTTGGAGGAGGCATGATTTACCCGGCGTTTATTTCACTCCCAATAACTGGCGTTTACAAGAAGTGATGTCACACCAATATAGTGCATTTTTTTGTCGAAACAGCAGAACTGAAATGCTTTGACATATATATTTAGTATTTATTTATTTTTATTTCTTTCGATCCACCGACATTCTTTTGGTTGTAAATAATTATATAGGAGTCACGCCGAGGTATTTATAGTGCTTTTCTCAAACATGCAATGATACAAATGAAAAAAAAACCAAGAAATCAAACTTTAATTTTCATGGCTGAACGACTTGTTCCTGTGTCATAAATTGTGAAATGGAAATTAAAAAAGACCATCTTGCAGGCCTAGGCCTCCAATTTTGTATGAAATGCCATTACGGGTCTCTCGTCTCGCTGCGCCCGAAACGTGACACTTCGAAGCTCATTATGAAGAACACAACGTCAATATTTCATTGCATGTTTGAGAAAATTGAGAAAAGAGTACTTATTTATTTATTTATTTATTCATTGTTATGTCATGCATACATAATAAGGTGTTACATTTTTTTTCAGGTCAATTCATGACACCCTGTAAAGGGCACACAATAAATTACAATATTAATTAATTCTAGACTTAATTGAACCGAATCCTTACGAGTAGCCTACTTGATTCTTCACATTTAGGGCATATGTCAAATAAATTAAATATATCTATGTCAAATGCTTTAGCAATAATTTTATGTCAGATCTAAAACTACCTAAAATCATAAAATCATATGTCCTACTTTTATTGTACTTTATATAATATTAAATTTTTGTCGTCAAGGAATTCGTCTACCGAGTAATAACATTTTTCTATTAATAGATTCTTAAGTTGAGTCTTAAAGACTTCGTCACTAGGTTGCGATTTGATCACATCAGGAATGTTGTTAAAGATTAGTATGCATTTATACTGCGGTCCTTTTTTATACATTGTTAAGTTACATTTAGGCAATAATAATTTATTTCTATATTGCTTTCTAGTTTTAAAAGTGTCAGGTTTTTCTGGAAATAGTTCTGGATATTTACGAACAAACGTCGCAACCTCTAATATATATATTGAGGGTAGTGTCAGGAGTTTATTTTTTATGAAGTGGGGGCGGCAGCTGTTAGGAATGCGTACATTCGCTAGTATTCTAATGCATTTTTTTTGCATTACGAAGAGTTTGTGGGCGTCTGTGCTGGCTCCCCACAGGACCACGCCATATCGGAGACTCGAATCTATGTAAGCGAAATATGCTGACAAGGCGGACTCTAAATTTGTGTTTGACTTTAATATGTTCAGTGCGTATATAAATCTGGCTATTTTTGTCTTTGTATTTTGTACGTGTTCCTTCCAGTTCAGTCCAGTGTCTATTGTTATGCCGAGTAGTTTAAAGTTATTCACCTCTTGTATTTTATTTCCATTAATTTGCAGATTTAGGTCTAGTGGTTTTCTCTGAGCAGGTTTAAATTGAATTATTTTTGTTTTGTTTAAGTTCATATCTAAATTATGATCATCGAGCCATATTTTGACGGTATGCAAAAGGTGGGATAACTGGAAATTGCATTCGACGCTATTCGTTGTGTTTACTAGGAGGGATACATCGTCTGCAAACATAACACATTTCGTGTCGGTGTCCAATACTTTAGGTAAGTCATTAATGTACGATAAAAACTTATTATTTGTTATGTATACTAAGAGAGTATATTATTTGTCAAACGAAAACTTACCTTATTGGCTCTAACACTAGGTTGCATCAGTTCATAAACGATGACGCTCTTGAAGATGTCGACCAGCATTTCAAAATAATCGGTGCTCTCACCCTCCCACCACAGATTGACGATGCGTTGCGGGTACATGGACAGTTTGTTAAACGCCTCCGCGAATGGACCCTGAACATAATATATTTTTAATATAAAAAGTCTAAGCTAATGTTAGTTTAGTTTTAACTGTCATCTTCAGAAGGAACATAGTCAATGTCCGTTATAATTAACTGACTCTTATAACCCAGCAACGAAAATTGTATTAACTAATACGAGTAGGAAATGTAGTGTTTTAAATAGCAACGAAACAAAACAAAACAAATGCACCGCTATTCCAATTCAGGATGTTAAATTCCATTGAAAAGGAGACTGCCTTTTAATAGGTCTATAATAGGCGGCTAGAAGATATTAGAAATAGCACATAGAACAACATTTCGTGCAGTAATTCTGACAACTGTACTAGGTAGCGCTGTATGGCGCCATACACATCATGGTAGCAAGATTTCTAAAGCGGACATGAAATTCAGCAAAAGCTGTCAAAATCACAGCAAATATTGTTCCACTTAAACAGTGTATTAAAAGTTATTTGTTTAAGTTACTATACGGAGTGTACCATAAATCGCGAAAAAATTTTTTTTTAGTTTTTTCTTATCAAGACACGATACCTGTTGTCCTTGATCGGTTCACACGCCATCTTTGGTTACACTCTGTATACATCTCGTAAACCTAGGCGAAGGAAGTTTTCCCAGTACTTAATTATCTACCACCCACTATACCTGTAAAAGGAATTCAGACTCCCGCCAAACCCCATCATCCGGTTCGTCGGAATGTTGGAGCGAGCTTTGGTGAAGCCACAAAGGAAGTGCATCCGAAACGACCCTCAACTCGAAAAGATGACATACTACAATAGTACCACAAATGGAAATTACAACGATGTACCTGCGCAGAAAGCATTCTTTGAAAACATTTCTACCAATCATAAGGCAGCGCGTTTGCGCGGGTAAAATCTTCAACGCCCATTGGCCGAAATGTTGCGCGCGACGCGGGCGGCTCCGGCGCCCGCCATTTTGTCTGGCGGCGGGAAAGCACGCGTTCACCTGTCATTGCATATTGTACCTTACGTATAGTGCAATTACTTATATTTGTGGTACTACTGTACACCGGTGGCAAACAATAACAAGCGCGCTGCCGGCTCTTTATCGATTTGAGGATTCGTGGAGCTATTTAATAGCAAGAAACGAACGCGGGTCCTTCGCTCTCAACACACCATACCTCGGGAGCTGTAAAATAAAATAATATACCTGTAACTCCGTATGTCGCCTCGGGTTCCTCATTTCATGGTACAGCGGAAGGATCATGAACAATCGCAACGCCTCAGCGTCAGGAGGGGATACCTTGATCTTCTTTATCACATGCTCGCTGAGGTGGCTGAATATCTGCAATATCGCTACAAAATTACGAACGATATACCGTATGTGTTCTCTGAAATTATATTGCAGTGGTTTCGAAAGAGATTCTGTACATGTCAGTCAAGTCAAAAGTCAAAATCATTTATTCCATTGACATACAATATGCACTAGAATATGTCTTATAACTAGGTTCAGGTTTACATTATGTCAATTTGAGATTAGTAACATTTTATAATTTTAATTCAGAGATTAATATTCTATAATTTAAATTTGATGTCAAAGTACTCTTTTATAATATACAGTGCATTTTCGGTTAAGATTGTTTAAGGTATGATTTATATTTAATGTCACTTAGTATGGTAACAGAGTCAGGTAAATGGTTATACAATTTAATGCTCTGATAAATGAAACTTTTTTAGATTTGGCTAGCCGCACATTTGGAAGGCAAAGTTTAAGTCTATTTCGTGTAGGGTACTTATGAATATCACCTACTTTCTTGCTGCCACTCAGGTGTTTTCGAGCGTATAATAAGTTTTTATAGATAAATAAAGAGTAAAATGTCATTATGCCACTTTATCTAAAAATACCCCGGCAGGTCGCTCGCGCAGGAACACTGTAAATATTTCTGAGTGCCCTTTTTTGCAATATGAAAACTCTAGAGCCCGTTGCTGCATGCCCCCATATCAGTGCTCCGTAAGACATTAGGGAATGAAAGTAGGCGTAATAGACCGATTTACTAGCTTGGACACCGCACAACTAATTTTTCGTACAGAGAAAGCCGCTCTTGTAAGTTTATTACATAGACTATCGATATGCTTGTCCCATTTTAGAGAGCTGTCTATTGTTAGACCTAAGAATTTTGTCTCATTAGTATTTAGGAGCCGGTTCCCATCGTAGTCAACATGCAAGTTGTCTTTGTTTGATAGTAGGCTGTAACGCATAATTTGGGTCTTACTAGCGTTTAGCTTTAATTTGTTAGCACTAAACCAAGTCTTAGGATTCTTTTTACATTACATATTGTGCGTTCGATTTTGATGTCAGATGTTATAAAAGTTGTATCATCGGCATATTCTATAATATTACATTTTAGTCGATTGGGGATATTGTATGGGAGATCGTTCGTGTATATTATAAACAATAAAGGTCCTAAAATAGATCCTTGGGGCACGCCTTTGGAAATGTTAACGCTTAGAGATTTTGCCCCATTCACTTGTACAGTTTGGTTTCTATCATGTAAGTAGGAACTAATTAATTTAAGGTTGTTATTTTTAATACCATAAAATGACAATTTATCTAATAGAATATTATGATCTACCATGTCAAAGGCTTTTGACAGATCACAAAATACGCCCATACACTTTAACTTTTTCTCTAGCCCAGTGTGAACATGTTTCATAAAAGCTGCTATGGCGTCTTCTGTGGAGAGACCCTTACGGAAACCAAATTGCTCCGCTGAGATTAGGTTGTTTTGTGTGAAAAAGCTACAAAGTCTTGAAAAAATTAGTCTCTCGAATATCTTACTGAAAGTAGGAAGCACTGATACAGGCCTATAGTTGTCTGTAGTCATTGGATCTCCCTTCTTATAGACCGGGACAATTTTAGCTCTCTTAAGAGATCCAGGAAACACACCTTGTTCAAAGCATTGATTTATAATGTCAGTAATAATGGGTAGTATGGGTATAATGCTTTGTTTAACAATTTTAGTTGATATGCCCCATAAGTCATAAGCATTCTTAGTTTTGAGGCTTGTGCAAACTTTTAAGACCTCTTTGACACATGTCTTAGTCCATTTGAAAGTTCCGCGAGGTGGAACTAGTGTCATCAGTTCTAGAGCGCTTACACCTGAAATTGGTTCCGAAGAAGAAACTGTTTGTATTTCGGAGAAAAAATCACTGAATATTTGTGCGACGTCCCTTGAGTCCTGAAATAGCCGGCCCTCGTGGCTTAAGTGTATATCATCATTTTTAGGTTTACTAAAACCTGCCTCGTCTTTTATAATGTTCCAGGCGGTTTTAATTTTATTTGACGAGCTCTGGATCTTATATTGAAGCCACTTAGCTTTTGCCATGCCACAGACTTTTTAAATATTCTTTTAGAATTTCTAAAGTATTGTCTACAAGATTCATCCTTACTTATAGTATACTTGGAATTTAGTTCAAACATTTTTTCTTTGCTTAGCCTTATACCGATGGTAGCCCAGTCATTAAAACACTTTTTTGATGGTACACAAACATTTTTCAGTGGCATGACTCTATTTAGGACCCCAAAGTATGTATTGAAAAACCTATTGTAGTTGGTTTCAGGATCAGGCCTCAAATCAAAATCACTAAATTCATGTAGAAGTTCATCGTTCAGCTGGCTAATTTTAGACTTTGTGATAAGTCTGTTATAAATTCGTTTTGGTTTACATTGTGCCTGCGATTTTCGATTCATTTGCACGGTTAAATACTGACCCGTGTGATCAGAGCAAGCTACAGACACATTCTTTATGTATGTTGTATGTTGTATGTATCAAAATTTGTAAAGATATTATCCAAGCATGAAGACATTCTTGTTTGGAAGTGTACTGTCTGTTTAAGACCATAGGATGACATAATATCACAGAGTGACTTAGCTCGCTTACAGTTTTCATTAAATTTTACATTAAAACCGCCACATAATACTACACGGAAATTATTTTTAACACATATATCAAGAGTTTGTTCAATTTTACATAGAAATGAAGGAAAATCCCCATTTGGGGGTCTATACGCAACAACAATAGTGCATTTTTGGGAAATTATATCTATCGCACATACCTCTGTAGTACATTCTTCCGATAAGGAACTTATGTATAATCTTTCTTTAAACCTTACAGAATTTTTAACTAGGATTACCACGCCACCATGGACGTGCTGTGATCTTATAAATTTAGCTCCTAGCTTGTAACCTTCCACTATTAAGGTAGATATATTGTAATCCTGCAGCCAGATTTCAGATAAGCACATGACATTTATATGTAGCTCATGCAATGACAAAGATATTGGATACATTTTATTGCCGGCTCCCTGAACATTTTGATGGCCAATAGAAAACTGGCTAGGATTGATTTCCGTTAACATTAAATCAGTGTTTTTTTGTATAAAAAAATACTTGGCGATCCCGGGTTATCTGTCCTTTCGAGAAGCTGCTCAGATGAAGTATTCAATATTTCGTTCTCTGTTATAGGTCGTTGATCTTGAGACGGCATATACAAATGTGAAGAACATTCTTTATTTTCCGTTTTATGACTAGTTTCATTTTCACAGCAGTCGGTCGAAATTATTATGTTATTATTATACTGGTGTGTGAATTCATACAGGGAGTTAAGGGTGATCTGGCTGCAAAGATATGATAAAAATACTCTATTTAGTTTGTTTCTTGCTGAGAAGAATCCCTTTTTGAACTTGTTGATGTCTAAAAGAGTCACTCCATTCGACCTTTCAATTAATTCGTATAATTTATTGTTAATTTTCAATTTTTTGTCGTTGACGGCGCAGTTTGCACCATACGGCAGCGTCTTTATTTGAAGCTTAAGTTTTCTTAATTTACACGTGCTTATTGCGTGTTTTATATATTCGAAGCTATCGTCGTGTATGTTTGTAGCAATTATAACGACGTCGTCACCTTCTTTCAATTCTTTGGTCATTATCGAAATACTGCGCACTATTTCCTTGAGTTCAGCGTTTGGCTTACAGATTGATTATACAGCGCCAATACGGGACGCATTTGTCTTTACATGACCAGCTAATGATTTTCCGTATTCGTCACATAATATTAGCATTCTCTGTTTCTTTATACAGTCAATATTGATCTGATGCATATTTTCCTCGTGAGTTAATTTTGGTTTTTGACATGCTTCTTGAGGTGACATTTTCTTATTCGCTTGATCTTTTGAAGGCTGGGACCTTTTGTCTATGTCTGATGTTCGAACAAAGCTGGCTTGGTCAGAGGTATGTATAGCCACACATTTTTTTTATTCTTTGGTTCTTGTACCACTTCTGTCTTGGTCTTCTGATTGCAGGTCGACGGATTTAATTTGGTCTTTTTGAGCGGGGTATTTTTGGCGGTTGCTTTTTTGTCGGAGATGACAGGTCTCTTTGCAACTTTTCGACTAGGATGTACGTTTTTACTTAAGCATTCAGCTTTAGGTATATTTTTAGGGCCGTTACATTTATCTTCGGTACCCATTTTAAGCTTTATATTTTCGTCCTGTAGACGGACTATATTCTTTTTTAATTCGTTGATCTCCTGTTGTAGTTTTTCCATTTTAATCTCATTATCTGACTCGACAGAGCATTGGAGTTCTTGAAATAATATTGCGTTCGTTTCGTGCATCTAAATTATGGTTAACGCATCCCTATATTCTTGTATGTCGGATAACGTTACTGCTTAAAAACAAAAATTAATTGAGTATGGGGTAGCGCGTCGTTACTGACGATTTCTCAATATAATTTGAGACGTTGGTGCCGTTAAGAAGCCTAAGTCTTCTGGTAGATGTCGCTGCACGCCTCCCTAAGGCGTTGTATGAAGGAACTGATTGAATGATTTGGTGCCCGAACCAGATTGTTCCGATAGCTCAGTTGGTAGTAGCGACGGGCCATGAATGCCTGTGGTCGCCCGTTCGAATCCGGCTCGGAGCATTAAATTTTTCAATTTTTCCTTTCATTTAAAATTTATAATTTTCGTTGCAGCGTTACTGCTTAAAAACAAAAATTAATTGAGTATGGGGTAGCGCGTCGTTACTGACGATTTCTCAATATAATTTGAGACGTTGGTGCCGTTAAGAAGCCTAAGTCTTCTGGTAGATGTCGCTGCTCGCCTCCCTAAGGCGTTGTATGAAGGAACTGATTGAATGATTTGGTGCCCGAACCAGATTGTTCCGATAGCTCAGTTGGTAGTAGCGACGGGCCATGAATGCCTGTGGTCGCCGGTTCGAATCCGGCTCGGAGCATTAAATTTTTCAATTTTTCCTTTCATTTAAAACTCCGTATTTTGTTTCGAGGTATTATTTTATTTAACACGCACTTGTTAGCTTAGATAATAATGTCACTAACTAATTAAGGGTTATTGAATGGATTGAACTTATATTCAGATTTGAGTGAGCACATTTACATTTTTAAACATTAAATTTTTACGGGGCCGATGTTTACGCGTAGACGGCAGCGCCATCGCTCATCATCACTCATCATCATGCACGTTTTGGTTAAAATTACACTTAAACATACCGACAATTATGCTATTTATTGATAAGCTATAGTCTAAGCTCACAAGGTGGCAGATCAGAAATGCAATACAGCGATAGATACTACTTAGGAACACTTTTTTGGATTTTAGTTCGTTCCCATAGCATATCATGGAAGTTTTTTTTTCCGTTTTTACTATTACATCATACGGTGGCAGATCGAAACGTTTACTCATTGAAAGAGACACATTTGGAGATAAAAACCCGCATTGGTTGCCAGCCCAAACGCTGGCAGGTTTCAAGATCAGCCTAGGTATTGACCCCATTGATTGGGGCTCATAAAACATGGGCTGATCTTACTACGGTAGCCTAGTGGTTCAGGCATGGCGGTCGTGGGTTCGAATCCCGGTTCGTACCACCGAGTTTTTTCGGAACTTATGTACGGAATATGTAAATATTCCGTACATAAGTTCCGAAAAAACTTAACCGTTAGCTTTTCGGTGAAAGAAAGAAAATCGTGACGAAACCGGTCTAATCCCAATAAGGTCTAGTTTTGTTGGGTTGGGAGGTCAGATGGCAGTTGCTGTCGTAAAAACTAGTGCCATGCCAAATCTTGAGATTAGGTGTCAAAGCGAAAACCGGGCTCGTTTAGGGCACAACCGGAAATAACGCTAGGAGGATGATGATGGTACGTCCTTCTGTTTGTATATCATACTTTAAAGAAATTGTATCGGGTCTCAGTTCGGTAGGCGGCGGTATGTAAGGAAAATAAAAAAATTCAATACAAGAAACGCCTTCTTATCAAGGATATTTGTAAAAATAATGGTAGTACTTTGATTTCGCCATAACACTTTTTCTCAATGAAATACGGTTACACTCAAAGTATAATCTTTATTTAGTTGTCTTAAGAAATTGAAATTAATCACCCCTATCACTTCTGATGGAAGTAACTGGGGCTCCACGCGCTATTTGGCTAGTTTTGACGAGTGAGTTGATGTTCCTCCGTGAAAACTATAGATATATATATATATGGCGTGTTCTTTTAATGATTTATTCAAACAGGGTCCAAAAAAGGTCTATTTTCGATATTATTATTTGTTTATGCACTTGTATATATGAAATCTACATATAACTGTTTTTTACTCTAGCAACCCACGAGAGATTTTTCACAAAAGTTACGTCCCAAAAACTGGTTTATTGGCCTGCAATTGCCAAAGTTTGGTGCCATATATCTCGGAAACTGTGGGTTTTGAAGTAAATATGAAATACTATTTCGGTAAACCTTGTTGTTGTTAATACGATAAGCTATAAAAAACACGGAAAAATCGACAGTTACAGGTCGAAGGTCATTGTGAGCTAGGAGCCCCTTAACCAAGATGGAGGCCACACCAAAATCTCATTACAAAATAAATGTAATACAAATATCTTACTAGGTCTTTTATAGAAGTGTTTTCAATCCTGCTTACAAGTGTGAACGCTTCTTCCGCTTTCTTCAGATCTACCCCGTGGACCTTCTTATTACAGCCGTAGTGGTTATTATCGGCTAGCAGGAACGAGCCATTAATACAGGCTGGCGAGCCGAAAACGGTCTCCAAATATGCCATTAATTCCTAGAAAGAAAAGATACATTTATATAATAAAACTCGGAGGTACACTATAATGCAGTGATTCTTAAACTTTTGTTAAGCATGGAACACTTTCATAATTTCAAAAATACCGCGTCGTACCCCTGGTGAAGAAAATGCTGAAATAATCTCATGTTTCATGTGTCTATACCTACTTACCTACCTACGTTAAAAGTAAACGTTTTGGCCGTGGACCCCTAGCCATCATCTCACGGACCCCTAAGGGGGACTACACTTAATGAACCCCTGATGTAATGAGTTTAACTCATCATCATCATATCAGCCGAAAGACGTCCACTGCTGAACATAGGCCTCCCCCAAAAAGTGTCATAGTGACCGGTCCTGCGCCACCCGCATCCAGCGGACTCCAGCAACCTTTACCAGTTCATCCTTGCGGGGAGCCTTCCCTCGTCGCGCCTTCCGGTTTAACTCATAATAAACTCAAAACGAGTATATAGTAATTTTAAAATATTGAATTATCTTCATCTAACCAGTAAACCGCTGACAAGTTTATTTCAATGCGTAGTAACTCACACGAATCGTAATCGTCTGTATCGAAAATCATTTCATTCAAGTTTCTGTCCCTTTCAAGATACGACTTCGATTGAGCTGATTTTTTGTACTGTATATTATGTAAAGCCCGACCAGGAAATTAAAAAACTCCGCCATATTGCGGAAAACTATTGGAACTAATTTCTTCAACTGGCAAAGTTACTAATATAACCCTTACGCTTTTATAAACACAAAGTATAACAACTCCATAGTTGTTGAACGGAGTAGTCCGCGACAGCAATTTACTTGATTTTCCGTACAACGATTAGTACAAATTGAAAAGTGTGACGTCATACAATTAGTATAATGCGATTCGGCTGTGCCAGCGAGGTCCGTCTTTAACACATTTTTTTTATATTTATGTTCTTTAATTGTAGTTGCTCCCATACAAACACTGGTTCGAATGACATCGTAAATAAATCTTAAGTCACAAGCCTATTATGGTATATTGTATACTGCTGTTCCACCTGGGTTGTCTGTAATACGCGGGCAGCTAGTAATTAATAATAGTACATTGTGATACAAGTTGTGATACAAAGGCGAAATTGTTCACGCGAACGCGAAAGGTGAGCGGTGAGGCAAGCGGTGAGTATGATAAGAAAGCCGAGGACGTAATTATCAAAGCTCACGCGTTTCATACGACGTTCTTTAACACATTTTGCGAGGAAAAAATCCTTTTCATAAGATGAAAATTTTATAGGCCTGCCAAGTTATTTTCTTTACTTAATGATGACAACAGGGTTGTACTCACATATTGCACATCGCCAAGAATTTTCAGTGGCGTCCATCTAATTATAACTTTTCTAGTGACCAAGAGTCAACATTTTTGATAATAACCAAACACGCATTAACAATGTTTATTTACAATGTTTGTTTACAAACAGTTTTTTTTTCGTGAAGTTTGCACAGTGCGCGCGCATGTGTTAGGCCAGACTTAGATGAAGTCTCTAAACAGCCAATATAGTACGGTGGAAAAATCGCAAAAAGTCGTCTCCTTCACGATTTTCGTGGACATCTCCTCTATATACCTAAAACTGGTATGGATGTGTTCCTTGTTGTCTCCAGGGTACGAATCTGACGGTTTTAGTTAAGGGAGAGGGGGACAGACATAGCTGTGACGTCACAAAGATGGCCGCCTACGGTCATCGAATTTTGTTCAAATCTCGGGTTCTATTTTACTGATTGCTTCGTGTGAGGTGTCATTTGAAAGCTTATTAAACGTACTATAATTGATTTTTAAAACGCTATGACGTACAATCAACAGTTTTTTAATAATTAGAAAAAATATGATTTTTTTATCCCGCGCGTTTGAACGAGTACTGATAAAACATGCTTACTCAATAAATAATAACTTTAGCGTAATAAAAGTTATTATAAAAAAGGTAGGTAATTTTATAAGCTTTCCAAAAAATATAGATTTTGTTGGTGTACACTAATAAATAACCAACTAATAATAAATTTTGTGAATTACGCACCAATTAACTATCACCACGCTCGTCTCTGCTAGCGATCGCTGGCGTCACATCGCGCCTTTAGAAACTCTTTTCTTGTTTTCTGAATAATTATACGACTCAGACGGTCATGATACGCACCTAAAGCAGTAAAATAAAGGCCACCTCAGGAACTTTGTAGCCCGAGCCAAAGGCGAGGCGAGTGCACTGAAGCGTACTTTTTCACCCCCACACACAATTTTACGTCTTCTTTTGGCTGACAAGTGAGATTTTTATTACCAATTTACGCCCGGTTGATGTAAAATTAGTCTAGTTCCTAGTATTAAGTTGAAAATAATTAATAAATCAATGAACGCAAGCAGCTTTATTAGACAACTAGCTACCACCCGCGACTTGGTCTGAGTAGACCCGGGATAAACTGATCACTAGACCCCGGATTCTTGTCGCGATCACGTGACAATAGGGTGATTTGGGGAGTAAATGGAACAGTACCTATTAATTAATACGGATTTATTAAGATAAGATAATACAAAAAAAAAGATTAAAATGTCGACGTCGCTCTTTCGTTAACGGACTCTCCGTAACAGATCAATAGTTCTTCTAAATGACTTGCGGTTAGGCTACGTCTTCTCGCAGAATATATCCACTTCAAAAAAGAAAAGCTTCTTTCCACTGGGACAGATGTTAGCGGAGCATATTTGAAAAGTTTGCGGTTGTCAAAGCAATATTTGTATCGATTGCGTACATTGATAATAGTTAATTCTAATATATACACATATTATATATAACATTTCCTGAATGGAACAGTGGGACGAAATAATTGTATACCAAAAAAAAAATGGTGTACCTTTTTATCTTATCTTATAATTTAAGTATTATCTTGTTCTACCATTCCATTTACTCCCCAAATCACCCTATTGTCACGTGATCGCGACAAGAATCCGGGGTCTGCTGATCACCTAACTGAATTATATTTTAATCCAGGCTATAAACTATCTTCGTACAAAATTACATCCAAATCAGTTGACCCGTTTAAGCGTGGTTGAGTGACAAACATCCAAACATCAAACACCCAAACTATCGCATTTATAATATTAGTAGGACTAGTTTTTGCCCGAGGTTACCTGTGTTGTACTTTGACTTGTACTTTCCAAATCTGTCTTGTTTTGGTTATGTATTTCCTCGCAAAAGAGAAGTGAAAAACAGCTATAGGAAAAGCGGCAGAGAGATTTGTAACTGAAACGTTGCACGCACCGTGTGTGTGTCCGCTTGGTGAGTGTTTGAGTCTTGTATGTGATAGAGTAAGGGGAGTGTGTGGCCGCGTTGGCTTGCCGTACGGGCCTTTGGCCCTCAGGTTCGCTTGTAAAACACTCGGCGGGTATGGTGTCCAAGAGCGAGCCCTGAAGCGACGCTACAGACCTTCGTCCCTAAACGGAGAGCTCGGCCTGCCGCCTCGATTACCATGCCGCTCTCTTTCGGGTCTTCGGCCCTCAAGTTGTCCGCGCAGGCTCGCGTGGAGAGCGCGCTCTGAAGGGACGCTTCAGACCTGCGGCCCTACGGAGCCCAGCCCAGGAGTAAAGTATCCGAGAGCGCATGCACTCTGGAGGGTCGCTTCCGGCCTTTGGCCCTCCGACTCACGTAGAGAGCTCGCTCGTAAGGGACGGTTCGGGCCTTGCTCTTAGATTCGCTGGTAAGACACTTAGGAGTAACAAAGTGTCCGCGTGGGCCCGCCTTTCAGGGGGGTTCTGCCTTTTCTCCGAATTAGTTATGTCCGAATTTCACTTGCCAACCAACTTTTCGCCGATGATTCACCTTGACAACTAACTTATGGCAAATATTTGTATGACAAGAGATTCATTTGGTAGAATTATTGTTAAGTCGATTATTGTAAAGAATTAAAAAAATTGGCATACCTATCATTTGGCAAATGTTTCAGTTGGACAAACAACTACTAACCGAAGAACGTTTCGTCTGTGCAACAGTTCCCTTTTCTTACATAAGCCAACTTTTTACTACAAAGAACAAGACAGCATAACATAGTCACTTTTATTCAACGTGTTCTTATATAAATTACAAGGAGAGAAGTGACGATGGGGAGACGAAGCCAGCTACAGGAGGGGGTGCGGGGGCGAAGCCCCCGCAGTAAAAAATAACATATAACCGTAACAGTGATGTTATTTGTAGGTTAGGTTAGGGTTAGCTCGCGTCCCTCAGAGCGGAAATAGGCACCCCGCGTAGCGGGGTGACGTCGACACGCTGGCGGTTAGGTAAGGTTTAGGTGAGGTTAAAATAATTGGCAGGTGTTTGTTTAAAAAAATAACACATGTACACCTACATACATACATTCCACCAAGCAACAGTCCAAAAGTAATGATGTAAACACTTATCTCCAATGATGCGATAATTCAGGTACCATCATTGTCAAAAAAACACGTGAGCGGTTGCGCTTACTCACTTTGTAAATACGTTACATAGTTACTAAATAAAACATCTGGTAACTGTTATACCACGAAATGTATATAAGTCAAACTGACCCATTCTGCTACTCGAAAGGTGGCATTTTGAAAAGTGACTTTATGAAAAAAAGTCCAAGCATACAGTTGGTAACCGTGAGGTTGGGAAATAAAACTAAACCTTTTGATAAGTTGACACTTAATCATTCGGCGAAATGACATTATGCGAAAAATGATATTCGTACATAAAATTTTCGGAGATGATTTAGAGGACCCCTTTCAGGCCTTTGGCCATCTGGCTTGCGTGGAGAGCCCGCTCTGAAGGAACGCTTCGGGCCTTCGACCCCACGCAGAGCTCTGCCTGCCGCCTCGCGTGCCATGCTGCTTTTTCGGACCTTCGACTCTCAGGTTTGCTTGTAGGACACATATCAGTACTAAAGAGTCCACTTGGACCCGACTTTTGGGCCTTTGGCCCTTTGGCTTGCGTCGAGAGCCCACTCTGAAGGAACGATTCGGGCTTTCGGTCCTACGCAGAGCCTGGCCTGCCGCCTGGCGTGCCATACTGCTCGCCTTCGGCCCTCAGGGTTGCTGGTAGGTCACTTAGGAGTAGTAAAGTGTCCACATGGGCCCGCCCTTGGGGCCTTTGGCCCTCTGGCTTGCGTGGACAGCCCGCTCTGAACGTACGCTTCGGTCCTTCGGCCCTCAGGTTTGTTTGTAATGCATTTAGGAGTAGTAAAATGTCTGCGTGAGCTCGCCCTTCGGGGTCTTTGGCCTTAGTACTCGCGTGAAGAGCACGCTCTTGAGTGATGCTCCGGGCCTTTGGCCCCGCGAGCCTCACCGCTCGCCTTCGGGCCGTGTTGGTCTGTTCGAACTTGTTGCCTGCGAAACTGCTACTGCTTGCAGCTGCTGAACTATGGAGCTCCATAGTTCGCAAGTTTCGCAACACATATCAGTCGACAAGCTATATATAAAAATATCTATACGCATCTCCAGAGAAAAAATAAGTTTACATATAGCTGTTGCTAGAAAGGTAATGTAACGAATCACCACGTGCAAATGTCTTCAAATTCAACCGCAACTTGCACTCAAATGAAATGAAGTATGCGCGGGCGTGGGGTACGGCAAGAGCTGCCTTGTTCCGAGTTTGGCTCCTAGTCCTCGGGCTGGATTTTGGCGAAAGCTTGCGGCCTACAGTCAAAGAAGTTATGAATTTAAAATGCCTCTTTATTGAACCATTTATCTGTCTAGGGGTCTGTACGACACACAGTAACTGAAACACAGTATTTATTAATTCGACTACAGGAACACACAGGAAGGCGTGGCGAGAGCTTATGAAGGCCTTAAGGGGATGCCTTGATTTGAGTCGTACACGCTCCCTAGACTGTGACATGCTGATGCCTTCCGCCCACGAGAAAAAGAGATTTAACACTTTTCGGGAATCGCTGTTGTGGACTCAATAAATATCTAAGTTGGTGAAGTTTTATTAAAATTTCATAAAGTGAGATTTTAGATGAGATAAAATACTATACTATGGACTTGATTGTGTCGTAAAATAATGCATCGTTTGAGTAGGCTGAATAAAAAAAGGAAAATACAGACCAAACTTTGGTTTTTTTTTCTATCGACGAAATGTAAAGCAATCATGCATCGATAAAATCAAATGAACAATCATATATCTGAAAACCTCTTATTGTTTCTTAATCTAGTCAGTACGGCGTTTAAAATCACGCGATAATTTCTAATGCACCGCCTTAAGCACCACGGGGATGCCCTAGGGCAACAACAACAACAGCAACACCAATAGAAACAACAGTACCTTTCATTTGGGAACACCAAAATTGAACTCTCATAGTATTTCAATCATACGCATCGTGCCGGTTCCCGCGGACTTGCTTTACGGAATTGACCATAAATGACAGGTTTATTATTAAACGACAACAAATTGCATATTATTGGAAAGCTAATAAAATGTTTGATATTTTTTATACTGACATTTATCACGCTAAAGTATCTCTTTCTCGAATTATGATGGAAAGAAAGCAGAACATCTAAGGTAAAAAAATCTATTTTTTTAATTATTTTCCAAACGGTTGAATGTACGTTACAGATCTCAAAGAATGAATTATATAACACTTAATACGCATTCAAATGACACCTCATATGAACCGATTAGAAAAATAGAACCCGAGATTTGAACAAAAATCGATGACCGTCGGCCGCCATCTTTATGACGTCACAGCTATGTCCGTCCCCCTCTCCCTTAACTACAACCGGTAGATTCGTACTCTGGAGACAACAAGGAACACATCCATACCAGTTTTAGGTATATAGAAGACGTGTCCACGACTTTTATCAATATTGGCCAATATCCGCCGTACTAATACAAAATAAAATATGTATTTTCGTTTTAAAATGTTATCTTTTGCTAATTCATGTAAAATGAAAAGTGAATAGTTTTACTAAATTAAACGTTTCTATATCATATACTAAAAGAAATAGTCAATTAATTAACAACAAGGATTTTTATTTGTTTATTCGAGTAAGAATCCATTTGCCGAGGATTAAAAAAAAGCTCTACATTCTGTACAACCCGTTTAATTTAAGAATGCACCGTGTTCATGCATACAGTCTTGCTGCAAGGTAACAACGTGACTTAATCGGGATATAACCATAACACACAAGTATCGTAATATTATAAAAAACGCGTGTTTAATACCCAGGATTATAAGCCTGAAAGCGACATAATAAGAGGTACGTTACGAGCAAATGTGTTGAAAATATACTTACTTGATTAACCACGTCATCATCTTTAAACGTCTCACAAGCAGCCAGCTTAGGTAGGTTCACCGTTAACACCTGCTTATTATGATCGGGGACCCTAAAGTCCGTACTCATCGACTTGTCACCGTTCACCACCAAGAAACTATGGTCACCGCCGGCATACACTTTCATCGGACCGCGAAACATGGCCGGCGAAAACTGAAATAGACAATCACACTGATAATGTACGATTCTCACCGAACGGGCCGCGCCGGAGCGCATTCTATTACATGCAAAGGAATTTGACCCGTATATACAGCAGATGCAATTCATATTCGATTACAATCCCCACCGACCGCGTCGGTAGCTGCCGCCTCGCAGTGGACGCACGATGCATTCAAATATGAAATGTAATTACTATTTATACGGTTCAAATTCCTTTGCATGTAATAGAATGCAATCCGGCCCGGCCCGTTCGGTGAGAATCGTACATAAAGCTCCATATGACGCTTCTATAATGCTGTAGGTGCAGTAACAATGGAAATTAATGTTAGAATAATGCGGCATGACTGAAGAGCTACTTTACTAAAGCTGCTTCACACATGCTGAGGGACGTTGCGGTAGCTGACAAAAAGCATTCATAGTCATTTTGACTAAATAATTAGATATCCAAGGATAAAGATTGATTTTCTCCATGATTTAAGTGTACTTTATTTAAATAATATTCGTTTAAATAACAAATACTAAGCATTCTTGAGTAGGTCTCCTCCTACGGACATAAAGGAACAACACATACAAACGCCAACACAGTTAAATGACCATCCTGTATTTATACGGAACCTTATTACAATGCAGTGTGCATTAGTATATATTATATTAAATATTACAATAGTACATTACTGCAGCCGCCGGGAAAGAAGGGCTTGCCGGGTGAGTAGGTATAGACATACGACTACGGATAGTGATACGAAGCCGGCAAGCCCTTTTCACGGCTAGGCGTGTATAGTGCTTTTCTCAAACATATGCAATGAAATAAGAAATATCACCACTCAAAAAACCAACCTGTATTTATGTACTTGTCCTTCGATTTTGGCGGCAACAAGTTATTCATGGCTAATTCGGCCTCCGCCATCAATTCTGGCGGAGTACAATTAGTTTCTTCATCGGTGTTATCATCGGAACTCATTTTGAAATTTTATTTATAAATATCAAGCACAAATATAAAATCCACCTACACGACAAAAGACTTTTCATTTTGCCCCCAATCCCTCCATAATGTGTTTTTTACGGAAGTCGTCCGTATTACGCGTGTGTAGTGTTTGAATAGATCCTATTAGGGCCATTATACACAAACCGATAATGAGAATCTTAATTTCTATAATAATTTAATTTAAATGCAGAGGAATTTAAATATTGTCTATGGTCTCTGGTGACTTACAAATAGACAATATTTTAAATTTATTCATCAACACATTGAATCATACAGATTTCTATTCTTAAATCATTTCGTGTGTAATAGGCATTACCGCGGATAAATTTTGGTCCATTAACCATTCAGCCACTAGAAAAAAATAAAAAAATATATTTCAGCTGTTTAGCCTGTTCATGAACACAAACGCCATTTTTAGTTTAAAATTAAAAAAACACTACTTCCCGGCCTAGGCCTTCAATTTTTTATGAAATTGCTTTACAGTTCTCTCGAATTGTTTCGCCCGAAATGTGATACTTCGAAGCCTGTTATGAGTGTTATGACGCACGTAACGACAACGACGACATTTCATTGCATGTTTGAGAAAACCCTATTATATATCTAGTCTCATACTGTAACGCCCGTCGCATGTGTGAGCACTACTACAGCTAAAATGATTTCAGTAGTCGGTATGGAAATGATTTTAATAATGACGTCATAATGGAGTACATATTTGAGCGCCACAAAATCATTTGAACCAAGTATGATGTTAATTCTGTTTGGCTCGATGTTGGGTGTGTACTAAAAAGACATAAACTTATTCTTTTTAACAGTTACTTTTCTTAAAGAGACAATGATTTATCCATCGTGTAAATATGGATGGATAATTTATGTTTCCATTTCATGCTTAGCGAATTATAATGAAAATGTTATGTCTTATTGTTTCTTAATTTAATTAACATACGACGTAGTTTCCGATACTAAAATAATATGAGAACTTTTCTCTCAATTATCAACAATAGAGGTGTAGACACTAAATGAAATTATCAATAAAGTCGTATTTTTAAAAAAATATTAAAAATGTAGTCAAAGGAGAAATAAATGTCATCTTAATCGGTTAAGCCGTTTAAGCGTGAGTAACAAACATCCGAACATCTAAAATTTCGCGTTTATAATATTAGTAGGGTGAGAGATATATAACTCGTATACATACTTTAGACATAAATAACTTATATTATATGACTTGTATACATACGAAAGTTTGTTCACTTCTTTATTTTGTATGGCTAACTAACAACTAAGCAGGCTAAATAATGGCCAAGAATTTTATCCTCACCCACATATTGGCAAACCGAATACGCTTTTATTGACAAATGCAAATACCTTTACTTTAAAACAACACACTCATTAACCACATTTTAATTCTAAACAAAATTGAGAAGAACGTACCCCATATTAATCATGATTAAGTGTTATTATTTACATCCGAAACGCAGGTGGTTAAATAATCACGAAGTTATAAGTGTCCAAAGTTTTAATACGGGTTATGTTCTGTCCCTTTTCCGCAAAACGCAACTTCATATGAAACGATTGTCATTTACTATGACGCGCGCAGTTAGTACCGTCACTAACTGCGAGCGTTTTCTCTCTCTAACAAGCAATATTAAAAACGATCGTAGATTCGTAATTCTTTGAGATATATGAATGGAATTTTCGTCACTAGGCATAATTTTTGCCTTCTTTCCTTTGGAGTAATAATATTTTTCGAGTCTACACCAGGGGGCCTAGACAAGGTTACAATCGACAGGCGCTAACGCCAATAGAAAACTAATAAAATGTATGTGACAGATGTTAACGAAATGTGTTTCGTCGGCATCTGCCATTCCCATACATTTTATTATTTTCTATTGGCGTTAGCGCTTGTCGATTGTAACCTTGTCTACGGCCCCTGTATTGTTTTAATGTTAATATAATGGGCCAGATAACTTTGTGACGCCGTTATCGGTATTTCTGAGTTTGAAAAGAGAACTCAACAGTTTGTATGGAGGTCCCCGCGCTGGTTTGAGAGATAATTATTGCACTCTCATGTAACTTCTGTTTCTTCTTCTGCTAAAGAAATACGTTAGAATTTTACTATTGTCTAATAATTATTAACTAACCGAGTTCAGTATAAATTATAATTAATATGGCAACTAAACATTAATCGAATGATTTAATAACACTAAATATCAGAAGATCACCACAGAAATTTAACTATCTATTCTAAATGAATGAAATTCCAAATAATACAATGTTAACCCTTCAACCGCTCTTGTGTCAGGCACAGCAATTGAAGGGTTAAATCTAAGTCAAGATCTTCTATCTACCTGTACAATATAGACAGATCAAAAATACCTTGCTTGCGCCCGGATTGTTGTCCTGTGTCAAGAAGCATTTAAACATATTGAAATTTTAACTTCAGGTATGGTAAATAAATATTATATTGCTTTTACAGTTGCAACTGAATTTGAATCATATGAGAACGGTTAATTTGGTTCGGCCTAATTTTCGACGACCCGTTCCGCCTTTAGTATCCGCAAAACCAAGTGGCAAGTCAGGCAATAAAAGTCAGTACTATTGTTGCACGGCCCGCTCCATAAGGCAGTGCAGGTGCGAAAGAGATAGCATGATCCAACCATTTATAGCCTGACTCGCCACTCGGTTTTGCTGATACTATAGTAACTAGTCACTAGACCCAAGTGGGTCCATCCTACGAAGCTAAAGCTTCTGGGTTCAATTCAAAACCGGGTAAAGGGCATATATTTGCGACATGAGCATCAATATTTATTAAGGATTCTTGGAGGATTTAAATTACTTAATTTAACTGCAATGCAATCAACAAACCGGGATCGCTTGGAGACGACACATTTTTTTATTGTTTATGTAATTGTTTTGTTAAATCGGGTCCTTCATAACAACTCATAGTATAGTGACTTGGATGATTGATATTAGTGTAATGAGACGAAATCCATGCTAATATTATAAATCCGAAAGTGTGTTTATCTGTCTGTTACCTCTTCTTGGTTAAACCGCTGAACCGATTTAGATAAAATTTGGTATAGAGATAGTTTGAGACCTGGGAAGGACATTTCGTTTTTATGCCAGAAATCGTCTCCTAAGGGATTGAAATGGGGGGTGAAAGTTTGTATGGTGCTACGATAAAAACGAGTTCCTCGCAGAAGGAGTCGCGGGCAGAAGCTAGTATATCATATAGCATGTAACTGTTTTGCTAAATAAACAAGGTTCTGTAAAAAAATTCATTTTTTGGTACAAGCTTTTGCCGCAGACTGAACTTTTCTGTACACCATCATAAACTACTCATTGAGACGATTTTAACGAGCCCAAACTCAACGGGGTTACCTTTGGGGCCACCTTCTGTCTCCACCATCAGATCAGCTCGATGGTACAATAATATTGAATTGTCATCCAAACTTAACCCAAAATTTCAGCTCAATCGGTCACCGGGAAGTGGGTCAAATTTAACTTGCAAGATTTGATTACAGACAGACAGACAACGGGACAGGTGAAACCAAAGGTCATAGCTCATTAGAGCCACCCGTCGCCCGACGCTCACCGCCTCGCCTCGTAACTGTACTAACTACGGAGTTGATGTAGTGAGCGCATGCCCGTACACATCCATATAAAGAATACCTAACCGCTCGAGGCGAGGCGGCGCGGGTCGGGCGCCGGGTGGCTGTAAAATACACTCCACCAATTTACCGGTGAATCATCATTAGGCGTGAACACGACCGGCGTCGGCAGCAGCGAGAGGGACATGTTTGGACAGCCGAGTTGTCCCCGCGCGCCGTACCCGCACGCGAGTATTCGCTCGCCCACTCGGCAGAGCAGGTGCCGCCGCCCACACGCCACTTGGGTCACCGTACTGCCCATCAGTTCCACGACCTGGGAGAAACATGTCGAGACATGCTCACTTTGGCACAACGAGCTAGCTACAGGAAAGCCTCCTCGTAAAAAAGTATCTTATACCGGTTAATTTTGTATTAAGCAGTAACGCTGCTAACGAAATTATAAATTTTTAATTAAATAAGGGGCTCCTAGCTCTCAATGACCTTCGATCTGTAACTGTCGGTTTTTTCGTGTTTTTTTATGGCTTATCGTATTACGAGGTTCACCGAAATAGTATCACATGTTTACATCCAAAATTCACAGTCATCGAACTTGGGCAATTTTAGGCCATACAACCAGTTTTTTGGACGTAACTTTTGTGATCATGACATAAATATGAAAACCTCTCGTGGGTTGTTAGAGACGTCAATAAGCAACAGTTAATATGTAGATTTCATATATGAAAGTCCATAAACAACATACTAATATCGAAAACAGAGCTTTTTGGACGATGTTCAAATAAATCATTTAAAAAAATAAAAATAAAATACTCTCGTGCAAATGTAGATAAAGAATTGAAGAACCAATAAGCGTTTGTGCCATAAATATATCTATAGTTATGACGGAGGAACATCAACTCAAAACTCGTCAAAGCCAGCCAAAAAGCGCGTGGAGCGCCTTAAAGGAAAAAAATAAAAATGTATTGCTCCGAGCCGGATTCGAACCGGCGACCACAGGCATTCATGGCCCGTCGCTACTAACCAACTGAGCTATCGGAACAATCCGGTTCGACCACCGAATCCTTCAATCATTAATTTATGCACTAATTTTGAATTCAGCAGTAACGCTGCTAACGAAATTATAATTTAGTATGGGTTGGCGCATCGTTACTGACGATTTCTCAATATAATTTGAGACGTTGGTTCCGTAGAAGCCTAAGTCTTCTGGTAGATATCGCTACACCCCTCCCTAAGGCGTTGTAGGAAGCAACTGATTGAAGGATTTGGCGCCCGAACCGGATTGTTCAGATAGCTCAGTATCTTATACATACATACATACATTCACGCCTTTATTCCCAAAAGGTGTAGGCAGAACACATGAAACGTATGTTCCAGCGCCACTTTTAGCATAAATGTGGGTATAAAAGATCGACTACATGTGATATTGCAGTGATAGGTTGCTAGCCCATCGCCCACAACACACTTCAACCCTGGTCCCTTAGTCGACTTTTACGACACCCACGGGAAGAAAGGGGTTGGTAAAGTATCTTATAACGATAAAAAATATACAAGTCCATCTAAAATTCGCAAAATTCGATACGAAAGTACATTCGCGTGCAAAGCAAAATGGGTTTACCGATTTACCTTTCTAGGGACCAGTTCATTTTTAGTAGCCCCGTGTCCCGTCTGGCCATACTCTCCAGTGCCGCACGTGAACACACCGCCTTCCAGTGTTAGGAACACCGTGAAATCTTCCCCACACGCTATATGACATACCTAAAACACAACATATGATGTAAACAATTACAGTACTGTCCGCTAAATACGACCACGTTTGATACGATTTACCCTATCATACGCCATTTTCTGTCAGTCGACTTATATAAAGTCTTATATACATAACTTATATGTATTGTAATTTTATGGGATTTGCTAACTATGTAAACAAACAATGTATTGAAATTGACATTTAACGTCAATTTCAGTATGACGGTTTGTTTACATAGTTAGCAAATTCCATAAAATTACAGATTAGGTAGTCTTTGTACGACTCTCCCTTCCGTTCTTTTTTTATGTTTTATACAACGTGTTAATGATAAGTTACCTATAACTATCTAACCACAAAAGGTGTCTTGTAAATATACTGAAGACAAGTGTAGTATAGCACAAACATTAGGGTTTTTTATAACATATCTAGAGAGGCCCTCAATTAACAATATAGAGAGATATAAGGGCATTCATTTAAGTGTAGTAATAAGTTTTATAGCACAGGTATATTTTTATGTATATGTTTTGAGAATCAAGTGTCTCGGGCGGAATGTATACGTGTCTCTGACATATAGACTCCTTAAACATATTGTGAATATTTTTTATATAAATAAGCCCTCACAACCCCATTAAGACCTCAAGCTTTTGTCGCTTCATTTAGACTCTAAACCTCTACTCATAAAACCCCCGCCCGCTCTTAACTGCGAAAGCGGCCTTAACTAATTAACATTGGGGCTCTATTTCACTAAACGTTTCGAAATAGAATCGGTTTTTTAATGGGCGCTCGGGTCCACGCCTGCCAATGGCAAGTCCGTGTCAGAAATTCGGGCGGCAAATACAAAACCGATTTCAATGCAATGGATTAGACGCCGAGGAATACGTACTTTTGAATTACGTAATAATTTTAGATGTGATGGGTAACATCTGTTGTCTCTGTCTTGTAACCCGAGCTGGCCGTGCGAGTTTTTACCCCATCCATACACTGCTCCTGATCTGCAAAAAGTAATTGTCATGAAAAATAAATACTATACCAATTATTCCACCAACATTACTTGTCATAGTTGGCAAACCTATTTCAAAGCTACATAAATTAGCATAGGAAGCTGTTGCTTAGCTGACTCAGTAAAACATATAACTTATGCCGTTATTCATCAACGTTTTCTTCCGTCTCTTAAACATTTGTTTTTGAGAGAACCAGTTAAACCCAATTTTATTTAACATGTTTGTTAAGTTTTATGAAAACTGGTTAAGTCTAAATATTATTTAATTCACAAGACAGTCAGAACCATTAAAACTAAGTCATACAGGCCTATATATATAACACGTTTCGTTCCCAGCCGCGGTCAAGAGTTTTTACATTAAAAATGACTAGTTATTTCTATATTTAATAGATTCCTATTGACAAACCGCAAACAGGATATTGCCTCGCGAGCCAGACGCAAAAGCTAATTTAGTTGTACATGTGTATAAATAATTGTTATCGTTTCTTAATACTATTATCATTTTAGTGATAACTTAATTTTGATATTTCATCTACACTAATTTTTAAACATGAGGTGGACTAATGATCCGCTAAAGCTCGCGGGGGGTCTGAGATGCGAGTGGCGCGGTACCGGGCATTGAAGCACTCTTTGGGGCAGCCCTATGCCCAGCTGTGGACTCTTGGCTGATATGATGATGATGATGATGATCAAAAACGCTCATTTTTAAACACCAATGATATGATACCGCAGCAGAACTATGGTAACTGATATAGCGCTCCGAATCGCTCCGAATCGCCGAACTTAAGTGGCAGTGGGCGGGGCAAGTAGCACGTAGAACCGATGGCCGTTGGGGCGGCAAAGTTCTCGAGTGGCGACCACGTACTGGAAGGCACGGCGTGAGTAGGCCAGGGTGGACTGGATCTGGTAAAGGTTGCGAGAGTCCGCTGGATACGGGTGGCGCAGGACTGATCACTTTGCCACTCTTTGAGGGAGGCCTATGTTCTGCAGTGATGTTTTTCGGCTGATATGACGATGATGATGATGAGGATATGTTACAAGCTTTTATTTAACTTGCAACGTATGTTCACTATCTTTGTTCAGGTGGAACCTAGCGACTCAATTTTGAAGCAGATATCACCGACCGATTGAGGTGAAATTTTGGGTTTAAGTATAGTTTGGATGACAATTCAATATTCCACCATTCAGTACCATCGAGCTAATCTGATGATGGAGACAGAAGGCCATGGGAATTCAGGAATTAACAGACGTAACCCGGTTGAGTTTGGGCTCGTTAAAAAATTAATTGAGAGTTTGGGCTCGTTTAATTCGTAATCGTCTCATCAAGTAGTTGATGACGGTATACGAAGAAAAGTAAAGTTGGAAATAAATACTAGTACCAAAAATGAAATTTTTGACAGAAACTTTTTTATATTTTATATTATACTTACTTAGACAACGCGAAGGTATGATTGCTCCCACACGAAATCATGGCGATGGGTACACCTTGCAGCGACGTGACGTGTTGAGGAGTTAATTCTTTATTTGTCATAGTTCCTAGACCGCATTGGCCATGTGTGTTCGCACCCCACGCGTATATGTCACCGTCTGGAAGTTAAAACATGATAGGATATACATGAATATTTTTAGGTTTTGTGATGGAAATGTAAAACACATCTAAAGACTACAAACTAGAACAATTTTATTTTTGAACAATAATGTAACACGAATATGCTCTAGATGTTAGTTTTTAATAAAATGGCATCTGCTATTGATGTTTAAAAAAATACTATATAATGAGAACTTAAGAGTCCCACAAAGCTTGACTCTCCATACAAACATAGTTTGGTTCTGATTTAAAAACGGTTTGGAATAACATGAAACTTTGTATACACAGCGGGATCCGCCATAACTAAAGTCGAAAACTAGCTTGTAATGCTAGTTTTTTTTTTATAGAGACAAGAAGTTTTTCATACTAAACTTTTTTTCTATATTTTTATATATACTATATTTGTTTGGAGAGCCGCCTTGTGTTGTACTTCCTCGGGTCTCTTTTAATTTTTAAGAACAATCGTGAGGAAAGCGGTCTTATCCCAATAAGGTCTAGTTTTCCCTCTGGGTTGGAAGGTCAGATGGCAGTCGCTTTCGTAAAACTAATGCTTATGCCGAATCATGGGAGTAGGTTTCAAAGCGTACCCTGGGCTTCTTTAGGGGCAAAACCGGGAATAACGCTAGGAGGATGATGATGATGTACAACATTTTCGAATACTTACGGTTTGTCAAAGCTAAAGAATGATATGATCCGCAGGCGATCTGTATAATATTTTTCGTAGCTAGAGCCTTCACAATTTTGGGTTTGTCCTGAGCATGTGAGCCGAGGTTGCTGCCGAGCTGGCCCAGTATGTCGGAGCCCCAGCTGAAGGGCTGACCCCACTCGTCCAGGGCCATGGAATGCTGCATGCCACATGATATAGCTGATATCGTGCAACCTTTGAATGTTTCTACAAGAGCTAAAAAATAATTAAAAGTTGTAATTATAAATATATATTTATTTATCTACACTAATATTGTAAAGAGGAAAGATTTGATTCTTTGTTTGTTGATTTGAAAAATTCTTTTACCGATAGAAGCCGACATTATCTCTGATGAACATAGGCTACTTTTTATCGTGGGAAAGTGCTTCATCCCTACGGGAAGACGGAAAACGAACCGTGCGAAGCCGGGCCGGGCAGCTAGTTAAAATTATAAAGAGGAAAAGTCTGTGAGATTGTAATCCCAAGTACAACAATAAATTGTATTATTTTAATAGTTGTAATGAATACTAGTAAAATACATTCAAAACATACCTGGAGGACCTCCCTCTGGTGTGTTAGTGCGTCGACCAAGTTGTCCAACATCATTGTTCCCACAGGAGTACAATTGGCCATTATTTGTGAGGTAAAGGGCATGGAATTCACCCGCTGTCACAGTCTGGACATGATTACTCTCTGACCATTTAGAAAAAGTCGGTTTTAATACCTGGAATCATAACCCATGAAATTTTTAGGAGTTGAAAAACTCCTTTACACTTTACATATTGCATAGCAAAATAAACTCCGTATTTTTTGTAAAATTTCTACCAACTTTACTATAGAATATTCATTTAAAATGTTAATTGATATTGATATTGAAATGTGCCAAATAAACCTTTTTATTATTACTATTATTATATTATTATTATAAAAAAATATGAAAATAATATATAAAATAAAAATAAATGCTACATAGTTGGGTGAAGACCAAAAAATATGCTACATAGTTAAGGCCTTAATTTAATCCACGCTTTAACTTTCTCATTTTCGTAACGACAATTACCCATACATTTTATATGGGTAATTGTCGTTACGAAAATAAGAAAGTTAAAGCGTAGATTAAATTAAGGCCTCAACTATGTAGCATATTTTTTGATCTTCACCCAGTTAAGGCCTTAATCTAATCTACGCTTTAACTTTCTCATTTTCATTACAACCATTACCATAGGTAATTGGTATTAAGGTTTGATTTTCACCCATATTTGTAAGTTAGGATTGTACAATAATCATATAAAAAGTAAAATATAAACATGCAAAACATAAAATCATTATAAAAACCTAACCTAAGGTGCAGCTGGCAGCGAGGCGGGGCCTAAACTACCTGAGCCTAAGCCGAGGCCTAAGCCTTATTATTATTATTATTAATAAATTGATTACTGGAGATGATAATTATCATGAGGAGGTTAGTGATTAAGTCCCGTTTAGTAAAAATATTGATTACTTGAGTTTCCAGGTATTACAAAATCCGGTTCAGAAATATTGTGTAAATAATAAACATATAAGAACCATGTAATACTACTCATGTCCATGTACAGTCACCATTAGATATATCAGAGCGGCCTAAGTGCTTACAAATATCTGAACACCGCGACAATAGAGATGTGTTCAGATATATGTGAGCACTTTGGCTGCTCTTATAGGTGAATATTAACTAGATATATGTACACTTTCTAGAAACGTGCATTGTATTGTAATTCATTCGGTGACCAACGTATGTCAAGTAATATGTAAAAAAAACAAGTTTGAATTCTGTGTATGTGAAAATTCATGATTTCACTTACCAAGTCTGATGTTTGCGATGTTTCTATGCATAATTCGTGATGCGTGGCATTGCCCCAACAAAACATTTTGTGCAGTTATTATCTTCAAGAACTTCTAGAAACTAAAATATAACCTCTACCAAACCTCTGTCGATAAATATTCAGTTAATAGAGAAATGAGGTAGATGAAATGATATCCTCGCGTTAGTGTTACACTCAGCAGTAATTTAGTTTATGACGTTCTTTGTGAAAATAAAACATTATTTACTTTTGATCGAGAAAAGTCGTCATTATCACCGCATAATGAGATTGACAGGAATGAAATGACATGACAGGACAATGACATGACATTACTTGATTGATTTGATGAATGAAAACATTTGACTTTCATTATTTAACACTATTATTTTTCTGTTATTTTATAATTTTACTCTTGTAAATTGTACAATGTTTGCACAGACTTCTAAGACTAATGTTTGTAATTTTTGTAAGTGTTCATGGATATGTCCATGAACACTTACAAAAATTTTACACACATTACACTTACACTGGACCACAGACTAATAAGAATACAGACGCGCAGTATAAAGCAAGACGATGTTTCATATAGTTGTCTCTGTCACTGCTTATGGTCAGCTGATGTGAGTTAGAACGAGACGAATAGTATGGTATTTTGAGTCTATTGACGACTTGTCTCCAAAAACTGTTAACCACGGTGTTAAATGCTAAACAATCTGTCAAAGTCAAATCAACGTCAAATCTCTTGTGAATCTTGAGGAAAGTTGGTTATTTCAAGAATATTGTGTTGAAAAACTAAATATTTCTGTAATAAGTTAATGATTTAAGTTGTATGAAGTGGCACAATGGCTTGTGCAGTTCCGTACTGCCGAAGTTACGCTAGATTGTTAAAAAAGACCGGAGAAACAATCGGATTTCATCGGTAAGAATCATTTGGTTATTTTTCAAATATTTCATGTACATTACGCAATATAATGGTCTGGGATTACAGCAGATGCTTGATACTATCGGATAAGTACTTTTTACATGGATCAAACTTGATATTTTTGGGATTTTTAGTAAAAATACAATTGTCGTAAACATGGGTAGTGTTGTTACCATGTATATATCGATATTTCGTCGACATGAATTATTCATGTAGGCGTTTAGACAAAATATTTTAATGTTACATGTCTTAACTGTTAACTTCAGGTTTCCGGTAAGTAATAATCTTCGAAAAAAATGGATTGACGCAGTAGGGCGCAATAATTGGACGCCGAAAAAACACCATAGAATATGTTCGAAACATTTCGAAACTAACTGTTTCATTATTATTAAAAACATAAAACACTTGCTGCCAGATGCGATACCTACAGTTTTTCAGAGGCCGCTTGAGGTAAGTTGGTATAGTGAGTTTTATTTATTTTAGGACTTGACATTTCTGAGGTCCCTCCAGATGAGTTCGTTTGATTTAAGTTTTGTATATGCAAAGAACTTGTTAAGTACATTGATTTTCTTTATATTGTGATGTGTGGGTTTAGTCACACGTACACACATATCCCTCAGCCTGAAGGGCTATCGAGGGTTTCCTAGTTAACTCAGACGGTAAGGAGCCTAGCAGGAGCAGGAGTAAATAAGAATAGCGGTCGGGTTAATAGTTAAGAGCCCCATAACATTTCGCGCTAAGCTGGTTTTGAGATTTTAATGCGACGTTGCGACGTCGCTCGCTCTATGCGGATGCAGCGTAGCGCGAGCGATCTGCCTCATGTTCTCTCTCGCTTGCACTACGTCGCCACGTAATGATCTTTTGAATTTGTATTTTTTCGTTAAATTAAAGTAAAGCCGGACTAGTTACTTTATTTATAACCATGTAATAGCAGCGCCACAAACAATTTACATATGGCTATAATCCATACTAATATTATAAATGCGAAAGTGTGTCTGTCTTTCTGTCTGTTACCTCTTTACGCTTAAACTGCTGAACCGATTGAGGTGAAATTGGGTATAGAGATAGTTTGAGTCCCGGGGGAAGACATAGGATAGTTTTTATCCCCAAAATCATCCCCTAAGGAGGTGAAATGGGAGGGTGAAAGTTTGTATGGAGCTGCGATATAAACGAGTTCCACGCGGACGGAGTCGCGGGCAGAAGCTAGTGTGCATATATATAAGTCATGCTCATTTTATAGTCAAAAATGAACACGTATCAAAATAGTCAGGGTAGCGTGTATTGGCTTCGAGTTAATATTTTAACCCATTCGTTGATGAGGCTCAAATATTCCATATAGTTAGGACGCCTCGACGGCAACCAAGTTGATATAATGGTAGTAAGGTAGCGTGTTTTCGTTTTATTAATGGCAGTAATGCGGGTACCGTCTCGTTAGTTATATACTTATTTATTATAATTTACTGTACTACTACACATATCATAAATAAAATTTGTAAGTAAAACCATACGAAAGTATGCAATCCAACAAGACCGCACTATAAAATCAGTACAAATCATGTCATCAAACATTTTCATAAAATTTTTGATTGAATTCTGTTGAATCGTTCGGGCAATATTTTTAGACTTCAAATCAATACTTCACGAAGCCATTTGAACATTTCCATTCCAAATTACCGCATGAACTGCTTTCCGAAAGCAAATGCACGATTTAAAAGTACCCAAATCAACAAGATTTGAAGATTTACCTGATTTTCTCCATGATACCATCGTCAGATCCTGACCTAAAAACCATTGGACCACCTAGGACCACCTTTTCTAACAAAAACCATCCTAATCGGTCCAGGGGTCTAAGAGTAATCGAGGAACATACATAAAAAAATAAAGAGCCCGCGGAATTGATTCGTTTCAGAAGTCGGTTAAAAATAAATGTGTTCCACGAAAGTTCCACAAAATAGTGAGGGTTATAAAGTAACTTGTCTGACTACCTATTTATTTGCATAATTGAATTTGTAGCGAATATATATATTAAAAGTTGAATGCAGTTTATTATATTCGTAGTGGTGTAATGATTAATTTTTGCATAGTATGGATAGAGATACAATTTACTTACGAGTATCGCATATTACGAATATATTAACAGTAAATATCGATATCGATAACTTGTAACAAAATATCTTTCTGTGCACTAAATCTCGAGCGACCGAGTGAGCGAATAACATCGTGCGAGCGAGAAAGCGGAGACAATGACGTATGAAGACCCGTCAGATAACATGGATCCATCCCTTTCTTACTCGTCGTTCAGTACGTAAGTGAGAAGAGATCGGATGTATGGAAAACGTTCATTTTATTAGGGCCTATCTGCCTTTCTCTGTAATCTGTGCACTGGACATAGGAAAACCACAGATTAAGAAAAAGGCAGATAGGCTCTATCTATAAATGTAACGTACCCAATCTCTTCTAACTTTTGTACTTCTCCACAAGTAAGAAAGGAATAGAATTGTGTTATCTGGTCTTCATACGTCATTGTTTCCGCTTTCTCGCTCGCACGATGGAGCTCGCTCTCTCGCTCGCTCGAGATTTAGTGCAGCGAAAGATATTTTTTTACAAGTTATCGACATCGATATTTACTGTTCGCCATTCATAATCTTCGCCATTCCTAAATACATTGTATCTCCATACTATACAAAATATAATTTACGGTGCCTATTTACCATATTGAAAACCAAAACCATTATCCCTTAACTTGTGGCGTTTTGCCTATAATCAGCTCGGCGAACCTTGATCCCTATGACAGTTCATACTAGTGACGGGTCGTGTCGATATATCGCAACTTTTTATAGGCAATGGCGTGACTTGCATTCAGCCACATCGATAAACATGTTTTTAAAATATAATCTACATTACTATAATTATAATGCTTGTTATATTTACAAGTATCCGTGTATTTGTATATGGGGTTGCCAATATTCCGATGCAGAGGTAACATGGTCGGACTGTATAATTTTAATGTGAATTAAAATTTTAGTTATAGCAACACTATCTGATCTGTCACTACGCTAGTACTGTCAGTTCGCTACGCCAGTACGAGTGCTAACGCCTTGTATGCGCCACGTGTTTTGTTGTGTCATCGGAATCCTTTGTTTGTTACTATTGTTGTTTTCTGTTTTTGTTATTGTTGCTGTTTTGTTTTTGTTGGTGTTTCAAAATGCCGAAAAGACTGAGAAAAACTGTACTCAACAGTGAAACGCGGGAGTTTGTTGTACGCTTGCGTGACTATTTTGCTCGCGAACAACAAAATGGCGGACCTTTGTTGCCACTTGACAACGTACGCGACCGTGTTGCTGATGCTTTGGGAATTGGCAAAGCTACCGTTTCCCGAATTACAAAGGAGAAGTTCGGCGAATCGTCGATGGAGGAGAACAAACTATCAACTCCAAAGAAGAAAAAACATAATAGGGCACGACCCGTAACTAACCCCGATGATTTCGACATGGCAGCGATACGAAACCATATTTACGGCTATTATTTTCGAGGTGAACTGCCGACTTGCACAAAATTATTAGCGTCGCTGAAATCGGCTGATTTATTTAAAGGTGGATTCACTTCTCTCAGACAGGTTATAAAAAAATGTGGATTTCGTTATGGGAAGTGTGACAAAAGAAAAGTGATAATGGAGCGGAAAGACATTGGATTGATGAGGTGTGATTTTCTACGACAAATAAAAAACATCGAGAACTGGGACAAGGTGGTTTATCTGGACGAAACGTGGCTCAACGCCAATCACTCAGTCTCCAAAACATGGACAGACGACACAGAGAAATCCTGTACCAAAGCACCAGAAGGCAAGGGCCAGCGTTTGATTATCTGCCACGCTGGCACAGCCAAAGGTTTTGTACCTAACTGCTTGTGGGCCTTCAAATCCGTGAAAACAACTGATTATCACGAAGAGATGAATTTTGAGAATTTCAAGAAATGGTTCACAAAACTATTAGACAATTTAAACGAGCCCCACTACATTTTAATGGACAACGCCCCATACCACTCTGTGCAAATTAATAAAGCGCCTACCGCGAACAACAATAAAGGCGAAATAATAGAGTGGCTGCAAAACAATGGTGTGGCAGCTAATACTCAAATGCTGAAAAAGGAATTAGTTAGATTGTTGAACCTTCATAAACAGCAAACAAAGAAGAAATATTTCTTGGATGAGATGGCAAAATCAAAAGGGCACACCGTGATTCGGCTACCGCCCTACCACTGCCAATATAATGCAATCGAAATGATATGGGCGCAGATCAAAGGTGGGTTGATTTGTATTTATTTTAACATGTTTTTATTTAGGTCACTGGTGACTGTCTAGTCGGCTAGTACTATTTAAAGCTATTTTATTTCACTAGCAAATTGCATTTTTATTTTTATCCATGTGCTTATATCAATTACACACTTTTAACGTACAAAATTATGTACTTATAATGTACTTACCCCGATCTCGCTCTTTGACTTTGCATCATTTTTAATCTAAACCATTATTGTTTCAGGTTGTGCAGCCAGGCTTAACACCACTCCGCCATTCACAGCTAATAAAATGCTTACGTTGCTACAAGAGGCATGTAGTCAAGTGACTCCGGACAATTGGAGGAAAGTGGTTGAAAAGACGAAAAAACTATGCTTAGATGATTGGAATCGAGACGTGCGATACGACAATATAGTAGACCAGCCGTTTTTAATAAACATAGGAGAAAGCAGCTGCAGTTCGGATTCCGAGTCTGAGACGCAATCAGTGACATCATTGTCAGATTCAGATTAATTAATGTATATTAAAAAATCATTAATAAACCGCTTTTGTTTTATTTGAGTAGGTATATACAATAAATTTGTTAAATCTCCTTTATTTTATTATCGCAAACAACTTAAATGATTATAAATCTGACACTAAGAGCGTAGGTACTCTATTGATGTATTTTGTACACTCGTTTCCATTTTCGATATTTGTTTATCGATACTTTTCCGCACTAGTCGATATCTTCCAAACGGAGTAACTTTTGCAGGACGTCAACGTAAAGTCTGATTGAGATAATTTCTTGTAAGTGTTAATAATTATTATAATTCCAACGGGATATTATTGTAATTGCATATATCTGCCTAAAATTAATAAATATCATTTTTAGACACCGCCAATTCGATTATAATATAACGGTGACGCTACTACAAGATTGTGTCGTGGGAATAACTGTCAGTGTCATAGGGATCAAGGTTCGCCGAGCTGATTATAGAAGCAAAACTCCTTGGTTAGGTATATTTATTTTCTAGCTACGTACGAGCTGCAATTGTTTTGATGTACACATTTTGACAAGTTGTCACGGAAAGATGTCCGGAATTATATGTATTGAACATATTCATGTTAAGTTAACCGTGGAAGTAAATACAATCCTGATTAGTGAAACCAGCGTTTGATTCCACCCCTCCGGCCAGAACACGATAAGCACGGGAATGATGAAAACCACCTCCCAAATGTATTTATTTATTTATTTTATTTATTGGTATTGAGGATAACAACAGCCGTAGATATCATCATCATCATCATCATCATCATATCAGCCGAAAGACGTCCACTGCTGGACATAGGCCTCCCCCAAAGAGTGCCAAAGTGACCGATCCCGCGCCACCCGCATCCAGCGGACTCCCGCAACCTTTACCAGGTCATCAGTCCACCTTGTCGGGGGCCTACCCACGCTGCGCCTTCCGGTACGTGGTCGCCACTCGAAAACCTTTCCGCCCCAACGGCCATCGGTTCTACGTGCTATGTGCCCCGCCCACTGCCACTTAAGTTTAGCGATCCGGAGGGCTATATCGGTTACCTTGGTTCTGCTGCGGATAGCCTCATTTCTGATGCGGTCACGCAGAGAAACTCCCAAAATGGCCCTCTCCATTGCCCTTTGGGTGACTTTGAGCCTTCTTATGAGGCCCATAGTAAGCGACCACGTTTCAGTGCCATATGTCATCACTGGCAACACACACTGGTCAAAGACTTTCGTCTTGAGACACTGCGGAATATTGGACGAAAAGATTTGCCGTAGCTTCCCGAACGCTGCCCAGCCGAGTAGGATTCGACGATTGACCTCTTTCTCGAAGTTGGACCTACCTAACTGGATAGCCGTAGATATAAATAAGACATATTCATGCTTACATAAAATAAGGCCTATAACAGTCATCCATTAAGTTACATTATATAACGATTAAGAAATAACAAAAATAAGAAACCAATGAGAATGTACAATACACACAAATGCTCGATATGCTGGAAGTTCTAAATACATACCGGCAATGATGTAATATAAAAATTAGTTACCTCATTGTTATATTAAATCATTGCATACCGGTTGTAAAAAGTTACGTAATCTAGTTGAATTTAATTTAATTTACAACTTAAACGTATTTTGTATTTTTTATTTTGTATTTTTTTGTATTTAGTATTTTGTATTTTGTGTTTTTATTGTAAATTGGTGACCTCCTTCGTTAAATGATGTCTAGTCTACGGATGTGCAGCGGTTGAAGAATAGCCCATGCAAACCGGGCGGTCTGCTTCGCAAACACGAATTATAATTGTTTTCGTCAACTACGAAAATTCGATATAGAGTCTGGCAAACAAAAGCGTGACCTGGGAAAACGCGGCAAATTCAAAAAAATTACATATGATATAACTATTTTTTTGTTTTTTACGGATTCCTTGAATATTATCAAGATTATCTGTAAACATAAGAAACGAATGATCATTCTCGTCAATATTATCATAACAAATAATCAGCCAACGAGGATTAAGATTACAAAGTCATACTAACCTAAAAAATACGACATTGCATCTAAAAATTGTTGTTTCTTTTGGAAAACAACTACTTTCTCCTCTTGTTTTTGCTTGAACTTACTGATCATAGTATGTAGCAGCTTTCGCACATTACTTTTTATTGTTTTACCCATATTACGGCAATTATTAATGTAAAATAATTAAGTAAACAAAATAATTTGACGTGCCTTTGACAGATTATAAATAATGTTGCCACTTTTAAAAAGTCCACGTCACGCTTTCGTTTGCCAGACTCTATACACGGTGATGGGATTGCAGTATCCGAAGTAAGATTTATACAGTGTGGAAAGCTTTTACTCCGAAGTTACGAAATGTATTTTTATATTGCTAAATTTTACAATTGCTTTGTTATTCATGTTTACTTAAAACTAATTTAATCTGTTCCATGTGTAAAATACTACCTTCTTATTTTGAATTGTGCATTCCTGTGTTATGCGGGTGTTTGTTTTTTGTTTGCGTCTTGGTCTGGTTGTGGTATTCGCAGGTTAGAATGTCTGTTGAGGAACTGCGGACATCCCGCGCCCTTTCGTCGTCACGAAGTTCCAACCACAGTAGCACGCCGAACAGGAGCTCTGCTACTGCTAAAGTTTGCTGGTACCATAGAAGGTACAAAACTAAAGCAGCCAAATACATTCCTCCTTGCAATTGGACTTCGGGAAACGGAACCAGCAGTCAGTAGCGGCGGAGCCTGACTGCTGCTCAGTCACAGTATAGAAGAATAATACAGTAGGTCATCTGAGGCCGTTTAGGAGCGTTCGTTGCCTACTTTTGCTCGATGCGCAGGGCTGTGTCACGTTTGTGGCTTGGCATACCTATAATACTAATTTTGCTTTTAAGTATGCAAAGTATTTCTGTTACACTGTTCTGTTCTGTTAGACAATATTGTATACACAAAGTAATAATATTATGTAGGTATGTGTTTTTAGTTTCCCACTTCATCGAATATTTTACCACTAATACTATACCTCAAATATTTCCTTGCAAGTACTTATAATAGTTGCTAAACTGCACTAGGTTGGTAGGTGCTTAGTTGCAAGCCTATTCGGCTCCTTTTGATATCGTGGCACTGGCAACTAGCGGCTCGCTGTCACTGTCTTCATACCAACGAGGCGGCTTCCTTTGACTTGCGGCACGTGCCGCGCGGTGGCATTCGGTATTAAAATCAAACAACAATTGTTTTTACAGTTCATTGTGATTTAAATGAATACACTAAGAATTTTTTATTTTATTTATTTACTTCTCGGGGGGTCTTGGTATTTGGAAAAAATATGGCTCCGGATTTGTCCCAGTGTTATTAAGGCACCCATATACACAATAGTACACACGTTTCCGAAAGGACGACGACATGGTAGCGAGTGAGAACGAGCGAACACGGCAACGGCGCGGCCCCGACTTTCTGTCCTCTTATCACCTGCTGCCAGGTTGTCACAACAAACGGCTCGTTGATGGCAACACTGGTCTTAAGAAAATTGGTACTACTGCTAATACTCTACAGTCCAGCATCAGGTCAATCCGTTCACTAAACTATTCGTTTGCACAAGTGCTCGCCGAGTTCCCTGATATTACGAAGCCTCCCGGATTTCTGTTAAGCACAACACTTTGCATAATATTAGGACTACTGAGGGCCCACCCATTTCCTGCCGTCCCCGTCGCTTGACACCACAGAAGTTGTCTGCTGCCAAGAAGGAGTTTGAGGATATGGTGCGGAACGGTACTGCACGACCATCTGAGAGTGCTTGGTCCTCGCCTATGACTCCGAAGAAGGACCAGTCTTGGTGTCCATGCGGAGACTACCGCGCGTTGAACGCCAGGACTATTCCTGACCGTTACCCAGTTCGTTACATAAACGACTATGCGCACAACCTTGCTGGTTTACCATCTTTAGTACACTTGACCTTGTGAAGCCATACCACCAGATTCCAGTCGCTGAGGATGACATCCCAAGACAGCCATCGTCACCCCGTTTGGCCTTTTCGAATTCCCGTTTATGACCTTTGGTTTACGGAACGCTGGTCAAACCTTCCAGAGGTTCATCGATGAGGTCACTCGGGGTCTCGATTTCGTATTTCCCAATGTTGACGATATACTGGTCTACTCTGCTGATGAGTCCGTTCACAAAGAACACTAGTGGATCCTATTCAAGCGCTTACAGGACTATGGTCTGATTTTCAACCCATCCAAGTGTGTTTTTGGTGTCAAAGAGATCATCTTTCTAGGCAACACTGTTAGTTCTGGAGGCACTCGTCCTCCTCAGGAGCGCATTCAAGCTCTGATTAACTTTTCTCCTCCGAAGGACGTTCAAGGTGTGCGCCGTTTTATATATCGCCGCTTTATATCTCACGCTGCGCAGTATCAAGCACCTCTTATCGATGCAGTAGTCGCTATTAATGGCAAGGGTGCCAAGCCATTATTATGGACACCCGAACTATTAGCACACTTCGAGGCATGCAAGTCAAGCATTTCGAATACAACTCTACTACAGCATCCGGTCAACGACGCACCCCTTGGTTTGTATAGTGACGCCTCCAGCGTTCATGTTGGGTCTTGCCTTCAGAAACTTATCAACCACCAGTGGTGGTGCCCTCTTGCCTTTTTTAGCAAAAAGTTGACCCCTCAGCAAACTCAGTGGCCAGCTTACTACCGAGAACTACTCGCGGTGTACGAAAGCGTACAGCACTTCCGCCATATTCTCGAGGTTTAACATGTTCCACTAGTTCTGGTTGCCACGTAAAATTCAACGTTTGTAATGATTATTGTTATGTTTAGCTTTTAAGTTTTATGTTTTTTGTTGTGCTTTTTCTAGACACACAGACACACAGACACACAGACACAGACACAGACACAGGCACACGCACACGCACACGCACACGCACACGCACACGCACACGCACACGCACACGCACACGCACACGCACACGCACACGCACACGCACACGAACACGCACACACACACACACACACACACACACACACACACACACACACACACACACACACACACACACACACACACACACACACACACAACTATTACAATCTTATAGTTTTCTAAAGACAGAAATACAAAGAAAAAATGGATTGTTGCCATTGCCACTGGGAGAAAGGCTTGGTTTCCGCAACGATTCAACACCACTTGTTCGAAACATTTTAATGCAACCGATATTTGAGTTTATTACGCAGAATATTGTATGTAGCGTAAGTACGAACAATTGATTCAGTTCGCAATATGCTTGGCGAACTACTGACATTTAGTTTCCTGTCATCCCGCACAACGAACTAATTTGACGGTTAATTCTCACTAGACCGCACTCGCACAACGTCGGCAGTGTAGATCGCTGGTAAAATAATTGTAAATAGTATTTGAGATGTGCTTGTATTGAATTAAACAAATTATATTCTTTGTTTATTAGAAATCTGTGTTTAGTTGCTATGTAGTTTAAATATTGAAGCCGGAAAAAAATGGTGGTGGACGAGAACTTAGGAAAAATACACCTAACATCATTGAAATAGTATGGCATTTGTTTTTAGTCTTGTATGATGTGATAAATGATAAAATGATATGCACAAATACCCTCCTAAGTCTCCTAACTAGGGGCTACCCACGGGCTACCGCGAAACGAAAACGAATTTCGTACGTGTATATTCCTCTCTGTTGCTCGAACTATGAAGTGCGACAGAGATGGAGATGCACGAACGAAGTTCGTTTTACGTTGGCGGTAGGCCCTGTGCATGTTCATACATTTTCGTCAGTCTAAAATGCGCAAAGTTAATTAAATAGTTGGATTTTTATGGCATAGCATAAAGTTGGTCCCATTGTAAAAGTTGCTCGAAACCTTTTCACTATTTTGTCAGATGCCATTTTGTATAAGGCAGAATGGAACCCTAATAATCTCTTGATATTAACGCCACCTAGTGTACAATTACAGTACTCAGTAGAACATCATCTGCTGCTTGCTATACATACTTTTTTTATTGATAGTTATTGAAATAGATAGACGGGGAAGGGACGTTGTTCGGCCATATTTGTTATTGTGCTCGATAGGGATTTATTTAGATCATTTGATTTTAGAATAGACTAGTTAATGTTAGTGATGTATTTAATTTCCTTATTACCTGTTCTCAAAAGTTTCTATACAGTGACATGAAAACATTCTACTTATGAATAAAGTTATGCTCAGTGATTGTGGATACCCCCTGTGGTAATTCGCTGTAGTCCTCCAGCGATATTTGTTGAGAATAATTGTCGATAAATCGCTTTAAAGTGGCGGGGCCGTCAAATAGTAATGGAAAAGGGGGTCGACAAGCTGCCTCGGTCGACGTGGGGTCTCCCCTACTCGACTGGGAGGAAGGTGACCATTTCAGTTTTGAGGACTCGGAACGTTTCGAGGGTGATTCTTTGTGCAGTTGGAGCTCCGAACCCGAGAGTTTGTGCAACAACTGGCGAGGATGGAGGAGGCCGAACCTACCGAACTCATTCGGCAATCGTTCCGCGAAAAAGTCCGTTCAAGGTAACAAGCTTCTCGCACACAGCTGATCCTTTGTCTCGCACGGCCGAAATTAGGGCAGTATTACCTAATTTCTCACAATACTTGCCTTTGTGTACTAAAATAAACTAGTTTTATGTCATCATTTGTCGATATGCATGCGTTTTGATCATATTTTCATCGAAAGTGATGTAGTGTAGTATAGGCATGTACATACTTTGTATCTACATACAAAGAACAGGTGCTGAGAAGTCATTTACCTCTGACTGGACAGAGCAGTTAATAATAATTCTTTGGTTTCCAATCCCTGCTCTTTGTTGCTCTGCTTGCATCAAATTGAACTTTTAGTTTCACTGCAATTTACTTTTCTCAGTTAGAAAGTTTCATAAAGTGATTTTGTGTACTTTCACAACTTTCACTGATTCACTTTAGGTTATAATTGAGAAATCCTGTAACATTGGTACCTTAGAACAAGATTCAAATGGGTATTTTATAAAAAAAGGTTTTTTTGTGTATATTTTTTTATGCACCCTACCATTGTGCCCTACTTTTTGTTTGGTTTTAGATTGCATCAAAAAATGGGGTTTTGCTGTAAAGTATCTTTAAAGTGTATTAAAGTAATTTTATCATCAAGAAATAAGATTTGATATGGAATTTGGCAATTTATTAAACAAATTACATCTTGTTTGAGTCATAGAACTAACCCAATTTATTGATTTAAATGTCTCTCAACTTAAGCATATATTTCAGATTTGAAATATAAGTCTTTTCCCTGAACCTTTTCACTGCACTGGATGTTCTCATATTTTATGTAACTGGTTTTTTACTAAGGCCCAGAACAGACGGTGACACGCAATTGCAACGAAACTGCAACTTGTAGTTAATAATTAATTTTTGAGTTTATGCCACTCCTTTGAGAGACCACACATGATGGTACCATTTTGAAACCAGTTTACTGCGTTTCAAACCGAAAGTAACTAGGAGTTGCAGTTTCGTTGCAGTTGCGTGTCACCATCTGTTTTGGGCCTTATACATCATTCCTGTATCCCTAAAAAGTATGGCATCTTGGTAGTAAAAGGTCCTTTACATTACATGATTATTACTAGGTAGGTGATACCTTTTCAAACATTGTCTATTACAATAATCAATATTAAGGGACCCAAGACTCAGAAACAAATATTAATGCTTATGCCACAAATATTTGTGCTTACTGGGATTAAAATACAGGTCCGTAGTAAGGTAACCAGTTGTCAAAGCTCTCTTTTGAAACATTTTCAGATTATGGAGTAAACCTATGTGTTGACTTAGTTGTAGATACCACATATCCTAAGTATTGTGATGCTAATTGACATCTTAGCTTAGCTTGTTTCTAATCAAAATTTATTGATGATTATTAGTTACATTTTGTATTTTTCATGGATAACAATTGAGTTAAAAAAGAAACATAGTGGGTTGAATCACAATGCAGCTTGTTAGTATCATTATGACATGGTATGTTACTCTAGGTCCTAAAGGTATTATTTTTTTATGGGTTATCATTAAGTTATAATTTGCTATAATATTATTTCTAGGGCAAAATATAAGTACAATTTGCGGTAAAAACATATAATCCTGATAGATCATGTTTTCACCAAAAAAAATAAGAAAACTCCGAAGGTATTTTATAATAAAAAAAAAATGAATCTTTGAATTTCAATAATGTCAGCCCCTCATAAAAGATTTGGTGATGTGAATTGTAACCGTTCATGTTCCAAATGCTTCTTGTTTACTGTAAAATTGAGAACCAAAACGACACTTCTCACTGCAAAATTTGAAAAAGACTCCCAAGTAAACTCATTTAGTTTAGGTTTAGAAAGAGGAAATGAAAATTTGAACTGTGTTAGCGCCTAGTTTAAGAAATAATTATTTTAAGTATGTTATCAGTTTTTGAAGAAATAAATAAATAAATAGTTATGTCTTAATCTTGAATGAAAAAGCAAGCATTTTCCAAAATATGTTTGTCTGTAGGCAAATTGACCCTTATTTAAGGCTACATGTTTGTTTATTGATCATTATGATTGTTCGTTGTTACAGATAAAACAGTATCCACACTAAGCGAGCTCGCAGCTAAGTGTGTTGCATGCCACATACCATTTGAACTTGTAGAACATGTGTACCCACCTGTTCCGGAACAACTGCAGCTCCAGATTGCGTTCTGGAGCTTCCCTGACAGTGAAGATGACATCAGACTCTATTCATGTCTGGCGAATGGATCTGCGGATGAGTTCCAGCGGGGCGAGCACTTATTCCGAGACAGAGCTGTTAAGGATGTACTACAAATTGGTAAGTGTATAAGGGCACGCATAGCACGTAGAACCGATGGCTGTTGAGGCGGAAAGGTTCTCGCGTGACGACCACGTACCGGAAGGCGCGGCGTGGGTAGGTCGGTGGACTGATGTCCTGATCGAATCGATCGAATTGCGGGAATCGAGTTGCTTGTTTCTTCTTCTGGAAAACTCTTCAAACGTATGATTTTATAAGGTTTAAATCTATTTAACATGTTTTTGAGTGAATAGTTGGGATTACTATTTTATTTTATGGTGGGGCATTCTCAAAGCATGCTAGGAGGTGTCAACATTATTACATATTTCTAAGAAATACTGTCACTTTTGTCTCCTGGCTTACCAGAAAAGAATAACAAGAAGAAAAAGTTAATTGACCCACAAACATAACCAAAAACCAGGACACTTTTCCTCTTCCACATTTATCCCGTTAGAAGTCACCTAGAAATGTTAATAAAAAAAAAATGTGCCTCGCCTAACTCTAGAATAAGGATGCCATTATGTTTGCGCTCAGGAAGGTATGCGTTATTATATGAAGTTTACCCTTATTAGCTACCAGCTTCCACTATCCTATATTTTAATCGAGGCTATAAACTATCTTCGTGCAAGATTTCATTCAAATGATTGTTTCGTTTTAGCGTGGTTGAGTAAAAAACATCTAAACATCAAAACTTTCGTATTTATAATATTAGTAGGTTGGTATTCTCTTGAAAAAAAAAAACTGACTTAGCGAAGGGGTTTCTGATGACTGTCTCGTGTGGGAATCAAAACAGAAACCTTATTTCAAACAGTAAATTTTGTAGTTGTGCCACTTGCTGCTGGTTTTAATGAAAATTACAATGGCTTACTTTTTATTACCTTATTTCTATAGATCAATCGGAAATGGATAGATAGATTTTATAGAAACTTCCTATAAAGTCTAACTTTCCATACATTCAAATTTTAACGAACACCGCTTACGATTACAGACGGTTTAATGCAACACACACTTTAGCACTTTTACAATTGTACACGCATGGTTAAGCCTTTAAAACGCGCGGTTATCTCTGTGTACGATCGTCTGTATTGTACAGAGTATGATTGTTAGTGTAATTTATAAGCTTGTCAGCTCAACAGCAACCTATAACATGTATATTCCCTCCGCAGGTTTCCACTTATCAGCGACAGTGTCGTTCAACATGCCCAGAGCTCAGTTCAACGTGGCAGTGACATTCGACCGACAGCGGATATCGTCATGCAACTGTACTTGCTCGTCCACAGCACACTGGTGTTCGCATATCGTCGCTGTGTGCCTCTACAGGATACATTTAGTAAGTTTTGTATAGATTTCCACTTACCAGCGACATCATTCAATATGCCTAGCCTAGTTCAGAGCGCCGAAAGCTTCAACTGCACTTGCTCGTTAACGGCGCACTGCTGTTTGCATATTGTCGCTGTGTGGCTCTAGGGCAGGATACTTTCAACATGTTTTTTATAGGTGTCGACTTAGCAACGACATATGCCTAGCCCAGTTCAAAGTGACAGTCACATTCGGCCGATAGCGGACTAACTGCACGTGCTCGTCCACAGCACACGACTGCTCGCATATCGCTGTGTGCCCTTACAGGATACATTGAATATGATTAGTATATGTTCCCACTTATCAGCGACATCCTTCAACATCTAGTCTGGTTGTACTTCCCTGTAGTCCTGCCATAGGTACTTTTTGCACGATAATTGGTTAAGGGTTTCACTGTTCTGAATAAATGGGAAGTACCTGGAATAGGGAGCGGAGATCACTTTCGTGTAAAATGTATTTTTAAAGTATGTGTAAGTGCACATTTACAACTTAGTCAAAAATTTACTTGGTCTTTGCTTTACGTAAATTTTATCATGCGGTTTATTCAATACGGATTACAAATGTTGGAAGACCTTGTTCAGTACGGTATACTGGGAATCTTATTTCTAAATGCCATGATGTCCAAACTTGTACATTTAATATTATGGATGTCCCTGCTTAGATACTTTAGCACGCAGCGCATTTGTACGGTTAAGTCTAAAAATATATACACAATTTTGTATCATATTTCCCAGACACAATGTTCTTTAATTTATACACATTTCGAGCAGTGACCGCACATTCGCAGTCTCAAATCGCATGTACGTGTCTGCGATACGATTAGATATTTCAATATAGCTTCCAAGTAATGTCGTTTTGCCGCTTTCTCAAACGCGTCCTTGGCATTAGTAGTCGCTTGTAATTTTAACAGACTAGACTAAAGCCACGTTTAGTATAGGAATTATATTTAGAGAGGTTTTCCTTGCTTGCCGGATCCGCTCTTATATCTGATTAATTCATGAGATGAGAGAAGGCGCTGTTTCTCCGACTAAAATTTGACCGATGTGGAATCCAGCCTATAAATTAATATACAAATTCATTTATTTCATCAACATATGCTTCTATACAGTTAAGCTGCACTGTAATCTGTGGGGATCGTCTTTATGTCTCACTACCGGCCTGGGCGGCTCTTCTGCGTATTACAGAGACCCCAGTGGCTCCCACGTGATAAAATAAAGCCTATGGCCATCCTGAAGGGCCATTCTATACATACTCGTACATGCTGATGAAAGCACTCACAACCTTACAAAGCTGCTATCTCGCAGACTTGTAGTCGTAATAATATTGAGTAAGAAAAGCATTTGATAGTATGTACGAGTACTACCTTCGAATTTGTTTCAATAGTAAATGTCCATTGCCTCTGTGTGCCATGCATCCAAGCTTACGTACAAAGACAATGTGTATGTGCTCAGCAAGGCTATCACACGACGGCGCGCTAGCTCTCTCAATTTTTCTCGCAATGTCCGTCTCTCTCTTATTATAACACTTAGAACAAGAGGTATAGTGCCAGAAAAATCGAGAGTATGTCGCGGCCGTCGCATGATAGACGTGTTGTGTTGCCCCTCAAAACCTAAAGTTAAAGGACTTTCAGGCTTACCAACGGAATAAGATGAAGTTCTTACGTTAACAAAACCATTATGAAACGGCGGTTTTGGAAAGTTTGCTTGCCATTTAACTAAATCGCAAGCGATATTTAAATAAAACGACCTTAGAAGCTTCATGAATCATCTACATTTTTACTATCGGTGTTCAATGTCATAGCATTTAGTATGGCATGCCCTTTAGATGCTGGCATTGATGACTCATTTTTAAAAGGATCATGTATTAGATGACGGTCTAGACACATGCCGCGCTGATTGCCAAAAATATACATACTCGTAAGTTACACAACGGCTTTTGTTTCAGATGAAATTTTCGTCGATTGGCGAACCTAGTCGCCTTACTTTTGGTCTGATTTTACTAGATTTGGGTTGGTTCTGATCTATTAATAGGGGGCCTGTACCTACGTACAGGCCCCCTATTCTGTAACTTGTTTTAAGCTCACCTCAACGCTCACTCACAAATATATCTTGACGCCGCGATGCGTAGTAACTAAGCGTAGGTAGAGGTCTAGTTTCGGGATGAGTGACCGGCGGGGTGAGCCGGGCATTTGACCTTGTCAACTACAAGGTGCTTTGGGGCAAACTACAGAATCCGGGTGTGCGTGCCACACAGTATGGTCGAGTTGCTTAAGTTTTGGTACGGAGGCCAAACTAACAGCGTAAGATGGGGCGACTCACAGTCTAGTGAATATAGACTAGAATGTGGAGTCCGTCAAGGAGGGCTCACCTCTCCGGACCTATTCAACATCTATGTCAACGATCTGATCGATGAACTGAGGAGAACTCGTGTTGGTTGCCATATTGATGGCGTCTGTTATAATTTATAATAACTTAAAGTTATACCATACCATCGTCGAGTGAAAAAATGCGTCCATACTAACCGTAGCGTAGCAGCGTATCGTATCATAACGCCGTATCATTAAGTATAGACGCTCACTTTCGACACACCGTATCACTACCATTGTCGCGTGAAAAAATGCGTCCATACTAACCGTAGCGTAGCAGCGTATCGTATCATAACGCCGTATCATTAAGTATCGCTCACTTTCGACACACCGTATCACTACCATTGTCGCGTTAAAAAATGCGTCCATACTTAACCGTAGCCTAGCAGCGTATCGTATTAGTGTGGACGATCACATACGCCGTGTCGGTCGTTTTAAAAATGTCGCCTGCGGACGCTTACCGAAATTTAGCGTTAATGTGTGCGTGTTTTATAATATTATCAAAAAGAAAAAAAAAAACAAACGACCACGACGTTGGTGGGAACTGCAAATATTTCGTAATACAGAAAAACATGGTGGAAGGGCATTGCTACGTGACTTGAGGTTTCAACATGCAAGCGGAAAATACAAAAAACTTCACCCGCATGTCGCCTACTGTTTGTAGCTGCCAAAGCACTGCACTGGTCTGATCGGTGCTCGGATCGGGACACATACAAACTTGTCAAGTGCGAATCCGTATCCCCTTTGATGATCGGGGAAAAACCGCCTCGAGAGCGATCACGGCGTATCGCGTATCAAATCGTAAGGTAACCTATCGCAATCACTAAAATTTATTGACCGAATATCGTTTGTCCGAAAACCTTTCGTATTATTATGAGTTCTCCGAATATACAATTCATTACTTTTTTCATTTACCATTTGATGTTATCCAAATGTTTCAGTTGTCCGAAAAACTTTTACCGCTACAGTCATTAGGGCTTTTGCTTGTTAAAACTTTTGTTTCACAGCCAATTTTTTACTTAACCATCATTACTTTCCGCATTTCATACGTTTAGCCAAATGTTCATTTTGAGGGAAATTCAAAAGTAGTTTTACTGAGACTCTAAGGCAGGTCGGTGTAGGTACGACGACGAGCGAAGTAAGGAGGAGTGTCAGTTGAACTGCGACCCTACAGCGCGCGAGCCGAGCGAGCCTAACGAGAAGCGCCAGAACCGACTTACACTTTACGGCTTACATATGTACTGTATAAGTATGGGTCAGGTCCGAAGAAATAAGTTGAAACGCCGCCATTTCATGATATGCCTAAAAGTTGGCCAGGTTTATCACGATGTGTCTGATAAACTATACGGCAGATCGATGCGAACAACGCATTCGTCGATATACCTAGCTTTATACCAGGCACATCGAAAAGTTGTTTCTTTCTTGGCCACTGGTGGCGCTGCGTATGCGATGGCTTGTGTTTGTTGGGAGCTAATAATCAGGGCGGACAAAAATGGCTTGTCATAAGCGAACTCTGTCTTAGGTTGGTTAGGTTAGGGTTCACTTGTGCCCCTCAGACCAGAAATAGACACCTCGCGCAGCGGGGTGGCGTCGATTCGCTGGAGATTATCAGTCCGCACTCCTTTTTTTTTTCATTTACGTTTGCGATATGCCTCGGAATTTCGTGATCTGGCGAATTTTACAATCGCCCGCCGACATATTCATTATTTACCATAAATACAGCTTTAGGAGGATAACCTTAGTTTAATTTTCAACTTTTTGCTAATGTTTTTAACATGTAAAATGCATAAGGTAACAACCATTTTCATAAACAAACATATGAATTTGTAACATATGTGTGCTCCGTATAAACAATAATATTATGTCAAATATAATAAAGCCGATTTGATAAAATACAAACAGATTATTAACCGAATCGTTACGTCGGTATAACGATATTGCGGGTATACCAATAATTGGGAATCATGGATTTGTCAAACAATTACAAAAGCTAAACCATAAAATGACCAGCCGTAAACGTCGCGAACTAAAGTGTCGGACAAACGAAAAAAAAGGCAAACGAAGTTTGTCGAATAGTAAATGCCGAAATGAAAATAGGACAATTTTTTTTAGTGATTTAGATAGGTAACCAAATGGTAACTTCGTATCGTGATACAGTATCAAAACACGTCCATACTTACCGATCTTGATACGCGTCGGTGCAACGCGACGGAGATACGATACGGCAAAATGATACAAATGTGGACCCAGCTTTACGTGAACTTTTAGCAGTTCGTGAGGACTTCGCTTTAAGAAATAGCATGAAGTACAATATCGCTAAGACTGAAATGGTTATTTTTAAGTATGGTAAAGGTCCGGAGAGGGTGCCGCCGGTGTTTCTGAATGGTGAGTCAGTTCGGGTTGTAAAGCAATTTAAGTACCCAGGTCACATACTATGCGAGAACATGCAAGACGACCTGGACATCGAGCGTGAACGAAGGGCCCTGGCTATACGCAGCAATATGCTGGCACGCAGATTCGCAAAGTGCTCTAGGGATGTTAAGCTTGTCCTGTTTAGAGCATATTGTCAAAGTTTTTATACGTGTCTTACGTGTTATCACCAAACAGCCTCGATACTGTAGTGCATCGGCAATGTTTGCTGACGCCAGGGTACCCGATTACTTTGCCATTATTAGAAATAGAATAGCGTCGTTTTGGCACAGAATACGCATTTATAATAATGTGAAAATTAAGACGGTCAGTAACAACTTTTACCGAAATGCAATTTTCCTGCATTGGCTATCTGCGCATCGGCACCCGAATCGCAAATAAGTGTAATATTAGTTAAGGATTGTATTTTATTTTATCTATATTATCATTCTTAATTGTGTATATACTTTTTACATTATTATTATTACTATTGTAATGGGTTTATTGCCTGAAATAAAGGAGCATTCATTCATTCATTCATTAGCGCGTAGCTAATAACAGCCCAGTATCTAAACCAACGAAACCGGAATTTAGTGTAAGCTTTTCATTCGTTTTATAAAGCAAGTTCTGCTGTTGTATATTCAAGATTAACTCAGAAACTACTCTACTTTGACGCGGTTATGTTATGTGTTGCTAGGGCTGCCCCTAATTAAGTAGGACCCCATGCAGGTGATCGGCTTTTGAATTTGAACTAAAAATTGGCTGCAAATGACCACTTGGCATCCGCGTTCAGTTTTGACTGGCTAACATTTCACCAATGTAATTATTTAAAAAAAAGACCGGTTTGCACTCCGGGAGTGCCGGCGGAAGTGAAAACTCAGACACATTAAAAGCGCAATATCACTAGTTATAGGAGTCTTAGGAGTGTATTTTAACGACAAAATGAATGTTAATGTTTGCACACGAAATAGTTCAAAGGATGTTTGACCTAGCGCACTACAATTAAGGTTCAGTTTCGAGCAACGACTGTCTTGACGTGCACAGCGCCGCCCCCAAGCCTCGTCCCGAATATCATACCTATATACGGTCACATGACCTCCTACGCTCCTACGCTCCTACACCTGTGGCGAGTTTAACAATTTTTCCCCATCCCAAAAAGTGCACAGCGCCGCTAAAGAAGTTTTCACTTCAAAAAAACTAATACCATATTTTCTCCTCCAGCCAACACAAGTATGCCTGAGAGCGCCAGTGTCAGAATCCCTCCAAAGGCTAAGACGAGATCAGCTACAGAAGTTTGCACAATACCTCATATCGGAACTGCCTCGGCAAGTGCTGCCCACGGCGCAGAGAATACTGGACGAGCTGCTATCAGCGCAGCCGAACCAGATTAACACGACCTGTGGGGCGCCCGACCCAACAGCGGGAGCGTCAGCTTATGAATACACCTCTTGGTTCTTGGATGAGAAGACCTTGCACAACAATATCAATAAGATTTTAGTGAAGTTCTGTGTTCCCGCGCCTATAGTCTTTAGGTAAGTTATTTTTGTAATTCTTATGTACTTTTTCCGTAATTCTTTGTCTTATTTCATTGGCCTAAGGTGCGAAAACGTATACATAGCGTAAACTTTAAAATATCATAGTTTACATGAACGTGCAGGTATCTAGTTAGTAATAAAAATATTAGATATCGCCCATTTCGTACGTTTCGTTTCACAAAAATATGCTTAATTTAGAACCTGTAAAATTCTTACCTACCTTTTTGGACCTTTTTAGAATCTGTATGTGTCCACAATTTAATGTTGTTTATTGTAACGAATAAAATTTCTACTTTTTGTTTCTTTCTTTCTTCTTAAATTTTTAGAGCCTTGCTGGAACGGGAACATTTTTAAAGAATAATCATTTTTAATTATGGTATACTGGTAACTGGGAAGTTTCTGAAAATTGTGTACACAATTAGCGTAAGTATCTAACAAAAATGAACTCAGTTTTGTGACGTCAATTAAGTAGTTACCTATTCGATTTGTATTAAAATGTACTTTTCCTTTTCATTATAACATGTTACTTTAATTTTAAATAATAAATTATTTTTTACATATTTTGTTTGTTTAATGGTCGCCACAAAACTGACACTGAGTTAATTGTTGTAACAATTCATGCTAATTAAGTGCACAATTTTTTGAAAAAGCCTCTTTACGCACGCTTCGGAGCAAAATGCACAAATCGCAAAATGTACACTACACGCAAAATGTAACCAATAGCATAATGTACAATTCGCACAATGTACCCCACGCATATTGTACTGCGTGCTTGTATTGTATATTTTGCGTGTGCGGCTAGTTGCGTATTGCACGTTTCGCGTAATGTGTATTTTGCGAGTGTGCATTTTAGGATATGTACATTTTGCGAATGTACGTTCCGCGTGCTTCACATATGTCAATGCATGCATATGCATCAATATGCGTGGGGTACTTTGTGCGAATTGTACATTTTGCGTGTAGTGTACATTTTGCGTTTTGTGCATTTTGCTCCGAAGCGTTTACGCAGTGTCTTAAAATTAACAATGGCCTTAATTAACACGCTGATTAAAGCATTCAAAGCATTGCAATTCTTTTCCTGTATTCCATATTGCCGCAATACGGTCTCTTATTATGTTATTACTTTAGATTTTTAGAATGTCGTAACCTGTTAAAGATTCCTTTGTTAGTGAGTACAGGAATTAAGTATGTCATGTCATGTGGAATTATGTACATTTTCTGAGAAATGTGGGCATTGACTTCAGTCGGAACTGATTTTGAATAAAGTAATTTTGAAACGGGAAACTGCATAAATGAATGAAAACCAGACGAATGAAGTATTTTTTAATAAATTTACGTAGGATAGTAACCTTTCAAGCTCCATTCACTTTGAACAATCAGTGTTATTGAACTGAAACGCATTATTTAAATGTATGAGTACTATCGCCGTAAAATATGTGTCTTGTAAATATTGTGAAGAATCGGCGTTTAAAATATTTCTCGGCTGAAAAGTAAAATTGAGGAAATTCCGTACTCCATCGTCCAAGAGATGTCGCGTCAATGCGCAATATTAGTAACTTGTTTGGTTGTCTTTAGATAATCTGAGCGGCTTTAGCGAAACTAAAACAATGTTCGTTCGTGTATCTCCCTCTCTGTTGCACTCGCTACGATACACAAACGTTTGAAAAGACACAGGAACGCTTTACTATCTAGGTTTACTCCAGTTGATTTGTTTAGGTACCAGTCCAATTCATGAGCGATGCATAAAGCTTAAGTTTTATAGTAACGAATTAAACCAATACGGGGGGCTATCATTATCACGACGCGCGACGATCGAAGTTCGTATATATATCTATCGTTCGAATTATTTAAGTGCGATATAGATGAAGATATTCGAAGATGGATCTTCAATTTTCGTGGCTATAACTCAGGGGAGGACCTTACGAGGGGCGGCTGGTAAGTCCTAAGCCTATAGTAGAAAAAAACAATATATAAAAAATAACTTATGTTTATTATTCAATATAATCTCCCTCTAATTCAATGCATTTTTTACATTTTTGATACAATGCTTTTAGGCCGTTAAAAAAATATTCTTTAGATTGGCCTTCAAAATGCTCCTCTACAGCCGCCTTCATCTCTTCATCACTGCCAAATCTCTTTCCCCGTAACTCTCTCTTTAAGTTACTGAACAGAAAATAATCGCTAGAGCCTGCCTCGCAACCCGGGCGGTGTGAACGGGTGCATTGTCTTGCAAAAACAAAATGCCTTTCCTTAATTTACCCCTCCTTTTCTCAACTACCGCTTCTCGCACCTGTCTCAATAGATTAGCATAATAAAGTGCATTTATTGTAGAACCTTTGGCCAAATAATCTATTAAGAGAATGCCATCACAGTCCCAAAACACAGTAGCCATTAACTTAGATGCCGATTTTTGCACTTTAAACTTCTTCGGTGGTCTTTCACCCTTTTCAATCCACTGCATGGATACAGACTTACACTCCGGATCATACTGCCTGATCCATGTTTCATCAACAGTTACTATTCGGGAGCAAACTTCATCTATACCATCTCCGCACAGATCTAAAAACGCCTGGGAAGTTTCAACACGACGTTCTTTATCGAACGCCGTCAGCATTTTCGGTACCCAGCGAGCACTGACCTTAGTCATGTTCAAATGTTCATGTAAAATCTCCCCAACCCGTTCTTTACTAATGCCTACAGTATCAGCTATTTGCCAAACCTTAACTCTCCGGTCTTCTAATACTAATTTTCTGACTTTTCTTACTTTTTCTTCAGTCACCACCGATATTGGCCTCCCTGAACGGGGATCGTCTTCAATCGCTCCCTACCCAGTTTAAATAAGCGACTCCACTTTTTGACCGTAGCATAAAAAGGTCCAGATGCACCATAAATACTAGCCATTTCTTCAAAAATACATTGCGGTGATTTAGCACTTTTTGTAAGGAACTTAATTACAGCACGGTGCTTAATTTTCGTAATATTTGTTGATAATTTAGACATGGTGGACTTTTCCGTTGAATATGTCAAGAAAAATTCAAACAAATATGACATGATTTTGTTTTTAATAATTTGTTTTAAATGGCCTTTCTAGTGGCCAGTACTATAAACGCATATACGACCTCGAAATACCATAGGCTTAGGACTTATCAGCCGCCCCTCGTACAAGCACTCATAGTTAGGTTCAGTGACATATTGTGGTGAACATTTTGTCAGCCAAGAGTGTAGTCTAGTAGTAGAATGTATAGTAAAGTTTAGAGGGCCGACTATGGATTTTGCCTACTAGTCGGCCGCCTAGAAGGGCGACTAGTCGGCTAGGCCGAGTGTGGACTTCGGCTAAGTTCGGGTGCAATCGGGGAAGTTCGTTTCGCTTTGCCGTCGCGCTGTCTGCATGCCGTCAAAGTACCAAATGTGATTTTAAATCTGTTTGGAGTAAAATATAAAATGAATGGTAAAACATGGCTGTTTACTTATTTCATGTCTCGTTTTCCTGTAATCCATAAAGTGCCGACTACAAATGAGGCCGGATAGTCCGGCTTTGGTCGGTACATCTCTAGTAAAGATATGTATACACTTTCGCCCCTTGCAATAGAACAATCGGAAACACCTTTGTGCTGCCGTAACACAAGCAATTGACAACATTTCAAAATATGTAGGCATCAGCCTAAATCGAAAACCATTTCGGTAAATATCTTATTTGAACGTAATAAAGTGGTCTTCCCATTTTTATTTTTACTGGTTTCCGAGAAAATCACAAAAACTGTAAAACGCGGTATACCCCGTGCGTGACGTCATTCCTACGACTGTTGAGTGAAAGATGTGGACAGGTGCCATAGAGAGGCAAAATAATGACGTCATATTTTACTTACGACCTATTGGAATTCAAAACTTTTAATTTTGATATTTTTGGATGAAAATAAACATTAAGGGAGAAATAAAAAAACACGTATACCTTAAAAATCAATTTTCTATTGAACTAAATCATAAAATAGCCCACATAACAAAATTAAATGTTGTCAATTGTTCCAGTGACGTAAACTACCTAAGCACAAGCGCGCCGCCGGCCGCGGCCGAATGGTCGTCCCTGCTCCGTCCTTTACGCGGGCGAGAGCCGGAGGGGATGTGGAATCTGCTGTCCATAGTGCGGGAAATGTTCAAGAGGAGCGACAGGAATGCTATACCACTCTTGGAGATCATCACTGAGGAGGTCATGGCGTGTGAACAGGTAAGTCGTAGTGTTTTTGGTTTATATTTAAAATAGTGACTATCCCGCGAGTCTGTTTTTGTCTATAACTACTTTTATCTACGCACATATCATTAGTGCTCTAAAATGCATTCAGAAACCGTAGGAAATGACCAGCATTACTACAACCGATTTTACTATGAGAACTTTCTTGTCTGTGGTAGTAGGGAAAATCTGTACTGTAATTTTGATAATTTGTATCGTTATGAGTTTAAATTTGGAACAGCTGTCAAAACTCAAGTGGGTCTCTATTCTAGTATCCATAGATATTAAAACAGTTATCGATACGAAACGTCAATTTAGTACGTTCTTTAATACAAACCGTACGACATTTGATGTCGAGTGATAAAGCTTGAACACGCCAAAACGTAGCCCACGTTTACATAAACTAACAAATAAAAAAATATATAGTCTATAATTCATGAAGATTTTTATTGTGTTTGTCTACAATGTTAATGTACATTTTAAAAACAGATACACAGGTTTAATTATAATTAGAATATGCCATCATGCGTACTTTGCGTCGAATGCGGCTCATAAGGGTTTGCACAGCAGTATCGGGGTACTTTTTGCTAGCTCAAGTCCATTTTTTTTGCAATTCCGCAGCTGATTTAACTTGTCCGCCTTTCTTTTTTAAAATTCCTTTCATTATGGATCAATATTCTTCGATAGGCTTGAGTTCAGGGCAGTTCGGAGGATTGCACTGGTACCACAGAAACCGCATTCTGTTCATACCATTCTGTCACTGCTTTATAATAGTGGCAGCTCGCAAGATCAGGCCAAAACAATGGTTGTGAGGTATGACTTCTTAAAAAGGGTAGAAGACGCTTTTGCAAACATTCTTTTTTATATATTTCACCGTTTACTGTCCCTGTTGTGATGAACGAACGACTTCGTTTGCCACAACTACAAATGGCTTGCATAACAAGAACTTTTTTGGAAACTTCGATCCCATTTTCTTTTTGCAATCTTCTGGAGCGTTTTTACGACTCGTAGACGTGTAAAATTCTTGCCCAGGTATCTGTTTGAAGTCTGCTTTTATGTACGTTTCGTCATCTAATACAACGCATTCAAATTTTGTTAAAAGTTCATCATACAATTTTCGTGCCCTTCTTTTTGCGGATAAATTCTGCTGAGCATCGCGATTAGGTGCAGCTTGGGTCTTGTACGATCTTAATCCGGCCCTGGACTTAACTTTCTGTATGTAAGATTGCGACATTTGTACCTTTTTTGCGACATCACGTGATGATAACTTTGAATGATAACTTTCGGATCCGCTCTAAAAAGCTGCAAGACTCGGGCTTCCCTTTTTTGTCATTTACTCCTTGCTTACCTCGCTTCCTGGCTTCCGTTCTAACGTTAAACGTTCCCGAAACGTTTTTGGACCGAACATACGGTGGATTGTGGATATTTTAACAAGTTTGCTAGAGATCTATAGCTTAAATGTGGATTTTCTGTTTGTGTGAGCAAAATGTTTTCACGCTGCTGATATTCAGAGCTCGCCATCACGAAAACAAATGAAAGAATGAGACTCTGTCATAATATTTTTTAATCATCATATCATGGAGATTTTAAAATAAGTACTAAATAGTTGGTATACGGTATAAATAAATAAATATAAGCACTTATGTGCGCCCACGTTTTGGCGTGTTCAAGCTTTATGAGTATAGGGACTTTGTCTATGATTTAAAAAAAAAACATTCGTCATGACGGATGATCGAATTGCCGCCATTGCTGTTACTTACTACTACTTATGATATGTGTGTAGATAAAGTAGTGTATGCAACTGTACATAATTAGGCCTTAAAACACTCGTGTGATCCTATTATGAAACTCGCTGATGCGAGTTTCATAAAACCACACTCGTATTTTAAGGCCTCTCATTATGGATCAGTCGCATAAACTACTATTTTATACTCGTCGACCATAATGTGTGAAACACCAAACTTAAATCACATACTTTTTTACTATGGAGCTCCCAACTCAACATTTCATAACTGTAGAGACCTAAACCTGAGACCTACTAAAATAAAATTGACCAATCACGTGGCACCTTTACTTAACTATAATGTATTTGACCAATAGGACACCGTCATGAGAAAATCAAAGCTTAAGTAGACTTCAACGCACAAAAAAGAAAATACCGTTGGTTGCACTTCGTTTATATAGATAAAAGATACCAAGTTTGTTTAATTAGTTCTGTTGACTCGTAGAAAAAGTATTGTATACAATAGTTATATAATTAGCTTTTTAAGTCTCGTACCTTAATTAGGCCACTCAGCAAGCTTCGTGGCCTAAACGTGGTACTCGACTGAAAAAGCATACATTATATAACGATTGCATAAAATACTAATTATGCACTCAGCAAGCTTCGTGGCCTAATTAAGGTACAAGACTTAAAAAGCTAATTATATAACTATCGTATACAATACTTTTTCTACGAGTCAACAGAACTGATTAAACAAACTTGGTATCTATTGAAAACGAAGTGCAACCAACGGCTTTTTCTTTTTTGTGCGTTGATGTCTATTTACCTTTTTGTACTCGTCGATTAAAATCTGTGTATTAAGATTTCATAGAGAATACTGCAACGTCACTCTTTTCGTCATTGAATAGTCTATGTTAGTTCCGAAACAACCGAAATAACTTTTTCGATACGCTCTAGACAATCGAAAAAAATTTGAAAATAGAACTTCGTATTTCAATAATATGTGTCCTTGATCCGATACAAAATTGCCAATCTATGGCGTTTCGGTACGATGCAGCGTCGCGTCGACTGTCAAAAATCTACTTAAACTGGCTGCTGTATCCAGGGCATGAAAAAAATAAAAATAAACTACGCCTTGTGATTGGCCAATCACAGCACAGTACTGCAACATTACGGACGCCGGTGGTGTGATTATCTATGGATTATCTTGTGTAAAAGATTTCGGATATTAGAACTAGACAATATAGTACTTACGAAGCGATATTTAGTTTTCGTATTAATGACTTAAATTATTAATTTTAATGAACTCGTACAAAAAGTATTGTTCACAATACTGTCATAATCAAGCTTTTTAATCTCGTACCTTACTTAGGCCACTCAGCAAGCTTCGTGGCCTAAACACGGTACTTGACTAAAAAGCTCTCTATTATAACACGATTGTGAAAAATACTATTTGACTTTCTCATGACGGCGTCCTATTGGTCAAATACATTATAGTTCAGTAAAGGCGCCACGTGACTGGTCAATTTCATTACAGTTGTCTCAACAGTTATGAAATGTTGAGTTGGGAGCTCTATAGTAAAAAGTATGTGATTTAAGTTTGGTGTACGAAGTCTTATTTCAAACATTAAGGTCGACGAGTATAAAAAATACTATTTTATTTTATTTGAAAACGGGACTCTACTAAAATCTATATGATTAACGAACCTGCTCACAAAAATTCACGAGAAACTATTGACAAATGCAACCTGTAGCGGGAAAGTGGGACATCCGGACGTCTGGACATGGGTGAGGACCAAATTCTTGGCAGGTGGTTAGCCTTGTAAATCGGTAGCAGTTAAAAGTTCCGTTGAGACACAAAACTTAACCATAGGATTGTATGGGTAATTTTTGTGCCACAACGGAACTATTTGCACTTTTTATTGGCATTATGTAATGTTTTCTTTACTGAAAATAAACTATTTTTCTTCTTAGTTAGTTTTTAGAAAATGCTGTGACAGCACTCTGTCACAGCATTTGCTACTGCCCGGGGACCGCACTTCGATTTACCTCTCTGTCACAAGATTCTACAAAAAAAATAGTTTATAAAAGAGTTACAGGTTAGAGAAAATGAAGAAATGATGTGGTACAATCCATACTAATATTATACATGGGAAAGTGTATGTGTGTGTTTGTTTGTTTGTTTGTCCGTCTTTCACGGCAAAACGGAGCGACGAATTGACGTGATTTTTTAAGTCGAGATAGTTGAAAGGATGGAGTGTGACATGGGATAGTCTTTTATCCCCGAAATCATCCCCCAAGGGGGTGAAATGGGGGGGAGGGTTAAAAGTTTCTATGAAGCTGCGATATAAGCGGACGGAGTCGCGGGCAGAAGCTAGTATTTGTATATAAAAGGAATAACGAGGTACATTTACATCTACACTACTATCATAAAGGGAAAGGTTTGATTGTTTGTTTGTATTGAATATATTCCAAAAATACTGGACCGATTTGAAAAATTCTTTAACCATTAGAAGCCGACATTATCCCTGACGAGCATAGGCTACTTTTTACAACGGGAAAATGCTTAATTCCTACGGGAAAACGGTAATAGGATAAAGACTGTATCGTTAAGTATAAAGACAAGTAAAACCTGGTCTAACTGTGGATATGTGTATTATTTTGCATTACTATGTTCTAGGGGTTTGAACTGAGGGTTTTTTAAAGCCATATCTGATATATAAGGTTTTTACTTTCTTTTTTTTAGGGACTTTATGATGCTTTCAATATCGTCTAGCAAATTCATTGCGGACAAGCCTATCGAACTTAATTTGAGACTATTTCACTGACTCCTTGGTACGATTTAAAGAAAAAAAAAGGTTAAAGAGCTGCCTCAACATGTTATCTAAGTGATCTCTCTTCACGATTGGTCAATTGAGCAGCTGCGAAATAAATGTGGTGTTTTTTTATTTTTACATAAGCGGGTCGTTCTTCTTTTTAACCGACAATGAATCGTCTTTTTTCTGTTTTTTGCGTTTTACAACTATTGATAATGATGGTTTTAATGTTTGATTTTAATAAACGTTGCATGTATTTTTTATTAGGACTAATTCATGATTCTTTCCGTGGCGATAATCCAGTCCAAAAAGGTTGAGGGTGGTGGGGTCCTTGTTGCTATCAAAAAGACCTTTAGCGCTGTTTGTCGGGATACTTGGGAGTCCGAGTTGGAGGATATCTGGCTAACAATTACTCCCTCTCATAGTAAATCGTGTACATTACATATATGTGTTTGCTATCTTCCGCCTGACTTGCAACTGCACAATCTACAGTCTTTTTATTTTAATTGCCAAAAAAACATACTCAACGCTGCCGACGGTGACCATTTTCTATTGATTGGCGATTTTAACACTACTCACTTAATATGGACACACGCTATAACGTCGAATGAATTAGTTCCACAGAGTCCTCAGGATAGAAAATCACACATGTTATTGGATTTCATGTCGTTGTGTAGCTTGAAACAATTAAACGGTATACCTAACAAGAATGGGCGATACCTCGATCTTGTATTATCAACTTTGAATTGCATTAAGGTATATGGCGCTGAACCGATGACTAGGCTGGATGGTCACCATCCGTCTATTGCCATTGACATCCCTCGGCTGCAAGTGGGACGCACCATGACTGCTAACTATACTAAAAGACTTAATTTTAATAAATGTGACTTCTCCAAGATTCGTAGTGATTTATTATTGGTTGATTGGGATTCGTTGCTCGGTTCGTCAGATGTGGACATCTGTACTAATTTGTTCTATGACACATTGTATGGCATAATTAAAAAACACACCCCTTTGCACAAGAACAAATCTTGTTACAACTACCCTGCATGGTATAGCAACGCATTAAAATGCTGCCTTGAGGAAAAACATAAATATCACAAATTATTTAAAAAATATGGTAACCCTCGTGATTACGACGTTTTTTCTATTCTCCGTAAGAGAAGTAAGAACATGATTGATAGGTGTCACAAGGTTTTCTTATCTTCCGTCGAGGAGGCGCTTCAACATGATGTAAAAGCTTTTTGGCGTTATGTAAAAAATAAAAAGGGTCAGTCAACAATACCTCAACAAATGACATGTGGCCACTTAGTGGCCTCTGATTGTCCAGCTATTTGCAATCTCTTCTCTTCCTATTTTGGGTCTGTCTTTGAACCTTCTACAAGTCCATTGTCAGGTACGGGTATGGCTCCTTTTGATGATGATTTAGGCAGCGAATCTTTTTGTAGTATCTCTATTTGTACACAGAAAATAGCCCAAAAAATTAATTCTCTCGACCGAAAGAAGGGCGCTGGGCCAGACGGCATTCCTCCGTCATTTGTAGTTTCGTGTGCCAAGGAACTGTGTTTTCCACTTCATCTGTTATTTAATAAGTCATTGCAATCTGGAACTTTTCCATCGGTGTGGAAAATGGCTCACATTGTCCCTATTCACAAATCGGGTGACAAGTCATGTTGTGAAAATTACAGGCCCATAAGTATTCTGTCATGTATGGCCAAGCTCTTTGAATCCCTCGTCTATGATTACTTGTACAATCACTTCAGAATATTTTTGTCATATAGTCAACATGGCTTTGTTAAAAACAAGTCCACTGTCACAAATTTATTAGAATATAAAAATTTCCTTTGTACCAATTTTGCAGTTAGAGGGCAGGTCGATTCCATTTACACGGATTTTTCAAAGGCATTTGACAAGGTTGACCATAGTATACTTTGTCATAAACTTGCGTTGTACGGGATACACGGTAGTTTGTTCAGATGGGTTTGCTCATATTTAAATAAAAGAAGTCAACTGGTAGCTATTAACGGATTTTTGTCCGCTCCTGTGACTATAACATCGGGTGTGCCTCAAGGATCGCACTTAGGACCATTACTCTTTATTGTTTTTATAAACGATTTGGTGAGCCGTCTGTCTTGCCATTCTCTCTTATACGCGGATGACTTGAAAGTTTATACTAGCGTTAACAGTCCTTCTGACTGCTCAATGCTGCAAAGGGATCTAAACTATATCTCAGTCTGGTGTGTCAGTAACCGCATGTTTTTGAATGTAAGTAAATGCTTTGTAATTTCTTTTTCTAATAAAAAACAAAAATTCTTATACGACTATGCCTTGGCTGGTCAGAAGCTTGCTCGCAAAACGGTTGCTAAGGATCTAGGTATTTGGTTTGATGAACAACTGAATTTTAAATTTCATTACGAGGTTATTACAAAAAAAGCTAACCAATTGCTTGGATTTATTCTTCGAATTACCAAAGACTTTAAGAGACCTTACAGCTTACTTTGTCTCTTTAACAGTCTCGTGCGTAGTGTTCTTGAGTATGGTTCCACTGTTTGGTCTCCGTTTTACGCCGTTCATTCTAACAATATTGAACGAGTTCAGAAGAGGTGCCTTAAAATTATGTCGTATCGATACAAACACGACCTGAAACACCAGAGCTATGACCAGCGACTGTGTTCTTATGGCATTTGCTCCCTTGCATCTCGTCGTCTACTACAGGATTTATTATTTCTGCACAAACTTCTCCATTCCAATATTGACTCACCGGAAATCCTGTCGCTTGTTACGTTCAATACACCCCGATTTAGATCCCGTGCTCCTAAAACGTTTGCTCTCCAGGTATATAGGAACAATACTTCTTTTTACAACCCCATTGTCAGAATGTGTCGTCAGTATAATGACTTGGTATCGAAACACAGTGAGATTGATATTTTTAACTCACGACTTATGACATTTAGGAGACAGTTAGTCGGAATTCTCTGTCATCGTGCCTCTAAACGTCCTAACCTCTTAACTTAACTTCAATTAAGATTGGTAAAATTAGTGTTCTATGTTCTATGTTAATAATATTACTTTTATTTGGTACTTTTATTTGGTACTTTTATTTGGTTATCTTTTGTTTTTTTTTTTTTCTTTTTCTGCTCATACATATATGTAAACATAAAATAATAATACATACTTATGATCTAGTTCGCATGCTTAAGCATATTGTTATGTATTATTTTAGTGTAGTTTTAGGATAGTTTTCGCTCGTTGTTACTTGTAATCATGCTGTGCATACATGTTTTGGATGGCATTCCTAACCAGATCCCCCGATTTATCTTGTACAATCTATGTTATGAATGTTATCTGTTTTGTGTGCCTAATAAATAAATAAATAAATAAATAAATAAATAGATAAATAGATAATGTTTTTTCATTATGGTGGTTTTTCCATAGAATCGCGTGACAGAGTGGTAATCCAAAATGTGGTCCCCGCAGAAAACGACCACTCTGTCACAGTATTTTCTGTAAAACTATCATAGAGAAAAAAACATTATCGCCACGGAAAGAATCATGAATTAGTCCTAATAAAAAATACATGCAACGTTTATTAAAATCAAACATTAAAACCATCATTATCAATAGTTGAAAAACGCAAAAAACAGAAAAAAGACGATTCATTGTCGGTTAAAAAGAAGAACGACCCAAATACGGATTTTCCACGTACTTTTCGGATTCTCTTAAATTTCTGATGCAAGCGAAATGAGGGAGACAGCTAAAAGAATCAGCTAAAAACCAAAGCCTAACGGAAATTCATGGCGTTGATCTATCACTAGAGCGGGTCGATAGAAACGCTCCATGGTAGTTATATTGGATGCCAAAGTCAGAACTGTCGTAATAGTACGGCGGAAATTGGCCAATTTTGACAAAAGTCCTGGACACGTCTTCTATATACCTAAAACTGGTATGGATGTGTTCCTTGTTGTCTCCAGAGTACGAATCTACCGGTTTTAGTTAAGGGAGAGGGGGACGGACATAGCTGTGACGTCATAAACATGGCGGCCGATGCTCATCGATTTTTGTTAAAAACTCGGGTTCTATTTTACTGATTGCTTCGTGTGAGGTGTCATTTGAAAGCATATTAAACGTACTATAATTGATTCTTTGAACGCTATGACGTACAATCAACGGTTTTCAAATTATTAGAAAAAATATGACTTTTTTACCGCGCGCGTTTGAATGAGTACTGATAAAACACGCTTGTAACTCAATAAATAATAACTTTAGCGCAATTAAAGTTATAATAAAAAAGATAAGCCATTTTATAAGCTTTCCAAAAATATAGACTTTGTTGGTGTACCTTAATAAATAACCAAGAAATAAAACATTTTGTTAATTACGCACCGATTAACTATCACCACGCTTGACTCTGCTAGCGATCGCTGGCGTCACATAGCGCCTTTAGAAAATCTTTTTTTTTTCTGAGTAATTATAATGTCATGATACGCACCTAAAGCAGTAAAATGAAGGCCACCTCAGTAATTTTGTAGCCCGAGCCGAAGGCGAGGCGAGTACTCTGAAGCGTACATTTCCACCCCCCATACACAATGTTACGTCTTCTTTTGGCTGTCAAGTGAGATTGTTATTGCCAATTTACGTCCGGGTGATGTAAAATTAGTCGAGTTCCTAGCATTACATTGAAAATAAAATAAAGAAACACTTAAAGCAAGCAGCTTTATTAGAGAATTAGGCAAATTAACTTTAACCATAAATTATAAATACTAATACACACTCTGAGAAAATAAAACTTCAAATCAAATAAAACTTCCTGTATTGGCTTTGATATCCCTCGTTGGAAGGCAATAATTTGAGTACCATGGAATGTCCCTTTACCATCTGTCGTCTCTTCAAGGATGTCAATATTATCGGTAGCAAACTGAACAAATTTCCCCGACACCAGATTTTCTGGAATGTAAACCTTGCTATTTTCCTGATACTTCTGTAATAAATGGTTAGCCAATGACGTCTCAATTCGTCGAACAGTGTCGTAATCAACACAATTCCCAGCAGCATGAAGGTGATCTATTACATTTTTAGATCTTGTGGCCTGGTGTATCGTTAGTGCAATCCCTATGTGTTTAGGCGTTAGTTTTTTTGTTGAAAGCACAAACTATATCTTGGCCAATACTTAGTGACTCCCTTTCCAAGTCAGTGTCAGATTTTTTCTCGTTACTCAAAATTAGATTAAGTAACATTTGCAAGCTTTCTGGAACAATTCGAGCAGCAGCAGTGCTGGTTATGTCTGTTATATTATTTTCTAAGCCTTCCACCAATGGCAAATCTTGTTTAATTTTTGAGAAACATGGTAAAACATTCTTGCCATGAGTTGATTTTCGTATCCCATTACCGTATTGGTCGATAATGTATCATAAGTGATGTTTTCGTTTTCACGACACAAACGTTTTAAGGCTAGAACAGCGAGTGCGTCTGGTATTTTAGGAAAAATGAGCGTTGATTCATTTTGTTGATGCTGACGGACTGTTTCTATTTTGACCCCGTAATGATCGATGATCTTGTTGAGTAACAAAGACTATCGGTAATTGGCATTTTCTTTACCCAAACCAATCAAGATATTATTGTATGTATCACATAGACTCCTTAGTGCATATACGTGTCCAGTCGCAAATCCAGCATCGACTTTTTTGATGAATTCTCTAAAAGCTGTACTGTATAGATCTTCTGACTTCTCAGATTTACTTTGATACTTGTACAGACAAGAACAATGATATTTGGTACATACACACACCTAAAAGAATATATAATAATCATACATACACATAATTTAAAGGTTTTATTACCTTTAAATATCATTGTTCTTGTCTGTACAAGTATCAAAGTAAATCTGGGAAGTCAGAAGATATTTATACTTTAGAAGTTTTATTTGATTTGAAGTTTTATTTTCTCAGTGTATTAGTATTTATAATTTATGGTTAAAGTTAATTTGCCTAGTTCTCTAATAAAGCTGCTTGCTTTAAGTGTTTCTTTATTTTATTTTCAATGTAATGCTAGGAACTCGACTAATTTTACATCACCCGGACGTAAATTGGCAATAACAATCTCACTTGACAGCCAAAAGAAGACGTAACATTGTGTATGGGGGGTGGAAATGTACGCTTCAGAGTACTCGCCTCGCCTTCGGCTCGGGCTACAAAATTACTGAGGTGGCCTTCATTTTACTGCTTTAGGTGCGTATCATGACCTTATAATTACTCAGAAAAAAAAAGATTTTCTAAAGGCGCTATGTGACGCCAGCGATCGCTAGCAGGGTCAAGCGTGGTGATAGTTAATCGGTGCGTAATTAACAAAATGTTTTATTTCTTGGTTATTTATTAAGGTACACCAACAAAGTCTATATTTTTGGAAAGCTTATAAAATGGCTTATCTTTTTTATAATAGCTTTAATTGCGCTAAAGTTATTATTTATTGAGTTACAAGCGTGTTTTATCAGTACTCATTCAAACGCGCGCGGTAAAAAAGTCATATTTTTTCTAATAATTTGAAAACCGTTGATTGTACGTCATAGCGTTAAAAGAATCAATTATAGTACGTTTAATATGCTTTCAAATGACACCTCACACGAAGCAATCAGTAAAATAGAACCCGAGTTTTTAACAAAAATCGATGATCATCGGCCGCCATGTTTATGACGTCACAGCTATGTCCGTCCCCCTCTCCCTTAACTAAAACCGGTAGATTCGTACTCTGGAGACAACAAGGAACACATCCATACCAGTTTTAGGTATATAGAGGAGATGTCCACGAAAATCGTGAAGGAGACGACTTTTTGCGATTTTGCCACCGTACTATAAGTAACATACCATATTCTTTATAGGCCACCATGCATAGATCCAAACCTTTTTTTTAACTAAAAGAAATCATTACACTATGCCCAGATGTTTCGCTTTACGAATCATGTGTAATTGCGGCTCGCATAGTACGATTTTTTTTTGTGTAATATCGTTTTGATCGCACATTGTAAATTTTGTTGTATATTTGTCAGCAATCGTTAATGTTACTCGGGAGACTTGAGTAAATTTTGTCTAAACGATATGCTTTATGTCGAGCTCCCAGGACGAAATGTGTACCTTGTTAAAGCATTAATTAAACACATGAGTAATTTTCATATAAAAATGTAATACCAAAAAAAAACGGCTAAGTAAAGTTGTCTTTATACTTAACGATACAGTCTTTAACGGGTAGTAAGAATTATCCTTCCATACTTATCTTTTTCACATAACGTCTAATCGTGCGAAGCCGGGCCGAGCGGCTAGTTTATAAATAAAACATAACAAGAAAGAGCGGCTCTAATGACTCTTAGAATATGGGTAAGGGACAAACTAAAAAACCGGCCAAGTGCGAGTCGGACTTGCGCAAGAAGGGTTCCGTACCATTATCTATAAAAACACTAAAAGAAAAGTTTGTTGTATGGGAGCCCCCCTTAGTTATTTATTTTATTTTGTTTTTATTATTTGTTATTATAGCGGCAACAGAAATACATCTGTGAAAATTTCAACTGTCTAGCTATCACGGGTTTTGAGTTACAGCCTGGTGATAGTGGTGATAGACAGACAGACGGACAGCGAAGTCTTAGTAATAGTGTCCGGTTTTTACCCTTTGGGTACGGAACCCTAAAAAGAAGAATGACCCAGCTGCCCTTACTTGGTGGAGGTGCGGCCTTACAGTAAAATGTGTGCTATTTATGGTTTCAGATCATAGTGTGGTGGTACAGCACGAAAGCGGCGCTGGTGGCCTGGGGCGGCGGCGGCAAGCACGGCGGCAGCGGCAACTCTGCTGCGCAGCACGCCTGCTCTTCCTTGTGCGATGAGGTATTCGTTTATTTTCATCACACTTGCTCGTCAACGGCGTTTTTACTTGCGTGCGTACAGAGCAGTTATAGCCGTTTTAGCTCCCACGGGATGTTAAGTTTAGTTTTAAAATATAGAACCCACTCATACTTCACTTCGGACTGAGGATGTTTCCAATCAGCCAAGGTGTATTTCATATCTTCAAAAGTTTGCTACAACCAACTTTTAATATGTATAAAACATATCTTTATATTAAATTCGACTGCAATTTAATGTTTAATATGTAGTTAAGTGTCTACGTAAAACGTTTTAAGTGTTTTTAAATCGTGGCTGTATACCGAAGGGTCTTTGCCATACGCGCCTCACGTCAAATTCAACAAAATGGACGACTAACATGTTGCAGTTTTTATTACGAATTGCATTAATTTCTTCTAAAATGTATTTGTTTCCTCGCAAATGTGATGAAAAACATTGTGTATAACACGGGGGCGTAAGAATATTGCAAACTCGAGTCATCAAAAGCCCTCCGCCTTCGGCGTCGGGTTTCTGATAGACTCTTGTTCGCAATATTCCACTTACGCCCCTCGTTAAACAATGTACTATCATGCCATCACATACAGTTATATAACATTTACGTCATACTTGGCCATAATGCGAGCTGCATACTGCGCGTACGGGAAAACTCGCATTGTGGCCTGGTGAAGACGTAAAATTTTGTACTCAACACGGGCGGTAATTCGTAAAGCCCCAGAGCACATATTTATGGTCCTCACCTTCCACACACAAACAATAATGTACTATTACATGATACCCCGCCCCACCGGCGCAACAGAAACTTACAATTACACAATTATTACAAGCTTAAGGCGCCGTAGGTTCAGCGAAGTTAAGAGAACGAGAGTTTTTGAAACAATGTAATGCGTCTGATTATAATAATATGGTTTCAAAAAAATAGTAATCTTGAGGCTTTTCTGCAGGGAGATCAGTGATTCGAAACATGATTAAGCAATTTTCGCTCTATAGAAAATCAAGAACATTGGTCTAAAAGGGTCTAAAATACACTTAGAACATTCGTAACAAATTATGCACAAAAGCTAATAATATTAAAATGGCTTCTAAAAATCGGCAATATCATGTTTCAGAGAAATCTGTGATTACTTTTTTATTTATTTGAACGGCCAAAAAATTACAATTAAAAAAACATGATATCTCGCTCACGCTTATGCTCAATGAGAGGGAGAGAAGAATGAACCTACGGCGCCTTAAAACTTAATAATGGATTTATTACAAAAGAGACCTATACTAGTTTAGCTGAAAAGAAGGGTATAGTAACATTTTTCGAGTAGGATTTTTTTAGATGGGTTGGTAAACATTTTCTCGCTTTTTTCCTCATTTATACTGTCGTCGATTTTATTATAAATTTTTACTGACATCGCATATGGCACTAGTAATAGGCTGTTGTCCACTAGAATTCCCTAGCCTGATACCCCAGGGGAAAAAAACGGTTAGGTTGTTAGGTGAACTGCGACCCTACAGCGCGCGAGCCGAGTGAAGCGAGCGTGACGCGGTAGCGTCCGGCGAAGCGCCATAACCGAACATTATATTTTTTTCCTAGTTGATTATAAAATAATTGCCGCTAGGTTCCCCTGGGTATTGATGTGCCAGCGAGAACGTTCTCATTCTCGAGAATTCCTTTCCAGAGAAATTTCCGGGAAATTTCAATCGTTCTCGAGAACGTTTCTCCGCGGAAAAAATTAGAAGGTTTAAAAGTAGATTTGTTTTTAGGTTATTACATTTATAGTTACTTATATAATGATAACAAATGAGTTTTAAATCTAAAAAGGTCTTTATCTGCGGTGCAACATTCACACAGATTTCTGCAATTACATTGTATGCTAACATCTTTATTTTTTATTTAAAGGGTCAGACATCAATGTATTCAGTTTAGCGTGGTATTTTTCGATTAGTTCGGTCTAAGTATAGAGTAGACAAAGACAATAGGGCATGCACCTATACGATAAGGGTCACTTATTAACATGGTGGTGGGAGAAGCAGGTAAGCACCTAGATTGACGATATATCAGTATCTGTTAAAGCAGTTACAGACTATGATATATCAGACAGAAAGTAAAAATTAAACCAAGAAATATAGTTTTAGACTATTTTAGAACCGTGAACGAAAACGATCGTGCAAATTATGTGTGCATGTTTTGTGTTGCAGTATATACTTGTAAAAACTTTAAAAGGTTTGCCAAACACATCGTTAAGAACTGTACACTATCCCCAGTTGAAGTGATTTCGTTTTGATTAATAGCTTTTAATTGTGAATTGTTTCGTAATTGGTAATAATTGCATATGCACGTTTTAAAAATTCTTTGTATACTTTTTTAAACATTAATAGTACCTCCCCTCATAGTTAAATGAGAAATATTTACAATAAATAATATAGTTCCATATTGATTACGTTTTATTTTATCCTTACAAGCAAAATATCTACAGGAAAGTTACTGTGACACCGATCTCGAGAGAATATTTCCGAGAACGTTCTCGAGAAATTCCCGGGAAGAGAGAGAATTTCTTTGATATGGTATTCGAATATTAATAATCAATTAATCAGTGCCTAATAAAAGCCTCTAAAACCCAGTAAAAGAAAAATAATAGAAGAAAAAGTTGAATTTCTGATACTTTCTCGATAATTTCCGATTGGGAGAACGTTTCCGAGAACGTTCTCGATCGATTTCTCTGTTCTCGGGAAATTTCGAGAACGGCACATCACTACCCCTGGGTGATCGGGGTGGATAACGTGAGTTATAGGGGTGTAGACACAAAATAAAATAATCAATAGTACTATATTTTCTCGAAAAAGGGTTAACAATGTAGTCAAATGGAGAAAAAAAGCAATGCAATAGGATAAGTAATCATAATCACAAAGTTATAAGTATCCAAAGTTTTAAGCGGGGGTTTATTCTGTCTCTTTTCCGCAAAACGCGCCTTCATATGAAACGATTGTCATTTACTATGACGCTTGCAGATTGTGATGTCACTAACTGCGAGCGTTTTCTCTCTGTAACAAGCAATATTAAAATGGTTGTAGCTCCGTAATTATTTGAGATATATGAATGGGATTTTCGTCACTCCTTTTTTCCTTCTTTCTTTTGGAGTAATAATAAGTTTGGAATCTACATCCGTATTAGCCACTAGCCACACACCTGTGGTTTTCTGAGACAGCACAATACAATTACTCTTTATTGCACATCTCTCACCAACAAAGCAGATTATGAGAAACTGAGACGAGCGGTGTTTTTAGGGTTCCGTACCCAAAGGGTAAAACGGGACCCTATTACTAAGACTCCGCTGGCCGTTCGTCTGTCTGTCTGTCCGTCTGTCACCAGGCTGTATCTCATGAACCGTGTTAGTTAGAAAGTCGAAATTTTCACAGATGATGTATTTATATAACAACAAATACTAAAACACAGAATCTATACTAATATTATAAATGGGAAATTGTATGTGTGTGTTTGTTTGTCCGTCTTTCACGGCAAAACGGAGCGACGAATTGACGTGATGTTTTAAGTGGAGATAGTTGAAGGGATGGAGAATGACATAGGATAGTTTTTATCCCCTAAGGGGGTGAAATGGGGGGCTAAGAGTTTGTATGGAGCTGCGATATGAACGAGTTCCACGCGGACGGAGTCGCGGGCAGAAGCTATTAAAATAAATATTTACGGGGGCTCCCATGCAAAAAACGTGTTTTATTGGCCGTTTTTGTAGATGGGTACGGAACCCTTCGTGCGCGAGTCCGACTCTCACTTTTTTATTTTCTCTCGTAACTCAACTATTTTTATTATAGGTGGTTGTGCTCTGGCGCCTGGCTGCCCTAAATCCCGGCTTGGCGCCTCATGAACGCGACACTCTACACGAGCAGTTCACGCAATGGCACATGAAAGTATTGGACAAGGTAAGCTTCGCAATTTTATAAAGTATTTAATGAGACTACATAAAGATTCAAATTGAAACATATAGCTTTCACGTATATTCACTATTAACCGGTGTAATAGCATTAACGTTATTGTTATTAATACTACTGTTAGTTTAAAGTTAGTGTTAAGAGTCCGCAGTAAGCTCGGCCGAATTTCACCTTCCCATACCAACGGAGTTTCGTTCTCTTTTTAAAAATACGTGTTAGATTGTGACGAAACTTTGCATATATAATGACATGAAGTATATCCATGTCTGTAATAAGTTTATATGATTCCAGTTTATAAAACAAACGAAATACAGCAGAAACAAGTTTTGTATGAAAAACTTAAATTCTCTGTATTTTTTTTACTATGGTATCTGAAGCTACATTAACTAATTACAGACCTGGATATACCTGATGTCATTGTACGTGCAAAGTGTCGTTACGATCCAACACTTAGTTATAAAATGAGAGAGTCTTAAGTTTACAGTTGTGATGTCCTTGCAGGGCGCATGTTTGGTACTCTACTCTAATTTAATGTTACAAATTTCACCTATGTAATGTAACTATTGTAGTAATCATATTCGACGATACGGAACGGCGGATCGCCTCTTCTGGTAAATGTACCCTGTATGCCTCGTTTTCCCTCGTCCTACCTATGTTTCCATTTCGCAATGTTCTGATCCTCTTTTTGTCCAGCTATAAAAACTATACTTGACGCCGTATATTACATTCCAAAAAAATTACCTCAAAATTGCCATTAAAATGAAAAAAAAAACCGACACTGGCAAACTTACACTCTTTTAAACTCGGTCTTTTACCGGTGCAGCGGATTGAGGAACCAGACGGGCCCTTTTCGAACCCACGACTATAATTTTCTTGTAGCTTTAAATCGTAATTTAACCGGGAGATTGTGGAAACGGAAGAATACAATTTTAAAAATTTGAATCTACTCTTTTGTTTTATTCCATCTCACAAGTGACCCTCTACACCTATAATGGACGTAGTTAAAAACTTGCTGTGATTTAAATTTTACACGTACACAGGTCGCCAAAAACCGCAACAACCACATGGGAAGTTCTTCCTCTCACACCCGGCACACGAGGACCCACTCGCACCCGCTCTACATCAACGGTATCTCCGAGAACGAGGTGTTCCCCGGCTTCCAGCCCGCCATGGAGGCTTGCTATCTCGAGTGGGACGATTACCAGATACCCGGAGTGACTTACACCAAGGATTTGAACCCGTTGTATCACAGTCCGTTCACTATATTCAGGCATGCTGATAAACAGACTGATGTGCATCAGGTTAGTAAACTGCTCAGTTGCCCGAACGTTCTTTAAATATAATTACATATTCGGTCTTGTTTTGGGGAATCAATTGAATAGTAGTGATCCTGTAACTAAGAATACATCGACTAATATCTGGTTTTTTATCCGTAAATGACTTCGAGGTAAAACCGGAAGTGCATTGCGTCTCATAGCCAGGATGTGCACATTTAATTCTACGCACGAATCGAATATTTGAACGTACAACAAATATGGTTTTCCCCATCAGAAGCCTTATGGGTGGATATTATCTGTACGTGTCTTGCGCTGCCGATAGTTGGGCCGCTGAATGGTCATAATAGTGTTGACTGAACTAAAGATTCTAACTAGTTGGATATCATTTCAGGTGAATTCATCGAAAGCAGTATTAAACAACGAGATGTCTTTGAGCTACCGTCTCACTAATCCGGACCCTCACCGTACTTTGGTGCACCGGACCAGGATAAATGTGGACTTAGCCATTCCGGGGCCTTCAGGACAGGTAATCACAATATAATTTATGAAGTTCAGGCTCGTAAATGTCAAGTCCATATCCATTGTTCCACCGTGGCCATACGGCGTTCACTTTTACTTTTAAGGTATAGATAAAACGTACGTCACTCTGACACTCAACTGTGTCAGCACGGCTATCACAAGACGGCGGGCGAGCTCTCTCGATTTTTCTCGCACTATCCGTCTCTCTCTTATCAGAATACTTAGAACAAGAGGTATAGTGCGAGAAAAATCGAGAGTATGTCGCGGCCGTCTCGTGATAGACGTGCATGCTTCATATTTTGCTTTTTATCAAGTGATAAACACGCACACATTCATGTTTTAATTCATTCAAATTGATGACGTACTTTTGTAATTTAGTCTCAAATAAGTTTTTTAACCGGCTTCATACTTTTCTTTTAGCAACCATGTGGTTCGGGTGAGGGCAGTGGTGAGCAGCCAGGACCCAGTGATGGAAATCACTCCAGTGTTTCATCTGAAGGTAATACATAATGTTTTTTACCACTTTGGTGGAAAACAAACGGTCGGCCCGCCTGATGGTAAGCGGTGACCGCAGCTGCGAATATTCGTTCATATATATCTCTGCTTAGGCGAATAAAGTTTCTAGGAAACTTCTTATAAAATCACGTATTGGTATACTATTTGACGAGTATCAAAGACATTTTAGATTAACATATGAAAAGGCGTTTAATTGCTCTTTATTATGTTATATTTTCAAAAAACTTGCTAGTTGTGTCAGACTTTTGCTCTTTGCGTCAGGGGTTACCCTGACGCAAAGAGAGGGGTGTTATAAGTTTAACGTGCCTGTGTATCTGTCTGTGGTATCGTAGCTTCCCAACGCACGGACCGATTTGAATGCGGTTTTTTGTGTCGTAGATAATTTTATCCCGAGTGTTCTTAGCCATGTTTCATGAAAATCTGTTCAGCCGTTTTTGAGATACTGGACTTTGTAATGAAAATGTCTGGGGGTTTTCAAAGTTTCTAAGTTGTAGTTATTACTAAACGACTTCCGCTGGCCTTCACTTAGATTCGAGACTTAAGGTAATCAATGCCTTTATGTGCAAACAGGCTCTTTAACTTTTTGAACGCCGAGAGCCACTAAAGTGGTACAGTGCTGTCGTGCCCACCACGCCAACAACCTTTAAAGTGGTTATGGCGGACACTGTCAAAACAATTTTCTTACTGTCAGAATAAGTTTCATAGTCGCTCTTTAGCTGTCAAGATGCTGGCGTGTACGTCACATTTTGACACGAAAGTAAAAGCGGTCAAAGGGTTAATGCCCGGGCTACACTAACGAGAAATACCATTAATTATCGTGGTACTCGTAGTGTGGACGTATACGGTTAACGTCCATTATCGCGATAATGAATGGCATTTCTCTTAACACTAATTGTGCACAGGTTTCTGCGAGAACGAGGAAGAGATCCTAGTAGCCAGCGGCGTCGACACGGACTCGCAAGAGTCGAGCTCGCCGGCCGTGTCGTCGGACGACGCCGCGCGCCGCGTGTCGCACGACGAGTCGGTGTCGGACGACGACTGCCAGCTGTACTTCTACGACGCGACCGCGGCCCGGCGCGCCGTCTCCGACGAGGGGACCAGCGGCACTGCTGTGGTGAGTCACCAGTGATACCTTTTATTGCCTTATGGCACTCGCGCTGCACTGATGACCTGGTCGCGGGAGTCCGCTGAATGCGGGTTGCACTTCGGCTCTAAGATGGTTAAAAAAACACCATGTATATATGAAAAAAAAAACTAATTCCACAGCACAATGAAGTCGTCCGAAATACAACTGAACATTTGTATATAAAGTTGTATAGTGCGCTACGGCATTAATAAACTGTCCCTTTATTCCAGGAATGGTCCGCTTCAACCACAGCCGGATGGGAGTGCGGCTGGGAGGTGTCGTTCGCGCGCGCCGAAGGCCTGCAGGCGCACGGACACGCGAGGGAGGCCTGCGCGCTCGGCGCGCGCCTGGCGATAGAGCTGCTGGCCAGGCCGCCGGCGCTGGGTAAGACCGCGGACCAACGGAAGCAAGTTTCGTTTCGTGATAGGTGTAGCACATCAGGTTCTTATTTAAAAACAGGCTGAAAACCAAGCTGAAAACATATTTATTAGGAAAATGCTGTTATAACATCAATACTGGACATACTGTTTTCCAATATATTATTGTACTTAATTTAATTGTTTGACTATTCTTATGTTACTATTTATGTTTTTTTTATTATTTTGTTACATTCAATTTCAAACACATTGTTCATTAATTAAATAAACTGAAACTGAAACTCTCGTGCGGGCGAGGCCGCCGGCGCTGGGTAAGACCGCGTACGACGGAAGCAACAGACAGTCTTTTGTTTCGTTTCGTGATAGGTGTAGCACAGTAGGTTCTCGTGCAGCCGAGGCTGCCGGCGCTGGGTAAGACCGCGTAGCAACGGAAGCAACAGACAGTCTATTGTTTCGTTATGTGATAGGTGTAGCGTAGCATTGTAGCGGTGCATATTAACTTGTGACTATCACACAACTTGTACCATTACAAACAGTTATTATATCTTTTGTAAAAAAGAAATACATTTTGTAATGACAATTCGTTCTATATTTTATTTATAGGAGTAACTTTCGTTGTATAAAATATGGATCAGATTAAGGCCAGTTGAAGTGACCCTGCTTACAAAGTAAGAGGTCCTGGGTTCGAGTCCCAGTAAGGGCATTTATTTGTGTGATGAAAACGAATATTTGTTCCTGAATCATGGATGTTTTCTATGTATTTAGGTATTTATTTATCTATATAAGCATTTTTATCGACGTCTAGTACCCATAGTACAAGCTTTGCTTAGTTTGGGACTATATCGATGTTTTTAAGAATGAAATAGTTATTTACGTCACACCTGGCCATAATGCGAGTTTTACTGCACGCTGCGCGTACGGGAAAAGTCGCATTCCACCAGGTGAAGATGTAAACTTAAATGTGATGTAACTTTTGTACTCAACACGGGTGGTCATTCGTAAGGCCCCAGAGCGCATATTTATGTCCCTCACCTTCGGTTCGGGCCACAAACACCTGCGATCTGGGGCATTCACGAATTCACCGCTCTAGTTACGTAATGTACTATTACGATACAAGAGTCGAAAATAGGAATTACCTATTCGCACGTGTATCGTACAACGTTTTACTGTACATATGTCTCTAAGTTTCGACATATGCACGGAAAGTGCTCTTTTCCGCACTAGTGCGGGAAAGTAGCACCATATGTACTGTAAAATAGTACAATACGTAACTAGGGCGGTGAATTCGTGAATGCCCCAGATTGCAGGTGTTTGTGGCCTGAACCGAAGGTGAGGTGCAGTAAAACTCGCATTATGGCCAGGTGTGACGTAATAGTACATTGTGATACAAATGAGGTATGTTGACAGTTATATAAGAGGCGAAATTGTTCACGCGAACCGCAGGTGAGCGTGATAAGGAAGCCGATGATGTAATTATCAAAGCTCACGCGTATCATACGACGTTTTTCAACACATTTTGCGAGGAAAAAAACATTTCACAAGATGAAAATGTTATAGGCCTGCCAAATTATTTTCTTTACATTAAGTAAATCATTAAGATGACAACATGTTTTTACTCACAATTGCACATCGCCAAGAATTTCCCAGGGGCGTCCATTCTATTTATCACTTTTCTAGTCACCACGAGTCAACATTTTTGATAATAACCAAACACGCATATATTTTTTTACAAATATTTGTGAAATAACCTATAATGGCGCGCAACAGTTTTTTTTTCGTGAAGTTTGCGCAGTGCGGGCACAGAAATCTCTAAACAGCCAATACAAAAGTACATTACTGCAGCCGCCGGGAAAGAAGGGCTTGCCGGATGAGAAGGTATAGACGGCCGACCGTAGGGAGGCCGGATAGTGATACGAAGCCGGCAAGCCCTTTTCACGGCTAGGCATGTATAGTGCTTTTCTCAAAAATATGCAATGAAATAAGAAATATCACCACTCAAAAATCAACCTGCATCATGTAGGTACTTGTCCTTAGATTTCGGCGGCAACAAGTTATTCATTGCTAATTTGGCCTCCAACCTCAATTCCGGCGGAGTACAATTAGTTTCTTCGTGGCTGTTATCATCGGAACTCATGTTGAAATTTTATTTATAAATATCAACCACAAATATACACACGACAAAAGACTTATAATTTTCCTTCCAATCCCTACATAATGTTTTTTTTTTACGGAAGTCGTCCGTATTACGCGTGTGTAGTGTTTGAATAGATCCTATTAGGGCCATTATACACAAACCGATAATGAGAATCTTAATTTCTATAATAATTTAATTTAAATGCAGAGGAATTTAAATATTGTCTATGGTCTCTGGTGACTTACAAATAGACAATATTTTAAATTTATTCATCAACACATTGAATCATACAGATTTCTATTCTTAAATCAGTTCGTGTGTAATAGGCATTAACGCGGATATTTTTGGTCCGATTTCGAATTCAGCTGTTTAACCTGTTCATGAATACAGAGGCCATATTTAGTATAGAATTTAAAAAAATTACTTCCCGGCCTAGGCCTTCAATTTTGTATGAAATTCCTTTACAGTTAACGTAACGACGACATTTCATTGCATGTTTGAGAATAGTACATTACGTAACTAGGGCGGTGAATTCGTGAATCCCCTGGCCACAATGCGAGTTTTCCCGTACGCGCAGCGTACAGTAAAACTCGCATTATGGCCAGGTGTGACGTAATAGTATTTTTCACAATCGTGTTATAATAGAGAGCTTTTTAGTCGAGTACCGTGTTTAGGCCACGAAGCTTGCTGTGTGGCCTAAGTAAGGTACGAGATTAAAAAGCTTGATTATGACACGATTGTGAACAATACTTTTTCTACGAGTCAACTGAACAAATTAAACAAACTTGGTACCTATTGAAAACGAAGTGCAACCAACGCTTTTTCATTTTTGTGCGTTGATGTCTATTTACCTTTTGACTTTCTCATGACGGCGTCCTATTGGTCAAATACATTATAGTTCAGTAAAGGCGCCACGTGATTGGTCAATTTCATTTTAGTCGTCTCAACAGTTATGAAATGTTGAGTTGGGAGCTCCATAGTAAAAAGTATGTGATTTAAGTTTGGTGTACAAAGTCTTAATTCAAACATTAAGGTCGACGAGTATAAAAAAATATATATATGTGCAATGTGTTGGCAGGCTCGAGCACGGGCGGTGCGGGTGCGGGCGCGGGCGCGGGCGCGCACGACCCGCGCAAGGCGCGGCGCCGCCACATGGCGTCCCCGCGGCTGTGCGCCGCCAGCCACCGCCTCTCCTGCCTCGCCTCCGCCACGCTCGCCAAGTGCGCCTTCTTGTGCACCGTGAGTTAGAGAACACATTTTTTTTTCTATTGATGGGTTCCTATTTTTTTAGAGTATGACTGGCGACCATGAAACAAGTATTTTTTACAAGCTTTATATTAAGAGTCCGCAGCAAGCTCAGCCGAATTTGTAAACTGGAACCATATAAACTAATTACAGACCTGAATATACCTCATGTAAAGTTTCGTTACGATCCAACACGTAGTTTTAAAATGAGAGCGTAACTACGTTTGTATGGAGAATCAAGTTTATTGCGGACTCAAGTTGTCCGTCAAAATTTGTAATTCATTTTTCAGCCACTTGTCGTTATCAGATTGAGCTGAAATTTTCGGTATTAGCATAGTTTGGATGACAATTCATTATTATGGTACCATCGAGCTGATCTGATGATGGAGACTTCTGTCTCCATCATCAGATCAGTACAATACGTAACTAGACGACAGAGAATAAGGTGTAGTAGAAGGTGGCCATGGAAATTCACTACTTAGCCGATGTAACTCGGTGGAGTTTGGGCTCGTTAGAATCGTCTCAATGAGTAGTTGATGACGGTATAAAGTACAGTCTGCAATAAATGCTTGTACCAAAAATTCAATCCTACGTTAATATTTTGGGTTGGTCTCAGACGGTCCTGAACGCAATTTGCCTAGTTGGAGTTTTGTCCACATTGCAGTTTGACCACCGAGCATTATGCCTAAAACGCAAAATGCCTACATCACATTTTCGTCGTTTTGAGGTTACGTTAGCGGTATTGACGGAGCCCCGCGGGGCGGGGCTCCTATTTCTGGTCTGTTTGCCCTTCGGGCATCTGAAGAAACCTAACGGACCTAACCTACCTATAAGTGGTCACTTTGCGTTTTAGGCATGCTCGGTGGTCAAACTGCAATGTGGGCAAAACTCCAACTAGGCAAATTGCGTTCAGGACCGTCTGAGACCAACGCAATATTTAGTTCTAATTGTAATTGTGTCCACTAAAATTAGTTTATTAAACCTTTTATTTGCACGACATACAGTTGAAATTAGGTAAAAACTTACTAAGGTTACTTGGTCACAGATCTGTGACAGGACAGATATAGAGGGTATCACAGATATGTGACAAGACATACCAGGGATTAAGTGATTTTTATTGTTGTACACGGCCAAAATAAGATATTTAAATTTTGAATTTCTATAAGAGCGTTGGTTCCACAAAACAACACTGTAACTCGATTATCCCTTGCAGGTTCTGGCGGAGTTCAGCGAGCACCATGAACTAGCGTTCCGCGTGGGTTTGTTCGCGCTTGAAATGGCGCGACCGCCAGCCAGCACGAAGGCTCTGGAAGTCAAGCTGAACAACCAAGAGACTGAGCTGGTAGCGCTGCTGAAGAAACTGCCCACGGGGCCCGACCAGCTGGCCTTGGCTCGGGAGAAGGCTGAGCAACTCCGCGATGGCATGCTTAGGTAAATTATGGTAAACATTGTAGAACAGGTATCGGAGCAGAGTTGAGGTCACGCACACAACATGTCGTGTTATCCCCGGAGAATCCTTTCGGGAACCCCCGGCGTCCATGCGTAGTCATTGGAGGAGGCAATCCAGAACTACATGTCGTGTAATAACAGGGTTTTTAAATTAGTGTTTTTCGTACCGATAGCAAGTTCTACATCAAACTGTGAGACTTGGTAAAAGTTTCTTTAAGGTATTTAGCTTAAATATTTTTTAGAAGAAATGATAAGATTTCAATAAAATATATCATATTCATAGGTTAGGTCAAGAGCACCCTAAACCGACGTGCATGTACGCAGAATGTAATGAAAGTGAATGAAGCAAGAAAGGTTTGCCAAGTGGATTCCATGATCTCTGCCTACTCCTCCGGGAAATAGGCGTGATTATATGTATGTAAAATCATATTCCTCATATCAACATTATCCGTTTTTTTATTGAAATTAATAGTTTATCCAATAAATACCTACCTATAGGACAGATGGGTAAATTAGCTTCAATATTTTTTAGCAGAAATGATAACATTTCAATAAAATATATCATAGTCATAGGTCAGGTCAAGAGCACCCTAAACCGACGTGCATGTGCGCAGAATGTAATGAAAGTGAATCAAGCAAGAAAGGTTTGCCAAGTGGATTCCATGATCTCTGCCTACTCCTCCGGGAAATAGGCGTGATTATATGTATGTAAGATCATATTCCTCACATCAACATTATCCGTTTTTTTATTGAAATTAATAGTTTATCCAATAAATACCTATAGGACAGATGGGTAAATTAATATATTCTTCTATTGCATATTGTATAAAACAAAGCGAATATATTGACACGACTACCTTTTTCGCAATTTGCTGTGTGATCATGTAGTTCAAATCTCCTGCCGACACAGTACTTCCTACCAGTTTGCCGAGCACTTGTGTCGTAAAAGATCAAACGTGAAAATATAGTGCCGTACGGCATTTCCTGCTGATTGTTAATCGCTACAGTAGTACAAATATAAGCCCTATAATTGATAGAGTATCTAAAACTGTACACATTTTTTGGTTAGCTTTTTGCATTTTTTTCTAAAGCGGTTTTTTGTGCTTTATACAGCGCAAATGAGACTAGAACGCAAGATTTTTGACATACTTTGCAAAGTTTAGGGTTAAAACGATGTACCTGCCTAGAAAGTATTTTTTGAAAACATTTTAACCAATCATAAGGCAGCGCGTTTGCGCGGGTATAATCTTCAACGCTCATTGGCCAAAATTTTGCGTGCTACGCCGGCAGCTCCGGCGGCCGCCATTTTGTCTGGCGCCATGAGCGGGAAAGCACGAGTTCACCTGTCATTGCATATTGTACCTTACGCATAGTGCAACAAGGTTTTTATTGAAATGGTCATACGTTCGATTTCATTCGGTACTTGTCAGCACTCGACGGCGTGGACGAAGATTGCCGATGTAACTTATATTTGTGGTACTACTGTACCGTCGATGTGTATTGTGTAACCTTTTTCGTTAATTGTATGTTTTCATTTTGGCACAGAAATAGAGGTCCTGCGCTGCTACCCATCGCGCTGGCCAGTTTCTTGTTCGACGTCCTAGTTTTATCTGCGACTGACAAGGAGAACAAGCATCCGGTGAGTGCAATTCACTATAAAAGTTCTAATTTATAAAATAGTTCGAGGGAACATGAATTTTAGACCAGACTTATACTGTAAGTACTTTTCATTTCTATTGTAAGAAAATAATAAAAACAAAATAATACTTTTAGTTACACGGTTCAACTCACGTATTCAAAACGTGAATACGTGAGTTGAACCGTGTAATTATAGTACATTACTGCAGCCGCCGGGACAGAAGGGCTTACAAATAGATATAAATAAATAAAAAATAAAAAGCCCATTTATTCCATAACCATCATGAAAAGAAAAAGTTAAATTACAATATTTTTTTTCTAAACTATGTAGATAATAAAGTTTCCTCTATGAGTTAAAAAAAAAGTTTAAATTTATAATTTGGTTAGGCCAAAGGCTCTCGGGTAAAGGCCTCCTCCAGCTCATGCCATCTTGAGCGGTTTTGTGCTGTCTTTGGCCAGTCGGTAGCTATTTTACGGAGATCGTCGGACCACCTAGCGTTAGGTCTACCCAATCTTCTCTTTCCTCCTGGTCCCGCCCACAGAGTAGCTATCTTCGTCCATCTTTCTTCATGCGTTCGGGCTACATGACCAGCCCATTTCCACTTTGATTTTAGGCTATATTCCAGCGCATCTATTATTTTAGTTTTTGCCCTGATATCGCTGTCTTATCTTCTCTTTCAGTTTAATTTTCATAATATTGCGTTCTATAGCTCTTTGGCATGTTTTAATTTTGTGCTTGGCTATATTGGTGTATTTCCAGGTTTGGCTGCCGTACGTCATAGTTGGGAGTAAACATGAATCTATCACTTTCTTTTTTAATTTCAGTGGAAGGTGACTTTTTAGAACCTCTTTCAAACTCCAGAACGTGTTCCAAGTTTTCTTTATTCTTCGGTCAAGCTCTTCTATGTTGTTTGAAGGGTTAAATGATAGTTGTTTGCCTAAATAAACGAAGTCTTTTACATACTCCACTTCTCTGTTTTTTAGTACAATCGGAGTTTCGTTGTAGTTTGACATCAGCTTGGTTTTTTGTAAACTTATTTCTAGACCTATTTCATTACTCGCTTCACTTAGAGATGACATCATATACTGCAGATTATTTGCCGTGGTCGAAACAAGCACAATGTCGTCTGCGAAACATAGATGGGTCAGATCTGTAGAAAACAATTTTACGCCTCTATTTTTCCATTGTAAAGCTTTCATCATCTGGTGGAGAACGGTTATAAATAGTGTCGGAGATATTGGGTCGCCCTGCCTTACGCCCCTCTATTTTTATTTCCGGGCCGATGTTTTCCAGCTTGATTCTACTTATGCAGTTTTCATATATATTTTGGATTATGGTTATGTATGTAGGGTGAACCTTTGCGGCCGTCAGTGCTTTCCAAATAGCTTCATGTTCGATAGAGTCGAATGCTTTGTGGTAGTCAATGAAAGCAAAGTAGAGCGGTCTTCTAAATTCGGTATATTTTTCTATCAGTTGCTCTAAAACTTGTAGTCGATAGTACTGAAAGCTTTTCTAAAGCCCGCTTGTTCTACTCCAAGAAAAGTCTCTACCTGTGGTGATATTCTTGACTGTAGACCTGCTGAAAAAAGTTTATACAGGCTTGACATTAAACTTATTGGACGGTAATTTGAAATGTCAGTCGGGTCTCCTTTTTTGTATATTATTGTGATATCTGATTTGGTCCAGTCACGTGGTACTCTTTTTTCATACAATATTTTGTTAAATAGTATTGTTAGGGGAGTAAGTATATGCGCAGCTAACTTTCAGCAGGTCGTTTGTTACCCCATCTGGTCCAGGGCTTTTCCTTGGTTTCAGTTTCTTTATAAGCTGTAGAATTTCTATTTCGTTAAAGTTTTCGATTTGTCCGTGTTGTTTGTGTGATCAGGTATCTTGTCGCTTGCAAACATAGTAATTGGTCTCGTTTTATATAAATCTTGATAGAATTCGGTTGCAATTTCCTGTATGTCTTGTCTATTTTCTTTGAATGTGGAGTTTGATTTTAATTTTGATATCCATTGTTTCCCTTTGTTTAGTTCTTTGTATGCCCTTTTTGTGCTTCCTGAAGTAGACAGATGTTTTTCCAGTGTTGTTATTCTATGTTGATAGTATTCCTGCTTAATTGTTTTGTTTACCTTTTTGTATAGGTTTTTAAGTTCGGTTTTTTCGTCTCTAGTAAGGGGCTTTTTGTTCTGTAAATCATGTCAACATTTTATTAGGTTCTTTGTGTCGTCGGATATTATGGATGGTTTTTCTTTAATTGTACTCTTTGTACAGTGAGGCACACTGGATATAATGCTATTTTGTAACTTTTCATAATATTCTTGCGCTGTCTCTTGTCTTGTGCTTTGCATTATTTGTTCAAGGTTTTTTTGTAGTTTGTTTTTATATTCAGTGCTTTCTTCTTCGTTTTTAAATGCTTGTGGTAGAGGGCTTCGGAAGTTTCTTCTGATTTTTCGTTGCTTTGTAAGCAGTACTGTTGTGCGAAGGAGCCGGTGGTCCGATGGGTATAAAGTTGTTAGAACCTCGAAGTTACTTATTATTTATGGATTTTGGCTTACAAATAGACAATATTTTAAATATATTCATCAACATATTTAATCATACAGATTTCTATTCTTAAATCAGTTCGTGTGTAATAGGCATTACCGCGGATAAATTTTGGTCCAATAACCATTCACCTTCTCTTCTTCTTCAACTTAAGAGCTCTGCTCTTGTCGGTGGAGTAACCGCCATTCAGCTCTACGCTCTGCCACTGCTTTGAGCTCCTGATACGACACTACATTGACCTTCTCCTTGACCTGGTCCATAAAAGCACGTCGCGGCCTTCCTCTGCCCCTTCTTCCCTCTATTTTCCCTTCGATTATAGTTTTTATGTCAATGTCATGTCGTAACAGGTGCCCCAACATATTTCCTCTTCTATTTTCAATCGTCCTTAGCAAGGATCTCTTCTCTCCGACTAAATCCAAAACCTCTTCATTTGTTCTTCTTTCCGTCCAACTTATTCCTTCCATCCTTCGCCAACACCACAACTCAAAGGCACTTAATCTTTCTCGGTCTCGCTGGGTAAGTGTCCATGTCTCGCAGCAATACAACGCTATGCTCCAGATATATGACTTTATAAAACGTTTCCTTACGCTTCTGGAAATCTTGGCTCTAAAGAGATGTTTTTTGCCATTGAACGCTTTTTTCGCCATTGCTATTCTTGCTTTTATGTTGGCAGTACATCTGGAGTCACAGGTGATTATGCTACCTAAGTATTTAAAACTGTTAACTTGTTCTATGGCGGTATTTCTTAAGTGTATGGGATCTATGGCTTGTCTGTGTTTTGATGTTATTAGTGTTTTTGTTATCTTTATATTGATTTTTAGCCCAAATTCCATAAATATGTTGTCCATTTCTGTTACAAGCTGTTCTAGTTGTGTGGTGCTTTCAGCTAGAGCCGCGATGTCATCAGCGAAGCGTATGAATTGGAAGCTTTCCCCATTATTTTTGACTCCCCCCTTGCCTGAATCTAAAATCTTTTTGACTGCAGTTTCAATGAAAATATTAAATATCATAGGTGAGAGTGGACAGCCCTATCGTACCCCCTATCCTATCTTTGCCTTTCCTTTCTCTTGCCCTATTTCTACTATTGTTTCCTGTTTCTTATATAATGTATGTATAATTCGTCTGTCTCTATAATCTATCCCTATTGATCTTAAAATGTCCATCATCTTGATCCAGTCTACTGTGTCAAACGCTTTTTCAATATCTATAAATGCTACATGGGTGTCAAGGCCTAGATCCATTCTCCTGTCTATCACCATCCTAAGAGCAAGAACTGCTTCACGCGTGCCCTTGTTTTGCCTGAACCCGTATTGGTCGGGACACAAAAAACTTTCAGCTATCGGTTTCATTCGGTTTTGCACAATTTTTAGTAGTATTTTAGATGCTTGGGATATTAAGTTTAATGTTCTATGTTCTTCGCACTTTAATGCATTCAGTTTTTTGGGTAATGCTACTATTTTGCTGATTTGATAATCTGTTGGAACTTCATCTGTTATGTACATATCTCTTACTATTGCAAATATTTCTTCTATCATGGCATCACATACTAGTTTATTTATTTGTTCGATGTAAATTTGATCATCTCCTGCTGCTTTACCATTCCCTATACTACTTAGGGCTTTTTTGAACTCCTCTTTAGTGATATCTGGTCCTATTCTATCTGTATCTACTTCCGTTTCCGATTCAATGTTATCATCTGTTAGACCATTTCCTGCGTATAGTTGTTCTATGTACCTTATCCAACGTTGGACAATATCTTTGTTGTTTATTAAGATTTCTCCATGTTCGTCGAGTATTGTAGCACTTTTGTCTTATGTTGTCTTCCTAAATCCCTAATTATATTGTATGCTTTGTCTGTTTTCCCTTGTTTCATATATCTTTCAATCTTGTCACATGCCTGCGCTATGTCTTTACTCTTGGTTTCCCTACACATTAATGTAATTTTATTTGTTAGATATTTGTAGCGTTTTATGCTATCTTCATCTGTTCTGTTTCTCACGCTTCTTCTTTCAATCATCACATCCATTATTTCTGTAGACTGACTGTTGTTCCATCGTCTTTCAATACTTATACTATTAATATTGTCTTTATCTTTTACATCTTCCTCATACTGTTCTAATTTAAGTCCTACATTATTGCTATATTGCACTCTATAATTGCTATCTATTGCCTTAAGCTTATTGAGATCAATTCTCTTTGGTCTATTCTTTCTCTTGACTATATTGCTTGCAAAGTTGAACTTGCTGACTAGGAGATTGTGGTCGGTGTTAATATCTGCCCCAGGCATTGTTTTACATGAGATTTTTTCCTGTCGATGCTTGCTTTTCGTAATAATATAATCCAATTGATATCTGCCGATATCACCAGGCATTTTCCAAGTATATAGCCGTCGTTTGGGTTGTTTGAAAATTGTGTTCGATATAACTAAATTATTTTCATCACAAAACTGCACTAATCTATCCCCTCTACTATTTTGTTTCCCAAGTCCAAAATTACCCACAACACTCCCCTCAGGTCCTTCCCCTACAACAGCATTAAAATCCCCCATTACAATTAGAATATCTTTCTCATTTACTGAATCCAAAATTGTGTCAAGGTCGTATAAATATCTTCTATATCATCATCAGAGTAACTGCTAGTGGGCATATATACTTGGACTATGACTATATTAGGACTGGCTGTAAGTTTGACTGTTGTTATTCTGTCACTAAAGTGTAATGTGTTTTCTACTAAGTTGCCCCATTTCCTGTTAAAAAACTATTGCTGTACCGTTAACTCCTTGATCTTCTCGTGTGCAAATTATCCCGTAATCATCGTTCCAGTAATCACCACTTCCATCCCATCTCACTTCACACAAAACCATTCACCACTAGAAAAAATTAAAAAAAAATATTTCAGCTGTTTAGCCTGTTCATGAACACAAACGCCATATTTAGTTTAAAATTAAATAAAACATTACTTCCCGGCCTTGGCCTTCAATTTTGTATGAAATTGCTTTACAGTTCTCTCGAATTGTTTCGCTCGAAATGTGATACTTCGAAGCCTGTTATGACGCACGTAACGACGACATTTCATTGCATGTTTGAGAAAAAGTATTATTTTAACATGTCTCACGAAAGTTTAAATTCGAATAAAAACAGACTATTCTGCCACAATGACATTCCACGTCGAAAATATTGGCAGCTTTTTTTTAGGGTATTTACTAAGACTCCGCTGTCTGTCCGTCTGTCACCAGGCTATATCTCATGAACCGCGGTAGTTAGACAGTTCAAATTTTCACAGTTGATGTATTTCGGTTGCCGCTACGTTATATACATAAATACTTAAGTACTAAAAAAACAAATATTTAAGGAGGCTCCCATACAACAAACGTGATTTTTGGCGTTTTTATAGATAGTGGTACTGAACTCTTCGTGCGCAAGTCCGACTTGCCCGGTTTTTTTAACTGCATTGATAGACACAGTACAGACACTGGGAACAAACGCCACTGACCGTATATTTAACGCTACAAAGCAACACAAACTATTCAAGTATTAAAGTAAAGTCAAGTAAATCAGGTTTATTCGTAAAACTTAAAATAAATTTAATAAATAAATAAATAATAAATAAATAAATAATAAATAAATATTTGGGGACAATCTGACACAAATCGACCTAATCCCAAACTAAGCAAAGCTTGTACTATGGGTACTAGACGACGATAAACATACTTATATAGATAAATAAATGCTTAAATACATAGAAAACATCCATGACTCAGGAACAAATATTCATGCTCATCACACAAATAAATGCCCTTACCGGGATTCGAACCCAGGACCTCTTGCTTCGTAGGCAGGGTCACTACCAACTGGACTAAAGCGGTCGTCAATTCGAATTTCAAACGAATCTTCTTCATATTATTAAAAGCTTCTGCCCGCTACTCCGTCCGCGTCGAACTCGTTTATATCGTAGCTCCATACAAACTTTTATACCCCCATTTCGCCCCCTTAGGGGATGATTTCGGGGATAAAAACTATCCTATGTCACTTTCCATCCCTTCAACTATCTCCACTTAAAAAATCACGTCAATTTATCGCTCCGTTTTGACGTGAAAGACGGACAAACAAACACACACATTCACTTTCCCATTTATAATATTAGTATGTATTATTTCCCCAGGCGAGACAACCTTCAGACGAAGCTCTTGGCTTCGAAGCGGCTGTGGCTGCGTTAGGCCTCAAGGCGAACGTTTCCGAGGCCGAACACCCGTTGCTATGCGAGGGCACGCGGCGACAGCGGGGAGAGTTGGCTCTGACCCTGCTCTCCTTCTACAAAGACGACTCTGTTAAGTTGGCCAGGATCATGAATAAAGTATGTATTATGCTACCGTTCAATTTTTCCTTACGTTGCGAGAGGGTAGTTGCTAGGCTGCAATGGGTGCGCTTATTTAAGGCGGTGCATTGGAAATTATCGCGTGCTTTGAAACGCCGTTCCGACTAGATTAATAAACAATAATAATAATATAATAATAAATCAGCCTATATACGTCCCACTGCTGGGCACAGGCCTCCTCTCATGGAGTAGAGGGAACGGGCAGTAATCCCCACGCTGGCCCAGTGCTGGTTGGGGACTTCACATACACCTTTGAATCTCTTCGTGGATGTATGCAGGTTTCCTCACGATGTTTTTCCTTCACCGAAAAGCTAACGGTAAATATGAAATGATATTCCGTACATAAGTTCCGAAAAACTAATTGGTACGAGCCGGGATTCGAACCCACGACCGCCGTTTGACAGCAGCATGCCTGAACCGCTAGGCTACCGTAGCTCGTAATAAACAATAAGGTCTGATTTTCAGATATATGATTATTGACTAAATGATTGTTTATCTGATTTGATTTATACTAGATTGCTTAAAATTTCCTTGATAGAAAAAAAATTCAAAGGTGGGTCTGTATTATCCTGTTTTTACTCAGCCTACTGAAATGATACATTATTTTACGACACAATTAAGTAAATAAATACTATAGTATTTTATCTCATCTCAAATCTCACTTGATTAAATTTAAATAAAACTTCACTAAGTTAGGTATTTATCGAAATTTGTCCAAAAAAAACCATTCCCGAAGAGTTACATTTTTCACGTGTGCAGAAGGCAAAAGCGTGTCTCTGTCTAGGGGGCGTGTACAACTTAATCAAGGCATCCCCTTAAAGTGAACGTTTCAGAGGCACGCTCACACGGCATCATGCATGTTTGTACCTTTGTGTGTTATGGCTTTGCGTTACAAGAGCTACTGGTTTAATTAACACTTATTTTAATGTACCATATGCGAGACTAGGGGTATAGTATCCCGTAAGGTGTTGCGTATTGCCTTTTGTCATGAGAGTTTAGGACTGGACCTGCCGCATAAGTCAGGCGCCGGAGTACTGAAAAATTTATTTATTTCTGCCATTTTGGTTTGGCAGAACGAAGCTCGCCTCGAACCACTTGAATTTTAACCAAAACTTATGTACGAAATATCATTTGATACCGCCAGTACCAGTTACCAGTAGCTTTCTGGTGAAAATCTCTGTGTGAAAACATCGGAAGGAAACCCGTCCCTAACAATTTCTACTTTTCCCTTTGGGTTGGAAGGTCCGATGGGGTTTGCTGCGTAAAACTAGCGTTCGACAAATAGGTGCCAATTCGGACCTCGGGGTACAATCGGGAAACTGCTAGGAGTATGAAGAGGTATGACAGTACCTGTATAGCCGCGTATCCATTTGAGCAGCCTCAGGTCGAGCAAGCGCAACTAGAGGCAAACACAGCCTCAAGTCGAGGCTGCTCGGCTTGAGGCATAGGCCCGAGGCACGTTTGCGGATCAAGCTGAGGCAACACGCCTCATCGTGATCCGTTACTTCCGAGCCAGTTTAAAGCAACATGCGAGGCAACACGCCCGTCTCCATCAAATGCACGCCTCGGACTGAGGCCCCTTTGAGCACGGCAAAAATATGGCTCAGCTCGCGGCGCCGAATTTGGCTCGTGTCGCGGCGCGCCTCAGGTTGAGGCAGCGTCTCCATTTGCGCAGCCTCAGAGCGAGGCAGCCGCTCGGCCCGAGGCTGCCTCTACTCTGGATACGCCGCTTATGGTTTACCTTTACTAGGATTGATGAGGTGTTTGTTTGTCAGCTGCTGGACCGCGACATCCACCAGCTTACGAAGGGCCCGATGGTGAGCGTGTACTACACCAACAACCCGCGCATCGCCGCCTACCGCGCCGATCTGCCGCCGCCCGCGCCCGCGCCGGCGCCGCCGGTCAGTCACACATACGCACACACACACACACGCACACACACGCACACACACACGCGCGCGCACACACTCACGCACACACACACGCACGCGCACCCACACGCGCGCACACACACACACAAACACACACACACACACACACAGAGACTGATACACACACTGATACACACCCTCTGGTACACACAGGCACGCATGCGCGCGCACACACACAGACACACACTGTCACACAGACAGGCACACACACATCTACAACACACACATACACACCCTAATAAACACACACACACACACACACACACATACATACACAGCGTGCTTCAGTTCTCAGAGGGAGTTTACTTTTCTATATGGGTGATGGTATATTGTATTGCTACACCCTGAAGACTGCTGAGATAATAGCGATATTTATTACCCCGCCAATCTATGTATGCTTTGGGCGTATATATCGCTACATTTATGCCGCCCACCGGCTTTATTACTATAAAATTTGTATTTGTCGAATTGTATGAACCGTGTCTAATGTTTTTTCGTTACATTTATATATATATATGTATATATTGACGTCACATACATATCACTATTATTTAAATGTAAACTTATTTTTTTTAGCCCGCTCTCATTTTCCTAACTCCTCCATGTCATCAGGTTTATCTACTTTAATCATCTGACAGTCTTACCTAATAAATCCCCTGTAGCCAAGCTTTCCCAATTAAAATTAAAGGTAGTATTAAAACAAGGGACAAAGGGAAATGTTTTACTGCAATAATATTTTTGGCGCTCTATGCATCGAACTAACAAAGACAAACTACATATATTTACTTCCGATATTTTAATGTCAACATAACATTACTTTAGGTTGTTTTAAACTACATATATTTTTCTATAACAGTTCAATCAGTTGAGAAAGATGACATACTCGTACGCTCCGCAACAGGTACATATTATTAAGCAATTGATCTGTTTTGATGTTTTTGTGACATGCAGCACATTTGCGTCACTGTACCTTGTCATATCTAGCAATATGCAGGATTATGGTGGTCGCCTTTAGTATGGTAAGATACCATTTGCCAATTTCTGTTCTGATTTGTTATTGCATAATGTCATTCGATAGAAACCGTCGCAAGGTAGTTTTTCAATCGAGAAACTGAATTTTAGACTCAAATTGCAGCTGTTGCCTTCTTCTTCGCGATGGATTATTCTTAGTCTGGTTTTGCGGCCGTCAGCAAGAAGAAATGGGAAGCAAAAATAGATGCAGTGAATTGCTATCGACTGTTAACGAAGAAGACCTGGAAGACCACGACACAGTTATATAGACCAAATAAAGGAAAAAGCTGGTGTCGTGTCGTATCAGCAAATCAAAGGGCTGGCGAACGACAGAGAGAAAAGGAAAATACTCCACCGACAAGAGACTCCGACCACCGAATACTCTTAAATTAATGATGATGAGCTTGACCGCTTAGTTAAACTGTAGTAAACCACGTACCTTCATTCCTAAAAAAAAGTTCTGTTTCACAAAAAAATATTAGTGAACAGGATAGTTGAATCGTAGACAAAATATCGTATCATATACTGTATATTACATAGGACAATTTACAAAGTTATTCAAATTCAATTCAATTCAATTCAATTGTTTATTAATAAAATATAAAATTTTACATGTCAATTGCTTATACAATATTAGGTACTTAACTTATGTGTTCTCTAGTTACATTAAGGTTACGTTAGAGATTTGGGAGGCGAGGCTGAGTTAGCGAACCAGTTACGTTTTGGTGTTGTACCAATTTACGAGTAGGTACTACAGGTAGGTATGTGTACATATTAGCTGTCGAAAAAGGCATCGACTGAGTAGTAGGCATTCGATAACAATTTCGTTTTAAGTTTTTTGTTGAATAATCCATCACTAGTAGCTTGTTTTATTTCTATCGGGATCTTGTTATATACTTTAGGTCCTACCGTGTGCATACACTTCTTAGATTTGGCAAGTCGCGACTTTGGTGGATAAAGCTCATCGGACCTTCTGCAATTTGCACCTCGTGTGCTACTACGAGTCGGAAACTGTTTTAAATTACGTCTTACGTATTTTGCCACTTCAAAAATGTATAAACACGGTAAGGTAAGAATTCCGATTTTCTTGAACATTCGTAAACTAACGTTATTTGTAAATTGTAATTGTCAGTTTTGTGATATACGATTCAAATTTTATTCATAGAAGAACATGGCGCAGAAATTGGCAGTGGTATCTGCCTAGATACTGGATGGATAAGATATACGTCCGTCACTTTCTAATAGATGTGCAAGTGCGAGTGACGATGCTTTATCTGTGTGTAGGGCTTAAAAATATTTTCATGTGTCTTGATTCAAGGTAGATCAGTTGTGAAATCGTTTTGTTTGTCGGAACATTGTGATTGGCATTGAAAAAGAAAATCAAAATTTGAATGCGGCTAACTGTCGATCATTGTCTTACTCTGTTATCGTCATAATGGGCTTCTTTCGTTGGTACCACAAGATAGACCATGCCTTATATACGGGATGTTTTTTGAACCGTCTTAGAGCCAAAGCCTTGTTAATGTATACATTACAAAGAACTTAAATATTTTTTTTGTTAATATCGTTTCTTGTAATATTTACCATCCAGCCGAGTGACCACAGTGACCGCTAGCCGCCATGTTTTGTAAATAGGTACGATCTCTAACCGGGTGAATGAACTTCGCACCCCGCGCCATACAGGATTTTCAAACTGAATTACCTTTTATTACTAAAAGCTTAACTAAGACATTTTTTTCACTAATGATTTAGTACGTTTTGGATACTTTAAGTGGGCTTCGGCTCTAAGACGGTTATAAAAACACGTTGTATTATTCTATCTAATCTCCTGGATGTTTGGAATCTGGGCTCGCAAAAACATGGATGGTAGAGGTGATAATTTAGGATAATTTTTACCACATTTAAATTGGTTAAAAAGGTCCATAACGACCATCGCTACCATCCCTAGAAGGCTTCGCGCTCAGGTTCTAATAACACTATTTCGTAAATGCCGGCACTGCAGATTTTTATACATGACGCTATACGAACGTATGACGTCAAGGGACGTCAATACCTAAGAGCGGATTGCATCACCCACATTTGACAGACCGATTAACTTTACATATGGCGCGCCGACACCTCTCCTTCCATAGAGAACTGTAAAATTTCCTATACAATCCGAACAGGGCTGCCAGATGAGTAAATTCATGGATCGTATACCAGCTTCAAAAATGTCGTATTTTAGGGAGATAATAAAATAAAAAAATCTTACTAATTATTTTAAATTTTTAATGCGTATTTATTGAATAAAATTTTGTCGTTCTTTCAAAAATACCTCCAGAAACTTTGTCTCGTCAACTTCAGGATGTCTTACACAAAGTTTTTGAAGTCATCATTTTGATCATCCCCTCAGTGGGGTTAAATCTCATTCACTGCCAAGAATCGCTACGCGCTACACTAGTAGTCGATCCCGTGGTTTTTGCCGTATATAGCGGAAATCGACTACAGCGTAGGCGCCCGCTAGGCCAGTTCCTGGCAGTGAAAGTGTTAAGGTAGCATGATAAATCCTCTATAATGGTAAATTACGACCAATAAAATCTGTAGGAAGTTTGACAGTTATCTACGAGATGATAGCTTCCGGCGCATATAAAGTTAACCGGTCTGCCAAATATGGTTGATATAATCCGTTCTAAAGTATTGATACCCTTTGACTTCGCACGTAGCGTATAGCTTCACGTCATTACCCGCCAGTGAAGTGTGTAACGACCCTTAACCTTTTCACCGCCAAAGACGGCCATTCACGTGATCGGAAAATCGTGCCATTCGCGCCCCTGACGCCAGACCCATAAAATAATAAATAGTAAATTACTGCTGAGGCCGTGAAGTAATCGGATGATTGTATAGTGCTTTTCTCAAACGAGGTGAGGAAATATTAAAATTAAAATAAATACATGGTAATCAATTAAATAATAGTTTGTTGAAATTACAATCGGAACGAAAGAAAACAATTGTGTAATTTGCCGCCTTTTTTATTTTTTATACATGCCATTTGTACAAGTCGTTCGAGCACCATGTTTAACCGCACATAAGTATAGTACCATAGTTTTTTTTTCGCAAGTATGCGCAGAGTCTAGTGGTGGTTGGCAGTATGTAATTGTTCCTTTGTCAGTTTAATATAAGTAAGCAAATTTAAAAAGTTAAGAGTAGCGGACAATAATGGTTTTACTTAGGATTTTCATACATTACTTCTTGGCGCAACGCAAGGCCAAGAAAAAATGTAGGAAGCCTTAAGAAACTTCATGTCTTCATTTTGTGACATTAACGCATACATTTCCGGGCATGTTTGAGAAAAGATAATAATATCAAACATTATAATAGAGTTCTAGCCTTTTGTCTGTAGTGGGTTAACAAAATAGTGGGTTCAAGCCTCGGTGGCGCCGCATTAGCGATAATAAATTATGTCTTAAACGCAAAAAGCTGACTAAAAATTTGGGTAGGATCCTGATCAAACACAGATGAAAGGTTAAAAGTGGTTTTTGGACGGTCGTCATTTGACTTCTGTGGCCATAAAATAAAGATAATAATACCAAACACTATAAAAGAGTTCTCGATGTGGTCTTTGGACGTCGGTGGCGTTCGTGGCACGGCGTGCCACTTGGTCAGCTGGCGGTCAATAGGTTAAAACCTCAACGCAATGGCAAGTTTATCTTGAGGCAAGCGGCCTACGGATCGTCCTTGTGACTAGTAAGGTTGTGCAGGTGCAATGCCAGCTGGTGGCGGAGATGGAGCGGCTCGTCGTGGCGGAGGCCGGCGCGTCGCCGCCCGCGCACGCCGCGCCGCTCGCCGCGCCGCACCCGCACCCGCCGCTCGCGCGCGGCAAAGACTCCAGGTATGACCCGGCCCTTACAACCAACTCCACATCGACTATGCATCCTTATAATAAGGAATTTGACAACATTAACAATAATTAGTTTTTTCATTAGCAACAGAAAAAAATTACGAAAATACTCGGAAATTATCAGCCTTTCATTTAAGTTTTCTACTTTAAAATTTTACATTCATAAAAACTAACAATAAGGACGTTGTTTGATTGTGACGTCACAAGCAAGTAATCCCTACAAATTGTATACTAACGGAGCGTTTTTGACGTTTCATAAAAGAAGGTGATTTGACTTTCGTGAAATACCGTATTGCTAGTACTTCGGCACGGTGCTACTGGAACCCGCAGGATAAGACAGCCGGAACGGATTGGAAGCAGTGGAACGCTGCAATTTAAAGACCTATGTGACCCTCGAGAATTTAAAGGATCCAAGAAGAAGATGGCGGCCGTGCGGCACCTTAATAATATAACGAATTGGACAATAAATACAGGGTGTGACATAAATGGGGTGTGAATCGATCAAGGGCATAACAGGAGAAGGTTTTTTTGACGCATTTTTTTTGACATTTGTAGTGAGCAAGTCGCCCCAATCAGCCAACGCTCCACACAAACGCCCTAGTCAAATCGAAAAAATCCTAAAATCTTTTAGGTTTTTCTTATCAAAACGCGATACCTGTTATGCCCTTGATTGGTATGTGTATAAGTTCGACGTGTAAATGTCCACGGGCCAATCCACAATTTCTTGTTGTTTTTGCCCTGTTGGCCAGGAAACAATGTAATAAACTTTTAACATGCTTAGAAGATGGCGCATAAAATCTCATTCTCTAAAAAGTCATCCCGACGACTCATGGTAACTAGCGACGGACAAAAGTTCATTCACCCAAACATTCAAATTGTTTCACCACAGATACAAAGGCAAAAGGGTGTACCCGTCAGTGCCTAACCAACCTTCGGAAGCGTCCGCCCACTTCATGTTCGAGCTCGCCAAGTCCGTCCTGTTCAAAGCGGGTGGCTCTTCCAGTACCAGCCTCTTCACGCAGACCTCCTGCGCCCGGGAACACCACGGACCTCACCGGTAACGTAGCATTGGGCAGAATCTACTTTTAATAATGCTCCTAATTTTCAAAAATGGAAGTAGTTATATTGGAAGGAAAGCAATCGATAAAGACAACGACATTTGATGCATGAACTCTACCAAGAGTGCCCGACTTAGCCACTTGTCCCACCGCCGGCCAGCAGCAAGTACTCTCAATATGTTGCGCTGATGGTTTTCCATGTATCAATAAATAAATAAATAGTAATTCTTACTCGCTTTTACTCCGAGTAAAAATTACTATGAGAGTACTCGCTACTCGCCGGCGGTGGGACAAGTGCCTTAGTAGATATATACTTATATAGTTTATATATAAACAGAACATGCGATATTGCCAGTTTTAGAAGTAGAAAAATCTATAGATATAGTTTTACAAATGTTTGATAAGATGTTAATTGGATCAAAATTAAAAGACTTTACATAATCGTTTATGAGGATATGACATAACTTTATCCTGTCGTTTACCCGCGGTGCGTCGGAATACCCGGACAGTTCATATTTTTTCTAAAGAATATTCATAAATATTGCATTCGAATTTTTACCTCGGAATTTGTTTTCATTAACTTATTTTTAGTTGCTGAATATTAACCCGTCAAGTGTCCTGTAGACTAACGTTAGTCTACAGCAATTTTGTTCTTGTGTACCTACTGATTATACTTATAGAGTTAAATTTTGAATACAATTTTGACTTTGGTGAGCATTCGATCGGTTAACTAAGGTTCCCGGCCACAGGTTAAGAAATTTGATATCTTAGGCAATACATTGATCTTGTCGAAATGTAACTTAACTTATCAAGTTATGACACGTATTGCAGAGGACTGCACATGGCCGCGTTCCAACTGGGTCTGTACGCGCTGGGGCTCCACAATTGCGTGAGCGCCAACTGGCTGAGTCGCACCTACTCCTCGCACGTCAGCTGGATAACAGGTAACGTTCTCCAAATATTTCTCGGAACTGTTCAACCTCTGGCCGCCCAAACACATCTTCAATGGAATTTATGTCATTCAGCTTTAGCTTTAGCTAGCAGGCAATCCTCCAGGGTTGAAAACGTTAAAGCTCTACTTTAAATCCGTCATCTCCCTCGGACGAGTAATACCGGCGGAATATGTACATACATATTCCGCCGGTATTACCCCATCCTTCTGCGAAAAAGTCTGGGATAGAGCGGGACTATTATAGTTGATTGGATTTTAATTGCTATTTTTTCTTAAATATTGAGCGGTTATTTTGAGGTTTCCGCACGACTCTTTACACGAGCCCTGTGACTACATTATTTTAAACAGGTATTACAATGTTTTCAGTTTCATCGTTTCTCCATCTTTGTTGATAAGCATTCTACACAAGCCCAAGAAAACTTCTAGGATTACATTAAACTACTAATTGTCGTGTGATGACATTTGTGCAGTCGACGTTGTAGATATGTTTATAATTTGCACCTTAATCCATAATAAGGCGAAAAATGTACGCAATCGTTGAAGTTGATTCTAATTAGATTCTTATAGTGATCTAACAATTTTCGTTCATTTCCAGGGCAAGCAATGGACATTGGAGCACCTGCCATTTTGTTCTTAATTGACGCCTGGGATGGACATTTAACACCACCGGAAGCAGCGGGTATTGCTGACAAGGTAACCAGGAATATGAAACTGTACTGGTTAGCAGTATACCTATAAAAACTTCAATATGAGGCGTAATTTTTGCCTGTCTAGTATCTTTTTTATCGGGCTAATAGCGTGAGTTTTGGCTAAGTACACTATCTCACTCTAAACAGGTGGTCTCCATGGGCTAGCATCGGCCCCAGCACGTCTATCATGGGACGGCCGCGACATACTCTCGATTTTTCTCGCACTATACTACTATGCTCTGTTCTAACAAGAGAGATGGATAGTGCGAGAAAAATCGAGAGTGTGTCGCGGCCGTCTCATGATAGACGTGCAGCTTCTGTTAGTTTATGATCTAGACTACTGGGTGAGGCCCACAGATTACAGAGAAAAGCAGATAGGCCCTAATAAATTGAACGTTTTCTATACATCCGATCTCTTCTCACTTACGTACTGAACGCCGAGTAAGAAAGGGATAGAACCATGTTATCTGACAGGTCTTCATATGTCATTGTCTCCGCTTTCTCGCTCGCACGATGTAATTCGCTCTCTCGCTCGCTCGAGATTTAGTGCACAGAAAGATATTTTCTTACAAGTTATCGATATCGATATTTACTGTTAATAAATTCGTAATATGCGATACTCGTAAGTAAATTGTATCTCTATCCATACTATGCAAAAATTAATATGGTACTTACCAAATAGAAAACAAAAACCATTACACGACTACGAATATAATAAACTGCATTCATGTTTCATATGTTCGCTACAAATTAAATTATGCAAATACATAGGTAGTCAGACGAGTTACTTTTTAAGTCTCACTATTTTGTGGATCTTTAGTGGAACACATTTATTTTTAACCGACTTCTGAAACTTATCAATTCCGCTGGCTCTTTATTTTTTTATGTATGTTCCTCGATTACTCTTAGACGCCTGGACCGATAAGAATGGTGTTTTGTTAGAAAAGGTGGTCCTAGGCAGGTCAGGATCTGAAGATGGGATCCTGGAGAAAACCAGGGCAATCTTCAAATCTTATTTTGAAACGATTTGGGTACTTTGAAATCGTGCATTTGCTTTCAGAAAGCAGTTCATGCGGTAATATGTAATGTGGCTTCGTGAAGTATTGATTTGAAGTCGATTAAAACGTTGTTTTTAAAGTAAGCTAACACAAAATAACAACGCAATTATATTCCTGAAAATATCTCATTTTAATAAGAAAGTTTCATCTAATGCTTTAAATAATAAATATCCAATTATATAGAACTTTTTGCAATCAGTAAACTTGCACCACCTGAAGAGGCAATGCAGATGTCTTAGGTATTGTATCTGGTAGCCTTTCATTACTGCTCAGCATCATTTTGTTGTAGTTGCCTTCTAATTGTTGATCCTGGTGAGATCCCTGCATTAAATACAGTAACGAAAACATTATTATACAATCTCTATCAGTTGAGCTGCTTAAGTATGAACAGGTAAACAACAAACCGACACAGAGTTACTTTCGCATGTATAATACATATTATAGTAGGTATGGATATATAAAGAAAATCAATGTACTAATACAAATTCTTTGCATATACAAAACTTAAATGGAACTAACTCATCTGGAGGGACCTCAGAAATGTCAAGTAATAAAATAAATAAAACTCACTATACCAACTTACCTCAAGCGGCCTCTGAAAAACTGTAGGTATCGCATCTGGCAGCAAGTGTTTTATGTTTTTAATAATAACGAAACAGTTTCGAAATGTTTCGAAACATATTCTATGGTGTTTATTCGGCGTCCAATTATTGCGCCCTACTGCGTCAATCCATTTTTTTCGAAGCTTATTATTTACCGGAAACCTGAAGTTAACAGTTAAGACATGTAACATTAAAATATTTTGTCTAAACGCTGTAGGTGAATAATTCATGTCGACGAAATATCGATATATACATGGTAACAACACTACCCATGTTTACGACAATTGTATTTTTACTAAAAATCCCAAAAATATCAAGTTTGATCCATGTAAAAAGTACTTATCCGATAGTATCAAGCATCTGCTGTAATCCCAGACCATTATATTGCGTAATGTACATGAAATATTTGAAAGATAACCAAATGATTCTTACCGATGAAATCCGATTGTTTCTCCGGTCTTTTTTAACAATCTAGCGTAACTTCGGCAGTACGGAACTGCACAAGCCATTGTGCCACTTCATACAACTTAAATCATTAACTTATTACAGAAATATTTACTTTTTCAACACAATATTCTTGAAATAACCAACTTTCCTCAAGATTCACAAGAGATTTGACGTTGATTTGACTTTGACAGATTGTTTAGCATTTAACACCGTGGTTAACAGTTTTTGGAGAAAAGTCGTCAATAGACTCAAAATACCATACTATTCGTCTCATTCTAACTCACATCAGCTGACCATAAGCAGTGACAGAGACAACTATATGAAACATCGTCTTGCTTTATACTGCGCGTCTGTATTCTTATTAGTCTGTGGTGAGGCCCTTTAATTCTTAAATGTCCAGACGACCCAAGGATCCCTGACATTGTATAAATTAATGTATATTTTCTTAACAAGCTTTGTAGCCTTTGAACTTGAAAGATTTTAACTTAGAGGAGTCTTCCAATTCGTCTATTTTGTGTTAGGTAAGAAGTAGGAATAGAGTTATTGTTTCTTTACTAGTTATATCACAATAATATTGTTTGGCAGGCATCGTCCGGTCGGGATGTGCACACAGTTCGCGCGGCGGCAGAACTAGCCTTATCAGTATTGCCTCATGCCCACGCACTCAACTACAACGAGATACAACGCGCCGTGTTACAGTGTAAAGAGCAGAGCGACGCCATGTTGGAGCGAGCGTGTTTAATCGTTGAGGCCGCTGCTAAAGGTTGGTATTATGGTTCATCAGCAATTACACTGTGCACTGCAACCGCAACTGTGCAAAGACGACGCATTCGGTGACCGTCGCCTGCAATCGTTTGCGTAAGCAGTTTAGTAGCGGAGCGGGGAATATGTGCTATAAGATGTGATCCAGCTCGCATCAAAAGCTCCCCATTGTATGTATCTCGCCAAAACTGGTACATCAAAGCTGTTTTAATATGGATCAAAACAGCTTTGATGTACCCGTTTTCACCAGAGCTTGGCGACGCTATGAAAATAAACTATCTTGAGTGGGTATCATAAAATGCGGAAAAGCAGTTCTTGAATAATGATCATCATTCTTTGGAGCCAAGGTAACCGATATAGCCCTCTGAATCGCTAAACTTAAGTGGCAGTGGGCAGTGCACATAGCACGTAGAACCGATGGCCGTTGGGGCGGAAAGGTTCTCGAGTGGCGACCGCGTACCGGAAGGCGCGGCGTAGGTAGGCCCCCCACAAGGTGGACATGATGACCTGGTAAAGGTTGCGGGAGTCCACTGGATGCGGGTGGCGCAGGACCGGTCACTTTGGCACTCTTTGGGGGAGGCCTATGTCCAGCAGTGGACGTCTTTCGGCTGATATGATGATTCTTTGGAGCGGTAAATTTCAAGATGATTCAAAGAAAATAATGTTGTTGGTTAGCTAATAAATCATTGTGGTTAATTTTGTGCGCCAGATTCTATATAGCAATTTAGTTTTCCCATTCTGACTTTACATTTTTGTATTATGGCCAGTTTGATGACTTGATTATTCATTTAATTTTTTTTAAGGAATTTGTCGTAATTAATGTCTGTTATCAATGTTCCTTGTTGAACAGGTGGCGGAGTGTACCCTGAGGTGCTATACACCGTGGCGCGCTACTGGCACGAGCTGTACCTGCGCCAGGCCAGCGAGGAGCCGGAGCCGCTACTGGAGGAGCCGCAGTACCGCGCGCCGCCCGTGCACGTGCCCGTGCCCTACCCGCTGCCATACCCCTTCACCTACCACCCCTACCCGCCCATCTACCAGCTGCAGGTCAGTATATACATGATGTACAAGCTGTATACACCGTGGCGCGCTACTGGCACGAGCTGTACAACATACAATGGCTAATGGTTTTTACGGAAAATATAGAAAATTGACGTGCAAAGGATAGGATAGGAAGCAAGCTCAGTTATTGATTATTTGTTAAATGTAATTTGCAAAGCCAAAATACAGATATCGAAAGGCGTACGTCAATTTCTTGAAGCGGCGAGAAGAAATGCATGCCTTATAATTTTCAGAAAGTACAAATTTGTTTTCTTGCACAATTTTTGAGAAAAGCTGTATATTTGTCTCAGCTGGAAGGGCATTTGCTGGCTTCGTATTAAATTAAACGGACTCCCAAGGTCGTCCGTTTAAAATTAATACTCTGCCAGCAATAGGGAATATGCATGTGATTCAGAAATGGACAAAAAAAATCATGAGTAATCTTTATTGCTTAGTAAATATACACACATGATTATTTTTACAAATAATCATGTTTCTATTAACAAATTTAATTATTTAAAAGTAGTAATTTTCAAATTCTCTCGCAAATTTCCAAAACGCAACGCTATTGGCGGAGCGAATCGTGACGTCACCGTACACTCGGTGTCTACTGTCAACAGGTCGTTTGTATGATTATTTAAAGTTATTCGCAATGTTTAGCCGTTGTTTATGATAAATAATCAGTGTTTTTTGGGAATTAACAACTGAAAGCAGTGACTCCTTTTGAAAAAAGACTCCCTACAATGGCTGGAAGCGGTTTTGTCAAGGCACAGCCGGATAATCTGCCTAAAATTAATGTGTTCATGACGACTAAGTACGTAGGTACCTCGTAGAGGTGTATTTCTTTAATAAGTGTAATAACAAACTAGTACATATCTATATTATATAATCAAAGATATGTAGGTATTAGGTATGTTACATGTTGAGAACATCTTTATGAACATAACAAACTTAGGTTGTTTTCGTCAAGAGTTATAAATAAAACAAATTTGTGTAGGGCATTCAGTAAAAACAAAGAAACTTAGCTAAAACGTTTCGTGATCAAAATCAACACACGTACCTAGTCAACTTTACTGTTGATCAACAACAATCATAATATTTGTAACATTAATAACTAAAAAATTGGGACTCAGAATAGTTTTATGAATAAGTACCTATATAATTACATTTTTAGGTTAGGTTATTGTTTATATTGTTCGCGAGTCGTAATAAAAAAGATTTTAGGTACAAACATATTTAATACTCACTTCGAAATGATCTTCACAACAATATAAACTACTCAAGCACGATACATTATCTCTCCTCATCGCCTTCACCGCTTTTTTCTTATATTTGCATCTTTGGGCATATGAAAATATATCACGTCAGGTGCAGTTTTAATGTTATTTTCACACATAGGGGCAATACAATATTTATAATAAGCTTTTGTGTGCTCTTCCGTTACAATACGTTGATCTTACAAGCTTTAATCACTCACTTTTATTAAAACTGTGAATCAAACTCTTCGTTGTTAATTTATTCTAAGTGCACGGTGACGTCACAAAATGAGCGCGCCAAAATGGCGGCGTTTCAATCGTCCGAAAATTATAGTAGTTTTAATTATTTTTTTTTAGCTCATTTAATGATAGTGTGAAAGTGTTATATTTTTTTCCGGTTTTATAATTACTTATAGAATCGTTTAAAAATATAAAAAAAAATACATGAATATACCCTATTGCCTACTTCCCTTGCTTCGACAATAATGTGCTATTTGACCTGGTAACCATATAAAAAGTGGAATGTAGAATTGTTAATAAAGTGTCGTGTATCTTCTCAGTATGGCGGTGCGCCGCCGCCGCATGCCGTGTCGGGGCAATACGCGCTGCCGCCGTACTTCGTGCGCGGGCTGGTGCCGCACGCCGTGCCGCACGCAGTGCCGCACCCGGTGCCGCACCCGGTGCCGCACGCCGTGCCGCACTCGCTGCCGGCGCCGCTGCCCGCGCCGCACGCGCCCATGCCGCAGCACGCGCCCATGCCGCAACACCCGCCGCCGATGCCCGTTAACGTCAACGTGAGTGCACTATACGTTAATTTTATTCAGAATAAAATAAAATAGTCTTTAAAACTAGAACTAAGTACAAGGGGAGATTGATTAATAACTACAACTTAGAAAAGTTGAAAAACCCCCTACATTTTCATTTCAAAGTCCAATATCTCAAAAACGGCTGAACAGATTTTCAGGAAACATAGCTAAGAACACTCGGGATAAATTAACAAATTATCTACGACACAAAGAAAACCGCATTCAAATCGGTCCATCCGTTTGGGAGCTACGATACCACAGACAGATACACAGACAGACACGTTAAACTTATAACAGCCATCTTTTTGCGTCGGGGGTTAAAAATGGCAAGTTAAGGTGAACTAAAGTGATGTTTAACCCGTGGAGCGCGCGCCTGTCCGGCGATTGAGATGCCTCAAGCGCGCAAGGAATTTTGATAAAGAAAAACTATGTCGGCCGTCGTAAGAAAAATAGATATTGTGCTTGTATATTATAATTGTATTGTAAACCATACATACCATTCGAAAGCAGATGAAATGGTCTATTCATTATAATTAGGGAGATTCACTGACCTTTTTTTCTTTATGCCGGAAATAAATCATTTATTTCGCATTACATTACATTTTGCGCATTACAATTTGTTTCTTGCACCCGGTGAAACAAAATGCCTGATCACAACTAAACTTATAACATATTTCACATTGTTTTTGCACAATTGTGATCACTAATAAACTATGCACGGATAAAAACAAACACTGCACTGTATTATGCACTATTTTCTTCATAATTATCATTTGTTTACATTATCTACGAAAACGCATCCGACCGCCATTTTGCCAAATTCGAAACAAAGTTTTTGCATTTATATTTTTCCTGTGCTCTGACTGCTAGTAATTTAGCCAAAACAATTTTATTTTGTTGGTACACTGTATAATTGTAACTAACTACAACTACATCCCGCGTAACGGCAACAAAATGTACCTAAAACTATCTAAATAAACCTAAAGAAATTAAATCTTAAAAATAAATTGATTTGGCCAATAAAATCGTCTAGTGTCTACGTTATGTTCCTAGCAACCCAAATTCTTTTATGTGTAGCAAGTTAGACTTTGACTCATCCCTACCTACTTAACCCTACGTTCTCCTACTACATCCTAGTTCAAAATAATAATCAAGTAATAAATAAAATTTGTTTTTGGTTACTAAACCCCAACCAGATCCTACCGTGGCCGGTTAACGTAATGGTAGCTAGCTATATCATTATTTTCTCAACATGTAATACTTTCTCAAATCAAAACCTTGGTTTCTTTATATACCAATTGCCTCAATTTATATTCATATCATCAAAGTATATAACAGACCAACCTAGCTAGCTAATTGTTTATTATTATTATTGTATGGAAGATTCTCTTTCATCCATACTATGCTACCATTTCCGTCTGGATGTGGGTTTGGCCAACTAGCTAATTAAATACCTATTTTATTATATTTTGTTTCTAATAGGTATTCCTACATCTTGAATTTATCTGTGCTTCGTACCTATTTTCTGATGAGAAGAAGCACTCAACAAACTCATCAGACCTAACAATTGAATATTATTTCATTCAAGGAAAATTATGTATTAAGGCATTATTTCACCCTTTACATATAAACTAATGTATCCATTAGATACCTGTAAACCCTGTTATAGTGAAGATATTTATAATACTGAGGTAAACCGTCCATTAAATATGAAATATTGAACCTGAAGTTTACCCTAAGTAATGAGTATATTCCACTCATGATAATTTGTTACCTTAAAATTAGACATAATGGACTGCTCCGCTTGCCATTAGCCTAGAATCATTTCATCTTTTTGAAACAATTCTGATATCCTAATCATAACTGGAATCTTTATGACGATAATCAATATATAATAGTTACACCTTTAATATTTCATATATAATAATATACGGAACCCAATACTACTGATCCTCACACAATGACTAATTCCTATTCACACAGTTACTCATAATTGCTATTAAACCTTCAAATAAACGCTATTTGATTTGTAAACCTTCTAACTTTCCATCCCTAAGAATAGTATTCCTACTACCCTATTACTGTGCTTGACTCTATACCTAAGCCTACCTACCACTAAACTCTAAACTACTGTAGGCAAAACTCCCATCATTACTTTATTAATGTTATGTGTTGTGTAGTGTATGTTCTAGCTAGGGACCTAAGCTGTACAATGTTCGGAAGGCTAGTCCGAGAATGCAACCTAGAGCCTGTGTAATGTACATTTCACAACATGTCCGTGGACTAAAGGGTTCTGTGAAATGCACGCCCTATTTTTATAACATATAAATATATATTCAATAAAAGACCAAGCCTTAAGCACACACGAGACATCAACGAGTGGATAATAATCCTAGCGATCGACTTATGGGAAATGGCGATCTTCTCGCTTCAGCCTGTGGCCAACCTTAAGACCAGTAAGAGGCCCATCAAAGATAGGCTACACCATCTGTGTAGGTAAAAAGATGGTGCCAGGCTTCTCTTAAACCTGGACCTACTACTAACAGGATCCCGAAGTGTACTTCCTTGACACCGTTAGGTGAAATGCACTTCGTTAAGTTGACCATGCAACTAGGACATTGATCTGGTTCGAAATGATAATAAAATCATCTAAAATAAACCCGAAATGTAATAGAAAACTAAGCGAAATAGTTCACTACTATGCAACATATTTGCACAATACTGAACCTTAGAAAACTCAGAATCTAATAAGTGGTGGAATAGTTCAATACTACGCAAAGCAATCGCACAATATTGAACCCTCCCGCCACAACAATAGTGTATCTACGATTGTTTACGTTACGAATTTAAGCTCGACCCAGAGTCAATGACAATCCGACAGCTCGCTAGAGAAAGAATGAATACGTCTACCCGGTGTGCCGTTTTTATATACACTAAAAGGTATGAATCGCTTGAAACGCTCGATCTGCTCGAATCGCATTATTCGCTTGACGTAAACGAAATAATACCTTACCACCATTAACTTAAGATTGGTTTTTAATCGTGCACGTACGTGCTTACTCCCTATTGGAACCAATTTTACTCATTGCGTAGTGTGCGCGACAGCGTCGTAGCGACAACACGTACCTTTACTCAGAAATATGAAAATATTAAGTTTTGTTACCCACAAAACGTTGGTTCAAGTATGCACCACTATATTCTAATCAGATGTACATATCAGTTCGATTCTTATCCAATGATGATGACGATTAATGTATTAATCCCTATTATATTGTATTATTCCTTCATTCAGCATTCATTAAAGACCATAATAGAACTATAGGCATAGTTCTAGTTACATAATCTATGTAGTTTTATTTTATTTAGTGTGGCAATGCGAAGCAACCGAAGAAAAATATTGACCAATTACAGCGAGGACTTTAGACGCACAAGGTGCGCCTAGCGCGCTACCCGCTCAAAAAAGTTAGACGCACAGTGTGCGCCTATCACGCGTCACGGGTTAAGGGTGGGTTGCACCAAACTGCCTGTAATCATAAGCGGTGTTCGTTAAAATCTGGTTGTATGAACAGTTTGACAAGTTTCTATGTGAGCGCCATATTTGCATTTCGCCTTAAGAGTGGATTGCACCAAACCGTCGGTGATCGTAAGCGGTGTTCGTTAAAATCGGAATGTATGGAAAGTTTGACAAGTTTCTATGGAGTGACAGCTGCCGGCTCCATATTTAACGTTGATCGGGCTGCACGTCTGTAATCGTAAGTGGGTGCAACCCGCCCTTAGTCACGTCTTATCTGTCATCTGAACGTGCCCAGAAGTACAGTCACCGGCATCAATATCTGGCGAAACAAAGCCGGCAAAAATATCTGACACGTCCTTATGGCATTAGACATAGAGTCGTGTCAGATATTTATGCGTGCTATGTTGTGGCAGATCTTATTGCTGGTGACTGTACATAATACATTAAAACCAAACAGTTTAATTAGTTGGGTGAAACTTCTTTGTTGTAATTATTTCACTTCGTCGGAGACTACAATTAGTTTTGTAAGTAAATGGCTATGACATATGAAAAACTTATCTGTAAAAGGGATTACCTGCAACATTGTGTATTTATTGGCACTAAAACGTTGCACTAATATAAGTCGGCGACTTTTTGCATCGCCACAAACGCGTTATAGGTGATCTATGCGAGACTCGCGTATTCGAGACTGACTGTCGATCGTTTCATACAAGCGGTACATCTACTCCTGCCGTCATTATACTCTGTGAAGGAGTTCAGAAATGAATAAAAGTATATGTCGTAAGTAATATGTCGACCTAAACATTTAATGCATATCAATCGTATCATATTATTTTGCTGTTATTATCAGGACATTATCTCAATATTTTAATATGATAATTATGTAGTTCATTCGTTGATGTTAAGTATGATACAAATAAAAGACATACAGGGTGTAAGCGACATCACAACGAAAACTCAAACGATAGCATTAGATCTGTATCGTGAATTTTAATCAAGTAGTATTTTTTTCATAACCTTCAGAAAAAAAAGGTCTGGTTTAGATAATGATTTCAGCCTCGCAATGTATGTTTCCAACTCAAAATGATGCGGGGGTCAATGACCGGATGTCACTTACATCCCGGATAACAATTAAAATAAATAACTTCATCGTCAACATAATTTTCAGCCTGTCGCCTCGTCGCCTCATATCCCGGTCCCGTGCTAGTCTCATCCTGAAATGACCCGCGGTCTTTACATCGTGAACCCATCGTGCTCATGGACGACCGACGCTTCTTTTTCCTGTAAGTGGCCACCAATCCGTTAACGTTTTGGTCCACCTACCGTCACGCTACCTGGCAATATGTCCTGCCCAAGTTCATTTGAGTTTGGTTATGACTTCTCCGACGTCTTGTACCTTAGTGCGACGTCGGATCTCAGTATTCCTTACTCGGTCTTGTAGGCTAATGCCCAGCATGGTACTAGTATATCTGAACCCAGGACTAGGTTTCCAAACTTATTCTAACAATTATTTCAGTAATCTCTAACAGCCACCGCGGCTCCCAACGATAGGTTATATTACAAGACCGGGTGCCAACAATTGGCCCAAAATCCCAATCACAAGTGTCACATTGATAGGTGTCACTCATTTTACTGTTTTTTTTAAATAATCCGCCGGTGTTGCCATGTGAATAATACTAGGGCCTTTCACACGGGCCCGAACAAACACCCGCCTCGGACAGGCCCCTACGCCAGTCCGCTATACTAGAGGAAGTCGCGATAGAGTTGCTACCGCTCGCTTGAAAACCGAATCCCCCTCAAAGACCACGGCGAGTCGAGGGGTCCCGTCTTTACCGGGAAGCAAGTTAACAATGCGCCCCTGTTGCCAACTCAGTGGCGGTAGGTTAGCATCCTTAATTAGCACTAGATCTCCAACTAGTGGGTGTGCTATTGCTATCTGTTGTATGGGAACCTTGCACTTTTTGACTATGCGCTGAAACTTGGCACAGTTGATCCTTAGGTGGTCTTGAGTGGATTCAGACCGGGAGCCATCGAGAGCCACCCCTCATTTAGGGGTGGGGTGGGGGGGGGGGGGGGGAGTTCGACTCCGCCGCGCTTTTTAAAAGCCATTTTTTTCTGAAACTATACACACCAAGGCAAGTGTTATATCATTTTCAGATAAATAAAGGATGAGGAATCCATTTTACGAACCAAAATAATACATTCTGGAACAAAAAAAATAAAATAAAGAAGAAAAACTTATACAGCGTAAATTATTTTTATTCAATATTACCAATTTTTTTTAACTACATAAGATACATAAAAACAAAAACCGAACCGAAATAAAGCCACATTAATTCGGTTTTAGAAAATATATTATTATGTATATAAATATGTTAACAGACCGGAAATAAAAAAATATGCGTGGGTCAGGGCGACCTCAAAGCACGTGTCCCGTGAAGGAAATGAAGGTACAGTTTTAAAATACGATAGTTGTCAATTATATGTGATTACTTTTGGTGTTTCGGTATTTAACATGAAATATTTTAAACGAAACTACGCCCCGTGTAGCCCGTGAAATAGAATTTTCATATCCACAATCGACATACAAACATACATGCATACATAATTACATAAGATATGAGCGCCGCGCCGCCGCCGCCGACGCAGCACCATCGGCGCGCCGATTTCTGTTTTCGGCGTGTGTCGCGTGTCAGCTTTGCCGGCAGTGGTTGGTAGTTGAGGATCGTGTCCACTGCCGGCAATAATTACGATGTTGATGGGGGAGTAGAGAGGGTGAGTGTAGACTGCACCCCAGAGGGGTTTATGGCAGTCCACACTCAGAGAGACACTCTGAGGTACTGTCAATACAATGGTCATTTATTCATACTCTCACACGGTATATATACTAGTAGCTACATGCATAATCATTCATACATCTCGCACGTACTTAATCTATGGCTAATGTTATACACGTATTTAAGAATATCTTATCGCTACAATAGAATGTGCCTTGCCGGCACATCAGCTATTGACACACTCAGTACTTAGCGAGTGTAGCGACCGTCATGTGTTTTATTATTCAACGGTCGGTTTAAATAAATATTCCTTAATTGTCAAATGCGAAGTTCCTAGTTTCGCATGTTTTTCGCATGGCGTTTGCGCCATTGAAATCTGTCGTCGGCAAGCTTTTCCCAGGCCTTCCAGTCAATGTTAAAAGTAGCCATGTCTCGCTTAGCGCAGTCCTTAAAACGCAACATCGGTCTCCCAACGCTTCTCTTGGCGTTTGCTACTGCACCAAGCAAAACACGACGAGGTATTCTAGATGGTTCCATCCGGTACACATGCCCCAGCCACCGCAAGCGTCTCTGTTTGAGAAGAGCGGACAGACTAGGCAGCTGTGCTATGTCAAGAACCCTCTGATTCGTCACTTTGTCCTTCCAAGTGATGCCTAAGATGTTACGTAGACAACGCATGTGAAAAGTGTTAAGTCGTCGCTCTTGCTTTGCATACGTCGTCCAGGTTTCGGCACCGTACAAGAGTATGCTCAGAACGCATGCTTGGTAAACTATCGCTTTGGTTCTGATGGTTAGATGTCTATTGCACCATACTCTTGTACGCAGCTTCCCAAACATTGTCGCCGCCTTGCCGATACGAATACCGATCTCTGCGTCAAGTGAGAGATTGTTCGACACGGTCGACCCGAGGTAGCAAAACTTATCGACGATTTCTAGAGCTGTACCATCCACCAGTATAATTGGTGTTTCCGCATTACCCTGCACTAAAACCTTCGTCTTTTTGGCATTTATGGTCATAGAGAACAAAGAACAAGCCCGGGAAAACTTGTCCATGATATTCTGGAGCTCGAGAGTAGAGTTCGCCACAAACGCTGCGTCATCAGCAAACAAGAGACTGTCGACAAAGAAGTCCTCTCGATGTTTTCTTGATTTGAGGAGCGCGATATTAAATAACTTCCCGTCAACCCTTGTATGCAGATGCACTCCCTGTTGGCTGTCACCAAAAGCGATTTTGAGAAGAAGTCAAAAGAAAATGCCAAACAGGGTAGGAGCCAAAACGCAGCCCTGGCGAACACCTCTTCGCATCACGAACTTCTGAGATGTTTTACCGTCATATACAACAACACCGTTCATGTCTTCGTGAAATGATTTGACGAGACTTAAAAGTTTTGGTTAGTAATAAATTATTGATAAACTAATAATGCATAGGTTATTAAAACTAGGCTAAAGCGGTCGTCAATGCTCAAAAAGCGGTCAATGGTTTCTTGTTGACTATTGAACCCTGAAAAATGGGGTGCCTACTGACATTTTTACCCTGTTTAGCTGTTCTGTTATTTAACGTTATTGAGTTAATTTTATTGAGCTATACTATTGTGCTTTGAACACTAATTTGTCATTCATCGTAGATAAATTTATAAATAAATAAAGTATTGACAAATCTGCATAAAGGTTTCTCTAAATGTCAATATTATCAATACAATTATTTGAAATCGTTTGGTTGTCTAAGTTTGTAAGTAAATATTGGTAGCACCCTCGCTGAAATCATTTAAAATAGCGCCATTTGCCGCCATTCTTTGCGTTCTATGTAGGCGACCGGCGCACAGCTCCAGCCGCCGCGCCAGCGCCACTCGCTCTTGCCTGTGTGCCTCACACACACATGCACGGAGCGCATTGAATACCTAAAATCAATTCGCGGCTGAAGCTAGGTGCCCTCTTAAGATCATTTGGTTTTATTTTAGAGACTTCTACATAGCTACAAGATCGTCTTATAGGTTTATAAGATTATAGGTTTACGTCTCCTATAACATTCTGCAGAAAGATCAAATAGTCCTGAATAATATTTGATCTTATAGGAGCATTTTATAAGAGAACAAGTTATTATATTATACTAAGCTGAGGTTATTACAAGGCTACATCGCTATTAGTCTTGTCCAATGTCCTTACAACTGAAATAGTACTTTGGTAAGAGCCTTATTAGACTAAACAAGCATATAGGTATTTTTTGGTGAATCAGTTGTTCGAATTCATGTTGTGAAAGTCGTTTAAAATGGATTTAAGCGAATGGAAACAATTTAAAAGAAGCGGTAGTTAGTGAAAATTGAATTCATAATTAGTGAAGCCCAATTTAACTGTATTAGAAAGTGAACCTTGTGCGTCAAGTGCAAATACAAGTGAAGTGAATGCGTGAAATTCCGCGGTGGACTGTGTTTTAGACTCGGATAGCGAAGATGAATAATGGGACCATTTCGTAACAAATAAATAGTTATTAGTAATTTAATAGTTTTATATGCTTGTATTTGTTTGTTACGAATAAATAATTTTCATTTCATTTACTTTTTCATTTCCATTTCATTTCAATAAGACTTCAACCTAGAAGAAACCACCGAGTATGAAAAAAAATTGTGATTTGGTTGTAGATTTAATATACTTTAATATAATTTCAGAAAGGGTAAAATGTGTTATAATTCACTTTGGCCATTCACATTAGTTGAGTTTTATAAAGTCATATTCTCTTAAAAAGCAGTCAACGTCTAATTATAACACCATTTCGAAATGAACTGAAAAGACGAAACAATTTATTTTAAAAACGGATGACAGGAAAACTTTAAATTATTTGTCATTGCTGATGTAATCTGAGGGGCTACCGCGAAACGAAAACGAACTCCGTTCGTGTATCTCTCTCTCTCTCTGTCGCTGGCATGAGCAAGTACAACAGAGACGGAGATACATGAACGAAGTCCGTTTTCATTTCGTGGTATACCATTGTGGCGTAAACCCACGAGAAAAGTAGTGGACTGTATACTGCGTTATTCTAAAAACCCCGATGAACCCAAATACCCACAAAGAAAGGAGAGACCGACTTACCCGTCGCTGTCGTCCCCACAACGTGGAAGGGGCGCCCCTCTTCTGCTCCCAGTGCACTTGTATAGTTGGTTGTTTAATATATTTAATACTTATTTTTATCCGTAGCTGTTTTGCGTAATTAATATTTCTTCAAGACTTTTCTCGACACTGACACTTGACGGATTGTGTCTATGGTTATTGCCGGTCAATACCTACTCTCGTAAGCATTGAGGTCCATCGGTTTGGTTGTACACTGAACACCCCCCACCGAAAGCACTATGTAGCTTTCCCATAACATAAAGGCATAGAAGTAAAACAAAATTAGTGAGGAATGAGCTTCTGCGCATATGATAGCGCTACAAAAGAAAAGAAAATAAGGCCCTTGTGGCTAAAAAAGAAGTAAAGGGAAAGGGGAGTCAGTTAGTGTAGGGTAAAGGACAGAGTTTATTCACAGGCCTCGACACTATGTTATTTCCTTTCGTTTTCAAGGTAACTTTACGTACAATGCCATCTAAACCGGGATGTGTCTGATGGACAATTGCAAGTGGCCAACTGCAAGGAGAAACGCGATCATCTTTGACCAAAACTAAGTCTCCTACATTAAGGTTGGGCGGCGAGGCAAACCATTTTGACCTTTGCTGTAAAGTATTCAAATAATCTTGGCTCCATTTTTTCCAAAACAATTGGGAGCAATTTTGTAAATATTGCCATCGTGACATATGATTTACAGGCACCGTTTGCAAATCATACTCAGGTACAGCTGTCAGACTCTTACCTATTAAGAAATGTCCTGGCGTTAATACATTAAACTCGTTAGGATTATCACTAGCCGGTAGAGCACACAATGGACGGGAGTTCATTATGGCTTCTATTTTGCAGAAAACTGTCGTAAGCTCTTCGAAGGTCAAAGCTTTATCACCGACAGCACGCACAAGATGATATTTAGCTATGCGCACGCAACTTTCCCACAAACCACCCATGTGTGGAGCACTAGGAGGGTTAAAGTTCCAGTTTATCAAGCGTTGAGCACAACCATTAAATATATATTCCTGATTGCCTTTATCAGACATAAATTTCTGCACTTCGCCAAGGTGCTTGCTCGTTGCTACGAAGTTGGATCCGCAATCGGAATAGAAGTGTGACGACAGGCCACGTCGTGACACAAATCTATCCAGGGTAGCCAAGAAGCAATCTGCAGATAATGAAGAAAGTGCTTCCAGATGCACGGCTTTAGTGGAGAAGCATACAAAAACTGCTAGATAAGCCTTCTCTATCTTTGCATTACGCCGTAAGCTTTCTTTTATGTAGAAAGGTCCGGCTAGGTCAACACCCACATGTTCAAATACCTTGTTAGGCAGCAGCCGTGTCGACGGAAGGTCACCCATTTTTGGCTGAAGCAGGGTTGGTTTACATTTGAAGCACGTCTTACACTTCAACAAAGTTGACCGAATGAGGCTACGAGCCGACAATATCCAGTATCTCTGGTTAATTATATTTTGTAGGGTTCGCGGTCCAGCATGTAAATATTTCTTGTGGAAATATTCAACCAAAAGTTTCACAAACCTACATTTCTTCGGCAACAACAAGGGATGCTTCGCATTGTATGGCAGATCAGAGTGAGGAATACGACCCCCCACCCTCAGGAAGCCACGAGCATCAATAAAGGGGGCAAGTTTCCTTAACGAAGGAATATACGTCTTGCCTTTATTCAAAGCCTCACTTTCGTTCTTGAAGTAGGTGCCCTGTACTACTTTAATTAAGCAATCATGAGCTTGATTCAAATCGGTCGTAGTCAAGACCTCTTGGCTGCGGACAGAAGCATCACCGCGAAACCGCCGCAGAAAACGCAATATCAAGGCGATGCTTCTTTGCATTCTTGAAAAAGACGAAAATTGGTTGACAAGACGTTCAACAAATTCTAATTTATCTTCTTCCCCCGTCTGTTGAGATAACAAATTGAATGTATTGGAGTTAGACTTTATCTCCGGGATTTCAGTACCTTTTCTGTTAATGTATGTAGATACAGGCCAATTTTCATGATACTCATACATCCAGGCAGGTCCCTCGAACCATTGCGATCTGCAAGCCATGAATTGTAATGGAGTAACACCACGCGAGGCAACATCTGCCATGTTATTCTCGCTGTTGACATGACGCCATGCGTGAGGAGGTATTGACTCTAGTATCTGTGTAACACGGTTACACACAAACGTTTTTAATTTGTAAGCATCAGTTTGTATCCACGCCAATACAATAGATGAATCGGTTAGTGCTGTGATTCTGGACACATTGATCCGCGATAAGCATTCACATGCATACTTCATAAGTTTGCTAAGAAGTGTGGCAGCCATAAGCTCCATTCTAGGTATGGTCTCAACTTTGACAGGTGCCACTTTCGACTTAGCAATTAACAGTCTGCACTTGACTTCCAAGTGACGTCGTGAAATGACATAAATGCATGCAGCGTAGCCACGAGAAGATGCGTCACTGAATCCTACCAGTTCGCATTCAGTGACATCTGGAAGCAAAATATGTCGTTCAATCTGCAACTCAGATAGCCTGGGTAACTGGTCTATAAATTCTACCCACTGCTGGCATTCTTCTACGGGCAGTGGATCGTCCCAACCAAGGCCCAGCTTCCAAAGATCCTGTAAAATGCACTTTGCAACGAAGGTGCAAGGAGCAATGTATCCAACGGGATCATAAATAGATGCCAGCGTCCTTAAGACGGATCTTTTTGTATTGACGGTATCTTGCTTATTTAAGGAAAAGCTAAACGCATAGAATACCGGGGACCATTTCAAACCTAAAAGCTTTAATGAAACATCATCCCTGTCCTTTTGAAAGTCAATTGTTTTCTCGCGATGTTCTTCTGGAACACGTTCGAAAAGCTGTTCACAGTTACTCGACCATTTCTTTAAAACTAGCCCTCGGCACTGCAGCATATTAATTAATTCATCTTGTAACGCACACGCTTCAGAGAACGTGGCGCATGACCAAAGAATATCATCCATGTAGATACCTTGTCTAACGACATTAGCGGCAGAAGGGAAACGTTCACCTTCATCACTGGCTAATTGCAGCAAGGTGCGGATAGCCAAGAACGGACTTGAACTCACCCCGTACGTAATGGTTTTCAGCTCATACACCTTTATGGGTTCGTCAGCGGTCGATCGGTATAATATATGTTGATATTTTCTATCAGATTCACGTACCAGGATAGCACGATATATTTTACAAATATCACTTGCGAAACAGTATTCAAATAATCGAAAATTTGTTATAATGGCACCTATATCACGGTATAGGTTTGGTCCTGTCAGCTGCGTATCGTTAAGAGAGACGTTGGAGCGCGTTTTAGCACTAGCATCAAATACAACTCTCAAAGGAGTTGACGTACTGCTTGGTCGAAGTATACTGTGCTGCGGGATCAGATACCTACTTGGTTCGCTACCAGTGTACAATTCCAAGTGGTCAAGCTTTTCATATTCCAACATGAAATCGTTGTAGGCTTGTTGCAGCACTGGAGAGCGTGCGAGTTTCCGCTCTGTTGATAGCAATCGTCGTTCAGCTGCTGCGCGGGAATCTCCAAGTAGTGGCGCATCAGGCGCGAAAGGTAACGGCACTATATATCTCCCCCCCTCATCACGAGAGTGATGAAGTGCGTATATATCTTCAGCTAGTTGATCCGCTGCACTAAGCACAGGTTTGCACGGCAATTCCTCTACTTCCCAGAAGTCACGCAGCGTTCTATCCAAAGTCTTCTCTTGAGAAACTGACAAGTGAAAGTTTTGTGACTGTTGTTTGCCATCATTGTACAATCTTCCACTCACGACGTAACCAAAAACTGTTGGAATCACTTTCGGAATATTTGATTTGACATTAATCGGCTTGTCTTTTATAAGCTCTGACACGACATCGTTGCCCAGCAAAATGTCAATCGACGACTTCTCGAAGAACAACGGGTCAGCCAATTCGAAGTTCTTATATTCATCCACAACTTCCTGTGGAAATGAAACATTTGGCATCTCGGATGAAACCTTCTCAACGACAACCATATCCACCTGGAAACTCGGAACGTCCGATTTAAACGGATTCATGTCGCAGGTCACCATGCCAAAGTTCTTGACAATGTCACCGCCTAGTCCAGACACAGTAAATGGACACTTGTTGCGGCGTAGGCCCAAACGTTGAGCACAGTTCAAAGTTATAAACGAGCTTTGAGCTCCAGAATCAAGAACTGCACGGCAATTCTGATGTTGACCAGTGACGTCAACAATTAGAGTCCTCGTAGTCCCCAACACTACACCGTAAGAATTCACGTTTTCATTCACGGAATGAAGATTCTCGGTTACGGCAGATGCAGGCGTCACACTCACGGAGTGCGACGGCGACGGCCAAGCTGTGTGCAGGGCAGCGCGGGGTGGCTGCGGGGCCGGCACGGCCGGCACCTGCTGCGCCACACTCGCATCCCGATGTAGCAAGTAGTGGTGATTACGAGCGCAAACTCCACACGTCATGATGCTCTTGCAATTTGAATCGTCATGCCCACTTTTCAAACAATTGGTGCATAATTTCAAGACATTGACACGGTCAATCCTGTATTGAACTAACAGTTTACGAAACTGTTCGCAACGATAAATCAGATGATTTGAATTGCAATGCACGCAAGTTAGTTTGTTTTGGTTCGAATTATTATCACGCGAAACAGCTAATCCAACCTTTTGCGAGGGCGAGGTCGCGTTCGAATATTTGAAACTGGCTGGTTTATGATTCGGTTGCATATTTGTGAAGTTGACAGGTGACTTCACTTTGATTTGTTGACCATTGAAATTAGTCCGGGAGCCGGTAGTCGGAAATGTATGTTCGAACACTTTGATTTGTTTGTTCACGAAAATAATTAATTCTTTAAAGGTCGGCAATTTGTTTTGATCGCGACTTTCTTCAAACAATTTTCGAGTATGAATGTCTAGCCCACGCAATGCTAAATGACAAATCAGGTAGTCATCTAAATGTTTAATTTCTAAGGCCTGAATCGCTTTTAACGAATGGTCAAATGTCTCCACGAAAGACGTTAGATTTGCGACGTTGTCCTTTGTCAAAGGTGAGAAATTCAGCATTTTGTCCAGATACCTGCCGGTCAACGCCCTGACGTCTTGATACTTATTAAGCAAACTTTGCCACACTACAGTATAATTATAGGCAGTGATCGGCAGACTCCTGACCATATTCAGTGCTGGACCCTTGACACAGGACAGCAGATAATGGAATTTATCTATGTTTTCGAAATTGCGACTATGGACCAATGACACAAACGTATCATGAAATGTGGTCCAATTCTCCATTTGACCATCAAATTCGAATAGAACTTAGGGTCTGTTTGCATCTCAAGCATGGCAATTTCCATTACAATATGCTCAAAGTCGCTGCGAGCGTCATCGAGTTCTGAAAACTGCACCATGAAGTTTTGTACCGAGTCTAAACTATCCAACTTAACTGTTTTGGATAAATCGTAAGCCTTCTGCAGCTTATTAAACAAATATTCTTTTTTGAGTGTCAACGCATTTATTTGCAACAATAGTTGTGCCTCGCCTTCCATTGTTCTGTCACGGACAGTTCTGTCAGATGGAATAAGATGGATAAAAATAAGTACTATCGAAAATAGCGAATAATACGATTCGCAATGTGCGTATGGGTAATTAATAGCGAATGCGATTCGCGATATGGGGAACAATTTAGAACTTTTGACTATTTAGGATTAGGTTCTAATCCAGAAGGTTAATTCTGAATCTAATGTGGTGAGAATGACCAGAAAATGTGGCGTAAACCCACGAGAAAAGTAGTGGACTGTATACTGCGTTATTCTAAAAACCCCGATGAGCCCAAATACCCACAAAGAAAGGAGAGACCGACTTACCCGTCGCTGTCGTCCCCACAACGTGGAAGGGGCGCCCCTCTTCTGCTCCCAGTGCACTTGTATAGTTGGTTGTTTAATATATTTAATACTTATTTTTATCCGTAGCTGTTTTGCGTAATTAATATTTCTTCAAGACTTTTCTCGACACTGACACTTGACGGATTGTGTCTATGGTTATTGCCGGTCAATACCTACTCTCGTAAGCATTGAGGTCCATCGGTTTGGTTGTATACTGAACAACCATCTGTAATCTAGTGTATTTAAAACTTTGGGATGAATATAAGAAAACGCAGGCGACATAATCCGTTTAAGTAGTTTTATTTAAACGTGTAACCATGGCAGAAATAAAAACATTATTTTTAACTTAAATCAACTTTCTTAGGATTCATAGATAGTAAGACTATGTCGTGAGGAACCCTAATTCGTTTTAATATGGCGGCAAGTTGTCTGGATTAAAACTGTTATAGGTGCAAATTTACCTATAATTGTCCTATAACATACTCAATGCAGAGCTTTTTTAGAAAATGGCGAACGTTCATAATGAATGTGGGAATATTATTTTAACAACACATATGATATGTGCGCTTTTTCCATGGGCATTGTAAAATTAAACAAATGATGGTGGACATTTACAATAAAAATGTCTTCTCTGGTATGTTCACACACTATATATACAGTAGTTTACAATACTTACATAATATGGTCTACACTAATTACAAATAATATTAGTTAGATTAATATGAAAAATAGGAACTTAAGTTTGTTTTTAAGTATTTATTCCTCGCAAACACACCACATCAACTGGCCTTATATATGATTGCTCTAGTATGATGCTCATGTGAGATACTTATAAGAGTTATAAAACTTATAAATGGAAAGTCTCAGAACACTATAGGAGCAATTGTTTTTTGGTAGAACTTCTGTAAGTGTATTATAAGGCCTAGTGACATTCTGCTAGTTGAGTATAAGATCGTTATAAGAAAGGAATGCTCCTATAATTGCGCCCAAATCCGTGTGTGTAGCAAACTACAAGTACCTAAGTACAATAAAAAATAGGCTTGACAAACACTATAAGTACTGATTTTGCTTGTTGGGGCAGTTCTATCCGGGGTATGGTTCAGATTTTGCCCATCAGGGCATCTGCCAGCCGCCGCACGTTCTGGTATCTGCCCCTCAGCAACGTGCGCGCGGTTTCATAATTTTCGTCGGTGACCGACGACTGTTCAATCAGGTCGCGCGGCTCCCCGACGAGAGCCGACATCAACTGCGCCATCTTCAGTGCCGCTGAAAGAACCGTCCGGGCATGGACCAAGCCAAGCTGTCAAATAGGTCGACGAAGCTGGTCCACTCGTCTCCCCGGAAGACCGACATGTGAATGGCGGGCAAACGTGCTGCCGACCCAGGGTTATGGGGGACGGCGTTTCCTGTCGCTCTGGACTGCACTAGTCCGAACCCGCAGTATCTGTGACGCCCTCTGGGTGATCCCGCCCGCCAATTCCAGACACTGGTTATAGCAGGGACTGAAAAGGTTATGACCTTTAAAAACGGTTATGACCGGGTTATGACCCTTTAAAGTAGCATTCCTGTACCGGTATCAATACTTTAGGTATCCAAACAAGCTTCCGTCCAAACGGTACCGTTAAATAAAGGTACCTTTAAAAACGGTTTTCACTGGGTCTTTTAAAGGTATCCGTCCGTTAAAGTTGCATTCCGGTACAAACGGTACCGTTAAATAAAAGTACCTTTAAAAACGGTTTTCACCGGGTCCGGCCATTCGCTTCTGCACTATAACCACAAAAATGTTTAGAAAAATACTGTCCTCGTCGCACTTGCGTGAGTCGAGTGACAGAGATCGAGATGTAACGAACGTTCGTGTTTGAAATTAAATATCTCATTTGCTAAGTTTTTTTTACTACCAGAAATATAGTGTCAGTACTCTTAATGTTACGAAAATTCCCTGAATAACAAATGTTACTTACGTGTTACGCGAGCGGGTGGGTACCTTTACTTGAAACGGTCAACCTTAGCGGCACCATTTTGAAAAGGTACCTATTAAATTGTATTTATTCGGGTACCGTTACTGTTGGATACCTGGGCAACCTCCGAGGCAGGCCGGTCACTCTCCCCTAGATAGCCTTCAAGCTGGGACTCCAAAGTCTTGAGGCGCTCTGGTATTTGTTCATTCCGAGACAACAAAGCCTCTTCTCGGTCAGCCCTGTCGATCAAGGCGACTGCAGACGTCAACCAACGCAGCGACGCCTGTATGACAGCCTTATGTTACGATGCCATTTCAATTTCTTAAAAATAAATTCCAGATTTAATACCAAATAATCAATTCATTATAGTCTGTATTGGCCGGCTATAATTAACCATATTCAGCAAGATTTTCCCAATGTTGTACAACAAATCGTGCGATTAGCCTAGGCCACAAATAAACTACTTAATACACTTAATCCAAGGATCCACAACAATAAAATTAGTGACAAAATATATAATTGACGAACTGGGTTTTAAACAAAACTATGTTACACTTAATTTTGCCACAAAACACTGAATTTAGTGACAAATGTAACCGAAACTGCTTTTATTAACAAATGCAAGACTAATTATTGCAACTCAATTAACAATGTAAATCAGACAAACGTCACCAATTTTTCCACTTAAAACTTAACCTCAAATTGACACGACGACAAAACGTGCCGTAATAAAATATTAAAATTATGCGGTTTTCTCGGCCGTGAACCGAAACTAACCACGCTACTCTACTACCAATTGTCCATAACGCCCTTAGGGGTCTTTGACGCCTCACGATTCGTGGGTCATAAAATACCACCTAAAAACTAGCCACTTAAATTACTTACTTAATCCTAAATGGACAAAAGTGATAATATAACTTACTGAGTGTGATGGCGATTTCGCGTCCAGGCCGCGCAGCTCAGTCAAAAGTAGGATCAAGACAAATGTCGAGTACCAGTTACATCGTCGAATGCTCTGTGGAGGCATGCCGCCGGCCTGCCTGGCCACTTTGTACAATCTCTCTTCGCGGACACCAACTCGCTTCAAATATCACACTCGCGCCTAGCGCGGACACGTATTAGTATATCTGAACCCAGGACTAGGTTTCCAAACTGATTCTAACAAATATTTAACCAATCTCTAACAGCCACCGCGGCTCCCAACGTTAGGTTATATTGCAAGACCGGGTGCCAACGCGTGGTCCAAAATCTCAATCACAAGTGTCACATTGACAGGTGTCACTCATTTTTCTTTTTTTTTAATAATCGGCCGGGGTTGCCATTTGAATAATACTAGGGCCTTTCACAAGGCCCCACAGTAAAACACAGCTTGCAATCCATTGCTGCTCTCGCGTAGATTGCTAAAACTATGAGGAACATTTTGGATTTTTTTCTCTTCTTTCTAATTCTTTTACCGTTTTCCCAATTCGGAATAACGGTCTGAATCCAGGGTTACAGTTTTCGGTGTGATGTTCATTACACGCTGTATACTATTCAATGTGTAACGTTCCAGCACGGCGCGCCCATCCCGCCACCGCTGCCCGCGTCGCACGCTGTGGTGGCGCCGCTGCCCGCACCCGCGCCGCTGCCCCAGGCGCAGCTGCGGCGCCTGCTGGCCGCCTACCGCGTCGGCATGCTCGCGCTGGAGACGCAGGCGCGGCGCGTGCACGACGACCGCCCGCAGAACAAGTTCGGCAGGTCGGTACACGTGCAAGGCATGGAGCTAGGAGCCGTGGTGGCGCCGCTGCCCGCGCCCGCGCCGCTGCCCCAGGCGCAGCTGCGGCGCCTGCTGGCCGCCTACCGCGTCGGCATGCTCGCGCTGGAGACGCAGGCGCGGCGCGTGCACGACGACCGCCCGCAGAACAAGTTCGGCAGGTCGGTACACGTGCAAGGCATGGAGCTAGGAGCCGTGGTGGCGCCGCTGCCCGCGCCCGCGCCGCTGCCCCAGGCGCAGCTGCGGCGCCTGCTGGCCGCCTACCGCGTCGGCATGCTCGCGCTGGAGACGCAGGCGCGGCGCGTGCACGACGACCGCCCGCAGAACAAGTTCGGCAGGTCGGTACACGTGCAAGGCATGGAGCTAGGAGCCGTGGTGGCGCCGCTGCCCGCGCCCGCGCCGCTGCCCCAGGCGCAGCTGCGGCGCCTGCTGGCCGCCTACCGCGTCGGCATGCTCGCGCTGGAGACGCAGGCGCGGCGCGTGCACGACGACCGCCCGCAGAACAAGTTCGGCAGGTCGGTACACGTGCAAGGCATGGAGCTAGGAGCCGTGGTGGCGCCGCTGCCCGCGCCCGCGCCGCTGCCCCAGGCGCAGCTGCGGCGCCTGCTGGCCGCCTACCGCGTCGGCATGCTCGCGCTGGAGACGCAGGCGCGGCGCGTGCACGACGACCGCCCGCAGAACAAGTTCGGCAGGTCGGTACACGTGCAAGGCATGGAGCTAGGAGCCGTGGTGGCGCCGCTGCCCGCGCCCGCGCCGCTGCCCCAGGCGCAGCTGCGGCGCCTGCTGGCCGCCTACCGCGTCGGCATGCTCGCGCTGGAGACGCAGGCGCGGCGCGTGCACGACGACCGCCCGCAGAACAAGTTCGGCAGGTCGGTACACGTGCAAGGCATGGAGCTAGGAGCCGTGGTGGCGCCGCTGCCCGCGCCCGCGCCGCTGCCCCAGGCGCAGCTGCGGCGCCTGCTGGCCGCCTACCGCGTCGGCATGCTCGCGCTGGAGACGCAGGCGCGGCGCGTGCACGACGACCGCCCGCAGAACAAGTTCGGCAGGTCGGTACACGTGCAAGGCATGGAGCTAGGAGCCGTGGTGGCGCCGCTGCCCGCGCCCGCGCCGCTGCCCCAGGCGCAGCTGCGGCGCCTGCTGGCCGCCTACCGCGTCGGCATGCTCGCGCTGGAGACGCAGGCGCGGCGCGTGCACGACGACCGCCCGCAGAACAAGTTCGGCAGGTCGGTACACGTGCAAGGCATGGAGCTAGGAGCCGTTGTGGCGCCGCTGCCCGCGCCCGCGCCGCTGCCCCAGGCGCAGCTGCGGCGCCTGCTGGCCGCCTACCGCGTCGGCATGCTCGCGCTGGAGACGCAGGCGCGGCGCGTGCACGACGACCGCCCGCAGAACAAGTTCGGCAGGTCGGTACACGTGCAAGGCATGGAGCTAGGAGCCGTGGTGGCGCCGCTGCCCCAGGCGCAGCTGCGGCGCCTGCTGGCCGCCTACCGCGTCGGCATGCTCGCGCTGGAGACGCAGGCGCGGCGCGTGCACGACGACCGCCCGCAGAACAAGTTCGGCAGGTCGGTACACGTGCAAGGCATGGAGCTAGGAGCCGTGGTGGCGCCGCTGCCCGCGCCCGCGCCGCTGCCCCAGGCGCAGCTGCGGCGCCTGCTGGCCGCCTACCGCGTCGGCATGCTCGCGCTGGAGACGCAGGCGCGGCGCGTGCACGACGACCGCCCGCAGAACAAGTTCGGCAGGTCGGTACACGTGCAAGGCATGGAGCTAGGAGCCGTGGTGGCGCCGCTGCCCGCGCCCGCGCCGCTGCCCCAGGCGCAGCTGCGGCGCCTGCTGGCCGCCTACCGCGTCGGCATGCTCGCGCTGGAGACGCAGGCGCGGCGCGTGCACGACGAACGCCCGCAGAACAAGTTCGGCAGGTCGGTACACGTGCAAGGCATGGAGCTAGGAGCCGTGGTGGCGCCGCTGCCCGCGCCCGCGCCGCTGCCCCAGGCGCAGCTGCGGCGCCTGCTGGCCGCCTACCGCGTCGGCATGCTCGCGCTGGAGACGCAGGCGCGGCGCGTGCACGACGACCGCCCGCAGAACAAGTTCGGCAGGTCGGTACACGTGCAAGGCATGGAGCTAGGAGCCGTGGTGGCGCCGCTGCCCGCGCCCGCGCCGCTGCCCCAGGCGCAGCTGCGGCGCCTGCTGGCCGCCTACCGCGTCGGCATGCTCGCGCTGGAGACGCAGGCGCGGCGCGTGCACGACGACCGCCCGCAGAACAAGTTCGGCAGGTCGGTACACGTGCAAGGCATGGAGCTAGGAGCCGTGGTGGCGCCGCTGCCCGCGCCCGCGCCGCTGCCCCAGGCGCAGCTGCGGCGCCTGCTGGCCGCCTACCGCGTCGGCATGCTCGCGCTGGAGACGCAGGCGCGGCGCGTGCACGACGACCGCCCGCAGAACAAGTTCGGCAGGTCGGTACACGTGCAAGGCATGGAGCTAGGAGCCGTGGTGGCGCCGCTGCCCGCGCCCGCGCCGCTGCCCCAGGCGCAGCTGCGGCGCCTGCTGGCCGCCTACCGCGTCGGCATGCTCGCGCTGGAGACGCAGGCGCGGCGCGTGCAAGACGACCGCCCGCAGAACAAGTTCGGCAGGTCGGTACACGTGCAAGGCATGGAGCTAGGAGCCGTGGTGGCGCCGCTGCCCGCGCCCGCGCCGCTGCCCCAGGCGCAGCTGCGGCGCCTGCTGGCCGCCTACCGCGTCGGCATGCTCGCGCTGGAGACGCAGGCGCGGCGCGTGCACGACGACCGCCCGCAGAACAAGTTCGGCAGGTCGGTACACGTGCAAGGCATGGAGCTAGGAGCCGTGGTGGCGCCGCTGCCCGCGCCCGCGCCGCTGCCCCAGGCGCAGCTGCGGCGCCTGCTGGCCGCCTACCGCGTCGGCATGCTCGCGCTGGAGACGCAGGCGCGGCGCGTGCACGACGACCGCCCGCAGAACAAGTTCGGCAGGTCGGTACACGTGCAAGGCATGGAGCTAGGAGCCGTGGTGGCGCCGCTGCCCGCGCCCGCGCCGCTGCCCCAGGCGCAGCTGCGGCGCCTGCTGGCCGCCTACCGCGTCGGCATGCTCGCGCTGGAGACGCAGGCGCGGCGCGTGCACGACGACCGCCCGCAGAACAAGTTCGGCAGGTCGGTACACGTGCAAGGCATGGAGCTAGGAGCCGTGGTGGCGCCGCTGCCCGCGCCCGCGCCGCTGCCCCAGGCGCAGCTGCGGCGCCTGCTGGCCGCCTACCGCGTCGGCATGCTCGCGCTGGAGACGCAGGCGCGGCGCGTGCACGACGACCGCCCGCAGAACAAGTTCGGCAGGTCGGTACACGTGCAAGGCATGGAGCTAGGAGCCGTGGTGGCGCCGCTGCCCGCGCCCGCGCCGCTGCCCCAGGCGCAGCTGCGGCGCCTGCTGGCCGCCTACCGCGTCGGCATGCTCGCGCTGGAGACGCAGGCGCGGCGCGTGCACGACGACCGCCCGCAGAACAAGTTCGGCAGGTCGGTACACGTGCAAGGCATGGAGCTAGGAGCCGTGGTGGCGCCGCTGCCCGCGCCCGCGCCGCTGCCCCAGGCGCAGCTGCGGCGCCTGCTGGCCGCCTACCGCGTCGGCATGCTCGCGCTGGAGACGCAGGCGCGGCGCGTGCACGACGACCGCCCGCAGAACAAGTTCGGCAGGTCGGTACACGTGCAAGGCATGGAGCTAGGAGCCGTGGTGGCGCCGCTGCCCGCGCCCGCGCCGCTGCCCCAGGCGCAGCTGCGGCGCCTGCTGGCCGCCTACCGCGTCGGCATGCTCGCGCTGGAGACGCAGGCGCGGCGCGTGCACGACGACCGCCCGCAGAACAAGTTCGGCAGGTCGGTACACGTGCAAGGCATGGAGCTAGGAGCCGTGGTGGCGCCGCTGCCCGCGCCCGCGCCGCTGCCCCAGGCGCAGCTGCGGCGCCTGCTGGCCGCCTTCCGCGTCGGCATGCTCGCGCTGGAGACGCAGGCGCGGCGCGTGCACGACGACCGCCCGCAGAACAAGTTCGGCAGGTCGGTACACGTGCAAGGCATGGAGCTAGGAGCCGTGGTGGCGCCGCTGCCCGCGCCCGCGCCGCTGCCCCAGGCGCAGCTGCGGCGCCTGCTGGCCGCCTACCGCGTCGGCATGCTCGCGCTGGAGACGCAGGCGCGGCGCGTGCACGACGACCGCCCGCAGAACAAGTTCGGCAGGTCGGTACACGTGCAAGGCATGGAGCTAGGAGCCGTGGTGGCGCCGCTGCCCGCGCCCGCGCCGCTGCCCCAGGCGCAGCTGCGGCGCCTGCTGGCCGCCTACCGCGTCGGCATGCTCGCGCTGGAGACGCAGGCGCGGCGCGTGCACGACGACCGCCCGCAGAACAAGTTCGGCAGGTCGGTACACGTGCAAGGCATGGAGCTAGGAGCCGTGGTGGCGCCGCTGCCCGCGCCCGCGCCGCTGCCCCAGGCGCAGCTGCGGCGCCTGCTGGCCGCCTACCGCGTCGGCATGCTCGCGCTGGAGACGCAGGCGCGGCGCGTGCACGACGACCGCCCGCAGAACAAGTTCGGCAGGTCGGTACACGTGCAAGGCATGGAGCTAGGAGCCGTGGTGGCGCCGCTGCCCCAGGCGCAGCTGCGGCGCCTGCTGGCCGCCTACCGCGTCGGCATGCTCGCGCTGGAGACGCAGGCGCGGCGCGTGCACGACGACCGCCCGCAGAACAAGTTCGGCAGGTCGGTACACGTGCAAGGCATGGAGCTAGGAGCCGTGGTGGCGCCGCTGCCCGCGCCCGCGCCGCTGCCCCAGGCGCAGCTGCGGCGCCTGCTGGCCGCCTACCGCGTCGGCATGCTCGCGCTGGAGACGCAGGCGCGGCGCGTGCACGACGACCGCCCGCAGAACAAGTTCGGCAGGTCGGTACACGTGCAAGGCATGGAGCTAGGAGCCGTGGTGGCGCCGCTGCCCGCGCCCGCGCCGCTGCCCCAGGCGCAGCTGCGGCGCCTGCTGGCCGCCTACCGCGTCGGCATGCTCGCGCTGGAGACGCAGGCGCGGCGCGTGCACGACGACCGCCCGCAGAACAAGTTCGGCAGGTCGGTACACGTGCAAGGCATGGAGCTAGGAGCCGTGGTGGCGCCGCTGCCCCAGGCGCAGCTGCGGCGCCTGCTGGCCGCCTACCGCGTCGGCATGCTCGCGCTGGAGACGCAGGCGCGGCGCGTGCACGACGACCGCCCGCAGAACAAGTTCGGCAGGTCGGTACACGTGCAAGGCATGGAGCTAGGAGCCGTGGTGGCGCCGCTGCCCCAGGCGCAGCTGCGGCGCCTGCTGGCCGCCTACCGCGTCGGCATGCTCGCGCTGGAGACGCAGGCGCGGCGCGTGCACGACGACCGCCCGCAGAACAAGTTCGGCAGGTCGGTACACGTGCAAGGCATGGAGCTAGGAGCCGTGGTGGCGCCGCTGCCCCAGGCGCAGCTGCGGCGCCTGCTGGCCGCCTACCGCGTCGGCATGCTCGCGCTGGAGACGCAGGCGCGGCGCGTGCACGACGACCGCCCGCAGAACAAGTTCGGCAGGTCGGTACACGTGCAAGGCATGGAGCTAGGAGCCGTGGTGGCGCCGCTGCCCGCGCCCGCGCCGCTGCCCCAGGCGCAGCTGCGGCGCCTGCTGGCCGCCTACCGCGTCGGCATGCTCGCGCTGGAGACGCAGGCGCGGCGCGTGCACGACGACCGCCCGCAGAACAAGTTCGGCAGGTCGGTACACGTGCAAGGCATGGAGCTAGGAGCCGTGGTGGCGCCGCTGCCCGCGCCCGCGCCGCTGCCCCAGGCGCAGCTGCGGCGCCTGCTGGCCGCCTACCGCGTCGGCATGCTCGCGCTGGAGACGCAGGCGCGGCGCGTGCACGACGACCGCCCGCAGAACAAGTTCGGCAGGTCGGTACACGTGCAAGGCATGGAGCTAGGAGCCGTGGTGGCGCCGCTGCCCGCGCCCGCGCCGCTGCCCCAGGCGCAGCTGCGGCGCCTGCTGGCCGCCTACCGCGTCGGCATGCTCGCGCTGGAGACGCAGGCGCGGCGCGTGCACGACGACCGCCCGCAGAACAAGTTCGGCAGGTCGGTACACGTGCAAGGCATGGAGCTAGGAGCCGTGGTGGCGCCGCTGCCCGCGCCCGCGCCGCTGCCCCAGGCGCAGCTGCGGCGCCTGCTGGCCGCCTACCGCGTCGGCATGCTCGCGCTGGAGACGCAGGCGCGGCGCGTGCACGACGACCGCCCGCAGAACAAGTTCGGCAGGTCGGTACACGTGCAAGGCATGGAGCTAGGAGCCGTGGTGGCGCCGCTGCCCGCGCCCGCGCTGCTGCCCCAGGCGCAGCTGCGGCGCCTGCTGGCCGCCTACCGCGTCGGCATGCTCGCGCTGGAGACGCAGGCGCGGCGCGTGCACGACGACCGCCCGCAGAACAAGTTCGGCAGGTCGGTACACGTGCAAGGCATGGAGCTAGGAGCCGTGGTGGCGCCGCTGCCCGCGCCCGCGCCGCTGCCCCAGGCGCAGCTGCGGCGCCTGCTGGCCGCCTACCGCGTCGGCATGCTCGCGCTGGAGACGCAGGCGCGGCGCTTGCACGACGACCGCCCGCAGAACAAGTTCGGCAGGTCGGTACACGTGCAAGGCATGGAGCTAGGAGCCGTGGTGGCGCCGCTGCCCGCGCCCGCGCCGCTGCCCCAGGCGCAGCTGCGGCGCCTGCTGGCCGCCTACCGCGTCGGCATGCTCGCGCTGGAGACGCAGGCGCGGCGCTTGCACGACGACCGCCCGCAGAACAAGTTCGGCAGGTCGGTACACGTGCAAGGCATGGAGCTAGGAGCCGTGGTGGCGCCGCTGCCCGCGCCCGCGCCGCTGCCCCAGGCGCAGCTGCGGCGCCTGCTGGCCGCCTACCGCGTCGGCATGCTCGCGCTGGAGACGCAGGCGCGGCGCGTGCACGACGACCGCCCGCAGAACAAGTTCGGCAGGTCGGTACACGTGCAAGGCATGGAGCTAGGAGCCGTGGTGGCGCCGCTGCCCGCGCCCGCGCCGCTGCCCCAGGCGCAGCTGCGGCGCCTGCTGGCCGCCTACCGCGTCGGCATGCTCGCGCTGGAGACGCAGGCGCGGCGCGTGCACGACGACCGCCCGCAGAACAAGTTCGGCAGGTCGGTACACGTGCAAGGCATGGAGCTAGGAGCCGTGGTGGCGCCGCTGCCCGCGCCCGCGCCGCTGCCCCAGGCGCAGCTGCGGCGCCTGCTGGCCGCCTACCGCGTCGGCATGCTCGCGCTGGAGACGCAGGCGCGGCGCGTGCACGACGACCGCCCGCAGAACAAGTTCGGCAGGTCGGTACACGTGCAAGGCATGGAGCTAGGAGCCGTGGTGGCGCCGCTGCCCGCGCCCGCGCCGCTGCCCCAGGCGCAGCTGCGGCGCCTGCTGGCCGCCTACCGCGTCGGCATGCTCGCGCTGGAGACGCAGGCGCGGCGCGTGCACGACGACCGCCCGCAGAACAAGTTCGGCAGGTCGGTACACGTGCAAGGCATGGAGCTAGGAGCCGTGGTGGCGCCGCTGCCCGCGCCCGCGCCGCTGCCCCAGGCGCAGCTGCGGCGCCTGCTGGCCGCCTACCGCGTCGGCATGCTCGCGCTGGAGACGCAGGCGCGGCGCGTGCACGACGACCGCCCGCAGAACAAGTTCGGCAGGTCGGTACACGTGCAAGGCATGGAGCTAGGAGCCGTGGTGGCGCCGCTGCCCGCGCCCGCGCCGCTGCCCCAGGCGCAGCTGCGGCGCCTGCTGGCCGCCTACCGCGTCGGCATGCTCGCGCTGGAGACGCAGGCGCGGCGCGTGCACGACGACCGCCCGCAGAACAAGTTCGGCAGGTCGGTACACGTGCAAGGCATGGAGCTAGGAGCCGTGGTGGCGCCGCTGCCCGCGCCCGCGCCGCTGCCCCAGGCGCAGCTGCGGCGCCTGCTGGCCGCCTACCGCGTCGGCATGCTCGCGCTGGAGACGCAGGCGCGGCGCGTGCACGACGACCGCCCGCAGAACAAGTTCGGCAGGTCGGTACACGTGCAAGGCATGGAGCTAGGAGCCGTGGTGGCGCCGCTGCCCGCGCCCGCGCCGCTGCCCCAGGCGCAGCTGCGGCGCCTGCTGGCCGCCTACCGCGTCGGCATGCTCGCGCTGGAGACGCAGGCGCGGCGCGTGCACGACGACCGCCCGCAGAACAAGTTCGGCAGGTCGGTACACGTGCAAGGCATGGAGCTAGGAGCCGTGGTGGCGCCGCTGCCCGCGCCCGCGCCGCTGCCCCAGGCGCAGCTGCGGCGCCTGCTGGCCGCCTACCGCGTCGGCATGCTCGCGCTGGAGACGCAGGCGCGGCGCGTGCACGACGACCGCCCGCAGAACAAGTTCGGCAGGTCGGTACACGTGCAAGGCATGGAGCTAGGAGCCGTGGTGGCGCCGCTGCCCGCGCCCGCGCCGCTGCCCCAGGCGCAGCTGCGGCGCCTGCTGGCCGCCTACCGCGTCGGCATGCTCGCGCTGGAGACGCAGGCGCGGCGCGTGCACGACGACCGCCCGCAGAACAAGTTCGGCAGGTCGGTACACGTGCAAGGCATGGAGCTAGGAGCCGTGGTGGCGCCGCTGCCCGCGCCCGCGCCGCTGCCCCAGGCGCAGCTGCGGCGCCTGCTGGCCGCCTACCGCGTCGGCATGCTCGCGCTGGAGACGCAGGCGCGGCGCGTGCACGACGACCGCCCGCAGAACAAGTTCGGCAGGTCGGTACACGTGCAAGGCATGGAGCTAGGAGCCGTGGTGGCGCCGCTGCCCGCGCCCGCGCCGCTGCCCCAGGCGCAGCTGCGGCGCCTGCTGGCCGCCTACCGCGTCGGCATGCTCGCGCTGGAGACGCAGGCGCGGCGCGTGCACGACGAACGCCCGCAGAACAAGTTCGGCAGGTCGGTACACGTTCGTACTTAACGCACACTTATCAACGTGCCGCCGGACTTGCCTACCACCAAACGCCGGACACGGGTTCACACTGGTATACTACTTTTTCAGCGAAATGTTTCGGGGTCAATCAACTATTTCTTGTCGCTCGTTGCCATGGTTACGTCTCCTGGGTCACTCTTTAAAACTATGATTTATGGGGCTTAAATCTACTCAACACGTGTTTTTTGTTATATTGGTTAACCCGTTCCATGCTGCGGCATCTCCTTAGCATGATAGAAGTCCAAATTATAGTATTTTTTCCAAGCAACTCTGTTACAGTTGTCTCTTGGCTTACTGGGACAGAATAACAACAAGAAAAAGTTGATTGACCTTTCGCCAAATTTTACTTCACAAGCAAGTTTTTTGCAGAAGTTTCATCTGGCAAACCAATCGTTGGCCTAACTTTACTTCGCACTTTTCTTATTTGGCAAAATTTTTATAATGTCAAATTTCACTTCAAAAAACTTTTATGTGGCAAATAATTATGAAGCAAATGAATTGCTTGGTATAAGTACTGCCTTTTCGGCGAAATATATTTCATCAAATTTACTCACAACCAAGTTTTTTGCAGAAGTTTAATTTGGCAAATCAAGCGTTGGCATAACTTTACTACACATATTTTATTTCTTATTTGGCATCATTTTATATTGGACTCAGAAGTTCAAAACGACGTAGGACTAAAAAAACAAAAATGGTCGAGTTATTGTATTTTTTATATGCATTGGAGACACAGGTAACAAAACCGAATCGGTGCACACCAATATCCACGTAGTCTTGTCTGCCCTACCCCTAGAGTGTATATAAAAAGCCCGAGGCGCTGAGGGGCGCACGATGGGCGACCGTGCTTTGTCATGGGAGGGCGAAAGAGTTGCTCTCCCCGCAGCGCCGGAACTAAGGCGGAGGCCTGTCACTGTTTAGTCGAGCCTGTCAGAGCGTTTTAAAATTCAGGTCTTAGGTATTTAATTCGTGTTTGTTAGCTGCGGTAGGGATCTTAGACGTTGGGGGATGTTACTACGTTACATTTTATAATGCCATTCAATATGTTGCTAAACGTATGGTATGCCTATCAATACATTTGATGCATACTTATATGCCATCTTAAAAAAACCCAGGTAATAATTTGCCTAGCAATAATTTATCAAATCAATAGTTGCGAAATGATGTCAGTGCTAAAAGTATGTTATGCCAATTGGACGAATACATAAATGAAGTAATTACATCCAAATTTCAAAGAAATCGAACTATTGATTTAGCTAAAAATAAATAAAAACTTTTTTTTTTTTTTACTTTTGTTCAAACCAAAGGATTCCAGGCTTGAAATTTGGTAAAATGATCTTTTAATAAGACAAATAAAAGCTCCTAAGAAAGCTATACATTTCAGCCAGGGGCAGTTTCACTATAGGGTTGCGGCTAGACCCTTTGTTAAAACTTCTTAATTATTTTTAACACCATCTTTTTTAAATTTCTTCATAGTCGGTGTGAAAAATAGTATGTGTCACTCGGTAGCAAAATTATCGTCTCGGGCGTAAACACTTGTATCCCTCACTACGCTCAGGATCCAAAGTTAGAATCCCTCGCTACGCTTAGGATTCTATTGTAGGATCCCTCGCTACGTTCAGGATTCAATACACCGCCCTCGCCGTAAATATCCTATTTTGCTCCCTTGTGACACATAACTATTATCTCTCCCCGCAGGAACCCGCCATACGGCGAGCACGTGAAGTGGCTCCTCCGCATCTCGAAGCGGCTCGGCGCGCAGTACCTGCACCAGTTCTGCGTGTGCGCGGTCAACTCGGTCGTGTCCCCGTTCGTGCTGTATGAGCTGTGCGTGGAGTCCGCGCACTGGCTGGCGCGCGGCGGCCCGCACCATCTTCTCATGCAGCATCTCCGCGGCACGTTGGCACCGCTTGTGCAGAAGTGCCAGCAGATGTGAGTACTATTACTACAACATCATCATACCAGCCGAAAGACGTACGCTGCTGGACATATGCCTCCCCCAAAGAGTGCCACAATGACTGGTCCTGCGCCACCGACATCCAGCGAACTCCCGCGACCTTTACCTAGATTATCACAAGATAGTCTATGCTTACATCTTCGTTCCACTTTCGGGCATTAGAAAGGATTCCATCTATGAAATCCTCTATCAACGTATTACTTCGTATAGACTGGCCACCTAGAACATTTTGGTTGAGATCTTCCATCTGCCACCATATTGGAATTCAGTGCTATTTAGCGACCGCCCGCCAGCTCCCGACAATGCAAAAGTAAAGAATAGTTTACCATGCGCAAAGATGCTAGGGGGTGTCTGCTCTAAACTATACAGGATGTTCGGGACGCTGGATAAAATTAAGGAGGTGGATCATCGTAGGCTTCCCGCATATAGAAGGACGCCTTGGAAGCTCCATGCTCTACTGTCGATTCACTCCTGGACGGTGACATTCATAATAGTTTTAAGCCTGTAGTATTAAATAACTTCCTCCTGATAGTTACAAAGAAACTACCCTCTTCACCCTCTTGACACCATCAAACTGAATTTACCAGAAAACGGTGCCTATGGTTCGGTCACACTCATGGCCAAAGATGATCTTATGTGCTGTAGAATGTGGATGTATATTAGAAAACCTTAGTCGCGTGCTTGGGTCGGTAGACTACGACTACGATCCTTCCTTAACGAGGTGGTAGATTTGGCCCCTCTGTTATTATATGGATAGTGGTAAGATTAACAGCGTTATTGGATAGGAGTCAGTCTTAAATTTATGACGTTCCGTAGCTCAACAGAAAAAATAAACAGTTTCATACAATCAGTACTGTTAGATTCACACTCTTCTGATGCTCTCTGACGTGACGGAGCCTTCTATGTCAAAGCGCATTCAGAGTCGATAAGTTTGCACCCGGCTGAAGTCCAATATGCCTTTAGTTTTTATTTTTCCCGAGTGTTTCTCTCGTCGCACCTGAGTTTATGTTGTTGTTTGTCCAGGTATATCCAGTGCATCCACCAGAAGCTGTACCACCTGACGCCGGTGGAATACGAGGAGTTCGTCAGCATTGTGCTGTCGGCGCGCACCGCCTTCCAGCTTACTCCCGAGGGCAACACCCAGTTCAAGGAGTGGCTCGCCTCGCTACGCAGGTACCTTCACAACTAATTTCATTCTCTATATTTGTATACAAGCTGCCCGCGCGGCTTCGCCCGCGTATTGCAAATAACCCGTGGGATAAAATATACCCTATAACCACCCACAAGGTCCATACTACGCAGGTGAAATATTTTTTGAAATCGGATAATCGGTTCTAGTCTTTACCCATAACGTACAAACTTACAATCTCACAGACTTTCCTCTTTATAGTACATATTAGACTACGATGGTAGACAACAAGCTTACAGTGTGCCTAAACAGGCACAGTAGCCTGCGATGCCTGGATGCTTGCGATTCCAGAAGAATCACAATCCCTCTATTATATAAATAAATAAATATTGGGGGACAATCTTACACAAATCGACCTAGTCCCAAACTAAGCAAAGCTAGTACTATGGGTAATAGACGACGATAAACATACTTATGTAGATAAATAAATACTTAAATACTTAGAAAACATCCATGACTCAGGAACACATGTTCGTCCTCATCACACAAGTAAATGCCCTTACCGGGATTCGAACCCAGGACCTCTTGCTTCGTAGGCAGGGACACTACTAGGCTAAAGCGGTCGTCAAATTCGTCGTATTGATTTGTTCTCTCTACACAGCGCTTGCACCACCGGAACACAACAACATACCTACTGCAAGTAGTGGCGTTTTTATGGCTGCGGTCTTTTGCAAGGTTCAGGTATATCCCTGGTTGGGCTGCTCCACATATGAGCGCAATAACATCGCTATGCCCCACCTAAAAACGAAATGAAACATTAGAAATATCGTGCGGAAACCGGCCTGTGCGACTGGCACTTGATCGAATTTATTGAACGTAGGAAAAATCCGTTTACTAGCCCCGCATCCGCAGTCCGGGACGTATATGACGGATTAAATTATAAGCTAGAGGATTAAATGCCAAATCAATGTTCGCTGCAAAGGGTTCGCTGGTAGCATTCGACCGCGCGCTCGCCAGTGTTTTTATCATTTTCAACCGTCGCAGTGCAGTACTCTTTTTGGAATAGTTTATTGAAATAGAGTCTGGCAAACGAAAGCGTGACCTGAGAAAACGCGGCAAATTAAAAAAAAATTACATGTGGTATTACAAATTATTTGTTTTTTACGGATTCCTTGAATATTTTCAAGATTATCTGTAAACATAAGAAACGTATCATCATTATCGTCAATATTATTATGACAAATAATCAGCCGACAAGGATTAAGATTACAAAGTCATACTAACTTAAAAAATCCGACATCGCATATAAACATTGTTGTTTCTCTTGGAAAACAACTTATTTCTCCTCTTGTTTTTGCTTGAACTTACTGATCATAGTATGTAGCAGCTTTCGCACATTACTTTTTATTGTTTTACGGCAATTATTAATGCAAAATAATTGTGTAAACAAATTGTGTTAAGAATGTGACGTGCCTTTGACAGATTATAATGTTGCCACTTTAAAAAAAGTCCAGGTCACGCTTTCGTTTGCCAGACTGTATTTTTTTCTTCTAGTCACTATTTGAAACTGATTTAATTTTTTGTTAGGTTCAAATCCATCATATTATATATATTTTTATACTCGTCGACTTTAATGTTTGAGTTTAGTCTTCGTACACCAAACTAAAATCACATACTTTTTACAATGGAGGTCCCAACTCAACATCTTACAACTGTTTAGACAACTAATATTAATTCGACCAATCACGTGTCGCCTGAACTAAAATGTATTCGACCAATAGGACGCCGTCATGAGAAAGTCAAAATTAAAAGACATCAACGCACAAAAAGAAAAAGCCGTTGGCTGCACTTCGTTTCAGCCACGCTTGGATTTTCAATAGAAACCAAGTTTGTTTAATTAGTAGTTGACTCGTAGAAAAAGTATTGTATACAATAGTTACATAATTAGCTTTTTAAGTCTCGTACCTTAATTAAGCCACTCAGCAAGCTTCGTGGCCTAAACGTGGTACTCGACTGAAAAAGTATATATTATAAATGTTTGTATAAAATACTATTTAGTGACCATTGTAAACCAAGTTTGATGTTTAAACCAGTTTTGATCACGTTTCTCTCCTCTTTTAGAAAAATGTTGATGACTTAACTTTTGTTTACATTATTTCGAGTCTGCCTGAATGTTACAATAGTTACATAATTAGCTTTTTAAGTCTCGTACCTTAATTAAGCCACTCAGCAAGCTTCGTGGCCTAAACGTGGTACTCGACTGAAAAAGTATATATTATAAATGTTTGTATAAAATACTATTTTGTGACCATTGTAAACCAAGTTTGATGTTTAAACCAGTATTGATCACGTTTCTCTCCTCTTTTAGAAAAATGTTGATGACTTAACTTTTGTTTACATTATTTCGAGTCTGCCTGAATGTTACAATAGTTATATAATTAGCTTTTTAAGTCTCGTACCTTAATTAAGCCACTCAGCAAGCTTCGTGGCCTAAACGTGGTACTCGACTGAAAAAGTATATATTATAAATGTTTGTATAAAATACTATTTAGTGACCATTGTAAACCAAGTTTGATGTTTAAACCAGTTTTGATCACGTTTCTCTCCTCTTTTAGAAAAATGTTGATGACTTAACTTTTGTTTACATTATTTCGAGTCTGCCTGAATGTTCACCCAGAAAACGAATGTAATGTGTTTGAAGTGATTTTTTCTACTCTTTGTGGATAAAAACTCACATGTATTGATGTGTCGCAGGAACATATGCAAACGTGAACCCATTTCCAGATCCAAATCGTGCAAGAAAGACCTCTGGACGCAATTGAACGCCGCGCTCCAGACGAACGGCAAATGACGCCGGCAGCCGATAGTTTGTATGGTGCGATATACCGCGCGCAAACTGTCACAATACAGGCGATGGCCGAGATATCGGCTCCTCTATCAACTGCACACACTCTAACTTTACACCCTGTGTTATTTGTAATAGAGACGTTCTCCCGACTCACCGATCGTCACTTATTGTGGGTTTCTATGACAGTTATCGGCACTTTGTAATCGAATGTAGCTTATTATTACGGGTTAGATAACCACTAGGGTTTTTATTCATTTCGTAATCTGAAGTTTAGGTTTTTTACTCGATTGTTTCTGACGTGGCCGCGTTGCGTGCTCTATTTATACGCATCTCCATTACAAATAATACACGCTTGTCGACTTGGTTTGAGACAACTGTAATAGTAGTAGCATAATAAAGACTCGTCAGAGGGTAATCGATCTCAGAGAACAGTTGTATCGATATTCACAAATGTTGCTAACTCCTGCATCTCTTATAATATTTATGCCTAAATACTTAATGTGTCCTCGGCGAGTGTGAAACAGTATGTAACATATAACATCCATCTCTTAGTAGTCAAAAATTAGATCTCAATTTGTAAATAAGTTGTAGGCGTCGCGTAAATTCCGTTCAGTTGTATTTGTTATACTTTAAAGTTGATACCGAAAAAGATTGATTCAAGCTCATGTCAAGGTTGTGCATAAATAGTCTGGGATTCATTCGTTAACTGAGGTCTGTTGTAACTAATTGCGGCGAAAGAACGCCGCATTGCGTCGCCTCTATCAACTAAGGAGTTTAGCAACATTTTCTTTGTTCTATTCATTCTACCTATTGATGTATTGTGCAATGTAATACAATGACATCTCAATTTATTTATATGACAATTTTAATTTATTTATAAATTGCACTTTTTTATATACATGATTTGCTTATTTCGACTTCCTTGTATTTTTATCGTTAATGATAGTCTTGGTAAACTGAACTGTTAACTAGTCAATGGTTTTGAGGAAATATCATTGGTGAGCCAGTGAAGCTTCAACGCTTTAGCTCATTTAGTATCTTTTTATAATAGTTTAAGAATTGGGTTTGATTTTAGTGCCTTCTGCCTATTATATCTCCTCGGTTTGACTGTACGCGAAAGGCATTAAATGGAAAACTTGTACGAGAAATGTTAATCAAAGGCAGATGACCTTTTTACTTACTTTTTTTTCATGTTTTCGCATTGCATATGTGCTGTTTGATTAACATTTAATTTTTAGTTAATTCTGGCGGCCCGGTGGGTGAAGTCCTCTTTAGTCAAAATAATATGAATTTTTTCGCTTACAGAAGTGGTAAAAATTCGCACAAATCGTTTTTTGTTCTGATGTTTTTGCAGTTGACATTTCGTCCATAGAAGTTATGAAATAAGATAAGATTTCGTCAGTGCTGAATACTTTACCCTAGGACCGGCCGCCCGCCGCGCCGCGAGCCTGCCGGTGCAGTGGCGTTTTTGTTACGAAGATCTCCGTCACGTGTTTAAGTACCGTAAGAAAATTAATGTCGTTGTTCTTTACTTGGTTTTAGCGTACCTATTTATTTGTACTTTAACCTAATAATGTGAGTGCAAGACGTTATTGGAGCAAACTGTCAGTATAATCATTTATAACCTTTAGTTCCACTCGTTCAGACCTTGTATTGCATTGGCGATTTTGCTTGTCTGAAATATGTATAATTGTATATTTTAACTGTATTGGCGAAGTGTTGACAATTCAAAATTGATAACAATAGTCCATATTGTATTTGGTAATTGGCTTAAGATGTTTCAAGTGACCTAATAGTGTCATTAGACTACAAGATATTAGACAGAATGTAGAAGACGCCCGTCGATTCACTATTTTTGATATTCTCTTGTCGAAATTTGCTGTTTCATGGATGTAAAGTATAGCGTCTTGATGAGATAAGGTAGACGTGTGCTCGATTCTATAATAACTTTATTTACACATATTATTATTATATTATAATGCAGAGTAGCATCTTGAGAGCCTTTGAAATATATAATGTATAGGACTGACGCGCTGGCAACAAACTAGCAAACAAATTCAACCTGACTTGAGCTCTAGAGTCATTCCGTTGTTAGGCGCCCGTAGAAAGCATACATACATGCCATACATAGCTTAGTAACCACATTACAGCCTACAACATTAATATGGATAATAAAGTGTTACGATTAGTTATACCTTAAGATCTTCCAAGTTTAAAAAGCAATATTAATATATCATTTTATAGGCGTATTTTATATGGCGTTAATATGTATCACTTTAGCATTTCTATTGTAAGCGATATACCGCACGTAGATATTAAATTGCGATCTGTAAGTAATCGGTGTTTTTAATACGTTTTTTACATTTTATACAATCAAGAACACAAAATTGTGATCACAAATAGTTAACACAAACTTGCAAGTAAGACGTCGAGATGGTATCGGGGATTATTAATACCATTATAACAATATTGATCAGGCGTGACAGATTTAATACTTAAATGGATATTAGAAAAATATATAAAAATGCTTACTTTCTCTAAGAGTAATAAAACTTAAACTTATATAAAAAAAACAGAAATATATACTTTACATCCGTTTTTAACCCTGAACACACAGTGACACAATGTCACAAATTTATAAGGTACGTAATGATCCCTAAAGGTACCATTCGACGCTGCTGAGACGAGTTGCAGATTAGACACAGTCCCGACAGGTCAAATTAATTCGGGATGCGTGGCTCTCGGCGCTCTCGGAGGGAGTAAACGTGCCTAATTTATACGACATTAGAGCTAAGCTATTGTGCCTTGACACCAGCCGGTCGTGGTCGGGATATTCATTACGCACCTCGCCCAAATCGATGACAGCTCGGTACTATGCGAGCTACGTGTAGTCTTTCGAACGAGAACGTAGAAAAATAGTAATACATGTAGTTTTAATAACCATATCACGTTAATGTACTGTCGAGGGAATCGTGTGACACTTTTGCCAACATCACCAGTTCCCAAAGAAATCCGGAAGAACAAAGCGTTAACAGGTAAAATGTTAGGTATATTCGAGGTTTCAATTTTTCATTCTGTATCGACAATGCTTCTACATTCGTTACATAAGTCACATTTATTTGTCCTTTTGCTTATAGTCTCTATCTTTGTTTATCAATGCTCGTTTGGTTTTAGTTTCATTCGATATTGGTCTTCTTGTCTTATGACATTACAAATTACGTGTCTAATATCAAATGCGACAAAGAAGAGTGTGATTGCGATTGAGACGAAACACCATGACCAACAAAGACGGCAAACTTGACGAACGTAGAAGCTGTGACGAATACAAAATGAGAAGAGAAATTTACGGATGGGAGGCACTGATATACCTACCGTTCATCTTAAGGCGCCGTAGGTTCATGGTCTTCTCTCCCTCTCATTAAGCATAAGCGTGAGCGAGATGGAAGTGCGTGCTCGGAAGCGCGGATATCATGTTTTTTAATTTTAATTTTCTGGCAGTTCAAATAAATAAAAATGTAATCACTGATTGCTCTCAAACATGATATTGCCGATTTTTGAAAGCCATTGTAATATTTTTAGCTTTTGTGCATAATTTGTAACAAATATTTTAAGTGTATTTCAGACCATTTTAGACCTATGTTCGTGATTTTTTTCTATCGAGCGAAAATTGCTTAATCATGTTTCTAAACACTGATTTCCCTACAGAAAAGCCTCAAGATTACTATTCTTATTTTTTAAAAACCATATTATTATAAACAGACGCATTATATTGTTTCAAAAACACTGTTCGCTTGACTTCGCTGAACCTACGGCGCCTTAAATGTTCATCTGTTAAGGAATTAAGAGCGCTCTGACATTGGAATGACACGTTTGTTGCCGGCTCGCGTTGCGTAGTTTTAGTTCGATATCTTTATAAAAATAGATAATGTGCATTCATTAAGTGTGAATGTCTTCGGCATTCAGTAGATAGTAAATTTTTAGGATGCTAGTTAGTATAAAATGACGTCTGAAAACAGTTCGAAAATTGCAACGCAAGCAGGATCTTAATCGTATTTAAAGGAATAATTCTATAAAGGGTTTAATAGATATACAACTTCCAGTATTCAGTGTTTGAGTGTACGATACTTAAACATTTAGCGCAATAGTTGCAATCTCTGTCGTTAATAATGCACTTTGAGTTGTGTTCGTCGCGGAGGCTCCCTCTGATTATCCTATTTGAAACCGCACGATGCTTCGGATAATCTAGAGCATGGTTCGTAGTACCTTACATTATCCGTAGAAAACTCGACTAAGATTGTATGCGTGGATTCGTGGAGGGTGACAGAGGGAGCAGCGACGCGAAAGTCGTCGGCGACGTGGGCCCCTCGAGGTTACGGTTTCCGCGCGACGAACGCGCCAACCGCACTTATAACTTACGAACAAAGTGTTCATAGTCTTTCGTAATGAAATTTGTCATAATAACTCGCCGTCCATAATTTATTTGCGAATCTGAACGAACGTAGGCTTTGTTTTGCATCATCTCCCTATTAAACTCATAAATATACTCATATTTATATTCAAATATTGCAGAATTTTTATATATTGCTCTTTGGGCATTATTATCATTATCTGGTGAAAATTCTCCGGAGATCACTTTTTTTTCTCCATATGGCATCAGAAGTGCTTTGACATTTTGTCTCAAAGAACTATTTTTACACTTTGAAGCATGTTTAAAAAAAAGATAAATATATCGTTAGTTTGGTAAATATAGTGCGTTAGTATGAGCATATTTTAATTAGTCGTTTAATGCATGTTCATAGTTTGTAATTCGCCCAGTTTTGGCATGTTTTTTGAGGAAATTCATATTATCTTGGTTTTATTTTCCTTGCCGTTCATCAATCAACGTTCCATATCAGTTCCGACTTTGTTTAATTCAAAAGCTTTGCAGCAGTTCGCATGCACTGCGTGTTTTATAATTTTTTTTCGATATTCGCACTGTCGGATTTCAAAAGGTCGACTCCATTTATATGACAACATATTTTGCCTGAATTTCAATATCAAGTTAATATCGAGGTTGTTCATGTTTATCTTAGTAGCACGTAGTAAAGTGGATTGGACATACAGATATATAGAACAAAAAATTCATCGTAATAGTTGTTCGAAGGCGTGAAGCCGCCAGTGCCTGATCATAATAGAGCAAATACAGCGTCGTACTCTGCCTGTAGTGAGAGATCACTCGCGCGCTAGCTCCGAACAACGCATCGAGCTAGCGCACTCGAGGCGATATATCATATGACTCCTTCGTACGAAACCCTTCCGCAGCCGTTTGTAATAACGGCACTAGAATATGTCGAGCGTTCCCAAGTTGAGTGATCAATTTATTGATGAGCGTGTTTAGCGGATTATAAGTTGTCCTGTTCCGAAATACTCATGGCAATGCACGTTGAACACTACGTCACATCACAGTCGGTTAGTTGTTGGCGATATACAGTGTAGCAAGTCTGTTAGTCCAAATCGACGATGCATAATTATTTTATACATCTGGATTTGTAGTTTAATTATACACTTTGTAAGTGTGGTGTCTCCGCCTATTAAAGTATGTAACCATTACAGTTCGAGTGGCTACTTATAAATACGTACGTAGTATGAGTACGTAATAAATTTATATAATGATATTTTTTTTTAGTTTTGGTGTCGCATACATATTTGTTGTCATTTCGATTACAGTTGGTACAGTGAAGTAATTGTTATCACAATTCAAATGATTTGGTGTAAGATACATATTTATGCTCACAATTGCAAGACGCATGACTTGTTGGCATGTCCGTAGCGATGCCGACGCGTAGCGTCCCCCACACGCGCGAGCAAAGTACAGTCACCAGCGACTCTTGCAGGACGTAAGACTGACAAGCACTTTGTGAAGTAGTCGAATGTGGAGTCTTTATTAAAATTTAATGTCCAGGATGTCTGAAAACAACACCTTCCATTCAACCGTGTTTAATATTAATACTCTATGCGTTTCGTCCTCACAGATTGTTTTGTGACATCCTGCATATAATAGAAGTGCCCATACGTTTATATTTAAAAATTATATATCTATAGCACTAGACATTTTGCTCCGTTGTCGCAAATGGTTGTAATTATAAAAGTATAGTTAATATTGATAGTTAAATGATAGACTGTTTTGCACGATTTCTGGTGTGCTGTGATCACAAGTCACTGACTCCGTTCGCGGGTTGCGGTCGCCGCGGCGGCCCAACGCTTTGTGATGACAAGTGCTAGTGGCAAGCGGCAAGAAGCAAGTCCCTTGCGAGTCGCTCGCTCCTCGACTCGCAACCTGCTCTTTTTTAACATTCTGTATTCTACCTACGCAATATCTCCCCACTATTATAAAATGTATGTTTCAACTCAAAACTCGAAATATTTTGACCTCTAGATCATTTTTATTACTTTTACGATTACACATATTATAGTAAGTCTTTTATTGAAGTAACATTATTTAATTATTCAATATACTTATTCTATATTTAAGAGAAATGCGTTTCATTTTTGCCGTCCTTGTTTTTTCAGGAATACCCCACGTTGTCATCGTTTGTGCAAAAGTTTAAACACGGGTGGGTGAAATCAATGGGGGATGATTAACCAAAGGTTCTGTTCTGTTACCGTTGGACGGGTCGAAATTGAAACAATCGACTTACATATTGAAAAATATGAGGTACAAGATGGGGACTGTCCATGCAACAGCGGGGTTTATAAGTTCGCAGTTCCCATACAAATATTTTAAGTAAGTATGTATATAGAATAGACATTGCAGTCCTGCGCAACTACCTAATAGTACATTGTTGTAAAGGCTCGAAAGTGGGCAATAGAGTGGGTTCGAGTTCCGAGCCGCTAGATGAGGACTTCGAAGGAGACGAGTCCATCTATTGCACTTTTGGCCGAGACATTACATAGTGCTTTCACGCCAACGGCGTGGAAATTGCAAATAATTATATTTTTTAAGTCAAATTAAGTACCTAATTAAAGATGCGGGGCGGGGGCGCGGGCAGGGGAGTTGTGATTGAGCGAATCGCTGTTCAAACTGTCCAACAATAACATTTTCGGACAGTTTGAACTGATAGTTGGCCTGTTCGTGCGATGTCAAACTAACCCTAGCTTTGAAGCCTATTTTCTGACCATCTTTTGCCACATTTCCGAGTAGTGGCGTGAAAGGAAAATACTATTTGGCGTTTAAGGAATCGTTAGCCAGAAATGGCTACCCCTACAAGTAGATAATGCTATAAAGCGAATCTTATTCACCCGTTAACTTGAACCTTCTCTTCGACTGTAAGAGGTTACGCACGGAGACTTTCTGCGGCGATTAAACGCGCGACTTTAGCTCACATGATTGCTTTTATTGTCCTACATACATAAAGCATTCGTGTGTGCTCTTAGATTGTTTTAACTAACTTATTTCCTTATTTTTACGTCATACCCGATTGTAAAGTAGGGCTCGCGGTATCCGTGGGAGTACCTACACGTGTCCCTGAGCCCGGCGGTCCTAGAATCTGAATCACACGAACCCGCCAAGATCCGTCCCGTCCCGTGTCCGGGTCGGCGAGTAAGTGCTTCAACTTACTTTACTCTTTGCCGTCACCGTAGGCCGCACCAGTGTGTTGGGCGAAACATAATAGGCCAAGTAGGCTGCATATAGGTCAAGTTGGATAATGAAGGTACATCAATCATCATATTATTATTCTCAGTTGTAAATCAACCGACATTATTGTATTGGAAATAATATTTTCAGTTGATTTTTTCGGGTTCCGTAGACAACAAGGAACCCTTATAGTTTCGCCATGTCCCGTAACTCGGACGGATCCGGAGTGGTGTCCGTCGTCGGTTTAGCTTACTAACCCTTACTAGGTACTTATTTAATAGCATACATTATTTGGCCTTTTAAAGTTTGTCACTCTTTAGTACCACCCAGGGGACAAGTGCAGGGTTGTGGTAGGTAGCTCCTGCATCCAAAAACTGACCGCTGCCATCTTTGCTTTACTTGCGTATCGTTTCTGACTCGCAGGCGCCGCTAGGCTATGAACGATTCGACTGTTACTAATAGAACTGTAATTCGGCATGCCATGCCGGGCATTACCTATAAATCAATTACGCCAACAAAACAGTAGGTAGAATAAACGTAAAGCAAAAGTCTCAGTCTGAGACCGGGTCGGACCCACGTCAAATAAAGAAGCGGGGCGTAAATATTTTTTTTGACCTTAAAGCCTCTCACATACTGGCTCGGCCTGCGGTGGCGGTAAGCACGGCAGTAAGCACGGCAGTAGATACTCGGGTCATACAGAGATTTAGCTTCCTGTCTCTTCTGGGAACATTGCGAAAGGTCTGTAAAGCCAAATTTTTAGTTGGACTCATAAACCGCATACCGTCTTATATGATTTCATGCAATCCAAACATTTTTTATATGCCTTTAACTACTGGCCACAGAAATACTTCTCTTGTTGACGTCTTTTATTTTACTCAATCCGTAAGACCCATTTAATTGTCAAGTTTATTATTGCCCGCTACTGTTTCCGTCTTAAAGCGGTTTCGGGGGTTGAAGTCAAGTTGAAGTGACGTCCAAAAACACTGCTATTTGTACATTTTTTTAAAATAAAGTATGGCGTTTGGGCCATTCCAAAAAAACCGTACCCAGTGTTTTTTGCTTGTCCCATACTTTCGATATTTTATGCTTTTTCTTTAACAATTTTTTTTGTTGGTTTCAGTACATAGTCCTTGGCAAATTAGTGCCTAATTTATAGTAATACATAAATTAAAAAAATAATTACAAATATTTTTCTGACAAAATACTGCATATAATTCATTGTCCTATCAGAGTTGCTGAAGTTATAATGAGTGTTACAAAAAAACTGTGAGGAAGTCAAATCTTTTGCGCTATTATTTTATTGCTATAATAACTGGTCAATGTTTTTTACCTTTTTTTCTATAATATTTGGCTGCAGTAATTTTATATTAATTTATTTTAACAGGGACACAATTTTAACGTTTCGGAATTCCCTAAACCGAAACCGCCTTTTCCTACTATTTCTGAATCTAAGATTCTACTACAGCTACAAAAATATTAAGCCTGGCAACACTACATTAGGAAAGAATTCGCCATTTTGTAAATATCCAGCTCAGTTCCGCAACAATATCGGCATTTAAACGCACGCGCGCACGTGGATACTATTTTGTGATTCAGTTGCCGAAACCGTAAATTTCAGGTAAGATTGATTTTTATTACACGTAGATGTTTATAACGGCATCAAATATAATGACCACCAAAAAATGCTTTGATACCCTAAGATCTTTTACCAAAAAAATATACTGAACACCAAAAATAATAATTCTACCATTACAATAGTACTAGCTGTTTTAATAAAAAGTGCACATTAAATTTTATTCGAACACCAAATTTACTAAATGATCACCAAATCTTTGCGACCAAATTAATACAATACTTCTACCTAAATAACCCACTATGATTGCCATAAAATATATGAGTATTACCAAATAAAGTGTAATGATGCCAAAACAAGTGATACCGAATCAGCACACCCTACTTCCACGTGGACTTGTCTGTCCTACCCCTAGAGTGTATATGTCGTCGGCCGATCGTAAAATCCGCCAGATCACGAAATTCCTAGGCATATCGTGAAACGCCGCCATTTCATGATATGCCTAAAAGTTGGCCAGGCTTATCACGATGTGCCTGATAAACAATACGGCAGATCGATTAGAGCAACGCATTTGTCGTTATTCCTAGCTCTATACCGGGCACATTGTAAAATAGTTTCTTTCTTGGCCACTGGTGGCGCTGCGTATGCGATGGCGGCCGTGTTTATTGGGAGCCAATAATCAGGGCGGACAAAAATGGCTTGTCATGAGCGAACTTTGTCTTAGGTCGGTTAGGTTAGGGTTCACTTGTGCCCCTCAGACCAGAAATAGACACCCCGCGCAGCGGGGTGGCGTCTACTCGCTGGAGATTATCAGTAGAGAGCGAAGCGTAGGTCTGAGTCCTAGAAACGAAAGCGGGGATCCGTCGAATTTAGGAAATTATTTTACTATTTTTAATTTAGCAATGATTTATTACGATATCATTTTCTTTAATAGGATAGTAAGATGTTATAATTTGGGTTATGTTTTCATATTAATAGGAGATACAATTTTGGTGATCACTTACTATTTTTGGGTTAGCAATGATTTATTAGGATAGCGTTTTTTTAAATAGGATAGTAAGATGTTATAATTTGGGTTATTATTTCACATTAATAGGAGATAAAAATTTGGTGATCACTTAACTATTTTTAGATTAGCAATGATTTATTTGGATAGCATTTTCTTTAATAGGGTAGTAAGATGTTATAATTTGGGTTACTATTTCATATTAAAATGGAGATAAAATTTTGGTGATCATTTAGTATTTTTGGCAGTAAAAAGAATTTTTTTGGCGTTATATTTTACTATATCTGGTGGTCCGTTAAACATATGCCGTTTATAACCATGGTACTTTTCATATATGCATATCTAATTGTTGATTACTTGAATTAATTTGGAGTTTCTGACGAGTTATTTTATTATTAACCTAAAGTGGTAGCATCCGTGACTTACATTCCGAAACCAATATGGCGGTTTCGTATAAGTGGAACGCCGAAAGTTTCGGAATGGAATACTAAAGGAGAATGTAGACTAGTTTTGGTGAAATTTGGAAAATTTAAACTACTCTAGTTTTTTAGCAGTCGTTAGACTCAAATAGCAAAATTTATTATTACACAAGTCAAGTTCGGGATAAATAGAAAAATACGCATTGATTCAGTAGGTACTTATCAACTAGTAAAGTGAAAGAAAAAAAATCTCGAGTATTGTGCATGCTACTTTATTAACAGTCACGGAATACGAAAACCCTTTCCGTGACGTCCCATTAAAGAAATCTTTTCTTTTGTGATTTTTGAGATATTTCTAAGAATGAGGATAAAAGTTTTAATACGAATTAATAATAATTTTAATTTACTAATTGGAAAAAAGATTGATCTTTCGATTATGCCATAATTTTAGAAAAAAAACAGAAAATTTAAGTTGATTCTGACCTTACAGAAACGTATTGAGTTTAAAATATTTGTTGTTATTATTGGTATGATTTAGGTCCACTGTCACATTTATGTTTGTTATATTACACATTAAGAATTCAAATAAAACGAATCATAAAATCTTAAGTTTTTTGTGTTATTTAATATTGATTTTACAATTTGGTCACGTAATGGAACGTACACTATTGTCCCGAGGTAAGAAAAAAACACTTTATTTCATAATTTAAACAGTGATTTCTTGGAACACCCTCATTTTCTAATAGAATAATACATATTCAGTACGTAACCATCATATAATTTCATTTATTTCTACAATAGTTTTCAACCACAATTTTACCGGGGCTTACGGTTTTTTTTGGAATGGCCCGTTTAGCCCTTGCTGTTTTAGCAAGGTGGATTTGCCAATATCAGTATAAGTGTTTTTTTTTGACATATTTACACACGAGGACAACGTTCGGTTTAATTTTGACGGTTTCTGAGGAAGGATCAGTCCGGAAACCTAAAACAAATAAAAATTATGGACATCACAGACAATCACATGACATTTACAAACGTCATGAAATAAAGAGAGGGAAAGTGGATGACAGAGTGTTAATCATGCCAACATGACGGATATAGTGGAAAATGTATCATAAAAAAATATATTTTCATCACACTTGCTCGTCAATGGCGTTATTAAGTACTTGCGAGCGTACAGAGCAGTTATAGCCGTTTTACCTCCCACGGGTTATTAAGTTTAGTTTTAAAATATAGAACCCACTCATACTTCACTTCGGACCAGGGACTGCATAACCGAAAAATACCGGTATTATTCATAACTGATATGACGTCATATCGGTCCCCCACCTCTAGGTACTACCGCTCGCTCCCCGTCCCCCGTTCCTCACTGTGCGCCTCAAATAGTATAATAATGATTCCATTTTAAATTATCTTTATCACATGACGTGATTATCGCTAACAAAATATAAAATTTTACACACACATCACATCATCAGCCTATATACGTCCCACTGCTGGGCACAGGCCTCCTCTCATGTATGAGAGGGAACGGGCAGTAGTCCCCACGCTGGCCCAGTGCGGATTGGGGAAATTTTACCTTCCAATAAAATTATTATTATATTTCCTGAAGATGTCCGGGATCCCTTCTTGAGAGGGCGTCAGTGCCTACGACCGGAAGTAGCCGTTTGCGTCAAATGAGTCGCTCCACTCCATCGCTGTGACGTCACATCCGCCCCTGCTACCTGCGAACCACCGCCCGCGCTCGCCGCCATGTTGGCTTTCTCATTGTTGCGGAGGAAATGCCGTTGGTAGCCCCCAGGAAGCCATTACTGGGATCCCGGACATCTTCAGGAAATATAATAATAATTTTATTGGAAGCATTTGGAAGGTAAAATTTTATATTATATGTTCCGTTCGATGTCCGGGATCCCTTCTTGAGATCTGTTTGTTATCTCCTGGTGGCGAGTAAGCGGGCGCACACGCGCCAGTAGAAAGTGGAATTTCCCTAAAGAAGGAAACTAGATTGCTTTAGTGGAGTTAGAGTTCAGTATTAACGTTACATTTCTAACGGGCACTAATAATTATAGGTTAAATAGATTCGATATAAACGTCTAAAAGAAGATTCAAGTTGCCAAATAAAAGCGTAGGCAAAAAGGTGCTAGAATGTCGTTAATTTTTCTTTTCAGTCATGTAAGTTATTGAAGTAAATTGTTGAGTTTAGGTCTTTAATTACCTAACGTTAACACATTCCAACCTAATCAATGTTTTGGAAGGGAGCAGTCTTCCAGGAACATTGTTTTGAAGGTATTCTTGAACGAGGCGTTCGAAGATATCCTAGTGATCAACAGTAGCTCACACAATAATGGTCATTGCAGATTTATGAACAAGAATAATAATTAGTACTGAATGCAGTACGCGAACATATTTGACAGAAATAAGTGCGCATGGGAGGAGGTACCTGGCTGTTAATCATGTACCTGGAGTGACACAGTGGCGATTGGATCCATGCAGGCTGCAGGCGTGTATGTACCGATAATAGGCGAGCGCCAGCGTGACGCCCGGAGGAGTATATTCCGCTCCGACTGGCGGACGTGTCACCTAGAAACTCCCGCACATTGAGAACCTTCATCGGCTACGACTTGCCTCTTCAGGTCTGGCCAGTAGAAGAGACTGCGCCACTTGGAAGTCACTATGTTAAACAGACCCAACATGGGCCGAGGTGATCTGGAGCGCGAGGCACAAGTTTGGAAGGCGGCTTAGGTCATATCTTAACTCCAAAAGCTGTTGAACACGTCGTGACAGCAGGCGCTCGAGACTTGCGAGTCGATCGAGATGTATCGCCACAAAAATGGGTGCCGTCCGAGGTGAACTTTAAAGTCGATGGCCGGGATACCGTATACACCGTATATACCGATAATCAGCGGACGAAGATTTCTTCCCCGTTGGCTTCTGGGCGTTACCGACCATGCAGGTAATATGGGACCAGTGTTTCCCTTAGACGGTTCTTTCCGGCCAGCAGTTTGCAGCAGGAATAGGCGTGCATGCTGCTACCTTCGTCCATTTGTAGCACAACATTCGTTACAATAAAGTTAAGACTTTCTCACTTACGGTTAAATGCGGGTTCGTTATGCCGGTCTACTATGGTAGAGTCTCTTATACAGCAGACAGGAGACGAGAGAGAGTGCATAGTGCTCTTCGTAGTCTCGCAGGTGTAGTCAGAGAGACGACCCACGGTGCAAAGTTTGCAAAGTTGAGACGATGACATCCAGTATGAGACTGTTCAAGGCGACACAGGCATATAAAATCGCGCCGTAGAGTTTACCTTTTCCCTCGGCACCGGGAACTCTACCTCCATGACAAGTGGTAAGGGCTTACGTATACAACGTTTTTATTACATAAAATTATATAACGGGAGGCGTTTATACAGATTATGAGTCCTATCAAGAAGTTGGACTTTATTGACTTATGGGCCTTAATTTTTTGCAATGTCTACGGCAAATATATGAACTTCTACGAATGATTTCTTTGTTTCATTAGAGATCACTTCAATTGGTTTGCAATAAGGATGTCGTCCATATAGACAATTCTAACAGAAAGCCCTGGGATTCCAACAAGAAATGTAAATAGTGTTAATTTCCTTTGAAAGTGCCACGAATAATGAATAACTACAAGTTTTAGGCTAGTTAGTAGAAGTACTTTAGCTTTGAAAATCTTATTTGAATAGGATTTTCTGTGTCGAGATTGTATCAGCAGAGGACACTAGCATTGGAGAAGTCGATAGACAGCACAGTATAAAAGGGGTTTTTGAACAATAGGAAACGTAATCTAAGATGATATTCGAAGTTTCCAAGTATATGCAACTGTTTCGGTAAGACAGTTCGCTTAGAATTCAAGTCATTTTCAATAGTGGCATTTACCCGATTCAAGAGTTCGCCTTAAGAGCGGAATCTCGGGCTCGCTTAGGAGCGGCAAGTTGTTTTGTCCCAATTTTGTTTATTAGACCTCTGCGAAAGGTTTGTCCTTATAGAGCAGAACCTGAGTGGGAGAGCGAAAGCGAGCTAAGAGACGATGTGAAATCCGTTTGCCCACCTTGTCGATGCCCTCATTCTCCGCAGGCACAAGGGCAGTTTGACGGGGTTGAGAAATATATATTCATAGATCGGAGACCCATCCGATACTCCCTACCACTTACTTTTTAACGACCGTGATCGTTTCGCGTGACCCGACTGCAAGGTACGTTGTGCCGTGACGCGACGAACGTACAAAACGAACCGTGTGATTTGATTGATCGTCAAATAGGTCAGGGAGCGCAGGGGGTCTCAGCATGCGGCGTACTGGACCAATCGGGTATTATTGAGGACTTCGGGCTTCATTCTAAACGTTAGGTTGCACCGAGGCACTATGCGACTGCTGGGTCGCTCGCTTGCGCCAGAACGCCGGGTAAGCGTAGCTGCTCGTCGATTATTACCTCTGTGAAGCCCGGAGACGTAAGTATAGTTCTACCGTACCGCTGTAGCGTGGCCGTCTTCCACTCCGGATGGCGGGCGTTACCATCATGGCGAACAGGACTGCCATGGCGGGCAGCGCCTGAGTAGCGGACAGCGCGGACATAGCGCACAGTACCGCCGTGACAGATAGCACCAGTGTGGTGGACAGCGCCAGCGAGGTGCACAGCGCCAATGTGGCGGACAGTGCCAGCGTGGCAGACAGCGCCAGTGTGGCGGACAGTGCCAGCGTGGCAGACAGCGTCAGCGTGGCGGAAAGTACCAGCGTGGGCGAATAGCACCGCCATGGCAAACAGCGCTAGCATGGTGGACAGCGCCAGCATAGCGGCCAGCGCCAGCATGGCGGTCAGCACCTGCTTGGCGGATAGCGCCAGCATGGCGTCCAGCTCCAGCATAGCGGACAGCGCCAGCGTGGCGGACAGCACCAGCGTGGCAGATAGTACCAGCGTGGGTGGATAGCACCGCCATGGCGGACAGCGCCAGCATGGCAGACAGCGCCGGCATGGTAGTCATCGCCAGCGAGGCAGACAACGCCAGCATTTGGGGCAACGTCGCCGTGGTTGCCAGCGCCAGCGAGGCCGACAGCGTCAGCATGGCGGGCAACGTCACCGTGGCGGAGAGTGTCACCCTGGCGATCAACGCCGGCGTGGCTGACAGCGCCGCTCTAGTGGACCGCACCAGCGAGGTGGGCAGTCCCAGCATGGCGGGCGACGCCACCAAGGCGGCCAGCACCAACGAGGCGACCAGCCCCAGCGAGGTGGAAAGTCCCAGCATGGCGGGCGACGCCACCGAGGCGGCCAGCACCAACGAGGCGACCCTTACCAGCGTGGCGGACAGCCCCAGCGTGGCGGACAGCCCCAGCGTGGCGGACAACGCACCGAGGCGGCCAGCACCAACGAGGCGACCCGCACCAGCGAGACGGACAGTCCCAGCCTGGCGGGCAACGCCACCGAGGCGGCCAGCACCAACGAGGCGACCAGCACCAGCGAGGCGGATAGTCCCAGCATGGCGGGCGATGCCAACAAGGCGGCCAGCACCAACGAGGCGACCAGCCCCAGCGAGGCGGAAAGTCCCTGTACGGCGGGCAACATCACCGAGGCGGCCGGCACCAACGAGGCGACCAGCACCAACGAGGCGGACAGGTCCGGGTTGGGGTGATTGTACTATCAGTAGTAGGAACCTATACATACAGGTAGCCCGGACTAACGTGGGTAAAACTACTAGACGGATTTAGGCAAAAATTTCCAGTAATGTGGGTAGTTTTCTTTAATACATTATGAAAAAATATACAATTTAAGCAGAAATGTCTGTTGATGATTCGTAAGATATTTATATTTGTAAAAACGGAGTTTTCAATCTAAATTTAGCAATTTAAACTAGTGAACATATAAATAAGCTTAATCCCTGAACGGATTTAGATGAAATGTTCTGTACCTACAGATAATTTGAGTCCCCTGGAAGGATATAGGATAGTTTTTACCTCGGAAAACATGGTAAGTGGCAAGATCTAGAACTTTGTTTGGGTCGGCGATAATTAAAGGTTCCGCTTACAATAATTTAATACTTGGCAATCCTTTTTCTAAGACAGTAACAAGTTCTACGCGGACGAAGTCGCGGGCAACAGCCAGTTAAGTTATAAGTGTCCAAAGTTCTAAGAGGGGATATATACTGTCCCTTTTCCGCAAAACGCACCTTCATATGAAACTATTGTCGATCATGGTCGATCACTTACTATGACGGTTGAGACCCCGTGACGTTACGAGTCTCGAGTCTAGAGCGTTTATTTGAGATATTTGAATGGGAGTTTTGGCATTAGGCATGTTCTTTTGCATTTTTCTTGTGGTGTATTTTTTTCTGTCCCTATCCCTATTACAATCACCGTCAAAATCTACAGAACATCAATGTCACATTATTTTCATTGACGAAAAATGTATTTGGAAATTACTAGATATAACACTGCCAGCACGGCTATCATGCGACGGCGCGCGAGCCCTCTCGATTTTTCTCGCGCTATCCGAGATATAAGTAGTGCGAGAAAAATCGAGAGTATGTCGCGGCCGTCGCATGATAGACGTGCAGGAACCCGCTTAGCGGGCGTCTACGCCGTTGACGTTTTTCTCAACTTAGCGAGAAAACCACGGGCTCAATTACGAGCGTTGGGTGTAGCGAATTTTGGCAGTGAATGTGTTAGTGTGAGTGAGTTTCAATAATTATTTTTCCCTTCTCTTGCATTTTTCGCTAAAGAGAACCCGCCTAGCGTAGTCGTACGCCGTAGTCGCTTTCCGCTACATACGAGGAAAACGACAGGATGGGCTACGAGCGTAGCACGTAGCGATTCTTGGTAGCGAAAGTGTTAAAGATACTTTTTATAAATATAAAATTATTCGCTGGTAAAGTAGATACTTCTTACCTCAATTTTGTAGCTTCACCGAAATTGTAAATGATGTTTCCTTAAAATGTGTAATTACTAATTATTTAGATAAACGTTACGCTACACAATAGGTACCTATTACATTTTCCAATAATTAGTGAAAGGCGAAACTCGCTTCGAAAGCAGCTTTCGGCTTACCTGTTTCGGAGGATACCGAATAATTGCAAAATTCATTTATTCGCTTATTTCGTCGACGGTACTTTAGCTAGGGCATAGATAACGGCTAGGCCACACGACGGCCAGGCGTGACTTGCACGTGGGGCAAAGGGAGCGTCAGCAAAAATGCCAGTGCCGCGGCCGAAATGAATTATGGTACTGTGCGGACGATACCGCTCTGGCGCGGCTTAGATAAGTCTGTGACCTGGTACATTTTAGTATGATATTAACAAAACAGTACCCGGCGGATATATAAGATAACTATAAATTATATCTTTGTTATAAAACAGCAAGGTCGAACATAAACACAATGTATGCTTGCTTTGTGTTGTTTCTGTAATTAGGTCAGAAAATGGAGTAGGTAATAACACTATATATAAAACAATAACTTAATCTAAGGTGAACCTACTCTTGTTTGGTCTAATCCGGCCTAAGGCGATTAAGTAGGTATAAAGGCTTCGCCACTACCTGCTGTAAATAACTGCGGTAGGCACCTGACAGTACCTCATTTGGTTTAATCAACAAAACCCATTTAGATTTCACTAATCCATCGCTGTGTAGGTATCCCACACATGTTGATATATTAAGAAATGTCAGACAGACGGGAAGTATCGGACCTAAACAAACTGCCGGCCTAGAGTGCCGTTTCCATTTCGTCCAATGAATAAATACACTAAATTGCTCACTGGGCTCCTATTTACAAGACTTACACGCTATCCAGTCAAGTCTGATCTGAGATTACTGGTATTTGTTACTAACCTCGGGCTCAAATATGACTAGAACGGTCTCACGGTCGAGTGGGAAGCGTTAGTGAATCATGGCAGGTTTCTTGGTCGGTCCACCGTTAGGTAATTGTTTTTTAAATGTTTATCTTCTTTCGATTTCGTCCACATTTGTCTGCAGTCAGGATAAATAAAGGGACAGTACGCGTGGGTATATATAACGAAAATGGTTGTAATAGTGTAGTTGCGTCGTGTAAGTTAAGATTGACAACGTGGTGTTGCTAAATGGATAGTACTTACCATCAAATAAAATATAATAAATGTCATAAAAAGATTTATTGTCCACAACTAAATTTAAAGTTATGACGTCACACTTCGCAATTTTTACCAATCGTATGATCAAATTAAATTGCTGTTTCGGTCGCAAAATACCTACTGCGTTTAGGTTCATAGTTGTCATACAAATTTGTTTCTATAAAAGCGTAATCCTATTTTGATAAAACCTACTCTAAATGACGTCTACGTTATACAGGGTGGATATATGTAAAATTTCGGTGTAAGTACAACACCTAGAATCAGAATTGACTTCACCTATTATTTGGTACTAGCTTCTGCCCGCGACTTCGTCCGCGAGTTCCAACTCGTTTATATCGCAGCTCCATACAAACTTTTACCCCCCCCCCCCCATTTCACCCCTTAGGGGATGATTTCGGGGATAAAAAGTATCCTATGTCACTCTCCATCTCCTATACTCTTCTACTACTACAACTAAAACTCCACTTAAAAAATCACGTCAATTCGTCGCTCCGTTTTGCCGAGAAAGACGGACAAACAAACAAACACACACATACACTGTCCCATTTATAATATTAGTATGGATTTACCTTAGTATAACTTTCACAGTTTATGACGCGCCGGGCCGAGGCTTGGTACACTGAGATATTAATAGTGAAAACCTTGTCAGCTGTAGCATCTTAATTTAATGGATTAAAAGTGTTGCATATAAAAGTTGTAAGTGTTAAGTAAAAAAAAATCGCGAACGCCAATAAGCCTAAACAATTATATTATTGATAAGCAGAAACATATTTTTTTACATTATACTTCGTGAAATGCAACAAGTTACCTGATCGGTGCAAATCACGCAGATTTATTGCAGCTTTATTGCAGAAATTGGAATAATGTATGAGACAATTTACTCTTTTTAAATTCCCTGTAAAATAAGAATTCACATTAGGAACAAACGATTGCGGCTATTACCATTCGAAGAAAGTAAACTTTATCGGAATGCGTGGAAACGTTACGAGGGCGTTTATTTGACTAATCGTATTGGATGAAATCGGTGTGGTATTTAACGCTCGTTATTTTGCGTTTTAGCGTGCGTGGTAGAGTGCGCGCAACGAATAGCAATCAGATTTAATTTCGATACATTTACACTTCTGTCAAACAGACCCCCTGATCTTCCTTATCGGGTAAAGATAACATTGTTTACCTACCTTCGCAGAATTGAGATGGGTCATCGACTTTTAACGGCAGTTTATTTTTTTATGAACAACGCCGATTTTTAACCTCACGCAGTCAACAGGACACGCAATAAAAAATCTGAAAAGAAAATAACTAATTCACAGGGTATAAAGCACTATTTTCAATGTGACTGGGTGAGGACCAAATTCTTGGCCAGTAGTTAGCGTCGTTAATTGGTAGTAGTTAAAAGTTCCGTTGCGACACGAAAATTAACCATAGAAAATGTATGGCTAATTTTCGTGTCACAACGGAACTTTGTAACTACTATCAATTAATTAGGCTAACTACTGGCCAAGAATTTGGTCCTCACCGGACTATGATTTTTGGCACGTCATAACTCATAACATAACACCCATACCTACATCAAAGAATAGATAATGGTACAACCTACATAATATAATATGTGCCCATACCTACAGCGTAATTATCGGTATTGCTGAGCATTATTAAAAATGTTTTAGGTACGTACAATCAGTCAATCATTATTAAAAGTGAAATGATATAGGTGATTGAATTCTATATTTGGACGTTTCCGTTCTATAATTATTAAATTTTAAATGAAAATATCTAATCGATTCAGTCTCTTAGCCATCTGCAAAATCCAAATTTTTTTTTAAGCCGATTTGTATTTCTATAACATAGATATAAAAAAAAACAAAACATTATTCAGTAAACATTAGCCCAGCCAATGCATAATTCAGGAATCGTTTAAATATGCTGATGTTCCCCACATTAAATTGTGTCCTACGGAATCCTAACGCACCACAATATTTTTAGCTAGATATGTAAATACATGACGCTATTAGATAATATTTACAAGGAGATACGTCGCACGCAAATATGTCATTGTATGATAAACTTTCTGTTGCAAAGGTTATTCTAGATATCTATGATAACCTTCTTCGCGTTCGTTTGCAAGGTTTCATGTTTAACATCACATTAAATAATTACGAAACAAAATGGGTTGTACACTAATTAGTAATTCAGTATGATCATACTATGGAACGTGTAAATGGAAGCTGGGTAGGTACATTATTGGTTAATTAATTGAGCCTATTGATAATTATCTAGCCAAATACCTATACTGCCCTCATAAGCCAAATAGCGGTATCTCAAAATGAAATGTCATTGTAAGTTATTTCATTAGACGTATATTTTAAATTGCATGTTTCAGTATAGGATTACCTACAGTCAGAAAATTTACCTACAATTATTAGGAACCTACAATCAGAAATTAAGTAGGTACGAAATGTTTACGTAACTATACAGTATTTTTTATAGAATTACCTAGGTTGCAATATAAAACATTGTATAGGTGCTTAAAATAATATCAGCATGATATAACATCGTCATATCGTCAATATGAAATATCGTGAAAAGAAACCCTAAATATAAGAGCGTAAGGAAACATAAGATAATATAATATAAATAATATAATAATGGTAGGTAATATAAGAGTATAAGCGAAACATCTCAAACGGCCAACGACCCGCTCTCCAAAGCGACCTTGCGGGCGTCTAATGATATTCGCTGAAAGAAATACGTTTTCTTTGTTTTTCACCTTTCATTTTCCTTTTTAGTCGATGGGTATCGGTTTTGATGGCTTTTATTTGGAAATAACTGCGGTTCACGTTGCAATTTGTATTTACGCTTTGTTGAAGTTAGAATTACGGTTATATCGGATATATTATTTAAGTAAGTATCTATTCTTTTTTGCTCAAAACAGTGGCAGAGAGAAGAACAGAGTGGCGATTACTCCACCGACAAGAGCCCGGCTCTTAAGTTTAAGATGACAATTGTTTTTTAACCGACTTCAAAAAAAAGGAGGAGGTTCTCAATTCGGCTGTTTTTTTATTTTATTTTTTTATTATTATTATTTTCAATGTTTGTTACCTCAGAACTCCGTCATTTATAAGGAGACGATTCGAAAAATTTTTTTTTGTTCGTATGTATATGTCGCAGTGAAATGGCCAAAACAGAGATTTGAACAAATCCCTAAGGGATATGATCAAATCACGCAGGATGTTAAAATGGCGAATCCGTTTTATCATTTACCTAATACAAATCAGTCATTTGATCAAATCTCGGAATCTGTTTAGTGAAATGACGAAATCGGACAAAAAGGCAACTCGTTTTTTCATTTCACTAGATTTGTTTAGTGATTTGATAAATCCCTGAAACGCGTCAGTGAATTGACGAAACTAACTCGCAGATCTTGGCTCCTAAATTATTAGTCATTTAAACGATTCCGGATTTAGACTCGGATGGCGGATAGGTTAGAAGATGGTGGCGGGAGCTCTGCTCCCGCCACCGTCTTCGTGGTTATTTTTTTTATAAAAGAGCGGAAACATCTTTATCGCGTTAGTTTCGTCAACTCACTGAAGCGTTTCAGGGATTTTATCAAATCACTAAACAAGTCTAGTGAAATGAAAAAACGAGTTGCCTTTTTTGTCCGATTTCGTCATTTCACTAAACAGGTTCAGAGATTTGATCAAATTACTGATTTGTATTAGGTAAATGATAAAATGGATTGGCCATTTTAACATCCTGCGTGATTTGATCATATCCCTTAGAGATTTGATCAAATCTCTGTTTTGACCATTTCCCTGCAACATATATACTTCCAGGTGGGTCCCATTTTTTTCAAAATTCAGTTAGATGATGGGATTCATGAGAAATTGAGGGAACTCCTCAATTTTATCTTTATGTTTATGTGTATGTTTTTTTGTCTTTATGTAAAACTGTTTTAGAATGTGTCAAGATTAAGAAAATAAATGTTTATGTTTATGTTTACGTTTATTAGGCACGCGTGTAGTGATTTTGGTATTTTCTGTTATAACTCGTGTATTTACATCCGGAATTATAAATTTGGTGGCGAGGAATTGATGATGAAGACCACAGATGACTTATCGAATTCCTCAATTATGTACTTAAAAGTGCAAAAGTACGTCACAGGTTCTGATAAGATTCCGTTGAAATAGGAACTAATGAAGTGCCATTGGTGATGATCTTGGGGAATCGATGGAAGTCCTCAAATATTTTCGGCCCACATACAGCGATTCGGTTTTTTTTCTATTATAATCAACGCATTTGCTATCGGAAATCAGTGCATGATTTCGATAACGTGCATGAAACCGAATCGCTGTATGTGGGCCGAAAATATTTGAGGACTTCCATCGATTCCCCAAGATCATCACCAATGGCACTTCATTAGTTCCTATTTCAACGGAATCTTATCAGAACCTGTGACGTACTTTTGCACTTTTAAGTACATAATTGAGGAATTCGATAAGTCATCTGTGGTCTTCATCATCAATTCCTCGCCACCAAATTTATAATTCCGGATGTAAATACACGAGTTATAACAGAAAATACCAAAATCACTACACGCGTGCCTAATAAACGTAAACATAAACATAAACATTTATTTTCTTAATCTTGACACATTCTAAAACAGTTTTACATAAAGACAAAAAAACATACACATAAACATAAAGATAAAATTGAGGAGTTCCCTCAATTTCTCATGAATCCCATCATCTAACTGAATTTTGAAAAAAATGGGACCCACCTGGAAGTATATATGTTGCAGGGAAATGGTCAAAACAGAGATTTGATCAAATCTCTAAGGGATATGATCAAATCACGCAGGATGTTAAAATGGCCAATCCATTTTATCATTTACCTAATACAAATCAGTAATTTGATCAAATCTCTGAACCTGTTTAGTGAAATGACGAAATCGGACAAAAAAGGCAACTCGTTTTTTCATTTCACTAGACTTGTTTAGTGATTTGATAAAATCCCTGAAACGCTTCAGTGAGTTGACGAAACTAACGCGATAAAGATGTTTCCGCTCTTTTATAAAAAAAATAACCACGAAGACGGTGGCGGGAGCAGAGCTCCCGCCACCATCTTCTAACCTATCCGCCATCCGAGTCTAAATCCGGAATCGTTTAAATGACTAATAATTTAGGAGCCAAGATCTGCGAGTTAGTTTCGTCAATTCACTGACGCGTTTCAGGGATTTATCAAATCACTAAACAAATCTAGTGAAATGAAAAAACGAGTTGCCTTTTTGTCCGATTTCGTCATTTCACTAAACAGATTCCGAGATTTGATCAAATGACTGATTTGTATTAGGTAAATGATAAAACGGATTCGCCATTTTAACATCCTGCGTGATTTGATCATATCCCTTAGGGATTTGTTCAAATCTCTGTTTTGGCCATTTCACTGCGACATATACATACGAACAAAAAAAAATTTTTCGAATCGTCTCCTTATAAATGACGGAGTTCTGAGGTAACAAACATTGAAAATAATAATAATAAAAAAATAAAATAAAAAAACAGCCGAATTGAGAACCTCCTCCTTTTTTTTGAAGTCGGTTAAAAAACAATTGTCATCTTAAACTTAAGAGCCGGGCTCTTGTCGGTGGAGTAATCGCCACTCTGTTCTTCTCTCTGCCACTGTTTTGAGCAAAAAAGAATAGATACTTACTTAAATAATATATCCGATATAACCGTAATTCTAACTTCAACAAAGCGTAAATACAAATTGCAACGTGAACCGCAGTTATTTCCAAATAAAAGCCATCAAAACCGATACCCATCGACTAAAAAGGAAAATGAAAGGTGAAAAACAAAGAAAACGTATTTCTTTCAGCGAATATCATTAGACGCCCGCAAGGTCGCTTTGGAGAGCGGGTCGTTGGCCGTTTGAGATGTTTCGCTTATACTCTTATATTACCTACCATTATTATATTATTTATATTATATTATCTTATGTTTCCTTACGCTCTTATATTTAGGGTTTCTTTTCACGATATTTCATATTGACGATATGACGATGTTATATCATGCTGATATTATTTTAAGCACCTATACAATGTTTTATATTGCAACCTAGGTAATTCTATAAAAAATACTGTATAGTTACGTAAACATTTCGTACCTACTTAATTTCTGATTGTAGGTTCCTAATAATTGTAGGTAAATTTTCTGACTGTAGGTAATCCTATACTGAAACATGCAATTTAAAATATACGTCTAATGAAATAACTTACAATGACATTTCATTTTGAGATACCGCTATTTGGCTTATGAGGGCAGTATAGGTATTTGGCTAGATAATTATCAATAGGCTCAATTAATTAACCAATAATGTACCTACCCAGCTTCCATTTACACGTTCCATAGTATGATCATACTGAATTACTAATTAGTGTACAACCCATTTTGTTTCGTAATTATTTAATGTGATGTTAAACATGAAACCTTGCAAACGAACGCGAAGAAGGTTATCATAGATATCTAGAATAACCTTTGCAACAGAAAGTTTATCATACAATGACATATTTGCGTGCGACGTATCTCCTTGTAAATATTATCTAATAGCGTCATGTATTTACATATCTAGCTAAAAATATTGTGGTGCGTTAGGATTCCGTAGGACACAATTTAATGTGGGGAACATCAGCATATTTAAACGATTCCTGAATTATGCATTGGCTGGGCTAATGTTTACTGAATAATGTTTTGTTTTTTTTTATATCTATGTTATAGAAATACAAATCGGCTTAAAAAAAAATTTGGATTTTGCAGATGGCTAAGAGACTGAATCGATTAGATATTTTCATTTAAAATTTAATAATTATAGAACGGAAACGTCCAAATATAGAATTCAATCACCTATATCATTTCACTTTTAATAATGATTGACTGATTGTACGTACCTAAAACATTTTTAATAATGCTCAGCAATACCGATAATTACGCTGTTTAGTTTTGTTTAGTTTTGCTGTGGGTTGTCCAGTGAAAATTCTCACGCGCCGCCACACCCCTGCGGTCCTGTGGATGCCTTTCGACAGTTTCGACTGAGATCATGAGAATGAGTTTATGGGGTAATTAATAGTGGCGGTCCGTGAGAATTTTCCATGGGGAACCCGAAGCAAACAATAGTTCCATAAATAAATATTAAGGACAAGTCAGCCTAGTCACAAATCGGCCTAGTCCCATTGTAAGCTCAAATAAGGCTTGTGTTATGGGTACTAGAGGACGATATATTTAACTGAGAGAAATCATAATAATAATCAGAAACAAATCATGCTTATCACACAAATACTTGCACTTACCGGGATTCGAACCCAGGACCTTCAGTTTCGTAGGTAGCATCACTACCTACCCACTAGGCTAACCAGTCGTCAAAAAAGTAAGTAGTTAGTTTCGTTAGTTATATAATTTACTTTAAAAACAAAGTTTCAACCGACTTCAATTTAGTACTCCGCCAAGCCATGAGAATATTTCCACATGTTTTTACAATTTACCACATGAACTGATTTCCGATAGCAAATGCGTTGATTACTATAGAAAAAAACCGAATCGCTGTATGTGGGCCGACAATATTTGAGGACTTCCGTCGATTCCTCGTCACCGAATTTATGATTTTCGGATGTAAATACACGAGTAATAATAGAAAATACCAAAATTACTACACGCGTGCCTAATAAAATTGAGGAGTTCCCTCAATTCCTCATGGATCCCACCATCTAACTGAATTTAAAAAAAATGGGACCCACCTGCAAGCATATGACGACCGCTTTAGCTTAGTTGGTAGTGACCCTGCCTACGAAGCTGGAGGTCCTGGGTTCGAATCCCGGTAAGGGCATTTATTTGTGTGATGAGCACGAATATTTGTTCCTGAGTCATGGATGTTTTCTATCTATTTAAGTATGTATTTATCTATATAATTATGTTTATCGTCGTCTAGCACCCATAGTACAAGCTTTGCTTAGTTTGGGGCTAGGTCGATTTGTGTAAGATTGTCCGCAAATATTTATATACATAAAAAGAAAAAAAAATCGAATCGGCTCATCAATGACGGAGTTCTGAGGTAACAAACATAGAAAAAAAAACATAAAAAAATACAACCGAATTGAGAACCTCCTCCTTTTGTTTGAAGTCGGTTAAAAAGAGTTCAGACTAGGTATTGAACTATTTATAAAAATAAATTTTAGGCAATCGGGAATGGGCTTGTATGGGCGCCATTGTGAGGTAATTAATTACACTTTGAGGTAATCTTTCATACATAGGTAATCAAAATACTTAAGAACAACGAAATATGACTTCGACCTACGTTTGTCTTCATAAAGGTCGACGTCATATTTATGTTCAAGTTGTTATTGCCTACAGACTTGTAAAACAAGATAAATAGGAACATTAGCGCAAATTACCAACTAGCTGTTAAGAGCGGTCATTAGCCCAGCCTCTTGTTTCGGTATTCACAAAAGGATTGTTTATTTTTTAACCGACTTCAAAAATAAAAGGAGGAGGTTCTCAATTCGGCTGTATTTTTTTTTTCAATGTTTGTTACCTCGGAACTCCGTCATTGATGAGCCGATTCGAATTTTTTTTTGTTCATATGTATATACTTCCAGGTGGGTCCCATTATATTCAAAATTCAATTAGATGATGGGATCCATCAGGAATTGAGGGAACTCCTCAATTTTATTAGGCACGCGTGTAGTGATTTTGGTATTTTCTATTATAACTCGTGTATTTACATCCGGAATCATAAATTTGGACATAAACACATTTTCGATGCCTGGGAGGAATCACAAGATGCTTTAGGTATCTTCTGTGATTTATCCAAGGCCTTCGACTGCGTTTGTCATGAAACATTGATCAGGAAACTCGACTACTATGGAGTCAGAGGATCAGCACTGAATTTACTAAAGTCATACTTACATGGTAGAATACAAAGGGTCGAAGTGAATGGACAGCGATCACCGGGGTCATTGGTCTCGATGGGTGTACCGCAGGGATCAATATTGGGACCTTTCCTGTTCCTTATCTACATAAATGACTTGCCAATGAAATGTCTCGTAAAGACCCACCATGATATAGTATTATTTGCTGATGACACCTCACTTATTTTCAAACTTATAAGACAGCAAAAAGCTTGCAATGACGTAAACAATGCTATTTCTAAAGTAGTAAATTGGTTTAATATTAATAATTTATTGTTAAATGAGAAGAAGACTAAATGTATTAAATTTGTCACGAATCATGTTGAACACGAGCAAGGGAGTGTCTTTGTGAAAGATGAGGAATTGGAACTAGTTGATAGCACAGTTTTTCTTGGTTTAACGTTAGATTCTAAGCTTCAATGGGGTCCCCATATTGCTAATCTCTCGAATAGACTGAGTTCTGCAGCATTTGCAGTGAGTAAGATCCGTCAATTAACAGACGTGAAAACAGCTCGATTAGTATATTTTAGCTACTTCCATAGCATTATGTCATATGGTATTTTATTGTGGGGCAGTGCCTCGGACATTCATTCGATTTTTGTTCTGCAGAAACGGGCTATTCGGGCGATATATAGATTGAAACAGAGAGACTCACTTAGGGATAAGTTTAAAAATATTAATATCATGACATTGCATTGTCAATATATCTATGAAAATATTGTGTATGTACATAAAAACATTGTCAATTTTAGGAGAAACTGTGACATACATAATATTAATACTAGAAATAAGCATAAGCTCGCGGTGCCCACCACTCGGCTCCAAAAAATAAAAAAATCATTCATGGGTAATTGTGTAAGGTTTTATAACAAACTTCCTGGAAACGTAACTGAGTTATCTATTAATAAATTCAAAAACTATGTGAAACGTAAACTTATTTCTAAAGCTTATTATAGCGCACAAGACTACATGAATGATAAAACTTCTTGGGACTAATTTTGACTGGATTTATAATTTATTTATTCCGTTTGGAAAAATTTGACATTGTGTTTTTAATTAATTATTCTCGTTATATTTATTTTTTGACATTAGATTGTCTTTCTAGAAACATTCTAGACTAGTATTTTTTTATATAAAATTTTAAATATTTCATTTAAATGTTACTTTTTATGTTTAATAAATTACTCGAAGTAATTAGCTTAAGATTATGTTTCTACCTGACGATTTGAAAGTGCTTGTTACTGGGCCTACTTGAATAAATATAATTTTGAGTTTTTTGAGTTTGGTGGCGAGGAATTGATGATGAAGACCACAGATGACTTATCGAATTCCTCAATTATGTACTTAAAAGTGCAAAAGCACGTCACAGGTTCTGATAAGATTCCGTTGAAATAGGAACTAATGAAATGCCATTGGTGATGATCTTGGGGAATCGATGGAAGTCCTCAAATATTATCGGCCCACCTACAGCGATTCGTTTTTTTTAGGGTTCCGTAGCCAAATGGCAAAAATCGGAACCCTTATAGATTCGTCATGTCTGTCTGTCTGTCTGTCTGTCTGTCTGTCCGTCAGTATGTCACAGGCATTTTACTCGAAAACCATAAGGTGTATTTGAATAAAAAATTGAGGATAGGGTGTATTTTGTTAACCGCTACATAGTTTTGCAATGAAATTACTAAAAAAGATTTTTTTTAGAGGTGCACTCTATACATAAAACCGAAAGTCAAAAATTATTTTTTCATTGCAAGCCCACGTGTGGTACATCAATCGACAGGCCTTTTAAAATAAATTTAAGGTTTCTAAACAATTTTTTGGATTATGTGAATAGAGTCGGAGATAATCGCCCCGAAAGTCACTAAAATTGTGTCCCCCCCTCTAATTTTTGAACCGTGTACTTTAAAATTATGAAAAAAATCGTACTCATAGGGCTTATAAAATTCTTTCAGCGATATTTGTTTTGAACAAGATCGGTTCAGAGGTTATCGAGATATTTATAAAAAACTGCCTTCCTTAAAGAAAAGGACGTAAGTGCCATAAGTTTTCAGTAACGATATGACCTTTTTCATGTCAGACCCACCATACCCCTAGCAATACCCCTGGGGGTAGGGTGGGACTGAACCATACCACCGTAGTGCTGTGCACTATATTATGCTTTATAATATTTATCCCAAATGTCCTGTTACCGTTATCAGTATCACGCAGTGTAGTTGAAAAAGTTAGACTACCGTTATCTGTAGTAACCATTGATTTAGCATTGTATATAGAACTAGATGCACAATGTCAAGCAAATATGCCAAGAAATGTGCCCCAGAATGGCCCCAGAGCCCCAGAATGACATCTCTAGTACATTTCAGTAGTTGCTAAAATAGCGTTAACTTATAACCTGCATCAAGATATTTCATAAAAAAAGAACTCAGTGTTTTAGACATTAAGCACCATATTAGCAAACCAACATCAAAAGATTAAATACTTTTTAGTTTATTGAGACATACAATGTGAATTGACTGCTCACGTCAAAACTTTAGTTAGCCATAAAAAGTCCATAAAAAGAAATCATTTTAATTTCCTTGAAATAGATTCAGTTTGTTAAATAATTGTATTTTCGACCTGCCTTTACTTTTAAAACTTTCTTTTTTGCGATGTAATGTAATGTAATGTAATATAAGCGTACAGTCAAGTAGAGATCAGCTGTCGATTTTATTAAAACGATCCTATGGGTTTTGAACGTCACTCTCATGATCATTCGACATCTATAAAACGAGTATTACGAGATACAAGGTCAAAAATGAATGATGATGAAAATTGGCAACAATTTGCGCATTTCCAAATGATGTGTTGGGATTGTATTATAGAATTTTATTATAGTTCATTAATGCTATTAATTACCTTTTGCCAGAAGGCAGAAGATAAAGCTAAGTATATTGTAAGTAATAGAAATTAAAATATGTAATGGAAAGAAATGGGCTTAGGTACGTTCATGAGAGGCGTGGCAGTTTTAGTCAACCTGTTCTTCCATTTTTTGTCGTATAACCTATAATATATCCGAATCATTAAAATGAGCCGAACAAACGACACGCGAGTCGTTTGGTTTAAAAAAAACACCTCGACTGTCGCGTGCTATGACTGCAGCCCATTTTGCACGTCGCTGAGGATTTTTTGGAAATCTTAAAATGAAAACCATAATTATGTAGGTAACGACATCATAAAAAAAGTATCTATACCGACTCCTTAGATATATGTTCCGTGACTTTGTCATTTGAACTAACAAAAATAATTATTTAAAACATGTTCAAAACTATTAAATTACAATGAGTTTACACAAATTTCGTTATGTTATGAAAATAAATTATTTAAAGAAATAAATCCCATCTTTTTTCAAGTTTTTTTGTCGGTATTTACGCAGTTATTGACTGAACATTTCGACATAACTGACAACCAACAAGTCTCACGGTTGAAACCAGACTAAACCACAAAATAGATAATAGTACCTACATGTACAGAAAGGACACTCCTTTGATCTTTACGAAAGGTGCTTTTTTCTCAGCCAAAACATTAAGATTTATGGCTCTCTGACGTCCCCAACGTTGGGGCACCGGCATGTACTTGTAGCGATGAACGTAAATCGCGGAGTGTCCCGCGCCTGACTAAACGCAAAAGAACCGGCCGATGCGATTGGCGGGTGTTAGGTGTACTACGACCCTACAGCGCGCGAGCCGAGCGAGCGAAGAGAGCGTGCCGCGGCAGCGGCCGGCGAAGCGCCAGAACCGACTACGGATATTTTTTTCGAATAAAGTTAGGTCTGGAGATTCGCCGGCCGCAGCCGCGGCACGCTCGCTTCGCTCGCTCGGCTCGCGCGCTGTAGGGTCGCAGAGTCGCAGTACACCTAACACTCCTCCTCGCTTCACTCGTCGTCGTATCTACACCGACCTGCCTTATAGTATAGGTTGGTTATGAACGTGGACGTATTGCAGTTACGATACAGGTATGAAGATAAGATAATACCCCGCGTGCCAAGGGAAAATTACTAAGGCCACTTGTAGTGTCACAGGAAATTCTTTTTTACCCATGACACTACTGGCAGTGCCCAGCAGTAGTGCCTAATGTAAAAAAATGGCCAGAACGGCTTTCGTTTTTTTCAGTGTAATGAAATTAAAAATTTTGTACCTATTTCTTTTTCTATTTTTCCATCAAATCCCAGCACTACTAACGGTGGTATGGTGCAGTCCACCCTACCCCCAGGGGTATGGCTAGGGGGTATGGTGGATCTGACATGACCTTTTTAATAGGGACGGAACCCTGGTTGTGCGTTGTCCGACACGCACTTGGCCGCTTTTTTCTATATAGTAATCAACGCATTTGCTATCGGAAATCAGTTCATGTGGTAAATTGTAAAAACATGTGGAAATATTCAATGGCTTGGCGGAGTACTAAATTGAAGTCGGTTAAAACTTTGTTTTTAAAGTAAATTATCAATCGACTTCTAAACCAGTATTAGTTCTTTGACTGACTTTAGAAGGTGTAATGTTCATATTTAATGTTAGGTGTATGGTATATATGATATCTAGATATTAGGCTGCGCATCCACCAGAGACCTGTAAATATACTAAGATGTGATTCCATACAAGTGGAATAGAGCCTTGGGTGTCAAGCAAACTAGTGATTCTGAATCAACTTTACTTTATCTGTATTTGCACGTCTATCATGAGACGGCCGCGACAAACTCTCTATTTTTCTCGCACTATACCTCTTGTTCTAAGTGTTCTAATAAGAGAGAGACTGATAGTGCGAGAAAAATCGAGAGCTGGCGCCGTCTCGTGATAGCCGTGGTGGACGCCACCGGTTAGCGGGGCTGTTAGCGGGCGTTCATATATTCGAGCGAGTTCAATGTATGAAAGCGATCGCCGCTCCACTGCTCGCTGGCGTCTAGACCGTTGCCTAAGGCGGCGTTAATAGACCAGCGGCAGCGAGGCGCTCGTCCAGTCGGAGGTATCTCAAAAACAAATGTATAGGCATGGTGTAGCTTAGGAGTGTAAACAGTAACTATAGGCCTGAGCGTTTCTGTAGTTGCCTGTCAGCCCGCGTCACAAGTCCTTAGTTTAGTTTGGTTGTGTTGTATCAAGATCGTTTTAGCACGGGCTCCTGAAAAGCAGGTTCATGACCATTTTTGGTGGCACTCTAAATAAGGAATGAGATTAGGTATCTGTTCAGTTAGCCAAAATATATATCTCGTATGTAACCAGCACCTTGTATGAGAAAAAATACCTACCTGGGTGCAAGGAGTTTTATGATATGCTAAGCGATTTGTTTGCAAACTAGAAAAGTCAAAGTAAGTAACGTGTCATGTACAGCTTCACTGGGTGTTTTGACGTCGCTCCGCAGGTATAAATAAATAAATAGGTGGAATATTCCGCAACAAAGTTTGCCTAACTAATATCATATACGTAACAACTCTGTTACTTAACGCTATCAACGTTTCTATATAAATATAAACAAGGTTGGTCTATTTATAAAAGTACGGTCAGAAAATAATATGGCAACTTTTTGAATTAATAATGTTCCAAACTCTGTTTCCAACAACCTGTAAAGATTCATTATATGTATACATAGACTAAAAACAAAGCCAATCAATTGCCATCCACTGCGTATATCAAAGTTCAGGTCAATCGGTCAACAGCAAGAGGGCAAACTTCCTGAAGTGCCACCAATGTCGAACTAAATAAAACCGTTTAAAAATGTCCTTGTATCTGGAAGTAAGGAGCCTCTGGAGGCAAATTTTGTTCTTAAAAGTATTGCTTTACTGTAGTAAGTACAGCTAACACCCCAACGTAGTTTACCTCGTATTCAATAAAAAAATAATTCATTCATTAGCAATTTAGCAGCCACAGACTGAAACCTAACTATGACATAACCAATGCCAATAAATACTAATAGTATCTAGTATGTGTTTAGCTACTACTGTACTTTTTCGCTTTTGTAATTTGCGATATGCCATTTTTCCATGACCATTCAGTGGAACTAATTCGTAGTATAAATGTTCGTTCACTAACAAAAACGGAAGCGTGAAAAATTTACAGAGCGCCGTGTTCGTTTGCACACATTTATCATCACACCTCTGCTCGTGTGGACTTTCCCAATTCGTAAGTAGGTTCATATGTATATATATATATACTGTTAGCTAGTTAGCTTTTTAAAAACGTGGTTTGGCTTAATATTATCGTAATAAGAAACAACCTACTTTTGGACCTCCTCCTTTTTTTGAAGTCGGTTAAAATGGGCTGCACCTTAACTCTACAACATCACTTGATGATAAACCGAAGTAGTTGCCTCATCACCACTTTGTATTACGGTTTAGTACGGTCAGTAACGAAAGTGTCCACATCCTACCACCTATCAACAATATTAAACCTATAACCTATCAAACGGTGTGAGCTCAGCCACCAAAATGTATGGAACAGCTGGTTTTTTTAGAGTCCTGGATACAACTTGGTGATCAATTTTGATCAAAGATGACCTACCGAATCACCTCCCAAAATTTGAACGGTGAATAATATTTCACCCTGTATACAGAATGGGATCCGCGATAACTAGGTCGGAAATTTAGTTAGAATCAAACTACGTTTGTATGGAGATTCGACTTGAGTCGTCCGTGCTGGGCACTCTTAAGTCAGACGTAAAGCATCCGTCCCTCACTAGTAATTTTGACAATGCAAGAGGGACGAATGCTTTATGTCGGTCGTAACGTAACTACGATCATACTCCGAGTGCAAAATAGTAGATTGTAGAACAAGTGCATAAAATGAAACGTTTTGACGAATTGTACAATCTACTTTTCACTTCGATTGCGAGGAAATGAAAACTATAAGTTTCTTTCATGAAGTTTTATTGTGTACTTTGGCTGTTGATATCCTTTGCCTTGGTCTTAGAATACTAACGAAACATAATAAAATAAAAATAAAGAGTTTATTTGGCCGTTGGACCGATTGCCTTGGTCTTCGACGAAGATTTTACTTTAGGCACTAGAGCATAAATAGCGATTTTATGTCATAAAGCATAAAGAGGCACTTTTTGAGCATGAGAAGTGAAAAGTAAATATTTGTGTTAAAAGGAAAAAGATGCTTGCCCATGCCATAAACACATTATTAAAACGACATTAGTACATAATGAAATGAGCCTTGATGTTAAATAAGTATGTCATTAGGGATTGAGGATAAGGGAGTAAAAGATTAGTGAAGTGGTTATCGGTTAAGTAATTATGAAGAGGTATTGATTAAAAAATGAGTTTACACTTAATTACTTATGATATCACGCCCGGTCTAAAATATCACGAGCCGGCGGTGTGGCATTGTAGTCGTACGTGAATTCGCCTCAATACAAGCAAACGTAAGTGTTAAAGTCATGTTATCTCTACTCGATATATATCTGTACAGTTGACGTCAAAGATATGTATAGGTATATAGTTTCAGCCTTTTTACGCATCGTGCAAAAGTGTAAACATGTTTCTGCAAACTATTGATTAAGAACTTGATGCATCAAAATCGGCGATGACGCCGCTTCCGTCTTCTAACCTATCCGTGATCCGAGTCGGTTTTTGCCACTAAGTCCCTGTTCCCTACTTAAATTCGGCCATATGTCTATTCAGCAAAAAAAATCAGCCAAATGAGTGTCATGCGACATGACAGTTATGCTAAGTATATAATTATGCTAAAGTATCATTCGGCTAAAAATGTTTCTGCGATAACTGTTATGCGGAGTGTATTTCGGACAATCGATATTATGCCAGTTAAAGGGAACCCAGTAGATACCATGAACCATGATTTGACTTTCAAGATACAAGACATCACGTATAAATCGCGAAGTCGATGACCCTGGATTATTTTCAAGTTATACGCGGTCTATCTATAAATCGCTAAGTCAATATATACATATCCTATATCTATTTAGATTTTTACCTACTTTATCCTGTACCTACGAGTATATATACTTCCTCGATGCTTGGTTTCGTTTTCCGCGATTCATCGTTACAAATGTTTTTTTTTCCATAAATGAAAGCATGATGTGGATTTATTCGTAGATAGGTGCGTCATTGTATCGATCCTTCTTCAGATAGATCCTGCCCCTTAACGACCATGCGTCCGCCCGGTGGCATCGTGATTTCGACTGCGTGATGCTTATCAACTAATGATAACTAGTCGCTTTTGTTTTCATTGGACGCCACATGGGTGTGCGCGCCGCGCCGCCCGCGCGTATATAATCAGGTACAACGCGTCCCAGCTAGCATTCCCTGCTCAGGCTCGCGCCAATCCACGCCACCCTTACTATAGTATTCCTTCAAACCCTTCAGTATTTCCCCTATCCATATATTTGAATCGGTAAGATTTTTTTATTATTTATCTGTTATCTATTTTTGTTCTAACTCGCCTGTCAGTTACAAGGGTTTTCAGGGCTGCTGGACGTTTTCAATAGTTCAATTGAAGTTTGGTTCTCATTTTATTTATTTATTTATTTATTTATTGAAAAACAGGTTACATAACATTACAGTGTAGACACCAATGCGCCATGAACCGAACAATTTTATTTAGGCGTCGAAACGGCGTGGCCCCGTTGTGTCGACATCTCGGGTGTTGGATTTGGTAGGTTGCCCCGGAACCGACGAAACACGACACCTTTCGGCCAGAAATCAGCACACGCGATGGTCTCCTGGAGCGGCCGCGGCACGCGCACTACAAACGAGCTGAAGTGCACGTAGTGGCGCGAATGCAACTGGAACACCCTCAGCTGGTAGCCGGTTTTCTGGCAAACATACTGCGTCACTTCATCAGCGGTAGCAGTGTGATGCAGGCGCGACACGTACAGCGCCTTGCTCGGTGTGGAGACCCGCAGACCACAACCAACCGGTTCTGCAGTACCACACTGACTCTTGCGTGATTTTAAAAAGACATGGTACAATAACATGAAACTTTTTATACCAATCGGATCTGCGATATCTAGGTCGGAAACTAGTATCCGTTGCTATTAATTTTAATATATATAATAGAAAAAAATCAAAGACTTTGTATGCAAAACGTTTTCGCTCTATTTTTCTTCTAAGTATTTTAATTTTTAGCAACCTAAACTAGTTTCGACGTTTCTGACCTAGATATGGCAGATACCATTGTGTATACAAAGTTTCATATTGTTAAAGCATGTCGTTTTAAAATGAAAACCGAATTACGTTTGTATGGAGACCCGCGCTTCCTGGTGACTCTTAATGAGCTATATTAAAATATTACCATCGTTGTTTCAGTAAACTTAATAGGTAGTAGCGTTGACGTAGGTACTTAGTGGATTTAAAAACAAAGTCACGACTTTAGTCCAAGTAGCCTATAATTAGAGATTGACACTTATTTTCTTCAGTTTTATCACAAACATGGGCAAGATAACATCTATATTGTTTTTTGCAGAATAAATTTAATCTAGTCAACAGCTAAAATGGCTTACCTGCAGTCAATGCCCAAATGTGACACCATCAAACTCCGTGAAAAACACATCGGGTAAGTGTTTGATGTTTAATCTTACTGAGATATTTAAGTCGTTTGTCAAGTCTAGATATTGGTATAACAATCTTCCGTGTATCAGGCGCGGGACACTCCGCGATTTACGTTCATCGCTACAAGTACATGCCGGTGCCCCAACGTTGGGGAACCGGCATGTACTTGTAGTGATGAACGTAAATCGCGGAGTGTCCCGCGCCTGACTAAACGCAAAAGAACCGGCCGATGCGATTGGCGGGTGTTAGGTGTACTACGACCCTACAGCGTCGTCGACGACGTCGGAGAGCCATAAATCTTAATGTTTTCGCTGAGAATATAATAGATAATAGTACAAGTCTTGTACTATTATCTATTCTGTGCCTGTGTCTCGTCGTCTCTAAAGGCCTTAAGAAAAATCTACTACAGGTGGGTTCTCAAGCTGTGACAATTGTAGATATGCGTCTTCATGATTCAATTACATGGGTAATTGAATCATGCTTAGCAACCTTGCTTAGCATTCACAAATGTATCATCATCATCAAATTGTTCAAGTGTTAGTTGGGTAAATACCCACAAATACTTAAGTAAGCATGTATGTGGTATAATTGGGATTGTTAGTCTGGACTTCGAACGCCCTGATTCATTAATCGACTGCGGTCCCAAATCTACTTTTACCTAGTCTGGGCGAGCGAGATTAATAATGCAATTGACTGAAATGAAGACGAATAAGTGGGTATTAAATACATTATTTTGTTCAGTATATTCGAAGTAAGCTTTCTAATTACTTTGTCAGTTATAAAATGCACATTTTTCTATCAAATCAGAGGCCTCGCATTACATTTGATTGTATTTCTTTTTTAATTCTCGAAAACGGGGGTATTAGAAGTTTAACAAGTGTATCTGTGAGACTGGCATCGTAGCTCCTGAACGGATGAACAGATTTGAGTGCAGTTATTTCATCGACAGTCTTGTTTGTCGAGATGGTTCATAGTAATCATAGTTATGTTACTGAGGGTTAGTCACGTAACGTCTCGGAAGCGCGTTAGGACAGTTTAATTGTCATTTTTCCATATAAAATTGATATTTAGACCTACCGTACATTCAAAGCGTTACGTGATCGACGTGCAGGTCGTAGGTATGCTAGTATTTATGTCCGACAATTGTCCCTCTTACACCCACATACTTGCCAGTAAAGAACGAATGACAAACGTCCGCCATAACTTAACTTATAACCAGTGATCGTAACTTATGTAGCAGTTTTGGTGCAGCGTAGAGTTGTTAACGGAATTGTTATAGACAATATCAATGAAAATTGTTAATTAAGGTTGTTATCGCTAATTAAGAATTAGGATTGAAATTCTTTATACCAATTTTTTTCGTTACCACACCAAAAATGCTACAAAAGTTACGATCACTGCTTATAACCAATGTTTCAAGCCTTTTGACGACACCCTGTGTAAATAGTATTTTATGCAACTGTTGTATAAGTAGGGTCTTAAAACGCGAGTGTCGTGAGTTGCGATGCGAGCCTTGGCGAGCATCGCAATTAAAGACGGCACGAGCGTTTTAAGACCAAGTTATACACCGTTGCATACAATACTTTTTCTACAACTAATTTTAAATAAATAGCATTTGACATTTCAGGCAGTAAGTTTTCCGTTAGTTCTATTACTACTTACGCAATTTCCTCAGCGGTGTAGTTAATTTCTTCTTCGTCCATTTTAAAAGGAACGTACACTTTTTTCTTCACTTCACAAACACGAATCAAATCTTAAGTAAGTTATTATGTTATTAATAACGAATAGTTATCACATTTCGTCTTTTAATATTGAACTGGAACTTTGGTGGGAAATTAGAAATATGACACATTGACACCTCTTTTTTATGGTCTGTTTTGTTTTTAATTTCCTTGCACTTGCCATCCGAACTAAACTGAATCCAGATCCGACCCGAATCGGATCGGTTTATATTTATAAATAATAGCAATAATTGGTAAAATATGTATATTTAACACGCAATACATGATAATTTATTTTTATTTTAGTAAATAATTTATGTTTTACAAATATTTGATGGTAATAAAAACTTCTTTATTGCGAAAATTTTGCTTATGAAGTTGGCACCACTGCAATAAAGTGGCTGATTAAAAAAAAGTTAGATGATTTGACATCGTGGTAAACAGTGCTTTTATGGAAAATGTATGAACCAAAAAAGTACACTAAAGTGTGCGTTTATGGGCCATAGAGCATAGAGTTTTTCGACTACTTATTATCGGTGTCATTGTATTTGAGCTAAAGCCTATATAAATGACAGATAACGGTACAGGAGTAGAAAAACGAAAATATAACTGCTGTTGTTGGAAGCAGAGAGCGTTTTTAAGTCCCGACTTGAATGAGTTGTTTCTTTTCAGAGCCGCCTGTCAACTGTTTTTCCGGTCATCTCCCTTGAAAATAGTGCGAGGAATCGCCCAGTTTATGTACGACGAACAGGGAGAGAGATACCTCGACTGCATCAATAATGTTGCACACGGTACGTCTCTTTCTTGAATATTTGAAATATTAAGTAGCACTGGGAGCATCCTGTATTCCTTATTCCTCTTACAATAATATTAAAACAGATCTGGATCTGTGAAGGCGCTAGAGAAGAAAAACATATTTCATGACGGTTTGAAGAAACATTAATTCGTTTTAACAGGATTCCTGTTACGAATAAGTAAATGATTTATTTATGGCTTCATTTTTGCGATAAGAGGAGTCTAGGAGGATTTATCTTCACTATTGCATATTACTGTAAGACAGATTATTCGGACTGAGGAAAAATAGTCAGATGTGTTTGTACGGCTGACGAAATGGCGCGTGTAGCCTAGTTATATTGCTTTGATAAGTAGAAAATGAAATTTATTATTATATCTAAAAACCAATCTATACAAAAAAACACACCAGCTATTCATATAATTTACTTTAAAAACAAAGTTTTAACCGACTTCTATTTAGTACTCCGCCAACCCACGAGAACATTTCCACTTTTTTTTACAATTTACCACAAGAACTGATTTCCGATAGCAAATGCGTTGATTACTATAGGAAAAAACCGAATCGCTATATGTGGGCCGATAATATTTGAGGACTTCCGTTGATACCCCAAGATCATCACCAAAGGCACTTCATTAGTTCCTATTTCAACGTATTCTCATCAGAACCTGTGACGTACTTTTACACTTTTAAAAAGTACATAATTGAGGAATTCGATAAGTCATCTTATCTGTGGTCTTCAAAATCAATTCCTCGCCACCAACTTTATGATTTCCGGATGCAAATACACGAGTAATATGAAATATGACATACCAAAATCACTACGAGCGTGCCTAATAAAATTGAAAAGTTCCCTCAATTTGTCATGGATCCCATCATCTAACTGAATTTTGAAAAAATGCCATATACATACAAACAAAACAAATCGAATCGGCTCATCAATGACGGAGTTCTGAGGTAACAAACATTGAAAAAAAAAAAAACCAATTGAGAACCTCCGCCTTTTTTTGAAGTCGGTTAAAAATAGTTATTATTGCCTTCGTATACGAGGGATTTAAAGTTTCCTCATATAGAAGGTGTGAAAAGCAGTATGTAGCAACACTACACGCGGTAGCAAAATTATTTCCGTCAAAAACACTTGAGACCCTCCTTACGCTCAATATTATTGTACCTACCGCCCTTGCACTAAATATATAATTTAGCTCCCTTGAGACACAATGCACTATTATTGTCTGAGGTTTCTTTTTATTGTCAGTTGGACATTGCCACCCACACGTGGTAGAAGCCGGCAGGAATCAGATGTCGCTCATATCCACCAACAACCGTTACCTCCACGATGAGCTGGTGATCCTGGCTGAACGCATCGTAAAGACCATGCCTGAACCACTCTCCGTGTGTTTCTTCGTCAACTCGGGCTCCGAGGCGAACGACCTCGCCTTAAGGCTCGCTAAAGTCCACACCAACAAAAAGGATATTATCACGCTGGACCAGTAAGTATTCATTATTAAGTGTGAATGATTTTGAGGTTTGGGGCTCTCGATCTGTATCTCATGTGTGGAAGGAAATGAATGATGTTATTAGTTGGCATAATTTAACTTAACTGTTAAATGTAGTTTTTGTTTTATTGGTATTAGGTATTTACGAATGTCCATGAAGAAAATAGCTAAGTCGTGTACAGGCTGGATGCAAAAACTGGGAAACGATAATCATCTTTTGTGAAAAAAATTAAATTTCACTGTTAGGATACCAAAATTAAATGGCATCGATGTTTGTTTGAGTTATTAAACTTCAGAAGGTTCACTTTATCGAAAAGTATGAATAAATCTATTTTACAACAGCGGTTCCTAACCTTTTATGTTGACGCACACATACTAATTAGGCGCCCGATCAGCACTGCGTCAACCCGAATCGTTATTTTTATGGTGCATACTATAAGTACTATAACGCATGCATATCAGTAACTTAAAGGCATTCTTATATCGACGGCAGAAGTAAGCATTGCTTTGACAAGCTGGGACAGAACGGTGTCGCTACCGTGCCGAGTAGATAACTGTGCGACAACCTTTAGTTAACAATGCCGCCTATGGAGATTTGTATGGTTACGATTTCAATCTATCAAATAATGTATTAATTCTTTAATAATTAGATTCACCCCCTAAGTCGTAAGTAATTATACTAATAACGCTCGGGTTCGGAACCGCTGCCTTACATTACAACATTCCTAAATACGGTGTAATGTAATCTAATGCCAACAAATTGTGTGACAGTTGTATGTATGGTTTTGTCGTCACTTCGAGTATCTCGAAGTTTTGTTAGGGTGCTACTAGCGCCTGTTTGTTCCAGTGCGTATCATGGGCACCTCACTTCTATGATTGATGTGTCGCCCTACAAACTGAACCTACCCGGTGGGCCCGAGAAGCCAGATTGGGTTCACGTGGTGAGTTAGCCTCCCTTCGTGCGCATAGGCCTTGGTTACACGCTCAGTTTAATTCTTAAATCCTAGTGCCCTTTCTATTCCATTCACTACTATCAAAGAAATAGCAAGCTTAATACACTTACCAAATAGTATAATGGCAAGACAAAAAACTGAGCGCCCAACCGTTGCCTAATATGCTCGCCTCGTTTCAAATTCTTATTAAGTTCACCGATGATACAGTTTAAATCCCCTCACAAACAACCAGTTCCGTACTAATGTACAATTAACCAAAGTTTCTATAAAATCATGGAGTAGTCAATTGATGTATTATCCTGCTTAAATTGGTTAATGTGTTTAATGGACTTTGGTTAATAGCTTCGCTTTATATACCGGAATTCCGGATCCCTTAAAATGTAAATAGATTTTCGTAACTCCCATGATAACAAATGGAACTTAAATACTCGACTGTAGATAGTTTAAATCCCTTGAATGTTTGTAAACCACCCATGTGTTCTTTCATGTTTTTATACTTTTATTTGAAAATTTCCGTGCATTGATCGTTGCGGCTCGAATCTCGATACGTGTATTCCGCAGTAAACAACCCGGGAAGCCGGCTCGGAAACCTAAGTGTTTATTGTTTACATTACGACCAACAGAAATATGCCTTTTAAAACCGTTTTGAGTCATAATTACGTTGAAGTTTTTGTGCCGGCTTTAAACGTAATTTCAAAGCCAATTTTACTAGGGAATTCAGATCAGGGTTTGCTCTTTGCAAGTTCGATAAATACAGCTCAGTAGAAATTGAGAAATTTTAAGAGATGGAGAAATTTCGAGGAACCATGTCGCCCAATTTAGACTAATTGGGGACTGCACTCGGAGATTTCCAATAATTTTATGCAACTGAGAATTATACCGTCACGTAGACAACTATATTACGACCTATTTATTACCTACCGCTCATAATCAGAAATATGAATATTTATACCGTTTTCAGTTTCCAGTTTTGAATTGACGTTTTTATTTATGGTTCCTCAAGACATGTTTCTGCATGTTTTACAGTTTCTTTCTTTACACTAACAGTTCTTGAAGAAACATCTTGTCTATCTTAACAAGAACTCGTAGGTACTTACATGAAAATAAAAATAGACTACTCAGTTCCTGGCAACAATCTATCAACCATCAAATAATCAACGAAATGCCAAACCAAAATATATCTTCTAAGACTCTGTTATGAAAACAGGCACCGGTACCTGACACGTACAGGGGCAAATACACGTGCCCTCAAGATTCGTGCTCGGAAGAGGAGCTGGGGTACCTGTACGCTGAAGAAGTGAAAAACCTGTGCGATAGCGCGACCAAGCAACATGGTGGCGTCTGCGCATTCATAGCGGAGAGCCTCCAGAGCTGCGGCGGCCAGATCATACCGCCGCACGGATACATGCAGAAGGTTTACGAGTAAGTTGGGGGTTCTGCCTTTTCTCAGAATTTGTTACATGTCCGAATTTCACTTGCCAACCAACTTTTCGCCGATGATTCACTTGGACAACTAACTAATGCCAAATTTTTGTATGGTAGAATTTTTGTAAAGTCGATTATTATAATGACTTAAATTTTTTGGCATACCTATCATTTGGCAAATCTTTCAGTTGGACAAACAACTATTAACCGAATAACGTTTCGTCAGTGCAACAGTTCCCTTTTCTTACATTAGCCAACTTTTTTACTTCAAAGAACAAGACAACATAACATAAGCAGACCTTTATTCAACGTGTATATAAGTTACAAGGATGTAAGGGGGTAATAGGTATGGGGGGACGAAGCCACCCACAAAGGGGGTTCGGCGGCGAAGCCCCCCACAGTAAAAAAACAACAAATAATCGTAACAGTGGTGTTATTTGTAAGTTAGGTTAGGGTTAGCTTGTGTCCCTTAGAGCGGAAATAGGCACGCCGCGTAGCGGGGTGAAGTCGACACGCTGGCGGCTAGGTCAGGTTTAAATTAATTGACTGGTGTTTGTTTCAAAAAAAACATATACATACATACATTCCACCGAGCAACAGACCAAAAGTAATGATGTAAACACTTATCTCCAAATGACGCGATTCACGCAGGTACCTTCATTGTCATAAAAACAAGTAGGTGCTTGTGCTTACCCACTTTATAAATAATTATGTTACATAGTTACTAAATGAAACCTTACTAAATAAAACATTTGGTAAGCGTTATACTACGATATGTATATTAGTCAAACTAAACCATTCTGCTACTCGAAAGGTGGCATTCTGAAAAGTGGCTTTATGAAAAAAGGCCAAGCATTCAGTTGGTAACCGTGAGGTTGGGAAATAAAACTAAACCTATTGATAAGTTGACACATGATCATTCGACGAAATGAAATTATGCGAAAAATTGGTTGCGAAGTGACAATTGGAAATACAAATTTCGGCGACAAATTAGAGAACCAGTAAGTTGACATACACCATCACAATCTTAAGCCTGTATTTTCAGCAAAATGGGCTAGGCAGAAAACACACAGACTATGTTCAGTGCCACTTTAAGCAATCGTATCGTAAATATGGAGAAATGTGATACAGCAGTGATAGATGTGATGTCATGAATGAAGAGATAGAGATTACGTTACGTTACTAATGGTTACCTGATAAATATTCCAACGGACTTTATACCTACTTACGAACAATCCTAAGTAGTTTACCTAGAACCCCCCAAACAGCGTCCAATATTACAGAATAGGAATTTAATAGAGTTTAAAAAAGTATTACATACGAAATGTCCTTTGTCCAGAATAAATAATTCTCGAACCTAATACAGTCCGGTAATTATAATTACTCACGCATGTTAAAGTAAAAAATAATCGATAGAAACAGTTACTTTATTTAAAGACTTTAATTACATAACGTAATAATTTACTTTGAAAACAAAGTTTTAATCGACTTCAATTGAGTACCTAGGTACTCCGCCAAGGCACGAGAACATTTCCAGATTTCTTTTCCACTTTACCACATGAACAGATTTCCGGGAGAAAATGTGTTGATTATTAGAGAGAGAAAAAAACCCAATCGCTGTATGTGGCCCGATAATATTTGAGGACTTTCGTCGATTCCACAAAGATCACCTTTGGCACTAATGAAGTTGCTATTTCAACGGAATCTTATCCGAATCTGTGACGTACTTTTGTACTTTTAAGTAAATAATTGAGGAATTCCATAAGTTATCTGTGGTCTTCATCATCAATTCCACTTCACCAAATTTATGATTTCCGGGTGTAAATACACGAGTTATAATAGAAAATACCAAAATCACTACACGCGTGCCTAATATAATTGAGGAGTTTCCTCAACTCCTCATGGATCCCATCATACAACTGAATTTAAAAAAATGGGACCGACCTGCATAATACAATAATTACTTACAAACAAAAAAAATACGAATCGGCTCTTTAATGACGGAGTTCTGAGGTAAGGTAACAAACATTGAAAAAGATCAACCGAATTGAGAATCTCCTCTTTTTTTGAAGTCGGTTAAAAAGCGAGTTTAATAATTGTTATATCGTCGAAATCATTAATGAAGCCGCATGTAATGTGCATTGCTATTTACTTATTTCGTAATTGCAGCGGCTATCTTGAGGTTTGAGGGTATCTACCTACTGGCACGATACTGACTCATTTATTTGTCTACGTAAATATTACATAGGGATTCTGTCCACGAGTTAGTCACATGCACGATAAGTATTAGGTACATAATATGTAGCATTATTATACGACATCTTTGTATGTACCTACTAAGATTGCATAAATTACATTGTTAATAAACAATAGTGAATAAACTGGTTTCGTGCGGTTCAAAATGGATAAAAGTTCTTATCTTAAACAAATGTACATAAGTATATCTATTCTATAAAGGCAGTTACGTGGCTTTGTGTTCGCTCCTAATTAGATGGATTTTTAATATTCCTGAAACTATCGTCAAAGTAATATTGCTATTCATAAAGTAGGTACCAACTTATATTACAAAAGAGCAAATGGGCATTTTCAAAAATATGTGTACCCAATTAACGTACGCTGTTAATCAAAAATCAACTCGGTATCAGTTTTGTGACGAAACTTAAGCATACAAATTACGTCAAAATGAATTTGTTACTAGTCTTACATTATATAATCTGTGGTCTTACATTACGTGTTTATGCATACAATGAGTTAACTATGATACAAACTGAATACTTAATTGTCGTCAAAACTGAGACTGAGTTAATTTTTGCTTGACGACTCACGTTACCTTTTTTATGAAAATTCCCGGATAAAGGTAACATGCAATTCATGGATCATAATGGGAATTAGGTCACTGGAGGTCTTCTTGTAATAGTTTATTCACAATGTTGATAGACTAAAACTACGTCGAGTGGCTGCTATATGCGAATATATTTCTAAGCCAGATATTAGGTTCCGGCATCCTAAACTTTTAGAGGAGTGACATAAATTATATCAGATTGAATATGGCCCTTTTGTTCAATTTAGTAATACAATTACAATTATTTTAAATTTCGAGTATTATACTGTCTTAATATCATTTATCATTTTTATCAAATACTTAATCATTGAAGACAGCTAGACAAATGATAATGAGGTTATACGCCAGCCTTTACAAGCTTAATTTAGACACTGCTCTTTGTACCTAATAAAACAGTCAGACGAGAAAATGGTTTACCAGTTTTCGACTGTAATTGTAGGTACGTTAAGGTTCAGAAGCGGTCGACCACTTTCTTGGTAAGCCGACACCTACTGCACTGCACCTACTATTGATAAGAATCGCAGTATATTTATCAGACGTTGATTTTAAAGTAAGCGGTGTGAACCGTCTTGGGATGAGAAAGCAGGTCAAGCGACCATTGTATGAGAACACGTGGTTTCATAAGCAATAACCACTTTATTATTAAAAAAATATACCTGCCATGACTCGTTAGGTAGATACTATCGTCTATCACTATCAGGCTATCAGTTAGATATGACAAGATCAACTGACATCCAAAAATGACGTTGTCCATTCGTCTGTAGATACCATAGGTAGATGTTTTACACTACCTGTTACTTTAAGTTTTCAAATCGCGCAAACAAAGTTGATCACTAAAACAAGGTACATATTAATCTCGAGTCACGTCCCGAGACATCTTATTCAAGAATTCCCGTTTCCAGACACGTACGCCAAGCGGGAGGCGTGTGCATCGCCGACGAGGTTCAAGTGGGCTTCGGGCGCGTGGGCACCCACATGTGGGCATTCGAGACCCAGGACGTGGTGCCGGATATCGTGACCGTGGGGAAACCGATGGGGAACGGGCACCCTGTGGCCGCGGTGATCACTACGCCCGAGATCGCGAAGAGCTTCGCCGATACCGGAGTTGAATATTTCAATACGGTGAGTCTCAACCTCAGTAGATTCTTTGAGCATTCGGTACAGTCAAGTGCAAAAATATGTATCGATAACACCTCTCATAAATAAGTATCAAAACCTTAATCCGCTGCCATAGTTATGGGACATATTTAGGAGTAAGTGGGATGCACCCATATTTTTACACTTGACTGTACTTATCCAGTCCAAATGAGTGACAGCTTCACCATTTGCTTAATTGATATGTATTTTTAACCCCCGACGCAAAGGTAGGGGTGTCATAAGTTTAACGTGTAAGTATGTCTGTGTATCTGTGGTATCGTAGCTCCCAAGCGGATGGAATGATTTTTAATGCGGTTTTTTTGTGTTATAGATAATTTTATACCGAGTGTTCTTTGTCATGTTTCATGAAAATCCGTTCAGCCGTTTTTGAGAAATTGGATTTTGAAATGAAAATGTTTAACAGTGTATTGATGACATTGTCAATATTGTAATCTTACGAAAGACGCTTCAAACATAATATATAATTTTGAGCATAACTGGATCATACTTAACTACCTACATTCGTTTTGTGGAATACTTATATTTATAAACCAAGACTATCTTTCTAACAATGTACACTAGAATTATTTGGGGTTTACCACTGACAGATAGTTTGCCTTCATTTAATTTTCAACTTTAACCTCATACAAATTAAGTAGTTATTTCTAAATCGGTAGACGTGGATAACAATATTCTGAAAATTGCTTTATTTGTATGACATTAAAGTTGAAAATTAAATGAAGGCAAACTATCTGTCAGTGGTTAACTAACAGTAATCGTACGGTACCTACCTCTTTTATCTCGTGTTATTAATTATGATATAATTACGAAACATTTCGTCGGGGATAGTGCAATACCGCGTAACTAGCACTAGTAAAAACTGCGTATCTGCACAACACTCCTAGGGCAAATCCGCGTAACTGACATTGGTTAATACCGCGTATCTAACAAATGTAGCCAAATTGAGATTTCCCGCCAACGAAAGTAAAAACTCGATTAGAATATACTAGTTCAAACACCCGTTGCATTTGACCAATAACAAGCTAGTTATGGCTTAATAACAATACCGCGATTCAATCACTCTCAAGTGACGATTCCGCGTATCTGCAATCAGATGACTATGGTAGGCTGTTCCGATTGTGGTGAAAACAAGTGTCAGGTACTAAAAACAAAACAAAAACTTTGGGTAAGTGTTTCTTTTGAATTAATTACATAATTTAAATATAAATTAGTTAGTAACGATTTGAGTTAAGGCAATATTTCGTATAATTGCAATTTTTTTCCAGTACCTAAGTCCAGTCAGTCAGTTGTCTCCAGTTTTTGTAAAAAAAAGATAAATAACAAACTATAGCTTAATTAGGGCTGTAGATATCTTAACGTGACAACAGTCAACAAGTTTATAGATCTTATTTTCATTTTGAAGGTTTATGATTGTAAGTACTATTTGGTTTATAATAAGTGGTGGCTGCCTACTGAGTGTTAGGTACAATGTTATTCTTGTGTGTGTGATTCTTTTCACAATGTGATTCTTTAACTAAGTAGGTAATCTAGTAAAATCGTAATAAATCAAGATTATTTAAAACCAAAGAGTGCTGTATTGTTGGAATTTACTGGAACTCATAAGTACGTTTAAATTGATTGAAGTGCCTGATTTGGAAAATTCAACTCCAGTTGTATTGATAATACAGAAGTTATTTTTTCTGAAGCCATGCAACTAGTTTGTCGGGAACTTGGCATTGTATCAAATATAATACGTTGGTTTTTCCGAAACTGGGAAACCCTGTTTTTTTATTACTAATTTATATACGCTCAACTCTAACGACGAATTTCGACTCTTACCGCAAAGAAAGTGGTATCCATTGTTGCTCCACAGCTTTTTCATGCTAGATTACCGATATAAAAACAAAATATCGTCCTATTACTGCAAATACCAACTAAGTGACTTTTTGCCGAAGTGCCTTTTATTATACCAAAAGAAATATGTTTTCAATATCTATAGACTGGTAAAACCCCTGTTTCGCTACGACGCCCCGTTCAGGAGATAGCTAAAGTATTAAAGCGACATAATTACTAATTTTGCGGCATTCTAAACAGGCAAAACTCGATATGTGTATGATAATACGCTTATTTTAGTTTTTAACTTCAGATAAAAACTGTTATAGGCATTATAGTGTTTTTTTGCATTAACATTTTATTGAACATAACCCAATATAATATGAACATCTGCAACAGTTAAAGAGTGTTATTCCTTCAGATTGTCATAAATTTTATGACAATTTGCCATGTACGAATACTTAATTTCCTAATAGTTATTTAAGTTGATTACATTTTTTGAAATATTTTTTTGTAAAGAGTCATATAAAAGGTTATTTTTTTATTATTTTCTATCAGCCATATTACTAATTACAAAAACGTACTACATTCTGAAACACATACCATGCTTTGTTGATTAAAAATTTTCTATAAACTTCATGTGTTTTCTTGCAATACCGCGGAACATACTAAATTTGTTTCCACTTCATGGCTTAAGTGGCGAAATCAAAACCGCGTAATTGACGTAAATACCTAATTCGTTATGATTTCATAAAATTAGATTCACTATCTTGTAGAATTCGTAATTCATTATGTTCTGTGTAGAAACATAGTTAATATCTTCCAAAATAATAAAGATAAAACGTTGTAAGCTCTTCCTGTAAAGTTGGGTGATGAGTAGATACGCAGTATATACTAGTGCTAGTTACGCGGATTTGCAATTTGTATATCGAGTAGATACGCAGTATTTACTAGTGCTAGTTACGCTATATTGCACTATCCCCGACGATTTATAACACTTGTAATAGATGTTTACGATACAAGTGCCGAAAATAGGAAATTAAAAACGAGTAGTGATATCACGCACGTGTATCGTACAACATTTTACTGTACATATGGCTCTTTAAAGTTTTGACATATGCACGGAAAGTGCTCTTTTCCGCACTAGTGCGGGAAAGTAGCACCATATGTACTGTAAAGTTAATTATTAAACTGTACTTACACTTCCAGTACGGTGGCAACCCTGTATCCTGCGCTATCGCGAACGCCGTGCTAGACGTCATCGAAGAGGAACATCTGATGGAGCGCGCGGATAGGGTTGGCAACTATTTGCTGGAGCGCTGTGATGACCTCAAGATGAACCACAGGCTCGTGGGCGACGTGCGAGGGAGAGGCCTGTTCGTGGGAGTTGAGCTCGTGACTAACAGGGACGCAAGGACACCCGCAACGGCGGAAGCGAAACATATTGTTAATAGGTAAGCAACAACTGCCTATGGAACTAGGGTGTCATCTTTAACCTATGGGCGTCGCGAGCTCTTAAGGGAGCTACTGACAGGAGCTCGGGAGCCCAATGGAAGCCTCGCCAAGCACTTGCCGGAGTGGCCAATGGGAAATACAGACATGGAAAATTTGAAGAGTAACTTCAATCCAAAACTAGAATCCTTGCTAACTACTTGATATCTATTCTTTGAGTTTGAAGCGACTAGGTGGAAATTACACAGGGTTAAAAACTACAATATCTATCGGAACAATAAACATTCGAAGAAATTTCACCAAAAAGGATGTACACGATCTTACATCAAACATCTTACTTCTTTACAGAATGCGAGAGGAAAAAATACTCATAAGCCGTGACGGACCAGACGCCAACGTACTGAAGTTCAAGCCACCCATGGTGTTCACCCAGAAAGACGCAGACCGACTCGTCGACACCCTGGATAGGGTGCTTGGAGAACTGGACGCAGAACTGCCGGTCACCAGTATTAAACTTGAGGTAAGATACGGTAGGATTTCAAATGCAAGAGGGGTTACACACAGCGACTTTTTGCAAAGCGACAAACGCGATACTGCGATCTATGCCGCAGCTGCCGGAGCTCTCTCCTTCGGTAAACTGTTTTAAAACAATATTGAATAATTGGCTTCAGGAATGCGGCTGTCGTGGGTTCGAATCCCTGCTCGTACCAATGAGTTTTTCGGAACTTATGTACGGAATATTTATACCGTTAGCTTTTCGGTGAAGGAAAACAATGTGTGGAAACCGGTCTACTCCCAATAAGGTCTAGTTTTCCCTCTGGGTCGGAAGGTCAGATGACAGTCGCTTTCGTAAAACTAGTGCCTATGACAAATTTTGGGATTAGGTGTCAAAGCGGACCCCGGGCTCCTTTAGGGAATAACGCCTTTAGGGAATAATTTGGCTTCTCGAGCACACATTTATAGCTTCGACGAATTTTTAAGTGCCAAACCGTAGCTCGAGTTTGATATCAATTATTTTTACATTTATACATTTTATTATTTTACATTTCTTATTGAGTTTGTTTTCGGTATTGACTTTATTTAACATCCTATTATTATTATTATCTTATGCACTGTAATGACATACATGATGTTATAATCCTTACAATTAACAATAAAGCAAATGGCCCACAAGACAGTGGGAAACCCCGGACCCAATTACATAGCGATATTTTCGAAAGATCGGGAGTTTGTAACTTAGGTACCAATTTTTACCTAAAATTTGGCACCTATTGTCAGCAAATTGACTTTGAAATGATGTATTATATGTACGTAGTTTAGGTATCAATTAGAGAACGCCGCCCTCCTCTCTCGCTGACCCGAATCACCTGACCTCTCCAATTATTTGCCCTAAACAAACACTGCCAATGAACACCATATATAAATAAACCAAACATATAGAAGAACTAGCCCCTGCCTTTGGCTTCGTCCGCTTATAAATCTAAAGGAAGAGGATGATTTTCGAGGTGACAAGTAATTACCAACCACTTTCACGACTTTGCTATTCGGCTTCCACAGACGTGGTTCATATCGCCCTTCATTTTACACACTTAGGAGACGATTTCTGGCCTAAAATTATTTTCCTACAAAATTTTATTGCATCAGTTCAGTGAGTTAAGGGTGTTTATGATATAAAATATAAGTACCATGAAAAGTTGTAACTAACATTTGTGTTCTATCTTTTACAGGTTTCCGTTACCCCCCTAACCAATATGGAGGCCAACAATGACTTAGTAATAAGCAGTTTAAAACCTGCTGTCAAGAGTATGTGACCTCATAATTAGATTAAAAAAAATAGATATAGCTCTTTCGAATATCTGTAAATATTTATTGTAAGTTTAAATTATAAGTTCATGATACAGAAAAAATATTTATGTTAGTTATGTTTTAATGTTAAGGGTAGAAATATGCTTTAAGGCCATATAGTGGCAATTATTGAACGATTGTGGAAAATCCTACTTTATGGCATATACTACGGGCGGTAGTGAAGAAAGCCCCAGATCGCATTTTTACCACACTACTTGAAAACCATTTTTATAATTTATAAATCTTTCTTAAATGAAGTTGTATATATCCATGAGAAAAGTGATTTTTTTGATTGAATCACAACACAGAAAAAATATAAGAACTTAAAAATAAAAATACCTTTTATATTATTAAAATCTTTCTAGTTTTATTAACTATAAACATAAGCAGGAGACTCGCCTCTTTTGAAAAAATAACTTCTATAAAAAACTTAGTGTAAGTACCTACTAACTACAGTTTAGGAACTGAAATCTCACTTAATCACATCACAAAGGACTGCTTTTGGGCTCTGACTTAATACAGAAGCCCAGCAAACAAGAAGTTAAACTTAAAGTTATTATACAAATGTTCAGTTTTAATCTTAAAAAAAATCGTTCAACCTTGAGGCAATTAGTAAACTTCCTCAAAACTATCAAACTCCAAGTCAGAAGGAGTTTCGTCAACTGCAATTGGGGGAAGAGAAATCACATTCCTGTAAAGGTGGTTCTCATAGTTTAGTAGGGTCGCTAATTTAGGTTTAGTATTATTTTTAATGCTACTCAGTTTCATCTTCTGGGTTGATTTATAATTATCGGAGTCTGGGCAATGAGCACATTTTTTATAACTGGCTGTGTGGGCCCCCCCACAGTTGGCACATTTAGGTGGTTCACTATTACGGTCTCTTGTACACTTTGGGGATGAATGTTCCCCTGCACATTTCACACATCTGACCTGTCCATGGCAGTAGCGTTGAGAGTGCCCCCACTTCTGGCAACGGTGGCACTGTCTGGCCTTCACTACAGGCTGTTCCATTTTTACTGACTTGCCCAGAAGAGTTGCAACTTGCATGAGCTTCTCACCTTCTTCGCAGCTGGCCACAATAACTAATACCAAAAGAGGATGTTCTTTTGCTGTCTGTGTTGTATGCATCTTGTGTAGTCTTACTACATTAATTTTAATAGCCTCAATTTCATCTTTTAGTGCATTCAAACAGGTGTCTTTGCCCAAGCCTCTAATGACCACTTTAACTTTTCTGTGATCTGGGTTTCCGTAAGTGTGATAAGCCAACTTATTACTCTTTAAATACTTTATCATGCCTCTGTGGTCTTCAAATGAGAGGCACTTGACCTTGGTGTAATTTCGCCCCAAATGTGGCTGGTAAAATTTCACACCAGATAATAGCAACTTGTGAACATGTTCTTTAAAATCCACAGGTTGGTGCAAAAATATAGGAGGTACATCGGAATCAATTTTATGTTTATCCTCAGTTTCATTCTGATTATTGTCAAGGAGCATACCTGGAGGTTTTTCAGGTTGAGCAGGCGCTGCGGTTTCGTTGGAGAGTGATGCTATTCTGCACTGTTTCAGAACTTCTGCCAGCTTTTTCATATTCTTTTTTTGCTTACGTGGTGGCATGTTAGCGAATCTGAAAAATATTAATAACTATGCAGTCAACAAGTAATTTAGTGTACTAAAGTCTTGTAAAATACATTAACGAAGTAAGTATTCATAACAAAAATGTGGGTGGATAAAAAAAGGTATGTCATTTAAACGGTTCGATACCTTTGTTCAACGCTTAATCCGTTTTAGTTCAACAATTGAATTCTCTTATGAATGAAAAGTTACGTTACTGTGGTTTCGAGTTAAAAGGGAGATCGGAGAAGGAAGAAGAGTGATCCAACTTTCTAACAAAACTTTGCAGCTTGCAAATAAATTCGAAAATTTCAAAACAGACAATGACAGACAAGTGACAGATAACGTCCTTGTTGCGTTTCGTTTGTGCTTTGTGATCATAAAGCACACTACAAACGATGCAATTCGCTACACCAACTTCAACAACAAAAGAAAAATTATATTGCTCTCTAAGACTAAGAAAAAAAAAATAGACGGAGCATGACGAGCAACCTAGTGAAGCCAGTTTTCAACCAAGCAAAATAAGTTTAGCACACACTCACGTAGGTATACAAAATAATTCCTCAAAACTCGAAATAGGTGATCTTGACAGCATTGTGACACAATAATGACGTTTTGTGCAATTTTGTTTGTAAATGTGTGCGTGAGCGTGTGCTAAACTTATTTGGCTTGGTTTAAAACCGGCTTCACTAGGTTGTTCTCCAAAATTCCAACCATAGCAAGTGGTTGCAACATCTTTCTAGGTGTGTAGTAGCCTTAACTTTGTATAATAAGGGGGACAATACACGATAGTTGGAATTGGACACGGATAGTCTGCTCAGACTATCGGAAGGCACCAGTGCCATAATCTATACTAATAAATATTACTAATAATATAATACAAAGATGAAAAAGAAGTCTATCAGATTAAATAGCTTTGTAAGTTTGTATGTAATGGATAGATAATCTAGATACTGGGGTAGGTAGGATAGGTATTATAAAGTGGACAAGTCTGTGAGATTGTTGCTTCATAGGCAGCAACAATCTCACAGACAAAGGCAATCGCCAGACATAGGCTTTATTTATCCCGCGGTTATCCTGCTTTCTTTACATTACGCGAGCAAAGCCGCGCGGCCAGGGGCCTGTTTCACGAAGCTACAACTTACAAATTACAAGCGGAAGTCTCTTACTATCAAGAAGTATGGAAAAGAGACTTCTGCTTGTAATTTGTTACTTGTAGCTTCGTGAAACAAGCCCCAGCTGGTAAATATATTATTTTTAGGACACCCGATACACATAGGTACGATCCGATACCTGGGTAGGGGCGGACGCCTGAGTTGAAAGAAGTATGTAGTACTTACGATTTTATTGCCGATCCGATTGACTGAAGACAAGTAGTACCTACTCTGCATAAGTACAAGTGTACGAGATTTGAGACTGGTCTTATGACAGTTCCAATATGATGTAAAGAGTGATGTGGCTAGAGTAAATCGATTGTCATAATAACCGATTACGATTGATGATGGCTAATAAAAGGAATCGATTGATTACTGTGTAATAATTATTTTTAGGAAATCAAATAGAGAGCCTGTACACTGTCGTCTGCTAACACAAGTAGTGTCCTGTAAGTAAAGAGAGAGACTGATAGTGTGAGAAAAATTGAGAGAGCTCGCGCGCGCTGCAGAAATCAATGCCATATTTTCAAACGCAACATTTTGCACAATCAAATATGTCGGTTTCGATCGATGTGATTTTATTTCGTAATATCGTGACAGTAATTAAATAATACATGGTTATTTTCCTATTCACAATTATTTGATTCATATCGATTTATTTCTAAATTGACAGACTCCAATCGATTAAAGCAGTGTTTCACTAAATTTAAAAAGAAAAAGTCGTAGGACGTAATGGTTTGCATACCGAGTTTTCAATGCTAATTTCCATACAAATAAGCCGTAAAAAAATATTACAATCATTTTATAAGTGCTAAAAAGAGCGTGCATGGAGATTGAACTGTGTTTTGTAACTCGGAAGCTATTGAAACTCTTTTTATTATTTCGATAAGCACTGCCAATTTACGTTATATGGGTGTCGCGATGTGTCAAAATACCAGTTCCAAATCTCGAACACTGTACCTTGTACTGATGAAGCACTCACCCGTTTATGCCCTTCGATTTTCTCAATAATATATCGATGCTTATCTAAAACACTGTGCATCTCAAAAACTGTGTTTTTTCAGGGCAGGGGTTTAAAAAAAACACAAAAAAGATATCGTTATATCTTTTTATTAAGACAACCAATTTAAAATCTTCTTTTAGTTACAGTTTCCACTGTCATCCAGCTATTTAAACCCAAGAAAATAAAAAGAAAACAACATAAAAGTACACAAATAAACTCTAAAATGTACAACAGTTTAGAGTTGTGACACGATATTTATATGCTTTGGATAAGTCTTTATGTGTACTAACGTCTCAATAAAAAATAATTCAAAAATTTATTTTTTCTTATGAATAATAGTGTATTATTTGGCTTTAAGACAAACGTATACAAAAAATATTTAAAGAATACTGACTTATTTTGCTTTGTTTCTCAAATATTATTATTTTATATGGACAATAATGGCCTTAAACGACATACATCACAATAATACTTAAACTATATAGACAATAACGGTATAATTTAGTTTACAACGCTTGGTATGAATGTAAATTAGTAACTCTTTTTTAAAGATTCTAAGATATTATTACGGACTTTAAGGCTCCACAAAAATCTTTTGCACGCCTGCATACAGGCTGAATGCACTGGACTATTTTTAAGAACTATGTAACTGCATACCGAGCAAAATAAAAATCTTTGAATCTTTGAACCTCGTGGGGGGCCTAGCCACGCTCCGGTACGTGATCACATTTCGAGAACCTTTCCGCCCGACAGCCCCCGACAGCAGCAGTTCTATGTGCAATGTGCAGCCCATTGCCAGTTAAGTTTAGCGATTCGGAAGGCCATATCGGTTACCTTGGTTTTGCTGCGGATAAATCCTCATTTTTGAGGCGATCGCGCAGAGAAACTCCCAGCGTAGTACTCTCCATTGATCTTTGGGTGACTTTGAGCCTTCTTATGAGGTAAGCGTCTACGTTTCCGTGTCATACGTCATCACTGGCAACACACGCTGGTTAAAAACTCTCGAATTGAGGCATCGCGAAGTATCGGACGAAAAGATGTAGCTTCCCGAATGCTGCCCAGCCGAGTCGGATTCGACGATTGACCTCTTACTTAAATTTGGCCCTACCCAATTGGACAGGACAGGACTAGGAGTGGGTAGGGGCACTCGTAAATCGATATCATAGGTATGACAAATGTAAGTCACCGATGAGTTTCAAAAATACGAACTTTCGGAAATCACTCACATCGGTGAGAATTAGTCACTTGGTGAGATTCAAAAATCGATCCCCTGAAAGAGTTACTGAATCTATGACGAATTGAGCCATGCATGAAAGTGAGGCTGGACAAATCATTAAATAGTGTCCGTAATAAAAAGATAATCATTGTTATTAAACCACTGTTTATACAAAAAAAGTAACACGAGTAATTGAAGTCCCCAACTCCCCATGTACAATATGTACATGGAGCATGTAGGTATGTATCTTATACTTATCTTTTTTGATATTACAAAATAAATAAATACTTATCTATTAGAGGCTAATCTTACACAAATCGAACTAGACCCATAGTAAACTCAATAAGGCTTGTGTTGACGGAGTATTATTATTTTAATAGATATAAATAAATAAATACCGAGAAAATACCTTTTCTTGCAATACTATTATAACATCTAAATAAGTTTATCATCGTGCTCCTTATCTATTTATAGTGGCTTTTCTCGTTTTGAATCAAGAAACTTAATGCATATTTATGATAAACATTGTCCCAATTCGTATAGTATACCTATAATGAAGTGAATCTTATCTGGCATAGGGGCTTATTTTGCTTGCATGAACAAGCGAACTTTCATTATTTTCATGAATACTCGTTTATTTGTTATTAAGTCAAATCATCGGTACTTACTGTTTAACGGAGAGTGTCCCATCCATGAATAATCCTATATTGCACAAAATGTCACTAGTGTTCTACTGGGCTATTTCGCATAATGCCGCTGTTGTACAAATAAATTGATGTGTAGTAACGAATTATTTGGAGATGTACCGGTAGTCGACAAAAAAACGTGTTGACGGCGTCGATCGCTATGGCACAACTGGCCTACGGACGGTCTTCCAGATAAAACATCGTCGACTACCCACCAATGGCATAACGGCACAATGCTGCCACGGTGGCATTTTTTTGAATTAGAATACGGGAGTCTTAGTCACGATAAACTTTAACGTGTTCTGCATCTAGTCTTATACTTAGTTGCAAAACGGATTATTTCGCGATACCGACTTGTTTTAGATAAGCGTCGATATGTACCTTACTTATTAAGTTATTATTATTAACTGACCAATATAATTTAGTTACTTACTTCGAGAATGGCTATTTGGTATTGGGCCCTCTGTCGATAAAAGAAGGCGACTTTTAGATAAAATTTAAAATTAAATATACTTAATTAGGTAGTCCAAACCAAAGGAAAGGATCAACAAGTACGTACAGGTTCTTCTTAAGTAATAACAAACTGCATATTAACGTGGAATACTATAGTCCACAATGCAATGAAAGCATTCGACAGAAAGATCATAAAAGGCCAAAAAATGGGTATTGTTATGTAAGAGTTTATTTGGCGAGTCCCGAACGATTAAAATTGATCCGCTTTTTCTAACCATAAATTTCGCAATGCCTTGATACACTTTTTGCAACAACAATAGAGCGTGCCAGGAATAGAAATCTTAACATGACGTCTTAACATTTTTTATTTACGTCCGAGACGGTGCACGGCGCACCCGGCCTAGCACGTGCGCGTCAAGCTTGCCGGCGGCGGTGGCTGCTACATAAATCTTGTCTACCTATACCTATTTTGCGCAATCTTATCTTGCGAGCTCCGCATTCAAATTTATTCTCTATCCATAATGTGTAAGTCTCAAATAAAATCGCTGTGATTTGTCGTTTACGACGTGCTGGTTTTGTATAGCGCACGTGTCTTCTGTAGACAATGAAGGCATTCAGTGTCTGGACAATGCGAGGATCCCTGTATTGGGCGATTAGCTGGGTTTATTTAACGGTTCCTATCTTGAAGATATGTCGTATCCCCACCGTGCCGGTAGTAGAATTGACAAAAGGAAGTAACGGTCTAGTTTTTACTGAATTACGATCTGTGTCGTACGAGGTATGTGAATCATGTTTGGGGTATAATAAAGCGCGATAAGTAAGGGTTGGGGAGATATGCAACGGACAAGGATTTTTTACCGGTTATCTCCTAACGGTTAAGTACTCAGGTTGAGTAAAATAAAGTCACATTTGAACTGGGGTGTTACTTTGTTTCGGACGTTATTTCCAGGCTTTAATTTTTTACAGGATTGGACAGAACAGGTAATACTAAACGATATTGAGCTGTATTATGTTGATAAGTAGGGAATTAGGCTTAGAAGTTTTCAATTAAGTTTCCCCCGAGTCAGCCCTGACTGGTGTCATAGACAAAGTGGGAAGTGAGCTAACGGGGCTAGCATCAGGTTTTTATTCAAAAATCGAAGCTTAGTGATACCAAATGCCTACAAAAAATTTGGACACTGATTAAAATGTCACCCATTACCACTATAAACCTCATCTATGGCTCGGATCGATAATATGTCTCTAATATTGTTTATATTATAGGTAAACAAAACATCAACGCGCAGACCCGAAGTTAGTCAGGCGGAAGACCCTAGAGCTAGACTAACCCGACACTATACCGACGACATCCCGGACATCAGCGTGTACGAGATTGTAATGGCTCTTAAACAGCTCAAGAACAACAAAGCACGCGGTGAAGACGGAATAACAGCCGAACTTCTGAAGGCGGGTGGAAAACCGGTCCTTACGGCCCTTCAGAAGTTGTTCGATTCCGTCTTACTGGAAGGGAGAACTCCAAAGGCATGGAACAGAGGTGTGGTGGTGCTGTTCTTCAAAAAGGGTGACAACACTCTGCTGAAGAACTACAGACCCATCTCACTTCTGAGCCATGTCTATAAGCTATTTTCGAGGGTCATTACAAACCGTCTCGTACGCAGGCTAGATGACTTCCAGCCTCCCGAACAAGCCGGTTTCCGAAGAGGCTTTAGTACCTTAGACCACATCCACACGCTTCGTCAGGTTATACAGAAGACCGAGGAGTATAACCTGCCTCTCTGCCTAGCGTTCGTGGACTACGAAAAAGCCTTCGATTCGATTGAAACCTGGGCTGTACTACAGTCTCTCCGCTGGACCGCCAAGTTGACTACCGCTATATCGAAGTGCTGAAGTGTTTGTACGAGAACGCCACTATGTCAGTCCGACTCCAGGACCAGAACCCGAAACCTATTCCGCTGCAGCGGGGAGTCAGGCAAGGAGATGTTATTTCTCCAAAACTGTTCACCGCTGCACTGGAGGACGTTTTCAAGACTCTGGACTGGAGAAGGCTAGGCATCAGCATCAACGGCGAGTATACATCACTCACCTTCGGTTTGCTGACGATATAGTAGTCTTGGCTGAGACCATGGAGGACTTAAGTACGATGCTCGATGACCTCAGTAAAGCATCCGAGCGAGTTGGTCTAAGAATGAACATGGATAAGACGAAGATCATGTCAAATGCCCATGTAGTACCAACTCCCATTACAATCGGACACTTCACGCTCGAAGTTGTAGACGATTATGTATACCTAAGGACAGACGATCCAGTTAGGTAGGTCCAACTTCGAGAAAGAGGTCAATCGTCGAATCCGACTCGGCTGGGCAGCGTTCGGGAAGCTACGGCAAATCTTTTCGTCCAATATTCCGCAGTGTCTCAAGACGAAAGTCTTTGACCAGTGTGTGTTGCCAGTGATGACATATGGCACTGAAACGTGGTCGCTTACTATGGGCCTCATAAGAAGGCTCAAAGTCACCCAAAGGGCAATGGAGAGGGCCATGTTGGGAGTCTCTCTGCGTGATCGCATCAGAAATGAGGCTATCCGCAGCAGAACCAAGGTAACCGATATAGCCCTCCGTATCGCTAAACTTAAGTGGCAGTGGGCGGGGCACATAGCGCGTAGAACCGATGGCCGTTGGGGCGGAAAGGTTCTCGAGTGGCGACCACGTACCGGAAGGCGCAGCGTGGGTAGGCCCCCGACAAGGTGGACTGATGACCTGGTAAAGGTTGCGGGAGTCCGCTGGATGCGGGTGGCGCGGGATCGGTCACTTTGGCACTCTTTGGGGGAGGCCTATGTCCAGCAGTGGACGTCTTTCGGCTGATATGATGATGATGATGATGATGATGAAACAAAACATCACATCTTCACACACGCATACACACACACACGCACACATACATACACACAAACATGTACAATTGTCACTCCTACTAGGACTCCTCAAAATGGTTAATTATTATATTTAGGTATTTAATAATTATTATTATTTCTTGTTTGTATACTAAGTACCATGTAGCCACTATGTTTTGAATTCTTTGAACCCCGACGCAGCAGACAACACTTTAAAAAAAAAACCGAACTTAAATCGGTCGTCAGTTTGGGAGCTACGTTAACACAGACAGACGTGTCGATACGCGTTTTTATAACAGTCCTTGTGTGCGTCGTGGTTTAAGAATACCCCCTCTCAGAAATATTATGGTAAACTTGTCGAAACATTTGTGTCTCAATTCTCATCAATTTGCCGCACTAATTACGTAATTGCGTCGGTTCAGTCTATGGTACCTATACCTATACCTATGTAGTTTTGGCGTTCGATACCTAAATAGCAGTAGCTATTATAGAATTGCCTTCACGCACAATACATAATGACGATAACACAGGGAATAGGAAAACCAGAAACTTGACTTTAACTACTTGAAGTATTTATCAGGCAGGACGAGATCACTGTTTTCACTCAGCTAATTAAAAAAATGGGAATATAGGGTATCAGTCTTTTGAAGTCCCCTCGGCGATCTAATTTTATAAACGTTCGGTATAGTCGATTATTAAGTAATAACAGCAGCTTATAGAAAAATCGATGAGATACATAGTGTAAATGTGAAATTTGATATCACAACGTTGTACATAGGCTCTCTGATTATTACAAAAACATTAAAAAGTCTATCTAACGCAGCTACCAAAGCCTGCGTAATTCTGGTGGAAACAAAAGGCTTTTGTTGTTCAGAAGCATTCAGAAGCAATATGGCTCTGCACTTTGTAGGTCACATAGGCTCATAGGTTTGCATGTTTGTTATGGACATATCCGAAGTTAGGGCTAAAGCCTGGGTGACATTATTTAGGCAATAATATACAAGGGCTGACTGTCTACAGGGACCGAAGTCGATGTTGTATTTAATTTATGTAACCATGACGCCACAGTTTGATTGGACTCATTATACGCAAATATTTTGTAAGATGTTTCTCTCTTGGCGTGGTGCAATAATAGTACATTACGTAACTAGGGCGGTGAATTCGTGAATGCCCCAGATCGCAGGTGTTTGTGGCCCGAACCGAAGGTGAGGGCCATAAATATGCGCTCTGGGGCTTTACGAATTACCGCCCGTGTTGCGTACAAAATTTTACGTCTTCACCTGGCCACAATGCGAGTTTTCCCGTACGCGCCGCGTGCAGTAAAACTCGCATTATGGCCAGGTGTGACGTAAAGAGTATTTATTATTATTATTATACCTACGCATAAACGGCGAAGCATTTCATAAAAAAACTATATTATATAAATATCCCCCGTATGGTGTCGGGTTAGAATTTCACCACCCCCTTTCTTCCCGTGGGTGTCGTCAAAGTCGACTAAGGGACCAGGGTTCAAGTTTGTTGTGGGCGATGGGCTAGCAACCTATCACTGCAATATCACATTTTGTCAATCTGTTATACCCAAATTTATACTAAAAGTGGCGCTGGAACATACATTTCATGTGCTCAGCCTACCCCTTTTGGGAATAAAGGCGTGAATGTATGTATGTATGTATGTATATAAATATAATTTACATAAGCTGTTACTAACACTAACTCTTGACCTTAAAAATACCACGTTTCTACCTAAATTTCGTTTTTTTATCACTGCTCACGGTGTTTGCAATCTGTTTCTAAGACATGCTACTGCTACTGTTTACATATATAATCTAATAGGTGTGCACTTATTAGTCGATAGGTACCTGAATATTCGAGCTAATTAGCTAGCTAGACTAATCACTCGTAACGCTTTGTTCACTAGGAGTTTAATGATAGCCGTTTTATCGGACAGGACTGAAATTTAGATTTAGACTGTCAGCATTACCATTGCACTGGACCGCCAACTGGAATGATATGAGCCGTTTCTAATCGAGATAATGGAAGTAGAAATCGCAAGGGACGTGGGCAGAGGTATCACAGAGTCTGTAAAATAGTGATAGGTATAACTAGGTAGGTCTGACTATTCTATTCATATCGTTCGTGATCGTAGTTCATTTCATTTTCATCAGTTCCTAATACATTAAGTAGCCACAGGGCTGTTATTCGCTATGCGCTAATAAATAAATGTATAAACCATTTATTTCAGGCATCTAAGGCCCATAACAACAAATAGGTACCTTAAAGCCCAACATACATACAATACATATAAAAACAAATTATTTAGGCGACGACACAGCGTGGCTCCGTTGCGTCGTCAAGTCCGGTGTGGAATTTGGTAGGTTGCCCCGGAACCGCCGAAACACGACACCCGTCGGCCAGAAGTCAGCAGTGTTAACCTCAAAGACGGGTTTTCCGGTCCCTGCCAGCTGAGTGCCAGCACACGCGATGGTCTCTTGCTAATGCCACAGAATAGATAATAGTACAACTACTAATGCGGCTCACTCTGCCGCCGGTCACCCGTCACGAAACTAGACCTCTACCTATGTTTAGTTACTTACCTACTACGCATTGCGGTGTCAAGATATATTTGTGGGTAGGGGGGTTGGCATGCTCTTAGATTTCAAACTGCTGAGAACCCACCGACCCACGACTACGCTGGCCGGCCCGGCCGTATTATAAAGCGCAGAGCCACGGGATATATTTGTCATATGCCTACCCCGAAGAACCATTTTATATAGTTTCTAGCAAACACGGGTGCTGAAAGAATTTTAAAAATCGGATGAGTACCTATTTTCGGATATTACATTATGCAAACTTACTTTAAACAATGTGAAAGGTAACAAAAGTCAGACAGTGGCTTGGCTCAATAACTATTTCAAGTAAGGGTTCTTTGCTTCTGATAAGTACCTACAAGCTAGTTACGGCGTTTTGAATTATGATTATGCAGCTCGCCGAAATTGAGTTAAAATCAATAGTTCCCGTAGACGAGATTACTGACCTCTTTGAAGCCATGATAAAATGCCAATTAGTTAGATAATCAATTAAACGAGATCCGTCATTGTATAAATATAAAGCCGGGTGTTCTTCATGGCGATGTTTTTGAAGATAAAACGAAGCGAAATGGCCCCGGGTGTAATTATATTAATACATTTCAGTGGGTTGAATACGTTTCGTATATTAAATTTGATTTCAATGGGCATGACGAGTAACAGACCGGGCACACGAAACACAAGGAATCATGGAAATAAAATGTAAAATCAAATTAGAATGCGTTACTAGCTATGTCTGAAAGCAAACCCCTGTGTCTAATATTCTTAAGAGGAAACACAAGGGCCGTTTTTCCACAGAAACGTAGTCCCCTGTTTTCTCCCTGGATAATGGCCGTAGAATAATATTGTTTTCATTGACATTACAGTAATAACCAATGCGTCACGAAACCAAAACAACAAATACTTAATACTATTTAGGCGACGAAACGGCGTGGCCCCGTTGCATCGTCGTCTCCGGTGTAGGATTTCGGTGGTGGGATATGTTCCTATGTTTTCCTTTTTGTCATAAGTTTATTCTTAAAATATATATTAAACTTCAAAAACCTAAAAAAGGACAGATTTGCCGCCTGTGTTCAAACATAAGAAAACAATTTTGACTAGATTATAAAAAAAAGGAAAGATAGGAACACGGCCAAAGCCTTTCTTTGATTTTTAATACAAAATAATGTTAAATAAGGGCGGGTTGCACCGACTTACGATTACAGACCGATCAACGTGGCGCTGACAGCTGTCAGTCCATAGAAACTTGTCAAACGTTCCATACATTCAGATTTTAACGAACACCGCTTTAGATAACAGACGGTTTGGTGCAACTCACCATAAGTCAAGGTTTGGAGAAGAAATCAGGGGACTTCGAAACGTTGATTTTATGTACTTTTAATAAGTATTTTCGGTCCAGGCTGCAGTTGTCTCTATCGCGCTCTGCGGGGGGAGGCTTAAGGCTGGCGCGACAGCAATACATTTTACAAATACCTATTTCTCAATTATCTTGACTTTGTGTTTCCTCTTAACTCCCTTTGAAATATTTAACTTAACTGCTCTTTCCTATAGTAGATTGTATGACAAGGGTTTAAAATAAGGCATCAACATATGAATGTTCAAGAGGTAATATGGCTTTTAGACCAGAGTTATACACTCTACTTTTCACTTGGACTGCGAGAAAATAGTGAAAACAAAAATTAGCCATCCACAAACAACAATAAATTCCACAGCGAAAAGATTGTTCAATTTGGCGGCATGATTTTTTTAATAAACTGTTTGACACCGATACAAAATATTGACACCTCGAATAAACGCTACTTCGGTATATAGCCGCGTCCAAACGGCAGCGCGGCGGACAGCATACGTTCCATAAGATAAAGCGAGACAGACAGCAGCAGTCTATGGCGCTCTATCCATTCACTTATGCCAATGTATGCAGTCTACCACGCTTGAAGGTTTGGACGCGGTTACAGAACGTCAAAGGCCTTTTTTTAAATGTTTGTGCCTGATTAGTCGATTTTAATAACTAACTGCAGGTATTCTGATTAGTTGATAGCAAATACAAATACATTTTTAAACAGTTGTGATTGGAGGATTTCATACGGTGATGATTTGAATAGTCAAATTAAAATGATCTAAAAACCATAAATATGTATGCATATTTTCACTAGGGGCTACAGACATATTACTTTAGCTCCGCTTGCTAAGCCTAATATGACACACTTATCGAGCATGAGAAGTGAAATACTTAGTCATTTATGAATTATGATACAAGTGCGGAAAGTAGGTAACACGACCGTAAGGGAGTGTTTTTGATCGACACGAGTTGGAAATTACCTACCCGCACGAGTATCATGAAACATTTGACAATGCATCATGCGAGGAAATTAAAAATGATACGTAAAAGGTGAAATTTTAACTGTCACGAAGTCTCATTCTCACACGTGTGTGGGAATATTGTTCCGAAATCCATTCCCGCACGGCCGCCCCCCGGCCCGCCCCGCCGTGCGGGCATGGAGGGCTTCCCGTGTTCATGTTGACCCATGTAAAGGAGCACTTTCAGAGCAAGTGCATTGTAATACAAGTGAGGTATGTTGATAATTACATTAGCGGCGGAATTATCACGCAAGGCGCAGGTGAGCATGATAAGAGAGCCGAGGATGTAATTATCAAAGCTCACGCGTTTCATACGACGGTTTTCAACACATTTTGCGACGAAGAAATCCTTTTCATAAGATGAAAATTTACTAGGCCTGCCAAGTTATTTTCTTTACTTATTAATGGCAACTGATCCTATGAAGTAAGGTCTTTAAAACACTCTGAACAGACACCTCTACAACATAGGTATCACGGACAGCCCCATGTGCAGAGCGTGCATGGAGGCGGAAGAAACGACTAAACATATTCTACTGGACTGCAAGCAGGTAGAAGTATACAGGAAAAAACACCTAGGGTCTCCGGACACACTACGGGACGCAGTCAAAAATACAAAGGCACTCACCAACTTCTTGGAGGAGCTGGGGTGGTTAGAGTAGCGCTACCCCTTTTCACGCAAAATAGGCACACTGGATGTCGACTTGCGGAAAATAGCCCAGTAAACTAACTAACTAACTAACTAATGGCAACTGGTTTTTACTCACATATATATTGTATATATCGCCAAGAATTTCCAGTGGCGTCCTTTGTATTTATCACTTTTTTAGTCACCAGTGCGCGCGCATGTGTTAAGCCAGATCTAGATGAAATCTCTAAAGTGCTACACAAAATAAAATTAATTATTTTCGTTTTAAAATGTTATATTTATCAATGTATGTAAAATTTTATCAAAAATGAAGAGTTTTACTAAATTAAACGTTTCTTTATCATATCCAAAAAGCAATAGGCAATTAATTAACAAAAAGGATTTAATTTGTTTATTCGAGTAAGAATCCATTTGCATTAAAAAAAGCTGTATATTCTTTACATCCCAGTTAATTTAAGAATGCACCGTACCAATGTGTCTTAATCGGGATATAACCATAACACACGAGTCTCGTTATGCTATAGAACGCGCGTGCTTAATGTTCGGGATTATGAGCCTAAAAGCGATACAATAAGAGGTACGTTACGAACAAATGTGTTGAAATAGTACATTGTGATACAAGTGAGGTATGTTGATAATTACATCAGATGCGAAATTGTTTACGCGAACCGCAGGTGAGCGTGATGTGATAAGGAAGCCGGGGATGTAATTATCAAAGCTCACGCGTATCATACGACGTTTTTCAACACATTTAGCGAGGAAAAAATCATTTTCATAAGATGAAAATGTTATAAATAGGCCTGCCAAATTATTTTCTTAATATTAAGTAAATCATTAACAGGTTTTTACTCACAATTGCACATCGCTAAGAATTTCCAGTGGCGTCCATTCTATTTATCTCACTTTTCTAGTCACCACGAGTCAACATTTTTGATAATAACCAAACGCATAAACAAATTTTACAAACATTTGTGAAATAAATAAGCTATAATGGCGCACAACAGTTTTTTTTCGTGGAGTTAGCGCAGTGTGGGCACAGAAATCTCTAAACAGCCAATACAAATTAAAATAATATTTTCGTTTTAAAATGTTATCTGTATTTAATTCATGTAAAATGTTGTCAAAAGTGAATAGTTTTACTAAATTAAACGTTTCTATATCATATACAAAAATAAATAGTAAATTAATTAACAAAAAGGATTTAATTTGACGACCGCTTTAGCCTAGTTGGTAGTGACCCTGCCGACGAAGCAAGAGGTCCTGGGTTCGAATCCCGGTAAGGGCATTTATTTGTGTGATGAGCACGAATTATATTTAAGTATGTTTATCGTCGTCTAGTACCCATAGTACATACAAGCTTTGCTTAGTTTGGGACTAGGTCGATTTGTGTAAGATTGTCCCTTAACATTTATTTATTTATTTATTTAATTTGTTTAGTCGAGTAAGAATCCATTTGCCGAGAATTAAAAAAAGCTGTACATTCTGTACAACCCGGTTAATTTAAGAATGCACCGTGTCTATGCATATATCTTGCTGCAAGGTGTCAACGTGACTTAATCGGGATATAACCATAACACACAAGTGTTGTAATGTTATAAAACACGCGTTTTTAATATCCAGGATTATGAGCCTAAAAGCAACACAATAAGAGGTACGTTACGAGCAATTATGTGGAAATAGTTATTTACGATACAAGTGCCCAAAATAGGAAATTCGCAACGAGTGGTGATAAATTAAAACACGACCGACGGGAGTGTTTTAAATCGACACGAGTTGCGAATTACCTATTCGCACATGTATCGTACAACGTTTTACTGTACATATTAGGGTTTGCACCCGGGAAATACCGGAACCGAAAATCCCGGGATTTCCCGTTTTTTTGGACCGAGCTAAGAACCGGGATTTCGAAAATCTTGTCCCGGTTCTTTCGGGACTTTCGGGAAATATACTTTTTCGTTTCATATACACAGAATAAAGTAAGTTTACATAATAATTGATATACTTATACTATATACAAGTTATTAATGCAAGTACAAGTTATTATTGCAAGCGAGAGTATTAACAAAATATCAGCTAAAAGCAAAAAGGCAATTTTTTAGCAGTGGCTCGGCGTTTACGCTTATCATAATTTGATTAGAACATTGTTCTCATTTAAGAAATATCTATGTATAAATGCTGATTTAATGATCTCAATATGTGACATTATTTACTCATACATATAACTTACGCTGTGATGATTTAGAAGACTTTATAATTAGATATAGATGATTGTTATAGTTTTTCATTATATAAAAGTACCTAGTGCCTACACTGTAATGAAAATAATGTTAATTTTATACCAAAAAGAATGTTAGTATTAATTATCACTTGAGAACTAAACCCATACAATACACACAATTACACATGTTGATTGTTGATTTAATATGATATGAGAAAGAACGGACAATTTATAATATTAGTTACATGTTACACATCAAAGTTTGATTTTGCAAGTTTACCAGGTTCAAGGAAATATACTTATATAAAAAAAGGTTTCACTTGGTGGTCGCTGTTGTTATTTTATTAGTTATGATTATGAATAACATTAAATTGTAGACATTTGGAATTTTTGGTGGGTAGAATAAAAACAATAAGTTCAAAAACTTTTATTAAAAACGTGAATCGAAGTTATCTATGTGTTTTACTTATGACTAGCTTTTGTTCCTATCCTATATACTATAGATAAGACTAACTAATCCACAAAATTAATCACGAATAATGATATTTTAATCACGTTTTTAATTTTATGAATAAATATTAAGTTTTGTCCCGAAAATCCCGAAAGAACCGGGAATCCCGGTTCTCATTTTGGTGAGTCCCGAATTTCCCGGTTCTTTCAGATGGAACCGGTTCTGCATTCCCTAGTACATATGGCTCTTTAAAGTTTCGACATATGCACGAAAAGTGCTCTTTTCCGCACTATAGTACATTACGTAACTAGGGCGGTGAATTCGTGAATGCCCCAGATCGCAGGTGTTTGTGGCCCGAACCGAAGGTGAGGGCCATAAATATGCGCTCTGGGGCTTTACGAATTACCGCCCGTGTTGAGTACAAAATTTTACGTCTTCACCTGGCCATAATGTGAGTTTTCCCGTACGCGCAGCGTGCAGTAAAACTCGCATTATGGCCAGGTGTGACGTAAAAAATATTTCGTACTGATTTACAAGTGTTCCTATTTAAATTACGAAGAATCCTCTAAATACAAGTTTTGTTAAGTTGAAAACTGAAGTTTGCTATAAGCTTCAGATCGCACTCGTCTGCTTGACTATCCAGAAATATTGTAGGTAAGACGAGCGATATTTATAAAGTGACGATACTAAAATTTCGCGTACTGCGCTAAGAATATAGGTATAACAATCATGTACATGTTATATTCTGTTTTCACCTACTCAAATCTTATGTTTTCTTGCATCGTCTCCACCACCCAAAGGTTGTCTGGAAGAGATCGCTTTTTAGCGATAAGACCGCCTGTTGTCTACCATTGTTTATGTTTAACTTAACTCTTTTTTATTTTTTACTATGTCTGGTGAGCAATAAAGAATATTTGTATTGTATTGTATTGTATTGTACATGGGACATTTCCCCACTTTCGTGTCTTCGTCTCTTAAAATCAAAACGACAGAGACATCAAAGCCTCACACTGTTTCGCCTCAGTACGCTTACCATGAGTTTGACAATGACGGCTTACGCTAACGAGTATCGAGTTTTCTATCTGTGCATCCCGCTCGTACTGTCAAAATGCAATAGAGATGCACAGATAGAAAACTCGATACTCGTTAGCGTAAGCCGTCATTGTCAAACTCATGGTAAGCGTACTGGCGTGGGCAAGCGTCGTGAGTACCATCCAAGATTAAGGCGCCGTAGGTTCAGCGAAGTTAAGGGAACAGAGTTTTTGAAACAATATAATGCGTCTGTTTATAACAATATAGTGTAAAAAAATACTAATAGTAATCTTTGGGCTTTTCTGCAGGGAGATCAGTGTTTAGAAACATGATTAAGCAATTTTCGCTCTATAGAAAAAATTCACGAACATAGGTCTAAAAGGGTCTAAAATACACTTAAAATATTTGTGACAAATTATGCACAAAAGCTAAAGATATTAAAATAGCTTCTAAAAACTGGCAATGTCATGTTTGAGAGAACTCAGTGTTTACTTTTTTATTTATTTACACGGCCACAAAATTAAAATTAAAAAACATGATTATCGCTCTTCCGAGCACTCACTTTCATCTCGCTCACGCTTATGCTCAGTGAGAGGAAGAGAAGACCATGAACCTACGGCGCCTTAAAGCGAAGTGACAATATTGACAATTAATGACATTCTACTCATGACTCCATATCCGCTTTCCCATAACAAACACGCGTCAATTAACAGATAATTACGCAAGACACAAAATAATTCAATATATCCCCATTCCAGGCACCTAATTGTTTGGATAACGGTTTCAATTTGCAAGGGTGGGTCGATTAAAACCGTACATAGTGGTTGGGTGGTTTTATTAGAGACGAGGATGAATAATTAAGTGATAGGGGACTCATTATGTTAGGAAAACAATTAACGAAAGTGGTTGAACGCGTGCCGCCCGTATCTATGCCATTTGCAAATTCACCCAACATTGCACCCCCAGTGTATTTTGACCTCAAGATCCGTACAGTTACGCGTAAGCGAAGATGGCATTTACACTGGTTTTTTTCAGGCGAGTGGGGCGTTGTGATTCTGAAACAAGTCCTGACGTCACTGACGTTGCGAGAACGCTAAAACCGAAGTCGTGTCCCTTGTCGGTGACAGCGTTTGACACTATGTAATGGGCTATTGGGAAGTAGGTAGGTGCGTGGAACAGTATTACAGAATCTTCCAATTGATACATATGTACTTAAGTAGTTTTGTAAGTACTCATATAGACCATATAGTCTATGTTTAATTCAACCTATAACACTCGTAAACTTATTGCAATTTCGTGTACCTACTTACCTACAGTGGGTCCGGTTGGAAATGTTCCAAGTAGTTAGATTATAATACTATGAGTACTTAAAGCGTAAATTTTCTCTTCAATATGATCCCCTAAAGTGAGGCAAAATTGATTTTATATAGACTGGACTAAATATCTGTTTACATTCGTTTATTTTTATGTAGGTACCTATTGGCAAGGAAGGATGTGCAAAATCTTAAAAGTTGAGTACGCGCAAATAATTCCTATCCAAGTTAAGTTTGCTATACTAATATATTAAACTAAGCCCTGCTTAGGGCGTCTCTAATGCTGACAGTTCCTTACTAAGTCTAAGCCCTATTAAGCTAGGATCACACAAAGACTAATGTGTCAACGCTAGCATCCATGAAAAATTGAGAGTCGTGTGAAAGTGCCGGGCGCTAGTGCGGGTATGCGGGTGTCACGTGCCCGCGACACCCCCGACTAGGGAGCTAAATAGACTTTACTGCACTAGAGGACTAAATAACATAAGACTTTTGAAACGTGTACACGCTAGACACCGCACTGAATACCTAGCGCCTGACAAAAATCACATTCCAATTGCATGCGCGGAAATGTATTTAAAGAACGAGGAGGGTTTGGATAGATTTTAGATTTCCGATTTCAGGTCGAAATCGTTTAAAACTGGGATCTGGCAGCTTTCGTGTTTTTCTTCCTACTGTTGGAACGAACAAGCCATGCAGAATATTTTATTTTTCTCGGATGATAAAAAAAATATCCTCCTTAATTTAAGACGGCAAATGAACGATGCAAATGATTTGACCCTTCTCAAATGGCAAACTTTATAGGAGTAAAGTTAGAAGCAACATCAGAAGCAGAATATTAATTGGGCATTACAATTAAATAAGGAAGTTAATTGACGCCGAGAATCCGCACATCCGACGCAGGCCGGCAACTGACATATTGCTCTAAACGTCGCGAGCGATCCCAACATTTATATTCCCGGGGCCCGCTTCGATCCCAGATAATGCTTTTACAATAACGACCTCAAGATGACAACGAATTCGATTTCAATAGGGCACACTTTCTTATACGTCTAGGCATTTATTATGGAAATGTCGTTACTATTCCAATGGAATTTGAAATTTAACATTTAAAGAAATACGCAATGGTAAAATTACTTATGAATCGACAGTGTGAGTCTGTTTGATATACGATAGATAATATACACATTTCGATTTGCCTTTTTAATGTTCACGTTAAATTCTAAGAAGGAATAGCCGTCGTTTCCTCAAAATTGGTTTTAGAATAGGATAACAGGTCAGTAACGACCGAAGTAGGTAAATTTACGATAGCCATTATTCGGCGAGCTAAACATTTTTCAGCATTTTCGTTTAGGTATCTACATAAGGTGAGTGCGGCCTAGTATGCGGCGGGGACGGTAATTGGATTTCGGAGTGGTAATGTGGGTACCATCGAGCATTTATGCATTTGTTACGTTAGGTACATTATATATGATACAATATTATGGTGTGGTATTATGGTATGGTATGGTATGCTGGTGTCTGCCAACAAACCGCATTGTGGTTTGGCGGATTTGTATTTGTATTTAGCTTTAAGTATGTAAGAAAAGGAGAATACACATTTATTTCATTTCATTTCATTTTCATATTTATATGCTATGTGAAACTATGGGCCTAAGTGTTACTTGACTTGAACTAATGCAAAAAGGTGTTAATTTATGATATGCATGTAAAATTTGTCTTGTGTTTCTTTGCTTTACTAATATGAACTTGGTGCGAAATTACATTTAATTCTTCGGGAATATTATTTGTAAATAGATCCTTCCAAGATAAGTAGATACATTTTTAGGAAGTCGATTACAAAAAGGTAGCATGAGAAAACGAATAAATAATGTTTTAGATATACATAAGAACATCACTTCCTTTTCTATTGCTTATAAAATGTGAATGCATTGACCTAACGTTAAACTTTGACATAAATAGCTCGTGTTCATTTTATATTCAGGGCTTTATTCAACATGTAGATATCGCTAAGGCCTTTTGTTGCATAAAGTCAATCGCAAGATAGTTAATAGCTACAATTTTCAGAATCGCTCCTCATCCTATCGTAGGAATACCGGGTTTAGTCTCGAGAACCACTTATCGATGATTCTAGTTATCTTAATAATATTTTAAGATTGTTTTAACATATCTCTGAGTCTGAGTGTTTAACACGCACTTCAATTAAGAGGGGGCGCTCCGCGAAATCGGAGTTCTTAGATTGAATATTTACCTATGAAAAACTAAAGCGAATGCCAGGAAAATGAACATACAGAAACTACATCATATTTGCAATCTATTTGTCTGAAAAAAACCATACAAAACCAAAATTGCCTCGATAGAAAACAATCGCCAAAACATGTCTTATTTTTACCTAATTTAAATTGTGTGCCGTTCCCGTGCATATAATTTACGTAAAAATTTAGTGTATAATAGCCAGTGTTGCCGTTTGGTTCCGTTTGTTCCGTTTTTCGGAACTTTGGACACCCCCGCGGAACTTGGAAGGAACTTTAGATTTTAGGACAATTTCTGAAACTTTTAAGGTCCCGGCATTAATTTATTTAATATAATTAATAACACACTAAAAATATTGTTGAAAAAATTAAACTCATTTTCTGTTAAAAATAAAATTATTTTATGAGACGAAATAAAACATTTTTTTTTTACTGTCTTCCAATTTATAATGATATAAATTCCATTGAAGAGAAGGACGCTTTTTAATAGACTTTTGGGTGGATAGAGGTAAAAAATATTCGATAAACGTAATGTATATCTATTTAAATTGAATTATTTATAAGTATTTCGCCATTTAAAAAAACGGAATTTTTCAACCTGAAATGGAACTTTTCAGGAATGGCAACGAAACTTTTAGGTGAAGTAACCTGGCAACACTGATAATAGCTCTTGATATTGCCTAGTGATTTGACGAGCGGCGTTTTTTTATGTAGTCCCTTTTCAGGCTTATTGAGGTATAACGTATTTGGCGTATAGGTCTTTTTTATTTAGCGCGATACTGTTTCTCCCGTCGCGTGTTTCGTGCAGTTTGGTATATCTTCTGTTGCCGTTCGCGGGCGGAGTCAATCGCAATCGCTCCGCTGAGACGAGAGGACTACGTTCTGTGCTCTCACGACAGCACGGTGAACATAATTATTTCAATAATATTGTGACCCAGTATATTCGTCCAGTGAATGAATGTATCATTACATTCCAGTAGATATTTTGGTATATTTTGAAATAATATATTTAAAAGTCGACCTTAACATGTAGACCTTAAAGTTCAAAATTACTTAATAATATTTTAAGCGCCGGCCGATCGCTGCGTAATCATAAGATTACGCAGCGATCGGCCGGCGACCGGCTTATTAGAATAATTTGTGCAGTACATGCAAAACTACACGAACATTTTTTTCTGTCGAGCGTGTATTTACTGAATGAAAGATTATCACTATCACTACAATATAGTACTCGTATAAAACAAAGTCGCTTCCCGCTGTCTGCCCCTATGAATGCGTAGATCTTTAAAACTACGCAACGGATTTAGATGCGGTTTTTTTTAACAGATAGAGTGATTCAAGAGGAAGGTTTATATGTATAATATAATTTAATATAGTATCCGAGCGAAGCCAGGGCGGATCGCTAGTTGAGAATAAATCCGGTTAATTTCAAAATCGATGTCCTCTCGGTCTCTAAATACGAATTCGAAGTCGGAAATAATTCAAAAAGTGGTCGCATTATTTTCATTTTTGAAATATTTGTTGTCAATTACGATGCGCGTTTTTTTTTAAAGAACAACATACGTTTTCAGGCTTTTCGAGAAATGATGTCCATTTTGAATTGCAAGATGGCGGACATTGTTTTTCGAATTTAAACTTTCGTGAGACATGTTGAAATAATACTAATGCAAGGTTCAACTCACGTATTAAATGTCACTACGGGCGACATGTTTCGAACTCTGCGGGGGTTCATCAGGATGAGTGTTTTCGCGGCGGTTTCGCTCGTGATTCAAGCGACACCGCCACCGCCGCCGACACCGAAAGCATTCATCCTGAAAAAGAACTCCCGAAGATTTCGAAACATGTCGCCCGTAGTGACATTATTGACATTGTTTTTCTTTAAAGTCATCACGGGTGTCGCTTTTAGGGTTATCGAGGGTGCAGATTCCAACAATTATTGCCTGCGAACTTGGTCATTTTTATATTAAAAAAGTGAACACAATTAACCAGTTTTTCTTTAGTACCTACCAGTATGTTCAAAATTGATAACTAAAGGGCCAGAACGTCTCCATTGTCTCCAAGCAGGAATCCGAGATCAGAATTGAAAAATTTGGCCGCAACACTGTGGCCTGAAAATCTGACTTTCATAGACATGATCAAAGGTTTCATAATATATAACAGTTTTTTTAATGCTACTTATAAATTCACAATTAAATTCACGTATTCAATGACATGGCAGGCGACATGTTTCGAACTCTTCGGGAGTTCTTCTTCAGGATGAGTGTTTCCGATGATTGTTTTGAAGAAGAACTCCCGAAGAGTTCGAAAAATGTCGCCTGTCGTGACATTTAATACGTGAATTTAACCGTGGTTTTATTAGTAGTATTTTAGACATGTCTCACAAAAGTTTTAATTGGATTATGGCTTTTTTTTGCTTTAGGTTTTTACTAGCCATTGTAACCCTTACGTGATTTAGTAAATAAAAAACCGGCCAAGTGCGAGTCAGACTCACGCACGAAGGGTTCCGTACCATTATCTATTTTTGGACAGGAACAAATGTTTGTATTGCTCACAATTAAAGAACATAAATACCCAAAAATTTGAGACAAAGATTGACCTCGCTGGCGGCAGCGCAAAACGCTTAATACTGAAAGACAGACAGGCGTGACGTCACAGCCGACATTTGTTAATACAAAGTACCTACATGTATCGTCGTATGGAAAATCAGGTTCTTAAATTGTTGTTTCATTCGCGGAATACTGCGTTTAAGTACATAATTGTTGTACAATTTTGTTTCTATAAAAGCCTAAGGATTCTACTGGTACCTTTAAATTTACTCTTGTACAATAAAAATATTTTTTTTTCTAATCTTTCAAGGTTCATCTTTTTACGATATTAATTATATTTTATTATTTATACTTTATTACGGTAATTTGATGGTTTACTATACATTTAGCATCACTACGTTATCAATTTGAACATGAGTCATCATGCCTATTATTCATAGGTATTCATCATGTTTCATCTGACTGTCGGGGCATATACTATGCGAGAAGGAGCGGGGCAGCAATAGACGCATCAGCGCGGCAGGTGCGGGGCGCGCGGGTGATTTCTGATTTTTCCCTGGCGGTACGCCCCCTCTTAAGTGCGTTAATACCTAACTGAATTGGATATAATTTTGAAAACGAATCTCGCGTCGACACAGGCATACGTATGGATTATCGCACGAATCAAGACAATAGGTCACAGTAACAAGACAAGGTAATAGGACAGTCGACTAAAAAGAGATCGATACGGTCAACGTTTCAAAAATATGTATACACGACCTTAATGTTAATGCAATAAAGTCGTATAGGCATTGATTTAAAATTATAACCTATAGTCTATTTATTTATTCCGTAGACTAAAATGACAACCACAAATGTCAAACGTAGAAATAATGTGACCTGCTATATACAAACAGTGCTGATATTTGATATCGGTTTGTGAATAACCGACAAAATGTTGAATTAATTTTAGATTCAAAATAAACAATAAATAAAATCTACTCACAAAATGATACGAAATAAACAACAAATAAAATTTACTCACTACTAATGTACAGTCAGCGTCAGAGATAAGTATACCCCCTGAGAATAGTGCTCGGACTGGCACAAAACGGTATAATAATTTCGTCTAATGACGTAAGTAGCATGTTGGTCGAGTGGCGACATATGCTACTGAAATCTACTAGAGACACATGTGTCGCAGGTTTGAATCCTCGGAGTGGGGCAACCATTTTTTTGTTTTTTTATTTTCCATAAGTTCATTTTTTGGTATATATTATGATGTTTTTATTCATGAATAATTTTGAAAATTATGTTTATTCAAAAAAACACAGTTATGTTTATAAATATTTTTATTTTGCTATTATTTTAACTTAGCATAAAAACTGAACGCATAAAGTTATGCTGTTATTTACAGAGTGTTTTGAACGGATTTGAGTGCGTCCTAGCTGTTTCTAATCAACCATTTATTTATATTAAAACATTATTTTGTAAAACTTACAGAAATCGATATAACATGGTTACATCTTTTTCATTATTCACATTTCGAACAAAAACTGTAATCTATGCTATTGATTCAAATTACGGTAGGAGAGTAGGTAGGTATTTCTAGAAATATTCAAGTGCAGACAGTAGTTTGCAGCAAAATTTCATACTACAGCGGTCGGTGCCGACCAAGGTCGCTGGATCGGAGGGACGTGTTGGCGATCGTCTTGGCAGACACTTAAGAAAAAGTAGTTATCCTAATCTACGAAGGTATAGGTAAGTTCAAATAGGATTACTGATAATATATTATAAATAAAGCAATGTTTATGTGGGTTTAATAAGCATTGCAATAGGTAAATACAATACTGTACAGTCTATGAACATTATATTTCTAGAAATACGACTTATTATACATATATTTAATAAGGTATATTTTTTTTGTTAAATCGTGAACTTTTTACGTGTGAAAGAGAACCAACATGTTAGACTACGAAGCAGTCTGACAATTTATATCTCTCGTAAACAAGTATCACATATTCTAACAGACGCGAATGGCCTGACTGAAATCACAGTATAATGGGGCTAGGACAATTACAGTGACAAATCAATATCGAAGAGGGTGACCGTGATTGTCTATGATTTGTTGGAGCCGGCTTTTCATGTGCATGACCATGTTCGAACATGCACTACTGCTTCGCATCAACTCCCACGTTCTTTTGACTTCTTGGTCTAATTGCTGCTTTGACTTGACTTCACTGGAGTCCCAATTTAAAACCATTTGACCCCACAAGTTTTCAATTGGGTTCAGGTCAGGGCTTTTAGACGGCCAATTAAAAACAGTAATGTCATCCTGTGATGACAGCCAGTCCTGGACGAGTCGTGATCGGTGGACCGCACTGTTGTCTTGGACCAGGTGAATTTGGCGTTCGGGGTATGCGACTCGCACCGTCGGCAGCATGACATCCCTTAGCACCTCCAAGTAACGCTGGCTATTCATGCGGCCACCGAGTTCCACTAGTTTTCCGGGGCCATGGATGACATCCAGCCCCAATACGCTGTAAATTACAATAAATACACAATTCCAGTATTTTTTTATTCTATGTGCATGAAAACACTAAGTATAATTATTATTATATTTTTTAAACAGCTTAACATAGATAAAATTTGCTTACCCAATGTTATTCTTCCACTAGTTCTCAAATCTAACATATTTTTGGGGTTATAACGATCTCCACTTCTTCTCCATTATAACTTTCTGCCATCTTTATCAGATTTAAAACATTTTTCATCTGTAAATATCACTATCTCGTTTTCCCAATCAAAATTAAGGTAACGTTCAGCAAAATTTGTTCTAGCGGTTCGATGGGCATCGGTGAGTGGTATTTTCCTTGCAGGTTTGTAGTTATGGATATTCGCTGCATGCAAATGTCGCCGAACCGTGCTGAGCGAAATCCAAAATGTTTGAGCACTTGACCGAGTGATAGTAAACGGGGCCTCCGTGTGAATATTTACAATATTACGGTGTCTCTCTGATTCATCGGTGTATACTCCAGGGGATCGATTTTTGAATCTCACCAAGTGACTAATTCTCACCGATGTGAGTGATTTCCGAAAGTTCGTATTTTTGAAACTCATCGGTGACTTACATTTGTCATACCTATGATATCGATTTACGAGTGCCCCTACCCACTCGTAATTGAAATCACCATGCGATTGATTTTGACAGTTGACGTATGTGACATCTGCCAAGAATTTTTCAAAACTTTAATTTTCGGTCAAGTCGGAATACAATGGTGTAAAGAATGATAAAATTAAAATACGTAAAAATAAATAAAAGTAATACTACGAGTACATCCCGCTCTGCGTCAAGCCCGAACCAAAGGTCCCCAAAATGCTAGCGGCATTGCCTCGCTGAACAGCAATGGAGACCTGTTGGACGAGCCATGACCCAGAGCGGGGGTCAAGGCCCCTGTCCCTTAATCGTCTGCCTAACTCCTTGCACAGCCCGAGAGCCTCACTGCCCCAGGGCCCAGCTGTCTCCACAGCAACCGGAACGAAATCATAAGTCGGTTCCAAGGCAGAGTACTTTGCGTGTTTGAGCTTGGCGGCATTTTCGGCCGCCGAACCAGCTGACTTAATTGTGTGCTTTAGATGGGACGCTGCAAAAGTGCTAACACAAGTTGCATCCCATAGGAGGCACCGCCCTCTCTGCCAGGGAACCAACGTCAACCCGTCCGGTCTTTTTCCGTCAGTCCGAGACAGACCCGGGGGCTCCAGGATGCACGGTACGTTGGCGGACACCATAGCCCGACGCACGATCTCATTGATAGAATGGTGTCTAGGGAACCGACCCGCACATCTTTTGCAGCTTAGCCCGTGGTGGCCATTCTCCTCCACCATTGTCCCACAAACGCATCGGTGCGCTTCGCATACCTTGCTCCCCAGCCTTAAAGCAACTGCTATCCTCAGGGAGTCGTTGTCGAGCAAAGTGCCGAGTTGAGGGGAAGGCAAGGCATGCAGCCACGCACCGGATTCGGGCTTTGTGAGAGCCTTGAGACGTGCTAGGTCAGTCCCCGAGGCATCACTCAACAAATGAGAAAACGTTTGCTGACATAGAATATCGTCCCATCCTCTTTGGACCGTTAAGCTATCCGGATGATCATTAGACGGACATAGTGTCGCCCACTTAGCCAGGGCCTCGGTTACGAATGGAACTCGAATGCTGCTGCCATCAAATGATAATATTCGAGCAACAAGATCCGACGAACCATGTGCCGACGCTAAAAAGGCTACCAGACCTATGTCCTGGACCCGACGCACGCCCAAGCCACCGTACCGAACTGGCAGAGCCGCCTGACACCATTGTTTGTCGTCTAAACTCACATTGAGTATTGACTCTAAACAAGATTTAATAGTGTCATCGAACGATTTCAAATCCGTGTCATAAAGCCAAGTTGGAGACGTCCGTAACATATACACCATGCGAGGCAGAGCAAAGCAGTTTCGCAGCAAGATAAGGGAAACATGTCCCGACAATTGTGTCAAATGTTCCTGTGCCGCCGAAAGTGCTTGTCTTTTGGCTTGAAGGGCCGAACTAACACCCTCGGTGAAAATTGGAGCACCCAGTAAATTGAAAGAATGTTCGTGTATTTGTCTAATGCCAGGTAAAAGTGACTCTATTTCTGCGAGAGAGTTGGTGTCTAAAAAACTGCAAGTATAAAACTCGCACTTAGACGGGTTTATTTCAAGACCAATTTTCTTCAAGGCAGGTATCAATGTTTTCAAGTCGTTTAAGACCACTTCTGGACTTCCTCCTATAGTGCCATCATCCAGATACCACACGTTAAGGGGCGCCTTTAATCCAGAAATAATCTTTTGGATGCCGAGACAAAACATCAAGGGCCCTAATGGGTCGCCCTGCTGGGCACCAACTTGCGACTGTATTAAACTGCCTGAGAAGAAAAGATTACTTGAGGAGGCGTAACATTGGTAAATGAAAGGGTAAAGAGAAGGAGTTTGCTCTAAGGTTTCGTTGAGAATAGTGTCCCTTTCTAGGCTATTGAAAGCGTTTTTGATATCGATTTTAACGATTATGGTATTGGATGATCTGCGATGTAAAGCAAAAGACCGGGTGGCATGTATTGCCGCCTCACAACCAAGTCTGGTACCGAAGCCCATTTGAATTGGTTGCAGATAGTCAGACATAGCTTCTCTAACAGATTGGCAACAGAGCTTAGCCGTAAGACGACGAAAAAAGCTGCCCACCGCAATTGGTCTAATACCACCATCTTTTTTAGATAAGGCACATAACGAAGCACCATATAGGAACGGTCTCACCTCCAAGTTTAGCATACCTCTCAGTAAAAAATTGCATAATTTTGTGAGTGATTCTAACAATCGGGGACCATTATTTCCTGCGGAGGGTGAAGTCAACTCTTTGAGATGCTGCGGTCGCAGACCATCTAGACCGGATGCAGACCCATTGTAGAAAGACGCAATTGCGTTGGCTACGTCCGAAGTTGTAACAGAAAGGAAAGGGCTTGTTAAACTCGGTTCAGGTGGTAAGATTATTGACCTCGATGGGCTGGGGTGTTTGTCTTTCAAAGCATGTAGTGTAGTTTCATTCACAGGAGCGAGAGTAGCGTCGGAAAGGAGCAAACGAACCGCTCCTCTTAAGTCTCCGTCGTGTACTTTGGCTTCGATGGAACGATATATCGAAGTTTGTTTTATTGGGGACTGTAAAATAGCGAAGTACAAATTAGAGTCATTGATATTATTTTTAACTTTAGTCGTCAACGATTTCTTTTCAGTCTTATCTGGTACCCTCAAGGCTGAAAAAGAGAAAGAGAGTAAAGTAAACCAATTTTCAACACTGTCCGAAAGCAAACAATCCTCAATAACCGTGCATAGCTTACCGGCAGCTAAACATCTGGCACCCTTGGGAATATGGGTCAAAACTCGAATGCTAGACTTTAAAGTTGGTAAGTCGTTTAGACTAACGTTCGCATGTTGCGTTTGGGAAGAAATGTCCGAAGTCCCAAGGAGCGCTGCTCGAGCTAGAGGAATATGATCTTGCCATATTTGGGTTGTTTGTGTGGTGTTTAAAGGTGTTGGAGCAGGTGGCTGCGTATGGTTAGCATGAACACGACTTATATGGATGTTCAGTCCCCTCTTTTTAAAATAACGAATCTGGGGGCAATAGGGGCATTGCACGGAGCTATCCAGAGGCAGAGACAGGGGAGGAGCCATATTTACTTGGTTTGAAGTGGATCCTATTATGTTGAAGAGTATGATTAAAACTAAACAAGAAAAACTTACAGTTGCAAATATAAAAATGTAGTATAAAAATACCGCAACAAAGTAGTGCATGTACAGTCCTTTACATTATTGTTTAGCCGCTGAGAAGAGCGTAGGCAAGGACGTAAAATATAAATACACAATGCACTAAATATTAATCACACTTAACTGATTATAAACAAATTAGAAAACACAACAAAGAATGACATCAGTGACACTGGAAACTGTCAAAAACCCGGGGCGCAGCCCCCCATACGCAAGCGATTTTCTTGTTTCTCGGGCGCGGATTGTTTTCGGACAGGACTCCGAGTGTGCGGAGGCCGTTGGCCGTGGCCGGCGATGTTTACATGTCCCGACAAAATCATCGGATCGGTCTGGATGGGTCCTCAATGGGTCGGATCGATACGGGGATCAATGAAATATGTATTTCGCCGAGTTATAACAATTGAAATACTTTTTCTGCGAATCTTCGTGTATAATATTGTACACGAAAGTATTTAAAGTGAAATAGGTGCCTACATAATCACTTATTAATTGTGTATGTATATTTTAACGGTATTTATATTGTATTTTTACTATGATTTTAATACGTAAATTGACATTGTTTATTTTTATTTAGAATTAATTATCCACTAGTTGTTAAATGACAATCCGTAATTGGAGATACTATTTCCACTTTTTTTTTTTTTTTTCGGTTACATGACACTGACACATACGCTACGTTTTACGTACTTTGAATCTGTTTTAAGTTATAGTATGAGAAAATAAAAACCGGTACCAAGGACAACATCTGCGTAAAAAGGAACGTAACGGGAGATTGTCTCTGACTGACATTGTAAAGTTTCTGCATGTTGGTAAACAGCGTGTGACTTTCAAAAATACGGCTTTAGGAAAATGGTGACATAAAAGTCATCGGTGATAATTTTAGTCACCGGTGACTTTGATATCACTAGTGAGATTCAAAAATCGCACTCCAGGACGTGGGCCGGGGAGATCACACTTCTCATCACCCGTCTCCTGACAATACTTCCTAATCCACTTCTGAACGGTTCTTCTCTAGAAAATAAATATGAACGCTTATAAGGAACAAATATTTTTGAATATTAAAGCTTATAAAGCTTAGATACGAAGGCTTGAAAAAAAACGTAGATTAACCAAAAATTACTTACCGTTATATTCATATCACGGGCTATTTTCTTAATACTCTGCTCTATTTTCTTAATTTTAGCTTTTAAAAAAGTCGTCAATCGAACCATGATAACACTAATAAAACTCCCAAGAAAATAATTAATAAGTGGTGAAGGTTAACGCACACTACACAACACGTATTAAGAGATTTCTAAAAATAATCTTTTAATATGAGCTTACCCTCAAATGCAATTAGTAAAAAGAACTAATAAAGCATTCAATTTACGACCCTATTTTAGAGACAGTTGAAGCGTTTTCATTCAGTCCGAGATGCGTTGACCGATCACGTGCAATAATACGATAACAAACAAGGACAAGACTAGTTCCATCTTAACGCTAGACAAGGATGCATAATAGAGAGAATGCAAATAACAAGTAAGTAATTTCGATCAGTAGTCGTAATGTTCGAGTAGCCTAGTGGCACCCTGAGCGGGTATCAGAAATTGCAGTGCCCACGACGCACGTTCGATCCCGGCGAGTTGGTGTCTTTTTGTAAGTTTATGGCCATCTTAGGTATTAGCTGGTTAAGTAGTTCGAATAATTCGAATTTGAAGAAATCGGAATACACTCAATGGCTAAAAAATAAAAACAATATTCAAATGGCTGCTAGCTCCGACGGAGTGACGTGCTGCAATGTTGCAGTCACGTGACTCGGTCAGTCCAGTTTTACAAGCAAGGGGTATACTTATCTCTACAGCTTACTGTACTCAAACATTTAAAATGACATTGACGTATCGCCGACCTGACGCGACGCCATTTTGGTTTACGTATTTGGCATTCGTTATTTTAGTAGTATATAATATCGGATGTTTTCAGTGCGTGTTTTCTCGTTTTTAGCACGTCACGGATTATCCATTCATGTGTTACAGACGCTTCATCAACAAATATAAGTACCTCCTAATCGTTTATTTTCGGTTAGTACCGGTTGTAGCACATCACTATTTATAAGACGTAAAAAACTAGCAATACATAAAATGTCAGTTTAGTCTACGGAATATAAAAATAGACTATAGATGCACAATCAGCAGGAAAAAATGGTAAGTCAAAACTACTGCCTAATCGACTTGGGCAGTAGTTTGGCTATTAGTCTTGTTCCGACCACAGACAGTGGCAGTTGTCAATCATGACGAAATGTGCAGTGGAAAACTGCAAAAATAATTACAGTAAAACAAATAAAAAGGATGGAATGTCTTATATTACGAAAGTTCTATTTATTTATAAACAGATTCTAGTTAAAATTGTAATTCTTTCATGATTTTTAGGAATTTATTTTGTACATACAAATTGTGACTTATCATTATAACGGAACAAAAATATATGGAGTAGCTATTACTTTTTTAATTTTAATAAATCGTGTTGGTTTATTTATCTTATGAAAAAAAAAGTATTTGTTATATTATTTCGTATATTTTTTAATTAAAGCCTTCCACGAAATCCTCTACTACGTGCAAATTGGCACGAGATAGGCGTGATCAACTATTCAAGCCAAATAAGTTTCTAGTTCTGCAATACCTGTCTTGAATGTAAGTACTTAAATCTTAAACAATAGTTTTCATATTAGTAATCTAAAAAAATACAAACGACCATTAATGCTTGATTTTAAAATCATCAGATACACCACATTTAATAAATTAGTACTAGATATTTACCTCAAGGGAAATCAACGGCAAGGATTCTTTTGCGCATTCTTTATTAGAAAAAAATACTACCAGTGGAATATTATGACTCAGCCAGACCTACGGAAAAGTCCGCAGATCTACGGATTTTAGACCATGTGCCCAGACCTACGGAAATTATTGGTGAACCTACGGAATTTCAGATATTTCGTATTTTGCAACATTTTACTAACTTTCAACGCCATTATAGGCTGCGTCCCCACATAACAGTGCATATGGCGTCTCGCGTCGCCCCACGTCGGGCGGCACCATAAATGCCTGTAACACACTGGCGCGGCGTGCGGTGGCGGTCAATACTGACCGCGACCGCAGGCCGCGTAAAGTGGAATAAAAGTCACTTCAGTAAAGTGGAATTAAGCATTGAAATAAGAATCTGTAGAACTACGGATTTTTTAAGTGGCAATCTACGGGATTCTACAGATTTTCATAAATCTGATTTGGCAACACTGATGCACAGGCACCACCATATTCCTAACAAAGTCGCAGGTAAGAATCGGAAAAGAGACGTAAAAACATAATGAAGCGATTCCCAATGCCGAGCGCCGAGAAATAACACTAAAACATCGATTCAACATCCCGCATCGTAACCGTAGAAGCTTTTTTGCTCTCTAGTGCGCCGAAATCGCGCAATTCCGATGTCTAGGCAGCTGGGAGAGCAAATTGCTGCCGCACCTTGCACCTCGCCCGATTCCCACGACGCCAGGGTGTCCTATGTTGCTAGGGCGACATTTCTATGAAATGTTGTTGGATATTACTGTTACCAATCGTAGATACCTGGAGGCTTAGCGTAGGAACCCTACAATGCGCGTGGCCCAACACGCACTTGGCCGATTTGATTTTAGTCACTATGAGTTAGTTACAGTAACTAAATCACAGTGACTAATAAAGGTTTGTTACTACGACGGTGGCAAACAAGCATACGGTCTGCCAGACGGTAAGCAGACACCGGCGTGCGATTCCAGAAGAATCACTAGCGTGTTGCCGACCCTTTATTGATTTGAGGATTCGTTGTGTGGGTAGCTAGACACGCACGCGGGTCCCTCACTCTCAACACAACACATCCTCGGGAGCTCTGGTCTGTCTGTCTGTCTGATCACCTATACATAACATAACACCACATACCTGACCCCGTAGCATGGATAAGATAGAGTATCCGTCAGTCACTGAAACCGTTCGATAGAACGAGACTGACGCTGTATCTTGTCATTTATCGCGTGATAAGACCGATACGGGGCCTGGGCTGTTATTCGCTACGCGCCAATGCGGCTCACCCCGCCGGTCACCCGTCACGCAACTGGACCTCTACCTACACTTAGTTACTACGCATCGCGGTGTCAAGATATATACTCGTAATTTGTGGACGAGCGTTGATGTGCGCTTAAAACAAGTTACAGAATAGGGGGGGCTGAAGAGCCAATGATGGCGTCATTATGGCTGCCCAATTGGGCTGCTCCTAATATGCGCCAGATAACTTTGCTGTGTTGTAAAAAATCACGGATTTGGACAAATGTGGCTTTCTAAAGTCCGTAGAAAATATGAGCATCCTGTACAGTCGGGCCGGACCTACCCACCGTGAAATCCCGCAGCCATAATAAATAGCAGTGCTGCTTATGAAAACGTTTAGCTGCATTAGCTTTGTCTCTGGACGTTTTAATTGCAACCAGATATTAAATATAAAATGGAATGGAAGCTCTTAGGATAGAGCTTCTCCGATTTTCTGCATGGGATCTGAATTAAAATTGGGGTCAACCGGGGTAAATGTATCAGATTCAGTCTAGTGATAGATATTTTTTTGTATTTTTACAATCATAAGTCGGGTTCAGATAATTCTGCGTCGCGGCCTGCACGAGCGGTGTGAAGTTATTGTATAAATACTACTAAACAAGTAATATTTTTTGACGACCGGATAGCCTAGTGGGTAGTGACGCTGCCTACGAAGCTGAAGGTCCTGGGTTCGAATCCCGGTAAGGGCAAATATTTGTGTGATGAGCATGAATATTTGTTGCTGAGTCTTGGATGTTTTCAAAGTATTTATATATAATATATATATCGTCGTCTAGTACCCGTAACACAAGCTTTATTGAGCTTACTATGGGGCTAGTTCGATTTGTGTAAGATTGTCAAAAATATATATATTCGTATATAAATATAAACCTATATATTTTGTTCTTTAATCAGTTTAATCACTCTCGGACATGGCTCTAACGATTTTTATTATGTGAAAGATTAGAAACAGTAGGTAAGTCATTCACCTCAAGCATCCTATAAGGGCCATTTACACGGTAGTAATTTTAAGGCTCTAAACTTAAAACTACTTACTTACTAAAGTGAGACTAATGTAATTCTAATCGCATACGATTTGTTTCATTATGTAGATGGCCCTTTACTCATACTAGTTTATCAGTGGTCGTAGGTTAACTGGGACTACGTCCCAACTGCTGGATATCCGATAAGTCCTTGGAAACTATCATGGAACGAAATATTTGTAATTGTCTAATACAGTCAATATTGCCAACACAACTACTTGTTATTTACGCGACAATGAAATTTTTTGTTCATAATAATATTATTGTTTATAAATCACTCGATAGCTTAATGGAATATTCGACCCAACCAATACAAGATCCATCAGCTACAGTCAGTCCTGAGACAGCAAGCCAGTATTATTGATCTACAGGTAAGTCAATTACCGATGATGAATTATCTATCGGGCTTAGTTACAGAAGGCGTAAAGATGCTCTTCCACTAACGAGACGAGGCAAGGCGAGGATTGAATTTACAAATTCATACAAAATTATGGCCAATGATGTTTTTAAAATAATAATGTAATTAAAATAAGACCTGTATAGACCTGTTCTTTTATACACCTTACGCCGCATAAGCAGGATGGTACGTAAGGTTATTCTAGTAAAGTAGTAAAAATTTGGTACACCACAGCGTACCTAATTTCTCCATTGCGGTAGTGGATAAAGGTAGGGACACACTTATCCCACGTACGCAACGTATGCAATGCATTATAAAAACTGGCCCCTGATACTTGTGTATGCATAGAAACATACTTGTCATACACAATCACGCGTCCCATGCAACGGTACAAATCTTATCTACTGAATAGATTGCAGTGCACTGAGATAACCAGTTTCTGTCATAAAACAAAAACAGTCCAGACATATAGATCTGATTTCAGCAATGTTAGATATGGTGTACCACAGGGAAGCATTCCCCCCCCCCCATTCCACCCCTGCTTTTCCTAGTTTACATTATAATGATTTACCTGACATCATGAAACATAAAATTGTACTTTTCGCTGATGACTGTTCTTTGGTTGTAAGAGGCGATGACCGTTTATCCTATGAGTCAGAAGCAAACATGGCACTTAACAATAACATTACATGGCTGGAAGACAACAACCTTAAGATAAACGTATCAAAAACCAAATTTGTAGAATTTTATGCACCCCAAGGTAAGCCTAAGTGTGTACAGCTAATTTGTAATCTTAACTGCTGTAATCACCAGATAGAAAGACTCCCTTTTATTCGCTTCTTAGGAGTAGGTAACTGTAGATTGCCACAATAATTGGAAAGAACACACAGATAATCTCACTGATAAGCTTAGCAGGTTTGTTTTTGTTCTCAGACGGCTTAAAGCAATCACATGTCGAAAACAGCCCTTCTGGCATTCCATGACTATGTGATGTCAATTCTTAAATATGGTATAATTTTATGGGGCAACAGCACAAACGTCCCCAAAGTATTTCGACTTCAAAAAAAAGTCTACGTGCACTCTATGGCGCTAAACAAACAGACTCATGTCGACCGATGTTTAAAGAATTAAACTTTGTACATTTACTAAGTGAGTCTATTTGTAAAAATAAATTTAAATTCATTTTCTAGTGTAGCGTCCACCTCAAAGTACAATACTCGACATGGGTCAAACTTAAATTATCCGAGAACAACATCTGCCCTTGTCAATAAAAACATTTTATTAATGTGCACCAAAATCTATAACTACACACAGTTTTAAAGTAAATTACATGCCTGGTGTCTTGACAAAATGTATTATGGCAATTCGGAGCACTTTGTTAACACCCGTGATCTATAATAATGTTTAATCGTAAGTATGTATTTAGCTATAAGATACTATAGATTTATGTCTGTGACTCAGGCTGAAAATGGAGACGCCAAACTACGTTATAAGACCTTTTATGTACACCCATTATTTACAAATAAAATATTCTTATTCTTATTCTTAACGTTCGATCTGTCGCGCCAGATCGGCGTGGGAACGTGGGGGGGTATAATCACACGCTTTCCCACGCGTACGATAGTGTGTTTCTAGATCTTACGTTCCTAGCGCGTCAGATTGCATACCCTACGTTGCGTACGCGGGATAACTGTGTCCCTACGTCTGATGCCAATGCACGTCGTATACGTCGGACAAGTGTGCACACAAACTCTCCCACGTTGCATTGCATACGTTGCGTACGTGGGATAAGTGTGTCCCTACCCTACCTTAAAACGAACACCCCTGATCTCGACGGCTCAGCTTATCGTCAACACGTCACCGGCCTCTCGTGCTTATATAAAGGTCAGGTGTGACACGACGCCCATCGATAAGAGAACTCATAAGGGTATTTTATTTTAACCTAGATAGCATGGGGAGGTTGTGGTGGAGGAGTGGGTTTACTTTTCCCTGCAGCTGATTGTACATCTTTGAGCAGTTTATTCCTATATAGGTATTAGGTTTGTGGTTTGTAAGCAGTATAAATGTGTGGGTTCAAATATTCGGATTCGGTTCGGAAATTACTTCCTACTTATATAAGTAGGATGTAATTTCCGAAGATTATCATCCGCTTGTAAAAAATATTTCTTTCATGTTTAGAGTCGACATTCAGGTTTGACGTAGACTTTTGTGGAACGCGGACGAAGATACGCAGACAGGCACCGCTCTGAGATTTAATAATGAGTTTGTTTATTTATTATTTTCATATTTCTACCGTCGACAATCACAGGAGATTTAAGCGATGTTGCAATTAATGTCTGTGCTACTGTAAAAATGTTCTTAAATATTTTTTTTAATTTCCAATACTTGGGATTTAGTATGTGTCTAAGTAAACCGGGCTCCTTTAGGTTCCAAAAAAGTGTTAGGAAGATGATTGTTTTGTTTCTGAAGAAGTAACCACCAACATACCCGAATATTTATAAACCAATTGGACAACTGGCCGCTATCGAACTTGTTTACGATCATGATGTACCGCGACGTTGCGGAAGCTAATCCACTTGGAATAAGTGGATAGCCACGTAGCGGACACTAAAGTAGCGGAACCGGAGTCACACCCACAGACGATTCGTAACTTTAATTCTTGCCGTGTCTAATAGTTATCTACTCTATAATATTTATTCTAAAATATGATTCCAAAAAACAAAAGTGGTAACTAACTTTATCTACCTATGCGCGGTCATCATAGATACATTTTTACACTTTTGAAACACGGAAGAACCTTAGTAATTAAGATGAAATTAATTTCAAATTACCGTCTTTGTCTGTTTTTAATGTTCGTCATGGTAGATGAACTTTTAATTCACAATTTTCCTACTTTAATTAGCTACAGTCATTAAGTACGTAAACACGTACCTAAACATGGAACATGAGCTATGTATCTTGATTCGATAATTTAAAAAAATATAAATACTTAAACTTTCACGATTTTCACACATTATTAAGTTAATTGTACGCGATTAAGTCCCTTTTAGTAAAAAAATATAGTTTAATTATAAAAATAATAAATTATATAGTGGTCATGAAAATCTTTTTCACAATTTATACTGGTTTTCAGACGGCGTGACTACTACCTACTTACCTGTGTGTGTACTTAGGTACCTATTTTCTTCGAAATCCGAATCTGTTGGCCTATGTTACTTTATTAATCTTAAAGCGGAGAAAACAATTCTTCATTTTGAATATGCATCCCTGCCTGTTATAACAGTAAATAATTCTCAACTCGTTTAAAATCCGATATACAATTAACACACACTCCTCCATAAATAATGTGTAAATAGCCTATGCCCTAGCAAGTACCTACGCCGAACGTACGTTCCTTGGTATCAATAAGCGTCTCCCAAGAGGGACCCGTGCGAAACTGTTTATGTAAATTACAATGAAAATCCTGTTGGCTCCTCCGTATGTCGTACGTATGGGATAAACCTGAGGGGTCCCTTTCATGCTCGCCCTTATTCGGGGGACACGATTGAGGGACGATTTTTATAGCAAGGATACAGCTTAGTAATCTAGTTCAGGTGTGCTCTCGAAAAATCCCGGATCTGAGGTCGCATACGTTACCCGTTTTATTGCATATTGAGACGTACTATTCCTGTGATATTTGTGATATATTCCTCCCAGCCCGATATTATATGGCGGTCGAACTGTAAAACTATTTGGGACGAAATACTGACGCAATCTTCACTCTCTTTGCGATTTTCGTTTATTGCTTTTAGGATATAGGATAGGTAATATTACTATTACACTTTATTTTTTCTTTAAAGTTGGGTACCTACTATTTGATATTCACACTTTATCATCTCAAAGTAGGTACGTTTCAAAATGACGGTATGAAATTACCAATTTGAGTATCAAGCGTATAATGAATAACAAAGCCCTAACTTAAGAGTTATTCAATTAGACACATTCAGCAAACTATGTCAAAGAAATGCTTGTTAATTTAATACTTTTCAATATTAATATGACTTATTTTTCTCAAAAGTCAATGCTGATGGTTGTACATGCTTTGCTCCTTGAATTTGTTAGTTTTAGACGTATAGCGCGAAATCCAATAAGAAAAAAAGTAACGAAATCATATTACACCATTCCGTTAGCCCGTTTGACGCGAGGTGAAAATGCCGGTGACGTTTACTTTCGGCGCAAACCCGCCCCGTCGGACACTTTGATGCCGGAATAAAACACCCGCGTTCCTATCCTGCATTCTCGGATACTTCCCCTAATATAAAACAATACCCGAACCGGCTGTCGCGTGGCATATATATTATATATCGGTTATACATAGTTCTTTGCATGTGACGGTATCGCGTAATAAAGTTGGCCCGCGCTCGTTCTTGGCGCTTAATATTAAAAGCTCACCTCTCTTACCTATACGCTACGTACGTCCGTTGTTACCACGACCTGAATCCGCTTTTGTCCCTTATGAAAAGAAGCGGGGCCAGAAAGCGGGTGTATACGTGAATAATTGAGAAGCAACGCTGGCGCTCCAGCTTGCACTGAGAAATCTTAACAAAACTCATTGGAAACCCGCCGCGGGCACAGTGGGCACACGTGCGACTACTTCACACTTTAACAACAATACTATGTGCTTAAAAAATATTACTACTTATGTAGGTAGATGAATTAGTTAATGTCGATACTCGTTCTTAAGTAATTTGTATTCTCATAAATCATATGATGGATTTTCATGCCTTCATAAGTCGTGGGAAAGTAGACGCTATTAAATGAAAAAAAATATAAAAAATGCGGACACTCATACACAAATCGACCTAGTCCCAAAATAAGCAAAGCTTGTACGATGGGTACTAGACGACGATAAACACTTACATACATAAATTCATGACTCGGGAACAAATATTCGTGCTCCTCACACAAATAAATGCCCTTACCGGGATTTGAATCCAGAACCTCTTGCTTCGTAGGCAGGATCAAATGTATAAATGATATGACCTATCTAAGAGCAAAATACGAATTTAGATTTAGATACTATGAAATTAAGATTTTCCAGCTACAATGTCAAAACATGATATAACAATAAAATCGTAACAACGCTGGTAACGAGTTAAAAAACCAATAAAAGAGCTCATACGAACCTCTAAGAAATGACGAATTTTATTAGTCTACAATCTAGTCTAGCCTGGGTTTATCTAAGATTGGTCATTAAGGTTATTGACCTATATATATACCTGATCCTCTTATAAAAATAAATACTTTTAATTGACATAAAAACCTTAATTACAATTATTAGTACTACATACTAATTATGGGAAAGTGTATGTGTGTGTTTGTTTGCTTGTCCGTCTTTCATGGCAAAACGGAGCCACTAATTGACGTAATTTTCAAGTGGAGATAGTTGAAGGGATGGAGAGTGACATAGGATAGTTTTTATCCCCGAAATCATCCCCTAAGGGGGGGGGGGGGGGGGTAAAAAGTTTACTTGGAGCTGCGATATAAACGAGTTCTACGCGGATGGAGTCGCGGGCAGAAGCTAGTGTTTGGATTAGTATTTGAATAATGAAATGGTTTTCATCATTTTGTAAGTCGAACACTACTTTTACCTTTAACATTAATAAAAGCGTCCCTGCTTACAATAATCAGTAGTAACAGTATAAACTAAGGGGGGGGGGGGGGGGGTAAAAAGTTTACTTGGAGCTGCGATATAAACGAGTTCTACGCGGATGGAGTCGCGGGCAGAAGCTAGTGTTTGGATTAGTATTTGAATAATGAAATGGTTTTCATCATTTTGTAAGTCGAACACTACTTTTACCTTTAACATTAATAAACGCGTCCCTGCTTACAATAATCAGTAGTAACAGTATAAAAGTGGATATTCAATTCACCCTTATACAACATTTTCAATGACTTATTTTTACCAGTAGGTATTTGTACTCTTACAAATATCGGCTATTTAAAAAAAGTTAGAAACTACCGTCTCATTTTTTCATCAGCAAACGCTCCAAGATATCTTACCCGCATTTAGGAAGGGTGTGATGGTTAATGGTACAATTGTTGTGCAACGTGAGAAAGTGCGGCTATCGGGTGCAGAGCAGTTGCACCTGGCCGATTCACCGCAGGACTATCGATTCGCATCCTTGTTAATAGATAATGAAGAAAATACCCTACCCTATGGGAATATCTAACAAGGTGTTATAGCTACTGGAAGAAAAACGCCTTAAGCTGCATGTGTTTTTGAAAACAGCCCGTTTTATTTTGGCAGTAAGGTTCAGTTTTGTGTAGCAGAGCGCAGGGGTGTATCGAAAGTTAAAATTCAATCTCGAAGCAATGACGTTGCCGCTAAAGCCCCGTTATGAAACAATTGCATGCAGGTAAAAGAGTGGATTCCTTCCGTTATATGAAAATTTGCCTCGCGAAAGTATCTGCGCTGAGTTTTTTTTTGGTGTTAGGTACAATTTTTGCGAAGGATAAAATGTTGAGTAAGACGTTGAAGATGATCGTTTCTTATCTTATGGTGGATCTTTCACTGATAAAAATCGATACATATTATAATACGTTATATGAGAACATCATGGGGAACATACTTTAGTTGTTTCATTGGCAATGTTGCTAAAATAAGCTACCTACATTTTCACTTCGCAGAAGCTGCTACACTATCTCACTGTCTTATTTGTCGTACATCTATACAGGTACAGGTATACATTTCATACCTACTCAATAGTTTGCCTGAAGCCAGTAGACGTGAAATAGTACATAATTATAGGAAAATATATAGGAAACGAAGGGTTGCAGGCCAAGTAGATATAGATGGATAGGGATACGACGCGGCCGGCAACCCCCTTTCTCGCCGAGATTACTATGTGACTTATAATACCTACATTATTATTTTACCTATATTGAGACTGCCGTTGCCACAGTCAAACTGTTACTAGTTATGTGGGGTAATGTCAATTTTTTAGTATTGTAATATTGTAGTAAATTGTAAGTACTTAATAAATAAATGAATAATAACAAGGGGAAAAAATGCCCTCACTCTCATTCTAGGGAGCCCTAGGTATCTCGGGAACAACACGACATACTACTAGTACTACGACTGCGGTCACCTGTTAAGTGGACCCCCCGGGTGGCCCATAATTCCCAGGGAGGTTGTCCCAAACCATTTTTGTTTCTGGCTGCAGGCCAAACAAGAGAAAAACAAAAAAACTGTAAGGTGTACTCCAGTTGGGCTGGTCCAAATATGAGCAAGATGACATTCGGCTGCGCTCTACCTTTCTAAAACTCGCCTACATTCTCAAAAGCGGTGTAGGCAGAGCACATGAAATTATATTTTCAGCGGCCTCCTAGTAATATACGTAATAATAATAATAACCCCGTGTGGTGTCGGGCTAGAATAGCACCTCCCCCTTTCTTCCTGTGGGTGTTATAAGAGCCGACTAAAGGAACAGGATTGAAGTGTGTTGCGGGCGTTGGGCTAGCAACCTGTCACTGCGATATCACATTTTGTCGATCTTTTATACACATTTATGATAAAAGTGGTCCTGGAACATAAGTTCCATGTGCTCTGCCTACCCCTTTTAGGAATAAAGGCGTGATTGTATGTATGTATGTAATAATAATAAAAAGTGAGACAGTTTTATTAGGCAGGCGTCCGATGATTCATCGAATAGCCCAGCCACTAGTCCAACATTTTCACTCAATAACCCGTTTAATTTAGATTCCATCAACCATCAATAGGCCCTATACTCGTGCAGCGGGTGCAGTCTCTGTGTGCGTCCCATGACACGGGCATGGGCAGGGACAGCATCCGCTCGGTGTACTCCTTGCATTTCATTAAATTGTCAAAAGGGCCTTTACGTGTTGGTCAGTTGGTACTTTGCAGGTACCTAGTTCCACGCACGCCTCTCAAAGGTCCGGGACATCATTTTCCCGTGGGCGGGAAAGACATACATAATAATAAAAGCCTTTATTCTCTAACTAGGGTCATTTCGCCGGTTAGCGACCACCTAATTTCATGTGCCGGTTGGCGGCCACTTAGCTGAGTTGGCGAACAGTATACAATTAGCTTACTTCTAGTTATTACATGCGATTCCAGTTTTAACAAGGTGATTAATATATATATATTTTGGTTACACATTAGGTACCTTCATGCAGTTTATTCACATTTATTATTTTCCTGTTTGACAATTATTTGAGATTCTCTTTTTTATAATATTTAATCGTGTCTGATGTAGTACTTAATCTTGAAATTTAAAAGAGTATTCTGATAAAAGTTATTGTGATTATATTATGTATTTATTCATTTGTCTAAATTTGATTCTTCTTCTTTGGTGAGTAATCCTAGTAATGTAGATTTAAAGATAGAGAAAATGCAATACTGCAGTGTCACGATGGTAGTCCATCGCACACAACACACCCCTACCCTGTTCTGCAGTCGAATTTCACGACACCCTCGGAACTTTACTTCTTTCATAGTAATGAACTAAGATAAAAAAAATTGGCATGTTCCTGTGTTTTTTTAACCCAACATTATCTTAATTTCCTCAACCATTCCCTAAAAGCGTAAAGAAATCCAGCACGGTTAATTTAATTTTGATGAAACATTTCTCAACCAAGCAACTGAACGGGTCAACTTTGAAGTGTTGTTTTTTCCTTAATAAAATTAAAGACCTCATTATTTTAACCCGAGCACGTTCGCAGTAGAGGGAGGGCTGACTGAAAAGATCTTTTGTTTGGCAGCATAACACTTGGGGCAAGTCAATCGCGTAGCAAGCCCGTTAGGCTTTGTGAGCTTTGCAAATTAATGACTTCAACTCACGAGCACACCTAGCGGTGAGCTGTTTAGGCCCTCCTTGATTTTTATACAGCTGTGTTTTGTACACCTTTCACATTTACTATTGATTATGTAAGTCCCGGAGAATTTCACGTGTTAATAGACAAGGCTTTAACGTTTGTTCATAGCTTTCAGGTTGTTTTAATATATGCCGTGGAAAAGTGTACACATTAAGGATTATCTATTAACATCCTGCATTTACCGTAATAATCATAGGTGTTATCGGTTCTTTAATGAAACTACGCTGACGGATCATGCATGTTACATTTTCTGACCCAACCCAATAAAGGGAGATGAACGAAAATGGAGACCTGTGATTGCGTATAATCCGTTCTGCATTAGTACTTATTTTAAAGTAAAATCAGCCGTGGCGTAGGTAGATTAAAATTAATATTTAAATGAACCCGCTTCCAATATGTTTCCGTAATTTAAAACAAAATAACGATTCATAAAAAATCATGAACGTAATGTTAATTATTAATTTATAATAACTCGTCAGTAATCAAATTTCGTTTGAATTTTCGTAAACTCTATAGAGACGTGTTCAGTTTCAGATTGGTTTTAAATTGCACAAGGCTATCGTGTACATGATTACTGTTTCCAGAAATTTCCCTTTTCTATATACATGTCACCGTTTATTTGTTCTGGCCGATAATTAGGGTTTAAATACAGTAATATTTTTGTTTTCCTGGTAACGGTTAAGGCGCCGTAGGTTCAGCGAAGTTAAGCGAACAGAGTTTTTGAAACAATATAATGCGTCTGTTTATAATAATATGGTTTAAAAAAAATAAGTAACCTTGAGGGGAACACCCAAATACTCCGAAATATTTAATTCCGAATTTGCTCATTCCGATTTTCAAAACTCCGAATTTCATAATTCCTAAGACTTATGTGCATTCATGTGATTTGCTATTCAGTTTCTCCACTCCAGGCTTTTAAAATGCGAATCTTAGGTATTTAATTCGTGTGTGTTAGCTGCGGTAGTGATCTTAGACGTTAGGGGTTGTTTTAATGATTATTTAATAGTTATTAGTAACAGGAATTCGTTATTTAGATTTTTCGGATTTTTGAAAATCGGTATTTTAATAATCGGAATTCGGATTTTTGATATAACGGATTATTATTCCGTCGGACTTCTTATTATTCGGGGTATTGAAATTCGGATTTATGAAAATCGGATTTATGAAGAATCGGAATACTTATATTAGGAGTTTTAAAACATTCGGAATTATGAAAATCGGTTTATACCGATTCATTATTGAAATTCGTGATTTTGACTTTCGGAATTTAGTTTTTCGTATTTATGTAGTGTACCCAATCTTGAGGCTTTTCTGCAGGGAGATCAGTGTTTCGAAACATGATTAAACCATTTTCGCTCGATAGAAATAAATCACGAACATAGCTCTAAAAGGATCTAAAAAACACTTAATAGTATTTTTCACAATCGTGTTATAATAAAGAGCTTTTTAGTCGAGTACCGTGTTTAGGCCACGAAGCTTGCTGAGTGGCCTAAGTAAGGTACGAGATTAAAAAGCTTGATTATGACACGATTGTGAACAATACTTTTTCTACGAGTCAACTGAACAAATTAAACAAACTTGGTACCTATTGAAAATGAAGTGCAACCAACGCTTTTTCATTTTTGTGCGTTGATGTCTATTTACCTTTTGACTTTCTCATGACGGCGTCCTATTGGTCAAATACATTATAGTTCAGTAAAGGCGCCACGTGATTGGTCAATTTCATTTTAGTTGTCTCAACAGTTATGAAATGTTGAGTTGGGAGCTCCATAGTAAAAAGTATGTGATTTAAGTTTGGTGTTAGAAGTCTTATTTCAAACATTAAGGTCGACGAGTATAAAAAATACCTATTCGTAACAAATTATGCACAAAAGTTAAAAATATTAAAATGGCTTCTAAAAATCGGCAACATCATGTTTGAGGGAACTCAGTGATTAATTTTTTATTTATCTAAACGGCCAAAAAGTTTAAATTAAAAAACATGATATCCGCGCTTCCGAGCACGCACTTTCATCTCGCTCACGCTTATGCTCAGTGAGAGGGACAGAAGACCATGAACCTACGGCGCCTTAAGACGAAGCATGTAAAAATAATTGACGTGGGTCGACCGGAGGACACAAGCACGGTTACATAGTTGTTACACCGAGATATCCGCATCAGAGACGGTCAGCTACTCAGGTGACCAAGGGAATATAGCGGGAAAAACGGGCACACTTTCAAAGAATAGTTTTTATAAGACAAACATTTTCACGACTACTTATAGTTTTGTAACTGTGAAGTCTAAGGGTGAGTTGCACCAAACCGTACAGACATCCCTTAACCACAATCTGTAATTGTAAGCGGTGTTCGTTAAAATCTGAATGTATGTGTATGATCCGTCTGTAATCGTAAGTCGCTGCAACCCGCCCTAAGTTAATCCAGTTTACTGGATTGGAAAGGTGATGAGGAGAAACAGTAATTGATAGTTATAGATTAATAACCTGGATACTATATGTTTATAAGACTTAATTAAATTATCATGACCAAAAAGGTTATATACCTACTTACTTAATGTATATCCGCTTAGAAATGTTGTTGGAAGTGAAGAATCTTACACAAATCGACCTAGTCCCAAACTATAGTCCGTTTTTTTAGGATTAGAAATACGGTAAACAAAGAAGCAGTCGTCGTCAACCTTTTCTGCTTGGGACAAATATTAGATGTTACCTGGAAATTCATCCTTACATGCAAACATACACCAACTTGTAAATGTTCACCACTGTATTTTTGTCATTTATTGTTAATGGACTCTGTTTCTGTATCTTTGCTTGTGATGAAGGCAAAACGGTCAGGGGTGAACGAGTCGATCTTTATTGCAAGCCACTTGGACTTGCCTCTGGTTGGTCCATCGCAGTCCGCACGCCACCACACACGGCGAATAATAAAATCTTAATATTAATTAACAGATAGATACTCGTATAATAATCTCGTAATCTTCAACAATTTGTGGATTACCAAGAAAACAAGAAAAAAAACGAACCGATCGTTTCAAACCTCTTGTTCTTTAGGTTTTTTATTGTGCAACCTTTCCAGAACTGAATAACGAAATTCGAAATAACAGAGTCAAAAAATAAATACATTAAAAATAAATATAGTGTTGTAAGTATTATTTAGATATAACTAATGAAAACACTTCTATCATTTTAGGGTAGACAACCATCATGTAAGTCTTTTTTAGTGGCTGTTTGAGATCCTTTGACAGTTGTGTGGCATAAAGTGTCTTAATATAAAGTGTGCTTCGTGCTTTAGGCTTCTTTCTAATGCTAAAAAAACGCACTATAAGCAAAGCTTAGTACTATGGGTACTAGACGACGATAAATAAATATTAAATACATAGAAAACATCCATAACTCAGGAACAAATATTCGTGCTCATCACACAAATAAATGCCCACCGGGATTCGAACCCAGGACCTCTTGCTTCGTAGGCAGGGTCACTACCAACTAGGCTAAAGCGGTCGTCAAATATATTGTAGATTTTCAAACGGTAAAGCGATGGCGAGGCGAGGCAGGGCAAACTAGGTATCGTCAATAAAATATTAATTTGTTTTCAGTTCGATCCTTTCCATGTTTCGCTAGTTTTTAGTATTTAGCAATATGACCCAAACGAGAATTAGGACATACATACGTTTTCACACTTACATACATTCACGCCTTTATCCCTAAAAGGGGTAGGCAGAGCACATGAAACTTGTGCTCCAGTATAAATATTAGCATAAGTTTTCAATACCTATTATTAATGTATGACATGTCGTTAAGTGAGGATATAGAAGGGATATATATATATATGTCTTTCTCATTAGTACAGTCGCCATCAGACATATCGGAGTGCCCAAAGTGCTCACAAATATCTGAACACGTCTCTAATGCCTCGACAATAGAGACGAGATTGTGAGCACTTTGGCCGCTCCCATATATCTGATGGCCACTGTACAACGCAGAATAATGTTGAATCCCACCTGGCAATATTTATGAAATTCAGTATCTCATTAATTAAAAATGCCAGGAAAAATACAGTTTTGAAAAACATTAATTTTATGATAGTGTTTTTCTATTTTATTTTTATTTCATTTTAAACTGTTATTCTAAGATGGCTTATCCAACTTTAAACAATCCAAGAAACTTTCCACCCGGAAGTAATTATATAGATTTAAATGAAGCATCCGCTGTCGTTTTTATATGATTTATTTTGAATATTATAGAGCAAATGTAAATGATCCAAAATGAAGATAGTAACATTAATTAATATTTATTCAGACTTTTCAGAAGCTAGTAAGTTATCATTTTGTTGATGCCTGAAATTTTGGTGGATATTGTCTAGTCTATTTATTCGATAAAATATCCGTTACGTAGAAAAAATCTACTGTAATAAATCATTTCCAAATAAGTAACTTTTTCCATACAAATTGCCTGTTCATTGACTGGTTTATTTATATATACAAACATGTAAAGTAAATCAAACGACGAAATATGGTGTCCATCGAATGGCTCGTATAGCTTCGGAAATTTACGTAACTATCGGGCTACCAAATAACACCTAAATTATTTTAATACCGGGTTTGAACATTATTATTATTGCACGTAACGACTATTATTTACATGACAATGATATTACCGTGCGAAAGTATAAGCGACTTACGGACCCTCTTATAAAATCACATGATTATCGTGTACAATAATTCAAATTCGGTTACGACTATTGCGCAGTTCCCATCAGGCAAGATTTCTCCCCTAAGTAAGCACAGGTAAACACAGATAGAAGGAAAGATGATCGAGGGGTCGAAATCAATGCGCATAAAGAAAAGGGAGGCATTGTGTGCGCTCGCACAAGGAACGGCCAGCCCACGTGCGCTGGCGCTCCCACGGTCACTCGGGATCGGGGTGGGACTCGGGTCGGGACCCATATATAAGGGTGCTCGCTCCACTAAACAAATCACTTCGGAATTGGCATAGATACCGCTAACGTCTCCGGGGCCCGCTGGGGCTCCGGTGGAAGTGTTCATTCAGTAAACGAATGTAAACGACAAACTTCGAAACAGTGCAAATATTCATTTCAACAATTAACGGAAACGAGAACAACAGTGGAGCGAAGTTTTCCCGAAAGTGAAGGCGCAATTCAGAGAATTCAAAATGGTAAGTAAACTGTGTCATCACGTTGAACTTTTTGATTTCTATATTGTGCAAGTTTGAGGCGAAATTCGCCAAACGATAAATATTACGAAGTGTACTAAAATGTATTTTCTGTTTTTACAGATACTGAAAGCATTGGAAAACGGTCCAATGAGTTTCACGAGGAACTTCTTTCGTGGTCTAGTGATGCAGGACTGCACTTGGACTTGCTACGAAAGAAAACCTATTTCCGATTGCTGCCGCTGGCACCCAACACACTTCGAAGACGCATTCAGGTGAATTGAAGTGTTTTTCTGAAAAATGATAACTCCATAATATCTTAGACATGTAGATAGATTAGGTTATTTAGGTTAGCTTGTTTGACAATAGGTTAATATCTTTTCGTATCCGTAAATACAACTGAGTTAGTTCGTAAATATTTCTGTACTTAAACGTTATTTAAGATATAACTTCGAACAAGGAATAGTTTGAAAGAACGTCTCGGTTCAAAAGAGATATGCCTTAATGTTCGGTGCACATTGTTGTGTTTGCAAGTTACTTTACCTGTTATCTTTCTTTGTTTCTTGTTAGTTAAACTTTTCGTTGTTACAATACTGTTACCATTGTTATTTTGAACAGCATTTGAACTTCTTATATCTTCATTAATTAATGTTGATAAATAAATAATCAAATAAATCAATCAATTGTGACACCTAGTGACAAGTAGGTACGTTGAAATAGTCTTTGGAACTCATTAAGTTTGATAAAAATCAATAAGCACGATCGTCGGTAAAAGGTACTGTTTGTATAAATTTAATTTCGCCTTCTGTTTCGTCAGTTTGTATTCCAATTTATTAGTGCCGAGCTGTTAATTGTTACTGTTTTCGGTTAATGACTGTTATTGTTACATTTGTTTATTCCCGGTTGTTATTTGCAAACCAGTTAAATAAAAGGTTTATATAAAAGGTTGAAACGCACTGAGAAATTACAAGATGTTAGCCTTTACATTTACCGTTTCCAAACCTTTTTTCAATTAAGAACCTTGGATAACTTGGTAATCGATCTTGTTCAAGTTTTTAGTTCTGTTGAATTTTTGTTATATTTTCGCATTTTTGTAGTAGCCAGCGGGTCTGACTACGTTTTTGTTATTATTATCAACTCTCTGTTCTCGTTTTTTTCTTGACTGTCGCCATGAATATCCATGGATGTTATTTATTGTGTAACGTTCTTGTTCAAAATAGTTGATTTTTGTTTTGTTCTGTTTTGTTATACCCATAACCTAACAAATATTCACGTACCAAAATTGCCTTAGCCAAAATTCTTATTATTATATTCCAATTCACAGTTCAGCTATTTTCCGGGATTAAAGTTATTAGGTTTAATTGCTATTTAGACATTAAAGTGTTGAGTTTCTGTTTTTATTAGTAACGTTATATTCGTTGATTTAACTGTTGACCAAAGTTGAGTTTTTGTTTTGTGTTTCAAACTTAACTTTCATTGAATCCATAAACATCCATAACAGCTAAACAAGCCCAGTTCGATTTAAATATACTTATACTTCTGATAATACCATCTAATCATCTATGATAATATTTCTTGAATTTGGTACCACCACATTGCATTGCCGAATACTAATATTATTTATTGTGTAACGGGTTTAAAGTTCTTGTTCAAAATAGTTGTTTTTTTGTTTTGTTTTGTTTTGATATATCCATAACCATTTAATCTTCACGTACCAAAATTGCCTTAGCCAAAATTCTTATTTTTTATTGTATTCTAATTTCCAGTTCAAATATTTTCCAGGATTAAAATTGGTTTTTTGTTTCATTACTACATCAAACTGTTGAGTTTCTGTTTTTGTTAATAACGTTAAATTTGTTGATTTAACTGTTGATCAAAATTTGAGTTTTTGTTTTGTTTGTTAAAAGTAAACTTTCATTTAAACCATAAACATATATAACAGCTAAAAAAAGAGTCCGATTTAAATATACACTTCTGATTCTACCATCTTATCATCTATGATAATATTTCTTCTATTTGGTACATTGCATTACCGAATACTAACGTTATTTATTGTGTAAGTAACGGGTTAAAGTTCTTGTTCAAAATAGTTGATTTTTTGTTTTGTTCTGTTTTGTTATATCCATAAACTAAGTAATGTTCACGTACCAAAATTGCCTTAGACAATTTTTATAAATTAATTTTGTATGCCAAGTTTAGCTATTTTCCAGGATTTTTTAAATTTTTGTTTCATTGCTACATAGACATCAAAGTGTTGAGTTTCTGTTTTTGTTAATAACGATCAATTTGTTGAGTTTACTGTTGATCAAAAGTTGAGTTTTTGTTTTGTTTCAAAGTAAATTTTCATTGAACCCATAAACATCCATTACAGATAAAATTAAATATAATCTTCTGATACCACCATCTCATCATCTATGATGATATTTCTTGTATTTGGTACCACCACATTTTACATTACCGAATACTAATGTTATTTATTGTGTAACGGGTTAAAATTCGGATCAAAATAGTTGATTTTTTGTTTTGTTATATCCATAACCTAACCAATCTTCACGCACCAAAATTGCCTTAGACCATTTCTTTATTATATTCTAATTCCCAGGACAGCGATTTTCCAGAATTCAAATTGTTTTTTTTTTCATTGCTACATTCGACATCAGTGTTGAGTTTCTGTTTTCGTTAATGACGATTAATTTGTTGATTTAACTGTTGATCAAAAGTTGAGTTTTTGTTTTGTGTTTCAAAGTAAAGTTTCATTTAATCCATAAACATCCATAACAGCTAACTTCCCACTTAACACCCACTTCGATTTAAATATACACTTCTGATACTACCATCTAATCATCTATAACAATATTTCTAGTATTTGGTACCACCACATTGCATTGCCGAATACTATCCTGTTCATAAACTCGTTATTATTTGTTGGGAACAATCACGATGTGCCTTAACTCAAGTGCCTGTTGTTGTTTCACCTTATTTGTACGATTACGTTAATTTCTTCTTACAATGTTTTTCCTTATTGGAAGAATGTTGTTGGGACAACATTTTATTGACGTGTAGGTACCTGTTCCAACTTTTTAGCGTCCATCTATTTAGCTAAATAGATTAGACAGCTGAACCTTTATCTGATTTGCGTGACAGTCATATTGCTCGCGATTTACTATCTTTTGTCACAGTTGCATACTACTAAATATGAGTGCTGGACGCCAGATAGACGTTGTAGATATATGTCTTTGTTGCGTGTCAAGTAGAGGTGCTACTATGAGTACCTTCGTATGTCGAGCCTAGCGATGTTTTTATCCTCTACCACAGTTAAAAAAAACAATAGATTTATAAATTTATAACGTTTGATCGCTGTAGACTACATGGAAAGCTAACAGTGGTTTTCCTGTCGTATCTGGATCCGTATCTACATATGTAAATACGCTTGCATCCACATATTACCCTCGATTCAGAATAGTAACATACAAGGTATTTGTTCGCGGGGATAAAATAATCGTTATGTATTCAAATTGTTACTATTGTTTACGTTAAGCCGTTGTTGATGTCGTTAACGTTAACTAGGTTTAAGCGTTGAATTGTTGTTAAGTTTGTATTGTGATATTATTGTTAAAATTTCATGTGGCTGTGTATGTTAATTTTATGTTAAGTTTTTGTTTTAACTGTTCACTTGTTCATCGTTCGCCGCCGACATTAAGGCTTAAACTGAAAGCTAAAAAACCAAAACATTTGTTGTTTAACTTTAATTTAAGTATCTTATAAGTGTTTTGTATACTAATTAAGTTAAAACTGAAGCTTGGAATAAAATTAACAACTAGTTAAGTGAGTGTTATTATAAGGATAATTTATTAGAGACGCCTGGGAGAAATCATGTGTGTGAATTGTGTGAAATAAAAAAAGAAACACTGCATACCCTGTTTTATTAAAAACTAGACTGTTTCTGTTTCCTCGTGTTCGTAGCATCGGGGGGTGGGTGCGGTTATAGCAACACCTATCAGTTCTTGAACCGATCCAAAGCATTCCTATTTTAATCTTTTAAATTTAATTCCGCGTTGGTTTATTATTGGTCCCTTTTTCGCTCGACTCTCATTTTGCTTCATATAACTTATTAAAATATCACCTTTTTAACCGCATAATGGAAAGAGCGGTTACACGTGGCGACTTTTGCAGCGAGGCCGTACTTCTTAATTATTTGTAACCTTTGACCTTTACATACAAAACAGCCAGGAAGGCTTGCGAGCCGCGTGTTGCCGACCCCTGATTTAGGTTATACAGAGGTTGAATAACAGAACGTTAAACACCGCACGAGCTGGCCTTACTTAACATATTAGTATAAAATAGATTATCCTCCCTAAATACAAAAGTTATCTAACGTTTGTACAGAGTGTTTGCAATGGAGTTGGAGGCTCTCCAAGTGTTCCAGCGTTTACAAAGTAAATGTAAGCACGGTGATTATTCGCAGATACATGTGGCAAAACATTGTCCGGCCACGATACACAGACCTAGTGTAATGAAGATAGTTTTAGGAACGGAAAACAAGAAGTTCCGATGCAATCTCGCAGCTTACTCTGCTCTTAATTGCTTAACTTTAACTAGAGCCTCTTCCTGACGCAGATTCGTTTTAAGTTCATGCATACTTCACCCCTACAAGATACCAGCTCTCCAATCCAAAAAGGCGTATAGGTATGAGACAATACTACACGTGTGTTCTTTTTTACCGGGAAAATAGTGGGGCCGTTCGCGTTCGTCGTTTAAATGGCGACGGTGTCTAGGGGCCAATTCTGAGTTTTGCGCGAACATTTAATACAACTATTCAGATTCAGCTATCTGAAATTGTTTTAACCGTGCGCTGCCGTCCAGGGGAAAAAGATAGCAACTATGTACGAGCTTCATACAGTTTTGTTATCTTGAGTTTCGTGCGGGACGGCAGCGGTCCCCGTACCCAACCGTACCGTAAAATGATAACCAACGAATACATTTTTATTAATGTGTTTCAATAAACACTCTATACTCCAATGATTTAAAGATATAGATTTGCTGTCTTAAAATAAATACCTAATGATTACAACCGCGAGAGATAATTTTGTAACCAGCTTTTCTCATACGCATGACATGATATTTAATAGGCATGCCGTGTGAAATATTATTTTCAACACAATTGCTCGTAACGTACCTCTTATTGTGTCGCTTTTAGGCTCATAATCCTGGATATTAAAAACGCGTGTTTTATAACATTAAAACACTTGTGTGTTATGGTTATATCCCGATTAAGTCACGTTGGCACCTTGCAGCAAGATATATGCATGAATACGGTGCATTCTTAAATTAAACTGGGTTGTACAGAATGTTCAGCTATTTTTTTTAATTTTCGGCAAATGGATTCTTACTCGACTAAACAAATTAAATCCTTTTTGTTAATTAATTGACTATTTCTTTTTGTATATGATATGGAAACGTTTAATTTAGTAAAACTATTTACTTTTCATAACATTTTACATGAATTAAATACAGATAACATTTTAAAACGAAAATATAATTTTATTTTGTATTGGCTGTTTAGAGATTTCTGTGCCCACACTGCGCAAACTTCACGAAAAAAAAAAACTGTTGGGCGCCCTTATAGGTTATTTATTTTACAAATATTTGTAAAATTTGTTTATGCGTGTTTGGTTATTATCAAAAATGTTGACTCGTGGTGACTAGAAAAGTGATAAATAGAATGGACGCCACTGGAAATTCTTGGCGATGTGCAATTGTGAGTAAAAACCTGTTGTCATCTTAATGATTTGCTTAATGTAAAGTAAATAATTTGGCAGGCCTATAACATTTTCATCTTATGAAAATGATTTTTTCCTCGCAAAATGTGTTGAAAAACGTCGTATGATACGCGTGAGCTTTGATAATTACATCCTCGGCTTCCTTATCACGCTCACCTGTGGTTCGCGTGAACAATTTCGCCTCTGATGTAATTATCAACCTACCTCACTTGTATCACAATGTACTATTACGTCACACCTGGCCATATTGCGAGTTTTACTGCACGCTGCGCGTACGGGAAAACTCGCATTGTGGCCAGGTGAAGACGTAAAATTTTGTACTCAACACGGGCGGTAATTCGTACAGCCCCAGAGCGCATATTTATGACCCTCACCTTCGGTTCGGGCCACACACACCTGCGATCTGGGGCACTCACGAATTCACCGCCCTAGTTACGTAATAACCAAATATGATACACGTGCTGTTACCGTTTATTACCTTTTTACTTTCTAGTGGCAAGAGATACATAAAAATAGACACTACAATTTTGAAGAAAGTGGACACTCTTGCTTGATACGTGGGAATACATTACCGCATTCTTAATACGTTCAAAGCAGGTACGATGTACCCTGTAGGGCAACGATGAGGCAGTTCCACACAAAAAAAATGCAATAGAATATATAGGGCATAGCGTATACGTGGGCGTAGCGTAGCAAACAAAAGTGTGCTACGCGCGCGAGCGTAGCATGAACAGTAAATTAAATATATTAAAGTAGTAATTAGTATTAAGAATAAGAGTATTAATAAGAATAAGGATAAACACGCGTGACTGATGCACCGCGAAGTCCGCCGACGTCCGCTTAAGTTTGTTATTACGTAGTGTCGCGTAGCGCGTCAAATCTGGCGTTTGTACGGATTTCTCTAAGCTATACATAAATCTACTGTGGAAAGAGCATGCACATTGAAATCCATACTAATATTATAAATGGGAAAGTGTATGTGTGTATTTGTTTGTTTGTCCGTCTTTCACGGCAAAACGGAGCGACGAATTGACAAGATTTTTTAAGTGGAGATAGTTGAAGGGAGAGAGTGACATAGGATAGTTTTTATCCCCGAAATCATCCCCTAAGGGGGTGAAATGGGTGGGTAAAAGTTTGTATGGAGCTGCGATATAAACGAGTTCCACGCGGACGGAGTCGCGGGCAGAAGCTAGTAGGTATCTAGTTAATTATATAAGTATTGGGACTGTCAGTTGTGAGCTGTGAATGAATTAAATTAAATGATATACAACTTTTCCTTCCGGTGTATTTTTACGATTTACAATAGAAAACAGAACAAAATCTTTTCCAAGCTATTTACATTAGGATATCCTATACTTTGAATATTACCTGACGGGGCGCCGCAATCCGTATATCTTTCCATCGAAGTGTCTGCCAGCTGCAAGCGGATATGCCCGAGGGGTTCCGCTTGCCAGCGTTGTTTTATGATCAGTTCTGTTCCCGTAGTCTAATAGGTACTAACTTTATGAGAGTTTTAAATGGGCTTGATCAACAGGTTCTTTCACACGTATCGGGTAGTCGTTGAGATGGTTCGCGTCGTTCGTTTTTTCGACGAGCTGAATGAGTTCGTTGACCTGTCGCAGATCGTCAGCAGCGAGCGCGTTCCGCACTTCCTCGAGCATCCTCACTCCTTGGAGACTGCGCTGTAACTGCTGCTCTGTCCGCTCCTGTGTGTTCACCAACCGGCCCTGATCCCTCTGCACAAGCTTCACTTTCTTCGTTATCATGTTTATGTCAAAATCAATATGCTGCTGCATTTCGTCTATACGCCAGTAAAACTTCAAGTCAATTAGAACTATAAATAAAAATGTAGCGTAAAGTCCTAATAAACAGACTCCGTAATAATACAAGGTCGGACTGGTGGTTGAAAGAAATGGACAGTCTTCTTTCAGCGTCAGACAGTTCCAGAAAAATGAATTGTGGAGGGATAGAACTGGTTTTTCCATTGCAATGTAGAAATTATAATATTAAGTACAGAAATTTTGTGCCAACATCAATTTGAAGCGAAATAATGTGTAATGTTCTGTCATCTTGACAGCAATAGAAATCCTGTTTATAGAGCTGTTATACTTTATTCAACATAAGTAACATCGGTATCGGAGAAGGCATCAAAATGTTCAAAAATATATATCGTACATAAATCGTAGAAAAAATAGGTACTTTTATACATATGGCGGGATTTAATTTGAACCTTGTTTCAAACTAAAATCATGCTAAAATCTGAAACGGGTAACAATTTTGTGATTGGTTGTCAATGTCATCCACGGATGTCATCGTGGTAAACCACGGATTGTGTTGGATGTGACTATGGGAGACGCATATGTTTTTTATGACAAAATTATTTAATGTTTCGTCAACATGAAATGCCGAAAACTATTAATAGTTGAGAGTGAGACATTATTAAATATGTGTATCAATGTTTCAAGAAAAACTTCGGGCTACTACATCAGAACACAAAGTTATCATCAGAACTTACAATGTAAGTAAACTAAATCTCATTATAGTCATGTTGTTACGGATTGATTGCTGAATGCATCAGAAGGGAAGATCTCGTATTGTCTTTCGAGTACCTAAGTAGTCGCAGGCACAGGAGGAACATAAAACATCATACTTTTTAATAGCCGTGTATTTGTACCAACGCAAGTTTGTGCATCTAATACATTGGTAGGTATTTATGTCGAATTCTTTGCCATGCCCACGTTACAGATTCTGAACTATGCATTTCAATTTTGAGAGTTAAGTAAGTACGGCCTGTGACACGCGTGTGAAACGTAGAAAGACTTTGCCGTATCACGGATCACCTGCCCTCTAAAGAAGTTCTCGCAGTAGATTGTCGTTAAAAATAGAGAAACCCATTCGATTGTCCGCATGTTCCTCAGTAGTTTAGACGGCCCGCACACGTTCCGACGTTAAGGAAAATCGTTGTTGTTGAATACACGAGGTCATTCTGTACCTACCTACGTGCTATCTACCCCCACCGTACCCCATAGTAGTATATTCACGAAAATCGGCCTGATTACAATAAAGGAAACGAATGACATCAACATTTCTAGACTCTAAGAATCAGCTGGATGAATATAAGTAGTAATATTGTGCCTTAAAAATAGCGAACATAAATTATCACAAAAACAGTCTAATCGTCGGCGTTGTCGTGAGACCGATGGAGACAACCACAAGGGCCTTGCTGTGACCTCCTATCAGTGTCGCGTAGCAGGCTCTTCACGCAATATGCTCGCCAAAACATGTAAATCACAACCGTCTCAAGAGGCTGTGGGAGCCCTCGAGTTTTTTCCATATGTTTTAGACATCGCGCTTTGTCGATAAGTACCAAAAAATAATAATTTAAACAAATATTGACCCTTTAACTACACTACCTACTACCATTTAGATACAAAACATTTGTGTTTTGAGTGATAGTAAGTATTATTAGTATTATACTCGTAACGTTTAGATGATATAACTACCTACCTTAAGTGAAACTTATGTTTGAATATTCCCAGTACAGTCGCTGGCATTAATACAAGCGATAACAAAATGAATGTTTGAAACCTCCTAACGGCCCTAGTACGTAATAGAGTAGTGTCAGATATTTGTACGCGCTTTGTAGTTGCAGCAAAAAAGCTTTCTCAACAACAGAGACTTGACGTTTTTCACATACGTCTTTATGGCCTCACTTTTCACGACCATATTCGTGCACTTACCAGTAGCTGCTACCAACGATTGGGTTTCGTGCTCCGTAATTGTAAGGACTTCCGTGATCCTGGAGTTATGCAGCTACTGTTTAATGCCTTGGTGAGGAGTAAATTAGAAGCTTCTTCCCTCATTTGGAATCCGTATGAATCCACATATACCTTGCTCTTAGAGAAAATACAAAAGTCTTTCCTTAGGTCCCTTTATAAGAAAAAGTTCGGATACTACCCTGATTTATATCCCACAAAATTGTTACTTGGTTGTTTAGGATATAATAGGTATGATGACACATTCTGAAAAACTGTTCTATAATGTTTAGAAACATTTATTATGTACAACGAATAAGATTTTTCAAGAGAATTTAACAGTTAAGTAGGAAAAAAATGCATTTTAGTTTTTAAATTTCAAATTAGCGCTAAAACGCTTGTCAGTGTGATGGCGTCCCAAGTGACGTCACGTTTGTATAAACAGAACGCAGGCTTTTCATGATTGCTACCTAGATCGCTCAATTGCTCATTGATGAACATAAATTAAAAAGTTTACAAGTCTTGCGCTGCCGTGCGAGCGAGACAGCGGGACAATGACGTATGAAGATCTGACAGATAACATGGTTCTATCCCTGTCTTACTATTCGTTCAATACGCAAGTTTTCTCTGTAATCTGTGGTAATGGCCGTTATGGGTATGTATTTCTACAAACGTGACGTCATGCGCTCTGATTGGTGTTTAATATATCATGGCGGGCGTCCGTATTTTTCAGTTTAATTTTATCAAAATAAATAATAATCTCTTATTTAATAAAAAAATATGAGCATTTTCGAATTCTACGATTAAAATTTCACTAAGCAAATACCATATTTTAGTGATTTTCAATTACTGTCATCATGCCTATTCTTTGGAAGTGAGGCGAAATAACAACCTTCTTATGACAGTCTGTCGTTCTCTCCGCGGGGAGTCGGACGTTATCCAATTGGTAGGTAGCGTACTACGGCTCAGCGTCCCGGACGTCCCCCGCGTCCAGTTGCGTGCGCGTGCGTGCCCTCTGCTGGCGGTGCCGGAGGCGCGCACGGTTGCGCACCGTAGCGCGCCGCTGCCGCGCGCGCTGACTCTGCTCAATACGCTCTTGGCATCGGTGCCTGAATGTGACCTGTTTGCGTGGCGATGGGTAACCGTGTGCCAGGAATGTTTGAGATTTTGTGAGGCGATGGATGATAGGCAATCCTCCGTGTACGTATAATATATATTTATCTACGCACGTATCATTAGTGCTCTAAAATGCGTTCAGAAACCGTAGGAAATGACCAGCATTACTAGAATCGATTTTACTATGAGAATTTTCTTGTCTGTGGTAGTAGGTAAAATCTGTAATGTAATGTCATTACAGTACAGATTTTTGATAAATTTGTATCGTTATGAGTTTAAATTTGGAACAACTGTCAAAACTCAAGTGGGTCTCTATTCTTGTATCCATAGATATTAAAACAGTTATCGATACGAAACGTCAATTCAGTACGTTTTTTAATACAAACCGTACGACATTTGATCTCGAGTGATATGAGCATAGGGACTTCATTCGTTTGTCTATGATTTAAAAAAAAACCATTCGTCCTGACGGATGATCGAATTGCCGCCATTGCTGTTGTCATTTTACTGTTGGTTTTTTGCTGTTACTTACTACTGCTTATGATAATATATGTGTGTAGATAAAGTAGTGTATGCAACTGTACATAATTAGGCCTTAAAACACTCGTGTGATCCTATTATGAAACTCGCTGACGCTCGTTTCATAAAACCACACTCGTATTTTAAGGCCTCTCATTATGGATCAGTCGCATAAACTACTATTGTATGTGCAATGTTATCCTAAAGGTGATACCATTTGTTAGTTGTAAGTTGATTTTACTGTACTGTGTAATTAAGGTCGTGGAAACTAATTAAATAATAAATAAATAAATAAAATAAATGGCAGATTGGCAGTAGACTTGAATTTGAATGTAATCCTAAAGGGAGTGGTGAATTGGGCCATAAACCACAGACGCATCTTTCAGTAAACATCTTGGTGCATTGTGGGATGCGATTTGTCACAAGGGAACAATCCAAAATATCATGCACGTTTCGAAGGTGGGCTAACTGTGAACGGGCAATGCGGCCGGCCGGCCAAGAATTTTATTCAATTCTATAGAGAAAGACAGCATGAACCATCGCGGCAGACAAGCCATTCGATTTAAAACCAATCTCTAATCGGTGCACATGTTAAACTGATAACGTTTGCGTCGGGTGTTAAAAATATACAGTCTTTGAAAAACGATACAACTACCTCAATAAGCACCTAGTTAATCTATTCTCAAATCACGGCAGCGGATCACAATACGAGCGCGGGCTAAGTGAGAGTTTCTAAAGAATACGATACCGCTATCGAAGTGGCATCGCTCACTGACAATGGCGTATAAAAGTGCACAATGCTCAGAGAACGCTCCACTTCACGCAATATCGGATTCCCTCGCCCAAGACATCGTCTTCGCTCCACGGCCTCAACAAAGAAATGGTGCAGTGCAATGCAATGCCCAAACGCGCTAGCTCGGGGCTCGGTTGCCTCTGTAAACACTCGACGGAACCAGCTGAAGGTAAATAATTTTAAACTCGAAATCTTGGTTCTGAGACTCTGAGATTCGTTTCATATTAAAGTTATTTAGGTAGGTATCTGTGTGAGGTCGCAGTGATCGGCACGACCCGTGCAACACCGCGGGATTCCGAGAAGAAATATTAATATGGACATGACATGCATTGATTATAATCCCGTGATCTAGTTCGCAAAAATAACTCTATATTCGCAAAAATAATTTCTAGAGTCGAGTTCCTAAAGGATATCAAACGGAACCCTGTTCTTGAGCTTCCGCTGTCCATCCGGCTGTCTGCGTATCAGCAATAGCTAGACTGTTCAAATTTTCACAGAAGTAGTGCTTCTATTGCTGCTTTAACATACATTCATATAAATAAATCATTAAAAAAAATTAAACAGTGCTCTCATTAATAAAACGTAATTTTATGGCATTTTTTTGCCCGCCCATAACAATCGGTATATGTCTAGAACCGTAATATGTAGACACTTGAAATTTCCGGAGATTATGTGTCACTATAGCCTCTATAATAACGGGTGATAAAAATATAATAATGTTAATATATTAGTAGGGCAGAGTGCCCGAACAAATTGTCGTAAATGTGGACACGCTGGACTATATCATTTTTGTTTCAGGCGCTTATTAGGTCCATAGCTTTAAGTTTTTAATAGGAACCAACCCCTCCTTCGGTCATATTTAGTTTTAAGGCGGCCATTTTAAATAATTGTTAATTTATTAATACCTCGAGTTCTAAGTTACTTCACAAACTTGGTGAAATGAAAAGACACCAAGTTTGTGTGTCCAAGAATGTGGGTTGTCATCACTTAAAAAGTTAGGAAGGAAATCCTAATGCCATTTTTGCGTGGCGGCAAGGGATCTAGTAGCTGCCCTTTGTACCCCGTTTTAACTTTCCGCCCTGTATATATAAAAAACACCAATTTTGTATTTTCAAGTAATTTAGTAACTGAGATATCAGTAAAATACTTATCTAGTTGAATTCCCTGACCTCAAATATGTATATTTAGACACCAAGTTTGTGATTCTAAGTGACTTAGAACTCAAGGTATTAATAAATTAACAATTATGCAAAATGGCCGCCTTAAAACTAGATATGACCGAGGGAGGGGTTGGTTCCTATTAAAAACTTAAAGCTATGGACTTAATAAGTGCCTGAAACAAAAATGGTGCTATTGCCCAGCGTGTCCACATTTACGACAATTTGTTCGAGCACTCTGCCCCTCTATAGTCACTTGGTATATTTTCATCATAACAATTCCTAAATTATATTTATTATAACAGAATACAATCTCATATGACTGACTTTGTCTATATAAAATATTTCCACGACCAATTGTTTTAATAGAAAAGAAGAAAAACTTTAACAGATATAGGTAAGTACAATGTAAATAAAAACAAAGCAATTTATTAGTCTCTTTGGTTTCTACGATTAGTATGACATTCATATACCTAATTTCGCATACCTGACCTTTATTTATTCATATAACCCTTTTTTTTAATAAAACTATAAGAATCGGTAAATATTGAAATAAAAACGATCAGAATATTTTCTTTTCTGCTATGTTCGAATCGAATTTATCGATGTATTTTTGTAAATAATATTTACTCAACAAAATTGTTAAAGAAACTTTTTGGTCAATTTGCAATTCACTGTTGAACTTGCTATCGGTACGAAAAAAGGAAGGTATTTTTCAAATTCCCCTTGTCAATACATGACATGTTGTGTGCCTGACCTCAACTCTTGTGGCACTACCTACCTATACCTACCTACATAATTAGTATAATTATCTCTTATCTCCCCAGTGTCACCCGATGCAAACATATCGACACCTGCAAAAAGTGCGGAATTTAACGAAATAACCCTAAAGACAAGCGTGTTCATTAAGATTTAACCATCTCGCGGTGCGGGAAATGAGTCTGAACCAGGACGCGCTCTGTTTCCTCCGGTGATAACCTATATATATATGTATAAGATCTAACTATCTAACCGTACACAAAACCTTTTTTTTATTTGGAGATCCCTTCACTCCTGACATGTCTGTGAGAAAGGCACATAATACATTTTAGACAACAGACTTGAATCAGGAGAAAGGAGTAGTTACTACTCCTTCCCATATTATTGAAAATATATGCTGGGGGACTAGGCATCACTGTGTGCATAACCGTCAGGCATCACGACTATAACTCGCACCGCAGCTCGCAGTATACAATCATAATAAATAATAATGTATACGATAAATACATGAAATTAAATTCAACCCGAAGTTAAATTATAAATCACGCCGATGTCAGAATCTCGTCTGTATATTAAAACTCACAAGTATGAAATATCAGCAGAAGTTACAAATATACTCAACGGCAGCAAAATGTCGAAAAATGGGAACAGCCGAGTCGAGCGTCTAACTCTCGAATACTTATACGAAAAGTTTTATGCAGTCTTGTTCTTATTCAACCTATCTGTTGGACCGTTTCCGGTTTTAGGTAGTTCTTTAGATTGCGATATATTAAGATTAAGAGGATCTTTATGGGTCGCTTTCCATACAAAAAAATTCAAATGTCGTTTTGTATTACTTAAATATTTTTATCTCCTGATTGTGTAGTGGCCCCGGCGTCGGTTCTTCCCACATTTCAATGTGGACGGAGCCACGGGGTAAAATATAGTTTATATATTAGATATAAATATTCTTTGCACATAATACAGAACACCGCATATTACCTTTACCTAACTGTGGATTATAGAATTAGTAGAGTGTAGTGTAGAGAGATCTTAATTGTGACAATGCCTAACATAGCTAAAGCAAATTGCTCTTATCAATATGACAGGCGCTTGTATATAACAAAACATCATAGGTACTCATAATATTATAACTATATTTCTACATTATTACTTATATTTTCTATAATCCTTATTCCATATTATAATCATATAAGTTATCAGTTTTGAGTAGAATATGTGTTAAGTAAAGTAATCATTAGCCAAGGTTGTTTCTCATAGTATAAAATACTCTTAAGTCGGCACACTTTGAGAGATTTGACGGTTACTCAAGCAAAAAACCGTTTTGAAAAACATTAATTTGAGATTTGAAAAAAAAATACGTTTTTATGGTGGTTTCATTTTAAAATGTTATTCTGTAATCCGAGAAACTTTCCACTCGGAAGTAATTATGTAGTTTTAAATGAAGCATGCATTGTCTTTTTTTGTATGTTTTATCTTAAATGTTTTACTCAGGGCAAATGTAAATGAACCAAAAAAAGAACAAAATATTTATTCATATTTTTTCTGACTTTTTAGAAGCTAGTTCGCTAGATGTCTGATATTTTTTGGATTCTGCCGCTGGGTAACTATTTAATTTATAATATATCCGTTACACAAAAAATAAGCTATGTGGTAAATTAGTTCAAAAATTTTCATTTTTTTCATAAAAGTTGTCAGTTCATTGACTGGACCTAACGTAGGTACTAGCGTAAGCTCGACTGTTTAAATGAACCTTATTTCGTCGATAATGATAGCCAGCAATATGAGAATAAATAAAATCTAGGTACATTTTGTTTTGTCAGGTAAAATCATATCACATCAACTAATAAACGTTCAACCACTTCCAGCTTAGAAAAAGATGGCATAATATTCCATTTGTAAGTAGGTTTAGTGTTTTTGTATCGCTATAATATTATTTTTATGAAAAGATTTTCACGACACGTCAAATTAATCGATTATGTTAATCGATTTACCATTATTTTTGGATACGTCATGACACTCCCCACGAGACTCCGTTTTCATGCTTTGTAAGAATTAACTTAATGGTATATGATAAATAGTCTATGTATAATAGTATTACCATTGATTAATCAAAATCAGTTAAAACTTCGCACTCCCCATGAGACTCCGTTTTCATGCTTTGTAAAAATTTACCTTATTTCGATGGGAATACTGTTAAAAATAATATTTGCAAAGATTATCAGTGTCCCGCTACTCAGAAGTAGAAATGAGAGTACTGTCGATGAAATCAATAATTATCTAAGTATAGCAAGTATTACTAAGAACCTGCAAAATTGTCAAGTGAACACAATTTATACGAAAAAGCGATTATCAAGCGGGTTCTACTATAATAAAATACTACTACATACTCGCTACTTTATATCATCATCACAAGTATCAGCCGAAAGACGTCCACTGCTGGACGTAAATAGTATTTATACTACTTTATATGTATTTAGTTAATTGAAATGTAAAATTGTTAAAAATGATAAGTGAAATATGACATATTTATGCGTTACTGTATTTTATAGCTTAACCCTTCAGCTGTGGCGAAAAAACATGGCCGCTTACCCACGTCTGTGGCACCCTCTGAAGGGCGCTCCACTAACAAGGTTTGTGGAGTGAAGTGATTTGGTAAAATTAAATTTTCTTTAGTTTTTTACACAATCACAGCCAGGATTTTGGATGAAACTCAATATTTATTAAATTATCTAACTGGAACGATATATCATCGTTACATTAAAGTCGTATTAAGGCTATCTACCTGACCTCGTCACCACCTCACCGAAGTTTACGACGTATTTTGGTTATTTTAAATATAATCAATTAGTTTTTTGGGGTGTTAAATTAGCTTAATTTGAAGAAATTTGTGTTATACTTATTCGAAAAACATAAAATGGCAGGCTCGTGAGTATTTTTTTTAAACTAGACCATTTCTAATATTCTACCAAAATAATGCCTACACTCAAAAGTTGCTCGTGTAGGCTTCGATTTACATGCTTATATCTGAAGTGTTTTATACTGTATGTAATCAAATTCATGCCTGAACAATAAATATGGGTCATCAACTAGGTGTAACCGTAGCTTTTTTTATTGTAAGTGCAGCAGGTTTTATCTGAGAGTAAAATGAAAAAAGTATGTCTACTTTCATACAAAATAACCTCTTCCAAACGAGTGCAATTATCACAGCAACTATATGTTTTGAACCAAAAAAGTTAGGTTTCTTAAAATTGCCATTAAGTATACTTTTAATTAAAACTATAATATAACCATCAGTTAAACAAAAATCACATCAAAACATGATTTGAAAACGGTATAAATCAAGGTCATGATTAGTAAAGAGTGCGGATCGTAGTGACGTCACGAGGTATCATGTGGGCATCTCTCGGAGGGAAATTCCCGGTCGGTTAGGTCCCCCTCTGAGGGGTTTGTTGTGATCGTTACCAACTTCAATCGATTTATTTACTTTCGGGCCATTGATAATCCATTGAAGTTCATTTTAAACAAATGTATGATAACTAACGGTAATTTTAATAGCTAATAGTAATATTAAATTATTAGAAAAGCGCTAAAAAACGTGTTGCCAAATTTTGACCATGAGTAGGTATGTCATGTTAGTCACGGTTTTATTACAGTTAACCCGTTGAAATAACACTTGTTTCTATGTAATTCTAAAGATTACTTACATGTCTACAAAAACTGTCCTTCTGGCACTACAATTCAGCACTAAACCCACTAATTTTCACTCGCGAACACCGACCGTGTCAAACGTGCCACTGACTATTTTAGACTAACGACTAAATTGATTTTTTCCTCCATTGGCCTTTGAAGTTTTCGCTTTCTAGCTGTCTCACTGAATTGGCTATACGTTTCAATGGATTAAAGCGAGATCGATACACGAATGCCGGTTTTATTTCTAAGAAAGTAAGCAAGGCCATTGCACCCCTCCGAGGGCCGCTCCACCGACCTGCAGGAAAAAATATGAAGCCCACAGAGGGATGAACACAGCTGAAGGGTTAACAAACATTTCAATATACAATTCAGTTTCAACATACGTAAATATATACATATACATACATAAATTCACGCCTTTATTCCCAAAAGGGGTAGGCAGAGCACATGAAACGTATTTTCCAGCGCCACTTTTAGCATAAATGTGGGTATAAAAAATCGACTAAATGTGATATTGCAGTGATAGGTTGCTAGCCCGTCGCCCACAACAGTTTCAATATCCTATTAATTAAGATGCTCATAATAATTTATACTAAAATTGTATATGTTTGTGAAAATATCGATAGAACTATTGAGCCGATCACACAGCCATTTACGTATTCTTAAACCATGTTTCTACGAAGTCTTTCCTTGTGTGATATGTTTGTGTGCATCAAAATAAGATGTTTTCCTTTTACAAAATGTGTGCGTGTGTAAATAAACAGTTCGTTTTTGCATTAGTGAGTAATCTTTTGCATGTGTTTTTTCAAATTTTCGTATTCATAAATAGTATTAGTAGGATTTACATTTTCGCTTTGTTGGTAAAGTTCAGCACAATTATACTACCGTCGCGATAATCGTGAATAATAAACTGATAGCTAGTAGTAGATTCCTACGATATTAAACGACTTTCATACACGGACGAAGTCGCGGGCAGAAGCTAGTCTATATATATATGTAGAATTGTAGATACTCATGGTCGATAATGACTCACTCAAGGATAACAACGCCTCAGCCCTATTAGGTACAGTTCACGTTTAGTAGCCCGTATAAGCCGACCACGCGTGATTACAAACTTATATAACTACGGGTTATCTTCAGTAGATAATATAGTGCTGATAAAATGCTGATTGAGGACAGTTTACTCGGTGTTTAACGCAGTACAGAACAGACACCTACAATGTTTTTAGTTTCATTCGTAGTAATCAATCTAATATTGGCTTTTATTATATGGGTGTACTTTAAATTATCTTGTGGAATATGTAAAAGCAGCAGACATTTGGTTGGGAAAACAGTTATTGTTACTGGAGGGAATGCTGGTATTGGATTTGAGACAGCGAAGGATTTGGCGGACAGAGGCGCGCGGGTGATTGTGGCGTGCAGGAACGAGGGCCGAGGCATCTCTGCCAGGGACCTGATCACAGCCGCTACCGGGAACTCCGACGTCCACTACCGAAACCTCGACCTCGCATCTCTCAACTCAGTGAGAGAATTTGCTGACAACATACTCAAAACAGAAAAACGGCTTGACGTACTCGTGAATAACGCTGGCTGTTTCGGATCAAAATTCGAATACACCGAAGACGGACTACTCCTCGAAATGCAGAGCAACCATTTTGGACCCTTTTTACTGACCAATCTGCTCCTCCCACTACTGAAGTCTTCAGCGCCCAGTCGCATAGTTAATGTTTCATCGATGGCTCACAAGGGAGGCGTCATTGATTTCAACAACCTTAACTTTGAAAAAGAAACTAAAAAGACCTATGGCAATCTTAAAGTGTATTCCACTACAAAGCTGTGCAACATCTTAATGACAGTGGAACTGGACCGGCAGTTAAAGGGAACGGGTGTTACCGTTAACGCTTTGCATCCAGGGATCGTCGAAACAGGCATTGCAGCTCATAATAAACTCATGACCATGCCTCTATTTTTCATGAAGCCATATTGCAAAACGCCGTGGGAGGGAGCGCAAACCACCATCTATCTAGCCGTGGCACCAGAGCTCGTCGCCACGAGTGGCCGCTATTTTGTAGACTGCAAAGAAGCAAATGCCAGCAAAGAATCTCGAGATGTTGAGTTGGCCCGTAGACTTTGGGAAGAATCGGAAAACATCGTAAAATTAAAAGCGACATAGTTAACAACACTATAGTTGGTACTCAGCAGGATTTGATCACGCAATAATTATGGGACCACGTTTCCTATTTCCGGTTCGTTCAACATAGGTTTGAACAGTACTTGCATGATATAAGTGTGCGTGTTTTTATAGTTTTTCAAGTTTGTTTCAAGTTGAGATCCAGTTTTTGTATTAATTAAAATCTTAATTTGATATTATATTATTATAAAATGTGTATGATTTTAGTTTCACTTCACATGGTTGGCTCTAAAAATATTTTCTTTACAAAAACATGTTACTTATGTGTATGGCCAGAGATATTAATAAAAAATATTGCACCTTTAAGTGAATCTCTTTTACAAAATTATTGAAAAAGTAAAAAAGGTGAATTTCTAAGCTACTTCGACTACGTGGACCCGGATTAAAAGCTATCCTTTATATGAATCCAGGCTACAAACTATCTTAGTGTCATATTTCATCCTAATCTGTTGAGTCGTTTAAGCGTGATTGTGTAACAAACTTTCGCATTTATAATATATGTAGGATTTACTTTTAGAGAGGTAGGGGTAAGGCACGGCGGAATGTCGCCTCACTCATATTTGAAGCAAACAACTGGGGAAGTACGTGCACCCTCACCTGCCAAGCCATGCCAAAAGGCGAGGCGAGGCGTGCGGGCCCCGAGAAGCGTCCCATCAGCGTATATATCGAAACGCTATGCTTGTATACCGTACAGCAGGGGCTCCCAAACTTTTTTTAGGCACGCCCCCCTGCTGCCTAAAATGAAGTTCCGACGCCCCCCTTCGCTTTGATGTAAGGAAACGGAAGTGAACGGGTTAGCTAGCCAAATCATAATCATCTTCCTAGCGTTGCCGTTAGCGCAACGGCTCTTAGGAGTCTAGGGTCAGCTGAGTACCTAATCCCAAAGATCGGCGAGGCACTAGTTTTTGCGAAAGGATTTCCCGAGGCCCCGCGCCCCCCTTTAAATGTGGTCGCGCCCCCCACTTTAAAAACTCCTGCCATACAGGGTATATTGATCAATCGGGACAGTGAGGGACAGTGAGGGAGGGACTAAAAGAGACAAGGGAATTTTCTTTGAGGAGAAAGGAGACCAATTTTAGACCTTTGTATAAGTAGTAACTAAAAGTATGAAATACGGCATTTTCCTGTGATCGTAGAACAATTATTGTTCCTTACACCCAGTATTATTACTTTACGCAAAAAAATGAACTCCGTATTTTAGACATATCTGACCTGGGGGCCTAGACAAAGTGACATTCGCTTGCGCTTCGCCATAGAATCGCTGTATTTTAGACATATCTGACCTGGGGGCCTAGACAAAGTGACATTCGCTTGCGCTTCGCCATAGAATCGCTTTGTGTGCTTCTCTATCACTCTACCATATTAGTGTGACAGTGACAGTTGCGTTTCGTTCGCTACGAAGCGTTAGCGATTGTAACCTTGTCTAGGCCCCCTGGTTCGATTCCCGGCCGTGTATGAGCGTTTTTTGGAAATCTTTGAATGCATTTTTTTACTGGTCTCGTGACTCCTAAGAGTAAGTTTCCTCGTCTCTTTTAGTTTCAGATTTTCCCTCACTGCCCCGTTTGAATAATACATTCTATATAAACACTTGAGTAAGTTAAGGCGAAGGCGTGTAGCATCGATTGTCCCTAAAATTACCTACTACCTACTGTGTGTATATATACTCTAATACACTTAAGTAAAGGTAATTTTTCTATAATTGACACTAAAATTCCATTAATTGGGGCAAAGAAATGTATTTGTATATTGCTTAATGGATTAAAGTGCAAAGGTTTAATAATTTACTTTAAAAACACAGTTTTATCCGACTTCAATTTAGTACTCCGCCAAGCGACCAAAACATTTCCACAATTATTTTCCGATTTACCACATGAACTGATTTCCGAAGCAAATGCGTTGATTATTAGAGAAAAAAACCCAATTTCCATCGCTTCCACAAGGATCACCTTTGGCACTTCATTAGTTGCTGTTTCAACGGAATCTAAGAGCCTGTGACTGTGACGTACTTTTGTAAATCTCACATGAGGAATTCTATGAGTCATCTGTGGTCTTCATTATCAATTCCACTTCACCAAACTTATGATTTCCGGGTGAAAATACACGAGTAATAATAGAAAATACCAAAATCACTACACGCGTGCATAATATAATTGAGGTGTTCCCTTTAATTCCTCATGGATCCCATCAACCGACTGGATTTTTCATAAATGTGGGACCAACCTGGAAGTATACTTACTTACAAAGAAATTTAAATAAATACGAATCGGCTCATCAATTACGGAGTTCCGAGGTAACAAAAATTAAAAAGTTTTTCTTGTAAGTCTGTAAAAATTATCTTTGGCATCGACTGAACTATGAAATTTAGCAAAAGATCATTCCATCTCATTGTTTGTTCATCGATTAAAGTCAAATAAGAATGTATCAGAATAAACCAGAATACGTACCTATAGGGACGAAATATTTAACTAAATTGTTCCCCGTCACACCCCATCGGGACACTGTTCGCGAAGAAGCTCGTCAACGTCGCTAATTAATCAAAAATGGTGAATAAAAACTCCTTCAAAAACGATGAATCAGTTAGTAAAGTATAAAAGGCTAATTAAGGTGTGCTTAAATAAACAGTTATTTCTTGAATTAGTGAGTAATACTTTGCATGTGTTATTTCTTCACCCCCCACAAAATTGGGCTGACTTTTTTGTACTCAAATACGACATATAGGGCTACTCCAGGTATGTATCACACATCATCAGCCTATATACGTCCCACTGCTGGGCACAGGCCTCCTCTCACGTATGAGAGGGAACGGGCAGTAGTCCCCACGCTGGCCCAGGGCGGATTGGGGACTTCACATACACCTTTGAATTTCTTCGCAGATGTATGCAGGTTTCCTCACGATGTTTTTCCTTCACATAAGTTCCGAAAAACTCACGGGTACAAGCCGGGATTCGAGAACCCACGGCCGGCCGCCGTTTGGTAGCCGCATGCCTATCCACTGGGCTATCGTAGCTTTCTAGAGATGAAAAGAAAGAATAGTATAGAAATAAATACGATAATCGTTCAGCGAGGACCATGGTGTCGCTGTATAACCCCGCAGCCCACCTGGCGGATCTTCCAGCTTCCGCCCGCGACTTCGTTTGCGTGGACCCCAGATAAGAATAAGAATACATTTATTGCCCAAACCTTAAATTTAGAGATACAGTGCAGAAGCAGATACTAATAATATATTCTCCACTCGTAGGCAGGAGAACTAGCCTAAATTAATTATCATAAAAAAAAAACACAAGAGAAATTATAAAAATAGCTATCCTGTATAGGATTAATAAATCCAGGCTATAAGCTATCTTCGTGCAAAATTTCATCCAAATCGGTTCAGCCGTTTAAGCGTCATTGAGTAACAAACATCTAAACATCCAAACATCCAAACTTTCGCATTCATAGTATTAGTAGGATTTATATTTTCATTTTATTGGTAAACTTCATCACAATTATAACACCGTCGCGAAAATCGTGAATATTAAAACCTTATTCATCAAACTTAGTTCTTTGATAGCAATAGGATAGTATGATTATTATTATTTTGATATTGTTATATATTGTGTAGTGTAATTTTGACTTTGTGTAATTGATTAATTTATGCACCTATGTAAGGTCTCTCCACGAAAATAAGTGGTCGACACATTAAAAAAATAAAATTAAAAAAAAAGACTGTCATCTGTCACTTTCACATTTCGAAAGCGGGAAATATAAGTATTCTTTTTCGACTACTTTCAATTCTTCAATTTATAATTATAATAAAATGACCTACAATGAAATACAATTACAATCAAAATACTGGAATATCACAAGTTAAGTTAGCGAAATTATTGAATATTCCTAAATCAACTGTTCAAAAGGTATTGGCTAATTGTCAGTCGAGGTTGACGGTTGAAAGAAAGAAAGGTTCGGGTAGAAAACGCGGTCCTATTGACAAAAGTAAGGCAAGGAAAGTCATCGAGCACTTAAAATAAAAACCCAACACTTTCAGTCCGGGATGTCGCCAGCTAGATAAAAAGAAATTTCTAGTGTGGCAAGGCATCTGTTCGTGTGGTCAAAAAGCAAATCATTTGTTACAACTGGCACCATCAACCAAGTCGTTTACATGAAGGAATGTTTGAAAAAACGTTTATTGCCGTTTATAAGAAACCATACGCAGTCCGTCATATTCTGGCCTGATTTAGCTAGTTCGCATTATGCTAAGTCGGTAATGGATTGGTATAATGAAAATAATGTGTCTGTCGTACCGAAATTAGCAAATCCTGCAAACTTCCCAGAACTACGGCCTGTCGAGCGTTTCTGGGCAATAATTAAAAGAAAACTAAAGAAACGTGGTAAAATAGCTACAAATGAACAAAAGTTTAAAAAAAATGTGAACTTGTAAAAAGGTCACCGAAGTAGATGTACAGAAATAGATGGAAGGTGTGAGAAGAAATGTCAGGGCATTTTATCATCTTAATGTGTTGAGCAAATCATTGTTTACATGTTACAGAAAACTAATAAAACTGTGATGTAAATGTAAACTTAAGTTGTTTTCATTACTTTTGAAACCTTATTTGTCGTTAGAACGCTGACCACTTTTTTTCGTGGACAGACTTTAATGAAACTCCAGACATTTGCATGCCTGCATGTGGGCTAAATACACTGTGCTGTGAAATCTTATTGACATCTGTATTATATACCTACTGTATTCTGGCAAATACATGATATTGATTGATTGATTGAAATACCTGCTACAGTCTTTCAAGCGAGTCGTGTCCCTGGAAATTTTGCAAATCCTACTAATATTATGAATGCTAAATTTTGGACCACAATCACGCAAAAAACAGATAAATGGATTAAAATGAATTTTGGTATACATATGGTGTATAAACTAGATTAACATACGAGTACATAATACTTTTTACTCTGGGAATCATCGTCTAAAGAGGCGAAATAGGTAGCGAAAGTTTGTAAGGAGTTACGATATTAAACGAGTTCCACGCGGACGAAGTCGTGGGCAGAAGCTTGTCTATATATATGTAGAATTGTAGATACCCATGGTCGATAATGACTCACTCAAGGATAACAACGGCTCAGCCCTATTAGGTACAGTTCACGTTTAGTAGCCCGTATAAGCCGACCACGCGTGATTACAAACTTATATAACTACGGTTTATCTTCAGTAGATAATATAGTGCTGATAAAATGCTGATTGAGGACAGTTTACTCGGTGTTTAACGCAGTACAGAACAGACACCTACAATGTTTTTAGTTTCATTCGTAGTAATCAATCTAATATTGGCTTTTATTATATGGGTGTACTTTAAATTATCTTGTGGAATATGTAAAAGCAGCAGACATTTGGTTGGGAAAACAGTTATTGTTACTGGAGGGAATGCTGGTATTGGATTTGAGACAGCGAAGGATTTGGCGGAGAGAGGCGCGCGGGTGATTGTGGCGTGCAGGAACGAGGGCCGAGGCATCTCTGCCAGGGACCTGATCACAGCCGCTACCGGGAACTCCGACGTCCACTACCGAAACCTCGACCTCGCATCTCTCAACTCAGTCAGAGAATTTGCTGACAACATACTCAAAACAGAAAAACGGCTTGACGTACTCGTGAATAACGCTGGCTGTTTGGGATCAAAATTCGAATACACCGAAGATGGACTACTCCTCGAAATGCAGAGCAACCATTTTGGACCCTTTTTACTGACCAATCTGCTCCTCCCACTACTGAAGTCTTCAGCGCCCAGTCGCATAGTTAATGTTTCATCGATGGCTCACAAGGGAGGCGTCATTGATTTCAACAACCTTAACTTTGAAAAAGAAACTAAAAAGACCTATGGCAATCTTAAAGTGTATTCCACTACAAAGCTGTGCAACATCTTAATGACAGTGGAACTGGACCGGCAGTTAAAAGGAACGGGTGTTACAGTTAACGCTTTGCATCCAGGGCTCATCGCAACAGGCATTATAGATAATGATAAACTGATGACCATGTATCTATTTTTAATGAAGCCATATTGCAAAACGCCGTGGGAGGGAGCGCAAACCACCATCTATCTAGCCGTGGCACCAGAGCTCGTCGCCACGAGTGGCCGCTATTTTATGGACTGCAAAGAAGCAAATGCCACCAAAGACGCTCGAGATGTTGAGTTGGCCCGAAGACTTTGGGATGAATCGGAAAAAATGGTAAACTTAAAAGCGACATAAATTAACAACACAATGGATGGTACTTAGCAAGATTTGATCACGCAATAATTATGGGACTACGTTTTGTATGTGACGAGAACAATATTTATTTGCTATTCCGCTATTGCTTGCGCCACGTCCACTGAGCGTTTGCGGTGGACGCCAGTGGACGTGGCGCAGGTAACATCTCCTGCCAGCCTCTCCTGATGATGCCTCGCTGAGAGGCGAAACACGTGTCGAGGTTTTTGTCACTATTGGTGGTGGTTTGCTGTAAGTTTATGCATGTTTATACGGAAATAGTTGCATCTTCACCACCTTTTTTAGCGGAATAGCAAAGAAACATTGTTTTCGTTGACTTATTTCAATAAAATTCATGTCGTGGCTTTTTATTTCGAGTTTTTTTTATACATTTATTTTTACTTGTAATAATATTTATTCCGCATAAAATTATTTCAATTGGTTATATTTCGTAATCGAAACTAAACGCAATCACGTCAGTCGGCTCACTCTGCGAGATTATAGATATGTGGGTAGTTTCAGATATGAAATTGTTTATCTGGACGAATGGTTGGTCGTATGAAGTGATTTAATTACTTGTGTATATTATTGCATTGTCTCTACAGACTTATGTCTGTTTCATTTTTGTTTTTTTTTTTATTCTTTTAATCAATATATAAATCCTGCTCCTGCATTAGAGTGTTTTTTTTGTAATAAACGATTTACACCAGTTTTTCTTAGTTTTATTATACATACATATTATACATTTCATCATTTGTCATGATAATCAGAGCTCGCGTGCCGTCTTGTTGTAGCCGTGCAGCGAGTCGACGCCACCCCGCTACGCGGGGTGTCTATTTCTGGTCTGACGGACACAAGTGAACCCTAACCTAACCGACTTAAAACAGATTTCGCTTATGACAAGCCATTTTTGTCCGGCCTGATATTTTTTTGTTATAAACGATTTACACCAATGATTCTTAGTTTTATTGTACATACATACATATTATACATATTTGTATGTCACACAATTAACTAGGTACTTACATAATAATAATTTGAATAATGTATAAATGTGCAGTAGGACATATAAAATTGTATTAAAGTAATAAGTCGAAAAAATGAATTGCAATGTTATGTAGTTGTGCCAATTAATATAATTTGAAACAAATGAGCGATTAAGTAATATTCGTTGAATAGTATTTCTACGTAGTAAGATAAATTTAAATGAATAGTAGTTGAAGTAAAATAACGCCAAATAATATTACTAGTACAAAAGTTTCGATGAATCGTTGTCGATGAAATAATATTCGATGAAAAGATTGTCGACAAAACAAGGGTACACCCGTCTTGAGACACTGCGGCATATTGGACGAAAAGATGTGCCGTAGCCTCCCGAACGCTGTCCAGCTGAGTAGGATTCGACGATTGACTTCTTTCTCGAAGTTGGACCTACCTAACTGGATAGTCTGTCCTAGGTATACATAATCGTCTACATTTTCGAGCGTAAAGTGTCCGATTGTAATGGGAGTTGGTATTACATGGGCACTTGACATGATCTTCGTCTTATCCATGTTCATTCTTAGACCAACTCGCTCGGAAGATTTACTGAGGTCATCGAGCATCGTACTTAAGTCCTACATAGTCTCAGCCAAGACTACTATATCGTCAGCAAACCGAAGGTGAGTGATGTACTCGCCGGTTCATGTTGATGCCTAGCCTACTCCAGTCCAGAGTTTTGAAAACGTCCTCCAGTGCAGCGGTGAACAGTTTTGGAGAAATAACATCTCCTTGCCTAACTCCCCGCTGCAGCAGAATAGGTTTCGAGTTCTGGGCCTGGAGTCGAACTGACATAGTGGCGTTCTCGTACAAACATTTCAGCACTTCGATATAGCGATAGTCAACTTGGCACCGCTGGAGAGACTGTAGTACGGCCCAGGTTTCGATCACATCGAAGGCTTTCTCGTAGTCCACGAACGCTAGGCAGAGGGGCAGGTTATACTCCTCGGTCTTCTGTATAACCTGACGGAGCGTGTGGATGTGGTCTACTGTACTTAAGCCTCTTCGGAAACCGGCTTGTTCGGGGGGCTGGAAGTCATCTAGTCTGCGTACGAGACGATTTGTAACTGTAGTGGATGTAACTAAAACACTATGTTTTTACTGGAAATATGTATTCAACAAAAATTGTGTTGTCTTTTTTACAGCTTTTTTATTATAAGTCAAATTTGAAAATCAACGAAAAAGGTTCGAATACGGAACATTCTCGCCCTTTTTTAACAAAAAGTTATATTATAATATAAAAAAAACAATTTTTAATTAACTGGCAACAAAATCACCTTATGTATTGGTCTAAGAAAAACACCTTTTTGAGTCTTAATTTGAGCTGACCGTACATAATTGTCAGAGGAATTTTTGTTGACAGATATAATTTTACCGAGGGGCCAACAAGCAGGTGGAGTAGCTTCGTCCTTTAATAAAACTATTTGTCCAATTTGTACATTGGCTTTTCTCAGCAGCCACTTGCTTCTTGGTTGTAGTTCACTTAAATAGTTATTATAAAATTGAACCCAAAACTTTTGTTTCATTTGAGTCATTATTTGAAACATATTTAGTCTATTTTCTACTCTATTCACTAGACTAGGCTCTGGTAGATCTGAGATCGGCGACCCAATCAAAAAATGAGAAGGCGTCAAACAAACAACATCATCATTGTATGCTATATCGAATACAGAACATAAAGGTCTCGAGTACAGTATGCCTTCAATCTGAACTAAAACAGTGTAGAAAAACTCATAAGTTAATCTGACGTTACCTAAATATCTTTTAAGTAATCCTTTGACAGATTTTATTCCAGCCTCGTAAATTCCACCCATGTGGCTGGCAAGAGGAATGGTAAATTTCCACAGCGTGTCCTGTTGGCTCGTAATGGACCAAAAATGTAGAGGATGTAACTAAAACACTATGTTTTTACTGGAAATATGTATTCAGCAAAAATTGTGTTGTCTTTTTATTATAAGTCAAATTTGAAAATCAACGAAATAGGTTCGAATACGGAACAGTAATGACCCTAACAGCTTATAGACATGGCTCAGAAGTGAGATGGGTCTGTAATTCTTCAGCAGGGTGTTGTCACCCTTTTTGAAGAACAGCACCACCACTCCTCCGTTCCATGCCTTTGGAGTTCTCCCTTCCAGTAAGACGGAATCGAACAGCTTCTAAAGGGCCGCAAGGACCGGTTTTCCACCCGCCTTCAGGAGTTCGGCTGTTATTCAATCTTCACTGGGTGCCTTGTTGTTCTTGAGCTGTTTTAGAGCCATCACAATCTCGTACAGGCTGATGTCCATTGTCCGGGATGTCGTCATTTATAATATACGTAGGATTTACTTTTAGAGAGTTATAGGGTACGGCGGAATGTCGGCTCGCTCATATTTGAAGCAAACAACTGGGATAGGACCTGCACCCTCACCTGCAACTTACACAAGACCGCAGCCAATACTTGCTTACTTTGCTACTTGCTCTGTTGGCACCTCGGTGTTGCGTTCCTGGTCGTCAGTGAGGTCCAGAGGATGCACTGTGTTGAGAGTGTGCTGTCTTTAGGTTGCCACAATCAGTTTAGGGGTCCGCGAAATAGCGAATGAGTGTTTATATAAGAGTGCCCTGGAGTTACCCTAATACCTACCTAATTTAAGGGTTATTTTGCAAATAGGGTACGTACCTACTCTCATTGAGACACCCCTTACATGTCTCTAGCTCTTGGCACAACCAATCCTCTCATCGAGGGTCAGCATCGCGTTTTTTACTCGTCTAGAGTCGCAAGCGTCCATAAGCTACGGTATCTGCTTACAATCGTGCAGGCCATGGTTGTTTGCCGCCGTGGTGGTATTTCAAAAAAGGAAAGACATGCACAACTGCAATATGCGAATTAAAGAAAAAACCGGCCAAATGCGAGTCGGGCTCGCGCACGGAGGGTTCCGGACCATTATCTCGCTATGCTATCTATAAAAACGGTAGAAAAACACGTTTGTTGTATGGGATTTTGTTTCTAGTGATTGTTGTTATAGCGGCAACAGAAATACATCATCTTTGAAAATTTCAACTGTCTAGATATCGCGGTTCTTGAGATACAGCCTGGTGACAGACAGACGGACGGACAGACGGACGGACAGACGGACAGACAGCGAAGTCCCGTTCTTACCCTTTGGGTACGGAACCCAAAAAATTGTGCATGCCTAAGTCTAGAACAAAGACATATTTCAATCAAACAGAGCATTCCTATAGCCACTAGGTAGTACAACTTACTTCCTACAGCAATAACTTGCTTATCACTTCGGGAATTTAAACACAAAATTAAGAATTTCCTGGAAGCAAACCCAATGTACCTACTCTTTAAAAGAATATGAAGGTTTAATAATAAAGAAGGAGTCACACAGTCACATTGAATGTATGACGTGCTAAATGCTTAGAGCATTAAACCAACCGGAGTGGCCATGAGTCATTTTCTATACACAAAAAGTACCGATTTTTGCGAGGGAGAGGAACGTCAAATGTATGCGTAACGTGAAAATAGCTACGTCAGATAAACGTCAGTCCATACAATGTGTATAGTGGGTGACAGACGGGCGAGTAAGTTCGCGTACTTACGGCTCGACGACTTTACTCGCCTGTGTGTCATCGTAAGTACGCGTACTTTAAAACCGCCGAGCCAGTTTTTCGACGATCCAACAGGTTTGAATTTTGCTCGTAGTCCGCCTGTCTGTCACTACCGCGAGCCGCGAGCCCCCATTTTGTTTAGTGCAGTTAGGGTGAGGATCGTGTGTCACTGACGCCGAGCCGAGTAAGTTCGCGACTAAAGCTCGAACGTCTGTCGCTGACGTCGAGCCGTGTAAGTTCGCGACTTTTAAACTCGCGATTTTAAAGCTCGTACGTCTGTCACCCACTTATGACCACTGGCCATATACTTTTAACAGAGGGGAACGCCTGTCAATGGCCACTCCGGTTGGTTGAATGCTCTAAGTGCTAAATGTAATGTATATTACATTGTCAATAAACATTATCTCTATCATTCTTCTTCTTCTTCTTTCTCTTTCCCTTATCCCATCTACTTGGGGTCGGGTCTCCTTGATCGCGTGCGCCAGACATTTCTGTTCTGGGTTGTCATTTTATCAAGATTTGCGGCTTCTAAGGTCTTCTTGATACTAGTCCACCATGTGGATTTCGGTCGTCCTCTTCCTCGGTGGTTCTCGGGTAAGCCTAGCGCTAGATTTACGGCAAAGTCTTCCTCTCTCCTCATGATATGACCATACCAGCGCAGTTGACGTTCAGCCAGTTTCTCCGTGACAGGAGCCACTCCGAAGAATTATCTCTATCATTATCATTAACATTATAGGTACTTACTTACCTACAAGAGCACACACTGACATACTTTTTAGGGCTCCGTAGTCAACAAGGAACCCATAGGGGTTCCGCAATGTCCGTCTGTCTGTCCGTCTGCGGCTTTGCTTAGTGACACTTAAATACCAAAACGCTGTACTTATTTCGGCATAGGTATCACGCTGACAAAACCGTAGAAAAAAACTTGTTTTTTTTTGTGTAAGTCGGTATGTATTTTTTCTCTTTAAAGCCATAGTTTGGGGCATCGTTTGATAGCTGGTTCAAAAATTACTTCGTGGCAGTAGTGTACCTACATATAATGAAACTATCACGGCCAATTACACACAAGTACGCGCATGTCGATGTAACAAAGACAGACATGCAACTACGAAACCCTACACTGCGCGTGGCCCGACACGCACTGACCCGATTTTTCCAATTTAAACTACTATTAAGATTAGGTATTAACTTGTGGAATATGCGAAGAGAATAGATACTTAAAAAATATATCAAATATGGATCGGACTACACTCATCATCCTCCTAGCGTTATTCCCAGTAATGCCCCTAAAGGAGCCCGGGGTCCGCTTTGACACCTAATCCCAGGATTTGGCATAGGCACTAGTTTTACGAAAGCGACTGCCATCTGACCTTCCAACCCACAGGGAAAACTAGACCTTATTGGGATTAGACCGGTTTCCTCACGATGTTTTCCTTCACCGAAAAGCTAACGGTAAATATTCCGTACATAAGTTCCGAAAAACTCATTGGTACGAGCCGGGATTCGAACCCACGACCGCCGCTTGACAGCCGCATGCCTGAACCACTAGGCTACCGTAGCTCTACATCTCTACATGGATCGGACTACACTAATAATACTAATATATTTACTAGACTACTTATTAAGTGTCGAAATATCATTAACTATTCTCCTACAAAAGTTTGTGGTCCGTAAAAGGCGCCTGCGATATTTAAATAGTAGTCATTGGTAAAACGGGAAACTTACGGAATAATAAATCAAAGGGAATTAGGTACCAAACCACGTTTCAAGAGCGGCGATGGTTTCCGAGTGTAAATACACGAGTTATAATAATAGAACATACCAAAATCACCACACGCGTGCCTAATATAATTGAAGAGTTCCCTCAATTCCTCATGGATGCTATAATCCAACTGGATTTTTGATAAAAATGGGACCAACCTGAAAGCATAATACTTATAAATAAAAAAATTATTATAATGAATCGGCTCATCAATGACGGAGTTCTGATCTGAGGTAACAAAACATTTAAAAAAAATTTTTTGAAGTCGGTAAAAAATATCTTTGACATCGACTGCACAATGAAATTTAGCAAAAGATCATTCCATCTCATTGTTCGTGCATCGATTAACGCCAAGTAAGAATGTATCAGAATACGTATAGGGACGAATTGTTCCCCGTCACACCCCATCGGGATACTGTTCGCGAAGAAGCCCGTCAACGTCGCTAATTAATTTCCTCTCCGGTCTTCACTTCAGGGGCGATAATAAAAACTCCTTCAAAAACGATGAATAAGTTAGTGAAGTATAAAAGGCTAATTTAGGTGTGCTTGGCTAATTACCTGTCAGGTAATCGAGTTGTGAGGCAACTAAGCAGGGGTTCAGGGCCCGTTAAAGTCGTATTATTGTTCAACTTTGGAGCTCGTAACTCGGGAGCAGCAATTACTGGCCGTAAGTGGCCATTTTGAATGGCTGACTGTATTTTGCGCTTACCTACGGCATATAAGTACTACCCATAAAAAAACATTCCATGTAATAAAGAGGCCAAGTCTCGAAACTCTTCCACCGTAAAAAGTTGTGAGATATTTCGTAGAGTCAAGTCGCAGGCTTACTTATTAATCTTATCACTTATTAATCTTTATTTGCTTGCTCAATAAAATTCTGTAACTTGGCAATCAGAAATATAAAGCAGTTGGTGTATCTAGAAAACTGGACTGAAATCGCATTTTTTTTCGTTTTCCCTTGATTTATACGCTAAAAACTAATTGTATTCTAAATTACAAGTTTCTATTTATGCTAGTAGTGCCTTAGACTTTTGATGATAACTCAACGAGTCAGTGACAAAATTAAGGAACTTTGAGTAGTGATAATTCTGAAAGTACTGGTTCAAATTAATTTTACTCTTTACATTTTTATTGTTAATACAATGCGTGCTTGGTTTCTGAAAATTCAGGCTTCTAGTTTTCTCCACAGCGAAAGGGGGTCGAAAATGGCCTGAACTGCTTCGAGAAAAGGATGGTACGGCCGTGTTGTTTTGCTCAACTTGGCGGGGGCACTGCCGTGCCCCCAGATTAGCTGGTACTGGAAGTAAATCTTGTGGCACACTACTTCGCGTGCTATACAATCGTCCGATGGAATCGAAGGCCTCCTGGTAGTAGAACGCGAAGGAGAGGGACACGTTATACTCCTCAGTCCATGAACTTATACCTACATCTTCCCCATAAATGTGATCAACCTGCATTCTTTAGATAAAACCTCTATAGATAGGTAGTGCGATAAAACACATACCACAATACTACTTGTACATGAACATGACATACACTAACCCATATAAATCCATACACTTATCGACATAGTTTAGGTATAGTATAATGCAAGTTTAGGAAGAAATAATTTTTTTTGGTATGTATATTGTGTAATTTATGTACGTAAACAAAGCTATCGTGACGTTGCTGTATAACGTAACACGACATAATGGCAGGCGACACCTCTGATTACAGCTCCACTTGACCTACAGTTCAGCGCTGTTAATTAGTTGCTTTGCCTACGTATATTTATTTATTTACGTACCTAACGAAATTAAGGTGATCCAGAATCACACGTCGCGCGTTTCCTCCCCAAGCCCTCGTTGTAATGACATCGTTTGATGTGATCTGATGTGTCAAATTGCCGGCCTCTAAATGGAAGCGGAGACCTCTTCAATGACTCAGACTTCAGTAAAACGTCAAATAGTAAGCTGGGTTAATACAGTTTCAGTCTCAAAGGAAATTTAACACATGTTCATAATAATTGCCACTTTGAAATAACTACGTCCTAGTTGCTCCGAGATTGGCGAGTGAAGCGTTGACTACCTATTTCGTGAAATGAAAATACCTAAAATAGGTACCTACAACCTACTTCTAGTTAAAATACTTCTAGACTTCTAGATCTACTGTAATATTTGATGTGGCAATGTTCCGCTTATCGTCATTTATTGTGAAATCAAATCGTAAACGTAACGTTTACATTTTAGTTCATATTTCTTAAATTTTTAGTTTTATAATAAGATATTACATTTTAGTATTTTTTACTGAAAAGATAGCAAGACTAATTCAAAATAATGCTCTAAAAAATACAAATTTCGTTTTTTTTAAACCGCTCGCTTGCGCTAGAGAACAAAAAAATGGTATTGACTTTTCCTATAGCCCGTAAAAATCAGTTTTTTCGAAGTCAGGTAAAGTATCGTAATGTATCTCGTGTATTGTGTGTCGATCGTTTTTATCAAAGAGGTGTGTGTGTTTTTATCATGACGAAAATAAACTCGTTATGTATATGTCAACGTTTAGTTTATATAATGAACACACTTGTTTTAGAGTATTTTCGCACCATTATTATTAGTTTCAATACATTCAGTCGCCGCGCCGCCATAATAATTGAATGGCGTTCGTTATGTAACCTTGCCACTGGCAGCGGCGCGGCGTCTGCGCGTACGCACGATCAATTGAGTAGCGAGTTTAGGATCGACCAAAATACAGCAGTGACATTATTTTTGTTAAGACGACACAAACCGTGGAAACAATTAGTAGCAGTTAGTTCTCGTACTTCGCGGCCATCGCTAGTTCACTATCCTGTAATTCACACGTTATAACCAATGAACAAATTTGACTATAGTTCCGCAATGATTTGGACAATATTAGCTATAACAACCCTAACGGTCGTCACTGTAAAAGTGTTCCAAAGGCTGACATGTGGCGTATGCCAGTCCAGTGCGCGTTTAGACGGTAAAGTGGCGGTGGTGACTGGAGGGACAAGTGGAATCGGACTGGAAACTGCGCGGGGTCTGGCCGAGCGCGGCGCTAGAGTCATCATCACCAGCAAGAGCGCCCGGCTGGGAGCCGCTGCTGTTGAAGAAATCATCCAAACTACCGGGAACACCAACATCTCCAGCCGACCCCTTGACTTATCCTCCCTCCACTCCGTACGGCAGTTCACCAAACTCTTTACAAGGTCGGAGAAACGCCTTGACATACTAATCAACAATGCCAGCGCATTCGGCATTGGCAATCACATCACGAAAGACGGACTGCACGTGGGAATGCAAGTGAACTACTTCGGACCTTTTCTCCTGACGTGTCTTCTATTGCCTCTTCTGAAATCATCGGCCCCTAGCCGCATCATTAATGTGTCATCTATTAAACACAATTACGCTGAAATGGATTTTGACAATCTTAATATGGAACGATATTGGAGTGACCATTTAGTCTATGCGAATAGTAAATTATACCTCATTATGATGACCATAGAATTAAGTCGAAAATTAAAAGATACTGGTATTACCGTGAACGCTTTACATCCAGGAGTTTCTTCAAATGATATGTTAAGCAGTATACCTAATGATGCTGTTAGGAAGGTCGTAGAAAAAAGTGTAGGGTTTATGTATCAGAATGCTCGGGAAGCGTCGCAAACTACTCTGCATTTGGCGGTAGCCCCTGAGTTACGAACTGTAACTGGACAATATTTTAGCAATTGCCGTAAAACAAAACCTTCCAAAGTGTCACAGGACCCGTTGTTAACTAAACGGTTATGGGACGAAACTGAAAGAATAGTTAATTATTCAGTGTCTAAAAGTTTAAAGTGAATTTTAACTTTGTTGTTGAAGTAGGTACATAGTTTGATAATACACAAATGCCAAGCAGTAAACGTTAAGTTATAAATGGATAAGGTAACTTTATTTCCTTGTTAACTTCCTGTATTTGAAGATATGAGTTTTTTATCCTGAGTTGTGTTAAAAAAAACTTTCAAATAAATTAGTCCATTTATCGATGTTAACTTATTGTACGTTGTATGTTTAAAAGTTTCTTTTGATAACCAGTTAAAGTTTTTTAGGGGAACATCAGTGTCACAAAATCAGCCAAATGCAAATGTACTATAACAGAAACATCATCTTTAAATAAATCTTTAAATCAATGCCTAATTTATATTGTTATTGTATTCATAGTACTTTGTTGTTAATTGAATAAAATATATGCATTTAGTCTTGTCTATCTATTCTATATATATAAAAAGAGACTAATCATCAACGCACAGCCGAAACTACTGGGACTAGAAACTTGTTTACACCAGAACTTCCTTTTATGACGTACCTAAGCAAGGGATAAGACGGGATTTTCGGAATTTCCATCTCTAAGGGGATTAAGTAGGGGTGTAAAGTATGTATGGGAGACTTTTTTTTAGCTAGACTACAAAGTTTCAGCTTTAAAGACAGAAAGATTACTTATTAAAATTATATAACTTTGAAAAAAAAGCACTTAACTAAATTTCCACCCAGAAAGTAATTTTTGAAGTAAGGGAATTTTTCGGTCATACCATACTACATATACTATACGGTAAGCCATTTATTAGTCAAAATACTTTATCCAACAGCTAGCAGAAAAGTAGGTTTTCCAGTAAAATCTCGAATCAAGCTTGTACATAGCGGTACTCCAAAAAAAGGATGAAAATCGGAACGATAAATTTTTAGGCCATACGAATCAATTTGAACCATAGCACGAAAAAAAAACTAAAAAGGCGAAGACATCTTTTTTCCATGGATATTTAAAAAAAACTTGAGAAACCTATCATGTGTGGTATCTAACAAAAGGGCATCTATCTAAGCCGATTCTAAAAATATATCACATCATTATATTTCAGTCACTTGTTTTAAATAAAAATAAAAATCATTTTAAAAACATACCATGTTTGGGCTCCTCCAGATATGTAACGGTTGAATAATCATTTGAAGGGATGGAGAGTGACATAGGATAGTTTTTATCCCCATGATTTCCGGGGTGAAATGGGGGGGGGGGGGGGGTAAAAGTAAAAGGGTAAAAGAGCTGCGATATAAACGAGTTCCACGCGGACGGAGTCGCGGGCAGAAAATAGTAATAAATAAAATACAAAAAAACTATCTACCTTAAAACCAAGCTAATTTTCAATTTGATACAAGAGTTGTTCTTGTCGTCTTGTTCGCGTGGCGTATATAAAGTTAAGCAAAATAATGTGTTATTACAGAAACAAGTAAAAAAATAACGTCGCTGCGCTTGTAAAATCCGACATGTAAAAAAATCTAACTTTCCAGGAGACAAAAAAAACATGTTTGTTTTGTAACCAGGGTCAAAACTTTAAAATGAAGTATGCCGAAAATTCAATTTATTACTGAGACGTTGCATAATTTGAGGTTTAAAAAAAATACTCATGTTTCTAGGAGATACAATTTTTTTTGTATTGGCATATGGTGGTTTTTAAATGTGTCATTTTAACCCTCTACTTATGTAATTTTGTGGCACTAAACGGATTATTGCTCCTGTGATATACTTTTACAGTCTCATATAGCACAAATCGGATTTTATTACGCAAGGAAATGAACAATAAAGTTGATATTTTGTGTAAATATTTTTATTTACGCATAAAAAATATGCGTTTTTGTCAATAATAGAAACATTTCTTATGAACTACGGTGATTAAATTTAAAATTGTGTATTTAACAATGTCATAGAAAGCATGGTAATCACGATGCATGAAAGGATTAAGTGACTGTAAGCTATTAAACTTACTTTTTTCAATTTTCACTGTACTTAATAGTGAAAGAAAAGCAGAATCCGCCATGGAAGCTCAGTCCCTGCATAATTACAGGGACTGAGCTTCCATGGCGGATTCTGCTTTTCTTCTGTGAGGGATCAGGGTCCATTCCTGATTAGTTAATCGTAACTTGTAATAAGTTTCTATAAAGCAGTGATCTTATGTCGTTGACTGTAGGATCACCCGTTTTTTTACCAGGCCGTATTGACGTGTAATTACTCGGAAGACTTTCAAAATCCTTAAAGAATGTGTAGTCCAACTGTTGTATATGATATGGCTGTGTTCGTCTTGCTTTTCGCATGCTGTTAATATAATCTACGGGTGCATATATTGGTGGTTTAAAACACTTTTCCAAAGTGGAGTGCACACTATCAACCTCCATCATTGTGTGTCCTTTTTCCAAAATGATTTGCTGTATTTCAATTGTTTTTTTGGACATATCTGCCAATGCGCTGGACAATACCTTGTTACGATTTTGGTAACCACATCCATCTGATATCAATGTAAATTTTGTATAAGAGTGCGTGCGTTTTTAAAATTATGCGAATTTTCTATGAATGATGTTATACATGAAACAAATTCATTAGCTGTAACACCACCATCACCTTCGTGCCACACATACAGATCTATCTATGTATATCTGAGTGTATATGTATCTGTGTGTATCTTTTATATTTAAGATTAGTAGTTAAGTTTGTGATTAAACCCATAATTTTTATTATTGAAATAAACAGTTCAAATTTTTTTTTTTTTACATCTTTCTTATTATTTACGTAGACTGTAAAAATATGCAGCTATAGTTTCTGTTTGTAGTACTGTGAGGATACTAACAGTTTAGGACGTAACTGAACACTTTGCAAATCCATTGTACATACTAAATGTTCGTTCGACGCAAATGCTATGGCTTGGTTTTTTGATTCACGAGCCTCATCTTTTTTGACTAAATGTGACTGATAGGCATCTACGTCCAAATTTCCTTCTTAGTATGATATACATGTGTCGCTCTGATCCTTCCGTGGCTTATAAATGGAAATTTTATTAATTTCCAATATTTCAAATCTTTTTTCTTTGTACGAAAGGCAAAAACTTTGTTTTGCACCAAGCAACATACTCAACATGCATTTGAACTGTTGAGTGTAAGGCTTCATCAACGTAAATTCTGGACGAAGAGGAACGGCAATAATGACTTGGTACTTTAGCTAACTGATTTAGCCATTCTACAAACGAAAATGATTTGTATGTTTTGGCAGCCGGTTCTAAGGTGTCGGAAGCATTCACTATATAAGGTTCAGTTTGGATAGGTTCAGATGATGTATCAATCTTGGTTTAAATACATTCAGTAAAACTGTCTTTTTTTAATTCTAGGGTGGCCAAAAACAGTTATCTGCTAACCTTCACTTTAACGCCATTATCTTTTGGCAAAAAGCAGTCATATCCAGCGGCGCGCCTTCCTCTATTTCCACCGTTCTCAGGCTCCGTGGTTGTTTTGCGTCTTTTAATGATATGTCTTACTGTAACGGAACCCAGGGCATACGCTTTTTTAGCTTCCCAAGTTGAGAGAGACCAAAAGTAATTAAAAACGTCTCTTCTTGCTTCTTCGTTAACTGAACCGCACAGAAACGACCTGTCCGAGACTTCTATAGATTCATGATTACAAGGCACTGGTTTCATTTGTCGTTGAGATTTGTTTACTTCAGTAACAGCATTGTTAGCCCTAACAAGTCCATGGTATTCTTTGCCATGAAGCCGTAAAGAGTTATTGCATGCTCGCTTGTTTTAATAACGGGAATGGGAACAATGCTGCTGCCCTGTATGTCGTCTATATTACCACATAAATTATTTTCAAAAAGTCCCGTTTCCGGGTTCAGCATCAGACTATTAGTATGAGATGGGCTTCTAGAAGTTTCAATTTGTGATGTTTCATTTTATTCTGCTAAAAACGTAGAACAGCCGAGAGGCGTGAGTTCCACCAGATCTGCTTCAATAATAGGTTCCGTAGATTCAATCGTGGCATTTTGGCTATTCTGTGTGTCTTGTAATGCATGGGAGTTACTGCGAGAACGCACTGAAAGCTATTGAGATGAATCTTGCTGGCTTGATATTTCCAAAGAAATGTTAGGTACCTGTATCAGTAAGTCAGGCTTGTTTTCTATTCCAGCGAACAAGTAAGTGGAATCTAAATCATTGTAGCCCTGTCCTGTGTTATTGTCGCTGGCGTTTAAGTTGTTCACAAAAGTAGAGGAACCAAGAGAAATACTTTCTAAGGATTCGTTCAATAAATCAGAATATAATAACTGGTCGAAGAATATTGACTCGAGGTTGCTTCGGTTCCGATTCGGTCACGTTAGTTGACAATCGATTTGATGCATTTATTAACGTGTCTTTGTTTGCCAATACAACAAGCAACCCGGCTCTGGTGCGCTTTATGTTACGATGGTTATCTCGAACCTGTACGGCAAAAGCAATAGGTACTTTAGGGGACAGAAAATATTAGAAAGTTTGAATACTACCGACTGAGACCACTCGACCGTATTAATCGATGTTATTATTTTAAAATCTCAAATATTTTACTGCTTTACAACATACTAATGCGTAAATTAATGATAATGATTGTAAAACTTACGTTTTTGGCACACTTTGACACATTAAACTGATTTTACTGTTCTTTCACTAAATAGCACTTATTAACTTCCTCTAATTGTATGACGATAAGTAAATAAAATCGAATGATTTGACGGTTTTTCATTGTAAACTTCAATTATACGGCTACCTAGTTGTCGTAAAATCCGCTAAGTGCTAGTACAAGGCGCAAAATGTAATCACAGGTGTAGTATTAGGCACAAGAAGCGCTATGTGGCGGTATAACACATAGCGCAATTTGAAGGGCATTTTCAAACTTATTTCACATAGCTGATTTTTTATTTTTCGGGAAGCAGTTCAAATTTTGATAAATTGATTATAGAGGAAGATGCGCCTTCGGAAGTAGTTCAAAATTATGCCAAAACCGAATTTCAAAAAAAAGCACATGTCGGATTTTACAAGTGCAGCGACGATAAGCAGACTACAATGCCTATGAAAACAAATTGCAGTCTTTATTTCATAGTTACTTATAATTAAAATAATAAGTACCCGGATAACTATTTGGGTGTAAAATTAGACAAAGTTTATTTTCGCATACGGAACTTTCATTATATATCGGGAACGTGGTTGGCGTTAAATTGAAATAATGCCACGAGGCGGGCGAGCTAGTGTGGTCCTTTTATTCGCATATAAACGTTGTGAACAGGGTACATCTAATTTAGAGAACTTCCTATGTACTCATCTGTTTTGCGGCTTTTGTTTCACACCATTTGTCTTATTTTCAAAGGTGAATTGATACTCATAAATGAGTCCACCTAATTTTACCTAATGGCAAATAAACACTCGGTGCCAAACGTTTAGCGAGGTAGGGGGCAGCTGGCACATATTTGGATCAACCCAGATGGGGAAGTATTTTACCTTACAGAAGCCACAGCCATACCTAATAACGCCTTTACTTGCTCAGTAGGTTTGACGTGTTGTGATCCTGCAGTTATAGGAAAGTGAGGGATCAATGAGGGATCTACATTGTCCCGTCACCACAACGCGTTGGCGTCTCCTCTGGATTAGCATGCGTCCATAGGCTACAGTGTCTACTTAGCAGTATGCTCGTTTGTCACCGTAAAAAAAACTAGTTGTTCTGATGTTGTTTTTGACTGATCAGCTGCAGAGTAGGTACATAACGTACAAATATTTCCCTTGTGCTGTTACGGTCTAATTTTATGAGGCGTTCGTTGTGGGTTTTGGGACTCATAGCGCCATCTATTACAGCATATCGGCGACTCTCGGCCGTTCAGGGGAAGGCGACACCTACTGAGGTTTGCAGGAACTACGTGCGCAGCGACGCTGCAATCGGGTCAATGCAAATGGGAGTCTAATCGATATTGTTGTTTATTAATGTCTCTAAAGATAATTTGGAAATCGTAAAATAGATCTTTAGAAACATTAAAGCTAGTTGTTCATAAATCTTTAGTTTTCATGCATTCAGTGCAACTGATGCAAATCGATCTTTGTGGTACAGAAGGACTGAGCTAGATTGTCTGTGGTAAAGTTTTTTTCTCTTGGGCTGTCAAATCGCCCAGCCTTTTCCTTTTGAACGATGGCGTGAACCCGACAAGAGCTCGCATTTTGGAAGCGCTGCGGCCGAATGGCCATATTTTTTAACTTAGAGTCTTACCGATGTAAGTTTTAATCTCAACGCATCTCGCGACCTAATGCTGCGATGACACAATGGACATTTTGGTGAGCACAATGCGAGTCTCGCCGATTGGACTGTGGAGATATTTGTTACATTCGACATGAGTTCTAATCATATAACATTCTTTGTTTCAGACCTAATTATAAAAATTTCAAGACAGTAGATCTGGTCGGCGGAAGACCACCTAGGCTTGCTTTTACTCATTGCCAGGTACTTTAACAGTTCAGTGTTTGTTGCGGATAGTGTGATAAAAGTCGAGGATCGTTTGTTCTGTATCTAAATATTAATGTGGTTTGCAGCGACTGCGCTGGCCGCTTCGTGCTACGCGAAAGTCCGCCACGCATAGGCAATTTTGGAGTCTGGCGCCGGAAGCAGTACCCGGGTCACATGTGGCGACGGTTCTCCATCTGCGGATACCGTCACGAGCAGGACTGTCTCGGAAGTCCTGGGTTGAAGCAGTGGACTACGGCGGCGCTGTGACGCGTGTACAACGCGTTCCACCAGGTGATTTCGTTCCATATTCATGAGCCACGTTTGGTATAAAACCATGTGTTTGCAGATAAAGTTAGAATTTTAGTATTAATATCGCAGCCTCATACAAACCAAGCATTACAACGATGCCTATTCTCTAATTTAATGAAATTTAAAATACCACGACTTCGTCCTCGGTCAGAAAATTTAGAATCTAAATCTCTGTAAGAAGAAGCCATGCCTTAGCTCTAAGCCTTAGTTAAGTTTTAGTGGCTTGTTCTACCTGTATACACGTGTTTTGATGGCATTAAATCTACTTGTCAAATAAAATTCCTTTGTTCATATTTCTGACCATTGTAAAAATAGGTATCCTGTCTAATCTCTTTTGCATTTAGGAGAATAAATTATAAATGCATGGCGCCCTTCTGATATCAGTACATATCTATAGCCCTGTGCCCAAAGCGCACCCACCTCTGTGAAATTATCTACCTGTCTGACTAGCCCGGTGCAAGTAATCAAGTGTGGACGTCTCTACGAGCGCGTCAAGTATCCTTCACACCAAGGTAAACGATAGCCGTCCTAAAACATCATCAGAATCGGTTTATCATATTACATTTTGGCGCCCGACGTGGGGCTTTGGGTTATATAAGTGAACGGATATCGGTGTGTACTGAATTTTCTTTCTTGACAGTAGGTATTACAGATCGCGCGGCGAGAGTTTGGCTTTGACCTTCAGGTGGAGGGGTACCCCGCACCCCGCTTATGGGCAATAAGCGGGGTGCGGGGTACCCCTCCACCTGAAGGTCAAAGCCAAACTCTCGCCGCGCGATCACCTGTATTAGATAAAAACTTGAGCTGGTTTGTATGAGACTGATAGTTTGTTAGTAAAACAAAACTCTTTACTTTCTTATAATAGAATCTGTATCAAATATTGATATTTTCTGTTCATTGTGTCAAAATATTTTAGCATTTAAGTCAACGGATGTGTAACTGTCTGTTTTCCATTACTCTATAGTGGAAGGCATATTTTTTTGATGTTCCAACTGAACACAATATATATATAGTTTGTAACTATTACAACTGTCAAACTTGACATTTGAACTTTGTAAACTAGACTTTAAATACTTTTCCTGCTCTGTGTAAAAGACAATTGATATTACTTAATAGGTATCAAACCTATCTTACATTAGTTATATAACCTAAGTAGAAAAGATAAGCACAAATCATTGTAGTCAGCTGTTTTTACTTATCTGTTTTATTTTCTTAAAAAAAAGTGTCAAACACTACCTTACTTTTCAAACATGGCGTTGCAAATTGAAGTTGATAACCTGACCAAAGACGAACTATTATTTGAATTGCAAGCGAGAGGCTTAGATGTAAATCCGAACAACACGGTAGATGACCTTAAACTACAGTTTAAATCTGCCAAAGGCACTTTACCTGACAACACAAAAGCGAACACTTTTATCTCAGGCTTGTCCATCGACGATGAATTTCAGGTCTGCGAGGAGAAGCTGGATGCAGTGTTATTGGCTGATCACGCGTCATCGTCGTGTCGAAGGAGATGCCAGTCGAAGCTGTCTCATGTCATCTTGAGGTTAGAAAAAATGTTTTTGATTAACTCTGAGCAGCGGCTTAGGAAGATAGCGCTAGTTGCTAAGGCATTTAATGCCATAGAAAACTTAAAGTGTAATCGAACACCCGGCACATCTTCTCGAGACGCTGAAGCGAGTAGTGTTGAATCTCCTCCGTCTGTAGTATGTCAAAGGCACACTTCTCAGGTTCTAAAGTGGGGTCTTGTGTATGATGGTAGGGGCCCAGTGCAGGATTTCATTTTCCGTTTGCAAGAGCTTAAGTACTCGTCTGAGGTTTCTGATTCGTAATTATTAAGGAACGCAGTTCACCTATTTTCCGGGGAGGCTTTGATGTGGTTTCGCACGCATAAGGCACATTTTAACATATTTGAAGATCTTGTCGAGTCTCTTAAGGATGAATTCCAGCCGGTAGAATATGAACGATGCCTGTTGAACCAGATTAGGGCTAGACTGCAGGATAAAAATGAGTCTATTAGGTCGTATGTGAACATTATGGAAAGTTTGTTTCTGCGGTTGACTGTACCTATAACCGATGCCGAACAATTAGATATTATAATGACCAACATGAACCCTTATTTCATTTCGCGTCTGGCTTTGACTGAAGTACGTACCGTGCGGGAACTGAAGTACATTTGTGCGCGTTTAGAAGTGTCAAAGTTTAAATGCGAAAACCGCGGATATTTAAATACCGGGCGAGAACCAGTGATACCTAATTTCTGTAGTGGGATCTCGAACCCTATTCCTTCGACTTCTGATGCTAGACCTCGCTACGTTAGCCAGGGACAGAATGGAAATGTAACTACTTGTGGAAAGTGCGGGGGCAATCATCATCACTCTCGTTGTGACGCTTACCCAACCATGGTTTGCTTTAGGTGTAAGAGACCCGGGGTCCTCTCTAGGAACTGCCCGTGCTCAAAAAACTAGGCGACCGGTCAGAGACTTATTGCAGAAATAACAATAGTAGTAGTTCTAGAGTTTCTCGTGTCTCTGACCAATCTACACAAACGCAAGTATGTGCACCTGACTCGATAAAAAGGAGCAATTATCGCCCTCTATTTAAAGAAAATGCAGGTGATCATAGACCATTCCTATCCGTAGGTATTTTAGGCTTAGAGTGTAACGCGCTGGCGGACACTGGGGCCGCTGTGTCCATTATAAACGAGTCTGCGTATTTGCTATTAAAAAGTGAAGGCTTGTACTTTCCGTTGCAGACGTGTGCGAAAGACTTGGCAGTAGGTAATGGTGCACGCTTGACGGTCTTAGGAAAAATAGAAATACCTATCTCTTATAAACATGACTTACACTATGTTACATTCTTTGTATGTAAAGATGTAAACACACCTCTCATATTAGGCGTTGATTTTCTAGCTAAATTTAACCTTTGCTCTGACATTTTAAAAACTACACGTTCTTGCATGACATCTCATGAAATAAGTTTGTTGAAGGACTCTGATGTACACTTGCATGATCGGGATGATCTGAATGACCTGCAGAAGGCTCAGTTAGATAGAATCGTATCCTATTTTAAATGCATCGCGGCTACTAAGGACCGGCTAGGCTGTACACCATTGGAGGAACATGTTATAGATACAGGCAACCATCCACCGGTGAAGCAAAAGTACTATCCAATTCCATATCACCACCGGGAATACGTTCGAAAGGAAATTGATGACATGTTGCGAATGGGCATCATAGAAAAGAGCAATTCAGCCTGGAATAGTCCAGTTTTGTTAGTACCCAAGGCGAACGGTGAGCTTAGAATATGCTTAGATAATCGAAAGCTCAACAGCTTAACTAAAGTAAATACCTATCCGATGCCTAGGGTCCAAGAAATATTAGACTCCCTCAACAATGCCAAGTACATGAGTTCTTTAGACTTGAAGTCGGCCTTTTTTCAAATTATGTTATCGAAGGAGTCGAGGGAGAAGACTTGTTTCTCTTTGCCAGGACTCTGAAGCTTTCATTTTCGTAGACTCCCGTTCGGTTTGGTAAACTCAAGTGCCCGAATGATGAGGCTTATGGACAAGGTCTTCGGACCGGAATTTGCCCATAATATTTTCTACTATGTCGATGATATAATATTAATTTCTGAGACCTTTGAAGAACACATGTCTTTGTTAAGAAAAGCCTGTGCAAAGTTGAGACAAGCCGGACTCACTATTAATCTGGATAAGTCTGTTTTCTGTCGCTCCTCTTTGAAATTTCTAGGATATGTAGTGGATCGCAGGGGCTTACGTACCGATAGTGACAAAGTGCGTGCCATAGTAGACTTTCCTGCACCTACTTCACAAAAAGAACTTAGACGCTTTCTCGGAATGGTATCTTGGTACCGACGGTTTATAAAGGACTACTCTTCTATCTGTGCTCCTTTAAATAGGCTTACTAGAAAACTCCCTAAAGGAACTTCTTTCCAATTTACGTCTGAAGCTCAAAAGGCGTTTAAAATAGTTAAGGAGCTTTTAGTGACAGCACCGATCTTATCCATTCCTAGGTTCGATAGACCTTTCATTATTTCAACGGATGCTTCTGACGTAGGCTTAGGCTGCGCCCTTTCGCAGTTAGACGACGATGGTCATGAACATGCCGTTGCTTACGCTAGTAGGACACTTACTCGCACTGAAAGGAATCACTCTGTCTGTGAGAAGGAGCTGAACGCGCTTATTTTTGCACTAGAAAAGTATAGGCGCTACATAGAGGGTTCTCCTTTCCAAACGAAGGTTTATACCGACCACAGAAGTCTGCAGTGGCTGGTCAGTTTGAAATCACCAACTGGACGTTTGGCTAGGTGGGCTCTCAGACTATCTCAGTTTAACTTCGACATACAGTACAAAAAGGGAACTGAAAATAAATTGGCAGATGCTCTCTCTAGAGCTCCGATATCCCCTGAAACAGTCGAACTTATCTGTTAAATAACATAACTGACGCTTGGTACACTAATACTTATAACCGCGTTGAAAAGACCCCTCAGAAATTTCCTGATTTTAAAATTTTAAATGATAACTTGTATAAGCGCATTAGAAACAAGAATCCATTATCTACAGACTCAGAGTGGAAACTGGTAGTGCCTAGTGATTCAAAACAAGATATACTTAAGCAATGTCATGACAGACCGGACGCTGCCCATTTGGGTGTCTTTAACGCGTGTAGCACAGACTTATTTTTGGCCAAAAATGTTAAATGACATTAAAAGGCATATAAAAAACTGTCAGATTTGTCTAGCTTATAAAAGCACTAATGAAGCGCCTGCAGGGCTGATGGAGAACCCTAAAAAGGTTCAGCGACCCTGGCAAGTAGTTTGTACCGATATTTTTGGACCTCTTCCTCGAAGTTATAAAGGTTTCAAATTCATTCTAGTAGTTTGTGATTGTTTCACTAAATATACATGTATTTTCCCTATGAGAAACTCATTGGCGAAAACGGTCGTAAGCTTGATAGAAAATAATGTTATCTTAAAGTATGGTGTCCCTCAGTGCATTATTATGGACAACGGTCCACAGTATGTGTCCAAACACATGCAGTCATTGAAGGAGAAATACAAGATACCTAAATTCTTTTATAACTGTAGATTTATACCTCAGAATAACCCGTCGGAACGCACATTAAAGACAATAGGCACAGCCATCGCATCTTATGTAGGTACAGACCATCGCACCTGGGACCAACTGGTCAGTGCGATTGAGTTTGCGGTGAACACAGCTGTTCACGAGGTCACTGGTTATAGTCCTTATTTTCTAAATAGTGGACGAGAGGCCATTCTTTCTGGTGAGTGGTACCCTTCAGGACCTCCTAGTGGCAGTGATTTGCAATTTACCAATAGGAACTTGTATTCATCTTTGCTGTCACATCTGAAACCTATTTTTGAAAAGGTCAATGACCGTTTACAAAAATCTTATCAGCGTGGCCGAGTGTACTATAATCAAGGTAGGAGGCGCGTAGAATATGACAATTAGAATATGAAAAGAGAATTTCCTCTCTCCGACGCAAGTAAATTCTTCGCCCGAAAACTAGCTCCGAAATTCAAGAAATGCACTGTACTCAGAAAGATATCTCCAGTGACATATGAACTTTGCAATTATGGTACACGAAAGTCGATAGGTATTTGGCATGTCAAAGACATTGTAAAGTCACAGCCAAGTTAAAACCTCCACTTACCGGTGAGAAAAACTCATATCATGCCACTATTTTTTTATAGCCCTTGAATTCTATTTTTTTGGAGAATAAACTACTCATTTTCAGTGGTACTCACCAATGTAGTACATAGGGATAGTTATCCTTGGCACCTTTAAACAGCTGCTCACATTGGAAAATACCACTATAGAATTCATCTGTTGTTTCTTGAATTTGACCTACATAACATATAGATTCATGTTGGAAAATAAAGAGTTCTTATAACTTAATAAACTTTATATAATTCAAATAGTGAATTTTGGACGCTGTTCCATGGCTGTGCCAAGAGTATATGCTTGCACTGATGAAATATTTAAAGTTTACAAACATGAATTTATACATTTATTTTATTAAAGTGATGAAAACACCCTGGTGTTATGTTAGTCCTAATTTGAGTCAAGGAAATTATCCATGTAGGTTTTAGGTAATAAACGAACCATATTTAACACATTGTGACAGTGTGAAACCACACATGGATTGTTTCGAAATTAGGTCTACTCCTTTTAACCCGTGTGGTGTCCGGGTCGAGTAGCACCAACCCATTTCCTCCCGTGGGTGTCGTAAGAGGCGACTAAGGGACTACGGCGCTGGAACACCCGCTAGCCAATCTGCCTGGGTGGCAATTTTTTTATAGTCTCCTGGCGAGGCAGCCCTCAGCCATGTATTAGGTTTTGTAAACCATGCTGTCATCAGGCCGAACATGGTAACACAGTCAACCAGCCATGTGAGGTGTTGAGACCCCATATGAACGGTGCCTCGAGTCCATTCATTTTGGTGCCAGTCTGCCTGTTGGCAGAGCCACCTTCATTCAATTTAGGTGTCCCATGAGAGACAATGAATCCCGTACATTTTCATGCATCGCACTTCGATAATGCTAATCGACTGGTATTGATTAGTATACATTTTTAAACAGATTAGTGCCATGCACTTAATCGTTGTAGGACAAACGCTTGTGTAGGGAATTAGGATTTTACACGCTTGTTGGGGGTAACAACTAGCGTATTGGGTGGTTACTCAATAAGAGGATCCCACTGATGGTACCCGTGGTTAAAGGGCCAGTGCCTGTAGTGCACGCAATTATTGTAGGGCAAACGCTTGTGTAGAGAGACATAGGTAGGTAAATAAATACATAGATAACATATAGATACATGACATTTATAGGTTCGTTGTTAAGTTTGTTCGTTCGAAGTGGGGACGCCCACATAGCATATAACACATAGTACATAACACTTAGGCAAGTATATAAGCTGTAGGTTAGAAATGCGCATTAGTGTAGGTATTTGAACTGTCGACATTAGCTTAAGCTGTGGGGAAATTCAACCTCCTTTCTTTTTTTGCACTGCTCTACTACTGAAAATTCAGTCCTACTCTGGAAGGCAATAAGTTTTCTTATCTCTATCTATTCTAAAATCTACTACTTGCAGATTCCTGTGTGGAAAAGGGTGTTGTTTTTTAGTCTGTCGCGATTTCTACTAAGTGCATTAGTGAATTGGTATCTATCATGTGCAGATGTTTCATCAACATATGCAAGCGCTGGTTTTAATCGTAGACAGTACTTACTACAATTTTATGTTATTGACTAGTGTTGTTTTCTCGTGTTATTTGAAATGGAAATATTTCAGGACCGTGGGTCAACGTTTGAAGCTTCACGTACAGTCAGCAGCATTGTTATATTGTCTGATCTCTTTTAGAACTTTTGTAGGCTAGCTGGAACATTTTGACTTCCTTAGAGACGTTGTGACATCTGTCACATCGCCCCTCTTATCTTTTATTTCTATTTGAGTCTTAGAACTTGAACTCGTATGTAGGTCAAGGGTTGATGACCTCACATAGGGTCATGCTTTAGGTTAAGTTGTTAGTAGGTTAAGGGAAGGCAGTGTGCTCTCTCGGAGAAACATTTTTGCATAGAGCTTTGCTTCTTTGCCCTCTCTTTGGTGGATTGTTTGGACTTAGATTTTTTTTGAGTTTTTTTGAAAAAAAAATTATTTGAAATTTTTTTTTTTCTCTAACTGGAGCGGTAATGTTACGGTCTAATTTTATGAGGTGTTCGTTGTGGGTTTTGGGACTCATAGCGTCATCTATTACAGCATATCGGCGACTCTCGGCCGTTCAGGGGAAGGCGACACCTACTGAGGTTTGCAGGAACTACGTGCGCAGCGACGCTGCAATCGGGTCAATGCAAATGGGAGTCTAATCGATATTGTTGTTTATTAATGTCTTTAAAGATAATTTGGAAATCGTAAAATAGATCTTTAGAAACATTAAAGCTAGTTGTTCATAAATCTTTAGTTTTCATGCATTCAGTGCAACTGATGCAAATCGATCTTTGTGGTACAGAAGGACTGAGCTAGATTGTCTGTGGTAAAGTTTTTTCTCTTGGGCTGTCAAATCGCCCAGCCTTTTCCTTTTAAACTATGGCGTGAACCCGACAAGAGCTCGCATTTTGGAAGCGCTGCGGCCGAATGGCCATATTTTTTAACTTAGAGTCTTACCGATGTAAGTTTTAATCTCAACGCATCTCGCGACCTAATGCTGCGATGACACAATGGACATTTTTGTGAGTACAATGCGAGTCTCGCCGATTGGACTGTGGAGATATTTGTTACATTCGACATGAGTTCTAATCATATAACATTCTTTGTTTCAGACCTAATTATAAAAATTCCAAGACAGTAGATCTGGTCGGCGGAAGACCACCTAGGCTTGCTTTTACTCATTGCCAGGTACTTTAACAGTTCAGTGTTTGTTGCGGATAGTTTGATAAAAGTCGAGGATCGTTTGTTCTGTATCTAAATATTAATGTGGTTTACAGCGACTGCGCTGGCCGCTTCGTGCTACGCGAAAGTCCGCCACGCATAGGCAATTTTGGAGTCTGGCGCCGGAAGCAGTACCCGGGTCACATGTGGCGACGGTTCTCCATCTGCGGATACCGTCACGAGCAGGACTGTCTCGGAAGTCCTGGGTTGAAGCAGTGGACTACGGCGGCGCTGTGACGCGTGTACAACGCGTTCCACCAGGTGATTTCGTTCCATATTCATGAGCCACGTTTGGTATAAAACCATGTGTTTGCAGATAAAGTTAGAATTTTGGTATTAATATCGCAGCCTCATACAAACCAAGCATTACAACGATGCCTATTCTCTAATTTAATGAAATTTAAAATACCAAGACTTCGTCCTCGGTCAGAAAATTTAGAATCTAAATCTCTGTAAGAAGAAGCCATGCCTTAGCTCTAAGCCTTAGTTAAGTTTTAGTGGCTTGTTCTACCTGTATACACGTGTTTTGATGGCATTAAATCTACTTGTCAAATAAAATTCCTTTGTTCATATTTCTGACCATTGTAAAAATAGGTATCCTGTCTAATCTCTTTTGCATTTAGGAGAATAAATTATAAATGCATGGCGCCCTTCTGATATCAGTACATATCTATAGCCCTGTGCCCAAAGCGCACCCACCTCTGTGAAATTATCTACCTGTCTGACTAGCCCGGTGCAAGTAATCAAGTGTGGACGTCTCTACGAGCGCGTCAAGTATCCTTCACACCAAGGTAAACGATAGCCGTCCTAAAACATCATCAGAATCGGTTTATCATATTACAGTGCCGTGTAGGTAACCGGGATTAGGTAACCAGTGATCTGTGAAGATTTTTTTCCTCCCAGGCTACTGCAAGGATAAAATTTTCCTTGTAGTAAACTGATATTTGCAACAGTTGTCTGTAAAGAAAAACAGTTTCTTCCAGGCCACTGGTTACCTTCAAGGTTAACATTTTCCTTGTAGTTAATTGAAATTTGCGACAGTTGTCTGTAAAGAAAAACAGTTCCCCCATGTATAAAATGGGAATTAACACTGAGAAACTAGGTGTCTTTAGGTCATTTGCTTACATACCACAGATAGATGCGCAGTCCAGGGTTCAGGAGTCACAGCCAGTCACAGGCACACACACGAGCTCACACGCGAGATAGACTTGGTATGTGACGTCACAGGTGGAGCGACATACGCCTTATTTTAATTCAAGCAAAGGGTCATCTGTCGGTCATTGTCAATAGGTAAGCGCGGTGCGCCCGGGATATGGAGGGGATGCAAGATTGTTTATTGAACATACCCCCGCCCTAAACATGACAATGTTTACGAAAAAAAAAGGAAAATAAAAAAATAAAAAACAAATAAAAATAAAATAAAAAAACAAAGTTACTTTAAGGGATTCTTAGGGTAATCTAATAATCCGATTGGTAGGTCTTGTCAGAACACCCGTAGCCGTCCTAACTTGTACTACACGCACGACGCCATCTTTCCCGGGAACCACTGATATGATGCGAGCGCGTCGCCATTCCAATGGAGGGACATTATCCTCTCTCAGGAGGACCAAATCACCCACTGAGGGAGGCTCAGTATAGGCTGCCCATTTAGGCCTTGTTTGCAACGTCGATAAATATTGAGTTTGCCATCGTGACCAAAAGTGTTGTAGCATCTGTTGTACAAGTTGAAATCGAGTGAGTTTATTCGTTTTAATATCGTGCAACGGGTATTCGGGAATCGCAGTTAAAGGCTCTCCAATAATGAGATGGCCTGGTGTCAGGACTTCAAGGTCGTTAGGATCCGATGATAAGGGGCACAACGGACGCGAGTTGAGAACTGCCTCAATTTTAGTAAAGACTGTCGTCAATTCTTCATAGGTGAGGGGAGTGTCTCCGATAACACGTTTTAGGTGAGTCTTGGCTGACTTTACAGCCGCCTCGAAAAGACCGCCCCAGTGTGGGGTAGTAGGAGGATCAAAAATCCAAGTGATATTTCGCTTTGCCATTTCCGAGCCTAGAGTATACTTATTTAAGTTAAGGAAATTATGGACTTCTAAAAGGTGGTTATCCGCACCCACGTAATTACGTCCACAGTCCGACCGAATAAGCGAAGGGGTGCCACGACGAGAGGCAAAACGAGTAAGGGCGGCGAGGAACGCTTCTGTAGTGAGGTCTGACACTACCTCCAGGTGGACCGCCTTGGTCGCCAGGCACACAAAGACGCAGAGGTAGGTTTTAACTAGTTTCCGGTTTCGAACAGCTTGAATTTTTGTGTAGAATGGTCCCGCAAAATCTGTTCCTACTCCTTTAAATGCACGTGTAGCTGTGATTCGGTCTTTTGGAAGGTCGCCCATAAAGGGTTGCCTTGCAACAGCATTTAAACGATAGCAGGGTAGGCATTTAAATAAAACGTTATTAATTAACCTGCGCACGGATAGGATCCAAAATTCACGGGATAATATGGCGTGTAAGGCACCAGGTGAGGCATGGGAGTTGACCTCATGGTAATGGGTTATTAATAATTTCACGAAATTGCCATGTTTCGGTAAGAGTATAGGGTGGCGGGCATCAAAGGGCAAATCCGAATGTCTTATACGACCCCCAACTCTCGTTAAACCGGTAGTGTCAAGGAATGGGTTCAGTTTTCGAATGGAAGACCGCACTGCTAGTCCACGTTTAAGGTTGTCAATATCCTCAGAGAACGAAAGCTTCTGAACCAGTTTGATAAGGAAGTTAAGGGCGGTTTTCCGTTCAGTCACGGAAAGAACGGGAGATATCTCACGTTGATTGCGCGAACGGGCATTATTAATGAATCGTAAAATGAAGCCGGTGACGCCAATAAGTTTTTGGAAGGAGCTAAACCGATTTAAGAGGAACTCAGGACTTGGAACGCAACTTGCACTGGTGACTAAGAGGCAACGTAGTCCAGGAAGTTGTGCAACCTGTGATGATTTGTCGGATGGCCAACTAGATGGAGGCTGCAACAGCCACTTTGGGCACCACCAGAGTTGGTGGTTGAGAAGCGCCCGAGGGGATAAACCGCGGGACGCGCAGTCGGCAGGATTCAGATTGCCAGGAACATGTCGCCAAATAGAGAATATCTCTGCATTTTTAATTAGGGAGACCCGATTGGCTTCAAAGGTTTGAAGTTCGTGTGGTGAAGTATTGAGCCAGGAGAGAACGATTTGGCTATCCGTCCAAGTATAGATGGCGTCCAACACTATTGACTTCTGCAGACAGGAGACAACGTGTTGCACTAATTTCGAAAGGAGCGCAGCTCCCTGTAGTTCCAATTTTGGAATTGTCAAACGGGTCCGGACTGGGGCAACCTTAGTTTTGGACATTAACAAATGGACGGAGCAATTATTCAACTGGTCTACAGCACGGAGATAGAGTACTGCAGCGAATCCGCCTTCTGAGGCGTCACTGAAACCATGTAAAGTATAAGACTGGGGTGTGGGGGGAAGAATACGTCTGGGTATATGAATCTTATGCATAGTGTTTGCCAGTTCACTGGTGAAGGTCAACCACTCGGCAGCTAGTTCTGGGGTAAGTGGTTCATCCCACTGAAGGCCCGAAAGCCACAGGCGCTGTATAAAGACCTTAGCCTGGAATACAATAGGTGAGATCCAACCACTGGGGTCAAACGTACGGGCTATAAGGGACAGAACTTTTCGTTTGGTTGGGGACTTGTCAGAGTCTACACAGGTCGTATAGGTAAAGGCATCCGTCACAGGGTTAAACTGAACTCCGAGGACCGCTACTGTTTGAAGGTTTTCGATGTCCTGTATGGTGTGAAGGGGTTGAAGGTGATTAGGGGGGAGATCTTCTAATAGCTCTGGCTTGTTCGAGATCCATTTTCGTAATTCGTAACCACCTGCTCGCATTAGGGATTCTAGCTCTGATTTAAGAAGGCGAGCTTCTTCGAGGCTGGAAGCACCGGTCAGGCAATCGTCAACATATACATCGGACTCAATGACTGCGGCCGCCTTAGGGTATCTAGAACGTTCCTGATCAGCCAATTCAAGGAGCACGCGGATTGCAATATAGGGGCTAGACCGTAGACCGTAAGTATTAGTATTAAGCTCATACGTAATGAGAGATTCTGCAGGAGACTCACGCCACAAAATTAACTGATACCGTCTGTCCTCTGGATGTAACCACGACATCCGGAACATCATACGGATATCAGCAACAAACACAATAGCATGTCTACGAAAGTTGAGAAGGATGTGCGTGATGTCACGCTGGAGCTTAGGACCCGTGTGTAGACACTGATTAAGGGATATTCCATTCGAGGTCGTACTACTACCATCAAAAACGACTCGAATCTTTTCATTATCACCGGTTTTAAAAACGCAGTGGTGGGGGATAAAATAATGTTCCATGGATTGTAAGTTCAAAGAAGACACCGACATGTGATTTAAGTTGTAGTATTCACGCATAAAGTCGATATATTGCGCCTTTAGGCGGGGATATTTTTGTAGTCGCCGTTCTAAGTTAATGAATCTCTTTTCCGCTATAGATCGGGACTCACCAAGGGAAGGACGATCACATAAAAAGGGTAATTTTGTCACCAAAGTACCATCAAGGTTTCTCCTAGTAGACGATTTAAAGAATGTCTCACACTCAACATCCAACGGGTTTGTTTGAGGTGTCTCTGGAAATTCTTCTATTTTCCAAAATCGCTCAACTATTTGGGATAAAGAAACACCAGTCATAGGGAGCTCGGAACTGGGTAGATCCTTGACTGGCCCGGACAAGGCATAGCCAAAGACGGTTGATATAGCAGTCAACCCGCAGGGTTTCAGATTAATTAAATCTGGGCATAGGAGTGAGCCTAGGACGTCGGCTCCCAAAAGCACTTCAACCAAATCAGGCTTGTAAAATAAGGCATCAGCCAGAGGTAAGGATTCCGCAATGGATCGAACAGACATGGGTAACTCTACGTCGGGATGAACACCGGCGATGTTATCTACCACTACAGCTGAGGTTGTAATAACCGGGTAAGGGCAATGCACAGGCTTGAATGTAAGGGGAATACAACCACGAGCTGGCAGAGAAGGAATGTTTCCAATGCCTCTTAGTAACACTGGGGACAAGGGGGTGACAAACGCATATTTAATTTGGTAACCGCAAGATCACAAGTAACTAGGCAACCTTGAGCACCAGTATCGCACAACGCCCGAGCTTCAACATAATATCCGCTAGATGTTTTAACCTGAATGACGGCGGTAGGGAGTAAAACCAAGTCTGAATTTATAACGGTTGGAGCACGGGTAGGGTCAGAAATAGGGGGGCAGTCTAGTTATTGTGGGCTGTCATGATGGGAGCAACGCGAGGAATATGGTGACAAGTCTCGTTTATCTCTACTGGTGGAGGGAGTAGGGGGGCGCTCGTGGCGCTCACTGCGACGAGGAGGCGGGGAAGGGTACCGGTTGGGTGAGCGATTCGAAACACGGTGCCATGTCCGAGATGAAGACGGCGGGGGAGATCCTCGGGGTGAGGCTGGCGGACTGGATCGAGGTGAGGACCGGTTCACATTATAATAGCGGGAGCGGGAACCCCCGCCCGTGCGAGAATGCGGGGAGGTCGGCCGAGCTGGTTCCGGAGAGCTTCGAAAAGACACTGATCGAGTCTCTGGTTTAACACGAGAGGAGTAAACCGGGTTCCGCGGGTCATTGAAACATAGGAGGGTATGATGCGTCGGGCGCCTACAGGTTCCACAGCGATAATCGCGCATGCAAGATGCAATGGTGTGTTTATCTAAACATCTATAACACAGGCCATTCATTTTCACAAAGATTGAACGATCGCGTGGGTTCATATCTAGGAAATCTTTGCACTCGCGTAGATAATGGGACTGGCTAGAACACATAGGACATTTTTGTTCACGCATGTCGGTCTCAGCAACTAAGAACTGACGTGGGGTTCTGACTACTGGTGGTGGGGGCTTTGCTTGAGAGGACGGTGCGTCTACTAAAGAGGTATTTCCGACATTGTCGTGATGACGACATTCCTCTTCGAGGAAATCAATCAGCTTATCAAAAGTAGGGAGGTCCCTAAGACCATCGCCGTGACGACGCTCAAATCGCGATCGTAAATCCGTGGGAAGTTTCGCGAAACAAATGTGTACAAGGATATATGACCAATGTTTTACCGGTAATTCAAGTCGCTCTAAACAACGATATGCAGTAAGGAGGGGGTTAAGAAAAGAAACTCGTAGACCAGTCAACCGGGGACTGATATCAGGCAGGGACATAATCTGTGCGATGTATGTATCGGCAAGTACTCGCGTATTGTGGTATCTCCGTTTGAGAAGATCACGAGCTACACTATAATTGCCGGCTTCAACTTTTAAATGTTGTACTAAACGTTTCGGTTCGTCAGACAACGCACTCATTAAATAGTGCATTTTATGGGTGGAAAGCAAATCACTTCGGGCATCAACAACACTGTCAAATTGGTCTATAAAACTAATCCAAGCGTCCGGACGTCCGTTAAAGCGCGGAATCGGAAGATCTGGCAACCGTTGGGAACGAGGGAGGTCAAGGTCACCCACTGCTGTTGCGCGGTCGGGCACTGAACGCATTGGGGTACTGGCAGAGATAGGTGCGACTATTTCATTGCGCCTAATTTTAATATCTAAGATCTGATCGCGCACCGACTTAATAATATCTTGCACATAGGCATATTCCTCCACATCTATAGCCCGATCCAAGCCGCCCAAGAGAATGGCACTAGCATCACGACATTCCTTATACTGATCCTCGACTTCGCTAAATAAAACTATCAGCCGGGCACGGTCTGTCGAGTTAAGCCGTTGATAGGCGTTCGAAATCCATTCACTGGTCAGTCTTAAAGTGCCGATTGATTTTCTATACTCCGCGGTTTCCGTAAATAAGGTTGCCCGCATAGTATCATTATCTCCGTTCTCACTCATTTCAACTTGTATAGGCAACCGTTAGCAACAAGGAAAACAAGAAAAATATATATGAACAGTAATATCTACACTCAATTTCAATCGTATACGCTTACAAACAAGGCCCAATTTGGAAGCACGTTCGTTTAGTACACCACGAGGTGCAGAGGTACTTACGCAAAACTATGCAAAAGGGTTTAGGAAACACAATTAGAACAAATAAATTCTTTTCCAAACTACAAAATAATGGTTATGTGATATTTAATACGTAAGTAAACAACTTTAATTTTTAATGGTTAAATCTTTAGGTAATAAAACTATGAGGGTTTAATTAAACTACGGCGCAAATACAATTGGGGGATGCTTAAGTCTTGTTTACGAGAAGGTTAAACTTAAAATAGTTATTTCAACAGAGGCTATGAAACCACGCTATTGCTACCAAATGTATAAAATGGGAATTAACACTGAGAAACTAGGTGTCTTTAGGTCATTTGCTTACATACCACAGATAGATGCGCAGTCCAGGGTTCAGGAGTCACAGCCAGTCACAGGCACACACACGAGCTCACACGCGAGATAGACTTGGTATGTGACGTCACAGGTGGAGCGACATACGCCTTATTTTAATGCAAGCAAAGGGTCATCTGTCGGTCATTGTCAATAGGTAAGCGCGGTGCGCCCGGGATATGGAGGGGATGCAAGATTGTTTATTGAACACCCCAGGCCACTGGTTACCTGCAAGGTCAATTTTCCTTGAAGAAAAGTCAAACTCAAAATGATCTTTATTCAAGTAGACCTAGTAACAAGCACTTTCAAATCGTGAGTTAGAAATATAATCTTAAGCTATTTCTTACAGCAATTTATTTATATATTTGTGTTTTTAAGTTTGTTTAAGAGTCCACAGATTCTCCATACCAAGGTAGTTACGCTCTCATTTTAAAACTACGTGTTGGTTATGCAGAAACTTTGAATGTACAATGACACGAGGTACTCGTATATCCAAGTCTGTAATTAGTTTATGTAGCTTCAAATACCATAGTAAAAAAAATACAGCGAATTTAAGTTTTTTATACAAAGCTTGTTTTTGCTGTATTTTGTTTGCTTTCTAATTACAGACATAGATATACCTCATGTCTTTGTAAATGCAAAGTTTCGTCACAATCCAACACGTGTTTTTAAAATGAGAACCAAACTATATTTTACGTAGTAAAAGACGACATTAAATGTTTTAAGAAATTGTTTTTATTATTCTTACCTAGTGTCCTTGTATAAGTAAAAATATTTCTGATAGGTAATCGTTGTCGTAACGCTTATTTTAAAGTAGCAGATAACCATTAAGTACATATATTTGACAATATTATACGAGGCAAATTAAATCCTCGCAGGTAACCAGAGGCCTGGGAGGAACTGTTTTTCTTTACAGACAACTGTCCCAAATATCAGTTTACTACAAGGAAAATTTAATCCTTGCAGGTAACCATCGGCTTGGGAGTAAAAAAATCTTCACTGGTTACCTAATCCCGGTTACCTACATGGCACAAGGGAAATATTCGAGAACCTCAATTTGGTTCATCAGTCATCACTTTTGCATACCATTTCCATGTGATGATACATTAGCTCGGCGAACGAAAAAGATTTTTTTTTATTGAAAATTCTTTGGGATGCAAACGTTAATAAACCACCTGGATTCTGGATATAGTTGGCGGTGGCTTTTGACCTGTTATATCAGCAAATTATAAATCCAGAGTAAAAACCATATCTATTTACACAACTTGAATTAGGTACTACATGCTACATGGTTCCGCCGTAAACGCGGTCAGCTTGATTGTTCATTCTGGCCCAGTGATTGGGGTCCCACAGATCGCTCTCTTGGGACCGCGACCTGAAAGTTGCGGGTAACACTGCAGTGGTGTAAAGTTAAGGAAGGATTATTGTGCTTTTTATTTTTCTGAAACATCTCACATATTTATGGATGTGGTTCTCTGTGTGCTGAAAATTTTTAGAAAAAGGCAGTACTTTTTCTAAAATTTTAATTTCGAAAATCTGAATTTATCAAACCGTTGTTGCCCAAATAAACATTAAAACATCCACATTTTGGCCCAACTCTTCTCATGGATGAAAGGGAACGGGCAGTTGTCCCCACGCTGGCCCAGTGCAGGTTGGGGACTTCACATAATATCACAAATTAAAGTAATTTCACAAATTAAAGTAATGAGCAAGGTACAGCCAGTTTAACTAGTCTTCAAACTATTAATTTCGCATGTCACTTGAACCGTCATCATAGCTATAGCTACCTAGCAGCTTTTTTATTCACTTCATTGATAGCGTTAAGCATGATACGAACTCTTATTGATTGTTAGACAGATTTGACCGGGTTTGATTCCATGAGGCTTTAGAGTAATTTAAAACAGTTTTTATTAGGGTTCCGTAGTCAACAAGGAACCCCTATAGTTTTGCAATGTCCGTCTGTCCGTATGTCCGTCCGTCCGTCCTCGGCTTAACTCAGTAACCATTACTACTAGAAAACTGTGATTCGGTATGGGTATACACCTAAATCAAACACGCCTACAAAACTATACCTACATTAAATCTTGAAAAAAAAAAATTTTTTTAGGGTACCTCCCCTACACTTAGCGGGGATGTAGGTGTTTTTCAAATCAGTGGTTCGTTTGCGAGATATTGGGCTTTAAAGCCCTAATTTTTGTTCGAGTCATGTCCCCCCTTGCCCCTGCCGGCTAAATGACTCAGTAATAGTCATTTAGCCGGCAGGGGCATGTGAAAATATTCGTACATATAATGAATTCAAAAGCAAAACTGTCATGGACAAGTAGGCATAAGTAGTTACCGAGTGATAGTCGACCAAGTTAATGTGTACTTGGAAAGGCCAATTTTCGTACAAATTCGGCCGACGCAACCACACAGCACGTTGATGTAACTAAGACAGGCAGGTAACTACGGAACCCTATACTGCGCGTGGCCCGACACGCACGTTGCCGTTTTTTTTCTAACATCGGCCTCGTACTTCTATGTATAAACAATATTCCGTATCTTTCAGGGGGCCAGGTTTTCCCCAACTGTCCCATTTGTATGACAACAATGCATTTTGAAAATATTGTGATGCTGAAATAGTAGGTAGGTATATACTCGTACGTAAGCAGCTAGTTTTTGCCCGTACAGTCCGCGTGTAATTCATTAACCCTTTTCAGGCTCGCAGTTCAAAAATGACAATCGAATATCAGCCTAATTCAATACGAATAATGTAGAAGTTTGACAGGCGGAATGTGATCGATAAGATACCTCCGCCTGAAAAAGGGTTAAATGCGTTTTCACTCAAATTCCCACTGCCATTTCACCCGTTTAGGTAACGATTTCTAACGTTTTTTTTTTTATGTTTGTTGGTTTATGCCGTTGATGGTTTACTTATAACTGTGCCTGATGAATTTTAATAGCAATGACGTTGTACTGAAATGAGACTATTCGTTCGTTGCACGTTGCAGGGACTTCTAGAATAATTGTTTTATAAGAAATTCATAGCTGCAATTTGTAACACGGAACTGATTATCAACAACAATTATCGCAATGGGAACAAGGATCTCTACTATGAATATTTAATATATCAATCAAGGCATTGGACACAGCATGCAAAAGTGAGATCTAGTATATAAACTGAATGTATGCAGCACATATATACAGTCAAATATATACTGACACATTGTCCACTTTATATAAATGACTTAAGGTTCAAAATTGAGTGCACATTTTTGACATTGACACTTTTTTTCACATTGAAATGTACACCTACCAATATAGGTACTGACTTTAAATCTGGAGCCAATATGTATTTATAACAGGCACTTTGTAGATTGTAATGGTGAGTAACTACCTTTCTATTACCACAGATCGTAAGTCTGTAGGTTACTAATAAAGAAGTAAGTGTAAGTAATCTTATTTATGAAAGTAAATTGAATACGAAGCAATTATTCGAAATCGATCGACTTTCAAACTTTGTTTGATACCTTCAATAGTTTCAATACTTTAAATATGATTTTAATAACGGTAAGAAAACTGATAAAAAGTGATCTTTATTAATATTTTAAACACGAGCGAAAAGCTCCCAACATCATTAAATCTGTACAAGTATTTTAATCTTTGCTTGATCCAATGGGGTTGGCCGGGCGAAGGTATTTGCAGATGGCGCCAGCATAGGTTTTACCTGTCAGTCCTACCAAAACTGTCAAAGTCTTGTTTTTTTTTCGGAATTTCATTGTTTAGAATCAAGCCCTTTAAGCCAAATCCCATAGAAAAAGGCTAGTGATTAGGTAAAACCTATGATGGCGCCATCTAGTCAAACTTTGACAGTTGCCAACCCCATTATTCTGAAACGTTAGCGGTTTAGGTAAATTCCTTCTGATTTTAAGGACGGCTTTCATAGTTGCATTCTTAATTGTTTAATAGGCAATATCAATTCGCTAACTACTGCCCTAACCTTGCTGCTCTTTCTCAGCTAATGTTCGACTTCCATCCATTGTTCCTAGCAAATTGCTTGTAGAACGACCTACAGAAAGTGTACTGTATGTATAGCAGCCAAAGCAGCCATTAGTTGCCTCGTGAATCTTGTGATCCAAACAGTCCTTATAATTAGCATTCGGAAACCAACACGTTCCGCAGTATAGTAACTTTTCGAACACGCGTGCAGAATATCAATTTTTTAGCTGAAAGTACCAGTTAGTAATGATACTTGTCTTAACGCGCGTATGAAAAGCTTTCACCCGGCACATACCATGCTTAGCAAAACGCTATAACTAACGATATTCATTTCATCTCTCACTTATAATAAATCTCTAAATTAAAAAAAGAATCAGCCAGTATCAACCTAACCATTTTTGTGTCCCCCGATGATTTCAGATTCCCATGAACGGAAAAATATGTAACTTTTTTCATAAGCACATTATTACTCTAGCTTCCGTTTAGGATAGTTTTTATCCGACTGCGACGATTAATTATTTTTCGGAAACATTCGACCTCATTAAATTATTAATTTCTTCTACTTGAAATCGTAGCCGCCATATCTGTCAACTGTCAGTGACGTGAAAATGGCGGGCTTGCCATAACTATCGAATATTAATAATTTCGATCCGGTGTTGTGATGTAGACCTTCACAAAACGCATATTAAATTCTAAAGCGTAAAAAAATAATCGATTCTGATATGGAAACTTATAGGCGATAAATTCGTATTGAGGCGTAATTTCAATAAATGTATCAACAAATTTCAACAAAATAACGTCAAACGTCAAAAGTCTGACTCTCTTCCTTTTTTTTAATGGCCTGGCGATAACGCTGTTCTTGCGTTCAGCCAAAGTCTATTTGAGTTTCTGCAAGATTTAATCACACGCTGAGTATTTAATTGTCACGATACTGCACGGCAGCACGGCTATCACAAGATGGCGCGCGAGCTCTCTCGATTTTTCTCGCACTATATGTCTCTTTATCTGATAAGAGAGAGACGGATACGGTCTCTATAAGTTATCTGATAAGAGAGAGACGGATAGTTGGAGAAAAATCGAGAGAGCTCGCGCGCCGTTTTGTGATAGCCGCGCTGGTTTGTCAGTATTTATATTTATTAGCAATAAACAGTATGTATGAAATCAGTATAGAACGGGCCTTTTATAAACATTAATTATGAAGCGCGTTAGTTTTAGGCCTGCATCACACTGGCGCGGCCTGGCCGCGGCGGACACGCCAGTGTGGCTGTGCCTTAAGGCGGCTTCAAGTTGACATTCAGCCAATATAGATACCACAATAGAGTTACAGAAATTGGCCAACATACAGGAAAATACTTTTATCATAAAGCCTGCAACACACATTATGTTGGCAAGGGCGGGAACATACACTGCATACACTAGATTTGCCAGAATGTGATAGTGCAATCTGAAACATTGCAATATGAAAAAAATAAACATATTGCTTTAACATTTTTAATAATTTCCTTTATTAGAAAGGGACTCGGACTCGCGTTATAGTTGTAGAACTTACCTAGTGGTTAGGTATAGTTTGGAAAATATAAATTGGCCGTCTGTTGTCAAATTAAAAAGAGATATTTTGTTCCACGTAAACACTTACCGGTCAGTGGGTACTCGAAAGGATTCTCTATTATTAATTCCTTAACACATCTTTACCTGAGAGTCGGAGTGACTCAAGAACTCAAGATCATTTCAGTCATCCATCACGTTTTTATAATATAACATAACACAGTGTTAAAAATATGTAGAAAAGAAGATCAATAAACATTTAATACTGCTGCGTGTGTCCTACCTGTTAGATCTATTGCCACAGACATCTACTGAACTTTTACCCCATTATTCATAAAACTTAAAATACCTCTGATAAATAACACGTGTTTTGTCCCTTCCTTAATAATTTAAATATCAGAGTGACAGGTTTTAACGTAATTTTAACGAAAATATATAGGTTTATTGAAAGTTTTACATGATAATAGGTTAAAATTAGAACTGCATGTGTCCTATTCCCAAGAGAAGAAATGCGTTAACTCCTACATTAACATGCAAACGAAGTCGCAGGTACAGCTAGTAATATATATGTCGCAGTGAAATGGTCAAAACAGAGATTTGAACAAATCCCTAAGGGATATGATCAAATCACGCAGGATGTTAAAATGAAGAATCCATTTTATCATTTACCTGATACAAATCAGTCATTTGATCAAATCTCTGAATCTGTTTAGTGAAATGACGAAATCGGACAAAAAAGGCAACTTAGATTTGACCATTTCCCTGCAACATATACATCAAAGCAAGACTAGTATTATTTCATAGAATACAACTCACTTTTCCAAGTAAGTAGACCCTTCGTTTCCTAACTTGTTTTTGTACTCTGCTATTTTATGAGTACCTATTACATAATTCAGGAAGTCAATCTGACTCAATATATTACATTCCATTCCTGCCAATCTATATGATATGAATGCTTTGTGCGCGCTTTCATCCACACGTGCCGGAGTAGCGTCTTCAGAGAAGTCTGACTGAATGCTATACACTTCTGTTCAAAGCAGCCATTATAACAGAACTACTTTCTCTGTAATTAAGTACCTGGTGGTGAGTTAAGGTCTTCAGAGCCTCCGAGGATGCGTTGTGTTTAGATATAGAGATTGCATTAATCTCATGCGGTCAATACAGCGAATCTTCAAATCAACATAGGGTTGGCATGGCGCTAGTCCTTCTCTGGATTCGTAAGCGAACATGGGCTACGAAAAAAAGGGACTGCTGATAATTGATGTCATAACTACTGGTTAAAATGTACATCGATATAAGATTGGTGTTATAGGATCACTACGTATTGTAGCGGTGTACAAGAAGATACTGGAAAACGATTGGTGGGAGGAGTGGACACCCAACTAGGAGCTGCAAGCGCGGCGGTTAAGGCGGATGTGCGGACATTATTAATGAAACCCATAACTCAGGCGCAGCCAGCGCATTTTTCTCCACACAGGATCCGGAAGGACGGCAGACGCCGCTAATTAACAAGATTAGCATATTCCCTTGAAAATGCCTTTTTTGTCCCTCCGACAAAATGACTACTGCCGTATGGAAAGGTCAGGAGTTTGGAAATGTCAATGAGTATTTTATAAAAACGTTGGACCCTTTTTGTTTCCCACGTAACTTCTAGTTTGGGAACATATATACGGAATTGTAATGTAAGCATACGCTACCATACCTAAGCCTATGTTATGGTTTCTCGCGGGGACGAAACTATCGAAGTAAACCGATAAGGCCGCTCGGTCGCACTCGCACGCCTCGAATGTGCATGTGCAGCAGTAATTGCGCGGTACTATTAGCCGCCAATGCGAATGGCCGGTTAAAGTTTTCCCAATACCGGAAAACATCGTGATACGAGCGCGGCGGATATCCGCCATCGCCCACCATCGATGCCACGATACACGGACATCCAATACATCCGCTATCCGAATAAATCACGCAAAACGATATTTAATTGGGATTACCTTTTGATATTTTCCTATAACCGTACGATTTACGTAATCGATTACAAAATCACTCATAATGTGACCATGAGATTTATTGTATAGACATAGTTACTCGCACGGCAAGTAGCTCATACAGGCTATCAGATTGGTTTCTTTATCGAGACACACGTTCGCTCACGCATGAGCAGATAAGAGCACTGACTTATCGTGTTCGTTGCGCATTATCGTGACCCCTTTACTTCATTTTCTTAATAAAGTAGTACACTCCGTCTGTGTTACAGCGAGACCTCGCGTGTAAATGCATAGTTTATAGTGACATTGAAATTTGTTAAAATGTACTTCTTAATACTAGCTATTATTGCGGTCATAATGTTCACTATTAAAATATATCAAAAACTGACGTGCGCTATTTGCCGATCGAGCGCTCACATGGTGGGCAAGGTAGTGATAGTGACAGGAGGGAACAGCGGTATAGGATTAGAAACGGCGAAAAACTTGGCGGAGCGAGGAGCGCGGGTGATCCTAGCGTGTCGGAGCGCTCGCCGCGCGACGGCTGCCAGGGAACAGATCATCAAATTCTCCGGGAACACTGATGTGCACTACGTACCGTTAGATTTGTCGTCGCTTCGCTCCGTAAAGGAGTTCAGTGAGCACATACAGAAGACGGAGAAACGTATTGACGTTCTGATAAACAATGCTGGAGCCGGGGGGCTAGGAAATAACAAGACCCAAGACGGTCTGCATGTTGGCATGCAAGTGAACTACTTCGGAACTTTTCTTCTTACGTGCCTGTTACTACCGAAACTAAAAGCGTCCGCGCCGAGTCGAATCATAAACCTATCCTCTCTTATTCACAAGTATGCCGAAATGGATTTCGATAACCTTAACATGGAGAAGTACTGGAGTGATTACTTAGTGTATGCCAATAGTAAATTGTATATCAATTTGATGACTTTGGAGTTGAGCGAGAGACTGAGAGGAACTGAGGTGACAGTGAACGCTGTGCACCCGGGTATTGCGGCTACCAATTTGTTTCGGAATTTACCGATTGCGGCGCTGCGCACTGTAGTTGAGAAGGGAATAGGCTTTATGTTCCAGAGCGCAGTTGAGGCGTCGCAAACCGTTATTCACCTGGCAGTCTCGCCCGAAGTGAGCGGGGTCAGTGGCCGCTACTACAGTGACTGTCGACAGAGACAACCGTCGAAGATATCACAGGATCACGATATTGCGAAGAAACTTTGGGAACATTCCGCAAGATTGGTGAAATATTCTGAATCGGACTAATTAAATTTGTGTTTCAAAAGTTATTTAGAATACCTATCTGTAACAAAGAGTGATTATTATTAAAATACCATGACAACCTATTGCTGACAAGTAAGTAGTAAATGAATAAATAGGTACATGTTATTGTTTTGAAAGAGTTTATTTATTTAATTTCCTATCTATAAAAATATGACGCTACTAAAATGTAGATCACATGCTTTTTACCCATTAATTAATAGTCCATTTATTAAGATCCATACGTATACGTATTGTAATAATCAAATGAATCATTATCCAAACCATAATGATCGAAAAAGGCATCTTGACAATAGTGGTAACTCATTTGGTATACGTTATAATGACTGAGGCTATGTTAATTTACTCGACCACTCATCGATCTGAATGAGTATGTAATCAAACTATGGAATATGATGCATATTAATGTAGTAAACAGTATGGATACAGATACGTGTTCATTTGGCACACTACTACATAAATAGTTAAAGCAATGATGCGTAGTTCCACACACTACTAGATACATAGTTAAAGTAATGACCCGAGAGGCAACCGAATGGCTCGCAGTATTTGAGCTCCCGAAGCGTGCAACCCAAACGACCCAACTTGGAATGGGGTGGAAATTGGAGGGGAGATGAAAAAAAATAAAATGCCACCAAGTATTCGATTTAGACCAACATTTCATTATGTAAACAGCGTACACACTTTCAGGCAACCGCTGTTTCAATCGGCGGCCAAGCGAAAAACAAATTCTTTTCATATTATTTTTCTATTTCCGCTCTAAGTTGGCTCAATTTACACAAGGCTGTTCCACAACAGTTCGGAAGCTCAAATACCGCGAGCCATCCGGTTGCCTCTTAATCGTTTTGTATTTTCAATCGCTTCTGACTCAATTGTGTTACATTTTTATCTTATCTTATCTTGTTCAAGTAAGTATCTATCTTACATATCGGCATCGGCGGTGAACTCGGCACTGGCGAGTGGCGATTTGATAAAGTTCGCTTGAAGAAAATGGTCAAATGATCGAATAACAGAGTCAGATAATTATATCACACAATAATTATAAATAGTGGCTCTGTGAGCTGTAGGCCTCGCGGGTATGTTTCGAAACGGTTGAATTTAGTAATTTTATACCTTTTTAACCCAGGGGGGTTGAATTGAAATCGTGGCCATTATCAAAAATCCGGCCAAGTGCGAGTCGGACTCGCGCACGAAGGGTTCCGTGCCATTATCTATGAAATTGTAAAAAAAAAGTTTGTTGTATGGGAGCCCCCCTTAAATATTTATTTTATTTTGTTTTTATTATTTGTTGTTATAGCGGCAACAGAAATACATAATCTGTGAACATTTCAACTGTCTCGCTATCACGGTTCTTGAGAATACTGCCGTCATTTTTAAAAAGGCAGTTTTCTGACAACACCTACTATTGAGAAAAAAGCGAAAGCAGTCTGTAATTAGATTTTTTTACTTTAATTAGGCTATGTAAGAAAATTTGACGCAATGACGTTTCGAAGTAGTAAAAAGGCGCCTGTTCTATCTTTTTACGTTGTTATTTATTATACGTTTACCTATTTAATTTAATTATATCAAGAAATAGTTGTGGTCTGCATTATGAGAGCTTATTTACAATGTATCATAATTCACTAAAAGGCAGCTAAAGTCCCGAAGCTGCGTTTTAGTGAATTATTACCATCAAATGAATCATTGAAAATTAAAAGGCCTTTCAATTGTATGCTCGTAATTCTTTAAAAGGCAGTGTTTTTAGTTAGCTGCCTTTTTGTAAAGTTTCTTGACCTTGTTCCTTTTAGTGCAATTATTAACAAAGAAGTAAAAGTCCTATAACTGCCTTCAAATGAATTATAACACCTAACTACTTATTTAAAGCCAACTATAAATAGAATATATTCACTGAGTAATTCACTACAAAGCAGCCTCAAATGCTCAAATGTATGAAACTGCTTTTTAAGGAATTTTGTTCTTTAATATATTTCTTAAACTTGGATAGCCTATAGTCAAGTGAATTGAAATTAAAGAAAAAAGCAAATTAACAGACATTTATTAAAATGCCATACTTATTACGAAATATAAAATTATTGTAATGGCAGGTATATTTCTTCTCATAAGACATTTTTTGGGTTCCGTAATCAAGGAACCCCTAAGTTTCGTCATGTCCGTCTGGCCGTCCCGTCTGTTTAGCTCAGTAACCATTCCTAAAAACTGTAACTCGGCATGGGTATATAAATCAATCACGCCGACAAAACAGAAGAATAAAATATTAAAAACATTTTTTTTGGGTATCTCTCCTACACCTACAGGGCGGATGTAATTTTTTTGTCGTTAAATTCATAGTGCGGGGTATCGTTGGAAAGCTCGTTCAAAAATATTTTGGGTTTCTTAAATTATAGATTCGTTTGAGAGATTTAAACCAGAAATTTTTGTTCCAGTTATGTGTCCCCAACCCCCTGGCCGGCTAAATGGCTGCTACTGGGAATGTGAAAATAGTCGTGGCAATAGTACCCACATGTTTAACTGTAGCCAGGCGATTATTTCGTAAATATAAATAAGAGATATCAGAAAACTTGAAACTGATGTCGAAAGTACATTACCCAATGTACACAACATGAATAACTTTTTAAATAAAACTAGAAATCTCCAAAATATTAAGTTGTAACGTTTCCATGCCTTTAATATCTCACTCCGTGATTTTTTCTTTTGGGGATTTATAAAAGATTAGGTACGTGTACGATAAGCTGATATACAACCTAAGAGCTAAAGAATCGTGTCCGCCAAGCCATTGCTTTAGTTACGCCGTAAATTGTAAGAAAAGTGCATTTAGAAACAATGAAGGCCCGTCAATGTATCGCACTACAAGGGCGTCACTTAGAGCAACTGCTGCAAACAAAAAAAACTTCCTGATATAAAATGGCAATATTTACTCTAATATTTTTATTTTTGAAAGAATAGTTTTATTCCTTTATTATAATCTAATTGTGTAAATAGTGAATCCTAAATATTCGTATCTTTTACAGTAGGGAAATTAGTGAAATTACAGCCTCTCAACGAACGTCGCACTAAAGGTATGGGAGCGTTTAAACTTAATATTTTGGATATGTCTAGTTTTATTTTAAAAAGGTATTGATGTGATTTTACTTATTAAGTAGACTAGCTGTACCTGCGACTTCGTTTGCATGTTAATGTAGGAGTTAACGCATTTCTTCTTTTGGAAATAGGACACATGCAGTTCTAATTTTAACTTATCATGTAAAACTTTCAATAAACCTATATATTTTAGTTAAAATGACGTTAAAACCTGCCACTCTGATATTTAAATTATTAAGAAACAGAGGTATTTTAAGTTTTATGAATAATGGGGTAAAAGTTTAGTAGATGTATGTGGCAATAGATCTAACAGGTAGGACACACGCTGCAGTATTAAATATTTATTGACCTTCTTTTCTACATATTTTTAACACTGTGTTATGTTATATTATAAAATCGTGATGGATGACTGAAATATCTTGAGTTCTTGAGTCACTCCGACTCTCAGGTAAAGATGTGTTTAGGAATTAATAATAGATAATCCTTTCGAGTACCCATTGACCGGTAAGTGTTTACGTGGAACAAAACATCTCTTTTTAATTTGACAAGAGACGGCCAATTTATATTTTCATACCTAACCACTAGGCAAGTTCTACAACTATAACGCGAGTCCGAGTCCCTTTCTAATAAAGGAAATTATTACAAATGTTACAGCAATATGTTTATTTTTTTCATATTGCAATGTTTCAGATTCCACTATCACATTCTGGCAAATCTTGTGTATGTTCCCGCCCTTGCCAACATAATAATGTGTGTTGCAGGCTTTATGATAAAAGTATTTTCGTGTATGTTGGCCAATTTCTGTGTCTCTATTGTGGTCTCTATATTGGCTGAATATCAACTTGAAGCCGCCTTAAGACACAGCCACACTGGCGCGGCCTGCGGTGGCGGACAATATTAAATTTGACAGCGGCGGACAAGTTTACTATTGTCCGCCGCGGCCAGGCCGCGCCAGCGTGATGCAGGCCTAATACTGACGCGCTTCATAATTAATGTTTATAATAGGCCCTGTACTGTTTATTGCTGATAAATATAAATACTGACAAACCAGCGCGACTATCACAAAACGGCGCGCGAGCTCTCTCGATTTGTCTCTAACTATCCGTCTCTCTCTTATCAGATAACTTAGAAAGAGACATATAGTGCGAGAAAAATCGAGAGAGCTCGCGCGCCGTCTTGTGATAACCGTGCAGTATCGTGACAATTAAATACTCAGCGTGTGATTCAATCTTGCAGAAACTCAAATAGATTTTGGCTGAATGCAAGAACAGCGCTATCGCCATGCCATTAAGAGGGGGCGCTCCGCGAAATCAGAGTTCTTAGATTGAATATTTACCTATGACAAACTAAAGCGAATAACAGGAAAAAGAACATACAGAAACTACATCATATTTGCAATCTATTTGTCCGAAAAAAACCATCCAAAACCAAAATTGCCTCGATAGAAAACAATCGCCAAAACATGTCTTATATTTACCTAATTTCAATTGTGTGCCGTTCCCGTGCATATAATTTACGTAAACATTTAGCGTATAATAGCTTTTGATATTGCCTAGTGATTTGACCAGCGAGGTTTTTTTATGTTGTCCCTTTTCAGACTTATTGAGGTAAAACGTATTTGGCGTATACGTCTTTTTTATTTAGCGCGATACCCTTTCTCCCGTCGCGTGTTTCGTGCAGTTTGGTATATCTTCTGTTGCCGTTTGCGGGCGGAGTCAGTCGCAATCGCTCCGCTGAGACGAGAGGACTACGTTCTGTGCTCTCACGACAGGACGGTGAACATAATTATTTCAATAATATTGTGACCCAGTATATTCGTCCAGTGAATGAATGTATCATTACATTCCAGTAGATACTTTCGTATATTTTGAAATAATATATTCAAAAGTCAACCTTAACATGTATACCTTAAAGTTCAAAATACAACCATAAGATTACGCAACGATCGACCGGCGACCGGCTTTTTAGAATAATTTGTGCAGTACATGCAAAACTAGACGAACATTTTTCTGTCGAGCGTGTATTTACTTTATGAAAGATTATCACTATCACTGCAACATACTATAAAACAAAGTCGCTTCCCGCTGTCTGTCCCTATGAATGCATAGATCTTTAAAACTACGCAACGGATTTTGATGCGGTTTTTTTTAACAGAGTGATTCAAGAGGAAGGTTTACATACATACATAAATTCACGCCTTTATTCGCAAACGGGGTAGGCAGAGCACATGAAACGTTTGTTCCAGCGCCACTTTTAGCATAAATGTGGGTATAAAATATCGACAAAATGTGATATTGCAGTGATAGGTTGCTAGCCTATCGCCCACAACACACTTCAACCCTGGTCCCTTAGTCGACTAAGGTCGACTAGGGTCGAGGAAGGTTTATATGTATAATATAGTATCCGTGCGAAGCCCGGGCGGGTCGCTAGTTGAGAATAAATCCGGTTAAGTTAAAAGTCGATGTCCTCTCGGTCTCTAAATACCAATTCGAAGTCAGAATTATTTCAAAAAGTGGTCCCATTATTTAATTTTTTTTAAACATTTGTTGTAAATTACGATGCGCGTTTTTTTTTAAAGAACAACATACTTTTTCAGGCTTTTTGAGGGTGCAGATTCTAGAAATGATGTCCATTTTGAATTCCAAGATGGCGGACATTGTTTTTCGAATTTAAACATTCGTTCAACTCAAGTATTAAAGTGATTCAAGCGACACCGCCGCGAAAACACTCATCCTGAAGAAGAACTCCCGAAGAGTTCGAAACATGTCGCCCGTAGTGGCATTATTGACTTTGTTTTTCTTTAAAGTCATCATGGGTGTCGCTTTTAGGGTAATCGAGGGTGCAGTTTCCAACAATTATTGCCTGCAAAATTGGTCATTTTTATATTAAAAGAAGTGAATACAATTTAGCAGTTTTTCTTGAATACCAGTATGTTCAAAATTGATAACTTAAGGGCCAGAGCGTCTCCATTGTCTCCAAGCACGAATCCGAGATCAGAATTGTAAAATTTGGCCGCCACACAGTGGCCTGAAAATCTGGCTTTCATAGACATGATCGAAGGTTTTATAATATACAATATAACAGTTTTTTTAATGCTACTAATAAATTCACGGTTAAATTCACGCATTAAATGACATGACAGACGACATGTTTCGAACTCGAGTTCGAGTTTCGAGTTCTTCTTCAGGATGAGTGTTTTCGATGTTTGTTTTGAAGAAGAACTCCCGAAGAGTTCGAAACATGTCGCCTGTCGTGACATTTAATACGTGATTTTAACCGTGGATTTATTAGTAAGTATTTTAGACATATCCCACAAAAGTTTAAATTCGATTATAGCTTTTTTTTGCTTTAGGCTTTTACTAGCCATTGTTGTGCTAAATTACAACCCTAACGTGATTTAGTAAATAAAAACCCGGCCAAGTGCGAGTCGGCCTCGCGCACGAAGGGTTCCGTACCATTATCTATAAAAACAGTAAAAAAAAGTTTATTGTATGGGAGCCCCCCTTAAATATTTATTTTATTTTGTTTTTAGTATTTGTTGTTATAGCGGCAACAGAAATGCATAATCTGTGAAAATTTCAAGGTCACGGTTCTTCAGTTACAGCCTGGTGACAGACAGACAGACGGACAGCGAAGTCTTAGTAATAGGATCCCGTTTTTACCCTTTGGGTACGGAACCCGAAAAAACGGAAGGTCGTTTTCAGTTATAGCTCTCGAAACTCTGACTTACTAGCGAAAATTATATCTTCAAATATAGGTACAGATTTTGTCTTTCTTCCCACTTATTATAATAGGGATGATGACTAAAAATTTTTTATCATGTCATTTGAACCAGTTTTTGGGCAGGAAAAAATGTTTGTATGGGAGGAACTACAATTGAAGAACATAAATACCCAAAAATTTGAGACATAGATTGACCTCGCTGGTAGCAGCGCAAAACGCTTAATACTGAAAGACATACAGGCGTGACGTCACAGCCGAAATTTGTTAGTACAAAGTACATGTTTCATCGTATGGAAACTCAGGTAAATTGTTGTTTCATTCGCGGAATACTGCGTTTAAGTACATAGTTGTCATACAATTTTTAAGTACATAGTTGTCATACAATTTTGTTTCTTTAAAAGCGTAAGGATTCTATTAGTACCTTTGAATTTACTCTTGGACAATAAAAAAAACATATTTTTGTAAACTTTCAATTTTCATATCTTTTTACGATTTTAATTATATTTTATAATTTATACTTCAATACGGTAATTTGATGGTTTACTATCCATTTAGCATTTTGAATTTTAGCACGTTATCAATTTGAACATGAGTCATCATGCCTATTATCTATAGGTATTCATCATGTTTCATCTGATTGTCGGGGCATATACTATACGAGGAGGAGCGGGGCAGCAATAGACGCATCAGCGCGGCAGGTGCGGGGCGCGCGGGTGATTTTTGATTTTCCCTGGCGGTACGCCCGCTCTTAAAGAAAATGAAGAGAGTCAGACTTTTGACGTTTGACGTTATTTTGTTGAAATTTGTTGATACATTTATTGAAATTACGCCACAATACGAATTTATCGCATATAAGTTTCCATATCAGAATCGATTATTTTTTTACGCTTTAGAATTTAATATGCGTTTTGTGAAGGTCTATCATCACAACACCGGATCGAAATTATTAATATTCGATAGTTATGGCAAGCCCGCCATTTTGACGTCACTGACAGTTGACAGATATGGCGGCTACTATTTCAAGCAGAAGAAATTAATAATTTAATGAGGTCAAATGTTTCCGAAAATTAATTAATCGTCGCAGTCGGATAAAAACTATCCTAAGTCCTAGCTAGAATAATAATGTACTTGTAAAAAAAGTTACATATTTTTCCGTTCATGGGAATCTGAAATCATCGGAGGACACAAAAATGGTTAGTTTGATACTGGCTGATTCTTTTTTAAATTTAGAGATTTATTATAAGTGAGAGATAACGTACTTTCGATATCAGTTTAAAATGTTCTGTTGTCTGTTATATTTGCCTGGCTACACTTAAGGATTACATACATGTAGGTATACCTAATGCATTTAAAAGGAAAACTATCACGGCTAAGTAGGCATAACTAGTTACCGAGTAATAGTCGACCAACTTAAAATTTACTTGGAAAGCCCAACTTACGTACAAATTCGGCGAAGACGCAACCATTTAGTTTGCACCTGCGTGTCGATGTAACTAAAAAGACAGGTAACAACCACGGAACCCTACACTGCGCGTGGCCTGACCCGCAATTGGCCGATATTTAACACTTAAACTCGTTATACGAAAATTCACGTCTCTCACTGTGGTACCTAACAAACTTAAAATCCACCCAAAAATATAGGTGCGCGGCAAAACATTGCTGCCTTTAAATGAATTTCTGCGTTGTAGTATCCGATGGATCCTTAAAAGTTGTAACCTATAATTTTTTTAGCGACGTAAACTTCTTACTTTAAAGTATGGAGTAAGTAATATCGTCCAAATAATTATTAAGAAGTCAGCCAATGTCACGTGACTGCCTTTTAAGGAATTTTTCCTCAAAAGCGGCTTTTAAATGAATTATTGTGAAGTAAATTCTATGAACTATAATTAGCAATAGGCAGTTTGGTACATAAACTGCCTTTTAAATAAGTGTTTGCCTAAAATTTTCCAAAATATTACGCAGTGAAAGGACTTTAACTGCTGTTTTATGGATGAATGTTAGAAAACTGCGTTTTAATGAATTTGGCACAGTTAAGAATACACTTGACTGCTTTTTATTGAAAAAATATCTCAAAAACTAAATACGATAGAGAAAAACGGGTAACATTGGTCAACGCGTCTTTTTTTGCTGATCACGGCACAATATATAACTCAAAATTGGTCAATTGTCAGATAACTGCCTTTTTAAGAATGTAACTATACTTACTAAATTTGTACAAAGTCAGTAGTCAACGCTGACCCCTTGTAATTTTTTAAGTTTTCAACCCATATCTCCGCCATTTTTCAAAATTTCGAAAAAAAGACTCGACAAAAAAATTCTGTATACTTATCAAACCTACTCACAAAATTTCATGAGAATCGGTTGAGAAATGTGAGCACTAGGCGATAACAGCTGGAAATCCAAACATCCGGACATGGGGAAAAACGATTTTTCGTCCAAGCTGAAGCATAGACGCTTCGCTCGCTAGGTCGATTATAACATATTGAAGGAGCTTTTAGGTGTACGAACATACCTGTTTAAAAACATAACCCTCCTCTCTTTTTTCTCCAGTTTAATTTGTGTGTTGCATCTTCTTTATTTCATTCTATAGGCACTAAATCGAATTCCATTGCAGAACTGAGATATTGATATGTTTGTCAGTGTGAATACGAGCTATGAAAATTCTGTAGATATAATCATTCTGGTGGGTAGTTAAAACAAAATATATTAACAACGAAGGTATTCTTACCGAATATGGCGTGAACTACATTCGTACCAATAATTAGCTATAAAATATATTTTTTTACACACTTCGGTATCCTAATGATTAATGATCTGAGTAACCCGTTTTCTGATAGATCGTATTCACGCTGACTAACGAATATCTCAGTTCTGCAATGGAATTCAACTTGGTGGCTATAGAACGAAATGAAGTAGATTTAAAGACCTATTTAATGGCCCAAGTCTCATGTTTGTTGGTTTTGGGGCAGATTTTCCCATCTATAGTCCTTTGATTTGAATTTGATTTGAATGGATTTGAACGCTATTTCAAAGTGGTTTCCGACGTTTGCCAAGTTAACGTACCACATCGAGCGAGCAACACACAAATTAAACTGGAATGCGATCTTTTTACCCGACTGCCTAAAGAGAGGAGGGTTATGTTTTTAAACAGGTATGTTCGTACACCTAAAAGCTCCTTCAATACGTTAGAATCGACCGAGCGAGCGAAGTGAGCGAAGCGTCTATGCTTCAGCTTGGATGAAAAATCGTTTTTCCTCATGTCCGGATGTTTGGATTTCCAGCTGTTCTCGCCTAGAGCTCACATTTCTCAACCGATTCTTATGAAATTTGCCCATGGTCCTTTACTTTACCTTACTGTGCCATGTGTTGCTTTTAATAATATTTGACTAAGAATTATTGCTCATACAGCCTGATATGCAATTCATGCAGCTTAGCCAATAAGGTGGTAGGTACCTATATAGCAAAAACTCTGGCATCACTATCTCTATAGACTTAGTATAAAACAAAGTCGCTTCCCGCTGTCTGTCCCTATGTATGCTTAGATGTTTGAAACTACGCAACGGATTGTGATGCAGTTTTTTTAATACATAGAGTGATTCAAAAGGAAGGTATAAACCTTCATGTATAATATAGTAACCCGTGCGAAGCTGGGGCGGGTCGCTAGTGAAAATAAAGGTAAATCGTATCACAATTGACGCATTATGGTTACTCAATTCGGCCACCATATAGGAGAAGGCGTCTGGCATGTATATCCGGCAGCACTACATGACTTCGCGATAAAATCGGTTGCGAAATACTGTGCTCTACTTCATCAACCGCCTATTTCACATTTGCGTTTGTTTCAAATATGAACCATATTGTTCGGCAATAATGTAGCTAATCTATAATTCAATTGAGAGAGTTAGCTGAATTCCAGAAGGCGTCAGTCAAAATGCCTGCTAACAGCCTGCAACACATGCTATTTTCTCTGCAAGCTGTATGGACGTAAGTTATAACAGCATTACAGAGTAGTAGTACAGTTTGGAAACCATCCTGAGACTACTAGAAGTGAGCTCTGAAAACTGAACACAACACTGTACGCTGATTGAGTGTAAATACATTGCCGTTATAGCTATGCTGATACTTCAACACTTAAGTACTGCGATATCCAACCGGTTAGTCAATACAATTGAGTGTGATTTCACGTATGACGACATATGAATGAAGTCACAGAAACGCTTCTTTACCACTCTAGCTAGAATACCTAATACGCATTACTTTAATACCTTATTTGATACTCAAAACTAAAAGACTGTAAGTAGATTTATGTAAGTACGTAATGTTGCGTAATGTTGCATGTTGTAATGAAGCCTGTTGCGGATTCTATAATTGGAGGTGTTTGTTTGTACGCAATTGACGAAGCCTGCGTTGCGGATACCTATACCTATTTAAATCACACTTGTTGTTATAAAATAAAAGTTTGGAGGCGTAATGTTCTATTCAGGACTAAAGTTAGATTTAACTGTATGTGATTACTACAGATTACTATAATAAGCACTTTCGAATTTCGAATAATGCTAATAATTACACGGTTCAACTCTCGTATTAAATGTGACTACGGGCGACATGTTTCTACTTGTGTAGTTTGCTTTGGTAGAAAAATGACTTACTGACCCATTTATGTCGCGTTTGCGTGCGGCGGGTAGCGGTCAATATCCGGTCGCACGAAGGTAAAGACGCGGTAAATTATTTAATAGCTCGAGAATATGACCCAGCGTTTATGTTTTAATTTGGCTTTAATTTTCCGGTCGATCATTCATATCGAAGATTGATTTTATTTACTTACATAATAATTCGTTTAACGTCGTCTCTGGCCATTATGCGTCCGTTATGCGAACGTTACCTATAATATCCATGCCCTAGCTAAGAGAAGTCGCAAAATGATGAACACACCACGGCTGGGTGCTGCAACAGAAGGCTTTGGGCTGTTATTCTAAACTATACCTCTATTACCTACCTACGTTTAGTTACTACGGATCACGGTGACAACGTATATTTTGCGGGTGAGCGTTGAGGTGACCTTAAAATAAGTTACAGAATAGCGGGCTTCGGCTCGGGCGACAAATATCTGCTAACTATATCTGTGTGTTGTTTTACTGTGGTATGTACTACTATATGTCAAACACCTCGCAATTTCCGCATCACCTTCGCAATAATGTAGATACACGATACAGGATTACGAGTCAACAAATATAAGGGGACACATAAATCGGTCTAGTCCTCCAGTAAGATCATGTTATATGTATGTAAGCACTAGCTGACGATGTACACACGTATACCTACAGATAAATACTTAAATACACAAGACCCACGAACAAAAAAAGACCGGGTTGCACTACGGGAGTGCCGGCAGAAGTGAAAACTTGCGAATAGCTTAAAAAAAACTTGAATAACTTTAATTTTGCAAATAAAACACCCCTTCCCCCCTCCACCCCCACACCTCCCCTAACCTATAAACGTATTCCGCAATTCCGCATTTTCATTTAAAAATCCGCGTTTTGCAGCGCAACTCCCGCTTTTTGTATTCCGGCAGTTGGCAACACTAAATCCTACGCTCCTACACGGCACGTAACCTCCTACGCTCCTACACCTGCCGCGAGTTTAACAATTTTTCCCCATCCCAAAAAAGTGCACAGCGCCGCTAAAGAAGGTTTCACTTCAAAAATCGCATCCAGGACAACTAGTTTCGTTTTAGGCAGACAAACTAGGCTAAAGCGGCCGTCATCGGACGTGCTACGAATAAAAATGTATAACTATGGTTAGAGCTCCCGTTGCACGAAACCCTACCTCACAAGGTGGCAGATCAGAAATGCAATATAGTGATAGATACTACTTAGGAACACTGGATTTTAGTTGGTTGCCATACCATATCCTGGTACTTAGATTTTTTTTTTTCGTTTCTACTATTACAGCATTCGGTGGCAGATCGAAACGTTTACTCATCGCAAGGGACACATTTGTAGATAACAACCCGCATGGGTTGCCTGCCCAAATGCTGGCAGGTTTCAAGATCAGCCATGTTTTATGAGCCCCAACAAATGGGGTCAATACCATGGTATGGCAACCAACTAAAATCCAGTGTTCCTAAGTAGTATCTATCACTAGATTGCATTTCTGATCTGCCACCTTGTGAGGTAGGGATTCGTGCAACGGGAGCTCTAACCACTATCCCATTGATAGGATCGTTCACCTGAAAACCAATAGAGAAGGAACGTAGGTATACGCATATTAAACCCGTTTACAGGACAAATAAAAAGCCAAAAATAATTCATTCATTTCTTAATATTCCATAAAAAACATTTTTAGTTCAATTTGTGCAATTATATTGCTTGTTTTACATAGATCCATAACGTGTAATATAATATCAATATCATACATTTGCTGCAGGTGCAAGTAGCTTTTGTATCGACCCGCACTAAATACTAAAAGTGGAAACAGGTAATAGATAGTTCACCTCATAATTGCGCGCGGCTGGTTTTGTTGTAGTTGAACTATCTATAGATTCTCTCGCAAATTAATTGGTTTCTTCCAAACAAATTATCTTCGAACCGAAACGATCACTAAACTTAACAATGGAACTTCGCACACTTGAATGAGTTTTTATTAAATTTCGACTATGATACGTCTATAACTTATTCTTAGAATTAATTTGGCTGTTTTTGACCTGTCTCCAGCCTGATGGAGGTTGAACTGTCTGCAAACTTGTTGGATTTGTTTATTCTTCAGGATTCCACGTCTTGAAAAATATTATGAAACTCTTTTAGTAGCTTTAGAGAAAAATGGCTTCATTCATGTCAGATGTGTATCGATTGTTTGTTTTTCTCGGTTTGTTGTATTAAGGTGAACAACTATTGCTTACCTCTATTTCTACGAATTAAGATTATAGTGCCACTTGGACGTTTACCTTATATTAGTATTAATTAATTAGTAAGTTATTTTTCAAAATCATAGAAAACTAAAAAAACTCTAAGATCACCTAACCAATTCGTAATATTACGAGTAGTTCATTCCGTGACATGTTTCTTCTGTTTTCTGTATGACGAATAAGTGTTTTTCTATTTATAACAAATCGATTTTTTAGAAGTGCAAGTATCGTAGGTATGTATATAAATTAATAATTACGTTCGTTTGGTGCTTATTATATTACTCGTACTATCTGAGAAAGATATACGGGCAACTACGGTTAAACGGGCAACTTACTTTTTTTTTTGCAAGTATTTTAGTGGTTCGACCTCCGTTATTATATGACTTGTAGTTAGGTACCTATAAATCTCCTTTAATGGGAAACTTTATATAAAGTATGGGGAAACTATTAGAATAAAGATGAGTTCAGTAGAATAGTAGATAGTAAATTTAAGTGGCAGGTAATTTACTTCACTGAAGCATCGCCTGTGTAGTGATGAGCTATTATTAGAGGCATTTCCACTAATATTGCCTGTCACTGGCAACGAAAGCAAATTTTCGGCAAGCTTGAATGACAAGGTTGTCAGGAAAAAATATGTATATTATTCTGTTATAGGTATTTTGAAAATAGTCACTAAAAATAACGCAGCATGAGACTTTGCGTAGCTACATTTTTATGGTTATATTTTTCCACGTTCGGTAACATCATATTGACAGTTTTAAAAATGTAATGCTATGCGGCTGTCAGTTCGAATTCCGACCGCCATTGCTATACTCTGATCATTAATTGGGCAGAAAAAATGTAAACACTGGTGTTGCCGTTAACAACAACCATTTGGAGCAATGAGGAGATTTATAATTTTCGCAGTTAAACGAAGCATACGTCCGATTTCAGTAATATATACCCTAATTACAAAAAGCGTATTCATTTTGATAACTTTTATGTTTATATTTACAAAAATCCCCCCTCATAATTATTTTAAAAGATAATACCGTTTTTATGTGTAGAATATATTTTTAGCACTGGTATCACTGCTGTGATACACCGGGGTTGTGCATCTGTGAGTTGCTTACAATTTTTTTTTCTCAAAGCCTGCATCACACTGGCGCGGCCAATAGTAAACTTGTCCGCCGCTGTCAAATTTACTATTGTCCGCCACCGCAGGCCGCGCCAGTGTGTGGCAGGACTTATGCGAATGGCAAATAATATCGGTAGCTGGATTTTTATTTGATTTGACGCCTGTCCTGTCACTCACCTCACTCGGCTTCTAACATCTGTTACGAACGTTTGAGTGCTCTTCCTGTGATTGCTTTCCAGTTTCTGATAAGTTTTCATTGTTGTTACGTTTTTCGTTGTTGTTACGTTATTAATGTTGTTAAGTTCTTTACATATTGTGATTTGTCCTTTGTGGTGGTTCATTGTGCTGTGGTAGCAAGATGGACCCCGGTCCGAGTACCTCTCGGTCAATGGATACTTTGTCTCCAGTGAAAAAAAGACCACGTCTTGGCCGTTTAACAGAGTCAGAAAAAAATATGATATTAAACGTATACAAACACCTTTACTACACACCAGTGTTTCTAAACCTGTGGGCAGTGGGACTCCTGGGGTCCGCGAGTGCCTATAGTTATGTACGGGGGTTCGCAGTAGTCTCACCCATAGACCATTTCACAACAATAAATAAATGCCACAAAAAGTCTTGCGTGTTTTTTATTATTAATCCTTGGATTTGTGCTTGATTTCCTAGGGGTCCGTGGACGGAAATAAGGTGGTTCGATCGCCATATAAATATGAATAAATATTTATCATGTTTATTTTCAATTTTGCTGTTAAAGTAAACTTTAAATAATATTGCATGACCGACCCGTACTTTCAGAACCCCTGACATGCCACTTTGACAGTGACATAACTTTGTTTACATTTTTTCTGCCCAATTAATGATCAGAGTATAGCAATTTTCCTAACTCCTATGGCTAATGGCTTTGAAAATTGGAGAAATAATTTTCCTAATGGTTCTTGAGTCGTATATTTATGATAGGTATATTATTATTATTATTGTAGTATTGTGGGCCTTTGTATGCCGCTTCGACCAGCGAGTGATCTATTGTGACAGCCCTTTGTTTAGATTTCACCATCAAGTCCCGTTGCCTCTAGGAAATTCCAGATTCTTTGGGCGGTGATGTGTTGTACCTCTTCCGGGTGCACGATGTGCCGCCCTAGGTAGATACTTCTTTTGTGCATGAGTGTTCCGCAGGAGCATAGGATATGCATTGCTGTTTCCTCTGTCTCCTGGCAGAACCTGCAAGTTGCGTCCTGTTTCATACCCATTTGTACCAGGTGCTTGTTCAATTTGCCATGACCTGTCAGAATTCTCGTCACTGCGCAGGTTTTGTACCTTTTCAGTTGTAGTAGCTCTTTGGACAGTTTATTATTGTACCCTTTGATTAAGGCTTTAGCATGTTTTTGTCCTTTGGCGAACTTCCACAGCTTTATTGCCTCTGATTTTTCTGTGTTATTTAGTAGGGAATAAGCTTTCCGTTTTGTGATGCCACAGAACGGTTCTGGGCCGACCAGGGTTATGTCTGCGCCCTTCCTTGCAAGTTCATCAGCTTTTTCATTTCCTACTATGTCGGAATGTCCTGGTACCCATCTAAGTATAACTTTGTTGGTATTAGCCAGGGCGTTTAAGTTGTTTTTGCAGTTCTGGACTAGTTTAGAGTAGGACTCTAGGGATTCTAGTGCCAGCAGAGCAGCTTGACTGTCTGAGTTGATGTAGATGTGTTGGTTTCTTAGGTTTCTATCGAGATTGATCTCCACGCATTTGTTTATTGCGAAGAGTTCAGCCTGATAGATTGAGGCCTCTTTCCCCATGCTGACGCTAGCTTTGAGCTTTGGCCTCTCACCATAGATACCGCATCCAACATCATCACCTTTTTTGGATCCATCTGTATACCAAACGTGGCTTCCCTCCTTGAAGTCCATTTGGTCATTTAACCATTTGTCTCTTGGAGGTATTTCCACTGTATACCGTTTTGTAAATTCGCATTCCACATAGGTATCGTCGGTGGGCATGTTTAGTTTTTTGTTATCGAAAACAAGGGCCTCCAGTTTGATAAGCGCTTGAGAGCGCCATTTTGGCCTTGTTAGTGTGCATATCCTGTAGATGCTCTGTTTCGCCTCCTTTTGCACGTGCAGGTGGAGTGGCGTTAGGTCGAGCAGTGCATCCAAGGCTGCCCCCGGTGTTGAGCATAAAGCTCCTGTTGCTGTTAAGCAAGCTGTACGCTGTAAACTGCTTAACTTTGTGATGGCTGTCTTTTGGTTGGCTTTGTTACACCAGACCGCGGAGGCGTATGTGATTACCGGCCTCACTACCGCTGTGTAAAGCCACATAGCAATTTTGGGTCTTATGCCCCATCTTGCTCCTGCCATTCGACAGCAAGTCCACATGGCCATTTTTGCCTTTTGTATTATGCTATTCAAATGAGCGTTCCAAGTTAGCCTTTGGTCAAAAGTAACTCCTAGGTACTTGACCTCATTTGAGTAAGATATTTCCTGTCCATTCAGTTTTAGTTTGGCAAGCTTGTCTAGTTTCCTTTTTTTTGTAAAAGGTACTAGTACTGTTTTGCTCGCATTGATGGACAGTTCATTTTCTTTGCACCATTTATTTATGGTGTTTAGCGCTCCTTGCATTAGGTTCGAGATTGTGTGGAGGCACGGACCTTTGATTATGACTACAAGGTCGTCGGCATATCCTTGCGTGTCATAGTCTAGGTCCTTCATAGTTGCTAGGAGTTGGTCCACTGCTAGGGTCCATAGTAGTGGGGATAGTACGCCTCCTTGTGGACAACCTCTTGTGGTGTAGAATGTAAACTCAGTTGCATTGAGGGTCAGAGTGACTTTTCTATTTGAAAGCATGCTCTGGATCCATCTGATGGTGCTTTCATCCACGCCCTTTGATGCCAATCCTTTGAGGATAGTTCCTGTGGGTGTGTTGTCAAAGGCACCTTCGACGTCAAGGAAAGCGCATAGAGCTGTTTGCTTGTCCTCTAGGGTTTTTTGCACTTTGTCGACCAGATCAAGTAGTGCCGTTTCCGTAGATTTCCCCTTTTGGTAAGCATGTTGGTTCAGGCTTAGTGGTCTGATTGCCAGATATTTCGCTCTAATATGCTGATCAATGACTCTTTCCATCGTTTTAGTAAGAAGGATGATAGACTGATTGGTCTGAAGGATTTGGGCTGTGAGTAGTCCTTTTTCCCTGCTTTTGGTATGAATCGTACCTTGACTCTAGTCCATAGTTCTGGTATGGTCCTCCAAGCAAAGCTAGCTCGGAATATTCTTACCAGGTGCGGAAGGATTAGGTTTTGTCCTTGCTGTAGTAATGCAGGAAAGATACCGTCTTCTCCCGCCGATTTAAATGGTTTGAATTTTTTCAGTGCCCATATAACTTGGTTTGGCCTGAATATATTTGCAGCCAAATTCCAGTCGGTGTTATGTGCCCTCCGGGCTTGTGTGCTCCTTTGGGTGCATAACTGAGTTTCACTGGTGGGGTACGAACCTGGGAAGTGGATGGCTCTAAGCAAGTCCATTGTTTCTACTTCCGTAGTCGTAAAGCTGCCGTTAGGTCTTTTAAGTAGGCCTAGGTAATTGGTTGGTGTCTTGGAGAGAATTTTATGAATTCTCGCTCCTTTATGTGTTTGGGCGATCTCTTCACAGAACTTCCGCCAAGACCTCCTTTTGGCTTTTCTGATCTGTTTGTTATATTCAGTCAAAGCTCTACCGTACCTTTCCCACTCGTTAGGTCTGGTTGAGTGATTGAATATGCGACGGGTGGACACACGGAGCTTTTCTAGCCTTCTGTTCCACCATGTCGTAGTGTTTTGTGTGATTGATTCACGCAACGGGCAGCTCAGTTCGTAGGCCTTGTAGATGCCTTTGGATAGTTGGTTTACTGCTATGTTGAGGGAATCTGGATTTTTAACATATTTTGGGATATCCTTTAGATGGTCCTCCAGGTGAGCCTTGTAGGCTTCCCAGGAAGTTTCTTTTGGATTTCTCCGTGTTTGTGGTTCCATATCTAACGGGCCCTTTACACTAAATATGATATGTTTGTGGTCCGACATTGAGTTCTCGCAACTGACGTGCCAGTTACTTAGGCAGTTTGCTGCCTTTTCAGTTGCAAAGGTTATATCTAGTACCTCTTGTCTTGCCCTGGTCACGAAGGTTGGCGTGTTGCCCTTATTTAACAGGTGTAGACAGTTAGTAAAAATAAATTCTGAGAGTAACTCACCCCTTTTGTTGATGCCGGTGCTTCCCCAGACGGTGTGATGAGCGTTTGCGTCGCAGCCCACGATCAGTTCTGCCTTTTGTGCTTCAGCGTACTCTACATCTTTAGCCAGTACTTCTGTGGGATCATGTTTTTCTCCGGGCAAGTAGGCGGAACAAATCAACACCTTTCGTGAGCCCTGACCTTTGAGATCAACATACGCAGCTACAAGGTCATCGCTGCATAGTTCTGTAACAGGTAAGAAATTTATGTTTTTGTGAAACACGATGCAGGCCCTCGGTTTGGATCCTTTTTCGTGTATTAATACCTTACCCGCTTTGTTGAGTCCTGTTCCCATGGTTTTGGTGTTGATCCATGGTTCTTGTATGAGGGCGATGTTCAGGCCATTTTCGCCGAAAAGTTTTTCTACTACCGCTGTGGCGGCGATGGCGTGGTGTAAATTGGCCTGCAGGAAAGTCACCCCCCCGTTGGCTGCGTCTTTATTGGCCCCGGCTCTGGGCGTGGGCCTGCCCTTGCCGGCCCCCTCTTCCTCTACCCCTGGAGCGGTTGGAGCCCCTATTGCCCCCCCTATTGGTGGGAAACCGCCGTGTTCCCGATGTGCCCGCTGTAGGATGGGAAGCGGGATTGGGAAGGACTGCCCGTTTAGGTCCCGGAGGGACCTTTCGGGCGGGTTTGGTTGGGGTCCTTCGAGGTTGTCGGGTTTTGCGGTGGTGGGGTTGGAGACGTGTCAGGTTCCGGCTGTTGAGCCTTGGGAGTACCCTTTAGCCGAAACTGGACCTTACGGAAGCCTAGGCTTGCCTTTAGGTCCATCTTTCTCAGATTCTCCACTGATTGGTCGTCTAGGGCTACGGTCAGCATGACCCCGCCTTTTTCGACCTTTGTGTGGAGAATCTTCCAATACTCTGTGTACAGTCCAAAGTTCTGTGCACAAAGTAGCGACAGGGACATCCTTACGTCCGAGTCGCGTAGGTCAGGGATGAACACCATCCCTATGTTAGGCTTTGGAAGCTCATTTTCAGGTATGATCCTGAGGTTGGCTTCCGGCCATGGTTTGAGGGATGGTGTCGTCTCTTCAAGCCAGGCTTTGGACCGCTGGTCCTCGCACGTAATGAGCAACCAGCCTGGCTTGTGTGCGTAGCTTACAAATTTAGGTCCCTCGGCCATCTTCAGAGTCGAGATCTTTAGCAGGATGGTGTAGCAGAGGGACTCCAGTTGTGTGTCCGTCATCGGACTGGAGTCCTTGATCCCGACTCTGATTTGGCTCAGGACCTCGCTGTAGGCCTGCGCTTGTTGGGGTTGGGTTATGGGTTGGGTAGGGGGGGTTTCACTCACCCTCGGGTTTTTGGGTAGGTTACCCTGCGGTGATTCCTCCTCCGAGCGGAGCCGTTTGACCGGCTTTTGCCCGGGTTTGGTTTGTGAGCCCCCAAACTTGTAGCCCATCTTCTTGAGTTCCGCAAAGCTGTAAAGTGAAAGCGGACAGTTGTAAAGCCTCTTCGTGCTTCAGTCCCAGTCCCACTAGTGCTTTGTAGCGGCCTCGCGTGGAGCCTCCCATTTTTTTGTGAGGCTTGTCGGTGCGTGGATTCTCCGTTGGTGGTGTAGGTCGTTCAACGTCCTTCTCCACCGTGTCGGCGATCTCCACCACCTCCATTGCTTGCGCTGACGTTTGGGCGGTTTCTTCCGCGCATACTGTCAAGGGCAGTATAGGTATATTTGTACATATCAAATAGGTATATAGGTACTACATAAGTGTATTCTACATTATAAACTAACGAAATATAATGCGTTATATTGTGAATGGCTTTGACGGCTTATAATGTCGCGAATAAGATTATTAACTGACGGTGTTCTCAATCTAACGGTGATATATTATTATTTCTGTTTTTTCCATATCTCAGGACCATGGGGTCCCGGACTATTATTGCGAGCTTGTAGTGTCCCACTACTGGGCAAAGCTTTTCCCCACTTTTTCCAGTGCTCCCGATTCTGAGCAGTCTGACCATTGTTTTAAATAGGAGCATAGCTCGTCTCTCCATCGCCGACGAGGTCTGTCTGCCACGTCTCCGTTTCGAGCTGTCGGGTTGCCAATGCTGCCATTCAGTGGCGATCTTGGCTTAGGTACAGCTTAGTTCACTCGGCATGCAGGAGACATGACCAGCCCAGTCCCCCGTCAACTTGGCCGACTTCCGAGCTACATCGATTTTTGAGTTTTGGAGCGCAGCGTGGTGATATAGGTATACATATATTAGGTGAAACCTGTGTCATTATAATGGACAACACCCCGCTCATATTCTCAAACAACCTCAAACTTCTTGGTGTTGTAATCGATCAAAATTTCAAGTATATCGATCATTGCGATTATATCATCAAAAAGGCTCAAAAAACCTATGGAAAACTCTGCAAAATCATCCGGCCCACTTGGGGAATATACACTCTGAAAATGTCGCTATCATGTATAAGCACGTAATCGAACCAACGATAACGTATGCTGCAGAAGTTTGGAGTAGCGCCGTTAATACAAAAAAGTTACAAACGCTCTACTTAGCCTTCAAAGAAGATTTGCTATGAAAATTGTACGAGGCTTCCGTACGCTACCTACCATTGCCTCCATCGCATTTGCAGACCTAATACCACTCCACCTTAAAGTTATTGAAGTTGCTGAAATGGAAAAAACCAAACGCACCGGACTCTGTAAACACCCTGCCTACCATATTTCACGATGGATACTCGGATATCTCCTGCCAAACTTATACACCCGTCTAGCAGAATTTCTATTGTCATCAATAAAATACTAAATATTAGCGATCACGAGCAATATAAGTATATTGGCAAGCACCAAATTTATACCGACGGAAGTAAGCATGACGGTGCGGTGGGAGCAGCCTTTTTCGTATATCGTCCGGATAGAAACACAATAATAAAACGAAGAAAGCTTCACAAGTTCTGTTCCGTCTTCCAGGCCGAATGCGTAGCGGTAGAAGCTGCTTGCGAGTGGTGCATCCAACTCGAAATAACTAACGCCATAATCTTCTCCGACTCCTTGTCAGCACTGCAAGAAATAGCCAATAGGAGCAGCACCAACTATACTATTAACAATATTCACCACTTAATTCAAAACATTCAAATAAATGGAACCATAGAATTCTGCTGGATCAAAGCGCATGCTGGAATACCAGGAAACGAGGAGGCGGACAAAGAAGCCAAAATTGCAGCCACCCTTCATAAAGCACCCGACTTCAAACTATACCCCATATCCTATTTAAAGAGACTTTATAAAACCCACACCATGGAAACGAGCAGCAACTTCTACCAAACATCTACTACTGGATCACACCTGAAAAACTGGCTACCGACTTTGCAGCATATTCAAGATCTACGAAACAAGACCATTATCTCATTCCATCTTACCCAAATTCTCACAGGACACGGCTACCACAAATCCTACGAATACAGCTTCAAAATAACCACCGAATGACCTTTGCCCGTGCGATGGAAGCACCTCACAATCCGTCGACCACCTTTTAAAAGACTGCCCGAAATTCTCAAACCCGAGATTTAACCACGAAATCACCTGTCATAACCTCCATGTAGAACCATATAACCTGCAAAAAATAATTCGTAAAGAAAGTGCCTACAATAGCCTCTTTTTGCAAACTCGCCACCTCCATAGTTAGTAACCTGAAAAAGTTCAACGGCACATAGTTTATTCTTCATTTCACCCATCATCCATTACAACCATACTCATCATTCATACACAGAATCACTTATTCATTCAGTAATCACATAGTACCATACAGTAATCGCGGATTCAGTCGCCCGTATCCTTCGCGGGGACTCTTTCTGGTGTAATGAAAGTGACAAAAAAATATATATTAGGTATTCACACACTTGATAAATTATAATATATGTTATGTTCAGTAACAATAGCTCATATACCTGGCAGAATTTACGAACTTTCGGTAAAGTTTAAGTTCATCGTGGAACATGGCGTGTGAGTAACACGCCAACGCTGAGCCAGGATAAATAGGTAAAACCTTTTGCTTAGTTTCTGAGGAGAAATGCGGCAGCGTGAATAAACCTAGTGCCTACTTACTAACGTGCAAGATACGAAAAGAGACCCGACTTTCACGCATCTGTTTTATACATGAAAAGTATTTTATATCGAATTTAGTAAGTACATTAAAATAAATTCGCCACTGGGTTGGCTAAAAAAATCCTGGCCAGACAATAAACAATAAAAAATAAAAATAAAACCTTTTGCTTCAATACTGCGCTTATAAATTATTGAACGTAAAAAATACTAATCGAAAGTATGAAGCCTATTGAATATAGTAACGCTGTTTTTTTATATTTTCTGGCCTTATTATTGGGTTGTCGAAACAAGTAATTTTCACTCATCTGTTTAATTAATATATTCGTTTGTGTATTTTATAGGCTTTATACTTTCGGTTACCATAAGTTTAATCGTTAAACTATTCAGTGCAATGCATATATCAGGCCAAGGCCATGTCGGCCCACGCGCAGTGTAGGGTTCCGTAGTTGCCTGTCTGTATTTGTTACATCGACACGCGCAAAGTAAATGGTGCGGTTGCGTCGGTCGAATTTGTACGAAAGTTGGCCTTTTAAGTTGGTCGACTATTACTCGTTAATAGTTATGCCTACTTATGGCCTTGATAGTTTTCCTTTTAAATTAATAATATATATTACTGAAGCCCAATATCTCGCAAACACATCACTAAGTTGAAAAATGGTTGAAAAACCCATAATATTTTTGAACACGCTATCCAACGATACCCCACACTATGGGGTTAACGAGGAAAAAAATACATCCCTACTTTAGAGGGGAGGAGGTACCCTAAAATATTTTTTTGATGATTTTATTCTGTGTGTCGGCGTGACTGATTTTTATACCCATGCTGAATTACAGTTTTCTAGTAGTAAGTAAGGGTTACTGAGCTAAGCCGAAGACGGACAGACGGGCAGACGGACACATGAACGGATATGGCGAAACTATGAGGGTTCCTTGTTGACTTGTTCTTTTTTTCGAGACAGAATTTTTTTAGCCAACCCATTAGCAAAATATAATTTAGTGTAGGTACTCAATTCGATATTAAAATACTTCCATCCTTTATAAATATGGGTGCAGATCGGGCCCCTATTCGCATCTCCTATTCATCATCATCAGTATTAGGTATATTGTACCAGCTCTCTGTATGTAAATAAAGATTCTTAAACACAGAAATCCCAAAAAAACAACAAATAAAACTCGCCGTAATAAAATCAAAACGCTCCGCCGGTTTTTGAAGTTACACATAAGTTTGAAACAGATTTTTCAGCGAACACAAAGGATTTGCAGCAAAGTTTGTTAGGAAGTAAAAAGGCCGGGAGAGGGCCGGACGCGAAGACATGCCGGACGGAGCGACCGCTATGTCAAATCCTCTCGGCTCATTGGACAATATAAGGCCTTCAAGTTAACAAGGACGTATCTAAACACAATACTCGTAATATATCAGTCTTTACTTTACGTAGAATCTCAGCTGGACAATACACGGCTTTAGACAAGTTAAAAAGCGTACATCATTTTTAGATGTAGCCTCGTATTTAGATGTCATCCTAGAGCAGTATTTGACTTACAAAATACGAGATGTCCCAGCATATCTCTGTCATCCTTTTTTTGAAATGCAGAGACATGAAGGTGGGGTATGCTTATGATATATAACATTTAGAGAGTATTCCCGAGGAATGGTGCGATAGTTTACTTGTGCCCATTTTTAAAAACAAGGGGGATGTACAAGAATGTAACATCTATAGAGGAATAAAGCTCATGTCACATAGTATGAAAGTGTGGGAGAAAGTGATAGAGAGACGAATGAGAGATGAGAGTGAAATAAAACAAAACCAATTCGGATTTATGCCGGGCAGGGGTACAACAGACGCCATATTCGCTCTTCGGCAACTATGCGAGAAATACAGACATGCGCAAAAAAACCTACATATGGTGTTTGTTGACCTTGAGAAGGCTTATGACCTAGTTCCTCGTGCGGTTTTGTGGTGGGCCTTGAAAGAGAAATGTGTGCCAGGGAAGTATGTAAGGCTGATTCGGTCTATGTATGACAGGTGTTGTACTCGCGTCCGGTCGGCGGCTGGCATCACCGACAGGTTCAGCGTCGCGGTGGGCTTACACCAGGGCTCGGCTTTAAGCCCTTACCTCTTCCTGCTTATAATGGACGCTCTGTCGTCGGGCATCCAGGAGGAGGCGCCCTGGTGTATGCTCTTCGCTGATGATATTGTCCTCGTTGGTGAAGATGGACTCGGGGTTGAGAGCAGACTAGAGCAGTGGCGGCAAAAATTGGAGAATGTGGGCTTGAAAATCAGCAGATCAAAAACTGAACACATGTTTTGCGATTTCGGCGGTCTCTCCAATTTTACGCCCATAGAGCTCAATGGCGTAACGCTGCCGGCCTGCTCCGATTTTCTATACCTCGGGTCACTTATACAATGTAATGGCGATATTGACCGTGACGTTAGAAACCGAATTTGCGCAGGATGGATGAAATGGCGACAGGTTACGGGAACAATCTGCGACGACCGAATGCCCCTTCGACTAAAGGGCAAAATATACAAGACCATTATAAGACCTGTCGTCATGTATGGAGCGGAATGTTGGGCCGCAAAGATGACGGATGAAACGAGATTGCATGTTGCGGAGATGAGAATGTTGAGATTGGATCGTGTAAGGAATGAGTATATAAGAGGAAGCCTGAAAGTAGCACCGATAACTGAAAAGCTGAGAGCAAATCGTTTACGGTGGTATGGACATGTAATGCGGAGGGATGATAGTCATGTTACTAGAAGGGCATTAAGTATGAATGTGGAGGGATGTAAGAGAAGAGGTAGACCAAGGAAAAGGTGGATGGACTGCGTGAGAGACGATATGAACAGGAAAGATGTGTGTGATGAGTTGACGGGCGACAGAGAGGTATGGAAGAAAAAAACATGCTGCGCCGACCCCAAGTAAATGGGATAAGGACAAGCGAATGATGATGATATAACATTTAGAAAGTCAATCGCGCTACTTTCTAAGAAGACATCACGTAGACATGTAAAGTAGATGTCGTCCTTGTCAAACGAGCACGTAAAAAATCAGTCACACAAGAAGTTATACCTTCCATTACACAATATATGTAAATTCATGTTTTTTGCAGTGTCTGCAACCAGAACTAACTTATGCCCGATAGTGGCAAAACTGAATCTTGCATTTTACTTGTACTCTGTAACTTATCTTAACCTCACCACACCTGTCACCGACAAATATATTTTAACGCCGCAATTCATAGTAACTGAGCCTAATCAGGGCTGTTATTCGCTACGCACTAATGCGGCTCACCCCGCCGATCACCCGTCACCAAACTAGACCTCTACCTACGCTTAGTTACTACGCATCGCGTCGCGGTGTCAAGATTTTGTGGGTGAGCGTTGAGGTGAGCTTCAAACAAGTTACAGAATAGGGGCCCCCCTAGGGGTCTAGTTTCGTTAGGAGTGCGATGAGGCGAATTTTCGCGTTAATTCATTTGAAGAATTGGTGTGTCTGACTCTTTCACTCTCAACACAGGCTGAAATCCTGTATCGGAAGCCTCATAATAATAACAAAAATCTAAAAATCTTAATGCTTAATGATTGTTAACAATTACTATCGAATACTGGAATCCATATACATAATAAGTATTTATAATCAGTTACTGGGTTAACCCAGATATCAAAAACGTTACCTAACTGCATAACTACGTTTAAAGATCTATGTAAAGATTAATTGAAGGAATGGTCGCAAAATGGATGCCGCGCAGAACGAATTATTTATAACAACAAAATTTTATCACCGAATTTCGTAATAACTCGTCAGTTTGTTACATAGGTACACTGCACTGGTTTCCGCGAAATCAGCTTCTGCAAATGATGTTCAAAGGTAAATTGGATGGCGACCGCAATAAGGGCATAAAACCAAATGGGTGTATAATCATAGTAATTTCGAAGGCGGTTCAGTCTTTTTTGAACAGACTTTGGAGACTAGGCCGTGATAGCGCATCGACGAGCTCACGAAGGGATTTTGTTGTCAGCGGCTCTGTACATGGAGGCTCCGTAGGTACTTAGGTACAAGTACAAGGCTTTCGGCAGATTTAGGCAGGCGTTTGAACCCGACTATTATTTCCGTTGTACCTCTCTGTTTTTGATACGACGACGTGACTGCATACTTAAAATTGTACAAGTACATTTTACAAGCTATTGAAAATACTTTACACACGGCCACGCACTCCTAAATCTGTAGTCCTCTCTCTTATTAATTATATAACATAATTGTTTACTAATGTCTTGCAATTAATTATGACTATCAACATAGGTACCTTTTTTGTCACAGATTGTATGATGATACAAACAGAATATTCAAGTTTAAGTCAACATTTAGACCTGTATAATTTTTAAGGGAGTTCTATCATTGGCTACGCATATAGTAAAAAAAAACTATCTGTTAAAATGTTTTGTGGATGCTGTTGAACTTCTAAATATAATAAAGTCATCATCAAATTGTACTTTTTATGCAGCTGAGATGTAATTTATGACTATGAAAAATTATGAGATTTAAAAAGATATGAATTTTTGTATACGCAGAATGAAGACAGACCATAAAAAGGTCATCCTAATACATACACACATACATACATACATTCACGCCTTTATCCCTAAAAGGGGTAGGCCGAGCACATGAAACTTATGTTCCAGCGCCACTTATAGCATACATGTAGGTATAAAAAAAAAGATTGACAAAATGTGATATTGCAGTGATAGGTTGCTAGCCCATCGCCCACAACACACTTCAACCCTGCTCCCTTTGTCGACTTTTACGACACCCACGGGAAGAAAGGGGGTGGTGAAATTCTAACCCGACACCACACGGGGAACCTAATACGCTGTTGAAATATGACGTGGGGAGTACTCATGAAATTGGCGTGACTATGAGGTTATAACATATACTTATCTAGGACTATGAGGCGAGTCAAGGCGAGTACAACATTGACAATCGACAGGCCGTCAGGCACGTCAGATAGACAGCCACAGGTGTTTCTAACGGTGTCACTGTCTGAAGTGAATTTTAGAAATTGAAACTTATATCACCAATGTTTATGATTCTAATAGGTGAGGTAGATGTACCTACTCAGTCATCCAGTTATTGAACCTTTTATACCTTAGTCAATAAATTATAGGTAATAAAACTAATAAACTATGCTAGTCGCCTCCTAAGAATGGTTTTTTGTCACATCATAACATACAATACGGCCTACTATCGTTTGGAATCGGTAGTTATTTGAGTCAATCGGTATAAATTAATAATCACGAGTGAAACTACGGCAATAGGTATATATTTATAAAATTAATACATTATTTGCAGAAGGTTTTAAGTTTAAGCTGCGTGGCAACAGAATTGTTTAGTTTCAAATTAAAATGTATGTATACAAGCGCACCGATAAATGAAAAGCTGAGCGCAAATCGTCTACGGTTGTATGGACATGTTATGCGGAGGGATCATGGTCATGTTACTAGAAGGGCATTAAGTATGAATGTGGAGGGTTGTAAGAGAAGAGGTAGACCAAGGAAAAGGTGGATGGACTGCGTGAGAGACGATATGAACAGGAAAGATGTGTGTGATGAGTTGACGGGCGATAGAGAGGTATGGAAGAACAAAACATGCTGCGCCGACCCCAAGTTAATGGGATAAGGACAAGCGAATGATGATGACAAGCTTACAATCGATATAGTTGCTTGGCCATCGTCAATCACAATTATTTATCAATTAACAATCGAATTAGCCACCACTCTAAATAAGTCATTATGAAACTCTCAAATTGCTCACAAAAATCAAATCTTAGGATGCGACGGGTGTATTTATAACCTTGACAAGATGTCGATGCCACATACATATTAATATACCCAAATAATGTGACAGCGACAAACCTTTCTCACAGACCAGGAGGAGTATGATGGTTGCCATTTTTCACCTATGAAGTGAAGGGAGGGAGTGACGGATTTTTTATCCACAATGATAAACAACGATGACATGACAATCATCTTACCACCTCCGAAGATATTCAATCTGATATGAATGTTGTCGATGTCATGACAATGACGTCATTCATCTCACTGTTGAATCTCCCGAAGTATCCCAAAGTCCAAACCTATCATATATTAATTAACCTCTGATTTTAAATTCAAGACCATTCAATTTAGGGTTCCAATTACAGCATTTGATTTTGGCACTATTACATTATTACTTAAATTATAAATAGTTTTTAATTGGTCATTTCCGTGAAAATAAGTAATCCTATGCTGTACTGTTTTTACTAGTATCGCACTGTCCTCAATTGAGGATTGTCGTTGATAAAAGGCACGAAAGCAACGGCGGACAAAGTCCGAACCGCCGGGAAAAAGACTTTTCTTTTGCATACAAAATATGTCTGTCGTATTAGAGCCAGAAACTTTGCCAAGTGACAGCGACGTGCAGTAACGCTCTCGGCCGAATGTTACACGTTTCATGTTTGTAGAAATACTCTAATCAACGAGGTATTTAGAGGTAAATGTCAGACGCACTTATTCATGAATTTCATGATACATTTGTTGTTTTTACTAATCAAGTAACAATAAATATATATTTTTTGTAAAATATCGGATCACAATGAATAAAGATACTGAAAATATTTGATTCCTAATGCGACACGTGAACGTGAAAATCAACAATAGACGGCTCCAGCAAACATCTACATCTCGTGTACTTAATGAAAAATATAAACATTATGGGTGAGGCCTGGTGCAAATGATGAAACGGTGGATTACTAAGCTGGTTAATCATTGTTTGCAAGATAAGCGGTTATAATTAGAACTAAAAAAATTAATAGGTTCTTAAGTCTTAACTGAAATGATATCAATATTATTTTACATTTCAAGTACCAAAAAATCGTGTCATGGTTAAAAAAGCCCTAAAATTATGGAAAATCAAAAACACTACAATTACCTACTATGATAGAAAGCCCAGTGTTCCACCAAGATATTTAATGACTGACTGCTATGATTAGGTTAGGTACCAAAACTTTAAATTTCTGCCGTTATAGGATTACAGGGGATATTCAATGGGGTCATCCATAATTACTTTTGTTCCTGTTACAGGTCACACTTCGCAAGAAACCAAATTTACAATAAAACATGCATTATGCATTATACATTATGCAGTTTCAAAAAGGTTACTGATTCAACCATATCTCAGTAACTGATGCAATGTGTATCTTTTCTTTATTCATTAATTGTAGACAACCTGTAGATAGTGGCGATCTTGTGAATTTGACAGAGATTCTATTTCGATCCGATTCTTTTTGCGATTCGAATTGCCTCCAATAACCATACTTATACAGTTTTTTGCAAATTCCGTGCGCAGCCGAAAAGTACTGCACAGCACAGCTTTGCAATTTTTTTATGCAAAAATAAAATTATTCCAGTTTTTTTAAGGCATTCCCAAGTTTTCACTTCTGCCGGCACTCCCGGAGAGCAACCCGGTCTTTTTTTAAAAGTTTAACATGATTACGGTCAACGTCTTTGCTTATTGGTCTAAAATGGGGAGGGGCATTATGAAAGTTGCTGATGGAACAATGTGAGCACTTTGCAAACTGCACTGTAAACTGAAGGACGATGTTTGTTTTGTTTATGACTTGGCTGAGCCAAACGACCTCAACATTGCATGTTAAAATAAGCTACACGGTTTCTGCTTCGATCGTTAATACAATAATAGATTTAATGTGAGTTGATGCAAAATCGTTCTGCATTATGCGTAGTATCATACAGCGCGGACGCGGCGCGATAGGCATGCAGTAGGTACCGCAACCGCATTCGTACCCCGCTTCCGTACATCCCGCACAAATCCAGAAGCATCCATAAGGCTGTTTATGTCCTTAAAATCACCCCTTAAAGGAGTAAAAAGGGAAGTGGAAGTTCCTATGAAAGTGCGATAATTTATACTGTGGGAAGTGCACCTAATGGTATATTTGCTTTTACATATTAAACAAGCGATTAATCCCTGAAGGCGTTTATTAAGTATGCAATAAGTAAGATATGGTAGTATAAGAAATGCAGACGAAGTCCCGAGCAAAAGCTAGTAGAATGTAAAGTTCGTTGAAATTCGTATAAATAGCAAAAAAATACGAAGACGAAACGAAAACCAAAAAGACCATTTTATTCTGACCCGGTAATTCTTCAGATTTGTGCCTGCGTCTCATTGGCACGATTTCATATAAAATACTCGTAAAGGGTTGTGGTAATTAGACACAAGCGCCGCAATCACAACATTTTAAGAGGAAGTTCAAAGTTTACTTCAAATCTTTGCGTCCGGTTCCCTGGTTGTATAATCAGAGCACCCACAACCGTCACAGATCGATAATTATTGTCTTCGAGTGCTAATTTGAAAAGCGAATCCGGAGACCGGACGCAAAAATCGAATTGTATGTGTAAGTATTATCTATCTACCTACGTGCGCTGCGGGCTTTAGTTACGTTACTTAATTTTGCAAATTGGAACAGGAAAACAAGTTGGGTAAAAAGAGGCCGAAAGCCAGTTATGTCTGGTTATGTCCAACAAAATATTGACAGTTCTGGGGCCCTATTCAAAACGCGTTTATGACTACATCTGAATTATTTGTTACATATGCGCTCTCTTTTACGTAAGCACATAGTTCAAAATGTGTGAGCGCGAGCACTGATAAAATTGGTGAGAAATATATTTGCTTACTTTTCTTAAGGAGGCCCTGATTGGATACCAATGGTATTAATGTGTCAAAACTCAATTTTATTATTGCGTTAAATAACAAGAGGGGTTAAAATAGTGAAAACGTGTTAACATAAAAGAAGTTTAGATGCCTACTATTGCAAATGTATTTAGTTGGACTAAGTACAAAGGTTGTTTTTATCCAAAATTCAATGAATTTGATACATTTACCCACAACCTTGCGCCAACTCAATCTAATTCAATCGAGTTCGAGTTCGCAGTTGTATTCTCAGTGTAATGAATAACTCCGTACGGTCATCATGTGGCTTTTAATACCGATCATACTTTTCCTCCTTTTCCTGTTAATATTGTTCGCTGCATGGGTTTACTTAAAGTTTACAAGCGGTATTTGCAAAAGTAGCAGACATTTGGTTGGGAAAGTGGTTATAGTGACCGGTGCGAATGCAGGGATAGGATTTCAAACGGCTTATAACTTGGCGGAGAGAGGCGCGCGGGTGATTTTGGCGTGCAGGAATAAGGGTCGGGCTGCAGCTGCCACGGACCAGATCAAATCCGCCACCGGGAACCCCGACGTGCACTACCGACACCTCGACCTCGCATCTTTAAAATCAGTCAGAGAATTCGCTGAAAACATCAACAAAAACGAAGAACGACTGGACATTCTGATAAATAACGCAGGTATATACGGCTCAAAATTCGTTAAAACCGAAGATGGATTACTACTAGGCATGCAATGCAATCATTTTGGGCCTTTCTTGTTGACTTGCTTACTTCTGCCGAAATTAAAATCATCAGCGCCTAGTCGTATAATCAACGTGTCGTCTATAGCGCACCTGAAAGGGACCATTGACCTAAGTAATCTTAACGGCGAGAAAGAAACGGAGAAATCGATTAATGTGAATAAGGTTTATTTTGACTCAAAGCTATGCAACATCCTAATGACAGTTGAGCTGGATAGACAATTGCAAGGGTCTGGAGTAACTGCAAATTCTTTGCACCCGGGAGTTGTTGCCACCGACATTTTAAGCTCGATACCTGTGTTGAAACACATGTTGGTACCGCTAAGGATTTTCTTCAAGACTCCCTGGGAAGGAGCGCAGACAACGATTTACCTCGCCGTTGCGCCAGAACTTGTGTCAACTAGTGGTCGGTACTTTAAAGATTGTCACGAAGCAAATACCTCACATAATGCACAAGACCCTGAATTAGCCCGGAAATTGTGGGTAGTGTCGGAAAAGTTTGTTAAATTAAATTAAAATTAACTTTTCTTGATTCTAATCAGCGATTTTATCCTGGCCTATACCGATTCCCTACAATTATACCCTATTCCATATAAGATTAGAAAAATCTTGCGTTAATCGTCATGCGTGTTCTAGGAAAACCAACTTGAAACGCACGAATAATAGTATTGCTGTGTTTGAAAACATTTAATGATCGAAATAGATAAAAAAAGTACCTGCCCGAGAGCGTTTCGTATTTTTTTTCTTTGTTATGAACTTATGAATGAATCTATTTTGCATTCAACCACGAAGTGCCTTGTTAAAGTCATTGATAAGCAGTTGCAGCAGCTGAGCGTGTAATTTAATTGCCTGCCTGGCCTGCTTAGTCATGCTGTCAATATCTCCTCCCTGTATTCGAGTGGCAACTAAATGTAACCGTTTAGTCGCCAAGAACTAGTTATGTCTTCGACAAAGTCATGATCATGATTTCAGCTTAAGGTTCATATTCTCCCTCTTGTGGAAAAATAGTTGGCGCGTAGGTATCCACTGAATGAGAATGGAGTTGAAAGGGTTTAGTAAGTATTGGAACTGGAATTTAGATACTGTTTTACATTATCGATGACTTTTTCGAGTTATAAATAATAATAATAATATTGACATTTCTGATGGGTTGAGTGTTCCTTCATTGCTCGGCACGTGCACGCAAACTACACAATCACAAAACAGTTGGTATTACCGCTGACCGCTGCGTAAATGTCTGCAGATTTAAGTCATTATTACAGTGCTATTGTACTATATAGTAACCACATTCAACGGACGCAATCACGCAACAGATGTGGTTATTTTAAGCCCGAGTCCGATAGCTGGATGCTTTATGAATTGGGTGGCATGATGCGTTCGGGGATGGCATGTCTTTTCGTCCAATATTCCGCAGTGTCTCAAGACGAGAGTCTTTGACCAGTGTGTGTTGCTAGTGACGACTGAATATATGGCACTGAAAAGCTGTCGCTTACTATGGGCCTCAAAAGAAGGCTCAAAGTCATTCAAAGGGTATGGAGAGAGGGCTATGCTGGGAGATCTATGATGATCGGATCAGAAACTAGGCTATCTGCAGCAGAACTTAGGTAACCGCCCGCGGTATAGCCCTCCAATTAGCTTAACTTCAGTGGTAGTGGGTGTTGAACATTGCACGCAGAACCGATGGCCGTTGGGTTGGAAAGGTTGGTGGACTGATCACCTAGTAAAGGTCGCGGGAGTCCGCTGGATGTGCGTGGCGTAGGACTAATTAACTACTTTGGGACTCTTTAGGGGAGGCCTATGTCCAGCAGTAGACGTCTTTCGGTTGATATGGTGATCAATTTTGTAATATAAAAAAGAGGTAGATATGTAAAGAGGAAGCACTCCCAAAGTGGCACACTAAATGGTCACGTATAAACGTGTCTCACCTTTCAGGTTTGGTGGCCATTTCTAAACACGGAATTTCATATAGACAACGTATCTAATCTACCTCTATTTTTGTATAACATAATTGATGGTGATGAATGAGAATTTAACAATAGCTTTTCGTTGTGAGGAAACCGCTCTAATCTCAATAAGGACTAATTGTCCCTCTGAGTTGGGACATCAGATGGTAGTAGTAAAAACCAGTGCCTACTCCAAATCTTGGTATTAAGTGTCAAAACGGACACCAGCCTCGCTTAAAGCAGTACCGGGAAAACGCAAGAAGGAGCATACTAATGTACTTATGTTTTAATTCGCAGTCGCAAAAGCAAATGTTTCAACACATCGGCCTTCCTAAATTTAGAGCAGCAACGCGCTTGTGACACACCTAGAGTTGCTAGGCTATGATGACCGCTTACCATCAGGCGGGCCGTAAATTTACTTACCGCCGACGCACATGGTATAAAAAATGCTTAGCTGCTCAAGTTAAAGCACACAAAATCGTTAAAAAAGACCATCATCATTTATAAATACCCACGTGAAACTGCGAGCGATGCTATCCTTTGATACTCGCTTTAAGTAAACATGTAAGTACATTACATAGCGTATGAATCGCTGTAACGTTTCATTACACTTGAAAACGTCGTGAAAACGCGCGCAAGGTTTGAATATTTGATTTCACCCAATTTTTTCCTCTACCAGTTGTGTTCGTGCGATCCGAAATCGTGAGGCACGCGACGACCGACACAGGCTATTGGAATTTTGGTTGCCGTTCAGCCACGGTACGATTCTTTCGGCCACCGTGTGACGCCGCGAAATAATTGGTAGGTCGCTTTACATGCGGTCGTGCCTGGCATCATGCATGCTTTTTATTGTGTCGCGTAATACGGCATCTAAATCCTCCCATTGGTCACATAGAATTTCTCGTGTTTATTTTGCTTTCCTCGCTCGTTTAGCCCATATCCGATACCATGAATTCTCTGTGTGTAATATGAAAACATTACGAATTTTAATAAAAGAGTATTGTTCGTTTTATATCGACGATACCGCTATGGCATGCAAACAGAATAAACAGATAACCAAGCTAGGAGGATATCCAAAAACCGGTCTGCCAATCAGAGTGATAGAAGGTCCTTTATTTTACTTATTAAAGACACTGAAAAGCAGTCATTATATTTTGGTTAACTTACTAAAATTGAACTTTACGAAATTATCGATAGCAACGAGGCTGATTTACTTATATTGATGGAATATGTTCACTATGGAAAAAAACCTTTAGTTAAGTATATTTGCCTGAACATGTTGCAGGCAAACATATGTTAAGGCTTTTTCAATGAGTCATACACATCAGCGAATTCAGAGACAAACTATTCTTGCCCCAAACAACTAGTAACCTCTATTCGAGGCGGTGAATAGAAAATTCAATTTACATATTACAAGGGGGCCCTGACTGGACACCTCATTATCCCATATAATGGCCAACGCTGGGGTGCACTCCCACAAGACTTAATTACCCCTAATCTGGCATTCCGTGAATCTACAGGAGCCTCGTTGGTAATTACGGTCCACAGTTCTGAGGCTAATGGACTCGTTTATTTATCTGTTAATTATTTTAATGGCCAAGAAAATATTCTAGAATACAGGACTAGATCTGGGGCTATACAAGTTAGGTACAATACAAGACTGAACGGGCAATACTCGTCAAAAGGTCGTTATTGGTCAAAGGGTGTCAGTGTTGCCAGTTTAAACTTATTATAAAATTGTTAATAGTAGCTTTGTGAAAAGGGACAAGAAATAAAGACAAGAATCAAGGAGACGGCTCTAGAAGCGGCCAGACGGAGAGAGCTGCTCGCTTTATCAAGCTGCACCGGGAAGAGTATAATTCTTAAATGTATGATGACAACATGCCGTCTAGTTTGAATTTTAAAGTAACGCTAAACTATATCCCGTCGGAAAGTTGGAAAGAAATTAAAGCGGAATGCTTCATAAAGCTAGAAGCAGTCTCGTTTAAAAGTCGTGTGTAAACGTTATGATATCGCCGACCTGCTTATGTGCTCTCGTCGTACTTTGCTGCCCCTTAATTGGAGGGGTTGGCGCGGCTACACGCGACGCCGGAGCACACAAATATCAACCCTCCTACTTCACGTCACAGTATATTTTTTTGTAAACCGGGCTCTTTGAACAACGCCTCTAAATGAGGTTAGCGATTTTTCACTCAAATTGTTCATAATAAGCAATGCCTGATAAAGAATGTTAGAAATAGTTTTACACCGCAACTGTGTCAAGTCTCTTATTTAGTAATAGGTATTAATATTGCGGTTAAGTGGTATTTTCATTAAAACTGCAACAAGCAACAAGGCCCATTGTAATGCCCAACATATTTTAGAATAAAGGAAACGGAAGTCCCATAGTAATTAATACCTAAACTGTTTTTTAGAGTATAATGCTGTACCAAAATTAAAGTCTAAAATGTTATTAACTATCACCATGTATCACTCAATACCGACAAATGATTTAAAAACTTTTCGACATGATTATATTTCGAGTCTCATTGTCATTCAGTAACACAACAATATTCTACAATATAAACATAGCAATTGATGTTATATATACATATGTTAAGTATAGTTGATGAAATATTATTTGCACCGACTAGCCAGGTTGTTCGGGGAATCGGTACAAATTATATTTCGGCAACCATACAATGGCGAACTTATCCCCCATACATTTTATTTAGGTATAACTTCTGGGGAAAAAGGGGAAACATGTATAAAATGAGGTTCCACATTCACAAAATTTGTAAACAAAATGAGTGTAATTTTTCGTCAATGCTGCAATGTCCATAATATTAATACTTATATTATGACTTACCTTTGATAAAGCAAAGAGCAAATGCGATGCGATACTTGCTCATGGAGGTATTTTTTTTGGTAAAGCGGTTGCTTTGAAGGCTGGGAGGGAAGTTTCCCGATTAGACAAAGTTTTCTTCAATAATTATGCAGGCATAATTGGGTGCTTCTAATTTAAGCTCAACATTTGCTTCACTTATTCTCTCGTCGCTCCCTCCCGGGCATGTCCGCGACCTTGCAGCAGAACTGCTGGCTGGCTGAGTCACCGGAACGGAACGGAACGAAACGGAACATTTCCTTCACTTATTCTCTCGTCGCTCCCTCCCGGGCATGGAATAAGGATAAACATGGAATCCGGCTTAAAATAAGAGCTTGGCAACAGCTACCTTATTCACTTGCGTAAATCTATAGTTGGCGTTAGAGTGAATGAGACCGCAATCCGTACTCGGTTTCACATTTTCGTAGGTTGTCACTAAAATGAACGGATCTAATTTGCTTCCGAGCTCTTTTGGACGTAATTGTAATCCAGCAAAATTAAATATGTCATCATTGTTTAGTAGTAAGTGTCATAACGTCGCAACTTAACTTGCTCGCATTATAGTAGCTGTCATATTTTGTGTAAACGAACGGACCGAGCAGAGGCGGCTCGTGACTAAATTGTATGGGTGTTCACTTGAAATAAAACAATGAAAATACATGACGTTCGCAGATTCCGGGATTCCGAAGACTCAACCGTGCACCCTTAAAGCAATTTGAAATGCACCATATAATACTACACAATCTGTTAACCTTCGTAAAATATGCCTGTTTTTGTCAACGCGGTCATTGAACTCGCGTATAGACTTTCGGTACTTACGTGGAATCTAGTGCCCTGCAAATACCCTGTAAAATAGTTTGTTACTCTCATTACAACCACACCACAGTGTTTTCACATATTGTTCGGATTTAAACACACGCGTAAATGTTTTGGTTTTCGTCGTTCATGTTTGCGTAAGGTCAAGGTCCCTTGTCCCTTAGCCTTCAATTCAAGCCGGATTTGTAACGTTTTTGCACACTTTTTAATGAACACTACATTATAATTATCCATTTTAACACTCACATGTAGTAACTGATAAGTACAGGCTATTTCAACACGTATTAAATGATTATTAATTGGAAAATACCCGAATTTGCATTCGCGCGCATGCATTTAAGTTGACCAGTGTTTGTTTATATAGGAGTGGCAACGTCGCGCGCAATCAAAGTCGCTGTTGCGCGGCAAAATTAACCGGCAACGTGGCGTGAGCGGCGCTCCGAATTTGGCAATTTTTTCATAGAAAATCTTCCGTTTCACGCGCAGGACTGTGGCGAACTTTCTCTTTCACTCTTATTGGATTTCGTATTAGGAAATGTACCGATTCTTCTTTCATAGGAGCGCAATCGTGAGCGCTCCGCTTGGCGCGTTAGCTATGAAATGATACGGTAGGATGATGGGTATAGCGCCTACCTATGATCTTGTAATGTGTAAAGGTAATTATTTTATTGGTATTGGTACAGTCGTATGTTAAGTGGATTTTAAATAGTAATGTAATATTAATAATGAGATTAATGAGTATAATTTAGTTATAATTATTTATAGGAGTTCACTGCACCAGCGCTCCTTAGGGCGAGCCGCCTCTGGGACCGAGTCAGGGAAAATTAATTAATTTGTGTATTGTTCCGCGTTGAATCATTTCGAAACAGTAGTATTTACGTTTTTTATAGTTTACTGAAGAAAATAAGTAAATGTCATGTGCGATTAAAGGTTGTACGTCCCATACGGGAAGAAAAGAAAATGCCCAGGGACCATTAAGCTTTCATCGGTAAGTTTCAATAGATTATGATGTTATTAATGTAACGATCTAAGCTAAAATTAATAACCACTATTAGAAGTTTATGTAACTATCATCATGGTCAATTATTCGTGCAAAATCGGCATATAAATGAGACATTTTCCTGTGGATTAAAGAGGTTATGTTTATTTACATAGTGATGTGTAATTTTTATCGAACTCGGAACCAAAACTTATCGACATTGACATGGATGTATTTATCAGTATATGGAAAAATCTGTGTTGGAACATAGGAAATTTTTTACAAGTTTACTGAAGAATGACAACATAATGGCTTTCTGGTTTTCCCATGTATTGAAGACAATTTACTGTTGCATACACATTTGTTGTTTAATGTACTCTGCCTACCCCTTTTGGGAATAAAGGCGTGAATGTATGTATGTATGTATGTAACTGTTGCATTGACGTATTTGTCTAACAAAAGTTGACTTTTGTTTTTATTCCCCAAAGCATGAAGCAACAAAACAAAAATGGTTACTACATGCTAGAAAACGAAATTGGACATGGAAAACCCATAGTCACGTGTGCTCAATACATTTCACTCCGGATTCTTTTATACCTAATGATAAATTTAAATGGGGACGACTCAAACCAGATGCTTTTCCCACATTATATTTGACTGATACAGACTCATTGGTAACATTCAAATATTTGTCATTTATCTATATTTGAACACATTAATCAATATTTATAAGAATAATAATAATAAAAGCCTTCATTTACAGACATTAGTTTGATTTACAGTTCTACCTTTCCACTGCTTCGAAGTAGGCGAAATAATATTGTGTAAGTAAAAATAACTTAGGTATTGATTTGATTTTTAGTTAGGCACTAACAATTGCCATTACAAAGTCGTACATATGTATGTTACACTTAGAAGTGTGAGTGAGTAATGTTTTTACATAGACCAGACCCCCTAGCACACTAAGTTTTATGTCGGACATAAAGCATTTGTCCCTCTTGCACTCGCATATTTGCCAGAATGGGACGAATGCTTTATGTCCGACATAAAACTTAGGGGGTCAGATGAATTTCAATCTTACTCTTACTCTTACAATATGCGGCATACACATGCTAAAAAAATATGGCCGTAGATGAGTAGATGGCCGTAGGTATAAATATAAACTATACCGTATTAGGTATATATATATACTCCATAGAAACCACCTTGATTTGGTTGGAAGCCGTGCTTCCGACACGTATCCACACGTGCCAAATCACGCTGCAGGACTGCATGCAGGCCTGCCGCGTGATTTCGCTCGTGTAGCATCTCCTTATGATAACAGTTTGGTATGATTTCTGGACGTATGCTACTTAAAATTATGCATTTTGCTTATATGACGACTGATCATAGATATCATGATAGATGGCGCTGCCATCACAATAACATTGAGTCCGCGCAAATTAATTCTAAAAAATAGTTAAAGTGACTTTTAAAGTATAAAAACCTATTAATTCAATATAACCTATTGTAAATACTCACGATAAGTGTTATCTCAATAAACAATTAAGATCTAGTGACTTTGTGAGAACTCAACAGTGCTACATTCAGTACAATACATACCAGTTCAGTATCAGTGACCCAAACGTAAATATTGGCAAATATTAAAGTAAAACATTAGTCGCCGCAGACATTTTGAACAGTGTGAATACTTAAACAAACAACAACAAATTGATATAATCATCATAATTACAGTGTAACAAAAACATTAGCAGTTATTTTTTCAAAAAAGGACGCGCCATCTAAATGTAAACAAACCTATCGACCAATCACAGCTCGTCGTGCGAAAGAACCGAAAATTAAGAAGATACTGCTTAAACTTCATGAAATAGCTGTATCTAAGATAAGTAGTAATGAAATAAGACCATTTTGATAACTTGATGCCCAATATACCGAATACGGACGAAAAACTAGATAATTAACAGTTTGCGAGAATAAAAAAAAAACGCCATCTAGCGTAGAACAGTAATACTATCACGATACTAAACTTAGCCTTAGCCTATTAGCTACTGACCACTAGAGGGAGCTAGACATTACTAAAGAACGCCAGTTGACGACAGAGGGCGCTATTAACAAAATTACGTATAATTCAATATGTGGCATTAGTATTATTATACGAAATGGATTATACGTGCTCAGGGTGTACTCAAAAAATCCATGATAGATGCTTCCTTACCTGTGTGCTATGTCTGAATCACTATGACCTGGACTGTGCAAACGTCTCTATCCAGCTATTTTATAATAAAATGACTGCAGACAACAAACAAGCTTGGATATGTCAGCTATGTCGCTATAAAATGCCTAAAAAAGATAACTCAAATACACCGGTTTGTTCCCGGGATAGTCAACCACTACACGAGCTCCCTACTCCAAAAAAGAAGACCGGCAAAAACACGAAAATAAAGCCAGCACTCAATTTCGATGACACTTCAACCAGCGAAGATAGCATATTTGGTGATACATTATGTGAAGAAACAACTATTATGGAAACTAATGTGATATGTATAAAACAGTTCGAGAAACTGCTAGACAAAAAGTTTGAGAGTAACAGGATATCACTGATCACAGAAATAAGACAAGCAATTTTGGCAGAAATCACCACTGAAATATCCAAACTCAAAATTGAGATAGGTAAAAATAATACTACCCTGTCTGAAGAACAGAAAAGCCTGAAACTAGAGATTAATAAAATAAATAAACAGATACATCATTTAGATACCCAGAATAAACAGCTCCAGAAGGAATTAAATGAAGTCCAACAAAAAATACTAGACCCCAAAGAAGAGACACAGCCAAAAAAAATGCATACTCCCACTTTCATGCCCAACAGTGACAACTGTAAAAAAATCGTGCTTTATGAATTAGATGAACATTATTGGGAAACTGAGCGCAATCTCTATGAACGAGTTATATATATATTTCAAGACATTCTACAAGTCAATCTCGCGGGCTACATAGAAGAAATAGCCCGTATAGGTAAAAGGGGCCCTACGAGACCGGTGATAATAGAATTACTGAGCAAAAAGATGGCAAAACATCTGATAGGAAAAAACCGTTTTTTCAAGAACACTGGATTGGCAATATGTGAGTTTCTAGATGAAAATTCAATGCAGGAGAAAAGAAGGATGAGAGAGATACTTAAAGATGCTCGAAAACGTGGCCACCATGCAGTAATTAAAAACAATACTTTGTTAGTAGACGGAAAATCGCATGGACATCATTTTGAAAAGGAACCCAGCATTACACAAAGTTACTCCACCCAAGAACTAGTACCCCGTCTAAATGGCTGCGACTTCAATAATAACAATGAACACCAAAGCATAGAAAACCACCATTTAGTCGATATAGACTTGACTCAGCAGACCCAGGAGCGAAGTCACTCTCATAATCTACGAGCTCGCCCTAAAAAACCCAAACATACTTTTCGTGTCTAATTTCAAGATACTCTACCAAAATATCCGTAGTATAAGAAATAAACGACATTTACTTGAAGCTGCTACTGAAGACGACAAAGATATACACGCCATCTGCTTATCAGAGACCTGGATTACACAACCAAAGATAGACTTACTACAATTAGAAGGATACCAAGTTACTTCAATGTTTAATAGGAGCGCTCATGGAGGGGGCGGCGTATGTGTGTTCTTACGGAATGATATACCATTTGTTGAACGAAATGATATAACTGATTTGTCAATAGAATTTACATTTGAAACCTGTGCTGCTGAGATTTCTCATTTAAATTTGTTAGTCATAGTTTAATATTGGCCTAATAGTCATAGAAAGACAAACCTCTTTTATGAATCTTTAGAAAATCTCTTACAGATTGTTACAGTAAAAGATAGCAAGCAAAATATTATAATTGGCGGAGACTTCAATGTAAACATTTTAGAAAAGTCCTCATCTACTTCGACACTAATAGATCTTTTTAAGAGCTATAACTTTCGACAAAATGTATATGAACCCACACGAGTCACAGAAACAAGCTCTACATTACATGTATCGACTTACTTTTTACAAATTTTCATACCAATGATAATATAGTCTGTAACGATCATAAAGGTGTAATGTATACCATCCCAAATAATAATAATGTAGAGCAGGAACGAAAAGTATGGTTTACAAGTAAAAGAAAATTTACAGAAAAAATATGCAATACTTCAAATCCAAATTATCAGAAATTAACTGGGACTCTATTATTAAAGGTGGGAAAGATATTAACGAAAATTTTACGATCTTCTCAAATACAATTCAAATCACTCTTGATACATCTATTCCAAAAACTCAAGTAAAAATAATAAAACATTGCAATAAGAAGTCTTGGTTAACCACCGGTATAAAAACATCATGCAATAATAAACGACTTTTAAAACTGCTGATTTCAAAAACGAATAATCCAATTTTAAATAATTACTATAAGACTTACGAAAAATTGCTTAAAAAAACGGTAAGAAAATCCAAAAAAATACGTTATATTAATAAAATTCAAACTTCTGATAATATTACAAAAACTATGTGGGAAATTGTTAAGGAACGTACAAATAAACTTCCATTAAGGAAAAGGCGAAATATTAAATTAAGTTTTAGAAATTCTATAACCGAAAACCCTAATGCCGTTGCAAACCACTTTAATGACTTTTTTATATCGGTGAGCGCACAAAGAGATGCCAGCGCGGACGGCGACGCCGGTGCACCGAGCACGCACGCTATCAGCCGCCCAGTAGCTACCCCCACTCCTAACTCCTTCTACTTACAACCAGTTACTATGAAAGAAGTACATAGTATTATATGTAACCTAAAAAATAAACACAGCTTTGGTCATGACGAGTTACCACCAGTCCTTATTAAAAAATGCGCAGACGAATTGACCCACCCCCTAACTTTCTTAATAAATCAATCCTTTATACAAGGTATAGTTCCGGATCCACTAAAACATTCTATCATCAAACCAGTACATAAAAAAGGAAATCAAACCGATTGTAATAATTACCGTCCTATAGCCCTTTTACCAACATTCTCTAAAATAATCGAAACAGCCATGTCTAAACGTCTCTATGCATTTTGCGAAAAATATTCAATTTTCAACCAAAATCAAAATGGATTCCGGAAAAACCACTCTACAACTTTGGCAGTTTATAAATATATCGATCAAATATTAAACATAATAAATAGCAAACAATATGCTATAGGTATATTACTGGATATGAGCAAGGCATATGACCGGGTCTCTTACAATATTTTACTGAACAAATTACATGGCATTGGTGTGCGAGGAATTGTGCACAAATGGTTTACCTCGTACCTTAAAAACAGAGCCCAATGTGTAGAAGTAGAACATTATAATAACCATACCGGAATCATTACACATGTGCAATCAAATAAAGCTGATGTCACTGGATCCATTCCGCAAGGAAGCGTTTTAGGTTGTATCCTGTTTATTATTTATATTAATGATTTGCCAAACATATTACAAACCCCAAGCGTTCTATTCGCTGATGATATTTCCGTCGTTTTTCCATGTTCCAACGAAAGTGATTTAAACTTGAACCTTGACAACATCCTACACACAATAGAATCCTGGCTAACCGAACATAATCTAGAATTAAACTACAGTAAAACTAAATTGATGCAGTTCAGACCTTATCAAAAACAACCTTTAAGTATAAACTATTCCTTTAATACAATCAATTTAGAATGTATCGACACCTCCTCATTGCTAGGATTAAATATAGACACTAATATTAATTGGAAAGACCACATTCAGAAAATAAGCTCAAAACTATCCAGATTCACATATGCCTTGTACGAATTAAAAAAGACAACAGATTTAAAAACTTCCATATCCGCCTATTATGCCTACGCCCACTCTATATTCCGATATGGCATACTGCTTTGGGGCAACAGTACAAATTCGAATATCCTGTTCATATTACAAAAAAAATGCATCAGAATCCTAGTTAATATAAAAAGGACACAGAGTTGTAGGCCATATTTTAAAAAACTCGGCATTCTAACACTTACTTCTTTATACATCCTAGAAGCCTGTACCTTTGTTAAAACACATAATGTTTTTTTCTCACAAGCTAAAGACCGTTATGTAAAACCACTAAATCTCCGCCACAATAACAACCTAGCCTTACCTACATCCAGCTTAAAAATATACCACTCCGGGCCACATATGATGTGTATAAAAATATTTAATAAAATACCACAAGCAATCAAATCCATAGAACCAATTAACCTATTCAAAAAATCATTAAAGAAATTTTTAGTACAAAATTGTTTTTACACACTACAAGATTTTTTTGATGAAGTGTGCGTGAAGAGATGTTAAATTCTGTTTCACGCATTATTATTCCAATTCCAATTTCTGTAAACACATATTATAATAGTTTTTTGTTTGACTTTAATGTCAATGAATTTTAAGCAAAGTTCCTAATTGTCTACCAAATTAATTAGTAGGTACCTAATAATAAATCTAGTTCAAGGTAGAACTATTAGTATTCAGGTAGTACTTACAACCTAGATGTAACCTAGTCTTAAGCTTCTTTGCTGTGCCCTTACAGGGTCCATTTTATTACTTGTAATATTATGTGCAATAAATATTTTGAATTTTGAAGGAAACCGCTTTTCACACAGTGCATTATTCATTAAACTATAAATAAATGAGTACAATTTAGTTTGGTTGTATAATTTATCGATAAACAAGTCGACACAGTAACATCCAAAGCAAAGGACAACACTGGACAAAACTTGTGACAACCTACACAATTGAGAAATAACAAATGCATGTACATCTCTTTCTAACGCGTTAGTACGGCTTAAGGAAGTAAAGTACAGGTATACGTCTCTGCTACCTATTTTAGCCCTCTTTCCATGTTTATCCTTATTCCATGCTCCCGGGCATGGCCAACGCCTCCGCGTCCTTGCAGCAGAACTGCTGGCTGGCTGAGTCACCGGAACGGAACGGAACGGAACATTTGCTTCACTTACTCACGTACTTGTATATATATTTATTTGGTGACATGAATATTGATTATTTAGATGAAAATTGTATTAGAAAGAGTTTGGCCGATCTACTCACAGTGTACAATTTCAGATGTGAAGTAGATTTTCCTACTAGGTTAACTGACCACTCGTCCACGTGTTTAGAACACGTATATACTAACTGTCAAGCCGGTATGATACGTACATCACCTGTGACCACGAACATAGGCGATCACCTTGCGGTGCGCTGCGAAGCGCTGTACCCGGCTCGCGCTCACGCACCCGCTGCGCCGACGCGGCTGGCGCGGACATTTAGTCATGCCAATCGTGCAAGCTTTATCGAAGCCTTGAATAGCATCGACTGGCAGGCGTTGTGGAATCGTCGTGGTCGTTCGGCGACTCAGATGGCGATGTCAATAATTAATATAATTACTAATAAGTTTGACATGTGCTTCCCATTAAAGAATAAAAGTAACATGTAAAACTTTTGGTCGACATTGCTCACACAAAATATTGCGAATTAATTAGAAAAAGTAAATATGACCACTATGTTAACATTATGGTAAATAGTCAAAATGCTTCCAAATCGATGTGGCAAATTGTTAACAGGGAGCGAGGTCAAACGTCAAAGCAACTATTAGACTTTACAGACATAGTCGTCGATGCAACCGGAGCTAAATTCACATCAAAGGAGGATGCAGCGAGCGCCATGAACCATCGTTTCGCGTGCGCGGCGGCGGCGTGCGGTGCGCCTGGCGCTGACCTGCCACAGGTGCGCGCGCCGCTCAGCGCCGCTCGTGAGCCGGCTGATCGTAATTTGCGCCTCCGCCCTTTCTCAGCGGCCGAGGTATTTCTAATTATAACAAGAAATATCCCACATAAGCCCACTGTACATCAATGTCTCACTGAAGGAGTGTATCCCTCTGCTTTTAAAGGCAGCAAGATCTCTCCTATCTTTAAGGGCAAGGGAAAAAGAGAAGATATTGATTGTTACAGACCCGTCTCAATTATACCGGCGGTCGCAAAGGTGTTGGAGAATGGTCTTAGTCTCCGTCTCACAGAGTTCCTGAACGAAACCGACGCTCTGTCCCCTCGACAATACGCTTATCGGGCGGGTCGCTCGACGGGTGCCATGGTGCGCCAGCTGGTGCGTCGGGTCATGGACGCTCGCGAACAAAGTCGGCAGGTTGCCATGTTGTGCTGTGACTTGTCGAAGGCATTCGACGTGGCTGACCATGGCGTGCTAGCCGTAAAACTCCGCCACTATGGCATAGATGGAAAGGCGCACGCACTCGTAATGGACATCCTGAACGGCCGATCCCAGGTCGTGGTGAGGGAAAAGTGAGGTCAGCTCCTATGTCTACCACGATTGGCGTTGCACAAGGGTCGTCAGTGTCCAACATTCTGTTTTCGCTGCTTCGCAATGACCTCCCAGAAGCCATCACAGCGGGTGACATATTTATGTATGCCGATGACGTTGCTGCGGTAGTATGCGCACCCAACATTGACGAGCTTGAGCGGCTGCTGAACCGTGTTACAAATGAGGTCTCAAAATATTTCCGTTGAAATGGTTTGGTGCTTAACCTAAACAAGACACATTTTCTGCACTTTCACCTTGGCGGACGCGCTCCAAGGGGCCTGAACGTCCTGGTGCAAGGAAAGAAAATAGGACAGGTGGAGTGCACCACATTTCTGGGCTTCGAACTTGACAGAGGGCTTTAATGGAAAGCACATGCCAACAAAATATGCATCAAGTTAGGAAGCGCCTGCTTCGCCCTACGTCGACTAGCGAGAGTAATGCCCAGAGATGTGGTTCGCTACTGTTACTTTGCCACAGTACACTCGCTCTTACAATACGGTGCAGAGCTGTGGGGCCGCGCTGCCGAATGGGAGCGGGTCTTCCGCATGCAAAAGAAAGCCATACGAGCGATTGTACAGGTGGACCAGAGAACTTCCGCACGGCCCTACTTTAAGTCCCTTGGGATACTTACCCTGCCGTCCGTAGTTATACTCCAGGTGGCCACTTATGTACGCAGTCACCTGGAAGAATATTCGAGTGGAGCAGATATCCATGGTCGAAACCTGCCCAACTCGCAAAAGCTAGTCGGCGTCAGGCATCGTCTGGTGAAATCTGCCAAACTTACCCACGTCATGGGGCCAAAGGTGTACAACCGACTGCCGACCAATGTTACAGAAGCACCGTCACTGGTCAGTTTTAAATCGAGATTAAAACGATGGCTTATCGAGCAGACCTTCTACAGTTTTACCGAATTTGCTGAGTCTAAGTACGACTTAAGTTCACTATACTGTTAAGTACTTTTATACTTCTTATTTTATTCTATTGTAATAAAATATGGACTAATTACAACTATTAACAATCTTGACATGTAATACCGAATAATTATGAATAAATATGATTATGATTATGATTATTATATTCGAGGCGACACCATCAGCTTAAAACTTTCAAGGGAGAGTTCAATTCAAGTGTATATGTTATGTTAAGTGTATTATATATTATTATTATGCGTTTAGTACATAAAGTGGCCGTCAGTATAATTTGCTAACTATGCAAAAAAACCGCCATATTGAAATTGTCTTTCACTATGGCGGTTTGTTTACATAGTTAGCAAATTCCATTGCCGGCGACTTTAGACACAGTCAAGGAATTTAATTCCAAACGGGAAGAGGGTAGCTAATATGTATGGATATGTATTTGTTAGGTTAATAAAAATTGCTAATATCATAATATCAATTTTATGAATAGAGGAAATGTTGTACCTGTTAAATTTAAAGCATAATATATTTTTGGTTAACATTGACTTGTACGTCGTGCCCTCTGAGATGGTAGTCGAACAAAGCATCAATGATAATATTCAATATTTTTTTAATGCACATTTAATTAATTAATTTAATTTAATATTTTCCTAAGGTGTTATTGATAACTATGTAATACTGCAAAAACGGAAAAAAAACTGCCAAACAAGGTGTGACTTATCTCAACGGGTATCCTATCGAAGTTTCGAAAAACACTTCACCGTTTGTCACTTGTCCGACAACGGTTAACCGAATTCTTATAATCCATAATACTTTGTTTACCATACTTTTGAAATGTCGCTAAGTAGTTTGTTTTTCCACACTTTCAACGTTTTTCCGAAACTCAACAAGCAGAAGAATTATTGCCAAATTTATTATTTGATTTGTTAACCAACTTTTCATAATTCCGATGCTACATAAAATCTAAATGTCATTTTCCCTAATATCATGTTACCGTCACGATTGAAAATACGTACAAAGTATGCTAAAAACCCTACAGAATTGCACTTTCAAATTGAAATGCGATAAGAAACTTTTTCTAAAAAGTGGGTTAGGTTAGAACTTTGATCCCTCACCAATCTCATAATAACGAACTGTTGCTAAAAAGGTGGGTTTGGGTTAGATTTAGAACTGTGATCTTACAAAATAAACAATTGATAGAAAAGGGGCTTAGATTAGGTTCAAACATATAAGCAACTAGAGTGCTGCACGAGTTCTTAAAACGCCCAAAAAGGGGGTGCTCGGGGGTTTTTTACTTGGATAGGTTCGTTACTAACCTTGTGTCCCTTACTCGTAGAGCGGAAATAGAAGCTCTGCGAAGCGGGGGCTTCGTCGACTTTATGGAGTAACCTTTTTTGCCATTGAATAAATAAATAATAATAATAGTACGGTACGCGAACACTATAATTTGTCGTCAAACTAACATAAGTCCCAAGTTTGATTTTTTTTTGTTATCAGCGAGAGTACATTAAGTACTTACAGCGAAAAATATTTTCTAGCAGTTTTTGATTTTGGTTTTCTAATAATTATTTTTTTTGTAAGGAACACTTGTAAAACTTTGCAAAGATTATACAAGTTATAGTTTTTTCCTATAATGCATCGCATTTGTTTGTTCAAACCTTACATATCGTTTTCTAATAGTTTTGTCAAGAGATTACGTTAGCAAAACTGGAATTGATTTAAAATATTATAAATCTCCTAAAAGAATATTCAAGTGACTAGTGGCTACTAAAGTGTATTCAAAAGTAATTAAAAAAATGGCCCCATTAATTTTTAACATATTTATCAATAGCATTTTTTTAAATTAGGAATAATATCTTGAAACCATTCTCCTTACCATAAAAGAAATCTCATAAATTCTCAAGTCAGTGTAATTCATTTTAGTTCTATCGAAGAATATATAAACACAAATTCTAACGGATTCGTCAATAGCTCTAAATTGTATTAGCTTATCAGTTATTATCCGTAATTTAAATCTTTCGCGCGCGACTCACGCGATTCGTGTGCAGCGTGCTGCCGGCCGAGTACCTCGCCAAGGCCGAGCGTACGCTCAAACTTGTAGGTACAAACTTTAAGTACTTGATTGTACATTATATTTAGTTACTTAGTAGTTGTTTTTCGGTCGAAATGACATAATTATCTATTTTATTTAACCAATAATAGCAGGTAAAGAAAGTAATATAGGGTTATTAGTATTAAACTTTCTTTAACTTTAATTTTATTTGTAGACTGAGAGTTGTTGTACTTATTTACTAGAGGTTTTCCAGGTCCCGATGTCATAATGATCTGGGGCCCGTTTCATGAAGCAACAAGTTACAAATTACAAGCGGAAGTCTCTTTCTATCAAAAGGTATTGAAAAGAGACTTCCCCTTGTAACTTGTTGCTTCATGAAACGGGCCCCTGATGTTACTAATATGAAGAAAGTACAGAAAGTATAAACGCAGGGTTATTAGTTATCTGTCTAATAGTAGTAGTAGGCAGTTAAATTAGGGTGCAGGTTGGGGGTAATCTCCGAAAATAGGTACCTTACCTACTCATTCGATTTCAAAGAATCTTTCAAAGTCCGATTGGGGCCTAACATTAAATTATTAAATTACCAATAACCCTCAGAAAAGTAGTTTTTCATCGATGTGGAAGAGGACTTTTTTAATTAATTAATACAAAAATCCGGAGTTATTGAAAATGTAGATTTTCGATGCACATTTCTTACATACGTCACGTAAACGCTTTCTTTTAGTTTTGTGTATTAAGTTTACATTCACGTTGGTTCATATTAAGGCGAAACTTTCTCTTTTATCATATTTAAGGCCAACCTTACCAAATATAATAACAATACTAAATGGATTTAATATGATTACATACAAATTGCTGCTAGGCAGATCATCTCGCATCTAGGCAGATGTCGGTACACGCCTCCCTAAGGCCTTGTAAGAATGAACTGATTGATAAAAAAGGTGACCGAGGTGGATTGTTCCGATAGCTCAGTTGATTGAGAGTACGGAATGCAAAACCGGTTTTAACCGAAATCGAAGAAACCCGTTATAACCGACTGTAAGAAAGCGGGCCGTGGGTCAGCTAGAGATCTGAGGGGTAATCACGTAATGTTTCGAACGTGCGTTAGGACAATTCAGCTGTCGTTTTTCATATAAAAAAATGACATTTACATCTAATGCGTTACTTGATCGACATACCGGTCACTCATGGGTGGTTGAAATGGTTCAACCTAGCTTGATTGAATAAGTAATTGCATAAGTACGTTGATAGGTACTCTTTAGATCAATGATGCGTATTAATGTATAGTCAATAGACGAAAAAGTCATCATAATTCAGATTAATTTATAAATTTAACACTGTAGTGATTTTGTATAATCATACTTAATCGATAACAATCTTCTATTACTACACTGGAGTACCACACATTAAACAAGTATTGATGTATTTTAGTGTCACCTATGCAGGTTATTCGTAATCTAATAATCATCACAGCACATTGAAATTATTTTTCAGTATAATCAGTGTTAGTACGGTGGCAATATCGCAAAAAGTCGTCTCTTTCACGATTTTCGTACGGTTGTGTTCCTCGTTGTCTCCAGAGTACGAATCTGCCGGTTTTATTTGAGGGAAAGGGGACGGACATAGCTGTGACGTCATAAAGATGGCGGCAGACGGTCATCGATTTGTTCCAATCTCGGGTTCTATTTTACTGATCGGTTCGTGTGAGGTGTCATTTGAAAGCATATTAAACTTTATATAATTGTTTATTAGAGCCCTATGACGTACCATCAAAATCTTTTTAAATATTTGACAAAATATGACTTTTTTACCGTGCGCGTTAGCATGCAACAAATAATAACATTAGCGCAATCAAAGATGTTATGAAAAAGATATGTAATTTTATAATATTTCCAACAATATAGATTTTGTTGGTGTACAGGTCGATTCACGAGAGCTGGCATGAATGAATTGACCGAAAGTAATGTCACTTGTCACTGTGAGTGGCAGTGAGTGCCGTTCTTATACAGGGGCCTCCTTATATTTTGTAAACATGTACCTAATACGTTTTCTTTATTTAATAAAAAATAAATAATATTATTATAATTATCATGTTAATCTTTTTTTTATTAGCTTTCAGTCTCTTGTCTTGTTATAATATTAATATTAAGTAATTAAATAACTCCTAAATACCAACATAGATGTCATTTTTTTAATTTTTTTAACTTTTTTGTTAATCTTTTTAGTAATTAATATTAAAGTCCTTTGTAAATAAAGCGTATTTATATTTTTCTGACTTATTTTTAATGTCAAGAATCGAAAGGTGATGGCTTATTCGAATTGTAAAAAATCTAAAAAAAGAGAAACACAAACAAACAAATTCTAAAACACAAGTATCGTACCTAATCACTTTTTGCATCAACCTGTATTTAATTATTATGTGATGCACACAAAGACATTATCATTCACTCGTTCAATTCATTCGTGCTAGCTTTCGTGAATCGACCTGTACATAAGTAAATAACGAAGTAATAATACATTTTGCTAATTACGCCCCGATTAACCATCACCACGCTAGACTCTGCTAGCGATCGCTGTCTTCACGTGGCCACAGATTATATAATAGTTCTACAAACAGATACTCAGGTCTGAATAAAAATCTCAATACCTACTGCTTTAAGTGCCTACGAAATTTAACAATGGAGCGACCTTGAATGCGCGGGTCGTTGCCCGCATGCGCCGGCCAATCGACGCTAGAGTTGACACCGCTTAGAAATGATTTTATAATTAATAGTTGAGTGAAATAAAAAACGGTTTACGTTTTAAATTATTTTGCAAAACATAAAATTCTATTATAATGTGTGAGTACACTATGGTGAAGCAACTGTCCCGTTTTTACCCTTTGGGTACAGTTCCGGTTGGGTACGAACCCTAAAAAGCAAATAGGTAAAAATATCCGGGGTTTCCCAAGATACTGCCAGTATCTGAACTGCATAGTCACTTACTTACATACATACATACAAACATATCAACGCAGCATGTTAAATACAATTGAAGCCATGTTACCTATTGCTCACCCTGTCTATGGTTACGACATGCGACAATTTGAATGTAGGTACTTATTATTATTAATCTACCACATAATACAGAACGAAACCTTTTGTGTAGGTAAGTAACGTAATTTAAATATATCCCGGAGACCGTACGAAATAAAGTTTGTTAGGTACCTACGTATCTTCGTTATTTACAGCGTATGTATAAGAATAACGTAATAGTTTAAAAGTAGCACTACAAACTTGAAAGTAGACACTAGGCATAATTTGTTGTAATGTATTGTTTTAAAATATTCTGATTATGTGTTTCATCCTCGCGAGTGAATTCCAGCCCTTCCAAAAAGTCATAAGTCCCTATACCAACCAACGACGATGTATTCGCCCTTTCTTAAGCTGCCGTGCGAATCTTACGAAGTACTATTATAAAAATTGCTGTTATACAGGGATAAACATAAACATGAAATCTACGAAAACAACTAAATAATTTGGACTTCATGGTAGTGGCGGAGTAAACTTGTCTGAGGCTCGGGGTAGGTATACTAAATTACCGAAACTCAAGCAGGCCTTACAAAATAATTACGTATTTGAAATAGGTATTAAAGATTCAATGTTCCGTAAACGTCCTTGTTAAACTCACTAGTTCGTACCAGGTCAATAATTAGTACTTGGGTACCTATATAAAGTAAGTAGGTAGGGTTACTAATCTGTCATCATCAGTCGGCAGATAAAAAACCATAAATGTCTATTTGTTTTATTGTTGTCACACCCCACAACGCTGCAGTGAATCGACTTTATTCGCAACGAAGTCATTTTCAATACCTAACTGTGCGCATAAGCAGCGTCCGGCCGTGAGCGCGTGTGCCAACCAACTGGCTAAATGAACCGACCTCGGTTTCCAAAGTGTAGGTATAATTTCTGTCAATGCTGTTAGCTTATTGTATACGTATAAATGGACTTTTGAATGATCCTTGGAACATGGCGGATCGTGCTCCAGACATTTTTTTTCATTTTCTGCATTCTGCTGTTTAATGTATAGTTTTGATAGCGTATTATGCAATAAATGGCAAACATGACGGCTACAGTTTATGAAGAATTTTCCTGGAAATGCGAATAACCAATTCTTGGGCATCATTCAGCGGTTCGTGGTCGCGGCCGCCATTATACTTTGTACTGCTCCAGCTATCACTCAGTGCATCGTGAAGGCCTTACACCGTACATCATGCATGTGAAATGTTTTTTTTATTTTTGATATCTATACACTGTTTTTGGCAAAGGCCCTAGAGGCTGCCATTTCTCTAATAAATAAATAATACGTATAAATAAAATAAATAAAATACTGCAACAGAAGCTGCCTTACTGCCTTTCAAGTGACATAACCTCAAAAGTGTCCATTCGCCGCATGGGCAATCGTTTCTTTTTCAGCAATTTCAGCCTAAATAGTACAAAATACCAGTAAATAATGGCTTCTCAAATGTCAATTGGGACTATTGAGAAACTGGTTGGAAGGGAAAACTATCCGACGTGGAAATTTGCTGTCAAGAATTAGTTGGAACACGAGGATTTGTGGGACACAATTGAACCAAGTGCGGGCTATGTACAAGATGGCAAGGAAGACATTAAAGCAAGATCGAAAATAATACTTCTGATTGACCCAACTAACTACGTCCATGTACAGGAGGCGACCACAGCGAAACAGGTATGGTCAAAATTAGAAAAAGTATTTGACGATTCCGGGCTCAGTAGAAGAGTAGGTTTATTAAGAGATTTGATTTCTACCACGTTAGATGACAGCTCTAGTGTTGAAGATTATGTTAACAAAGTGATGACAACAGCTCACAAGCTTAGAAATATCAATGTTGTAGTCGGAGATGAGTGGCTTGGTACTTTGCTGCTCGCTGGCCTCCCCGATGTCTACAAACCGAAGATTATGGCTATGGAGAGCTCAGGTGTGTCGATTACTGCGGATTATGTTAAAACAAAGCTGCTCCAGGAAGTGAAAATAACAGACTCTTCCGCCTACTATGTGAATTACAATAAAATGCAAAAGTCTACAAAAGTTTCACCTGATAAAAATCAAAAGAAAGGCCCACGATGTTACAACAGCTGTAATAAACATGGTCATTTTAGTAAAAACTGCTACTTCCAGAATAAAAAGAAGACTAATAATTCTAAAAATAATGGTTATTTTGCCGCTTTTTCTGTTGCAGCCGAATTGCACAAGAAAAGGTTCTACATCGACTCAGGTGCATCCCTACATATGTACCGGGAACGAACATGGATGTATGATGTATTGCCTTCAACAGTAAAAAATATAAAGGTGGCTGATAACAAGACTGTCGCAGTAGAAGGATGTGGTAATGTGAACTTGCAAATAACAGACTCCGATGGCAGACCTCAAACAATTCAGGTTAGAAATTTGCTGTATGTGGTTCCCCTCCGTTAGCCCTCATAATTTCATACCTAATTTCACTAGCCCTAATTTCATTAACCCTAAAATCACAAACCCGAATTTTCATTGTTCCTAATTATTCATTAGCCCTTATTTCAGTATCCGGAATTTTAAAAATATCTAATTTCTCATGACCGAATTCTCACTAAGACTATTTTTATTTGACCGATTTCTTCCTAGGCCTAACATTGCAATGCCTAATAATGACTACACCTAATTATCAATGTCTCTAAAATCACTAACCCGAATCTTCATTTTGCCTAAGTATTTTAGCCCTACTGTCATTATCCCGAATTGTCAGTAGTACTAATTTTATTTCACTGACATTTTTTTTTCTTATTTTGTCGGTTCTGGCGCTTTGCCGGCCGCTGCTGCGGCACGCTCGCTTCGCTCGCTCGGCCCACGCGCTGTAGGGTCGCAGTTCTACCTAACACTCCACCTCGCTTCGCTCGTCGTCGTACCTACACTGACCTGCCTTAGGGTAGAATATGTGGGTTATCCGATGTCGATGTCTGTATAAGAAGCGTCACAAATTGACGATGGCTCCGCAGAGTTTCCTGACACACCTGAGACCCCGAGCTCGGCTGATACAACCCTCAACGGAACTATGAAGGAGGAGTTATCTGATGATGATTCTTATTACACAGATACTGCTGATGCTGGTGATGAATACATACCAGATAAAGATGTGAGTGTTGTGTCATCTCGGAAAATGATACTAAGGCCAAGAAACAGACCTAATGCTGACTTATGTCATGCGAGTTCGAGTGGCTCAAATCAAGCAACTGCTTTATTAGCAAAAGCGCCAGAATCACTAAAGGAAGCTGTTTCAGGCCCGAAAGCAAAACAATGGAAAAGTGCTATGAATAATGAATATGAGTCGCTCCTGCAAAATAATACATGGTCGTTAGTAACTTTACCTAAAAATAAAAGAGCAATTCCATGCAAGTGGGTCTATAAGATTAAAACTGATGCCAACGGCGAGGTTGTACGATACAAAGCAAGACTGGTCATTAAAGGCTTCATTCAGAAGAAGGGAATGGAATATAATGAAATATTTGCTCCGGTAGTTCGTCATACTTCAATCAGGTACTTATTAGCCTTGGCTGTCAAACATAACTTGTACATTGAACAAATGGATGCAGTTACTGCTTTCTTACAAGGGGAAATTGACACAGAAATATACATGTTTCAACCACCATCCTATGAACATGGAGAAGAAGTATGTTAATTGAATAAATCCATTTATGGATTGAAACAGGCGAGCCGTCAATGGAATTTGAAACTTACATCAGTACTGAAGGAATTGGGGCTGAAAAGTACATATGTTGACCCATGTATATACCACAAAACTTGTGGTGAAAATATGTTATTTGTACTCATTTATGTTGATGACTTATTGTTATTTTATAGCAATGAAGAAATGGGTCAACAACTTAAGCAACAGTTAAAAAGTAAATTTGATATGAAGGAACTAGGTTTCATACATCATTTTGTTGGTTGGAGAATTAAGCAAAACTCATTAAGAAATGAAATTTGCATCGATCAGACTACTTATGTAGAAAAAATTCTACAAAGATTCAAGATGACTGATTGTAATCCAGTTCACTCACCTTGTGACCCCAGCATTAAATTGGTCAGCACAGAAGATGAAAAAAATATACTTGAAAACATACCATATCAAGAGGCAATTGGAAGCCTGCTATATTTATCTCAAGGGACCAGGCCAGACATATGTTTCATAGTAAACAAATTAAGTAGTTTTAACAACAAACCTGAAGAACAACATTGGCCGGCACTCAAGAGAGTGTACGCAACACTTTCATTTCATTTCCCAAACAAATTTTACCAACTATTTTCTTTGCCAATGCAAACTTTGGCACAATTTTAATACGAATATTTTCATTACGTCATATTTTCATTCAGCAAAATATTATTACGAAAAATTACATTATGGCATGTGGTCTTTTAGAAAATGCTTTAATAAGGCAAAATAACATTAGACAATAAACATTTCGTCAAGTTAATGTTACGGCAAATTATAAATAGACAAAAATCACAATTGTTTGGGTTATAACATTTTAACAAAATACTATTAATAAAACGGCACGGTCCCTTAAAAAAAAAATGCACGGTTAAGTAGGTCGGTAGGCAAAGGCGTTATAAATTAGGTTCGGGCAGCCAAAAAAGGGGAGCTCGGGGGGCAAAGCCTCCTATAAGTAAAAAAACAAACAATCGTAACAATTGTATTATTTGGTAGGTTAGGTTAGGGTTAGCTTGTGTCCCTTAGAGCGGAAATAGGCACCCCGCGAAGCGGGGTGACGTCGACACGCTGGCGGTTAGGTTAGAATTGCGACCTCTACACAAATTAATTTTCCCTACCCACATACCAAAAATAGTTGTTATTTTTTTGTGTATCTTATACACCATTGAAATAAAGATGTAAATGATGTCATTGAAGAGTTCCTCTGCTGATTAACCGACGGAGTAGAAATGGTCAATTAAATATTGACGATACAAATCATTTGCCTTATTTTGTTTTGGTTAAAAGATATTATGCCAACTAACATATATGACTGAATGAAATTTGGTCTAAGTACCAGTTGGTAAACGAGATATTGCCTAAACATCAATATGCCAAACATAAGGTTTGCGTAAGAATTATTTGTCGTGTTAATTTGGCAAACGATTATTTGGCAAATGAAATTCTACGAAAAATGTTTTGGGAAGTGATAATTTGTCAAAATTTTTTTGGTAAAACAAAGGTAACCCCAAATCTTAGGATCAGGTGTCAAAGCGGACCCTTGGCTCCTTTATGGCACAACCAGGAATAACGCTATAGGAGGATGGTGATTATTTTTAGAAACATCGTCCTAGCAAATAAACTCTCTCGAACATAGTCCACGCGGCGCGCTACACGGGGCGGGCATTACCTACTGTATAATTTCATCAGAGTAATTTAGTTTGAGAGCTGACTAAACAATTCAGTTTATAAGGCGCAACGTCCTTGGAAAATGAAGCACCTCTTTGTCTAAATAAACAAGGAAAGACGGTAAACGTAATCAAATAGCTAAATTTGTCGTAATCAAATTTAACTCATGTTTCTCATCAAAGGCGTTGTTGTTTTAGATTGAATGGATGAGATGTATTACATTAATAAGATAAATAAAGTTAACGTTTCTGTATGTTTTTTAATTTATTTGTCTCTAAATTGTTATCTTCCGAACGTCCGCGTTTCAGGATATTCATTTCGTTACACGTTCGTATAACACGATGGATGCTTGATATTCTTCGTAACTAACAAGTGCTTATTGTGAAATTGGATTGAAATATAAATTGTTAGTTGCAAATTAAGTTTCAATGCATTTTTACATAAAAGTTTATTCAAACATGTCGTAGTTTCCCTAAAGCACTCGCAATGTTATTCAATGTTACATTTTAACTTAAAACAATAAAGAGCAAAGTTTTTCATGATGCCTATCGTCGCGTCAATATTTTAACAGGGAAAGTAAACACTGGCCCGGCCATTCCACGCATCTCTATGAACAATGAAATATATACAGTCTTTGTGTGGCGTCAAAAATGTTCATGGGTGGGCGGAACCAAGCTGGAACTTTATTGTTCTGTAGATTCGCGGGAAACGGCGTTTAAATGTCGTTGAGTAGACATGTAGCACTTTAATTTCATTAGTATGGAAAAAAATGAAATTTGGAAATAATTCATAACAGCCTCTTTTTTGTGTGTAACTGATATATTATCGTTTTAGTAGTTACGTAGACTCAAAATCCACCAAAATATTAGTCATCAAAAAAATCGATACTTAGCCAATTCCTGAAAAAAGAGGAAAAATAGTAATACTAATTTTATTTATTGTTTTGGTTAATTTACAGGAGCTTTCAAGAATAATAAATAAATCACACAAAAAACATAATGGATGTGTTATTTATTTTTATATATTTACTTCCCTATGGAAATTTTGGTGGATTCTTGGATAAGGCATCTTAGAATAACATTTGAAAATTAAACAATCAAAAAAAATGCTGTTATAAAATAATGTTTAAAAAAAAATAGTACATTGTTGTAAAGGCTAGAAAGTAGGCAATAGATGGACGAGTGGGTTCGAGGTCCGAGCCGCAGGTGAGGACCTCGAAGGAGACGAGTCCGTCTATTGCACTTTTGGCCGAGACATTACATAGTGCTTTTCACGCCTACTGCGAGGAAATCTCAAATAATTATAATTATAAGTCAAAATTAAGTACCTAATTAAAGATCATAATTTTATGAAAACACTTTAGCGCGGCCGCGGCCCGGCGCGCTGCCCCGCGCGGGCGAGCGGGGCGGCGGCAGCGGCGGCGGCGGGGGTGAGGCGGGGGTGGGGGTGGGAGCGGGGAACTGTGATTGTTCGAATCGCTGTTCAAACTGGCCTACAAAAACATTGTGTGACAGTTTCAACTCATAGATGGCCTGTTCGTGCTATGTCCAACTAGCCCCAGCTTTGAAGCCTGAATTCTGACCATCTTTTGCCACATTTCCGAGCAGTGGCGTGAAAACGTTATTTTCAGGGGTAATGTGAGAATTGAGGCGCCACTGATATACAGTGACAGCAACGCTAACGATATATTTTATTTGTAAATAGGCACACTAGCTTTGGCTCACCTCACAACGAGAACGAGAAGCATACTCGTACAGGAACACTCACCAAGTGATAGGGCAAAGCTAAAATTAGTAGTCCTTAGTAGTTGTGTCAGTATTTTTGAACATCTTGTTCTGTGAGATTAAATTGCAGAAAATGATTTAAAGCGGAATGCACATGCAAACAATCTGTGGTTAAACAGCACAAATTTCTCATATTTTTATTCGCATAATTGAGATCCAGGTACATTTTAAAATTGCGCAATAGGTTTGATATTGCAAAACTGAAGTATGTTTCAGTGCAACTCCCTTGAAGGGTTCCCTTATTTAGTGTTCGAAAAGGCATGAAAGTCGAGTTTGTACGTCAGTCAATAAAAACTTCGACTCTGTCGCTCGGGACCAATTAAAACAAGTTCACAAAATCAATTAGTTGCAATGTTGGCTTTTACACAAGTTGTTATTTAGTTTTGCAACTCATTGTATGAAGCAGCGAATAAAATGGCTGAGCTGATTTAAAGTATGATTGCGGAAGTTTGCTTGCTTCCTAGAATTACAATTAACGTTAAATAGCTATATATAGGGTAATTGTTTTATAATACTTCTAAAGAAGTGGTTGTAAACTTAAGGATTATAATTTATCGGTTTGTCATTGTTAAAGAAAACTATGTAAGGGTAGGTCACATGTTGTTTTATAGGGTTTCGTACCAAAAAAGGTACTAAAGGAACCCTTATGGTGCGACTCCGTCCGTCTGTCTGTCTGTCACAAAGTGAAATATCTCACGAACTACTTAAGGAATGGTAAATGGTGGCTAAATTTGGAATGGTTTTAAATGAGAGTCATCCACGTGCATGGAAAATGAAAAAATTTAAAATATATTTTAATTTGCCATGAAGTCTTACGAATATGAGGAGGGGGCAAAAAAAAAATTCAACTATTGGGTCAAGTGGGGTATCATTTGAAAGGGCTTGAGTTGCACATTTTGAAAAAGTCTTTCTTTTTTTCTACACTGGGAAAATTTTGATCTATGAAGGAAAATGTAAAAAAAAATACCATTCCCCCCCTTATCTCCGAAGTTATTCAAGCGAAAAATTTGAAATAATTACTTGTGATTAAGATAAACATAAATATTACGGGAAATGTTTTTTTTTTCTGTATCTAGCATATTTTTTGTTTTATTTACAAAAATCATTTCCTAGTTAAGTTTGCAATTAAATCAACTTTATAAGTATTTTTTTGTTTTGAAATTCCTATAAGACTATAATAGAAATACCCTTATAACAAATTAAAAAATTATAATCGAGATCGGTACACGTGATGAACAATAATCGCTAAAACACCAACATACATACTAAGCTGATTGCCCTTGCACGTTAGTACCAAATGGGGCCGATAGACGGCGCTGACCCCATTTGCGTTGTTATGATTTTTCTAGAATGAATGGTGTTGGGACGGGTATATTTCAATAGCAGGTCAAAAAAAATCGCGATTCAATTGTCTTGGTTGTTTGATGGCGTTGGTGTAAAAGTTACTCGTTGTTTTAAATTGAATTCTGTTGTGTTGGGTTAAAATAAGTAAATAATTTAACAAATATTGGCACATTTACCTTTACCTTGAGTTAATTGCTAGTTTGTACGGAACCCTCGGTGCGCGAGTCGGACTCGCACTTGACCGGTTTTTTTGTGTTGAGGTGGTGTTCCACCAGCCAGATGTGGAGAGGATTGAATTGATATCGCATAAATCGATGATAAAACAAATAATAAATAACCCTTCATTGCTTGTAGTATTTTCCCGCTATGCCTTACCCGGGCTTGTACTCTTTCCACGATATTTGACAGACGGGGACATGTAGTTCATGACTCTGTTTTTTAAAATGACAAAGATTTCAGAGTCGAGACCTATGTCACCTTCTGTAAATAAAATAAAACGCTAACTAATAATTTGCGCCTACTACTATGTAGGTATTACGCGGAAATACTTTGAAGCGATATATTTGTCTCCGGTGTCCTTAACTTTCGGTAACAGAAGAGACATATGTTGTTTAGGTTTGCGTTTTAATTATTCCTCTAGAGAAATCCTTGGTTAGTGAGTAAAAATCCGTTATGATATAGACTTATAAATAAATATAAGTACCTAAATATATTTTAAAAGACGTGTAACTAAGGTCCATCCTTAATTTAACCAACCAAGCGATTTTGATATTGGCCATAACAATATGATAGTATAGTAACGCTGCGTGAACTAATTTCATTAGCAGCAAATTAATTTAATAGCATCGTATATTATAATATAATGTATGATTAATTACTGTGCTATATGTACACGGTAGGATGCTAACGTGTGAGACAGTGTGTAATTGTGGTAATAGCATACACGTAGTCTTATTTTTGTAAATTATGGAGGGACGATAAAACGATTATGGAGCTTACTTTCTCGGTGCAGCGCTCGCTTAAACTTTCACAGGGTCCCTGATCTCCACGGAATGTACTTTGAAAATATTTGAAGGATCAATTAATTGCCTTTCACGGTTCGGTACTTAGTTACTAATAAATATTATGATTTTAAAAATTACAAACTTTATATGTATCGGCGGGTACTTGTGTACCTGAGCGTTATAATTAAATTCTAGTTAATGTATCTACACGAAATGATAGCCCCGTTGTTACATGGTTAAATATCGTTGGAATCATTACGCATAGAGTACATCTGAATATTCAGAGCAATGACGCGTTGTTGGAGTGTATAAGAGGCAACCGGATGGCTCGCGGTATTTGAGCTCCTGAAGTGTCGTGGAATCGCCCTGTGCAACCCGAACTGAGCCAACTTGCACTAGGGCGGAAATAAAAAGTTGGTTGCCTGAAAGTGTGTACCCTGTTTATATAATGAAATGCTGTTTCAATTGAATACCTGGCGTCAATATTTTTTTCTGTCCTCGTCCAAGATGTCTCAGTTTGGGTTGCACAGAGCGGTTCCACAACGACACTGAAGGCCTCCACCCACCGGACGCGTGTCGTGCGCGGCGCGTGAGCTGCGCGGCATACGCGCAAGTTGTGAAGCATTGAAACTACACTTCAAGCACACATCGAACGCGATTCGAAGGTGGGCCCGCGGCGCTAAAGTTACAACTCGGCAGCGCGGCCGCGTGTCGTGCGCCTCGCGTGAGCTGCGCAGGCCTGCTGAGTGTGATAAAGATAGCGAGATACATGTTAAATGTGTTGGTAGTGAGAGAGATATGACGCGCGTGCCCGCGCGGGCCCGCCACGTCAGCGACGCGTGTGCCGCGTGTCTGCCGCGCGTGTGCAGCGCGTGTGCCGCGTGCGCAGCGCGGCCGCATGTCGTGCGCCTCGCGTGAGCTGCGCAGGCCTGCTGAGTGTGATAAAGATAGCGAGATACATATTAAATGTGTTGGTAGTGAGAGAGATATGACGCGCGTGCCCGCGCGGGCCCGCCACGTCAGCGACGCGTGTGCCGCGTGTCTGCCGCGCGTGTGCAGCGCGTGTGCCGCGTGGGCAGCGCGGCCGCATGTCGTGCGCCTCGCGTGAGCAGCGCAGGCCTGCTGAGTGTGATAAAGATAGCGAGATACATGTTAAATGTGTTGGTAGTGAGAGAGATATGACGCGCGTGCCCGCGCGGGCCCGCCACGTCAGCGACGCGTGTGCCGCGTGTCTGCCGCGCGTGTGCAGCGCGTGTGCCGCGTGGGCAGCGCGGCCGCATGTCGTGCGCCTCGCGTGAGCTGCGCAGGCCTGCTGAGTGTGATAAAGATAGCGAGATACATATTAAATGTGTTGGTAGTGAGAGAGATATGACGCGCGGGCCCGCGCTGCTGCTGCGCCGCATCCGCGCGGCACACGCGCGGCACACGCGCAGCACACGCGCGGCACACGCGCGGCACACATGTCATTGCTTTTACTAGAATGTCTGTCAAATAAGACTATTTAGTTAGCGTGACAGGACTGGCATACCACGGGGCAAATTAAATTTACCAATGTTTTAATAACATCGACAAATTGAAGTGTTACGAATGCCAGCATATTAATAATATGGGAATCCATTTAAGGTTTTCAAATTCATCAAAATATCTCCATTTTACTTCATCCTAAGGGCCTATTGGCGGAGTTATAAGCATCATACACATTTTGAAGAGCTGACCCCGACGTCTGTAATACTTGTGAATGCCTTGTTCGGTTTTAGACTTTATTTCATCTCCAGAGGGTTCACGAACAGACACAATGAAGCAATCTAGTGTATTGTTTGTCCACAAAATATTGTCGTCGAAAATTACGACGGAAGTCGATACGAAGGTCTGTAAGTCAAACAACAGGGGACCATGTCCTTGCAAAATCTTCGAGTAAGATATTTGACGGACCTTTGGTAAATATTTGAATTTCCTTTGGCAATGTCCGAAGTTATATAACTTTTCATTTATTATTGTTGATTTTGAAGGGTAAAGGACAAAAAACGTATATGAACACAATATTATTTACCATTCACTGAGTTTTATATGAATTGTAAGAGAGACCCTTTCCACCTGTGTGGCTGTTAGGCATGAACCGCCCTATACGTAAATTATGTAATAGTAAACACCTTACGGAAAAATATGCCTAAGATCTATTGGAATGATTAAAATAGACTTCATTTGTGAACCGTAATCAATTCTTCATATCTAATTAGAACTACGTAATGAACACAATATTGTTCGTCATTACTTCTAATCATGACGTGATTCAATGATTCGGCAATACAGCGAAGCTTCTCGGCCTGTTAATTATCTTCCTGTACGGGAGAACTTTGGCCAATAATTATTGCAAATATAGTTTTTTGCCCGTACGAGGAAAGTGGAATAAATGTGCTTGTGCTCGGATATTGAAGTGCTTGCTCTGTAGGTACACGAATTTATTTCATGTTATTAATTTGTTCTCATCGATCGTGTCTCTGATATGCCGACTTAATGATATGTTACGTGAATAGGTATCTGGATGAAATACTCATTTGCCAAATCACTAATGGAAGCATACCTACTGCCAATTGTACATGTACCAATGCTAATGGTTGTTTCGCTTTAAGTTATCTCATTTTCTTCCTTTTGATTGAAATAGTCGAACTACTATTTATTGAAGCTACCAAGTTTAAGTACTATTTATTACGAACTACTATTTATTAAAGCTCAATATGGTGGTGGTAGGTAACAATTCAAATGAAATTAAAAAAAAATAATTCAAATTCAAATAATTTATTTCAGGCTTGCACCCATAACTGTTAGTATAAAAGTAGTGTATTTTAAAATCCACGATCATCTTCAACGTAATTTTTAATACTCGTAAATCCCGTTAAAGCTCCTTTTTAAGGTGTACTTTAGCCGTTGATTTATTTGCTCTGTCAACATGATCGACTTCTTATAATATTTGAGTCGTGTATAAAAGAAAATCGGGCACTTTGTAACAACTGAGTTAACTTAATAAAGAGTTCCTGAACAGGGGAACAACAGTGTAACGAATTGATTTTCGAAGAGTTGTTTCATTGTATTATTCCCAAAGGGCTGGTAGCAACTTTGTTGATATCACGGCGTAATGATTATTAACATTTATGATGTTGGAAAAGTTGAAATGAAATGAAATGATGTTTATTGCAGAAAATGGGTATATACAAGGTGGTATATAAATTATTTACAGTGCGCGAAATTCGGCTTGGGTAAGCATGCAACAATTAACTACTTAAGTCTAAAAAAAAAGATAGTAATTATAACTTAAGTACATAGAGTTTACTTTTCGTGTTTAGAAAGTCTTTAATAGAGTATACACACCGTTCACACAGCCAGGCATGAAGCTTCTTTTTAAACATTTTAGTGGGAAGCTCCTTAATGTTAATGGGAAGTTTCTTATATATTTTAATACACATAAAGTAGGGGCTGCGAGTTGTGTGTGTAGTCGAGCTTTAGGTACAAATAATAAATCCCTTACGCTATCATATCACAATTTTTTTTAAAACTTTTTTTTGCCATGCACAAAAACTGCTGTTTTGTAGATATATAAGGAAGGTAGTGACATAAGCATGTGACGTTTAAAGACGGGTTTATACGATTCAAGCGGTCACAATGCAAAATTTTTTTCCAATGTTGCGTGGTTCTTACCTTTAATAATGAACTAACAACGTATAAAACATTTTTGTGATTGGACACAGGTGCTAGAGAGGTTACGTGCCTAATTTAAGACATGATTGCCTTAATTATACGTAGGTCTAATAAGAAGGTAGTTAACCCTTAACGCTTTCCTGTCACTTTTTTAGTACAGTTAGTAGATGCCGCGCAAAGTTTGAACGCGCATTCTGGCTAGAAAAGTAAATACGCCAAACGAAATGGCGAGAATATTACTATATATTTCTTGAGTACGCTAATAGTGTGCAACGTTCAATTTGTGCGCGAGCGTCACTTGAAATCAATGATTTTCGAAATTTGCGTTGGCGTTTGTTTCTGGCCCTATAAAACAATAAGGAATAAAAAAAATGGTTTTCTTTTTGTTGAATTAACCTTCAGGTGAGTGAAACTTTCGTTTTTGATATAAATTTCATTAAATATTCAATTATTTCTAAGTCAAAAAGGATGATTTAAAGCTGGTCCTGTTTTTGTGACATTATCGATTGCATAGGTGGCTACGTACCATTGAGCATGTCATAATAAACGGACAGTGCCGACTTTTATGGATACATAGTTTGTTCCACATTGTGACAGAAAACGGACCTTGCCATTAAACAAAACGCGAGCTCAGAAAGTGGACCAACTAGAAACGAGACTGACTTCATCCTGTCAACGAGGAGGGATACATTAAATGTTGTGTCTGTGATCATCAATACTTACAGTTAAAACCGGGAGCGATCACCGTCTGGTAAGAGGCATATTTAATATATGTGTCAAGCAAGAACGCTCTAGATTGATGAAGTTGTTCCATACAGCACCAATCAAAATTCAAAACCCCGAGAGCTTTCATGTGGAACTCCAAAACTGTTTCCGTTTCCTAGACGGCGATTTAGACGAATTCAATTACGGGTTTGTGGAAGCTCGCCGTGCCTTTGGGTCTAAGGTCTTCAACGCCCAATGAACCAACACAACTAAAGGGTTCTCTAGCTGTTGAGCTAGAGAGCCCTCCAGTTGTGTTCACATGTTATGTTCACACAGCAACACCTCACTACCCTCCCCCATAAGCCTCCGAGTTGTTAGAAGCTCACAAAGGAAGGGAGCGAAACGTTGCCTAGGTCTTCATCCGATGTCACTTTACACCAGTAGCTCAATAAAGAGATCTGCAATTGCTTTACCCGCGATCTGCGCCAATTCAATACAAGTTATTGAAGAGGCTATCTCGTGTAACGAGGACACTAAAGTGCTTTGGAGAGATTTGACTACTGGACTGAGCCAGCTCGCCAAGTTGGAAACTGAAGATGGTAGAATCGTTTCTTCTAAACCTGAGCTTTTGGTTGAGGTAGAGCGCTTTTACGGACAGCTATACACATCAACTCGCGGACCCGAGGTTAGTCTCGTGGAGGACCCTCTAGCTCGACTAACCCAACTCTATTCCAACGACATCCCGGAAATCAGCCTGTACGAGCTTGTAAAGGTTCTTCAACAGCTCCAGAACAACTAGGCACCAGGTGAAGACGGAATAACAGCCGAACTGCTGATGGCGGGTGGAAACCCGGTCCCTACGGCTCTTTAGCATTTGTTCAATTCCGTCTTACTGGAAGGGAAAATGCCAAAAGCACGGAACAGACGTGTGGTGGTGCTATTCCTCAAAAAGGTTACACCACCCTGCTGACGAATTACCGACCAATCTCACTTTTCGTCCAATATTCCGCAGTGTCTCAAGATGAGAGTATATGACCAGTGTGTGTTGCTAGTGATGACTAATGGCACTGAAACGTGGTCGCTTACTATGGCCACTATGGGCCTCATAAGAAGGCTCAAAGTCACCCAAAGGGCAATGGAGAGGGCTATGCTGTTAGTTTCTCTGCGTGATCGCATCAGAAATGAGGCTGTCCGCAGCAGGACCAAGGTAACCGATATAGCCCTCCGGATCGCTAAACTTAAGTGGCAGTGGGCAGGGCACATTGCACGTAGAACCGATGGCCGTTGGGGTGGAAAGATACTTTGGTGGCAACCACGTACCGGAAGATGCAGTGTGGGTAGACCCTCGACAAGATGGACTGATGATCTGGTAAAGGTTGCGGGAGTCGTCTGGATGCGGGTCGCGCAGGACCGGTCACTTTGGCACTCTTCGTGGGAGGCATATGTCCAGCAGCGTAAGTCTTTCGGCTGTTATGATGATGATGCTCAGGATGATTTTATTCAGCTTATTTTTGGTTAACGACAATTTTTTTATTTTATTTTCGTGACCTGCATGACAGTATTGTCCGTTTTTTAGGACAACATCAAAGGCAATCATTTTTTACGATTCGTGGCAATGTCCGTTTTAACGGACGTCCTGAAAAACTAATTTTCAGAATGGTTTTCATTTTTTTTTCTTAACTATAGTTCTTTTTATCCAATAACTATCACAAAAAACATTCCGAGTGATAGCTGGCTACATTCCTTCATGTCTTGCCATGTTAAGGGTTAAATGTTAGAGAATATAATATATATATTATGAACGAGTATGTATATGGGGGTTTTCATTGCACAGCTTTATTTTCAAAGAACAGTAACTGAAAGTCCATAGCTGAAAAGCTAAGAGCAAATCGCGTACGGTGGCTTGGACAGGTTATGTGGAGGTATGTTATGGCTAACAAGAAGGATATTTAGGTATGAATGTGGAGGATTGTTAGAGAAGAGGCATATGAATAAGGATGACGTGTGTGACGAGGTGGTGGGTGGCGGGAAAGACACGCTGCGCCGACCCCAAGTAAATGGGTGAAGGGCATGCGAATAATGATGCTGGGCATTTTCATTGAACAGTTTTGGTCCGCAACTTCAATTAAACCGTTGTTAAACATTTAACGTATTTTATTTATTTATTTTTAACTTTATTGCGCTGGTGAAAAGTACAATACGACCACGACGACATGACTCGAGCAGAAATTAGGGCTTTAAAGCTCAATATCTCGCAAACTATCTCGCTGTTTGTTCTCCAAATAAATAATATAAAATAAACGAATCACTGAGTTGAAAAATGGTTTTAAAAACCCCATTATATTTTTGAACAAGCTATCCAACGATATCCCACACTATCGGTTTATCGAGAAAAAGCCTCCTCTACCCTACCACCCTTAAAAAATGTTTTACTCAATTTTATTCTACTGGTTTGTCGGCGTGATAAATTTATATACCCAAGCCAAATTACAGTTTTCTAGTTGTAAGTGTTACTTAGCAAAGCCGAAGATGGACGGACGTACAGACGGACGGACATGGTCTAGACTATAAGGGTTCCTTGTTGACTACGGAACCTTAAAAAGGAACCTTGTTACCTTTTACATGAGGTATTTCAAATTAAAAGAGCGTTTAAAAGACGGATTCTACTTAAATTAAAACTGTGTAATGTGATTGTAGCAATACAATTCACTATAACTCGCTTTTCTATCTATTCGTATATCAAGAAATCCTTCACTTGCCACGGTTATTTAGGTAATCGTATTAAATTATATGCATTTTCGTATTTGCCAGAGACGTGTTTCATGTAGCCCATTCACGAGAATGTAGGTATTGAAGGAACGGATTCGTGCGCTTGGTTCTCTAGCTTATTTGCATATGAAAGAGCATCAAAATGGAACTGTACATGCCTACTTCTGGGAGATATATTTGGCTCGAATAATTGAGTTGATAATAATTTTACGTACTTTTATTTATTTAAACTTTATAGGAACAATTTACAAATGGCGAACTTAATGCCGTATGGATTTAGACTTAGAGCTTTTTTGTGTAACAAAACGTTACACGTAGGGAAAGATTGCAACAAATCACAAACCAATATACATCGATATTAAAAATTACCGCACACTTCTCGGTTCGTCGTTCAACCGACTGGTGGGTGAATTGCAAAAAAATTGTACATTCCAAAATTGGAAAATGTCCTCTTACTTCAAAATTCTATAAAAAAATAAGTATTCAAGTAACATGACTGTATTCCAGATATGCTTTCACGTGGTCTTGTTCATAGTTTAATAGGATTTGCACAGTTTTATATTATAACTATGATACAAATATTTTTAAATGCATTAACGAAAAAAAATGATTTTTACTCCCATACAAAATTTACTTGTCTTTTGTGTAACACACAGTAAACAATAAATCATAACTTTGATTTAAACAGCTTTGGCCAAGAAATTTACTGGTAGTCTGTTTAATACCATGTCAAACATCGAGGGAGTTGTTTTTCAGGAGTGCGATTTTTGAATGTCACTGGTGATATCAAAGTCACCGGTGACTAAAACTATCACCGATGACTTTTATGTCACCATTTTCCAAAAGCCGTATTTTTGATAGTCACACGCTGTTTACCAACATGCAGAAATTTTACAATGTCATTCAGAGACAATCTTCCCGTTACGTTCCTTTTTACGCAGATGTTGTCCTTGATACCGGTTTTTATTTTCTCATACTATAACTTAAAACAGATTCAAACGTAAAACTTAAAACGTAGCGTATCTGTCAGTGTCATGTAAACGAAAATTAAAGTTTTGAAAAATTCTTGGCAGATGTCACATACGTCAACTGTCAAAAACAATCGCATGGTGAATTAAATTACGAGTGGGTAGGGGCACTCGTAAATCGATATCATAGGTATGGCAAATGTAAGTCACCGATGAGTTACAAAAATACGAACTTTCGGAAATCACTCACATCGGCGAGAATTAGTCACTTGGTGAGATTCAAAAATCGATTCCCTGGTCTCTAGAAGAAATATTTTGTATCAATATCTTAATCAAAGTTCGGGGAAGGATTTCGTTCCTTTGTGTGACGTCAGCTGTGTAACGCGATATTTCGCATTTTGACGTAGCAATGAACGCATCCGCAACGTTTTTAAGACTGGCAACTCAAAGCGAACTGCTAAAGGAATCGCACGCGCCGGTACCCATATTAGTTTCTGTGCAGTGATACTAAACATTGCTTCGGAGGTTTTTTTCGAAAATTTCAAGACATATTGTGTTATGCTTAAAACAGCTAAGTAATCGTCTTCTACTTATATATTTACTTAGTTGAATGACGAAAATAGTGGGTAAACAGTTTGACTTTTGGGAGTACTTGAATTCCTTTAATTATTTCTTCTACACGTGTTGAAACAGTGAATGGCATTGATTTGGGCTTCGTTTGTGTAACATTGTGTAACGTTTCACACAAAAACCAACATAAGGGTTCGCTCATATTGGTACATTGCAACACTTTATAATTTAGTCCATAACATTAAAATTAACATTTTATTTTGAATTAATTTATCATAATATTTAGGATATATAATATAGTACTGCCTAAGACACACAAAAGAAACCTAATCGACCCAACTTTAGGATCTAACTCAGGATAGTGTTTTGTTTAGCTATCTGTAATCCTAAATTATAAATATTTTTGTATGTTTGTCGGTAGCGGAATACGCACAGCAGTGGAGATCATGTTTCAATTTACGGCCACGCACGACAATGGCTGGCGACTCGCGCAGCGAGTGTCCATGGCGCGAAATACAAACAATGATTTGCACAGTACAAATGAAGCAATTTAACGTAAAAAAGACGATATGACATATTTAATATTTTGAAATGAATAAAAATACTAGTAAATATGAAAGCGACGCGAACCAATGATTTGAAAATTGTGGTAGGTATTCAATTATTATTTCTTGAAATAAGGACTTTTTTCTACTAATATGAAAGCGGCTTTATAATTTCCTTTGTGTAACTTTCTTGGTTTTTGTGTAACAAATTTGTGAATATTCCATTGTGTTACGTACATTTTTTTTGCAATTTACCCTGGTTCCAAATTACCTAACGCTGTGTCCACCAGGCGTCAAACCAACGCAAGAACGGAACAGCACTGGGCAAGCACGCAACAGAACGAGGGTTGATCGCGTATTTACATCGCGCGCGAGATTTACTTTATTTTATTTTATTTGTCTCTATTTTTCTTTTTTAAACATGCCAACCCTTTCGCGTTTTTAATTTGCGTATCATATTTAACAAATTTATCATATCAATTATTTATTTATTATGTGTAGGTATATACGTTTGTATCGGTAATAGTATGTTGTGTTGCGTTCCGTGGGTCACGTACGGTGCTGTCTGGAAATCAGCGCAGCATAATGCTGGGACAGCGGCTGATTCCATACCGCGAAGACACACACATTATGACTGTGTCAATTGTATTGTATTATTTGTCTCTGTGTGTCTTTTGTGTAGTGAATAATTGTCTTCTTTCTTTCTTTCTTTTCTTTAGATTTACACGCGCTGTTAGCTTGTGTGGAGCCGAGGCTAAGCTGTTACGGAGAGATATTTCTTCATATACAGAAACACATTGAAGTGGAGCTGATCGTTTAGTCACATTGGTTTACCGTACTCACGTGCGTAAGAACCATCGCCATCGTGTCAGAACTCGGAACGAGTGAGAACAACAAATGTCGAAGCAATACGTCAAGTCAAATAGACCTCCACGACTAAACCGAACGGGCCGCTGACAGGGGTATAGCAATAAATTGTCTTCGTCGCCCCTTTAATAGGCGCCTAACAATAGCAAGCCGCTACTACTCAGTGCGCAGTAATAAGAGATAATTTTTGTAACATGTTTGAGTCGTCGTTGGTCATAAAGATATTAAGGTGAGTCGAGAACCTCGAACGAGTTCGTGTATAAAATGAGTAAAATGACCCTGAGATTCATAATAACGTGCATAAATGGAGGTTTAAATTTTACTGGTTCACTTTATTCAAGAGATGGGTCAAGTCCTGGGTATAACAGCGGAGGGCACATAATTATATAATTTTCGTTACGTACTAAGAAATGTTGTTTGTCCTTAAATGCGCTACGGGCCCACGCCATTGTTACGGCTACTTGCGTGAACGTAAAATGTACTAGCGTGTATGCGAGCTGTACGCTATGTGGGTTACTTCTGTGTTGTTAGAATTTACAACATGCACGTACGTAGTTTTTTATATAAAAGACTGACCACTGGTGTCAACCTAGTCTCACCAGGCCCCTATTTCACCAACTTGACAATTGTCACCCGACACTGACAATTTGCCATACATTGCTTGTTCTTGAAGTTAATGTGGTCGCTAGGTTACTTGTGGATTCAGCAATGTACGGAGAATTATCATTGTGAGGTGACAATTCTCAAGTTTGTGAAATAGGGGCCTGATGGTCGGCGACGGCAGAGCCTGAGATGAGGCTCGATGGTTCAGTAATAGCCTATTTACTCTTGTTCTGAATTAACCTAGATCGTAGGGACGGCAGCATAAGTAAGTTAACATTTTTGCACTTTATTCCGTAATAAGGTGAAAAAGAAAAACTGTTGACTTACTTTTGCTGCTGACTGTATATGTCAGGACTATATAATGACGGGAGAGAATTGCATTACTTAGCCGTTCGCATTAGAATCCTCTTTTGTAAAAAAACAAAATTAATCAATACAACAAAAGCATAAATAATTCAGGCAATACAAAGTTCGCTTTAAAAACGAGATACACACCCGACGAAATATAATACGAAAATAATAACGCGAGTCTCGTGGAAAGAGCCAAGTCAGTGTTTTATAAAACGCCGCTTAGTTAGCAGGTCAGTTACCATGATTCAAGCAAATTCTCGTAACAATTTCAGCCTAAAAAGCAGCTGCAAAGTATGCAAAAGCTATCGAATAATTATGCAAATGCTATTTCCGTGACCGTCACTGACATTCAAGTACCTTATTCTGATAAATATGACGCAGCATACCCAGCATCTGAAAATATACTCGGTATTTACAAGTTCAGCGTAAAAACGAAAGGCTTTGTTAAAACCTAGGATTACGAAAATAGAAACAATATTCAGATTTTCGACACTGCACATGAGTAAACTACCTACCAGTGTGGTTGTCAGTCAACCATTCGTGGGAGCTTTTAATGTATAACACAGGGACCTCTGTTTTTTTTTGTTTTATTTATCGCTTTGCATTGATGTAATATTTCTATAATATAATCGATAAAGGAGTGTGCGTATCGCACTCCCGTATAAATAAACTCTCGGCCCCCTTTCACCCTCTTAGGGATGCTTTCCAGTAACTAATCTATGCTCTTTCCGGAATCTGACACTAATTCCGTCCCAAGTTTCATCAAATTCGTTTTAGCGTTTAAGCATTAAAAGCTAACAAATATACCTACAAAAGACAGACAGAGTAACTTTCGCATTCATAATATTATTAGTATGGATAAACATAAATCCTATAACACTAATATTATAAATGCGAAAGTTAGAATGTTTCAATGTTTGGCTATTTGGCTGTTTGGATGTTTTTTCATAGTCGCGGGTCGAAGCTAGTAATATATATATGTACATCGTGTGCGTGAGATCGGGATAAAAACTATCATCGTGCAAAATTTAAACCAAATCGGTTGATTTATCAAAAAAAATGAAATTCCAAAGCGTGATTGAGTAACAAACGAATATGTATAAATATACTTAAATTATAAAAACTTCGTAAGGAAACAAATACGAATAAAATAAAACAATTATAAATGCGAAAATGTTGACGTTTAGATGTTTGTAACTCAATCAAACTTAAACGGCTCAACCGATTTGGCTGAAAATTAGCTTGAAGATAGTTTATAGCTTGGATTAAAATATAGGATAGTTTATATGCCGGGTCCACGGAGACGAAGTCGCGAGCGCCTCGGCATAATGCCGACTCGAGGGCCGGCGCTGATCTTCCGACGACACCTAAGTGTCACGGTGTAAGTAGTGCACACGGTTTATAACAAAAATATATTTCATTTATGTTATACATATATTTATATATGTTTGTTACCTCAGAACTCCGCCATTGATGAGCCGATTTGAATTTTTGTCTTTTGTTTGTATGTATATGCTTCCAGGTGGGTCCCATTTTTATTAGAATTCAGTTCGATGATGGGATCCATGAGGAATTGAGGGATCTTCTCAATTTTATTAGGCACGCGTGTAGTGATTTTGGTATTTTCTATTATAACTCTTGCATTTACATCCGGAAATCATAAATTTGGTGGCGAGGGATTGATGATGAAGACCACAGATGACTTGAAATATTAGAATTCCTCAATTATGTACTTAAAAGTGCAAAAGTACGTCATAGGTTCTCATAAGGTTCCGTTGAAATAGGAACTAATGAATTGCCATTGGTGACGATCTTGAGGAATCGACGGAAGTTCTCAAATATTATCGGCCCACATACAGCGATTCGGTTTTTTTCTATATATATATAGTAATCAACGCATTTGCTATCGGAAATCAGTTCGTGTGGTAAATTGTAAAAAAATGTGGAAATTTTCTCGTGGCTTGGCGGAGTACTAAATTGAAATCGGTTATAGCTTTCTTTTTAAAGTAAATTATTATTTTTTAAATTTCAGTGCGCTATACTATACACGCGGACGACAACTGGGTATACGTATTAAACGGGCCGCACAAATATCCCTCGTTCTGCTGTGGTAGAGAGTCGCGAACAACTTGTGTCTAAAATAGAGAGCACTCTATACTTTTAAGTTTTTTATGTAACATTGTATAACAATTAAATTAATAAATGGTATTCGTTTTTTTCTCTACTCAGAGTCTCTAAATGGGGGAAAGATAATTTGGTCCGATTCAACCTCACGAAGACGCAAGTATGTGTATTCACCGCCAAGGAAACCCCCTTTTCTGTAGCCCCACAGTTGGAAAGCACTCCAACAGTCCAAGAGTATGGCACTCCAGTATTGGGATCCTAGGTGTTGACATTTCCAGCGACGTCCAGTTTCGAAGACACTTAAGTTGGTTTAAATACATGTAAAAGGTTTTGGTTTGTGATACTTCGTATATGTATTATCTCTATAGATATATTTGTATGTTACAATCACGTGAAAACGGAGCGATGTTTTCTGAAACTTGTAAATCATGTATTAATGCAACGGGTTAACGTCGTTTAATTAGTTTTCAATCCATCCTGAATGTTTCATTATTTTGCGTCGGATCGAATACAAATACCAGCGACCGCACACCGCGAAACCGTATCAGACAGATTGATACAGTTACATTGCGATATTTGCACCTAACCGCTAACGGTTTTTGATACAACAATTGTATTCCCTCATCGGTACACAATCCACTCCAGGGTTTTGACTAGATGGGCATTGTAAGTATAACATGTACCTATTACATTGTTTTTTGTCTTCATCAATAAATAAATAAGTAGTATATATTTCATATTATTACATACGTTTTTGAGATATGCAACTATATTATCTGGGTCAATCAACTATTTCTTGTTGCTCGTTGCCATGGTTACGTCTCCTGGGTCACTCTTTAAAACTATGATTTTATGGGGTTTAAATCTACACAAGTGTTTTTGTTATATTGGTTAACCCATTCCATGCTGGGGCATCTCCTTAGCATGATAGAAGTCCAATTTATAGTGTTTTTTCTAAGCAACTATGTCACAGTTGTCTCTTGACTTACTGAGACAGAATAACAACAAGAAAAAGTAGATTGACCCATCTGTTTAAATTAAGCCGTATTTAAGTTACGTCCCCCGTGTGGTGTCGCCCCCGTGTGGTGTCGGGTTAGAATTTCACCACCCCCTTTCTTCCCGTGTGTGTCGTAAAAGTCGACTAAGGGACCAGGGTTTAAGTGTATTGTGGGCGATAGGCTAGCAACCTAACACTGCAATATCACATTTTGCCGATATTTTATACCCATATTTATGCTAAAAGTGGCGCTGGGACATACGTTTCATGTGCTCTGCCTACCCCTTTTTGGAATAAAGGCGTGAATGTATGTATGTATGTATGTTAAGCTACGTATCTTTCTTCAATACATTTATTAATGTCTCCGCATAGATTAATATTACATTTTTTTTGTATAGGTACTTACTATACAAAAAAAAAAACAAAAAAAAGTATGGAATCGATCCAAACAAACTCAAGTGTGACACTGATTCCACTTGTCAACAAAACTTAGGTACTTAACTTAAGTAAGTGATTATTCTGTCAAATCATGTTTGCGTTCTCAAGTGTTTGCAAGGGTAGTTGACTTTGATGTTGTATACAAGCGTATACAACATCAAAGTCAAGATAAAAGAAACTACCCTCCCAATAAAATGCGCGACACAGCAGCCATCAGTTCCACTAACCTACTAATAAATACCTTCGTACTTTATTCCTCAAAATATCCTATAAAATCTGTTACATCAGCAAAGTATTGCTCAATTCCTTGGGAGAGATTGAACTCATTTTTATAAGAAAGTGGATATTGATTTTCCAATTGAATAAGCGGCTCGTTGGCTGTGTAAGAATTCGAGTTTTAATTCTCTATTGTCGGGTGAGGGCCGGTAATGGAATCAGGCTGCGGGTCACGTCGTGGGCCCTCCAACGCTGACGGTGGAAGATAAACTTTACCTTCATTGTCAATTTTCTCGAGTCTGAAGGGCCCTTCGTACGCCCGGAAACAATGAAAGAAAAGTACTTTAAATGACTTTCTGTTGACTTTTTAAATGCGACGGGCTAACGCGCGCGTAATGCGTCCGTTACCATGCTCCTGAAAGTAACGCGCCTTATTAAACCTCTCGAGAAGGAGAAAATGCTCATAAAACGCAAATCTTTGTGGAACCGAATTGAAAATAGGAAAATTAGGTTTGGGTTACCTACTCTATCGTAGTGTATACATTTGAGTAAGATATGTAAGATCTTTATGTGATGAATGTAAATTAGACAATATTATTAAAACTTACAAAAACAGAGATATAACTTTTATATGTACGAGTAATCGCGTTAGAATAAAATTAACAAGATTAGGTATTTACCTTCAATAAGCATTTCAGCTGTTTTATGCGTGGTGGACTTTATTTATATGCTTTTGGTGTACTCGTAATTGGTTTTTCGGTCGATCTTAAATTTTTGATTCATTTTAGACTTATCAAGCGGTTTTAAAGTAGTACCTATGTACATTTTATGGTTATATTCATAAACGCTTAACAAACCTATTTCAGCTAAAACTCCGTTAAAATTCCTGTGCTAGTTTGGAATTTGTGTTTGTATGAAAGGGATAAAACACATTTTATATATCAGAGACATTTTACGTTTTAAAAATAAGGGGGTAAGTGTCCACATCGACAGTCACTCGGGACGTTTAGGTAGTTCTTTTTCGGTAGCTAACAGTATACTTACCTTTTTTAACTTATTAAAGTCTTTAAAAATAAATTTGTGGTAGGCATCAAGTCATCCATCAACCAACCAGAATACACATTTCTCAAAACATTAATTAGGTGATCCTTAGCCCTATTTCACAATAATTAAAAACATGATTTAATCGTTAGATTTTCTCTGAGAAGCGCTAAATAGACGATCACTGGAATTATTGGCGGAATCTATCTATAAGAATAGAGTAGAATAGAATAGAATCATATTTATTCATGGCAACAGCACATACATGTACATAAATCAAAAAAAAAAAAAAAAAAAAATATATAAATATAAGGGGACAATCTTACACAAATCGAGCTAGTCCCATAGTAAGCTCAATAAGGCTTGTGTTATGGGTACTAGACGACGATATATATAATAGATAGAAATACTTAAATACGTAGAAAACATCCATGACTCAGAAACAAATATTCATGCTTATCACACAAATATTTGCCCTTACCGGGATTCGAACCCAGGACCTTAAGCTTCGTAGGCAGCGTCACTACCCACTAGGCTAACCGGTCGTCAAATATCCGTCGTCTATATTATAAAAAAAACAGGCTGATAAATTAAACTTTATTTTTGGCGCGGATTTTAGTATTCTTTTATCGTATTTGTCGTAATCGATGTGAAAAGTAGAGTAAGTCTGGTCAAAAAGCCATATTATTACCGACCCCTCTCGAACAACTTTTCAATATAGTTAATATTTCTTCATGCTTTCCGATTACAAATGCCGTGGTTGGTACAGCAAATAGCTTTTTTTTTATTAAATCTATACATTATAAAACTTGAAAACGAACTGAGAACACAAAAATTGAGTTCCTTTTTAGATTCCAGGTATTAATTTATTAATTGAACTTGCGAGCAACGCGAAGGTTGATTGCATTTATGCCACAATTATTTCCTCGACTGGACCTGTGTACGCTGAGACGAGCACGGTGCCCTAATTTCATGATAATGTTGACTGCCCAACCCAGCATGGATCAGGTCAGCAAAGTTAACGCAGCGTTAAATGTAGGCACGTTCGTGTCTGTTATAGAGGGCCTTACTCGGAATCCGTCCAACAGTTGACGTGTGCCTTGTTTCGATTGTCTAAGCTCAGCTACACCGCTGTTTGTCGCATGCATCACTCTCACCCAATCGCGTTTTACATATTAGAGCCATACGTCAACGGCGCCGCGGTGACAAAAAGCTGTAACACGGTCTGTTATGCTAAACCGGCAATCGATTTCCTCGAGACTCCCGGAGATACGACTGTTTTTTGACGCTACTCTCGCAAACACGTGCCGCGCGACATATTGCTTTTTTCATTCGTTTGATACGGCCCCGTTTTCACGTTAGTAGACGTCGATATTGGTTTTTTGTGTGCAAAATGACGAATATCGAACGGTGATGTAAATTTAACACGGTTTTATTCTCAGGTCAAGTTGAGTTGTCAATGTGAATCCCTGGCGGCGTAATTTCAAAGCTTTCAGGTACTTGAGCTCCGCATGCATTGAGGCATGACACTGAGCACAAAAAGCTGCGGCTTGTTTGATTTTACAATGACAGCTGTTGGCAAATTGCACGACTAGCAATTTCACTAGACTCGACTATTCCTTTTTTGTAATAATGAAACGTCTGTAGGTACCTACTCAATCTTGTTTTTCCCTTGTAAATTTCTACAACATCCCCTGTTTATACCGAGCGCTGAGATTTTACTTAGCTCGAACGTGCCACGATTAATTTGCGGGCTAAACTCGAAAGATACCGCTTTTAATGACATAAAGTTCTAAGTTTGGAAGACTCTTGGTTACAGAAAGTGGCTATCAATCATTAAAATACCGCACCCTGACAGCCACCGTTACTTTTCGTTGGAAAACTCTTGAAATCAATTTCCGTGCAGACTGTGGAGCAAAATTCGATATCGCGAGCGCTCGCCGGCGTAGAAACCAAACCCTCCAGCTACTCGGCCTTCGGACAACCTGAAAATTAGATTTTAGCTGCCGGTGACATATGCCTGTAGGTAATATACACGTTTATGTTCAGATAGCTAAACGCAGCGCAGGCGGAATAACGTCCACAGCACTTAAAGAGCATGTGACCGGGAAGCTATGCCTTCAAGCAATTCTACGAGTTACATAATATACATATGCGGCGCAGCTTGTTAATATGTACTTAGGCTTCTGATAATATGCTACGTATTTATACAACCTCTCCAGAACTTACCTCCATGCTTAGAACTTGTAAGTTACGAATAATTTAACGAAGTTACGTGAACAACAAACATTAAGTTTAAATAAATTTGGTACTAAGGGATTTAAATTGATTGGTTAGCTTAGCACAAGAAAATTGTTACTTGAGTTCCAGTCGTTTGGAACGTGAATAATTGAACTCCTATTTTGTGAAACGAGATGTGAATACAAAAATGCTGTCTTCAACAAAATATCTGTTACATCGTGACTTTTATTACGTGTACTTGTCCTCGAGTATAATCAGATAACAAATTCACTTAGGCGGCATAAAAATGATGTACGACATAGCGGAGGAGCGCGTGTTGAGGCATGTTAACTGCCTGCCATAAAAAAGTAGGTCTTCGCGGCACCTCGCAGTATCGGCCGTATTTGTCTAGGTGAAGCCTTCTAACTGACACTCTAAAAGGCTATTGCGCCAATTTGTTTCACATGGAACGTCATTTTACACCAAAATTATGTACTTATTTAAAATAGGTTTCTTTTACATTTTTCTTTTAATATTCAGCCTTTGTTTTGAAATGTCAAGTAATATTGAAATGTTGCCAATAATCGAGCTACTATTAGAATACCTACGATGTTAACTTTCAATCTTAAGTCATAATAATACTCAAAACTTACAATGTGAAATCATTAAAAATAAAGATGAACAACATGTGTCAACCATTTATTAAGCATTAAGCCTGCATCAGACTGGCGCGGCCTGGCCGCTGCGGACAATAGTAAAATTGTCATTAGCTGTCAAATTTACTATTGTCCGCCACCGCAGGCCGCGCCAGTGTGTTGTAGGCCTTAAGGTATCAAAGATTATGACGTTTAACTAAATGCTCAAACTAAATTGGGCGCCCATTCTTAGTCGAATCTGTGACAGAAAATAAAAACAGTTTAATTTGAATATTTTTCATAATTTCATATGGCATATGTTTAACGGACCACCAGATATAGTAAAATATAACGCCAAAAAAATACTTTTTACTGCCAAAAATACTAAATGATCACCAAAATTTTATCTCCATTTTAATATGAAATAGTAACCCAAATTATAACATCTTACTACCCTATTAAAGAAAATGCTATCCAAATAAATCATTGCTAATCTAAAAATAGTTAAGTGATCACCAAATTTTTATATTCTATTAATGTGAAATAATAACCCAAATTATAACATCTTACTATCCTATTTAAAAAAACGCTATCCTAATAAATCATTGCTAACCCAAAAATAGTAAGTGATCACCAAAATTGTATCTCCTATTAATATGAAAACATAACCCAAATTATAACACCTTACTATCCTATTAAAGAAAATGATATCGTAATAAATCATTGCTAAATTAAAAATAGTAAAATAATTTCCTAAATTCGACGGATCCCCGCTTTCGTTTCTAGGACTCAGACCTACGCTTCGCTCTCTACTGATAATCTCCAGAGAGTAGACGCCACCCCGCTGCGCGGGGTGTCTATTTCTGGTCTGAGGGGCACAAATGAACCCTAACCTAACCGACCTAAGACAAAGTTCGCTCATGACAAGCCATTTTTGTCCGCCCTGATTATTGGCTCCCTATAAACACGGCCGCCATCGCATACGCAGCGCCACCAGTGGCCAAGAAAGAAACTATTTTACAATGTGCCCGGTATGGAGCTAGGAATATCGACAAATGCGTTGCTCTAATCGATCTGCCGTATTGTTTATCAGGCACATCGTGATAAGCCTGGCCAACTTTTAGGCATATCATGAAATGGCGGCGTTTCACGATATGCCTAGGAATTTCGTGATTTGGCGGATTTTACGATCGGCCGACGATATATACACTCTAGGGGTAGGACAGACAAGTCCACGTGGAAGTAGGGTGTGCTGATTCGGGTTTTGGTATCACTTGTTTTGGCATCATTATACTTTATTTGGTAATACTCATATATTTTATGGCAATCATAGTGGGTTATTTAGGTAGAAGTATTGTATTAATTTGGTCGCAAAGATTTGGTGATCATTTAGTAAATTTGGTGTTCGAATAAAATTTAATGTGCACTTTTTATTAAAACAGCTAGTACTATTGTAATGGTAGAATTATTATTTTTGGTGTTCAGTATATTTTTTTGGTAAAAGATCTTAGGGTATCAAAGCATTTCTTGGTGGTCATTATATTTGATGCCATTTCATATTTGCGTAATTGCGTATTGTAATATTGAAATGCCTCTACAACGTTTACTAATATATCGTACCCACTTCGCTGCGACAAAGTTAAAAATTGATTGGAATTTTTCATTTAATATATTTTTGCGTGCTCGTGTGAAGGAAAAGCGAGGCCCTTTCCCAGCAGTGGGACACCGAAACAAGTTATAAAAAAGAAAAAAATTGTTATGTTAAAAATTGGTCTAGAATTTATTTTCTTCACTAGTAATTAGTAATAATACTAAGGTTGTGAACATTAAGTGTGCACACAAAAATACCCGTGCCATTACAAGGTTTTTTTATTAAGTAGGTAATATTTAAAGGTTTGCGCAATACTGGTTATCAAATCCTCAATAACTTTTTACGAGTATATACGGTATTTGTTTATTTCTTGTTTCACTCAATGTGCTGTTTATATTGCATAGAATTTTCGTCCCGGTTGAAACTTTGGGCGTGTGGTGATGTGTCAAAGTGCTGACACGTCGACAATGCACTGCGCTCGTAAGTTTTTTCGTGGTTCGTGTCTGAAAAACACAAGAGCTGACAATGACGTACCGAAAAACAGTCCAACTGGATAATTGTGTAACTTTTCGAGCGAGAATCATGATTGTCAACTGTTATTTTCAGATGCACTGTCGAAAAGTTACAATGTTACCTGATTGTTTTGCACTTAAGCTGATAGGGTAGTTACGTCATATTAAAAAGAATAACGTAGTGTTGCTAAATTTATAATAAACCATCAAATAACTGTTAAGTATGTATAAATTACAGAATATAATTAAAATTATAAAAAGATTTGACTTGGAAGTTTAGAATAATATGCATTTTTTTAGTGGCCAAGACTAAATTTAAAGCTTCCAATAGAATCCTTACGCTTTTATAGAAACGAAATTGTATGACAACTATGGATGTAAACGCAGTATTTCGCGACCGAAACAGCAATATACTTGATTCCCATACAACGATTAGTACAAATTGCAAAGTATGAACTTTTACGTCAATTAGCATGAAGCGTTTCGGCTACCGCTAGCGAAGGTCCGTCTTTGTCTCAATTTTTTGGGTATTATGTTCCTTAATTGTTGTTACTCCCATACATACATTTATTTCTCCCCAAAAACTGTTTCGAATGACATCGTAAGTTCATCTTAGGTCACAAGCCTATTATAAGATTTCACAGTTTACACAAATAAATGGTAAAGCACTGTTGTTCTGTTCTTTCGTCAAAGTTGTCCATAATTCACTTAACTGCTTCTTGTAAAGCAGTAGCAATCTTTCTATTATTCACATTAACCCATTTAGCGCCAGTCACAACACACATGCATCAGAACGCTACGAGCGCTTTTCGCTAATACATTAAGCTGTTACGGGCTACGGCGTAGCGCTCGAACGAGGCGGGGAATGGGTTAACACATTCACTGCCAAGAATCGCTACGCTCGTTGTCGATCCCGTGGATTTCATCGTATGAACCGAAAAGCGACTACGGTGTTGGCGCCCGCTAGGCGGGTTCCTGGCAGTGAAAGTGTTAAATAGCAGGTACCTAGACTGCCCGAGCCCACGCCGTAACAAACCACCTGATTAAATAAAGTGCTCAACACGCAGCCACAAACACCTTAATTATTGAAATTTGGTTTACTACGCGAATTTAAGGGGGAACCATCCAAGGTGTGAATCATCCTCAAATAAGGAACAATAACATGAAACATATGGCACCAATTTTGTTATACCGATACTTTGTTGGAAATATGCACTGGTTACCTTTTTTAGAGTTCCGTACTTCAAAAGGAACCAACGGAAGCCTTATAGGATCACTTTGTTGTCCGTCTGTTTAAACTAAAATCGTAGATCTGCAGGGACTGAAGCTGTAAAAAAAAACTTAATTCTAAATACGAATAATTCTTTATTGAACAGACTCGTAAAATGAACAACAAAATAAAAGTAAAAACCGGCCAAGTGCGAGTCGGACTCGCGCACGGTTACGTACCATTATCTACAAAAACAGTTTAAAAAAGTTTGTTGTATAGGAGCCTCCTTACATATTTATTTTATTTTGTTTTTATCAATTATTGTTATAGTGGCAACAGAAATACATAATCTGTGTAAATTTCAACTGTCTAGCAATCACGGTTGATGATTTACAGCCTGGTGACAGACAGACAGACAGACAGCGAAGTCTTAGTAATAGGGTCCCGTTTTTTACCCTTTGGGTACGGAACCCTAAAATGCTTTTCTGCAAAATACCTGTATAAATTATAATATATGAAATTAAATACAGTAAAAATATGATTAAAACCTACTTACTAAAACATTGAAATTATATACCTACTCACACATAGTACTAAACTATACTCGGTCGTTCTTAGACCTGTGCAATTTGCGCCAGTCTTTATTAAATTCGTCACTGTGATCATGAGCCACTAGTGACAAGATTTCATTTTTGGTGACTACCAGTCTCGCCCTCAAGGCAGTGTCACGGAGTGATATTTAAATTGAATTATTCATGAAGCAGAAAAAGTATAATAGCATGGTGTAGTACTGCATTTAAAAGTCAACACAGCATCTAAAAGGAAGTCTCAAACAGCTTTGATGGTGTTGTATTGAACCTGTGGTCTGTGTTGTCAGCTTAGGGAAAAATCGGAACTTTGAGGATAAAATAGTGTAATGTTGCGCCGGTGGTATAAACTTCAAACTTGATTTTCCATGCTTCAGAAGCGTTTTCAGCAGGCTGAAAAGTGATTTCAGGCAGTTTCAGAGGTGGCTCTTCCAAATACTAGAAGATTGAAAATTCACCCTAGTTGCCGTTGTTTTCAGGCGCCTGAAACATGTTTTCAGTCCGTTTCAGGACAGCCTCTATCAGATGGCGCAATAACCTGAAAACCCGTTTTCAGGCGTTTTCAGGACCCCTTATGGGCCTTTGAAGTACACTTCAGTATATGGCGAAATTTCTCGAAGGAGTGAAAGAGACAGCACTATTAGAGAGAGACATCTAGATTGAGAAGGTTCGAGAAGTGTGTGAAAGAGACAGCACTATTAGAGAGAGACATCTAGGTTGAGAAGGTTCGAGAAGTGTGTGAAAGAGACAACTAGAAAGGGACAGCATATTCGGGTCGAACGAGCATCGAACAATCTGGACGCTCTGGAACATTCACGAACCGAGGGGTCGCCGTTCCTAGAATTGGACCTTGGACCGATTATTCAAGATTTCTCCGGAATGTTCTAGTGCAAAGGTCTCCGGGTATATAAGCCGCATGCCAACGCAGGGGAGTTTTTTGAATTAAACTGCGAACAGGGCGAATCTCAAAGCGAAGCGAGTGAAAAGTGTGCCATAGTGAAGTGATTTATTAAGTAAGCCTTGTTAATTAGTAATTTTGTAATAAAGTTTGCATTCTTTTAATTAGTGATCAATTCGTGTATTTTCTATCACGTTACCCACCCCGTGGACGTAACAGTAAATTCTACTGGTGTAGCAATGCAACATTTAAATAAATATATAGGTATTGTTAGTAAACTTAATTAAGGAAATTTTGGAAATAAAGTCTAATTCTAAACTAGATGATACATACAAAGAATTAGCAATATCACATTTAATTTTTTAACAACTTAATATTAGCAAGTTCAATTAGTTGAGATAGAAATTAAATTACAGTATCCAGGGATATAGAATTTATTTGACTGCAATACTAAAGATAAGGTCTTAGGCCAGGTGGCTTTCCAAGAGGTTGTAAAGGGCTGTTACGTTACGTCCACGGGGTGGGTAACGTGATAGAAAATACACGAATTGATCACCAATTAAAAGAATGCAAACTTTATTACAAAATTACTAATTAACAAGACTTACTTAATAAATCACTTCACTATGACGCACTTTTCACTCACTTCGCTTTGAGATTCGCTCTGTTCGCTGTTTAATTCCAAACTCCGCTCCGCTGCGTTGGCGTTCGGCTTATATATGCGGAGACCTTCGCACTAGAATATTCCGGAGAAATCTTGAATAATCGGTCCAAGGTCCAATTCTAGGAACGGCGACCCCTCGGTTCGTGAATGTTCCAGAGCGTCTAGATTGGTCGATGCACGTTCGACCCGAATATGCTGTCCCTTTCTAGTTGTCTCTTTCACACACTTCTCGAACCTTCTCAACATAGATGTCTCTCTCTAATAGTGCTGTCTCTTTCACACACTTCTCGAACCTTCTCAATCTAGATGTCTCTCTCTAATAGTGCTGTCTCCTTCACTCCTTCGAGAAATTTCGCCATATACTGAAGTGTACTTCAAAGGCCCATAAGGGGTCCTGAAAACGCCTGAAAACGGGTTTTCAGGTTATTGCGCCATTTGATAGAGGCTGTCCTGAAACGGACTGAAAACATGTTTCAGGCGCCTGAAAACAACGGCAACTAGGGTGAATTTTCAATCTTCTAGTATTTGGAAGAGCCACCTCTGAAACGGCCTGAAATCACTCTTCAGCCTGCTGAAAACGCTTCTAAAGCATGGAAAATCAAGTTTGAAGTTTATACCACCGGCGCAACACTACCCCCTCCTAAGACATGCTCGTCCCGAGCATCATTGTTTCCGTGGTACTTCGCCAGTCGGTCAACATGAACAACCTTGCAGGGACCACGTGGATTTCGCTGTATCCGATATGTGACGTCATTGATTTTCGTGACTACCCTATATGGCCCTTTCCAATTTGGGGACAGTTTTGGAGATTTTCCCTTTTTCCGCATCGGGTTATGTAGGCACACCCAAGAACCTTCCTCGAATCCAATTTGGTTAGCCTTCCTATCGTATCGGGTCTTCATTCTCGTGCTAGCTTGAAGCCCGTGTTCACGAACAAGACTGTGAACGTCAGCAATCCGATCCCCTAAATCATTTGCATATTCTGTGATAGATCTTGGAGCATCAGGAGGACGTCCAGTTAAAAGATCTGCCGGTAAACGAAGCTCTCTTCCAAAATTCGCATATGCTGGGGTAACTCCCGTACTTTCATGGGTTGCTGACCTATATGACATCAAAAAGAGTGGAATATGCCGGTCCCAATCCTTTTGGTGACTCTCAGCAACCTTGGCCAGATGCCTCTCCAGAGTCTGATTGAATCTCTCCACCATTCCATCCGATTGTGGGTGATATGCCGTAGTCCTCGTCTTATGCATCCCCATGATTCGACAAGTCTCTTGAAAAACCGCAGATTCAAAGTTCCTGCCTTGATCGCTGTGAATTTCCAGAGGTACTCCAAATCTACAACAAACTTCATTTACTAACTTCTCTGCTATAGTGACTGCTTCCTGATTGGAGACGGCAAACGCTTCAGGCCATTTGGTGAAGTAATCCATCACGACCAGAATGTACTTGTTTCCGGAGTCAGATGTCGGGAACGGGCCTGCGACGTCTAGCGCAATTCTCTCCCAAGGTGCTCCAACATTGTATAGTTTGAGCGCTCCTCTACTACGGGTGTGCGGACCTTTAACAGCTGAACAGTTGACGCACTTCTTGCACCAGTTTTCGACATCTTCACGGCAGTGAATCCAATAAAACCGTTGTCGGATTTTCATTAAGGTTCTTCTCACTCTTAGGTGTCCACCAGAAGTACCGTCGTGGAAACTTCCCAAAACATCTTTTACTCTTTTCCTTGGAACGACTACCTGTAGATGAGCATCCTTCCCATTCGCCGATTCCCATTTCCTGCATAGTACGCCATTATGCATAACCAAGCTATCCCATTGTGCCCAATAGCTTTTCGTTACCGAACTCATCGGAGCTACTTCACACCATCTTGGTTTGGGTATACCTGCATTAATCCAGTCAAAAATCGGCTTTACGTCAGGATCCTCTTGCTGAGCTAGTTGCATGACTTCATCACTCCACTCTTCGCTGACTGTGTCAGTTCTCAGCATCCTTAAACATTCCTTGGCCTCTTGTCTAAGACAATGCTTACAGTCGTCGGGACAAGGTCTTCGAGAAAGGGCGTCTGCGTTTCCATGTGATTTCCCACTACGGTGTTCGATGACGAAGTCATAATATTCCTGAAGCTGTTCAATCCAGCGTGTCACCTGGCCCTCGGGATTTTTAAACTCCAGCAACCATTTCAGAGCAGCATGATCAGTCCTGATACGAAACTTCCGCCCCAACAGGTATCTACGGAAATGCTGTAGCGTCTTGACGACTGCCAGCAATTCCCTTCGAGTGACACAGTAATTTCTTTCTGGCTTCGACAACGATTTGCTAAAGTAGGCGATTACAACTTCATTATCTCCTTTTTTTGTGACAAGACTCCTCCAATACCAGTATTACTCGCGTCCGTGTCAACAATAACATCTACTTCGGGATCTGGATATCCCAGTATTGGTGTTTCACAGAGTCTTTGCTTGAGGTCGTTGAAACTTGCCGTACACCGATCCGTCCAATCAAACTGTCGTTTTTCTTCCGTAAGTTCGTGCAATGGCTTTGCTATATCCGAGAAGTTCTTCACAAACCGCCTGTAATATGAGCACAGTCCTAAAAATGTACGTGCTGCAGTTTTGTCCCTTGGTATCGGCCAATCCTTCACGGCACTTATCTTCTCAGGATCTGTTTGGATACCACCCTTCGACATCACATGTCCCAAGTAATTAACTTTTTGTTTGAAAAGTGAACATTTCTTCGGACTCAGTTTAAGGTTTGCCTCTCGTAACTTAGACAATACTTGCTCCAATTTGCCGAGGTGATCATCGAAGTCTCTACCAACGATGATAATGTCGTCCAAATAGACCAAGCAAGTATCTCCCAGCAATCCAGCTAGTATTTGTTCCATCAATCTCTCAAATGTCGCTGGTGCATTGCATAATCCAAACGGCATAACATTAAACTGCCAGAGCCCCTTTCCGGTTGAGAAAGCCGTTTTCTCCTTATCACTATCCTTGATCTCAACTTGCCAATAGCCACTTTTTAAATCCAACGTAGAAAACCATTTCATTCCATTCAAAGTACCGTGTCTAAGGTGTCGTCGATTCGAGGTAATGGATAGCTGTCTTTCTTAGTGGCATCATTCAGTCGACGGTAGTCGACGCAGAATCTCATGGTCCCGTCCTTCTTCTTCACCAAAACTACGGAGGAACACCACGGGCTTGTTGAAGGTTCAATAACGCCACCCTTCTTCATTTCCTCGATCATGTCTTCTACTTCCTTCTCCTGAGCTACTGGAACTCGCCGGGGTCGCTGTCGTATAGGCATGACGTCACCAGTGTCGATATCATGCTGTACGACTCCAGTTTTTCCGATGTCACTGTCATGCGCAGAGAAAACATTGCTGTATCGCAACAGCAATTTACGTGCCTTACTGAGCTCTTCCCCGGTAAGATCGTTTCTGGAGCCATCTAATAACCTTTCAATGTCTACTGGAGGCGCAGAACACCCAGGGTTTTCGCTTTCCGTAGAACCTTGACAACTTCGTATCCAAGAGATTTCCTCACATGATCCAACTAGAGCTCCTTTTCTAAGGACGCACTTAGTGTCACTTAAATTAAGAACTCTCACAAAAGTTTTAGTCGATGTTGTTACCACCGTGCGAGCTGTCATCCATGGTTTACCATCATTGACCTTTTCCACAACAACACAACGATGACATCCTTGTCTTGTGCTGTACGGCAATCGCACTGGAACTAGTACCTGAGCCCTCGGTTGGAGGATCGTTCTTCTAGTACAGTAAATATTCCCATTTACTCCACCCTCCATAGGCACCTCATCAGGCCCAAATTTCAGTACTCCAACCTTCAAGTCAATTTTACAGCCATGGCCTCTCATAAAATCCAGCCCAATGATACAGTCGTCGATAATGTTAGCTACAATCACCTTATGCCAGTAGCTCTTATTACCAATTTTTAAATCCACCTCTCGCTCCCCCTGTATGGGAATGTACTGGCCGGTAGCGGTTTGCAGCTGGAGATGCCTAGGTTGGACTAAATGATCTCTGGTCAGGTGCTTCAGTAGCCGAGAACTAATAACCGTCCGAGAAGCTCCGGTGTCGATGGTAAGGTGACATGGTACTCCACCAATTTCTCCTTTAACAACCAGACTATTCCCGTCATTAGCCTGTGAGATCAAACTGGGACATTCCGACCACCAGCCAGCACTCGTCCCTTAGTCCTGGCTTTTACTCGTTCCCCTGTTGCGGCCCGGATGCCACAGTACCTGTTGCCCTTGCCACTGGAGTCAGATCTCGTTCTCTCCTGCCCCTTTTCGGGCAACTGGTCTGGATGTGACCACGTTCTCCACAATGGTAACATCGTGGCCCAAACTCACGACTACTTCACGTACCCTATAAGGCCTTGACGGGTCCTGGCGCACAGCTTCTACTTCCAGGGCATGAGCCACCGCATCCTTAAGGCTCCCATGGTGCCCTAATCGCACTGCAGCCCGTACCTCCAAATCCCGTATTCCGTCAACGAAGGCCTGCACCAACGTGGTGTCCACAAGGGAGGCGGATGTACGTTGGTACGCCTTTCTGACCAACTTCTCAATTTCTAGGGCCCACTGCTGCAAGGTCTCGCTACGCCCCTGCGTCTTGTCCTTTAACTGAGCTCGGTACACGTGCTCCAGGTGCTTGTCACCGTAACGGGCTTCCAACGCCTCTAGAAGCCGGTCGTAAGTTTCCTCTTCTCCTAAGGCTTCTAATATAGTGAGAGCCTCGTCACGTAACGCTAAGGTTAGGGCTGTCCTGGCCTGGTCTTTACTCCAACCGTTAGCCTTGGAGACTGACTCGAATTGCCGCTTATAAGCTGTCCACGACGATGTACCATCGAAGGGAGGTACCTTGAATCGTCCACCTCCCGATACAGGCACCTCGACTGCACAGGCACTCGTACCACTGGCCACTTTTATTTCGAGCTTCTGGAGGCGATTCTTGTAGGTGTTGACTTCCTCCTTAACTGTCTCAATGGTTTCTCTAACACCATGAAGTCCAGTTTCAAATTTAATGTCCAAGTCAACCAGTTTCTCCTGGACCTCACACATCTCGCGCTTCCATTCAGTCGCGGTATCATGTACTTCTCGAAGCAGTCTCGATTGTTCTTCTTGCTTTTCTTCCTGTTTGCGCAGCCCCTCTTCGATTTTTCGGGCCTGTTCCTGTTGTTGACGAACTTGCTCTTGTTGTTGACGAGCTTGCTCTTTTAAGAATACTTCTTGCTTTTCTTCCTGTTTGCGCAGCCCCTCTTCGATTTTTCGGGCCTGTTCCTGTTGTTGACGAGCTTGCTCTTGTTGTTGACGAGCTTGCTCTTGTTGTTGACGAGCTTGCTCTTTTAAGAGAACTAAGATGGCATTGACGTCCATCTCTTGCTTATGTGGGGTCGGTGAGTCTGATGGGCCAGCGCCCGACGCAGAGTCCTCACCTGCTGCAGCTCGGCTCCGGGTCTGCACTCCCTTCTGCTCGTTCTCACGTGATGTAGTCGACATTTTCTATCCCACTTCTGACACCAAATGTTACGTCCACGGGGTGGGTAACGTGATAGAAAATACACGAATTGATCACTAATTAAAAGAATGCAAACTTTATTACAAAATTACTAATTAACAAGACTTACTTAATAAATCACTTCACTATGACGCACTTTTCACTCACTTCGCTATGAGATTCGCTCTGTTCGCTGTTTAATTCCAAACTCCCCTCCGCTGCGTTGGCGTGCGGCTTATATATGCGGAGACCTTCGCACTAGAATATTCCGGAGAAATCTTGAATAGTCGGTCCAAGGTCCAATTCTAGGAACGGCGACCCCTCGGTTCGTGAATGTTCCAGAGCGTCCAGATTGTTCGATGCACGTTCGACCCGAATATGCTGTCCCTTTCTAGTTGTCTTTTTCACACACTTCTCGAACCTTCTCAACCTAGATGTCTCTCTCTAATAGTGCTGTCTCCTTCACTCCTTCGAGAAATTTCGCCATATACTGAAGTGTACTTCAAAGGCCCATAAGGGGTCTTGAAAACGCCTGAAAACGGGTTTTCAGGTTATTGCGCCATTTGATAGAGGCTGTCCTGAAACGGACTGAAAACATGTTTCAGGCGCCTGAAAACAACGGCAACTAGGGTGAATTTTCAATCTACTAGTATGTGGAAGAGCCACCTCTGAAACGGCCTGAAATCACTTTTCAGCCTGCTGAAAACGCTTCTAAAGCATGGAAAATCAAGTTTGAAGTTTATACCATCGGCGCAACAGGGCCATTTTGAATTTGCGGCCGACACAGTAGCAGCCTTGTGGAGAAGGTTTAATTTCGACCCATGGGTGGTCTTCATTTTTGGGAGCTGAAGCCGTACCGGTGTTCTTGAAAGGGAGGAAAACCGTGAGTATTAATTGTGAAAGATTAAATGTAATTCTGCGTGGCGCAAAACACAAGGAATTAGATGGTTAATCTGGTCCCATGGTCTTTTCAGAGAGGATTTCAGCAAGGTGGGAGATTTCACAATATGAAGAACTAAGAAAGTTATATTTCACTATTGGTAAGATAAATTTGCACCTTTGGGTAGGATTTCATGTCAGCCTCTAGTACAGGTGACTGATGAATTGAATTTTATTATTTCCAGTGAGACGGGAAGATCAGGTTGAAGATCAAACTAAGGATCAAGTTGTGGATCCAATTATGTTCTTTGTTTGAAGAGGGCATGGTAGCTTGACCACCTTACTCTTCACCTTTGGAACCGGCGAGTCGCAGCACGGAGTCTCTCTCCAGTGCGCGCCCGGTAATCAACAACCTCTTCGAGCTGAAGGTCGGTGAACATTTGTTTCCATAGTAGGCGTGCCTCTGCTGTTTTTGCAGTTCCCTGAAAGATTGGTTAAATGACATTAAAGACTGTTCAAATTTAATTTCTTTGAAAGCTGCTTTCTGGTACTATGACTTAGGTACTAACACACTTAGTTAAGAACGATAATCTGGTTAATTCGTGAGATAGAATCCGTATACGACCCAAGCTTGAGCTGAGCAGATAAATGTACGAATTACACAGATGAGTTAGGAATGCATACCTTCATACTTTTGTAGAAGAAAATTACTGGACGTTACAACATAGGTATATAGGAAATAAAGTGTGCCTTAAACTATACTAACTTGTTTTATTTGAACTCCAAAAGCTTCCCCTGACTTGTGCATCGATTTCCTTTGTTTTGACACATTGGTGTATTTTTTTTTATTTTTCGATATCCCGAGCACAGGCAATCCGCCAGGTGATAGCAGCAGACGTGATTCTTAAGATGGCGAAGAAGTCAGTACCTAATTCTCGCTCTAAGCTAACGTCAAAAAAAGATACGTCCGTTTATGACCCAAAAACCGTGTATTTTGACACTCTCAAGGGAATCAAAATTTAATACGTTATTTTCCGTTGACCTAGAACTATGAAATTTGCCAAATAATATAACTACGGGTTGAATCCTAAGTCGTTTACAAAAGTATGTGTTTCTTACTGTTTTACTTTAAACGTTAAATATGTAAACTTTGTGTTTTAATTCGTTAATTTAAAAAATGTTTCATGGTCACCATAATATCGTTGATTATTGAGTCTCGGAAGGTCTTGATACCGTTGATTATTGGAACTTCGATGTCGATAACTGGAGATTTCAAATATTTTTGCTAATTAATTTTTTTCTATTACTCTACATCGGCTCTTTACAGTTAGTAAAAGGCTAATAATACGAAATTTATTATCTGCATATTATATTACAAATTGGTCTAACACTTTTAAGGCAGATTGTGTCTGTAATTGGTACCATCATATTAAGTTTATATCTGTCATACATTTTCTTTACCTTTCGGAATTACATTCATTCATTTCCTTATTGTTTGGTCTACGGTGTTGGGGATTCGTCGTTCGTGTTTTAGTTTGCTTTCTGCTCTTGCTTTGTTGGTGATCAAAGCCGGCTTCTCTCCAACATACGCTTATTTTGCTGCGGGATCAGACCATCAGTTTCTCGATTTTTTTAATGGATGGTCAAGCGTTATTTCCTCTTCACTATCTATTACACTGCAAACTACAGACTAAGAATCTTGTGGACTTAGGTATTATTAAGCTATCGATGAATTGCTTGATTCATCTAAAGCTCCTGATTAAAGTCTTTAATATTCATAGGTCGCAAAGCTAATGGGTAAGCTGTACTCGTAAGTTTTTAAATGCGAATGATAAGTATATTTGTGACATGAAAAACTTATAAATAACTCGACGGTCCCAGTTTAAAGAGTCATAGCTGCAAAATGGCTACTTTTCAGGTGAAGTTATAAAAAAATCGAAAAATAATTTGTGAGGAGAAATTGATAATTAATGGAATATCGCTAACAAACTGCGAATCTGTGATAATTATTGTTTGCTGTTGAACGTTGAGCATAGACTAACTTTAGCGGCAATTAAACCTTGTTACTTAGTTTACTTTACACACCACGTAAGACATTCTTGTCTTGACTTGGTATGTGTCACTTCCGACATAAAATTTGGTCCAAAATGTCGTAACTGGCAGACCCGACATTGTTGCACGGAAAATCCTATTTCACAGATAAAATTTACTTGATAAGTTTACAGGCTGTAAATATATATATATATATATATATATATTCATATTCATTCATATTCATATTCATTTATTATTAAATAACCTAATATATAACAAAAAATGTGGCATATCCGAAGCAACACTTTGCACCCACAGTGCGTCCCATCATAATGTAGGTACCGTCACAACCGACGTTTTAACGTCACCTGGGGCCGTAGACAAGGTTACAATTAGGGTTTGCAATTCGAATATTCGAATATTCGTATTATTCGAATATTCGCCATGAAAATTATGCGAATACCACAAGGTTTACTATTCGAATAAAATGAATATTTCGAATAGTATAGAAATAAATATTTTCCATATACATTAAATAAAAATCACTTAGGAGGCTGGTGGCGTTACACCAATTGCCAGCCATGATTAAACGGGTCGCAAGAACTTTCTGGCAGTGATTGTCCTCTCAATCCTGGGTTCAATACGACAAAAGAATACATGACACATGATTTCGAGGGTACAGACGCTTGACAAATCAAATGGTAAAACAATTTCGCAGCAAGTCTATCTTGGGAAAGGCTAGTTCGATTTGAGTAAATTTGTCCCCTAACATTTATTTATTTATCTTACGGATGAGTATCCACCAATGCTGTGTGAGGCGGCGGAGCGGTTTGAGGAAATCAGCCACCAATATAGCATTCTTATTCTGTTCTTCAGCTCTTCCTATTGGTGTATTTTTTCCTTGCGAACCTCTACGCTGCTTCGCATAGCTGTGGTGGATCACATCAGCCTACAGCATGAATGACGCGGCCTCCATTCGAGAACCTGCTTGCTTACTCCACCGTTCATCGGTTATGCGACAGATGTAACCAGCCCACTGCCACTTCAGTTTGTTACACTTTTGAGCTATGTCAGTCACTTTGGTTTTCTGTCGGATAATCTCGTTTGGGACTTTGTCCATCAGCAAGAGCCCGAGCGTAGACCTTTCCAAAGCTCTCTGAGGGACATGTAGTCGGTGGGCTAGCTCCACCGTTAGGTTCCATCACGGCTCAGCTTCGTACGTCAAGACTGGTAGGAAGCATTGATTAAACACCTTGGTCTTTAGGAATTGTGGCAGTGATTGGTAAAATTTGTGAAATACGACAACGAACTTTCGTTTAATAATCGCGCGCCTGAGTGACACTACGCTACCGGTACGTCAATAAATACAGATGTAGATTATTTTACACTATTTGTTACTGTTAAATTTAAGAAATGTTCGTTTATAATGATTATCAGGTTTTTTAAATATTTTAAGACAGTGTTATTTATTATTTTGGTTTAATATGGCAAGTATTCGAAATTATTCGAAATATTCGAATAATGGAAAATTTAATATTCATATTATTCGAATACTAAAAATGGACGAATATTGCAAACCCTAGTTACAATCGACAAGCGCTAACGCCAATAGAAAATAATAACATGTATGGGAATGACAGATGCCGACGAAACACTTTTCGTTGACATCTGTTATTCCTTGCGCTGTTCTGTAATCCCACATTTTGAACTTGATTTTTACGGAAAAAAAATAAGAAAAATAAAATTTGTTCATGTGGTTAAAACAGTAGGGCTTCTTAAGTATGCTGTTATATACATACATACATACATACATATAATCACGCCTTTATCCCTAAAAGGGTTAGGCAGAGCACATGAAACTTTTGTTCCAGTGCCACTTTTAGCATAAATATGGGTATAAAAGATCGACAAAATGTGACAATTCCCCGTGTGGTGTCGGGTTAGAATAGCACCACCCCCTTTCCTCCTGTGGGTGTCGTAAGAGTCGACTAAGGGAACAGGGCTGTTATATACGTAACTAATAATCTCAATTTTGCAGATGGACTCTTTCCGTCGAACAGTGCACAGGGAATTGTGCAACGAAAAGGTTATTTGTTGATTCCTTAGACTAAGATTTCACGTGACTATGGCTTCACGTGAACATGAGCGACAGAAAATATATATGAAGTTTAATAATAGGTACATAAGAACACCTTTGATTGAATAATACGAAGTATGTTTACATTTAATTCTCAACGTTAATGCCCGTGTAAAATTTAACCAAAAATATCGCAAAAACGTGTACAACTTCAAAAGACAGTGATAGAAAGCAATGATGGCCCTTCGGTATATTAAGATACTTAGGACCCGGCGCCCTTCAAGATTGAGGCAATTCATAAAGGAAATTAATGTATAAGTGGTTAAACTCAGCTATCATTCAAAATAAGTGAGCTCCATAAAACTCGTTTTAATACTTTATTTCAGCTTAAGCTTCCGTACCGTTTAAATTATTTGTCCGGGGAGGCTGGAGCCGGTCCAAATTAAATTATACCCAGAAAATTTTCAGTCACATTACAAAATTCATTATGATTTCTCCGACCAGCGATATGTTTAGGGGAGTCGTATATTATTTGGCAAGTTGTCCGTTTAATAGCGGGCTAAATGAGAGGCTAAATGATCTCATCCGTGAGAGGAGGCCTGTGCCCAGCAGTGGGACGTAAATAGGCTGATTTACTATTATTATTAATCATGACATGAGCATGTAATTTGTGTAAAATAATTATTGTTACTCATATTATATCATAATATAATATAATCTCATTTTTAATTTTGACATTGTTACCTGGTAATAAGAGGGGAATTTGTTCTTATTTATACTGCTAGTTTTTTTCTTTGTATAATTAATGTAATTGTACTTATATATGTTCAACAGAATATCCATTGTTATGAATAAATAAATGAAACGAAATGATCCGGATCTCCCATAATTTTATGAAAGTTTGTTTCTCTCGTGCAGTTTGCAGGACTTAGTAATGATCAGGAGTATCACAGTAATTAGTTTGGAGTCAGCGAGGACAATATTTATAGAGTGCTGTAAAAAACTGGTATCTTTTCCAAATGCTTTCATGTACGTCGAGCAGAATGGTTGTAAAAATTATTGATAGTGCCTTAATGATCAAGCTGCCAAATACCTTTGTATTGTTATATTTATATCGATTGAATAGGTTCGTAGCATCAAAAAAAAATTTCATGTGTGTGTGTGTGTGTGTGTGTGTGTGTGTGTGTGTGTGTGTGTGTGTGTGTGTGTGTGTGTGTGTGTGTGTGTGTGTGTGTGTGTGTGTGTGTGTGTGTGTGTGTGTGTGTGTGTGTGTGTGTGTGTGTGTGTGTGTGTGTGTGGGTGTGGGTGTGTGTGTGAATGTTTTCTGCTGTGTACATACTTAAGATAATAAACATTCAGTGTATTCATAGGTGAGTGTCATCAACCATTCCGTTATTTTGTTATTTTTTTACAGTTGCGTAATTGCATCGGGTAAATATTGATAGTTTTATTTAATTTATTGTATAACAGAGACGACACTGTGTTGTATTGCCTCTTTGCAAACGCCAATTTTGCACCACTGTTAGGAGTAACTTTATGGTTTATGCGTTTTGGTTTAACAGGTACATAGTTCAAAGTCTTGTGTACTTTTAATACAGTTAATAGAATGTATAATTTTCGCATACTAAGAATGTGATTATCTCTATAGAGCTCATGTGTGGAATGTCTGATGGGCAACTTATACATCACTTTAAAAAGGCATCTTTGCCCTCTTCCTACCTGAAGAAATTTTGTCTTTGTAGCACCACCCCAGACTATAATACAGTAACTAATTACTGATTGTGCTAGTGATTTGTACAGTTGATTGAGTAATGTTTTATCAGCAATGTGTCGAAGAATTTTGAAGACTCAGATTAATTTTCGAACTCGATTGTTAACGTAATCTATGTGTGAGTGCCATGATAGCCGCTGGTCCAGAATAACTCCGAGGTACTTAACGGTGGATACTTTTTTAAGTTGTGTGCAATTATAGTGTCTGAAGTCGCTCAGATCACAGCAATGCATTTTTAATTGTAGCATGGACTCCGGTTGGGTGTTATTGTATTTGGTAAAGCACATGTAATTTGTTTTGTCTAGATTTAAGATGAGGAGATTTGACTTAAGCCAGGACGATAGAAAGAAGTATATAATATCAGAATCAAAGCACACAAAAAAAATATTTTCGGATATTCTTATATTGGTCCATGACTATCCTATGTCTTTCCCGCGGATTCAAACTATACCCATTCCAAATTATTATTTTTCGAAATCTGGAATGTCGTCAGATTCATTAAATCATACTTCATTATTTCCTTATACTTCCCAAGTCTTCAGCAAGCCAAAAGGATAATTACCTACTCCCACTTTATTGTTTCTAGCTGTCTTTCAACATCAGAATGAAATCAAAATTAAACGGGTACAGAAGCCACCAACAATATTAATTCTCAGAAAATGGCTGCTAAAAAGCTGTAAACAGAAACTAATTTAATCAGAAGATAAGAGGGCGCGCAGGAAATAAAACATCCGATTTCCCACTGGCAGTAGCCGGCATCAAAAAACGAGCAAGGCCAAACGGGCTCCGACGGGAACTGCTCCGGTCAAATGCCTTCGGCTCCCGACTGTACCGTGTACAGTACTCAATTGTACATAAAATTTATAATGCTGTCAGGAAAAGTGGCACCGACTAAGCATTTCAGTACACCTGGGATTAAATCTGACGCATTCGTTTCGCATTCTATTTTGATTGAAGAGTACGCAAACCATTTAGGTTCTTCTCTTTCTTACATGTAAGTTTGACGCATGTAATGCGTTGTGAAATATTTACTCTGGTCCTCTATCTGATATGCCAATATTTATTAATGTAAAAATTTGCAAACCCGTTAAACATTTTTTTTTCAATTGTGAATTTTAAGACATCATAACTTTAACTCAAATATGTCAGATCCAATGTCTACGTTATTCTCACTCATTACCAGATGTGATGGGGATCAAAATATAAGACATAAAAACTTAATTAACGATAGGACACATTTTTTTATGATACTGAAACTGCCAGTCGAACACGTTTAACGTTTCTTAGCTCTTAATATTTGCACCGGGCGCGGCCGCAACATGTTTGCTTTGCCCAAAGGTAGACTATAGAGGATGCTCACGGAACAAAGTCTACATTTTGTTCGATAAGTTCTTCTTATGCGCAATAAAGATTAATAAACAAATAAATATGATATATATTACCTATTCATGAATACTACAAAAACAAATCATGAAACAGTCTGATTCCTGAGATCTCTTACAGATTAGCGAACAAGAGAAACGCTTACAATGTGCAAAAATTTTCACTGAGCTGTTACTTTTACCAAAATATCAGATTTGAATTTCTTACAATTTATTGCGTGCTTAAAGAGCAATTGGATCCGATAAGATTGGGTATGCAAATGTCTTATTACCATTTTATTATGCAGTAAAATAAGAAAAATATGCAAACGCTCTTTGTAGGCATGTCTGTAAGATACTTTACAAACAAATCTCGGAAGCCAAAAAACTCGATGGTTTATGGCTCCGCCTAGACTCTTCCAGGCCTCCGCTTTGAAGTGGAAATTCGTTCATACGATAAATATTTTATACCTTTCTCAACCAAAATAGATTTTCCGGCTTATTTTACTAATATTGCTGGGTCGGCAAATAAAACAGTCCAACAAGGAACCTTAAAATAATAAAAAGTTTTTTGTGTTTCTAGTCAAGTTCATCGGGTTACATTTCGCAATCGTGAGGCTATCATGAATGAAAATTTGCGGAAAACACGAACTGCACGTAAATATCTACTCTGTTTACGAGTACTCAACTGTAAACGCTGTCTCATATTTGGCCTATAAAATAAAAGTGTACGGCAGACTTGCGTGAGTGAGCTTCGACACCATAATAAAAAAAATAAAAGTCGAGCGTTCGCGACGCGACACTGTTGGCTAACAATCGAATTATCATAACGAAAGTGAAACAAGACATCCGAACAAAAGAGGGCGCGATCCCGGAAAGATCACGTTTCAGTGTTACATAAAAAAGTGGTTTCTAACGCGGAACGTAACCGCTTAACTTTTAAACCGTATACGTGATTCAATTTAGAAGTTGTATCTCCCAACGTATTCAGCCCGAAAACTGTCGCTGAAATTCATTCAACTTCTGTCCATATTTTAAGAAGAATACTGTTTTACCTACTTCTTTAAAATACATTCGGTTACAAATGTCTCATCCGAATAAATGGGAATCGAGTGGATTCACGCTCAGCGTCGTTTGGCATCGTGTACGGGTAAACTAAGCTTCGCTCTTTGCAAGTTGGAGTCAATATGATGAAGAGAGCCAATTATGTCTGATTAAACGAGGTACAATAAATATAATTCATCGCCTTAGCAACTTCATCACTTGGAAAATTGGAATCGTAAAAAAACCTACACAACGCAACGCAACAAAGTGACACAGAAAAAAATTCACGACTTTTTTCCAGCCAAAATGCAGACGAAGAATCAACTTTTTCGCTTCGAAGCAGAATAATTCGTAAAAGTTTAGAATTAAGCAACAAAACATAGCCAGCATCCTTTCTAAAAAGTATGTTTTAGAAGTAGCTCTAAATGAATTGTCTGAAAGGATAGTAATCCACACGTTCTATGTTTAACTGAGACGTTTATTCAAAGAGGGCATGGGCAATTACTAAACTTCCAAGTAGCGGCGGCATCTTACTCTCGTAGAGATGAAAAAGAGGAGGTGTATGTATTATGGTTAGACAAGGTATAATCTATAACGAACTACAATGTGTCAAGGGACTTGCAGTTGATAAAATATTTGAATGTTGTGGTATACAAATTCCCAAGTATGATCTGGTAGTCGTTTGTTTATACCGAACACCAAAGTCGCTTTCAAACCATTTCATAAAAAAATAGATATTCTACTGCACAAGCTTAAGCAAAAATTTCAAAAAATTGTTATATGCGGCGACTTTAATATTAACACATTAATATTAAATAAAACTAGCAAAGAATTGATAGATATAAGCAAGAAATTATAACCTAATACTGCATATTAAAAAACCTACAAGAGAGAAAACTTGTATAGACTACATCTTAAGTAATTTAAAAAATATAAAATCTGATGTTCTACCGCTTGGTCTCTCTGACCATGATACCGCGCAGAAGCTAAGTTGTAGCGTAAACTCAAATATATTCGAAAATAAATTCTATTTTAAGCTAAAACGCGACTACTGTAATGTTCAGACAACGTCAAAAAGTATCAAGAATGCTTATCGAATCTATCATTTTCAGAAGTATACAGTGAAGACGACTTTTATGGAGCATTAAATAAATTCCACGAAACGATCTCATTTTTTTATAACCTTTGTTTCCCGGTACAGCAATTAAAAGTCACATGTGGAATCTTTAAAAAACCAAAGTGGATCACAAATGGAATAAAAATAAGCAGTAAAACAAAAAGGTTACTTAGATTTAAATACTATAAAGAAGGAAAAAACGATAAAAAAATACTGAATATGACACATATACTAAATTACTGAAGAAATGTATCAATAAAGCTCAAAAAATTAAAAATAGTAGATATATAGCTAATAGTAATAATTAATGCAAAGCCTCTTGGGAGATAATAAAAAAAGAAAATGAGAGCAATGATATAAAACAGTATATAGAGAAAATCAGTATAAAAAATAAAGAAATAAATCAACCTCATGAAATAACATTATACTTTAATAATTATTTTATTGGATTATCGAATTTAAAAGATAATAAAATAAAAGATCGGCACCATGTCGGTGGGTTTTCTTTCGAATAATAATAATAATAACATGTTCTTAATGCCATTCTCCGAAATCGAAATTATTAGTATCATTACATCATTAAATAATACGCAAGCGGTAGGATTCGACGAAATTTCTACTAATATTATGAAAAATTTTAAATATCAACTCAGTGCAATCATAACACGTTTAGTTAACTTTTCGTTCGAAAGTGAAGTTTTTCCAGAACTACTCAAGCTGTGGATTGTAAAACCATTGTTAAAAAAATAACAAGAAGGATATGGGAAACTACCGTCCTATAACTTTAATTCCGATACTTGCAAAAAATTTTGAGAAGTGTATGAGTAAACGGCTTATGAATTTCTTAAATAAGTTTAAAATAATAATAAAATAATAATAAAGCATAAAAATGTAAGACTAAATTTACAATATATGAATAACAAAATACAAGAAATGCAGTGTTCTTTTTTTGGGACTTACTTTAGATAATCATTTGGACTGGCAAGCACAAATAAAAAAGATCCGATGTAAACTCAATAAATTTGTCTATGTTTTACGTAAGCTATGGCGTACTTCAGGTTTGCCAGCCACTTTAGATGCATATCATGGATATGTAGGCTCAATTTTAAGATACGGGCTTATTTTATGGGGAAACTGTACACATTTTAGCACTGCATTCATAGCACAGAAAAAATGTATACGTGCTATTTGCGGCAAAGCCCCTTGAGTATCATGTAAACACTACCCCTACCTTGCATATATACTAGAAATCTGCATGTTTGTAAAGACACATAAACATCGATTTACAACAGCGGCAACCAATACTACTAGAATTCAACGTAATCTTGGACGTTTTGTTCATAATTACGTTCCAAGGACAAAATTGTACTCAAACCAATGCTTTGTAATGTGCATGAAAGTTTTCAACAAGTTACCAAAATGTATACAAGAGCTACCTCTAAATAGATTTAAAAATAAATTATGTAAGCTCCTAACTGAAAGGAACTATTATACGAGTAGTATAAAGGATTACCTCTCTCAAAATATTGAAAAATAAGATTCCGAAAGATATTTGCATGCTAGTATTTAGTACACAGATAACCTCCTATAGATAGAGCCTATAAGCGATTTAGTTCTATGCAAAGGTCACCACAGTTGGCGGCAAGTGCGGGTTGCGGGGAGGTCGGTAACGGCGCTGCGATTGGCTGTTTCGAAAACAGCGCGCTTTGTCACGTCATGGCGCCCGAAGCGTAGTGATGGGGTGCGTTGGTCGTTAACGGTTTTTAGCGGTGCCGCAAATAATTGTAAGTAGAATATTTTACACGGCGTAGGTACCTGTTGCCAAGGTTAAAATTTTTGAACGGCTGTCACTTTTATATTATAATCATGTTTCGTTCATCGATTATTTAGATCACCAATAACATAAAAAAGTATGTTAATCATATCGAGTTTAGTCATATAAAATAATTATTTCTAGGTATTTTACAACAGTTACTGCATTATCGTGTTTATGTAGGACAAGAAGCCTTCGTTCCGTTCGTATTTATATACTTACTAGGAAAGGACGAGTGCGAATGTGCTAGCTAGGCTGATGTATGTTATTTTGAGATTGGTATAGCTTGGTAAGGAAGACAAATAAAAACGATGTCATGAAAAAGAACATATATATTTATTCAATGTGATAAAATTATTTGGTTGATATTATGTGATGATGTGAATCCTCATCACTATAAGAAAAAACCCAAATGCCATGGCTCCATTACTAACCACCTCCAAGATCCCTCACACGTCGTCGAAGTCCAGCATGAAGTTCATCTCGTAACACTAGTCCTAACCTAATTGCTCTCGAAGACGATTCGAAAAAACCCAAATGCCATGGCTCCATCACTAACCACCTTCAAGATCCCTCACACGTCGTCGAAGTCCAGCATGAGGTCCATCTCGTAACACTAGTCCTAACCTAATTGCTCTCGAAGACGATTCGAAAAAACCCATATGCCATGGCTCCATCACTGACCACCTCCAAGATCCCTCACGCGTCGTCGAAGTCCAGCATAAGGTCCACCTCGTAACACTAGTCCTAACCTAATTGCTCTCGAACCACCTCCAAGATCCCTCACACGTCGTCGAAGTCCAGCATGAGGTCCATCTCGTAACACTATTCCTAACCTAATTGCTCTCGACCAATGTATTCATTATTAAATTCTAATTTATTCTACTTTTTTAGCAATAGCTAAACTTCGACACTACATACTCGCATTATTCTACAATACTCTAAATTACCCAATAAATAAAATAAAACTACTTAAACCAACAAAAAAAATTCCAGCACGGCTATCATGCGACGGTGAGCTTTCTCGAATTTTCTCGCACTATCCGTCTCTTTCTTATTAGAACACTTAGAACAAGAGGTGCGAGAAAAATCGGGAGTATGTCGCACGCAGCCGCATGATAGACGTGCTGTATGTACTACAATTATATATTCCGTTTATTAGGAAGTTCGCTCTATTTTGGAAGCTATAAAATAGCGCGAGATAGTAATTTACTACGTCTCCCTCTACCTCATAGCTTGTAAGATGGTTGCAGTCCGCCACGCTGCCTTCTTGGTGCAGTTTAAACCTCTTTGGTACATCGTATACATTATCTATGATTTCTAACAAAATAATTTTGACAATGGCTAATATTTAGTGACATTTCATATTAAACAATCGTGTTTCCTTAAATGAATCTAAATCGGTAAAATTCGAAAACGTTCACTAGCCCATCACTAGAGTGTCACGTGCTTTCGTGAGAAAGGAACAGTATATTGCCATTTCCATTTGATGAAAAGGGACGTGCATACTTCACTACTTCTTATATAGACCAGTGTAAAATGAACTCCGCGTGACAGAATGAAATTTACATTTATGTGATAAATTTAACTTACCTGTGAAATGTTATTCCATCGGTTGTAAAATTAGACGTTCGGGAGTTTTTCCCACACCACTTCACACAGCAATAACTCATTTTTTCAGCGCAAAAACAATTTTAATTTGTTGGTTATTTGACGCACGTATAGATCGCGTACCTGGTCGCAACTGACAATATGGCGCGGGGCAGCGGGGGGTTATCAGTGCTAGAACATATATGCGTGGTGACCGCACGTCGCCCTATAGGCTCTATCTATAGGAGGTTATCTGTGATTTAGTACAAATAGCAGAATAAGCTACCGTTTGTCACCTACCGCCTATTGACACTGATGTACCTACTTATTCTATGCAAATAAATTCTATACTATTCTATTCTATTCTAAATTAGTTTTATTATAATACACAATGGGTACTCCACCAACAGCTGCAAAAACATGATATATAACATGAAACATGACATGTAAACATGATACAAAGCCTATTAAAGGAACTCGCAGATAGAAATGACAGAAAAAAGAAAAATGTTTGCCACACATAGTACAGAATATCGTACTAGGTAAATGTACACTGCTAATACAGAATAGTGCACCAGAAAAAAAGAGAAAACAAATAAAACTATATAGCAGCTAATTAAAGAAGAAGCTATTATCTATACTCTGTACTTACTTACTTATATACTTATTACTTTTATACTTATTACTTATATTACTTATTTAAGAAAGAAGATTGAAAGAGGAAGGATTTGTATTTTTGTGTGTGTGTACGTTTGTAATGAATAAACTCAAAAACTACTGTGCCGATTTCAAAATTCTACATTCACCCTGAGTGACACAGTCTACTTTTTACCGCGGTAAAATGCTTCATTCCTACGGGAGAACGGGTAATCCGTGCGAAGCTGGGCCGGGCAGCTAGTACTATCATGGAAATATTTTTATTTTTGTGTGTGTGTATGTTTGTAATTAATAAACTCAAAAACTACTGTGCCGATTTCAAAAATTCTTTCACCATTGGGTAGGTACTTTCAGCATAGGTGACTGACTAAGGCTACTTTTTACCGCGGGAAAATGCTTCATTCCTACGGGAAAACGGGTATTCCGTGTGAAGCGGGCCCGGCAGCCAGTTTTGATATATATTCATAAAAATGACACATGCAGGATAATTGCGTAAAATGAGATGCCAAATGCACATCAGGACACAATATATTTGTTTGAACAGTAGTTTTCACCTTTAAACAACAACAGTAACTTGACTTAGGTAACGCGTGATCGATAAGTTAGGCGATTTCCTGTAGATCGTCGGAGCTCTGTTGTATGAGAAGCTCTATGCTGATATATTAACATAAGTAAATTTTTCAGCGCAATAATTTACACGAGCTATAATTCACATCACAACTTCAATTATAAAATTCCCAATTTCATATTCGCGTTAATATAACATCCTCATTACCAAATTCATACGCCATGTTAATTAATAAAGAGCCATCAGTGGCACTTTCATTAAACGCTCTATTGTGAGTTAAGGCTTTATAAACTAATTTAATAATCCATTATAGCTATCTGGACCAAGGGTAGTCGTTGATTTATAGGAATATGAGAACATTAAAAACGCATTACGAAAACATGACTACGGCCGGAATATTTTAACAGCATTATATTACAGAACGGATTTTCTGTACCAAGTGGATTGTGAAATAGCTTGGTTGTCTGAAAATGGATTTTTATGTAAAATTATTGAAATCCATCCTATATTTAAAACATGTTTTGTAGCAATATTGGCCAACATGATTTTGTATGCGCTAAGATAATTTAGTTAACGACTCTCCTTAGATTTTTTTACATATTCCCCTTCTCTTTTACATCACACTTAACCAACCTTAGTTAATTTAAATGAGTTTTGACCCTCTGTAACAGAATATTATCAGAATATTATAACAAAAATGTCTTAGTGGCCGATAATCAAACAAGTTTTAACGGTATTGTAACAAAACTAACTAAAGGCAGCTGGAAACAAAGTAGGATAAGGAAATTAGTGATAAATTACCACGTGCAAATGTCATTACCAAATAAGTCACCGAAAGTTGACATTTATTTAAGCAAAAATACACGGCAAATCAAGCACATTAGGGCAAAACAGCAGTATCGGAAGAGTATCGCTGAATGGCGAGTCCATTACCGACGCATTTGACTTAGCGGGAGGATTTGTTGTTGCTAGGGGATCTTGAGACATTTATTAGGTAAAACCATGATCGATCAAAGTCTTTCTGCTTCATTAATCTTGCTCATCAGCCTTCGCGACGTTATATTTTTCACGAGGTATAGTCTCATTTTCCTCGAAAATATTTTGTTAATCTGTAATGCTTTTTGGTTGTCACAATGATACCTACAGAAGCTTTTAATTCGCTTGATACTCTTGAGCAATTAAAGCAGGTCAGAATGTGTGGAAATCCGATACAAAGTGTACATGTTTCATTTGCTCGTGACTATAATACATCGTTCCATCTATGAGGAAGCGCCTTATTCCTTCTCAATTATTCGTAGTATATGTGAATAGGATTTTAATTGATAATATAGGTATTATATCCGATAAGTTCGTATTTATCTTCCTGTCTCAATTGGCTTACCAAAGCTAATTGAGATGGCAAGATAAATACGATGGCATTATCTGACCGAAACGACTGTTACCTGTGTTAAATAGTAGGTACATGCTCTGAGACGCCGTCAAATGGTGTAATAATTGCTAACTTACACATTCGTACTTACCTCAATATATTTATAATCACTAAATTGATGCATGTTCCACTAATTTGTATCAACAACAAATGTAAATAATAGTCTACCCCGAGAATTCATACAAGTTCTGAACAACATACTGTTAAATGAAATAGTTAACAAAGTTTGTCAAGCGCTTTGTGTAACAAGCCCCATTCAGTGTTTAATTAATTTATGAAAATGCACTGCGAGGTATTGGAAGTGGAACTATTTACTTAATATGAGATTAATCTTACGGACGTGTTCCTGCACAATACGAGTACCTACGACCTAGAGCAGTAGGTATGAAAAACGCTTATTCCTGTCGGGCGGGGGAGGGAGTGTCACCCCCTTATTTATAAAACCTAATATTATGTCTCTGATGATATGAATAAAATGTGTATTGACCCATTCCTATTAACACAAATGTGAAAATTACAGATTAACCTCCTGGATCCCCCAGTTCTCACTTGAAGACATAACATTTAAAAAAAATCTACAGTCGTCAGAACGTTTCCAAACGAAACTGTCAACCTGAAAAACACCGAGTCACAAATAGCCAATCAGCGATCAGTTTTGCGAGGGGAAAACTCCATATTTTTTTTACAAATTTTCCGACATTTGCACTTTGGTTTTGCACTGATTTGTTTTGGCACAATCGATATCTTCAGGATCCAGGAGGTTAAGTTATCGAATTTATGTTAGTTCAAATAGATTTGTTGTACGTTTATTAATATGGCCGTTCATTTTTGAGTCTGTGGTCCATGCTACCAACGGAGTCACATGTGGTGAACAATGCCACGGCAAACAGATATGGTGATCTGCTACGGATATAGTGAATCCCACCAAAAACATAAATAAAATAAAAAATATATATATTAGGGGACAATCTTACACAAATCGACCTAGTCCCAAACTAAGCAAAGCTTGTACTATGGGTACTAGACGACGATAAACATACTTATATGGATAAATAAATACTTAAATACATAGAAAACATCCATGACTCAGGAACAAATATTCGTGCTCATCACACAAATAAATGCCCTTACCGGGATTCGAACCCAGGACCTCTTGCTTCGTAGGCAGGGTCACTACCAACTAGGCTAAAGCGGTCGTCAAATGTAAAAAAGGAGAGCCAAGTTCAATACAAAAAATATGCTTGGCTGTGGGCTTCGCCGCAAAAATAATGGAGATCTAAATGAGTGCCAAGTTATATGCAAAATCCAAATATTCTTTGCGTTATTGGGTACCTATAACAATTGCTGTCATTTAAAAATGTGAGATCTTAAAGTAGGTTAGATTTGACTTGGCCAGTTTTCATTACATCAGTCATTTTATAAAGTTATTCAACATATATTTAAATTCTGATAAAAACTGGCCAAGTCAAATCTAATCTCTTTTAAGATCTCACATTTTTAAATGACAGCAATTGTTATAGGTATCCAATAACGCAAAGAATATTTGGATTTTGCACATAACTTGGCACTCATTTAGATCTCCATTCTTTTTACGGCGAAGCCCACAGCCAAGCATAATTTTTGTATTGAACTTGGCTCTCCTTTTTTAACATTTATGTTTTTGGTGAGATATCATTACTTTTTGTGAAGAAAACTAGGCAGTGTATAATTAGTGGTGCCCCGCGCCGCCGACGACACACCGTTGGCCGGTTGTTTAGCGCGTATTACAAGTTTTTTGTATGGGGATACCACTTATTTTTTGACTCAATGTTATTTTTATATTTCTGTTATATAACAAATATAATAAAACTTATATTGGGATAGTTTCACATACACACAATTACCGAGCTGGATCCCAAATTTCATCTTCATTTCATTTCTAGGTCATCTGGAAGTTGGTTAGGTTTTAGGTACTATATGTCAGTCACTCAGTCAGTGCTAAAATTTACGACATTTTGACCTTCATATCTTTAAAATCGTTTGAGCTAGCTTCATGAAATTTTGGGCTTCTAGATGTCCTTATGGATATAATCAAACACACGTAGTTTTATGTGGTTACGTTAAAGAGGTTTTGAGTTATAGAAGGGTCAAAAGTGGCACCAAGTGGTTCGTGTAATATTACACTCGGCGCTGGCTAGCCAGTTCCTTTGCTTGAACTTGGCTTGACACGCTGCCGCGTGTCTAGATAAGCAGCCCCCTATAAGCAGAGACAGGGTTATCAGAACGTGACGGCCGTTTGTAGTGTCAAGCCCACCTCAGAAGAGTCAGAATCGGGATGCTGTTTCTAAAGGCAAATTAAGAAACCACTGCACTACTAATGTCCCCTAATAAAGCAGTATTAGGAACTGGCGTCTACTCCACCGCCAAGAACCAAACTCTTCAATTATGATGATGATGTTAACCGAAACAGGCTTGCTTTAAGTTTTCTCGACAGAAAAATTATCAAAACATGCCTCAGCCAACTCGAACAATCCATTAATCGACACAATCATATTTAAACTTTGGTATTTTACCTCATCTAAACTCTCACTTAAGCAAATTGTAATAAAACTTCTTAAAGTTAGATATTTACTGTAAATTATAAAAAAAAAAGCTATTCCCAAGGAGTGATTATGATTAATATAACCGCCATTATCGCCTCTACCTATGACCTGTAACTGGTGTTCTGCCTTTTCTCCGAACCTTTTTCGTTCGTAGTTCATTCGTGAATGGTCAATGATTCACTGACAACTAAATATTGGCAAGTTTTTTTTATGACAACGTTTCATTTGGTAGAATTCTTTTAAAGTCGACTTAAAATCTTTGGGATACCTATCATTGGCATTTCAGTCTTTCGGTTGGTCAGAAAAACTATTAAACGAATAACGTTTTTTTCAGTGCAACAGGTCCCGTTTCTTACATAAGGCAACTTTAGGCTTACTTTTGTGAAAAATCTAAATTGACTAAAAAATGGGACATCAAAGTTTTTAGCACTTTAATAAAATCGATTAACACAGGGACATTATGTGATTTATTTATTTTACTCCATTTGGCGTTAAGTATTTATTCGAAAAAGTTTTCTCTTATAAAATCAAACATGCTCGTATTTTTTTATTTTAGTCCGAACGTAATTTACTAATGCGATAGGCCCGGCGGGTGCAGCGGGCAGTGTAAGATACCTTTTCTATGCTAAGGCAGGTCTCCGTTAGTTACGATGACGACCGAAGCGAAGAACTGCGAGCCTGCAACGCGTGAGCCAAGCGAGCGAAGGTAGCGGTCGGCGAAGCGCCAAAACCGAACATATATAGGACCCCCCGACACACACACATTACACGCCGCGCCGACCGCTAATCGATCCACTTTTTCACATACAGTTGGTAACCGTGGGGATGGGAAATAAATAGGAATCTTTCGATAAGTTGACACGTGATCATCCTGCGAAATGAAATAATGCGAAAAATTGGTTGCGAACTGATATTAGGGAATATAATTTTCGGCAATAAATCAGAAAACCCCTATGGTATCAATAAAATAAATAGTTTCATTTTCATTTCATTTGATGCATTTCCTATTCTCATGCGCGGAAGGCATAAGAGTGTCACTTTAACAGAGGCGTGGTTTACTCGCATCGAGGCATCCCCTTAATAGTAGCATGAACTTCTGATTCCAGCGACAAATCGACAATCTGTAGCAGGGGAGCACATGCTTTGGTGACTTGTGTATTTGCTGAATACGGTTGTAACTTAGGGAGAACTTGGCGTAAACCAAGAGCTTTGGGAATGTTGGAGTGTTCGCCAGACCAACCAACCGAATCCGCCGGCTATTCGGCGGTTAACGTGGATTAGCGCAATCGAGTAGGGCCCGTTACAGCCATTTCAAACAGCAATGACGGTACAAAAGTACATAATGGAATTATAAAAAATAAAATAAAAACAAATATAAGCATCTAAAAACACTAATATGAAAAAGGAATAAAATGGTATAGGCCGTGTCATGTTTTTTTATCTACACTGTCGCCGTAATTCTAGAAAAAAACTTCGACTAAATTGTTGATTATAAGTATTAATGTTGTACAAAGATGTACATTGTTTTCTGCAACAATGCGCGTGCACTTTGCAGTAGCCCAAAATAAGCAGCGTATAAATATAAGTCTAGCAATAAGTCAGTGTACGAGCTAGAACAAATGACCTTTCCAATATTCGCGGTCTTATACTCCTCGGCACTGGTCCCCTCATTGACACTTTACTGCATCTCTATTCAAATGTTGTACGAATATTTTATTCCACGAACAGGATGTCACTAAAAGCTTTTAATATTTGGCCCTTAATTCTCCTAAATTGTTGTATTATTTTATCTTAGCAATATTTACTTTTCCACTAGTTAATAACGAAGAAAGAAGTATCTTCATTCGGTTGATCATGGTACAAAATATATAGAGCTACAGAATTATTCCTTCAGGTACTCCTCGTTCAGTAAAGTTATGCTAACAAGCAAAATGCATAGAACATGAAATATGGTATTTTGCTCAATGCGAATAGAGGCTTTGTTAATACAAACTACCCCAAGAACTTAGTGGAAACTAAGAGGTTAGGAAATCAGGAGTCTCTTTACAAAAGAGCTTGTTCTGAAGGAACTTTACTTCAATATTCAACCTTATTTTGTGACTAAGAGTGTTTCCTTTCAAATACGAGCGAGGAACACTGTTTGCATGTTTCAAATGTTACACATAATATCAAACACACCGAACATATCTGCTGCACTCGCCACTTATCTGTGCTTAATTGCTAGATTACAAATGGGGATTCAACGTCAATGCTAAGGGTTTTCACTACTTACATGTTAATGTAAATAAATAACTTTTTTTACAACAATTAAATCATTATGGATTTCGCCCCTAGCTCCACTAGTATTTTCTTGGGGAGATTTCCTGTAATTACGAGTGCTGAAGTTTATCAGGAAGAGTTCAAAAATGTCACGCGATACATTCGTCCTTTTCATTTTACTCCTGAGGGGTAATCACGTAACGTTTTGACAGCGCGTTAGGTACATAAATATTAGTGGACAAACAAAATTACTAGTTAGGTAGATCCAACTGTCATTTTTCTATATAAAAATTGACATTTAGATCTACCTAACGTACGTACAATGCGTTACGTGATCGACCGGTTGACGTCGTTTAGCCTTCATTTGTTTATGGAAATCGCTTGTTTTATGCATATTTTTATATATTTTGAGTAACTTGTGACAGATAATTCAATGAAACCAAAATTAGGTGTCGCTATGTATAGGCGACTGAGAATACCTATATTCAGTGAACGTGATTATTGAGTCGTCTTCCGTAGTTGATTTTAGCAACACGAAACAATTTTTACCTTGACGTAATTCAGGAAGCAATGATGAACTAGTGGGCCGTAGGTATGCAGTAAGTTTAGGTATTGTGTTTACATTTTGCGAGGCAAATTTTTGATCCGTCTACTTGAACTGAAATTTGCCATACGAATATAACTTGGATAGAAATGAGATGATGGAGCCATGAGGTTGCCTTAGAAAAAAAAAAGCAAAACGAAATGAAACGCAACCCCTTTTAGATATGGAATTTGGACTTGTTTCAAGTATCTTCGTGTAGGTATACGAATAGATACGCAAAGAAAAATATAGCCTACAGTCAAATATTGTTTCAATGACTTCTGTATCAATAAAAAATAAAACTAAGTCTTTGCCATATCTCGGGACCATTAACTGTTTAGAATATGATATATAAATCGTACCTACAACAGCAGTATTAAGCTGGTATAATACTTAGGTACATACCAAGACTGATACCATTACTTACAAAATTATTTGAACGATTTAAATACGTTAGAAGATCTATAGCGACAAACAACCCTTGTCTATGTGTCTAATTAGTAATTACGGACTACGTCACATTACTTTTCCGACCCTGTACCTTCCATCATAATGTACCGTAACAGGGTTGTACCGCATTTTCTCTTCCAAATTTGGAGGAATTTTAGTTTTTCATTCACTTATATGTTATAATGAGAGCTTTGGCTATGCCTTTCTGTTCTCTGTTTTTCTTTTATATTCGTTAATTTAGTTGACTGAACGGCTATGTATGGCACCGTAAGGCGGCAATTTTCGCAGTTTTGTGAGGTCTGTAATTATTAAAATAAACAAATAATTAGGTAAGCGAAACATAAGGGCATTTCAGAGTTAAGCTTACATTATACTAGTACAAAATATTAGCTGTTATGTAATTATTAAGAGGAAACGGGGGATTACGATAACATGGAGGAACGGCCACCCGCACGGCGCACATGGTATTAATAGGAGCTAATTTGCTTTCATAAATGTTACAATTTAGTAAATAACATAATCATATGTAAGATTTTTTTTATAATATTGTCCCAGACAAATAAAAAAAGGTCATTCAGATGTAGGTAACTCCTATTGAAATATACCTCTCCAGTTTTAATCATACCAGTCTAGAACTCAAGTCGCCTAGAACTCAATGCGTCGCTGAATTCAATATGCCACTTTAAGCGAAATATTTGATATTAGGTTCGCTTTGTCATGGAAATCATCTCCACCAAACAAAATGAACATGAACTTTTATTTGATAACGAATAAATACTTACTTGAGCAGCGCCAGTGAGTCACTTGCCGAACGATCGTCTCGTACACCGGCGAGGATACATCAACTGTATTTATTTTCTTACCTTTAACAGTTGATTTTTAAACAAAATTGGAAAACGCGACTACCAGCATCATTTTCTTCACAAATATTCTCACGTAATAATGACGCATCGGGCATCTTCTCAGGTCATTTTCGTTCAATATGATGGCCGAACGATTTCAATATGCGGCATATTTCAAACATCTCAGTGCGGCCACGTTCTCGTCAGCCGTGGATGGGGGAAGCCATCAATTAAATTACTGGAATAAATATTAAATTAAATTCCTTTCTGCGCCGCCTGGAGCTTTGTGATTTTTGTATAGAGCGATAAGCATTGAGGGAGATTAAGATGCCTACAAGCATGTAATGAATTTTGTACTGAGTTTAGTTTTAGTTTATTTTTGATTTAGTACAATCATGGAAATCGGGGTAAATAAATGCCTCCCATCGTTGTTGAAGTTTCAATGATTTCAGTTTTGAGTAATTTTCAAATAAACTGACACATGGTAAAATATTTATCTCGTATAATTCATTATGTACCAACTGTAGAAATATCGCACTGATAAAAGAACGCTAAATATTAGTGTTAGGGTTTTAAACATAACGACAGTGGCAATCAAACATACGGCCTACCTGGCGTTAAGTTAACAACGTAGCGTGTGGGGGTAGATGTTTCTATTTTATTATAAGGTCTGATGACCTCTAAAGCTGCTGCCGTATGGGAGAGAGATAAAATAAAAATAAAATGTTCTAAGCAAAACCATCAATTGTTCAATCTCACCTTTAATTATTTTTTTATTTCTAAACATACAATACAAATACTCTTCATTGCAAAACCTCACACAAACAAAGCAGTTACAAACAGAAACAATACAATAAAATGGTAGGTTATTTATTAAATAGGCATATAAATAAAATAGATTATTACTCTAAATTCCCCCGCATCCAGCGGACTCCCGCACGCAACCTTTACCAGGTCATCAGTCCACCTTGTCGGGGGCCTACCCACGCTGCGCCTTCGGGTACGTGGTCGCCACTCGAGAACCTTTCCGCCCCAACGGCCATCGGTTCTACGTGCTATGTGCCCCGCCCACTGCCACTTCAGTTTAGTGATCCGGAGGGCTATATCGGTTAACTTGGTTCGCTGGATGCGGGTGGCGCGGGATCGGTCACTTTGGCACTCTTTGGGGGAGGCCTATGTCCAGCAGTGGACGTCTTTCGGCTGATATGATGATGATGATAACCAAGGTGAATAAATATTTGCAGGCATATTTATTGAGTCAGCATACGAGGTCTCCCGCTTCAATAGGCAATTCTCCTTTGTTTGAGCCCTAAAACTACTCAAACGTGGGATTGACAGGAATACCAATATACCTAGCCTCCATTGTGCGACTAACAATTTCGCTCCAATCTCATCTCAATACCAGTCCGTTTCATTCACACATACTTGAGCTTGTGTTGCTCTAAAGGAAGCGCATGGACTAAAAGGATGCACATGTAGTTTCAATATGACTAGGATGCATACCGAAATGGGAACTATGCAAGGCAATCCCAGCAGTCCCGAGACAGCGCGTTGTTGATACGATTACGATATTGACAATCTGTACGCAGGGAGCTTGTTATCACCTGCATCTACCTACACAGTAGGTACATAAGGCGGATTATGGATGCGTTTAATGTGTCATAGATTTATGTATTTTCTGTACGTATAATTTAAACTTTGTTCCGTATATAGTCAACCACGAACCCTTATATTTTAACATGTCCGTCTGTCGGTTTTCGGCTTAGCTCAGTAACCCTTGCTACTAGAAAACTGTAATTCGGCGTGGGCATATAAACAAATCACGTTGACAAAACAGTGGATTACAATCTTGAAAAAAAAAATTTTTTGGTACCTCGGTATTTTTTTTCTCGATAAACCCATAGTGTGGGGTATCGTTGGATAGCTTGTTCAAAAACATTATGGGCATTTTAATTTTTAAAACGTTTTTTCAACGCAGTGATTCGTTTGCGAGATATTGGGCTTTAAAGCCCTAATTTTTGTTCGAGTCATGTGTCGCCCCTCGTGGCTAACTACTGGGGCTGTGAAGAAATTCTCGGCAGTAGTACATTTAATAAATTCAAAATAAAAACTATCACTGCTAAGTAGGCATAATCTACATAGTGACCAAGTTCAAGGCCAACTTTCGTACAAATTCGGCCGACGCAACCAAATACTGACGAAAAGATTGCGGAACTGGAGGAAGGATTGAGCAAGTTGCGGTGGGACGTCATAAGGTTATCTGAAGTCCGGAGAGAGGGCGAGGACACGACAACCCTTAAATACGGAAACTTGCTCTATTTCCGGGAGGGCGAGCAACAGTCCCAGGGAGGTGTCGGGTTCATCGTCCACAAGTCCCTAGTGAACAATGTGGTGAAGATCGAGAGTGTGTCGACTAGGATGGCGTACCTTATACTCAGAGTATCCGAAAGGTACTCGTTGTAGGTCATACAGGTTTACGCGCCGATCTCGACACATTCCAATGACGAGGTGGAGGCTATGTATGAAGATATATCTAAAGCCATGCATAGCTCCAAAACCTACTTCACCGTTGTCATGGGGTACTTCAACGCTAAACTGGGCAAGAGAGATGGTGAGGAGCTGATAGTGGGGCAATTCGGAGTTGGAAGTCGGAACCACCGGGGCCAAATACTGGCTGGTTTCTTGGAGAAGGAAACATGATGAATTACTTCTTCAAGAAACGCGAGCACAGAAAGTGGACCTGGATGACTCCCGATGGTGTTACTAAAAACGAGATTGACTTCATCATGTCGACGAGGAACCATGTATTCAATGTTATCTCTGTGACGTTTAAAACTGGGAGTGATCACGCCTGGTAAGAGGCACATTGAATATATGCGTCAAGCAAGAGCGCTCTCGATTGATGAAGTCTACGCTCCGTCCAGCATCAATCCAAATTCAAAACCCCGAGAGCTTCCAGCTGGAACTCCAAATCCGTTTTGATTGCCTAGGCGGCGATGTGGACGAATTGAACGACGGGTTTGTGGAAGCTGTCCGTGTCACTGGGTCTAAGTTCTTCAAGGCTCACGGGGCCACCAGAACTAAAAGGCTAAGAAAGGAGTGAAATGATTCTACAGTCTTCAGCCGATACGACAGACTAAATCTTTAAAAAAAAATCGAATCGATTGAAACGGTGGACACACGTAAACACAAAAATAGACAATACAAAAATAACACCAGGCTGCTAAATAAAAGGCAAAAAGCTTTGTACACTTACAGTTTAGCGGTTTAAAAGAGTCAAAAGTTAATACTTTCGCATTTATAGTTGGTTTGAACTTCTCTTTTTATATTACACTGCTCAAACAAAATATTTAATAACACATCTTGAAATCCGATGGGTTATTTTAAAGTACAATATACTGAATAATCAGCAATGTATAAATACCTAAACATCCCCTTGTTCCAAACGTTATCCCGCTGTAAATGAACTTGAGGTTGTTTAAAACATATTGTACGCTTACGTTATTTGAGAAAACTCGTTGAAACGTCGGAACTTTTCCAAACCCAAATCCTTTCCGGAAACTTTTGGGCGCAGGTCCCTTGATAATCAAAATATTTCATAAATCCTCTCTCATTTGAGTAATCATATCTGTATGTATTAGCATAAAGGCTTGCAGGTGTTGCTTAACTCAAAGTCGAGGTGTTGCTGTTTATTTATTTATTTTAGGGTTCCTTATTTAATTTCTGGGAATCAGGCTACCAGTGGAACCAACAGGTAGTGGATAGTAGAGCTCCCAACCAAGCAGCGATGGGGTTCTCTAGGAAAAGCCTCTTAGATTCAAAGATGGTCAAATAATTGACCAATAAATGACGCCAGTAAATGAGCATTCCTCGATCATTGGAAGTCGATCCCAAAAAGTCGAAGAAGAGACTTCTGGTAAAGCTAAAGGCACTCTGAAACTGCGGTCCGGAAAGCAATGGCAGGTGCACAATCCTTCTAATTCTGTAGCTACAATTGATATATACCGATAAGAATCTTTCTTGGCGTTATGATCATGAGTATCATGACTATAATTTCAACAGGCTCTCTGTTACTCGTAGTATTGATTCTGTTAAGAAAGAAGAAGAAGTGACCCTAATTTGTGATACATATTTTGGTGTTCCATTTTCCCCAGCCAACAAGTTGTGTGACACAAACACATAATATTGTAGATGGAATGAAACAATTGGAGACATGCGATGCTAGGAGAAACATTACATTTTAAATTCTAAGAAAAAGTAAATAGTACTTTACTTTTTATTCAAGACTCCATACCCGGCACCTAACTCTATAAATGAGAAAGTTTGTCAGTCTCTCTGCTACGGTTCCCAGTTCTGCTAAACGATTCGGTATGGCCCTGTGGTTTCAGTCCTGGGAAGGATATTACTATGCCTTCTAACTTTGTATTCCAAAAAATAAAGGGTTGAAACTTACGTGTTCGAATAACAAAAATTTTCACAGACAATGTCGCGAGAAAAATCTACTATGTATATTAATTGCGTATAATTATGTGCAAAGTACGCGCTCTTCTACTAGGCTCAACTTTATACGCGACTACGCGTCCACGCTTGACGGCGTCGGCACGTCGCGTCTATGATTTGCATTTCTCACCATTCACGTAATTGGGGCAACCGTACGCTTCCCAAAGCAAAGACATAAATGTGAATAAAAACCGGCGAGCACATCAAGTTCTGTTTGCCCAACAATTCGAGACTCAAGCGGTACATCAAAGCGTTTTTGAAATTCAAAGTCAGTTTCATGCCTCGGGTTGAGGTTGCTGCTTCGTATTCTATTTTACCTACCTCTGTATTTCCTTTTCGCCTTAGTTTATTTTTTTGAAGTTTATCCCCATTGCTGGTTCTAAACGTGTAGGTAATGAATAATAATGGATTTGGTAGCCTTGTTCTGCATTAATGATTCTTTAGAGTGAACGGAATATGCATGAATTTAGAATGGGGTGTTGCTTACTCTTGGTAATATTTTCTAGGTGCAAATGTTGTATTATGTACAGTACCTTTCTTCAGTGTAGTTTATTTAGTAAATGCAAGAAATTTCATAATGTAACTTATTCTTTGGTCTAGTGTTTGAAATTATTTGTCATTTCAGAGAGAATGGGCCTTCCGGTTTTTATATTCTAGCTTTCATACTAGCTGGACTGACAAAATAAACATTTTAATATGTACAACCGAGGCTTTTGACCAGCGGGTAGCGACAGACTCGTAAAAAAAATTGGGTACTACAGTCTCACTTCTTAGTCAACCTTGTCATGGACGAAATATCATTTTCTCGAAGTCCCTAACTCAGACAACTTCCAAGGTTTTTTCATCAAGGTTCGTAAAATAAAAAATATTTTTTATTTTTAACAATCTTACATAAATAGACCTAATCACAAACTAAGCAAAGCATGGTTATGGGTATTAGATGACGATATACATACTAAATGTTTATGAAGCAGAAACGTCCGCTAACGAAATTCCAAATTTCGATCATAGTGGAAAATTGAAAAATTATTCGCCACGAGCGGGATTTGAACCCACAACCTCTGGAATCCGTCCATCGCTCTCCCAATTGAGCTACCGTGGGTCCGCTAATGGCGACGAATCTTTCAATCTCTTCCACTATTGTATTTACACCTTAGGGAGGCTCGTAGCGACATCTACCGCGAAGTTATTACAACTTCTGAAACGGCACCAACGTCTCAAGTTACATTGAGAATTGTTAGTAACAATGCGCTACCCCATTTTTAACATTAAATGTTTATGAAGCAGAAACGTCCGCTAACGAAATTCCAAATTTCGATCATAGTGGAAAATTGAAAAATTAATTTAATTTTTCAATTTTCCACTATATTTAATGTTAATAATATAATATCCATTAGATACTGGTGAAAGAATTTCATTTCATTCACAATTCGGTCATAGGGTATATTTTGTTCATTCCTTATAATACGCGACCGGAGCTGGGCGGGCAGCTGGTGTATAGAACATATACTATTATATACTGTTAGGAGCGTGGGGTAAAAACACCTTTAACACGACATTAGATTTATTCTGTGATTTGCACAGGACAAAGTCCACTGAGTCGACACGTACTAACACTGACTCAAGTAACCCACACAAGTGACTGAGTCCGCGCCTACTTAGTACTAGGGCTCGCGATCGTGTCCGGGTTTCGTGATGCGTGTCGGGTACCCGTGCGCGTGTAACCCGCCCGCGGGTTTAAGCGACCGGTCCGAACGGATCCGTTTAATTAGCGCACGGGTACCCGTGTACACGTGTACACGGGTACCCGCGTCCTATTTACACGCGGGTAGTACTACCCGTCCTTGAGGTGTGGTGTGAAGCTAGGAACTATCCCGTTGTTCTAAGAATGTCCAAACAAGTACTAAATGAGTGTTCGTAGCTGTGCAATAATAACATCTTTTTTTGTGAATAATAATAGCATATTAATAAACGTAACAAAATACATGTATAACAAAGTACGTAAAGTTTGCCTTCTCAAATGCAGATATTGAAAAAGTATGTACGAATCCATGCTAATGTTATAAATGTGAAAGTAGGTCTGTCTGCCTGTGTCTTTCTATTACCCCTTCACGCTTAAACAGCTGAATTGATTTAGATCAAATTTGGTATAGAGATTTGAGTCTGGGGGAGGGACATAAAATCAATCAAAATCAATTATTTATTCTGCAAATAGGCCACAAGGACACTTTTACATGTCAAACGGTAATTTACAATAAAAAATAATAGTCTTACACAATAATAATTTAAAAGCTGCAGAGGACAGATATAAACGATCAACAAACTAAATGTCTCAGAGTCAATGAAAACAAAACAAAATATGACCATTACATTCGATAAGTATAAGGTCTGTGCATTAACAGGAAGTTAATTATATTAACTAAGTTAGTACAGACACAGCTAACACTTCACTGTTGCTTTGCACTAGACTACTTCACTTTCACGACTTGTTTCCACTGTTCTGCGTCTTCCGCGAACGTGGTCCCGTTAATATACCCCTTTCCGAAAATTCTAGACCTTAATTTCGATCTTCATTTCATTGTTAACTTCATTACTCGTTCGTTATATGTAGCATGGGCTTTGATGCACGAAACCCTACCTCACAAGATGGCAGATCAGAAATGCAATATAGTGATAGATACTACTTAGGAACGCTGGATTTTAGTTGGTCGCCATAGCATATCATGGAAGAACTATTTTTTTTTCGTCGTCGTATTGCTATTTTGATCGAAAATTACATCATAAGGTGGCAGATCGTGCTTCGTCCACGTCTCTCGAGTATTCCAAGCCCATACATTTGTCAATGCGTAAGCATCGAATGTTCTATTCGCTTACTTTTTTTTAGAACAATCCATGGTACTCAGCGTCTTGAAAATGACTGATTTATTTAAAATATACTCCTTAAAAAAAGTTAATGTCGGTCGCTGGTCTCGAACATCAGTACAGCTGGTCAGTACATCGGCTTTAAAGCCGCAGCCTGTTCCACTGGTCTATCTGTGTTTTGTGATAACAAGGCGAATTTTTAAATACTTTGACAGCGTGTCCCTATGGCAACAAAATTGTTATTGACCCCGCCGTCAGCGTCGTAGCAATACTAAAGAAGTTTTCATGGCTTATTGAATTGAAACGTGGTGCGTTAATCGATTCAATAAACTGAGCACTATTTTTATTCCGTTATTTTGTGAGAGATGTTATTTTGTTCGTCAAAATAATGCTGCGTTTGAGTGACAGGAGAAATGATGGAAGGGAAGAATCTAATAAAAGTTAAATGACCGCGAAACGACCAGATAAGCCAGACGCCTTGTAACAGCGGTACGAAAGAACTGTTACGTTATATTTTCTTAGTTTTATTAGGAAGTTTTATATGACTCGAAGTTGCGATAAAGTAAAAACTATTCAAGACAACATGTCACCCTATAATACCAAGAAGTAAACAGTCTTTGGCGGTGTCGATAGGTACATTAAGGCTAGGTTGAACACAAAAGATCGGAATGAATCGAAGGGTTCGATGATGGGGGATATCGACGAAGATGGTCGGTCCCCAGTCGTTACGGGGTACAATAACGCTATATCTACGAAGTGATCCTTACAATTCCGTACAAGATAATATATTTCGTCTGCAATTTCGGGATACCAAATCAATGACTACTGGTACAGTACAATCTGCATTTGAAGTATTAACATGCTGCTTTGTTTCAGTCTCATAATTATGATCATGTTTGTGATTATTTGCTATTGTTAATTTCAGATAAGATTACACGCTAGAATGAGGCAGGGGTTATAAACAATATCTGCGAAATTTTTATCAGCATTTAAAACGATGTGAAAATGAATTTTGGAATAAATAGGGAACGCTAATGGGTGACATATTAGAATACTAGGATAGGTAATCTTACATTGAAATGAAGAGTATAATAAGATTATGACGGCGGCTAGTTCCTAGTCAAAAATATGATAATCCAAAGAAGGGCCAAGTGGAAAAAAGTAGTTTATACCTTTGGTAAAGTGGCATGATTAATGAAGTTTCACCTTCAACCATACTTATCATTTTTTAAACTGTGTTAATCAATAATGTAAACCAATATTCGGATCTTCTCGTCTTTCCAAACATTCATACTTACTTCAGTTTATTCATACAATTTATAAATCATACAGCGGAGCCACAGCGGAATTAAAACGTTTCCTTGCAGATAGTTGTTTAGATAACTCAGCTTCTTTGGTTATTTTATGAGGCGACTTTCAATTGCAAATTATTAAAAGAAAAGTAACGAGAATAATTTAGTAAATTAATACAATTACATACAATTTCGTTTGTCGCGTATATTTATGTCATGTAAAGTATATAGGTTAGTGCTTTTACGACTTCTGTAGCCTAGTTGGTAGTGACCCTGCCTACGAAGCCGGAGGTCCCGGATTCGAACCCCGTTAAGGGCATTTATTTGTGTGAGCACGAGTATTTGTATCTGGGTCATGGATGTTTTCTATGTATTTAAGTATTTAATTATATATTTAAGTATGTATATCAAATTTCGATCATAGTGGAAAATTGAAAAATTATTCGCCACGAGCGGGATTTGAACCCACAACCTCTGGAATCCGTCCATCGCTTTCCCAATTGAGCTACCGTGGGTCCGCTAATGGCGACGAATCTTTCAATCTCTTCCACTATTGTATTTACACCTTAGGGAGGCTCGTAGCGACATCTCCCGCGAAGTTATTACAACTTCTGAAACGGCACCAACGTCTCAAGTTACATTGAGAATTGTTAGTAACAATGCGCTACCCCATTTTTAACATTAAATATTTATGAAGCAGAAACGTCCGCTAACGAAATTCCAAATTTCGATCATAGTGGAAAATTGAAAAACCCGCGGGCGGGTTACACGCGCACGGGTACCCGACACGCATCACGAAACCCGGACACGATCGCGAGCCCTAGTACTAAGTAGGCGCGGACTCAGTCACTTGTGTGGGTTACTTGAGTCAGTGTTAGTACGTGTCGACTCAGTGGACTTTGTCCTGTGCAAATCACAGAATAAATCTAATGTCGTGTTAAAGGTGTTTTTACCCCACGCTCCTAACAGTATATAATAGTATATGTTCTATACACCAGCTGCCCGCCCAGCTCCGGTCGCGTATTATAAGGAATGAACAAAATATACCCTATGACCGAATTGTGAATGAAATGAAATTCTTTCACCAGTATCTAATGGATATTATATTATTAACATTAAATATAGTGGAAAATTGAAAAATTAAATTAATTTTTCAATTTTCCACTATGATCGAAATTTGGAATTTCGTTAGCGGACGTTTCTGCTTCATAAACATTTAATGTTAAAAATGCGGTAGCGCATTGTTACTAACAATTCTCAATGTAACTTGAGACGTTGGTGCCGTTTCAGAAGTTGTAATAACTTCGCGGGAGATGTTGCTACGAGCCTCCCTAAGGTGTAAATACAATAGTTGTTCGAGACAAGTCTGAACATAGCTTTATGTTTATATAAAGCATAGATAAATATTTGTTGCTTGCAACACTTTAGATTTAAAACCTAGATAAATATTGTCTATGATTTTTTCCCGTTACATTTTGTCCTGTCGTGCTATGGCGATATTCTAAATTAGCTCAATAAAGTTAATTTTTCACATATCTTTCGTATTTGTTTTTAACATGCGAAAGCTTGGTCCTTCGAAAGTAAATAACAAGTAGAATCAGTGCTTTTCAGGGTTTTGCTTGCTGGCTGGGCTGTCGTAACTTGCTATATCTTGTTGCGCGCCCGCCGCAACCTCACCTAACCTATAGTTTGGTTGAGTATCATCGTCGTGATTTCGGTGTGATTGAGCCCGAAATAAGTTTACGCCGAGCTACGAGTTCCAGGAAAAGTTCCAGTTTCTGGGAACAAAGGAAATGTTTTGCAAGTACCGACAGATTATTTTGAGCGGTACTGCGAAAACGGCTTGACAAGTTGTCAAGTTACGTTCGTTCAGAAATCAAGGTTGGTGTTCCTACTCACGGCGTGTGTGACCGCCTTATCGGATTTGGCGCCGAGTTTGACGTTTTCTGCAGTTGTCACCTGTCATCATATCTGTGGTTTGTGGTGCAGTTATTGTGTTTACGACCGGCATATTACGTTGTTTAAGGAATTTTACTATTAAATACTGAGCAAAAGTGGTGTGCGTTATCGGTTGTTTTGTACCTCAAGCGTTATGTCTGAAAACACGAAGAAACTGCGCAATAAGCGCGGCCAAGTGAAGGCAACGGTAACTCGCATCGAGGGCTTTGTAAGTGACCCTATAAGCTTCACTTCTGCAACCGTGGACACTTTAGAGGCGCGCAAGGAGAAGCTAATCTCCTCCCTCAAAGAATATGAGGGAATTCAGCTGGACATATTGAACGGAGATGATTCTGACAATGAGGATGTCGGAGCATTTGAAGATAGATTTTTCAACACGCTTGCCAAGCTGAATGAGGGTATAAGGACCTTAAAGGGAAGTGAGGCTGCCCAGGCCAATAATATATCCACATCCAAGTTACCTTGTGTGGAAATGCCTACTTACAGTGGTAAGGACTTTACACTATTTAAGCCGTTTTATGACATGTTCATTGCGGTTATTGATAATAACAAGACATTGTCAAATGTGCAAAAATTGTTTTACTTACGGAAATACTTATCCGATGAAGCATTGTCAATAATCGTGAACCTGCCCTTAGTTAATGCCTCATACCCTGAGGCCTTACAACTGTTAACAAAACGATACGATAATAGGTCTAGACTTATAATGACTCATATTAATGTTCTCTTAGACATTCCATGCATGAATAAGGGTACTGCGGCCTCTATAAGGTCTTTTGTTTCGCAGGTGCAGCAGCAGTTGCATGCACTTAAAAACTTAAATGAGCCAGTTGATAAGTGGGACATGCTGGTTATTTCAATTTTATCTAGAAAGCTAGATCTATACACTAGCAGGGCCTTCCATTTGGAGAGGGACCCACAATGTCTGCCAACAATGTCAGAGTTTATAACATTTCTAGAAAGGCGTGCCATGGCGCTGGAAGATAGTTTGCCTCATAAGGGTACCCCAATGGATAATTATGGGGGCCCTCTGAAATATAAGTCTGACCCTAAGGTAGCAAATGTAGTATTAGCATCCTCGCCTGTATGTAAATTTTGCACAAAGTCTGATCATGCTATATATAACTGTATAAAATTTCAGGAAGCCTCGGTCGAGGCTCGCCTAGCCTTTGTACAGGAGCAGAAGATGTGTGCGGTCTGTATTAATGCACATGCACAAAAACCCTGTAAGTACAAATTTAAGTGTAAATTATGTAGGGGTCCGCACAACACACTTCTTCATACAGAGGATTCCGTCACTGTCAAGCAGCCAGTAGTTGCTTCAACTGCTTTGTCATGTTTCAATGACACAACCTATAAGGTGCTGCTGCCTACTGTTAAGGTAAAAATTCTTGATAGGTATGGCCGCTATGTATATTGTCGGGCTTTATGTGACAGTGGTTCGAGTGCCTCCTTTGCCACAAATTCTCTTGTAGAAAGGCTAGGCTTTTCAACCGTGGCCCAAACTCAAAACATTATTGGAATCACAAATAAGGCTACTCAAATAAATAAGTCTGTGACTATACCTATTGAATCTTGTCTATACCAAGATGTTAACTTTAAAGTAGATTGTCATGTTGTAGAAACAATAACTACACATCTGCCCCAGCAGTATTTTGAATGTTCAAAGCTGAACATTCCAAGTCATATAAGGCTGTCTGATGATAATTTCAATGTGCCTTCAGACATTTCAATGCTTTTGGGAGCTGACGTTTATTTTAATGCATTGCTCAATGATTGCATCAGACTTCCTGATGGACCGGTCTTGCAAAGCACATTATTTGGCTATGTTGTTGCAGGAAAGGTTAGCCAACCTGCTAGTGTATCAAAAACTGCTCTAGTATCCAATTTTGCGATATCTGACCATGTAAAATTAGATGATGTTATGAATCAATTCTGGTTAGCTGAGAAGGTTCCAGATACGAAACAAAAGGCTTCAGATGAGTTTAATACAGCTGAAAAAATCTTTCAGGATTCTGTGTGCCTGAAAAATAATAGATTTCAAGTTGACATGCCATTAAAACGTCCATTAAAGGATTTGGGTCTTGGGGACTCCTTCTCAGCTGCCTTGCAAAGGTTTTTTTCTCTGGAAAGAAAATTTAAGAAAAATGTAGAGTTGCTAGAGCAGTATAAAAAATTTATTGATGAATATGTAGAGATGGGGCATGCTAGAGAGATTGATATCAAGTCTTATGATCTGTTTAAGGGACCAGTAAGCTTTTTAGCACATCACCCGGTTTACAACGAGGCAAGTAAAACCACAAGGCTCCGCGTGGTGATGGATGGTGGTATGAAATCCAAAAATAAGCTTTCTGTCAATGATGTCATGCTGAACGGTCCTGTTGTGCAGGGTGAGCTTTTTGATATTCTTATTACATTTCGGACTTATGTATTCACTTTGATATGTGATATTCAAAAGATGTTCCGATGTATTTTAATTAACCCTGACCATAGATGTCTTCAAAATATTCTCTGGCGGGATAATCCAATGCAGCCCATCCGCTGCCTGCAGCTTCAGACCATTACGTATGGCCTTAAGCCCAGTAGCTATCTTGCTACAAGATGTTTGATAGAGCTAGTAAATTTATATGGCGATGATTATCCATTAGCTTCCCAGGCTATTAAGAATAACACATATGTCGATGACATTATAGCTGGAGCTGATAATGTGGATGACCTTCACCGGCTTAAAAATGAGTTGATAGAATTGCTTCAATTAGGCAGTTTTAACTTGCATAAATGGTGCTCTAATTACACACCTGTCTTGGAAAATTTGCCAGAAAATGTAAAATATTTTGAGCAAGTAAATCTTGATTCAAGCAATATTATCAAAACTTTAGGTCTGAAGTACGATATTACTACAGATGATATGACATTTGAAAGTCCTCTCTATAATGAGGACAGTGTCCATACAAAGCGAACTGTGCTCTCATTTATTGGGAAATGTTTTGATCCCTTAGGCTTAATAGCACCAATCATAGTATCAGCTAAGATTTTTATGCAAGGGCTTTGGAAAAGCACCCATTTAGGTTGGGACACAGTATTGCCCAGTGATCAACTAGATACATGGAAACGGTTCCTGTCTAATTTAAAATTGATGGGTAGAGTTATTATACCTAGGCTAGTGTACCACCGGGTTTGTCAGTCAGTAGAGTTAATCGGGTACGCCGATGCGTCATTCAAGGCCTTCGGCTGCAGTATTTATGTAAGAGCATTTAGGTCTGATGGAAATGTAGAGACAAGGTTGCTTTGCGCAAAGTCTAAGGTAGCGCCATTATCAAAGTGCCTAACAATACCGTCTCTGGAGCTTAACAGTGCTCTACTATTGGCGCAACTTGTGTCTAGGGTTAGTGAGAAGCTTAAGCAGAGATTTGCTCACACCACCTTTTTATACAGTGATTCCCAGATAGTTTTATGCTGGATTAAGTCTGAAAAGACAAAGGTCAATGCTTATGTTAACAACAGAGTAAAGACAATTCTTGAACTCACAAATCGTGACCAGTGGTCATATGTGAGGTCTTGTGACAACCCCGCGGACCTGGTTTCTCGGGGTGTAGAGCCCCAGAGCTTGCAAAATAAAAAGTTATGGTGGTGTGGCCCTGATTATTTGTGTGACAGTAGTTACCAACATCCCAAATTTGATCACACGAGCCTCAGTAATTCGTTATTAGATGAATTTTATGATAATGACGAAAATGCCGCTTGCAATTTTAATCTATCAGACCAGTCATTACAAGCGATTCTCTTTGAAAAATATTCAAGTCTCAATAGACTTCAAAACATCGTGGCGTATATTTACAGGTTTTATAATAACGCTTCAAAATTAGGTAGTCGTTTCGATACTACTGTTTTAACTCCAAAGGAGTTACACGACGCGCTGTTTGTCATAATTAGATATGTACAAAGGCAACATTTTAGTAAGGAAATAGAGATGCTGCTCTCAGGTAAAGTTATAAAGTCGGGGATATCGGCTTTACACCCTTTCGTGGATGATTTAGGTATCCTCCGCGTGGGCGGCAGGCTGCAAAATGCAGATATTTCGCAAGATAGAAAACACCCTCCTATTCTTCCAAAAAAGTCATATATTACGGCGTTACTGATAGAGAGAGAGCATTTGCGTCTCTTACATTTAGGTGCCAGAGCAGTATTGAGCTCCTTGGCTCAAAAATTCTGGATAATCAATGGAATTCGAGAGGTGAAGAAGGTAGTGAATAAATGTGTTACCTGTTCACGTTTAAAGGCTGAAGCTGCTAAGCAGTTGATGGGTTCATTGCCTGCTGAAAGAATAACTGCCAGTAGGGCCTTTCAGTATGTCGGAATTGATTTCTGTGGTCATTTTAAGACAAAGGTTGCTAGAGTGAGGAAGCCTCTGATTACAAAATGCTATATTGCACTTTTCGTTTGTTTTGCAACAAAAGCTATACATGTAGAGTTGGTGTCAAACCTTACAACTGAAAGCTTTCTAGCGAGCCTCGATCGTTTCATATCCAGGCGTGGCATGCCCACTGCAATTTATTGCGACAATGCTAAAACATTTAAGGGAGCTGCAAATCAGCTCAAAGAGTTGTACGATTTACAATGTTCCAAGGAACATAGAGATTCTGTGTATAGATATAGTACTAAGAAATATATATCATTTAAGTTTATACCTAGCTATGCCCCCCAATTTGGAGGTTTATGGGAGGCTGGGGTCAAGAGCGTCAAATACCACTTGAAAAGAGTAGTTGGCAACCACTGCTTGACATTTGAAGAGCTATACACTGTGGTGGTCCAAATTGAGGGTGTTTTGAACTCTAGGCCTTTGCTTTCTCTTGATCCCAACGAGGGCAAGTATTTGTCACCAGGCCATTTCCTTGTTGGAACGGCTATATGTAGTTATCCCGATATTGATCTGACAGATGTCCCAGTAACTCGGTTAAGGAAATTTTGGAATGTAGTAACTAAATTAAAACAGGATTTCTGGACGTCGTGGTCCAAAGACTATCTATGTCAGCTACAAAGTCGTCCCAAGTGGAAACATGGCTCACCTAATATAAATGTAGGTGACTTAGTTCTTGTAAAGAATTTAAACACTGCCCCATTGTGTTGGCCCATGGCCCGTATAATTAAGATATTTCCTGGTAAGGATGGTAGAGTAAGAGTGGCCGAGGTGAAAATTGGCGATAAGTTGTATGTCAGACCGGTAACCAAACTGTGTCCTTTACCTCTTGACTAAGAGGTTGTTTGTTTAGCATAAGTTTTTTAGTTTTCACCTTAAGTAAAATACACCCATCTCGCCCGGCCCAACTATGTTCGAGACAAGTCTGAACATAGCTTTATGTTTATATAAAGCATAGATAAATATTTGTTGCTTGCAACACTTTAGATTTAAAACCTAGATAAATATTGTCTATGATTTTTTCCCGTTACATTTTGTCCTGTCGTGCTATGGCGATATTCTAAATTAGCTCAATAAAGTTAATTTTTCACATATCTTTCGTATTTGTTTTTAACAATAGTGGAAGAGATTGAAAGATTCGTCGCCATTAGCGGACCCACGGTAGCTCAATTGGGAGAGCGATGGACGGATTCCAGAGGTTGTGGGTTCAAATTCCGCTCGTGGCGAATAATTTTTCAATTTTCCACTATGATCGAAATTTGATATACATACTTAAATATATAATTAAATACTTAAATACATAGAAAACATCCATGACCCAGATACAAATACTCGTGCTCACACAAATAAATGCCCTTAACGGGGTTCGAATCCGGGACCTCCGGCTTCGTAGGCAGGGTCACTACCAACTAGGCTACAGAAGTCGTAAAAGCACTAACCTATATACTTTACATGACATAAATATACGCGACAAACGAAATTGTATGTAATTGTATTAATTTACTAAATTATTCTCGTTACTTTTCTTTTAATAATTTGCAATTGAAAGTCGCCTCATAAAATAACCAAAGAAGCTGAGTTATCTAAACAACTATCTGCAAGGAAACGTTTTAATTCCGCTGTGGCTCCGCTGTATGATTTATAAATTGTATGAATAAACTGAAGTAAGTATGAATGTTTGGAAAGACGAGAAGATCCGAATATTGGTTTACATTATTGATTAACACAGTTTAAAAAATGATAAGTATGGTTGAAGGTGAAACTTCATTAATCATGCCACTTTACCAAAGGTATAAACTACTTTTTTCCACTTGGCCCTTCTTTGGATTATCATATTTTTGACTAGGAACTAGCCGCCGTCATAATCTTATTATACTCTTCATTTCAATGTAAGATTACCTATCCTAGTATTCTAATGTCACCCATTAGCGTTCCCTATTTATTCCAAAATTCATTTTCACATCGTTTTAAATGCTGATAAAAATTTCGCAGATATTGTTTATAACCCCTGCCTCATTCTAGCGTGTAATCTTATCTGAAATTAACAATAGCAAATAATCACAAACATGATCATAATTATGAGACTGAAACAAAGCAGCATGTTAATACTTCAAATGCAGATTGTACTGTACCAGTAGTCATTGATTTGGTATCCCGAAATTGCAGACGAAATATATTATCTTGTACGGAATTGTAAGGATCACTTCGTAGATATAGCGTTATTGTACCCCGTAACGACTGGGGACCGACCATCTTCGTCGATATCCCCCATCATCGAACCCTTCGATTCATTCCGATCTTTTGTGTTCAACCCAGCCTTAATGTACCTATCGACACCGCCAAAGACTGTTTACTTCTTGGTATTATAGGGTGACATGTTGTCTTGAATAGTTTTTACTTTATCGCAACTTCGAGTCATATAAAACTTCCTAATAAAACTAAGAAAATATAACGTAACAGTTCTTTCGTACCGCTGTTACAAGGCGTCTGGCTTATCTGGTCGTTTCGCGGTCATTTAACTTTTATTAGATTCTTCCCTTCCATCATTTCTCCTGTCACTCAAACGCAGCATTATTTTGACGAACAAAATAACATCTCTCACAAAATAACGGAATAAAAATAGTGCTCAGTTTATTGAATCGATTAACGCACCACGTTTCAATTCAATAAGCCATGAAAACTTCTTTAGTATTGCTACGACGCTGACGGCGGGGTCAATAACAATTTTGTTGCCATAGGGACACGCTGTCAAAGTATTTAAAAATTCGCCTTGTTATCACAAAACACAGATAGACCAGTGGAACAGGCTGCGGCTTTAAAGCCGATGTACTGACCAGCTGTACTGATGTTCGAGACCAGCGACCGACATTAACTTTTTTTAAGGAGTATATTTTAAATAAATCAGTCATTTTCAAGACGCTGAGTACCATGGATTGTTCTAAAAAAAAGTAAGCGAATAGAACATTCGATGCTTACGCATTGACAAATGTATGGGCTTGGAATACTCGAGAGACGTGGACGAAGCACGATCTGCCACCTTATGATGTAATTTTCGATCAAAATAGCAATACGACGACGAAAAAAAAATAGTTCTTCCATGATATGCTATGGCGACCAACTAAAATCCAGCGTTCCTAAGTAGTATCTATCACTATATTGCATTTCTGATCTGCCATCTTGTGAGGTAGGGTTTCGTGCATCAAAGCCCATGCTACATATAACGAACGAGTAATGAAGTTAACAATGAAATGAAGATCGAAATTAAGGTCTAGAATTTTCGGAAAGGGGTATATTAACGGGACCACGTTCGCGGAAGACGCAGAACAGTGGAAACAAGTCGTGAAAGTGAAGTAGTCTAGTGCAAAGCAACAGTGAAGTGTTAGCTGTGTCTGTACTAACTTAGTTAATATAATTAACTTCCTGTTAATGCACAGACCTTATACTTATCGAATGTAATGGTCATATTTTGTTTTGTTTTCATTGACTCTGAGACATTTAGTTTGTTGATCGTTTATATCTGTCCTCTGCAGCTTTTAAATTATTATTGTGTAAGATTATTATTTTTTATTGTAAATTACCGTTTGACATGTAAAAGTGTCCTTGTGGCCTATTTGCAGAATAAATAATTGATTTTGATTGATTTTATGTCCCTCCCCCAGACTCAAATCTCTATACCAAATTTGATCTAAATCAATTCAGCTGTTTAAGCGTGAAGGGGTAACAGAAAGACACAGGCAGACAGACCTACTTTCACATTTATAACATTAGCATGGATTCGTACTTACTTTTTCAATATCTGCATTTGAGAAGGCAAACTTTACGTACTTTGTTATACATGTATTTTGTTACGTTTATTAATATGCTATTATTATTCACAAAAAAAGATGTTATTATTGCACAGCTACGAACACTCATTTAGTACTTGTTTGGACATTCTTAGAACAACGGGATAGTTCCTAGCTTCACACCACACCTCAAGGACGGGTAGTACTACCCGCGTGTAAATAGGACGCGGGTACCCGTGTACACGTGTACACGGGTACCCGTGCGCTAATTAAACGGATCCGTTCGGACCGGTCGCTTAAACCCGCGGGCGGGTTACACGCGCAAGGGTACCCGACACGCATCACGAAACCCGGACACGATCGCGAGCCCTAGTACTAAGTAGGCGCGGACTCAGTCACTTGTGTGGGTTACTTGAGTCAGTGTTAGTACGTGTCGACTCAGTGGACTTTGTCCTGTGCAAATCACAGAATAAATCTAATGTCGTGTTAAAGGTGTTTTTACCCCACGCTCCTAACAGTATATAATAGTATATGTTCTATACACCAGCTGCCCGCCCAGCTCCGGTCGCGTATTATAAGGAATGAACAAAATATACCCTATGACCGAATTGTGAATGAAATGAAATTCTTTCACCAGTATCTAATGGATATTCGGAATCGAAGGGCCATTAGATACCTACTGGTGAAATATTTTTTAAACCAGATCAGTAGTTCCGGAGATTACGCCCTACACGCAAACCTAATAAAATCCCAAAAATATCTACGAATATACCTCTTATTAATATTAGAACAACTATCATATAATGATTATGATTGGTATGCTATATTATACAGTAAATAACTTTCATCCGCCTAGAATTCTCAGAGTGGTACTGAGAATTAAATTAAATGTACGTTTAAATTAATGAATAGAATGCACGTTACAATGGGTCTTGCTGAATTATTTTAGTCGGCAACGGTAGCTTGTGGCGGTAGTATCGAAGCACGGATTTATTCTCCAAGCGGAGCGGGTGTAAGCTGCTACTGCACTTGATTTACGTTCCAAGATTTAGCACCTCCATTTGTATTGAAACGTTACAATCTTTGTTACTAACTCGAAATCTACAGCGAAACGTTCGGGACTATAGTTAACAACAAGTGATTGCTGGTATTTCGTACTTTATGTTATTGAGCATAAGGATAAATTTATGGTTGAACCTGTTGTTGCTGTGTGTGCCTGAAGTTTCCTGAAGCTATTGGAAGGAAATGGATATCGTTGCAGCTCAGACTAACACCTGCTTTGAAGGGTGCTCTGCCGCGCCCGTCTCACGGTGTCCATTCGGTCGTCCTGTTGTCATTTAGACGTATAATGCGTCAAGCCCATTGCCACTTATTTTGGTGAATGTCTTCGTGTATATCTATCTATAACGCCAGGTTTATTTCTGATGTATGAACATTAATTTTTATCTTTTAATCTCATGTTGAGTATACTTCTTTCCACAGAGTGTTCACAGATTTTTAATATGGTTTTCTTTTTTTCAGTTAGTGTCCATGTCTATGAGCCATGTTGTGTAAGTAGTGTTAAATACAATCTATTCGATGTAAATAAGAATAATTACTTAGTTACGTTAGTTAATAAGGACGACAACTTTTTTACCACTAACAACAAGGAAGCTTCAGAGCTGACATTTCACTCCACGCTGAGATAATTAAAGAGGTGTCTCATTCAAACGTACTCAAACCCTAGTGTCGCGTTGCTTCAGCTTTAAAAGCAGTAAATTGTGAAATAGACCTGTGACTCGGCTATTCTATTATTTAAAGGACATGCTGCCAGCAAATTCGAAATCTGGCGTGATTCCAAATTGAATTAAACGTGAGAGCGTGGCCAGTCAGTGGCACTGAACTTTGATCACACGGCAGTGCGTCGTCTTTACAATTTACTGTACAATAAGGTAATGTTTTGATTGTTTCAACCATTCAACGGATATGTGGGCTACCCTTTATACCAATTTTGAATCTATTGAAAATAACGTTAAAATTAAGCAATTAAAATGTATTTTCTTGCGCTTGTAAAATAAATCTATTTTTTCTTTATTAAGTTTCGTGGTAAAGTAGAAAATAAATTTTATATGGAAATCTACTATAGGTACCTAGGAGGTGACTACATTAAAATTGTCTTTTTAGAAATGACTAAGTAGCTTCTGCTCGCGACTCCGTCCACGTGGAACTCGTTTAAATCGTAGCTCCATACAAAATTTCACCCCTTTGGCACAGTCTTTGGGGTATGTTGATGTTGATGTTGTGCAGGGATGCCTGGCCGGAAACAGGCGGGCAGTCGATCGCTCGTCGCGTTCATTCAGCCCCATTCTCTAAGGTTGGAGCTTAGGGTTACTGTCCCGGCAGCGTTCCCGCATCACAATCTTCCATTCTTCTTGTGTTCCGGCAGAACAGAAGGATATCTTTAAGGTTGACATCCCGCAGTTCCCACTCCTCTAACACGTCTCTACCGAATGCTCTGAACCGCAGTGCCGCGTACATTACGCATTCCGCTAGTACATGCTTGCTAGATTCTTCCTCCCCACAGTGTGGGCAGGAAGCGTTATTACTAATCCCTATTATCTTTAGATGTCTATTTAGAGTGTTATGACCGGTTATGATACCAATCAACATTCTCAGATTTCAGCAGATACCTGGTTCTTTTATGATCCATACCTCCTGTCATCATCTTTGTCTGTCTGCATACAGATGCTTTCCTCCATTGTCTTTCCCTTTTCGCAATTAAAATATTAGTATGGATAAAATGTGTGGTCCCACGACTTTGCCCCATATTGGGAAAGTACCTAAATATTGTAGGTTGGAAATTCACTAAAACAAAGACTTCATTTTGGTTTAAAAAAATGTATATTAATGTATATATAGTAATTTATTTTACTGGCAAGGAGTAGGTACTCTTTGTCAGCACACGTTAGAAGTCATCGAATGTCACATATATACGTAAACAAACGGCAAGGAAGACTAAATACTTCGCGATTGTGAAATAAAATACAATAAATACGCCGAAAATAAAATAATAAGCTTATTTTGAATATTTACAGCAGATTGTCTAGTATTTCTATACACAATGTCTTTAAATTGTTTGTTGACATGACCGGTACTGACATTATACAGTGCAGTTGTAGGTATTGATTGAACTGGTTTGTTTGGTTGGATGTAACTAGTAATTTCTTTCCTTATTAAAATATAGTAAATTTAAGAATTGAAGACGACTATAGGAAAAAGGTCCTTTAGTCGAATCACAGACAAAAAGTTTTATAATTAAGATTGGCGGTCTTGAAAGCGACTCATCAGAGTCGAAGTCTTCGGAGTCACAATCTCAAAAATACGTACTTTTCGAAACATCCATCCGTTTGTCTGTCTGTCCGTCCGTCACCAGGCTGTATCTCATGAACCGCGATAGTTAGACAGTTAAAATTTTCAAAGATGATGTATTGCCGCTTTAACAACATATACTAAAAAACAGAATAAAATAAATATTTAAGAGAGCTCCCATACAAAATACGGAACGCTTCGTGCGCTCGTCTGACTCGCACCTGGCCGGGTTTTTTTACATTAAGCCGGTATGATTCATGGTCCAGACAGTCGATTATTGAAAATTCTTTGGAAATAGTTCGTATTGTTTCTGCATTAAAAAGGAAGTCTTCTTTCAGAATTTTTTCTCTTCCACAGTATTTAGGGTACTTATCCTCCATGTGGCAAAATCGTGGGACGCCTTGTAGGTATAGTGTTTGGTATAGTTTGTCCGGCGGGCCAAGAGCTAAAAGCCATAAAGATAAGCTAATTACTTATATATTGTAAAAAGAGCTTAAGTGATCTCTTACATGTACAAAAAGCAAACTTAACTCTTTGTGCTAAGGTTCATTATACAATGGCATCAATAAAAGTGCAAATTCAATAACAAATATTGGGAAGGTAGGGTTGTAATGCAACAAACGGGAATTCGCCAACTAATTAGTATGCTGTTGCAACTGATTCAGTGACTACGTGTGTATGCTATTTACCTGTATTGATAACAATATGTTTCATAAATAAGTCGAATAATTTATGACGGTTATCGACAAAACATTGTTGTTGCAATTGATGGCCTCCTGAAAAAAATCAATGAAGAAACTGAAGATAATTTTCCTTACGGTAGAACGACATTGTGTGAATACCTAAAACATCGTGGTTTCACCTACAAAACACTTGACAAACGCCAGAAAACTCTGGACTCAAACAAAGAATACGACGAAACAATACACATCCACAGCTGAATTCGGGAGTGGTCGAATTGATTCGTGAGGAGGCCATGAAAATTGCAGACAGTATTTGAACCGCATGTTTTGAACATGTTGAGGGCATCGAGGACACGTTTTTACACACAGGGCAGCAACGCTTCATTATTAACGTGACAGAAAGTTCAGATAGCGAATAATTGCAGGAAGATTGTAAATTTTTTTTTACAAATAAATATATGTCTGTTGTTGTTTTATTGTTTGAGATTATAATTGTAATTGTTGTGTAACAAATCATTTCAATCTAGTAATATATCATTAAACTATTATGCTGTATTATTTTACTCCCTTGTAACAATTTTGACAACCCTACGCCTAAGTGAAGGCATTCATTGTTTAAGAGTCATAAAAAGCATTTCAAGCTGTAATATTTGGGGTATTAGGTCGAAATGAACTTTTTCGTATGTAGACTTATCACCTTTTGAAATAAAATATGGTATTGTTAGAAGTTTTATGGCTATTAGCTCTTAGGCCGCCGGACAGATTATATAGCTTCTTATAACTTATGGATGGTTATATTTTATTGTGTACTCGCAGCCGTAATTCAAAAATGCGTTTCAAAACGCCCAAGGTTCACGCCAACAATGCGGAATATTTCCAACATTTTAATTCAAAATCAAGGTGTCAGGTGTATCTCGAGTGGGGTGTGGGCCCAACCGTCCTAATTCTCGAATTACGGAACAATGAACGTCGCGATGTGTTCAGTAGCGTAATGAATGGTAAGTTATCGTGAAATTTCATACGGTAAAACACAGCTATGTTTCTTACTGAACATTTTGATAAAGATGAAAAATTGTTTCCTCCAGCTTTCGGGGCTTCTTTAGACGATTAATCTTTCCGCAAACCTATTGTTGATCTCAGCAGGAGCAACTTTTGTGTCCGAACTCCTACTGGGATCAAAAGGTTAGAACGGTGTTGAATGCTGTGATTTGGAAGAGGCTGTGATAACAAAATTTTACAAAAGTAATAGTGTAGTGTAGTACCTAAAGCGGTAATATTTAGGTAAAAAGCTGTAAAAATAAATATCACTTTTTGAACCGAATATGTACCTACACCTACTAAGACAACTCTGCCTCTCAAAACTCTGTGCTTACGTAGGTACTTAACATTAACAAACGGTTACATTGCATGAAATCCGTTTTTAAGCTCACATTAGATTAAAAGTGCAATATTTATGTATACTTACCACTCTTACTTCACCTCCGCTCCATTGCGTCCTGCAAAAGTCAAACAGCCACAATTATATATAGTAGGTATACGTGAGTAGGATTAATGTTTCAATTTACCCGACATGATGCACAATATTAGTAACATGAAACGGGTTCATTAACCGTTCCAGCTGCGCACGATATTTCACTGCTACAATTTCCGCCGTGACATTTTTGCTGCATATGAAATTTAAAAAACCCCAACCAGTTCTCACAAATTGGTCTCAGGCACCAAAAAATTGATAAAAATATTTTAAAGAATATTTTAGAATTATTTAACATGAATACGAGAGTGGATCAAAAAGTACCTGTGTTAGAAATGAAGACACAAAAGTTTGATTTTATTTTTCAACATAATCTCCTTCTAGGTCCTTACACTTTTCCCAGCGTTCCGGCTACTTCTTTAACCCCTCCAAAAAGTAGAATTTGTGAAACTCTTCAAAATACTTTTCTGTCGCAACTATAACCTCCTCGCTTGACCTGAATTTCTTTCCCTCGAGCCATGTTTCCATATGGGGGAACAGAAAAAAGTCACAGGGAGCCAGATCCGGTGAGTAAGGTGGGTGTGGTAGCAATTCGTAACGTAGTTGAGTTAATTTGGCAGTGACATTTTGGATGAGTGTGCTGGTGCGTTGTCATGATGGAACTAAACTTTCTTCTTTGTCAAATGGGGCCGTGTCTTCTTTTTTTTATCAATTCGGTCCAATAACTCACTATAGTACGGTCCTGCGATAGTTTTCCCGTTTTGTAAGAAATCTATAATGATTATTCCCTCACTATCCCAAGAAAATCGTGGCCATGACTTTTCCGGCCGATGGTACCGTTTTCACCTTCTTTGGGGCAGATTTGTTAGAAAAAATCCATTGTTTAGACTGCCGTTTGGTCTCAGGTGTATAATAATGGATCCAGGTTTCATCAACAGCAACGACACGACGGAAAAACTCCGGCGGATGTCGCTTAAACAAGCCCATAACTTCCTTCGACATTGACAACCGTAACCGCTTATTTTCATCCGTGAGCAATCGCGGCAACTACCGGGCGGACACTTTTTTCATATTTAATTTACCGTATTTTGTATTAATTGCTGTTCCGTACGACACCCCTACAGCCCCTGCTAATTCTCGCAGTTGATACGTCGATCGGTGACCATTGTGTTTTTACCTTTTGCACGACTTCTTCAGTAACCAGGGCGCCCGGCAGACCCTGGGCGGTCCTCGTCGAAAACAGATGTACGACCTCGTTTAAATTCATTAAACCAATATCTCACGGTTGTCATAGACGGCGAAAGACCTCCGTAGACAGCATCTAACATAACTTTTATTTGTTCGCATGGTTTTCCATCCAAAAATAAGAAGCGAATTACGGAACGATATTGCTCTTTCTCGACTTTGTACGAAAAACAAAACAAGTCTCATAAAATTTTCCGCCAGAAAAAAAGTGAACCATAGACAATTGACAGTTTTCATTTTTTTATTTGATAAGATCAATATTACAGGACGGTAATGTTATGCTAACTTTCCTAAGTAACGCCACTTGCTATCAAACACGGTTATTATTTGATCCACCCTCGTATAAATGAACTTTATATTTGAAAAATATATGATTCAGTTGTTTTGGGTGAGTTAGGAATTGTCATAAGTTGATATTTATTAAAAGTGATAATAATATGTTCCATTAGCAATTGTTTGCATGTATTTGCAAATCATAATTATGTAAATTAACTGCGCAATTAATTTTCCAAAATACAAACCTTCAATGGACTAGGTGTATGACGCCGTACTAAACAAAGTATGAAGAGCTGTCATTTACACTTACTGTTCAATTTACTTTGCTGTACATTGCTGGCAATTTAAATTTTGTTCGAAAATTTATGAAGTCGGAATTATAGTTAATTATCTGTTTTAAGGCCATGATTAAGTTAAAGAACTCCGTTAATTTACCCTATTTAAAAAAAAGCCCGCCTACCGGTAACGCACTGTATACAGGGTGTAATGGTTAAGTGAAGCCAGGCGATTACTCCGTAAATGTAAGAGATATTAGAAAATATCTAACGGATATCGAAAGTGCGTCACCTTATGAGTAAAATTACATTAATATATATTTTTAGTAAAATCAGAACAGAAATTCAAACATTAACTTCAAACCCTCCCATACATTTAGTACGACGTTCGTTGAAAGACTAGTTTGTACGGTCTATTTCACCGTTATCAAATGATTCATAAATTATTTTATTTTATTCCATATCAATCAATTATCATTTTCAAGTACTTAGACGTACTGATCTATTATTATCTGACGGTTTTAAATGAATACAAAAGTTAGGTATTTTCATTCCATTATTTTATAAAGCAACTCACACACGGTTTGAGTTGAGGAGTTTCACGCCGCTGTTCGTCGGTCCGTGTGTGTTATTGAAGTACATGAGAAAAAAAAGTTTGGTTTAAAGGACCATAAGCTAAACGTTTTTTCCAGGTCATAATTGTTTAAAAAAAAGAAAATCTCTTACGGCACCGACGTTTTACTTTGAGAGTGAGTCGTCGTTGGTACTTAACTGTATGGGAGCGTTTAAACTTAATATTTTTAATATTAATACTTTATTTCAAAAAAGTTATTAATGCCAGTTTACTCATAGGGTACCGCACTTTAAGAACGAAAGGACATTAAAGTAATACTAAACTCAAAAAACTTGTAAATATTGATATATTCAGTTGTAACGGGTGCTTCTCTGAAAAAAGCATTTACATAAATAGAATTAAGGATAAATTGTATACTGAATGAATAATTTAGTTTCTGATGTTCACAGATATGTTTTTCTCCCAATTTTATCAAACACCTGCTACTGCACACTTAAACTCTTATTTTATTTGTTTATTACCTACAAAATAGTTTATGTTTGCTATATTGTCATATTACACTTAATATAGTAGCCACGTATTTTTTAACTATTACTTTTCAGGAAACTATAGGTCTGTCTTTCTGTTCATTATCTTACTCAAGATTTATGTATGACTGTTTGTTTTCTTAATAAATAAAAAAATAAAAAATATAAGTTCGTGCTGGATTCGCGCACGAAGTAATTCGTAATTAAATTATTTTGTTAAAGCAGCCGTTGTACCTACTTTGTAGAACGAAGGAACTCGTAAATGAAACGTACCAAAATTTAAATAGCTACATGAAAGCCCTTCGTCTTTCTGTCCATTGCAGGCAAAACCGAACTAGTTGGTAATCGGATTTTGCATGAAAATCTACATAGGTTCTGGCCTTTAGTCAAACCGAGATTACCTACTGGACTTATATTAGATGTACGTAAACCATAATATGCCACACATAAACTTAAATGACTTTAGACTTTCCGTGTGCCAGGAAACCAATTTAGCTTTCGCTATAACCAAAGATTATCAGTAAACCAAGTTAGTGCAGATTCTGCGTGCCTATGCACATTTCAATGAGTTTCTCTTGATTAGCGCGCGCATGCTTGCCGTCCCGCTTCCGCGCATATTGCCGTCCTGCTTCCTCGCATAAAATGAGGAAATTTGGAAGACATATTTAAGTAGGGTCGCGGTAAAGTAGAAAATACTGCATAAGGCTCCCAACGTTGAATTATATTGCGATGAATTAAGATTGAAGGTACGTAATGAGCAAGTGTTCACTACTGAGACGTTTACATACATACATACATACATACATTCACGCCTTTATCCCTAAAAGGGGTAGGCAGAGCACATGAAACTTATGTTCCAGCGCCACGTTTAGCATAAATGTGGGTATAAAAGATCGACAAAATGTGATATTGCAGTGACAGGTTGCTAGCCCATCGCCCACAACACACTTCAACCCTGTTCCCTTAGTCGACTTTTACGACACCCACGGGAAGAAAGGGGGTGGTGAAATTCTAACCCGACACCACACGGGGGAGACGTTTACTTTGTTACAATTTCTTTGGAATTACAGTGAATCCCCTAAGCATCGTACAATTTGCCTATATTGTTTATGTGAATATGACTGAGATAACGTGTACCATTACACATTATCTCAGTCACGTTCAGTTCCTGTCTACTGCTTACTCCAGTATTGTTTTATTCTTTAACCTTCATTGGTGTCCACATGCACATCATAATCAATAAAGCTGCGTGTTCCAAGCGATATAACATGCTTACTTAGAGGAATTAAAGCGGAAAAGTGGAACGTTTGCGGAACACGAACAAAAAATCCCTTAAATGTAGGCAAGATTAATGTGCAACCCCTATATATTTGTGGACGGACATTTGAGAAAAATGGTATTTGAATATGTTTGTGGGCATGATTATGCATATTGATGGTGATTATGTTGACCGTGCTTCGAGAAATGAACATGTAAGAAAATAAAATGTGTTACAATTATTTTAAATAGCTTTCCTCGGGCCAATTACAAACTTAAGTTTCGTTTTACAATTTCATGTTTTGCGCACTTTTTGTGTGTGAAACTCGGTGACAGGCATTTTCAACAATTCGTGTACCTAATTAGTCTGAGTTGTTACACAAAAAATAACTCAGTACTTTTTGTCTTGATTCAGAAATTCATTTGCTTTGTTCAGAAAAAATAACAAGTGATTTGCACGGTGCCTTAAGTTAATCTCTAGTTGGTAATGAGTTTGAAAAAAAAACCTCAATTTAACTTAAAAATGCACCTTTAGCCGGGGAATCCATGAGTCTCGGGGTGTCTTTGATCACCACATGATGTGGTGAAATTGATCTCACGATTAAGCCTCAAGAATAAATTTTCTGGCAGTATTTGTTGTTAAGCTTCATAATAATTTAATGTATATGGTATTTTTTTTGTGAAAGATTATTAAAATGACCTTGAAAAACCCCTCACGTGTATAGTGGGTGCAAAAAAAATCTTTATTTTGAGATTTAGATCTAGTAGACTTTAAATAATCTTTATTAGACTTTGAAGTAACCTTTAAAGTCCATTAGATTATAAAAGTTTCTAAATTTTTGCGTACAATAAATCACTCAAAACGTTTTTTAATAAAGGTGATATTCTTGTAAGTAACCATTCTTAATTAAACTTTGATCACGTTGTTTTAATTTTAGCCCATAGATTTTTTATTTGGTAGGCAGAAAGAACAAAAATAAAAACCGAGTAAGTATATTATATTTTAATTTCATATTTTTTCGTGTATTACCGTCGTCAAAATATTGTGTCAAACCTTCTTGCGTTAGCCTGTTTCCTGCGTTACTGCTTATACTAGGGAGGGCCCGAGGAGGGGGGGGGGGGGGGGGGGGGGGTTGATTAGGCTAGGCTTAAATTTATTGTTATCATTTTATTGCATTATAGCCTGTTTACTCTTGTATTGAAGACACCTAGTTCATTGTTCTCTCTCAACAAATGAAAGGAGTGTTTCATTCCTTAGCAGTTCGTATTATGAAAGACGAGGCAAATGGCTTCGTGCGAATAAATGGTACGTCGCCAACGTAAGCATTCGCTGCCCACACCTGATCGTTCGGTGATGGAACGGGGAAGGTTTAATTATTATTATTTATTCCATCTTAGCTTAAAAGCTTACAATATTGATTTGAACTGTAAGGGTCAAAGGTAAGCTAACCTCACGAATCCTTCCAAAGAACTCTGACCGACTTTCCTTAATGCCAAGCCTTTCTTTTGTGTTCGGCAATTAATTTATTATTCCCAGCCTTATTGCAACATTGACGCGTTTTCTTCCAAGGAAGTTTTTAAGTGCCTCTTGCTTTGCCATAAAAGTTTACGCCTTAAATAACACGAATCGGTATGATTTATGCTTCGCTAGATTTCCTCGAAACATTTCTAGGGACTTTTTTAATTAAGAAAAACCATTAAAGGAGTAGTCGTTAGGAGTGTTAAAAGTTTCTGAATGCGTCGTGTTTAGATTTAAAAGACTCTTGCTAGTTTATTTTTGAATTATTTTATCCTTGATATGTGATTACAGTGTCTACCTCTTCATGATTACTTTTTAATTGCATCTACGTACCATCAAAATTACACTGGATCTTTAACCTCGTTTGGTCTACAAAGTAGTATCGAACGAACGTTTCAATTGCCATAAGTGAATTCTGTACAACGACCTTACAACACAAAGATGGAACTTTCTTTATTCAGGATTTATACTCATTTAGTATTAATTAAACTCAATTTAATTTCATCAAATGTTACGTTTCGTTACCTAATTCTTAGAAAGGACTCACCGTAACGATGAATGTTAACGACGAAAGTAAATAGGTAAGGGAAAATAATTGAACTCACATAATAACATTACCTAAATCCGTTCAACTTAATAGGTGATAATTTCAATAAATCTGTGTAGCCTATTAGCGTGAGTTTTTAAACAAAAATTAACTCAGTGACAGTTTTGTGACGAAAATTAAGCATATAAATTATGACAAAACATGTTTCACATAAAATTACGTGCATATGCATATTAAGTCTTTACTAAGAAATTTTTACTTTTATACAAATAGAATACGTAATAGTCGTGACAAAACTGACACTGAATATTTTTTTGTTTGACGACTCATGCTAATTGGGTATACTTACTAAATATTTTGATAATGCGTAGGTAGGTTAGATTAGCCATTCGATGTTAATTTTCAGCCAAATTTTCACGTGACGTAAAGTAGACGAGATGATTAACGTAAGTGATCATCATTTAGCGGGACTGTTATTCACAACGCGCATACCTTCAACTCATCTCAAGCGAACTAGTGCAAGGACAAGTTGCATCTACCAACTTTAACAGACCGATCAACGTCAAATATGGCCTAGCTATTCGATGCCAATCAACACTATTATGTGTTACGTCGTAGCGCGTAGCAGCGTTTTGTCACTTTGAAACGGAAATTGTAAAGGTACGACTCAATCAATATATGCGAGTCATGACTCAACTTGCGAGTCATTGGCCTTGAATAGGTTGTGTTTCATCCATTCGTTACTTCAACGGGCGTGCAAATCCTATCGTAGTAGTAAAATTTTAACGACGACAGCTTACGATTAGGTACGGCCGGTTCGACACAACTCGCGTTAAGTCAGACCTTCGATTACGGGTTATATTTACAAATCGCCGAGTCCAGATATATTGGGGGTGAGCGGTGAGCGGTGAGGAGAGGTGCAATCGGTTGTAAATGGCATAGATGGATCGTCGGAACTACAGTACAGTACTACACTACGTTCAATTATGTACCTACTTCAGGCGGGTTGTTATTGAATTAAAATATCATCACGATAATACTACGGCCTCAAATTGGCAGAGTAGCGTGCGGTCCAACCTCATGCTCGTTTTAATCGATAATTATATATAACGGTGCGCGATTAATAATTTTCGAGGAATTGTATTGGAATTCAATTAATCGAGTAATAGTGAATAGTGAATTAATCGAGTAATCGTGAATAGTGTTGAGAAGTTGATTATTTCTTTATAGCGGGTAGTTCTCGAAATTGTTGACATCAGGTTGATTTATTTTAAGAGCGGGTAACCCCGAATGGCGTTGTGTCATGGCAGCGAGGGATGTCATTCGATGACAGCGCCCCACCCGTGATGGTCGCTTGCAAACCCATTGGCTCGAGATTTATTATTGCAATCCTGTTATCTTTGCAGTGTATGTGAATTTAATTAAATAGAATAGTGATTGAGTTATATTGTGTGACTTTTATTTCACGAATACCTGCACATGCATGCCCACTCGGTCCGTAATTTCGGATCCGCCGTCACACATGCCTGTCCGGCCTCCTTATACTCCTACATATATATATAACATGCCTACCCCTATTAAAGTACAGCACTGGCCAAAAGTATTGAGCACCCATGCGTTTTTCATACTCGCTCGCTGCTCGCGCGCTGTTGAGTCGCACTCCTTCCCACTTCGCTCTTCGTCGTACAGCACACCGACCTGGCGTTTAGAGGCTCTCTGAGACTACTTTGCTAGCTCAAAGTAGCTCCTTGTGCTTTTCTATACATATAAACTTTACGGAAAATAGGAATTATAATATTTATTAAAATAAAATCTATTTGTTTTAAATCGTTATTCAACATAACTAAGGGTCTAGATAAATATTTGTAGTTGGTAGTAGCGACGGGCCATGAATGCCTGTGGTCGCCGGTTCGAATCCGGCTCGGAGCATTAAATTTTTCAATTTTTTCCTTTCATTTAAAATTTTATAAGGGTCTAGATAGTTTGAAATATTTTATTCCGAAATTTGTAATTCCTGAGCAAAAAAATTATGATTATTAAGACCGGCCAAGAGCTTGCCACGCTCAGTGTAGGGTTCCGTAGTTTTCCGTCCATCACAGTAAGTGTCCTTAAGCGTTAAAAAAATGGGCTATTTGTTACATTGAGTTGACATATTAAGTACAGAACCCTAAAACCCTACAAGCAATACTTAGCGAACAATTTTATTATTAGACAACGAACGACCAAAGACAGCTAAGACAATTCGAGCACGATAAAGTTTCGACCTAATGTATGGGCGCACCTGCTCCGACCCCATTAAATCAGGATTTTTTTAAACAGCGCCATGTACAATGTGAGCGTTCCGCGTACAGCGACATTATCGACAACTTAAGTAAACTATTGCGCGCGAGCTTAAAGTATGGAAGATGATTTTATTGCGTGAACTGATTTTCACCGTTTTTACTTTAGTTGAAAGCACGTCATTTCATTGTGATTTTGTAGAAATTACAGGTACAATAAACACCTGCTTATACGGTTAAATTACAAACTTAGTTCAGAAATTATTTTGTAATTTTTTTCAAAAACTATTCAACCTATCAAGTTCAAATTAATAAAATAGTTAATATTGATATTATCAAAAAAAGATTTAACTAAATCCGTATTCATATTTAAATACCTATCCAACACTATATCACACGTAAGGGTTGAAATGAAAAAAAAAATCACTTTACGTATAGGGGAGGTACCCTAATAAAGCAGCAGCAGCTTTCTGGTGCTAACGGTTACTGAGATTATCCGCGGACGGACGGACAGACATGGCGAAACTATAAGGGTTCCTAGTCGACTACGGAACCCTAAAAAGATGGTAAGTTTTCTCTTGGTGTATTATGTTTTAGGTATTGCAATTGTAATACTAATATTAGGCCAGGCATGTTTTATGCCATATAATAATATACGTTACACACACATTTTTGCCAGGTGCAATAAGGATTAGGATAATCAAAAGTTATGCAAAAAAAGATTATGCTAAATGTACAGTGTGCCATTTAACGATTATGCCAAAAATGTTCAACAAATAGATTTTAGGACAATCAATTTTAAGCCACACAAAAGGCAGCCGAGACAAACACGTTTCTTTTCCCACATTTATTTGACCTAGTTTGCAAATATCCGCCAATCCGACTATTTTAAAGCTTATGGTATGAAAGTTAACACCGAAAAGCAGTATGTAAATAAGCTCGATATTAATTTTGACGAATAAATTCAGATGCAACTGTTAACCAAGCTCGTTTTCGTATCATTACATTTTTTTAATAAAATGGTAACGTAATTGGGCACACAACTGATTTATTATTCCCATGGGTGCAATATATATATGTTTTAATTACGTCATTAACAACATACAAAGTTCCGTACACATTAGGTACGATGTTTATGTTATTAAGGCAAATAAAGCATGTACGAGCTTCTAATTAATCCGTTTAACGCGAAAGAGCATGAACGCTGCCGTATTCAAAACAAATAGATAGAACGATATCACGTATTCCAGCGCACGTTCCTAACCAAGAGAAAACCTACATACAGAATTGAGTAAAATACGAAAATTGTACCCATGAGCCTCGCCTACGGAAGTATCTCATAACGCAATCAACAACGGCCTTAAGATATAAAGCACTTTGCTTTTCGTATACCCAATTCAGACTCATCATGATACATTTTTCTGGCCAATCTTCCTTCAAGGAAAGCCCTTATCGTTTAAGTTGAGAAATTCCTTAGTACCTAAAGAAAAGGAAATCAGCCCGGAGCGGCCATCTATCATGTTGGTGGGCTTCACCCAGCGGAAGTTATATGCCTGAGGTACAAAATAATGCGGACCCTCATCCCATGTAAAGTATCGTTATGATGGCAATATCATTTTTATTGAATTTCTCAGCTTTGCATATGAGGTAATATTTAAATGGAAACTGTCTACTAGCTGTTGATGAAAAAAGTCATTTAAAGGTTTCGAGCGTCCTTTGTTGGTTTACAGAATGAATTCATAGCAGTAGTTTTAGAGCTTCAATCTCATTTTCTCATAAGTCGACCAATTCGTACAAAGTATTTTGTGAAATAAAAACGTATATTTTTGTCATATATTTTACCCCAACCCATAAATATAATACATCAAATATTACTTTCTTGCGTAGCGCCGCGCTGTTTATACAATAAGGTAGAAATTAAGCATTTGCATGCATTAAAAAAGGCATATGTTTAACGGACCACCAGATATAGTAAAATATAAGGCAAAAAAAATACTTTTTACTGCCAAAAATACTAAATGATCACCAAAATTTTATCTCCTTTTTAATATGAAATAGTAACCCAAATTATAACATCTTACTACCCTATTAAAGAAAATGCTATCCAAATAAACCATTGCTAATCTAAAAATAGAGTTAAGTGATCACCAAATTTTTATCTCCTATTAATGTGAAATAATAACCCAAATTATAACATCTTACTATCCTATTTAAAAAAAACGCTATCCTAATAAATCATTGCTAACCCAAAAATAGTAAGTGATCACCAAAATTGTATCTCCTATTAATAAGAAAACATAACCCAAATTATAACATCTTACTATCCTATTTAAAAAAAACGCTATCCTAATAAATCATTGCTAACCCAAAAATAGTAAGTGATCACCAAAATTGTATCTCCTATTAATATGAAAACATAACCCAAATTATGACATCTTACTATCCTATTAAAGAAAATGATATCGTAATAATCCATTGCTAAATTAAAATAGTAAAATAATTTCCTAAATTCGACGGATCCCCGCTTTCGTTTCTAGGACTCAGACCTACGCTTCGCTCTCTACTGATAATCTCCAGCGAGTAGACGCCACCCCGCTGCGCGGGGTGTCTATTTCTGGTCTGAGGGGCACAAGTGAAACCTAACCTAACAGACCTAAGACAAAGTTCGCTCATGACAAGCCATTTTTGTCCGCCCTGATTATTGGCTCCCAATAAACACGGCCGCCATCGCATACGCAGCGCCACCAGTGGCCAAGAAAGAAACTATTTTACAATGTGCCCGGTATAGAGCTAGGAATATCGACAAATGCGTTGCTCTCTAATCGATCTGCCGTGTTGTTTATCAGGCACATCGTGATAAGCCAGGCCAACTTTTAGGCATATCATGAAATGGCGGCGTTTCACGATATGCCTAGGAATTTCGTGATCTGGCGGATTTTACGATCGGCCGACGACATATACACTCTAGGGGTAGGACAGACAAGTCCACGTGGAAGTAGGGTGTGCTGATTCGGGTTTTGGTATCACTTGTTTTGGCATCATTATACTTTATTTGGTAATACTCATATATTTTATGGCAATCATAGTGGGTTATTTAGGTAGAAGTATTGTATCAATTTGGTCGCAAAGATTTGGTGATCATTTAGTAAATTTGGTGTTCGAATAAAATTTAATGTGCACTTTTTATTAAACAGCTAGTACTATTGTAATGGTAGAATTATTATTTTTGGTGTTCTGTATATTTTTTTGGTAAAAGATCTTAGGGTATCAAAGCATTTTTTGGTGGTCATTATATTTGATGACATTAAAAAATATCTGGTTCTACCACATTACCTAAATGGGAAAATTTTAATTATAACTAGAATTAAAAAGTTTTGATAATAGTTAGTCACAAAAAACGTTTTTTAATAGATGACGATGATGTATAGATGATGATGATGATGAAATAAAATGATTAATATAACCCACTAGCTAACCGGCCAGGCTTCGCACGGTTATTATTCCGTTTTCCCGTAGGAATTAAGCATTTTCCCGCTGGTAAAATAATTTTTAAAATCGGTCCAGTAGTTTCGGAGCCTATTCAATACAAACAAACAAACAATCAAATCTTTCCTCTTTATGATATCTTTAGATGCCTTTATTATATTATTAATTACTAGCTTCTGCCCGCGACTCCGCCCGCGTGGAACTCGTTTATATCGCAGCTCCATACAAACTTCTAGCCCCCCATTTCACCCCCTTAGGGGATGATTTCGGGGATAAAAACTATCCTATGTCACTCTCCATCCCTTCAAAAATCTTCTTCTTCAACTTAAAAAAATCACGTCAATTCGTCGCTCTGTTTTGCCGTCAAAGAAGGACAAACAAACAAACACACACATACACTTTCCCATTTATAATATTAGTATGGATTATAGTGTAGATTGACACCAACTTATACATCACGAGGAATCCGGTCTAATCCTGATAAGGTCTTGTTTTCCCTCTGGGTTGGAATGTCAGATGGCAGTCGCTTTCGTAAAACTAGTGCCTACGCCAAATCTTGGGATAAGACGTCAAAGCGGACCCCGGGGTCCTTTAGTGCACCACAGGGAATAGCGCTACTGAACGCTACGCTACGCAAAGATACAGCGATAATGAAAACCAACTTAAAGATGAACTCTCTTTCATTACACCATCATTAACAGTATTGGATTTTAAAATACTACCATCAACAGTAGTATATCTCTATCACTTAACAAAATGCATCGAAGTATCGAGATAAAGGCGAGATATAAAGCATGTGTAATGTGATCCTAATCAAATAAACCCGCGAGTGATGGCTCCTTCAGGCTGCGGCACTCTATCTTTTAATGCCTTTACAAAAGCTTTCCGTCTCTCAATAGTGTCGTTATCGTGTTTTGGGTTTTCTTATTGTTTGAGCGGAGTTTATTCCTTCACGGAGCGCGAATTCAAGGAGTACACCTACTTACACTTTATACTTCATTAATATTCGGCTTGATGGCATGCCCGCTTGCGTAGCCTGTTGACGCTTTCGACTCCAGTATAATCAAAAGCGCGTTGCCGATTGTTTTGAGGATCACTCTCCACACAGGCAGCACATTTTCGGGAGCTCTGGCGACTTTACCCACCACCACCTAGGCACAAAACGCCACATACCTACGGACGAAGTAGTGGTGGCTATACGGTTTGCGGTCTTCTGTAAAGTGGAGTACTGCTTTAGTTGGGCTGCTCCAAATATAGGTAATAGTAATAACCATTTATTTCAGGTAACTAACGCTTTTAACTAAAGTTTTTTTTTTCAATTTATTTAATACAAATTCTTTAACAATAGTTATTGTGTTGCAAATAAAGTGACTATTTAAAACCTGAAAGGTTACTTAAGTTTACTACTTATAATATAATACTGTAACAATTTGCTGTTGTTGACTACAATTTTAATATTTACCTACACTTATTCAGGTAGTAACTTTTAAGTAGCTTCTCTCATTTGTTATGACTAATAATGGTATCAGTAAGGTCCTGTAATAAGTTCTTGGGCAGATTATTTAAGATAGATGGAAGTAAGAAGTTAATAGTTCTGTTACCATAAGTGTTATTGTTGCGTGACAACAGGTATGGTGGCAAGTAATCTAATGTACCTACGCAACTTATTAGGCCGTGTTTTTTTTTAATGAGGGTAAGTTTGCACATTCCTCAGTTAGTAAGGACAAACAAAATCTATTGAACACGTTAATGACCTTGCAGTGTTTGTATAGGCCTGTTTTATTATCACGATAGTTTTTTGTACAGTATTAGGTACAATTGTTTTTAGTAGTGTTAGTTGTAGTTTATATATTTGCGTTAAGTAGGTTTTGTTTTTTGTAGTTACAAACCTTACAGACTAACATATAATACAATATATAATAATAAAACACGAATTATTATTTAGACGAAGAAACAGTGTGGCTCCGTAGCGTCGTCAAGTACGGTGTAGAATTCGGTAGGATGCCCCGGAACCGCCGAAACACGACACCCTTTCGACAGAAGTCAGCACTCGCGATGGTCTCCTGTGGCGGCCGCGGCACGCTCACCACAAACGAGCTGAAGTACACGTAGTGGCGCGAAAGCAGGTGGAAAACCATCAGCGAGTAGCCAGTCTTCTGGTGAATATACTGCACCATGTCATCAGCCGTGGCGGAGGCGGAGTAATGAAGGCGCGACACGTACAGCGCTTTACTCGGTGTGGCAACCCGCAGGTCAGAACCAACCGGCTCTACTGTACCACACTAGCTGGCACTGGCTGGAAATGTGAGCGAGATGACAGCTTACTCTCTACCAGCGGGCCTAGCCCATCTTGACCGCGAGTAGACAAATCGGCGCGACTTGGAGCTTTGTCGCTCATCGGTAGCATAACTTACTCGAGAAAAGACACAGACTCGCAGTCAAATGTCATTGCGAGACACTGACATCGGCTCGCGACTTTGAACTGAAATTCGTAGCCCAACTGCCTATTTCGCGACAAAATCATCTCTCGCCTTCACGTCAAACGGCGAGATGGAGTCTTCAAGCAATTAGCCCGCGACTTACCCGCGACTCCGCGTTTTTTGATGATTTTATGCAAATATCACAAGGAAATTTAATAGTAAGTACCTAAGCATTAAATATTAATGTACCCTCGAGCCTTTTATACACAACGAATGCAATTGTAATTATTGTACAATTTGTAAATCATTCTTCCTATCCTTCAATTTTTTTTCGATCTCAGCTTATAAGGTTGTTCCATAAATAAGTACCCAATTTTCTACAGCTCTGCGTTCTAATTACTTACTTACCTATCAAAATTGATAATTAATTCTCAGTGAGTGAGTTTTTAGCAAAATTTAAACTCAATTCTTATCTGACCCTGCGCAACTTCTTTGGTGTGTTATAACTATGCGTTGAGTACTTCCATTCGATATATATTTCCAAATGATGCTGGCTGTTAGTGACTCCAATATCAGCACTTTATTGAAGAAGATTTTTTACGACGTGCGATCAAGCGGCTAGCGTCTATGGATTAATAATTTCCATTTCACATCACCAAATGTAGCAGTATCATTTCACTATAATCCTTAAGTTATTGCTTGATTCATAGGCACGTTCAATCTTCTTCGCACTCCTCATTGTTCATGTTTTGCCCGTAGCCTAGGAGGGAGGCTTTACTTCGTAGACTGAACAATCTATAAGAATGGGGCTCGTTTCTGAAACCTAGTACACGGTGCGGGTAATTTGTCCATTTTGAGCACTAGACTTACTAAATTATCATAGTTGCACCCAATGCGCGTATGTTATGTGACTGCAAGTGCCTCGTTAACACTAACTACTAAGATTTAACACCATTTTCTCCTTGCCAACTATAATTTTTTTATTAAAAAGTATTTCTTATTACTTTGTTTTCAGGTCGAAATTACAGAAATGCAGGAAGAAAGAACACGAAGAATTCCTTAACTTGTACAAGTTTCAAGATGGGATCGCATAGAATTATCATAAAGAACATACATACAGAAATATTTTCTCACATGTCATAAATAGATAGTATGTCAAATAAAAGATTATTGAAATGACACATTATTTTAATTTACTATAGGTACTTAATACAAATCATATTTTAAATTCAAAGATGAGTCCTTGAGGTGTGGTGCAACGTCACAACATCCTGAAACAAAATAAGCTATTAGCAGGTATTATATGATCACTAGAAAGTACCCGCTTGTGGCTTCAGTCATGACTGTCATGAGTATGATACTGAAAAAACAGAATAATTTATTAATGTTGTAATCATTAACATTAATAGTTCATTGTAACCAGGAACAATATGAAATATCTGCAGTTTTTTGTTATTGTATTCAATGATTTACAACAGGCATAGTTGTGCTCTGCCAGGATATATTTTTACCGAAGTACGAGTAAGTAACTTTATAGTAGTGTGTGGTATCTAGCAAGCAGTTGGATACCTACGTTTTAAAATGGTCAGCGACGGCGTCAATTGGTCAGTGTGAACTCCAAAACTCCAATTCCAGCATTTCCAACCAATATTGGAGTAGTATTTTTAACCATTATGTTTTTGTGTTCTGTTGCCATGGTAAGGGACAAGAACTACCTACTTTCGCATCGTCTTTTTGGACAAGGCTGGCCATCGTCTGAAAAATATAAAATATATAAATATACAATTATATAATTTGTTGGAAGAATGAAAATAGTGAAACATGCCTGTAAAATCAATGCAAATATTAAATTATAAGCACTATACTTACTTACATATTTTGTCTTAGTTTAATGATAATACAATTTGAAAGATCCTAGAACGTTGACGTACTTGACGTTGTTGGGTTGTTGTGACAGCAAAACTGAAGCATAGACAACATTTTAACTTTATTCACCCTAAAATAATGAATGGAATAGCCCAACCCTAATACCGATTCAGTGTTGTCATACGAAACTATCTTGATTTTTATACTTTGAATTCAATAGGCAACACCGGTAAGTCGCGCCGCGACTTGGAGTTCTCACCGTGACTGACTCTGTCGCGGTGGCAAGTTGGGCTTTGGAAAGCGACAAATTTGACAGGAGCGACAGACTTGTTTCGAGTCGCGATCTGAGTCGCGGGTGCAAGATAGGCTAGACCTACAGACGCGCGTATAATGCGTTACGTAATCCACTAGCAGAAGGCGTTCATTGCAGGCACGCAGTAAAGAATTTGTATTGACTTGACTGACAGGCTGACAACTTCCTGATACCGTACCCCTACCGACTTGATGCCGCCAAATGCCGAATTGACCTTACTATGATTGTATTAAAGCCGCGTTCCGTCCGATTCACAACTGAGTCGCATTTCAGGTATTATTTCAGAGATATGACAACTCTTTCATTTAAATATTTTTTTCCCATTAGAAGAATTTAGAAGCTAAAAAGCGCAAAAACAACACAATTAATTCTCGTATGGGACAATTTGTCTATCATTAAAAACACAAGTCTTATATAATTATGAGACGTTCTAATGTTTTTCATTTCATTATTCGTATTTCGTTTCGGCCGCAGTAATATATAGTCTGAACATTAATAAGTAATTCGGCCCTGCTAATACAGGTTTAGAAATATCAATACGTTTTAGAACTTATTATGTCTGTTTGTAAAATACTGCTCAAAAGCTGTATCTACATTATTAAGAGTCTGCCGTATTACCGTTTGAATACACAACTCTAAAATGTCATATATGTTAAAATTTTGTTAACCTATCTCATTTCAGAAATATCGTTAGTAAAATAATATATATGTTGTACATGACTTTAAATAGTAGACGACAATCCATTTTCCGAATTATTCAAACCTTCGACTTATCACCCTTTTTAATGACGCCATAAAGTTGCATGATGAATGGTGATTAATTAAAATTGATTTATTGCGGACCGAAGCTGTACAGAGGAGCGTTTTCATCAGTCTAGCGAGTTGCTGAAAGTAATTCTCGTATATTAATTGGACTTCTTAAGTGTGTTTTATGTTATACATGGTAATTTATCTGTTTTAATTAACTGTTATTGACGATATATTTGGCTTCGATACACGACTCGATACGATGGTCAGTTTCGGGAAGCTTTTTTAACGAATTTAAATGCGGATCCTTTTGTGCATGCACTCATTTGAGCCAACGCATAGGCAAACTCTGATACTGAAATGGGATTGGTACCGAACTGGAATCTAATTTTTAGTTTCAAAATACGGGTACAGTGCAAACTCGACACAGCATCCTAGGTGGGTGTAGTTTCAGGTGATAATGTCAAAGCGTTCAAAAAGACCGCCATAAAATTAAAGATGGCTGACGGAGGGGTTGGTTCCTATCAAAAACTTAAAGCTATGGACCTAACAAGTTCATACATACATACATACATTCACGCCTTTATCCCTAAAGGTGTAGGCAGAGCACATGAAACTTATGTTCCAGCGCCACTTTTAGCATAAATGTGGGTGCAAAAGATCGACAAAATGTGATATTGCAGTGACAGGTTGCTAGCCCATCGCCCACAGCATACTTCAACCTAACAAGTGTCTGAAAAAAAATGGTGCTTTTGTCCAGTGTGTCCACATTCACGAGAATTTGTTCGAGCACTCTGCCCCACTATCCAGGGGTCATTACTGACGTGACAAGTAAGTACGACTGCACTATTTTACTGCAGGTACTGGGATTACTGGGTCAGCCAAATAAAAGCGGTTGCTCAATTTAGAGTTAAGTATATATATAAGTAGATGTCTATGCACATACTAACCAAGTTAGATTAAGACTAACTTACATTATATGGATATTGAAAATCTGAAATTATAATTAATTTAATTTTAATTTAATTGAAAGTCTCTAAACCTGTTTACTTTTTAAGACTAACAACACATCATGTCCAATATCTAAATGGGGTTAATATTTATAAAACCTCATCCATGAGAGGAGGCCTGTGCCCCGCAGTGGGATGTATATAGGCTGACTGATTATTTTTATTTATTTATAAAAGCGAAATAAGGTTCCGTAAAAACAGAGATCAAAATTCAAAATGGCGGCAACTAGATGCCATATTGTAAAAAGAAAAAAAAATAAGTCGATGAACAATGTCATGTTGTGTAGCGTTAAATAGGTATTTCAAAATCATTACTAGGTTTCTTTAACATTTTTTTAGTTAAAATAACAGTTTAGAGTTGGCTAAATAACAAATTTTTGGCGAGCTCTATCTTGGTAAGTATTGAACCTACAGAGCAGGTTCTGGTCTCAAATTGTATAAATTTTAGTATTCTTACACTTACATTATTATAAAAAAACCGCATAGTAGGATTCATACTGACAATACCAAAAAAAAGAGAATATTTCGTGGTATTTGGAAGCTCCAATCTTGGATATACGGTACTGGTAGTAGGCCTAACAACATATTAAAAAATCACAACTAGCCGTTAGCTTCCAATTTTAATGTTCGATATGACTGTCCTACATGTACCTTTAGAAATTTAACATTTTCACAAGTAAGTCCCCGATTCTTAATTAATTAGGCAGTTTGATGAAATTAGCTTGACTCACACCGCCTGAATGCCCGTGTCGCCGGCGAGCCCGTCAGCCGGTTAAACTTTTATCCTCGTCGAACACTTCTCATTTCAGAACCCATTACTCACGTGTAGGTTCCCTCTCAAATGAGATTTCATAATTAACGTAAGCCAGGTCGGGCCGTCAAGTGCATGTGAAAATTTAACGAGAGAGGGCTGGCTCGAGTTCTATCTCAAGCGTCATTCCGCTGCTAATACTTGTATATTACGTGTCTGACGTGAAAAACATTCAAACACGATAACGAGCCTTTTTAAATTTACGCCGAATTTTGTGGCTTTACTGATGTCTGGACTTTTGAAGGGGTTTAAACATTTTAAATTAACCTCACGAACGTGCAATCAAGTTTTAATGAGATTATGTTTTGTAAAATATACGTCTTATTGACAGGACTGCTACAGACGCGCTGCACACGCGTTGCTAACGCGTCGCCAACGCGGCGGGCCCGCGCTGCACACGCGTTGTTAACGCGTCGCTGCCGCGTTGCTATACGCCGCCCGCTTGCGGTGTGAATATACCGATTCAACCGCGCCCGACGCGCGCCGCCGCGCACATCACGCGCCGCGCACCACACGCGTTCGGTGGGTGAGGGTCTTAAGTAGATACATGTTTGTGGCGTTTTGCCTAGAAGCAAAACTCCTTGGTTATTATTTATTTTCTAGCAGCTACGTACGAGCTGCAATTTTTTTCATATACAGTTTGACAAGTTGTCACGGAAAGAGAACCAAGTCCTTTTTATAAGCTTCATAATAACTGCCCGTGTTAGTCAGTGTGGGTTAAATTTTGCCGGGCCGACCAACTTCCCGAAGTCCAATCAAGTTGAAATTTTGTAATTTATGTACGGAGGATGACAATACAATACTAGGGGTCTAGTGAGATTGAATAACGTAACTTTTATCACTAATTAACGGTTAACGGTATTGTTTATTATATAACGGTTTGAAGATTTAACGGTACTTAACCGTTAAATCTTCAAAAATGTATCGCTCTAACGATTAACGATGTTAAAGTCGTTATGTAAATGGTTTAGGTTTAGGTTTAAAGACATTTGTTCTCATATAAGTAATTATGACATCACTTCCATGAGAACAATAGTGTAGGTACATAACTAATTATACTAAAATACATAAATTATTTATAGATAACCAGATCCGATCGTCGGTAAAAATTGACAATTTGTAAATATGTGGGTACATTTGTTCACTAATATATTAGGAAGATACTTGCCCGTTCACCCATTCGTTAGAATGCTAAGACCAACATTTATAATACTAGTTTATTTTCAATGACATACTGTGCGAGTTGCTTTTTGAAATGGAACTTAACATGCATGCTTCATATGACTATTATTACTTTGAATTATAGTGTATGTGTTAATTTAAAGGGTTCATGTACTTTAGTATTAAGTTTTTAGACATAATTAATTACGAAGTGTACGACTGCAATATATTAAATAAATAAAATAAAATAAAGGATTAGCGGTTAACGAAGTTAACCATTTGATTAACGGTGCATATACCAGTGTTTTTTTTTTTCAGGATTAATAATAACGGGTATGGTGTACAAAAAGTTGTTAGTTGTACCCTCGGTGCGTGAGTCTGACGCGCGCTTGACCGGTTTTTTTACAGATTTGTTCACTAGCTCATTTCAGAGCTTTACAGTTCCAAAAACCACCTTCTGCAGTAGCTACTATTTTTAACCCATTCTATTCGTAGCGGGCACTTTTGGTACAAATGCGGTTTAAGCTGCTGTGGACTACGGTGGGGTGGGGAATGAGTTATGTCCTAATTTTCTATTAAGGGTTTTTGCTCCGGTCATTATAACGCCTGAAATAAAATAAAGAAATGAGGGCAGGTTTTCCTAGCTAAAAATAAACGACGTTCATAACTCGGCCGCAATTGGTACCATTTATCAGCAGCTGTGAGCGAGGTTGCTACCACTAATTAACCAGCACCGTGCAAATTTTCATAAAAAAACATAAAGCCAACTGAAAATATTAACTTCCACACGGGCCAGTCAGGCGTTTTGTAATTTTAATTTCATTATTTAATTAAATCTTGGGCAAGCTTACCTTTTGTAATCCGCGTTTTTTACAGCAAACTTTTCTCTCAGTAATATTGTATCATGATGACTCATTAAAGTAAACGATTTGAATGAACGGATTTCATCGCGTTTATTATGTATTCCTCAAGGGTCAGCTTTAGGAAATACCCTATTTTTATTATTTATTAATGACCTGCCATCGAATATCGTAGCCGGGTTATCAGTGCTGTTTGCGGACGATACTACCGTGTTAGTTGGTGCGAGCACCTATGAACAACTAACCATTAAAATAAACGAGGCTTGCACGCAACTCCAAACATGGTTCTTGGATAACGGACTGCAACTGAATGTGGCCAAATCAAATATAATGCTTTTTTCTGGCCGTAAAGTACCAACGCCATTGTCAATGGCAAGCTGTTCGATGCCGGTGTGTGAGGAAAGCAAGTTCCTGGGATTTATAATTGACTCCAATTTGAATTGGAAGCGCCATGTTGACAGTCTGTGTGACAGGTTGAGTAGTGCTGTCTTTGCGTTAAGAAAATTAAAGCCGCTAATCTCGGGTGATTCACTGAAACAAGTTTACTTCGCATATTTTCATTCCCTGATGTCCTACGGTACCCTTCTATGGGGAAACTCCACGGATGCGCAAAGAGTTCTTGTCATGCAAAAACGTGCAGTTCGCGTACTTGTAGGAGTCAAGCATCGGCACCCCTGTCGGGAGTTATTCTTATCGCAACGCATAATGACGCACTACTCACAACATTTGTTCGAGCTTCTCTTATTTGTAAAAAAAAACATCTCCCAATTTGCGCGAGTGAATGTAACGGGTAAAGAGCTTCGCTCAACTGGGCGCCTAATGACAGTTCCTCGTCGCATGGCCCTTTCAAAGAAAAATCCCCGTGTTATTGGACCTACTTATTTCGAGCACCTACCCGCAGATATAAGAAATGAACCTTGTGACGAAACATTTGGGCGTAAACTGAGAAATCTTTTGTTGGATAACCCTCTGTACTCTGTTCGCGAGTTCATGGAAATAATGTTTTAAGTGACTATTTGATTTATTGATATCCCATCTGACACTATTTCTTGCGTAACATTTATATTGTATTTTTACTGTGATTTTTAATACGTAAATTGACATTGTATATTTTTATTTAGAATTCATTATCCACTAGTTGTTATGACAATCCGTAATCGGAGGTACTATTTCCACTTTCTGTATTTGACATTTTGAATATTATTTAATTTTTGTTTCTTATTATTATTATTGACGATCGTGATAAAGATTCTTATAATTTTGACATTTTATGCGAATCTATATTGTAATTTTTATCTCGAAATAAATAAATCTAAATCTAAATCTAATCTATTAAAAATACCTACAATCCCGACGCTACGAGCCCTTTGCAGCAGCGCCCTAGACACGATCTATTCTATTCCCTACACACGCTTTTCAAGATGTATTTAATTAAATTTATAGTATTATAGCCATAAAATCCCCTTAAATTGTTCAATTGTAATATAAATTAAAGTCACTAAACGTTTTGGTGCATTTCTCATACTGAAATGTTTTACGTCCTTCATTGCACCTACATTATTTAATTAATTTTGTATTAAGCAGTAACGCTGCTAACGAAATTATTTTAAATTGGAGGAAAATTTGTTTAATTTTTTTCCCGAGCCATTCCGTCCGTCCGTCGCTACTATCCAACTGGGCTATCGGAATAATCTGTCTCGGCCAGTAAATATTTCAATCAGTTCTTTCCTATAACGCCTTATGGAGGCGGGTAGTGACATCTATCAGAAGACTACAGGAAGCCTACCTAACGGTGCCAACGCCTCAAATTATATTGAGAAATCGTAAATAACTATGCGCCACCCCATACCTTGATGAATGCCTCTGGTCGCCGGTTCGCATCCGGCTCGGAGCATTAAATTAAAAAAAAAAACCCTTAATTTAAATGTAACATTATTGAATGGTATATTGTTTCATCAAGTCATTCACTTCATGAAATAGCAATGAATTGCGCACATATTTTATGCGCGTGATTTGAATGCTTTCAACGCACTGATTTTAATTGCAAAGTTTTTAAAGAAACAATCATCATCCCCATAGCGTTATTCCCGGATGTGCCCTTATCAGTCCGCGGTCTGTTTTTTAAAGAAACAGATTAGTACAAAAATCGATTGTACGAAATTTGACACAAATTATTCCCAAGCAACTTCTTTTGCGCCAAAATGTTCAAAAGAAGGTATTTTACAAAATCTGATTGCGTAATATCTTAAAGATGTTCGAGTAAAATGTTTTGAGCAAAAATATTCTGGTGACAAATTAGGGGATCCTTACAATTAGTGCCTTCGCCGCTTCTTTCAAAAAAGTCTCGTATTCAGCTAAACTAATGAACGTCGTAAATTTACATAAAATACCTCTTCAAATAATTTAAAGACTCATCTGTCACTTTTGTAAATTCTATTTGTTTCTATAACCTTTTGACTTGGAAGGGCTCGTACTTTGCTGATAAAAAGCCCTTTGCGGTCTTTTCCGTTCTTTAGTTACTAAATAATCATAAAATCATGGATCAAAATATCTTAAAAGTAGGAATATGTGTTCCAATAAGCAATGTTTTACTTAAACTTAGATAATAACATTAATGAACTCAGAAGTCTCTCATATTACCTAATTTAGGAATACAATAGTATTTTTGTATGTTTGTTTGTAACTATGGACTTAGAGCCGTGAAATAAACTGTTCATCATTATTAAGAGCTTTATTCATTTTATATCTTATTAGAAGACCAATACAAATTATTGTAAATAATGATTTAATATATAATTATACATACAAGACATAATCATAAAACCATTATAAAAACTTTAGGCCTAAGCTACAGTTGGTCAGGGCGACAGAGAGATGAACCTCCTGATTATACGCTCAGTGTCCAGCCCGTAGTTTACGTATTGCATTGTACGTACGTCATGTAGATCTAAATGTCATTTTTGTATGGGGAAATGACAGTTGAGTTGTCCTGACGTGTATTTGAAAAGTTACGTGAATACCCCCCCACCTTCTCTACCTGACCTTTATAATTATTATTAACATGTCAATAACGATTTTAAACTTATATATATACTTCATATTGCTCCGACATAATTAGGTATCATACATCTAATGAATACACCCGTGTTTCTTAAATATATACAATCTTACCTATAGGTCCTACTATATGAATAAGCGAACACTTTTCTAAGAGCTCTTGGACTACAGTTTGAGAAAAGTATTCGGCTTCGGGTAAAAGCGTTTATTTGGCATGACAACATATAAGAGCAAGCGAGAGAAAAATATAGACCCGAATGCCATTCGAAATGCTGACTGGCAGCCTGTATACATTTTTGTTATTTTTCTACTTCATGTTTCCTTGACGAGGCAATAGAGACGTATCCAGATATTTGTGAGCACTTTGTTGGCTCCGATATATCTGATGGCTACTGGGGTCTAATTCAGTAAAATATTGATATTTTTCGCGACGGCGTCCCAACACATCACCTGTGAGGTCACCCCACCTCTCACCTCACCTATCACCTCTCGCCTCGCGCCTAATGCAACAGACAAGATAATGTTAGCCCGATACGTCATCTTTCTTTAATTTGAGAAAATATTGGCTTTGTACTTATGTTTCACACACACGATTAGCAAAGCTCAATTGTTACTTCAATTTATAAATTTTGGTTGCTTATAAGCCGCTTAAACTACTCAAATGGGAATAGTTTTAATACATATTTTCCGTCGATGTGTGTATCGATAAGTAGAACACCACTAGGGGTGAGATGATTTGACAGTTGTACCTAATTCACTAAGCATTTTTGACAGCTAAATGACAGGACAGAGACGTTCACTCTAGACGCTCACCCTCCACCCTAGCTTTTATGGGCGGACGGCGAACGGACGAGCGTTGTTGCCACGGCGACAGCACCCCAACTGTCATATTTGACGTTTGTCGTTTCGAGTTCAGCGTTGATTTTCATGCATGTTCTAAATTCTTTGAAACAAGACGGAAATTGGAAAACTGACTAGTGCAAAAAATCACCTTTTGATACCTATAACTTTCCATTAGTTGCGTTGAGTGAGACTTAATAACCCACTTATTCTTCTCGTCTATTATTTGCCTAGGTACGGAACTTTACTCTTGATAAAAATCGTATGTAACTTACATATACCTTGTTCAAGCTAGCTAGGTAGGCTCGTCTAAAAGCTGTCAGAGCTCCAGAAGAAGCAAGGTGTGCTGCTATAAGTACCCAAAGCAACGGAACAGGGACCACCATGGTGTCGATAAACGTTCCTCGCGTTTAAGAGCCCTAAGGACAGCCGTACCGATGGTAAGAGACCGAACACAGTTTCACGCTGGTTCCCTGGGCAAAAGGCCACTGCCAGATATGGGACGTATTCTGTGTGAGTACATCTGCACCCACTTACCTTAACCACACTATTAAGTTAGAATACACCAAGCTAAAATACTAGCAATCTAGAGTCAGCATACAACTTTGTTCCGATTGCTGTTTGAACGGCCAGATTCTTAATCAGGACTTGCATCGGCGTAGGTATATGATATAAGATTTGTACCTAACTAGCTCCGGCTCCTTACAGCTCCAACAAGTATCGCTGGGAGTCCTGCAGATCAGCATTGCTGTCCTGCCACAAATTTAGTAAATACGACTATATAAGCTTCGTTTTTATGAGTGTCGGTGTGAATGATAGTTAAGAAATTATAGCTATATTGAATAGAAAATGCTTGTGCCAAACACTTATATGATTTTAATGTACCCACCTGCTACTATCTTCACCAACATTCGTTTTCATAAAGAGTATTAGTCGGATAATATTCAAATGCAAATAAAAAAACAAATAAGTATATTTATTCTGTAAGTAGGCATCAAGGGCTCTTTCACATGTCCGAGCTTACAGATTCAATTAATTAACATTAAATGACATTAATAAGATAACAACAATGAAAACATAGACAATACCTGGGCACACATTTCCCGAGAGATATATAGAGTCTCCGAGTCCGGTATATCACAATAATCTTATTTTATAATTATAAGGACATGTAAAGTCTCCAGTGTCAAATGATATTAAATTTTCCTTTGAAATATGCTCTTGGTCATACTAATTGGCAAGTTTTCAACAAAACTTGAAGATTTTGTTGTTTCCATAGAAATCTTTGCAACTTGACCACGGTTAAAAGTGAAGACCCTTGTGCTAAGCGATCATTTATTTCAGATCTTGAAAATAGACTTAGTTTACATACAAAACTTATAAACCAGTGAAAAAATGAATCTGTATTATTGTCATGTGGTTTAAGTAAATAAATGCCTGATTACTGATAACTAACCAGCACATTGACCCGCAACAACGCACGAAACTCTAATAACTAAGATTAGTTTTGATTACTATAATATTCTTCACATGTCCACTACCAACTAAGGAAGAGCAGTGCCGCTTAGCACAGGTATTGAATACTTAAATTTTCTGTCAAAAAATTCATTTTTGGTAGAAGTTTTTATGCCGACTGTACTTTTCTGTATACCGTCATCAACTACTCATTCTAACGAACCCAAACTCAACGGGTCTTCTGTCTCCATCATCAGATCAGCTTGATGGTACCATAACATTGAACTGTCATCAAAACTATACTTATACCCAAAATTTCAGCTCAATCGGTCACCGGGAAGTGGGTCAAATTTAACTTGCAATATTTGGCCCATAATACTAAAGGTGAGTTGCACCAAACCGTCTGTAATCGTAAGCGGTGTTCGTTAAAATCTGAATGTATGGAACGTTTGACAAGTTTCTATGGACTGACAGCTGTCAGCACCATATTTAACGTTGATCGTTCTGTAATCGTAAGTCGATGCAACCCGCCCTAACAGGGCAAGTTATTATAAAGCTTGTAAAAAGAGGCGCCCTCAAATAATAATTGTAAACCCGTCTGTGACTGAATGAATGATTTATTATTAAGTATTATTATTATAGTCAGGTAGGTAAACTAATAAAGGGCACATGTTAAGCTTCATAATAATGTTATTTAATCATGAACCATGAAAGCCATCCACCGCTGGACATAGGCCTCTCTGAAAGAGTGTCAATGTGACCTGCGCCATCCGCATATCTATTCTATTCTATTCCGCATCCAGCAGTCTCTTGCAACCTTTACCAGGTCATCCATCCACCTTGTGCACCCACTCTGCGCCGTCCGGTATGTAGTATTCAGTATCTAGGATTATCAGAATTGTCACACTCATTAACCGCTCGGCCACGACTTTGGTCTTAAGCGACCTGCGACCAGCGTTTTCTCTGTTCATTGCGCGTGATCCTAACTAACCACAGTGCGTTGAGCATCTCGACCGCGCAATGAACAGATAAAACGCTGGTCGCAGGTCGCTTAAGACCACAGTCGTGGCCGAGCGGTTAGGCACTGTTCCCACCGCCGGCGACGAGCGATGAGCTATCGGAGATTTTCTCGCCAAAGAAACGAACAAAAGATTAATCGCTTTTGTGTAAATAAAGAGAGAGATATATATTTATAGTTCATCACTGGCTGTTCACACCGCGATGAACTATAGATATATATATCTCTCTTTATTTACACAAAAGCGATTAATCTTTTGTTCGTTTCTTGGGCTAGAAAAAAGTCAATAGTTCATATTTCACTCGACGGCGGTGGGACCATTGCCTAATACAGTGTTTATTTGTATTGGATATATTCAGGCTGTGTCTCAACCTTCCTGCGGCCATCATATTGGGACACTGAGGATTTTAATAAATGTTTGCCAATGCACAATGTTGAGGCTTAATGCTAGACCAATATTTGGATTAAAATCAAAACTTTGCATAAGATGTTAGTTAGTATATTTAAATGCCAAACCCAATGGTAAATCGTGCTGGACAGGGTCCACTTTGTGACCAGAGGGGTAGTAATGTAACATTTTGAACGCGCGTTAGGTAGATCCAACTGTCATCTTTGCATGTAAAAATTGACATGTAGATATACCTAATAACGAACGTACAATGTGTTACACAACGTAACAACGTAGGTACAAGGCCATTTCTTTGTCATTTTGTAGCACTTTAAGGTCCGGTAAAACTGCCTTACTAGAACACTATAGATGTCTAGGACAACTGGGTTTGTCACGCCACTTTCATCGTACATTCCACGTTCCATACTCGATATGCATTTAAAGGAAGCTTGGTCTTGGTCTATAGGTTTTGAGTTGGTCCTAGGCTGAAATGGTGAAATCCAGATGTTCCAATAAAAATCGTTGTTCGTTGTTCACTACATCGAGTTGTGAGCGACAGTTCTGACTTCTGACGTTCAGTAAAGGACCATCCACATTATGTGATTATACCCCAATTTGTCAGTACAACATGTCAAAGTCAGAATTGGGTGTAGCGTACAGACGTAACAAACAACTGCAAGGACTTTTGAATGATCCATGGAATATGGCGGATCGTGCTCCAGACATTTTTTTTCATTTTCTGCATCCTGCTGTTTAATGTATAGTTTTGATAGCGTATTATGCAGTAAATGGCAAACGTGACGGCTACAGTTTATGAAGAATTTTCCTGGAAATGCGAATAACCAATTCTTGGGCATCATTCAGCGGTTCGTGGTCGCGGCCGCCATTATACTTTGTACTGCTCCAGCTATCACCCAGTGCATCGTGAAGGCCTTCCACCGTACATCATGCATGTGAAATGTTTTTTTTTATTTCTGTACACTGTCTTTAGCAAAGGCCCTAAAGGCTGCCATTTCTCTAATAAATAAATAAATAAATAACAATTGCAACTACAATTTCATTCAGTGTGGCCAGTTAACAGAAGGAAAGCGAAAATTGGCGCATCCAAACGGTCCTGCGAAGCGCACTGCAAGATTGTTAATAACCGATGAGATAGGGCAAGACAACACGTCTAACTGGGACGGCCGCGACATACTCTCGGTTTTTCTCGCACTATACCTCTTGTTCTAAGTGTTCTAATAAGAGAGAGACTGATAGTGCGAGAAAAATTGAGAGAGCTCGTTCGCCGGCGCGTGATAGCCGTGCAGCACACAAAAATCTAAACACACAAATAACACTAGAATATAAGTCTGTAACTAACATCTATGGATTCCGTCCGAAATGAAAAGTTTATTATTATTATTGGGCTGACAAATCATGTAATGTATATACCCCATTAGTCGCTTTGAGACACGCTTTGGAGTCTATTTTTTTCACAAGCATTATATTAGGCCTGCCTCACACTGGCGCGGCCTTAATGGGGTATAAAGATTGTACTGTGATTTTACCCCAATTTGTCAGTACAACATGTCGAAGTCATAAGTGGGAATGGACGAAAATATCAGAAGTGCCTGATTCTTTTTTTGATGATATGGTGGGTACACACTGAGCAAACGAACGACCAAGGAACGCGAAGCTTTTACGTGACAGCTATTTGTTAGAGTGAGATACATGTGTACCCACCAATACGAATAATGGGCAATCCACATTACGTGATTTGTCAGCCCCAATTCATCAGAATCTGACTAATTGCTATAGTCTGGATGCATGTTCCAACCGTCAAACGAGTTATCCGGACTAATTGCACGGAAATCACAATTTGGACCATGGAATTGGTATGATCTGCCAAATGTTTTTTTTTCTCACAAATTTCATTCAAATAAATTTAAACGAAAATTAAAAAATATATACTGAAGAATATTGTATTAATATTTTACACTGTAATTTTCTCCTTTTTTTTAAACCGGTGTTTTGCAACTACAATTTCAATCAGTGTGGCCAGTTAACAGTAAGAAAGCGAAAATTGCCGATTCAAACGGTCCTGCGAAGCGGACTGCAAGATTGTTACTAACCGATGAGATAGGGCGAGACAGCACGTCTATCATGAAACGGCCGTAGACAGCACGTCTATCATGAGACGGCAGTGACATACTCTCGATTTTTCTCGCACTATCCGTCTCTCTCTTATTAGGACACTTAGGACAAGAGGTTTTGTGCGAGAAAAATCGAGAGTATGTCGCGGCCGTCCCATGTTAGACGTGCTGTCTTGCCCTATCCCATCGGTTAGTAACAATTTTGCAGTCCGCATCGCAGGACCGTTTGAATCGGCAATTTTCACCTTCTTACTGTTAACTGGCCACACTGAATGAAATTGTAGTTGCAGTTGTTATGCCGCGTTTATACGCTTGCGATGGCTTGGCGCGTGAGCAGGACGCAGCTATGCGTTAGAGGGAGAGGGCTATAATTCGATCTCATTCGTTTACATAGCTGCGTCCTGCTCACGCGCCAAGCCATCGCAAGCATATAAACGCGGCATTACGTCTGTACGCTACGCCCAATTCTGACTTCGACATATTGTACTGACAAATTGGGGTTAAATCACATAATGTGGATTGGCCATAACGTTCCTTAGCACCAGAAAAAAGGTTCTGATTTTTTTCGCTGCGCCAATAATTTTAGTTTTTCTGAAAACCGTCTGGGGATGGACTCATATTTCTGCATCCATGACTCCTCCTACTGCAGCCAAATAAGTTTTCTAGCGGATTCTGGTTGTTATGCCTCATCCATATCGATTGAATGCAATTTTTTTTAGGGTTTACAGTGTTAAATATTAAAACAACATTCTTTAATATATATTTTTTAAATTTCATTTAAATTAATTTGAATGAAATTTGTAAGAACTAAACCACTTGGCTGCTCATGCAAATTCCTTGGTCCAACTTATGATTTTCTTGCAATTTGTCAGGACAACTCGTTGGACAGTTGGATCAGCATCGCAACATGCCTCCAGACGATAGCAATTAGTACTTAAGCCCTTTTCGAACGTGGTAGATTAAAACACCCAAATTAAGGGGTTTTAACTTAAAATAAAATGAAAAAAGTACGTGCAAATAAATGATATCAGTATTATTTTTATTAATAATAATTTTAAGTATGAATTTTTGAAATTGGTCAATTAAATCCAGATATTACATTCAAACTTACAAAGCTACAATCTCGGTTTTTTCGTTTATATAATATTACGAGCTGCCCACGCAGTTAGGGCAGCAGCAAAGAGGAAAAGTCTGCGAGGTTGCAGCTAACCAAGTTTGTGTTTTGGGTGATAACCTTATAAAAAAATGTCACTTGTGTGTATCATGGAGTTTCTGGAAGGTTTTAGGCTATATTATATACCCGCGAAGCTGCGCGTGCAGCTAGTTTATGTATTGAAATATTTGAAATGATGTTATTTCTAGGTGAAAGTAATCAAACAAAAGTCTGCTGCCACAACCATTTATTCACTGACATCCCTTTGCATCATTCCACTTTAAACTATACTTTCACCGAGTCTTAATATTAAATCACATTCTACAAAGTGGTTTCGATGTGCGCAATTAGCCCTATTTACACAAAGCAAACTACACTGGTTGCTCCCCTAAGGGCTCTCAACACCTGGTTCAACGCGCAGGGCCGAGCCGCTATGCTATCGCCGAGCACCAGTCTTCAACCATTCCAGACTATAGCAGCCGGATTCCAAATAAAATTAGAACCATATCTGGACACCTCCTAAAACGGATATTATTCGTGGTTAATTAAGTTAGAGCGGGTCGCCCAAGAAGATCATACTAGTGCCTTTGATGCACACATGGCAAGCTGTACACCACATACCCAGAGAGAAATTGCTGGCCCGCTATAAGACCTCTCTGTAGCCCCGCGGTCAATCTCCAGAGAGGTGTCCCGTCTCTTCAAACAAGGCTACTAGGCCCCCAGCTTCATGAACGTCTGTAATAACTGTGTGTGTTAGCAAAATTACAATAAACATATATTAAAAACAGTATGTTGTTGGCAAGTGGCTAGCTGCCATTGGTTCTCGGTTCATATATTACAGAAAAGCCTGACAGGGCCACTATATGCGTACAATATAGTACTTTAGGATAGATAAAGGTCAATTATATGTAGGTATTATAACTGTACAAAATACTTTTTTATTTTTGCCACTGTTTAAGCATCGGGGGTTACTACCATGCCTATGAAGCTGAAGGTTCTGGGTTTGAATCCCGGTAAGGGCAAATATTTGTGTGATGAGCAGGAATATTTGTAAGTCTGGGAAGTTTTCTATGTATTTAAGTTATAATATCAATTCAATATATTCAATATGTCATAACTCAAGACATATTGAGCTTACTATGGGAGTGGATCAATTTGTGTATGATTGTCGTCTAATATTGATATATTTGCATACTGCGTGATTCAGAATGGTTATAACAAGACGGCGCGCGAGCTGTGTCGCAGCGAGATAGACTATTCGTCTGTTTCTAAGTGTTTTAATTACAAGGAGACAAATAATCTATCTCGCCGAGACACAGCTTGCGTGCCGTCTTGTGATAGCCGTGCTGATAAAAGAAGCTTGTGAAGAAGAACACAGAATAAAACGTATCGACATGAACAACAACGAGACACCTGAAAAAAGAAGAAAAGTCGACCATAAGAATAACATAAATAACAACATACTCACATTTTTACGTTCCTCACAGACATATACGTTCCTTTTTGGGAATTTTTTTCGCTAAGATTGTAAATACTTTGGGATGCTCAAATACGCCGAGAAAGTTGTCCAAGAAGCAATGCCAAAGTAGTAGTAATATCGAACAAAGTTCGTTGAGAAGTGCGATATAGTCGAGCTCGTGTTGGGTCGCTGAAAATTACTAACAACACTAATAATAACGAAATCGCGAGCAATTACCCATATTAAAATTGATGTTTAACAGAGACAACAGTCAAGTCAAGTGACAGCCATTCGCACAGACTAATAACTTAATAAGCGATACTGCCTTCCGTAATGGCATCTCATTTCGATCTCCCAAAAGATATTCCCAAAAGAATTTAGTAAATTAAATAAAAGAGCACTTTCTCAATCTTTAAGACGTGGATTGTCGAAATCGTCTCGAATCTCGTCAAAAAACTATATCTGGCCAAATAATACTAACTATCGATAAAATATTTACACATGCGGGAAAGTCAATCCCTAGCTCACCTGTTGGCCGGGCGTCTTCACGGGACGCTGTCATAGTGACGTTTGAGTTAGTGAATAAGGGTTTTTATTCACGACGTCCTGACAGGGTGATGTCAAGGGGCGCCGGCCTATAAACTAACGTCCGTCGGTTAGACGAACGTTGGTTGATTCGCCTATAGTAGACAAATTACGCAATTAATTTGGATAAAATGGATATCATGAGGTTCTGTACAAAATGTTTGCTTGGTTTAATGCCATTCCAGCAGTTAAATTCGTTGCTTCGGCGAGATAAAAGAGAAAACCTTAGTGAATGCCGATATACCGTCCAAGCTAACGTCGCCACAGGTGACAACGCGTTTTCACCTACGTCTCGAGACGTCTCGAGATAAACGCTGCTTAAAGAATAGCCATGCTTTACTGCTGGTCGATTACGTTACGTTTCAGAGGTACGTTAGGCTTATGTAATTACGGTTGAGTATTATCGCTCGACACCCGTCATCTCCCTTGCATCAAGTTTTAAAACTTAGCGATAGTAATTTCTTTTGTATATATTCACATTCAGAATTTCATACCACGATTTATTTGAAAATTAAGTAGTATTCAAAGTACTCGTTATTATTTATTAATGTTTGGTCCTTTTAGAATACTGTATCATGGACAGTTTGCTGAATAATACATTCATGATGAATAATAGATATGAAACATTCAGCGCACCGAGGCTTTAATATTCATAACACTATCACATTTGCGTTTGTAAGCTGCTCTACTTACTTACTTACGTTTCTGAATTGTTTTGAACCTCCGGGGGTGGATCAGGGACGGGGGCATTTCGTATTCGATTTGAGAGAAGTTTTATTTTGTCAGCTCGCTTCCACGCTGAACTAACGGATCGCAAGTTGCAACCAGCGCGTAAAAAACATAAATACTTTATCAAATTGGAATCCAAAACCATACCGAAAATCACAGGCTTAAGGCTTATGATTGTTGGTGCTCTAGCTTAAAGCCCTAGTTGCTCTGCAGGTATGTGGGGTTGTGTTCCTGCTGGTGAGTGAGGCCCCCAGGGCTCCCGAGGATGTGAGAGTTAGACGCTGTTAGAGAGAGCCGAGCTAACTCGGCTCGCGCTGACACGCGCCGTTTAACAGTACCTTTAGGAAAACAACGATTTTCAATTCATCATAAACACACTATAAACAGAATAAACCACCGCCAACACCGCTCGGACAAACGTTTCTCCAAAGAAGAAAAAGAAATATAGAAACGGCATATTAGTTATTAAATGTACACGCATCACTTAAAATATTTTTATATAAAAGCTACTAAGTGAACGAATTCCGAGAGGAGTGGCATGGGAAGACACGTATTTAACTAATTTGTTTTAAAGTAAACTGATATTCAGTTATGGCTGGACACTGTTATTATTTGCATAACACAGCATTAGCGCCTTAACATAGTGCAGTGTGCTCAGCTCTGTTTAGATAATATGGTATGAATCAACATAGCAGGTGTGGCCCCACGATAGGTATACCTCGAGGCTGAATATTAATTTGTGTATCTTGCCACCTGCCGTACAGCATTAAACACGTTTAGCAATTAATTATACCTATAATTTCTAGCGCGGAGGAGACAAATGTCGCGTAGAATAAGCAGATCGTATGTTGTTTTCTTCACTGTACTCATCACTTCCGAAGTTGTGCCACGAAAGGACCCTCAACTAAAATTATGTATAATACTCACTTACCTAACAAGAATAACTTACATAATTAACAATTTAGTAAGTTATGCATGTCTGTTTTCTTACTATCTATGGCTCTGATCGGGTTTAGCTAGGTTTATTTACTCTATTTTATAATAATTATAACAAGATAACTCTTGTAAAACATGACTTATATCAAACGTAACATGGTAACAAACATACCGTGAAGAAGTTATATCAACTTAAATCTGAAATACCTATCCTATTTACTTATCCTATGCCACTCAACGATATCTCAATTAAGGCATGTATTTAAATGGCTATCTGTGTATTCCCTTTATTCGAACAAAATATTCCAAAGTTAAACAAAAAAAACCGGTCAAGTGCGAGTCTGACTCGCGCACCGAGGGTTCCGTACAAACTAACAATTAACTCAAGGTAAAGTAAATGTCCCAATATTTGTTAAATTACTTATTTTAACCCAACACAATAGAATTCAATTTCAAACAACGAGTAACTTTTACACCAAGACAATTGAATCGCGATCTTTTTTTGACCTGCTATTGAAAATAAATATACCTAGGCGTCCCAATCCCAACCCCATTAATTCTAGAAAAATCTTAACAGCGCGAATGGGGTCAGCGCCATCTGTCGGCCCCATTTGGTACTAACGTGCAAGGGCAATCGGCTTGGTATGTATGTTGGTCTTTTAGCGATTATTGTTTATCACGTGAACCGATCTCTTATTTTTGTTTTATTTGAAAGATAGTATTTCTATTATAGTGTTACAGGAATTTCGATACGAAAAAATACTTATAAAGTTGATTAAATTGCAAACTTAACTAGGAAATGATTTTTGTAAATAAAACAAAAAATATGCTAGATACAGGAAAAAAAATACTTTTCCAGTAATATTTATGTTTATCTTAATCACAAGTAATTATTTCAAATTTTTCGCTTTGATAACTTCGGCTATAAGAGGGGGGGGGATGGTATTTTTTTACATTTTCCTTCATAGATCAAAATTTTACCAATGTAAAAAAAAAGAAAAAGTGTTTCAAAAAGTGCAACTCAAGCCCTTTCGTATGATACCCCACTTGACCTAATACTTGAATATATATTTTTTGCCCCCTCCTCAAAATCAAAACAAAACAAAAAATACGCTAGATACAGGAAAAGTTATACTTTTCCAGTAATATTTATGTTTATCTTAATCACAAGTAATTGTTTATTTATTTATTTTATTTATTTATTGATACATGGAAAACCAACAGCGCAACATATTTATAGATACCATAATAAAAGCATATAGCCAATTACAGGTTCTCACTTATAGAAATAAACTAACAAAGAAATCTATAGCCAAACTTAAACTTAGCGTACATTACGCACAGTAACCAATCGCGCACTACTTAATACGCGGAATATACAAGAATAAGGTAGTTAATGAATTAGGCTACTATAAACTCTAATAACCCGAGCCTACACCTGAGTATCACACATGAAGAAACTTATCAGTTTAGATTTTATTGCTTGTATGCTATCACAAAATATGTCTATATCTAGATGATCTACAACTTTGTTTAAACTCCTGCCTGCTCTGCACAAAAAACTATTCATTCTATATTTAGTGGAAACATGGAATATGCTAATAGGACGAAAATGGCGGAAACTTCTTATGGAAAATTAGGACAGTCAATATTGCTTCTTATTATATTTAACAAATATAATATATCAGCAATTTCACGACGTTTAGCAAGGGGTATCAAGTGATGCTTTTTACATAGGGTTAAATAATTAGATGAACTATAAAGTGTATGCATTTTATAGCAAAGAAATTTCATGAATTTGGATTGTAATCGCTCAATTCTGTCAATGTAAATTTTATATTGGGGATTCCAAATCTGAGATGCGTATTCCAACTTGCTTCTCACAAAAGCACAATACAAGATTTCAGCGTCTTAATACGTGTAAAACAAACCGAGCTACGCATTATAAATCCAAGAGTCTTAGAAGCTTTACTTATAATATTATCAACGTGATCATTAAAAATAAGCTTCGAGTCATGAAAAACCCCTAGGTCTCTTATGCTAGTTAGTTGCTGAATACCTTTACCTTTCAATGAATATGAAGTACGTATTTTATTTAATTTACGAGAAAAAGTTACGGTAAAACATTTTGAGGGATTTAAATCCAATTTATTCTTAACACCATATCTATCCAGTCGTTATTTCAAATTTTTCACTTTGATAACTTTGGAGATAAGTGGGGGGGTGGTGTTTTTTTTTAAATTTTCCTTCATAAATCGAAATTATACCAATGTAGAAAAAAAACTGCTTCGAAAAGTGCAACTCAAGCCCTTTCAAATGATACCCCACTTGACCTAATAGTTGAATATATTTTTTTGCCCTGAGGTGTGAGGAGTACAGCAAGATGACTCCATTCATTGATGTAACGGACACGGACGTTTCACGCACGAGTGCATTTGCTTTATCTAAATAACTATCCTATTTCCTAGCATCTCAGAACCTGATACTATGTCTCACATTACCAAATCCAATTAACGGTAACCTCATTTCAGTAACCTTCATTGTTAGAGTATGCCTATATAAACCCATGTATTTCCTAATAAAGCATTCATTCTATATCCGAGACTCGTCGTATTATTTACTCATCTACGTACAACATCTCAGCCCCCTCCTCAAATTCGTAATTTTTCATAGTAAATTTAAATATATATTTAAATTTTAATATTTTCCATGCACGCGGATAACTCTCATTTATAATCATTTCAAATCGATAGCTTAAGTAGTTCGTGAGATATTTCACTTTGTGACAGACAGACAGACAGACAGACGGACGGAGTCGCACCATAAGGGTTCCTTTTTTACCATTTTTGGTACGGAACCCTAATACTGACTTGCACACTAATTATGCACACCAAATAAATCAAATTCAGCTACTGTTTAATGGTATTTATTTGCAGAACTATTTTACTGAAGTTATATCAAAATAGTATATCTAACAATTCCTTAGTTCAACATAATTTTAGGAACATCGTTTATTCTTAATAAAACCCAATTTAATCAGTCATGTTTATGTTATTAAGTACACAAAAAAATAATCTAATGCTAACTTAACATGCACTAACCACTGGCACACTAATGTATCAGATCACGTCAAGAAGCGTCTATGGCAATTATTTTAACCTAACCTATACCTAACCTAACCGCCAGCGTGTCAGCGTCCCACCGTCTATTTTTGCTCTAAGGGACAGAAGCTAACCATATTAACCTAACCTACAAATAATACCATTGTTACAACTATTTGTCTTTTTTTCACTGTGGGGGGCTTCGCCCCCCGAGCTCCCCTCGTGTGGGCTTTGCCCCCCCATCCCCCCTTTTTATAGCTGCCCCTCGATCTCCCTCGCACTCTTGTAAGACGCTAAAGAGCGAGCGCGAAGGAGCGAGCGTAAAACAGAGAAACAAAAAGCAAATTCCGTACTAACATTTTACAATTTAGAGTGCAAGCTAGTATTTTTGATAAACAATTAGTATTGTTTTATAAATCATATATCCGATGTACATTTTTAGTGTGAATTCGATAAAAAAGGTCATTTCGTTTTGAGTGCTTTTTTTTGTAGGACATGTATAGTTTGCAATTGTTTTTTTTATGCACAGAATTCTTTGTTCCGATATGCATTCAGTTAATTAGTGAAGTTACCTAATAGTCTATTTTTTTATTCTGTACACTAAAATGACAAACATGTCAAACGTAGAAATAATGTGACCATCTATATAAAAACAGTGCTGATTTGTGATATCGGTTTGTGAATAACCGATAAAATCTTGAATTAATTTTAGATTCAAAATTAACAATAAATAAAATCTACTCACAAAATGATACGAAATAAACAATAAATAAAATATAATAACTACTAATGTACTCAAACATTTAAAATGACATTGACGTATCGCCGACTCAGGTCGCGACGCCATTTTGGTTTACGTATTTGGCATTCGTTATTCTACTCGTATAGTGATCGGATGTTTTCAGCGCGTGTTCGTTTTTAGCACGTCACGGATTATCCATTCATTGTGTTACAGACGCTTCATCAACAAATATAAGTACCTCCCAATCGTTTATTTTCGATTAGTACCGGTTGTAGTACATCACTATTTATAAGACGTAAAAAACTAGCAATACCTACATGAAATGTCATTTTAGTCTACGGAATAAAAAAATAGACTTTAGTGTGCTGAAAAATTATACATATGTCTATTTAAAAATATGCCCTCAATTAATGGACCCTCTCTTCAACGATTGTATGCGATTCATTTTCGGCCTCTGTAAATAATGATCACGTTTCTTTCTTCGCCCGCCAACTTAACTGGCTCTCCATTCACCGTCGTAGAGCCCTTAGAATACTTTGTACTTACCCCCCGTTTAACCCCCGACGCAAAAGAGGGATGTTATAAGTTTAACGTGTCTGTGTGTCTGTGTATCTCTGTGGTAGCGTAGCTCCCTAACGGATGGACCGATTTGAATGCGGTTTTTTTGTGACATAGATAATTTTATCCTGAGTGTTCTTAGCCATGTTTCATGAAACACTGTCAGCCGTTTTTAGATATTGGACTTTGAAATGAAATGTCGGGGTTTTTCAACTTTTCTAAGTTGTAGTTATTTCAATCCAGTTTGAGCCTTCTGCTCCCGGATATCTCAAATCTGTTTTCGATACCCCTCGCCCAGGCTGTGAGCTGCGTCACTCCCGTGTTCCAAAATTATCCATACCGACTCACCAGACTAGTTTAATGAGTCATTCGTCAGTCCGGAAACTCGGTCACCAGCGGGGTCAAATTTCAAGAGTAATGACCGGGCGTCAAGTGTCGACTCGGTCAGTTTGCATGTTGCTGACACTGCGCATGCCGTTCCACGGCCCGCGTACCCCCTCCGCGCTGGGCCTCCCCCCGCCCCATCCTCTAAATCACGTCATCGCTATGCTGATGCCGTAGCTGGTCGATCTGTCGCAGCCGACCGGAGAGACGCGCCCTCAAGAGCGCGTGAAGTTCGGGTTCCTCCAAAGGAGAAGCCCCCGCGCACCGATGTGGATAAGGAGGGTTTTACAACGGTGTCGAGGAAGCGAAAGCCGCGCAGGAGTCAGTGTGGTGCTGCAGAACCGGTTGGGTCCGGTCTTCGGGTTGCCACACCGAGCAAGGCGCTGTGTGTATCGCGCCTGCATTACTCCGCCACGGCTGATGATGTGGTGGAGTACGTTCGTCAGAAGACCGGCTTCTCGCTGAGGGTGTTCCAGCTGCGTTCGCGCCACTATGTGCACTTCAGCTCGTTTGTGGTGCGCGTGCCGCGGGCGCTGCAGGAGACCGTCGCATGTGCTGACTTCTGGCCGAAGGGTGTAGTGTTTCGTTGTAGTGTTTTGTTGTTTTGGTTTCGTGACGCATTGGTTATTATATTACTGTAATGTCACGTAAATGTATTTGTCAATAAATAAATAAATAAATTCCTCCACCGTACAGGCAAGCCGTCTCTGGAGTTCACTCTCTCTCAACATCAGACAAGCCCCAAGCGAGTGTGTGTGCTTTCAAGCACCTGCTTTAAAACAAGAATACGATAAAATCCATCTAAATAATGATCGTTACTATCATTATACTACTGTGCAGTACGTAGTAGGTATTGAGTATATGGTAGCATATATTTTTTGTAATATCACATTTAGTCAATCTTTTATACCCACATTTATGCTAAAAGTGACGAATGACGGCGGACAACGGCGAGTGGCGAGCTTTTGGGAATAAAGGCGTGAATGTATGTATGCATGTATATTTTTTTGTATGTATCTTATCTATTTTTAGGTTTCCGTACCCAAAGAGTAAAAACGGGACTCTATTACTAACTCTCCGCTGTTCGTGCGTCCGTCTGTCACCAGGCTGTATCTCATGAACCGTGATAGTTAGACAGTTGAAAATTTCTCGGATGTTGTATTTCTATAAAAACAAGTGAAAATAGATAAAAATATTTAAGGCCTCCACCCACCAGACGCGTGTCGCGCGCGCCGCGTGTGCTGCGCGGCACACGCGCAAGTTGTAAAGCATTGAAACTACACTTCAAACACACATCAAACGCGTTTCGAAGGCGGGCCCGCGCGGCGCTAAAGTTACAACTCGGCAGCGCAGCAGCAGCGCGGCACACACGCAGCACACGCTAAAGTTACAACTCGGCAGCGCAGCAGCAGCGCGGCACACGCGCAGCACACGCTAAAGTTACAACTTGGCAGCGCAGCAGCAGCGCAGCACCCGCGCTGCACACGCGTTGCTACACGCCGCCCGCTTCCGGTGTGAATATACCGCTTCAAACGCGCCCAACACGCGCAGCACACGCGCAGCACACGCGCGGCACACGCGTCCGGTGGGTGGAGGCCTTTAAGGGGGCTCCCTTTTGCCGTGTCTATAGATAATGGTACGGAACCGTTCGTGCTAGTCCGACTCGCACTTGGCTGCACGTGTTCGTAACAGATATTAATATCATACTTTTTTCGGTTCAATTGTTACAGGTAGAGAATGTCATATTTGGCACAACGGCCCGCGAATTGTATTAAGTGCAATAAAGTTGAAATATATAAATATCCATACATCTGTATAGCCAGCCCTGTAATATAACATGACGTACCTATATTAAAGTAAGATTTACTCACAGTTGCGGCGAATTAGACATATATTTTTTTGATTTTCTATATCGTGGTGTAAGCACAGTCGAGTTCAAAAAATGTGCACGGACAAATTGATCAAAATATTTGAACACGGGCGTAATGTTGCTCAGATATTTTTGAACCTTAGCCAAAGTACATATATTTATAAATTTGACTGAACTATAAAAGGGACGGGTTTCGACTTTCGACTTAGATTCCGAAACTTGAAAAGTACTCCGGAAAGTCCCGAGTACTTTAGCAATTAGTAATAAGGCCTGGCAAAAGAATCATGTCAAAGCTATCAAGAAACTCTTTCAGACGGTGTGTAAAAAGCCCCAAACAGTCTTCAAAGCCGCCAAATTCTATGTTACTGCTGATTTTGGAAAAAATTGCCTAAGACTAAAAGATTGTTTTGTTTAAACAAAAATTGCCGCAATTTTTTTGGTAATGGTACAGTCAAGTGCAAATCCTCTCATAAATAAGTACCAAAACCTGAGTCCGCTGATATAAGATTTATGGGACATAATTATTTATGAGTAAGCGTGTGAAATTTAGTATTTGATAAATGAGCTTGCAGAACTGAACTGCTCTTGCTGCTATCCAGCGACACCTTGTTCTCTCTACTATGAAAATTAGAAAGAATAGGGTAGAATCTCCCGTTTCGTGCTGCAAGACACAAAGTATACTAAAGGGTGTTTTATCGTGCGTGTATGATAGCATTGATAGCCGTGCCGGTGGCAGTTTCCCTTTAAAAATAATTTCAGTTTTAATAGTAAGTAATTTCAAACCATATTTCATTAAATTGATAAAGTGTGTTTACTCGTGGCAATAGCACTCCTTCGTCGTCTTTTGTATAAATCTTGTTGCGTTACAGAATAGCGTCCTTTTGTTAACTGTTCTTTCGTAATGAACCCTCAAGATAAATATATTATTGTCTTGTGCTCGCTTAATTTAAGGTACTTTTGTGATACTGATAAGGCACGTTACAATAGGTACAAGATGTTTCCCGCTGGGAGTTGTTTTATTTAACCGCGTTCATTTGTTTTGAGAATGGTGTTTATAAATAAACATTGGAAGTTCAAACCTTGTCCAAACCAGAGCACTTAATAATAAAGGCGTTTGTTTGCCTCTGTTGCTGATATTGGTGGGATGTGTCGGCAATATTGGATTTTATTCTTCTGGATCTAAGGACTATATCAATTATACTATATTAACTATATGAATCATAAAATAAATAAAAATGTGTTTTAATTATTTTGGTTATTTTCAATTACATAATTTAATTAAATACTGCTGATTTTGTATTCAAATTTCAATTAAATATAGTGAATTGTTAACTGACTCTGTTCATTTATGCTTTAAAGGCTCTCTACCTAAAAGCAATAAATTTCGCTGCAAGGAGTATCTGACAAAGTCGGGTTTAATATTAAACTAAAATAATAAAATATAATGAAAAATATCATGACGTACTAACACTTCTCAAAATTAAAAGGGCAACTACAAATTGGGCAGTATTAAACTTTGTATGTTGACAGATAGTAATATTGTGTGTGTTTTTTTTTTATATTAGAACGCTGTAATATAATCATAAATATATTTTATTAAACGTAGCGTGGCAAGTGAACAAAAGTGCGTATTTCACGAATTAACGGTCGATGTTAGACTTATTGAATGCCATCTCGTTACATTGCGGTCATTATAATTCAAAGCGGCGGTCAACGACAGTCAGTCCAACTTTGCAATCAGCGGGGTGGGTTCAGTACAACTGACACCGCGGCGATATGCGAAGGGAGAAAAAAATACCCTATCCTTACAATTTCCGCAGTGCAAGGAGCACATAAAGAAATTTGACTGAGCCGTAACGTGGTTCCTTACTTTACCGTTTACATTAAATTTAATTTAATTTCAATTATTTATTCATATAACAATATACATACATCGTGTCTGAAATTTCGTGGCAATCGTAATATAGGAAAAAGTCTATTACAATGAATTATGAATATCAACTATCAAGAACTTATATATTTTCAAAAATCATTTATACTTAACTACGAGTATGTCAAATAATAAGGACATGATACCTTAATTGCCAGCATACCAGCTAACGTGTCAGAACGAGCGTGGCACATTGAAATGCGTGTATAAGTGTAAGAATCGCTACGCGCCACGCTCGTAGCCGATCCTGTTTTTTTCCTCGTATGTAGCGGAAATCGATTACGGCGTATGCGCCCGCTAGGCGGGTTCTTGGTCACGAAAGTGTTAAATTGAAACCAGTTAGTGCGCTTCAAGGATAGAGTTAAGGCCATACAATTTTGACGTGTAACCTAAGTCCTTATTCTAGTAATCAACGTTACTGATCCAATACGACTATCCCTTTACATATTTAAATTGGCTCAGTTAGCTTCCATTTCAAGACTGTCAAAGATCACTGGCCTAGAGTAACGTGTTCATTTAGTAGCTTGAGACAATCCCCTGATCTTTGTCGAGGCGTGATGCACGTTCACTCAGCTAAGTATTGGCAGCAGAAACAATTAGTCGTTGGCGTCAGTTGGTAAATATTAACGCTGGTAATTGTACGCTGAGCGTCAGCTCCCTCGATGTTCGTTACGGACCTAACTTGCAACCGGAATACAAATGAATCCATTATCCGAAAGTGCGGAGATAGCGAATCGAGACCGGTATCACGTACGGTTCGTGTATGCGTGATCTTTTAATCTGTTTTTAAAATTACACATGCTGTTTACTTGCAACTACAAAGGAACATTGTGCTTTTGAATATTCATTAAAATTAGACCCTCCATATTATTCTTCTCTAATCTAGATGCTAGGTAGGGTAAAGTACCTAAATACGAGTTAATCCCTATATTTAGGATAAATTAAAAGGGCACTGGTTCGTTTGGTAGAAAACAAAAGTAAAATGACGTCAAATATGACAATAAAAGGAGTATAAAAATCAAAGACAATAAAAAGCTATAAATACTGTAAAAGGTTGTGCAATCTTGCACACCCTAAAACACTTTAAATAATTTCTGTTACTATACAGGGTGAATTTTTAACACGTGTTTTTTGTTTCATATCATTCAAAATATCATATTTTAGTAATTGCTTCTTAAAGTTATCCCAAAAAAACCTTACTGCGCGGGCACCTCAGCGGGTAGTAAGGGTTAACACGGCACGCCTCTTCCTCCCCCCGCCCCCGCCCTGCTCCGCGCGGCACTGAATCCCGAGTAACCACGCTGTACGGGAGCCAGCCATGACCTGTAGCCAAAGCCACTCTGGCTGCTACACAAGAACCAGGTCCAAAAAAGAAAACGCTGTACGGGCATTTTTGGCAGTCGGGTAGCCCCGTAGTGAAGTCTACCCACAGGCCCGTCAAGACCCACAGCTGCAGCCCCTCAGGCTGCTGCAAGCGAACCATTGCCCAAAAAAAACACGCCGTATGGATAATTCTTTTGGGATATACAATTTATAACTAAAAAAAAATACGTACCAGTTTGTTTTCAAAAATGGAGTCTATTAGTGATACCAAATGCCTATATCTATATCGTGTACATACTTCATGACGTGGGGTATATTTTACGACCAATGTAATCTGCTGTATCAAATTCTCATCGCCGGAAATAGGTTTAGTTCCATGGAGACAACCGATTTTTTCGCGGTATATGAGCTCCGAGGTAGAAGTGTTGTCAAACGGCGCTGTGCAAACCGAACTGAGCCAACCAGAGCTTGACCTGGGGCGGAAATAGGAAAATGCATGTTTTTATTTAAAGTAATAGATTTATCGATGCACAAGGCTAAGCTAAAACTGCGCAAATATAGTAGCATTTCTTAATGCTCTTTGATCATTTACACATATTCTACCAGCACGGATATCACAAGACGGCGCGCGAAGCACTTTCAAATCGTCAGTTAGAACATTATCTTCAGCTTTCACTAGGTGGCGCTTCTAGTGCGCATCAACAAAAGTTACGTCTCTAAATTAAATTAAAATCAATGTTTTTACGATGTTACGAGTAGAATTATTTAGCTTCAGTGTTTCTTTATGGTCTAAATACCAAGTACAAGTGTTATCGTAGTGAATCTCGAGTTACATTTGCCAAAAACATCAAAATCCCGTATTGCATTGAAAAGTAAAAGTGACCTTGAGTGCTTCATAACTCAAGATGTTTGAGTGAAGTGTTGGAACAGTTTAACTTTTCGAATATCTACAGTGAAAAAGTACTTGAAAGTGTCGTTTTTAATAACTTCCAGTGCAGTTCATCTTAAAATAAACAAAATATTAATACTTCGCTAACACGGCGTTGTACCACCAGCGCCATCTAACATTACATGACGAGACTACAATCACCCTCATTTCACTCTATCGATGAAACCGATAACGGAGAGAGTTGAATTTAAATAATACAATATTTTTCCGCTAGAGGACACTAGTAGTTTTCTGGAAGCAACAAAAGTTGACAAGTGTTTATTATTGACTCAAGTGGCCAGAGAAAATGCTGTGTGGAGCTTGTAATAACCATCTTAACGGGAAGAGCAGCGACGGCGATACTGTTGCATGTTCAAAATGTCCAAAAATATACCACTCCCGCTGTCTCAAACTTACTCGGGAGGAAACAAAGTCATCCAAATCGAATCATAATAAATATGTGTGTCCAAGCTGTAAGGTGAACAAAACGGTTACAAAAACCGATAAGACCGCAGGTCGCATCTGCCCTCCGCCAAACGCCTCTGGCTCAACAATGAATGAAGAAAGCGTTGCTACAGACTTCATGAACTCTGCCCAAGACCTCGCATCAATGGCTGTCCCCAGTGAGGTATTATCTTCATTTACAACAGCTCTCCAACAACTTCAGCGCGTCTTCGATACCATGAAACGGGAGATGAATGAATTCACTGCGTCGCTCAACCACACTACGGAAGATGTAGCTATGTTTCGTAACGAGATCTTAGAAATGAAAAGCCAACTGAAAGAACTCGATTATTACAAATCCGAGGTGAAGAACCTGCGCGCCGAGGTCGTCGAGCTACGCCAGGATCTCGAAGCAAAGGAACAACGCCATCTACTCAGAAACGTCGAAATAACTGGTTTAACTGAAAACAATGGCGAAAACTTACAGCAAGTGGTGAATACAATTTGTAATAAACTAGGCCTCCAATTAGACCCGCGCGATGTTGACGACGTGCGACGCGTTGGGCTACGCGGCGGCGGCGCAGGCGGCGGCGAGAGGCCGCGCCCGGTCGTGCTTACGCTGACGCGCCGCGCCCCGCGTGACCAGATCTTGCGAGCCGCGAAAGTGCGTCGTGGGCTCACTACCGATGCGCTGGAGATACCCGGAAACTCTCGCCGTGTCTATATTAATGAATACCTTACCAAAGCTAACAGAATTTTGTTCAGTAAGGTAGTCCGAATCACATCGGAAGCGGTGCTGGATAAGCTTCAGAAAGACCCTGCACCCAGAAGCCAGGCCCAGACGTTTCGAGACATCAATAATTAAAAGCAGTTTTATACTATTACTTTTATTAGTACTATATGTAATGTTACCAATAGCAAATGTTGTTGCTTTCGAATATTGTATATCAGATTTTTATATGAATGTTTACTTCTTCAGTCTACATGGATCTCAAAATAAGTTAAGTCTAAGTATATTGTGTACCTTCAAGGATAATTCTAACCCAAATGCACTCAACACAAATGTAATAGCAAGCAAAACTAAATCGTTACATTGCCCAAGGTATCAACTCCATATCTCTTATCACTTAATCAAAAACTTAAAGGAAAAAAACTCGCTGTCTACTTTAACAATTGATGTGCTCACAATAAGCAAGATTTCACAATGTCACTTATTTAAGAACATCATATCATACTTAAAGAACTTTTTAACTGTTGGCAAGCGCTCTTACTTTGTCAACACACTCAACACTGAATGCTTAATCTCTATCGCCTACATCTACCTTTACTCCTCCACTGTGCTCCTCCCAAAATGACAAGTGCTGATGTGGCAGAAGATATAGACTCCGTTTTTCAAATTGTCACGAAGTTTCTAACCCTAATCTTTGCAATAGTATTTTTAAACAAAATAGAAATTTTAAACTCTTGACGTTCAACATACGTAGTATTAACAAAAATATTGACTTATTTCTCCTAAATCTTCATCGGACACAGGTTGAGTTTGACGTTCTAGTTTTAACAGAATGCAGATTACACGATACATTATCTATAGACCAAATACCAGGCTATTCCTCATATCACACCACCAATAACATTAATCAAAACGGCGGTGTCGTAGTGTATGTCAGCGATCATTGGAATGTTACCGTATCAGAACCACACTTTGACGAAGCCTGCTGTATACTAGTGGATATTTTAAATCAAGTGACGATCCTCGGTTTTTACAGATCTCCTTCTTTTACTACATCAAATTTCCTTAACTCACTAGAAAATACACTCAACTCACTCAACCCTGGAAATCAGTTAATTATCGCCGGAGACATAAATATTGACATTCTCTCATCCAACAACCAGCGCGCAAACGTTACAGAATATCTCTGTCTTCTCGCTGAACATGGACTCGCGCCGGCGATTACCTTACCTACGCGTGATATGGCTTGTCTAGATCATATATTTATAAAAACGAACCGCCTAGTGACTGGTTTGGTTTGTGATTTCAACATCACCGATCATAAAGCCGCTGCTATTGAAATGTCCTTCCGCGCGTCGAATCACCCCAGGCCAAACAGAATAAAAACAATAATTGATTATGACGGTATTGCTGAAGAGCTGTCATCAACTAATTGGTATGAAGTTTTGGATGAATCCGATGTTAACGCTGCAACTAACACGTTTATGTGTATTATTCAAAACGCCTTAGATAAACATTCAAAACAAGTGAAGATTCCTAGATCTAAATTTACTCTCAAACCTTGGATGACCCCTGGATTATTTCGTTGTGTTCAACATCGTGGTAGGTTACATTTAAAATCAAAACAATTCCCTAACGATGTAGTATTACAAGTCACCTATAATAGATACAAGAACTTTTGCAACAACCTTCTAAAAAAACGAACAACACGAAAAACATGAACTGTCCACAAACTCCCATAACATAAAAAAGCTTTGAAATGCTGTCAAAGGTATATGTAACATGAAGAGACAAAACAATCAAGCCATCGAACTAATTTCCACGTCAGATCCCGAAGAGTCTCTAAACAATTGCAACAAGTTCTTTGCATCTATAGGAAGTAATTTGGCTAGTCATATTTTCTCACAAACCGGGGAAACTGAAGAAAGTCTGGCAAGCAAATCATACTGTAGCAATGGTACAAACAATCCATTCTTCATGCAGCCGACTGATTTCAATGAAATTTAATCCATTATCATGAACTTAAAATGCGACAGTGCTCCAGGCCTTGATGGTATCAACAACAAACTCATTAAGTACATTAAGAACCATATAATTATACCTATCAGTCATATTTACAATCTTAGCCTTATTTCTGGAGTTTTTCCAGAGCTATGGAAGACAGCATCTGTCACTCCCATCCATAAAGAAGGACCAAAAGATATTCCGGGAAACTATAGACCGATATCATTACTCTGTGCTTTTTCAAAAATTCTTGAAAAACTTGTTAACACACGACTTATTAAATACCTGGAGCATTTTGGTCTCATATCAAACAGACAATTCGGCTTTAGGCAGAACCGATCAACAGAAGACGCCACCTCGCTTTTAATTAACCTTGTTTCGTCTTATTTAGACAATAACTACAGGTGTATTGGAGTATTTTTAGATCTGGCAAAGGCGTTTGACACCGTGTCCTCTCCAATACTACTGCAAAAAATGCACAATCTCGGCATACGCGGCGTCCCGTTTTCATGGTTTAGAAGTTATTTCTCTGGAAGGAACCAACTTGTTAGGGTGGGTTCATTTAAAAGTGCTACGGAGGAAATTAAATTCGGCGTGCCGCAAGGTAGCATTCTCGGCCCCACCCTCTTCATTATTTACATGAATGGTATTTTAAACCTCCAAATACAAAACGCCGAAATAATTTGTTATGCCGACGACACAGTAATACTCTTTAATGAAAAAAACTGGGAGAGCACAATCAGAGTAACAGAAAGAGGCATGAAAATCGCTTCGGACTGGTTTCGTGAGAACCTCCTGACACTTAACAGCAATAAGACGAAATACCTCTGCTTCCACAAAACTGCCTCCTCGAAACCATCCTTTGATCCCGTAATAAAAATCCATTCATGCAAAGACTTCCCTAGCCACGCCTGTAACTGTGAATGTATTCAGCACTCTGACGTAATTAAGTACCTAGGATTATTAGTTGACGATAAATTAAATTTCAAATATCACATCCATAAACTCTCCGCTAGAATTAGGAAATCAATACACATATTCAAAAAACTTCGCCATTTTGCTGATAACTCATTGCTAACGATGGTCTACACTGCGCTGTGCCAGTCGGTGATCAGCTACTGTATCATCGTATGGGGCAGTGCAACGAAGTCTACTATGTTAGAAATCTAGAGAGCGCAACGGTCTGTGTTAAAAGTAATGTTCAAGAAACCCTTTCGATATCTAACAAAAGCTCTCTATACTCAAGCAAAGGTCCTAACAGTGCGTCAATTATTTTTATTTAAAATGTCTTTACTCACCCATAAATCCTCCAAATCCTCAGCTTACTATAACAACCTACTTGACAAACGTGTTTTTAACTTACCAGTTCCAAGAACATTTTCCACCTTTGGCAAACGCTTCGGAGAATACATCAGGGTATCCACATATAATGCAATTCTAAAGCATTGTAATCTAAAGGGTTCTACTACTAACGAAGCGAAAAAGCTGATCCTCAAATTGCTCCTCTCACTCAACTACGCTGAAACAGAAGCTATCATAGACAAAGTAACCTAATGTTTACTGTTAGATATAATAACAATACAACTGTAATATTTATTTTTAAGTTTTCCCCACACTCTGAATACTGCTTTATTAAGGCGCCGTAGGTTCATGGTCTTCTCTCCCTCTCACTGAGCAAAAGCGTGAGCGAGATGGAAGTGCTTGCTCGGAAGCGCGGAAATCATGTTTTTTAATTTTAATTTTTTGGCCGTTTAAATAAATAAAAAAGTAAACACTGATTTCCCTCAAACATGATATTGCCGATTTTTAGAAGCCATTTTAATATTTTTAGCTTTTGTTCGTAATTTGTAACAAATATTTTAAGTGTATTTTAGACCCTTTTAGACCTATGTTCGTGATTTTTTTCTATCGAGCGAAAAATGCTTAATCATGTTTCTAAACACTGATTTCCCTGCAGAAAAGCCTCAAGATCGCATTTTTTTTTAAACCATATTATTATAAACAGACGCATTATATTGTTTCAAAAACACTGTTCGCTTAACTTCGCTGAACCTACGGCGCCTTAATTGACCTAAGTTTTATGCATTATTATTTTTTCTGTAACGTTTACTTTTAAATTTTGTTCATACTCTGAAGACTGGTTGTGTATAACATAACATAACATCTAAATGAACGTATAACATAACCTTTAATTTTTATGTTAATTTTTATTTTATTACTTTTGTTCAATTGTACGTAACTTTTAAAGCTCTACTTTGTAATTTCAACTGGTTCCCCGCGATACAGGCGAAGCCTAGTGCGGAGACCCCTGTCAAAAATTGTAACAAAATGTGTCTCTTTCAATAAACGATTATTATTATTATTATAGCTAATTTTTTACAGCAATTTATTATTTCAATCATTATCCCTCAAATATTTGGAAAGGTATACAGTAGAGGTGCCAAAAATAATATCGCAATAAGATTGTCACAACATTAAAAAAAAACTAGTCTATAATGTTTCTAGAAAAAATACTAATGTATTAAAAATATAACGAAAATAATAAATGAAAACATAATCCAGTCACAATTGACAACATTTCATATTTTCATGTAGGCCATTTTATGATTTAGTTCGCTAGAAAATGTTTTTTTAAGCGACACGTGTTTTTTTATTTCTCCCTTAATTGTAATTTTCATTCAAAACTATCAAATTGAAAAGTAGCGAATTCCAGAAGGTTGTAAGTAAATTATGACGTCAATACTACGACTCTGTATGGCAGTTTGGACACCTTTCATATGGCAGCCATAATACTGACGTCACACACGGTGAAAACCACTTTTATACGTTTTCGCGATTTTCTTAAAAGCGAGCAGGAAAAAAACACAGAAAACTACTTTATTACGTTCAGATAACATAATTACCGAAATGGTTTTCGATTTAGGCGTCATTACATATTTTGAAATATTGTTAATTGATTCCAGGGTCTTTTATCATTCATGTAATCTCGGCAGCTATAAATAAGCTTTCGAAATAGGTTTACGCTTCACATAGTTCTTGAAGCGCTCATTGCCTAGCGGCGCCTGCGTGCCGTGCATTAGAAATTATCGAGTGCTTTGAAACGCCATTCTTACTGAAACAATAAGGTCTGATTTTCGGATATATATCATGATTCTTGATTATATGATTGTTTATCTGATTTGATCGAAACATTTGCTTAAAATTTCCTCGATAGAAAAAGAAACCAAAGTTGGGTCTGTATTTTTCTTTTTTTACTCAGCCTATTCAAACGATACGTTATTTTACGACACAATGAAGTTAATGCTATAGTATTTTATCTCACCTAAATTCTCACTTAATGAAATTTAGATAAAACTTCACTATGTTAGGTATTTATCGAAATTTGTCCAAAAAGCCATTCCCGAAGTGTCCCCTGGGTAGTACTAAAGAGTGACAAACTTTACAGGCCAAAATAATGTATGCTATACGATTACATAAATAAATAGCTCTTGACTTTTTATAGAGATAACTAAACTGAGTTATCTCTTACAACATTAGTATGTTTTCTGGGGACTAGAATGACGTGCGCCTTCTATGACTACCTACCCGTTTAAGGGTAGGTACCGGCTAAAAGTTATGGGACGAAATATGTATCATGTGATATTTTTCTACGCATCTCTACTTCGCAAGAGCCCCCGATGTGACGTTATAGGCATACCGTTTTCTTAGCTGAGTCGATCCTGTCATAACTACTTGTGTTAGGTTTTGTCTATAGCAGTGTTTTAACTTCAATTGTTTTTAATGTCCTTTGTAAAATCATAGCCCATTGTCTACTATAAAATGGCGCGAAAATACTGTCCGATGATTGGTCAACGTTTTTCTGTGGTTGACCGGTTGGGAAAGATTTGAAATTGGACATTCTGGCGAGACATTTCGGGACTTCTTGAAATACGAAGAAAATATCCAAGAATCAGAAAATACAACTATTCATGCGCATCACACAAATATTTGCCCTTGCCGGGATTCGAACCCAGAAACGCCCGCTACGTTGACAGGTCTTCTACCCACTAGGTTAAGCCGGTCGTCAAATGCCTGACGTCACACACTGTTACTATCTCGTGCTGTGTACCGCTGCTGGAATCAACTCAGTTAAACATAGAGCTCTACTGCAATGGAGTTGTTGTCTAGAGCAGAGCTCCGTTTAGTGATGTTCCCGGCATTTGATATTGGGACTGCGGACGTGTTAAGACCACCGCATTTTGTGCTTGGATTTCCATTTTAGTGAAATGACGTTTCTCAACTTCATTTAAAAAAAACCGGCCAAGTGCGTGTTGGGCCACGCGCAGTGTAGGGTTTGGGTTGGGTGGACGGTTTTTTGTTCTTATCGTAACTTCTGTATTTCCTCACCTAATTATTTTCCTTCTCTTGTTTTTGCTTTGAGAAACTTTTTGATTTAATGTAACAATACTTACTAAATGATTTCACTCTATGTTTCATTTACATAAGAAACAAACGAATTCGTCATTAAGATTAAGCACGGTTGGCTCTCGTATTCAAATGGTAATTGAATTCTTGTAAACGAAGCCTGGAGCAGCGCTCGAGTCCATCTCGCTTCACTAATTGCTCTAAATTCGTTTCAGTCAAGGTTGTCTGTGATTAAATGCCGTTATTTAACGTTTCCGATAACAAAGATCCACTCTTTATAATCGTCCCATGCCACGTTCGACGGGTAAGCAGTTATTTATTTTGAAAGCGGGATTTATTTGCGGAAAAGGGTCTGACCCGCATTACTCAAGGGAGATTTTGCTGAATGGGATTCCAAAGTATGCTGTTTGGATTCAGATAACTTATTGTATTTCGGTAGTTTCAAACGTTTATCTGGTTTTGCAAATCATCCACCGATCGATGCTGTGAAATAACTGCCCTTAGGTTTCCGCTTCAGTTGTTCTTTATCAACCTTTTAGGACAAAGTGGCTGTTATCCCCGCAATATCGGGTTGTTACCGGTGTAACAAAATAGATTAAGGAAGTTTAAATGCGAACTTTGTGGTGGTAAATGTTCCCTGTTTGGACAATTTAGTAAAGATAAAAATACATCACCAAATTTAAATCTTTGAAAATCTCACAAATGTGTCTAGGTGGGTGGGTTTATAGACTATTAGACCTCGTTGGGAAAGTTTTGGCAAGTACTCGCTTTGTAATGGGTTCAAAATCAGGAACTTACCTTAATAGCGGTTTAGGTAAGTATAAATTCAATCAAACAATTACAAGCCGCAAACACACATGCTTAAATAGATCTCATAACAAAATTAGGCCTTAAAAGTGAATAGAATAAGGTCTCCAACTTTGGACAGAGGAAATACTGAACATTAACAAATAGCGCATAGTTACTTACTAAAAATGTTCCGACTCATACATTTTGAGTGGCTACGCATCCTATCCGGTACGCCGCAGAGTTATTGTAGTAGACAAACTATTGTAGGTCCTATAAAAATATTAAATGAAGCAAACACTCACTAACCTTGTTATAATGGATGGTCAGGTAAATTATCTTAGCTACCAGCGTACATTAATGTTGAAGTCGAAATTATAATTAGAAGACCTTAAAAACTAGAGCACAGCCAGAATGTCTCGGGAAAACGAAGTAGGTCAAGTGCGATTTTCATAACACACTAGTGACGTCAGAATGGTGCATCAACGAGGCTTTCAAACATGAAAATGTCTGCGGAGGGTAAAATGAGACGAATAAAGAGAAATATTCTCCGGCTACTTTTAAGGCTTACAAGTGGCGGTAAATTGACGCTGTAGCGTTTTGCACGAACTAAGTATGTACTTATATTCGAGAACAAACAATTTTAAAAGCTTAAAACATTTAAGATCTCATACGAAATGCGATGTCGAAAAAAACCATTGATAGTCATTCGTATTTTAAAAAATGCTAGAAGGTGGTGACAAAAAAATAATAATTATAGATATGGGGTAAATTCGAAAGCGAGAAAAATATGTATTATTTTTAAGAAAACGAAAATATATATTTTATTTTATGTGGTATTTTTAGAGATTTCGTCTAATTCTGGCTTAACACATGCGCGCACACTGCGCTAACTTCACGAAAAAAATGCTGTTGCGTGCCATTATAGGTTACTAGCTTCTGCCCGCGACTCCGTCCGTGTGGAACTCGTTTATGGGTAAGGCCGCGAATTTTGACCAATGTGACATAGAACAAACATTAAAAAAATAAATACGTGACGTTACCATAAAACGTAACACAAGTTGTTATTAAGCTTAGATCATACTGGTAAATATTCGCAAAAAAAAAACACGTTTTAAAAAAAAATAAGTTTTTTGAGTATGGTATTAATAAAGTATTTTCACGTAATCATAATTATTTAAATACACGTGACATTTTAAAAGCCAACCAACCAACCAATGTAATGCTAATTATTAGATTGGTTGTTGATCTGTAACAAAATCCCCCCAACCCCCCCCCCCCCCCCTTCTACCAACAGGGTGGTACCACGTGGCAACCGGGCTATATCAGCTCAGATGACCACGAGGTACACCTGTGCCAAGCGGCTCCCTTTGTTGAAGATTTGCAAGGTTGATGACAATAACGACCCGACTACTACGGCTTTTCATGTAATCTGTTCTGCAATTTAGGCGTAAAACTGTAGTTGATTGACCGCGTTACGTCCACATATATTTATTTATTATTGAATTTTATTGATGAATAAAGGACATAGAGAAATGTATTCTGAAGGTACAAGTTGGAACGAGTTGGTTTAAGCGTAAAGAGGTAACAGACAGACAGACAGACACATTTTCGCATTTATAATATTAGTACGGATATGGATAGAATGGATTTAATTCTCTCGTGCTGATCCCTGTACTTACCAACTGTACCTACGTCCTACCTACAATTTCAAATTGATTAATCTTAATAACTTACTGTATTTGTCGTTGGAAATCTAGTAAAAACTGATTCAAGTTCGTATTTTTCTATGTGAACTTCCCTTTACCACATGTTTTCGTCACGATACACAAAGAATACGTTGCATTTTGTAAAAGTGCAACGTATTCGTAACGAAAGTGTAATGTATTTTAGACAAAATATGAATTATCATGGTGAAATAACGATATTTTGAAACCAACCGACGACCGGTTTTTTTTGGACGACCGCTTTAGCCTAGTTGGTAGTGACCCTGCCTGCGAAGCAAGAGGTCCTGGGTTCGAATCCCGGTAAGGGCAAACATTTATGTGATGAGCATGAATATTTGTTTCTGAGTCATGGATATTTTCTATGTATTTAAGTATTTATATCTATTATATATATCGTCGTCTAGTACCCATAACACAAGCCTTACTGAGCTTACTATGGGACTAGGTCGATTTGTGTAAGATTGTCCCCTTATATTTATTTATTTATTTATTTATTTATTTATGAACAAACTGAGGAGGTTAGGTTTTCTGTCTGGTGTTGCCCTACTAGAATATGAGTTGCTAGTGCACAAAAACGAATTTCTACCACAATTGGCTATAAATCTAGGTGTATAAAGCGTCACGTAAGTAATCGTAACGAAAAGGTGGAATTGTGGTCCCATAAAAGAATGCAAGATAAAACAAGTAAATTATTTAAATAAAAATGTTTAGCAATCGGTAGAACTATTGTCATATCATAAAATTTTGTTTAAACAAAAGCATGATCATGAGAAGTTGAAAATCGTGAAAATAACAGGGCTTTAAGTACACAGGGTCGAAAAAAAAAATCAACTTTCGTAACGTTTTGGACGGAAATATATTTTTATTATTTATTTGAAAGGATTCAAATCAATTATGTCACTTGCGTTCTTGACACTTTTTATCGCTTGATTTAATAAAAAAAATGGAAACCTCTCGGTGTTACCAATTTTTTTTTATGAGCATGTTAAATTTGAAACGTCCAAATTGGTCAAAATTCGCGGCCTTACCCTTATATCGCAGCTCCATACAAAATTTTATCCCCCCATTTCACCGATGATTTCGGGGATAAAAACTATCAATTGTCACTCTCCATCCCTTCAACTATCTCCACTTAAAAAATCACGTCAATCTGTCGCTCCGTTTTGGCGTCGGACAAACAAACAAACAAACAAACACACACATACACTTTCCCAATTATAACACTAGTATGGATTTCACAAATATTTGGAAACATTGTTAATGCGTGTTTGGTAATTTAAAAAAATGTTGACTCGTGGTGACGAGAAAACTGATAAATAGAATGGACGTCACTGAAAATTCTAGGCGATGTATACAATATGTGAATAAAAACCTGTTGCCATCAATAAGCAAAGAAAGTAACTTGGCAGGCCTATAAACATTTCATCTTAATGAAACTCACCTGCGGCTCGCGTGATAATTCCCTCTGATGTGATTATCAACATCACAATGTACTATTTTTCAGTGTACATATAATTATAATCACTATGTAAATAAGCTCTCAGAGGTGGTGGTGCCTGACATTATTTTTGATGGAATTTCTATTCCTCTTTCCTCTACTGTCAGGAATTTGGGTATCACCATGGACCAGACGCTTTCTTTCAAAAAAAAAAATTTTTTTTCAAAATTTAAGCTGTTTATTTTAAGTTTTATACATTGTTTTATCTGTTAGTAACTTAGCCAATCTCTAATTTTAAAGATTATAGGTGCTAGGTTATTAATGTATTTATATCTAATTAAGTATTTACTTTTACAACTTATTTATATTATTTATCGTTACATAAAAATTTCTTCAGTACAGGTTTAGTTTTATGGGGTTTATCCACTATTATATCTACTATTTCTCTGGGCAAACCATTCAGTGTATGAGGTAAATGACTGGTCCATACTCTCTGTCCATACAGGTTGGTGCTTTTTGGTACAATTAAATTATTTCTATTTTCTAGTGCACGGAGTTTCGTTGATCTTTCATATCTGATTAGTTTACCCAGATTATGACTATATTCTAATATCACAGCCATTTTGGCTTTATCAAATATGCTTAATACTTTACAGTGTTGGAACAGTTTATCATAATTATTTTTATATTGGTACTTAATTTTTAGCGGCACGATGACTTTTAACATTCTTATCTGTATATTATATATGCGCTGTAGATAGGTTTTGTAGGTTCTCCCGTAGCTAGACAGCCCATAGTTTATCATGGAGTCTGCCATAGCCATGTATAATAGTCGAAGTGTGTTATATGGCATTTTATGTTTGAGTATGCTTAAGTTACTTAGTATTGCTCTTAGTCTCTTACATACACTGTCTATGTGGGGGCCCCAGTTAAATCTGTTATCAATTACTAGTCCGAGATATGTGTGCTGTTCTACTACATCTAGATGCTTACAGTTGCAATTGCAGCGCGATCCCGAGTCGTGCATGCAGGTGTGTTCATGTGCTATTATACTAGGTACTACGTTGGTCTTGATGTGGGGTGAGTGTATGTGTACGACCTTGGTTTTTTGGTAGTTGATGGATAGCCCTGCATCGTGTGACCACCTGCATAACGAGTCGAACTCGCGCCGCATCTTGCGTTCAGCCACATTTATGTCAGAATCAGCTGTTATTATGCATGTGTCGTCGGCAAACTGGTATACAGATGCCTCCCTAAAGATATTGCACATGTCGTTGACGTAAATAAGGTATACAGTAGGGCTGATTATGGAGCCCTGTGCTGTGCCATACAGAGACTGGTGCAGCTCGCTTTGCTCTCCTGCGATGCTGACTGTGTTGTACCTATTCATGTGATAATTTTTAATCAAGTTCAGGGCAGGCCCCTGTATAGGTACCAGTTTGCTGTAGTTTGTTATACAATTTTTCATGATTTAAGGTATCGAAGGCCTTGCTGAAATCAATCATGAGTGTCAGTACATGCTTCCTTTCATTTAGGTGCATGTTTATTTCGTCTGTGAATTTCGCTAAGAGCTGCGTGGTACTTTTACCTTTTTGGAATCCGTACTGTTTCTCATGTATTATCCCATTGCTTGACAAGAAAGTGTTGATTGTTTTACCCAGATATTTCTCAATTATTTTATCAATGACTGGTAATATTGTAATTGGCCTATAATTGTTTGTGTCAGTGAAGCTACCTTTTTTATGTATTGGCCTGATCAGTCCAATTTTTATTTTATCTGGGTAGATGGAATTGACTATACATTGATTAATAAGGTGGGTTAGCACAGGTGATATGTCTTTGTTTATACTTATATTCTTGGTCACCCCATATAGCTGAGGTGAGTCAGAGGATCTTTAGATCCTTTCACTCCTTAAGACGTCTCCAGAATTTCCTTCCTCTTCGTACAAAGTTGACCCTTACTCAATCTCTTTTGCTTCCTCTTTTGGACTATGGCGATATTGCGTTTCTGGACCTCAACGAGGAGCTACTTGATAAGCTGGAGCGTCTACAAAATGTATGTATCAGATATGTATTTGGTCTACGCAAGTATGATCATATCTCTGAATTCCGCTCTAAGCTTCGATGGTTACCGATTCGCCAGCGCAGGGATGTGCATATCCTGTCATTACTTTTCAATACACTGTTCAGCCCTACTTCCCTTCCTTACCTTTCTGAGCGGTTTAGTTATATGGCAGACGGCAGTGGCCACCGCTTGCGGTCGAGTACTAACCTTACTCTTGCTGTACCGTCTAGAAAGACGCGAACATACTCCAGATCTTTTACTGCGCGCGCTGTTAAATTGTGGAATGAGTTGCCTTTGTCGCTGAGACAGTCGCAGTCTGTTGCGTCACTTAAGATGAATTTGAAGAAGTTGTGGCTTTCCAATGACTTGTGAATTGGTTGAATATAGTATTTATTTATTTATTGTATATTTGCGATATATATGTTACATATGTTAGTGTGTATTATATTTTATATTGTATATTTATATATGTATTGGCATGTTTTTATTTGTCTAGAATTAATACTTATTAGGATTTGCTTTCATTTTCTCTATTTTTGTACACGGTATAAGTTTGCCTATCTCGTTCTACCTACCTTCCTCTCAATTGCTCAAAGGTTAGCTGGAAGAGATCCCTTATAAGTTCGCCTTTGTACTTTAATCTATTGTGTGACATGTATCCTTGTATTGTATGTTCCTTAACCTGTTATTGTGTACAATAAAGTGCTTACATACATACATAATCTTATAACATGAGTCTGAAATAAATAAATAGAATAGTTTAAATAATACAAGCTTTATCTCTCTCTGTAATATACCTACATCATTTTTTTTGGTAATTTAAATGTGCCATGTCTCGCCTAAAGTAGTGACTTCGCATTTAAAGCTAAGTCTGCCAATTATATTATTACTCTTCAGAGAATTCTATTGTAGCTACACAGTGGTATTAAGATTTAATGGAATTTTCCGAGCATCAAATCACTTTAATCTTAGTGTTGTATTCTAGGCATCCAAATGATTAAGATGAATGATATGATATGATATGATATGATATGATATTATTTATTTATCTCACAATATACTATCTCACTTAAAACTATTACACTTAATACAATATTAAATAATATTACGATTACGATTACGATAACGAATATTATGATTGAATAAATGTTTATTTTTATTTGCGGATCCAAAAATATAAAAACAACACACAAATGCTTATTATGCCCACAAGTACCGCAATTACCGTCCAAAGAAACATTTTGTCAAAATATGCAAGCATTTCCTTAATATCGTCTTTTTCTCTGACAGATTACTGAAAAGGGTGAACAGGTAACAGATGTGTATCAAATAGATGTACCGAACTCAAGTCATATACGCGAGCAGATACGAAACGGTTCAAATCCTAAGGAAGGACAGCCAGAGGCACACAATATTACACACGTTTTGTGGACGCGGGGAAGGAAAAAAGGACGAAGGACCGTGCGGTAGAAGACCGTCGGCTGAAAGGCACTGATTGGTCTGTGGAGTGAAAATGAGGTTAATGGAAGCCTGCCGTACCTGGTGCTCCTTGTCGAGGTTTCGGGCGGCCGCCACTTGCCTTTCTTTGTAATCGAAGGTATGCTGGGCTATCCTTTCTTCTTCTGCACTATTTACAGGTTTATCGCGTATTTATTTAATCGAAAACATATTATATTTCTTTCCAATTATTGGAAATCTTTTACACCACTTTGACAGATATTTTTCTTCTTGTTAGGATTTGAATTTGGCAGACAGGCCATAGAGCGGATGACGTGCGAAATAAGGTTTATAGTGAAAAGAGTATTGATGATGTGCGTGACGAACGGCGGGTGAAAGAGAGGGCGATAACATTTCCCCCCGACCTTAAAGGGTTCCTTTAAAGAACTAAACTGAATGAAGAACTTAAAAATGCGTGACTCGCGGTAATAAAACATAAAAAGACAATAACTAAACTATTGGCTTGGTAGCGGACATAGTCGCACGACAGGACGGGTCAAACTGCCTCTACTCGTCTTCACAGTGACGACACGGGTTGTGCCGTCTTTTGAAGGGTGAACTGCTTCTACAATGCCTAAAGGCCAAGAGAATGGCGGGGCATTATCGACCTTTATAATTACCATTGTGCCAACGTTAATGGGAACTGATGGCGTGGTCCATTTTGCCCGCGATTGCAACTGATGTAAGTACTCGGCACGCCATCGCTTCCAGAATGACTGCACCATTCCATCCAGAAGGGTATGTCGGTCGAGCAAGTTAGCCGATTCGATAAATGGTGATGGTAAGGATAGTAGTGGCGCAGTATTGAGAAAATGAGCCGGTGTGAGTGCTAACGGCTCAGCGGGATCGCTGCTCATAGCGGTCAGTGGCCGAGAATTTACAAGTGCCTCTATTTGGGTGAGGGTCGTTAACAGTTCTTCATATGACAGAATTTGTCTGCCAATCACCTTTAACATATGGTTCTTAACAATTTTGACCATACTTTCCCACACACCTCCAAAATGAGGAGAAGCCGGAGGAATAAACTTCCATTCAATTCTGTTTTCGGCCAGCTCTGTCGTCAAGCATGGGCGGTAGTTATCCAGAAACTTATACAGATCCCTCAAATATGAATTCGCACCGACAAAGTTTGTTCCATTGTCGGTGTACAGACATTGCACTGGACCACGTCGCGATAAGAAGCGCTTGAATGCAGCAAGAAAGTTAGCGGTACTTAGCTCCGTCGCTATTTCGATGTGTAAGCAGCGCGTTGTTAGACAGGTGAAAATACACAACCATGCTTTGCGACTTTTAACCCCTCTGCCACGAACAGGCGTATATTGCAATGGGCCGGCGTAGTCACATCCTGTATGTGAAAATGCTTTGTCCACTTTGTTTACGCGACAGCTCGGCAGATCCGCCATAAGTGGGAACGATGATTGGGGTTTTGCTCTAAAGCACGCATTGCATTTAGCAACGCGTTCACGAATAACTCGACGGGCGGCGAGTATCCAATATTGGTGCCTGAGTAAGGACATCAGTGTTTCAGGACCGGCGTGTAAATGTTTCCTATGAAAGTAGTCAACTATTATATTGACCACGTGATCGCGGCGCGGAAGTACAATTGGGTGCTTTTGCGAATATTGTAATCCAGCGTTTGACAGTCGGCCACCAACGCGGATCAAACCGTCTTCATCTAAGAACGGCTTAAGCTTTTGTAAAGCGGGAGAACAAGATTTGTTATTTTTTATCTTGTCCATATCGTCACAGAAGTGCACTTTCTGCAAAGTTAAAATTATTTTACCTTCAGCGAACTCCAGATCAGACCGAGCATGCGCCGTGGCGCGCGGTTTTGGTTTTAAAATGCGGTAAACATAAACCACGATACGCAATAGTCTGGACCACGACGACATTCGCTGGGCAAGTGAGTAAAGCGGTGATTCTGTAGACTCCGTAGTTGTAGCGTGTGCGAGCGGCTTAAGCTCCGGTACTTCACCGACGGATTCACGATCGAGCTCTCTTAAAGGCCATTCTGATGGATGCTTGGAAGTCCATGGCGGCCCACTGAACCATAGCGGATGATCCACTAGCTTGGCAGGTGACAGGCCGCGTGACAAGCAATCCGCGGGATTTTGCAACCCTGCCACGTGATGGAAGCAGCTGGCAGGAATGGCTTCAATAATCTTGACAACGCGGTTAGCAACAAACGTTTGCCAGCGGTGCGGTGAGGAATAGATCCAGCAGAGGACGATTTTAGAGTCGGTGAAGGCGTATACTTCGTTTATTTTATAACGTGGCTCAAAATTGTCCAGGACCTTCCGCATGAGCTTAGATAGGAGAGCCGATGCACACAATTCTAGTCTCGCAACAGAGAGTGTTTTAAGTGGTGCGACCTTTGACTTGGAGCACACCAGTCGGACTGTCACCTTTGTTCCATTAAGAACTTGAAGGTAAACCACACCTCCGTACGCGCGTTCAGATGCATCACTGAACCCTAAAAGGTTCACAGTACAGTCCTGTACTACTCCAAGATGGCGCGGTATATGGATTTCATCGAGCTTTGGCAGCTCAGAGCAAAATTGTTCCCATTGCTTCACGATATGGGGTGGGGGAACGTCATCCCAATCGCATTTTATTAACCAAAGCTCCTGAATAAGGAGTTTTGCGTGCAAAACAACGGGAGCTACCAAGCCCACGTTATCCCACAGACGTGCGACAGCAGACAAAATTGTCCTTTTAGTACACTCAGAGTCTGGCTCCGTGACTTTGAAATAAAAGTTATCACTAAGCTTGTTCCAGCACAAGCCCAAGACCTTTTGAGATACCCCACGATCAATTTCAACGTCAGAAGCTCGATGCGAGGCGGGTATAGCTTCTAAAACAGCATTGGAATTAGAAGTCCATTTTACGAGGTCAAATTGACCGCATTGAAATAGGTCGATCAGCTCCTTAGAAGCGGCGATTGCCATGGATTCGTCCTGCTCCTGCGAGTTCTCTGACATTATGCTAAAGCATATGTCATCCATATATGTGCATGAGGATGCGATCGCCGCTGCCATTGGAAATTTATGTCCATCGTCCGCAATCAGCTGTCGTACGACGCGAAGGGCGTGATACGGACTTGAATTCATTCCAAAACAAACGCGATTGAACTCGTATGTTGCGACGGGATCTTGCGGGCTAAATCGGAATAATATCCGCTGGTATTGGCGATCACGCTCGCGGATACCGATCTGCAGAAACATCTGACGACAATCGGCTGAAAGGGCTATCTTAAACAGGCGAAAATTTAAGAGGATTGAAAACAAATCCCCCTGTAGATTAGGTCCCGAGTGCAAAACATCGTTCAGGGATAGGCCTGAGCTGGTCTTGCTACTAGAATCCAGTACCATGCGCACTTTCGTCGTTGATTTGTCCTCACGCACGATGGCGTGATGCGGGATCGTGTATGCAGGTGCGGATGAAGCATCCTTCGAGTTTGTTACCTCCGATATATACCCTTTATTGACGTATTCACGTATGATGTCGTCATAGGCGGTACGTAAAGTACTCGATGCCTCTAATTTCCTTTCAAGGCAAAGGAAACGCCTATAAGCAGCAGAGTGAGAATCTCCAAGCTTGAATACATCGTCAAGAAACGGCAACGCGACTGTGTATCTACCACTAGCGTCTCGCGTAGTGGTGGCGCGGAAGTAGTCTTCGCATTCAATATCATCTTGACTGTGAGCGGGCGGAGCGGAGACCTCCTCGAGCTCCCAGAACCTTTTGATGAGGTGGTCCATAGAATCCTGGACGAAAGCACAGCATGCGGAGGTAAATTTTCGTGGCACCTGTAAAGCGGGGGCTGAACCCATTATTATGTATCCCAGTACCGACTGGATAGCCGGCGGTATTCCATTTATATCGCTTTGAATAATCTTCGGCAGCAACAAATGTGGAAATAATGAAGCACCTAGCAGTACATCTATTGTGGCAGGCGAATCAAACGTGTCGTCCGCTAGAGGGAGCCCTTGAACATGCACGAAAGCGGACGTGTCCACAGCGACTGATGGCAAGTCATCTGTGATGCGGTCCACTACAAGACCCGAAACGTCAAAGTTGGCGTTTTCGTCGAATCGCGAAAATATTTTAAAGTTTGCGGTACCCCTACTAGGTTTCTCGGCGCCTCCAATGCCTCGCACAGTTACGCTCGATTTTTTATCATACGTCAGACCTAAGCGCATACAACAGTCTTCCGTGATGAAGTTACTCTGAGAGGCGGAATCAAGCAAGCATTTTACAAGATGTGTTCCACCCATATTGTCGGGAACAAGAACCTTTGCGGTCGATAATATTATTGTATTACGCGACGTACATTTCACAGTTTGTCCAGACTCCTTGTTATTTGCGACTGCGAGTACGTGCGATGCAGTGGAAGTGTTACAACTTGGATTTGACGGGGGCGGCGATGATTTCGCTCCGTCACTGGCGGAAGGGTTTGACACGTCATACGTCACTGACTTTTCATTTTTGTCCGTATTAAAATGCAACATCGTATGATGCCTTTGACGGCAAAGTCGACATTTCAATTCGGAATGACATTCGCGGGTTCTATGTTTAATGCTTAAACAATTGACGCACGCGTTATGTTCCTTAACGCATTTGAAGCGCTCGGATGGCGATAAGTCATTAAAGGCGGGGCATTTGTATAAATGCTCATGAACAATGCTTTCACAAATGCATTTGCGTAGGTTCGCACTAGCCACATAACTTTGTGGGTTGGGCGCGAAACTGCGTGGCGGCGGCGTCTTAGCAGATTTGTCGCGTGAGGAAGCTACAGCGGCGGTACATGGCTGCGTATTCTGGTAAATCCTATACTGACTCTTGACAAAGTCGGCGAGGTTGCCAAAGGTAGGAATCTTGATGTTTCGGTACTCCATTTCGAATGCTCGAATAGTTTCTTGATCCAACTTCTTTAATGCAACGTGGAGCAGCATATAATCAGTTAAGTCGCCGAGTTTAAGCGATTTAAGCGCGTTCGCGGCTGTGACATATTTGTCAATGAACGTTTGAAGGTTGGATGAAGAAGCGGGCCCAGTAATCTTTAAATTGAGCATTTGATCCATGTATGTAGCGGCGAGGGTGCGCTTGTCATGAAATCTGTCGATAAGGCAATCGAGGATCAAGTTATAATTGTCAGCGCATGGCGTTATACCCGCAAAGACGGCTTGAGCTTTAGGTGACAATTTCCCTATAAGATAGTATAGTCTCTCGTCATCTGTAAGCGACAGGTTGTCATGCACTCTTGTTTTAAAACTGGCGTAGAATAGCGGCCAGTTGCGTATGTCGCCATCGAACGCCATCAGTTCCATCGCTGGCAAAGAAGGTCTGGATCGCTCCACCGTTATAGGTGGCCAAGCGACCGGCGGCGCGGCGGCTGGTTGAAGTCGTTTGATAACCCTTCTAATGCGGCAGTATAAATCTTCTTAAGCTATAATCGGCTGATAATTGGGGACGGCAGCAGTCTTACCCCTAAGTAGCGTGCGATTATGCTCGTTTACGACGTCTTTAAACTCCGAGCGAATTTCCTCAATGGTGTCAACAGAATCGAGGAAACTCTCTCGACTTGCTTCATCGGTATCAACAACCAGTGATTTATTATAAATACCTTGAACGAGTTCAAAGATCGTATTACGTTTCGCCTCAAGCATCGACAGTTCGTCATCAAAATACTCGCTGTCGACACTTTCGGGCTTTTTATGTATTTTCGCCATAGTGCGAAGCGGTTAAAATTATTTAAGCGGTCTATGCGGATAAAATAAACAACAGGTATAAATTGTACCTACGAATAGCTACGAATAGGGAAACTTTTATAATATTTACCTAAACTGCGGGAGCGGTCATATTTAAATAATTTAGGTAATTTATAAGGGCGGTGCGGGAAGAATACGCGATAAATGAATGAATGAGATGGGGTGCGGGGGTGCGAGAAGAAAGGAGAAATTCGGTTCGAAGACCAGAAATGTGGACGCGGGGAAGGAAAAAGGGACGAAGGACCGTGCGGTAGAAGACCGTCGGCTGAAAGGCACTGATTGGTCTGTGGAGTGAAAATGAGGTTAATGGAAGCCTGCCGTACCTGGTGCTCCTTGTCGAGGTTTCGGGCGGCCGCCACTTGCCTTTCTTTGTAATCGAAGGTATGCTGGGCTATCCTTTCTTCTTCTGCACTATTTACAGGTTTATCGCGTATTTATTTAATCGAAAACATATTATATTTCTTTCCAATTATTGGAAATCTTTTACACCACTTTGACAGATATTTTTCTTCTTGTTAGGATTTGAATTTGGCAGACAGGCCATAGAGCGGATGACGTGCGAAATAAGGTTTATAGTGAAAAGAGTATTGATGATGTGCGTGACGAACGGCGGGTGAAAGAGAGGGCGATAACACGTTTCTTACAACTGCTTATACCCCAGGAAATTTACGTTTTATTCAAACATTAATTAATAACAGCGTTTTTTTGTTTGTTTTATTTTCAAATGTTATTTTAAGATGCCTTATCCAAGAATCCACCAAAATTTCCATCGGGAAGTAATTATATAGAAATAAATGACACATCCATTATGTTTTTTGTGTGATTTATTTATTATTATTGAAGAGCTCCTGTAAATTAACCAAAACAAAAATTAAAATATCTATTAATATCTTTCCTCTTTTTTCAGAAATTGGTTATATATCGATTTTTTGATGACTAATATTTTTGTGGATTTTGAGTCTACGTAATTACTAAAATGATAATATATCAGTCACACACAAAAAAGCTGCTGTTATGAATTATTTCCAAATTTCCATTTTTTTCCATACTAGTGAAAATAAAGGGCTATTACGTGGTATCCTGCTGTTTCGGCAAAATATTTTTCGCCATATTTCACTTCCCACAAAACTTATGGCAGTAGTTTCATTTCCCAAACGAACAACTAGCACATTTTTGTTTCGCATTTTATTCATTTGGTCAAAATATCATCTGGCATAATTTTGCATTGTCAGGTGTTATTAAGACAAAAGTTTATTAAGCAAACACTTTGTTTGGGCTAATATTGTTTTCCAAACAAAACATTTGTTCAAATTTTCATTTCGCACATTAGGTAACAGGGTGGAAAAAATGGCTTGTTGCATAACCGAACTCTGTTTTTGGTCGGTTAGGTTAGGGTTCACTTCTGTCCCTCAGACCACAAATAGACACCCCGCGCAGCGGTGTCGCATCGATTCGCTGGAGACTCGATGAAAAGGGCGAAACCGACTTGCTTGGATGCATGCTGCTTATTTGCATTATAATATATTGTTACCTAAGTACCTATAGTACAAAAGAACATATAAACTTACCTGTAAATTATTTACTTTTGTTTTTTACAAAATACCCGCTTGGCAAAATATGTAATCTCACTCAAATAGATTTCGTATGCACTACACAATTAGGATCTAAATCGTATGCCATGCAATCATTTGGAAAACGAATGTTATGCCAAATAATACGTTTGACCAAATGAAACTTGACTATGTAAAACTTTGCCAAATAATAATTTGCGAATTAATAATTTGCCATAGGAGATAATGCCAAGTGATAAAATGCGAAACAATAATTTGACTAGTGATTTTTTGCCAAATGATCATTTGGGAATCATTTTCTGGGAAGTTACACTTTGGGAAATGATTTTTGCCCATACAATAGAGAACCCTATTACGTACTTGGGCTCAACATTTTACATACTTAAAGTCTCGCATGAGTAGTTACTCTAACCACCCCGTATCATGGCCGGCCTTATCACACGTTAAGTGACAAGATAGAGCGTCCGTCACTATCTGACACCGTTAGATAAATAGATAACGAGACGACGCTCCTATCTTGTCAATTATCGCTTGACAAGGCCGACCATGATACGGCGGAGTCTTATTTCAATGTCCGCGCGCTCTTCTACATGCACCGAGATAACGTGTCAGCACGAGGAGGCGTTATATTAAAATCAAATTAGTATTATGTCAAATGTGTGTATCAGATTGAGCTTCATATGGTCTAGCTAAATCTGTATTGTTGTAAATAAAAATAAAGTTTGATGAGATTTTGTGGCTTGTCCAATTCGTGTATTCGGTTTCTAATAAGTCTGTTTTGTAGAGTATTTCTGAACAGCTGATTCACTGTGATCAAAAGTCATTACGTAAAAAAATCATAAATATCTATTAGAGAAAATTTCAGTAAAACAATGATCTAAATTATATATTTACGTGGGCAAATCTTTCTATTTACAACAGTACCATATTTTCTTAGAAGATATCTATAAATTATATTAACCGCTTGCATGTAGTTTCTGTTTATTTATTATGCAACAAAAAACAGCCAAGCGCGCGTCGGACAACGCGCAGTGTAGGGTTCCGTTCCGTTTTTGTTACATCGACACACGAATGCCAACTAAACGTTTCGGTTGCACCGCCCGAATTAGTACAAAAGTTGGCCTTTTCAAGTACATTTTTAAGTTGTTCGACTATTACTCATTAACCAGTAAAGCTTACCTATTTATCCGCGATAGTTTTCCTATTCAATTCATTAAATGTACTACGGTCATGTTCTTTTTCATATACATAGTAACCATTTAGCCGGTAGAATTTTAGGCAAGCCGGGCGGGAATCGGCTTGTATGGGCGCTTCGCCACCGTCGGCTGTTATGGTCGGGGCGTGTCGGGTAAAAGCGACCAAGTCAACCTTCTATCTTTTGTTATGATGTTGTCTGCCCTGGTCGTTGCGTCTCTTAGCTCATACTGTACGACTATAACAGTCTATCTAATGACAACGCTTAGAAAGAGACGGATAGTCTGTGCCGCCGCGACTCGTCTCGCGGGCCGTCCTGAGAGTAGGCACGCCAAGATTTTCGGTGCCGCCCCGCAAACACATTGGGCCGAGTTAAAACAAAGCCGATACAGACACAGTAGGTGTATCCATTGCTCAACAAAAGCCTTTGTACGAAACAAAAGTGTTTGTGCAAGCTACGAAAAACGTGAAGTCAAAATTCTTCATCTGATATCACTATTCCTACTAATCAAGTAAAATTTTACCTACCTGACTAATGGTTGAAACTGCAATCTTATACATGTTTATGACATTGGATTATCCACGTGAACTTTTTAATTTTTCGTCTTCATTTCAATCTACATTCGATGTCAATACTTTGACGTACATACATATCACACACCGTACCCAATATACTTTCAAGCTAAATACAACAAGCGTGTTTTATGTACCACTAAAAATGTCTAATGTTGTTCATAAAATATGTATTACGTTATCCCTAGAGGGCCACTGACTGTCGCGGTCGCATTAGTATCAGTAGCGTAGGGCTGCATTAGCTCATTTCTCCAGGGTACACCACTTAATACCACTAAATATGATTGTGAAGAGCCCCTTAGAGATATGATGCCGAAACCAAGTGGACATTGACACGTCGCACAATTTATTCACATTCGCTGCTATGAATCGCTACGCGCTACGCTCGTAGCCGATCGCGTGGTTTTCCTCGTATGTAGCGGAAAGCGACTACAGCGTAGGTGCCCGCTAGGCGGGTTCCTGGCAGCGTAAGTGTTAAAACCAATATGCTTTTCAACATGGTAATCGTGTAACTTTTCGAACGAGCGTTCAGACATATCTATCGATTGTCAAGCTCGATTTCTACAAATGACAGATGATTATTTATGTCTAAAATTACACAATCACCCTGGAAGACTATTTTCGTTATTCGTTTTCAATGTTTCCAGAACCTGTCTCTGACATTTAAATTTTTTATGATTTGTGTTTTTATTTAATGTTTTTAATAATGCGTTTTTTTTTGTTTTATGTAATTATATGTAATTTTAATTTTTAATTCTATGGATCTTGGTTGGACTCATTCAATAAATGCAATTTAATTAGTAATTATTGAAGTCATCATCATCATCATATCAGCCGAAAGACGTCCACTGCTGGACATAGGCCTCCCCCAAAGAGTGCCAAACTGACCGATCCCGCGCCACCCGCATCCAGCGGACTCCCGCAACCTTTACCAGGTCATCAGTCCACCTTGTCGGGGGCCTACCTACGCTGCGCCTTCCGGTACGTGGTCGCCACTCGAGAACCTTTCCGCCCCAATGGCCATCGGTTCTACGTGCTATGTGCCCCGCCCACTGCCACTTAAGTTTAGCGATACGGAGGGCTATATCGGTTACCTTGGTTCTGCTGCGGATAGCCTCATTTCTGATGCGGTCACGCAGAGAAACTCCCAACATGGCCCTCTCCATTGCCCTTTGGGTGACTTTGAGCCTTCTTATGAGGCCCATAGTAAGCGACCACGTTTCAGTGCCATATGTCATCACTGGCAACACACACTGGTCAAAGACTTTCGTCTTGAGACACTGCGGAATATTGGACGAAAAGATTTGCCGTAGCTTCCCGAACGCTGCCCAGCCGAGTCGGATTCGACGATTGACCTCTTTCTCGAAGTTGGACCTACCTAACTGGATCGTCTGTCCTGAGTATACATAATCGTCTACAACTTCGAGCGTGAAGTGTCCGATTGTAATGGGAGTTGGTACTACATGGGCATTTGACATGATCTTCGTCTTATCCATGTAGTCCAATTATTGAAGTAGTTTTATAGAATAAAGAAAATTAAAAAGGTACACTTACTTATTTGCAGTCATTTAATCGTGACTAGAATAACAGTCTATTAAACATTTTATTTTAACAAATAAAATATACAAATAAAGTTCAATTGCCAACGACAACTTACCTACACTAGTAACCAAAATAATTTAATACTCAACTATCTATCTATAGCTATCACTATGAATTAAGCTATTCTATATTATAATATCGCGTTTGCTAAGCAACTACTGATCAAATATAATTAAATTTAGAATTGATTGATCCTCTTTATAGTTACAAAATTGTATAATATTCTGGTCTATAAATCTAAAAACTACTTTCATCCTATTCGAGAATAAAATTGAAATATAGTAAGTTGTCTAGTCATTATTTTTTATTTTTGCCCATTCCTAGTAAAATATTATCAGTTGAAGCAGTAGTGGAATCCTGAATGATGTCTTCTTTGCTGTGAATTGAATGAAAGTCATTCATTTCCGACCAAGTGGGATCAGCTTTTGCAATACGTTTTCTTTCTTTTATCTTTGTATACGAGAGAATGGAGACCATTATGAAAAATACAATGCATCCCAAGGAACAACCAACGATTAAACCCATTCGTCGATTGAGAATCAATGTGATGTCAAAGACTTTACGATGTCTTGTTCTTATTGATACTGCTTTTCTGAAAGTGTTGAAGGACAGGCATTCACTGGAAGGTGACCGCATGAGGATGGCTTCAGCAATATCCTGTGTCAGTCTAGCCGTAAGGTTAGAGTCAACCTCAGTAGTTCCGTTGATTTCAATTTTAGTTTCGTAATCAATAGCTGGAGGCTCATCGTGTAGCGTAATGACGCACACGACGTAATTAACATTTGGCGCAAGATCCGATATGTGAATTGAGACTTCAGTTTTCTCTAAGTATTTTGATTTCACCTGAAATTAAACAAATTCTTAATACGCAATCCTAAATTGATAATTGATATACGTCCATCAAACCTATTTTAGCTACAATGCCGCGAAATTGTGTCTGTCTTAATAGTTCGCAGTAAGCTCGATTCTCCATACAAACGTAGTTACGCTCGCATTTTAAAACTACGAGTTGGATTGAAACGAAACTTTGCATGTGTAATAACATGAGGTATAATATCCAGGGTCCGTAGACAAGGTTACAATCGACAATCGCTAATGCCAATAGAAAATAATAAAATGTATGGGAATGACAGATGCCGACGAAGCACTTTTCGTTAACATCTGTCATTCCCATACATTTTATTAGTTTTCTATTGGCGTTAGCGCTTGTCAATTGTAACCTTGTCTAGGCCCCCTGGTCTGTAATTAGTTTATGTAGCTTCAGATACTATAGTAAAAAAAATCAGCTAATTTAAGTTTTTCATACAAAACTTGGTTATCCTGTATTTCGTTTGCTTTATAAACTTCAACTATAAAAACTGGTCAAGTGCGAGTCCGACTCGCGCACCGAGGGTTCCGTACAAACTAACAATTAACTCAAGGTAAAGTAAATGTCCCAATATTTGTTAAATTACTTATTTTAACCCAACAAAATAGAATTCAATTTCAAACAACGAGTAACTTTTACATCAAGACAATTGAATCGCGATCTTTTTTTTGACCTGCTATTGAAAATAAATATATGCGTCCCAATCCCAACTCCATTAATTCTAGAAAAATCTTAACAGCGCGCCAGGCCAGCGCCATCTATCGGCCCCATTTGGTACTAACGTGCAAGGGCAATCGGCTTAGTATGTATGTTGGTCTTTTAGCGATTATTGTTTATCACGTGAACCGATCTCTATTATTTTTGTTTTATTTGAAAGAAAATATTTCTATTATAGTCTTATAGGAATTTCAAATCCAAAAAATACTTATAAAGTTGATAAAATTGCAAAATTAACTAGGAAATTATTTTTGTAAATAAAACAAAAAATATGCTAGATACAGAAAAAAAATACTTTTCCAGTAATATTTATGATTATCTTAATCACAAGTAATTATTCAAAAATTTTCGCTTTGATAACTTCGGAGATAAGGGGGGGGGGATGGTATTTTTTTACATTTTCCTACGTAGATCAAAATTTTACCAATATAAAAAAAGAAAGTGTTTCAAAAAGTGCAACTCACGCCCTTTCATATGATACCCCACTTGACCATTAGGTCAAGTATTAACTTGTTTTTTTTTTGCCCCCTCCTCAAAATCAAAACTAAACAAAAAATACACTAGATACAGAAAAAGTTATACTTTTTCCGTGATATTTACGTTTAGCTTAATAACAAGTAATTATTTCAAATTTTTCGCTTTGATAACTTCGGAGATAAGAGGGGGGAATTGTATTTTTTTTTACATTTTCCTTCATAAATCGAAATTTTACCAATGTAGAAAACAAAAAAAATCTGCTCCGAAAAATGCAACTCAAGCCCATTCAAATGATACCCCACTTGACCTAATAGTTGATTTTTTTTTGCCCCCTCCTCAAATTCGTAATTTTTCATAGTAAATTTAAATTTTTCATTTTCCATGCACGCGGATAACTCTCATTTATAATCAGTCCAAATTTCAAATTGATAGCTTAAGTAGTTCGTGAGATATTTCACTTTGTGACAGACAGACAGACGGACGGAGTCGCACCATAAGGGTTCCCTTTTTACCATTTTTGGTACGGAACCCTTAAAACTAATAACAGTCGTACCTCATGTCATTGTTTATGCAAAGTTTCGTCACAATCCAACATATAGTTTTAAAATGAGAACGAAACCCCCGTTTGTATGGGAAGGTGAAATTCCGCCGAGCTTACTGCGGAACGTTACTTGACGTTAGTGTTTGTAATCTGGGACAAAACTCATTTAACACTTTCCCTGCTACGAACCCGCCTAGCGGGCACCTACGCCGTAGTCGCTTTCCGCGCGATACATACGAGAAAAACCACGGGATCGGCTACGAGCGTACCACGTAGCGATCTGGGCCGTGAAAGGTATAAGTTACCACACTCACTGCCAAGAATCGCTACGCGCTACTATCGTAGCCGGTCCCATGGTTTTCCCCGTATGTAGCGGAAAGCGATTGCGGCTTAGGCGCCCGCTTGGCGGTGAAAGTGTTAACGGAGGTTGTTATGTTAAGTTTTATAAATGAGGAGGTAAGTGTAAAGTGCATCATACGAATCTATATAATTAAGAGCACTATATCAAAAAGATAATATCCTTGAACACTCAAACTTCATTTGCAATATGAGTACTACACTGGGATTTACTTACATCAGATTTGATATCTTCACTATAATAAATTATTTGCAATGCTTTTATGGCCGTTCGATTCCTGATAAACCACGAGACTGATACAGAGTTATCTTTATGTTTGTCGACAGACAGTTGCGATATTATTGGAACGTCACATTTCTCTTTTGGATATTCGTTATCTAGACAGGTCACTGCTTTCGATTTTATTATTTTAGGATGATCTTGTATCCAGATCCAAGTATTGTCCCGCTCACAGTTGCAGATTAAAGGATTGTCTGCAATACAAAATCAATGTTAGCCTTAATAGTCCGTAAGCCCAGTCCCAATACGACTACGTCTTATGACAACACTCGTGGCTGCAGGTCGAAGAAGTTGTGCTCAATAAGAGAAAAAAAATGACCGAAAGTTTGAAAACCTTTCACTACCGGTCAAAATTTGTAATTTACGTCATGTGACAACAGTACGAGACATGTGGCATCATTTAGCCCTTTAATCGTAGAGAGAGTAAACCTAAGTCTGTCAGTCCTGGAATGGCCGGAAGTACTTGGCACCGTGGTACCGGCCCGGGAAATAATTTTTTTCTAAGTTTTGGCCAATTTTTATTTCTTATTTTCTTTCTCAGTACGAGTTTCTCGACCTCCTACCATTCAATTTATCGTGTTGTCACAAGACGTAGGCATATTGGGAGTGGGCTTACGGACTATATTAACTATACGAGTTTATGATACAATTTAATCCGTCATCGAGTAAGTACCTTGTATTTGTATATCTTGCACGTGATTTTCTATCGAGACCAATAGTTCCAAGGAAATCATTTGTAGTTTGTTATGAGAGAAGTCTATTTGTACAATTTTATTTAGATTTCTAAAAGCTGTCGCGGAAACATATTTAATATTATTTTGCCCTAAGAACAATACTGTAAGTTCTTTCAAGTGCACTAGATCCTCATTGAGTATATTTTGTAGTTTATTGTGAGAAAGATCTAAAAGTTTCAAGTTGGTTAAGTCTTCGGTAAAGGATTCTATTGATTCAATGTTATTATTAGATAGACATATCGATCGTAATTTGACTAGCCCACGAAAATGACTCGTTTTTATCTGTGAAACTTTATTAAAACTCATATCCAAAGTTTCTAAGTAAGACAACCTTGAAAACGGGCTTATTGTCAAACGTCTAATTTTATTATGATTCAAGTAAAGATGTTGCAAGCTACTAAACCTATCAAATCTGATATCGTCAATGTTTGAAATATTAGTTGCGCTTATATGTAATTCATATACATTAGCTATTAAAGCACTGTTATCTGATTTATTGGAAGCGGTCCAAGAAACTGCTGGGTTATTACTAAGATCAATGTTTATCAATGCAATTCCGGACTTCTTGAATGATGACAAAAACGCAAAATCTACTATGTTATTACCAGAAATGTTTATATTCTGTAAATTTGGAAACAGTTCGAACATTATAAGGGGTAAATATTCTAGTTTATTACTGCTAAAATCTAATGACACTAAATCATGAAATATAATCCTCTTTTTTGCTGTAACAGATTTAATTTCGTTCTTTCTTAGAATCAAATATTTGAGATTGGTTAATTTTTCAAATCCACTTAATTCAATCTTTGGCAATAAATTATCAGATATATCCAAATTTTCAAGATTTGTTAAATTGTGGATTGTATTGTACGGAACTGAGTCTAAAAAATTATTAGAGATATTAAAGTCTGAAACCGTGTTATGAATTTCAAACAGTGTTGTAGGTATTGCACTTATTATGTTTTGAGCTATGTTCAATCTTGAAAGTTTTTTATTGTTTTTAAAAGTGCCTTCAAAAATATGTTCTATGTTGCAATGCTCCAATAACAATACCTCTAAAAGTGGCAGGAGGGAAAATGCCTCTAAAGGTAAATAGTCCAAGACATTGAAAGAGAGCGACAAATACTTTAACCCTGGAACTTCAATAGAGAGCAAATCTCCCGATTTCAACGAATTATTTTTGAGAGATAGAGTCTTCAGATTATTCAAACCCTGGAAAGTTTCGTTTTCTATCAACTGTATTTCACAGTTATCTAAGTAAAGCGAGCTTAAAGGTAGACCCTGCTGAAACATATTTTTATGCAACATCTTTATGGGATTGAATGACAAGTTGAGACTTCTTAACTTTCTCAAAGCGTGAAAGGCCAAATCGAACACCGATGAAATTTTGTTATTCGAAAGATCCAAATCTTCTAGCTCGGTTAAACCAAAAAAAGTATGATTTGTTATGTTTCGTACAAAATTATGTTTCAAATTTAGTTTTCGAGTTGATTTCATGTTTTGAAACGAATAGTTTTCTATAAATGATAATTCATTGTTACCTAAATCGATGTGTGTGAGATAAGTCAAATTTTGAAATACATTTCTTTTCAAAAATTTAATATGGTTATTATTCAAATACAACTTGTTTAATTTTTTCTGGGAGTGAAACACGAAGTAGTTTATCCCGGGAAGAGAGTTATAATCCAAGTACAATTTAAGTAAATTTGAATTTGTTTTAGGCAGTATATCATTTAAATCTATTAAATAATTATTATGCAGGCTGAGGTACTTTAATCTACTCATATGAATAAATGTTCCCGGCTCAATAAAAGTTATTTCATTATGATCCAAATGAATTTCTTCAACCATTAAGGATTCTACAAATTGGTATTTGGAAATCGTTGTGAGCTTATTATTGTTCAGTCTGATCTCATTCAGACTTGCTAAAGACCCTAATGTGCTGTTATCTATATTGAGAAATTTATTATTGTCTAATCTTAACTTCACGATATTTTTATTATTCTTAAAAATATCATGTGGCACTTTATTTAAATAGTTAAACTCTAATTGTAGCTTAGTAAGATTAATTAAATTACTAAAACTCTCGCTATGAATATTGCTAATGCAATTGTCATCTAAATGAATGACACTAATATTAGTTGAATTAAGAAAAGAATCTATTGGCACATCAAGAATATTGTTATGGCTCAGGACAACCTCACCAAGAGATAGCAAGTTGCAAAATAGGCCATGAATGTGATGTAAGTGGTTGTAACGTAGTTCAATAAACCGTAGGTTTTTATTATTTTCAAAGAGATCAGGAGATAAAATTTTTAGTCTGTTATGACTCAAATCAATTGATTCTAAGTTAACTAGGGACTGAAAAGCTCGGTAATGTATACTATGAATAAAATTAAAATGAAACGATAATATTTTGAGGGACGGACTAAATTTGAGGCAGTCTTCCGAAATAAATTCAAAATTATTAGAATTCAAGTCTAAGAACTCCAGCGAGATTAAATCCGAATCCTCAACGACGGGAAAAAAAGACATTTCATTCCAAGCTAGCCTTAAGGAGCGCAGATGCCTCAACTTCGCCACCGCCGCTATTGGAAATGTTGTGAGGTTGTTTTCGCTCAAATCAATTTCCGAGAGGGAAAGTTCTAAACTAGAAAAAGCTGATTCCGATATATCACGTATCATATTTCCTTTCATATTCAATTTCATTAGCGGAAGACCATAAAAACTGTAGCTGGGTATATCTTCGATATAATTAAAAGTTAGGTCCACTGATATGAGTTTCAGAAGGCCGGAGAAAACTTTTTGCGGCATGAATTTAATCTTGCTCGACACGATGCTTAACGTTTCAAGGCACTTCCTCAGCGGCATAAACGTGTCGTCACTCATATCTATAATGCTGGTTCTTGACATGTGTATGTGGTTGATGCACACTCCTTGCGGCACGAAATGGGGTCCCAGACTATCTTCGTTGTCATCGAGGTCATAAACCGACAGTGAGTGAATATGCGACATAAGTTTCAATGCGTTTTTAACATCTTTTAGGACGGTGTCTTGGCAGTCAAGAAATATACCTGCAAAAACAAAATTATATTGGGATTTTGCATAATTATGGACTTTAAGGTGGTTTGATAACTATACAAAACGTATTTTGACATTCGCAGGCTAACGGCGTGATATTTTAAGAAGCTTACGTAACTCACTTTCATAAATTGGCTTTCCATTTGCGTAAAATTCCGCCTTGCCTATAAGAAACTTATAGGTATAAACTAAAATAATTTTAGAAATTAGCGTGTGTATTCTGTTTCTTCTAGGCAATGGGGAATTACGCGCAAATGAAAAGCCAATTTATGAAAGATTGTTACTTTTTATTTAATATTACTCCATTAGCCTGTAAATTTCAAAAGACGTTTTGAATTAGTCGTCCAACCACCTTAATAAAACGTCACCGTTAGTACTAATAGAGTATTCTTGTATATAAAACATTTTGAGTTAAATTAAACCCAGATAATAAAAAAATGTAGGTCAGTAGTATTTCAACAAATATGTGCAATTGGGCAGGTATTAATCAATAACATAAGTAACATGAAATTTCATGTCTAAAAGTAAAGTAACTATAAACTTAATTGAAATTAGCTATCAAAAAATGGTAAGGTCTCCTTGAATTACAGTTTTAAAATTACAATTATTGTATAGGTGAAGAAGAGTTAATAGAAAGGCATATGCCTTTGTACCTATTGTTATTCCCCACTGAAATAAATAATTACGAAGTATACAGAATTATGGTATCCAATAAAAAGTCTCACCATCCTCAAAGGTATAGCACGAACATTTGTTACTCCTCATTAAGTCGGGGCACGCCAAGGTATTTTGAGCTCGCGAAACGGAGGGTAGAACCAACAGTAATGAAATAATTTGCAAAATATCACGATCATTTTTCTTGGTCTTGAAGCATAAAATCTTTTTCATAGTTTCATTCTTGAATATTTTTTACATTCCATTAAACATTTTTGTTTACCTGAAAGAAATGTATGAAGATTACATTATTCAAGTCAAGGTTAATTTTAATCCTAAAGTATCCGTCTGACGCTCCACCTTCCAAATATATTTAAAGTAAACTATTGACGTAGAACAACTAAAAACGGTATGGACTTTAAATAGTTTAAGTCATTACTTATTCACAGATAGGTAGCAAAAGCCAATACTACTGCTTTGATTGATTCAATATAAATCCCCTGCCAATAAGTCACTCACAAAGCTGAATTAAATAAATATTACTTGCGATTCCAGTTTGAATAATGTCTTTAAATGTCAATCCTTTTCTAGGAATATTATCCAAGACAGTGGATTGCTTTCCATTTTTTTGTTAAACCATAGTTAACTTGTCAAAGCTCATTAGTATTTCACTTAAATACATGACGATGATCTAAAGTCAATAATATGAAAGAGTTTCTTCGTTTAACTATTTAAACGTCAAATAAAGCTCACACGCTTTTTATCAAGTCGATAATATTAGGTATCCTTTGTTTTCCGAAGAGAGCTTTACGAAGTCACTTCACATTTTATTCTATTGAGCATCTACACACAAGCCATACGATCAATAACGAAGAACGGTGCGAATGCGGTTTATTTACTAGAAAAATATTTTAAGGACTCACCTGTCAAAGGTTTTTGCGCCGACACGCATCTGACTGCAGCTAATTGCGAATAGAGGTTATATCTAGCGCATTAGAGTCCATTTTCGCGACACGAGTGGCAGATGATCAAAGTGCGCCTGTCCTGAACTTACACGCGTTTTTATAAGATAATTTTATTTTTAGGTAGGTTTAAGTATTACTGGGGGATTTAGTAATTGTGTTTAGCGCAACGAAGTACGCTTGAGGTCATTAGAAGGCTCGGGTGAAGACTGCCGCGGCGGCGCGCGCTCGCTGGGTCACCGCTCGTTGCGGCAGCGGCACCCCCGACCCACTACTATTATACTTTTATGACGAATCGGATTTTGTAACACCCGGCTTTGCTAGCGATACTGACCCGAGAGTTTATCTTGTGCTAACGAATTATTAATGTAACGCTGTGTTGGCTTTACATTTGTAATGATGTTTTGTTTTGTTGAAGATTCCTATATTCTTGGATTGGAATAATTTACGTCTTGTTGCTATTTCTATTCTGTACTCGTATCTATTTTTAGGGATTACAAGGTCACCCTTACTTAAATTTCGCTTTAATTCTCACCTTGTTTTATGCGTGTGCGTGTGTGGGCTTAAGTAGGTACTAAATGAATAAACTGACAAATATGTCTAGATACGGCGCATGAAGAAGATTAGTAATATATTGTATACGGACTTAGTATTACAAATCTATTAGAGTTCTATTTTAGGAATCAAAAATACCGCGAAGCTAACATGTTTCTACTTTGGCCTGAAGCATGCGAACAAAATTAGCTTGGAGCATCTTCGTAATTTTGGTCGGTTGATTTGTTAATAAACTTTTTTTTATATCAAATACTTAATTGTTATAAGGATCGGAAATAATGGAAACGGAGGAGGCGAGGCTGAAGCCCAGCAGTGGGCAAAGGTCTCCCAGAGGGGAAAATCAAATCATCAGCTCAAAACACTCCTTGGATTGGTTCATCGAGTACTACATCGTAGTTCGTAGCAGTTAAATTTCTAGCGAAAATAATCCGGTGCTCTCTGACGCGTATATCGTGAATTTTAAACCATATATAATCGCGAACAATTTTTTTGGTTTACAGAGTATGGTTGACATTTTTTCACTTATCGCTATCGCTTACAGCATGCAAGTGCGAGGGTGACGGATGTCTTACCCACAACGATTTCGTAGCAGTTAAATTACTAGCGAAAATAATCTGGTGCTCTCTGACGCGTATATCGTGAATTTCAAACCATATATAATCGCGAACAATTTTTTTTGGTTTACAGAGTATGGTTGACATTTTTTCACTTATCGCTATCGCTTACAGCATGCAAGTGCGAATGTGACGGATGTCTTACCCACAACGATTTCGTAGCAGTTAAATTACTAGCGAAAATAATCTGGTGCTCTCTGACGCGTATATCGTGAATTTCAAACCATATATAATCGCGAACAATTTTTTTTGGTTTACAGAGTATGGTTGACATTTTATCACTTATCGCTATCGCTTTTACAGCATGCAAGTGCGAGGGTGACGGATGTCTTACCCACAACGATATGTGACAAATTGGCAACCGTGGCCCGCAGTATTATGTAATCAGGAGCTAGGGTGGAGATAGAAAAAGTATTCAAAATTAATGATGTCGAAGTAACTATAAACCGTGAAAATTCAAAACAAACAAAATGCGAAGGAAACTTTCTTTAAACGTTTTTGACTAGATCTTAGTAATGAAAATGATTTATTGGTAATCGAAATCAAGGTTGGAATCTCCTTCTAAGTTATAAAGATACTTGTGTCAGGAGACACCCCTCTTCCATAAACCGCTTAAGGGTACAACCAATTAATGCGGGATTAATTAAGCATGTACTTGATTTCTATTTCAATAGCTTTACATAAAGCTAAACTTACTTCATCTAAAATTAACTCAATTAGTGTTTCAGTACTTGCAATAGATAAAAACTTTCAATTGTGTACAGGGTTACGGAATCCTTATGGTGGCCTGTGTTTGAGAGTCTAACTCACAGCTACTCAGATTTTTACTATAAAAACATATTTTAGCTTACAAAGGTGATGTGTTGTGTATGACTGTATGTATGTGTGATGATTGAAAGGACCGCAACGCTCTGTTCAAAACTTCCAGACTAGGTTTCCACGTACCTGCCAAGACGAATTTAATTTCTAAGCACTCGGAAGCCCAGATCTGCCACGAGTTCTAAAGCCGTAGCTTGACATATTATCACCCAAGCACGCAAGCTAGCAAGGTTTTGTTATTTGACTTAAAAACTTTTACTTTAGGCATATAGGCACTTTTTGCTCTTACTTGTTCGACAGCGTTTGGTTTTGTCTAGCTAAGAAATACATATAAGGTAATAAATCGATATAATTAAATGCGTCTACCAAGTACCGTAAATTAAGTCGTAGGATAAAAGGTTTATTTTTATTTTTTTATTATTATTTATTATTTAATAGTACAATTTTTTTGATACAAAAGATTAAAACATAGCCCCACAAAACTGTAGTAACAGTTTGACTGTGGGAACGGCAGTCTCTAGGTTAGACATATATTAATATAAAATCAGTGTAATATACTGTCCATAACTCAGTTATACGAGTACATACTAAACCTTCAAGAGTTATATAAGTACACCCAGGTAATGTGTTTTTAATAGTCTTTTGAATTTGCTCTTATTGTTTTCAAGTCTAATGACTTCAGGCAAACTATTTAGTAGGTATGGGATACGCTTTTTGAGACTTCTGTCTCCATAGTAATTATTTATCTTTTTATAGGTTATATTACTATAATTAATTAATGATAAGTAGCTCAAAGCCTCGTGGTGCCCGCTCGCTCGAGAGTAAAGCAATGACAGCCAAAGTCGGCCCATAGGTGGCGACTTTGAGTAGTTACTAAGTTACGTCTAGCGGGCGCCCTCCACGTAGGCGATTTCCGCAACTTAGCGGTCGGCTACGAGCGTAGCGCGTAGCGATTTTTGGCAGTGAATAATAAATAAAATAAAATAATAAATATTTGGGGACAATCTGACACAAATCGATCTAGTCCCAAACTAAGCAAAGCTTGTACTATGGGTACTAGACGACGATAAACATACTTAAATAGGTAAATAAATACTTAAATATTCATGCTCATCACACAAATAAATGCCCTTACCGGGATTCGAACCCGGGCCCTCCGGGTATATCCTGTAAATATAAATATTCTTCATACATACACACATACATTTCTTTCGCGTGTTGGATGTGACTCATCATTCATTAACTACGTAGGTACGTACTTACATATGATGTTGTAGGTACTTTATGTAGCAGATAGTTAAATGGGTTATCGATGGATATTGACTGCTTTCTGCACTTCACGGTGCTGTAGTATCCGTAAAGACAACCAAACAGAGTAATACATGTCGGTTACGAACATTTAATGTAGACTCAATGGACCAATAAGGGCCTCCACCTACCGAACGCGAGTCATGCGCGGCGCGTGTGCTGCGCGGGCCCGCGCAAGTTGTAAAGAATTGAAACTACACTTCAAACACATATCGAACGCGGTCCGAACGCGGGCCCGCGCGGGCTACGGCGCTAAAGTTACAACTCGACACCGCGGTAGCGTGTCACAGCAGCAGCGCAGCAGGAACGCGAAAAAATTGTTCGCGATTATATATGGTTTAAAATGCACGGTATACGCGTCAGAGAGCACCGGATTATTTTTGCTAGGAATTTAACTGCTACGAACTACGATGTAGTACTCGATGAACCAATCCAAGGAGTGATTTGAGCTCAAACTGTTCTGTTTCATCGAGTCAAAGTTAATGATACCATAAAAGAAAACGCCTCTAAGTGGCTCGTATTTTAACTTTGCCAACCATACATAATTGTACATTATTATGCTGTGACAGTCTTTTTCTCTCAATATTATGTATTACGTTTTAGATTAAAATATCGAATAAATAAGTCTTTTATAATTAGGTATACTAAGTAAAGTAAAAAAAGCCTAAAAGCGTTTTTATCGTTTATTCCTACGGTTAGAAATAACTTAAAGTATAAAGTTTCATTTGTAGTTATTTGTATCGTTTGATATTAGTTTTAATAAATATATACATACAAATGAGTCTTAGTGTACGAGCAATTTTGGCTACAAGGCGAAAAAAGTACACGCTACGGTGCACGTAGCGTTGCATGGCCTAAAGTCGGTTAATACTTTCGCTATCAAGAATCGCTACGCGCTACGCTCGTAGCCGATCCTGAGGTTTTCCTCGTATGTAGCGGAAAGCGACTACGGCGTAGGCGCCCGCTAGGCGGGTTCTTGGTTGCGGAAGTGTTAAATGCCCGTTCCAAAATGGATCTATATATTAACCATGCGACTATTTTTAACTGCAATGAAGTTAATAGCATCATTTTGAACATAATTTTCAATTTCACAGAAAAAGAGAGAGAACTGATTTATTCATCTTGCTTTACACGTTCCTCTCCAGTCTCATGAGCTCATCATTGACTCGCTTATGCTATTAATTTGTATCTTAAAGCAACAATATTTTTTCAACCTTTCCTTGGTCAAAGTTGTTCCAATTCTATCCGGTGGCCTCTTATGGTCGTTTTATCACGTGATTGTGAAGACTTGGTTAAGCATCTGTTATCTATTTCTCATTCAGGGCACGTTGATAGTAGACCGATCAACGTTAAATATAGAATAGAATAGAATAGAATTTATTTGCATAGAATAAGTAGGTACATCAGTGTCAAGAGGCGGTAGGTGACAAAAGGTAGCTTATTCTGCTATTTGTACTAAATAGCATTCAAATATCTTTCGGAATCTTATTTTTCAATATTTTGAGAGAGGTAATCCTTTATACCATAATAGTTCCTTTCAGTTAGGAGCTTACATAATTTATTTTTAAATCTATTTAGAGGTAGCTCTTGTATACATTTTGTAACTAGTTGAAAACTTTCATGCACATTACAAAGCATTGGTTTGAGTACAATTTTGTCCTTGGAACGTTATTATGAACCAACCGTCCAGGATTACGTTGAATTCTAGAAGAAACTTTTTATACATTCAGATTTTTACGAGTGTTCGTTTGCTTACGATAACAGACGGTTTGCTGCTATTATCGCGATACATACAAATCATTGGCCGAGTTAGAAAACACTTAACTTTAAATCATACCTACTTATGTTAGTATTGACCCTATTATCTCATTCAGGGCCAATAACGACACATATGGGTCAGACCGCCGTAGTCGCTTTCCGCTACGTAAGAAGAAAACCACGGGATAGGCTACGAGCGTAGCGCGTAGCGATTCTTGGCAGTGAATGGGTTAAGAGGTGAAACCGTGAAAACATGAGACAGAAGAAACACGACCGTAATACTTACTGAATATGTAGCACGATTGCATTTAAGTCCACAATAAGTTAGCGTCCTTTGCAGGCTTATATACATAAGTGCGCGAGGCACGATTACTACTTCGTTTCTCAAAAATGTAATCTAACCTGCACAGTTCCTAATTGCGTAACTTTTCAAACGAGCGATATGGAACATCGGCTGTCGTTTTCAGCTTTAAACAATGACAGTTGGCTGAATGTACAGCGGTTTGAAACGTTTGCCTCACGATTATCGCCGAAAAAGTGTCATCATACATATACTTGGATGAAATATGGTAAAGCCGGTATTGTTATTCGTTTTCAATAAAAATCATAGACGTTTCGTGTCAACATAATGTCACCTATAATATACCGACAGCTAACACCTATAACTGACAGTTGTTTGCTATAGTGTCAGTCCGCGTTTACGTACAAACGTAATGTCACAGGACGTGCGACTTGAGGACGAATTTGGCCAACGCCGGCGGGGGCGGGAAACCCCATGGCCACGGTGGTTTGGAAACCTCGTAATAATTTCATTAAAAACGAGCACTGAATATTTGAGGGTCGTACTGCATTACAACGAATCAGTTACTTGTACAATTACCAAAATAGTAATGTCCTTGCTCATTATCTAGCTTATAGCTGGCTATAATATCAAATACCGTAAATATTCCTGAGCTATAATCTGCGGCCCAAGGGTGCCTGAAAGTTACAAACTAGGTGATAGTCTAGCTCGAAATATATTAGCTAGACCTAAATAGATTAACCCCGTTGCCTTAATAGGGTATAAGTTTAGTGTAACGAATAATTAATAATACGGGTATACACGTTGAAATTCAGTAACTAAATGTGAATCTTGACGATGTATGTTGGAGCGTGAAATGGATAAACGAACTGCCGCACAAGCAGCCAGACAGCCTGGCAAGGGTTGGCTACAATTTGGAGAGGCGGCGTATGTCGCTCGAAGTCGTGGCCCAACTGCTGGGCTGTGGCACTTTATTGTTCTCTTCAATAGAAATAGAAATAGAAATGTTTATTTGCAAGAATACGTAAGTACAAGATTTTACATAGTTTTACATGGTTTCAGTATTCAGCCAAAGCAGCATGCAAATGTTTAAGAACACAATTAATTACATAGGTACATTTCGAGTCTACTTAAAATTATAAATAATATTTATTTGTCATGATTTTGCTTCCATATATTCCTTTACGGGGTAAAAGCAATATTCCTGAAGCCATTTTGTCAATTTCCTCTTAAACTCTAGATCATGCAACAACTTAATGCTATCAGGAAGTTTATTAAAAATTTATATACAACTATTGCAGACGTTTCATTTATAAATATCAGCACGACAAGGAGGTTGATGTAAAAGATTCCTGTACCGTGCTCTTTGATTTCCTTTAAACACATCTGAACGTAATTTAAAATATTCCTTATACATACAAAAACGCAAACCTTTTTTATGTACATGCATGCTAGAAGCAAAATATTATATTTTTTGAATATGAGACTACAACTATCTGTAATCCACGCATTTGTGACACACGCACGTACACACTTTTTCTGTAATTTAAAGGCTCTATCAACATGCACAGAATTACCCCACATTAAGAGACCGTAGTAGTTGACGACACATATCCGTAGTAGGCTGTAATGGCAGCTTCAGCGGAGACAGTTTTCCCCAATCTTCTTAAAGCGTATACAAACCTATCTAACTTTGAACATATGGTTGAACATATTATTTGACGTCACGTGACGAACGTCAAGAACGTCACACACACTATTGTTCGCTCCGTAGCTTTTTATCTTTAAAAAATAGTTAAGTGCGTTTACAGTTATACGCGTGTGTTAAAATCAATAAACTAGTGTTATGTGTTCCAAAACTTAGTGTTATTACGGACTAACTTTGCTGTGGTGGAAGAAATCACGCATTTATTACGACTCTCTGCGCCACCGTTAGTGTGAGTCAGCTGACCAATCAGCTGTTGGCATTTAAACACGAGTTGTCGCATAAACGTTTATTGTGTTCGATCCATTTTGATCTTTATTTCCTACGTGTGAGAACACATTTTGCAATGGCAGATAAGGGTATAATGTGCAACGGCTGTTTAAATAAAATCGAGGATTTGAAATTTTTAACATGTTTAAATTGTCGTGGACATTATGACGTTATTTGTGCAAACGTTTCCGAGGACTATTTTAGTAAAACTATGAAGCCCGAACAAAAAGACAATTGGAAGTGCGTACAATGTAAAAGTGCTGAACCCAGATCCGACAATACCAACACACCGGTCCGTAGTGGCAATAATAATGTCACATTACACCGAGGGGACAGGACTCACAAACCCATAAGCCTAGCGGATCATCATGAGGACAGCTCCATCATGGAGGTCTCGTACATGGACAGCCAAATTCATATAACGACACCCCCAAATAACTTCACAACATTAAAGGCCACAGGTAGCGTGTCCCGTGAAACCGAGATGCTTGTGGCAGAACTGCGTCTCTTTCGTGAAGAGATGCGGGCCATGACACAGCAGCTTCATGATTTGAGGGTGACAATGGCGAATTTAACCACCCGAATCGATGGTTGTGACAGGCGCGTTGATGACCTTTGTTCCCGTGTTGAAGCTTTGGAATCCAAAAGCCCGTGCCACGTCAACGACCAGCAGGCAAATAGTACCCTTGTGGACACAATCGCACAGTTGAGATCGGAACTAAATGATCGGGATCAGGACCTGCTACTCACCGACGTAGAAATATCATGTGTTCCAGAAGAGAGGGGCGAAAATACTATGCACGTTGCAATTACTTTAAGCCAGAAACTTGGAGTAACACTCACGGAGCAGGACATCGTCAGCATCACATGGGTAGGGCGTGCGCCCCAGCAGCTGCTCGAGGAGGGCGTCCAGGGCCCCTCCGCCCGGCCTCGTCTCATCGTGATGCGGCTGGCGCGCCGCGCCGTGCGAGACCAGCTGCTCCAGGCGGCGCGGGTTCGCCGTGGAGCCACCACTGAAGGCGCGGGGCTGCCTGGCTCTCCCCGCCGGTTCTACATTAATGAACGGCTGACTCCAACCAATCGGCGGCTGTTCCAGATGGCCCGAGAACTGAAGCAGCATCACGGCTGGCGATTTGTATGGACCCGGGATGGCAGGATTTATGCCAGGCAGCGCTCCGGCGTAGACATACCGCGGCATCGGATACGCACTGAGCTAGACTTGGCTCGTGTTTTTAGTTCACATTCTATTTAATCACCTAGATATTTTATTATTGTGTCTTTTGTGTAGGCAATATGGGCTATTTTCTTTGTCACATTTTTCCTGTTGTAGTTATGGAGTTCTTAAAAGATTAGCACGTTATTATGATTCTGTGTACCTTATTACTTTTAATAGCAAGTCAATGGTGTGCGTTGCAATAATGACAAACATGGTTATAGTTTCAGAAATCACACTCTCTCATTTAAAACGCGTTATACTATTATTTACACTCATCACTATATTTCATTATACACAATGCACTAATCCCTATTATCTGTGGAAACATTATTGTTTTCTCACGGAAATATATTGCGATATTATATTATACAGCGTAATCGGAGTTTGGATAATCACCGTAAACCGTGCGCGACTGACTATAAAGATAGGTCATACGCGCTTGGGCTTGCCGCTGGGTTTTATGACGCAATCGAATCTACCCGCTTACATCTCAATTGTTCATAATAATTTTACTCATGGCCCCTAAAAGCAAGTTCCTTAAGTTAGCACTATATAACGCAGGTTCACTAGGTACTGGACATGACGACTTTTTGGTGGCTATGGTTAAATATGCACCGGATAATATAGCAATAAATGAAACATGGTTGCGTGAAGGTCATGAACAACGCGCGCCTGTCGCGCCCGGGTACAAGTTTTTAAGTGCCCCTCGGCCAAAAGGGATGCGCGGTGGCCGCGGCGGAGGGCTGGCTTTTTACTTTAAGCTCGGCGTACGCGCTCGTCGTGTTACCCACCCTACCGCATCAGTCGAGCAAATGTGGCTCTCCGTCACGGTCAACTGCCGTCGTTTGATTATAGGTACTGCTTACCGTCCAAACTGGGTTAATGTTGATTTGTTTTTGGACTCTTTGACAGAATCTGTGGCTTATTTTTCGAAATATGATCAAATTGTTTTACTAGGGGATTTTAATATAAATATGTTACAAACTAGTAATGCTGCGACGCTGAAGTTTAACTCTTTTCTGCAATGTTTAGATCTAGAGCAAGTAGTAAAGGAGCCTACTCACTATTCCAGTGACAATGAAACCCTAATTGACGTGGTGTGTACCAATGCCCCTGTACAAGATGTTTGTGTTTCAAATATAACCGGTTCACTCGGTCATTGTATGATACTTGTCACTATCCCTATAAAACGTACTAAATCCCCACCTAAAACGATCACTTTTAGACCATTTAAAAACATAGATATGGAAAGTTTTAATAGGGATCTACGGTCAATCGATTGGGATTCTGTGGTCAATATGAACTCTGTGCACTAAATGCTAACCTCTTTTAATTTTCACGTCCTGTCGCTCTTTAACAAACACGCGCCAGTAAAAACCGTCAAAATTAATACGAATTGTTCCTTACCCTGGATAACTGACACAATTCATATTATGATAGACAAACGTAACGAGGCGCACATTAGGTATCGCCATTCCAAATCCGAAGTTCACAGAAAATCATATACCGACCTTAAAAAATTAGTTAAGAATAGTATTTATTTTGAGAAACGGGCATATTATAATTATCACATAAACTCACATAGTGATGACTCAAAAACACTGTGGAAAAACTTTAAAAAAACGGTCCTGTTTGATCCAAAAAAGCGTGACTATCTTCCGGATCGTTTTAATGACCCAAATGCGGTCAATGATAGTTTTTTAAATGTACCTGGCGGTGATGAGGTTTCATTGTCATCGTTGACGTTTTTCGAGTTCCACAGATTTTGTGATGCGTCTTTTACATTAAAACCGGTGAATGAGCTCGTTGTGGGTAAAATCATAGTGTCTATCTCAACCAATGCCGTTGGTATTGACGGGATTGGGAGAGATATGATATTGCTTACGCTTCCATGGACCTTGTCAGTAATAACTGCTATAATTAATAAATCTATATTGACCGGGGAGGTGCCCGAGGAGTGGAAGTCTGCTCTAGTTACGCCTTTGCCCAAAGTAGAAAGCCCGCTTCAGTTTAAGGATCTCAGACCCATTAGCATACTGCCTTTTCTGTCCAAGGTACTTGAAAAAGCAGTCTGCACACAGCTCACTCACTACGTTGAGGCCAACGGCATTTTGCCGGCAATGCAGTCTGGTTTTCGCAAGGGCGTGGGAACGGTGACCGCACTCTTGGACGTCGTTGACAATATTCTGTCAGACCTAGACTCGGGCAAGGGCACGTGTCTGGTACTATTGGATTTCTCCCGAGCTTTTGACAGTATTAATATTCCTCTGCTTCTTTCTAAATTGACATTCTATGGTATCGATGCAAAGTCACTTTTTTGGTTTAATAATTACCTAAGTAATCGAACACAATCGGTTAAAATAGCAAAAGTAGATGGCACCATGTTGGAATCAGCGGCAAAACCCTTACTCCGTGGCGTTCCTCAGGGCTCTATACTCGGACCGTTACTTTTTATTATATATAGTTCTGATATAGTCAACGCCATTAGGTACTGTAAATTTCATTTATACGCAGATGATGTTCAATTGTACCTGTCAGCTGCTCCACGAGATTTTCCAGAGACTGTCTCCAAAGTAAATGACGATTTGAACAGTATTGCTGCGTGGGCTGATAAAAACGGGTTACTGCTGAATCCACAGAAATCTAAATTTATGATCCTTGGTTCCAAAACTCAAATTTCAAGAATCTTAAACGGTAACCCAGCAGTAACTATTGGTGGTACGCAAATTGAACGAGTAGAGGAGGCTAGGAATCTGGGGATCATAATGGACAGCCAGTTGCGCTTTGAGAGCCACGTAAAAAATCTGGTGAAATCTTGTTTTTTTCGGCTCAAGGTCTTGTACCAAATCCGAAATCTTTTGAGCGAACAGGTACGAGTAGCTCTGTGTGAATCTCTAATCTATCCAGATTAAACTACGGAGACATCATTTATGGACCACGTTTACTGGCTAAAACGCGTCGTCTCGTTCAGCGTGTACAAAACGCATGTTGTCGTTTTTGCTATAGTATCCCACCCAGAAGTCATATTACACCATACCTTAATAAAGGTTCTATTTTAAATATGTCATCACGTCGACACTTACACCTCGCGTGCCTGTTGTTTGATGTACTTAAATACCAACAACCTGACTATCTGTTCAGAAAAATAAGGGTCTCGTCTTTTCACTCACAGTATGGCACTAGGTCAACACGGCGATGTATCTTAGAAGTACACCCTTACAGGACGGTTGCCTTTACTGGCAGTTTTCGTTATCTTGCAACCAAATGCTGGAATAACATTCCCCCGCCACTTCGACAATTACCATCCAGGAAATCTTTTAAATTAAAGTTTAAAAGATTTCTCTTGGACAAGCAAGTGGCAGGAATTCCTCATGGCTATTTGGTTGCAGATTTTGTCACATAGGCGTGCTTCTAAGGGACATCACACATCTCACCACTTTTTTTTTTCTTCATATATACACTCCATGTCGACACATAGTTACACTTTATATTTTGTCATTTTTATTACTCACCTATCACACAGATCTATTTTATTTATTTGATATTATTTGCAAGCTTTATTTATTTATTATTATTTTTCCTCAAATATTTCACCTGCATCGTGATCCGAGGTACTGGCAGAATATCAGTGCTTGCTCACACGAGCAAAGCAAAACTGAGCCAGTACCTTTTTGGCATTATTGCAACGCACAAGTATGTCTTAGCCTTAATTTATAATTCTTTCTCCATACCACAATTGTTTTACATGTTCTTTTATCGTTATTTTTCTGTGTTTCTTTTGTTTTCTGTATTTTTTTTGTTTTTTATTTTGTTGCAAAGTGCCAAATAAATAAGTTATCTATCTATGGAATCTATTTGGTTTTTCCAGTGTAAGTGAATATCTATGTTTAAACCTAAGAATTTTGTACAGCTCGTCTCTTCGATGGGTATATCATTGTACTTAATGTTTATATGTCTAGGATTTGATTTATAGGATCGAAATTGCATACATTTAGTCTTAGTCAGGTTAATTTTTAGATTATTGTTATTGGTCCATGTATATATGTCGGACAGAGCATCGTTAATCATTGTCTCATAATCACTTCCACTGTTTCCTTTTACAATAAGTGTGGTGTCTCTCTCATTTAAAACGCGTTATACTATTATTTACACTCATCACTATATTTCATTATACACAATGCACTAATCCCTATTATCTGTGGAAACATTATTGTTTTCTCACGGAAATATATTGCGATATTATATTATACAGCGTAATCGGAGTTTGGATAATCACCGTAAACCGTGCGCGACTGACTATAAAGATAGGTCATACGCGCTTGGGCTTGCCGCTGGGTTTTATGACGCAATCGAATCTACCCGCTTACATCTCAATTGTTCATAATAATTTTACTCATGGCCCCTAAAAGCAAGTTCCTTAAGTTAGCACTATATAACGCAGGTTCACTAGGTACTGGACATGACGACTTTTTGGTGGCTATGGTTAAATATGCACCGGATAATATAGCAATAAATGAAACATGGTTGCGTGAAGGTCATGAACAACGCGCGCCTGTCGCGCCCGGGTACAAGTTTTTAAGTGCCCCTCGGCCAAAAGGGATGCGCGGTGGCCGCGGCGGAGGGCTGGCTTTTTACTTTAAGCTCGGCGTACGCGCTCGTCGTGTTACCCACCCTACCGCATCAGTCGAGCAAATGTGGCTCTCCGTCACGGTCAACTGCCGTCGTTTGATTATAGGTACTGCTTACCGTCCAAACTGGGTTAATGTTGATTTGTTTTTGGACTCTTTGACAGAATCTGTGGCTTATTTTTCGAAATATGATCAAATTGTTTTACTAGGGGATTTTAATATAAATATGTTACAAACTAGTAATGCTGCGACGCTGAAGTTTAACTCTTTTCTGCAATGTTTAGATCTAGAGCAAGTAGTAAAGGAGCCTACTCACTATTCCAGTGACAATGAAACCCTAATTGACGTGGTGTGTACCAATGCCCCTGTACAAGATGTTTGTGTTTCAAATATAACCGGTTCACTCGGTCATTGTATGATACTTGTCACTATCCCTATAAAACGTACTAAATCCCCACCTAAAACGATCACTTTTAGACCATTTAAAAACATAGATATGGAAAGTTTTAATAGGGATCTACGGTCAATCGATTGGGATTCTGTGGTCAATATGAACTCTGTGCACTAAATGCTAACCTCTTTTAATTTTCACGTCCTGTCGCTCTTTAACAAACACGCGCCAGTAAAAACCGTCAAAATTAATACGAATTGTTCCTTACCCTGGATAACTGACACAATTCATATTATGATAGACAAACGTAACGAGGCGCACATTAGGTATCGCCATTCCAAATCCGAAGTTCACAGAAAATCATATACCGACCTTAAAAAATTAGTTAAGAATAGTATTTATTTTGAGAAACGGGCATATTATAATTATCACATAAACTCACATAGTGATGACTCAAAAACACTGTGGAAAAACTTTAAAAAAACGGTCCTGTTTGATCCAAAAAAGCGTGACTATCTTCCGGATCGTTTTAATGACCCAAATGCGGTCAATGATAGTTTTTTAAATGTACCTGGCGGTGATGAGGTTTCATTGTCATCGTTGACGTTTTTCGAGTTCCACAGATTTTGTGATGCGTCTTTTACATTAAAACCGGTGAATGAGCTCGTTGTGGGTAAAATCATAGTGTCTATCTCAACCAATGCCGTTGGTATTGACGGGATTGGGAGAGATATGATATTGCTTACGCTTCCATGGACCTTGTCAGTAATAACTGCTATAATTAATAAATCTATATTGACCGGGGAGGTGCCCGAGGAGTGGAAGTCTGCTCTAGTTACGCCTTTGCCCAAAGTAGAAAGCCCGCTTCAGTTTAAGGATCTCAGACCCATTAGCATACTGCCTTTTCTGTCCAAGGTACTTGAAAAAGCAGTCTGCACACAGCTCACTCACTACGTTGAGGCCAACGGCATTTTGCCGGCAATGCAGTCTGGTTTTCGCAAGGGCGTGGGAACGGTGACCGCACTCTTGGACGTCGTTGACAATATTCTGTCAGACCTAGACTCGGGCAAGGGCACGTGTCTGGTACTATTGGATTTCTCCCGAGCTTTTGACAGTATTAATATTCCTCTGCTTCTTTCTAAATTGACATTCTATGGTATCGATGCAAAGTCACTTTTTTGGTTTAATAATTACCTAAGTAATCGAACACAATCGGTTAAAATAGCAAAAGTAGATGGCACCATGTTGGAATCAGCGGCAAAACCCTTACTCCGTGGCGTTCCTCAGGGCTCTATACTCGGACCGTTACTTTTTATTATATATAGTTCTGATATAGTCAACGCCATTAGGTACTGTAAATTTCATTTATACGCAGATGATGTTCAATTGTACCTGTCAGCTGCTCCACGAGATTTTCCAGAGACTGTCTCCAAAGTAAATGACGATTTGAACAGTATTGCTGCGTGGGCTGATAAAAACGGGTTACTGCTGAATCCACAGAAATCTAAATTTATGATCCTTGGTTCCAAAACTCAAATTTCAAGAATCTTAAACGGTAACCCAGCAGTAACTATTGGTGGTACGCAAATTGAACGAGTAGAGGAGGCTAGGAATCTGGGGATCATAATGGACAGCCAGTTGCGCTTTGAGAGCCACGTAAAAAATCTGGTGAAATCTTGTTTTTTTCGGCTCAAGGTCTTGTACCAAATCCGAAATCTTTTGAGCGAACAGGTACGAGTAGCTCTGTGTGAATCTCTAATCTATCCAGATTAAACTACGGAGACATCATTTATGGACCACGTTTACTGGCTAAAACGCGTCGTCTCGTTCAGCGTGTACAAAACGCATGTTGTCGTTTTTGCTATAGTATCCCACCCAGAAGTCATATTACACCATACCTTAATAAAGGTTCTATTTTAAATATGTCATCACGTCGACACTTACACCTCGCGTGCCTGTTGTTTGATGTACTTAAATACCAACAACCTGACTATCTGTTCAGAAAAATAAGGGTCTCGTCTTTTCACTCACAGTATGGCACTAGGTCAACACGGCGATGTATCTTAGAAGTACACCCTTACAGGACGGTTGCCTTTACTGGCAGTTTTCGTTATCTTGCAACCAAATGCTGGAATAACATTCCCCCGCCACTTCGACAATTACCATCCAGGAAATCTTTTAAATTAAAGTTTAAAAGATTTCTCTTGGACAAGCAAGTGGCAGGAATTCCTCATGGCTATTTGGTTGCAGATTTTGTCACATAGGCGTGCTTCTAAGGGACATCACACATCTCACCACTTTTTTTTTTCTTCATATATACACTCCATGTCGACACATAGTTACACTTTATATTTTGTCATTTTTATTACTCACCTATCACACAGATCTATTTTATTTATTTGATATTATTTGCAAGCTTTATTTATTTATTATTATTTTTCCTCAAATATTTCACCTGCATCGTGATCCGAGGTACTGGCAGAATATCAGTGCTTGCTCACACGAGCAAAGCAAAACTGAGCCAGTACCTTTTTGGCATTATTGCAACGCACAAGTATGTCTTAGCCTTAATTTATAATTCTTTCTCCATACCACAATTGTTTTACATGTTCTTTTATCGTTATTTTTCTGTGTTTCTTTTGTTTTCTGTATTTTTTTTGTTTTTTATTTTGTTGCAAAGTGCCAAATAAATAAGTTATCTATCTATGGAATCTATTTGGTTTTTCCAGTGTAAGTGAATATCTATGTTTAAACCTAAGAATTTTGTACAGCTCGTCTCTTCGATGGGTATATCATTGTACTTAATGTTTATATGTCTAGGATTTGATTTATAGGATCGAAATTGCATACATTTAGTCTTAGTCAGGTTAATTTTTAGATTATTGTTATTGGTCCATGTATATATGTCGGACAGAGCATCGTTAATCATTGTCTCATAATCACTTCCACTGTTTCCTTTTACAATAAGTGTGGTGTCGTCCGCGAATAGGATGCATTTTTGCATGTTGCTTGTGGAAGATCATTTATATATAACAGGAATAGTAATGGACCTAAATTACTACCCTGAGGTACACCAGACTTATTGATCCGGAATTGTGGGTATTATTTATTGGAACTATTCTCGTAATTTCGGTGTATTTCTTCCTATTCGACAAATAACTTTGAAACCATTCTAATGCCTTACCCCGGATACCTCAAATGCCTTACTCATGTCTAAGAATATAGACATAATTGGTATTTTGTCATTAATGGCTTCTGTAACATACTTAACTAAATCAAAACAAGCTAGCTCCGTTGAGAGTCCTTTCCGAAACCCATACTGTTCTGGTTGCAATATGTTGTTCTTCGTCAAAAAGTCAGTTAATCTAATGTACATAGCTTTTTCTACAACCTTAGAAAGTATCGGGACGATCGTAATAGATCGATAACAGTTTGGATCATTGCGCTCACCTGACTTAAACAAAGGTTTAACAACAGACAATTTAAGTGCTTCAGGGAACACACCTTGGCTAAGCGACAGTTTAATTATATGGGTTAGAGGGCAACTTAAGTCCAATGCATTTTACTTTAGAATATTAGTAGGCATGTCATCGTAATCACTCGTTTTGGTATTATTAAGTGTTATAATCAGTTTATAAATCTCGGTCTCAGTTACAGGTTTTAAAAAGATTGTATGGGGACAATTTCCTGATTTTAAATTGGAATGATTGTTTATTGGAATATTATTAGTATTAATTATGTCAATAAAGTAATCGTTTAATATTGTGCAAATGTTTTGGGAATATTGATATGTTATGTCATTAAAACTAATAGAATCAATTGTTCCATTATGAAAATCTTTGCCAGTATACGAGGATATTACATTCCACGTAGCTTTACATTTATTTTTATTTGCCTGTATATATTTACTGTTACTTAATTTCTGAGATGTGGTGACGCATTTTCTTAATATTTGATTATAACGTTTAAGATTAATTCTGTTTGAATCTTTGTTTGAAGCATTATTTCAAAGTTGTATGCACAGTCTACGTTTTACATGATATGATTTACGAATGCCTTTGGTAAGCCACTTAATATTACGTCTTCTGTTACTGACTTCAACTTTGATTAACGGAAAGCATAAATCAAAAAATAAACAGACCAGATCATAGAAATTGGAGAAAGCGCTTATTATGTCCTCATTCTCCAAAACTTCAGAGAATGAGAGGGCTTCCATACACTCACAAAATTTCCCAATATTGTCTTTACTGAAATCTCTCTTGTATTCGAACCACGTTACAATAGTTTTATTATTTTTGACTTAATAGTCAGTGTTTGTGCCATATCGTGATTAGACAAACATAGCTTGTGGGTATCAGACTCAACATTTTTAATATTACTGGCTATCTGATCCAGACAAGCATTGATCCTTGTTGGTGACTGAATATGCATGACAAAATTATAATTTCTCAAAATGCTGGTAAGTTCGTTGGAATACTGATTTTCTTTAAGAATGTCTACATTCCAGTCGCCACATATAATAACTTTTTTATTCCTGTATCTAGTGTTCAATCTGAGCTTTATGTGGTTAGCATTACGATTCAATATCAGTGAGGGTTAAGGCGGTGCATTGGAAATTATCGCGTGCTTTGAAACGCTGTTCTGACTAGATTAAGAAACTATAAGTACTGATTTTCAGATATACGATTCTTGACTATATGATTGTTCATCTGATTTTATCGATACACGATTGCTTAAAATTTCCTCGATAGAAAAAAATCCCAAGTTTTTACTTTTTGACTCCCTCATCAAAGCTCGAGCTCGCGTTCTAGAATAAATATTCGAGTTCAGATGAAATCGATTATTTTGGCATAAAAACCTGAGCAAGCGAGAGAGAAATATACGAGTAGGACCGTATTCTAGATGCTCACTCACTGTAAGTATATTTGAATTGCAAGACTTGAAATTCAATTCCAAATACGGCGTGATTCACGTAATCATTCCTTTCTTCTTGTTGATCCTGTGAATATTGAACTCAAACTTAAAATATTTATTTGTCAAACAGGAATGGATGTCTTTATGTTTCGCCACATGGCACACAAATAGCTACAAATCAGCATGCAGCAAGCATCAAAATAAATAAAAAATCATGATAAAGAGAATGTTAAAATAAACTATCATTCAACAATTGGTAGGTACAAATTAAAATTCAAAACAAATTAACATTCAAGATAAGTTGGTTCATTTTTCAGAATAATTTTATAAATAAAAAATAAATTTGATTCAACATAAGCAGCGTAGTTATGTCTACCAGTATGTATTGACATTTAGACCTTATTCCAGAACGTGGGGCACGTGCAACGAGCCGTAAAGCGCGTAAAAAAATACGCATGAACAGTCAGTAAAGTAACTCGGTTTGCACCCCTGCATGTAAGTTCGTTCCCTGGTCGATCGCATAATGCTTTGTACGCACGTTAGGTAGTAAATGACAAACTTTATATGGAATCATTACAGTTGGATTGACCTAACGTGCGTTTGTAACCGTACGTGATTCCCTCAGCAGGTCGATCGGCTAACGTATTGTAGGTACGTTAGGTAGATCTAAATGTCAAATTTAATACGGATAAATTATTGTCGGACTGACCTGACGCGCGTTAGAAACGTTGCGTGAGTAACCCTCAGGTAGTGACCTGAGGGTCCTTCCATAAATAAATAAATATCAAATATTACTCGTACCTATTCTTACGGGTCGCTTGCTGACTAGCTCATTCACTGCTTTGCTACGCTCGCCCGTAGGGTTACGCCGCAGTCCGTACCAGCTTAATCTCCATACGTATAGCAAAAATCTTCCGTAGCCCTCTGACGTATGTGTGTCCTCATTAGCGCTGAATGGGCTCTCTCGTCTCAACTGAGTTTCTAGTTGAGACGACTAAAAAATGGTACTCGAGCGACAGAGATAGAGATATACGAATTTCGAGATTCAATTTTCGTGGTAGCGCCGCTGTCCCGAACTGGTGAAATAAATTTAGTAATTGGATAAATCATTTCGATGGGTATCCCCTTTAAACAAACTTAACTTGCCCTCACAAAAGCAAATCTTCACACACTATTCAAAATACGCTATGGAATAGATAAACTAACGATCGAAGTCCTTTAATTAATAGTCAAATAGCTATTTTCAATCCTGAATGAACAATTAAATTGAATCGTCAATATGATATATATATGAAACACAAAATGTATTTTTTTGTTTAAGCACTCGTAATTGAGGAAACGAGTATGTTCAAAAACCAAAGTGCTCACCAATGTAACATCGATAGGCATAATCAACCAACCGTGCCGGAGGGCACTTATTCATTAGCAGTACATTCGTACTTCGTTCTTTTATGGAGGCGTGCAGCAGAACAATGGCAAAAGACCCTCAAAAACTAACATTCGTAGTATCAATAACCTTTTGTACATGTTAGTTGGTAGTTACCATTTTGCCGCCAGCTCGATATACTGCAACACAATCAAATCTAATAAAATTGCCTCACCAATACGATGTATTCTGTTATAGCAGAATTCAATTAATAAATGCCTGTGCCATGCCATCGTGCGTGAATATTAATAAAATGCTTCAATCGGTTGACAGTTCAGCAAATTGCACGTAATTTGTCGCTTAAAATATGTATGTATAAGTTTTGTAACTTATAACCCGGGAACTTAGATTGTAGAACAAATTGAATAATGTTACAGTAATAGAATTTTATATATTTTTTTAAAGGAAGTAGTAATGACAGCAAAAAGTTGTCAACTTAATTGTCTCAAGTCCATCCAACAAATTAGCAATTGATTCATCCCACCAAACGCTGTTTCGCAGAGCTGAACTCGTCACTTTAAACAAGTTGTTAAGATCAGATTAGACTTGACGATACTCGTTAAAGAAAGTACCTGTAATTAGCAGGAGCTCTCAAAAGTGGGTACATATTCCGGGCGACGACGAACTTAATAGGAATAATGCGACTATAAATGGGAAAAGTTAACTCGTTTAGGAGTTCCTTCTCGTCTGCGGGACGGTACTCAACAGGCCACCAGACGGACCGAATTTCCCAACTATTTTACAATCACCCCTTTTTGTAAAATTACACCTTCGACGTGACTTGACTGGGAACGCCGAAAGCAATCAGCGAGGGTGCTTGTTCTAGTTTCTAATGGAGACCGGCGGCGGGCTCCGTAGGCGTTTTGGCACACACCACAATTAAATATCAGCTGTTGGGCTCTACGAATATAGTGCTGGACACAGTTTGTGTAGGTGCGTATATTCTGTTCATTTATTGAACGGATTAAAATGACGTTGTATGTGTTCATTTCTTGTGTGTGTGTTATTAGATCTTTTAAATAGTGATGTGCTACAAGCAATAACCGAATGCTATAATTATCACAGGCCTGCCCGCGGTGAGATAGACTTCCGTTCTCTTTCTAATTAGAACGCTTAGAAACAGATGGATAGTAAAAAGCCACTATAGCCGAGTGAGGTCAATGTTTCGAACCCCGACTCATACCCATTTAGCTATTATTTCAATGCTCTCATACCATTGGGTAAAAAAAAACGTATGTACCTACAAAATATCAGTTGATATTTAACAGTGGCTTTTCGGTGAAGGAAAACATTCTAGATTCAGTTCTAGATTCCCCTCTGGGTTGGAAGGTTAGATGGTAGTCACGTCGTAAGACTAGTGCCTACGCCAAATCTTGGGATTAGACGCCAAAGCGGAGCCCGGGCCCGTATGAGCACTACCGGGAAAACACTATGAGGATGATAGAGAGAGACGGCTAGTCTATTTCGCCACGACACTGCTCGCGGCCGTCCTTTGATAGCCGTACTGAATTGCTGTCCACTTACACAATGAACTTGAACTTATAAGTGGCAAACAAATTGAAATTTAAGTATACACAGACGATCATCATCATCATCATCATATCAGCCGAAAGACGTCGACCGCTGGACATAGGCCTCCCCCAAAGATTGCCAAAGTGACCGGTCCTACGCCACCCGCATCCAGCAGACTCCCGCAAACTTTAACAGGTCATCAGTCCACCTTGCGGGGGGCCCTACCCACGCCGTGCCTTCCGGTTACCGGCTATATCGGTTACCTTGGTTCTGCTGCGGATAGCCTCATTTCTGATGCGACGATAAAGCAAACAAAAATAAAGTTTCTCCGACACCCTACGCGTTGCATTTTTTTCCGTCGCGGATGAAATTCAGTCGTGTGTGGCCAAATCATCCGAATTTGGTTATGGAATGCCGCCCGAGTGCGGTAGTCATAAACATCCTATTATATGTAACAAACGTATGGAATACAAAATAAATGGCATTTTGTATCCCTTTTTAAATGATTATAGTAATTAAACCAGAAACCGTAATCATAGCACCGCACTGTTTGTAATAAGCTGGGACCATTCTTTGTTGTGATGGCTAAAGTCAAATACCCACTCAGTGAACAGTGCTCAGTGATAATTGTAATTTATAAAGCTGTCATCATCATTATCAATTTAAACATCCCAAAAGCGGACCCCTTTTAGGGTATAACTCCCCGGCTACATATACACTAGGTTGTGAACAACCACGACAACCCACTGCTGGATACAATTCTCTTATGGATGAGAGGTTTGTCTTCATGGCTTGTCTCAGTGAGAAATGTACATTGTACACCATTTATAAATCGCAGACAGAGATTTCATGACTACGTCCCTCACTGGACAGCTAATGGTGAATATCAAAATGATATATACGTTCTAAATACTACGGTACGAGCCAAGATTCATAATCAAGAACTTCTATTAAAATTATTTAAGGGTAAGCCGTCAAAAATTTAGGTTTTTTTCTGCATTTGTGTTACATTTTGTATTGCGTGTAAAACAAATTTTGCTATGGAAACACACAAGTATCACAAAAATAACAAACACAAAACAAAACGTAATACAAAATCCGACTAAAAACAAAGATTTTGATTTTGACGGCTTATGGTTTTTTAAAAATCTCATTTATAAAAAGATTTTCAAAAATATTGTTTATCTAGTCGAATATCATTAACTTAGTTTATTTCAGACGTTTAAAATAAATAATAGTGTTCCTAATACCTGTGTATTATTATACATACATACATACATACATACATACATACATTCACGCCTTTATTCCCAAAAGGGGTAGGCAGAGCACATGAACCGTATGTTCCAGCACCACTTTTAGCATAAATGTGGGTATAAAAGATCGACTTAATGTGATTATGTGGTGTATTATATTTTGGACAAACAAGAAATCAGTAGGAGTTTATCGTAATACCTAGTTGTTTTATAGTGTGTAATAAAATATTGCCCTCAATGTTTGGAAATTGAGTGCATCTGCGCTGGACTTGCCGGGCTGGCTGGTAGTATATACGAAACTTACTTACTTCAAATCCCTTTCATTTTATTTGTAATCAGCGAGAAGGTATTTAATTTCTAAAGCAAACTTACTTAGTTGCTAAGTCTTCTAACAAGACAATTTCGTAAAACTAGCTTTGCCTAGAAAATCGCCATAAGTTCATAATATTATCAAGGTGAGCAAACTCTGCCAATAAAAGCTTTAGAGACAGACAACATATATATTACTTCTGCATTACTTATTTTACATACATTAAAACTGTAAAAGAGTAGGGCGAAGTTTGTTTCATTTACAGGCAAACAGGTCGAAATCTGGTGCATAATAAATCAATTTATTTAGTAGCGCTTGGGCATGGACAACCGGCGAGTGCTCGTGCGCCGCCGTGCGAGCCGCCTCCTCCGCCAGGAGTCGGTGGCTGCGGCCACGCAGGTACTTATCGGGAACGAAGAGGTGACATGTTCTAGTGACCAAGTCGGAACAATCTGACTCACCCCTCAACATCTTACACGCAGTGGACAAAAGCTCGATATAACGTCTGACCTGTAAGGAGTTGAAGCCCAACATTCCTAGTAAGTATTTGGCGGGGTAGAGGAAGGGATAGTAACCGTGCATCTTCTTGTAGAGAAAGTGGAGAAACGCTTATTGCACTTTTTCTAGAAGTAGCGTGTATAAATTTTCATGCGGGTCCCAAATAACAGATGCCGATTCAATCTTGCTTGTGACTAATGCGGTGTACAACAACTGTACTAGGTACTTTGTGGTCACGAAAATCTTTCGCGTTGCGAATGATGAAACCAAGCCTCTTATAACATTCCTTTGTGAGCGATATGATGTGCTGGTTAAAACTAAGTTTCGGATCAAATGTAACGCCAAGATCTTTTACAGAATTTTCGCGAGCTATGGGACAATTGTCTAAGAAATACGAATTATGAAGAGGGCAAAGAGAGCGAGTAAATGTTATTGTGTTACATTTGGATGAATTAAACAGTAATTTGTTAGTTTTAGCCCAACAGAGAACCGCGTTTACATCCTACTGTAACAGTTTACAGTCAGAAACATCATTTATGCGACGTATAAGTTTAAGATCGTCCGCATAGAGCAAACAATCAGAGTGAAGAACCACTTTCTCGAGATCGTTTAACATCAATACGAAAAACAAGGGACCCAGGATGGAACCTTGGCTTACCCCAGAACGAGTATGGTACGGTGGAGAAAAATAACAACCATGGCGCATGAACTGTTGCCGATCTTTGAGATAGTCAGCGACCAACTGGAGGAGTTTCGGAGTAAAACCAAAAGACGCAAGTTTATATAGGAGGATGTCATTATCAACACGGTCAAAGGCTTTTTGGAAATCAAAATATATTACATCTACTTGAGAGCCTTGATCTAAATATCTTGATATAGTATCTGTTAGGCATAATAAATTGGTATTTACTGACTGCCGCGCACGGAAGCATGGTTTCGGTTATGGAAGTTATGGTTTCTGGCAGTCGGCAAGATATGGGCTTATTTGAAGTGAGATTTTACGATGTAAAATAGATTCTATGACTTTGGGTAAACAAGAGAGAATTGCAATAGGACGGTAGTTTTCGGCTTTTGAAGAGTCTCTGCATTTAGGGATAGGCTTAACGCGTGACATTTTCCACCGGGTTGGATATTTACTAGTAACCAGAATTAGGTTGAATATGTAATGTGTAGGATGAATCAGACATTCTTTGCCGGCTTTAATTATATACGGTGGCACATTATCAGAACCAACTGCACTTTTTGGTTTTAGTTTCATCTCATGAACACTCACTAAACAAGCCTGCTGCACCAGAACTACATCAAGTTTACCTCCGTATGAATTATGAACATTATTACTTTCCAATAAATCACAGTAGTTTAGGAAATAACAATAATATTTAGTGACGCGCTGTTTAAGTTTAAAACTCCTAGTAACACTACAGGACCATTTAAGCTTAGATAGAGTAGATTCTATAGTATGAAATAAATATATATAAGTACTGTCGCTAGAATGTGGCGGTATGTAAATAACAGCTATATAAAATGTTACATTATACAAAGAAAAGGAGCACCACATGTCTTCGCCGCATATAGTTTCCAGTTCGATGTGTCGGTGTAGGGTAACGCGGGGCCGCGCTGCGAGTAACACTCCTCCCCCGCGTCGATTGGTGCGGTCGCGACGAAGAACGCTCCATCCGTTAGACGTTACTTCAGGATCGCCGATGGAATGATCAAGAAAAGGTTCGGTAACTGCGACGATGTCTGCGTCCTGTGAGAGAAGGTTGTGTTTCCATTGCTGCAGTTTGGTCTTAAGGCCTCGTGGTATATTATGTTCAGGGGTTGGGTGCAGCGGTTTGTACGGCTTGTGTTTGGAAAGTTGGAAGATTTAGTTTTTATGAAATTTATTGGGGGGGCCTCGAAAGGACGTCCAGGGCTTTACCCTTGCATTAAAAGGCCAAATTTCGGCGGAGAGACAAGTTTCATAATACTCTTCAGGGACCGTTAATTTATAGGATTTGTAGTCACCCCTCGATTTCAACTCATCAACTTTACACTTCCCAGTCGGACACCGTTGTTTCAGGTAAACTAGAATTTCATAGAGATAGATCAATTTACAAGCTTCTGCGGCCTTCAAGGATGCCGTGCAGTGTTGGGACTTCAAGCGATGTGCTTTCTTACGACGGTCGTTGTTGATCCCGGGGGCCGTTTCTAGCTTCATCGTCATCATCTACATTTCCCGGGTCGATGTTTTGGGACAGCGGCGGATCAACACTTATTACAGTTTTAATTCCAGTATTAATACTATCAACTATTACAGATTTTGTACATCGTCGTATGAATAGGTACATTTTTAGTAGGTGAATGGTCAGAAGTAGTTGGCTCGGTAATAGATGGGTTTGGTGAGACAGAGTTGCGCTGCGATACTACCTTATTGTTGTTGTTTTGTTTCGTGCGACGAGGCTTAGTGGTCTGGTTATCTTGTTGCTTCTCGGTGCAGTTACCCGCCTCATTATGAAATAACTTTAAATTTGCCAACTCAAGAGTTTTGATTTGGTTTTCCATTTGATCCCATTTGTTATTGTGACTATCGAGCTTACTGTTGCAAATGCAGACCAATTCACCTACTTCTATAAGCCGGTTACTAAGACGCCTATTTTCTTCACGTAGGCCTTTCATCTCCAGAACTAGTTCGTGAAGCACGTTATTTTCTATGGTCGAGTCGTCTAAACGAAGCTCCTGTTTTTTACCGTCCATGCTGTTTACATCAGTATTTGTATCGGACGTGCTAGGTTTGGGCACAGTAGCAGTGATCGTCTGCTTCGGTTTACTGTTAGCATTAGACGTGTCAGGTTTGGGTACATAAGTGGTCGACTGCTTCGGTTTATCAGTGGGTGTTGTGTGTTTTATATAAGGTTTAGCCCGAATCGTCGGGACTAATCTGGAAATAACCCTCTTTCTTGTAAAGTCGAATGCTGATTTAATGTATTATTTTAATTTAGCTCTAATTTCTAGTTTTTGAAATTATAATGGCTGAGGAAAGTATTTTACTCTCTCACTCAGTTATTTTACTCAGTTTAAATTAACTGTTTTTATGCTGGATTCGATCAGGACTCTACTAAAGCAAAGTATTAAAATCGGATTTAACGAACCGACTCGCAATCGAGTGATTCGGTCGGCGTTCACCGCACTCGATGTATATAGCTTACGAGTGCGAGTACGTTAACATAAAGAAAATTATTGAGGCCGACTCGTGGGTGAATTATCGCATTCACGCACCACGTACATAGTTATAATCACAATCATGACCAATTTATACTGAAAACTTTTCAAGACTTTATCTTTTGTATAGTCTGGGCTGGTTTTCTGTCGAAATACCTATTTTACCAAACCTATAGTACACAAAGAAGTTGGTCCACCACTTTTGAAACTTAATCTACAATAGATACAACTGATCCGAAAATTTACAATATCTTGGTAGATCTACCTACTCAATGCGAACGGTAATGAAAAGCTAAAAACGTTGAATTACTTACCAATGAGTGGCCGTGAGCTTAGTCCAGTATTTAATAAGAATAACACAAGCTTCAATACCCTAAAGAAAGTTCGAAAATCAAAATACTAAATTCTTTTCTATACAACAGAAGCAATCTAGATGCTGGTTAAGCCCAAAACTATAAGAGTAGGTAAGGAAAACAACCAACCACGAAATCCATTGGGACTCCCTCGTCTATGGTGACCCAACAAAGTACTAAAACGCGAAAACCATTGGCAACAAAAAATCTGCGAAATATGTACTTCAGCAGATATTCCTGCTAAATACCCCTAATTATAATAATTCTCAGTAAAGTAGATAAATATTCGGAACAATACGAGTATAACTTGAACATCTGGTGTACAAACTAGACGCTAGTAGCAAAGTTGTGCCCTGGAAAAATCTGCTACATTTTTTTTCTTTGTTCATGAAAAGTTCTTACTTTTTTGTAAGACGTGAGGTGTAATCACGTAACTTAACGCGCGCTAGGACAATTCATACCACTGTCATATTTCCTAATAAAAAAAATACCTACGTTACTTAAAATACGTATAATGCGTTACGTGATCGACCTACTAAACTAGTTGCAGTCAAAATTTCACCAATTGACAACATAGCTTTTTTTTGGTAATAAATGGCTGACTGTCGAGTTTGTTTCGGCGTTTCTTCTTAACAGTGGTCTTCTTTGTTAGGAACGCTGGTAGAATTTTGACTTTTAAAAGTGCCATTACGGCCTACTTGCAGAATAAAATTCATTTATTTTATTTACCCAGATCGGGTCGGATCGATATTTATTATTATCGAAGACCGGTTTAGCCTAGTTGGTAGTGACCCTGCCAGCTACGAAGCTAGAGGCACTTGGTTCGAATCCTGGTAAGTAAGGTAACTTATTTGTGTGATGAGCACGAATATTTATTCCTGAGTCATGGATGTTTATTATGTATTTATTAAGTATTTATCGAACTATGCATCAGCTTGGCCCGAAGTTGGTGTCCAGTGTCTGTCACGCTGTCCAGCTATTCTCCTCTGCAGGTCACATTTCTCAACTGTTTCTCGTGAAATTTTGGGAGCAGATTCGTTTATAATCAGACATCGTAAACTGCGATCGAAATCCATTGAAGTACTAGGGTTGTTACTCAGTCAAGTCAAAGTCAAAAAATATTTATTGAGTAGGCTTAGCAACAAGCACTTTCGAATCGTCAGTTATGCTACTTATACATTTATATGGCGGAATGTGTTTATTTATCATTAATATTATTATAGCATTAAATTACACTTATCAATGTCTAGTCTAGGTTGATAAGTGTAATCTATGATATTAAACTAAAACTTCTTGGAATTGATAAATATATTGTCTATAGATTTACGAGAGTATATTTCTTTTAATTATTTTGTTTGTCAGAAACGAAGTAATATTTTTCGATCTCGATAAAAATCTTCGGTTTGCGGGCTTACAATCAATAAAGTAAGTTTTTATTTCAGAAAATAGCGATGCTGATTGTATTGTTTGCGTTGTTTCGCCATCGAATATGCGAAAATTATTACTCACTAACTCCCAAGTGAAAAATTTGGACAGTTTTGGATAAAAATTGTAAATATAATACATTAATTTACCATTTAACTGTAATAATAACATTAAACTGGGTGCGCTGGGTGGGGAGGTGTGCGATTTCTTCAACAAATATTTTTCTAACATAGGATCAGAATTAGCAAGTCAAATACCTATTCAATTTCATAACAACAGAGTATATACCCTTAGCCACAAGCCCATGCCAACCCATGTGCTATCCAACTTTTCACCATGCAACGAGGATCAAGTATCAAAAGTTATTGATAATTTAGACTCTAATACTAGCGTTGGTATAGACTCTATAAGTACAAAAGCACTTAAATGTATCAAAGGGTGTATTTTAAAAGAACTTACAAAATGCGTCAATAAACATTTGGAAGAAGGCACATTCCCAGACGATTTAAAAATAGCAAAAGTCTGTCCAATTTTTAAGTCCGGTAAAAAAACTGATCCGAATAACTACCGACCTGTATCCGTCTTACCAGTCATATCCAAGATTTTTGAGAGGGTTATATGTGACCAACTTAATAACCATTTAAATGAAATTAATTTTCTTTTTGAACGCCAATATGGCTTCCGCAAACACTCTAATACGCTTTCAGCATTAATTGATGTAATTACTAAAATAAAAACAAACATCGACGCAAAAAAACATTGCTCTTGGAGTATTTATCGATTTGAGGAAAGCGTTTGATACATTTAGTCATGAAATCCTTCTAAGCAAGCTTGCTGATATAGGTATAACTGGTAACGCATACAAAATCTTCAAATCATACTTGACTAATCGACTTCAAATTGTTAAAATTGATATGTACCACAGCACACCACAGCCTTTAAACTGCGGAGTCCCTCAGGGATCCATACTCGGACCACTTCTCTTTCTTATTTATGTGAACTCAATCAGTGAACTTAAATTGCATGGAGAGATTTCTTTATACGCTGATGACACTTGTGTATTTTACTTCGGTAATTCAATTGAAGATATGGTTAAAACCGCACAGGAAGATCTTCATAAATTAAACAGGTGGTTTCAGAGCAATCTTTTTACCGTAAATACCAATAAAACTTCGTATATAATTTTTAAAGCCAAAAATAAGAAAATCAACCATCCCATATCATTATGTATAGACAACGTGAAATTAAAACAATCAAACGAGGAAAAATATCTAGGCTTAATATTAGACAGCGGTATGACGTGGAAATCCCATATCAAAAAAATCAAATCAAAACTAACATCTTTGTTGGGTTCAATACGGGGCGTTTTAACATTTACAACTCCTTAGTTAAATCTCACTTAGACTATCTCGTCGAGATATGGGGCAGCGCAGCAAAAACTAATTTAAAAGAGATTCAAGCAACACAAAATAAATTAATTAAGGTTCTGTTTCATTAAGACTTTTTAACTTCAACCAAAAAAATTTATGCGGAAACTAAATTAATGAGTCTTAACCAATTATACTATTTTAATATATGTATCTTAATACGAAAAATCGTAAATAAACAAATACATTGTCAAACAACATTTACAACTAATAGACAGAAAGGACGTCGAGTTCTTCGAAACGCAGACAATTTATATGTACCTTTCCCTCGAACAAAGAGCTACGGTAATAAAAACATTACATTCGAAGGAGCACGGTTATACAATAATTTACCTAAAAATATAAAAGAGGCTGACTCCTTCAATCATTTTAAAAACCTACTTAAGACCCATGTCATAAATAATATTCCCGTAATTTAATGTGAGTTAGAATCCGGCCCTGACTAGTTATCGGGAGATGCATTGTGCGAGCGACGCTTGCTTGTATTTCTTTGCTTGACAACATTCTACCCGTTATGCTATTTTTATCAGTGCAATAATTACCCACTTTTGTAATTGTTATGTATACCATATAATTATTTCATACTTGTTCACTTTTTTGTTATTGCTTGTTACACATGTACACGCTCACGGGCGTAACGCACAACTTATGCATGCCAATAATTTGTATTCTCAATAAGTGAAATGTATATTTCTTTGAGAATAATAAATAAATCTTTAACCGCAAACTGAGATTCAGATTCTGTTCAGTTATTATTATTTGTATTATTTTAGTACATAATATTTTAATTCATTAATATTTTAGTTCATTAATTTAGAACCATCGCCATCCCTAACAGGTTGTCATACGTCATTTCAATGGATTTCGATCGCAGTTTACGATGTCTGTTTATAATATAGATTTTTTATACGAGTCACTTATCCGAAATTAAAAAATAATGCAGGCTCGCGCGTGTTACACCTCATAGAGCCTCTAGTACCCATAGTACAAGCTTTACTTGGTTTTTTGCAGACTAGGTTAATTTGTGTAAGATTTTCTTTAAATATTTACGAGTATTTATTTGTTTTTAAATAGTACAGTCTACAGTCGAAGCATTATGGGAATGAGCTAAAACTTACTCACTAAAATCCCTCTTCACACATTGCCAAGAGTGTGTTTATGAGCTCCTATCTTTTTTCTTCCATATATAATACGGTAAAATTTTGGCACATCAACCAAGTATTACATCATATCAGTGTCTGGCTTACGCATCATTAAGGAAAAGCGACGAGTCCTGTCGGCCATAACAAGCATGTCCAGATTCCCCGGATCGCGCGTAATGCAAGCGTGCATGTGACCGGTGCATTTGTGGAGCATCTAATGGCATATGTAGACGTACAGGTTGATAATATTGAAGTGTATTTATGCGTGGTCTGTATCTCCAACAAGAAAAGTTTTTTCAATATGGCTGCCTGAAATTTAATCTGAATAATGAAATGTTACATTATGTATAAGTAATACGGTATGATACAGAGAAGAAATATAATGGAATAATAAACCTTCATCGCCTGCAGCCCATGACAAGACTCAAAGTTGTGCCCTCTGTAGTGCCGGTACAGCGCTCTCCCTCTAAGCTACCCATACATTTAAGGCTTCCGCCCACCGAACGCGTGTCGTGCACGGCACGTGTCGGGCGCGGTTGAAGCGGTATATTCACACCGCAAGCGGGCGATGCGTAGCAACGCGTGTGCAGCGCGGGCGCGCGCGGGCCCGCCGCGTTAGCAACGCGTGTGCAACGCGGGCCCGCGCTGCTGAGTGTGATAGAGAATGTGTTGGTAGTGAGAGAGATATGACGCGCGGGCCCGCGCTGCTGCTGCGCCGCTGCCGCGCTGTTGCCGTCATATCTTTTGTTTAATATATATCTCACTATTTATATCACACTTAGCAGCGCGGGCCCACGCGGACCCGCGCTTCAAACGCGACGTGCACGACACGCGGCCGCACCGCTTAGTTGTAACTTAAGCGCCGCGGGCCCGCGTTCGGACCGCAGTGTAGTTTCAATGCTTTACAACTTGCGCGGGAGGCCTTTAGTTTGATTTGGCGTATCTTTACATCACATTGGCCGCCGCTACTAGGAGCGACCTGTCTGTATTTCCTTGAAAGGCTCACAGCCTTTAGGCTAGTCGAATGGGCAAGCTATGCGTTTGACCCCTTTATAATCGAACCACCTTATCGTTTAAAATTTGATCGTAGTAACTTCCACGTTAAATTGACACGAAACAAAAATATGTAATAAAATAGTTTGTTTCGATAAGAGGTTGTAAAGTAATGAGATATTATACGGAGATTTTTATTTTCTAAAGCGACGTATTTAATAAACCAAATAATAATTCACTGCCAACACTCTTCTGAAGATTCAATTTGCAAATTACCTAATGTGTAAAAACGCACCTTCTAGATAATTTGCATATTATTGAGTAAAAAATATACTGAAATCACAACACTCAAACGCACCAGGCTAGACTAAAAATAATGTACTATACTTATTTTATGTTTTTTTTTGGTATTGTGCTTTTTTTTTACATAACACATAAATGACTACTCGTATTGTTGATACTGTTGATAGAGCCAATATACTAGCGCGTGCGTACTAACTTGTGCGTGCATAATCAACTAATACCTACTTATGGATACTGGCACGTTTAGTGGTATCATCGAACACGGATTGTTGATACAGCGACTTCCCTGGTTCGTTTTAGAGTAAAAACAGGTTGATACGTACGCGTTGTCACGGCCTCTGCATTAAAGGGATCCTACGCGGCATAAATTTCCCAGTCCTAGCTGTGAATAAGAGGGGTTTTATTTGTTACGTCACGTACCGAACGGCCTTTCGTATCCAGATGCTCTGTATATGTTCGCCATTTCGCGTCCCAATCGCTTTCCAGTGTGATTCGCGTGCTCGCTTCCCCGTGCCAAGGGCTAATGAGTCTGCCCGAGAGAGCAGTATACAACGAATTGCTATTTAGGTGTCAAATACATGAACCAAATTGAGGCGCAGCTCTTTGAACTGTTGTAGAAGATTCATGTTTACACGCTTAAAGTAATAATAAACAGCGGTGGATCACTTCCTTTCTTTGCTTTGTTTCCTGTGCGGTGAAACAATTAGAATATACTTGTAATAACATGGTAGTTATGGATTTTTCTATGCTGGGGGTAAACACTTTTCGCATTGTGAATTGTACCTTATAAATATTAGATTACGTACATGTCGCTAAGTTTGTTTTAAACTATATTTTTTCTCATTTGAATTTGCTTGTCAAATGCAAAATGCGGTGGATATAAGCATTTACTAGTATATGTCGATGAATTTGTGCACCTATTTGCCATTCTTTTTTTTTTCTATTTGCGAGAGGTGTTTTTTCCGGGGCGACGCGACGCAAAAGGGTCCCACTTTCTATGTATCGCCGATGCAATTCCCTTTTGTGGCGGTCATTCGTAAAATTTTCACCTGCCCGGCTAGCACACTAATCGGCCATATATTTACGTTCGGACGTATAACTTTACGATTGTGCCCATTTTTACGTTACTTAGTTAACATGCTAATCTCGCAACATATATTTATGCCATATCGTAAAATATATGTAGCAAAAAGAAGTGTAGTGTTGCCAATATATGTATACAACTGAATTTCTACCAATGATTACATTCGTTCAATCGCAGTCTATGGTTAGAGACCCAATATAATACTACTTAATTAAAGAGTAATAATAAGCACTGCCCTGCTACTAAAAAGTTGTACTCTTGTATAAAGTTGTATTATAATCGTTTTACTTTTTTCCTATAATATTTGTAAGTTTGTATCGTAATTCATTTTATAGTACAAAGTGTTTCTTCGTAGCATGCTTGTTGAAATCGAGGAAAAGTAAATGTTAACCTAGGCTAAATCTAACAATCGATTTATTAGACGACAAGCTGCCCGCTGCTTCTCCCGCCTAATTCAAAGAAAGTACTTAGGCAAACCCGTGGGATAAAATATAGCCTACCACCACCCAGAAACCCCAATCTATACGCTTTGAAAGATTTTTTGAAACACGCAAACTTGCAAAGCTTCAATCTCACAGACTTTGTCCTCTTATAATATTAGTATAGATAATTTCAACAATGGATAAGGAGAATTTGTATATCCTCAAGTATAATTATTTTCTTTAATTATTTACTCCATAATAATTTTATTAGGTTTCTTGAAGATGCGCATATTGTATGTTTTTTGGTACGCCTTTAAATGAAAGTAAATTACCACGGATCGTGTTAATATGCGATAATTGCGATATCCAAATCCAATTGTCAAGCAAAAAGTCGTAGAAAAGTAATCCATCCAAATAGCAAACGAACTAATAAGTTTTGAAACTGAAACCGTGTGTTGTGACAGAAATTTTACAGATATCCTAGGGCCAATTGTATTGTTTTCAAAGTGTTAAAATTTATCAGGGGTCTAGAGTGACCTACATACAATTTCGTCCGTCAACGATTCATATCGTCACGTTTTATGTGCCAAAGTCAAGAGCATGTTAGATTGTGACGTAAAAAAAGTAGTTTTATGTGCAAGACATATAAATGCTCACATTTTACGTAGATGACGGTATACCATGTTAGTTCATGACGGTAAAATTTTATACGTCGGTTGTGGGCATAAAACATGTGCATAAAAGACGTCATTTTGTTGGTATGCTAGGGCCGCAGTAGTTAATGGGATTCAAGTATACACAGTTACATCGCCGTCGGCATGATAATTACAATTCGGTCGGTGAAATAGTATACGTAACCAATAAATGAATTGCTGTTGTTAATTTATTGTCAGGTTTATTAATCGTTTAGACACATTATTACACTAATATGTTTGTTTTAATTTATTGCTAGCCGGAGTAAAGTTTAATCTTATACTCTTAATATTTCAAAGCAGAATTTCCAAATAATGCGATAGTGTGAGTAGGAACTCCAGTTCCCACAGCATCCAAAATATCCAGATGGCTATGTAATTGGTATCCTTTTCAAAATTATGTTTGCAACTTGTTGGTATAATATGTACTTACAAAAGGTCCGAATATAAAAGGTATGTATTGTAAAAAACATTGCAAAAAAACAGTCTTGATATTCGACTTGTCTAAATACAGCATGGAACAAGGCAATCAAATTGCTACCTTTAAGAATAATGCTGATGCCAAAGATACATTGAATTTGAATTTGGAATTATGGGTATTCCATTGTTAATTGCGAAAGTGCTTCCTTCAGTCTGTTGGTCTATTATCTTTTCACACGTTAACCGCTCAATCGGTTGTGATGTGGTATACAGTTACTTTGAGATCCAGGAATGGATATAGAATACATTTTAATGGGGGTTGCAAGTTTATATGCGTATGGACGACAGGATCAACACGCGACGGCAGAGCTACGCATCGCGTCATACGAAGATTATACGTAAGAGAAATATGTGATTATTTATAAAGACTTAGATTGTTTAAAGTAATAAAGAACCCAGTAGTTAGAATCCCCATAGTAATTATTTACATAGAACACCCTCTCATAACATTAATTTGATATCATTTTAACATTGTAACATTAAAGTAAAATCTTAGTACAATTGTATTAGAAAGAGAGAGGAGATGTTGCCTATGCGCGAGCGCAGCGCAGACTGGCCGCCTGGAGGGGAGGGGTGTATCGCGCCAACATGACCGTAACGAGAGCCGCGGCCACCGAGCCTGAATTAAAACTTAGTACGGCGCATTTTTACTTTACAATTAATATGTTTACACTTATATCTTTATAACGGCTCATCGTACCAGAAAGGTTTATATATTGTTAGAAAGCTAATTAAAAGTTCTATTAAATATTTAAACTTAGAAATAAGTAAACTCAGTAGGTTTAGCGCAAAAGATAAATAAGAGTTACAAAAGGGACCGAATTACGGTTTGCCCGATTTCCATGTATGATTATTCGAATAAGAAAATAATTACGATCCCTACTGTACTTAGAAGAACTCAAGCCACATTAGAACTTTGTAAATCAGCTTAGACTTCCGCCCATTAATATGTATAACATCCAAATAACATCTTGTAACGTAAATTAGTCAAGTCAAAGTGGGCGTAACTTTTGTTGTCTCACTCAGCACGTCTTGCTTGCCCGTTGGCGGGTATAAATAGCAGGTACGGCCCGGAGCAATTCAGTGTGTGTCAATCGGAGCCTCCTGGAAGTCACAACAGGAAGAAGAAGAAAACTACAAAGTATTAAGAAATTAGGGACTTGTATCAAGTCACTTAGGGCAGTGATAGGGAAAGTAAATAAAAGTCTATTTTTCGTTATTCCTTCTTTTATTTTGGTAACAGCGTTTACCCCAAAATGTCTGAGGACACGGGCGATGCCCAAACATACCATTCGGGCGCCGAGTGGTAGTACGCGCAGTCCGTACACATAGGGACGGAGCTCGTCCGTCACCGACTTGTGTCACGGAGCGTGGTCGACGCACTGTCCGAGCACATAGGGGCGGAGCTCGTCCGTCGCCGACTTGTGTCTCGGAACTAGGTCACTCTTAGGTGACTGTGAGGGGCGAGCATTGCCGCGGCCGGTAGCGCGCGCGCTCACTCGCCCAGCCGACGCCGCCGAGAGCGGACGTCGCTCACAATGCGGGTGCGATAGTTAAAAGTACCTACCCCTTACACAAATCTAATAGCAAATATACCTTAAGTAAATTATCTAGTCTATGCGGACAAAAGCTCGTTATAAATATGGTAAATATAAGTGCCGGCCACGTTACTAATATTGGGTAAGATCTTACTTCTAATTTTTGACTCATTCCAACACCCATATACTCGTAATGTAAAGTGCGCATGACCTATCTAAATACTAAATAAAATCAAGTAATTCGATTCTGGGTTCACAACTGACTCATACACAAAACAAAAACAAAATTCGTCTCTCCTGTGGTCAATAATTAAGGGCTCGCGTGCATATAAATAATGACTTTATCGAATAATAATATAGAAGAGGAGACGACGTTTATGCGGATTAAGAGTGCAAACAAAAGTTATGCTTCGTAGCCCCTAACTTTGATAATGTCCGCAGGAAAGACGCGAACCTAAATCTGTGTATGACTCAACTATGGGTTACCTTTGTTTTACCAAAAAAAGAGTGACAAATTATCACTTCCCAAAACATTTTTCGTAGAATTTCATTTGCCAAATAATCGTTTGCCAAATTAACACTCGACAAATAATTCTTACGCAAACCTTATGTTTGGCATATTCATGTTTAGGCAATATCTCGTTTACCAACTGGTACTTTGACCAAATTTCATTCAGTCAAATATATTAGTTGGCATAATATGTTTTAACCAAAACAAATTAAGGCAAATGATTTGTATCGTCAATATTTAGTTGACCATTTCTATTCCGTCGGTTAATCAGCAGGGGAACTCTTCAATGACAAATCATTTGCATCTTTATTTCAATGGTGTATAAGATACACAATAAAATAACAACTTTTTTAGTTATGTGGGTAGGGAAAATTAATTTGTGTAGAAGTCACAATTCTAACCTAACCGCCAGCGTGTCGACGTCACCCCGCTTCGCGGGGTGCCTATTTCCGCTCTAAGGGACACAAGCTAACCCTAACCTAATTTAACGCCTTTGCCTACCTACCTACTTAACCGTGCATTATTTTATTTATGGGACCGTGCCGTTTTATTAATAGTATTTTGGTAAAATGTCATAACCCAAACAATTGTGATTTTTGTCTATTTATAGTTTGCCATAACATGAACTTGACGAAATGATTATTGTCGAATGTTTTTTTGCCTTATTAAAGCATTTACTTAAAGACCACATGCCATAATGTAATTTTTCGTAATAATATTTTGCTGAATGAAAATTTGACGTAATGAAAATATTCGTATTAAAATTGTGCCAAAGTTTGCATTGGCAAACAAAACAGTTGCTAAAATTTGTTTGGGAAATGAAATTTGACCAAAATAAATTTGGTAAAACAACAGGATCCCCTCAACTATAATACTTACGCTTACTAAGATGAAAACAAATGAATTTTGTTTTTTTTCTGTCATAGTTCTTGACAATAATTCAGCATGAAAACAGTTACTTACGTACCTTGTCTTTTTATTTTTGTGACTGGCAAAATCATTTGTTTCGATTCAGATGATTTGCGTTCCGAGAAATTCCGTGAGTTGACAGGAATCGATAACATTAAAGAATTTATAACCATGCATGATATGTTTTTTTTAATAAAACACATAACTAAACTAGCGCGGGCGAATCCAGGGCGCCCCAATGAGGGGTGTAGTTTAAATTCACCAATAAAATCGATTCGATTTTCCATTGACTATTTTTTTATAATCGCTAAATATGATAAACGAAACGTCGTCACCTCAACACTACAAACGTCAATGTGACAGCGTCAAGAATAGGAAATTAGATCTCATCCCGCTGTGAATAAGATGTCACAACCTGCCAAAAAAGAATATCCTATTTCGCTACGGCAATTCCTTCAGAAGGTATTGAAAGTGAAAAAAAACTATTTATCAACTTCCTGCAATAATTCGCAAAAAAAAGCACCCGGGGTGAAATTCACTGCGAGATGAAAACGAAATTTTATTCATAAATATCGTTGCGCCCTTGTCGTATTGTAACATACACAGCGTGACAGGCCGGTGGACCGAGCGGGTCGGGCGGGCTATACCACGCCGGCGCCGGGATTTCATAGTGCGACCCATTTATTTCATTTCATTTTTATTTAACCTCTAGAACGGACCGCAGATTACTTGAGTAGCGAAATCTTAGATGTATTTTGTGGACGTTGTACGTTGAAAGCGTTAGAAAGACTAATGTGTAGACTGAGTAATGAGTATACTGGAGTAAATTCTGAAATTTCGTTTATTGGATTGAAATGTGGCACCTTCAGTGTTAGCTGCATAAATATAGGGTTAAGAGGAGAGCCTCTTTTTTGGCAGTCGGGTGAGAAGGTGTGTTCACCCGAAATGTTGTTACATCAGAGCAAAGGAGGTTATCATTTATGCTAATTAAGATGTAAAGAATTGGAAAATTTACCTTACGTCGTGTTCATATTGACTATACGTTTCATCTCATGGGTAAAAAAAAATATGTTTCCTTTTTCATAGTAGTGAACAACTTGTGAACAGGTTGAATACTTTATTTATTTATGTTGTGCATGCTTGCGATATTTCTATGTATATATTGCCATTTGTATATTTACAGTAGGTATTTTTACACTTTACATTTACATTAATTAATATGATTTCATATTTACCGTTAGCTTTTCGGTGAAGGAAAAACATCGTGAGGAAACCTGCATACATCTGCGAAGAAATTCAAAGGTGTATGTGAAGTCCCCAATCCGCACTGGGCCAGCGTGGGGACTACTGCCCGTTCCCTCTCATACATAAGAGGAGGCCTGTGCCCAGCAGTGGGACGTATATAGGCTGATGATGTGATGTGAATATGTTTGTATTTTTCTTCGATTTCTTTGTGTTCTTGGTTTGGTCTCTATGTTTTTATACATGGTGTAAATTTGTCTATCGCGTTCTATTTACCTTCCACTCAATTGTTCAAAGGTTAGCTGGAAGAGATCACTTAGGTACAGGGCTAAGTTCACCTTTGTACCTTAATCTTATATAATTATTGAAAATGCCCGTACAATAAAGTGCTCACATGCATACATACATAATGAGTGATATATTAGTTCTAATAATACTGAATGGAAACGTATACCGTTCTAATGTGCAGCCGATTTTTAGGTGGGAATTTTATTTAATCTTTGGCTGCGACCGTGGGTCACTTTCAAAGCAAACCCTGATTTTAGTGCCTATAAATATAAAGACCATCAGAATTATAGATGTGAAGCCCATAGGATTTTTTACTTTATATATTATATTTTATTAGTATATGAGGAGGTGTGTTGTGTGTAAACAAGACCATGTAGACGATTTGCTTATTTATGACTAATTACTTAATTTTAATCACCCCGGACAGGAACAGCACAGGAAGACGTGGCGCTAGCTTGTGAATGCCCTATGCCCCTCTGGGGTGTCCTAGGACAACCATAAATTACTTAATTTTAATAAATAACGCCATGTAAGTGTCTAAACTTCATTATATGATAATTCTTATATTTCATATAAATGTTCTTAAGTATGATGGTTGTAATGATACAATTTTATTTAAGGAATGAAAACAGTTTCTAGCAATTTTATTAAATACTACCGATGTATAATTTTATTTCTCTCAGACGGTATATTTATGCCGGCGTTCGAAAACCTTTTTGAGATAACATTGTGAAACTTTATCACAAGTCACGGGGCAGGTTAGCCACTGAACAAATTTTCACGCAACGCTTCGCCTAAATAGCAACGTACAAAATAATCCTTCTTTGAAAAATAAGTAGGTAAGCTAAGTAGATAGGTACTAAAGAATTTTGTTTTTCACAAAAATCGTGCCTTTACATCAATTTATTTTAGAGGGCACGTTTAGGAAGAAATAAGAATTGCGAAAGAAATACACCGGGCCTATTATTCGCTTTACATTAGCTAATGTTATATGTGTACCTTTCAGAATTACATTTGAGTGACTTGTACCTTTCTGAGAAGCTCTCGACTAGGGTATGATGCTTACACGTGTTTACTGTACAGTCGACACGTGTTACGTCTTGTAATGCGGAGCTTGAAAATACCAATCTTTTCAGGTATACGGCTGCATAAACTTTCTGAAGGTAAGCCATAATGTTATACTACACTTTATAACAGAATTTTCAATTTTAAAACTCCATATAGATATTTTAAAATTCCCGACTGAAATCCAGTCTGCTTTAGGTCCATATGTCTCATGAATTATTCAGTTGGAGCCGCGGCTTGTCCGGGCTGGTGACACATATGTATACCAACCCATCGGGAACAACAGATACATACGACATACAGTTGCTACCTCCGGCGTCACCTACACTTTCCTGGCTGATTATACGTGTAATAATGTCAGCATTAAATCACATTTGCGGACAATTATGCAGCTGCGATGAAGGCGTGTATTCGGAACGAGCAAAAACACATAAATTGCCATGCGCAGATAGGTTGGCTGGCTATCCATCTGATATACTTTACTACATTATAGAGATTTATTTAGATATTTTAAACACGTGATTATTTATAATTACGAATGGTAGACATACGAGCATGCTCACTCAGTAAGAGTCAGGTATTTGTCACCCGAGCCGAAGGCAACAACAATACACATTTTCACGTGTTACTCCACTCGGGAAGAAGGGTAATCTGTAGGTAGGTTGATAATTGCAACTTTTTGACATAAAGTTAGTTTTTGCGTTTATTATTTACTACACATTTTTAGTCGTTAAAAGTAACTGAGTTCTGTTAATGTAATTCCACTTAGATGGGCGGTGATATTCGTATTCTTACCAGTAATGCCTTATTTTTCTTCCTGTATTCCTCCGACTGATGCGCGTCCCGAATAAGTTGACTTGCAAAAAATATTATTCAAAAATAGACAGGATATTATTACGGCAATATATGCTGAACGTCGAAATCTCGTTCAAATATCTCATAAAATTACGAAACAACAACAGTTTTAATAAGGCCTGTTAGAGAGAGAAAACGCTCAAGACTCGCGAGTCACGAGCGTCATGCTCGTAGACTAGTGAATGACAATCGTTTTATGCGAAGGTGCGCTTTACAAAAAAGGGATTGAATATACTCTCACTTAAAACTTTGCAAACTTGCTTTTATACTTAAATGTATTCTATTGTGTTACTTTTCTCTGCATTCGATTATATTTTTAATCCTTTTTCGAGAAAGTTTTAAATTATTAATTATTTATTTGGTGTCCACATCCCTATTGTGACTAGGTTTCGATATTTAATCATGAACAAAAAATAATAATAAGTGACTTTAGTGGTACCTATTATGAAAGTAAAATCTTTTAAATGTACGCAGTGCGACTTTACTCTGCTTTTACAAGTACCTTCTTCTTTGTTAATCAAAAAGTAAGTTTCTTGTCCACAAGAACTTTTCGTCAAACAAGTTATTTATTTTACTATTACGATCATTAATTTAGTCGTGGCAGTATAGTTTATATCAAACCAATTATACTGTTACTACATCATCCGACGCCAATCTACAAACGATTAGCTCAAAATTATTAATATACCGGAGCTAGTATCGCTTAAGTTTCGATAACTCCTGATTAATGTTTCTTTAGCACGCAACAATTTGCTGAGGTGTAAGACTAACAGAAAAGTGATTTATCCTGTTAACGTGCTCCGTCTAGGTTGGCCTAATGGACCAATGAGCCGAGATATATGGCAGGATAAACTCTGTGCCATGTACGGGTTTACAACGCAGATATATGGGGCATTTCAAATGTTTAATATAGACTGCATTAGGATCATGAGCACGACACGATGCGGCATGTTCGCGAATGGCCCGAAGCCATTGGCTATATATATATACTCCCATACTGAGGTTATAAACATTTGTATGACATAGTGCAACAAGGGTTGAAAAGTGTTCACGCCGCTGCGTTCACCACTTCATGTAGTTATTACGATTATTTTACTGTTAATCGAATTAACACCTTATATGCACTACACAAGGAAGACATTGTATCGACCCTCTGCCAATTCGATACCTTAAACATAGCCTGATATATGTAATCAGCCAATCATAGCTCACTACACACCAATGCCATCCATCAGAGCCCTTTGCTTGACGCACTTGCATTTCTATCGCCTAGCGAAACATAAACAATAAAACCAAATTGTAGGTACTATACATACATACATACACATACATACATTCACGCCTTTATTCCCAAAAGGGGTAGGCAAAGCACATGAAACGTATGTTCCAGCGCCACTTTTAGCATAAATGTGGGTGTAAAATATCGACAAAATGTGATATAATAATTGCAGTGATAGGTTGCTAGCCTATCGGCCACAACACACTTCAACCCTTGTTTGTAGGTACTATAAACTACAATAAACAGTATTTTTCTTTGAATGTCAGTTTAAATGATAATTTTTGTTCCCATCTGGAACAAGAAGAAATCGTTGATGTTATACAAGTTTTTATAACCTGAGTATGCCACCATTATACTCGTAGCATCAAGTTAAACTAGCAATCTCTAATTTTCTACTTTGTCGATGCTCTGCTTCATTATTAATTATTAGTTTTATCACCCGATAAATATAATCTAACATATCTTCTACATAGCTTCACTTGTAATAAATCGCACCTTAACGGACAGTCTATAGTGCCAAAAAAGACAACTTTAAAGATTTGGCGCTCCATCTTTCGTGTAGTAATGTTTGTAAACCATTTTAATGAAAACACACAGAGATACAGACTATTTGGTTAGAATCCAGTCTGGACAACTAGCAGATTGCACAAGTTCTCAGCTTTGTCCCCGGAGGTCTAACCAACGTCAGCTGATTGAGTGACAAAGGTCTAAGTAAACTTAGGTTTATAAGTTTAATTTAACCTTCCCAAGCGATGAGGTAACCTGTTATAAGTGGTAATTTAATTATTATAGAGGGAAAAGATTTTCCTTTTCAAAATCTTTTAACATTGACGCAAGATTGCAATTTACATCGTATGTAGAAAAGGTTTTTTCACTTTGCCTGTATAACTATGTTCACATGATACAAATTAGCTAGATGAGCTGGGAATTATGTCGATGTAACAAATTAAATTACAGGATATAAATATTTTGGATTGAATTTACATCGTATGTAGAAAAGGTTTTTATGCACTTTGCCTGTATCACTATGTTCACATGATACAAATTAGCTTGATTCAAAAGGCTAGAGCTGGGAATTATGTCTATGCAAATTAAATTACAGGATATAAATATTTTGTGTAAGATTCACGAATCCAAGGTTCGTTCGTCTGTTTCAAACCGCCTGCAATCGCAGGTTACGTCTCTTCAAATCTGAATTTATGGGAAGTTTGACAGTTTATTATGGAATGACAGCTGCCGACGCTATATATATATATAACGCTGACTGCCGAGGGCCAATCGACCACGTAACGCTTTGTACCCGCGTCAGGTAGATCTAAATGTCACTTTTTATATGGGGATGATTTCCGGGATGAAATTATTCTATTTCCTTAAGAAGAGGAGAAGATAGACAGCATACTTTCGCATTTATAATATTACTATGGATAATTCCGACGTTTGACACCGAATGGTCGAGGATGAATGTCTTTTCAATAGATGATCTATTTTTCCTATAATAAGTATATAAAGTAGGTAATGAAAATAAAGCACAGCAGCTGACGGTAAGGATGTGCTCAAGAAAAAGGTTCATAATTTACGATCAAAATTCATCATTTGTACAAGTACCTAACTAACTACCTGGAAAGGTTTTCCCGAGGGATTACAGTATGGGGTTCATCAAAAAAGGATTGTGTAAATTCTTAAAGGGTCGGCAAGGCGCATGTATCACCCCTGGAGTTGCAAGTGTCCATAGGCTACGGTTACCACTTACCATCAGGTAAGCTTGTTTGCCACCGACGACGTGGTATAAAAAAAAGATTTCCCTGCGTTGAATTAACAGATACCACGTAACAAGAATATCAAGTTAGAATATTACCTTACAACTGTCATGTATACCTTATAATTGTGTTTCATTATAACTTTGCGCATTAATCAGTTGATTAGCCTACCTACTATTTGGATAGTACTACGCGAATTTTACTTTGTTGTGTAGTACAATAAAATAGTGTTATATATTCCATATTGTATACCTATTCGAATAGTTGCAAAAGTGTAGTCATTTGTTCGATGCTTCTTTTTTAACCAACGAATTTAGTAACTCTTTTCTACGCCACACGCATGCAACGCGTGGGAAATATGCCGCTGACGGGCTGCTTCACGTTGTATTATTTTTCATCAATCATTTGCAACACATGCAAGCGACTTTTTGATAAACTCTGTTTGACTATTCATAAATTTATTTCGGGACAACAAAACGTGATATTCAAGCGGAAGTATCAAATATAGCAGTATTTTTTAAACTAGTTAGGTTTATTCGAAACAATGTTCGCATTTTATTTTATTTATTGTGTGAGCTGGAGTAAAGGGTGGTTCACAGAAAGCACCGCGCCGAGTCCGGCCTTTGCGCCTGCCGACATTTGTTCTTTGATTCAGATTCAGGTTCTTTATTGCGTTCATGTAGTAACAAAATAGGTCTTAAGGCTAGGTGTAGTTCAAACCTGAGCACTGTCGAGCAGTGCAATATCTAAATATTCCAATTGGAGTTTTAGACAAATTCGCTCGTGCTGGAAACAAAATGTCCATAATGAATACTCAAGTGAAATATGTGACAGTGACAAACACTTTGTTACTCGAATTATAAGCATGGATCGGCGTCGGCCTGGATAAAGCTTTATAAGCTACGATAAAGCACGACGTTCGGGAAACTAAATCAAACGATTTATAAAGGTACACAATAATACAGAAAAGTTTTTGCCAAAAATAATGCGTATGTACGTACGTTGTAGTTTTTCACAGCACACAGGTTAAATAAGTCAAAGTTAAGTTTTTACGAAAACCTACGTTACGATAACTTTTAACGAGACGTCAGAGCTAACCCTACTTTTACTTTTATAAGTGATATAAGTGACACAGTAGCTAGGTACCTACTAACTTGGAGCTCTTGAAAACGTGTCGTGGAGTTAACAAAACTTTAATCTCACACTATTTTTGTGTCACGCAATTTTTTTTTTTAAATCCTGGATTATCTTATCACATAAACATTGATATAGTGTGTATTACATAGGTTAGTATACTATCTTAATGCTTGATATCCCATATACTTGTAACATGTTTTTTTTAAGACTGACATGTAAAATACCTACTTGTAACTTTCAATAACTAAATTAAATTGAATGAGATTGTTAGTCACTTGTCATGGTATTCCATCATGTCATCTGTCATCTCGCACTCGCTTCCACTCGCGCAAAGTTAAAATGTCATGTTAAAGTGGTATTCCTATTTATAGTAACTATATAGTACAAGAATCTTAATAAGGTCATTAATACTGTCATAAGCATTGTTTATGCTAAATGCAGCACACAAACTAAGAAACAGGGTCCTACGGTGTACGTGTTAAACGTATTCTGTAAATGGTTCAATTTTATTAACTAGTGTTTTCACTTGTTAATTTCCAACACAAAACAAAACTAAAACCCGCATGCTTCCTAAATGAAAAGTTTCATCGCAAGCTCGTCAGCTATTCTAATGTGGACCGGGAAGGGAAAACTGTGTACAAAGCGACCCTTTTAAACGAAAGTAAAGCATGCGAAAATGTAATTAAGAACACTGGGTTAATTTCCCTTTTACGTGCCTATACGAATTAGCGGCATTATTGCGCAGGTATTAGCCGAATATTCACAGGATTCTGCTCCTAATGGACCTACCCAAAACGCTGTCCCGTACAAATACTCCGATGGGCCATGGAATTAGATACAAAGTTTAAATTACTTTCCTAAACTTGTATTGGAACTTGGTTGAACATACGCATGATAACTTGTATAATTTTGTTGAAAAAATTGGGTTTTCTGTTTATTTGAAACTTACTTAATTCGACTTGGGCTCTGGAAAACAAATGCCCACGGTTAAATTCCATTGAATATCAAAACTTACGCTTACTAGCATTAAATAAAGGTTAGGTTAGGTTAAGAGTTCACAGCACTCACACTTGGCCCGTCCTTTAATAAATGAAAAAAAAAAACGTTCATACCCATTACCATTCCAAGCGAGGGTAACAAAAACATGCCAGGCTTGTAATGTGTCACGGTGAATCGTAGAAACACAATACATACTCCGTAAATGCCACTGACTTGTGTAACTGGGTCTTGTACACATGTATATATTAAGGATGAAGTGTTTTACACTCTAATAATAAAGGTTTGCTCCTACATGACGAAGCTTATTCTTCTCTAATAATACATCGCACACCTGTTTCCGTTCCAATTGATGTATAGCGTGTTCTATGTAATTATAAGTATGCTTACTAGTATTGTCCTCAAATCCAGAAATTCCGCCTCTAAGCATCTAGAATGTAGCCATTGATATTAATGTCCGTCGTAATCGGTAATCGGAGTTAACTAGGCTTTTTATTACTTCGTTAATATTGAAGTTGGCACTAAACGATCGCTGGACACGCGACCCCGATGTTTTTAACGATTTTTCTTCTAATTAGGACTCTTTGGGTTATTAGGACCTCGTTCTTTGAATATTCGTTATTAGGATGGTTTTTTAGCAACCTTAAACTTTATGCTATTTTATCCTGAGGACATCTCCTAAGTATATAAAAGTGACTTAGTTAATAATTTTTCTATGAGACCAATTAAGTCTAGCTATAATACTTTTTCTAAATCTCGAATACTTATTTCACATCAATGTAAACCTACCGGTGCAAAAATAACAAAGGCATGGCAAACATAAATCAATTCTACTTTGAATTCAGCTTAGTTAGGCACTAAAGGACATTTTGTTTAATTTATTTTTATACACATTTTTAAACATGGGTAATTATTTATTTTACGTATGGCTGATTATATTTCTCTATTTCCAAGATGGACAGTTTTCAAGTACGCTACCGCGTCTTCGGTTAAAGTTTTGAAATCCTCTACTTGCCCGTAATACCGTGTGGTGTACAGTCTGCTCGGGAGCTCCACACTGGCGGCATACTGGTGAATCGCACCAGTTCCATTTGTGCCATAAATAAGCACAGTTCCCAACTCCCGTCTTTATCCGATTCAACATGCACCAAACGCGTCGGGACTCCTCAAAGCCAGCAGGTCGTGTCTCGAGATTAGGCTTGAAGATGTCGCCAAGGAGAGATCTTTAACTCTCATTCAGATGCGCAGGATTCCAATATGGGTAATCGAATCTAAATTAGATTATTTCTAAAGATAATCATATGTATAATTGGGGTTTAGACTCAAAATTTATTATTACTTTAAAATAAAGGACGCAAAAAATATGCCTAATGACGAAAATCCCATACAGATATCTCATAAAATAACGAAGCTACAACCGTTTTAATGTTGCTTGTTAGAGAGAGAAAACGTTAGAAGATCGTGACGTAGTAAATGACAATCGTTACATATTTAGGTGCGTTTTGCGGAAAAGGGACATAAAATACCCTTTGTTGAAACTTTATACACTTACTAGCTTTTGCCCGCGGCTTCGCCCGCGTAATAATAGTACATTGTGATACAAGTGAGGTAGGTTGATAATTACATCAGAGGCGAAATTGTTCACGCGAACCGCAGGTGAGCGTGATAAGGAAGCCGAGGATGTAATTATCAAAGCTCACGCGTATCATACGACGTTTTTCAACAAATTTTGCGAGGAAAAAATCATTTTCATAAGATGAAAATGTTATTGGCCTGCCAAATTATTTACTTTACATTAAGCAAATCATTAAGATGACAACAAGTTTTTACTCACAATTGCACATCGCCAAGAATTTCCAGTGGCGTCCATTCTATTTATCACTTTTCTAGTCACCACGAGTCAACATTTTTGATAATAACCAAACACGCATAAACAAATTTTACAAATAATTGTGAAATAAATAACCTATCAAAATATAACCTATATTGGCACCCAACAGTTTTTTTTCGTGAAGTTTGCGCAGTGTGGGCACAGAAATCTCTAAACAGCCAATACAAAATAAAATTATATTTTCGTTTTAATGTGTTATCTGTATGTAATTCATGTAAATTATTATGAAAAGTGAATAGTTTTACGAAATTAAACGTTTCCATATCATACACAAAAAGAAATAGTCACTTAATTAACAAAAAGGATTTAATTTGTTTAGTCGAGTAAGAATCCATTTGCCGAAAATTAAAAAAAAAGCTGTACATTCTGTACAACCTGGTTAATTTAAGAATGCACCGTGTTCATGCATATATCTTGCTGCAAGGTGCCAACGTGACTTAATCGGGATATAACCATAACACACAAGTGTTGTAAAGTTATAAAACACGCGTTTTTAATATCCAGGATTATGAGCCTAAAAGCGACACAATAAGAGGTACGTTATGAGCAATTGTGTTGAAAAAGTAATTTTCCAATAATTGTTGAATTGCTACGCCGCCTACTAACCTACTACTACTAACTTCCCCTACTAATAACCCTTCGTCATAACCCATTATGGTAAATTATTTTTTATTTACTATTATATTTATGCCCGTGTGGTGGCGGGTTAGAATTTCACCACCCTCTTTCTTCACGTGTGTGTCGTAAAAGTCGATTAAGAGAGCAGGGTTGAAGTGTGTTGTGGGTGATGGGCTAACAACCTAAGCAATATCATTTTTTGTCGATCTTTTATACCCACATTTATGCTAAAAGTGGCGCTGGAACACAAAGTTCATGTGCTCTGCCTGCCTCTTTTGGGAGTAAAGGCATCAATGTATGTATGTATGTACGTATTTCTGTTATTAAATTTACAATCATGATTAATGAGAATCTGTCCTCTGGAATAAAAGCTACTTTATGTTCATGAACATTAATGTTGAAATACCAAAATATCTCCACGAATGTTAAGTCAAATTTGTGGCCTGGACATTGCTATAAGCTTGTTTCCTAAGATTTTTTTCCATGCTTTTCGAACCAGTATTTACCATAAATACCCAAAAATTTGTTTTAATTTAACGGCGGCCAAAATGCTTAACTTATTAAAAGTAAGCAGATCTTCGTGCAGCACCTTGAATGTACTTATTACGGATGCAGGCACTTTTCCAATGTCTCCTACCCTCCCGTCCCGCCGCGCCGCCCGCACTCGCCTAGGTACCGATTGCTGACGATCGAGATGGCACCAAATACAAACTTTAAAACCTATAACCCTAATGCGGGTCTCGTTCCATACCTCAAAAGCAAAAATAGAACCCTTATTTGTAGGATCACGTGTGGCTGTCTGTCAGTCGTCTGTTACAACCGATTTGCTACGAAAAAAACTGGACCGATTGAATTGCAATTTGGCACAAATATTTTCATGAATTTTCATGTCCACAACATTACATTTCAAAATCTATGTGATTTTCGTTATTAACGTCCCAAAAAACCGTAATAACAACGCCCATATTGATATTTAGACACCACGTTGGAATGTAAAATCGTTGTTGTTTTCCTAATCAGCGACCCGATAAACCATAGAAACATAGATGTTGATTTTCAGATTTTGTCACCACATGTCTCCTTTTAGGGGTTGAATTCTCAAAAAACCGGAAACACTTGTTTACTCATTTATCGTTAGGAATTATCCTGTGAATTCTCGAATAAAATTGTCTAAGTAATCTTTTTTCTCCATACAAGCTTTGGACCTCCTTTTTAACCCCTTTAGGTGTAATTATTTCAAAAACGCTGAAAGCACTTTATTTGTAAATGAATAAGTAATCTGTCCACAAAGTTTTAAGTACGTAGTAGCTAAAAATAAGTTTCCCTTATACAAAATTTGTTTCTTCTCCTACAAAGTCTCAAGTCTTTAGTTCAATAAATAATGTTTCCCCTCCACAAACATTGCATCCCTATTTAACCCCCTTAGGGGAAGAATTTTATAAAACGCTGAAAGCACTTTTTTGTATCTTAATAATAATATTCCTACTAAGTTTCAAGTCTCTGGTACAAAAAAATATGTTTCTCCCATACAAACTTTGCACCCCTACTTAACTCCCTTAGGGATAGAATTTCCAAAAATCCCGTCTTATCCCTTGCCTACGTCATAAAATGAAGTTCTGGTGTAAATTTCAAGTTTCTAGTTCCAGTAGTTTTGAATACAAAATTTGCACCCCTATTTAATCCCCTTAGGGGTGGAATTTTCTAAAACGCTGAAAGAACTTTTTTTGTATCTTAATAAGTAATATCCATACAAAGCTTCAAGTCTCTAGTACAAAAAATCATATTTCTCCCATACAAACTTTGCACCCCTTTTTAACCCCCTTTGGGATAGGATTTCCAAAAGTCCCGTCTTATCCCTTGCCTACGTCATAAAAGGAAGTTCTGGTGTAAATTTGAAGTTTGTAGTCCCAGTAAGTTTTGAATACAAAGTTTGCACCCCTATTTAATCTCCTTAGGGGTGGAATTTTACAAACGATAAGGATATTTTTATTTGTATCCTAATAAGTAATCTTCCTACAAAGTTTCAAGTCTCTAGTTCAATAAATAATGTTTACCTCATACAAACATTGCACCGCTATTTGACCCCCTTAGGGGTAGAATTTTCTAAAACGTTGAAAGAACTTTTTTTGTATCTTAATAAGTAATATCCCTATAAAGTTTCAAGTCTCTAGTACAAAAAATAATGTTTCTCCCATACAAACTTTGCACCCCTATTTAATACCCTTAGGGACAGTATTTCCAAAAATCCCGTCTTATCCCCTGCCTATGTCATAAAAGGAAAATCTGGTGTAAATTTCAAGTTTCTAGACACAGTAGTTTTTAATTCAAACTTTGCACCCCTATTAAACCCCCGTAGGGGTAGAATTTTATAAAACGCCGAAAGTACCTTTTTGGTATCAATTAGTAATCCTCCTACAAAGTTTTAAGTCTCCAGTTATATTTAATGTTCCCCCATACAAACTTAGGACCCCCATTTCACCCCCTTAGGGATAGCATTTCCAAAAATACTGTTCTATCCCCTTCCTACGTCATAAAAAGAAGTTCTGGTGTAATTTTCAAGTTCCTAGTCCCAGTAGTTTTGAATACAAAATTTGCACCCCTATTTAATCCCCTTAGGGGTGGAATTTTCTAAAACGCTGAAAGAACTTTTTTGTATCTTAATAAGTAATATCCCTACAAAGCTTCAAGTCTCTAGTACAAAAAATTATGTTTCACCCATACAAACTTTGCACCCCTATATAACACCCTTAGGGATAGAATTTCCAAAAATCCCGTCTTATCCCTTGCCTACGTCATAAAAGGAAGGTCTGGTGTAAATTTCAAGTTTGTAGTCCCAGTAGTTTTGAATACAAACTTTGCACCCCTATTTAACTCCCTTTGGGGTGTAATTTTGTAAAACGCTGAAAGAGATTTTTTTGTATCTTAATAAGTAATCTTCCTACAAAGTTTTAAGTCTGTAGTTCAAAAAATAATGCTTCCCCTATACAAACTTTGGACCCCCGTTTTACCCCCTTAGGGGGTGAGTTTTGAAAAATCCTTTCTTAGTGCTCCCCTACACCTTATAAGGAACCTACGTGCCAAATTTGGAATCCGTAGACCCAGCGGTTTGGGCTGTGCGTTGATATGTCAGTCAGTCAGTCAGTCAGTCAGTCAGTCAGTCAGTCAGTCAGTCAGTCAGTCAGTCAGTCAGTCAGTCAGTCAGCTTCTTCTTTTATATATTTAGATAATTTTGTGATTATTTCACCTATTGTGTTGCTTTTTTTCTCCATTTGATAAATTTTTTGATGCTTTTTCGGGAAAATACAGCATTATTGATTATTTTATTTAGTGTCTACACCCGTTCGTCGGCTCTGCCCTATTCGAACGCAGAAATACCACCGCAAGTTTACAAATGGAGAAAATAAAAATATAGGGAGCACTTCTCGATATTTCGTATAACAAGAAAACTAAATTTATGCGAACATTTCTTGTCAATAGAATCCTTCACTACAATCTGGAACTACAGCCAAAGTTTGGCTGTCGACAAAATATCGCCGTTTCGTAAATCAGCACGGATTACACAGGCAGATGAGATTATATAGGTACACAGATTATAGTTGCGGTGAGATTCACTATCCGTCTCTATCTAATTAGAACGCTTAGAAAGGGACGGATAGTTTATGTCGCCACCCGTCCTGCGATAGCCGCGCAGGCAACAGATGTCTAGCAAGATACGTGAGATGATTGGGAATATAGTTAATTTACTTCATTTGCGCCATTAAGTCGCAATGAGGTATTTTCCTAAAAGTCAAATCAGCGACTTTTTATAAAACCGCTCTGTTATCTACATAGTATGGAATTTAAGGAAAATGTAATTTTCTATGGTCAATCGGCGAACTTTTCTAAACTTTATTTGTTGAATAACCTTTAAAATAGCAACAATATATTAAAAGAGTGATCGGGTATTTTCAGATTGTTTATTGGTAATGTAAAACAAAAATATAATTACTATAGTCAAGGACCGTTACCGTTATTATTTACTATTTTTAGGTTAATCTTGCCCCACGGAAGGTGATTTACAAAATGAGTATACTTAACGCCGTATTTCATTCATCAAGATTCCAAAATTATGACCTTAAAATTACCATTAAAATGAAAAAATAACCGGACACTGGCAAACTTACACTCTTCCAAATGATGGATGTAGCCAATTTTTAGGCACGTTCATCATTTGGAAGAGTGTAAGAGTGAGCCAGTGTCGGTTATTGTTACATTTTAATGGCAATTTTAAGGTTATATTTTGGAATCTATATACAGAGTCAAGTATAGGTAAATATGTTTAACGTGCGCGGATTTTATTTAAATATTTCTTCATAACGTGCAAAGTGGAGAAAATACAGTCGAAAAGCGACCCCTAACTGCACGGCCGGGATAACGGTAGGGAGAAGAAGAAGAACATACTATTAAAATGTTTTGGGATTCCGATTAAAAATTCTGTTAACTTTGGTATACACCGTGGCCGTGAATAACCCGAAAGATTTAAGCTAACGATACAAGAGCCTAACTAGAAGTAGGTATATAAAGTTATGTAACATATTATAGTCCAAAAACTCATAATTAAGGAGACATTAATTTTTTACAACAAATCAAAAGTTTAAAAATCTCCAGTCTAACACACCCTAAGGGCGTGAGCATGACGTAGCCACCTTCTTCTTTTTTCACGTAGATGTACTAAGTAGACATCGTGCTAGACATAACTTGACACTTCTTGTCATTCATGGAATACAAGTCACGGCATTAAAGGCTTGTTCACAAAGAAGCGGGCAATTAATAAGACTTAATTTGTACTGAAATAGTAATTTAATTAAGACACATAATTAGATCCATGTTGATATAACATTATTTACTCGTACTGTTGTCAAAAATACGTGGTTTAAATCTTTCGGGTTATTCACGGCCACGGTGTATATTCCACTAAAACACAGTTTTTTTTAATGTAATACACCGTTTTGTTACAGTTACTTGTATACCTACCGATCGCTAGGTTCATAAGAAGAAAAGGTTTTCATTAAAGAGTCTCCGTTGTTCAAGCACGAAATACTCTTTGAAAAGTAAATCAGTTAAAAAATCAAAAGCTTTTTAATGAAGGATTTAAATCCAAGTCTTTCAAAAATGCTGAAAAACTAAGGCGAGTGGCGGAGAAATTTTGCTACGTTAATAGGCGAATAGTGTATAAGTACATTTTTTTCTACGCATTAACTACAATGTATCCACTTACAACTTGTTAGTGTTGAATTCTTTACACACCCACAAGTCATTATCCAAATGAAAATTATCGCTATAATATAGCACGACAAATACTTTTCTTCACATTCGTTGGAGAGAGCAACAGTAGGTACTCCCGCCGAGGCTCAAAACATCAAAGAAGTCTACGAAATGCTGCAATCACAAAATATATACGTGCAGAATACCCATTCTATTCACTCGCGGAGAGTGCACTGTTCATGGTCCATTATATTTAATAATAATTATTATTATTATAATTTATTGATAGCCCAAATCATTACACAGCGTTTGTACATACACAAATCTTTGCCAAACTGCAAGGCAGTTTGCTGGCGAAAGAGAATAGGCAAAACCGTGTAGGGTTGCAACCGCACTATTGTTATAAGATTACTTGTACTTAGTATCTATAAACGTATTATGCAAATGAGAGCGTGTGAAATAAGAAGTGAAGCGTCTGTAGTATCTCCTGCTGCCGTGCTTTGAAATGAAAGCAGCGATCCTCCAAGCGCCGAGCACGATACACATAACTTATAAAAATATTCTCAGCAAAGAGGGGTTTACTTTCTTTATTCACGTTGCGTACACCTGACGTCTTGAGATGCAATGAAAATTTGTCGTTCTTTGGCAAATTTGAACCTATTCTTTGCAAAGCAGTGCCGTTCTGGCTCCGTCTCTTATATTAATGATAGGCGTATTCCGGACGGTACCTACAGTTTCATAAAATAAGATATCTTTAGATATATTACTAATTTTAAAAATAACTACTTTTTAATGTTTTGCCGGAGTTTTACAACAGATTTGTTTTCTTATTTGTGTCAGATATTTTAGGTAAAGCGTAAAGGTATTCACGTTTTATGAGCGGGATTTTTCGACTGTAACCAAACCCCAATGCTGACCTTTCCTTGTATGTAACATAACGGTTAGCGTTTCCATCGAAATCTAATTTTGATGTTCATTGGAACATAAATCCCTTGAGTATTTTCCATGGTCCCAAAGTTTTTAATAGTATCACAATATGTACTCATAAATACCTAAGTACTATGCGGGGCTGATTATATTGTATATTGTAACATCACTTTAAAAAGTGAAATAATTTGGAGAACCCCCAATATCATCAGCAACATTCGAAGTCTTAGTTTAGGATTATCGATTTAAAATACATGTGAAATACTCTTTTGAGAACAACAATGAGACATTTCTTGTGAAACATATCTATATTATCTAAACTGGAGTTTAAAAGCATAGAGTAGAAAAAAATTAACAACAACTCGGACTATGTACTTACATATTAATCTGAAGCTTTGTGGCCTACCTTCTTTTTATAACTTGACGAACGCCACAGTACCACAGTAAGAGTGTACATACTTAATAATACATTTTTAATCATTTTAATGTTGCAAGAGTCCCGGGGCCGATGGTATCTTCACCGAAACCCTTAAACTCAACTGTGTGATATTCCTGCTCCATAACCTGTTGGGGAAATGCTGTGAGGGGAATTATTTCCCCCAGGACATGCGCGATGCTAACATTGTAACCATATTCAAAGGGTAAGAGGCGACCGCGGCGAGTGCAACTGCTATTGCGGTATTTCCTTTCTAAGCATCGTTGGCAAGTTGTCCTGACTCATGCTGCAAACTCTTGCCGAACGAACGTTTTAATCAGATTAGCACCAACACCATTCGGTATATAATTCTCGCTTTTGCTAAAGGTTGCCTTCGATGAGTCGCAACTGGGAGTTCATGTCCATACAAGAGCAGATGGAAGGTTGTTTAACAAAAACCTTTTAAAATCTCGTCGAAACTGCGTAGACCACTTAATCGACAGTCTGCTCTTTGCCGATGACGCAGCCTTCGTGGTGAAAACTCCTCACGAGCTCCAAGTTCTACTGGACATATTTGCCCATGCATGTAACCTGTTCTCCATGTCGATAAATGCAAAGAAAACCGTAATTTTATCACAAGGTTACACTCATCAGCCGTCTATATTACTGGAGAGTGTTCCTTTGAAGGTAGTCGATAAGTTCTGCTACTCAGGGTCGACCGTGTCGAGCAAGCTCTCCTTAAAGGGAGAGGTCGACGTCCGCATCATCAGCACGGCAGCTGCGACGTTCGGCAGGCTACGTATAAGATTGTGGAACAATAAACATCTTACCATTACGACCAAAATTATTGTTTATCAAGCTTGTGTCTTAAGAACACTCATGCACGCAGCAGCCGAAACATAGACATCGTACGCTAATCAGGAATGACGGCCAAACACCTTTCACATGCGCTTTCTTCGCAGTATTCTAAAAACCACATGGAGAGATAAGGTTAAGTTGCATTCGAAAAGCGCAATGTGGGACGCCCCGTACTCCGTTTCAAGGACTGCGTAAAACGCGATATGGTCGCATTTTTACATCGAGCGCAGCTCTTGGGAAGATCTTGCTGGCAACCGCGATGAGTGGAGGAACACTATCGCAAAAGGCGAAATCCACGATGATACCTGGTTTTAAGATCTAGCCCACAAACGCGCTTAGAAGTATAGTCAAGAAGTACCCGATGACACGGTCCCTCAATTTGTGTGCCCCAAATGTGGACGTAAATGTCGATCCCGGACTGGCTTATATAGTCACGAGAGGCATCGTCCCTCGCGTAGACGCTGCTTAAATCACTTATCAAGATGTAAAAGTCCTATTGACGATGATGATATTTTTAATCATACAAGTCAGGAAAGCTGGAAGCGATCTCTCTTTAAGGAAAAGACTACCGTTAGTTTATCTCGAAATATTTCCCTTTTATTTTTCTGTCTGACTTCGTTTACTTTTCTAGGTGTACAACAATAATATTTGTAAGGCTTTGTATTGTTATTATGCTTATGTATCTGCTAAAACAAATAATCAAAGAACGTATAAAAAATATTTGACGTTATTACGTCAAGTACACGGCAAAGGCGGCGGCTCCGACGTTATTCATGAACCACACCTTCGCTTCCGGCTGGACTTAGTGGGGAATTTGTCCATTTTCCTTTCAAAATTCTTGAATACTCCACTCAAGTTTTGAAGAAGTTAAGAAAGAAACTTGTTTTGAATATAAGTAATTCCCGTCACGAACAAGTTTGTTGATTAAGAACGATTTAACAACGATGTAAATTAACTTACGGGAGATGATTATTATTTTAAAACCTAACTAGATCTCGTTTTAAATACTAGCTTAACTTACATTATTAACTCGCTTACAAAACTACATACGAAAATTAGTAAATTCAAATAATGGGCTAACATTTAAAAACCTTAAACTACTGTGTTGTAACATGTAACTCGGTTCGGTATGTATAATTCGTTTTTTAACTAGCAGTAGAAACAATTAGAGCTATCATTACTAAAATTAGAACGATGTTGAACTGGAAACGATCCGTTCATCGGTGCCAGAATTCACTTAATTCACTTATCGACAGAACATTTTCTTTGTCTCACTCTTATAAACCGGCTTGAGCGAAAAGGATAATATGACCGAGACCGTAGCTTTGGCTCTGAAATTGAGGATTGAACCCCGATCTCGATCACGTAGCAACGGTATCAAAGTCCGCGCCAGATCTGCATCTCATAGAGAATGCACTAATTGGAATCTGTGTTTAATCGCCGCTTGTGCAGGCACGCCGCTTTTGTCTACTGAATTTGCATTTTACTTAAAATAAACGTTACTTCACCCAGATCTGTCATTAATCTTACTATATTATGGTACGAGTATACTTGAATTGTTGTCAAAACATGAAAAACGGGAAAGTCCAGATATGGACGTAACTTTTTATTAAAATCAAATGATATAACAATATTACATCGTGTTGCATATATTATGTGTAGTTGATGCGTATCATAGTTTGTTTTGGACCTTATTAAATAAATTACACTCATCGGCAATCACATACTTTCCGCACTTGTAGCGTAGATAACTATTACAATGTATTGTAAATATAGTATTACGTCTGTTGTGACATGATGCTATGCTATCTAATGATGGTCGACTTGAAAAAAAAAACAATAGTATATACAGCGTGGGAGTCCACGAGGGACCTTTGAGAGGGAGAGAGTTTAGCCTTAGCACTATATTTCCCCCATACAAACTATGTAAATACGTTTAGCCGTTTTCAACTTAAAGCCTTTTAAACATTCATGCAAAAACTAAGCAGTTTTAAACAAGTGTGCCAACCCTAAACAGGTGACTGGGTCAATGAACTTACATGTAAACAATCGTTACACGACAGGATATTATGTTAATTTGTTGCCGTTTATCGAATCTTGGTTCTTGCAACGCGGTAAGAAACATTGCAGGAGTAGCGGAGGCGATTCTCATTGTGGCTCCACTTGTTTAATTTTTGGATGAAGTAAATAAATGTAATTCCTTGAATGAATAAAACTAACCACATCAATTAATCTTTGAATGTTATGACCCCATCGGTATTGTCGATGATTTCGCCACTAACCACATCAAATAGTGCAAATGCTGATTGATATTGACAACCACTCAAACCTAGTCACTTAAAGAAAGCTCAAAGATGATATCGTAACCTCTTTAGTTTTCTCATAAATGTCTTTGGTTACTTGGACTAATAAAAAGGTTTTAGCTCGTTTCACAAAATCATGCTCGAGTAAATTGAAACTGTGCCCTGGTTAAGCAGGTACATTTTTCATGTTATACTACACTTACATGGTATCATGCAAGTATATCTAGAGAATGATTAGGTAATTGAGACTTCCCTAAGAGAAATCTCTGAATGGGATCGTCTTAAATAACTTAGTCCGTTTTAACCCTTCCAAGACACAGGTTTGCGCGTTTACCGGGAAAAAGTTAAAGTTTGTCATGTAGGTGACATGTTTTGAGAGTACTCCCCTGACTGCCGCAGCCAGTATCGGAATCCTTGGCGTCGACATTTCGAGTGACATCCAGTTCCGCGGCCATTTAGAGGCTAAAGCCAAATTAGCCTCAAAAAAGCTCGGTGTGCTCAACAGAACGAGACAGTATTTCACACCGGCCCACCACCTTTTTTTATAAGACGCAGGTCCGCCCACACATGGAATACTGTTCTCATCTATGGGCAGGGGCTCCCCAATACCAGCTTCTCCCTCTAGATCGCATCCAACCTAGACGAGCAACTCGAATTATCGACTGCCAGCATATTTTGGATCGGCTTGACTCCTTGGCGCTGCGTAGAGATGTGGGGCCTCGCTCTGCTTTTTCTATCGCATGTATAACGGGGATGCTCCGAGGAATTGTTCGGATTAATCCCTGCCGCTTCTTTTCGCCATCGTCCAACGCGACAACATTACCATCCTCACCACTTAGATGGCTGGCAGGCCTCAACTGTGCGTTTCTCCAGAAACTTCCTGCCTCGCACAGCTAAACTATGGAATGGATTGTCGCCTGTGGTATTTCCGGACCGATACGACCTTCAAACCTTCAAGAAAAGAGCGTACTCCCATCTTAATGGCCGGCAACGCACTCACAACACCTCTAGTGTTGCAGGTGTCCATGCCATCCGTCTGCTCGTTTGCCTCCTATAACAAAAGAAAAACAAAAATGCTTTTTTTATAGACTCTTGAATTTATTCTTAATGACTTTTTTAGCAAATAAAGAGCGTACCTAATTATATTTTGGACTAAGAAAACGATACAGAAATCTTGAACTTGTGTATTTTTGTATAGTAATTTAGAAAGACAAAACAAAATGAAATATATTGTACACCTAAATATATCCTACGTATGTTTTTTTTTCTATTTACATCACATATCAAACGAAGCCTTGTCTCAAGATTCAGTATCGTTGGCAAAGCGGAATGTCAATGGCGGCATCAATCACTAACGACGCCCCGGATTACTGAAACCGGCCCGTCACCCTCCAGTTTCCGCGAATTTACATAAATAACCTCATCTGTATTCAGCATGCAGCGCTGGAGACCATGCAACAACATGTGCCATTCTACTTGCAGACCTTATTATTAATTGCGGACAAGTGACGCGAGGGAGTCGTGCAAACTCGCCCGGCCAAACCACCGCCCCGTTGTTTCTAGTTTAATAGAGGTTCGAAAGCGCTTTTAGTTCCTCTACTTCTACTTTGTTTATTGATTCATACCCGGGCTTACCTACGAGCCGACACCATATTGGACTGTATATTTTTAAACTCATAATGTATTTAATTAACATTTTGCAAGCGGAGTAGCTTTGCTGCACTGTTTACTATTTGTTTCAACGTTTCACCGCCACGGTGGCCCGTAAGCGCGAGGGCACTTCATAATAATATGGCTTAACAACACAGTTAACCCTGCAAGCTGCTATTAAACAAGTTGCTCGTAGATTTAAATTTTGAGCTCGTAAATTAACCCTTCATCCTTTTGAAATAGCAAAGGGGCTGGGACCTAATGGTCTATTTGCGAAACGTAATGGGCCGGCCAGGCCGAGCTTATTAGACAATTTGTACATATTCTGACTTCACTCTATTCATTAAAAGGCTTTACGCTAGATCCATATCAAAACCCTCTGATACTTTACCTTAACCCAAGAATAAATTAGAAACGTGAAACCTTGGTAAAGCGTGAACGTTTTACCAAGCTCAGGAAAAAACTTGAAAAATATTGTGAAGAGGAAAAACAGAATTAGTAAGTGTATTTGGCTATTAATTGTGAACAACCCCATAGTAATTCAAATTCGTTATATGTTAAACATGAAACTTCCACAACGAATTCACTTACCTGAACTGATTTACCACATTGGTTTCGTTGAATTACGTCATACATGTGAAATATAAAAAGATGTAGACAAGGTCACAATTCGAGTTGTCCTTATATAGCCTAATAAAGACACGTGGGATGCGTGTTATTTAGAATTTTATATTTACATAACCAAAAGCTGGAGTCACTTATAAGTTATAATTATAACTTACATTTCCTTTAACATGAATATACAGACAGACTCACTATGCATATCCTCGTCCTTTATTTAATATCGACATCCTTGAACCAATACAGTCGACCCAAACTCGATGTCAAAGTGATTTGAAATGACCATAAATTCGGGAAAGTGGTACGAAAATTGCAAGCCCTGTCCCATAGGTACTTCTAAAAGTTTCAGAAGTGCTCGGAAATATTCGCAGATACAACTTTTGCGCACGTTTGTAGAACTTGTTATTCCAATATTCTTTGACAAACTGCGCGACAAATACCAACTTTTACCTTTTCCATCGTCATTATAAGATCGTATCTCAAATTGTACATTTGGATTCAACCCCATCTCAATTTAAATCATGTAAATTGGTGATGATATATATGATTATAAGGATAGCCAATTTTGGAGGTCTAATTAAGATTTGGGGTAAGTCTCACCACACAGAAAAGGTTTGCAAATTTCGAAATTATACGAGATTTTTCATAAATGTAAAGGGACAGATTCGAGGGATTAATTATTTAAGGTCAACAGTCATCCTTTTTTCATAAAATATTTTATTGATATCAGTGTCTATCATCATCCTCCTAGCGTTATTTCCGGTAATGCCCCTTAAGGAGCCCGGGGTCCGCTTTGACACCTAATCCCAAGATTTGGCATAGGCACTAGTTTTACGAAAGCGACTGCCATCTGACCTTCCAATCCACTGCAAAACAGGCGTGGCCGATCAAATCTTGAAAGATGCCTTGAAAGAAGACAAAGTGTCCTATCAAACCCATAGTAGGAAAGATGAAAAAACCTATAAGTCGCTAGTTCGTGGTCTCCCGACAGGAATCGAAAATGATCTCAAAGAGGAGCTCAGTGCGCTGGGATTTGGCAGCGTTTCAATAAGCAAACTCAAAATGAACTCTGAAGACTCAAGCAGTCCTGTCTATTTGGTGAAATTGCCACCTGGCACTGATATAGTCAAGTTTCGTAGAACCAAATACTTATGCCACTGTGTTGTACATGTCACGAAGTTCAAACCAAATAACTCTCTCGGAACACAGTGCTATAGATGTCAAAAGTTCGGACATGCGTCTCAAAATTGCAATCTGCCACCACGCTGTGTTAAATGCCCAAGTAACCACGGAACAAAAAATTGCTCGAAACGTGATCGTAATACCCCGGCTACATGCTGCAACTGTGGTGGAGACCATCCAGCAAATTTCAGGAACTGTCCCGTACGACTTAAGTATCTGGAGAAAATCAGCGAGCTAAAATTGAAAAGACGTTCAACGCCTGCAGGCAAACGAGAACCAGATTATAGGGAGCCAGGACCCGTTGAAGCCACTCGTGGAAACTGGCCAAGTCTTCGACCGGTACAATGGTCTACTTCAGCAGCAGGACCTCCAAGAGAAATACAAACCAGCCAAATAGCATCTCAGCGGATAAACCCTACTCAAAACGCAGGACACCTGGACCAGCCGCAGATGCAAGACCCGGTAACTGCGGAAATGATTCAAATTTTAACAGTAATTAAATCCATCAAGGATCAATTTTCTTCTTGTTCAAGCATGGCGGATAAGATCTTGCTAGTTCTTAATCATTTGGGTAACTATGTCTAGTACATCTAAACTGTGCTTTATTACATGGAATGCGGATGGCATACGTTGCAAGCGATCTGAACTTCTGGACTTACTGGTAAGTGAGGTAAATGCTGATGTGGTAGCCTTATGCGAAACTAGACTAACCACCAACATCAATTTCGAGCTACCGGGTTATAAATGTTATCGTACCGACAAACATTACAGCGGGAGAGGTCAAGGTGTAGCTATATTGATAAAAAACGGCTTACCTCACTCGCAAATTAAACCACCCTCGACTGTACATTTGGAGGTAGTTGGTATCGAAATAACCACTTGTAATTGTAAATATGTAGTGTACTCCATTTACCAATCTCCCAACTTAGCTTTGAATCCAAGTGATATCGATGTTCTTATGAAAACGGGCAGCAATGTGTTGGTCATGGGTGACTTCAACGCCCGTCATCAGTATTGGTATGGTCGAGTCAATAACAGAAACGGTAGAATACTGTTTAATCACATGACCCAAAATCATTATAATATACATGCGCCGTCTTAACCTTCCTTAATACATTACAGAGCGGAACTAACACCAACCCTACCTATCTCGTTTTATCTTCTAATATACATAATATAGAAGATATTTGTACAATCTCAGCGCTCTCGTCTAATCATTTACCTATTTACTTTTGCATTAACGGTACCAACTCATGTAATACTACTAAACCCAGGCCGAATTATAAAAAAGCTAATTGGTCAAAGTTCAAACGGTTCTTGAATGACAATACTGAATTATCCGCCAAAGTTCATAACTCAGCATTAGATGTAGACTCTGCTGTCACGCGTTTGCAAAATCACATTATTAAGGCAAGAGATATAAGCATTCCAAGTTTGAACTCGTACAAACAGATTGAGCGTGGTGCACTTCCTCGTAATATAAAGCGCTTAATTAAGTACAAAAACAAACTCCGAAGTCGTGAACAGCGTGAAAATAAACCTAGTGAGCGTAAAATTATTCGGACCCAAATCAATTATTTGCAAAATATTATTAGCACAAAAATTAAAAAACATAATGACAGCAAATGGCAGGATAAGCTAGCTGGCGTAGACAACCCCAGTTCCGATCTATGGCGTTTCGTGAAATCGCTTAAACCAAAATCTAATACAGTCGACCCCTTGACTCGGCCTGATGGTACATTTACGGCAAACACCACAGAACAATGTGAGGAGTTGGCAAGCGCTTTTCTGGGTAACATGTCTCTAACACTCAATTGGCGTAACAACCACACCGATTCGATGGTGTTTAAGTCAGTAGATGCCATTTTGAATTCACAAATAACAACCTTTGATTCACCGGTACATCCATCGGAAATATCCAAGCACATTCGCAACCTCAAAATACGGAAGTCACCAGGCGAAGACAATATTACCAATATTCTTCTTAAAAATATCCCACAAAAAGTAGTTGTGGAGATAACAAGAATATTTAATTCTTGCCTACGACTTTGCTACTTTCCTTTGAACTGGAAAGTTGCTAAAGTTATAGCCTTAAAAAAACCTGGTAAAGATGCCAAAATCCCGTCGAATTATAGACCCATTAGCTTACTTCCAAGTCTGGGTAAGCTTTTTGAAAAGATCATTTGTGACCGTTTGAGACATGCTACACAGCAAGTTATAATAAATGAACAATTTGGTTTTCGCAATTGTCATTCAACCATTCAGCAACTTGCGCGAGTAGCGGAGCATGCAGCACACAACCTCAATCTGGGAAACTCCACTGGTATGTTTCTGCTAGATCTCGAAAAAGCATTCGATACCGTGTGGCATGAGGGCTTACTCCACAAAATGGTACAAAGTAAAATACCTATGCCACTAATTAAAATTATGCACTCCTATCTATCTAACCGATCGTTTCGTGTACATATTGGAGATATTGCTTCTAGTCCGCGTTCTGTTGTAGCTGGTGTACCACAGGGCTCAGTATTGGGTCCCTATCTATTTCTCCTCTATATTAACGATATTCCCGTTCAACCGAGAACGACTCTAGCATGTTTTGCAGATGACACTACGTCACTTACTTCGTCAAACGACACTGATCTCATAATTTCCAGACTTCAGCTCTCAATGGATCTCCTTCAAGAATTTTTTACCAAATGGAAGCTGAAACTAAACGAGACCAAGACTGAAGCCATCATTTTCACAAGGCGACGTAAACTACCGTTGAGAAGACTTAAAATGGGTGGTTACGAGATTCCATGGAGTATGTCGGTAAAATACCTCGGCGTATTTCCGGGTGCGGAACCTCGGGATAAAGTGTTGGCTATGTCCAGTCCGAACGGCACGCCAACGGTTGTAAGTCTGAAGTTTCGTAGGTTAATTTGTACTTACGTAGATGGTAATCTGCGGAACTACTTATCCGATTATGAAATTTCTTTCACCATTATGTTATATGTAGAGAGGATTTTTTGGGGTAAACCTATATTTTAGCCCTCGCATCCACGGATCAAAAAGCCGTGCGGTATTATTAAATAAAATTGTAACTACCTACATACTTTATGCTCAAACCATAAAGCCAAATCGCATAAGGATCTGCAAAACGGTTACTTTGTTTCTCTTTCCTTTATCACTCATACGGAGAGTCGACTCACTTATTTGTTTTGCAGATTGAGTCACATTTGATTTTTTGATATAGATAAATCTTTTTCAATATAGTACGTATGTAATAAAACACAATAAATATTTATGAGTTTATTTAAAAATCGGTTAGAAATTATTATAATTAACATATTAAACAGTCTTATTTAGATCAAAAGAAATATAATCCCCCCACTTGGTTTGGAGTCATGGCCGGTCCCGTCCATACGCTTTAGCCATTTACCCGCATAAATGGCTATAAGCGGTTCTATGATCGAAGTTCGCTCGTATTTCTTCTGTTAGGCAATTCCAGTTTTTGAACGACCCTTGTTACTTGGGAAATTCATTTTGAAACAATTTTTGGTCGTCTTAATTTTTCCTTTTAAAAATGGTCAAGTTAATATGCGCAGATAGGGATATTACGGCGGAAGACTTTGCTGTTGTGAGTTATTTTACAAGCTTTTAATTATTTTTTGTTTGTTTGTTTGTCCGTGTGGAATCTTGCAACCATATTTTGAAGCAGAAATTTTCAACCGCTTGAGCTGAAATTTTGGGTAATACTTTACCCAGCCCCTTAGCAGTTTTAGTAAGGCTGAAAGTATAGTTTGCACCACTCGTTGGTACCATCGACCTGATCTGATGATGGAGACAGAAGGTGGCCATGGAAATTCAGTACTTAACCGACTTAACCCCGTTGAATTTGGGCTCGTTAGAATCGTCTGAATGAGTAATTGATGACGGTGTACAGAAAAGTACAGTCGGCAATAAAAACATGTCAGAATCTTATTATGAGAGTTTGTTTTAACAATTGTAATTCAAATAACAATTACATTTTTTTTCGTTTCTCTGCAAACAACAAATAAGTCACTCAAATAAATTAAATAGGTATTTAAAAGCCAAGTTCTTGTCATTTCCTTTATGTTATCGGCTGTAGCAGTTTTTAGCTTGATGAAGGTCGTATAGATCTTTACTGCGACGTAAATGGTATATTTCCTTTCACCCAAGACAATTACTACTCCCTTTGAGCGAATCAAATGATGCTCTTTTTTAGATCTTATAACATAATTTCGTCTAGGTGACATACACATTGAACAAAAAAATTTAAACTTTTAAAAGTGACAGGAACACACAACATGCCGTCAAAACTGCAACCAAGGTAAACACACATGCGAAAATTTTGGCACCGGCCACCGACAATAAATCACGAGACATTGACAAACACGACTGCACGCTGCAATCGCGGATGTCGCTGTCGGCACTTCCGTGTTGCGATGAGTAATATCCCCGTTCGGGCAGACAAAACGTCTAGTGAACGTTTATACCCAACAAGGAATATAGCAAAGGACCTGCCTAGCCTAGCATGGTCGCGTTTATGTCGGACGAAAACTTGTCTCCTACTTTTCCCTTGGTGGGTGGTTTTACTCGCAAGGGAATTTTCCGCGGCTCACCTTATTTTGTATAGTTTTTGAAGGTTAATTATATTGATTTGCACTGTACAACTAAAATAGTTTCTAGTATGACACTAAAAATTTGCTCACTCCTAAATATTTATCTTTCAAAAATTGTACTTTAAAGTGCCAAATTGTCAGTCTCCTGGCATGTCTCTCGGATGAAATGAAAGCTTGAATGCTGCATCTTAATTTCATTTTGAGTATTTACGTTATATCTGCACTAAAATAGAGATGTATAATATATATAGTTTCAATGTGTTTGTTTAAATTTACCTTAAATTCGAAACTTATTTAAAGAAAAGTGCATTATATTTTGTCTCTCGGTTTTTTGAAGTGAAAACTTCTTTAGCGGCGCTGTACACTTTTTGGGATGGGGAAAAATTGTTAAACTCGCGACGGGTGTAGGAGTGTAGGAGGTCACCAGATGTGTAAGAGCGAGGATTTAGTGTTGCCAATTGCGGGAATACAAAAAGCGGGATTTGCGCTTCAAAATGCGGGAAAATGCGGATTTGCGGAATACGTTAGGTTTTTTGATATAAGACGTACGGCGCGGAGGGGGAAGGGGAATGATTTTTATTAAAAATATTAAAATAATTCAAGTTGTTTTTTAGCAGTTCGCAAGTTTTCACTTCTACCGGCACTCCCGGAGTGCAACCCGGTCTTTTTTTTACCTCAGTCTCCTGCTACATCAAAACACGTTACAATCAGCTTGAATTACCGCGTCTAGCGCGTTTCTGTTCGGTCTAAGGGAAAGATTGAAGTGAAGTTAGCTTACAACCACTGGCTTCCATCTCGGCTCGCGGTGGGCTTAGTCGCTACGGCGTGTGCTGTGTGTGTGTTGTGTGAGTGAGGTTGTGCTGCGGCCAGTCAGCCTAAGATTGTTTGATATGTATTTATTTTAAATCCATTCTTTATTTATGTGTGTGTTTACCCGTGTGGTGTCGGGTTAGAATTTCACCACCCCCTTTCTTCCCATGGGTGTCGTAAAAGTCGACTAAGGGACCAGGGTTGAAGTGTGTTGTGGGCGATGAGCTAGCTACCTATCACTGTAATATCACATTTAGTCGATCTTTTATACCCACATTTATGCTAAAAGGGGCGCTGGAACATACGTTTCATGTGCTCTGCCTACCCCTTTTGGGAATAAAGGCGTAAATGTATGTATGTATGTTTATTTTTACTTTTTTTGCGTTCATAGGTTGTAAATTCGTTACATTAGAGTACAGAATTGCATAATTTCGTAATGAAATGTTGCATTGACGTAGTTATTGGATGAAACTTAAAATAATCTCAATATCAGGATACTGAGATTATTTACTCCTGGAAACATAATACCCAGGAGACTGAGAGTCATCAATAGCGACATCAAGAATCCGCACGTATAGTAAACTATTTTCTTCTTAATAGTGAGCCATTGAACTATTTTTATTAATAAAACATATATTTATTTGAATACAACGGTTATTACAACGGTTATTAATTTCTTTTGTATCAATACTCAGTATCCTGTGTTTTTTTTTAATGTTCATAAATGTTTTTTTGATTGGTCCATTTGAGATCAGTAAAAAAGCGACCTAAGCTAGAGGTCAAGCTACTTTTCTGACCTTAGAAGCCAAATGAATGTTGTGCCCAAAAATCACTTCATTTTCGTCCCTACTGAGTAGAACTACCCAAATGCGAATGGGGCAAATGCTTGATGTCAAACACAAACGCGATCGTTTTTGCTAGTATACAGCGTATATATTAGATATAACCGCAAACTTTAGGGGGTCTTAGTATAGGCACTAATAAATATATTTATCGTAAAATTATTTTAAAAAAGCGAACTTTTTTTAATTTAAAATAATTCAGCACGCAGTGGATCACTACTTTGTCTTACTGACGTGACGTCACAATAAATCGTCACATGTCACCCGATTCTTTCATGTGTCATCAGGTCACAGTGTACGCAACACATTGCCGTTCGATAAAATTTCAAAAATTAATTACTCTTTGGTAGTTAAGACTAACTTAATTTTTTCTTGCAATATCGGTTCATAGCCCTAACACGTACCTCTGGTTACAATTTGAGGTAATATAAAATAACACACTGTATTGCTAATAAATAATAATAATAATGTAATCATAAACATTATTGCTAATGATAACAATGTGCTGGCGTATTAATACTACTAATTCAATTCAACATCTTAATATTTAATTAAGATGTTATATGACTCTCTTGATTTCTTCACTGTCTCCCTTGCGCCGCATACCTAGCAAAGTGGTAATGCGACGCTATCATTTCAGATGGAATTGGTATCAATTGCAAATGGATTTTTTCGTGTTCAATGGAAATCATCAATAATAAAGATGGTCAACACACACCTCAATAGTCCTTGCACTCTATAAGTACCTAATTGTACGGTCTTACATGTGTGTGATTTTCTGTTTTACATGCTTTGCGGACTATAAGAACTCATAAATAAATACTGGCAGTCACGGAAGTCACTACAGGCTGCCGGATGCAGCTGCGTTATGTGCGCTCTTACTATTCAGTTGTTGTTTATTTTATTCCACGATGGCGGTAAATTCGGCGCGCCTATGCAACATACATGTAGGGTAGCATGGGCGATTACCACTCAAAAGGGTTCACAAGCCCGTCACTGACCCTTTATTGATTCCAGGCCCGGTATCATGGTCGGTCTTATCACGCGATCAGTGACAGGATAGAGCGTCAGTCTCGTTCTATCGAACGGTGTCAGCCAGTGACGGATGCTCTATCTTGTCAGTAGTAGTCTTGAGTTTTGAGTTGAGTTTTTGAGTTTTTCAACAGTAAAAGTAGATTTTACTACTTTGACGCATCCAACTGTCGCAGTATTGTTCGTTAAGTGCGACAAAGTACTAAGATGATCATCTATATTTTACTTGACTGTACCAGTGACTCGTATAGGTGTGTAGGGTAGACAAAAATTAAATACTGGTAGGTAGCTGAGGTATGATGGAGTTTGACTTCATCACATCTCAAATAGTATCTAAATTTTAAGAAAACCTTCCAGCATTCATCAAAACTCTCACATTATTCTACTGACTAGCAAATATAAGATAAACAGGAAGCACCAAATTAAACTGGAGTTTATTTTCGCTTAAACTTTAGTTTGTCCCAGAACACACTACCGCCACTGAATCAGGTTGACATGTATAGAAACACAAAGGAAGAGGAGAATGGTGTAGACCCTCATTATATTTATTCAGTCCCTGGCCATGACAAAAGTAAAGTAACTCATGCGTGTTTCTTGAAAGCGAAAGAAAAAAAATGTATCTACCTGCGATAATGGTTTTGTTTCGGGGAAAATGCGATGTACCTACTTACTTATGCTTACCGGCAAGCCTACAGACCGGAATGAGTGCCATGTCACGTCATAATAGGGTATATTCATGTATTTTTTTTTATTTTTTTAACTATTCTATAAGTAATTATATAACTGGAAAAAAATATAACACTTTCACAATATTATAAAATGAGCTAAAAAATAATAATAAAAACTACAATCATTGCGGACGATTAAAACGCCGCCATTTTGGCGCGCATTTTGTGACGTCACCATGCACTTAGAATAAATTAACAACGAAGGGTTTGACTCACAGTTTTAATAAAAGTGAGTGATTAAAGCATGTAAGATCAACTTATTGTAACGGAAGAGCACACAAAAGCTTATTATAAATATTGTATTGCCCCTATGTGTGAAAATAACATTAAAACTGCACCTGACGTGATATATTTTCATATGCCCAAATATGCAAATATAAGGAAAAAGTGGTGTACAAGTGATGAGGACAGGTAATGTATCGTGCTTGAGTAGTTTATATTGTTGTGAAGATCATTTCGAAGTAAGTATTAATTATGTTTGTACCTAAAATCTTTTTATTAGGACTTGCGAGCAATATAAACAATAACCTAACCTCAAAATTTAATTATTTAGGTACTTATTCATAAAACTATTCTGATTCCCAATTTTTTGGTTATTAATGTAACAAAAATTATGATTTTTGTTGATCAACAGCTGACTACGTGTGTTGATTTTGATCATGAAACGTTTTAGCTAAGTTTCTTTGTTTTTACCGAGTGCCCTAAACAAATCTGTTTTATTTATAACATTATAACATTTATAACCCTTGACGAAAACAACCTAGTCTGTTATGTTAATAAAGAAAGATGTTCTCAACATGTAACATTCCTAATACCTACATATCTTTTATATAATATACATATGTACTAGTTTTTTATTCCACTTATTTAAGAAAGACACCTCTACGAGGTTACCTACGTAGGTACTTAGTCATCATGAACACATCAATTTTAGGCAGATTATCCGACTGTGCCTTGACAAAACCGCTTCCAGTCATTGTGGCGAGTCGTTTTTCACAAGGAGTCACTTCTTTCAGTTAATAATTCCCAAAAAACACTGATTATTTATCATAAAAAGCGGCAAAACAATGCGAATAACTTTCAATAATCATACAAACGACCTGTTAACAGTAGACACCGAGTGCACGGTGACGTCACGATTCGCTCGTTTGCTATATTCTCATTGCGTTTTGGAAATTTGCGAGGGAATTTGAAAAATACTACTTTTAAATAATTAAATTTGTTAATAGAAACATGATAGTTTGTAAAAATAATCATGTGTGTATATTTAATAAGCAATAAAGATGACTCATGATTTCCTTTGTCCATTTCTGAATCACATGCATATTCCCTATTGAATAATTAAATCCTTTTTTAATACCACGAGGGTGGCCCACAAGTATATTATGTACTGCAGGATGGTGAGCAGACACAGCAGCCTATGGACGACTCCAGAAGAATTATGAATTATTTAGCGTGTTAGTGACCTTCTATTGTTTTGAGGATTAGTTGAATGTAAGTCTGTTACTCTCAAAACAGTGCTTCCTCTAGTTCCAGTACCCGTAAGAGTAAGTACTCCTACCAAACTTTCGTGTTCTCGTAAGTAGATCGATCGATAAAAAAATTGATCTGTGCTATTTGAAACCTTTACAAAGAGCCAGTTCTTTTTAATTAAAATAATTAAGAACAAATTAGAATAAACGACAGCTATTCGTCGAACATTCGTTGATTAAATACTCTGTAAGTTTTCGATGTTCCTTAATTAAGCCAAACGACGCTTTAAATATTTAAGTAAAAGTATTTCGCGATTTTCGAATTAAATATTTTCTCATGGAATCCATGTTTAGGGACCCCTAGTTTATTGAGTAGTATCCTAATTAAAAATAAAATGTATTATGAATGGAAAAAACAACTGTGAACCTATTCGGAAGGTGCCGGCAGATTTGGAAGAAACGCATGAGGTTGTGAACAATAACATATCCTCCCGATTAGCAGCAAACGAAACGACTCGTTTATAAATACTTCAAGGCGAAAGAAGTTGATTCTACAACGATCTAATGTCTATTTTTTTATTCTGTAGGCTAAAATGACAACCACAAATGTCAAATGTAGAAATAATGTGACCAGCTATATACAAACAGTGCTGATCTTTGATATCGGTTTGTGAATAACCGATAAATTCTTGAATTAATTTTAGATTCTAAATAAACAATAAATAAAATCTACTCACAAAATGATACGAAATAAACAATAAATAAAATATACTCACTACTCATGTACTCAAATATTTAAAATGACATTGACGTATCGCCGACCTGACGCGACGCGATTTTGGTTTACGTATTTGGCATTCGTTATTTTACTCGTATAGTGATCGGATGTTTCAGTGCGTGTTCTCTCGTTTTAAGCACGTCACGGATTATCCATTCATTGTGTTACAGAACAAATACAACAAATATAAGTACCTCCCAATCGTTTATTTTCGGTTAGTACCGGTTGTAGCACATCACTATTTAGAAGACGTAAAAAACTAGCAATACATGAAATGTCATTTTATTCTACGAAATAAAAAAATAGACTATAGGCAGATCACGATGACATAAATGCGCAGTACGTAAAATCGTTGCACAGGTAGTACGGCGCTAGGGTGAGTGTCACATGTGATATCTTAGTAAACAACAGGCTAAAAGCCCTAAAATGACAATTTGTCACTCCAATAAAACTAACTATAGTTTCCCATAATTAAGTGAATTCCCATTGGTGAGGTAGGGCACAGTGAAACGTCATCGCGCTCGAATTTGGAGCAGCCATTGGGGAAGTATTTACCTACCTCCGCCTAGCATAAGACTACATCCATAATAACAAGTAGTAGTACGGCGGAAATTGGCCAATATTGATAAAAGTCGTGGACACGTCTTCTATATACCTAAAACTGGTATGGATGTGTTCCTTGTTTTCTCCAGAGTACGAATCTACCGGTTTTAGTTAAGGGAGAGGGGGACGGACATAGCTGTGACGTCATAAAGATGGCGGCCGACGGTCATCGATTTTTGTTCAAATCTCGGGTTCTATTTTTCTGATCGGTTCATGTGAGGTGTCATTTGAATGCGTATTAAATGTTCTATAATTCATTCTTAGAAATCTGTAACGTACATTGCTTAAGGCGGTGCATTAGAAATTATCGCGTGATTTGAAACGCCGTTCTGACGAGATTAAGAAACAATAAGAGGTTTTCTGATATATGATTCTTGACTATATGATTGTTCATCTGATTTTATCGATGCATGATTGCTTAAAATTTCCTCGATAGAAAAAAAAACCAAAGTTTGGTGTGTATTTTCCTTTTTTTATTTAGCCTACTCAAACGATGCATTATTTTACGACACAATCAAGTTAATACTATAGTATTTTATCTCATCTAAAATCTCACTTTATGAAATTTTTATAAAACTTCACCAACTTAGATATTTATCGAGTCCACAACAGCGATTCCCGAAAAGTGTTACATCTCTTTTTCTCGTGGGCGAAAGGCATCAGCGTGTCTCTGTCTAGGGAGCGTTTACGATTCAAATCAAGGCATCCCCCTAAGGCCTTCATAAGCTCTCGCCATGCCTTCCTGTGTGTTCCTGTAGTCGAATTTATAAATACTGTGTTCCAGGGTACGCCTTGATTTGAGTCGTACGCGCCCCCTAGACAGATAAATATGTTTCAATAAAGAGGCATTTTACATTCATAACTTCTTTGACTGTAGGCCGCAAGCTTTCGCCAAAATCCAGCCCGAGGACTAGGAGTCAAACTCGGAACAAGGCCGCTCTTGCCGTACCCCACGCCCGCGCATACTTCATTTCATTTGAGTGCAAGTTGCGGTTGAATTTGAAGACATTTGCACGTGGTGATTCGTAACATTACCTTTCTAGCAACAGCTATACCGGGTGGAAAGGCACGACGATCCTTCCCGCAAAGGGGGGTTAGTTTAAGTGATGGAAAATCGATTCGTAATGTTTAGATTTTTTTTTACGATCAATTATTAAAAATAATAAAATTAATTAATGTTCTTCTGTGACAACCCTACTATAACTATACGTACTAATTATCGTTTATACGTATTGATAAAGATCACTGACTCTTGTGTAATTGTTAAAATGTTACTGACCCTAATGAGGGTGGTCACTTGCAGTATTTTGCATTAAAAGTTAACTGCCTATAACTTCAAAACGGTTATGAATATGAGCCTAGTTTCTTTAGAGGAAATACTGTACTCAGTCTAAACAATCCCCCTTTTGCGGAAGGGATCGTCGTGCCTTTCCACCCGGTATGTAAACATATTTTTTCTCTGGAGATGCGTATAGATATTTTTATAAATAGCTTGTCGACTGATATGTTTTGCGAACTATGGAGCTCCATAGTTCAGCAGCTGCAAGCAGTAGCAGTTTCGCAGGCAACAAGTTCGAACAGACCAACACGGCCCGAAGGCGAGCGGTGAGGCTCGCGGGGCCAAAGGCCCGGAGCATCCCTCAAGAGCGTGCTCTTCACGCGAGTACTAAGGCCAAAGACCCCGAAGGGCGAGCTCACGCAGGCATTTTACTACTCCTAAATGCATTACAAACAAACCTGAGGGCCGAAGGACCGAAGCGTACCTTCAAAGCGGGCTGTCCACGCAAGCCAGAGGGTCAAAGGCCCAAAGGGCGGGCCCACGTGGACACTTTACTACTCCTAAGTGACAAGCAAACCTGAGGGCCGAAGGCCCGAAGGAGAGCAGTATGGCACGCGAGGCGGCAGGCCAGGCTCTGCGTAGGACCGAAAGCCCGAATCGTTCCTTCAGAGTGGGCTCTTGACGCAAGCCAAAGGGCCAAAGGCCCAAAGGGCGGGTCCACGTGGACTTTTTAGTACTCCTTAGTGTCCTACAAGCAAACCTGAGCCGAAGGTCCGAAAAAGCAGCATGGCACGCGAGGCGGCAGGCCGAGCTCTGCGTGGGGTCGAAGGCCCGAAGCGTTCCTTCAGAGCGGGCTCTCCACGCAAGCCAGATGGCCAAAGGCCTGAAAGGCGGGCCCACGCAGACACCTTGTTACTCCTAAGTGCGAATGTGCGGTGCCTTACCAGCGAATCTAAGAGCAAGGCCCGAACCGTCCCTTCAGAGCGCGCTCTCTACGTGAGTCGGAGGGCCAAAGGCCGGAAGCGACCTTCCAGAGTGCGTGTGCTCTCGGATACTTTACTCCTGGGCTGGGCTCCGTAGGGCCGCAGGTCTGAAGCGTCCCTTCAGAGCGCGCTCTCCACGCGAGCCTGCGCGGACAACTTGAGGGCTGAAAACCCGAAAGAGAGCGGCATGGTAAGCGAGGCGGCAGGCCGAGCTCTCCGTATAGGGACGAAGGTCTGTAGCGTCCCTTCAGGGCGCGCTCTTGGACACCATACCCGCCAAGTGTTTTACAAGCGAACCTGAGGGCCAAAGGCCCGTACGGCAAGCCAACGCGGCCACACACTCCCCTTACTCTATCACATACAAGACTCAATAAATAAATAAATAAAATAAATGCCGCTTTTCCTATAGCTGTTTTTCACTTCTCTTTTGCGAGGAAATACATAACCAAAACAAGTCAGATTTGGAAAGTACAAGTCAAAGTACAACACAGGTAACCTCGGGCAAAAACTAGTCCTACTAATATTATAAATGCGAAAGTTTGGATGTTTTATGTTTAGATGTTTGTTACTCAACTACGCTTAAACGGCTCAACTGATTTGGATGTAATTTTCTACGAAGATAGTTTATAGCCTGGATTAAAATATAGGTCAGTTAGGTGATGAGGTTAGGTTAGTGATCAGTTTATCCCGGGTCCACGCAGACCAAGTTGCGGGCGGAAGCTAGTTATCTAATAAAGCTGCTTGCGTTCATTGATTTATTAATTATTTTCAACTTAATACTAGGAACAAGACTAATTTTACATCAACCGGGCGTAAATTGGTAATAACAATCTCACTTGTCAGCCAAAAGAAGACGTAAAATTCTGTGTGGAGGGTGAAAAAGTACGCTTCAGTGCACTCGCCTCGCCTTCGGCTCGGGTTACAAAGTTCCTGAGGTGACCTTTATTTTACTCCTTTAGGTGCGAATCATGACCGCCTAAGTCGTATAATTACTCAGAAAACAAAAAAAGAGTTTCTAAAGGCGCGATGTGACGCCAGCGATCGCTAGCAGAGACGAGCGTGGTGATAGTTAATTAGTGTGTAATTCACAAAATGTATTATTACTTGGTTATTTATTAGTGTACACCAACAAAATTTATATTTTTTGGAAAGCTTATAAAATTACCTACCTTTTTTATAATAACTTTTATTACGCTAAAGTTATTATTTATTGAGTTACAAGCATGTTTTATCAGTACTCGTTCAAACGCGCGGGGTAAAAAAATCATATTTTTTCTAATTATTAAAAAACTGTTGATTGTACGTCAAAGCGTTCCATAAATCAATTATAGTATGTTTAATAAGCTTTCAAATGACACCTCACACGAAGCAATCAGTAAAATAAAACCCGAGATTTGTACAAAATTCGATGACCGTAGGCGGCCATCTTTGTGACGTCACAGCTATGTCCGTCCCCCTCTCCCTTAACTAAAACCGGCAGATTCGTACCCTGGAGATAACAAGGAACACATCCATACCAGTTTTAGGTATATAGAAGAGATGTCCACGAAAATCGTGAAGGAGACGACTTTTTGCGATTTTGCCACCGTACTATAGTGTTGTGTTCTTGGAGGTGAGCAAGGTCGCCAGAGCTCCCGAGGATGCGTTGTGTTGAGAGCGAGGGAATTTGTGTCTTCAGCACGGCAAATCCTCAAACATATTAAGGGTCAGCAACGCCCATGTTACTCCTTTGGACTTGCATGCGTCTACGAAATTATGATAAGTGGCTGACCACTGGTGCCTTAACCCTATAAAGGATTCTCATTTTTAAAAAGATAAAAAAGTCGCCATATATTTGCGATATTGTATTTTATATCTTAACAATTATTTCAATATACAATTGAATTTTATTATCCTATCATCAAACTGTTTACCTTTTTCAAAATTACATTATTCAGTTATATTTTGCTCTTTTGCCTGTGTTATTTCTTCCCCCCCTGCAAAATTCGGCTGACTTTTTTGTAGGTAGGTACTCAAATAAGACATACTCGTATGTAAGGCTACTCCAGTTATGTACGTTCTAAGGTATAAATCAATCACGCCGACAAAACAGTGGAATTAAATTCTGTATTTTTTTCATAGTTTATCTCCCTTATACCGATTAAATTCCATCGTGTATACATAAATGGGTATGTACTTATATATTTTTTCTCTTTAGACCCCAGTAATCCATCCCACACCCTGGTGTGGGAAAGAAAGAAAGAAAGAAAGAAAGAAAGAAAGAAAGAAAACAATTATTGTTAACCATGTACATTTAGGTCTTAATAGAACAAGAGTATGTGAGTAACAATGGCAACCCATTTCGGGCATACAATATTAAATATTTATTACAATATTAGAGTTACAATGGTACCTAAGTAGTCTGATCAAGGACTATGACATTATTTCATCATCAGCCTATATACGTCCCACTGCTGGGCACAGGCCTCCTCTCATGTATGAGAGGGAATGGGCAGTAGTCCCCACGCTGGCCCAGTGCGGATTGGGGACTTCACATACACCTTTGAATTTCTTCGCAGATGTATGCAGGTTTCCTCACGATATTTTTCCTTCACCGAAAAGCTAACGGATGACATTATTTATTCTGAAAGTATTCTTTTAAATCATAAAATACATTGTGTGTCAACCATCGCTTTAGGTGGCGCTTAAATTGATGTCCGCTCAACATTTTTAGGCTAATGGGTAAATGGTTAAATACTTTGATTGCGGTGATAAAGGTACTTTTGTAATAAGTTAAGTTTCTGATCGTCGGCAGTGATATGTTGTATTTATATTGTGATCGTAAATTGTCACGCTGATCTGAACAGAAATTAAAATTATATTTATGGTTGATAACAAATGAACATAGCTCTAAGATGTATAGTCCAGTTAAGGTAAGAAAATTATTTTCCCTAAAAATATTTCTAACAGACTGTATTGTGTAAACGGTATATAATGCGGAGGCATTTTTTTTGCAAAATGAAAGTTGTTTTGACATTTACAGAGTTACCCCAATAAATTAGACCATAAGTAAACAATGGATAAATATTACCATAATAGGCATTTCTGACAACATCTTCCGAGCAAGTACTAGATAATACGGATAAGGCATAGCATTGACTGGATATTTTTTTATTTATCTTTTCAATATGTGATTTCCAGCGTAAATGTGAATCTACAGAGACGCCTAAAAAATTAGTACTACTTACGTTTTGAATAAGAGCTCCTCCGTGTTTTATATTCAAGTTTATTGGGTTTGTTTTGTAATTTCTAAATTGTATTGTTTTAGTTTTTTCTGCGTTTACTTTTAAGTTAATCGATTTAAGCCAGTTGACTACAGTTTTAAGAGTATTGTTAATTTTTTCCTGAAAATTTGAGTCTAAGTTTTCTCCAGAAAATAAGATAGTGGCGTCGTCAGCAAACATTACGCACAGTTCGTCTATGACCTTTGGCAGATCATTAACGTACAGTAAAAATAAAAGAGGACCAAGGATGCTGCCTTGAGGTACTCCAACATACGATAACGCGATAACAATATATCATGCACTACACAATCAAAGGCCTGGGACATGTCTAAAAATAAAGCGATGCATGGCCTCTTATTATTGATTTCATCCCATATGTGTTTAAATAATTGAAACACTGCAAGTGATGTTGATTTTCCTCTTTGAAATCCGAACTGGTTGGGATGTATCATGTTATTGGAGTTTAGAAATGGAACAATTCTATTGTAAATGGGTGATTCTTGAGTGGGTCAATTTTCAGCGTCCAGAGGGAAAAAGTACCCGAAAAAATAAAATAACTAACCTGACACATTTTTTTTTTAGTAGTTCAACACTTAATCTAACTGGGGCAGGATTATTTTTTGTTTTAAGGTAAGTAGAATCTGCCATAAAAAAATATCAAACACCTAAAACATGATTCCCCTGTAGCGTCCATCACCCATTTTGTAAACAATCTACTCTGAAAAGAACTAGCTATGGATTGAAATCAAATATTGTATCAAGGTAAATCGCTAGAATATAAGTTAATGATTTTAAAAAATATATATGGTTCCCCTATTTATCACAGTTTTCATAGGAATCTATATCAAAGGTTTGTCCAGAGCTAACCTGTGATTCCCCTGATGCCTGACTAAACAACACGCACATCCCTACTGCAATGTCTTGTGACTCGCAATCTCTGCCGTGCCTCACCCTTGTCAGTTAGCGCTAGCAACGCCGCGGAGAGAGGACGCGTCGGTCGCTGGAGCTCTGAGCAATGAAGGCAGATATCTAATTCCCCTGACTTTGGTTCACTATGACTATGATTACTCTGTAGTTTCATATAAAATCTATTTCCTACAGTTGGCATACAATGTTAAGTGTAGAGAATAACACATGAATGAATGCATGTTTTGATTTAATAGTTACTCTTATATTAATAATAGTTTCAGCATAATCGACAAAAAACATACTTTTTCTTATTCCCCTGGCTCTGATTCCCTCGGTTTCTGATTCCTCTGATTCTCATCCCCCGGTTTTTTGAACGGGGTAATGATAGATTTCTGAAAATTTCTTGAAAATAAATATTTTATCATATAAATTCGTCTTGCTTTACGATGGTGCATCTCGAGTTTCGGAACGGGTGTAAAATACCAAAGATTATCATTTCCTTGTCAATTTTATGATTCCCTTGTAGTTTTTATGATTCCCCCTGTCATTTCTCTGATTCCCTTGTACTTTTTATGATTCCCCTGATATTTTTTCTCATTCCCCTGACAGCTGAACTTTGAATTGGTATATTTTCGAACCTAATTGACCCAAAGTGATTCCCATTCGATAAATATGTTTATTATTAAATATTTAATTGGATTTTATTGTAACTTAGTAAAAAAATCTTAATATAAAAAACGCCACGGGAATGAGATGAATAATGCAATTCTCAAGAATGACCCAAATACACCTTTCAAATATTTTGGAGAAACTTGGCAATATTGCAATAGGACGATAATTACTAACATCGTTTCTATTACCCTTTTTAAATAACGGTTTTATGAGGGCTTTCTTCAAATCATCCGGAAAAGTCCCTGTACGTACAAATACGATTAATTACGTGAGTGAGTGGTTCAGCTATGTATTCCAAAGATGACTTTATTACTTGAATAGGTATATTATCATGTCCAGTACTTTTAGTATTTCTAAGTGCTTTGGTAACTCTTTTTATTTCGAATGTATCAACGGGGTTTAAAAATAAACTTTTACAAACAGAAATCTCGAGATTGGTTTAAAATTATGGTCTAATGAATTACCGTCATAGTTACGAGTAATATAAAAATTGTTAAAAAGCTTGGCTATTTCCAAAGGGTCTGTAGTAACAACGTCATGAAATTTAATACTCTCTACCGTATTCGTTATAGAATTAGTCGAAGAGGTGTGTTGTCTAATTAAATTCCAGGTTGCTTTTGTTTTGTTTGTGCTAGATCTGATATAATGATTGTTACTTAATATTTTAGATGATCGTATAACCTTTTTGAGAACTTTACAGTATTTTTTGAAATCAGATGATTGTAGAGCATTACTATTTTTAGTTCTTAACTGTAAATACTTCAATCGCTTACTTTTGCAAGACTTTAAAACACCCTTGCTTTTCCATTCTGGTTTTTTTCTATACGTAACCCTAATTCTTTCTAGTGGAATGCAGAGATCAAAAACTAACATGAACAGGTCCATAAATAATTTATAAGCTAAACAAGGATCTGATTGCAAATAAACATCCGAAAAGTTTATCTGCGAAATGTATGTAACAAAAATTTCTAAGTTCGCATCTACTTTTCTTCTATAAATGTACCAGTACTTTTCGTTAAAGCTCAAGTTGGTTGGTAGTTTTAAGAGTTGACCTGTGTGATCAGAAATTCCCAAGTTCAATACCTCTACATTACATTTTTTTGCATTAGTTATTATATTATCAATACATGTTTTCGAATGTGCTGTTATTCTTGTAGGTTCGTTAATAGTTATACTTAGATTATATTTACATAACAGTGCTTTGAATTTATTTGACATATTATCATTTTTGAGTAAATTTATATTGAAATCTCCTGCAATAACAATTTTTTTGCACATTCTACGAGTACGTAATACTAGTTTATCTAACAGGAGTTCTAAATTGTCCATGAATAAGTCACAATTACCATGGGGTGTCCTATAGAGACAAACAAAAATTTTTTTAATGTCAGGAATAATAATGCAACAAACTTCAAAATGTGACTCAATTGATATAGCCGATATCCAATCAAGAGTTACATAGTTAATACAATTTTTTACATACATACTTGTGCCTCCCCTTAATTTATGTTTCCTGCAGAAATGAGCGGCTAACTTTAAATTTTCTAATTGTAGCGTTTTTGGCTCATCATGTTTAAGGAAGGTTTCAGTAAAACAAAAAACTTGGATATTTTTAGAGTCTGCTAAAATCTCAATCTGATCTAGTTTTGATCTCAAACCTTGTACGTTTTGATGAACATATTTAGAGTATTAACCTCGAAAAAAAAATTCTTGATTTAATGACTTATCTATGGACTCATTCTTTCTCTAATCTATAATAAGTTCTCGATATCTATCAAATATCTTTGAACGTTTTCTAGAATGTTTTTCATGCCTTGGTCGTTTAGCTTCCCAGTCCTTTCAGAGAACATCTCCAGGGTCAGCTTCAAATTGGGGTATAGTTGGATTACTTGTTTGAAAATATTATGGGTTTATGAAAGCCATTTTTCTAGTCAGTGATTCGTTTGCGTGATATTGGGCTTCAAAGCCCTAATCCCGCCCCAAGTACCCACCCTGCCGGCTAAATGGCCACTACTGAGAATGTGAAGAAGATCATGGCAGTAGTATATCGACGGTGGAAATTTCAAATGTCGTAAGGGACATTTTGTCGTAAGTACACTAAATATACCATTGGAATCAGTTTTTTTTTCTATCCGTCTGTAGTATCGGTCTCTCGATACGACTCCTAATAAAAAAGTTATGAGATGGTTAAGTTTGTCGTAACTGCTTCGTATTTAAAATACTGTGTTGTATCGGTCAAATATACTTTCTTGTCGTCTCGTGGTCTTAAGCGCAAGGTCGCATGTCTCAATAATTTTGAAATTCCTATGTTGTAAGGCACTAAAAAGAAATGACATTCCCATTGATCTCAATCTTAAAATACAAAAGAATTCACTTGTGATACTCGTGTAGAAAGTTCCTTTTAGTAAGAAAGGTCAATACAGATTTCAAATAAACGTCATTCCTGTGAGCAATGCAAAGCAAAATACAAATCATTAATATATATCCCATCAAAAACATAAATGTGAAAGGCTGCCAAGTTCGATACTATGGGAATGCTTCGCCTATAAAAGAAGTGAGATCTGAATAAGTACCAAGTTACATAAAAATAACTCAAATCATAAACAGTTATAGGAGTGCACACTTGATTTCCAACAGTTTTTAAGGTACATTTTGAATAAGTATCACGTTACATAGAAATACCTAAAATTATAATAGTCAGAGAATCGCACACCGGTTTTTTTAGCAGTTTCCTGATAACATTTATTATTTTCAGTACTTTTTAATGATGTAACTTGGCAAGGTAACTTCGCGAAACTGACTCACACTTGGCCGTTTTCAGATTTTTACTTTATTTCGACCTAAAGACAAACCTTCGAGCCAAATTTCAGGTCGGTACGACCATTGGAAGATAGACCCATTTAGTTCAATATGACTTCATAGTAGAACAAAGTTACACCTTCGCTATTTTTAAAACTGACTCACACTTGGCCGTTTTCAGATTTTTCCCTTTTCTTTGACCTTAAGTAAGACCTATCTCCATGCCAAATTTCAAGTCAGTTCGACCATTGGAAGTGGTCTAGGTTTTTGATGAGTGAGTCAGTGAGTCAGTGAGTCAGTGAGTGTATAGTAAAAATAGCGATTTTCTGACGTCAATATCTCATGAACTGCTATAGGTAGAATAATGAAATTTTGTATTCTAGACAATTAAGGGGATGTCAACAGACTCTCGAAATTTCATATGCGTAGATAAAATATGTTTTGAGTTATAGGGTGGTCGAAATTGGCCCGAAATGGTTCGTGTAATATAACCCACGGCCGGTTTGTCGCTTTTTTTTGCTCGAACTTGGCGGACACACTGCCGTGTGTCTAGATTTAAATTTGTATGACGCATATAATTTATTTAGATGTGTGTACTTTTTACTTGTTACCAATAATGTACATGTAACAAAGAAATACACCTGTTTCTGACTTGATGCAGAACACTAGGTGTTTAGTTAAGAATTTGATTATCTTGATTGTGATTTTGAATAGCTTATAGCACTTCAGCTGCTGCTTGAAACCCACTCTCGAGACAACTGTTCGAGGCGCTCTAAAATTCAATAAGGTCAATAAATACATCCTATGGAATTTCTTATGGAAAATCTCGAACGCCTCGTGAATACTACTTTTGTAGTACTGTTAAATAAATGTAAGATGTAGCTTATAGCACAAATTTGTTTCATTACGTTTCGTTATGTTTAATTGTTTCCACACATTTATTTGGAAAAATAAAAACATTAATCAGACTTATAACATTTTTATACTTTCCCGCATCCGAAAAGCTTAGAAATCAATAAATTTAGTAGTAAAATCTTTATTTTCATACAGTTAACTACGTACTTACTTCACTTACCTCGAAACTTTAATGACTTTACAACAAGAAATTCGTAGTAGACGTTAGTATTAACGCAGTTACGACATAAAATTATAATTTAGTTGGAAGGCGTAAGAGATTTTGTCACATAAATATTGTGTTTTCAGACGCGTAACACACATTTTCTTCATATTTTTACGTCGTAAGGGACACTATTTTCTAAACTACTGCATTTATTGCTATGCGACTAATAGGTTAGTGTAGATGACGTTATTTGAAAAGTATACATCTAAGATTCATCTTTATAGGATGAGTAGTTTCAAAGTTATATATTTTTTTTTAATGGAGTTTTGTTTTTTGGCTCCCCTCAAAAGTAGGCATTTGTCCCTTACGACATTTGAAATTTCCACCGTCGATATAATGAATTTAAAAGTAAAACTATCACGGCTATGTAGGCATAACTAGTTACCGAGTAATAGTCGACCAACTTAATGTCTCGTACAAATTTGCCGAAGCAACCGCACCATTTAGTTGGAGCGCCATGTACCAATGACATCGACATGTACCAGAGACAGGCAAGTACGGAACCCTACACTGCGCGTGGCCCGACACGCACGTTGCCGTTTTTTGTAAGCGGTCTCTCTTCATTTTAAAGTCAATGACATAGTTCCTATCTAGTATAGTTCATATTTCCCTACAATGTCTCCTTTGGAGGTCTCATCCTAATAAGCGAAAGAGTTGATATACCGAAACTAATTAAAATAAACTTGTGCTTCCTTGATTGCTTATTTCTTAATAGAAAATAGAAGCACTGTAAGCTTAGGTACTTATAAATATTGTTTTTTTTTTAACTCTTAAACCGGGCCCCAAAGGAGCCCTTGTTCTAACCAATAACTAACTTGACTGTTGAAGTTGTTCTCTTGGATTGTGAACACATTTTCAGGGTGGGACTTTGATGGTATCCAGTATATCTCATGGGATCGTATCATCGTATCGGGTATCGCGAGGTGAAATGGTGAACAGTTGAGAACATATATATTTATATATATATATATATATATATATATATACATATATATATAAATATATAAAGGTATTAAAGCGTATTCAGGAATCACAGACACAAAACAGTAAGTTTAAGATGCTACAAAATAATAGGGGTATGTAAGGGCGTCTCGCGCGGATAGCATAATATTTACCGACTGAAGCATAACACTGGGCATCACACGTATAAAAAACATGGAAAGGACTCCACCACAGTTACAAACTACCCTTTTCTTAAAAAAAAATAGTCTTACCTCTTTAATTTATTTAACTTTAAATAAGTGTAAGATTTTGGTAAATCATGAGCATGCTATTATAAATAGGAAGGTAAACACACAAACATGCGGTGTTTATATTTACTCCTTTAATAGCGGGAACTCTTGACTATCGGCAGTCTTGGCTCGTGTCTAGAGTAGCTAGAGGTAGAGTTCGTGTTGTAGCCAGTTAATGGAATCGTGTCGACGCGCAATGCCGATCCAGATTAACTTTAATTAAGTGGGTGTCGTTGGAACCTTCCGCTCCGAAGACATTTTAACTTATTATGATACGTTGCTCTCGATATACCGAAAGTCATTATACTAAACTTGTGGTTCCTCGATTACTTATTTCTTAATAGAAAATAGAAGCACTGTAAGCTTACTTATATTTTAGTCCTCGAATGTTACTGTTAAGATATTTCCACAAAGGTGGGTTTCCGTATAAATAATCACAAAACATGAATGTGTTAAGTAAAATATTATCCAAGTACAAAATTAATGGCTACATTGCGAAACAAATGAACAGCGTTATGTAAACGCTAATATTCAAGGCTAGACCCATTCTGGCCTACCACAAAATTATAGGTAGGTATTTGTGGCGACATTAGATGTAAATGACTAACACGTCCGTGTTATCTCGGCCTGCAAATTCACTTTGGCTAAGGCTATAAAAATGATACATGGCAGCACTTCGGGCCCGGAACGCCTCGGGGCTTAAGGCTTTAGGGGCTTCGTCCGTACGGAATGCGTGTCCCATAAACATAATCACCCTCATCAGCTGTTGGTTAATATCGATAGGAGACGACGCATACATTTTTATGGTGTCCCGTTTACGAGCTGTGATAGAATTCGCTTGCTCATAAATTTTTATTGCTTCGGTTATCTAGGGGTAAAAAGTTGTAATGGCTCTGATTGGATTGTCGAGACGGGAGTAATTAATGTTTGTATGGCTGGGTTACTCTTGTAATTATGTTGTGTCTGTTTGTGCGAACTATAAAATCTATAGTGGGCTCGTTATGTGACAGTCAAATTAGATAGTAGTTAATGTACATCTTATAATAAATTGCCACTTTAACATAGTAAATCATATAGGATATGACATGACAAATTCATAATCAATATAATTGAAGGAAAGATAGAATGGAATAAACGAAATAGAGTAGCTCAAAAAAAAGTTGAAGTTAGCTCGTATCGAGATGTCAAAAAGGTTGCCGGGGTTCGCAGTATATGGAGAGCCTACTTTGAGCCAAAAAGAGCATAGATCTTAAATAAGCAGAAGAATAGCATATGACCTGAACATAAAAATAATTATTTTCATAAAATATCTATTGTGACCTTGAAAAATTTCATTGTATTCTTTGTTATCTTACCTTCTGAACTAAAAAATCACAGTTACCCACACGAAAATTGAGCTTCCCGTACAATATATTATACCTATAAATTTACCTGACGTGCCCAATATTTCAGACGTTTTCACCGACCTGACCTCTTTTAATAAATCCTAGTAAGTACCTACGTGGATTGAAAGCGTGGGGTTGCTTAAGATTATGCTGGGCAAACAAGTAATTCCATTATTACCGGTCAGTCCCTCCATCTACACGGCACTATAACAGGCTTCCGTCCCAAGGAGAAACTCACGTTTCCTAAATAATAGGTGCACAATGCCCTTACAAATAAGTTCACGCCACGGAATAAATACTGCGTAGAACCCGAAGGTATAACAGTACATACGTAATGCGTTGCTTGTTATTCCACTTTATAAAAATAGTTCGAGCAAAAAGATACGATAGTATAAACTATAAAGTTTGATCTGGTTGGTCCCACAGTGCAATAAAAATAACTCTTTTTTATTTAGTTGCTGAAGTTATGGATAGCAGCTATCGAGCGAGCCGCTACAATCCTTTGTGTTGTGCAAAACGACATATACATCGCTTAGCGACAAAACTAGGCACACTACGTTACAATTAGGTACCCCGAAAGGAACCCAACACGCGTGCGCTATGGACTAGAGTGCCATTAGACGCAACTGTTCGTAGGTTGTTTTTCAGACCCAGGTGAATCGAAAACGGCAATAAAATCTGCTAATGTGTCACCCATTGCTTAAAGCACCCCGGCATACTCATAAATACCATTGTTTCACAAAAGGCAAACTTGAACCTAAAAATCCCCACAAGAACTCTTCACCCTGTTTGGGCGGGACAATCTCAA